>OX122930.1:5000-2606780 GCA_944738685.1 Synanthedon myopaeformis
TATCTAATCGCCTTCGAGCTAATCAAAACACCTTTGGCAAATGCTTTCGCTGTTTTTCGTCTTGCGACGATCCAAGTATTTCACCTCTAACGTCGCAATACGAATGCCCGCAGATATCGTTCTGTTGACGTTAACGTTAAGTTGTGTTCTTTTAATCTGTTAATCAGATTAAACAATACAGATGACCTCACTAAATCATTCAATTGGTTAATGGGAGTCCGGGCCTGGTGAGATTTTCCGTGTTGTTTTGGAAAGGTGAAAAATTCTTTGCACTGGTGCTTTTGTCTGCCTGCTCAACCTAGCCCGTGTTGGATACCATTTGAAAGGTCTAACAGAGGAAAATCTATTATATATAGAATTTCACACTTATTCAAGTACTAGCTGTGAACGCGACTTTGTTAGCGCAACAGAGGTTTTTTGAAAATTTCGCAGAAACCAAAAAAAAAAAATGTATCCAGGATAAAAAGTACCCTATATGTTAAGGCAGGTGATAAACTATTTATGTGCCTAATTTCATCCAAATCGGTTTTGCCTTTTTTGCGTAATTGAGTAGTGTTCGATGATTTTTTCAGTATAAAATGTACTTATAATGTTTTCAAACTACCTAACGTAATTCATACAAAACTTAGTAAATATATTTTGAAGCCACCCAACCTAATCTATACTAAAAATTTTTTTTTCTTTGTTTCTAAGCAAACTGGAACGCCACAGGACATGGTCCTTTTAAGGACCGTCCCGTCTCGGCGGAGACATAAGATCTTTCGATCTCTCAGATAATCTCCGACAATCAGTTGGAGATACGCGGGCAATCGGTGATACCGGAGCGCCTCCGCAATGCAGCTGAAGGGGAGAGTGTTGAAGTCGTTAGAGATATCTAACGACACCGCCAATGCCACTCCTCCCCTTTCCACGGTCTCCTGCGCGACGGCCTTAAGGCGCAGGATGGCGTCGATCGTCGATCGACCCGCGCGAAACCCAACCCTTTTTTTTTTTTTTTTTTTTTTTGACGCGGGGAAATCAGCGCCCCTGATTCCTGCCAGCAATGGGGCACTGGCAGGATATGCGGGACTTCTACCCGCTAAAACCCCGCGGTGTTCCTCATCCACGTGCGCGTGGGGACGGGAGAGAGGTGTCAGCGCGAGCATTTCGTCCTGCTCTCCCGTCAGCGTTAGCCCTGGTCGGGCGTCACCGATGATACATCGGTAGGAGGGGGGGACGGTAGGCTCCCCCCTCCCCGGATGACTGGGTGCGGGAAGACGTGCCGGAACACGGACACGTCTTTCACCGAGGCCGGGTTGGCAGGTGAGCGGATCCCCATATCCGCTCACCCTCCGGCTGATCACGGGGGCACTTGGAGTCGGCCGTAAAGCCTCCTCCGCCTCCCGGATCGTTTCCGGCGGATGTCGACAGCGAGGGCGGCATCCTCCCTCGCCCGCTCCGCCGCCTCCTTCAGCGAGAGGACGTCCTCGCTGAAGGAGACCATCGCCTGCCATGCCTCTCTGCTGCCGACCATGGACAGAACCACGGCCGGCAGCGAGAGGTCTTCTCCAACAACGGGCGTTAGGTAGCCCCGTTGCCGGTCCCATGCCGGGCATTCGGCCAGCGTGTGCTGCGCTGTGTCCTCCGGGCCACCGCAGTGGTGGCAGGAGGGTGTCGCCTCCCGTCTCGCGACGTTGCACAGATATCTGCCGAAGCAACCATGCCCCGACAGAATCTGTGCAAGCCTGAAGGTGATCACACCCCTCCTGCGTTGGCACCATTGCTCCAGAACTGGAGCGATGGCCCGGACGGTGTGAGCGCCGGCGGTTGGCGCGGCGAGCCTCTCGGCCCACCGCGCCAGCGCAAACCTCTGCGCCGTGCGGCGCACTTCCTCCGGCAGGGGACCGGCAACGCCCCGAGTGCGAGCTGCCGCTCGACTTTCGTAGACCGAGGACAGAACCTCGGCCTCCAGGTCCCACGGGGGGGTACCCGCCATAACACACGCGGCGTCGCACGAAATCGTGCGGTAACCGCGTATCACCCTGGTCGCCATCACGCGCTGAGACCTTCTCAGCAGTGTGACGTTGTGGCGATCCAGGGCGTCCGCCCACACAGGCGCGCCGTATAGCGCCATGGAGCGCACCACCCCCGTGAAAAGACGGCGGCAGCCGACACTCGGTCCGCCCAAATTGGGCAGGAGACTGCCCAACGCCGAAGTGGCCCCGATCAGCCTTGGGCTGAGCCGCCGGAAGTGCTCACGGAATCGCCACCTGGAGTCCAAGGTGAGCCCCAGGTAGCGCATGTGCACTCCGACGGCGACGTCCACGTTGCACATTTTGATTTGGGCCCGCTGAGGTGGACCCTTCCGGGGGCCATGGAACAGCATGGCCTCGGATTTGTCGGGTGCCACCCGCAAGCCCAACAACTCGATACGCTTGGCCACGAGAGCGACGCTCACGGTGGCCAGGCTGGACACGTCCTTGTAGTCGTCTGCACACGCGACGACTAGCGTGTCGTCGGCGTAGCAGACGACGTGTACGTCCGGTGGGAGGGCGCCTCTCAGCGCCCAGTCAAATCCAATGTTCCACAGGAGCGGTCCTAGGACCGACCCCTGTGGAACGCCACAGGACATGGTCCTCTCCAGGACCGTCCCGTCTCGGCGGGGACAAAGGATCTTCCGATCTCTCAGATAGTCTCCGACAATCAGCTGGAGATACGCGGGCAACCGGTGGTATCGGAGCGCCTCCGTAATGCAGCTGAAGGGGAGGGTGTTGAAGGCGTTAGAAATATCTAACGACACCGCCAATGCCACTCCTCCCCTTTCTACGGTTTCCTGCGCGATGGTCTTGAGGCGCAGGATGGCGTCGATCGTCGATCGACCCGCGCGAAAACCGAACTGATTGTCGGAGAGATCTGGCCCCGCCGAGCTCAAGTGTCTGGTGATTCGGCGGGCAATTATTCTTTCGAATAGCTTGCCCGCCTCGTCGAGCAGCACAATTGGCCTGTATCCAGAAGGAGAGTCCGCGGGACGTCCCTCCTTCCTTAACAGAACCAATTGGCCCTCCTTCCATATCCGGGGAAAGGACCCCGCACGCAGGGCAGCGCCAAAGACGGCCCGCCAGCGGTCCCCCAACTCGCCCGACGCCAAGACCCAGGCTCGACCGGGTATCCCGTCCGGACCGGGGGCGGTACTCCTGCCGCGAAGACGGGCTATAGCCTCCTCGAATTCTCCGCTGGAGATGGGCGGAGCTCCGTCTTCGTCCCCGGTTCGTACGGGCGCTCGACCGCCCATGGGCGGTGGAGTGTGCTCTCCCTGTTCGGGGAACAGTGTGGAGAGCACAACCCGGAGGAATTCTGGGTCTAGCGTTTCGGCGACGGGTGGACCGTGCGAGCCGAGTTTGGCCCTGGCTGCGCGGTAAGGGCGCCCCCACGGGTCTCGATCGAGGGATTCGAGCATTCGCTCGCGAGACCGTGCCTTCGCCTCCCGGATGGCGATTTGAAGCGCTTTCCGGGCCCCCCTGTAGGCATCGTAGAGGCGCGCCTCAAGCTCGGGGTCCTTACTCCTGCGCCGACGGCACCTGGCGTATCGGCGGCGGGCAGCTACGCACGTGGCACGAAGATCCGCCACTTCTTCGCACCACCAGTGCACCTGCTTCCTGCGTGGACGTGTCCCGGCACGCGGCATGGCGGCATCGCACACAGCGGTCATGGCAGCGCGCATGCCGAGCGCCTGGTCTTCGACCGGCAAGTCCTCGCTGGGCTCTCGCGAGACCCAGTCCTGGACGATGGCCGCCTCGACAAGGAGGTTCTTGTCGAGTCTCGTAAGAGCCCAGCGGGGGAATCGCTGGGACCGTCCACGCCGACGCCGCGGAGACAGGTCGTCCGCGCGCGAAGAACCGGCAATGCTCAATCGGACATAGCGATGGTCCGAAAGGGTCTCAACGCCCTCCAGCACGCCCCAATCGCGGACACGGTCGGCGATGGCCCGACTAGCGAACGATATGTCCACTATCGAGCCACCGTTGTGCCGAACACAGGTGTTGACGGTGCCGCGATTGAGAAGCACTAGCCCCGCGGAGGCTAGGAAGTCCACGACGGCGTCGCCTCGTGCGCCCGAGACGGGACAGCCCCACGCCGTGGACTTCGCGTTGAGATCCCCCAGGACCAAAACAGGAAGTCGCGAACGAAGGATCAACCTCTCCAAGTTGCCGAGAAAGACCTCGAACTCGGCGAGGGCGCGGTTGGGGGAGAAGTAAACTCCGACGAGCAAAACCGCGCCCCACTCAACGGCAACAAATCCTTGGCCTCTCTCGGCCACTCGGAGAGGGGCAGAGCCGGCGGCACCCACGATGGCGACCGTGGATGCCGTGTCGTGTGCCCAGTTGGGGCGGGGCGGTACAAAGTACGGCTCCGCCGCCACCGCGACGTCGATCGACCACTGCGCCATGGACTGGAGGAGGAGATCCTGAGCCCCGGCGCAGTGGTTGACGTTCGCTTGGAGGAGACGGACGTAAGGGATCTTGTCCATTACGGAGCCGTTTCCATCTCCTCCTCGCGTTGCGCAGGTTGCGCGTTGTCCGCGGCGGCGGGTGTACTGCCATCCTTGTTCTTTTTCCTACCCCTGCTGGCAGGAGCTTTGCAGCCTCGACTGCCAACAGGGTGGTCCGCCCTCTTATTGGCTGCGGCACAGGGGGCGCAGTGGGGGGGGTTGGAGCATTGGAAGGACTTGTGTCCTTCCTTGCCACAGCGGAAGCACAATCCGCTGCGGTCCACCTCCGCTTGGCACTTGGGGGCCACGTGCCCGGTCTGGAGGCACCTGAAGCACCTCAGTTGGCGCTGGGGCAGCACTCTAACTTGTGCCGACACCCAGCCAACCAAAAGCCGCCTGCCGTCGGCGACCTTCTTGGCGCTCTCCACCGGGCACGAGACCCACACGCAGCCCATCCCCAGCGGGCCGGCGCGGACTTCTCCAGTCTTGATAGTGTCTCGGGGGCAACCGCCCACGCGAGACACTGCCTCCGCGACCTCCTCCGCCGAGACGGAGTCGTCGAGCCCAGAAATGCGCAATTCGGCGCACTTCTGGGGTCTCGTCACCCTGACGACACTCGGCTCGAAGAACTGGCGGAGTTTGCTCGCCAGAGCTTCCGCCGCGCTGCCGCTGTCCTTACCCGGGATTTCGAGAACCCGAGCGCCCGCCTTCGAGGCTCTAACGTGAAGGGAGCCGATGCCGATGGAGGGGAGATCGAGCCTCCTCCTGGCTTCCTTCATTACGTTCTCGTAATTGGCGCCTTTGTCTGTGGCCTCGGGACCCAGGGTGAGGACCACGGCCGCGGAGCGCGGAGGGCGGAGCTTCCGCCTGGCTACGTCGCTGGCCTTCGCCTTGGCAGCAGGCTTGCTGGCCTTGGCAGCGGGCTTGTCAGCGACTGTAGCCTTTTTCTTAGCCGCCTTCGCCTTCCGCCCCACCACCAGGGACCACGGCTCCTCCGTGGGAGCTGGGGCGGGCGGCGCCTTGGGGACGGTTGCGGCTTTCTTGGCCCTCGGCTGTGAGATGGGCGGAGCTTTGGCGGGCGGCGCCTTGGCCGGCGGCGCCTTTGCAAGCGGTGCCCTTGCGGATGCTGTCGTCTTTGAGGACGACAGCTCCGCCCTTCTCTTGTCTGCCGCAAGCGGCGGCCTCATCCGCTTCTCCGGGAGAAGGCGATCTTCTAACCCGGCAAAACGGGCATCTATTCGCCGCGAGAAGATCTCCAACGCCTCACGCAGCGTCTCCTCGACCGACGCCGAGGCGGTGGCCGTCGAAGCTGTGGCCGGCACGCTGGCCGCCTGCTTCGCCTCCAGGGCCTCTATCCTCTTTCTCAGTCGGGCGTTATCAGCCCGGAGAGCCGCCGTCTCCTCGGCCAATGTGCGGCGCGAGAATTCGTTTAAAATCTCCGTGAGGGAGTCAACAGAGCGGTTCAGGGAGCCCACAAAAGTACCCTTCAGGTTGCCAGAAGATTTGGCAACCCGAGCGATATTCTGCAGGTCCTCCCTGGCCCGCTCCCTCAGAACCTCCGACGGCAAGGCCAGAGGCGTCGGCTCCTCCGACGGTGGCAGGGCAAATTGCTGCGCGCGCCGACGCAGCATGGCGTCGGCGAGTTCCTCCTCCGCCAGTAGTCGGAGCTCTTCCCTCCGCTCCGCCAACACCTTTGCGCTGCCGGTGAGCGCACCTTCAGTGGGCGCATGTTCGCGCCCGCGTCCCGCCTTGGCGGTGCGCTTCTTCAGGGATTTGGCGGGCGGTCGTCCGATCGCGGACTGGGGGTCCGAATCAGACGGCGACCCACCCTCCATCCTCTTCCTGCGGCGGGCGGGGACCGCGGCAGCGGAGCGAAAGCTCGACGCTGACATATCCGATCCCGCATCCTCCGCGTCGCTCGGCCTCGGCGAGGCCACGCTGCTCTGTATCTCCGCGTCGGACAACCGGTCGAGCAGCACGATCGGTTGCCTCATCTCACCCTCCTCGCATGAACCGGTAGTCAATTTCACATCGACCGGCCCGGAAACCGGTCGACGCCGCTGGCTAGGCGGGTCACATTCGCCGCTCGTAGCAGATTTCTCACTCGGGAGGCGAGCTACCCCCGAGCGCCCGGCGTTAGCGGGATCGCATGACATACTTATTTCCGTTTTTGACTTTTCCATTGTTGTTTGGGTGGGATACCTGCGGCCCTTCCCCAACAGGCCGCAGGAGCGCTTGGGACCGGGTTCCCCCCGGCCATGCAACCCATCGGCACGCTGGACCTTAGGCTTCGGGTAATTTTTTATAGTGGTTTTCTTCCACGCGGCCCGACGCTCAGTGCGCCAGACCCCCGGCCCCGCGAATGCGGGGTTACGGTTTGCCCGACGGTGGCCGAGACCAGACGCCGCGCCCGCGGACCTTATAAGGCCCGCTACCACGAGCCGAAGCTCCGCTGGCCCATCTCTGGGCCCCTCCAAAATGCGCCACGCGCGCCACCTCACCGCAAGCTGCGACACACAGCTCACGATAATCTCGTGAGCGCTCCGCTACGGGCTCCCGCGAGGGAGCTCGCTCGGAATGCTCGGTTGTACGCCTTCTTGGTCCCCAAGGCCGAAGCCAAGGGTAAGCCCCCCCACCACGACAAGGTCATGGCGTACCCAGGGGGGGACGCGAAACCCAACCCAACCCAACCCAACCCAACCGCACCCAACCCAACCGCACCCAACCGCACCCAACCGCACCCAATCGCACCCAACCGCACCTAACCGCACCACAACCAATGCCGGGGTTTGGTTAGTCGAGCATTCCAGCATCACCACTGGATTCGCCGCGGTGAGTACCCTTAAAAACATTCTTCTCGGTTCGGATCGCTTCGGAGGGCTTTGAGATAACCGATTAGGTCCTTAAAAAAAAAATACTGGCTCTTTTGCGAACTCATAGCTCATCGAAACGATGCGTTGCCTTCATTCTCTCGGCGCTGCTGGGTGGGGTGGGTGGCGGTTCCGGGGAAATTGGTTTCGGTAGGACCAATTTCAGTTGGACCAAAAAAAAAAAAAAAAGTGTGTTGAGGGTGATCCGGAAAGACGCCACCGGGGGCTCGGGATTCTTGCCTGCGGATTCTCTGAGGCAGTTGCGGTGACATCCGTGGTCTAATAAAGGGAAAAAATTTCTGGGAAACTGCGAAAAAAATTTACAACCCGATCCACGCGGTGGACAGGGTCGATCTGGAGATTGAGCTAAGCTGGACCAGACCCAAATCCCCAATTTTCTAGGGCACAAGGACACCCGGAGCCGTTTCCTCGGGTTTGCAGACAAAATCGTCTCACTTGTCGCCCAAAAATTTAGTCTTCACTAAACTCTATGTAGTTAGAATTTTCATCAAGCTTGGATTGTGTCTATCTATGTCAGTGTTCGTGATGTTCTGTTTGTGCTTAAATGTAAATAATAGTCAAAATAGTATAATGTCTCAATATGTGTGTTTCAATGTCCATCAAGTTAGTTTCAAAGAATTTTCATGTTGTATCAGATTTAAATGTTTCATAAATAAATAAAAAAGTAATATATGTCTATTATTATCAAGAATATATATTATTGTAAAAAAAAAATACATTAGTATTTTATATTAAGCGATGTAAATTAAAAAAAAAACAAGCCCGATATCTTTATTGCTTTTGCCGGGCGTTTTTTTCTTAATTTTAGATATCCCTCGGGAACAGTGCCTACTTTTTTCTGGATGAAAGCGGTATCCTTTATCCTCTCCG
Organism: Synanthedon myopaeformis; assembly: GCA_944738685.1. NCBI lineage: Eukaryota > Metazoa > Arthropoda > Insecta > Lepidoptera > Sesiidae > Synanthedon > Synanthedon myopaeformis. The sequence goes on from OX122930.1 coordinate 13,230, forward strand.
GTATACCTAACAACGTGTATTCACAATTTCGTGATAATCGGTTGAGTAGTTAAGGCGCTACACTTTGGAGATGAATAAGTGAGAAAGATTGATCGAATTGGATCATTGTATTAGCGTTCTTTTTTTAGTTTGTTTAAGTAAAATCGGTCTAAATATTGTAAAGTGACATATTACTGTTTATTTCTTAATTAAAATCGTATAAATCAGTGTTTATTGTGTTTTGTGCTTGCATTTAACCCTAATGACGCCCACTAAACCTGCAACCACTAATGACGATGTTGAGGAAAACAATGTTTCTCCGACATGTATAACATTAGTATGGATTATTAATCTTTATTAAATAGTATAAAACAGTCGGTTAACGAGTCTGTCTGTCGCTACGCTTTTAAACTATGCAACAGATTTTAATGCAATTTTCATTAAGAGAGAGTGATTCAAGATAAAGGTTTATATGTACAGTTTAAAGTTTAATATTGTTTTGTGTTAATTTGTTGAAACATGACGATTATTGTTGAAGATGTCGATACAAATGAAGCCGTTTGGGAGCTCGTATATAGAAAGTGCTGCCTAATCCATTTGGCTAAAATAAATCGCTGTATGAAGGAAGATGAAGTCTATGTCATTTAATTCAACATTCGTATCAATGTGTTATGCCTCATCAGCTCGCGCTTTCTACAATGGTGCCACGCGATAGAAGATAAAATTTTTCAATTTCACTTGTAGTGGACAATAGTAACGATGGACAATGAAAAAGCAATAATATGAAAATTGAAGGTTTATTTGGGATGTAGAGTGGCATTGAAGAGGTCGGGCGCCGCGGTGGCGCGCGTCGGCTCCGAGGAGTGCACGTCGGTCCACTCGAGCCGCGGGTAAGAGGGCTGCGAGAGCACGCCGCACGTGTTGCTCGGCGCGAACACGCGCACGTAGCCGCGCTCGCCCCAGTGGTCTGACCACGAGTTCTTCAGCACGAAGTGCGTCTTTCTCCGCCCCTTGCCCCATCCCACTGCGGCCACCGCGTGGTTCAACGGGCTGGGGCTCTTTCCGCATCGTTTGTCTACCAGCACACCTTTTTTGTAATTTTGGAACGAGCCGGCATCCGCATCGACGATAACTAGTGTCGGGCCGTGTTCCTTAATGGCTACCTGCAAATTTGCAATTAATACGAATTTCACTCGATAATATATTTATATGAAATAGCACTATTCCACTACGCCGAGTACTGCACCTTGAGTGCGGGGATGCTAAGTTTGGTGACGTTGACGTGCGCGCTGATGTTGGTGACGGGCGGATTGCGACTGGCACTGCACGAATCAACCTGAGGGACAGAAGATCGGTGACTTTGAGACGAAGAAACGACTTTAGTCACACGAGTCTCGCACGAAAAGGATCTCTACCTTCTCATTGTAAACCGAGTATTGGTCTATCGCCGGCAACCCATACTTCTTCACGTAGTCGTAAGCGAAGCTCGGCCACGTGGGTCTGCATCCATGCGCTCCGGTCCTGAACGTGAGCGGTAGGAAAACGTGAGCAAATAAGGGAACGGAAACAGTTAAGACAGAATTCTGCGGACTGATACCTACTCTCTTCCACAATCGACCAGCGCTTTCTCGCTGAGCGCGACCAAACGCCGCGTGAGCCGAAAGAGCGCGCCCTCGACGGCTGCGGTGATGGCGAAGGCCCAGCACGACATGCAAGAGGCGCCCTGGAAGCGCACTGGAGTTACGCCGCCCTCGCGCCGCCAATCGAAGCGTCGCGGCAGCGCCTCGGCCTGTAAGTCTACGTCGCGCTCTGAGTACGGGAATAGCTCCGCCGCGGTGCCCTCTTCGGCTGGCACCACGCCCTGTAGTTGCCGCTTCTCCACCTTGAGCCGGTCCGCGAGAAAATTGACCTCCATCTCGAAAGTGGCACCTTCGCGGTTGCCAGAATTCACGAACCGAGAGGTTTGTATGTAGAGATTCTTCCGCACGGCCTCTTCCTTGTTGTCCACGTACTGCCGTGAGAAGACGGCCTTGTAACTGAAAGAACATTGCTCCGTCAGACTTACTTATGGGATTAGGATAACTGCGAGTCTAGTGGTCTCTATTACTCTTCAATGGCTGCGTCGTAGCGCGGGTCGCGGGTGAGCAGAGTGAACTCGTGCAAAGGGTCTAGTTTCGCGCGATGCTCGGGTTGCGCGACGTCGTCCAGATTCTCGATCACGTCACAGTCGCTCTCGTTGGGCGTCAAGTTGCAGTCGCCGTTGTCCTGCGGCTCCCAATCGCGCACCTCCAAGTACCGATGCTCGTACCCGTCGCAGTCGCTGCCCAGCACGGAGCTGTCCACTGACACCGTGTATCTGTTAAACGAAATCAGATAACTTTTTCTTTATCAGTGGTTTTTGAAGTGAAAACTTCTTTAGGCGGGCTTGGGCAGTTGTTCATGTGGAGAATTCAGTAAGAGGTAAAACAGTAAATCCATCATGCGACGTGCGACATGCTAAGTGAGCGTCTCGGCGAGTCGTTCTGATATAAATCTTGTATGAAAAGCATGAGGATTTTGAGGAACGTCATTATTTCTCGTCATGAAGTCTAAAACTGTGCGAATTTGAAAGGACTTCAATTTTCATTATAAATTCTAAAGGCTATATTTGAAATTTCTATGGTGGATAGGATCAGAAATTCTGAAATTTTTCGAAGAACCAAATTTGTGGCAAAGGGCCACAAATTTCACATCTCTCGCAGATGATGTAGATTAGATTAGTTCACGATTTGGAAAACGCCTTCAGTCATGTACCGTGCATGGTGATGGGCCTTGGGAGGGGCCTATATTATTATGAAACAATAGAGATATGCTAATGATCGGATAAATGAAGAGCATCGTAAGTCACTACGAAACAAGGAATAATTTCACTGTTTTTATTAATACTGCTAGCGACGTGCTCAACTTAAATTTGTTATTTTAATTTTTATATTTCATAAGGTATTTGGATAAAACCGTGTTATATTAAAAATGTGAAAGTAGGTGCATGTGACGCGGCGATGCAATAAAAACTAAAAACGTTCCATTTTTTTTTACCTAGATTCAGTGCCCTTTGTCAATCCGCGCACGACGCATGTACATACCACGCCTTTCTCACGTGTTGTAATTTAATTTGAAAATTAAACAGTTTTCGCGACCCTGTCTAAGCGCCCTTTTATTGTGAAGCCCCTACAACGCAAACAAATACTTTATTGTTAAACGATCGCATATTGTGCTTATATTAACAGGTACATTAAGTCGAATGTTAGCAAATAAATAAATTTCTTAATACTTGACTGGCGTAGCGTAACGGGCGGAGGTCCTGCGCAGCAGCAACTCGTGATGGAAAGTCAGCGCCTCTCCGGGTGCACCGCCGATTTCGCCCGGTCCTCCGCGAGTCACGTGACGCCACCGCTCCACTTTCATGCCATCCGACACGCCAAATCCTGTGGCAGAATGCGTGTCAAAGCAGCGACAGATGTCAGACCAGCTAGTGCTAGTGCTAGTGCTAGTGCTCCAGTGACAATGCACTCACCATCGAATGTAAACAGTTCAATTTGCGGCAGCGCGGGATGGGACAGGTGACGCGATGCTACTCGGCGCGGCGAACCGCGCGAACAGCGCGTCACGTCTTGTTCTTCAGTGCGGTCTACGTGCATCTGTGTACAATAGCAATTACTATAATATAATCACCATAATTCCACAAGCGACCACTATTAGACTAAGCCTCTTATTTAGTCCACTTAGGCAAACTAACTGATAAATTCATCGTAAGCTGTGCGCACAATAGCCGAAGCAATTTCATTGGACGTTTAGTGTTTGTACCAGTTAACCTCAGGCGACAAAGAGATTGACAAGACTGACCTCGAAGTACTGCAATCGGCCATCGGGCAATATTTGCCGGAAGGTGGAAGTCCCGTCTTCAGTGTGATAGTCGATTCTTGCCCTCCCGCTGGCGGCATCCCACCACACGGCGTACGGCTCCGTGTAATCGGCGCGGTACACTGTAAGCTCGGCCTTCATGAACAAGGAGCGATCGAAACGCGGCCGCGGCGGGTCTTCCTTCGCGTATCGTTCGCTGCCCCACGAAGGCTCGCCCACATCTGACGAGGTCGTGTGGTTCAGGATCACTTCGCCGTACCTTGGGATGACCGCGGGAGGCAGCTCTGGGGCGTAAGGCGTCTGACGGCGAAACAACTCCACCAGTCGCCGAGATATTTCTGTCAATGCAATTAAAATCTCAAGTTTCGTTGTCATGGTAGTCAAGTTTTGCCGATTCAGTGGCAGAACACATTGCGGCTCCGATGCCGACACAATCAGGTATGTAATGTGGGAATTATACTACAGACCTTTTGGCAACTTACGTGATATTTGAACATCCGTATACTTGACTGTTTTTGTGTGATCTGTGCCTATGTTTTCCTTATACGTAGAGGTCGGTGGCGATGCTGGTATTGGTGACGGTACTGGCGGTGACGACGACACCGTCTGCTCGAACAAATGGTATTCGTCGTAACGGTCATCAGTCGGAGGGCGCAGCGGCGGCGGCGACGACGAATACAAAGGAATGTGTTGTCTAACGTCGTCTTCGTGAAACACTCGCGAATCTTCATTCTCCTTCGTTGAATACTTGTATGTATTTATATGATCTGTGCTTATGTTTTTCGTATACGTAATGGTCGGGGTCTGCTTTGAAGAAAAGTCTTTGTGATGGTGGTCAGTAGGGGGCTGCAGCAAGAGCGAGGGCGAGGACGAAAACAAATTAATGCGCGGTCCATAGGCTTCTTCGTGAACCGCTTGCGATTCCTCATACGCCTTGCTCTTTTCGGCTCCATGGTCGCAGTCTGTAAAAAACTTATTTCGCTTGTATCGTGGACTTTCTCTCTAGTGGGAATCGCTGGAGGATCACTTTACCTTTGGTTTTGTCCGATTCATTTTGAACGGGCACCGGCAACACAAGCAGAGGCAGTGGCACCGACTGTTTCCCTTCTCCTGTAAAAAATCGTCATTGCTCTTAGATATTTGACATTTTGTTTGTTTTCCCAAGATTCTGACTTATAGATCGTGGTATCAAGGGGATAGCATAGTTTTTATCTCCATTAATCACCTCAATTATCTTTTATTGCAATTTAATTTTTTTTATAAGACCAACGATAATCTGTAAGTTTATCGTTCTGTAAGTTTCTTACAGATAGTTTTCAAGTGTTGATTCACAACACACAACACTTAAACATTTTTGTTTACAAGTGTTTCGATGTCAAACTTAATTGTAATATTTTTTTGCACAAATATTGCCTTGTATCTTCTTTATATTATATAATTTATAGTGTATAAAAGAAAGTCGGTTAGTAACAGCATTTATAACTCGAGAACGGCTGAACTGATTTTTATGATCTTTGTTTTATTGAATAACTATTAAAACTTCAGAAAAATATTCACGAAAAAAAAACATGTATTCACGAAAATTCATTTTCTCACACGTTAAACACTATAATTTTGTATAAAACGGGTTATTATTATCCTTGAGGCGGTACGAAGTTTGCGGGTCAACTCGTTAATTATAAAGGGAAACTATAGTATTATTTAATTCTTATGTACGTGTACTTATTTATATCGGTTACAATCGGGTTACAGATTTTTTTTCTGGTTCGGGCAGGACAAAGTCTGCTGAGTCCGCTAGTTGAATACAAAGATTTGATACAATTGTATTATTATAGTATTTGTTCTATACATAGGTATATCTATGTTAAGCTCATGTAACATAAATTAACGTTGAGACAACTAATTCTCCCAAATACATATTACTGTACGTTTTTTATGGGAGCAATTAAAAAAAAACGCCCAGGAAAATTGTCATTGAGTGTGCTTGACGCCAAGCTGATTTTAAAATTTTTGACCAACCTAAGGGGGGTTACCAACCCAGACTTATTTCTAATATTGAAAAAGCATGTCCGTGGAACAAAAATTGACGGTTTTTCGATTCTCAAAAAAAAGGCTTCTTTTATGAAGGAATAAAAAAAATTAAAAACGTTATCTAAAGTGTATCGAAGGACAATGTAAATATGTTAAAAACTAAAAAAATCTCCCATGTTCTATTATTTTTTGCTCAAATTCTATGAACTTTTTAATTCACGCTAGTACGAGTATTAGCAGATATTTTTGATCACTTGGCAGATTTATTAGCAGATATTGTTAAAACTTACCCAACGGTAGTGTAATAAGTTTTGGCGACAATCCACCACCGGCGCGCCTCTCTTGTTTCAGATCTACTATTTGGGGAGCATTTTCTGAAACATTGAGATTTAATAAGTGAAATTTGTGAGAGATTTGACAATTGTGTAATCCTGTGCGAGCTCCAGGTCGTTTCTGGCAGTTACCTGATAAAAGTTGTAACCACAAGCGCTCGTAGAGAGAGGACCTCGTGTCGCGACTTGAATCCACATTTGAAGTTGGGGCCACGTACGGCACCATCACAGCTGGAATCATTTTATTTTAATTAACATTAAACAATGCTAAATTTTTTAACCTTTTTTACAGATAATGAATCAGTGATATTATAATTATATAATATTCCATTGTAATTTAGTACATACACTTTCTGGGTTAATTTATTACAGGGAATACCCACAACATTGACCTATTTGCGCATATCGGTAAAATTAAAAAACTTGAAAAATGGTTGCCTCATGATTTGACCCATTTGCAGAGACCCACTCTGACCCACTCTTAACTCGATTTAAAACGGATATATAGATGCGATTTGGATAATTTGCAAAACAAAGGCTCACAAGTTGTGGAGTTGTGGAGTCCATCTCGCAAAGATCTTCATATTTTAATGATCTTCCGATTAGATAGAAGAAGCAGAATGTTTTAAATAAAGCTTATTGTTTAAACAATGTTTTCAAAAATCAGTTCAAGGTTACAATGTCATGGAAATACCACCGAAGTAACAATATACCAAATTTCACATCCACCGTGCTTGTGGAAGTGGAATTGGGCTGATGATCTTCAAACACCTGAACAAGATCTTCATAAACTATAGCTTAGACCTTTTTTAACCTTCATGCAAAAATTGCATTTTAGAAGTTTTTTCTGATATACTCAGGCACAATTAACCGCTCACCCGGCAAAGTGGTATAACTATGTTTATAATAAATAAACGCTTATGTTGTTGAATGACAATTTGTTCAGTGGATTGTTTATGATAAATTAAGACAATTCATGACCCTTTTTTAAAGATATCCTCAAATGTGAGTCCCATTTATTGAGTTCAGTCGAATATTGACTTTCGAACTGATAGTTTTGCGTGTACATAAAGTATTGCCTGTGAAGTTTTTAGACACATTTCTTGGTTCTTCGGGTGCGTCAAAGTTTGTCAGTTGCTTTTTACTCAACGACCTTCGTCACCTAAGCAACGCTTTCATTTCAGTTTTCTTAAAACTCTTTATATATTATTTGTCATCCCACGTTTTAGATAAATATTTCTCTGAACAAACACCATGATTATATAAGTAATGTCGTACTTAAACATTTATCTTAGCAACATAATGTAATGTTAGGAAAAACCGATGCGTTCTTTATATTTTTTGCGTTTTCGTTTGTATGACTCAGTGTTCAATTCAAAGATAGGTAAATTGTAAGTCCTGTTACTGTTGCGTCATCGTCTGTCTACTAGGACATCTAAGGTTCTAAAAATCTAAATCCTATTCTATTAACTAATATTCTATTTTAAAATTGATTTGGTTCCATTTTATTAGAACTCCATTGCCAATGATTATCTATGAAATGCTAATATTTTTTGTTTTTTTGGCTTGAATTTAAATAAAGAATTCAACGATAAAAGTTTTTATTTCAACCGTGGCTGATCATTATTTAGTGACATTTAACTTAATTCTATGTTAGTACAAATATTTTAAGTTGACTTACTGCTGTCCTCATTAGTCAATAACGGAACCATACAATAATGCATTCAAGATGCTATTGGAACTTATCTGAACCCCACGCACTAGATATGCACACCACTTTGGTGAAACTGTGTCGGAGCTTATGAATCTCATACGAGAACATACTCGTGTGAAGCAGATCGAGTGTCAATTGAAATGTGAATATTATTTGTAAGCCTACGTGCCACTCCATGAAGATTTAGATATATGTGAGGTGTGACATTGAAGAGAATAGGTATATCTACTGAGTTTCGAAACGACACTTTTGTTGTTTCCAATGAAGTATAATTAAGTAATAAATATTTGGTAATAGAGAAATATCTAGCGGTGAACCCGTTCGTCAATGCCAAACGACGTCTCCACAAAGGCCCACGCAACAAACGTTTTCTTACTGGAAACGAAACGGTCGTAACCTTGTCCTTTACCGCCTCTCGCCACTGTCGCACGGTCGGCTCATCTTTAACCTGGTCGTAACCTGAATGATCGAATATCGATCGACAACTAATCATAACAGCTAAGTAATCGGTCAAAAAGCGACAAACCCTATTAGAGCATCTGGCACGCTTCTTGACCCTCCACTACGAATAAATTATAAATTCCATTTACATAATGATCTCATACAACTATAATATATGTATTAAAACATAATGTTCTTACATAAAAATTGCCATTTATGCGCTAAGATGGTTGATTATCATAATATGAGTATTTTCGTTTTGCTGTTGGGACCTTGTAATCTGCAGATCATGATCACAAATATTCAAGTGTCAAAGTGCACGCTTCCATAAAAGATTCGCGTTTCCTCCGATGTCTTTGTTAGAATCGGTTGTAATTGATTTAATTTTAATGTTACACAATGAACAATGATTAAATTTGACTAGCGGCCGTCGACTTTGTGGTAACCTTTTCGATCTCCCTGATTATGTAACCTCATTAATTTTGTCTATTCAAAAGAAAAGTGATACTGAGTCAAGTGAGTGACTCTTCATGAGACATCACTTCTAATGACTTATCACAATACAGTTAACGAGTGGAAACGCTGTAAGGGACAACTTGACCTATATCTGAGAAAGTTCTAAGCACAGTGTCTTGGGACAGCTAAAATGTTTCAAAATTGAATTTTATCTAAACGATGATTCGTTGAGGATCGGGCTCTCATTGTCTATTACTGTATTCTTATTGTGTGGAATATTTATAATATAAAAATACGTTATTTGACACTTCATCAAAGCATTTTAAAAATATGTAGTATTTCAAAATTATCTGCTTCGGCCCTAATACAATTCTTTAAACGTTTTGGACAATTTTCAATTCACCCACTCGTTATAATATCCATCAGAAAACACGATGCTCAAAGAATAAATCAAAATCGAGTCCCTTTGCTGGAGGTACCCCATTTTATTATAACAACAATAACGTTGAAAACTTTCTAAAAATAATTTAATTAATTTCTAATAATAACAGGTTAAGAGATTAGGGTATACCATCATAAGCCACAGGAGATTTTTAAAATAATTAAAAAAAATCTTGAGAATTTTATGCGATGACTTTTTTTTAATTACTCAAAATCAATCTAATCAAAATGTGTTCGGAAACATTAACGAGGTGGATAGACTTACCCGCGAGGAGCGTGCTGAGAGTGAGTGCTATCCTGGCGTTGGCCATGATGTGCAGCTGGTGATCAGATGAGAAACTGGCTCACTTCACTAGAGCACCGCTTGTGGCCGAGGACAGTATGCTAATGCGATATCCGCGATCGCAACACGAATACCCTTCTGATGCGATGTCCCCCTCTCGATCGCCGCCGTGCGATGGGTACAGGTTCATACCCTTTGACTCGTCTCAAGGTGTTCACTTATTAAATAACTCTGATACAGATTAACATAACTCATTGATTCGCTCCAAACGTTTAGCAGTGAACAGATTGTGATAAACAGACGTCATTGAAAATGAAACACGTGAAGAATCGTGGCTTATCTATTTTCTAATTGGAAATATCTTTACATAGTCCGTACTAATATTATAAATGCGAAAGTATGTTTGGATGTTTGTAACTCTTTCACACAAAAACTACTGAATCGATCACCATGAAGTTTTGCACCTTTCATCGTTAAACGCGTACGAAGTCGCGGGCACCAGCTAGTATAAAATAAAATCGCATCCCGCCGTCTGTCCCTGTGTAAGTACTCACACTAAGATCTTTTAAGCTACGCAACGGATTTTAGTGCGGTTTTCATTAAACAAAAGAGCGGGTCGCTAAGTTATTTGTAATGCGGTCGAGTGGTGTGTGAAATAATTTATATCCTCGACAGTGACCAAAAAACAATAAAGAAACATGTTCATTGGTGCAGGTCTAAAATGGTCTGAATCTGAAACGTGTTTTGAACGTATCTTCATTTATCAATAGAATACATTTATTTGCTACACTTTGCTTTGTCAATGTGACATTTATTCGCGATTCGTGAACTTTCGAACTTCCTTAAAATGTTTGGCATTTAAAAATATGTAGAATAATAAATACGAGGTCATCATCTGACATAGCTACTTGTCGTATTATTATCGCTTTTGGGTGTCATATAGGATTTGAATCCCGGAAGTCTCGTGTCTCGAAGTCCCGGGAAATCTGGATCGTGACTCGGGAGAAGACACGGTAGTAGAAATGTGTTATTTTCAAAGTTATATACGAGTACCTATAGATTACATACATAATAAACCTTATTTGCATTCCACATTCTGTTTCTAAAGCTCTAATTTTTTTTAAAGTCGCTTTTATTAAACCAACAAAGAAGTCTAATAAATTGTTAAATTACATTATATTATTACTTATTTATAGAGTTAAGAGTTAAGCTAATGCTTATATATGTACTTATGTATTGGAATCAAAAATTTATGTCTCTTTGATATTTAGAATATTTTAATGATAAACACATAAATGAATCTATGATCTATATAATATAAATAAATATGAATCGTTAAATGTGTTGCTAAGCGCAAAACTCGAGAATGTTCGTTCAAGTCCGGAACCTTTTCCGATCCTGATTACCTGTAACTCTTTGGCACTACTCTCTTCCTAACCAAAACACTGTCTCGAACGATGATGACTATTACTTATTTAATTGTTGGTTTAAAGTTGAGTTAAGTTGGTTTAAGTTTGAGCCACCTGGTCCCGTCCCATAGATATACCATACATTATAATTCTAGCCAATTCTATCCTACTAGATCATAGGTAAGTGCGAAAGTTTATAAAGATGTATGGTTCCACAATAAAGCAAAAATGACTGAACGGATTTGGATGAAATTTGGCAAATAAATAATTTATTACCTAGATTCGCATGTAGGATACTTTTTATCGAAAATATAAATAATGGTGTTATATTTTTCATTTTTCAACGCGGACAAAGTCGCATGCACCAGCCACTCAGCGATCATCGACAGAACTTTGCAAACATCCTCGAAGCACTATAGAAGCTTATAAATAAAATTAAGCAGATTTCATATTTTAATTTAATATTTTTATTAATCATTTAGTTCTCATGTCATAGTAGCGTAGGTAATTCAAGAACAGAGTGAGTACTTTTCTATAATTATATGAAATGAATCGTTCTAGTGGACTTTATGCTGAGAATTAAAAATGAAATTTTACGCAGACATTTATAAATTAAATGCCAATCAGAGAAACACATTCGCGCTCCCTAAAGACTTGTGGCGCAAACAATTTCCGTATTGAATTGATAATTGATTGGTTGGGTTGAATATTTTTTTTTTAGTTTTGTGTTTACACTAAATACACTTTAGTCCGTAGTTGGCCAGCGAACTGGTATTAATATTAAACTAGCTGTTTCACGAAACATTGTCGGCATAACCTTATAAAATTTAGCCTATATTACTCGCTGATAGCTATAGGTGAAAGAATTTTTAAAATCGATCCAATAGTTTTTGAATTTATTCAATAAAAACATAATACAAATCTTTTCTCTTTATATTATAATATTAATATACTCGTAGATGTAGATATGTTCCGAGTGGCGCGTGATAGAAGCCTCTCCGAGGGTAATCGCCAAAGTCGAGGCACTTAGAAGTGAAGAATAAGAAGAAGGAGACTCAATGTTTTACAGTGCGATTCAGCACTTTTAGTCTTAAGGCTATTTTACATATAAAATAGGATATAACAGTGCTCACACTTTTTATTGCTTTATGCAAAATTCAAAATAAATAAGCATTTAAATTTTAATTTCATCGATGTAATTTGATTAAATGAAACATTTTAGTTTTATTATATAAATCCATATAGTAGTTAATTAGTAGAATCCAGGAGAGGGGTCAGGCGCGACGGTGGCGCGCGCGGGCTCCGAGGGATGCACGTCGTGCGGCTCCAGCCGAGGGTAAGAGGCGAGCGACAGCACGCCGCACGTGTTGCTCGCCGCTAACACTCGCAAGTAGCCGCGTTCGCCCCACCAATCACCCCACGAGTTCTTCAGCACGAGCGACGTCTTGTCCCGATTCGTGCGCCATCCCACCGCGGTCACGGCGTGCATCACCGGTTCGGACATCTTTTCGCTGGAATCACAAATGGAATCGGCTCATTCTGACGGAATAGAGCTCACGTATCGCACTTTCGTACTTGTCGAATAACAGACCATCGTTTGTCGACCAGCACGCCTTTTTTGTAATTTTGGACGGCCTTATTCACATTGATGATGACTACCGTCGGGCCATGGTCCTTAATGGCTACCTGAAAAATTGTTATTAATACGAATATTATTCGTTATATGAATTATCACTATGGCACTGTGCGAAGTACTGTGCACCTTGAGTGCGGGAACGCTGAACGGGGTGACTTCCACGTGAGAGCTGATGTTGGTGACGGGCGGATTGTGACTGGCGCTGCATGAATCGACCTGAGGAACAGACGACCGGTGAGTTTGAGACGAACGAACGTGTCTCGTGCAAAAGAGCTTACCTTCTGATTGTAGTCCGGGTATTGTTCTCTCGCTGGCAGCCCGTAGTCTTTCACGTAGTCGTAGGCGTATCTCGGCCACGTGGGGTTGCAGCCGTGCGCTCCGGTCCTGAGACGGTCGGGCAACGTGAACAATTAATGGGGTACACGACAATTACAAAACGCAGTTAAAGATTTAAGAGCAAACAATTAAGAGAGTCCTCTGCGGAGCGATACCGACTTATGTCCACAATCGACGATCGCTTTTTCACTGAGCGGGACCAAACGCCGCGTGATCCGGAAAAGCGCGCCCTCGACAGCCGCGGTGATGGCGAAGGCCCAGCACGACATGCAAGAGGTGCCCTGGAAGCGCACTGGAGTTACGCCGCCCTCGCGCCGCCAGTCGAAGTGTCGCGGCAACGCTCGCAAGTTCGCTTCGCGCTCCGAGTGCGGCTCTTCTGCGATGCTCACTCTCGCCAGCGCCACGCCCAATAGCAACTCATTCTCCACATCGAGTCGGTCCGCGAGGAAATTGACCTCCATCTCGAAAGTAGCACCTTCGCGGTTGCCGGAATTCACAAACCGCGATGTTTGTATGAAGAGATTCTTCCGCACGGCCTCTTCCTTATCGTCCACGTACTGGCGCGAGAAGGTGACCTTGTAACTGAAAGAACATTGCTCCGTCAGACTTACTTATGGGATTAGGATAACTGCGAGTCTAGTGGTCTCTATTACTCTTCAATGGCTGCGTCGTAGCGCGGGTCGCGGGTGAGCAGAGTGAACTCGTGCAGAGGGTCTAGTTTCGCGCGATGCTCGGGTTGCGCGACGTCGTCCAAATTCTCGATTACGTCACAGTCGCTCTCGTTGGGCGTCAATTCGCAGTCGCCGTCATCCTGCGGCTGCCATTTGCGCACCTCCAAGTACCGATGCTCGTACCTGTCGCAGTCCTTGCCCAGCACGGAGCTGTCCACTGACACCTTGTACCTGTTCAACAAATTATGGAACTTTTTCTTAATCTGTTGCTTTTTCGAAGGAATGATTACATTTCTCGTCATGAAATATGAAACCGCGCGAATAAGAAAGGACTTAAATTTTTAAATACGTTGAGAAACTAAACCTATGCTACAAAGTAAAAATGGTATTAATTTCATCCAAAATTTAATTCGAACAATTGCAATGAGGTCTTCTTTTTGTTGCAACAGTTCAGAGAAAGGCAATTACTTTTCAAAATTTCCATTCTAACGTAAAAAAAATGAGAAATAAAGTTATTATTGTGGAATCGGATAAAGTCGTACTGATATTAAACTACTAATATATTCTTATTAATACTTCACTAGCAGCAGCACTAGATAGCAGGTTGTACTTATACCAGCAGGTAACTATAATTCAGGTCGGTTAGATGTTAGCAAATAAATAAATTTCTTAATACTTGACTGGCGTCGCGTAATGGGCTGAGGTCCTGCGCAGCAGCAACTCGTGGTGGAAAGTCAGCGCCTCTCCGGGTGCACCGCCGATTTCGCCTGGTCCTCCGCGAGTCACGTGACGCCACCGCTCCACTTTCATGCCATCCGACACGCCAAAGCCTGTAGCAGAATGCGTGTCAAAGCAGCGACAGATGTCAAACTAGCCAGTGCTACTAGTGCTAGTGCGCCAGTGACAGTGCACTCACCATCGAATGTAAACAGTTCAATTTGCGGCAGCGCAGGATGGGACAGGTGACGCGACGCTACGCGGCGCGGCGAACCGCGTGAACAGCGCGTCACGTCTTGTTCTTCAGTGCGGTCTACGTGCATCTGTGCACAATAGCAATTACTATAATATAATCACCATCATTCCATAAACGACCACTATTAGACTAAGCCTCTTATTTAGCGCCGCCACACTCGTCCACTTAGGCAGACTAACTGACAAATTCATCGTAAGCTGTGCGCACAATAGTCGAAACAAGTTCATTGGACGTTTAGCATTTGTACCAGTTAGTCTCAATGGCGACCAAAAGATTAACAAGACTGACCTCGAAGTACTGCACTCGGCCATCGGGCAATATTTGGCGGAAGGTGGAAGTCCCGTCTTCAGTGTGATAGTCGATTCTCGCCCTGCCGGTGGCGGCATCCCACCACACGGCGTATGGCTCCGTGTAATCGGCGCGGTACACTGTAAGCTTGGCCTTCATGAACAAGGAGCGATCGAAGCGCGGCCGCGGCGGGTCTTCCCTCGCATAGCGCTCCCTGACCCACGAAAACTCGCTCACATCCCGCGAGGTCGTATGGTTCACGATCAATTCGTTGAACCTCGGGATGACGGCGGGAGGCAACTCGGGGTCGGTAGGCGTCTGACGGCGAAAGAACTCCACCAGTTGCCGAGAATTTCCTGTCGATGCAATCAAAATCTAAAACCTTCGTTTTACTAGAGGCAATGGCGGAGGCGGAGCACGTTGAGTCTCCGATATCGACACATTTAGGTGTAAATTGTGCAGAACTAATCAGCAATACAATAAGGACAGACTAAAATACTTCGGAGTATGGTTAGTCAAAAGCTTATGTTTTAACACCCAATTGACGAAGTAGCCCGGCAGGCGGAGCGGCTGTCCTGCGCATTAAGAAGGCTGATGCCTAGGAAGACTGGGCTCAAATCGAATAGGAGGCGAGTGTCGGCGTCGGTCATGCACTTCATTATGCTCTATGCGGTACTTATATGGAGCAACGCACTTAATTTGAAAAAATACCGAGAAAAATTAAGACGGGTACTTTTGTTCCTGCTTTTGTTCCTGCTTCGTTAAAATGAAAATTGTTAGAGGCAACTTACGTGATATTGGAATAACCGTATAAGTGGCTGTTTTTGTGTGATCTGGGCTTATGTTTTTCGTATACGTAGATATCGAGATTGGTGACGATGCTGGCGGTGACGACGACACCGTCTGCTCGAACAAATGGTATTCGTCGTAACGGTCATCAGTCGGAGGCGGCGGCGACGACGAAAACAAAGGAATGTGTTGTCTAACGTCGTCTTCGTGAAACACTCGCGAATCTTCATTCTCCTTCGTTGAATACTTGTATGTATTTATATGATCTGTGCTCATGTTTTGCGTATATGGAGTCTGCTTTGAGGAAGAGTGTTTGTGATGGTGGTCAGTAGGAGGCTGCAGCAAGAGCGAGGGCGAGGGCGAAAATAAATGAATGCGCGGTCCATACGCTTCTTCATGAACCTCTCGCCATTCCTCATTCTTGCCCTTTTCAGCTCCATAGTCTGTAATAAAGAACGTATCTCGATTATATCGAGAACCATCTCTCTAGTGGAAATCGCTGGAGGATCACTTTACCTTTGGTTTTGTCCGATTCATTTTGAACAGGCACCGGCAACACAAGCAGAGGCACCGACTGTTTCCCTTCTCCTGTAACCAATCGTGATTGCTCTTAGATATTTGACATTTTGTTAACTTTTCCAAGATCCTGACTTATTGGCTTCGGGGTACCAAGGCGAGAACAACTCTGATTGTAAGTACTCCGCACTAATAAGCTTTCCGATTCAATAAGTGGAGTAAAAATTTACTTTATTGTAAAATGCATACTTGCACTAAAATTTTATTACATTAGGGAAACTATTTTATTATTCCCTGGATAGTGTACATTCACAATTAGACCTGATAGGTGTTGAGGTTTTATTTTGTTATACGACCTCTATGGTCGATTATTCATCGACACTCGTTCTATGTCAAATGAATTGCTTTTGTTATAATATAAAAATACTGAAGAAAACATGTCGTCGATTGTGTTACAAATAAATTCTAATTAAAAGTAACTCGTGCCTATAATTTCACTTCATACATCAAAAATAGGTTGCACTGCAATAGGGTTCGACCAGGACAACGTTTGCTGGGTCTGTTAGTTTGAGTAAAAAGATTTAATAAATTTTATATATATATATATATATATATATATATATATATATATATATATAAATTAGTATATGAGTGAAGTATATTTTACTTCATTTGAATTTGCCGCGTTTTAACTTTAAGTAGGTGTGTAGGTATTTATTAGAAACAGTATAAAAAAGCCGGGTTAATAAAGATATTTTTTAATCGATAATCAATAAATATTTAAAACAAGCAATTCATTTCAAGTAAAATTTTGTACAATATAATGTAACGGACGCGCACGAGCTGACTCAGCGGTCTAAGCGCCGGCGCAACCAGTTGCAAAATTGGACATACGGAGTCCAACTGTGGGGCACAGCTTCAAATTCAAACCTTGAAATATTGCAACGGTTCCAGTCCAAAATGCTTCGTATGATTACCAATGCTCCATGGTATATTCTAAACGATCGTCTGCATCGGGAACTGAGGGTTAAAACTGTGAAAGAGTGGTGGCAGAAACATTGCAATCCTACCACAAGCGTATCCAAAATCACCCAAACCCACTGGCAAGAAACCTGATGAATAAGCAGCCGGGTGCAACTTGTAAGAGACTAAGGAGGCGTGCGCCCCAAGACCTTATGGAATCGTAGATAATATATTTGGGAAAATCACTGGATTTAGCTCCAAACACTTCTTTTGGAAATAATTAACATCCAGCTAAATGTCCAATGGACAGATTGCGTTAATAAAGGAGTTTAAAAAAAATCCAACTTAATACATAGTTTCGTTAAAAAGGTTGTATAATTATGTACATGTATATATAATTAGAATAAAAATGCTAAAAGTAAAAATATGGCGCGGTATTGTTATGATTGCAGCCGCTTGACCATGACAACTGCAGATTGATCTGCTACTCTTCTCAACTTATTTAAAGCGAATGAATACTGGATTAATTACTTACATACACTATTAGTTTCCTAATAGTTTCCTATATAGTATTAGCCATATTAGCAGATATTTGCAATATTAGCAGATAACAGACATTACAAAATATATTAGCAGATATTTTTGATCACTTTCTTACCTACGAGTGTATATCGAAACTTACCCAACGGAAGTGAAATAAGTTTTGGCGACCATCCACCAACGGGGCGACTCTCTTTTTTCGCTTCTGCTACTTGGCGAGCATTTTCTGAAACATTGAGATGAGCGTTTGAAAATTGTGAGCTTTTCACAATGTGCAATTGTGAAAAGCGACTGGTCCTTTCCGGTCGTTACCTGACAAAAGTTGTAACCACAAGTCCTCGTAGAGAGAGGACCTCCTGTTGCGACTCGAGCTCACATTTGCCGTTGGGGCCACGTACGGCACAATCGCAACTGAAATCAGTTTATTTCAATTATTAAATAATCGTTTTATTGATAATAAATCTATGATATAATTATGTGGGTTGACATAAAATAATTACGTCCTTAAATTCAGAAAAGTGATGATAACAAAATCGGGGGATATTGTTTGATGCTATAAATAGATACTTACATATAACAGCTGGGCTGAAAAGTTCGTAGGCTAACATAGAATTTTTTTTTTTTTTTTTTTATAAAATTTGATTTTATTATTCAATATAGTTAGTTGCCTTCGAGGGCGATACAATGATTATAGCGGTCACACAATTTTTCGATACCATTTTTATAGTATGATTTGTCTTTGGCCTCAAAATAGGTGATAACCTCTCCATCGGCCCTAAATTTCTTTCCAGCGAGCATTCTCTTGAGGTCTGAGAACAGGAAAAATTCGCTGGGGGCCAGATCATGCAATTTTTCATCGTTTTCATTGATTTGTGACACGGTGCATTGTCTTGATTGTTCTTCAAACCAACAAAAGTTGCTTCACTCAAAATGCTATATCCCACAAACTAATAGTCCGACAGCTGTGAAATTTGTACACGTGTCTTTTGAAGGTTAGGGTTAACTAAAAATCATATGGATTTAATACCTACTAGTAGCGAAATATGTGTGTTAGCCTACGAACTTTTCAGCCCAACCTTGTATGTTTATCATCTACATCCAAAATTCAATTACACCATTCGATACCTAAAGGATCACAGAAATTTATGGTATACTTAGTATATTCGAATTGATTGGATATACAAAATATAATACAAAATATTCATATAACATCTACCGAGGATTGTCAAACGACGTTTCCGCAAAAGCCTTAAAAGCCCACTAGACTGGAAATGTCCGACTGGAAAGTTCGAGTGAACAGGCATCTTCTGGGTGAGCTCGCTCCATCTTAGGCCTCATACTTGCTATTCAGTTGGTTGTTGGTCAAGAGCAAACCCATCTTTTATAAAAAAAAAGTCCTACAGAGTCGTGACCTTGGCCTTGTAGCGATTACTCCACTCCTTGACACCCCTTGACGATTAAATTAGATGAAATTGGGGATTTAATGAGCAATCTCCATTTACATAATTATATTACATTTACATATTATACTTACAGTATAAAGCTTCGATGGATTTGCATATAAAATAAAATGCATAATAATATAAAACATATAAATGCAGATGAAATTTGCATAATGATGTCATACTTACTAATAATATATTTATTAAAACATAATGTTCTTATACATATTTTTTACTCATAATGGATTTGTGATTTATTTCCGATTTGATTATTAGAATCGGCTTTGTGAATTGTTGTAATGAAATTCATTTTACCTTATTAATTTTGTCTATTCAAAGGAAAAGTGAATACTATAGGTAGTTTTGGTTTTTTTTAATGAAAAATTGATGGGCTGGGCAGGGTAGAAATTCGTTGGCTTTTAGCCGGTAAGAATCCGGTGTAACCCCGCAGTGTCCCCTACCATCCCCTACACTACACTGCCGGTTATCCAAGAGGACTTCCCAAAGCTTAAATAAATAAATAATGTATGTTATTTATAGATCATTTCTCGAATTAGAGGTTGACGGCCTGATAATTTTATATTTATATCATCACAAACACATTAGTGACAGAACCCCATTTCATTTTAATCCTGTAAAATGTTAGGTTCTTGTTTGATTTTTAAAAAACTAACGTCGAAGTCGAAGTCGCAGGCACAGCCTAGTATCACAATAATTTTGAAAAATTATTCCAAACAGTTTTCTACGCCGAAAGAGGTGACGTTGATCAAATAGAAATTAAACCACGGGAGATTCTTAAAACATAAAAAAAATAATATATATTTTAAGAATAATTTTCTGCGATGAAATATAAATAAATTAATCAAAATTAAATGTAAGATGTTCGGTAAAATAAATAAACGATGACATCGATAGACTTACCCGCGAGGAGCAGGCTGAGGGTGAGTGCGATCCTGGCGTTGGCCATGATGCGCAGCTACTCGTAGTGGTCAACGATCAGATACGAGTAAGAAACTGGCACACTGCTCTACCGCTTGTGGCCGAGGACAGTATACTCGTACTAATGCGATATCCGCGATCGCAACGCTCCGTCGCCGTGCGATGAGTAACGCATATCCTTTGACTTTTCCAAAATCGACTCGCCTCAATTTATTAAATAACTCTATTAGGAATTAACATAACTCAATGATAGATCACGACATATTCACTTGGCACGCTTCAAACGTTTAGCAGTGTATGATAAACAGACTTCATTAGTTAAAATTATATACTTAACCCTGCGAATAAATAATACTCCTTACCCCCGATTTTCTACTGGAGGCCAAACAAGCTACATATGCGCAGCATCATCAGGTCAAGGTCAAGCATCACCATGTCATGGAACATGTAGAAATTAGTGAAATCCCTTCGTTAACTAGGAAATAGGCTGATGATCCTCAAACGCCTGAACAGAAGATCATCAATCATAGCTAAGAACAACCTCGATCAAGTCTGCTTTAAAAAAAACCATCAAAATCGGTCCATCCTTTTGGAATGTGGCAACCTCCGAGTTGGAAACTTTTTGGAGCTTTCAGTTTTCATTCGTTAAAAATCAACGCGGACTCCGAGTAGATGTGCTTGCTTACGAGTAATATTGTTTATATACACTTAAATAACTGCGCGATGTAAATTGTATAATATTGTATATAAATCGTGTAAATAACATGTGCCGTTTATTATCTTTCACTCACAGGGAGCTGCGATTCCATATACAGACACACATGTAAAACTTTAACACCCCGTTTTTGAGTTTTTGGTAGTAACTAGTTAGTAATCTGATGACAGGGGTTAAAAATGGAACAAGACTGTATTTATTTTTTATACTTATTTGGGTATTCTAGCTCAAAAGTGGACTTTAATAATGAGAATATCATCTAAGTTAAAAGTTAACCATTCAAGTTAAGGCTTACGGTGAGATGAGAGGGATCGCAGAGAGAACTGAATCATTCTCTAGAGGAAGTATGTGGAAGTACGGTCATAGTTAAGAAAAGGTTCTAAGTAATATGCAGCGTTGAAAGGAGCCACAAGAAACGAAGAAAACCGTCATTATATCGCGAAATATAATTATAGCAATCAAAATTCTGTTTTGTTTTTACTCTTATATAATAATACTAGCTAGTGCCCGCAACTTCGTCCGTGTTGAACGATGAAAGATACCCTATGTCCTTTCTGGTGTCCCAGACAACGTGTATGCAAAATTTCATGGTGATCGGTTCAGTAGTTTTTGCGTGAAAGAGTTACAAACAACCATACATCCAAACATACTTTCGCATTTATAATATTAGTACGGATATAAGTAACGCTAGCGATCCGCTCCTGGCTCCGCGCGGGTGTTTTTTTTTTTTAAAGAGCCTTCCTCGTGTAGCGCTCTTTGCTACATTCAGAAGGACAAATGGCGAGAAGCGGCTGTGTTTTATACTATGTAACATTTGAAATATTATTTATGTAGTGGCAGTCATTTGGGCAGCCCGTCTGGCGGCGGTAACCACCCTCTCACAGAAGACCACCGTGAAATAATAGCATATTATATGCTGTTGGATTTCCCATCCCATCCCTTCCTTATCCCTTGTACGGTCGGCAACGCACTTGCAGCCTCTATGGCATTGCTTGTGTTATAGGCGACGGTAGCCAACTATCTATAATTGGGTCGGGTAGAGTGTGAAATAATTGACATATGAAGGTGTTTTGTTCGTTAGATAAGGTATAAGGATAAAATGGTCTAAATGTTTCTTCATCTTCGTTTATCAATAGAATATATTATTTGTTTCATTTTTCTTTGTCGCGGTGACATTTATTCGCTATTCATAAAACTTCGCACTTCCTCCTTACAAATAAAGCAGATGTTTGGCATTTCAAATTTTTTAGAATATTAAATACCTACGAGGTCATCTTCTAATATAAATATTTATATTGTTATCTTGTTATCGCTTTTGGACCTCTTCGCAATTATCGGAATCATTAGTCATAAGTTATTACATACATTTCCATTTTCTCGAGCCATTCGATGAAGGTAATAGGAAGGTAGGGAGAAAATGGGTGAGGAACGTACCAAAAAATTACTCTAATCCTTATTTGCTGTTTTTGATAGCGATCTCTGCCACCATAAATTGCCCTCATAAAATGGGCAAAACGCAGTGTGCGGTTTAATAATCGAAAAAATACGACTCATGCACTTCTTTATACTACGCAATGCTGTTGAGACAGAAAATAGAGAAATGTTACACATTTCTCAGAAGTTCAGAGCAACTTTTCAAATTTCTTTTTCATTGCAAACAACCCCGAAATACTACAGACTCTTTACTCTGGTAGGTGTTAAGGATATACGTCTTGTCAAATGTGTGTAATCGAAATGTATAATCTAGACACAAGAATAATAGCTTCAATAAATATAATTTTATTTATTTATTATACCGCCTACATCCAATCTACAGTAGGCTTACTAATTCATTTTTTACAAAAATGAATCGGACTTGAGATGAAAGAGAATCTTACTTTTTTAAATATCTATTGTAAACAAAAACAACTTTAGAGAATTATAACTCGTTTACTTGCAACTCCCATTCACAACTTTGAAAGTTATTCCAAATAAAATATAATATAAATCCAGTAACAAAGAAAAAGTGCTTCTCTTTTCTTTTTCGTTTTTTCGTAACCCTTGCCGCCAACTTTTCAAGCCGCCCTCACCCATGACGCGAACGGTGTTGCCGCTGTAACTGGTACACAGCGCCTGAAATATACCTTTTTCAGCCGTTGCCGCTTGGACTGCATTCTAAGAAACGTACAGCGCCATCTAGCGATCGCGCAGGTCATAATCAAATCTCAGTGATGTCTGAATGCTGATACGTAAAAAAAGCCGTAGAGGGAGGTTTCAATGTGAAATTTATTGATTCTAATAAAAGATCAAAATTGTCATAAATGATGTTTAAATTTATTTACGATTTTCGAGAGTGAAGTTTTAATAAATGACAATTTCACAATAGACATTGACACTGACATGAAGGACTAACACAGATTACTATATATACCAAATATGCTTACATCACAAGTCACAAAGAGATGACAAACAAAATAATATTATGATAAGATAACAGAACAGGAATTGTCCATTTTTGAAAATCTAATCAGTGGATGCCTATTTCTTTGAAATTAAATAACTTATGGTTGGCAGACGAAGTCGAGTGAGCCAGTCTAGTTCGATCAGTGAGGGTATTCGTGTTGGGTAGCCGGTGGCCGGTGGGCGGTGGGCGGCGTTTGTATGGCGACCGGAGAGTACTCGGTCCACGGAGTGGTGGTCCGCGGAGTGGACGAGGTGAACAGTTTGGACTACGACGCTTTGGTGGTCGTCATTTCGCCGGACACTCCTTCGCTGCAGCTCCTCCAGGACTTCATCGCGGATGCCTTGCTCCTAGACAAGTCTCTTCATAAGGTAAATACCTAAATACCTCTCCGCTCTAGATTGAGTCATCACAAATTTAGAGTTACCCTCATCGTTTCAGTCGGTTTATTTCACCAAAGGTACAAAGGGTTTCTAGAAGTAGGAAATTATTTGTAAGGGCTTACTGCTTTCCTTTTGTTAAAAGCATCCATGGAAAACATTCTGCATATTTTTGAATGATTCTTGATCCAGTCATTTTAAGAAATAACATATCCCCATTAGATTTTACTTGTATCTTGCAAAATTAATTGTATGGACATGAGTTTTATATTAAAGAGGGTGTGAAACAACAATTATGTCATACTTATTAGTAAAGTCAGACACTTTAATAAAAGGTTTAGTCTAAAATTGAAATTACCCAAAAGATTTATGGATCGACATAATCGTCCAAAGGATTATGGGTGTTAAAAATACAAGATTGAGAGACAACTTTGTAAGTCACAGGTCGTCACATTCTATGCATTATAAAGGTGTTCCTGCATAAACCTTTAGTTAGTCTAAACATCTGTTTGGAATTACTGCAGTCTGATTTAACATTGGAAAATAGAGGTAGAGGCTGTTTTTTGTACAGGATGGGACCCAATTTTTTAATTTTGATACAAAATTAGGTATTAAAATGATAAATGCTGAGAAAGCTAATTCATAAGAAAACAATGTTGCAATAAAATTTCTTCTATTTTAATTGTGGTGACAGATTTTATTTGTTTATTTTTTTTTTTTTGAAGGCCTTAGTTTATTAAGGTCATTTGAGTGAGGTATCAGATTGAAACTATATTCATACACAATATTATGGCTCTCTAAATCTGACGAAATCTTGACATCAATCCATGATATGAATAGTTGTTTTCACTGTGCTTCAGAATGTGAGCGTGTTGCGGTGCCCTCGCGTGTCTGGCCAGAGGCTCGTGTTGTCGTCGACGGGCGCGTTGACGCCGTACGACGACGTCCGGTCCGCGTACGAGGCGGCGCGCGCGGGCGTGCAACGCGCGCTCGCGGCGGGCGCGCGCCGGCCCGTGCTCGCCGTCCCCTCCTTCGCGCGGTGGCCGCGCAGCGAGCTAGTGGGTCTTCTGGGGGCGCTCGAGGCGCTGTACGTGTCGCTGCAGCGGCGCGAGCGGACACCGCAGAAGCCCGCAGACGCGCTCGGCGTCTACGCAGAGGGCGCGCGGGCCTCCCTCGACGCTCTGCTGCGCGAGGCGACCGCGCTGGAGGCAGGCCGCGGCCTAGCGCGCGACATCGGCGGCTCCGACCCCGAGCGGATGACGCCCACGCGCACCGCCGACCTGCTGCGCGATGCGTTCGCCGGCGGCGGGGTGTCGTTGCGCGTTATAACGGATGCGGGCATGATCCGCTCGCAGTACCCTCTGCTGGCAGCGGTGGACCGCGCGGCGCGGGCGGTGCCGCGTCACGGCGGCTGCGTCGTGCTGCTCGAGTACGAGCCGGAGGCGTACGAGCGCACGTACATGCTGGTGGGCAAGGGCGTGACGTACGACACGGGCGGGTGCGACGTGAAGACGGGCGGCTCGATGGCGGGCATGTCGTACGACAAGTGCGGCGCGGCGGCGGTGGCGGGGCTGATGCTCGCATGCGCCGCGCTCCGGCCGGCGGTGAAGGTGGTGGCGGCGTTGGCGATGGTGCGCAACTCGATCGGCGAGGAGGCGTACGTGGCGGACGAGGTGGTGGTGAGTCGGCGCGGGCTGTCGGTGCGCGTGGGCAACACGGACGCGGAGGGACGCATGGCGATGGCCGACCTGCTGGCCGAGATGGCGCAGCGCGCCGAGAGCGAGCGGCGGCCGCACCTGTTGACGGTGGCGACGCTGACGGGGCACGCGGTGCGCTCGGTGGGCGAGGGCTACACGATCGCGGTGGACAGTCACGCGGCCTCGCTGGCGACGCGACTGGCGCTCGAGGGCGCGTCGCTGGCGGAGCCGGTGGAGGTGTCGACGATGCGGCGCGAAGACCTGTCGGCGCACCGCGGGCGCGTGCCGGGCGACGACCTGCTGCAGGCAGCGCCGGGCCCGTCGACGGCGCTGCCTCGGGGCCACCAGGGGCCGGCCGCCTTCCTGCTGCTGAGCGCGGGCCTGGACGCGGAGGAGGCGCCCCCGTACACGCACCTGGACGTGGCGGCGAGCGCGGGTTCGCTTCCCGGGCCGGCGACGGCTGCGCCCCTCTTGGCGCTGGCGTCGCTGATGGGGCTCGTCAAAAGTTGCTGACCGTTCCTTACAAATAAATTTATAAAAGTTTATTACATAAATGCGTTTCATTGAATCTAAATCCATTAAACAGACTTTTATAAAACCTTTTAATGTGTTTCAATTTCACACTAAATACTAACATGATTACCAATTTATTTTTGCCAAAATATTTTTTAATAATAAAATGCAAAAATTTGTAAGGAATGATGAATTATGTTTTAACAAACACGAAAAATCTTCTGAACAGATAGTCTATTTCTATTACTTAGTTAGATTTTAACAAATAAGATGCCTTTTATCTTTGAAAAATGTTGAGTTCCCAAGAAATCATTTAAAAATATGAACAATTCAGCGATAAAGATATTCGGCTGGTAGTTATTTTCTTGAAATTTTTATTCATTTACTGACAAAAAATTATTAAATTTTTCTTTTAGAAAATAATAGCTAAAGGATCAATAAGAATTCGTTACGTTAAATAAGAAAATTATTATGTTAAATAAATAAGAAACTGGATTCAGAGGTCTTATGACCCAGAGGAACTTTTTTTTTTATATAAAAGATGGGTTTGCTCTTGACCAACAACCAACTGAGTAGCAAGGATGAGGCCTAAGATGGAGCGAACCTCATTCTCAACCCAGAAGATGCCTATTCATGAGAACTTTGAAAATATTTGGGTTATATGAGCTCAGGAGTTCCAAACCTTTGGCAGTGCGCATTATGAAAGATGTTTTAAAGCGCTTGGTCCGAATTAGAGGGATATCGACAAGATGAGGATGATAACCATTTGTACGTCTGTATGTCCGATGGAAGAAAGGGGGAAAAAGTCTTCTTTACTTTGCAGTGATAATATCTTTATCTACATGAGGCAATTGTTTCTATTCCATAAAAACAAGGAATTTAGGTACTGCATAATATTTAAGACTTATTGCTATAGTCATTTAGTTTATCATGATCTATTTCAATAACATGTGAGAGTTAGCATAATATGAAAAAAAGAAGCCTTCACTTGAAATACAATTTCATTTTATTTGTATAACATGAAATATATCTTATAAATGTTAAGCTACTTTTAAAACTATTTTGCAGTTTGGCATTGGCAGTAAGTGATTACAGTCATTTGGTAGAGGCTTGGGTGAGCCCGTGGTCCTCCGAGGAGTCCCCCTGGCCTCCCTCCTCGGCCGCCTCCATCGCAGATGCCAACTCATCTTCGTCATCTTTGCCATACAGCTCCGGGTACTGCGACATACAGTCTTGCATCACACTGAACTTCTCATAGCAATCGCTGCCTTTCGGATCCGCATCACTGCAAATGCAACTATTGTTAAATAAAATTATAGTGTCTATTTGTACCACCACATGTAAATGTTTGTATTAATCTATGGTAATATAGGTCTTATTGTTTCCTTTTATATATATATAATAAGTTGTATGTGACTGTTTTTGCCTTAATAAATAAATAAATAAATAAATATACTAATTTCATTTTATATACATTTTTAATTGTCATAAAAAGTAGTCCATGTACTAATAAAAATGTACAGGAAAAAAAGCTAAATGACCTGTAGTGAAAGCAAGAGAAAGCGTCTCTAAACTGTGTCCCACAAGGTCCCGTCGCCATCCCACCAAGACAGGGGCATCCCCAGTTGATGGAGCCGTCCTGCAGGATGAGTCCGGGTGCGGGCTCCGGCTCCGGCAATGTCACTTTGCTGGGTGAGGAGAGCTCCTCGCGGGATGCGACCACTATCATGTCCTTGCCTGCGGGCCCCGACAGAGTCACAGACCTCGTGCTCATTATAGCAGCGCTTGCAG
This sequence comes from Synanthedon myopaeformis, assembly GCA_944738685.1. Taxonomy (NCBI): domain Eukaryota; kingdom Metazoa; phylum Arthropoda; class Insecta; order Lepidoptera; family Sesiidae; genus Synanthedon; species Synanthedon myopaeformis. The sequence continues at coordinate 40,845 of OX122930.1, forward strand.
AGAGGAAGCGTATTTGAGGAGTCGAGGCGCGTTGGCGAGGGCGAGGGCAGCTCGCAGCTTACAAAGTTGCGTCGCCTGAGTCCGCAGCAAAGCCCTCCCGTCGCCCACTTGGACTTTCAACACGTCCACTTGGACGGTGGCGCCTCCGACCTCACCGAACAGTCTTTGCACAACTTCTTCCACTAATCTACGCACCTTCAACGGGTGTTCATCGGTGTCACACCTGAAACATTAAGTAAATCAATGAGCCAATAAAGACGAAAAGTTATGCAATTTGTAAGCAGAAACCGGAATCTATCACTTTTATAAGATACGATTAGATTAGTTTATTTAATCAAAATGGACTTACAAATCTACTACCAGGTAGACGTGCCGGGCACTCATTCGATAACCTAATAAACAATTTTATTTTACAGTTTGTAAAAGTATGAAGTCACGTCTACTGTAGAATTAACCTTAAAAAGATAAACTTCGTTTATTTAATTACAATGTAATTAAGTATACTTATAATAACAATGTCCTTAGACCACCCTAGACTTTTTTGAGATTTCATTTAAATATAAAATAATTATATTATAACCACAGGACGTATATATGTTCGTTCCACAGAACACAAAATACTCACAAAAGTCAAAGATTATACTACTCTTCAGCTAGCGAAAGAATGAAGCAGCGCCACCTAGTACCGGGGTAACGTGTAGGTCTGCTTCATTCCCATACAAATTGACGTTTACGCGTTCGACGCGTTTGATCGAGTTAAACTCGCACTAGGCCCTCTGAAAGTTTCAAAAGGTCTTTGGAGAATACATACATATAGATAATCTAATTATAAGTTTTTTTTATCTTATAAAAGCACCATGGACCATAATGAAACCCATGCTACTCTCCATGGAATGCACAACTTGTGATGTGAAATATTAAAATAGAGGGAGCTTTTGTGACTGTTAACAATAGCTCCCTCTATTGAATGAAAATGGAAGTGGGCAATTATAGAAATATGTATTTAGACAGTAGATGGCGATAAAAAGATTTTATATTATGTAAAAATATCAGAAGCCTTATGTTATTTACGTCTGATTGACGACAACTTGTTTAGAATGATTGACTAATTTAAGCTTTATAAGAAGCGTTTTTAAAATACAAAGTATTATCAATACAAAATAAATGTATACCGACTTTGTCTGTATTGAATGGATAGGGGTCGCATATCTAATACCTATATGAAATTATTATCATTAGATATCTACGAAAACATCGCTGACTTCATTCTTATAATGTCCCCAGGCTTTTTTTTATTAAGGATGGGTTTGCTCTTGGCCAACAACCAGCTGTGTAGCAAGGATGGGGTCTATAATGGAGTGAGCTCACCCAGAAGATGCCTATTCACTCGAACTTTGAAAAGATTTGGGTTATATTTTCCCATAAGAAGTTGAAACTGTCTTACATAATAAAATATTGCCTTAATCAGTGAAATAATATTCCGATTAAAGTACTTAGAATTTAAGACAAAAACAAGATTGGAATAGTTTAGCGAGAAATTGCATTGGCAGACGGTGTCAATGGCCACAAACTTTGAAACGTGACGAATCCTATCCTATGATGCCATACTTAGGTACCTACTGACTATTTGTACTCCAACACCAATTTTGGAGCTTGCAGATTTTAGACATTATCGTGTTATAACGTGCTAATACGAATAAGTACCTATACCTAGCTAATGTATTTCTTTCACAATTAAACTGCACTTTGAAGTCTGATACATACGATTATCCGTGTGTAATTCTTTATCTTAAGCGTAATGTAAGGGACTAAGGGAGACACAACGAAGAGAGGGAAAAGCTTTTATTTCGAAGGCTCCATAGGAAGCCAAAATTCGGATGGAAGTGTGTATCATCTCAACTTAGTTAGTTCACCATTCTTTCTCTAAGAGCGGTGTTATAGCGAGGTCGATCATTAGCGCGACGGCTGCGGCTGCGCTCAAGATGACCTTCGTGAGGAGTTGCCTCCGTAGAGGCACACCGAGTGCCACCAGAAGCTCGGCGACCACTCGCGTCAGCTCACCGGCGTGACGCCATCGATGCCACAGAACCACCGCGTTCACCCCCAGAAGGACAGCGCCCATGCTGCAGAGGTACGCTTGAAGCGCGAACCCGCAGTCCTCCGTGTAAGCGCACAACGCCAGCCCCAGCGAGGCCAGAGCGAAAGTGACCAGCACTCCTCCGGAAAAGGACTGCTCCCAACGGAAAACGCGCAACGAACGCATATGCGTGGTTAGCGCCGCCACAAGCAGAACGATGCTCAATAGCCGCAAGAGCAACAAGCAGACGCGCGCATCTCTGTTCAACTTCGTCATCCTAACGCTAAACGCTATATATTCATTCCTGACAATAATAATAATAATAATAATCTTTATTTCACAAAAACACATGTCTTAGTTACACATATTCGTTGAGTGAATGCAATTTTTATGATAGGTTTAATAATTCTCTAACTCCCGAACTAGGTTGGACACCTGTATCTCGGGAGTTAGGAGTTAGAGTTAGACAATGTCACACGAGTGTCACTTTGTCATTTATGATTGTTTTTTGCTATAGGCAACACTGTGAATTTTTAATCTATTACAATAAAATTTAATCTCGATGGCTTCTAATTGACTTTAGTGACACTCGTTTTCTAAACTCTTTCGGCCTAATTCCTATATTCCTGTCGTGAAAACGCGTGACACGTACCGTGAGTGGGTTTTGGGTCAGGTCACGTATCTTCGTGCTGACCTCAATCGTTTTTAACTCGTCCAAATGTCAAGTCTGTAATAGAACGCAAATTAGTCGTATTCACGCCGCCCAATAGCCGCCTCAACGAGGTCACCCTCAGATGAGGAGGAGGTTACGTCCGAACCAAAGAAGCAATGCATTCCACTTCCCTTAAGTCAGCCCAACAGCCTGATATTAGTAGAACATGTGACAGCCTGATATTAACCATATAGTTAGTGCCGATACCTACTGCCCGTATCACAGTAATAGAACATCGCGACAACTTAATATTATTTCGTTAATGTATCGATTTACTCTCACGTTTCTCTAATAGGCCTATACAATAATGACACAGTTATTTAACCTCATATAAAGAGACACTCTTTTATCCCATCAAGGCAAAGTCGGTAGCGCACTGGCGACCCCTATATCATTTAAGAAATATTGTATGACAAAATTGCCCCAGCACAACTAATTCTGGACGGTCATCAACATTTTGATATTCTCATGACATAAAATGACATATAGATGGAATATTATGTGAAAATAGCATAAAATATACAGTCGCACAATTACAGATATCATACGAAAGAATGCTTAAATTTTTAGAATACTCCATAATATATTCTAATCCAAATAGTAGTTTAACTACCGATGAAAGTCCTGTCAAAATAGGTTTAGTCGTTTTGGAGATAAGCCGAGACAAAGGGGCCATTTTGTTAAGTGTAACAAACACTTAACAAACTCAGTTATTACATACAAGTAACAGGATGAGCTTGAAAAGGGTCTCTATTTGGAATTATTGAAACACAAATGGATAAAATATTGACAGAGCGTCCAATAAACGTGAATTTTGGAAAAGGTGAAGCGGAACGTGATTGAATCCTTAAAAAGTGAAGCACCGAGAGCGTTGAATGCCTCGTCCAAGAGCAGAACTCGATCAACATATTTATGAACCCTAGTTGTTTGTCTCCCAATGTGACACCTATCCTACGTCATTTCATACATATTGTATAACGCAGTAGCACCTCGTGAGGTGTTTGTGTACCATCAACGATAGCCGCCAACTTTCCTTCGTCGTTATGCTATACTATCTTCATTTGTAACCCGAACATGGTGTAGTAATGTTTGGGCAAGTGGCAACACATTGGATGAATAAATGTATCCGGGCAGGCGTAGGCAAGTACCGTAAAGGGTTGTCTGCTAATCGCGTTGCGTTATCTACTCGTTACAACTAACAACGCAATTAATATGTAAAGCACGCTCAGTCGCCGATTCCCTGCCTTCCCGGCTCTTACTCGTAGCTTCGGATACTCGTGTACAGTCAACTGTCTAAGCTAGGATAAGGATAACGAAACTGAGCTCCATTGTATAACATAAAATTGGCTGAAAATGTTCTGGCGTCGAGTGAAAATAGGTTTGGGTGGAACTTCAGCTATATTTTATGACACAGAACACGTGGATAGGATATATTTTGATTTTTCTATTAACAGTGACGTTAAATGTAGATACTTTTTTTATGTGTTAATTTAATTGTTAGATCTGTCTTCGTGATAAAAAACACTCCAAATATTTTTTTATTATAAAGTTGCGATTTTAAAAGAGGCACAAATTTACGTCATGTTTGTTGTGTTGACTACCAGATGTACAATTCACGAATGCATAATGTTTATTTACATGATTTTTTTTTATTCACAGTAGGCATTTATTTTAATACGTTTAAATTTTGTCAATAAGAAAATCAAAATATTTGTACCAACTAGTGATGCTTCTGGTAGTTCTTTTTTTAAATCTTTAAAGGAAAAACATTAATTTATAGATGAGGTCAACTGTTTCGAATGAGACAAGGTTATCATTGTATTGCACATAGAACATAGATAGAATTGTGTAGATTTCTTCCTTTGGCTTTTTAACTTTATTTTGGCCTCAATACCAGGCGAATTGAATCATTATTTAAAGAATAATTGATATGAGCAGTTTCTATAAGAATATGTGATATAATGAATCCGAGCGAATAATGGATGCGGTTCATTTGCGATCGACAAATGCATATTCAGCCCGCAACTTAAAAGAAATCTATAATGACATTTCATTCAGTAGAGAGACTAAAACGTAATTAAAGTGAAGACGTTTATTGGATACTGTTACTATTTGTTTTTAATTTTAACAAAAGCTTTTTAGACCAAATTAAAACTGTTCAACTTCGCCCAGCCACGTTTTTATCATATATTTTATATGCTTTCTCGCTTCAAGAAGTTCCTCGTGATCGTCCCTTTTCTTTGGCAACAAGTCCTTGGAGTGCGAAGATCGTGCAATGACTATTGCTGGTGCGTCGTACGATATGTCCTCGATCACGGACAACCGATGCCAAGGATCCATGTCGCCGTTCGAGAACACTACATGAGTGACGTCAGGCGTCAATCCGCCAAACATCTCGTTGGTCTCCTTAACTCCTACGTCTACTCTGTTCTCGTCAAACTCTTCTCCGAATAGTGCTTTACAAAATTCAGAAAACCACTTTCCAGTTACGATGTTTGTGAAAGGTTGCTTTTCGGAAGATCCGGTCAGAAAGTAACCAAATTCGGTACACGTTTGATAATACCATGCGAAAAGGGCATCATTTTCCTTGACGGATTCAACGAGATCATCAAAGCTGTAGACGTTACAATCTTCGCCGCGAATCCCTAACATGTAGTCATTACGTTCACTAGGTAGGACAATACGTGACGTGTTGACAATGAATTCGCAATGAGATTTTATAATGTCCACGTTACCGTACTGAGATCGTACCATGAACACACTCGTTTGATTTAGAATAAATAACTGTTGATTTAGCGAATCGGTCATGTCGATATCTGCACAGATATTCTCTTTCTTCTTTAGCTCTTCGATTCCTTCGGCATTGCTTAATAGTTTTTCATAATTGTCAAATATTTCTTTAATCATATCCATACAATTTTCTGTGCCGTACTGTTCGTAGTTGTCCGAGACGACTTCCAAATATTCAAAGAAATCTTTCTTCGCCAGCACCGGCGCGCTGCTCGCCAGTGCGACGTCAACCAAGTCAGCATATTTAAGTTTCATCCAAGCCGCCAGGTTAGCGGAATAAGATGTTCCTACGAGAACGACTTTGGAAGAATTAAATGTCTCATTTGATTTGATGGCCTCGATGAAATTTGCGATGTCTGCGAGCGCTTGCTTCGAGCTCAAATACTTTAACGTGTCAATGTTGGACCAATTAGCGGGCTTGCTCTTTCCGTAAAATCTGTGTTCCAGAGAATACAGTGCCCCGTTCGTCTCGTTTGCCAGTTCAAACATTGTGCCGACTTTTAGAAAAGATGGATAGATTTCGTCTTCGCCGCCTATAAAAATATATACGTGCCCACCCGCTTTGAACAAATCGAGTCTCTCAAAATACCTGAGATTGAAAGTATCCTCAACGGTTGCGCTAAAGTGATCCAACGGTTGCTCGATCCATTTTTCTTCGAAAGATGCCATACCGTATTTCGCTTGCGAGTCGCTCGAGACGAATTCCCTTAGAAAGTACTTATACCCGGTAATGTCAAATCCAATAGTGGATGCTAAGAACATATTTAGTACTAATAAAAAAAGCCCCGTTCCAACGAGCATGGCGGATGATGCAAATATTACACCTGCGAATGATGGATGGTCAAAAGTGAACTCATCGTTTTATACCCCCGTGCGAATGGAATATTTACTTCACAGTTACTTATTTGCTAAAATATATTTTTATCTGTTTTAGAGATCCGTCGATAGCAGACCGATAATCCTGACATAACAGCTAATCTTTTTTATTCATGTTTAAGGGCGAAACGGATGCAGTTCCAACAAAGCTTACTATAAACAACCAGAGGAAAGTTGTAAAAAGTACGAAAAGAAAACAAACTAAAAATTTGAAATGCTACAAGGATTTTAGATTTAAAAATTCCATATGACCATAGCGGAGGTATTTCATTTTATTCTCAAATTGATACCTCCATCCGTTCAAAGCATTTGAGGTGCGGAACCTATCAGGAAATCGGTACTTACCCATGGAACTACCGGCATCACTACTAGTATAGTAAGTACAACCTAATTTAAATAAGAATATTAATATATAATCTGTAACTAAATAAGAAAACGTGCTTTCACATTTGTTTCGTATGTTACCGTCATACATAAATTTGTTTCATGGCCTTATCTTCTGTTGCACATGCTCGCGGAGTCATTTATACTAAGATCTCCTATTTATCAAGTTCCAGTTGTGATTTACTTACTTTCCTATGAATGTTATCTTAAAGACTATATAAACAAACTACCTCCTTTCTGCGGCTCAACCTACTGCAGTCGGAGGCCGCTTCCGCCTTATTATCTAACAGCAGACGACAGCAGACGACTTGCGATCGCGTCTGCTCCCATACAGAAATGATGCACTTTAAGGTTAGTTATTGTCCGTAAATTTTTATCAGTTACATGATACCAAAAACACGAATTAGTGTGATATTGCACAAATTGATAGAAAGTTTTCGCCTGGTCGCAAGTTGGTTGCTCCAATGGACTGTTGGAGCCTCCAACCGATGTTCCGTCACGAGGCCCTATGATCGGAGCCCGCTCCGATTAGTCAAGCAGGGGCCGGCGGCTCCTCCAGCCCCCGCGACCGCCCAGACTGCCGAGGGTTAGGCCCCCCCACCACAGCACGACTCTAGTAGGCTATGGCCGGCCGACTCTAGTAGGCTATGGCTGAACACATTAATAAAATCAAAATTTTATTGCTGAGTTAAATAGCGTGTTCCAATTTCGAATCATGCTCGCATCAGAAACAGATTTTTTTTGCGAGTTATTAGGCACCAAATGCACACTTTTCGTGCTGGAGAGGTGAAAATTTCTTTTGCTTAAGAGTAAACGCAAGTGAACCGTCACGTTCGAATCAGTGACGCTGAATCGGGTTTACTAGTCTCCACTCGACATCTATTGCTGGTACACTAGCGACGCAATGAAATTGTGTGTCATTATAAATGATATTGATAATTTTAAAATTGGATAATGAGAATTTTTCACTTCTATCGTGTGGTCATAAGCACACAACCTTTTATTTTTAATACGACTATTTTATTAAAGATCTATTGCTTTAAATCAATCTCCACTAGTAGCTACAAGACAAGTATGAGGTATAGATAATTCTGCAAAGTGTTATTTTGATAATGATATTATACCTAGTGGATAGTGAAGTGTTTATTTACTTGAACCAATAAACCGTTTACGACTTTGTGATACTCTTAGTAATGTTTAAATTCTGTTTCTGTCATTTTTTTTAAATATAATACCTACCTTAAGTAATTAACATTACTGACACACTACTTACATAAATTTAAAAGGATATTGTTCGCTTTTTGTAGAATACAATTGTTTTTATGATGTAAATTCTTACTTGAATCGGCACTTGAAACAGGCTATAAAACTTCCTTGAAAGAGGCTCTAAAGAAGACGTGGCACTAATAGGATACGCTCAAAGTTACATCCGGACAGACAATTCTTGTGTTATGTTATTTAATGTCATGATGAAGCAATATAAAAAGAAAAAGGTCAGAAGGAGCGCTACTAAAACTAATTAATCGTTGCAACACTTGGTTAAGTCGGTTTGGTGACCGATTTCGACCGGCGAGCATTACCGAGGGAGAAAAAAAGGTGGCAATTTGATTCTTTTTAAATTAAACGATAGGTGAAACCGCTGAGCAAAGGAAGTCTGTTATACATAAATGTAGAAAGATAAAGGCATGTGCACATGTGTGTGATTCCTCGTTAGCAGTTTGGCACCGAGGCGGGTTGCAAATGCAGATTGCGTTGCCAACTGCCAAACTACTCGTACTCAACTAAATGGACGAGAACGCTATGCTCCACTGTCACAGGATGCCTGCTATGAAAACTATTGATGGCTTCGGATGGGACAGGATTTGATTGTCGGCGTCTCAAATAAAAAAAATCACTATTAAAATAGCGATTTTATAAGGTTTCTGTTTGAGGCTCGTGAATGGTGTAACCATAGCGGAAATCCATGTAATGTTGCCGTTTCAAAACTAGTTGATCTCTGACTTCCTCTTCCAATAGTGTGCCTACGAGTAATTTCTTCCACCATCGTGATTCTAACTATAAAAGATTCCTTTTTGTCACAATATTATGCCTTTGATTTAGGTGGAACAACGTCACAAAGGAACAAATGGCATAATAACATTTATGTTGGCATAATAAAAATGGCATATAATTTACAAGTGATCTAAGTTTTATTTATGTTACATTGTGTAGATAATTTACTTACCGGTTTGAGAAGTTTCAAACTATAGTTAAGTTAATGTCGCTCGTTGTGGAGATGTTGATTTAAGTATAACGTTGAAAGAATAAAGTGCAGTCGGCCGAAGCCTAAAAAGGGAGAAGCCACACTAATCTCTAGTATAATGCTTCGATGGCTACGATCAGTGTCAAAGCGTCGGACGAAATTATGTTTCATTTACAATTCTTATTTTACTTGGCTTATTTAAAATAACTTAAGTAAATCCATAGCATGGTGAACTGCAGTCATCAATTAAATATAGTTCTGCAATAGAATTTAAGCGGAAAATTTAAAGCCTTTGCCACCACCGTTTGTCTTTTCAAATAAAGTAAGTAAAGTAATAAGTGAGCGGAATTTTTTTCCCCTTATTCCTACTCAGTAGGGATACTCACTACTATAATATTGTCTACTAGAAGTGTATAGCAGTTGTGCAACTGGAGATAAAGCTAGTTCGTGATTGGAGCATTGACGGTACTGAAAACATTTCCAAAGTTAGCAAGTCTTCCTGGTATATACTCGTAAGTGGAGCACAGCTTCCGCTATTCTCACGATTGTCAACGTTGCTTCGAAGCATTGAAGAGCAATACTTGTCTCGATATGAGATTCAATATGAGTCCGAGCGTTTTTATCCAAATTATGGATGTCTATGTTCCCGAGACGTCATTTCAACAGTACTTAGAATGTGTACTGTTGCTTTGATGCCTGGCGGCATATTTTCTCTGCAATCTGTCATGGGTTAAGCGAGTAGGGAGGAGACAAGCAAGTCACGAGCGCTTGCGGTTCCCTCGAACCACAACAATGAAACGCACACACCGTTCAAATCCGCAGAACACGACATAATGCACGTGTATGGAGAATGCAATCCTGTAAGGTAATTGCTAGGTTTTTACGGGATCAAACACGGATCTGTGAAACTTCATTTAAAACAGTTCGGTACATAGCCGACGGGGTTAGACTTTAGACGGCCGCTGGCCACTTAATGACACAATAGATGACACACAATAATGGCGTCGTAACGCCGGCGCTAATATCAAATTCCCACATTAGGATTTCTATAATAGTAATTGAGAATGAGAAATTGACGACAGTTCTCCCGTCTGACGTCAGTTCACCTTTACAGGGGACGCATTTGATATAGAATTTTTTAAAATTAGATTATACTGTACCTTCTGTACACGGAATGCGTGATAGCATCGTACAAGAATGTGTCAAATTTTTTTAATGGAATCCTCAAAAAGTTGACGGCTAACGGTGACGGTAACACATGTCGACCACAATAGGATTGAGGATTCCCTATCCTCAAATAATGAAATCACTATTAGTCCCGCTGCAACAATTGTGTAAGTATAGAATGAATATAATCCGTACTAATATTATAAATGCGAAAGTATGTTTGGATGTATGGATATTTGTAACTATTTCGCGCATAAAGTACTGAACCATCACCATACACTTTGTCTGGGACACCAGAAAGGACATACCTTTTATCGTTAAACGCGGACGAAGTCGCGGGCACCAGCTAGTATTAGATAAGATGTGATTGTGTTGTGTTTGTGTTGGAGCGTGATCCGCCTTTGCGAGGTGCGCTTCAAATAAAGAATGCTAAGTTAACGTTCGCGTGCACGTCTTCGGGCTATTGTAAAAAGCCGCTTGAAACACAAAGCGGCGGATTCTTCGGAAACTGTCGATCTATTATGAGCGGCGAACAATTGCAGGAATGCTGGAAGCGGTCGTGTTTCAACTTCAACAAAGTGAATTTTTCTTTGAACCTCGCCAGACAGACTTCCCCGTAGCGTACCTTTCAAATGCTTTCCTAAATCCTTACGCTAAACACTGACATATAACCCAAATCGTATTTCATTCGCCTTTCGTAGAACTTGTAGCATATATGCTAATACTAATACGAACAAATAAACTCGATGTTTCTAATTCCAGGTTCCATAAAATTGGTAATTCTTTTAAAGGTCAATGTATACGGTGCTGGAATGAATTACAAACGATGAACAGCCATTAATTTAAAGTATATACGGTAAAATTATTTTGTCTGTCTTTCTCGTTATAATACTCATTTATATTTTATCAAATGTTATATTTTTCATTCTCTAACGCGGCCGAAGTAGCAACCGTGGCACCAAAGACTCGTTTTTCGATCTTTCAATTAATGAAAACCGTATCAAAATCCTTTGCGTGGTTTAGAAGAAGTTAGCGAAGAAACATACTTAGGCGGACAGTGATGGTATTTATAATAGTATAAAATACAATAAATACATATATATACCTAATTAAGAAGATTCACTATTTCTAAAACCGCCAAATTTGTCAATAAGTATATGAAAAAAAACAGTGGCACTACGGGAGTGCCGACAGAAATACATACTTATATACAGAGGTGTCGGTTACAGTTACGATAACAGTGTCGCAAGTTCAATGGGTTTTTTCCATCTCAAAAATGCCAAACGCGCCTAAAGAAGTTTTCACTTCAAAAATAAATAAATTTAAGACTTTATTTTTTAAAGAATTTCATAAATTCTTTTAATTTGAAAGCAAAGTTACTCTATATTGTTATAGTTTTGTTAATGAAAGATTTATTAGTAAGTTTTTTTGTCGGTTTGTTCACGAAAGAGGAAGGCGAAATATCAGCTTTTGCTGACTCACATGTGTGTCTATGCACAATGAAAGCCTAATTGCAATTTCACCCATACTGTTATTATGATTACAAAGAAAGATTATATTCACTGTTGGCCCTTCCTTGTTTAGAAAGATTTTTTCCATATACTCGTATCTGCCGAGCTTTTGTAAGCTGCCTTTTTTTGGAGGCAAACGTATTAAAAAGCAATAAATACGTCCAACTAAATAATAATGGTGCGTGTTTATAACCCATAGCACTCGTTTTTGATCCATTTTTTGTTGAATAAGATAACGAGTTTGGAAGCTGCCCTTAGGGCTGCTGTGTTATCCCCAGGTAGATATAATATAACTATACTTTCAGCTATTTTTTTATATCCAGAGGGCGGAGCGCTATTTTTTTTATTAGAAAATATAATAATTGATAGGTGTTTAGTGATACGTGTCACGCAATGATATGTTTAGCTAGATGTTTATGCCTTTTCTCTCTTTGAGTTTAGACTTTGTGTCATATCCACTTTCTCACTTTGTTTTTTTTTTAATTAAGGAAATCTCGCACAGCCTTAATACATTTGTAACGAAATGTTAATTTCTGAGATAAAACTGAGATAAAAGGCTAGACGTCAATTAAGTGTTACCTACATCGATTTGCGAATTGTGGTTACGAGTACAAATAGCATAGCATAGCATCTATCGAGTAGGTACTCTATCGAGTAGCATGCCACAGCTCTTTTTCAATTAGTGTTTTGGAATTTAATCATAAGTCCAGCATCGATTCAATTCGTGACGTCCTCGGTCGGTAAGGGAATCTCACTTACGAGTACATTGTGCTCATCAAATCGTAAATTGTTACAAATGCTATTTCAAGCGACATTCTGCGTGCTCACGTCACGTTTCTGCAAAAATTACCCTTGCAACTTTTAACATGTAAATATTAAGTGGCCATTAAAATGTCCTTTTTAATAAAATGGGATTTAGTTTATCTCCGCGTCCGGTTGCTTTTGTGCAATATTTAGTGGTCACGAAACGGGCATTACTCTTACTGCATTCGACATAAACACGCTTGTGTGCTGTGCTGTGCTGTGCCCCATTTATTATACTCTTTACTTAGGTACATTATATGGTCATAAACACTATAGGTCGACAACCTAAAGCCGTTGAGTGAAGCCAGGTCTAACATATAACAGATTGGCACGCCATAAATAGAGCTTAAAGCTAATGTAACCAGAATTCTATGACACGAACCGTGTCACACATGCTTATAAGTAATATCTCTCTTTAATAACTCCCCATAAATTTTCTCTTACGAGTATTTTGCGACCATGTTGTGTGACCCTTGTGACCCTCCTGATATTTGATATTTGATAACTATTACACAAAAATAAGGGATACAATTTGATTAATTTATGATCTTTATGTACGGTACTCGACGGTACCTAGTGCTGTTGTTGGCACACAAATGACTGACTGGAAAATTGAAATTTGATCGGTCAAGTATTCACCGTAAAACTAACAGTTAGCCAACTTCTATACGCTCTCAAACAACTAAAACTACTGCCGATTATAATGGTTATTAGAAATGCCACGCTGTACGCTCACCTTTTAGGTGACGAGACGACACAAACACTGCTAGGTCGCAGGAATACTAGGAGAGGCCTAAGTCCTAAAATCCGACATTGGCCTCACTATTGCTTGGGGGTAACAGTATATATCATATTGATTTTTCAGGTTTAACAATCGCACCAATAAGAATGCCTGTATTTGTTTATCAATTTCTGCAAAATGAATGTGTCATCTCCTGTGAGTTTTACTCGTTTGAATCGTGCCGGAAAAGGGCCTAAAAACTTTATTGTTGCGAATAATCTAAGTTAAAGGTTTAAAGTAAAAGGGAAAGTTTTACCACAGGGAACAATGAAACAAACGCTCTGCGTGACGAGGGTCGGGTCTCGTACAATACAAAGCATCACCTGCCATCTTGGATATTTGTTTTTCGCGAATCGCGAACGCGGACGGGCGTCATGTGCGCGACAGACGACAGATGGTCACCTCGTGGGAGACGAGTCGGCGACGCAACACATGCGTTCAACCATCAAACACTTAACTTGATAACATTTAAACTAAAAACAAGGCAGAGCTTTACTCTACACATCTATCCACATAAAATTCAAAACATTCTTAAATTCTTTCTCTGATCTGCAACTTCTAAGTCGTTATCGTCTTAGGTTTGTAATGCAGCCATTGCTTTAACCGGACATTATTCATCCAACTCTTTATTAGCCAAGTTAACAATGATTACCATTATTTATTTATATATTTAAAAAGCATTGAGGCAAAAGTACGTCAATGAAAAAATATATAATGCAATCCGTAAATGAAAAGGAGTGTGTTGAAGTTAGTCGTAGTCGTTGACAAAGTTCCCACGGAGCAGGAGCGATGAATTATTCTCTTGTTTGTATCGTTTCTTTCGGAGGGGCGCTTGCGGGCTTTAAATTAAATGTTCGCTGCTTTTTGTTTAACCGAATATAAAAGCTACAGCTAAATCCTGAACAACTCTTGGCAGTTGACTGAACGATTTCCATGACACTTTGCGGCTTATAGTGTGTATAATAAACGCACACTAATTAATATTTTAGTATTAGAAAGGCAGCAGGCAGGATGACGATTCGCTTGATGGCACACTGCGTTTCGCAGTCATTTGGGCAGCCCGTCTGGCGGCAGTAACCACCACCTTACAGAATACCACCGTGAAATAACAGCATATGTGCTGTTGTGTTTCGGTGAGTAAGTAAGGGATCCCCTATCCCTTATCCTTAATCCTTCTATGGTCGGCAGCGCACTTGTAGCACTTATGGCTTTACTTGTGTTATAGGCGACGGTAGCCACCTACCATCAAGTGGACCGTCAGCCTGTCCGTCGACTTTAACATAAAAAAGGCTGTAAGATGTAGTGCACATTTTGCGCAAATAATGAAATAAATTTTGGGTGCAAAAGACTTAAGACAGTTATTATGTGTGGAGCGATGGTGGAGCGGAACACGTCAGCAAATGCGGCAATATTAGTATTTTAGATCCATTAGCGGACTCCGATAAAAGTATAGCTTTCACATTAACACGTCCATTCGCAATACTTTCAAAAGCACAATACCAACAAACGTTGGCTTTATGCGAGTTCGTTCCTGCAGATAAAATATATTTATCCCACTTTTTGAATTCCCTTGTAAAATCCGGACAGCGGACTGTAGCAATTCATTTGATGGTAGTCGGCTACCGTCCAACGCCTGGTGTATTTTGCAATCAACTCGAACCACCCCTTCCAGAGAATCTTCTCTGGAAGGGCTGGTTACTGCCGCCAGACGAGTTAATGCCTGCGGAACGCAGTGTATACTATACACTGATTAATTTAATTAAAATTAAAGATGATTAATAATGTAATAAATTACCACATTGTTGGGCATTTGGAATGGGAACAGAGCTTTGCGATAACATTTATCTCAGCATTATGATTCGTATTTTATTGCATTTTTATAGCTTAATTACCACAAACGGTTTGCTTATCGGCCGTGTACCGTGTACCGTGTACGAGTAGATAGTGGCACACAATAAGGCTGCTGGCTTCAATTCTATTGTGGTAAAACTGAATAGAACTGCCATTGAGGGTTGAAGTCCACGTATGACTTCAATGGACGAGTGCACTCACCCCAGGGGTGTATTATAAGATCTCTTTTGTCTTATTAGCCCTTATTTATACTATGTCCAATTTAGCCGAGTACGTATAAAACAGTTATTGAAATTGGATAGTTAATTTTGTGCAATTACGCTTTTTAAAACGATGTCCTCCGACAAAATTGGAACCTCTTAAATCTTAAGAATACCTATACAAATGAAAAATTTTACATTCATACAAATGTATTCCATCTGGCGGTTTTAATCTAAACCACAACATTCCAAAAGACTTCCAAGTCATTAAAGAAGTATGAATCGAAGTTTTATGAATCACAAGTATAGTTACTTTTTAAAAAGGTTAAAAAGTTAACATTAAAGATAGGTAATAAAAATATCTAAAGATAATTCCATAGTGGGAAAGTTTTTGTAAAGATTTTGACGCCACTCGCCCACACAATCCACACATTTATGAAGATCACTAAAGCCACCTACATAATAAATATACGAATATGTATACTCGTGGAGATACTTGTGAGTGTTCCCGAGTGTATAGTGATACTTGAGTATCCATAGTCGGCCAATCCCTTTGTAAAGACCAAATATTGATTTTTATTCTTATCTGCCTACACAAATCTGATCACATAGGAATCCGGAGAATCAGCATTTAACCTATTACAAGTAAGTAACTTCTGCTTATAATCGCAACCGTACGTCATATTTAATATCATAAAATAAAATATAATATAGGTACAACTATAATCCGTACTATCCGTACTATAATATTATAAATGCGAAAGTATGTTTGGATGTATGGGTGTTTGTAACTGTTTCACGCAAAAACTAATGAACCGATCACCATGAAATTTTGCATACACTTTGTCTGGGACACCAGAAAGGACATAGGGTACCTTTCATCCAGAAAAAAAGGACCATTCCCGAGGGATAAATAAAAATCAAAAAAATAACGCATGGCCAAAGTGTTATAGCAACACGAGGTCAAACGTTATATTGCTTATTTTTAATTTTCAACACGGACGAAGTCGCGAGCATCAGCTAGTAAATACATATTATAAACAACAATAAAAAAACGTGTAGGTATCCCCGTCATAATTGGTATAACCGTTTCTATGAATATTCAAGACGAATAGAAACGGAGGCTTATATTTTGTGTGCAAATGATACTTCGTCGCATTGAAGTCCATTGAAGTTTAATGAATTAATTTCACCCCGGCCAATAGGTCCATAATCAAAACCAAAATTAGTTTATATAATATATTTATAGGTGCATAAAGAAAATATATTTATAAATAGATAATATAGTGGTACTCGCGTCGGAGAATTGGCGAGGCGTAAGTACAAGTAATATCCCTGAATATCCCTTGCAACGTTATTTACTCGTGTTGTGTGACGAGCGAGATTACTTACGGCGCACTGCGATATCTAAGTAACTAAGTAACTACATAATTGCACATTGCTCTGAAACCATACATTAAATCATATTATTTTATTAGTGACGAGAGTGCACAACGCCAACCCTCTGCGGGTCGGCAGAACTACTACGAGTGTGTCACTTGAAGATTCGACACACTTTTGCTGTCTAAACACCGATACTTAATAAGAACAATAATTGCGTATGTTATTCCCTTAAAAAAGAATGTAAACCAGTGAGGGATTCACAATACCACACGTTAATATTTTCTATTTTTTTATAAGAAAGGCCGAATCTTTAAATTTTAGTCGCGATTGCCTTCTGTAATTCTATTGTCAACATGTTCCTTGATAGTGTCAATAGCGAGATAGCATAGCATAAAGGCATTTGGAGGAATATTGTTTTAAAAAGCGTAAATGTAGTCGAATGGCAACAATGTTGTCGTGCGCATTGCGTGTCGTTGTCCTGTGTCGCGTCTATCGCTTAATCTCTGACAGCCGCCTGCTCAACCAACATCTGATACGAGACGAGATATTCTATACAGAGATAGTTCCAGTGTAACGTAATACATAGTTACACAAACGAGAAATGACAGAAAAAAAAGACATCTTTCTACCCGCAAATAGAGCCTTTGTAGTTTTAGGACGTAGTCGAGTTATGATGTGGGAGTGAGCGAAGCCCGAGACTATTCCTCGTACATTCGTACCCGTTTCTTAGAATAAAGATTGAATCGCTATTTTCAACTATGTCTTGAGGCGATATTTTATTTAAAAAAAAAAAGATTTAAATGAAGATCACCATTTCACTCTTCTGCTCCAAGTGAAACCAATCGAAGTGTCAGTGGTCCTGTCGTTAACAGTATCTGTGAATTATCTTAGAATAAAAAAAATCACATATTTTTTGCTTATTTGTGTTATTTTGTTGACGGTACGTTTTTCTATTCTTATATCACGAGTTAAACTAACTGATCCACATAAGTTCGTTGTACCTATTCATATGTGCTTAGATTCTTGTTGATACAAATATAGTAGCGAGTCTATGTCGTGTCCTAAACAGGCTTTCAAAGAAAAAAGTTGAATTTGGAGGTGTAAGTGTCGGAGTTGGTAAGTGAGTGCGGGTGCTAACTGGTGCTAACTGGTGCTAAATGGTGTCCCTCGCCACAATCCACTCCGAACACCGGTTAACACGCCCAAACTAACAACTCTAACAACTCCAACCTTTTGTACGCGCCGAGATCGGCTTCGATCACAGCGACTGTCAACTTAATCTCAATTTCCAATCTTAAAAAGTGCCTAAGGGATTATTTGATATCATCAACATGTTCAGGGTGGTGTTGGTACTCCGTCTCATTAGGAACGGCACATTACTACAACCACTAGGGGATGCATTGTCGCAAAAAAAACATACCTGATGCGCTGCAAAAGCGAGGTAATCCCATCCCAACACCACCATTATAAGCGTTTAGAGTATACTAGCTGATGCCCGCGACTTCGTCCGCGTTGAAAGGTACCCTATGTCCTTTCTGGTGTCCCAGACAACGTGTATGCAAAATTTTATGGTGATCGGTTTAGTAGTTTTTGCGTGAAAGAGTTACAAACTTCCATACATCCAAATATACTTTCGCATTTATAATATTAGTACGGATCTAGCGCATAAAGTGCATGTATGTTATAGAAGAACAGAATGCTTTGAACTGAGCAATGTGAAAATCTGTGAGCCAGTATTTCTCCCTGACATCGCCCTCCGTTCTCTTTCTATATAATCATATATGACCGAGGTATTCAACTTTTATTGGACGCTTAGTAATTCGCTATTATTAATAGACAGAACTCTACTAAATTGCTTTCTCCCAGCTCCCAGCAGATGGGATACTCCTCGTAAATGCTTAGAAGCCTCCTCATAGAACAGATGCACTCAACAATGCCATATGACATAATTTTTCTATGAATGACTATTATTAAGTGGTGAGTATAAGTAGATATCAAAAATTTAAATTATTTAACATATGCATAATACCTGTAATGACATATGGATGCCAAACTTGGACATTGACGAAAAGACAGTTCTGAAAAGACTGAATGGAAAGCTTTGGAAGAGGCCTATGTCGCAATACAAGTTGGAGTTGTTGGTGATAAATAATATAGGTATTGTCCTTTTTTTTCTTGTTAATTAACTTTAGCAATAAAGGCTATTTTTACTTTTTATTTTATTTATACGTAAATAAAAATCCGCCCGACATGTGACCATACATACTCGCGTACAGTCGTACCGCTGCTGGTGCGTTCACCACAAAAACAGCAAATTTCTCTCCAATAATGGCTTTACGATACTATATGCCTATTCCCCTTGCATGCATACCACTACAAGCCACTCTTAAAAGGCGTTTACTTCAATTTCCACGGTTCACCACTCGTATCAGCTTGACTGACGTCAGCAATTACTCTAGCAAAATGTTACCATGAATATAAGAATCAGTGATTCCAAAGACCTCTCTTCAATTCTGTCTGACCTTCCTTATAATATATTACAAAGTGATATTTAGGTACATTCCTTCTAGTCATTGAACTATATCTTATTCTAACTTTGCTTCTAGTGCTGCTAGCGTTCCTATTCCTATAGCAAATGTCATCAATCAAGGTGATTGTTTTTCTGGCCACCTGTACGAGTTAATAAAAAAAATATATTATGAAATGTGAAAGTAATAAATACACTTTCGCATATTAACGGGTGTGTGCGAATGCTTGCGTAAATTATTTTTATATATGTGACATAAAGTTGAAAACATTCGTGTACGAGTATGTACCTACACCTACAATTTGACAAATACGAAATTATGGTTCAGGGCCTCTTTCACCATCTCCGAGTAAAGTGTCAAGTAAAGTAGGCTAACCGCCATTTAAAGTCACCAGTAACCGGGAATGAAGGAGACTATATACCTTTGTTTGTACGGTAAAAGTCACAAATATTAAAAAACAAATAATAAAAAAAATTCGCCTATCGAAGGATGAAGTGAAACGAGTGCATAATTTAATAAAACATAAAATTATTTCTAAAAATAAATCAACACTACTTGTAGTTGGTGAAAGAGGCCCTTAGTCTTTTAAGTTTTGCCACAGGACCTTAGTAGTATCATAGAGTAAATAGTACTTATACTGGTTAAGTATTATTTACTCTATGGTAGTATTAAGGAAGGGATAGATGTTATTAATCGCATCGCATAGTAACTCCACTTTGAGAGCTTATACTCGTAACAATAGTAAAACACTTTAAAATATATTTAGCCGATAATTCAAAACCTAGGCGTTTTTAAAATACTTCATTAGCATACCTAAGCCGCGATCTACACCAACTTTTACTATGTCAGTTAAATTCAAAGATTTCTATGTAACTATATGTTATTCTAGAATAACATATAGTTCAATGGTTAAATTAGATTCTCACAAATCATTGTGAAACGACGTTTTAGAAGAAAAAGTGGAGTGGGTTTGAGTGGAGAGACACATGTGGCAGTAAAAAGCTTTAATTGAAGTCAGTTATCCAGCGCAGACGGCAGCCAGTCCTTCGCCCGACTTTTTATTCTGAAATAACACAAAAATTATGTGGATATATTTTCCCTATCATCCTATAAATGGAAAGCATATTTCACAATCCTCCCGATTCCTGACTCGTCGGTGGCTAAAATATATTTGCAGCTAAATATTAACGAGTTTCATAAAAAGAGCGTGTGTCGCATGATCTAACCAAAATACTAAAAGAGGTTATAAAAATTGTCGTAAAAACAAAATCAAAATTAAGTAAAGGTAATAAAAGCGGTATTGTAATTGTACTCATAAATTGTTACAAATAAACATTTTACATTCGCAAAATTAAGTAACAGCGGTAAGTAGGTGTTAAGAAGTATGACAATCATTTCACAAAATCATTTTAATTACGATTTGCGATGCCAATTTAATGTAGGAATAGTCTCTAGTAATGCATTAAGCTTAATTGTATATTATTCCACCATGAAAATACTACATCTTTTTGTGCATGTTTTTTGTAAATTTTATAATTTTTATAATTTGTCAAATTGATTTGTCTAATGTAATGTAATAATTTAAATAATGTACTTCGATTGGTAACTGATACGTCGAATTAGGATTAGTCCTGTTATGATGTAACATGTGTGTTGTTGTAAATAAATAAATAAATAAATAAATAAATAAATAAATAAATAAATCTTACTGCTAACTATTCTTTAGCTCACTTTGGCATCAATTCTTGTATGTACTTTAACCAAGAAACAGATTACCCTCTAAATATCTTCACCCATTCCACACAGCACCATCTAGTTCCACAGTAAGCAACTAATGCTTGTATTATGGATACCAGACAATTGATATAATACATAGATTATTTTTTTTTCGTAAATACATACATATTATAAATACAAAACATCCATAACTCAGGTACAAATGTAAAATGTTAACACAAAAACATTTGCCCCTAGCATGACTCGAACCCGCGATCGTTTGGTTAACAGCTAGGGTTACTAGCCACTAGACCGAACGTGTCGTCAAATACTTTATATAGAGCCCTCTACTTTGTATAGAACCTGTGTCATTAGGGTTCATATTAAAGTGAATGTACTTTGTTGGCTGGCACTGGCTGGCAATGGTGACTGGTGGCAAGCGGGCACTTTGAGCCCAACTCCGAGCGGTCTGTTACAATATTAAAACATATTTCGTTTGCCTGGCTTCGTACGTATCGTGCTCACTAACTCACATAAGATTGTGTGATCCACCGCATAGTTTCAGCTCATATAAATAAAATAAAATAAAAATAAAAAAGCCTTTTATTTCTTGCAAGTTAATACATGTAAAGCTTAAAGTTGAATGGAACTGTTTAAATATTAAATTTAAAATTAAACTTCTGCAAGAACCTTAGATCATGCCGCAGGTGAAGGCCTCCTCCAAAGAAAACCAGTTGTCTTTATCTTGGGCTGCTTGCTTCCAGTATGGGCCAAACTATATCGTCACTCTTGTACCTCTTGTACGGTCTTCCTCTGTAGCTTTTCCCTTTTGGGCTTTTCCACGATGTCACTCTTAAGGTCCATCGCTCGTTTTCTTATTTTGGTGTGTCTTTTTTTTTGGATTTTCTTTATTTTTAGCATACTGCGCTCTAGTCCCCGTTGGCATGTTATAATTTTTTTCATTATTTTTGTGGTATACTTCCAAGTTTGACACGCATATGTCAGGCACGGCAAGAGACATGTGCTCATATACTAACTTAATATTACAAAAACATTGTTTCGTATGTGATGTTAGCAACATTTAGCAACGACTAATCTTCATATAACAGTTGGCACAGATGTATCGCTGTAGATGTAGCCGAAGTTATCTCGGTCAACAGATTGGCCTTTTTTTATACCAATCCTTAGATTATAGTATTTGTTTATGACGAGATAGAACCAAAGGGACACAAGTTAAATGTTTTATATAATTTTAATTTGTAAATAAACTAGATTGATGACATACAATAACTTCCAATGACGTATTTCATTTGTTATTTTGTTGTTACCGTAAGTTAAAAACACTGGTTTAATAAAAACACTGTTCGCCAATCGTGTTACTTCGTCACACGTCTATGTATTAACATACCTATAAGGTGTTGTTGAAATTTTCAACTTTTACTTGTGTTACTTTTAAACTTCTTCTAACGGCCTCATAAGATAATTAAATAAGAAAACTTTCTTATAGTTATTTCCATATCACAAATTTAATCACTTCATTTTACATAGCTATGTATAACTAAATATAAAAATATTCATCAAAATTACCTTATATAACCATCTCAATAGAATTTCTAAAACACACTCGTTTAAATATCTTCAAAACAACTGACTTACTCGTACATGTGTAAAAAACCAATTCGTTTTATTTTTTCAAATAAATTATGTTTCTTAAATTTTACACCAAGTGTTTAAAATTCAAACCTCTAACATGAGGCACTACATGCAAATTTAAAAAAAGACAAAGCAAACGTAACTAAAATTTAAAGATGTAACTTTCTAATGAATTGTACAAACAAGGAGTGTGCCCTCAAAGGTGATCGACTTGCATCAAAGGTGATCGAGCCATAGGGAGGTAGAGAAAGTAGCCTATGGGCAGCTGCCGAAATAGGCAGATCAACTAGTATAGTTAAGAGTATTCCCCGATCGTGTCCATTATCTGCTGTAATTATACAAACCGAATAGATTGTAGAGATTGCGATCGTCGCGAAACTCACGAGCGACAGTTACCACTTTTATTGTTGTCTTATCTCAAACCGAGTTCTCTTTGTATATTGTTGTTTTCCTTGCAATTGTTGTTGTTGATTTAGAGTTTAGAGGACTGAACTCGTAAACCAAAAACAATACTTAGCGGGATTAAGTCGCCATGTACATGTCATACCAGCGCAGTGCAATTTCTAGAGCAAATATAAAATTAATTGAAGGTATACTCATTCTTTTTGGCTGTAACTAAAGTTCATGTGACTGCAGTGAACAGTTCCTTGCAGAAGACTAGTATTCCAGAACCCATTTACCTATCCTATCCTAACCCTTTATATTTAGGCCTTATTAGGCCCGTGCATGGCATTGCTTATGTGACATCCGTATACCTATACAAAAAGCATAAATATGTATTGCCAGTCTATGTGTCTTTTATAAGATGTACTTCGGAGAGTGTGCTCAAGAGCTGCATGAACTCATACCACCTTCCCCTTTCTTCCATCGGACATACAGACGTACAAATGGTTACCATCCTCATCTTGCCGATATCCCTCTAATTCGGACCAAGCGCTTTAAAATATCTTTTATAATGCGCACTGCCAACGTTTGGAACTCCTGAGCTCATATAACCCAAATGTTTTCAAAGTTGGAGTGAATAGGCATCTTCTGGGTTGAGAATGAAGTTCGCTCCATCTTAGGCCTCATCCTTGCTACACAGTTGGTTGTTGGTTGTTGGTCAAGAGCAAACCAATCTTTTATAAAAACAAAAAAAAAAGTATTAACATATTCATTCCAGAAAACACATAATGGGCTTAAATATGCCATAATTTAAAAATTTAAATTTACAAATTGAGCCTCGAGAGAGTGCAGTGAAGCTTCGCTGGTCTCGTCACATCAATTACGTTGGCGCAGTAGTGAGTAGAGAGGTCCATGCCCATCGCATGTCGGACACGAGCGGCTATTAGTGATCGAGCGGTGTGTCCATTAATTTAACGTCGATCGACGGATAGATCCGTATCGGAGGATATGTTTGGGAATGCAGACGATGCCGATGCCACGCGATGCTGAGTGCAATGGCTTGCATTCGGTCGCATAGTCCGCCCGAGGCGAGCCTCAGCTCAGACGCTCGTCAAAACTCGTGACTTGTATAAGTATATTGATGACATTATACATAATGTAACAAGATGATGTAGGAACATGTAAATTGTGACCCCGGTCGCCGCCGACATGAAACAATGCTCGATTCAATTCCTCGAAAAGTGAACAAAGTATCACTGAAACGTTGCCTATACTTATTTACAACTCCTTCCTTCCCCCAGTTTTTATTACGAATGGCTCTCACAATCTAAAGCAGCGGCCGTGCTATATTATTAAATGATAGCATTGAAAAATTCCAAATAATATTACTTAATAAAAAAAAACTCATTGAAAAAGATACGTACGTTTTGGAAAATAATATTCAGCGTTTAACCGATCATTTATTATCATGTAGCGAAATTCAATATATATTAAATATTTTAATTGAATTATTTACTTATAACTAAAATTCTTCCAGTGATTAGGAAGTTCGAAAGTAGTTTTAAGTGTTTTAATAAAACTGTTATAGATAGCTATATTCGCATGTACAGAGTACGCGTGTCAGAATCTTTGGGGATCAGAGCTCATTTCTAATCCCTATTCCTTAATCCTAGTACCTATGTTCGGCAGCGCACTTGCAGCTCCAGGAGCCACCTACCATCAAGGTGAATATAATGTAACGTGACGTTACAAGAGCGTCACGTGATCGTTACACTGAAGCATCACACAAAATTGGACCTTGTAATTTTATTCTCGTCAAACTAATGAGAGGATACAATATTGTGTCGGTGTGCGAATGTTCTATCGAACTAGTAAATAATCAATTAAAATAAATATTTATTGATTTGTTTGTGTGAATAATGTAGATAAGCGTTTTATGGAACGACCGAATTGGAAATGTTAGCGAGGCATAATGTACTCGTTCGGAATAAATGAATAAATGAAAACCTAAATGCAACAAAGCGTAACTTTCATTTGGGACGTGTTCCATTTGCATTCGTATTATATGTAGGTGCGTGCGTGTGTTTGTGTGTTAATTGTCATTTTCTAACTCGATTCAATAAAAATTCAACTCAATTCGTAAATATGTATGCAAGCGACGCCACTACCGACTACTCGCGGAATTCTGTTCTACCTATAAAATATAACGTATCGACGGTACCTTCATCATCACTAGTTTCTACTGTACTAGTAGCATTACTGCTAAATTAATCAATATTAATAATACGACGGTTTAATGTTAGTTATTCAAACATCCAAAAGATAGCACATTGATAAAAATCAGATTAGTTGCTAAAATAGTTCATAGATGGCGTCACTTGTCCGTTGTCGCGATCGGAACCGCAAGCAAATATAGCTAATTTATTTTTATATCGAACTAGCTGGTGCCCGCGACTTCGTCAGCACAAAAATATATGAGCAGTATAACGCCTGACATCTTTATTGCTGTTATACTTTTGCTAGGCGTTTGATTTTTTTTTTTTTTTTAGATGAATCCTACTAGAACAGTACTTTTCTGGACTTTTCGGATTCAGTAAACCTTTCCTTGATAATGTGTATGCCACATTTCATGATGATCAGTTGTGTAGTCAAAGTTCAGATAGTTTCTTCTACAGTAATTGTGGATTAGGCGGAACAAGAGGTCCGTCTCTTGATTTCTATATTGCCGGAAAGGAGCTGAAACCAACTGTCTCACTAATGACAGCTGTACCGCGAATAAATTCAATATTCATATTAATACTGACCGTGGAAGTTTTTATTTCCATACTAGTCGCCCGTTACCAGCTCACTCCAGGTTTCTTATAATAATTATCATATTTATTTGCTAATACACATTAGCATGCTCGAATGACTTCATTTACATATTTAATTAAAATATAAATTTAATAAATTGTGGCAATTTCACCTTGAACACCGCTATTTAAACTTCACTCACTGGAATGATCGAGTGAATGTATGAGCGGTTCATTTTCTCAAATGTGGTTTTTAGTTAGTATACTTACTGCTCATGCTAGTACCTACTCGTTACACCATACGCGCTTATCTGATTGTCGTCACGAGGTAGGTATAAACGTTCCACAGAGCCAAAGAGCCACAGAGCAGATCGGGTTTTGTCTGGACCGACGACCGGTTCTAAAATCACTCTGTGCCCACATTCGTATGACATTATCACATTTCATCAATGATACATTTCAAATGTTAATTCTTAACTATTAACGTGACAAGCTATCTCACTTTCGCCACAGAAACGGTCGTAGAAAATGTATTCGTTTTATCCGTCGGCGAGCTTCCCAATCCCGACACAGGAACTTACCAATCACTCTTCAACAGGATTGGGAACGTATTCCTGTTGTGGGTTTAATAATTTGAAATGTGGTTTGTCATTTTATACTTTCAACTCAACTCTCGAATGTTGTTGTTAGCCTCAAATCCATCTTTTCAATACTTCAATAAATTCATCTTGAATATGGTGATTTCGATTCTCTATGTGCACATCATTAATATTTTTATTCAATCAAAGTAACTTAATAACATTTTAAAACTCTTACATTATAAACAAAACTAAATAAACATTTTATTGTAGTTACTACAAACATTCCTTAAATCTGAAAAATTTTCATTATGTCATGAAAATTCTTTCATTCATTTTTTCTCAATTTAAACTATTTTATTTAAAATAAAACCAGCCAGTATTAAATTCAATACCTCAACATCGAATTGGGAATTCAACTCATAAAGTTGTTGGCGAGTACATAGGTATACTCGTGATAAACAATCCAATTATATAGAGACAAAAACTTCGAGGAGTAGGTTCTATATCATCGAAACCAGCTCGAAACGGCAGCCGAATTGAAGCAAACGTAGTCTAAATATTTTATACTTTTAGCCATCTAAGAGTTACGATAAAAACTCTTGTTTGTCGATATAAAAAGATTGTGATTACTTAAGACATAATCTAGTTATCATGCAAGCCTTGATTTATCAGCAATAGTGTCATAGCATTGAAAACCCTGACTAAACTGAAGACTAGAAAGTAAGTAAAACAAACAGACCGACCTGATCACACGATAAACAGATATTATTATTAATATCTAAATATATATACCTACTCATGCTAGAAATGCAATAAAGACATCTAAAGACATGTTCGTGTAGTGATAACTAAAAGATTGCACAGATAACTAAATAATTGATTCATAATTCTATTTATCACTGTTTTATAAATGAATTGAATAAATGGAAATAAAACATAATTAAAATTTCATTTAACTTAAGTCAATGTGTACTAAGTTAACAATATTTTTAACTAATATACATTAAAATCAATTTAGTCTTGCTAAAATTACGAAATGGGTTGTGTGAAAATGACATTAAGTTGTCAATTATCATTCAGGTCTTGTGAAGTTCTCGAAGTCAGTTCAAAAGATTTAAATGACTGAAAATATTCATTGTCATTCTAAAATGTTTATTACAATATTATCAATCTCAATGAATTGTATTTGGAAGGTTGATTGATATTAATCACTGTTGTTTTATAATGTGGCTCAATGAGCTTATATTCCCGATGTTTTCAGTAAATTTCTTTTTGAAATGCATTGTTAAAATCTAGGTATATTTTAAGAAAATTCTATCTTCGTAAAGTTAAGCTTTTGCTACTATATAGCTTTTGCTTTCGACTTTGTCCGTATCTCTGTGTAATTTTTAACCTATTAAATATTTTTCATATAAAAACTATATTTTCTGTAGTGTAGATAGTTTCCTCAAAATCCGTTCAGTAATTTATTTGTGTGAAATTATTATTTACGTGAGTCAAACTTGCGTATTTATAATACCTATAACATATAGTTCAATGACCTATATAAGTATTTGTAGGAGTTTAGATTCCAAATTTGCGACTTACATTTTATTAAATTTGTATAAAATGTTAGAAATTCAATCAGCTACGATTAACCACAGTGGCAGGTGTGTACGTAACTACGTAACTACCCTTAACTAAGCCCTTGTGAAGTGAAGCATGAGGCGAGCGAGTGATCAAAACGCATCCTGTCCCTGCCTCGGTCGCATGACGCACCATGGACGCACCACTATACTTTATCCTTATCATAATGTAGATATTCGCAAATTATTGATTCCCAGCTGTCACGTACAAAGCGAACACAATTTGTTTGCATATTGTCGAGGCGTCTGTCAAAAACGGGAGACATGTAACGCTTGGCATTGGCAGCTTGCCTCCCGAAGCAGATATTCCTTCATGTTTTTTGTCCACTGGCGCGTTATCTCTGCATCTTTTTTGTGAAACCGCTGAATAATTCAATGTAGAGCGTGCTGCAACGATCGATCGAGTCACGAAACTTCGGTGCTCGGTGAGGTCTCGCCCGATTCCAACTATTTACTTTATTACACGAGGAGCTTTCATGGAAAGTTTATACTCACGATAAATGCGTTCCTGTGATGTAAAAATGGTGCCTCGTCAATAGCATGTAGGTATGTATGTGTGTATGTACTTTTGTACAGGACATAAACGGAGCCCTACGGATGTGCGGTGTTAGAGCCGCTCCCATCGTATTACTCTTTGGCTAAATAACAAGTTGTGACGTGCGAGCAAATATGAACCTAGATGCTCGGCGATAAAGTGCAGTGGCCGGCAGAGGCAGAGGCAGACAGGTGTGCGGTTAGAATGGAGTGCGGTTTCGTTTGGTACCGAACATGCGTTTAAAACTAGATGGTATATGACGGTAACCCGAGCGCACCGACTTATTAACTTATCAACGTGGGACACGGCGCTGTAGCACTCAGTGAAAGCCTTATTTTTTTATATTTTGTAAGATAAACCTCGCTGCATTTCTCCGTGTGTGATTTAAAGTTAAATGAAGTGAGTTTAGTTATCTAGGGAGTTACTAATTAGTTTGCTAATCACTCGCGGATCAATCTGCCTATGTTACGTTTAGATTAAATAGTGTAAGTATTGTTGAAGCGTATAATTATTAATTAAATGCGATAAAAGCTGCGCTGGTTCGGTGTTAACTCTGCAAATGGTGGGTGTGTACCCATTTGCTTCTCGTACAGCTTAAAACAAATGGACAGCGCCTCTGCGGCTTACCACAGACTTATTTAAAATAACGACTCACTGTGAGTAGTGTTTAGAATATTAAAATTATAAAATTAAAAGTAATTATAAAGCAAAAAAATAAAATGATAAAAATTTTAAATGTGATTTTTTGGTCATGTCCATTTATTTCATTTGGTCGTTTGCATAAAAACATTAATAGGTTTGTGAATTGTGAATATTATGTCCTCTTCCCTGTCGCTGGCGCGTTCATTCGTCGGCGATTATGCTCAATACCAGTACATAGCAATCGAAACGTCGGCAAAAGGACAAAGGTAGGGGAGCTATTGTATTTCAAGTTCTGTGACCGCTATCTAGAGCAGGTTATCAGCCCGAGATCGACACATGCGCGCCATTTCTTTAACAACTGTTCGAACAAACTCCAGCTGCGATGATAAATCGATCGGATCGGAGGGGACGGGGGGGGGACGGGGGGGGGGACGGGGCCACGTATTTCCAAGAGATATGAGTGCCGATCGTACATGAGCTCGGGAACTCGGAGATAAGTCGCGAGTGAGCCGGCTATTAATACCCGACGGGATCTAGCACGATAAAGAACTTCCACTGAACGGATCTCCTTGAATAATCGCGTCCATCGATCGAACGAGACCGACCCGATTGCGCAAAGCGACCCTCGGCCTCTCTACTTTTTGCTATTATAGCGCTTTCCACCCGAGAGACCTACGAAATCAATTACCGCTCGACGCTTTTTACGTTTGGGAATCGGGTAAAAAGGCGTAATTTGGCCGCCGCCGATGATCGGTAAAAAAATGGAGGCTGCGCGGAGCGGAGGTAATGGCCGCCACAAAAAAGCCATCGGGGAAGTGGCACGCAGTATAACTCCGGGCGATCGTGCGTGTCCGATCGAGCCCATTCGCTCCATAATAGTTCCATCGGCAATTTCAGTACAGCGTTTGACAGAGGCATTCGACGCTATCACGGCTCAAGAGGTGCGGAGCGAGTACTAACATCCGAGTGGGAAGAACGATTCCTTCTATCCGTTTATACATCGCTCCCGAGGCATAGAGTGCGTCCATGAGTCCATGGTGAGTGACAATCGGTCACGCTCACGGCCTTCGCTGGGACGTCTGTTCTCGAATAATAGCGCTTCTGCTACGTCACACTTGCAAGATAGTTTAGATCAATGATGATCAAAGGTTTTAATTCGACCGACTCGTTTGAAGATGCCTCGGGGGAGTCGTGCGCGTGAGGAGGGGAGGCGAAGGCACGAATAGAGTTTAGTTAGTCGACGCAAACTGCGCTAAATGTCTCAAGCACGTACAACTTGGCAATTGGATGATCTTTGGCTTCGTTATTTTGCCACTCAAACTTTGGGAGTTCCGAATTAAGGTTGAGACATTGCGATCTCTATAACTCTTTCGCGAATCGCTGTCGAGTGGAGACAGAAAAACGTCGGATCTGCGAAACATGACGGTTTTTATACTGATAACGGTCGTTTGTAAGACTGTTTGTATTGGCCCACTTTATTTATAGACAGAATGTTATTAAAAATACTATAGTACATATCGTACATTATTAGAAAAACATATTCTTAACTGTCAAAAGATATTAAGTAAGTATAAAAAAATGAACACCCAAAAAGGCGGTCTTAGTATTCTCAGATTACTGAGATAGGATTAGTATCAATCATCTATCAAGGTGAGTCAGTATAGACAAGATTATTAATATTATCAGACCAAATACACCTTTATACAATTTACAATTACGTTTTACAATTTTCTGAAAGTGTTTCAATATTTTTCTCTAGAACATTAATTTTCTCAATGAAACAATATCAAGCTTTTTACAAAATAATCGATCTGGGATTCTTGTTCAGTCAAGAATCAAAGACGGGACTAAATTTGAATTCGCTTCAGTTTCTAGAAAGCGGTTGGATCGTCCTCGGGGGAAATGCGAGCTGACAGGTTGTAAGAAATCCATTGTTCGGTTCGGCTTAAATTCCTCGGCTGTTTGCTCCGAGCGTTTTACACTCCACCCAACCGTGAGCAAACATCTCCTAAATAGGCAAACACTCTTAATGCGTATGTGCACCTTAACCCTTTGGAATAGGACGCATTTTAGAAATGCCGACTGCGGCTTCCGATCGGTTTAAACGTTCACTCGAATTCGTGTCCGAGTGGTTAGAGTCGTAATGCGTATTCAGGATGTTTAGTGTACGCGGTGATCACATCAAGTTTATTTTCCAACGCTGCTTCCCTGGGCTCGTTCTAGTAGAACATCAAAGCGACGGTTAATGTACAACGTGGCTAGTGAAGTTGTAGTATTTTTTGTTAAATTCAGTATAAGAAACACACGCAGGCAGTACATAGGAGAGGTCGTCTCGGGACTCCAGCAGACGCTAGCGACGTTGGCACTCTACTGTGACAATATTTATTCAACATTTCCTACGTGTTTACCATAAATTGAACGCAGTTCGGCTGTGAACGCATTGCACATGTGTTCAAAGTTGATTTAATGATTTTAAAATATTTCATCACCAGTTGTACCTATCTTAATATCGTTAATCTTGAATAGGGGGCGATGTACACAAGCGCTACTCATCTATAATGGGACGTCTGTCTGTCCGCAAGGGTGAGTACACCAGGATATCTTGACTGGATCCCCCAGGGGATCCTGGTGAACTCGTTGGTTCATCAGTTATAAAAAATTTAAATCTAAATTTAATTTTAAATATAGTGAAAATATTGTTTATACAAACGAAGGAAATAAATATTTATTTATTTTATAATTTTATAACACGAATACTTCAACCGATTATTTTCCGTTCAATTTATATTATAAAAAGTTTCTGAAATCTTCGTTCCTCTTGAAGTCTAGATGAATCCAACTTATGAACATAGCTAACTCGATACGCGGTTTCTAATAAACTGTCATTGTTGCGTTTAAATTAAAAATATTTCTAAAATATCTTTAAAAGAATCGACAGATAAGGTAACTATCTGAACCACGCGGGATGACCTGGTCGGCAATAAGGCATGCCCAATACCACGCATTTCGGCTATTCTCGGTATTCAGACGTGGGTCAGACCACCGACCCACCGCATCGCCATTACGCCCGCCCTCCCGATATTACGTCGTCTTTAGCGTTATTTACTGACTTTATTTGCTCGGCTCCTAGGGTCAGAATGATGTTAAATAATATTCCTCAAGAATTGGGATATCAAACTGAGATTTTCCAACTCTGACTGGCAGTTCAAAGCATTCAAACAAACAAAAAACATTTCGCCTTTATAAAAACGTCATGATAAGATATTGTGTGATTGTTGACACCGTTAAAACGACTACTTAGAATCTTATTAAAAGTTCAAGTCAACTTGGTAACTCCCATTTATGATATAATTATACTCATAGGTGGTAGACGTCAGTGCAATCGTGAATAACGTGTCGTGCCGTATCGCATTCACATCAAAAACGTCTACTCTACGAAGTGATTTTATCACGACACGAGATGTGTAAAGTGTGAAGAAACTCGTGATAATGATTCGCCACGATTGGTCACACTCTTAATAATACTTTCCACTTTAGCTCAGCTTTACGCTCCCATGAAGTCGAGTCCCAGTGAGAGGTATTCGTATGTTAAAGTTATATTAGACGCCGCGTGTTATCTGCACACGCTGTGATTGTCATAAGTGATTCATCATTGTCACCGTTTCCTAACAATTAACATCATTTATCAGAGAAACTGTCTCATAAGAAAAATGGGCGGTTCTCGCGCGCCTTATACTAACTATACGTTCTCCTAAACCCATGGACTCAACTCTTTCTTTAGCGTCACAAATATTTTTTTATTTTTTTTTCTCTGCTTTAAATCTGCAATCAGTCCCCAGTACTATAAGTGGATCTGTTGTGGGAGATAATAATAATTAATAAATAAATAAATAAATATCTTCACACATGCCACACAGCACCATCTAGTTCCACATTAAGCAACTAATGCTTGTATAATGGATACTAGACAGTTGATATACTACATAGATTACTTTTTTTTGTAAATACATACATATTATAAATACAAAACATCCATGACTCAGGTACAAATGTAAAACGTTAACACATAAACATTTGCCCCTAGCAGGATTCGAACCCGCGACCGTTTGGTTAACAGCTAGGGGGAGATGGATAGATCTTTCTTTTTAGAGAGAGTGGGCCAGCACCCAATCATATTACTTGCTGTCTCTTCAGTCTGTTTATTTGATTTAACATATAATTTAAATAGATAAATATCAATCGAAAGTAATATTCGTAGCTGTATGCCAAACTCACCTCTGAATACAGAAAATTCTGAAGTATAGATATTCATGTATACATTTAAAAATTCCTAAATAAGTTATTTTAATGAGTAAGTACTTGTATTCATTATTAAATGAGAGTTCATACTCAATTTATGAGTGTGTAGATTAGATAGGTGGCATACAGGCAGACAAACCGCTTGATGATATGTGGTGATTGTCGCCTAGGTTATATACCAGGCTGCCGACCTTGCATGAATTTGTTTACAGCTCGCTTGAAAAACCCATACTGTATTTAAACGCAAACCACTCAGAAGGAAGATTGCTTCAAAGTTAAACTTTCTACTCGCGGCAACTTATCCAAATTTTTTTGCAGTCTAAGCATCTTAGACGAATAATTCATTTAATTCAAGCCAAGCCATTTAATTTTATTTGTCGAAATGTTTCTTACAGCGGTTTATATAACTGAAAATAATTTTGTAAAAAAAAAATCTCTAACATTCTATACTCTGAAAAGATTGAGGATACCGAAACGAAATACTTACTAATGAGTAAAAAGTTATTTTCTGGAGCTGGAAAATTACTAATCTGGAGTGTACATTCACCTTTTGGGTTTAAGCCTTTCGGATTTCGGGCAAAGTAAAAAGGCACGTAAATTCAGTTCAGTTAGTCGTTTTTAGTAAGTCTGATTTGATCTGCCTCGTGTCCCATGCACTAGATTCGCTAACCGTTTCCGAAAAGCATGATGGTCGTGAAAAAATCAATTAAATACTTTTGTTTCGCGATTCAACGCCTTTCTCTTCGACTTTCTAATTAAACCACACAAAAACATCTGAAGCGAATCATTCATATTGTTTTACGAGAGCTCTCTTACGATACAATAAAAACCTAACACTATTATTTAAGATAACTATGCAACTTTAAAATTATATAATGATACTATTACTTAATATTTATAATATTAATTTTCCCCGAAGTATTCAAGTCAATTATCTATCTTGCAGTATCTTAATATCTTGCAGCTATACGGAAAACGGAGAATCGTTTGTGGTGGCGGTCTTTAAAAAGGAAGATTTTTCACTTGTAGACGGTTATGGGATGATGATTATTCAAAGTGAAGGCAGATGATTAATTCTGAATAACTGTAGGATACATAAATAATCTATACTTACTTATAAAATCGTTGCTACTGACTGACTTCAACCAATTTAATCTAAGCTTCAACGCACAACAAAAACTAATAAATCTAGAAAGCTTTGAAATATTGTTTATTTTATAATGTAAATAAAATCAGTCATCCATTAAGAAAGAATTTATGAAAATTTCTACTCCGTGCAAAGCCGGGGGCGGATCGCTAGCCGATTATAATTTGACAGCAATTGTATAAGTAGTATTTACAAAGATTAAGTATATTTACATGTTTATTGCAATCACTTACAATGCTAGAAATGAACCGGTACCGGGTACCGGATTAGTGTTTCGATTCTGTTCATTGAAAAGTTCCGTTTAGTACATTTTTTACATAGTCCCGGCTCGTAATAATATAAATAATTAAGTAATTTTATTTGTCGATATGTGAAAATAGGTAATACATATTTAAAAACCTAAAAAAATAATCTTGTAATGCAAGGCTAATAGTACAAGACAGGCTATTAAGAGGCTGTTTTATGTAAAGAATAGAATAGTTGGCCAGTGACAATTTAATTTGAACGAATTCGCGTAATGCTTGCTAATGAGATCACTCAGCACCGGAAACTGCTTCGAGTTCCTGTCCCCCTTTCACTTAAAAGTTTACTTACATTTCTAAATTATACTCAAAGTTGTAAATTGAGAGGAAAATGTCCAATCTGTTGAATGTCAAATGTGTAACACTCAACCGAGACACATGGTAAGTCTTGAGACAGGAGATGACAAGTGTCAGGTTTTGCTCGACGAGTTGTGCCATAAAAACTAAATTGAGGTGAACGGAACCTGCTCTAACTGTAGTGTCACATTGGAAGCAAGCATCCTGATTGATGCCTATGAGCCTCTCTCAGTAGCGACTACAAAGATAGGGAATGTATTTAGTTATGCCTGCAAATTGCGGGACTTTCCCGCACGACGAGACATAACTTCACTATGAGTAATGGCGGCGTCGCCTGCAAAACAACGTTGACACCTTTTTCTGTGGTGTTGAGAATTTTAAATATCTAAATACTATCGTGATTATTTCGTAGCCCATTCATGTTTCGAAGATGGGCAATTAGAGCACACCGAAACATTCTGAGAGGCATTCAAGCTCAGCCGGGGTTCGCACCTGCATCTGTCGTATTCGAGCCACTGGGCCGGAAGATCGGTAGACCAGCAAGTGACTTTCATGTGATGATTTCAATGGAGAGTAAGTAGATACTTCACCGAGTAGAGGAGCCTCAGAAATAAATAGGAAAAGCTGGCTAATATATGTATACCTACAGTAATCTGGTAGTTTTACCGGAGTCTTCCGGGAGTTTTGAAAATTGGTGATTTTTATAGATTAGTAGTGTCCACCGTACAAGCGCTGAAGAGTAAGTACTCAAACATGCGTTTTTCAGTACCAAATGACTGTACTAAATATGGCGATGACTCTGGCGTAACTCTTTTTTAAAGTAGAAGGCATTTTTAGTGGCAATAAAATTGCCACACTAAAAAAAATCAAACAAAGGTATCGCGCCCCGAAGGGTCTGTAAAAACTTAATTATGAATACTATCTCTGAGACCGACAAAATAGGTTTTTTATTTTTACCTTTTTCTGTTAGCTTGAGGCGTGTAGGTACATACTTCAACTGAGTCTTAAATTGTATATTCAAAAAACTATTCATTTATTATGTAAAATTTTGACAGTCGAAAAAGGGCAACTGTTAATAATAATAGAACCTAAAAGAGGCTTTAGTATTTGATATTAATTTTACCTTAATACCTGTACCGGATCCTTTAGTGGCGTGAAACCAAATAGTTAATATATCATCACGACCCTCGCGGAGCCCAATTAAAACGCGAGTTGATCACAGCTTATCTATGTATTTTACATTGCAGATATTTTTTATAGTTAACTAGCTTTTGTCCGCGATCTCATCCGCTTTTCTTTGTAAATTATGGCCCATGTGTTATTTCTACTATTTCCCATTGGAATATCTATTACGGGGGAGGCCTTATGTCCAGCTGTGGACGTCCTGTGGCTGAGATAATTAAGTATATTTACTTACTGCGAAATTTTATTAAAATCCGTTCAGTAATTTTGGATGAAAGGGTAACATGCATCTATCTATAAACTAAACCTTAAAATCTATCAAAATTAATTGGGCTATCCTTGCGTGCGAGTTCGTTCGCTGTTATGTTAGTTACAGTAAAGTTTCATCAAAATACGCACGGCAGATTTTTCTAGAAAGAGTAGCAAACTTCCTCACAATCTTATATATATTTGTAATATTCGATACCTACTGCACAGAGCAAGCAATGCAATTGAGATTGTGATAATGACAAGGGATCGATCAATCACTTGGCGTTTATCGTTCGAGAGATTCGATTATTAAATTGGCCTGTGACAGCCTTGACAGCCTCCATACCATTACAGCGGCTCCGTCCAATTAATAGTCCACTCTTAATTATTATGTGGGAATATACGTTTTTTTACTGACTGACAGAGAGCACTAGTAATTTATTTTGAGGTTCAGAAATTGGATAATGGTGTGGGGATGGGGCTCGATCAGATAAGTGCGAGAGTGTGAGCGGTTGCCAAATGAGTGTCGGAGCGATCTCCCCGAGGAACTGCACCGCATACCAGAATGCCACAGTGCAAATAATAGCTCTTGCGAAATGCTACAACAGTCACAATGGGGCTTCTAAAACCTTTTTGTACTCTGCTGCGATATTATCGCAATTTCAGCAAAATTTATGTCTTTTCATATCGTCATAAAATATCAATTGTTATGTTAGAATACAAAGAGTCTGATTTGCCAGCTATATCATTATACAGTAAGTACTAACTTTAAAGAGTAAGGTTCTTACTGTGAATGATATAGGACATGATGGTTTTATTTTATAGGTTATAACACTCACAAAAATACCCAAGCAGCCACGCATTGCTTGTATACACACTATTTTTTTTTACCTTAGTAAAGTGTATAATAGTTCTGAATATTACGTTACAGAATGTATCTATTATTTAAAAAAAAAGATAGTAATTGGCAATATTAGGTATGTTGTCCAAATTAGTAGACTGTGCTGTGTTGTTATTAAAACAAATGTAATGAGGAACTCACCTTATGAAGTATACCTTACCTCTATAGTGAGATGAATTGAAAAAGCTGTTTGTCCATTCCATTAGCACAGAGTAGTCTCCTCAAATTCGCAGCTTCCCTTCGCTGTTGGAGGATGTTGGATGTTGGATCACCAAACGTCATATCCAAATAATAATCTTTTTATATACACAAAGACATACATACATATATGTAGTTTTCATATTTATGAAAATGTCACTAAAATTAATAATTTAATGCCTGGCTTATAAATTACAGGAAAATACTTAACATTTCATATTATACTTACTTTTTCTGACTTTTGCACTTCTGCTGTTGGTGTCCGGTTTTTTTAAATAAATATCATAAGAGTTTATTAATGTACAATTATTATTAATGATATAATTAGAAATTATAATTAGGAACTAACGTTATTCGTTTAAAGGTCACCCGTATAGTATATAAGCAGTCAGTTTGGCAACCGTCGATTTTCGACAACCACTCACCGTCGAGTGTTAACGAAGAAAGGAGTCAAAGGACAAAAGTATGAAAAGAATGTTAAGAAGAGATCGGCATCGCGTCTGCTAACTGCTTCGGTATTCATATATTGAACTATTTTAGCCTCGAGATAACTGTAGCCGTGTGCCGGGGTTGTCAGGAATCTCCGTCGTTTAGTCGATCAAGCGATCGGTCACGCACAGTAGAAAGCCGCCAAGATCGATAAGTTATCGATAAATCTATGCTATAGTACCGCCTATCGATAGCCGGCGGCGGCGCGGCGTCACTTCATTAGTTTTAGTTAATTATAATTACATTGTTGCGAACATTTCAATAGTCATTTTACTTCCTGAAGTCAAAATAACAACGATAATTTTACATCTTAGTACAAAGTGACAGTTCAATAAAAATGCGTCGTTATTAAAATACCATTTAGTGGCATGGCAGTCATGGAGGCATCATTTAGGCAGCCCGTCTGGCGTCAGTAACCAGTAAACCCCTTACAAAAAGACTAGGTACCGTGAGATCATGTGTTCTGTTGTGTTTCGATGGCTAATCCTTAATCCGTTAATATTTCATCTACATTTACCTATATTTGTAAAGGCGACGGTAGCCACCTACCATCAAGTGAACTGTCACTTTTGATTTGTTTGAAGATCGCTTCCGATTACTGCAGACCAAAAAACTACGTTGTGGTCGGCTCAACTTTCTACGAAAGTACTGCCAAGCCAAGTAATTCTAATTGTGCCTCAATACTAATAGAGAAAAAATGTTTAGGTGGTATTTAGGAATGGTTTTAATGTAAGTCACGTTTCTGTTTAAGCTGCGTGCGTTGTTTAATCGGATCGCCAATGTTTACGTTGGGATATTGTGAAACGTGAACGGCGGACGGTTTAATCACAGGCTGCACAATGAGCTGCGAATATGCTTCTCCACTTGTTATAATCAATCGACATAAATTTCATCATACCTACAATTGTTGATCCTTCGTATAGGTATTTTATATACATTTATGTATATAAATCCGTACTAATATTATAAATGCGAAAATATGTTTGGATGTATGGATGTTTGTAACTATTTAACGCAAAAACTACTGAACCGATCACCATGAAATTTTGCATAAACGTTGTCTGGGACACCAGAAAGGACATAGGGTACCTTTCATCGTTCAACGCGGACGAAGTCGCGGGCATCAGCTACTATTTATATAAGAAAACCTTCCGGTATCCAACAATAGAATTATACAAAAATGAAAATAGCTTTATTGGCTCACAAACAAGTTCCTAATTGTTGTGAATTTTTAGGTTTGCTTTCGCGAGTCGTTTTATTTAGCCATCAACTGAAGCAGCTAAGCAAATATAACAGAATTGTTAAATATAAAATGAATTGTGCGCAAAATTATTTAAGGTTGTTCAGTCTCGAACAAGATTTATTTCAGAACTAAAATCATAGTCTCCATTTATATTTTGATAGCTTCAATCTATATGCAAGCAAAGTTTATCAATAAAGTGATCATTATTACTACCTACCTATTCTTACTCGATATCTCAAATAATTTAATTTGTAATATAAACATTGTTAGGTATTTTGCTTTCAAAATGTCAACAGAGTATGTAGTTTATAAACATTTATGATTGTTTCTCTACGTTAATCAAGATTCTAGGTAGGTATATATTTTTCGGTTTTAAAAGATTTTTTATCAATATATTTTCATATTTTAATTTTTGGGGTAATTGGAAACAACATTTCAGGGGAAATAAATAAATTTTAAGCAATCTTGACTACTATTGTTTTGTTTTGCTTGATATGACGCATCATACAATTTTAACAGCTGCAATCTACATTAATATAAAACAATAGAGTAACGTTTGATACAACTTTATTCTTTTCATAAATAAAGAGGAATTCCTCCTGTTTAAAATTACCCACAGGAAAACATAATGAATATCGAATTAATGTATTCTGTGTGCACATGAACTCATGTATTCATATGAATGACAACTAGACATGAAAGACCACTAAAGGTTTTTCAAAAACAGTTTTCGACAATTTTTAAGGTTTATGGATAGAGTTAGTATCTCACAAGAGCCATCTTTCACAGAATCGGGGTAACTTGAGCTTGAGCCATAATCTTTTCTAGTCTTTGTGCATTTGTTATTATAGTGTAAGCTACAAAATTCGTGACGGTGACAATAGCAGCGTGTGTGTGTGCGTGTGTGCGTGTCTGTCAGTCGGTCGTGACGTGCCGCGTCATTTCACTGCGCTATTACTATAAACCCTGCCACCGGGCGTGCCACCGAAGGGACTCCTATTGCGAGGTATTAGTGTCGAAATTGCTTTGACTCGCGCGTAGATAGCTCGGTGTGGGAGGCCGTGACTGCGCGCTCGAATTATCAATTAACGAGTACGGGGACGGGGAGGGGCGAAACTGTAAAAAATAAAACATGTCATATTCTTCCTAGGAACAGATGTGTTCATTATATTGTCACGGAGAAGATGTTTCACAGTAATTATAGCGAGTTCCACTCTTCTTCTTGTCTGAGCCGATTGTCACAATAGACCCTGGGTATACTTATGGGAGAAAAGAAGTATACTGCTTGTCTGCGTGGGGGAGCAAGGGGCTTCGCAGCCTATTCAACTAGTAATTCATGTTTTCTTAATGCGCAAAACATCTGTAGGGCATCCGCCTCTAAACAACGTGCCCAGTACTCTACGCGCAAAAGTGAACCTTGCCGGGCACGGCTTAAGGTCGCAATTGCGAGGACAGCGGTGTCGGTATCCACTGGCAACGCTCTGATGGTGCTCGGAATATAGTGCGCGCGCAACATCTCTTGACATTTGATACATTGTAATATAATATAACAAAACAAGGGAACTTCTATAACTTC
Source organism: Synanthedon myopaeformis (assembly GCA_944738685.1). Lineage (NCBI taxonomy): Eukaryota > Metazoa > Arthropoda > Insecta > Lepidoptera > Sesiidae > Synanthedon > Synanthedon myopaeformis. Next base: position 81,962 of record OX122930.1, read on the forward strand.
ACAATGAAACTGGCGACTGGCGGCGGTACAGTCGCGCACAAAATAAGAATATCCAATATCCACGTGTCCCCGAGGGACTTTTGATAAATACCATATTGTATAGATGTTTTACAGTAATATATATAATATTTCTAGTAATATGTATGTTGTATGACGTCGTACGACACAAGTAGGTCACAAGTGCTGCATTACACACATACACTACCTACTAAAAAGGTTCCATGTGTGTATTTGAGTACAAACCGTGTCTGTTGCATATGGTGACATGTGGTGACATGCTCTATACTCAAAATGCAATTGTTTTTTCTGTTCCGAGCGATGTAAATGGCCCGTTTCTTGCTGATGAGTTCTCGCGAGCGCTCTCTTCGGACAGCTGTTCCTGAAATTGCGCCACACCACTTACCATTATGGATTAATTTACCCATTTTCAACAATAACTGCCGACCTAATAAGAAAACTGTGATCCACACAAATTAAAGGCCATAATATTATTTTTCATGATAGGTAAAGTGTAGCAGACAGGCAGACCCTTTGATTTGTTTTTTTATTTTAGTAGAGGCAGAGCGCACTGCGTTTCAAAGTCATTTTGAGCAGCCCGTCTGGCACTAGTAACCACCCCCTTATATAAAACTACCGTGAAATAGCATTTGGGCTGTTGTGTTTCGGTGAGCGAATAAAGAATGTTAACTACAGCCCTTTTACCTATCCCTACCTCATTCTACTATTACCTATTGGAAAATTATATGTCCAGCAGTGGATCATTTTGTTCTTTTTCAAATTAATGAATTCTACTTAGGTATCTACATAAAAACACAAATAGGTTATAATATATATTTAAACCTTTCGTATAAAATTATCTAACTAATGGTGAAAACCGCATCAAAATCAGACAGACAGACGCGTAAAGCGACTTCAATGTATACTATGTATACTTAGGATAAGGAAGAAGGAAGTGAACGTGTGAAAAAAGGATTTTTAAAATGTTCATCAAATTATTTAATTTAACTTTAGACGTTTAGGCACAGTTAAACTTGAAAAGGAAGTTCCAAGCCATTTTAGATCTTAACGCCATGGCGACAGAACACAAAACGGTTTGCGCCGAGTTGGAGTGTTATACATGACGGTGTTGCCGGGCATTAAGCTGTAAAACCGCTAAATAACAAGGTTCGATCGAGACTGCGAGTAATTATGCAATGGCTGCCCATTCAATACGTTTTAATTGTTGCAGACCACTTCGTTACTACGTACTACCACTACCTAACCAATCTAAACAATACACTCGGTGACAATAAAGCACTCTTGGAACGTTTACGCAACTTCGGTTAAACAAAAAATATCTAACATAGGAATTGTGTCACTTTTTTTGATAAGGCAACGCACAATCTCGGATTCAGTCAACTCAAGATTTTTGTCAAATATACCAACATTAGAAGTCGTCGGAAAATTCTCAACACATCGCTAGAGAGTCACGTGACCACCGTGAAGCTTTTTATTTATTTGTACGAAAAAAAACACATTTGTATAATAAAGAAAGACACACACATCAACTATTTTTATTATAATATAAATAAACTTTTATTGTACTCTCTATTCCTAGGTGACCGTAACGTGCGATATTACATTCTTTTGAGGTGCCAAGAAATTTTAGGCGGTAATATACGAGTAAAGAATATCATCAATAATCATCTCAATTTCCTAAAGGCATATATATCTTCTTCTTCTTCACACATTCCACACAGCACCATCTAGTCCCACACTAAGCAACTAATGCTTGTATTATGGATACCAGACAGTTGATATACTACATAGATTACTTTTTTTTTGTAAATACATACATATTATAAATAGAAAACATCCATGACTCAGGTACAAAGGTAAAATGTTAACACATAAACATTTGCCCCTAGCGGGATTCGAACCCGCGACCGTTTGGTTAACAGCTAAAGTTACTAGCCACTAGACCAAACGTGTCGTCAAAGACATAAGAAAATAAACTTCAAAAAATTTTAAATATCGGTTGAGTAGCTAAGGCGTGAAAGGGTAACAAACAAACTTACATATAACTTATTAGTTAGGATAATTATGAATAAGGTTGGATGTAAACATTTTTTTAGCTGATTTTAATATCAATTACAAAAATACTCGATGCGTTCCGCATTCATAAACTGAAAAACTAACCTCTGCTCTTTTCAACAACCTTTTTTACATCGTCTGAATTAACACATTACTCAGACAAATGGTACAAAGTTTTTAGTGTAGTTGCCTCCACTATACAGCTAGTTGTGAGAGCTAGTTCAGTGTTCGCAGTCAACAAATCGATTCGATTATTCCAGAGCGACTCATTGTTGCCATAATTGACGACTACGTCTACTTTATTCACTATCGATCCGATAATAAAACTGTCCTGAGAATGAACACAACACCATTTCATTTAAACACTTCTTCACACGTAGAGGAAACCCTGTAAACAATGCTTATATGATCATTTGTCCTGACTGACTATGACTAACAAAGCACAGCCAAAAACTACTGAGTCTAAAAAGCTGATATTTGGAACATAGCTTAATTTTATAAGGTAATTAAAGTATCCGTTAAGGATTTTTAAAATTTAAACTCCGTGCGAAGCCGGGGGTGCGTCGCTACTTCTTCCCAAATGCAATTATTCCATTTACGAAATACCCACAATGGAAACCACTTTAGGTAAATAAGGAAGTTTAATATTGTAATAATTACTCGTAAATACACGTATCTAAATGCAGAAATATGTATTGTTAAACATTATTATATTAATTACCTTGTCCTGTTGTTTTGTTCGTTCCAATTATGGAAAACCACTGAAAGGTTATTTTTATTGCAACTACGAGCATAACAGCAATATCAGTATAATAACAATTTTGTTGAGTATGAAAAAATGAGCCATTCCATTTCGTATAAAAAACCAGAGAAAACATTAGAATCGAGAGCAAGTCGATTGCTTGCAATATTGCAAAAAAAAAACAATACAATTGACGAAACTAGGGATATTTTGTTTTGTATATATTACACAAATTGTGTGCCATTTTTATTACCTTAACATTTTAAATATACTTTCTTTTTATTAACTAAAATAACGAGAAATATTTTCTTTGAACGTATTATATATACCTATTATACCAAAAAATAGTTTGATCCTTTAGCTATAGTTGTATAATTAAATTTTGGATGTTGATAGATATGAAGCAGCATCATCAAACTCTATCCCCCGATTTTGATATCATCACTTTTGTGATTTTCCTTACACTGTGGAAGCAGGACGTATTCATATCAAAAAATACCTTAAAATTAAACCTAGTTTAAAAATTACCAAAGTATGTATCTCGGTCGTTTAGTAATAATAATATTTTCAAAAATAACTTACCCATAACATATAACTAAAAAATCATTTCGCTGCAGCTTCTCCCTTGAAGAGATGAAAAGTCTTCCTGAGATTGAAATACCAAATAAGTAATAAGAAACACAGATTTAATGAGCTCATTGGTCGAGTGATTTAGGTGCTTAATTTACCACTCTGACTTAGGGGTCCCGGGTTCGATTCCCGACAGGTCTGGGTATGCGCGGCCTCGTGCCGTCATCCCTAACTTGTTATCCCATAACACAAGCCTATAATCGGTTACTTTAGGGGCCACACGTTTGGTGTTTGGTCTGGGATTTTTTTTTCAACTATAGGTGGGCAGCCAAGTGTTGAAACACACGAATAGGTTTTATAATATTAGTGCGTTTTGTTAATGTTGGTATATTTTGAGTACGATAGTTGGTACAATGGTGGATACGAGTATCACCACATGAATACAAAATGGTCCGCTAGCCGGCGGCAGTTAATTAGCGTATGAATTCGCAAAAATCTCATTGTTCGGCAGCCGCATCAACGCCGCACACTGGACTGGAAGTGGCTTCAATAATGTTGCTAAATGTTGCGGTCACGCGTCTACATGACGCAGTGGCATTCTGCCATTACCGCCATTACAAAGTAACGCTAAAGTAGGTTGCGAAGGCAAAACATTTCCTTTTGCTGCAACTGCACGTCGGTCGGCTGCCATTCAAACTTCCCTCTTATCGCTGCTGCATTGAGTGCATAATCAGACAGACCTGCCAGTATATTGTTGCTGATTCAGCGCTCGATTTTATTACAACTATTGGCCAACAAAGAGTATCTTTCGGAGAATGAGCTTGATGTGAATATGATGCAGCAGCGTTAGCCCGCATTCGAGCCGGAGCTGCGGTTTGGGGTTACTGAACCGAAATCTGTTCATATAACGACCGGATGCGTGGCGTACATGATACATTGGCGGTTATGTGATACGAGCGTGGCTCTATGTACGCACCGAGCCGTCAGTGTAGAGCGATTGTGCGTTAGAATAGGTACGCGACGCTTGTGAGTTGCCGACAGGAAGCGGGGTATCGACATATACTTGCGTAGGGAGGGGACGGAATACGAGCGTTCGTAGCGTCGGTTATGTGCCGAAGCCTATTCGGTCTGCAACCTATACAATACTTGATAAGCTGGCATTTAAAGTGTGATTGCCGGAGAAGCATGCAGCCTTTGTGTAGTGCACTAAAGGTCCCAGGTTCAATTACCGGTCATTCATGCCTTATCCGAGCACAATTGCTCGCACGTACACCATCGCCTGCGCTACAGGCCACACGATTTCTCGTAAGTTGACGCAATCATTCCCTCTTTATTTTGCTTTTATTTATGTATTACTCCCTAGCCCGCATCCCGCACGTGTGATCAGCTCTCATCGAGGCATCATCAATACTTTAAGTTTGAAAAAAAAAAAACAAGTTATCTTGCTTTTTTTAAATTTCAACTTAAATAAGATACTAGAGTATGCCCGCGGTTTCACACACGTAAAAAGTTTATTCGTAGTTCGAGCTATCTCCTTACGAAATTACATCAAAATCGTTTCATCAGTGCAGTCATGTGTGTGTGTGTATACTCGTACTAAAAGATAAAAAGCAGAGGTCATAACCCAAATTTCGAGTTATCTAAATACAAAATAAAAGTTAAAATCGGTTCAACGTTTCAACCATGAAAAAGTAATAATAGGTAGGTAGGTAGGTAATAATATGAGACATGAGTTCGCCATATGCACTGCGTACATGACTATCGACTATCGCCATCGGCACCACTCTAACCACCATAATCGACTTTTTGTTCCAACGTTTTTGCCACGTCGAATGGAACGGACGCATCTGGAATGAATGCGTGCCTAATAGTACGGAATACCATAGACCTCGATATTACCAGAAGCGACATAATATTCCAAGTGATCTAGCTTTTTGTAAATTAAGCCGTAGACGTTCTTTGAGAAATAAATTCAGGTTAGAGGTGTCAATTTAAATTAAATACATAGCCTATGTGTTTCATATGTTTACCTAAAATTAACGAATAAATGCACATTAGTCCAACTGGATACAATTAAAAAAAAAATTTTGAAACTATGATTTTATTGAGTACATATATTATAATAAAATAAATAATATATAAAATTTTACAAAAATAAACACAACAGTCTGAAGGATGAATTTCGTTCGTTCATAACCATATCAATTTCCCTTTGTATTGTATATTTCTGTGTGTGTGAGGGAGAGAGAATGAGTGAAAATTGGCATGCATTTGCGTGCACGAATATATAAGTGTATATAGGTATGTTTTAAAAGCCTAAATACACACTACACTACACTTTTGTGTATGTATGCACTAGAGCATTGTCTCACACCTAATCAACAGCCTACCTTCAGATCTATGTAACAATATAACAATTTAAAATATTAAATTTAAGTTAAAGGAATATTTTTTAAATTGTAATTAATAGTATAGATATATATAGATAGATTTTATTAATAATTACAAATGATAACACGAGATTAAACCTCAGTGATTTTTAGTGTTATCATTTTATATGTTATATTGTTAGTCTTAAAATTGTTAAACTATAAATAAATTTTGGTTCCATAATTTTCATTCTTTATTTCCTGTTACGCCTTCATAAGGGATTCATTACAAAAAGCCTTGACTAACATTGGAGTATTTGGAATAACAGTATATAGGTACCAGAGAATATTTATTTTAAATTAACTTGGGAACGCACACGTGAATATTTTTTTAGGATCGACTTGCCATTTTCAAATTACCAACTTGCTTCAAAAATTATTCTCTTAATTCTTGAGCAACACAAAATACTAATATTATATATTTTTATTTACCACCAAAAGCTTGTTACTTTACGAAAACACCATATAAATTTTAACCTGTCACACCTTTATGTAAATGTTATAAAAACAGGAGGATTTTTCCTTGCCAGGGTCTCCAAACCGAAGAGTTAGTTCAAATCTGAGGTTCAAACTATCTCTAAACATCGATGCTCTATACCAAATTTCATAAAAATCACTTCAGAGGTTTAGCTGTGAAAATGTAACAGACAGTTGCTTTCGTTATTATTATCTACTTTATAGTCTCTATACACTTATCACCCAATAAGGGATCTACGTATAGATAGACAGGCATAAATTGTAGGTATTATGCCAGAAATGCCCGAATGGCCTTTATTTTACTTGTAATCTTACGTGTCTTGGCAAACGTATGAGAGGCCATCGAGCCATCGCTCTAAGTTATTTTCTCGAGCGCAACATCACTGTAATGTATTCTATCTAAAGCGTTATCTCTGTGAAAAAGCGGTGCGCGTTTGGAACGATGTAATTTGAGAGCCTCCTTTTCAATCTTACGCAGATGATAAACGAGCGATAGAGACAGCCACTAAGTATCCAGTGTGGTCGCCATGCGGCTTGCCTTTAGTGCGGTCGTCACTACAGGAATTTATGTCAATTTTAAATCTACAGTGAGTGCTGACAGAACCGACGTAACTATGCCAAATTTAACTGTCCCTACAGTGGTGCTGAAAATTGTTGATTTTATTTTTGTATCGTAACTGGTGTCCGAAACTTCGTACGCGTTTTTTAAAAATCCCACATCAGCCTAACATTTTTCCATACTTATATCCACGTAATAATCAATACATCAGTGAAAACTGCATTCAAATAGGTTTTAGGTACTGATATTAGCGTGCACAAACAAATCAATAAACAGACAAAAAGGTATATATTTTTTTTACAACGGCAACTCTATTCTGTGACCTAAGTAAACATAAGTACAACGTGTACTAATTGTTTTTTTGAAAATATATTTAATGTACAGACACAGCTCGTTTACGATTTTATTATAATTATGTATTTGGTAGTTTTGATGGCCAACCTGATTACATCAGAATGCAACCAGAACGCTTAACAAACACGGTACACCATACTTGTACAGACTATTATTGTAAACATGGAATACTATACCTATTCGTAGGTAGAAGTGACTCTTTTCTGACAGATTTTACACACTCCTTATAAGATTATTCTCTGTTTCGTGGACCTTATTACTATACGAATACGGTTCGATTTCGCGAACGCTTTCACGATATAATGCGTCATGAATGATAATGCTTCCTAATAGCGATTCATAATCATTATAAGCTCTGTTCTCTGTTATGGGCATTCATTTTTCAATGAAGATTATTAGCAATGGCATTAGTTTGTAATTAAAGGGATTTGTACAATGAAATACTCATATTTTTTTTAAATAGGTTTTTAATTAGGTTATATAATAATGATCCGGAAGCAATTGGGGGCCGAATGTCGTCACTGGTAAAATAATTGTGCCTACGCCTTGACACACTTTGCTTTTAAGATCTAAACGACTGTATTCTTCAAGCCGTTAGTTATAAATAATATAAAAAATGCCAAAATTAAAAAAACCTACTTTCTCTAGTGCTCTGAACATTGTTAGTGAAATTTTAGCTCTAAACTAATTAGACGATTAGGTTTAATTGGCGTACGTGTGTTGCAATTAGAAGTTATCTCTCTCCCGTAAGTACGAGTGGAGTTATAAGTAGGCAATGTAACAACTACTTAATTGGCGATATTACACTAATTATACTCTTAATTATTGCGACTATAAAACATTATATGATTATTTTTACCGTTGTTCACCCAGCGGCTGCGCAATGTGTGACGACGTGTTATAAAATAACAATAACGAATAAAGGATGTTATATTTTAAAATGTTTTCACATTCGGGTGTCGTGTTTTGTATTACATTACGTGATGAGCACACAAAGGAACAATAATAAATCTTTCCAATTTATTGTTGCCTTAATGGAAAAAATACTCCATTCACCTTGAGGTCCATTCCATTCCGGGAAATAATTTTATTCCCCGCGACCTATAGGTTCAAATTGTTATGGCAAATAACACAACTTGCTTTTGCCATTATTGAAGGCTAATGTGCCATACCTACGATGTGTGCAAACGTAGGTACAGTTGGTTAACTTTGGACACTTTGTATGTAATACATGTTAATATGTCCTTACTGAATTGATAGAATCTATGAGCAAGCTTAGAAGTATCATAAGCTAATGTAACTATGTTAATATTATACTTAAAGAGATAAAATTCATTGGTGTGTTATTGCAGCAACACATGCCATGCACCTGGTTTTGTTGGTATTTCTAAAATGCTAATTCATGGCGGACGAAGCTAGAGGGCTGTATCAAGATGAAAATATTAAGATATCAAAACGATAGACAACGAAGGAGTCCTGTTATAAATATTTCCCGTACCTACTTATCAAAAATTAATCTCCGAGTTCCTGGTAGGACTTTAAAGAAAGGATTGTAGGTATTTATAGGAAAAACTGTTGTCTTCCTTAGATCTGCAAATTCCTTTAATAATCAGAGAGATTTTCTTATCTGATCTGTTTAATTCGAAGATCATTGTAAAAATCTTAGTTTGATGGTTTTCGCTCTGCATCATAGATTTATACCTATTACCTTAACTAATTAAGTTCCTTATAAAATGGATTTGAATCAAAATTTTGTTATTGTTTAATTTTAATTGATAACGTTGGTTTTCTTTTTTTATAGATTCTATATGCGGAAACATTTTAATATTCAAATTAATTATATTCAGTAAAATTCAGGAAAATAATATTATTATTATATTAATTAATAACGAAAAAAAATCACTATATATACCTATATCTAAACAAATTAATAAATATTTTTTTGAAATGTGGAAAATGTATAAAAAAATCTGACTAAACGGTCTGACTACTCGCAGGTGACGTGAGCGGTATTTACGAGGTGACCATGACGTCCACTCTGTCAGTTACAATTAAGTCTAACGGATGACGTACTTTACCTCACACTGGGATAAGTCTTCTCCATTAATCGTGGCAGACTTTAATATAACTGGTCCACTCCACAGTAAAAATAATAACAGTGTTATGTATAGTAGGTATAAGTTGTTCTAGTCAAAGAAGTCACACTAGTTTGACTGCTGCTATTTATCGAAAAAAAATTTTAATGTAAAGTTGGGAAGATAGAGTAAATCGTGTTGCATGTTTGCGTTATACCTACCTAAAGTAAAGTATAGTAATAGGTAGACGATGGCCCACTGCCCACGCTCTCCCGTGTTCGGCCCACGCCCCTAACTATACACAGAGTACTACATCGTTTGCTTAATGATTCGTGCACGTACAGGAAATTCGTATCGAAGCAAATATTCGCCATACAAATCAAACACTCGCGAGTATTTCATTACAACGATTGGAAATTCTCAGAAATCCATTTTATATAGCTGCTAACATGAGAATCTGTACTAATATTATAAATTCGAAAGTATGTTTGGATGTTTGTAACTCTTTCACGCAAGAACTACTGAACTGATCATCATGAAATTTTGCATACACGTTGTCTGGGACACCGGACAGGACATAAGTACCTTTCATCGTTCAACGCGGACGAAGTCGCGGGCACCAGCTAGTAAACTATAAGGTCACGTTTCTCTGCGCAGACAATAGGAGGGAAGGGACCGGTATCGGCGTCCAGTGGTGGTTTACTTGACTCCTTGGCTTATAATCCGTTGGCAAGTGCAAAATAATATTTTTTTTAATATTGACGTAAGGATAAATATGCATTCCCCGTTGCCACGAAACTTATCAAGGTAATTATAAAAGTACAGATAGCAAAATAGTAGACATGACAATATTAACCAATATTTTTTATTTATGATTAACTAGGTATATTATTATGTAAAAAATTTTGATTCACGAAAATATAGATTAATACATATAAGTAATCCCGATAGTGCTATCTATAATTACAACTGAAGTTAAAAAAAAGAAAGTTCATTGACAATTTAAAACTTTTATTACAATGCTTGTATCCAAAATCAACTTTCGAATGAAGTTTTCATTTGTTTACATATATATAAAAAATCACACATGATTTAAGATTCTAACAAATATTAAATTTTTATAAATATGGGTTTACCACTAACCTTCGCCATAACTGGTGGCCATCGGAAAGGCTTGAACATTTTCCCCTTTAATACAGCATTATTTATAAATATACTATATCTGAACATAATAAAAATATATATAGGTATATAAAACTTTTAACAAAATGGTAGGTAGGTGTATACCTATTTAAGTCACTGTTAAAAACAAATTACATTTATAATAATACTTTAGTTATGTAAATATACTAAAAGAAATCATATAACATTATATGATTTTCAACTATAAAAAATATTTTTAAAAAACAAGAAAACCTCTTTATTAAGCTTCATTTACACACAATACCGTACCTAACAAACACATATATAACAAAACACATTAAGTGACTTAAATCTTTCAACCATTTAAATTATTTTATGAGGCAATATGAAAATAATAAAAAAATTACAATATTTTTTCATAATATTAGTGTCAAAAACTAAATGTAATTTTTAGGGAAGCATTTTTTTGTAATCTGTACCTACAATCAAACTTCCATTTGGTTTTCTTTGGAAAATAAATCATTTTCCTTATACTGATCTGTTGGAATAAATTAAAAATTACAACTTAGAAATTAATATTGTTTTACAACCATATACCTACAATACTTTTTAATTTACAATATAGGTAACAAATATTTTTAATTTATAGTCGCCATCAAGGCATTATTGTTTATTTATATGCTATGCCTAAAAATGAAAATGCACGTGCTTCATTCAAGTTGTTACATTCAGCAAAAGCAAAATAAATTTTTTATGTAACTATACCTTAATGTCGTAGCAACGGGGCATATTAAAAATTTAATTTTTTCATGGCAACATTGCATACGAATTAGTGTCAAAGGGTATTAAAACTATTCGTGGTGGCATTCGAGGAAGCAACCATACTCAGCTTGAGCATGGTTGAGTAGTACCTACCTACCTATTATAATAATGATTATATTCTGAGGTAGTGTAAACCAAAAGATTTTATACATCATCACCTTTAGAACTGCTCGTTGGGCTCTTTCTTGTTAAGGATGTAACGTGTTAAAAAGAGTCGTTGCGTCGGCTCGTTTGCCGTTTGATGTTTCTGAAAAGCGATTTAGCCGCAGGCGAAGGCGGAGGCGACTGGCGGAGACGGAGGAGGGTGGGGGGCGCTTCCGCTCTACAACGCGTTTTACAAACAGACGCTGAATGATCTCACTCTCGGTAATCTCACGAGAAAACAACCAACGACATACAAAGGCACTGTCCCAGGAAATACAGAAATACTTTAAGGTCGCTTTAATTGCTTTCAATTGTCGTAATCAAAATAATATACACTATTGTCGTACGTTATTCACCGCTCAATACGTATCTTTAAAAGTCAAAAACCATGTCATTTAGATCTCCGGCGGGCTTAGATCTGTATTGCATTATGTTCATTTGATTCAACGAACGAGTTTGATTGCTGACGATCAACATAACGTAAAATAAGATTTTACTAAGGAATTAGTCAGCTCACCTCTTGTTTGGTTCCATCAGCTGTTCGCTTGCGCCTGTGTGTGTTTGTGTGTGTAGGCGACGCGCCTCTGCACGCACACAGAGCGCATTACGCGCACTCTGCCCCCGCGCCCCGCCTCCGCCCCACCCCTCCCCGCCGCGTCGCCAATCAGCTGATCGCAGTAGGTCGCGCACGGCGCAGCGAACGTCCGCATTTTCAATATCACCGATCGTCCACTACGACTCTTATCACTTATTATGCTTTCGCTAAGTGGGTCAAACGCGCCTTAATAGAACCGAAGTCTTAATCGATGCGGTGGGAAGCCACACGAAGGCTGCAAGCACTCGAGAGCACTCTTCAGTAACATCGGCTATAAATATGTGTGGAGTAGTCGAAAGAGGCAGTTTCTCCCATGAAAGAGTTCCCGTGGCGCACCGTTCCTCTCTCTCTGACGGGGGAGTGGCTCGGTTAGACAAGGACGGCCAACTTCGGTACTTAAAATGGCCGATGCTTAGTTTCGTGATCGCCTAGGGAGGGGGCCTTTGTCGATATTATTATGGTTTACGACGGCGGGTGGCGACTGGCGAGCTGGCGACGACGCTCGGCTACATAAATAAAATTGGATTTTCCTTTTACGAGATCACGCTGTCGATAAATTGGGCCCGCATTTTGAGAACCACATTTCACCGGTCCCGCTTACCTATCGAACGAGCGGTTTCAATCCGATCCGAGTCCAAGGAAGTAATTACCTACTTCGTTATCAGAGCGTGACGAAGGAGTTCATTATAAATATTGCCTTGAGCATGTCTTTACTTATCTCCGCTCATTATTTTGCGCAAATTTCGGTGATTACGGCAACCGCACACTTTAGCGGCAGACTCGTCTGAATACATTTGCAAACATTACTTTGAAATGTATCCGCGATGTCTCGAATGCAACTTTAGTACCGGCATAATGTCTGCTTTATTATCCCAATATAATAATTCACAGGGAGACGTCGGACCGCGCCACCGGGATGGGCGAAGCGTAATATGAAAGTCGTAAAAGGGTAGGTTAAAAGTAACAATAAACCTTTTTACTATCGCTGCGAAGATGAAATAAACAAGAGTTTAATTTAGGTGGGTGCGGTAGGGATGTGCATGGCATGCGAGGCGTTGCGTTGCGTTGCGTGGGCCGAGGGCCGAGGGGCAATCATCCATTAGTCTCGATGTTTATTTCGTGTTTATTACGTGGATGCTAATTCCACGCAGACAGACGCTCGCCTCGCGTTCACACAAGAATCCACCGCATCTTAATGAGCCCCCGCCACGCCTAATCGCCGGCTAGAACTTCTCTCGGAACGAATCGTGATAATGCAGCTCTCCTTACAATGGTTTCCCTTGAGCCGCGATTCGGCATAAATAATTTCTTTCCCAACAACTCATTGTATATTTTTCACGACTCATTGTGTACGGGTTCCTTTCAAATAGAGAATTAAACGCGGAATGAATGAGTCGCTCCGCTTTTGTTCCGCGAATACAGACTTCGATGCCATTTAATTCTTCACTACTTCATATAGGTGTATTGCCATAAAGACATTTATGATATTATAAACTTTCTCGTGGCGAAGCGATACAGTTTCGATTTAATACGTCCATTTTCGGATCAATACGAGTTTCGAAAAGTTGTTCCGACGATTGGTTTCACATAACGTTAAGTAAATGATTTAACGTAATTACCAGGAAACTGATGATAAATAATATAATAAAGCATTAATGTGAAGGCAACCCACTCAATAAGCGGATTTGTTATAAGTAGACAGTGAATAATTAGTTAGGTACGTTGAAAATAATCAACATGATGTCAGTAGCAAGATTTAGTGTTTTTCATTCCAATCGGTTTACAAACCAAAAAGTTATAGCAAATTCCAAAATACCGCATTAAATCTAATAATCATGTCATTATTTTGTAACAATACAAATAAAATATTATAAATGTGAAATGATTCAATTGAATAAAATAAGTACATATTTAAAGATAGTAATGTAAAAATTCTTTCAATGTAAACACAAATTTAAAAAAAAAAACGAATTTGGAATTTTATGTAGGTACAGAGACGGAATAAACGACAAAATGTAAGTTAGTACCTACATTTTCTTCATCTTTCTGTCTAATACTAGTTTTCAAATAGTTTAATTACATAGAATTTAGGTACAAAACAAAGTCGTCTTCCACTTGTGTCTGTTATCAACAGATTTTGATACAATTTTATTAATGGAAAGAATAGAAATAACTCATAGAATTAAACCACGCAGCCGAACCAGGAGGGTTTCTGTATATAAAAGTACCATTGCTTCCCGGGCTAATCGTTATTGAATGTAGAAATTTAAATAAACTTTTGACTTATAAAAAGAGTTACAAGTTGAAATTAGACCCTCAAATGCGATACCAAAGTAGTATGGAGATTGCGTAATTTGACTGAGAATAAAAATGTATAAAAATTTATTAATGTTGGTACTTCTATCTATGCAAAAAATACCAAAACGTTTCTACAGTAAATAGGTAGTTATAGACATAGCTATTACAAGAAACAAATAGTGAAACCTCGTCCTTATCTAATTGGTATACGTGTAACAGTTTTCCACGTAGGTATTTCCATTGAAAGCAAATCGAACAGTGTAGCTGTACGTGTACGGCGCATAAAACTACATTGTGTAACTTGTATTCGTTAAAGTCGTAAATTAACTTTTGAATAACGATTTTATGACAGAATAAACGCAGACAGACGTCGCCTAATTCCAATTTATGACATTTCAAACAAGATTACCGTCGCTTCCATTGACTTGATGCCAATTCCAAGCGATGTTTTTTTTTTGAGTCGCGGGTCTCTGTAATATCTGTCATGAAACATAATTTACATGCAAAAGTTGCGGCGTGTCCCTATTCGAATAAGCAGAATTAAAGATAGAAAAGAAACATTGCTCAACTGTCAAAAGTTTTAAAATATCGGCCACGTAGGTATCAATTTAAATATCATCAACATTCACCGTGTGCCTCGGAATTTAATTATCCTTGATCCCACTGTATTGATAATTAGAAATTAAGCCTATTAAAAAACATAAAGTACCTCAGTCGATGGATGCATAATTTTTGAAAAATGTTTTCAAGTGCTATACTTACGTCAAGTGTTTATCCAAGCCTTCGGTCGAGAGTCGGTACTCGGTAGCACTAGCACAAGTGGCACTGGGCACTGCGATATCGACACACACATATACACATAAATGTAGCACTAGAGATGGCGGCGGTCGGCTCGCCTACGACGTGGTGCGGGCATAAATAAAACTATGCTATTTGACATTTTTTGTAAAAAGATAGTTATATTTTTGGCATTGGACTATGACACAATATAATACTATGATATGCTAAGTAAGCGTTTTATAAAGACTTTTACATGCCGAATATTTGTTAATCAGACTATTCATCAGAGGACTCTTTATAATATATATTTTCAACAAACATAACTTATAAACGAAAGTACGATTCTAGAATTACACCACTCGGGACCGTTCTAGAAATCATTCCCTATTCCAAACGTAACTATTTCTAGTATTTATTCGTAATATTTTTCTCACTTTCATTTTTTACTCTATAGGTAGGTACATAGTTATTATACAATTTGAACATATAATTATCGATATGATACAGAACCTTATACAGAACAGAACGCATATAATGCAACGTATCGGCGACCGGTACAATAATGGAACGACGAAGCTTCGGTTAGGTACATACTGCACTTGCGAATAAACATGAAGGCGGGCTCGAGAGTCCGGCACGACGGTCCGAAAGAACACAATCAACGTTCAAAACAATGTATCAACGTACGTAGTAGTATTTGGTATTCCGTTTCGTCTTACACTAAACTATGAGAAGGGAACATCACAGTGCGCCGCCCGCTACATGTAGATGGGCAGCTGCTGCAGCGCGCGCTTGTCGAAGCGGTCGAAGTGCGGGCCAATATCACAGTCCAGGGCCTCAGGCGGCAGGTAGGGGTGCGGCTTGAGGCGGCCGCGGGCGGGCAGCTTGCCGCCGCCGGCGTCGGGCGCGTACGACTCGAAGCGGTAGGGCAGCGGCTCGTCGGCGGGCGCGCGCTGGCGCTGCGCCTGGGCGGGCTGCGGCGGCGGCGCGGGCGGCGCGGGCGCGGCGCGGCAGCAACGGCGAGGCACGCGCGGCAGCCGCGCGCGTCCCGTCGGGACCGCCGCGCTCGCCGTCACCGCCGTCGCCGCCTCGCCTCGCGGCAGGTTGTTCACGAACGGCACCCGCCGCAGGCTCTCGAGCCTCCGGAAGTGCGACGGGTGGATCATGAGCAGCGGCTCGATCTTGACGCCCTGCGGCGGCTTGGCACAGTCGGGAAGCTCGTATTCGATACTGCAGTCTACGTGTAAAGGCACCGAGTAATCCTTTGGGGCGAGCGAGGCCGGCCGCGCCTCCCGCCGGAAGCGGTCGGCGCCGGCGAAGTCGGACTCGCCGCGGGCGTAGCCCGTCATCGTAGCGGGCACGGCCTCACGGCATATGCGCCGCGGGGCGCGCGCCGATCAGCTGATTGCGGACTTTGGAACGCGCGGACGTGCGCCTAACTGTGCGCCCGGCGCGAGACTGACGGAGAGAGAGAGCCGAGAGCGCCTCGCACGCCTGCGCGCCGCCGCCTCCGCCCCTCACCCCGCGCGGGGGAAGGGGAGCCCCGCGTCAGCTGGGATTGCACCCTCGCGGATGTCCAAGCCGTGGTGGCCGTGGCGAGTGGCGACCGAGAAGGAGAGGGCCGGGAGATGCGCAGGACTCAGCGGCGGGTGGTCGCGCGTCGGCGGCGACGTTGTCTATCGGCGGGTCGATAGAAACGGCGATGGCCGCTAGCTGGAGATGTGTTGCGCAGAAATGCACGCACACGAGTGCGCGGCGGTTTGAGTACAATGTCGCCGGCGCGGGGGAGGGGGGGCCACCGCAGGGGCGGGCGGGCCAGTCCATCCACGCCGGTCGCCGAATGTCAAACAGCTGACTATACACGCGAGGAGGATGCGTGCTTGTTAGGAAGAAGATTTCAATCTTCAGTGGTATCGCATCACATGCTACTATATTTTATGCTATAACTGGATACACAATATGATATAAAGTTAAGTACCAGAAGAAACTGATTTTTTTTAACTTGCGATTTTGTTTCTAAGTTGATTTCTAGTTATACAAATCAAATAAATGATGTTTTCACTTTGAAAATCAGTAATCTTCGTGTGAAAAATTCACAACTGTTTTTGCTTTTCTAGAAAGAACAAAATAGCTACTGTTTAGTAAAGTTAGGTAGTAATTAGATTAATATTGATTTTGAGTAGGTAAGTGTCTCAAGTGCAGTGTGCAGCGCATAAAGTGCATTACATAGTTAGTGCCTATCAGCTGAATGTTGTTCAATACTCATGCCTCCACCCCCACGGGCGACGAGCGACGGGCGACGGGGGAGGGGGGAGGGGGGGGGGGGCGGCAGAGGGGAGTGGCAGCCGCGCGGGGGAACGCCCGACAGCCTCCGTCAGACACACTACAAAGCAAACCGAATGGACAGACCGACTGTCAATAACATTAGTGACGTCAAACTAATTATCACGTAATTAGCAGATGAGCTTGCAGTAGGACCCCACCTTCGCACGGACGTTATTAATAAATGACCTTTTTAATCCTTTATAAATGATAAATGAATGGTTTTTTTTTTACTTATTATTTATTGCATTTATAATTAATAGCGTACTTTTTAAAACCATTTTGTGTGATCGGTCTTTTGCTTATGTATACTCTAAGGTCTTACGTAGTTCACTTCAAACACTGAGAAATGTCTTATCGCTTCTAGCAACCAAAATGATTTTTTCCTGAAGAATTGATCACGAACGATTTTAACAGTTACTGCTTATAAATTCAATCAGATTCAAATGCTTATAAATGATACATATTATGTTATATAAGTACCTACCATCACGAAGAGAAGCTCTTTAAATTAATTAACATTTGATGTTTATTTACCTTTATAACGTTCTTATAGATCGTCCAATGCAGAATCAAAACTACCACCGATCGGTTCGAAAAGCTCGGAAGGCTATAAAATTCCATTGTTTCTCTTTTCAAATAAATTTCAATTTACCACCCAATTTCAATTTGCAACTTGTGACTGGTTGCAATAACCGTATCGTGGCGAATGCGTCCTACCGGCGCAATCGCTAAGTATACAGTCTACTCCGCCGGTGGTCTGATCCTATTCTTTTAAATTGTACGTAATCTCCCGTTGTAACAATGAAAAGATAAAAATTACTACACTAACACAATTTATTTAAGAAAATGATTTAAGGGCGTGTCCTTTAATTCGATGCGGCTGAAGAGTGTCTGACGCTGCCGCTGGCTGCATCCGATGTAATTCGACACGGTATGCCCATCCGCTTCGCCAGACTCCACTCTGTCCGACTTCACCATTGCCCCATACATCCTTCGCGTCTAATGTGTGTGGTTAAAACTCGTTCCAACGTAGATGACTGACCTTCTGATGTGGTGGTATCATCCAAGACCTCGCAGTCAAACATTAACCCCCACTAGAATAACATATATCTAGTTCAATGGCCCTCACCGAATTATATCCAAACCTCAAACTTAAAACGAGGTGTTAAAAGTTTAACTGAGCCAGTAGAGTCAGTTAATACCGCCTTACGGAACTATGCTGAAATAACAGCATATATGACATTGAGTTTCGGTGATTGAGTAAGGTATGCCAGAAGCCATTATTCTATCTCTCCCTTATCCCTTATCCTTAGTCGTAATCCTACTATGGTCGGCTGTGCACTTACACCATCTGTGGCGTTGCTGTGTTTTATGCGAACGTTAGCTATAACTATACCACCTCTGTCACTGGACTCGGGCTACACATGACATGGAATTTGTAAATTGTGTCTTTAAATGAGCTAGATTTATCACGAATTGGGCATGAATTGGGCCAGCCTGTCTGCCACCTTTATATTATAAAAAAAAATAACCTAGAAAAAACAACGGACAGAATTCCATACACTAATAAAATGAAGCACCGTAGTAAGGTCGGTAACGTGTATTTACATGTTAACACCCACACATACAAACCATAGTAAGCTCGACGTCCGCCATTACGCTGCTAGCGTTGATTAAGTGCACACGTAATGATTAATTAAAATAACTATTTAATTATGCCACCTGCGTCGTGAAATGTTGTTCCTGTAGCACTTTACATCCTGTAGAACAAGGAATCACTTTCCATATGTAAAAACGCACCGCTATTAAGGAACTTCACTTTGTACAGTGACAGCACTCCGTCCTTTGTTTTTTCTAGGTTCATGGAATTGAGCATTAAAATGTGTAACTTAAATAATTGTCGATTTCTCGTGTATCTAGTTGTAATCGAAGTGTAAGCCGGAATAGGTTCGGCTTCGAGTTGCCTTCGTATCTAAGTGAAGTGTTATCTTTCCACGATAATAGAATCGAATTACTCGACAGCCGAGAACTCGATCCATCGGCCGGCGACAACGAACTCGATACATCCTGCTTTGAAACTGGACCTACGACCGACCGCTTCAGCCCAACCTTACCTTACCACTGAGCAAGTAAGGGACGCCGGAGCCTTCCATGAAGCTGGTCACAGACTACATCTGGTTGTGAAATAATATTTATTTAATAAACTAATAATCTATATTGTTAAGTAAACTATAGAGCTGTTGCCATTGGACTTCTGTAAGGAAGCATGTTTGAAAGTTCAGTTTTTCACTTTCTTGATATTACACAAATTAACTAATTTATTATTTATTTAGTCAACAAACATTCCTTTATTACAGAATCTTTCTAATCAATTACACACAGTCAGAGTTAAGCTACTTGCACACGGTCAGGTTACCAAATTATGATTGTCCAAATAAGTAAGTATATTGTAGACAAATCGTGACAGTTGCTTTGTATCAAGTAATCTGTTATCTTGTTACAAAGGTACCAGTATCAAGACTATGTACTTATCAGTACACTTGTGTTTGACAATTGGCCAGATTGAAATGAGGCCAGACGCTGCTCTTACGGTCAGAAAGCTTTTCTATTTCATGGCTGTGTAAGTTCAGAAGGCTTTTAGGGACGCCTCGAAACATGAAAGGCCCGGATCGTGAAAAGATTCCTGGAGTGTACTCAGCGGTTCAACGAAACACTACCAAACCAAAGCGAGAGCGACTCTTCTTTCCACGAAACTAAATACTTGTGAAAACTGCTATAACACTTCACTATTACTTACTATTTATAATGTCAGAATCATATTCATAAAACAGACATCTATCGTCTGCACTATGGAGAGTGTGCGTCCATTCTATACGATCTAATTTAACCGGAACCGTTTCACTTACGGACCACGAGGCGAGCACAGGGGTTTCATCCCTTCGTGGTTGATGTTCCTCGGTCACGCACGAAACGTTACAGTTCCACCTTCCTTGTCCGAACTGCTAGGGAGTGGAACTCACTGCCCGCGTTTGTGTTTCCTCAAAATTACAACCTCTAGGTCTTCAAATCAAGGGTAAATGGGCACTTACTAGGTAAACGTGGTCCATCTTCGGCCGCATCTGCACCTTACATCAATAGAGATCGCGGCCAAGCGCTGCCTTGACTCAATTTAAAAAAAAGGCTAAAATGAAAACGATTCCTTTCAAAATACAAAAGATATAAGTTTATTTCGATTCGATGGTAGAGACAAATGGCAAGCGATTGGGTCGTTGGTCACAGCAAACATGCTGTCATGTGATGGTGATGGTGTTTTTCTAAAAGATGGTGGCCTGGCTTCTGTTCGTGACTGCGGATCGCAGTGAAACGCATCGAAGTATATAAGAATGGGGTATAATACCTCATTGTATCCAATATTTCTGTTTGAGTTGTCATTTCTTTCATTGGACGCCCCCGGATTAAATTCACCCTTCCGTTTACGGGTCTCTTTTTTTTTTTTTTTTTTTTTGGGGTCGTTAAAGTTTATTCCACAAGAACCAACTTCTTTTCTCTTTGTAATGTCGATCCCCTGCCATCGTTACGCTTGTGATATACATTTCAACATAAAATCCTCTTTTGTTAAAGTACGAAAGGTCACTGTAGGAGGGAATCAAAATCTTCAGAAATTTCATAAATTATAAAAATATTCTCATATGAAGTTTATGTCTAGAAACGCCTTATTTCCGACTTCTCTTACAAATATTGTCATTTCGAACGGTTAACATATTTTATGTGTTATCTATCCGTCGTATATCATCATATCATAAACAACATAAAAATTTTCTTGTATAAAATAAAAAAGAAGGCGAATTTCGTAATATAATACAATTTGGAGATAAACTCGTGGGATATCTCATAAGACCATAGACGAAATGGTGCGCAAAAGTTAGTATGAACTGTTGGTGAGAGCCGAGTGACGGTGAGACACATTTGTTCAAAATTATTATATTTATAACCGTCTTAATATTTTTTTTGCTTCCAACAAAGAATATAATGGCGATTTACGAGTTATGCTTTATCCGGAATATTTTGTCGAATTGCAGCTTTAATCGAAAAAAAATCACTGCAGTCCGATTGTGATGTAGTTAGTAATTATTTAACTAAATCGATGAACTACCGGTTCACTGTGTACATATTTTATTTTATAATAATACTAACTGGTGCCCTCGACTTCGTCTGTGTTGAAAAACGAATATATATATATAATATCCCAAGGGATCATCTAAAAATAAAATAAAAAAAACTAACGCCTGGCTAAAGTACGAGTATTATAGCATCAAGATGTCAAACGTTATATTGTTTATGTATTTTATTTTATTTTTCAACGCGGACGAAGTCGCGGGCACCAGCTAGTGTGAAATAAAAGGACGTCAACGTCATAGATTTGTCACAAAACATTGTGAAATAAAATTATCATTTAAAATCTACTTATTTGTATGTATATCTCAATTATATTTTAGGTAATTAGGTAAATATTGTATACTAGCTGGTGCCCGCGACTTCGTCCGCGTTGAACGATGAAAGGTACCCTATGTCCTTTCTGGTCTCCCAGACAACGTGTATGCAAAATTTCATGGTGATCGGATCAGTAGTTTTTACTTGAAAGAGTTACAAACGTCCATACATCCAAACATACTTTCGCATTTATAATATTATTGTTATACGGATAGTACTGATTATCAATCGGAGCAACACGAAAAGTCGTACAAAGCAATCGGACTACGCGGTCTCATAGGAAAACTATGCATTAAAAAGTTATTAATACAATTTCAAAATTATTTCAATTGTATTGTATGTATGAGTGTAAGTATTAAGTTCAGTAAAAATTCATCAGCAAATAACTAAATTTTTCCAATTGTTACATAATAAATTTGGTCCTCAAAGGGTGTTCCAAATGGTGATTCTAATCGTCATCAGAAACCCTACATATAATTAGGTATAAAAAAATAAGGGATTTGATCACATACACATACACACACACACACACACTTCCAGAGTGTGAGTTCAATGAATCCCTTTTTGGAGCACAAATCACATTGTCAGACTCACTGTGAGCGACGATGAAGTGTTTACAAAGCATTAACTATGAAGCAGCCATTATTAGAAGGGATTTGGATTTTTTTAACATTATTTTCTAAATATGAACTACATACATTTATTTTCGATAGAAATGTTCCCATACCACTAAGGCTCGAGTTCATCAACAGACGGTTAGTTTTAAACAGCTGTTTAATAATATTTTGTTGATCACCATCACAAAACTGCGGGTTAAACGCCCTAAACATCAGATTAATCACCGTCTGTTGGTGAACTCGAGCCTAATACAATGTAAACTAAACAATATATTAAATTATTTTATGTAAAACTAGCTGGAGTCCGCGACTTCGTCCGCATTGAACGATGAAAGGTACTCTATGTCCTTTCTGGTGTCCCAGACAACGTATATGCAAAATTTCACGGTGATCGGTTCAGTAGTTTTTGCGTGAAAGAGTTACAAACGTCCAAACATACTTTCGCATTTATAATATTAGTATCGATTAGTACGGATTGTATTTAAAAATATGTGTAAATAATTTGAAAGAAACAGGGATATGTCTGTATGACGACATTGGCTTGTATTAAAAAATTAAACAAGGCAAAATAATTAATTCTCATTAATTACACTATTTCGTAGAGGACACAAATTATTGTTCAAACAGTAGTGATCTTAGAACATTATAATTACCTATTGATTAATAATACCTACGAGTAATCATAATGACTCATCATGTAGTAGGTAGGTATAAATCCTATCAAATATCAATCGACTTTTGTTATTTATTTATTTTTTGCTCGGAATTGCTTAAATGTTTTTTTTTATTTTTTTTAATACTAAAATAAATATCTGCACTAAAATGAATTACATACTTACTTTATGTTTTCATGCAAAATGTAATTAAGTAAAGTATTTTAAGCAGGTAAATAAAAATTAATTATTTTCACCTAAGTAATAAAATAAGTTAAAGTAATTGTAAGTATTTTTTCATACCTAAAGGTTTTATGAAAAAACTCTTAAAAGTCAATTTATTTTTTATTAGCGTTTCATTAAAAAAAAACCCAAGGTGATGAAAAGATAAAATACTTTTTTATCTGCTTTCCTATCTGAATGAAATAAAATACAATAAGTACCTACTTAATAATAAAAAAAAATCAAGTAGGTATAATGATAAAGGCACAAAAAGATATCTAGTAATTTAACTGCACCACCTTGGCACAACCCTAATCGAGAGATTAAAACCAGTTAGAGGTCATTTATAACCTAATATTAGATAGAGTTAGTTAACACAAGCGACAACGGATATTAAGATCAGTTTAATATTAATCTATAAGGAAAAACTAGTTGGTCTTTTCAACATCAATTTGCTAATACAAGTTTAAAATTAACAAATAATCAAATCTAAAATCCCAAGCAGCTCTATCAGTTGAACGCACAATTATTTATTATACAATTATAAGAATAAAAGCCTCTACCTACTAAATACATAGGTACTCTTTTTTGAATTTGTATTATAGTAGGTTCGAAATGAGTTGGGACCTTATGCATTGACATAAATAAAAGATTTATTGATTTTCGCAAAACTTTGTTCGAGGTAAAGCCAATTGTACGTTTTTCATGACAATCATCTATCATTCTTTTTTTTAAAAATGAATGTAACAATATTTTTTTCTTTACAAATAAATGACGGATTTTTTTGTATATGGCCGTCATATTCTAATTTGTTCAAATTAATTTTTCAAAGAAAAGGTACTTACTTACCTGTGATTTAAACTATAGGTACATAGCTCGAATAGCCCTATAACTATAGGTACAAAGCAAAATGCTTGGAACTCATTGAATTTGGCCTCTAGGACATGTGAAGGCTTTCGCCCCCAAATTCTCATGCAAATGTAACCAATAGGTACTATCAATTGGCAATTCTTCTTTATTCTGAGACTCAAACAATATACACAAACCTACCTACCTACTTAGCTACCTACTATAAACATAAAAATATGAAAACAGAAATAAAAGAAGCTTACGTTCTCTAATCTTGATATAAATCCCTTTAAAAACATCTCAAACTACATGACAGATGCAACTATTCATTAAATTTATACTACCCAAACACGTTTTACATGCATAATAATAATTTACAAATTAAATAATAATAATTAATACATAGTATACTAGCAAATAGTATATTTTGAGCGTCTACGTAATAGTTCTATCAGTTAATTACCTATCTATTCAAAAAGCTGCCATACGGAAGTTCACCGAGCAGTTCAAACAATTCATCGCTGACTGAATCAATTACACTTGCCTAACTTTGACTGTACGAGTATCGATATTGGTTTCGCCACTAAATATAACTAAAATCAGTCTAAAGTTTAAAAATCACACAATCCTTTGAACCCAAACTAAGTGACCAATGGATAATATAGGGAAAGAACTCATATTAGTAAAACATAGGAAAGAAAGCTAGTATAGATACCGAGGTAAGATTTTATTTAATTAAAGACCTCTCGTTCGCTCATATTGTGAATAATTATGTAAAATATATTATAAAAAAAATGTTAAATATTATTATAAGTATGTACCTACTAGTGGCCCGCTCACGGCTTCGCCCGTGTTCAAAATATAGTACATATAGTTACAAAGTTTGATCAAAAGTTCATCGCGGAGGAACATGTGAAATGTAATTTTTATATTTATATATAGATAGAGAAGATATAAAATGTAATATTAGGTACTAATATTACATTTTATATCTTTATCGCGAACAGACAGACAGACCGACGCGGCGGAGGTCTTTGTTTTATAATATGTAAGGATTAGGAATAATTATGTAAAATTTTAAAACGTATAAATTATTTGCCTCTGAGAATACATAAACTAATTTGAAGATTACGTAATCGCTTTCATGATAATTTTAAAACAAGTTAAAGTTTCTTTTAAAGACACAGTTGAATTTACAATGTTAAAAATCCAACTAACAGCAAATAGATTTTACTTTTGTTAAAACCGTTATTGTTAACTAGGCTAGTTTTCGTGTTTCATATTCTCTCGAGAGATAACTGTGAGATAATCGTTCTGAGAATATGAGAGAATTTATTATAAAATTTATGCAGCGGTAGCATACAAAATGGTTCAGATGGAAGATGAATAAGTTTTTGAGCGTGGCGACTGTGATCCGAACCCAACGCACCAACCACTACAATTTCCAATGAAAATAAAAAAAAATCTAAGCAATTTACTTCCAGAACGTCAACAAAATTGGGGTCCCTTTGTTCGTGGTGAGTTCCCGCCGGTTCCCGCACAGTGCCTGCACTGGAGGGCCATTAAAATTACCGCTTTTTGTCCGACGCCATAGAAACACATTTGAAATTGCGCGCCGTGACTTCCATTTGAGCATGGCGAGCGTTTTTTAGATAATGCGATAATAAATTATCGTATCGATTGTGCGCCTTAACTCATAAGAGTAGCTCCTATGCAGCTGTTCAGTCTGGACGCAAAGCAGCTTTGTGTAGCTTAGTTAGCTCCTTGTTTAAAAATTTAATTCGGAGAAATGACCCCTCATTGATGAGCTGGATCTGTGAAAAATACAGACTATATAATAAAATTGCCAGTCTATGTGTCTTTTATAAGATGTACTTCGGAGAGTGTGCTCAGGAGCTGCACGAACTCATACCGCCTTCCCCTTTCTTCCATCGGACATACAGACGTACAGCTGGTTACCATCCTCATCTTGTCAATATCCCTCTATTTCGGACTAAGCGCTTTAAAACAAATTTTATAATGCACACTGCCAACGTTTGGAACTCCTGAGCTCCTATAACCCAAAATATTTTCAAAGTTCTCTTGAATAGGCATCTTCTGGGTTGAGAATGAGGTTCGCTCCATCTTAGGCCTCATCCTTGCTACACAGTTGGTTGTTGGCCAAGAGCAAACCCATCTTTAATAAGAAAAAAGTATGAATGAGCTTACTTTCCGAATAAGATATACACACGAGTAGGTATAGTCAGGTAAGTCCAATATAATATAATAATTATCGATATACCTAGGTATTTTTTTTTAATTAATTTTTTCCCTTTCTTTGTTGGTCTTAAGCGGATTTATCATTTCTTTTATTCCTAGCAAAAGGACGTTCAATGTAGCCATATTATTTAGTTTTGCGACCTCGACTGCTTCACCAATAACAGGTTTTACCGTCCGAAGAAAGACCTATTCTTTGGAATCGTTTTGAGAGTCCGTCTCCCGTCGCTACGCGACTCGAATGAACCCCGAAATACTTATTGTCAGTTTTCATTTGAACGGTATACATAAAGCCGATTTCAAAGGACGTGTCGTATTTAAAACGAGCGTGTTATTATTGACAAAAAAAAGGATAAAAAAAATTGCCGACACCGAACGAACGAAACTGAATCATTCCGCTTATTATTATTTAAGCCGAATTGAATTGATAAATCGAAGGTATAAAGTATACGTACTTTAACTGATGCTTAGAAAATACATCGAGTCGAGACTAAATTGCTTTCGCAGAGACGTAACTCGCCTAATAAATTGCATTTATTACGCTTTTATTAGGGTTTAGGGCTGTCCCTAATAATGTTCAAAATGTCTCCGAGTAAGTGTCGGTTTTTCTACAAATTATTCGACTCCGTCGTGTCAGTTAGGTATATGTAGAAATGTCGAATAGTAAACAGGTCGCAATGGAATGGGTAGCAGTTATTTTTCCAGACGTGTCAGCTGCGAGTGACGTCCCGTAATAGAAAAAGGAATCGATAGCGTCCCCCTGGAAGCAGGCCGCATCACTTCAGTACACAATCGGAGGCTTTGTTATTTTTGAAGGGGCATTCTCGTTAATGGTCTATTTCACATGAAACGGTCGGCGCAACAACCGCCTGCAATCTCCGCACCTTTTAATTACATTCGCTTTTGTTCACGCACACACACACGCACGCACACACGCGCGCACACACACTATTCCGACGCTAGGGTTGTCACCCTTCACTTAATATACATTTCGAACAACTCATATTAAATGTTGTTATATTTATATCCGGTGTCAATTTGTTATATTTTAATAACTTTAAATATTTCATAGAAGTAATTCTTCTATAATAAAAATTTTGGAATACTACTTAGGTACTATTCTCTAATATGTATAATTTTTCTTACGAATGTCAGTTTGATGGTCCGCTCTGTAAAATGTTATTCAAGACGATATCATTTTTTTTTTAAATTAATTAATTAATTGCAAAACTCATACCCTTAAACCTCCATGTATCATTGAGTGACATTGTGTGATCACTCAATTATTAAAAACCTTCAAATAACTTTATGTTATTGCATTTCTAACAGTATAACGGGCGATTACGCTGTGTCTCGTTTAAAATTAGCCACGGGAGCATACCTAGTTTTTTTCGCATTCAATAATATGAATGAAGATATAAATTTTATGAATAAACATAAAACATTTTTAGTAAGGGTTGTAGCCCTTAGAAGGCACAACCCTTACAATGCATCCCTGTCGAGTCTCAGAACTGCTTTACGGTATTATCTTAATTTGATTGTAGTAATTTCCCACACAACACCTCTACAATACGAACAAGGCTTTAGTCTCCGGCCGATTATTATAAAAAACATTTCATTCTATTATAAGTATATCGTTTCTTTTGTTAACATACTTACCTAACAATAGGTATACTCGTATAATATTTAAACTATGTGGAAAATTACTACGTGGAAATTAATTTAAAAATAAAACTTTAAAGATCTTTCAAGTAAATATAAAATAGGTGTGTTACAATTGTGTTTTATTAGAAATCGAATCCAATTTCTAAAGATGTAATAAAGTAGATAACTATGGGGATATTTCATAATCAATGTCTAGCAAGACATTTGATCAGACTTTATCTGAAAGGTCCATTGTTAAGGGTTGAAATGGCTCCCCTTTGTTTGTCCCGTCGTAAGCACAAAATCTCCTCTGCTTTGTTACCTGTGAAGCTTATCAATGCTATCATTTGTCATTTAAGCCCAAATGTAAAGGTCTCCGGAGCTTAACAGCCATGTACAATATACCTACACCATTTATACACAAAATTATATGCTAGGTACTTACAGAGTTACCAGCTGGTAGTTATGGCACGAGGATTAAATGAAACAGGAGACAGACAGACATACTTATTTGTTTTTCCTCTTACACTTCGCAGCGGACGTTTTCTGTTTAATTAGTTACAAGTTTACGAGCTCTAGCATTTTATTATTATTACCTGCCAACATTGTATTCTACCTGCTGTGCAGCAATACTTCCTTTAGTTCATCTAGCGTAACATAAATCATCTTATTAGATGTGAAATAAGGATATTTGAAACTATCTTGTACTACGTACGCATCCACCCATATGCACAATAATATTATATCTATAATATTATAACGAGAAATTAATCTCTTCAACAACTTCGGAGATATTAGCGAGTTACTAATAAATAAATTAACTTTAATGTAAACTCGACATTTATTACTTATAACATTGACAGATAAACGGTGTGAGTGTCAAATATGAGTTTTTTAGGAATCTACAATTGAAATTATTCATCTTGCTCGGTTTTCGCTAAAAATTATTAAAACACCGACTTCTCCAGATTTATTATTAGCACTTGATACTAATATTAGCTGTGAGTATAATTATTATTATACAAATTTCACAAATAATGTCACTATTAAAATCTAAGCCCAATGATGTCGTAAATAAGGTACCATTTAGTTTGCAAACGCCCAGACCACACGTGTGCTCTTTGTGATGCCATAATATATTATCATTTGCTTCATACTCGTATCAGCCCCGCTACAGCTACATAACAGAGTTGCAGCTTCAACTGACACAATAGATGTGCTTCAGAATACTTCATTCTTCCAACACAACAATATTCTGTAACTAGTTATAGAATAATGTTGTTCCAACACAACCATTCTGCCGAAAATGCGTCCGACAGTTTGGTTTAATGCAAATAAACCACACAAGTCACCAATTTAGGGACGGAGGGGTTATTCCAAAGGCAATTAGAAGTAAAAAACGCAGGGACCGTTTGAACCGTTCGCTTCACCGCTTGACAGCTATGTGATTCGTTCATTTGGCTGAATGAAGTAATTCGGAACGATTGATAGATCGGGTTTACATCGGAAACCAATTAATTTGGACCGATCGCCTCTTAGTTTGACCCACACTCTTCCCTCCCCAAGAATAGTTAATTCTTCACTTCAATGTAGTAGTAATTGTCAAAAAGACATGGCTCATTAGTAAACTATACTTAATAGTGGTTATTCAAATTTATATCAAAATTAATTTAGTGTTTAATTTAATATAAAAAGAGCATAAAAAGAGTTACTTACTGTATTTATGTTATTAGCAACAATATGTTATATGTTAATTAATATGATATTTGTATATTAATTATATTGGCAGCATGGACATTTAAATAGGTAAAGACACTTGTTTGTGACCTTCACTAGTCTCTCCTTGATTGATGAAGTAAAAATAATAGGTACTTACCTGCTATTAAAATTTATTAGTGACTATAATATTTAATAATCTAAATTTATTTACTAATTAAGTAATTATTTACTATTTATTACTGGAAAGGTGTTGATGTGGGCCATGAAATGTGTTCCCATAAATGGTAGAGAATAATAATTGTAATTACTAGCACTACCATGTGACTTTGTTCGTGTAATTAATCTTTATAAATTATAGCCTATTTATTTATATTATTACTGTAGTTTCAGCAAAATCCGATCAGTAGTTTTTCGTAAAAGAGTAACAAAAATCTATAGTCAGAAACTTTCTCATTTATAAGTAACTATCAACTTGATGCAATTTTATATACATATAATAATCTTCCCCGCTTATCCCTCTGTCTATATCTGAGAACCGTATTAAAATCGGTCTATCCATTCTCGAATTCTTGACGCGTATCTACACAAACCAACTTAACATTTTTAAGTATATAGGTAAAATACAAAAAAGGTATTAGTAAAACTATAGATCTTTAAAACGCGCGCGTATTCGAATGCAATATTATGATAAAATCAACATGTTGGAATAATAATTTATTTGTTGATCATATGTTTATATATGTAGGTATTTCAATTAACATTTGATATAAATATATGACCATAAAACTGTTTTGTGTGTGAAATATCTAAATCTACGGTAAGATAAAGTAATTCGATAAACACAAGACAATAACGAAGGGGCGGGAACTGGAACGACAGGCGTGCCCTCATCTGGTATCTGGTATCTGGTATCTGGGATACATTAATCAGTTGTCACGAAGAGCGGCGAACGGCTTTCATCATAAACAACATGTTTCGTGATAATACCGGAAAACAGAACCATCTAATTACGAGCTCGTGTAAAACTACTGTTATTATTAGTCCTGTGAATATGGCGATCGCCGCTGGACTTGCGAACAAACAGGATGGAATTTGTTTTTGAACACAGAGCACGGAACGGAACGGGATGCAATCACTGAATGCGTTTGCTTTGAGAGTGCCCCTAACCCCTATCTCTCGTCTACGATGTACTTAGCTATGTTTAACTATATAAATACATTTCCATACTACGCCTACATATCTTTATAAATTACAGTCTATATTTTATTCTGGTGCCTAAACTATATATAGGTAGATACTGTAAAGCGTATCAAAATCCGTTCACTAGTTAACATAATAGTAGCAATGAATAAGGACATCTCTAGATCTATAACAATTTATCAAAAAATCTTCCTATATAATTTTTTGAACACATTTTTCTTATAGGTATAATCGTAGAATTATGAACTGTTATGTACTATTTATTCCGGTATAACATTCATGCTGCTGCCATCTATTAAGGAGAACTCTAAACATCTTTACAGAGTTGTAATGCACGTATAAGAATTACTAATTAATTAGTTCAGATGGCGCCACTGGTCAACGTCTATAATCTGAATTGTATAAATTTGAAATACACACAGGGAATTACTGAAATTAATGACTGAAATTAAGAAAGACTTTTATTACTAAATTCTCCAGTGTAAATTAAAAAACCAATGGCCTGGTTTTGAATGATGACTTTTCTTCAACAGTAGGAGGTACCTACCTGAAAATCGGGGGATAGAGTTTGATGATGCAGCTACATTATCTACCAAAATTTAATTACACCACTCGATTGCTAGAGGATCAAGGATTTTTTTGGTGTATATTTTATACTATATTTGAATTTGTTGGATATAATATACATTAGGTATACATAATACCTATATTTTTCGTAACGTAAATTAATACACATATTATTATATTCATGCAAAACACACGACCGTGTCCACAAAAGTGTATCTGCACTTCATTTTTTATCTTTTTTCACTGATGTGCAAAATGAATTTACTAGAATAATTTATTTAAGAAACACATTTTATTTATCAACTAATATCACAGTTACCAAATCACAGCTTCACCTTCCTGAACTCATAATAATAATTACTTAATTTAATTATTACAAATATTCGTGTAGTAAAAGATTTAAGGTTAACTCTGATTGTAAAAGATGAAAAAACACAATTTGATACGGTTAATATTGTCATAGAGGGCGCTATATTGGAAAAATAAATTCAGTCTCTAAAGCCATCTTGTAAAAATGTCAAACGGATTAAACACTTTCAGCTCAGGATCGGTTCTTCTAGGTCTATTTTTGGTCCTGTACAGGAACAATCCCCGAGTGTCGGTGCTGCTCTCGTAGCCAACCACAGACATGTTACCACTGCAGCTCCCATACTCGAGTTCATTCCAACTATTGCACCTGTTCGCGGTCATGTACTCATTTATGGACTCCGAGTACACTTTCCAAGCGAGACCGTGGTCACACTCAAGGCTTATCCTCTCGTGTCGGCACTCCGGCTGTTTTATGTTAATACCGTTCACGAAAACGTCCACGTGGCCGATGGGCTCGTCGAGACCCAACACGCCACTGCTGTGAAACACCTCCACGAATGTGGCGTCTCTCTTGCTCAACCTGAACTCCGAGTCCCGCGAGAAACAAGGTTTGGCCGGATCGAGACCAGTGATTCTACCCAATTTTCTTTTCAAATTCTTCTGCACCAAACTGCCGGTCATTCCTGCGACGTGTGCGCCCAAACTGAATCCAATTAGGTGCACAGACTCCGGCGACGCTACTCCTTGCTGATGCAGACTTTTTATGAACTTGTAGAGCAAATGAGCGAGGGCCTTGACTCGCGAGGCGGATGATACGTATCCCCTGCTGAAGGAAAGGCGAGTGTCCAGCACTAGGAATACGGGCATCTTGTGCAGTAAATTGTTGGCCAGGGCCTGCGCCGAGTCATCGGTGGGGGTGTTCCACCAGCCAGGTATGTACACAGCCAACGTCCGCAAGGGTTTTTGCTCGCGAAGCCTCTCGTGGGCTTGGGACACCTTGTAGACGCGTTTGGAGCCCCGCGCGTACTCTACCACGTCCAAATGCGGAGTCTCCAGGGTGACAGGACGCGAGAACAGCAAACCCAGCGGCAACGCCTCACCTACCAAATTACAAATGACTGAATTACCCGGAAACGCATATGAGTCAGTGTTGTGTGTTGACATTGGCGAATTGGGTACTTTATAAAGTAAATCACACAATTTTTATAGAGGTCACGATTACTACTTCCTCGTGTGAATGTTGACGTGACAAAATTTGACGTTTATTAGCTTTATTACCCCAATTATCAAAATAAAGAGGAAAAAAAATATATTATGTATCTTGAGTTCTATATTTTTTCCGAAACCTACCTAGTTACCTATTTGATGCATTTGAAATTAATATCAAGTGATAAGAATGCTGACAATCACTCGGGAATGTTGGAAGTGAAAAACTTAAATTTCTAAACGTATTTACTGATTCAAATATAAAGTAAATAATTTATGACACTTCATCTACAGGCGACAATTATTAAAATTGAAAAGGCAACACATTTAGCCATAAATTTATAAACATTGACTTTAGATAGTGCTTCTTCCATTCAAAGGTACCTAAGTTAGTCCTTGACTATCGAAATAGGTAACGATAAATATTAAAAAAGTTTCAATTTTCAGCGGAACCGTCTCGGAACTTCCTGTTTCATGTTCAATTGTGATGCATTAAGGCAACAGGCGAATAAGGAAACAAATAATTTCTATTTAGAATAATTCAACGAGTAGGATAAGCAGAAATAATTTTAAAATTTCTTTTCAAAGATATTGTATTTAAAACTAATATCTTTCAAAACAAACCTAACTAAACTTGCAATAATATTATTTATTATTATTAAGTAAAAGTTATCTGTTTATTATAGAAATTATTTTATGTAAGTATTATTATTTTAAAAATTTGATTGGGTACCTTTTACAAATTGGTTCATAAATTAATTTATTTCATTACAAAATTTTTATGGTGTTGAAATATTTCTGTCTGGTTGAAATATAATAAAATTGTGTAATGGTGTAATTTCCTTCTTTGTTTTCAATTGAGATTGAATTCGAGATAGAAGTTAGTTGTGGTTTGAAGATGAACCACCGAGCCGTGACGTCACCACGACTTTTCTTTTTAAAATATTGGAGTATTTTAATTAAAAATAAAGTCATCCCTAATATACGATCTTCTGTGATATTTAAGATTATGTAATTAAATTTAAGATTATTGATTAAGTAATTACAGTTGACGTTAGAGATTGCGTTGTTACCTACACTATACATTTATCGAACGTGACAATATTCATATTTTAATGAAATCATTTGAAACAATCAAATCAAACATTTTTTACATATTTCTTAATTAAACGGAGATTTAATTAACCTAAAAATTTCTTACTCATTCACATCACTTAAATGTATCCATTAACCCGATTGCTGGACTTACGAGCGTTATCACTTACTCCTTATTAATTTTTAATTAAAAAAAAAATCCACACATTCACACACACACAGACAAGAATGATATTACACACATACAAGTAGTCACTGCAGCTTTCACTAGATCCTCGAAGTTGGTGGCGAGGAACGGAGGCAGCAGGGATCCGAGGCTCGAAAGGGCAGAGGCCGCTTCCTGTTGCTCTGCGGCAGCCAGCAGCAGGGCAGCTGCCAATGCGGCCGCCACGGCACGACGCATCGCTCATACTGTGCCGTCGCTTACGTAACCAGACAATTTATATATGTATATAAAAGACGTGCGAGATTCCGTGCGTTACGTGCCCAACGGCGTACCCTTGATATTGTGAGCAGATTCATCACTGGTCTGTCGAATCAAGGTTGCCAATATTGAGGATACGGAAGCCGGCGATTGTTGTCGCTCATCCCACGCGATTCAAATAGATTACCTATTAACAACATTTATAAGTTAATTTTACATTCATTTGTTATGTCATAAACAATTGCCAAATAACAAACATTTAATTATATCTCTACGTATAACGAGCGTTATCTATATTTATAAATTTTTTTTAAAAATTATATATGAGGTATTTATAAACAAATTTTATTAAATATAAAAGGAAACAAAAATATTATATGTATGTAAATCCAAAATAGAAAGAATATGGCATACAAGGATGCACTCAAAATAATCCTATACTGGAAGAGACATCGATTATAAGAAATACAAATTAATTATAATAATAAGTTTGCTCTGATATATTCATAAGTAAACGTTTCTCAATAAGTTTAAAAAAAATATTTAGTGAAGTTTATCTTATTAATATTTTTGAGAATTTAATTTTCGTCTTGCATATGAATATAATATTTAGCGTATCACGATTTTTATTTTTACATGTCCTTGTTAGAACTCAACGAAACTTAATTTTTATTTATTATAAACAAATAATTAAAAACAACATATAAACATTCGGTTGCCCAACACTTGAGGGCTTGGTGCTGTGGCCCTACTGTCAAGGTTTGTCGACGGCGACCTTCATCGCGTACATCTCTAAACTACCATCAACTGTCACTTGGCCATTATATTTATTCGTTGGCCATTATCAGTATCTATGAACACAAATTAAACCACATATAGTGATACTATTAACACTAATTAATCATTAAGTACCGTTCTGTTCCGCTCATTGTAAACCTTTGAAGTTGTTGACCTCTCGATTCGCTAATTAATAACTCCGCACTTAAGGAGAAGTCTATTCTCTATCTGTGGTTTTGCTGTGGCGGTGCTACTTTGACAGCTGTCAAAATGACTTATGACGTTTTTACCATGATTATACATGTGACACATGTCGAAGTTAGAATAGGAAAGTTTTAGATTTGGTATCGTGGTTGTTTTAATGTAGAATGATAACCCATCGACATAGGAGTCGATAGGTTTTAAAAACCACAAATAGAGAATAGGGCAGCTTGTGTTACATGTGCCTTATTGGTATTCTGGTAACCGTTGTTCAGTGTTACCCATTGTACTTATGGAAATGGATACAAGGTCATGAAACGAACCCATTATAAAACGACATTTAATGTGAACGATACTTATAGTAGGTTTAACGTTTCCATAAAAAAAAAAATTACCATCTATTGTAATATTATATTGAAGAGAAAGCCATTGGAATTTATTTTATTATTTATATATTTATTTTATTGAATTATCAAACAAAGATTAAAAATTAATTTCTATCATGTTATCATAATTCTGATTAATAAAACAAACTTATATACTTAAATAATTCTTTTACTGTTCTCATGTAATTTTAATTCTAATTTCCGAATTTTACTTCGACTTCAAAGTACATAATATTTAGTAATTTACAAACATGAAATTTTTATATCTGTTTCAAAATAATACACAATTATTTATTCTAAGCCTGCGTTTTGTTCGTGACTTAAATCACCTTAACAATATTTACTTTAGCAGTCACGTCCTGTCTGTTGCTGCTCATTGGGCAATTACTAAATTACTATTAATATTAGTACGTAGCCGCAAATACCTATGAAAGTTTATTAATAAAAATGCCGACTAGATCCGCTTCTATAGCACTTCATAACAATGAGGAAGCGGAAGTAAGTAGAAGAGTTAAAGATCGCACGCGCATTACAAAACATAATTTAAGGTAATATGGCACGCAAAGCTTTTGTTAGATTTTATTGAGCTCAACGAGTTCCTAATGCGGAATCTAATAAAAGACAAATTGATTCACAATAGATCGCGTGTCGGAGTCGAAGCGAATCACAAAATGGTGTACGAAGCGTTCAATGAAAAGATAACAAACGCTCGATGCGATATTATTCGCAGCGGGTTCAAGTTCGTTCATGTTTGGCGTTTGCATACACAAACGCATCACTTCCGAGTGTCGACGTTCGTTTGTTTTAATAGTCATTTACATTTAGTTATTTTTACACATTAAATTTAAATGTGTTTTACTTAATATATTATACAGACATTGTAGCAATGATGCAATATAATACGAGTAATTTGCGAAT
Organism: Synanthedon myopaeformis; assembly: GCA_944738685.1. Lineage (NCBI taxonomy): Eukaryota > Metazoa > Arthropoda > Insecta > Lepidoptera > Sesiidae > Synanthedon > Synanthedon myopaeformis. Next base: position 118,882 of record OX122930.1, read on the forward strand.
ATAATATTATGCTCACAAGCGCTTTTATAGATAACTAGCTGCATAGAGTCTATGCTAGCTGGTATCTCTGCAAATTCGTCCGTTGAAAAAGAAACTATATAAGTAATAACGCCAGCAGCCTGACATCGTTATCGCTGTGACGACGGTGGCGCCCAATTCTTTATATTTTTAGACGATCACTCGGGAATAGTACTTTTTTCTGGATGAAAGTTACCCTATGTCCTTTCTTGTATCCCTGACAACGTGTATGCAAAATTTCTTGATGATCGGTTGAGCAGTTAAGGCGCGAAAAGGTTACTTTAGCATATATAATATTAGTATGGATTTATTGTCATCTCCGCCGTAGCACGGATCAGTTAGGTATTACTGGGGTTGAGTTCCCAATTAGGTATTACTGGGGTGGCAACATGGACAATATAGACATTTCACACACATAACCTTGACTTGTCAATATTACCATCAAAACGTTTTATAGTAATCGTATAAAACTACCTGTAATCGCAAAACAAGTCAATTTTCAACAATCAGAGTCTCTTGAAATTGCTGATAGTTGGACTCGACTGAATGGTACTATATAGAGAGGAATGAGCGAAAGCCTTCATCAAAATGTTATCGAACAGTCAGCGTGTGTTCGTGCTCCTGCTGATACTGTCGCAGACTTACAGCACCTGTAGTTTTCCATCGCCGGTAGTAAGTGATACAGAAATCCCAATACCTTAAACAGGATTTACACCTCACAACACATAAACTCTAACCTCTGCGTTACTCACAATACAGCTTCGCCACGAACAAGATCAACATCAACCTCTGTCGACGGTATCGCAGTTAGGTAATCGCGTGGCTTCCAGAGTACAGGAGCAGCGTCTGGGGCTACCGACACCACAAGACTTGGAAGCCATCAAGAAAGTCGCGCAGATCCTCGTCATGTTGGGAGAACAGGTATTTGGTGTTGGTACGTTTATTATTTACGCCAGAAGCAATCGCTTTACCTGCAATTTATGACATGTTGTGTTACCATCAGGTAATACCAACAATAATCGGTGAGCCGCCGAGCAGCTCCTGCGACGTCGCCGAAGAAGTAGCCAACGATCCCGTCGACAACAAAGGCGGCAATGTGTAATAATGATTAAAAAATAATTTTGGATTACAAATATTGCCGACTTTATTTTAAAATTTCCTTATTACAGTGACCTCAATTTTATATTATCGACTTGGGTTCTAACTATCCAGAGGTTATTAAAAACACGAAATTCACAAGGTAATAATAATAATAATAAACATATTATTCATTGTAATTCAAAACAATGTTCGTAAATGTTAAGTTAAAAATAGCAATGTTTATTAATATATCGACGCAAGTTAAAAACTTAAAAAGGTTAAGTGTTGTTAGATTTGTCGTGCTTTGCAGGTGTTGCACCTTGGCACACATACACACACTCAAGTTCAAAGAAGTCTACTTTTGAACACGTTTATCGCTATCGTGTGTCAAAAAGTTTAATTCCTCAAGAGATGAGTACAATCGAGTCAAGGAAATAATAATATATCTACTCGAGATTTATTACTTTAAAATCCAAGCATTGCTTTTAGTGGGAAGTTTTAGAAGATGAATATTTAAGAAATTTTGGATTCCGTTTATCATTTTCGGACACATTACAAATCTCTTGAAAGACACGTGAAGGCATCTTTTATTATTTCTAGTGGATGATAAGGTATCAATTCAAATTTTCAAGTGTGTGGGCAAAAGGAGCGTTGCTTATGTTAATGTATGGGGTAATTCTTCTGTATCCCTGACAACGTGTTTACAAAGTTTCACTATGATCGGTTGAGTAGTTGAGGACACGAGGCAAAATTAGTTAGGATTAAGTATTGACTAAATACGTTATCCTTTAAATTATATTAAAAAAAACGGTTGTTTTTGTTAATAACAATAATAAATCTGATCTATTGTGGTAAGTTCATCTGTAACTCGTTTAGGGGGACAAGGTCGAGTCGCCTTTAGGTCGTTAACTAAATTAGTGTCACTTTTTTGTTTGTTTAAAGATCCATTAACTTTTAGATACCTACTATACCTACCTACCTTACATAGCAAGTCCTATACAACTTACGAGTTATATCAGATTGATAGAAGTCGCAATATATACCTACTTAGTTAGGTATTTTTGTCAATACGTATCAGCTCCATAGGGATAGGCAACGTAAAGTAAAACTATGTTCACGTTACTTTAAATTAGTTAATAAACAATTCACAATAATAGTTTAAATGTCTAGGTACTCCATAAGTTCGTACCTACGTATGAAATAATATAAATATACTAGCGGCCCGCCCTTGGCTCGTTTATTCCCTTTACTTTGCATAGAGTTGAAATTTTCATTCTTAGCAAATGCTTACGTTATAAAATAAACTTATGTTTATTTTTGGCTGTGCATTGATAGTCAGAAAAATGATTTTGTAAGTATAGATTACCCTAATTTGACTCTTATTAAATCTGAATATGTAATTAATATTAAAACATTGAAACATATTGAATGTCCCAAAGTATTCGCTGAATGGTTATAGCAAAGTTGTAGAACCTTGTATTTTGTACAAATCATTATATCAGGCGCAATCTATCTGAATCATCGATTATCTGAATAAATATTGTTTATTTATCCACTCCTAATTCTATATAAATGCTAGTTATTTAAAAAAAAAAGGTAAATTTATCTCTCGTCTGATGACGATAGATTTGTGGAGTCACACAGTCATTTTCAGAAGAAAAATACAGTTTTTCCCAGCAGATTTGTTCGACGTTTACAACTTTTTATTATAATTAGTATGTAACGGTTGTCAGACAAACTGACGGTTTGATGGTATGTGTCAATTGTCTATAACACAAACAAAGCCACAGTTGCTGCTGATCATAGTTAGGACTAAAGATGAGGAATAGGGTTATGTATTGAGCTTTGGCATCTCTTACTCATTTACTGAAACAACGGTTAGGTATTTCGCGTTGGTATTCTGTAATAGGGTGGTTACTGCCGCCAGACAGACTGCCCGAATGGCTGCGAAACGAAGTGTGCTCAGACACTACCAACTCTTTTGAATTTGATATAAATATAATAAATCTCACAGTAGCAGGAATATATAAGCGTATTTTCATTAGCAGAATTGGCGCAGAGCTGTTGTTCTAGGACACAAAAAAATAAATAAATAAATAGGTACATTTAATTCATTTATTGTTCTTAAACATTAACATCACGTAACATTTATTCATAGTGAAATACTTAAGCGTTGACAATAAATTCATCGAGATTTATCTAAATTCGAGCTCTATACTCTATTGACAGGCATTAAAACATGAAATTATAACTAAGTCACTAGACTTCATTTGTTTTACTGTGACGCAAAATAATATGATAGATTAAACAATAATTCGAAATTGGAAAACTTAAAATATTTTACAAACAATAACAGTTTTCAGATTAACAAATTTACAAACACTAAAATATTATTAAGACACAGACAAAGAAACGAAGCAATATAAGTATTTCAGGTTTAAGAGAGCCCTGTAACGAAAATAGATTTTCAATAATTACTAATTACATCTATTTACAGAAGTATTGTCGATAAAGTCTAAATTTATTTCATTTAATGAAATACATAAATAAATAATTTGTTCAAACGATGACTATACTTTGATTTGGTAACTTAAAACTAATGCACCTTTGGCGTCAACGTCCTACGATCGAAAATAAATAAAAAATATGAACAATTTAGGTCAAATGGTTAATAATTTAAAATACTTAATTATATAATCTGTTTGATAAACAGTAGAAAAGATTGAACACGAATCTTGTGTATTTCTTTAGGAACAGTCGATTTAAAGGGATATTTATGATGAAGGGCGGAAAGTAGTCTAGATAGTCCATTTAATGCCTATAAATACTGACAGCATTTATTATTTATGGCTTCTGTGGTAAGATGGGGATACAAGAATGAGTTCTAGCAACCCTTACACCGAAACACAACAGCACACGTGCTGACACTACAATTTGTGATAGTTTGGGTCCAAAATATCCGCAGTATTATCACCCTAAAGTCATATCACAACATCTTTCTTCTACAGTCAGATGTTCTACGTTAGACAGATAAGCCAAGTTGAGGAGTTGGGTCACCACGAGCTTTCATGCCAGAAAGAAAAGTACCGGTCGCTTTTTCAAACACGCCGCATAAAATGATATAATCCGATCGATACCGTCAACGTGCCACCTTAATTGAACCAACTGGCATAGTCAGGGACGACGGTGGAGTGAGAACCCTTCCCACACTCCAGGGAATCAGCCCTGGAGTGTGGGAAGGGTTCTAGTGTGGGACGCTATACTTGCGTGGACACACTGGCTCCTTCCCACATCCACGGAACGAGTAGGCAAGTGGGTGCGGATACACTTTTATGCCTTTCGGAGTCGAGCGAGAGCTTTTGGTCCGTGGGGTCCCAGGGCTCGCCAACATTTGAAAGAGATGTCAAAAAGGTTACCGACACCACTGGCAACTTCCTCACGCAGCGCATTAGCATTAGCACGGCACCACGATGCGGGCGTCCAATTTTTTTTATATATTTTAGGTTTATTTAATTTTAGATATATGTAATATGGATATTCTTTAATTCACAGATAATTATATAAAAAATATTATATGTCGGTATTTTTTTTTTAAATTCATTGATTGTATGTTGAAAGTGACACTCGCAACTTACTTGTCAAATTGAAGTTGAAAGTCCACAGATAGTCTTGAGAGATTTTGAAGCAAATATCTAAAAACATCTGTGAATTGACTACATACTCGTAGTTAAAAGCGCAAGTGCCATTAGAGTGTGCACGAGAGCCAGTGGAAACGAGGCAGTCGAGTGCAGTGGAGGTGCAGAAGACATGACGGCTTTCCAGCGCTCGGCCAGTCGTCGGTAGCAACAGCAGTCACGCAGCCGCGCGTAGCGGGCGCAGTCCTGCATCAGAGGCTTGCAGCGGTGGGGGCCCAAGTAGCAGGTGTGCGGCAGCCAGGGGAAGGGCTCCGGCAGGAAGTGGCGCTCACAGCAGCAATGGTCCGCCAGCACTCGCGTCTCGCAATACTCCAACTCGCGGCGGGAGCACGTCCCGCATCCCGGACGACTCGCAGGCACTGTCCAAACAACGCCATTGTTAACCGCATAACTCACTTCATTTCCATAGCTGACGGAGGCTCACTTGTGTAGTTTTCATTTAAAAATGTGTTTAATGGTATTAGTATCACAATAAATAGGTATTATTGTAATTAAATTTAGTGAAATCATTCCCTAATTTTTGAAGCAGAAAACGTAAAAATTCTTTTACTAATAGTCTTGTCGTTTTACAACCAAAGTAGAAACATGACTGTGCTACCTTATATTTGATTGTATCCCATAAGACCATAAGAGGTGAGAGCTTGTATGAGTCGCAAACGGGTACAAGTTGTTGAAGTCATACACCAACGAAGTTATCGGAATCCGATGTGCGTTTAGAATTTAGAACAATAGCTATGGGCATGATACGTGGCGGGTGTTTCAAGCAGTCGGACTAAAATCTAAATGGCTCTATTGAATTTATAAAGTGCTTAGTCATCGGAGCTTCCTGTCTACGGCTACAGCTGCCATTAGGACTTTCATAACATGCTTCACAGTCACAGTAGGTACGAGTATATAATGAGTAGTGGCCTCGGGAGTTGAGTGTCGGTGTATATTATACTTGTCGCATGTAATCGATCCTGATGCTTGGAGTGACGATTATACATATTGGTTTACACCTGCATTTGCAACCGACGACGTATAAATTAATTAACGCCAACGTAGAGACTCGTGTTATATCATTCAGTATATAGGGCGATTTGTCCATTAACTCGGTAAGTTTATGTGTGAGGAGACTCTCACGCATTGTCTACAGTTGGAGTTGACTATCTTGGTCAAAAATCTATTACATAGATGTGTTAAATAAAAAATAATTATCAATTTAAACATGATTGCAGTGGGATGACTTCCACTGGTAGACTTAGAAGGCGTATAGTAGCGTATCTTGATGCCAAGCCCTTACCCTTTTAGCTAAAATGCATCTTCCTAAGCGAAAGTAAACAGTTTCAACAGCATACCTATAATAAATAATTTTTAGGTTCAAAAATATCTACTGTCAGCGACAACAGTTTGGGCTTTACGAACTTTTACAGACAAAAGTAACAAGCAATGTGCGAAATGAGATAACAGCTACTATAGTCACTGCAGTGACAGCTCTTCAAAGAATCCCTCTCGTATCAAGGAATCGTTCAAGGAATCCAAGGAATTGAGTTCAATTCAATTTAAGCGACTATTTCGCATATTATTATGATGCAGGTGATTCACCATAACATTATTCTATTGTAATGTAATGATCAGTTAGCGAAGGACACCGTGGGGTGTACATTATTAGTTATTACGTCGGTACCTCCACAATCACTATCACAACCCCGCCTCGGTGACTCTATGATTTACTGCTAAATACGTGTCATGGCTATTCGCGAATAAATTATTGTTAGGTTTAACGAATTAACTAAATGACACGGTGTGGACAGTGTCCATGGCAACTTTTGCCCAAATTCAATATGTTTATTTGTATATTACGTCCTATATATTGATAATTTAATAAAATAATTTTGACACAAATACAAAGTCTAATATTAAATAACAGCACATGTGCTTTTGTGAGTAAAAGATGTCAAAACGCATTTATCTATCCTCACACTGAGCCTTATCCATAAGTGTACCAACAGCCTGCCAGTCGTCATTTATCATATAAAAGCAATGATGTCATATAAATTAATTCTGATCAATATTGCGTCTTTACTAAAAATAGTTTTTACTAGAGTCCAGTGACATCATGGTTCTACCCTGTTTTAATTTGCAGGATCGTAAAAAGGGGTTAGATTTATGTGAGATGTGACCTAGTAAATTATATTGGGTATTTCTACTTTAATGTATAGTTATGTAATATTATCTAATTAGTTATTTAGAGTTGGATGCAAAGACCTTATTAAATTTTCGTTCAAAACACGAACGATTGTAGGTAAGCGAATTTCTAGTATTATAGGCGACGGTAACCACCTAATTAAAACTACTTAGTTTTAAATATAACGCATTGCAAGAAAGTATAATACAATAAGTGCCAACGATAAAATTTCCCAGCCTTGGTGCAGATACAATGACGTATACAAATACCTACTACTCGTATGACTTCCAATTAGTTAAACTGCATAAGGACATGTAGGTACCTATCTATAAGAATTTGCAGTTAAACTTAACCAATTTTTTTAATTAGTTAACAATTAAAACATTGCAACAATGTGATGAACAATGTTTTATCGTATTTTTATGTATGGTGAATAGTTTGCTCTTATTTATAAAAATAAATTAGCACTAAAGTCATTCTTAAGAAAGATGAGACTGATTTTTTTAAAATCAATCTGGTAACTCGATCCATTCTAACCCAAAAATGTTAAAAAGTAGAGTGAAATGCCACATTCATTCTAGATTTTTTTTTTGTAGACGTTTCACTTGGGTACAACAGTAAAAAGCGAATCAATAAGAATTATTTTTACTATGATCCGTAAATTCAAAGTGAACAAGTAATAAAAAATGAATTCTATTCATCATTTGAGGTTGAATATTATACTTAACTGTGCCTTTGACTACAACGAGTAAATAGTGAACTTAAATGAAATGTTTTAATTTTTTATACTACCTACATAAAAATATACTGTTCATACACACTTATACTTTCAAATTCAGGTTTAAATGAATAATTCACAGAATTAAAATAAAAAATGTGCCGAAATGTTTTTCTCAAAAATAATTTAAGTAAAGAATCGTCATATTCTATCAAAATTATTTTATCTTACAGCAACCGGTATAATATGACGCATTTTCAGTCTCGACTTTTCCAAACTTTAATTAAAATAGTCACAAGTTTCATTGCGATTCTATATTCTGTCGTTTGTTACTAATTGTAAGTTACGAGTAGTTCTTGCTCCTAACTTCACGTACACTAAATGGCAACAGTTAATATGTAAATCATTTCATAAGCGATCTGTTTTTCATTTTTACAAAGTTCTCATAAAAAAAAAACCAGATAAGTTAATGGACATTTTGGTGATAAGTCCCATTAAAATAGAGTATAGCGCGGACGATTCATTTGAGTGACATTGACATAATCACAGATCACGCAGAGTATATTATATAGAACAGCGACGTCCGTCAAATGGCCAGTTGCGTCGCCTTCGCAATTAGATAAAATTGTTGAGTTAATAAAGGCTCTTCTCTTTTAATTGGCTTACATTTTTCCGACCGTTTTACGACAGCGTTGGCTCCTTTTCAATAAAGAAAGTAGATTATGGCAATTTTAAATCTTCAATGTATTGTGACAGTACGAAATAGATAGTTTTAACATAGTTTAACAAGTAGTTCAACAAGTTTTAACATAGTTTAACAATATTAATATCTTGAAATGCTAATGACATTGCTACCAAATAAGCAATTTATGTGAAGTTCAAAGGACAGGTAGACCATAGTAGGATAAAGGATAAAATGGACTAGAAAGGGATAGGGAAATTGGCATCTGGCATCTTTTACTCATGAACCAAAACATAACAGCATCTGTTATTTCATCATGGTCTTTTATAAGGGAGTTATTAACGCAGAGTTTCTTCCCACTATTCAATTAACTTTAGGTTTGCCAATTAATTAAAAACCTTAATATACCATTTTAAATTTCATAAAACATTTGTAATAGTTATCATTTGATTTACATAGTTATACAAAGTTAAAAAAAATCTTTCAGAGGCAAATAAAACCCCTTAGAAAAACGGCTATAAAAATGGCCATGGGGACGTTAAAGCGCCAAACTACATCCTTTCATTTGGTCGAAGAGCGGATAAAACTTGCGAACCGGATAAAGTTGATAAAAACTAGAGATATTAAGTAGTTAAGGTTAGGTGTCAACTAATTCACCAACATTACGCCCACTCTCATAATCTTCTCTAATTCTTTTAAAGCGGTAAGACCTTGCCGTTTGCGGTAATATCAAATTAACGCAACAACTTCGCATTCAGACATAAAAATTACACTATACTCCCAATGCGTTGGGCACCAAACACCATTTATCAACTTTGAGGAATTGGCTGCAATAAAATACACGTAAGTCGAAGAAATTGCAGACAAAAAGAGAGAGATAAACAGCCGTTAGAATACAAAAAAGGGGGCATATCTATTCTTAAACTAAGGGGTTTCTGCAAGGTGTAAAATGGTTTAGCAGAGGTGAAAGCAGCTAGTAGTCCATATGGGGACTAATCTGGGCCTTACAGAGAATTATAATTGATCCCGATTAAAAGAAGACTCAAGTAATTTTAGTGCATTGCGTCACCGTTTAGCTTTAGCGTCGAGTGAGGCATCACCTTGGTCCAGATCAAGTTCTGCAGCAGCTCGTTTGGCGTCCGCCGTAGAGATGTCGTGCTCTATGAAGTACTCCTCGTAACTCCTTTCCAGGAGGTTGTCATCGGAAGTCAATCGGTCGGACTCGACGGCGCGGCTCGTGTTCGTTCTTCCCGTGCCCACGGACTTAGAAGCTGCTGCGTGCTGCACCTGCACACAACATCGACACTCTTCTGTATCCTCTATATGATTTACAAAATTACAAGTAGCTCAGCAACCTATGGAGTAGGCAATGCTGGGAATTTCTCTAATGCAATGGACATATATGTCGTGCAATGGATGAGTTAAGATTTTTTGGCAAATGATGATGACGATGAAACTCGTGGAGAGAGACAGGAAAGAATAATAACCGATTGTTAGGAAATTCTAGGGGATAACACAAACCAGAACTTCGGGTACCCTGAAGATGACGTCGGCGGCTGTGGTGTGCAGTGCGATGATGAGGAGCAGAACCAGTCGCGGCCGCAGTGCTGCGCCTCGCTGCCGCGCCACCACCATACCATCGCACTCCTCTGCAACCATATCATTGCTTTCTTGGGTACCTTGCTCATGGTTCTCGATTAAAAAGATACGGCTATCATATACGAGTATGAGGGTTGCTAAAAAGCCTTTTACATTGCAAAGGTTATTTGTGTAAGTAATACCTACTTTACAACTTTACAATTGAAAAGGTTCTTGCAGGATCCTTCTTCACATTAACTTCATGATCGTGACTATTATTTATGTATTACTATACAAAAAAAATATTTTTGTATCAAGTATCCCCCGGTTCCTCTTACGCTGTTGTTAATGGTGTAATTCAGTTCCAAGCCTTGCATTATCTGGATTACGGTGACACGTTCCGCGAATGCAGAGGTGTTAGTGCGAGCTAATGGCGTTATTTGCATGCATCTCGCACACTCCGCTACGAACTTTATTCATATATATGCAATGCTATAAATTAACAAGGATCCTATAGGCAGGCTACTGGCGTTAACTGGGTGCCAGCAAAAGAATATATAAAATGCAGGACAAATTGAAAATATTGGAATGGAAGCTGTACGCGCACAGGGTTTTCTGTCAGGGGAGGATAATAAAATTGTGTACAGTCAATATTATCAATATTAGACACTATATTACAAGAATAGTTTGTGAATGGAGATATTTTTGTTGCTAATACGGCGGATGCAAGATCAGATCTAGGATATTGTTGAACCTGTTATGTTTGGATTAGGAATCAAGTGATTCAGAAATCTTACCTTAGCAGATTTAGAGTAAGAGGCCTCCTAATTCCTTATCCTTTATCCTCCCCTAAGACTTGCAGAATCCATGGCGTTGCTTTTGCTCCTGTCTGCGGTTTATCACATTAAAACATGGAATAGGAGTTACTAATTTGATTGCAAAGTAAGTATTTAAGAAATATATAAAAGTTTAAACGCCACATGGTAAGTAGGTACTCATACTCATGACTACCATAAGTACAATGGTAAGTACCTACATAAATGCATTTAAGTCCAAGATTGACACTCGGTTAAACGAAGTGGGGCGGTCCATTAGAATGCAAGGGCGCGCCCAAATCGAGTTAGCCCTACGGTACGACGGACTTATTGGGTTAGTGTTACTGGCTGGAAAACGCAAATGCATTAGCGTTTGGTCTAGTGGTTAGAAACCCTAGCTGTTAACCAAACGGACACGGGTTCGAATCCCGATAGGGGCAAATGTTTACATGTTTAACATTTTACCTTTGTACCTGAGTCGTGGATGTTTGTATCTATAATATGATATGTATTTACAAAAAAAAGTAATCTATGTAGTATACTGTCTAGTATCCACAATACAAGCATTAGTTGCTTACTGTGGAACTAGATGGTGCTGTGTAGAATGTGTGAAGATATTTATTATTATTATTATTATTATTAGCAAAACGAATGAAAAAAATACGTAAAAATAGTACTCATGTAGGTACCTTTATGGCACTAAATACGATACTAATTTTAAAGAGCTTAATGGGAGTGAAAAATCCTTTAGATCAGGGTTTCATAACCTTTTTGCAGTCATGAAACACTTGCAAAATTTCAAAAATCTGCATCAGATCACCTTCAAATTTTATTGTAAGAAATAAAAATAAGACATTTAAAAATATTTTTTTATTACTACAAAGAAAGTAAAGATTAATGTCGGTCTTTAGTGAGATGGTTTCTGCTGCTTACGTTCGATGAGCATGTTAAATTGAGGAACCGTTTTAACCTTACGATTTTTAGTTTTAATTGACACTAACACTGAGAACCCTGACTCACAGACGTATATAGCAAACAGAATTAATATGGACATTGCTCGTTTAACAAGGAGTGGAAAAACTTCTGCTAAACTACACAAAACATCACAAATATCTTTTTACATTCGTAGGTCAAACAGACCTCTACTTTTTACGAGAAGTCTTAATCCACCTTGAGAACCATAGACTATAGCTATCGATCTAGATTTTTACATAGATCACGCGGAGCTGTATTTATTATTTTCATATCTCACATGGACCCCCAGCACTCATGCCACGGATCGCTCGGGGGTCCATGGACCCCAGGTTAAAAAACCCTGCTTTAGATCACAATTATACACACCATGATGACAACAATCTATATTATTATTATGAACACACACATTTATAATAATAGATAGTAATAGTTATTGTAAACATTCATTTTTTTTTTATTAAATGTGTATGTATATGTATTTCCAAAATAAAATAAAAAAATACATATCATACGCTGCATTACCTAAGTATATTAATATATTTTTGTAAATCATTAATACCTATTGTAGCTAATAATATTATAATAAATAAATGAAATTTAGGTCGTTAATAAAAGGCGTATAATATGTACTATTATTGTTATTGAATGAAATAATTTATAACGAATAGATGACATACCAGCAACGACGATGTGGTTGTTTGGCAAACGTTGTTCACGTTCTGAACTTAGTCGTGTCCTAATTCTCTTTGATATAGGTTAAACTGGTTTAAGTGACAATTTGTATGAATAATAACTTTACGCAATCAACCAACCGACGAAGTCATTTCAGCTATATTCCTATAGCGCAAATCAATAATACCAATGAAGCAAGCGAACCGGAAAAAACTGTAAAAAAAAAAACATGGCCTCGAAATAGGGAAATCAAGATCGTGACAACCTCCAAACTGTACAAAATCTACGTATTTTACATTTAACTGCTAAATTATTTCAGTGTCGTTTTTGATACGATATTGAGATATTAAGCATTAACTGCAACAAAAATCCAACAAATACTTTTTATTTTAAATGAAATATTATTAAATACATTCCCAATACAATAATATGCCTCCGACTGGCACATTGGCACATTATGAAACATTAAATATCAAAGCGTGAATATTAAATATATAAACAGGTATTCAATCAAACTACAACATTGTTTCTAATAAATGCAGATTACATTTATTAGAAACAACACAAAAAAATAATTAAATTTTCAATTATGATTACTTAATACTTGTAGTACTTAATACTTATATATATATTATTTTTAGAAAAAACAAACGAATATCATACAAAGTGTTTTCTTTGTATAAAGGAGCATAACTATTAACTAAAACTTAAACTACATGGGTATAATAAATTAATTAATATAAAAAATTTGTTATAAAAAATATTATTAATTCTCCAACGGTAAAAAACGGTAGGTACAGTTTTTGTTAAATACTTATATTTTTTTATAGAATGTCAATAAAAATGTCAATGAAGGATTTCTTTCATTGAACAATGTAACGAGTCTTTGTTCAAAAGTTATCTTCGCTAATTTTATAATCTATATTGCCTTAATGAAAACATTTGAGAAATATTATTTTATGTTTTAATTAAAACAGTATTTTAAATTTATGAAGACTTGATTACGTTTGGAAATTGACTAAAGTATATCTATACTAATATAAATTAGCTAATATAAATATAATATAATAGCTATATAATAGCTATACTAATATAAATATCTATAAATTAGCGTATACTATTTGTGTGTCGACTGAAGATGATTGATTAAGGAAAGTATAATCAAAATTGTTCTGTGACGTTGCAAAAAGAGGTGCTCATTCATTCAGATCCATTCGGTGATATTGAAAAGGTATTTAATTAGGTATGATATTGAATGATATTGAGAGGTCGTCGTCGTATGTCTTATAGTTGGAATTATATAATAGTTCTGATATATCGGTCGGACGATAAAAGTATTTATACTAAGGGCCTCTTTCACCAACTACAAGTAAAGTGTTGATTAGTTACTTTTAGAAATAATTTTATGTTAAATTATTAAATTAAATGAAAGAGGCCCGAAGATTTATATGTCGCAAAGTCGACACTTTAATATGAATTAAAAACTGCCTCAGTCAATCCACTCGTATGAGGCTGGCGTAAGGCTTATATTAATATGTGAGCTTAATTACATCCACATATTCTTATAGAAGATCTATCCAAACACTAAGTTTTATAATGAGGGCAAACTTGTAAAGTGAGAAGATGCTCTAATAAACATATTAAAAAAATATTATTTTCAATCGTAGTTTTGTTAAAATGATATTAAATTAATAACTAACTGGCTTCGAGGCTAAAATAATTCTCGCGGTCTCTGCTTATTCCGATAAGCTTGCTATTTTTAAATTCAATATTTAATATTCCTTTTTTGTATTCAAATAAATCCCATCTCTTTGAATTTCTTTGTTTTATTCCGTAGTTAAAATATTGTTTTTTAGAAGGCAACATCGCAGATAAAAGCACGATGGAACATAGTTTTTCATATAATCGAAGATATAAGGACCCATAAGAACGTATATCTCAATAAAATTACATTTTATAGGAATGTGGCACATATACTTACTTTATTACCTAATACCTAAGTGCCATCTATTTTAGTGTTTATGTCTAACACGTTAAGGTCTACGGGTTGGCGTCACAGTCAGGAATATATTCTGATAGCCGGTAGCATCCCCCGAAACCATTTGGATTTTATTGCGCATATTTTTTTATGTGAACAAGATTTATGGTGGTGTTAAGTGTGTAGACGAAGTGTACTCTATTTATTTAGATAATGCACTCACAAGGACTAATCTATAACACTAACTCCATTGCAAATAAACACTTTGTAAATCATTTTTATATCAAATCGTCTGTAGAATGATTTTTTGACGGCTACTTTTGCTCATTTTTTTTTTCTATAAGTATATATTATATTGTGAAATACAATAAAGATAAAATTCGGAAAGCAGTTTTATACAAGGAACAAACCAGTTTTAAAACATTGTAGTGCTCCTTTCAAATAAATCTTCAATTAACAAAAATAAAAGTAAGCAAATAAATACACATTCAATGTCAAAACAGTGAAATTGTAAACAAAATCACATTTTTGTCAGCAAGTGAGTGTGTCTGTCCGTATTCGGTTACACAGTCGCATAAATCTTTAGGTATTCAATTGCACCCGTGCGAAGCCGGGGCGAGACGCGAGTTTACCTATAAATAATAAACTGACACGTTCAAGAAAGTGTGTCTCATCGGAGAAAACTTTGATTAGCATACAAAGCCAGTGTAATGTTTTATTTTATGTGCTCACTCGCATTATGCATCGAAATGCGTAATCGATGCACCGCATACTTACGACCATAGAGTAAATAGTACTTATTTATACTATTTACTCTATACTTACGACGCATACGCTCACGAGTGCTTT
Source organism: Synanthedon myopaeformis (assembly GCA_944738685.1). Classification (NCBI taxonomy): domain Eukaryota; kingdom Metazoa; phylum Arthropoda; class Insecta; order Lepidoptera; family Sesiidae; genus Synanthedon; species Synanthedon myopaeformis. The sequence goes on from OX122930.1 coordinate 134,109, forward strand.
CAATTACTATAGTACCTTACTACTAGTACTAGTAATTACTAGTACCTCGTAAGTACCTTAAATTGTAAAAGAAATTAATTCTTTCTGTCTTGTAATTATAATAATCAGCTTGTTGTTATGACTCAGCTCGTATTAGGCATAACAACTACTCAATTAATAAAATTGATTGGTCTATATCCCATTGTTTTTTAAAAAAAGTTGGCAGGAAGGCTGATTATTAACTATACCCTGATAGGATTGATGAAAGGAAATATAAATAAAAAGTGAGAGAGCCTATACAGGCTTTCTGGAAATGTTTTCCTTAAAATAACAAATAACACACCTTACGGTTTTGAATTTTGAAGATTTAATATCAAAGGTTAAAAAAATGTACCGACTACATTATATTATAATCTATTGCTAGTAGAACGGACAGGACAAGCGATGGCTTAACTGTGTCACGATACAATTAATATGCAAAGCCGATGTCTGTAGTCTGTACGAACGGGAACAAAGCAGGAGTATCGATGTAAGTTGTATTCAATGTGGAGCAAACTGAAGAGTAAGTTAAATGGAACATCCAATCGGAACAAGAACTGATAGCATTCTTCGTTGAGTGAATAAACAGACACCTTATGTCACTGTGTTAGGGACACTTTTTAAATGCAATCAAACGACGCTTGTATTGTTTTAAGATTAGTGTAAGTTGAACCGAACCAAGACCTTTCGCAGATCAAAAACGGACGGATTTTAATGCGGTTTTCACTAATGGAAAGAGCATTTCAAAAAAAAATTACCCTTCCGAAGCCGCGGGCGGGTTGCTAGTAATTAAATAAAATAATCAACATATTTTAATAGTATACTATTAGTAAAGGGATATATAAAAGGACATCCTTTTTTATTCTCCTTATTACACACTAAATTTTCTAATACTTAGCTAACTTATTTAGTAGTAAGGTGTCTGTATGGTAAAAAAATATTTTTTAGTGATAAGACTAGCATACGAGCGTCTCGTCGGCGCTTTAAGCCTTTGAATATTAATATTGGAATAACGATAAAAGTTGATAACATTTTGTGTTTTGGTCAGAGCTTTAAAATAGTGAAGTCCTTTGTTGGAAGTTTGTAAATTTTTATAATTAATTATTGGAGTTTACTCCTTAAGAATCGATTTTCATCATATAATATAAGCCTGGGGTATCAAAATTTATGGGAGTAAAATCAAAATTGTCACATGTCACACGTTACGCGTTAGTTTTAATTTTAGCGCCATCTACACTAGAATATGTTACGTAATAATACGTCCTTGCGAAAACTAGATGGCACCGGTAATCATGTATCATAATTCGAACAGTATAAATTCGTTATGATAATGTTTTTATAATTTTTATTATGTATTTTATAATCGTTCGTCAGGAGTAAACTCCAGTCGTGCGTCGCAGCTTATTTGCAAAACTTACCTATATTTGCAAAGTCTTTATTTTAGACTTTATTTGTTTACGTCTAAAAATAAAAAAGGCTATGTCGTATACGAATAATATTATTGAAATTATTAATCTGTCTATATCTTTGTTCAAAGATAAATATTGCATGCTAATTTTCTTACAATCTTTAAGACTCTCGATGTACATATAAATTAGTCACAATTAAGCTTTTCCAGTAACGATTTAATCCTACATTTTAACGGCTTTCGTAAACAAGGTTATCGACCTGACCTGAGAGCACCCTTTCGTTAACTGAAGGTTAAAAGAATGGGTAGTTGGTAAACGAACGAAGCTTACAAGACATTTAAACCACTTTGACCGCAGTGGGGTTCCTTATCTGCATATTTTAACTGTTATTTGTAAAGTGTTATCTGCCCCGCCTTGTGCTGTGTCCGGTCAGCTGTCTTTAACATAATATGTAATATATTTAACAAACCTTTATTTGCAATTGTTAATTCAACTGTTTGCAATACGTGTAACACTTGATTAAGTAATTATTATATATATTAAGTGTATTGTTTTAATAAATTTAACGAAGTAATGTAATAACCTGTAATTGACATGCAAATGGAATGTTTTTTTAAAATATTTGCTATGATGTTGGCATTTCAATGAAATAAATAAATAAATAAACCTGTTACAGTTTCTATGAGGAAGAATTGTCAAGAAAAAGAAAAATCATACTTAGTTGGTCTTTTCAACATATTTGTTAACATATATAAAGTACAATAAAACAAATTATCAGCCATAACTTAGTTTCAAGCAGCTCCATTAGTTAAATAATTAATTATAAGTACAAGTAACAGCCTTTTGTACATACTTTACATTCTATTACTCTTTTAAATGTGAGACTTGTTTGAACATGACTTGAGTAAGTCTTTGATGTACAGTCAAGTAATATTTGTAACACTAGCTGGTGCTCGCGACTTCGTCCGCGTTGAAAATTTAAAAAAAAGCAATTTAACGCTTGACCTCGTGTTGCAATAACACTTTGGACAGGTGTTAGTTTTTTATTTATCCCTCAGGAATAGTCCTTTTTTCTGGATGAAAGGTACCCTATGTCCTTTCTGGTGTCCCAGACAACGTGTATACAAAATTTCATCGCGATCGGTTAAGTAGTTTTTGCGTGAAAGAGTTACAAACATCCATACATCCAAACATACTTTCGCATTTATAATATTAGTACGGATGAGTAATAAGTATAGAAAAGTATAGAATAGATGTGTTAAGTATATTCAAAACAATTGTAACTGCAATCCCGTATTAATGTGATTTGTTAAAAATATTTTTTCAAAGAATACCTACCTGTGGCTTAATTTATAGTATTTTATAATTCGAACTACCGAAGTAAAGTGTTGATTAGTTACTTTTAGAAAATAATTTTATGTTTTATTAAATTATGCACTCGGTTTATTGCATTCTTCGATAGGCGATTTTTTTTAATTATTTTCTTTTTAATCTTTGGGACTTTTACCTTACAAACAAAGGTATATCGTCTCCTTCATTCCCGGTTACCGGTAACTTTAAATGGCGGTTAGCCTACTTTACTTGACACTTTACTCAGAGATGGTGAAAGAGGAAGAGGATTATTCCAGATCAATATACTTAGTACAATTCTGTTCAAATATTTAATAATATAAACACGTTTGCTTGAACAGTAGGTAAGCTCAAATAACCACTTCATTGCAATGTTTCAGTAAACAGAAATATATTTAGTGTAGGTATTTTGCTTACAGATTAATCATAATTTTTTTTCAAGGCAACCTTTTCAGTGGTCCCTTTAACTGGCATTCGAATGCGTGACGCATAGAATGCGGAACAGGCGCGGCTGAACAAAGGGAATCCACATGAATATGTATGTATGTACGTATGGCATTAGTTAGATGCGGGCCTAGTACAGATTTTCGCAATGATTATTGTAAAAATTAAGTCCAACCACAGTTTATTCAAGCTTATTGCATACTATAAAGAGTACCTTAAATTATAGATACTTTTAATTGAAGTTATAAGTCTAAATGAGTAGATATTTATTGTCCTATGCCTAGGTACTTAGTTGAGTTATTGAGTGCGAAACATTTGCAAACAATGCCGATGAAAAAAATTGCAACAACGTGACTTTCGGTTAGTGGGACATAGAGCAATCAAAGCATAGAGTAAATAAATTTATGAGTTTCTGTACGATCTCCCTATTTTATTTGTTTAAAGCTACTTAACAGCATACTATATGTATAATATTTAACAAATGTATAGAAGAAGAATTTTATTATTTTATGATTGTAAGAAATTAAATTAAATTTACATTTTTTTTTACAATGCCTATTATAAGGTTTGGCTGTTATTTTAATTTTGGATTAATCATATAAAAAATATAAATTAGTTTAAATTCCACTTATTCTTACAAATGTGGATACTTAGTAGGGATAGGTAACTATAAAATAGCGGTGACTTAGACGTAGGTATACAATTTATTTCTTAATACGAAGAGGGACTTGAAAATAAAAGATAGAAAGAAAAGATCTTATCGAAATTAATAATATTAAAACGGACATTAGGAGAAGAGATACCCTGCAGTGTTTTCAGACTGTCGTTATACCTACCTATGGTTAGACCTATGGTTAGAATGAAGTTAGACTTGCTTGAGGTCGCCTACAACTACTGACCATCATACACTGAACTGCAATGAAGCCTAGCTTTATGAAATAAAGACTAAATTAAAGCTAAACTAAATAAATTTTATTTTTATTTAAGCACATTAAAATATTCATTAATTTAATCTTTATTTCATTTATATAGCTAGGTCAGGTACTTTTGAAGATATTGAACATTTTCTAACCGACCCTTTTTCTTTGCGGTCCAGTGTATGTTTTATTGGTATTAGTATTAATTTAAAAAATCTATGTTCATATATATGCCATCATCTGAATCTACCTATAGTTCAAACTAGACTAGACTCAAAAAATCGACTATATTGTCAATTAAAATTGACATCAGGAGACTAAAATTTAGTCCTATGCAAATATTTTTATAACACGTTTAATTTGTAAAGTAAGAAGATTTATCTACACTAATAATATTATAAAGCTGAAGAGTTTGTTTGGTTGAGTGTGTTAATCTCAGGAACTCGTGGTTCGAATTGAAAAATTCTTTTTGTGTTGGATAGTCCATTTACAGAGGAAGGCTTTAGGCTATATACGAGTAAAACATCACGCTGCGTCCAATAGGAGTGGAGCGTCAATGGAAAATGTTGCAAAAACAGGAAAAATGATTCTTTTTTGAGAGCTTCCGTTGCGTGCGCTGCGTAAACGGTTTAAGTTACGCAAAAATCATGTATGATGAAATTGTTCCTCTTTAAAAGTTCTAAAAAAAAGATCGCGACAGCACATATCTATCTTTTAAGATTGACTCACTATAACCTTTTTTATTGTAATCAAATTTGATCGAAATCAATGCATTGTTTGCGAAAGTGTTTTATCAACATGATAATAATCCTTATCCAAATAAATACGCTATTTTCATCACAAGTATTTAATTGTGAACAAAATTGCCCTTGACATCACTTGATTTCAATCAACATCTTAGGAGATTTATTTATTTATTTATTAAAGCAAAAACAGTCACACACAACTTATTTTACAAAATAGAAACAATATACAAAGACCTATATTACCATAGAGTAATACAAACATTTACAAGCGGTATTACAAATGGCCACTTCAAAAGAATACAACAAAATAGTGTTAGGTGTTACGAGTAGATACAAATTAAGAACGTAATAGAAAATCTTCCAAGCTCTTCGCTATAAAAATGGAAATGTTTTGTTTTAACACGTACATGTCATAATTTTAAAATAACTCCGCAACAAAATAGGTATGATAATGTTCGGGTCGATTCAATTCACGAACGCGCATCACTGGCTCTGCGAGGTACAATGCCGCGCGGCTCAGACGCGCGGTTGGCTCCCTACGGAACTACTGAATCGATTTTAACGAAATTTAGTATAGAGTAGTATAGAGAAAGTTGAACCTCAAGGAAGAACATAATAATACTTTTTATCCAACCGCGATAACCGACATTCACGCGAACGAAGTCGCGGGCAACAGCTAGCTGTTATATAAAAATGTTGGATTGCTGTTCTTGCTATGCGCGATTGTACAAGTAGTTTTTTTTTTTCAATATTAAATACTTTTTTATTGTTATATTAACAGTTTATATCCACAAGTACACTTAACAATTTAGTGTTAATTTCCAAGAAAAAATTATTTATTTAGCGTATAGCGTGACCGTGACAATATTTCAGACTTTACTTCGCGTGTTCTCTAACATCAATATGTTCTGAATCCGTACTAATATTATAAATGCGATAGTACGTTTGGATGTATGTATGTTTGTTACACTTTCACGTAAAAACTACTGAACCGATCACCATGAAATATTGCATACACGTTGTCTAGGACACCAGAAAGGACATAGGGTACCTTTCATCGTTCAACGCGGACGAAGTCGCTGGCACCAGCTAGTTCTTGATAATACGAGAACAGAATGACACATACGAAATGTAAAAAATATACTAAACTGGCAACCTAATAATTTATGTGCTATGATTTTTCAAATTTAGAAAGAATAGCTTGACAGACAAGTAAAATTGAAAACAACACTTATAGCATAGAGTAAATAGTACTTACTGGTTAAGTACTATTTACTCTATGCTTATAGTTAAAATTTCTATGTGTTATTAAACTTGGGGTGCAACACTAAACATTGATTTGATAATGTGCTCGTCCTCAGTGGGCAGTAAAGCGTGCAGCACACTTATCTAAAAACGGCCGATTATCGACACCTAGGTGTCATCTATTTGTACATAGGTAATTACTTAATCATAGGTAGGTGACCTGTTTTTCGTTAATTTGTGTTATCGTAGTGTTATTCCACTCAATCTAGCTAGAAATAGATCATCAGAATTACAATCAAATTAAATTATTCAATTATTATCTACTTACTAGCGACCCGCTCTCGGCTTCGCCCAGAATGCAATTTTTTTGTATTAAAATAAAGTTCATACTTAGTTTGCGAGAACCAGATATGACGGATTTATAAAGTTTTAATGAAAGAAATGATTACTGTGAGTCAGATATGATGCCTAATTTTTTTTTAGAATTTTAGAAGAACTATTTTCTAGACAATTTTCATGTAAGTATCTCTTAAGGTTTCTTGACAAATTTGAACAGATTCAGTCGAGCAATCAACTGTGTCGACATTGAACCGAGGTTTCCAATTAACATGAACGTCACGAAAATATTTTTTTACATAATAAAGAGCAGCAGACAGGCTGATAAGAAACACCAAGTTATGCAGGTGCGCTGCCGACTTTTACAGGATATTTAAACTTTAAGGAGGACGACTAGGTATATAGATTTTATAAAGATTTAGTTAAGCGAGACATTTATTTTTTCCCCATTTAGTTATACCCTTTCTGATATATAACTTAGATGTTTTAAAAATGGTTATTTATAATAATGAAACCTATATATTAAAACTTTGAGAAAATTAACAGCTGTCTGGTAAGCTAGAAAAAAGAAACTGAGCAATATTATTACGTATAGGTACCGAGATTATTTGGATTTTATTTAATAACAGAAAACAATAAGCTCAAATTTACCGCAGTTAAGTATAATAGTTATTCAACGTTGCAACGAATAACTTCTTTCATAAACCCCTACAAACATTTATTACGAGTTTGATTGACGAGCAAAAAAAGCCGAAACTAATTTTCATTCTCACTAACCACTTGTAGATACTGTGACAGCTCACTAGCTATAGTTGTATTTAAAAAAAAAAAGTATTTAGTTTATAAATGCGTTGTACAAGTATTACCTCACAATAACTGAGGGGTGTGCACAGTGATTTTTAATCAAACATATTGTAAGGTATGTAAGGTACTGTACATATATATATATTTTATAATAACTTACGCGTAAAATCAGCCGGCTTCAACGGACTCCTTGAAGTCGCCAAAACGCCACAGATATTTTCGACTATTTTCAAAAAATTATCCACTTTTTATGCATTTGATTGATACGTTTTAAGCGAAATGACTACGTAATCGTTAAGTCGCGTTGTAAACAAAAGGGCTGAACTGAGAGTCAGTAGGTAGAGACGTGGAGGCATGCGCACCGCAGCCCGTCCGCCGACCGATTGAAGCGGTTGACGAACGACTCATCGCGGGGAGCGTTAGCTCACAATGCAAAATGCACCTTATTCCCAACGCGAGAAGATATCTATTTGCACTAACACTTAGGACCAACTGTAGCCATTGCTTATTCCCTAGTGTTGATAGAGGCAGGTACATTGCATTTTGTTATATAATAGTGGTTAACCACCCCCTTACGGAAGTCTTTTTTTTTTCAATGTTAATGTCGATAGACAGGCTGACGGCCCATTTGATGGTGAGGATATGGAAGAGATGGGGCAATAGGCTCTGGCAACCTTGCTGTTATTTCATTGTGGTCTTCTATAACAGGGTGGTTACTGCCGCCAGACCTCTTTCGTTACGCGAAGAACAAGGAATGTCACATGAAACGTAAAACTTCATAAATTGAAACTCATAATTTTTTATTATATTACACAAGTTTATTAAACACAAATCACAAACAATAATTATTTATTAAACTTTTTAAGTATCACAACATCAATAACGCACAGAAGCTGAAATGCAACAAAAATAAAAACTTTCAAACACTATCGCCATCTGTTAACATTTTAACAAACTAATGATAAAGTTAATATGAACTAAGAAGTACACACTGATTCCGATAGATGGCGCCTATTACACACAATTAAACTTCACCGAGACTGTCATTTTAATAGTGTCCAACGCGCCTAAAAAAGGTTTCACTTCAAAAAATCATTCGTATTATTAATGAATAAAATCGGTATGAATTGTTGAATTTGACTCGTACAGAAAAAAAAAAATCTAAAAATTCTTAAATATTAAATGTTAAAACATTCAACTATTCTTCTATTCTATTCTTATACAATAACAAAGCGCCTAAGTAAGTAAAAGAAAAGAAAAGTAAAGAAAAGAAAGCGAAGGAAAGATACGTCGCGTGGACTAGCCGACTAAGAGAAAAGGAAAAGTAGTCTTAAATCTAGATCAGTCTGACTTCACAGAGTCGAATGGTGAGTGGATTTTTTTTATTAGCTTTATTCTCATAAAGAAATATATAGATTTTGTTTTCCTTTGTTGACTTTGACACAGTCGCCATAAATATGAAATAGAGATTAATGAGAGTTATTGGGCAATTGCTCCCTTCCGCTTGTCGCCGACCATCTCGTAGCCGCACTGCAGGTGGTAGCAGAAGGTGGGGTCCTTCGCCAGCTGCTGCAGGCGCTCGCAGCCCAGCAGCTCCTCCAGCGGAGGCAGCGCGCCCTCCAGGTCGCCATCTGCGCACGCGCAACGCCTCGTTACAAACACACTCCAAAGGAAACCTGTACGCAAGCACGAAACGAGCAGCGGGACGCACCCAGCAGCTGCAGCAGGTGGACGAGGCGGAAGAAGGTGTTCTGGTAGACGTCCTCGGGCCCCTTCCAGCAGCTGTTGGCCAAGCACGCGCTCCACACGTCCAGCAGCAGTCGCGGCTGCAGCCGCTGCGGCGCCAGGCGCAGCAGCTCCAGCGCCCGCCGGTACTCGTGCTCCGACAGGTGCTTGCTGTTGCTCTCCGCGTACATCTGCACCAGTTGCTCCGGCGCCAGCAGCGGCGAGTCGTCGGCGTCGAGGCCGTGGCGCACGCGCAGCTCGCGCGGCAGCCGCTCGTGCGCGCGCACCAGCGTCAGCACCCGCTCGGCCGCCTCCACGTCCTCGTCGCCGCCGTCCGCCGCCAGCGCGCACAGCTTGGCCAGCGAGGCGGCAGTGCACGAGCGCGCGCGCGACTGCGTGTCCCGCGCCGCCAGCCGCGCCAGAGTGGCGGCGGCGTCCGCGTAGCGCGCGTCCGCCAGCCGCTGCAGCGCGCACAGCGCGGCGCGCTCGGGCACCTGCGCCAGCCACTGGGCTGCGCGTTCGGGCCGCCAGGGCGCCACGTGGCGCACGAGGGCCGCGCGGCCCGGCCCGCCCTTGGCCCACATGCGCGCCCACACGCGCCGCTCCACTGCCTCGTCGCCGCGCTGCTCCACCACGCTGCGCAGCCGCTCGTACTCCCGCCGCTCCATACAAATGTCGGTCAGCAGCTCGTACTCTTCGAACTTCTCGGCCAACACCAACGCCCGCTCCGTGTGGCCGCCGTCCACTGGAAAGTACACCGGTTGTACTTAAAATTTCCTTGTGAGTTTTCCTTAAATCAAGCAATATGTAGTAATTAAATATGAACTCACTTACTACAAAACGCTAAAACTATGATACAGTTTTGACCTAGATGGCGCCATTGTTTCCTGACGAGTATCTGTCCTGACGAGTAATTAGCTCCGTCCACATACCAGCCAGTAAAGGTTTGGCAAAAATAGAATCGCGATCTATTCCAGCAACTTAAAAACTTACTACATACTTAATTCTCCGATGATGGAAGTTAACTTGCTACTGTACTTATTGAGATGTAAACCAGGCGTAGGGATTCGTACCGTAGGGTTGGATGATGGAGCGGCGCATGGCGTGGTAGTGGTCGCGAGAGTGCGCGTCGCGCGCCGCGTACGCCGCCTCGGATAGCAGCCGGTCGGCCAGCGCGCCGCACGAGTCCAGCAGCGCGGCGCGCAGGGCCGCGTCCGCGCACTCGCGCTGAGCGGCCAGCGCGCGCCCGTGAAGGGCCGTCAGCGCCGGCAGCAGTTCGCGCCCGCCGAAGGGCGCCCAATCGTGCGGGCCCGCGCCCGCAGCCCACTGCGCGCGGCAGCGGTGCACCTCGGCCAGCGCGTGGCCCAGCACGCGCGTCACGTCGGCGTAGTGCTGTGCGTTGTGGACGGGCGCGGGCAGCGCGGCCAGCGCGCTGAGCACGCGCGACGTGCGCGTCACGCGGCGGTAGGACGCGTCGGCCGCCCTCAGCGCCCCGGCGGCCACCGCCGCCACCACCTCCTCCTCCTCGCCCTCCTTCCGCTCACCGCCGCCCATCACCACCTAGTGAATTACTTAGAACATTACTCCATGACTGGACACACTTTATAATAATATCACAACGAGAACTAACGGGCTGAAAAGGAATCACGTTTTATTTTATTTTTTATTTATTTATTAATGCAAAAACAGTCACACAACTTATTTTACAAAAAATAGAAACAATAAGACCTATAAATTACCATACATTAATACAAACTTTTACAAGCGGTGGTACAAATGGCCACTTCAAAAGGTTACTAGCCACTAGACCAAACGTGTCGTCAAATCATTTATGTCTAAATCATTTAATGTTTTGTTATTATAATTATTTTAAAGTGTGTGAAATTGAAATTTCATAGTTCTTTTTAAAGAAAAGATCGCCTAAAGCCTCGCACAGAGTTTCGAATGAAGAAATACCTGCGAGACGGCAGCGTCGAGCAGCGGCTCGTCGGGGCCCTCGTGAAGCGCGCGCAGCGCCTGAGCGGCCGCCAGCTGCTCGGCCAGCTGACCCAGCGCCGCCGCCGTGCTCACGCAGCCGCCTGCCGAGTCGCGCGACACCAGCCCCAGCCGCGGCCACAGCTCCGCTGCGCGCAGGAACTCCACGAACAGCGCGAAGGCGCGTCGCTTGTCGCGCAGCTGCGTCGCCACCTGCAGCGACGTCGAGCTGCCCAGCGCGATGCGCGTGTGCGGCCCGCCCTGCGCGCGCGCACGCCAGCGCGGGTCGCCCGCCGGCACGTCGTCCAGCAGCTCCTGCGCCACGCGCAGCACCGTGCGGTCCAGCGGTGCGTCCACGTCGCCCGCCACCGGCGCGCGCGGGACCAGCTCCGCCAGCAGTCGCGCCGCCGCCCCCGGTGAGCGTCGCACGTGGAACAGGAACGCCGTCTTGAGCTTGCCGCACGCGTCCACGCACACGGCGCTCATCTGCTGCGGGTCGATCTCGTATAGCGTCAGATTGCCCTCGTACGCGTCGGAGGGGCACGGCGACGCCGTCGGGATGGTGCTCGGAGAGGCGGGCGGCACTGGCGCGGCGACCGCCGCAGATCGGAGCGCGAGCACGCCGTGGCGCCGTGTGAATAGTAGCGCGCGAGTACCGCAGGGCGCGGCGCCAAGCACGCGGTCGCCCTCGGCCGCCATGTCCACTAGATCGCAGCGGTCGGAGCCCTCGGCCGCCACGGCGACGAAGCGCGGCGCGAACAGCGCGTACGCCGCCGACGTCAGCGGCACCAGTCGCGGAGGCGGTTCGGACGGCACTGCGCCGGGCGCGCGCACCCCCAGCACGCTCAAGACGCGAGGTCGCGCCGCGTCCGCGACGCACACGCGCGCCACGCTGTAGCGCACCTCGAGCGAGCGCGTGGCGTTGGCCGTGGCCAACAGCAGCAGTAGCTCGTGCGGGCCGCCGCGTTGCACATCCAGCGCCGCCAACTCGAGCGCGGCCGGGTCGACCTGCGGCGGCAGCGGCGCGCGGTGGTGCGCGTGCGCGTCGAGCAGCGCGCGGCGCAGGTTGTGCTCGTGCAGTTCGGCGCCGCGCCACAACTGCAGCACGGGCCCGCCGGCCACGAGCGCCACGCAGCGCTCCGCCGCCGCGTCGCCGCCCTCCTCCACCACGACGCCGACCAGCTTGGCGTCCGCGTGCGCCGGCATGGCGCCGAAGAAGAGCAGCGACACGCGACGGCCGATGCCGCCCAGCCCCAGCCAGCCGCCGGGCGGGCGCAGCGTACGGCAGGCGACGGTGGCGCGGCCGTCGAGTGCGGTGGGGCTGAGCTCGACAACGGTGCAGGTGGTGGTGGCCAGCACGAGGCCGGCGGCGCTGGGCTCCCCGAGGCGGTCGCACTCCTGGCCGGCCAGCTCCGCCGACACGTCCACGTACACTCCCTCCTGGCCCACCGACGGCCAGTAGCGCACCGTCCCCTCGGGAGACACGCCGATGCAAGATGGCATCTGTAAAGATTCATTAGTGCTATTTTAATAGAAAAAGCAAATTATTTATCAAATCGAATTAGATTTAGATGCAACTTCACCTGAGCTCCATCTTCATAAAATAACACCACCAAGTCGGCTTTGTGCGCCAAGTCCGTCTGAGGTAGAGTCAACTCTCTGGCGGCAGCGGGTGAGGTGGCCGCTGAAGAGGCTCCTCCGCTCTGAGTCGGTTCCCAAGACCAAGCCAACACTTTACGACCCGCCACCAACCAGCACCAGCCGCACGATGACAAACGGACTGTCACTTCTCCGCTAGCTGAAAATCAAAACTATTTATCCTATACCTCTTCTTCAGGTTGAAGAGCAACCCCACCTGGTGTTGCTTGTATCCTCAGGCGACAGTAGCCACATTTTCAAATAAGAGCATTCTGTTTCCATAGATTCATATTGCTATTTAGTTTCATTGTAAATAATTATAACTTATTAAAAAAAAATGATACAAATCAACTTTCTTTATTGAAAACTGTATTGATTAGAAAATATATCTCAATTATTTATATATTTTTAAGGATTCCATCGTCAAATCGAGATCGAGCTCAGATGGGCAGGATTTGAGAAAAGACATGAGTTAAAATTGAATTCAGGCTGTTTCTGACTGGTCAATGTAGCAATAACACCTACATGTATTATTGTTTGAATAGAAATAGAAAAAGAGTAGTTTGTGTGAGTTTTTTAATGTTAAGACGACAGACAGGCTAACGGTCCACTAGAGGGTAGGTGATTACCATTGCTTGTAACACAAGTGACACCACAGGTGCTGCAAATGCGCTGCCAACCTAATTTTTATTGTATAATAAGATTTACTGTAGTCTGGGAAGTAGATTTTACTGGCAAATGGCACATACTTACCGAAAGCGAGTGTTTCTGTGACCATTACAGGTAGAGGCGACCCAAAGGACTCAATTGTTGTAAGGGGCGTCTTGTAAATTACATCTCCCTGACTTTGTGACTGAACCAATTTACTGTTGAGAAGAATTGCACATAGTTTTATCATATTTCTTTCGAAAAACATTAATTCATACATATAAATATAATATATTCTTGGTGCTTACCTCTGGCTTATATTTGAAAGACCAATTGGTCTACGACCGGATATCGATTGTTTTACACGAGGAGAAAATGGACTCCTCATTCCACCTGAACTATTATGATCCATTGTAGAAAAGGAATTTTTAAAGGGTTGATATTATTGAGAAACGATATGACATAAATGAACTAAAAAAACAATAGACACCGCTTATTAATAATAATAGTGCTTTTTGCACACTACGGGACAGCGGATGAATTTAAGTAGCATTAATTTAACCTAAGATTATAACAAAAATCAAATTAATCCGTAAAACATAAATAATTAAAAATAACAGAAGAAAAAAACATGAAAATTAGCGGGAGCAATTCCAAATCCAATCCAATTAGGTTATAATAACCACAGAACACTAACGTAAATACCCAATGATATTGAGAATATTGTCATTGATCATGTGAGTATATAGTGTTCTGTGCCACTTTCATAAAACAAAGTGTCTAGTCATCCGCTCAACGCATAGAAGTAGCAACTGTTACTGTTACTACTAAACAGATGACCTTTAATTGTCCGATTATCAGATGTCTGGGTCATTGACTATTTTCTTTGTCTGGGTGTCTGGAGTGGCTCAGATAGATATTACTGTTAGAGGTTTGAATTTTAATCACTGGTGTAAAATTAAGAAACATAATTTTTGAAAAACAAACTAAGCTCAAGCTAAATGCTAAACCGTAGACGTATAGTCCGCACCAAACAGTTATCGACCTCTGAAGTTGGTTTCGGCGTTAGTTATACAGTCAAACGAGCGGATCTGCTGATACAAGCTAAAGGTGGAAACAAACTATCGGACGCGGCTGACATATGTGCACGGTCATTCACATCCAGTGAGCCAGATTTCTATCGGACATCCGAACGCTCAATAACGGTCCAAAGTCACGTCCGCGACTTAAGTCCGATAGTTTGCAAGTGTATTTCTACATTTCTACCAAAGAATATAATCAGATTTCTACTATCCAGATACCTGTCAGCCGCGACCGTCAGCCGCGGCTGTCCGATATTTCTTTCCACCTTAAATCAATGAGCTAAACTCATACGTGCTCATACTAGTCACAGAAATGACAGAAATCGACATTGAATGGATTGTATTACTATAAGTAGTCTGTTCAATTTTCAAATTTAAACGGTTTAACTAAATTTAATCTTTTCTATGGCCATTTTCCGTTTGCTCTGTGTTTTGTTTTGAATTTTTAATGGAATAATTTTTTAGTTTTTGCCGCCCGCACTTATTTTATTTAGTTTAGGGAATTAATTTCAAATATTTTATGAGTTGAGCAAATAGTTTTTACATACATGTTCATGAGAAAATGTACATCAAGTCGATTGTGTTAGATGGTTTCAAATCATACGGAAATAGAGTGGAAATTACTGGATTTGATCCTGAATTCAATGCTATCACCGGTTTGAATGGCACTGGGAAATCTAACATATTAGATTCAATATGTTTTGTGTTGGGGATCACGAATTTATCTAATGTGAGTGTATATTTCCTTAATTTTATTTGTCGAGTGTTCTGGTCGTATTCTTAAAAGTGTAATTGATTGTAACCGTAGGTGCGAGCCGGCAGCTTGCAGGAGCTCATATACAAACACGGCCAAGCCGGCATTACAAAGGCTACTGTTAGTATCACTTTTGACAATCGTGACAAAGACCAATGTCCCATGGGTTATGAAAACCATGAAGAGATTACCGTCACCAGACAGGTAAAACATTAACATAAACATTTCTACTAGGTACGTATTGCATATAAATTGTAATAAATAATGGTATTTTTCTTTAGAGGTCACTGCATCTAAGTAGGTAAGTAAGGAATTTAACATTGATTCAGGATAAAATGTATCTTATATGTTAATTCAGGTAATAAACTATCGGTGTGCAATATTTCAATTAAGTTCAGCTGTTTTCCAAGCATACAACATTTCGCATTGTAAATTAGGATTAAAAGGAATTGGCAAATTAAGAAATGTAATATATATCTAAACTATTTTATAAATAAATATTATGTAAGGCCACTTTTCACTATGGGATATAAATTAATATTGCTCACTGTAATTTTAAATAGAATTATTTATACTGACTGAAACTATGAATACTTTTTGGATCGTTCGTTTCATTGGGGCAGAAGATAATTTATATTTTGGAATATAACATATATAATATTTGACATTGAATTGATTTACTATTTTTGGGGATTTCAGGTAGTGATGGGTGGTAAAAATAAATATCTGATAAACGGTGTGAGCGTCCAGAACAAACGGGTGAGCGATTTGTTCTGTTCCGTTCAGTTGAACGTGAACAATCCCCACTTCCTCATCATGCAGGGCAGGATCACCAAAGTCCTCAACATGAAGCCACCCGAGGTATAACTGTTTAGGTTTTTAATTATTTCAGTCATATAGTAAACATAAAAAAAAAAAAACACTGCTAAGCATTATAAGAAACTTACAAAACATTTGATAGTAAGAGCAAGGTTAGCTTTTAGAAGTTTTATTTAAAAAAAATAATACAGCATAATAGCTTATTAGATGCATTAATACAATTGATTTTAAACTGTTGAATTTTTTCTCAACAATTAGTATAACAAGAACAAATTATACTTAAAGTTAAAAATACTATGCATTTATGAAAAATTTAACAAATGTCAAAAATAATATCTTTTCATTCTTTTTTATCATCGATTGGTACAACTTTATATGAAAAAAATTAATTCCATTATTAATCAGTGTTATTTTATTGGACTTCAAAATTTTTGAGGATTTATTTCTCACACTTTTGTCGGACGTTGAATTTTTAAATTTTTATTTTAAACGATTGTATTGCAAAATTTCACGATGATTAGTGGAGTACTTTGGATTGGTGAAAGTTGATTCACATTTGTCACGTAATGAAATATTGTAGATCCTGTCGATGGTGGAAGAGGCTGCGGGCACCAGAATGTACGAAACGAAGAAGCAAGCGGCCCAAAAGACCATCGAGAAGAAGGACGCCAAACTGCTGGAGCTCAACGACGTATGTATAAGGCTTCGCAGGAGCGGTGGGATACCGTTGCTCTATTTGTAATCGGGACGGGATGGTAACAGATAATAAGGGAGGACATAGCGCCGAAGCTGCAGAGGCTGCACGACGAGAGGGCCCAGTTCCAGGAGTACCAGAAGGTCGTCAGGGAGCTGGAGAACCTCACCAGGCTTCACGTGGCGTGGAGGTGAGGTCCACGCCTTTTTTTATTTATTTATTTATTTTCCAAAAGGTACACCAACAGCACAAGCAAAACACTTACAATAGGTTAAGTTAGAAATTGAGACGATCGATAACACACGCATGTCACATACCAACTAAACAATAAATAACTGAAAGCAAACAAAGAACAAAAACCAAAATCAAAGACTAATAAACTATTATTATTTATGCTTAACTTCCGCCGATTTATGAACGAACACACGATATTTGTGTAGTCGTATTAAACAGACACTTACCATAAATTTATTTACCAGCTGTTCCGTTTCATCGTAGGTATGTGAATGCAGAGAAAAACGCAAAGGAGGCGACGGAGAAGGTGGCGCAGGTGCAGACGGAGATCGAGGATAAGAAGGGCGAGATAGCACAGAAGAGGCGGGAGGCGCAGCAGCTGGATGCGGAGATAGAGACGATGCAGCGCAGGATGGACGAGGAGAGCGGCGGCGCCGTCGAGGAGCTCGAGGCGCGGCTGCAGGAGGCCGAGGCCGCCGAGGCCGCGGCGGCGGCCGAACTGCGTGCGGCGCGTGACGCCAATGATACGCACCAGAAGCACACGCGCCGGCTGCAGCGCGCCGCCGCTGACGACCAGCACGCGCTCGCCGAAGCGGCCGAGCGACTGCGGCTCGCCGACGCGCAGTTCGCCGAGCAGCGCACCGCCAGCGTTGCCAGCGAGGCGGCGCTCGAGGCCGCCCAGCGCCGCTTCCTCGCGGTCAGCTCGGGCCTGGAGGACGAGGAGGGCGAGGGCGGCGGGTCGCTGCGTGCGCAGCTGATGGCCGCGCAGCACCAGGCGGCGGCGGCCGCCACGAGTCTCGCGCGCGGCGCCATGGAGCGCGAGCATTGCACCACGCGGCTGCGCGAGCTGGAACGCGAGTTCAAGTCGTTGGGCGCGCAGTTCGAGAAGGACCGGCAAGTCGTGGACGGACGCCGCGGCGAGCTGGCGGCGCTGCAGGCGGAGCTAGAGCGCGCGGCGCCGGGCGGCCGCGAGCCGAGCGAGCTGCAGGCGGAACTGCGCGCGTTGCAGTCATCCGTCCGCTCGCAGCGCGACGCAGGCGAGCGCGCCGGCGCGCAGCTGGCTCGCTGCGACTTCCGCTACTCGCCGCCCGAGCCCAATTTCGACGCCTCGCGAGTCTCAGGTTACGTTACGTTCCATTCCTATTTACTTTCGTGCAGTAAACACTCGTAAAACACTCGTAATGATGAGGGCTTTATGATTTTAGGCACCGTGAGCAAGCTGATAACGGTGCCGGACCCCAAGTACTGCACGGCGCTGGAGACGGCCGCCGGCGGGAAGCTGTACAACGTGGTGGTGGACACGGAGGTGACGAGCAAGCTGCTGCTGCAGCGCGGGAACCTGCAGACGCGCACCACCATCATCCCACTCAACAAGATCAGCGCGCACGAGATTTCGCGCGAGGTGGTGGAGCTGGCGCAGCGCGTGGGCGGCGGCGCGGACCGCGTGCAGCTGGCGCTGGACCTGGTGCGCTGCGAGGCGCGCGTGCGGCCCGCCGCCGCGTGGGTGTGGGGCTCTACGTTCGTGTGCGCCGATCTGGACACGGCGCGTAGCGTGTGCTTCCACCCGCAAGTGCGCCGCCGCTGCGTCACGCTGGACGGCGACGTGTTCGACCCGGCCGGCACGCTGTCGGGTGGCGCGCCCGCGCCCGGCGGCGGCGTGCTGCTGGCGTTGCGCAAGCGCGCCGAAGCCGAGGCGGCGCTGCAGCGCGACGAGCAGCGTGTGCGGCAGCTGACAGCCGAGCTGGAGGCGGCGCGGCGCGCGGCCGACTCGGTGGCGGCACTGCAACGCAAGCGCGACGCACTGCACGCCGCTGTGGAGGTGGCCGAGGCGCGCATGGCGGCCACTGCGCCCGCGCAGCACCACGCCGAGATGGAGCGCCTGCGCGCGCGCATTGCTGAGTTGGCCGAAGCGGCCGAGCGGGACGAGCAGACGAAGAACACCGCTTCGGCGTCCGTCGCGCACCTTCAACACCAGCTCGCCGATCTCAAGGGCCACAGGGAGAGGTATGTCACACTGAAATTGTTTCATAATGTGTTGGCACTACTCAGAGAGCATTTAGAAGGTTTAGTGATTCAGTGTACTTTGCATGATATTGATATTTGATATTAATCTTTTTTAATCTTTTTTTAGGGAATTCAAGAAGGCGGAGGAGGAGCTGAAGAAGGCGAAGAGGGAGGCGGAGCTGCACGGCAGCTGGAAGCAGCGCGAGCAGGAGTACGAGACGCTCAGGCTGGAGGTGGGCGAGCTGCAGCAGGCGGTGGCCAAGGGAGAGCTGCTGCTGCGGGAGGCCGAAGCGGCGGCGGGCGAGCTGCAGCGGGCCGAGCGGGAAGCCGAGGGAGAGGTCACCAGGGTCGCCGCGGGCGTGCGGGAGGTGCAGGCGCTGATTAAGCGGCACAAGGAGGAGCTGGCCGGGCAGAGCAAGGAGATGCAGCGGTTGGCGAGTATGCGGGAGAGGCTCGCGGGCGACGAGGCGGACGCGCAGCTGCGGCTCAAGGAGCTGGAGCTGCGCGCGCAGGAGCTGCGTGAGGAGGCGAGCGCGTGCGAGGAGCGTACGCGTGCGCTGGAGCGTGACAACGCGTGGCTGCGCGAGGAGCGCGCCTACTTCGGGCTGCCGGGCGGCGCGTTCGACTGGGAGGCGCGTGGCGCGCGCGAGGCGGCGACACGCGTGGCGCAGCTGCGCGAGCGTAAGGAGCGGCTGGCGCGCGGGCTGAACGCGCGCGCGCACGCGCTGCTGGGCCAGGAGGAGGAGCAGTACCAGGACGTGCTGCGCAAGAAGCGCAAAGTGGAGGCGGATAAGGCGGCGTTGGTGCAGGTGATGGTGGAGCTAGACGAGAAGAAGCGCGCAGCGCTGCTGGCGGCGTGCGAGCGCGTGAACGCGGACTTCGCGTCCATCTTCAGCACGCTGCTACCGGGCGCAACGGCGCGGCTGCGTCCGCCGGCGGGCGCGAGCGTACTGGAGGGGCTGGAGGTGCGCGTGGGCTTCAACGGCGCGTGGAAGGAGTCGCTGAGCGAGCTGTCGGGCGGGCAGCGCTCGCTGGTGGCTCTGTCGCTGGTGCTGGCGATGCTGCTGTTCAAGCCGGCGCCGCTGTACGTGCTGGACGAGGTGGACGCGGCGCTGGACCTGTCGCACACGCAGAACATCGGGCGCATGCTGCGGACGCACTTCCGCCGCTCGCAGTTCGTGGTCGTGTCGCTCAAGGACGGCATGTTCAACAACGCCAACGTGCTCTTCCGCACGCGCTTCGTGGACGGCATGTCCGCCGTGCAACGCACGCTCAACTCCAATCTCGCCTCCGCCTGATAATAAACTTAACGTTTTTCATTGTTTTTTATTTCTATCCCGCTGCTGACTAGTTAATAATAAACATAGACTTAATAATTATTATCTATAAGTAAACTAAACAAAAATAAAACGTAAACGTAATTAATATTAAACGCTGGGATGTTCGTTCACCATATATCGCGACATTTATTTTACTGTTAGCATTTTTATACTCTAAACGAAAGATGCGAGGCCGTTTTGGCTGTAAATAAATACATTTTGTTAAAATCTTATTTTTTTTTACACTATTTCACCGCCTTGGTCTCGGCACTGAAAGTGAAGGGAACAATGTTTTATAGGGAATATAATATCCCTCGTTGATTATAAGTACGCTTGAAATTAAAAAGCGGCGCGACCGAGATAAAAGCCTTCTTTATATCGCCTGGAGTCAGTCGTGCGCCAATAAATCAAGCCTTAATACGGCATAATGTGGCAACGTTGCCACCTCCTGGTCCATTATAAATCACGCGAAGGTGCAGGAGCTCGGAGTGGCCAAAAGATAAAGGCTTTCAAGGATATCAAGGAGAGCTCGATACAATAACCTTCATCAGTCATCCGAACAGGGAACTTTACTTTTTAGAGCAATTTTAAAAGACACGTTTCACAAACCACGAACAGGGAATTTGTACTTACATATACCTAATAAGCAATATTACTAAGCAAAAGAGTCTCGTCTTTTCTTGAGATTAGAAAGAGTAGCATTTTACTTCAAATTTTAAATTTATTTAGTTTTTATGTTCAACTGTACCTATTGTGAGCGAGTTGTCTAGTGAAAAAAGCAACACTAACTCGCCGGTTCAAGCGAGTAGTCTAGTAACACGATATCGTGACCATTTGCATTAAATTTACAATTAATGATTAACTCTAAAAATTAATCATATTAACCATTTTGGTCATATTAACCATATGAAATGAACTTTTCAAAGTTGTATATCTGGTTTGCATTTGAAAGTAGCGATTCAAAACTACACAGTCATTTGGGCAGCTCGTCTGGCGACAGTGACCATCGTTTTACAGAAGCCCACCGTGAAATAACAGCATGTGTGCTGTTGTGTTTCCGTAAATGAGTAAGTGGATGTCACAGTTTCCTATTTTCCTATTCGTTCTTAATCCTGTGGTGGTGCTCGTGTTACTAGCCACTTACCATCAAGTGGACCGTCAGCCTGTCTATCGAGATTGACATAAAAAATAAGGAAATATCGTTACAGTTATTCTAAACACAAGTTAAATGGACAATTTTATACGTACGCCAATAAAGTGTAATATTTGTAAGGTGCAGGATCAATTTCCGATATTAAAGTCGGCTTGAAATAGTAAAACTTTTATTTCCCGAGAGGCAGGTGTGGGACGGCTTATGAGGAAATGTTTATAGTGTTCGCGTAATAGAATTTTTAACCTTTGCTTCTTTGTCTTATAACTTTATTCTTTTCATCAAATTTCTATTCTATTACATATTTAACTAATAAACAGTAGATTTCTGATACAAATATCGTGAAATTATATTTTTTAAAACATTATATACTTAATTGTAGCTAAAAATGACTACCGCGAGGCTTTACAAGCCAGCATGCACTTAAATTAATTATGTCAAATGCAACAATGAAATTTGGTGCAACGAGCGATCTCTGTTTTGGTCGTTCGCGATTCGTATTAAAACGGGTTTACGAAATTAATTTAAATTAAGATTATTTGTTTAATGAAAGCAGCCCTTAAAAGCAATAATTCATCCATTATCCATACTAATATAAATGTGTAAGAAACTTTTGTCTTTTACCTTTTCACGCTTTAACTATTCAACCTTTAACTAACTTAATTAAACTAAACTTAACTATTCAATTCATATCATCATGAAATTTTGCATACACCTTGTCAGGGATACAGGAAAGAACATAGGGTATCTACATTTTGTCCAGAAAAATGTGCTGTTCCCGATGATCATTTAATATAAAAATCCAATGCCTGGCAAAACTCTAGAACCACTTATTTAATGTGTTATTTAATTTAATGTGTTATTTTAGATCCCAAAACCTTACGTAATATTTTTTCTCGCAATATTCCTCCGTTAGATGTGTACTATAAGATCAATTTTTTCTTTGAAAAGTATGCTCAAAAATCATTTAAAAAAATAAATAATTATAGATAACAGAGTTTAGAATGTTTGCTTACTAATTGTTGTGTATGTATCAGAGTTAAATTACTATTAATGAATGAAACAAATCAACAGTATAACGCGTCGTCTTCAGACGATAGATACGTTCTCGTTTACACAACACGCGTTGCTTTAGCATAATTTGTTGACAGTTGGTACTCAATTATCTCAACTAATGTTTACTTCTGTTTAAAACTCACCACAGAGGATATAAATGGCGGATCTATATCATCTGTGGCTTTTCAATGTAAAACAGTATATTGTTGTAAGACTGGCACGCGACTTCGTCCGCGTACATTTATAAAATATAAATAAATATCTGTTTAGTTAATAATTGAAATAATAGGCTTGGTGATGATGAAATAAATTTTATCTTAAAACGCAAAGTACCTTAGCGACTGTCGTATGAAATTCAATTAGTAAAAAATTCAAAATTGATGGTTTGTTACTATTAAAGAACGTTCTATAAATATGTAACAGTAGTTATATATCGTAATGTAAGTATACAATATAATAATAATATGATATATAATATTGAAATTATGCAAATTTTAACATTGTGTTATAAGGATTAGTTGAGCTCAAGTGTCGGTGATGCAGCAACTTGTTCCGTCAGCGATACCCAAAGTTCGCTCCATCGGCGCACAGTTCCGATATTAGGGTTGTCACATTTATTAAACGCCAGTTAAACCAAACCCATTTATTATATTTGCACTAAATACATTTCATAAAGTGTCAATTCGGAACTAGTATTTGATTGTTTTAATGCCGAAATTTATGTCTGAAATCCGTACTAATATATTTTTAATATTATAAATGCGAAAGTATGTTTGGATGTATGGATGTTTGTAACTCTTTCACGCAAAAACTACTGAACCGACCACTATGAAATTTTGTAAACACGTTATCTGGGACACCAGAAAGGACATAGGGTACCTTTCACCGTTTAACGCGGACGAAGTCGCGGGCCCCAGCTAGTCCTTTATAAATTTTATTTTAAAAGTATTGTATTGTTTGATTGTATATAATGTTTGAACATAAAACCTGTTGTACTGGTAATAAGAATGTAGTTTAGATTTGAGGTTAATATTATTTCTGAGATTCTGAAAATATAACTTTGGCACTGTGTTCTTTAAATATATTGTGTTTAACGAGTATTTCACACCTGAAAACAAAATTAAGTATATGTCTAGAGAAAACAATAGTCACATTTAATTTAAAAAGTATCAAAAATTACTAAATGAATGAATGAATCGGATTTATGAAAGCGGAATGAAAATTATGAAATGTACTTACCTACTCCTTATAAGTAAGAAGTTTACAAAATAATAACAGAAATTAAGTCTCATCTATCGTTAGATAGGTATATCAATATAATATAACTGTTATATTTATTCTTAAAAATAACTAGTGTAGATATTGATTCCCAAACGCTGCGCTGTGTCAACCCTAAATGTGGAGTAGGTACAAGGTGCGTTTCTGGTTCGTTTCTGCCAGCGGCGCACACCTCCAGTTTCGTTTAAAATCCGACTCGCGTTGTGGTGTGTTGTGGCTTCTGATATGCACGTAATGCACGCGAAATGTCAGAATTACAAATCCACGTCACACGTTGCACAGTGCACACTGCACATGCACACAAACATGCAATCGGTAGAGAGGACGACCGACTGCTAACGATAGCTACAGACATCTCTAATGGAATAACACATTTCAATTTATTCAAGAGTTGCCAAAGGCTCGCATTTAAAAGTACTAAGTTAACGCCTTTCTCCACCACTGCAAGCATAGCATAGCATAGGTTTGCACGAGACTAATATTTAGTCCGATGAAAAAAATAATACTTACTTTAATTAATTTATTTATTAAATTACATGATAATTATAGAAGTAATGCGAGATAAAAAATAGTATCTATTAATACTAAACAATAACTAAATGATATAATATGATATAGACCTTGTGGTATCGGTTCAAACTTATCATTCAAGACAAAATTTGTCATAAATTGTGTACAACTAAATGGACCGATTTTAACCTTCGTACAATCTCATAATTTAAACGATTGTTTTAATTATAACACACGATACATTTGTAAGCACCACTAAAATTCATCGTGTATACTTACCTAGCATTACCGAGAAGAGCCGAAATGTGCATGTCTGTGTCAATTTAAATTAATTTAACAAGGAAGCACAGGTAGTATTAAATAATGGCATTGTTGAAGATTTTGCAATAGTGGACAATCGTCTCCGTCCAAGAAGGAAAACCCTTTAAATTTTGAATTATTAAAGCTATTAGCGAAGTGCGTATGAAAGCTTATTTTGCTTTTATATAAAGCTACGAGTGGCAGTGTTGCGGAAAATTGTTTAACAATAAATAATTCGTCGAGTTAGCGAGTAGTGTGTAGTGGAGCTAGACAAATGGGCGGATGAGCGTCCGCGCACCACTTTATCGGATAATGATGGACTCGACTCCAATGATGGTCACCGCCGGCCAATCTCCAGTAACTAAGATATAATTTGACATGTTAAACTACTCGTACATACATAACTGGTCTCCACTATTAACCAGTTTAACAAATTAAAGTTGCAAAAGGAGTTAGTTGCACAATTGCAACGATTCAATATTAACTATTCAAACTAACAGCAGATTGATCTCTACACACTATTTGTAAACTTAATATTTAAACTATTTATATAAAATTACTAGCTCTCGGCTTCGCACGGGGTGCATTTTTTTTTTTGTAAAAACCTTCCCAGATTATCCCTCTATTCATTGGTGAAAACTGCAGGAAAATCGGTGCAGTAGTTTTTGAGTTTATCGCGAACAGACAGATACTTTGTGGATACTTGAGGAATTTCATTTATAGAAATAAGATTAATTGAAATTCCTTGTCGTATAAAATTGTAAGGATTTTACTTCGTCAATAAAATAATGTAAAAGTGAGTTTACTTACTGTTAGTACTGTGTGAGGCGTTAATGCCTCTTGAATGACACGTGTTGAGCTGATTACAGGATTACAAGTCGACAAATTATCCAGAGCACGGTCAGTATCCGGGATACTTAGTCATCTCGTTATATCCTAGTAGTGCCGTTAATGTTAAATTTAATATTTGGTACATAACTATGGTTACTTAAACGTCGCTAAAAGTGTGTCTTTATTTTTCGCTTTATAGAAATGTATGTTAAGTTAATATAATATAATGTATAATAACGGCATGTCCCTGATTCCCTGGAGTGTGGGAAGGGTTCTAGTGTGGACACACTGGCTCCTTTCCACATCCACGGAACGAGTAGGCAAGTGGGTGCGGATACACTTTTATGCCTTTCGGAGTCGAGCGAGAGCTTTTGGTCCGTGGGGTCCCAGGGCTCGCCAACTTTTGAAAGAGATGTCAAAAAGGTTACCGACACCACTGGTGACCGAAGAGCTGGCAACTTCCTCTCGACAGCGAGAAAATGCCATCACCCTCGGCATCATGCCGCGGTTGCTTTATCGATCGCACCAACTTAACAACGCTTTCTTGTGGAATGTTGCCCCATTCCTCAATGACTGCATCCTGAAGGTCTTGCAGGGTTGCAGGGCAGCTCGATACTGTGTGGTCACGGGGCCCGTAGCAGCCCTGTGACCCACGATATTCTTCTCTCGTAGTCTTCTTCTAACCGTAGATTCAGTTGCCGAGCGACATCACACTGTCGAACGCCTGCTTGCAATAGTGTGAAGACTTGAGCAGATTCAGCGGCGGTGGTTTCCATCTTCGAGGGTTGATTTCTTGCTGGAGCTTCTTAGATGTGTTCTCTTCGACGTTTGATTGATATATATAACGGTTTATACTATATAACGAGGTAATACAGAGATGTTATATGTTAGTCTACTTATTACTAAAAATGTATAGATACCTATATTAATATAAAATTTAGTGTCAAAATGTTGACTTCAAACTCTGAAAACTGATCTGAGGTTAAGGACAAAGTGAAGTAACATTTTTCGTCAATGCAGGATCATCCGTACTAAGTATAAGTATATGCACGGATTTCCACGCTATTTTTGCGTCGCGTATAGTGATGATAAATGCGGCGGGTCACAATAGCGCGCCTAGTTTAGCTGTCTCCATTGCGGGGTTAATCCGCTCTCTTTGTTTGTTTACTAGCTTTTGTCCGCTTCTCTGTTCGTGCACGGAACAAAGGATGTACCGTGTTTTCCCGCAATATACCGAAATGTACTGTACGATTCGAATATCATTTCAAACTCGTAAAGGTCGCGAGCCCATGACTAAAGCCGGTCATAAACATTGTTTACTGTATAAACTTACTTAGGTCATCATCAAGGGCGTTGAGGCTCACATCTTTGGCTTTAAGGCCTTGAAGCTTTCGCTTTGAAGGTTTAAGTAAGTACAGTATGAATGCAACACTTGGGTAACTTTTTGTAGTACCGCAAAATTTGAAAGAACTATTTATATTTTGGAGCTAGGAACTAGCATCAACTAGGCTATAATTATTTCTTAAGTCTATAAAAATTTTTTTGGTGTATATTTATGAAAGTGGTATTACGGAATTAACGTATTTTAGTATGTTGTTGTTACCCACTTTAGTTGGATAAAGGATAAGGGATAAATAGGTATCATTTACTCAAGGTGGTCTTCTAGAAGAGGGTGGATATTATCATCATTATCCAGCTTTAATTTAAATGTATCGTTAGTGTTTTATGACAGTATAAAAAAATAATACATTTAATTTTTGATATTATTCAAGGTGATACAAATTCAATAAATCATGTTGAGGAAATAACGTATTTCGCACAAATAGGAATAACATATAATTATCTCTTATCGTTATTCTTCCATTTGTCTATCTTTCTGGGCAAATGAAAATTCCATAACATGTAGGTAAGTAGGTTGGGTACTTAAAATAATATGTGGGCGCGGAGGGCACAAAGAAGCGAAGTAATGGCGAGCCATACATTATGGTTTTATCTGCAACCCACTGTTCTCATGATGGAGTATAGAAATCAGACCCTTTCACTTACTGTATGTCCGAACTCTGTATCTAACAACTAACAACCTTCACCACAATTATCTAACGAGTTTCTCCCCTAACGTTGCATTTTTGAAACACTCATTGAATTAAGTTCTAAAAAAGTTCTGTACCGAAATCCACTTTTGCAATTTTAACTTTCGCTTCGGTTATTGCTCTTTTGAGCAGTAAAAACTGTTCCAAAATCCAGTGGGGTGGTTTTGAAGTAAGTGGATTCATAGTAAGTAGGTACTTAAACGATTTTTAATAAACTTAAAAAAAATCTTTATTTGCGCGTATATATAAGAATCATAAAAATCATAAGCATCTGTATGTACACTTAGGGCCTCTTTCACCTAGTGTCAAGTAGGCTAACCGCCATTTAAAGTGACCGGTAACCGGGAATGAAGGAGATTATATACCTTTGTTTGTACGGTAAAAGTCCTAAACATTAAAAAGAAAATAATAAAAAAATTCGCCTATCGAAGGATGCAATAAACCGAGTGCATAATTTAATAAAACATAAAATTATTTCTAAAAGTTACTAATCAACACTTTACTTGTAGTTGGTGAAAGAGGCCCTTAATGTATTATTTATGTAATATGGCTGATCTGGTGTTGAAGTAACAGCACCAGTGCTATTGCTGTAAACTTAAAATTGAAATATACACGTTTTTGTATCGGATTAATATTAAAAGCATTTGAAAGGCTCGACGGGAGTGAGAGGCTGTTAATGGAATTCAAGTGCATACATTTTTAATTCAACTAATGCAATGAAACGGAATGTAATGGAATAGTGCTCTCCGAAATATTGTAAATAGTAGTATAAAAAAAATGTTTGGTTGAACTTTTTTTAACATAGTCGTATAATAGCATCATAATACTCGTATCATACTATGTATTAGGAAAATGCATTAAAAAATATTATTAATGTACCCTAATCAATAAATTATACGTTTTTTTTTATATTAAAGGCTTCACCAATTACAAGTAAAGTGTTGAATAGTTACTTTTAGTAATAATTTTATGTTTTATTAAATTTTGCACTCGGTTTATTGCATCCTTCCATAGGCTCATTGAATTTATAAGTCCAGATTTCATGGTTTTCCTTTTATTTAATTTATAAAGTTTGTTAGAGAGATTTCATCCTTATAATTGACCCTAACGATCGATGCAATAAAAGTACAGGGTGTAATTTTTACAAATTTTTAGTCGGTTCGATTCCCGGGTGTGGCGTGCGAATTTTCTTAAATCTTTGAATGCAGTTTTCTTTCTATTCAAAAATAAATGAATGTTTTCTTTGGGTAAAAATTTCTATTTACAGTATTAAGAGTACTTTCCCTTCAGGTGGCATTATATATATATATAGGGAGGAATTTTGTTTTGTAATTTTGTATATATATAATGATATATTTTTCTAGTGGTTAGGATGACACAGTCAATTAAAACAGAATTGAGTTTCTCTGTAAGCAAAGATTGTATTGATAATTCATACATTTACATTTACAAAAAATAATATAAGTATAAAAATATCTATCTAGTAACTAACCTGTAAGCAAAGAAACGACATTAAATGTTTTTATTTACAATGTCGATTCCTAATCACTTATATTTACAATTCAGCTTTATATTTTCAACAAAGATAATATATTTAATATTTATTTTTATAAATTGACTTTTGACTACATGTCAAGTCGTTATTTTATAATCAATAGTAACTTAACCAAATAGTTTTCAATACAATAATAATAAAAAGAGTTTTAATATAAATTAAAGAAAATTAAGTACCTATTTTCTTTACATATATAAATTTCGTGTCACGTTGTTTGTCGTATATATATAAAATTGTACATTTCTTCATTGAATTACGCAATGCCGCATCAAGATTATAATGCTCATGTTAACTGACGGATCAGTCCGTAATGCATACGTGCCGATCATCCACAAATATTATTTGGAAACGGATGCTGATATACATTTACCTTATAACAATACTCCAGCAAGCAGAAATATTCATTCAATTTATGATAATAAAATTGTTATGTTGATAAATTTCAATAAAAAAAATATAGTGTCAACCAATCTGACCTCACTTTGTTTATCTAGTTAGCGATTTGAATTATATTATAATATCATGATTATATAATTATGTATAATTGTAAGAAATCAACTACTTTAGTTTGTCTGTTAATTGAGAAATTTAATATTACATTAATAATTTTTGATTAATAAAATTTTATAACAGCTATTAAAAGGAATAAGTTTTGTTAATATGTAATTTAATTTTATATAATCATTAATTTAATAACACTTAAAAACAATTTGACAAAATTAAATGAAGCAACGCCGGAGTTTGACATTGTATATTTCAATTTGATATTATGTAATTATGTACTTTATAAAGCAAACAATATGTACATATTTTAATATATTCGAAAACTGTTTCAATTACTTAACTTAGGTCTGTTTGCACAGTAGGTTAACTCTCGTGTGTTTTGGCGAATTAAATAATTTCTCGTTGAAATGGTGCGGCTAAGTGATCAACAGAAGAAATTTTACAAGGAGAATGGATATATTATATTGAAAAATGTGTTAAGCGACGGAGAATTATCAAAAATATCCATAGAGTATGATAAGTTGTTTAAAAGGAAGAATCAAGAGAAAATTGAGAGCTCGTGGATAGGGAGCGATGAGAATGATAGGAGAAATGACGGAGAATTTACTGTGAGTATGATTTATTTTGTAGAATACCAAATATTGAGAAGAAACATCATTAATATATTGCTAAGGGATGTAAGAATTTATAATACTATTATCTTTTAAAGCTACAACTGTAAATAAATTAAAAAATAAAATACATTTTCGGTTTATAAGAAGGACATCACTCAGCCTCCATACATTTTTGAGCTAATTTTAAAAGTGCCAGTCAACAATATTAAGCTTATTATTATAATAGAACACAATATTTTAAACATTTTTCAATATCATAACAAAGTTCTAAATATTATATATATATATGTAAAAAGTTAACATTTTTATGACAATTTTTAGAAGACATTTTTGTAACATTTGGAGAATTGTTAGGAATTATAATAAACTAGCTGGTGCCCGCGACTTCGTCCGTGTTGAACGATGAAAGGTGCCCTATGTCCTTTCTGTTGTCCCAGACAACGTGTATGCAAAATTTCACGGTGATCGGTTCAGTAGTTCTTGCGTGAAAGAGTCACAAACATCCATACATCCGAACATACTTTTGCATTTTTAATATTAGTACGGATACATCTTTATTATATTGTTATTATTAATTATTTGTTTATTATCATCTCGGAGAAATGTTTGGATAATAATAACGTGTAAAATATCGCTGGCAGCCCAAAATGGGTGATGTCCTTTATTCTCTTCCTGCATATGAGACTGCTGACCTTTGTAGGATTAGGAGGGTCTAGGAAAATGGGCTTTGGTATCCCTTAACTCACTTACCGAAACACAAGTATTATTTCTCTGTGTGTAGGTGGAGTGGCTGCAGCCGCCAGACTGAGACAATTAATATTTTAGAATACGAAGATAATAAAAATAATTCTTATTATATTGGGTTTTCACAGGTGAAGGGCATTCATAATTTGCAATATCATCACTCAGTTTTCGGCAAGTTTCTGTACAATGACTCGCTCTTGGATGCTTTGGAAGACATTATGGAGACTGAAAACATAGTGTTGCATCACACAAAAGCACACTTGAAGCCTCCCGAAAAGGGAGCAGCCTATCCTATGCATCAGGTGGATATCAAGGCAGTTCATCTGGAATAACTTATGATATAATCTACAAATATACCTAAAGCAATTTTGTTCTTCTTGCTCAGGACTATCATTATTTCCCCTACGAAAAGGATTCCATGGTAGCGGCTTTTTTACACTTGGATGCAGCGAATCCCGAAAATGGTGGACTGTTCGTATATCCTGGCTCACACAAGTTAGGACCTCTGGAAGATGTGGGGGCCAAAGAAGGGAACTTCCACTATGTAGATCAGGTACTTATCTGACGTTTTAAAATTAAGAGATTTGATATTGATATTTTTATTGAAATTCTCAGTTGCGAGTGTGCAAATTTTTAATTTCGATCAATAGTTGTTATGATCAGCTATTCCATCAGCACACGCCGATAATTTAACAGTCAGTTAAGTTAATCAGCCAGTTAATGCAACTACAACTTTGTCCCACTTATTTTTTAGCTCAAATGATACTTTTATTAGATATCCTGTATATTTGATATCCACATAAAACAGCAATGTCTCATAAGCAGTACAATTACCCAATAGATATACTTAAATAAATTATTTATGTTTACAATTTTTGTAAACATAAATAAAATCTTCAATAATTAAAATTATTTAGTAGGGAAGGCTTTACTTTTGTTAAATAAAACGGCGACTGGACATTGAACTGAATTTAATCAGCCAAACTCGGGCTAACATTATATCAGTTACACAATCAAAGTCCGTTAACATAAAATCAGAACCGTTGTTGTACATGATGGTGACATTGTTACACATAGATAATGGTGTACACAGAGTAACGAAATAGTTATAAACATACACAGGATAAGTAACTGACTAATACAGAGCGATTGAACTACCCGCGGAGGCGAGGAGGTGGTCGGACCGGCCGTCCTGCCCTATTGGTATTAGGGATGGGAATACCTGGCGCTACAATTATAGTTATTTTATGTAATTTCAAATTGCCTTTAGTTAGTAGGTATATAATTAACATTGAAAAAATGTTTTTCCAGAAACAATTCCCTCTGGAACGTGCTACACCTGTGGTAGCAGATCGCGGTGACCTTGTGGTGTTCTCTTATCTGCTAGTCCACGGCAGTTCAGTCAACAAGTCGACCAGGTCTCGGCGGATGCTGTTGGCACAGCTGGCATCTGCTGATGACGAGCCTCTAGGAAATCAACAGCTGAGACCCGGTCAGGGGTGGCTGCTTAGAGGATGCAATCTTAAAAGAGATGCTAGCATTTCCAAACGATTTGAACAATCCTGAAAATTCATTAAAATTTTTATATTAAATACACGATGTAAGTAATTTTAAAAATAAAATAACTGTTTAAAAAAAAACATCTGTTTATAATTATGGATCATATTGATAACGCGTTGTTTGAATTTAATTTTCCTGATATATTGATTATTGTCATAAAAATATTACTCGTAAGTAATGCTATATTAAAATATAAAAAAAGTGGATATTTGAATTCACAATACAACCCCTGACACTATACAAATTGTCAGAGATATAGAAATACAAATTGTATAGAAAAAGACTAGGGTGTACCTTTCATCTAGAAAAAAAAACTGTTCCCGAGGGATTATAAAAATAAAAAAAACCAACGCCTGGCTAAATTATAACAGCAATAAGTTATTGCTCATATTGTCTTCAGGCGTTATATATTCTTATTTTCCAGTCTTCAACGCCTGACCAAAAAAACGCCGAGCAAAAGCTCCAGCACTAAGATAAACTAATATATATATATCTATATAAAAAAAAACTTTTTTTTTACATTGTACAACCTCCTGCAGCCACTAATAGCCACAGCCACTTGTATACTTAATCTGTAGTCGATAATAAGTGATAACGTTAACTATTATTGCAATAAATTATACCAACATTTGTTATATATAAAAGTTAATATATCTTTTACATTAAATGTCGAAACATATTTTGATGAATAACATAGGTCTTGTTGACTATTATTAAAAGGGAATAGATGAAATAATCGAGTTTATCGATGGCGGGAAGTGATAGCATTACAAAGTAAGTTCTGCCAAAGGTTTTTTCGACATTACTAGCTGAACTGAAAGTACTCGCTGAAATTAGATTCCGCGCTCCCGCACACTCGGTCCAAGTAGTTTTCTTTGTGGAAATACATTATGCGAATAGACACCGTATTGATTAACATACTTAGAGCCTTATTAGGTGTAACATTTCAGGACTTGTTTCTTCAAATTTTTATTGCTTATTTTCTATAAAGAACACTTTAATTGTCATGTTGTAAACTCGTTAAGAATCAAAAGTCTCTGTGACTATTTTCTCCGTCGCGTTGATTCGATTCGTGAGCAGACTTTAACTTAATTTAAGCGAAAGATTTTTAACTTAACACTTTCTTGTTTTATTTATTTCTTGGTATACAAGTTTATAGTAACTGCAATATTTATTTCAATATTAACTTTTGCTCGCCCTTTTTTCTTAGGTTTTAAAATATTTATTCGATATTTAGTGTTGATGTATTATTTTTATTTTTACACCTTAAGATTCAGACCTACTTGATGGCTACCGTTACTTAAGGACACAAACGACATCAGGGAAGACCCTGCAGGAATTACAGCTCATTTGAAGAGACCTGTGAAAGTTCGCGAACCTGAGGAATAAAGTTTCCACACCCTATTAATTTGATTTAATTAATCTAAATTAATGTTGTGCTTTCCTATAATTTAAATTCATACTCGTTATGTTCCTCTCTGTGAGTGTTGTACACTGTGATTAAATATGTCTTTAGTTGGTAAGTCTTTTTTTAAATAAATAAATTAATACCCAATTGACAGCCAGCACTTTATAGAAGTAATATTCTAAGCTAGCAATACGGAACAAATATTCAGAGCAATCACCATTGTACATCCGGTCGAACACACAAAGAGAGGTTGCAATAAAGGTTCTAACTCTAGTTGTGTTTAGCTAGAGATCGAAATTTTTAGTATAGTATTAAATCGCAAGCAGTAATAATGTTGTTCTTCAGAGGCGACATAGCCTAGTATGCAAATAGTGGTATGGAACAATAATTGCGGCACGTAGCAAATCGTAACGAGAGTTAACAAAAGTCTCAACTTGTAACAAACTCAATTAAAAAGTCTGCCAGAAGAGGCAAGTTTACGCAACCAAGACGCTTGCTCTTGACAACTCGTTAAAACTTGAAATATGAATTAAATGATTAATTATGATGTCAAACTGTATTGTAATGGGAGTGTTGCCATCTTATTACATGTACTGCACGTTTTCTAAAATGGCGCT
The DNA here is from genome assembly GCA_944738685.1 of Synanthedon myopaeformis. Taxonomy (NCBI): domain Eukaryota; kingdom Metazoa; phylum Arthropoda; class Insecta; order Lepidoptera; family Sesiidae; genus Synanthedon; species Synanthedon myopaeformis. The sequence goes on from OX122930.1 coordinate 168,486, forward strand.
CTTTTAACAAGTTAACTTAGTCTTTTATAAACTTAATAAATTAGTTAAAGAAACATCATATTATACGACGTTTGTACGTAGTATCTGTGACAGTATAGACTGTTAAACTAAGCAGGGCAGGTTCCATTAGCTATAATGCTAAAAATATTATGTTTTATAATATTTACATGGTGATTTTCAATTAAATGTGTAACATATTCGTCTAATTGTAATAGAGACTGGTTAGTATGCCAGGGTTTTAAAAATGTGTCACTTGGATGTAAGCCAAACGTATTCACAATAGAAGCTCAATGTCATTCAACGAGCTATGGAGAGGGCTATGTTTGGGGTTACGCTGCGACATCGTATCAAGAATGAGGAGATCTATAGACGAACGAAAGGCAAGTGGGCAAGACACACAGCCACACAAGCTGGAGAGACCTGATAGACCTGATAAGGGACGAGGGTCGATGGTGGATCCAGGCTACTTGTGACCGATCTTATTGGAATATTAAGGGGGAGGCCTATGTCCAGCGGCTGAGCTGATTCAACAATATTCACAATAAATTCACCTGCAATAAAGGAATAGCAGGGAATAAGATAAAGCGCTAATAAAGTGCCTACAACTTACGAATAACAATATATATATATATATATTGTGACTTGAGGTGTGTGCAAAAATGTCCTAGTCCTCAAAAAGGTTGTTAAATTCATTATATTGGATGCAAATTGGAACTATAAAGGAACACCAACCAAAGTTTAAAAAGACAGTAATTTTGGAACATTCCAAACAGTGATTGTCTTGTTTTGTTTTACTATTAGACACTGAAATGTTTTACTGTTTCAATATGCACATAAAAAAGGCTTTGTGAAGTTGATAAACGATTTTAATTTTAGAATTGTGATATAATAAAATCGTTGTGCAAGAGTATGTTAAGAGGCTTGAGAACGTGTCATTTGTCATGTGACACGTGACGGGAGCACAGCCGCGGGCTAATATATAGCGCGAGAGCAGAAAAACCGAGTGAACGAGCTTGACTAATGATCTTGTCGGGGTTATGAAAAATTAGTTTGCGTTGACACTTACTAACTTTTTGTTCTAATAAAATATGTATCTTCTTTAAACATCCAAGACGTTCTATTGTAATGTTTTAAACGATTCATTTATTCTTTTTAATATAAAGCGTATGTAGATGTACTCATAATTAATTTAATTTAGACACCGTAGCAAATATGGGAAGTAATATTATATTACGAGTAGTGTTGGCATTATTTCTACTTGAGTACTAGAATTTCGTGAAATATTTGTCACCATCAAATTTGAGTTATATCGCAAACACATTTCAATAAAAAGGACAGCAGGAATACTATTTGTTACTATCATTTTGATAAGCGAAAACAAATAAATATTAGGCCATGGAGCGGTTGGTTTGCATAAATTTTGGTTATGGAAAGACATTTGTCAGTGGATAATGCCGTTCGAGCAGTATTCATGGTTCGACTGAGGATTGGCTTCGATATTTGAGAGCATAAACACTTTGCCAATGATTTTTCAACACTAGATATGATTTTGTTGGCTCCTTTTGAGTCCTATTTAGAGAATATGTCTTTCATTTTGCTTCCTTAGTGTGAGGCAAATCAGAAAACTTATGGTAACAAAATCGGGGGATACATATAATAGGTATGTTGAAACAAAAATTACTTTAATAAAACATATATACGGCCCATTTGTAATCATTCAATTTTTTTGAAAAATTTGTTGAAGAACTTTGTGAAGAATAAATTGAATTGTAAATTTTGTCTTGAACAGTTTATGAGGCACCAAGGATCTGCTGTAGTTTTAAAATATTTGTATCATTTGTGAATTTATTAAATAAATAACGTTTCGACTATAGCTTTTCAGTTTTCCGTTCTAGTTGTAAATTTTATCAATGTTCGTAACATTTGGGAATGTTCAATAAATATGTATGCCAGCTCGCCGGGTTTTATTTATGTTTCGTGGTATTAGTTTTTTATGCTCCCATCGTCGTTTCATATATTAACTAAATATTGTAAAGTAATTTTTAGGTTATGTATATTATGTATAGAAATTAGAATATTTAGATTTTTTGTTTTTAATTTTTTTAATAGTAGTGAAGTAATTCAATAGTTTTTGGCATTTATATGAATTAATATTAAATCATTTAATAAGTCTTTTTGAAGTGAAAATTACATTAGACGCATTGAGCACTTTTACTATGGGAATAAAAACATGAAGTCACTCTCTGTGAGCGACACTCTCAATTTGTTTAAATATTACAATTAATGTATAATTAATACAAGGTTTTTTGTTCGGTATGTTATGATTATGTAAGACAATGAAACTAAAAATAATAATAAACTCTTTATTTTTTTCTTTGAATAAAGTGCCATGTTCATTTTACAAAAAAATATATTGGTTCAGTGTGCAAAGTATTATAACTGACAGTAACTAAACAGTTAACCAAATTCTCAGTTATAAAAAAAAATGAGATCTGTACACTTCATGTTTATTACTATTGAACTAAGTACAATAAGTTTGTTTCGTTAAGTAAAAAATATGGAAACAAAAATCTTTGAACAAAAATCTTGAACCTTGTCTCTTATGTTTTATCTTATGAAGGCTGTTACCGCAATTGTATCCTTTTTGCTTTTGCTATACCTCTACCTAAGTTGACTTTCGGCCAACTTGTACTTAACATTCTGAGAAGATACCATAAAGCGCTAAAAGAATGATGGCGGCCATATATCTATACCATTATATAAACTGAAAAGTTTGTTTGGTTGAACGCGTTAATCTCAGGAACTAGTGGTTCGAATTGAAAAATTATTTTTGTGTTGGATAGTCCATTTATAGAGGAAGGCTTTAGGCTATATAACATCACGCGAACGAAGTCGCGGCATTTAGATTTATAATAATTCGACGACACGTTTGGTCTAGTGGCTAGTAACCCTAGCTGTTAACCAAACGGTCGCGGGTTCGAATCCCGCTAGGAGCAAATGTTTATGTGTTAACATTTACCTTTGTACCTGAGTCATGCATGTTTGTATTTACAATAAAAAGTAATCTATGTAGTATATCAACTGTCTGGTATCCATAATACAAGCATTAGTTGCTTAGTGGCACTAGATGGTGCTGTGTGGAATGTGTGAAGAAGATATTATTATTTATTATTTAATATATTAAAAATATTTAATGATACAGACCTTTTTTTTATATAACATTATATTCTTAATATAATAATCCGGGAGATGTTAAACAGGCTTTTTAAAAATGCGAATCACTTGCGAAAAATCCTCCTGCTCGTTTGAGTGGAAGATGATAATCCTGGATTAGAGGAGTCGGAGATTTGTGTTCGAATAATGAGATACAAAATTCTTTAACAATATTAAATGTATAGACGGGTCAGAAAACACTCATGCTTCTTGTTGGATTATTGATTAATTTTTAGTTTCATAGATGAACAGAAAAATAATTTAAAATAATTATCCTCGGATTACATTAGTTATTTTAATTAAATAAGATATGAAGGAAGAATTCGTTTTGTTCCATCATATGATCATATCCATTGGTTTTGTGCTGTCTTTTAGACAGAGTGGAACATTTTGGCTAAATATTCTCGACGGCTTCACTGTAGATGAATATACAAGAAGTGTCTCTGATATCAACTTTAACTAGATAACTTTAACTTAGAACTTAGATATAACTTTAGATGATATCATGACTGTATTAAAAAAAAAAAGTGCTCTTAGAAACCCACAAGCGAACACATATTGATAGTGATTGAACCAAAAATGACAAATCTTATTATATCCGTACTTTTACTAATATTATAAATGCGAAAGTATGTTTGGATGTATGGATGTTTGTAAGTCTTTCATGCAAAAACTAGTGAGCTGATCACCATGAAATTTTGCATACACGTTATCTGGGATACCAGAAAGGACATAGGGTACCTTTCATCGTTCAACGCGGACGAAGTCGCGGGCACCAGCTAGTTAATATAATAAAAAGAGAGGGCGGACTTTATATATTATGTTCATATATGGAGGATAATCTCCGGAGCCATAGCACCTATTTGAAAAATTATTTCAATATTTGAAAGATGCATTATTCCAGATGGAGAAAGGATATATACCTATATATTATATATATTGTATAGTAATCCTTCCAATTGCAGCCGGGCGAAGCTGGGGCTCGTCAGTTTAGTCAGTCTTAATAAAATAATTCTCAAGGTACTTAAATGTGATACTAAAGCTTTGCTTTTAATGTGCCTGCGAAATTTTAATAATCTTTTTACTGAATTAATTAAAATAAGGAACAATTAACGTTTTCCTTTGATTCAATTATTAAGTAGATTTTTGTTATACTTAATTGAGTTTGGTTTAAGCTTTATTATGAAAGAAAAAAAAAAAAACAAATTCAACATTTTTTACCGTTTCTCACCTTCTCTTAAAATGGGGGATGATTTTTCCTGCAGACACACTCATTCCCTTATTAATTTTCTACAAAAAACAGAATTTCTACGCTCAATAGTTCATTAAGCTTTATTAAATTATATTTGCATGTAGCGACCAATTTTATCATATATCATATATCTATGTTCTGTAGACCTGATTTCAGCATAATAAACAATTATAATTATAATTTTTATTACACAAAATAAAACGAAACAATAAAAAGTAATGTTTGTTACGTTTAGCGTTTATTAACCCAAGTTCAATATTAAGGCCCAGTTATGACATTACCTAGATAGTTGCGGGGTACTTGCTAATACTTAAATCAAAGCGAGTCGCTTGATTTACAGCAACCCATTCTGCGGCCCTAGCTAAGAGCCAACTAATGCAAACGCTCCCTTAACGTACTAACGAAACGAAAGAAATAAAGCCCGGTGATTGGTTGTTGTAACGCCTATATAAAATTTTGACCAATCACAAAGCTTTGTCCGAGCGTAGCGTAGCCTGAGCGTAGCGTTTACGACTGTATGTTTGCTCTTGGTTAGGGCCCCTGTACTGGCTTATTTCTGCTGGTATTATGGTGTTATCTTTTATAAAAGGTTTTTATACAAATGTTATATTTCTAAGTGACTATTTTGTGATTCATTGTAGATGTATAAAGATAAGCCTTTTTTTCATAATGTTAAATAAGTTGATGACAAAAAGTTTAATGAAAATGATAGGATATTTAATTTTTAAAATTATAACAGCTAAACCGATGTGCAGTAAACGTTCAATTAGTTCGAGCGAAATAATTTATGCCGCTTTCATGTTAACCAATGCCGGATTTAGAGGTCTGGAGGCCTCGGGGCAACAAAGTAGTGGAGGCCTCCTAGCCCCAAATTATTTTCAAAATAAAATTTACAATTTTTTTCAGTCGAGTTTTCCAATAAATAATTTATTGTTTTAACCAAATATAGATTCTTTTATTATTTAACAAATATATAAATATTTTGATATTTTACTGATTGATATTTCTGTTAATATTTAATATAATGTACAAAGTACTGTAAGTAAAGGTAAAACTCGAAAAAAAAAATGTCAAAGGAAGAGTTGTTTACTAGTGCTTACTAGTCTGAATTTGAAATTATATTTCCGAAGTCTATTGTGGGGGCCCCTCTTTTGTGGAGGCCCCGGGGCTGTAGCCCCGGTTGCGCTCCCCTAAATCCGACCCTGATGTTAACGCTAGTTTTTGAATTTGAAATCAACGTGGAGAACTTAAGGTCCAATATACACTACACCCGTCAAATATAGGAAACATGTTATCACCAAATCATGAATGCTCGGCCCAATTTATTTCACTTTATTACAGAAGGTCAGAGTGAAATTACAATTGGCCGGAGCTTTTTTAAGTATTCTCACTTTATTATTTTTTGGAATATACTATCCAGTAAACAATAATAAAGCCTGAAAACTGTGATCAAATATATTGGCAGAGATTTCCTACAAGTGTTTTGTATGATTACTGCAAATATTCCTTTTGTGCCGGCTTTTGTCTGTCATAGTCACTCAAAGTTGGCTATAGATAATTTATCTTCAATTATTATCATAAATACTCATTGTATAAGAAAAATATCCGCAGTGAAAATGACTTGATTCATTATTATTATACCACTGTTCATAGTCCTCCTTATACATAATTTTTACCTATAATAATAATATATTATTATAGGTAAAAATTTTTTTACCTATACCAGTCAGCAAAGATTTAAATCGAAAGATGCGTCCTAATCTCCACGCGCCATACTTAAAACACACCAAAAATTATCAACAATGGGTTGAGCGCAGGCGCTCAACCAACTACAGTTGAGCGCCAGCTACGGTGAGTGACGGTCGCTTGAAGAGATTGTTTCTGTTGCTTTCAGTATAAAAAAACTCGTTCGAAATGTTGTCTGTATTTAAATGTATGTTAGACAAAGGACTCGCACTGCTATAAAAATGTATAACTGTGAATGTATACGTATTTTGTAACACAGTTTCGCTAGTAAGGGCGCATCTATCGATTTAAATCTTTCCCAGTCAGAAACTGGCTGTATATGTCTCGGTCCTTATATATCTTCTGTCCATCTGGTGGGTAGTATGTGTCTTGCCCATTAACACTTCAACTTACTAATCCGTTGAGTTATATCGATGATTTTCATATGATTTACTAATATTATTCTAACACGAATGCGAGTGATTAAGTATTAGTTATATTTTCGGTTTAGTAGAGGTTTCGCACGATTTTGTTTCGTACGAATTGTGCGAAGAAGTGACTTTAAAATTAAATATATTTCTTTTCAAACGAGAGTAGAAAAGTGGTGTGATTTCGCAGAAGTTACAAAAGTCCTTCAAGCTCCTGCCAACTACAGAAACAAGCGTATCAAAGCTCATACGAGCTCGTTTTTTCGAAGTTTCTTTAATTCATATCCAGCGTCGAACGTAAACCTTACAACATAAAAGTAAGTACGAACAATAAACAAGAGACGTTAGCATAAATTTTGAGAAGGGCCGTACATTTCTCAAGATACGTAAGCGAATTCGCTGCCTTGTATTGAGAATAAATCAAAACACGTATTCGTACCCGATACGTATAAAATAAACAACACATATTCATATATCGAATGCAATTGCTATTTCCAATTTGCACCTTAACACCGTAAAAATAAGAGCTTCAATTCAAATTTTCAAACGCAAATTTGCTTTGTCAAGATATAAACAATTTCTTTAACGGAAACAAATCGTTCCAAATTCAATTACCGTAATGGCCGCCACAGGATCGGTTTGCTATTGGTCGATATTTCGCTTTGATGATAAATCCGATAAGATCGTCCGAGATTCGCGGCTTCTGTACAACTTTAGTGTGATTGAAAAATGGGGTGTAAGTAAATACACCTCATTTTGTAATGATTCGACATTATGTCAGGTGCTAAATTCCATTCGTACTTCACGTTCTTTTATTCTTTTCGTATGTTTATTTAAATAAAAGTTATTTCTACTGGAAATGAGCCCACAAACTTAATTGTACTAAAAATTGGATATACATTTAAAATAAAACAATCGAGCGCCTGGTTGGAGTCTGGTTTTATATTTATAATATACTAGCTGTTGCACGCGGATTCGCTCGCGTAACTTTATAAAATATAGCCTGTGTTACTGGCTGATAATATAGCTTCTCAATAGTGAAAGAATTTTTCAAAACGGTCCAGCAGTTTCGGAGCTTATTCAATGCAAACAATCAAACAAAACTTTACTCTTTATATTAGTATAGTATGGGAAAGGGTATGATTTAATTTTTTTCAAAAAGGATAAATTATTGAATGGATCGAAGAAAAGGAAGAAGAATCGAGTTTCTTTGTCCAAAATTGAAAAAGCCTATATTCAAAACTGGACTATTACAGGCTGATGATTTCTTGCAGTTTTCCTCATGCTTATGTATGCGAGCTTCGTAAAAGCTTATATTATCTAATATGGTCATAATTCACACGTTGATAAACGCAACTCATAAAAATGTTTGCGAAATATAAGAGACTTATACGTTTATTTTATAGCGCGACGATCAAATATTTTTATTTTACACACTTCGATGTAGACGGGTCGTAAATATTTTGCATGTAAAACCTGAAGTAACATTAGGGATTTAAGGAATGTCTAAGAAAAGTGGTGTAAAATGCAACGAAAAATAAATATAGCAACATATCCGTACTAATATTATAAATGCGAAAATATCTTTGGATGTATGGATGTTTGTGACTCTTTCACGCAAAAACTACTGAACCGATCACTATGAAAATTTGCATACACGTTGTCTGGGACACCAGAAAGGACATAGGGTACCTTTCATCGTTCAACGCGGACGAAGTCGCGGGCACCAGCTAGTTCATTATAAACCAATAATATAGTCGTTTTTTTTTGTGAATCTTCTAATTTTTTTTGTTGCTATTTTTCCTATTTTTTTTTGTGAATACTTCTGTTTTTTTAAAGGCTTCTTTTTCATCCTGCTTCTCTTTGAACCTAAAAATCACAGTGACACGAGCTGTATCTTTTTTTCAGTATTAAGTATAAAGTAGGTTATTTAGAAGAAATAAATTAAATTGCTTATCAGAGCTTTTCGATCGTTAATGTAAAATTACAGCGGGTTCGATTCCCTGTTCAGACAGGCGATCATTTAAAAAAATTTTTGAATGCAGTCATATTCTTCATTATCTATTATTATTATTATTATTAATATCCAAGTATATATTTTTCTTTCTTAGTTATAAATTTTTTACAATATAAATTAAAAAAAAACAATAAATATTATAAAAAACTTAAATCTAGAGTTCCGCAAGTAGCGGGGCAAGGCCCAAGCTACCGGTGGTTAGGGCTGCAGAGTGAGGAACCTCCTGACAAGAGGAACCGCCTTCTGTATCCCTTGATCCCTTGATCCATCCATCTAGCGAGAGACTCTTAAGATGTTGGTCGAGGCTCTTCGCTATAAGGCCATTCGCCGATATGACTATCGGGACGATGATTGTCGAATCGACATTCCACATGGCGGTCACCTCGTGAGCCAAGTCTATGTACTTGGTAAGTTTGTCTTTTTCAGCTTATTATTATTATTATTATTTTTATCTTCACACATTCTATACAGCGCCATCTAGTTCCACAGTAAGCAACTAATGCTTGTATTATGGATACCAGACTGTTGATATACTACATAGATTACTTTTTTTTATAAATACATACATATTATAAATAAAAAACATCCATGACTCATGTACAAAGGTAAAATGTTAATACATTTAAAACATTTGCTCCTAGCGGGATTCGAACCCGCGACCGTTCGGTTAACAACTAGGGTTACTAGCCATTACACCAAACATGTCGTCAAAATTTAAAATTACAATGTTATTATGTTATATTATATTATGTTATGTTATGTTGTTTTTTTAAAATAAAAATAAAGTCTTCTTTCTGTAAAGTATTCTATCTACAGTACATTTAAGGTACTTTCTCTACAGTACTCTATATATTTAAAGAAAATTTAAATCATTACGTTACAAAATAAAGTATACAATAATTCAGATTACTAAATGAAATTGGAAGTTCATTCTTAAATAAGTTTGTGTGTATTGTGAGAGGGCATTGTCGGCGATTCGTTGTTCGTGTCTGATGTTGGGTATAATTATTTAATCTATGGTTCAGATGTTAACAATTGACGTTGTAAATTTGATCCAAAACACAATTGGCAGCCACCGCCAGTAGCCACTCAACAATGATTTGCTCTGGTTTCAATACGGACCGAGATTGGTACAATTAAAGCCACTTGTACAATGCTATTCCTCGGAGATTAAGCACAAAGAGCCTTCCTTCCCCACGCCTCAAGAACACAGTAATACATACTAAATTAACTTATTTTTATAAATGTTTCTTCGACATTACAAGCTTTTGAAGCTTTGTGCGCGCGCGTGTCTGTTTGTGTGTGTGTGTGTGTGTGTGTGTGTGTGTGTGTGTGTGTGTGTGTGTGTGTGTGTGTGTGTGCGCGTGTGTGTGTGTGTGTGCGTGCGTGTGTGTGTGTGTTCTGACTGTGTATGTCATTCTAGTGCTTAGACTTGACTACTATTTGAACCTACGTCTGTCTTGATTGATGGCTACTAGAAATTTCTTTTATAATATTTTTTTTTTACTTATTTATAAAAATAAATAACCGTACATACAATAATAAAATGAAATAACTTAAAAAAGATATAATACAATAATATTTTTTATACAAAAGTATCTTCAATTTATTTGGAGCACAAATAAAATATGTATCATGAAAGTATTACCAAATTGTCTGTGGGCCATTTTTTGTTAAGACATAAGAGGCTTATTATCTTATTGCATTTTTATTTATTAATATAGAAAAATTTACGTCAAATAGAAATAAACAATTCATAAGCCGATTGTAATTCATTGATAAATTGTGAATACGTACGTCGTACACACAATATATTGCATAAATACCACTTACATACACTACACAATCCGTACTTACATTATAAATGCGAAAGTATATTTGGATGTATGGATGTTTGTGACTCTATCACGCAAAAACCACTGAACCGATCACCATGAAATTTTGCATACACGTTGTCTGAGACACCAGAAAGGACATAGGGCACCATTCATCCAGAAAAAAAGACTATTCTCGAGGGATAAATAAAAAATAAATAACTAACGCCTGTCCAAAGTGTTATAGCAACACGATTTCAAGCGTTATATTGCTTTTTTTTAATTTTCAAAGCGGACGAAGTCGCGAGCAACAGCTAGTATAGTATAAAAAAAATATTTTATCTGTTACATCTGAAACGAAACAATAACAAACTTATTTAAACATTTGTCAAAATTGTTGATCACAGAGAATAAATAATTGCATTACTGTGTTTTTGGAATAATGTGACCTCTCTTCGCAACTGTCTGACCTCGCAGGCTTAGAACGGAGCTTAGGATTCTACAAATAGCAGTTATTTTGAACTAGTCATTTATCTTGGTTATCTACTTACTTAAACAGTTTATTATTAGGTCGAAGAGTTGTAGGGACACACGTATTGAACAACCAAACAAATGGTGTTGAATATTGCATTAGAAGGGATTTCTTTACAACATCTAAGTTTTTATTGTATGTACTATCTTCTAATGGTAAATAGGCTGTCGATTACTTTACTTAACAACTCAGTATTGGCATACAGGTGTATAATTCGACGACACGTTTGGTCTAGTGGCTAGTAACCCTAGCTGTTAACCAAACGGTCGCGGGTTCGAATCCAGCTAGGGGCAAATGTTTATGTGTTAACATTTTACCTTTGTACCTGAGTCATGGATGTTTTCTATTTATAATATGTATGTATGTATGTATGTATGTATGTATGTATTATTATTATTAGTATTTTACGCAAAATCTTCTGAACGGATTTAGATAAAACTTTATAATAATATATATTATTATTAAATAATATATATTATTATTATTATAATATATATATTATTATTTCATATATATGAAAATAACAAATAGGCAATAATTTAAAAACTAATAATACTATTTTAAAACTGTTTCAGTGATGGATAAAAGAGTCGCTTGTGTTTATAGGCACTTAACGTCAAATATACCATCAAACAGCCAGACGACTACATAAATTTTGTGTATATATATAATTAATTGATATTAAATGATAAAATATGACGTATATTTGTCACTAGATATATCTAATATGTATAACTTGACACCTTACTACTGTGCACAAGAGAGCGTTTGATTAGTGCATTGTTCACAGATAGACATAATGTAACAACATAAATAAATAAGTGAAAACTTAAATACATTTTGAAAATTAAGTGGGGTCGGATAACGAGAAGAAAAGTGGAAAAACTAAGATAACAAGGAGCGCTCCTAAATTACAAGCTACGGACATTTTCCCCTTAAAATCCAATCAGCTTGATTTGCTCAAATTGCTGCATCTTAGTCAACGCTGCCTTTTTTTTATTATTTATTTAATTACAGGTCATTTAAGTTTACTGCATTAATATATTTATAGTAAATACTAAGTTAAATAACTGAAAATTATTCTTTTTCCAAAAATTTAATAAATATATGTTATGTGATAGACATACTAATATTTCTAAAATTTAAATTTAGAAAATAAGCTACTTACCACCGACAATGATATATTATTTTTTAAGAAATGTGAAAAAAAAAAAAGATATCTGGTTAATTTCTAATTTAATTATCTTGCAAATATAATAAGATTAATACTTTGAGATTATGGACAATTTATTTTTCTATGGAAGGCTTCTAAATTTTTTCTTCTTAAAATAAGTTTAAAGTATATTCGATGTCAAAAAAATGAAATGTCAGGTTCTATCGAATGAAATGCCTATCAATTTCAAGAAGAGTTCACGAAAACAAAACACCTTGTAAAGAAGGGTCTCACCTACCTACTTCGACTAACTTTAAATTGCGTTAACCCTAAGTGGCTGTTAAGTTATCGAACGAGACGAGTTACGGGATGAAGTTGTAAAAACAAATTGTTCGATTTATCCACTCCATGTTCTCTATGTTCATGAAGAGTGAAATAATGAAGTGTTATTCGTTAGACAGAATAAAAACAAAGATGTGTCATAATGAACAGCACTCGTCTTTTAATAAGGCGCGTTGTAAGGTCGCGTTCACAGCCTGTCGCGTATCAAAAGCGCAGAGTACACACGCGAAATAATGATGCTTCCTATTATGTACGTATGTACTCAGGTTAACATGAGTGTCATTCTGGTTTTAGTATTTGAAATGAACGTGCAAAGAAATCTTTATATCTATATATAAAAATTACGTGTCACGTTGTGTGTCCTCGATGAACTCAACTAGAATTGTAATTTGGTCCAGCTTAAAAGGTTTATAATATTTTTTTTATTGCAAATTATTTGTTTATTATATGAGAAATGGTTATAAATTACCTTACACCCGCCATCTGTGAGAATTTTATGGAACTTTTAAAAATAAGTTTTAAAACAACTATGAATTCCATGAGATTCTCACAGATGGCGGTGTTAGGTAATTTATCGGCTGGATTAAAGAAATATTTATAATAAAAATCATTTTATTACTCTAAAAAAATATTAACCGAATAGGATATATTTGGATAATGATCACAAATTAAGTCCTTATTTTGAAAATAATCGGTACTTACCATAAAAAATAAAAGTGTTGGTAATATTTACTTACTTAAATAATTTTGTTATGTTTCGCCCTAGTTGCGGAGACAGCGTGTTAAGGCATCGAGTGTCGGAGTAATGATGACCCGACACGGTATACATCGGGATCATTTATCAAAGCCTTTGTCGTATAACCTACGAGTATATCTACCGATATCTGTTCAGGTTGTGGACTAATATTTTATGTACGTATGTATTCTGCAGCAATTTCGTTATTTATCACACGCGACCCTGATATGGCCAAATCTTTTCCAAATTATATTTTTGAAGACTTGAATGTACATTCATGTACATAGACTGTACATGAAAAGAGCATCAAAATCAAATCAAAAAAACTCATTTTCATCCTCGGTTTTATAGGATTTTTTAAAAATGATTAATCCATATCGACACGAATATTTTAGGGGATTAGAGGACAACATGTAATACTATAATTATAATAACATCGTTTAAAATATTTAATATTCTTGAGGTTTTTTTCCTCATAGAAATATTCTAACAGAAGGTAATTATACTTTTATTAATTTGACATTAAAAGACATAATAATTTAATAGCTTGATACATGCTTAGATATAATAAATGTATTTTGGTGTAATGTATTTATTTATCATAAAATTAATTGAAATATTGTAGAAACTTTTTTAATACACTATTAGTACCACGTGTACTAAGTGAATTTTAATATGACTATAAATTGGAGCAAGTTGTGTGCCATCTATATAACTTTTATCTATAAGTTAAGTTAACTTTAAGTTTAAGTAACTTTAAGTTTAAACTTAAAGTTAATATAACTTTAACTTATTGACTAGACAAACCTCTTTAAGGGACAAGACATTACCTATCACTTAAATGTATGGAATGTATCCGTTTGTTTACAAATAAATAAATAAATATATAAAAATATCTATTACAACAAAGCTACCGGATATAACTTAAGTAACCCAACGTTTCTATACAAAATTTTCTGAATAGATCAATATGTAATATGATTTTTGTTCGTAAAGCTTTATAACATCCCATATTGTATCGTTTCAACGATCCCTGCGTAACCTTGTATGTACGTAACTTCGTAAAAACTATAAAGTAATATTCCAATGGTATAAAAAAACCAGTATTGTATCTTGTCAGATACAATGTAACAAATAAGGATGGAGATCATTGGGACTCACGTTAACTATAATGTCAATATAAATTTATTTTCAAGTTACTTAGGCTCGAATTCACCAACAGACGGTTAGTTTTTAACAGCTGTTTAAAATTTAAACAGCCGTTTAATAATATTTTGTTGATCACCATCGCTAAACTGCGGGTTAGCGATGGTGAACAGCAAAATATTATTAAAAGGCTGTTTAAATTTTAAACAACTGTTTAAAAATAACCGGCTGTTGGTGAACTCGTGCCTTAGTAACTCATATGAATAAATGTTCAAGTTATTTCAAATTAGTTATTTTTTTTTCCAATTTTGCTCTGTTGCCACTTACAATAAGACATTTTATGTATGTGTATGTCTATGTGTGTATGTATGTAGGGATATTGATGTATATTTATATTTTTTTTATTAAATATTTTAAAATCGCACATAATGCACTTGTCAATGATTTAGTTTGTAGCGACTTGTTGTAAATACTCATTTGCGTTATACATACTTTTTGGTTTTACTTTTAATACTTTTTATATATATTTTTATGTCATATGTATGTTGTCACTTATATTAATTTTGTCACCAATTTGTCATGTTCATATAATAACTTTCTTTGTAAAATATAATTCTTAATCCGTCGTAATCCGTATCTTTAATTTATACAATCACGTACAGCATTAACCAACCACAAATTTGGTAACTCCGACGTGATAATCTGACGTGATTTTAATATAATTTGCACACTACATACGAATAAATATAACGATGGAACAAAATAGCCGTCCGAACATTTTAAATAGTGTGAGTGTTAAAGTACCACCGTTTTGGCCAGAAGATCCTGCATTGTGGTTTGCCCAATTAGAAGGCCAATTCGCCTTAGCTGGTATAACTACGGATTCGACAAAATACAACCATGTAATAGCAAATTTGGATTGTAGAATTATCGCTGAAATCAAAGACATTGTAAAAAACCCACCCCATACAGGAAAATACGATAAGGTAAGAGATGAGCTAATTTCGCGTTTATCGTCGTCCAATGAGCAGCGAGTTCGGCAGCTCATTAGTAATGAGAACATTGGCGATCGCAAGCCTTCGCAATTCCTGCGTCATTTGTTGAACCTTGCTGGACCAGACGTTCCTGATGACTTTATAAAATCTTTGTGGTCAAATCGTCTGCCATCGCACGTCCAGTTAATAATTGCCTCGCAGTCTAAAAGCTGTTTAGAAGACCTAGCTAAGCTCGCTGATACAGTGATAGATATAGTGCAACCGCAGATACACCAAGTGTCCACACCATCGACATCAAGCAAGATGATCGAACTCCGGCGGTGTGTCGACGGTCTTAGTCGCGAGATTGCGGAATTAAAGATGACAGCGCGGTCACATGCTCCAAGTAGAGGGCGCTACGCAGGCCGGCGCCGTTCCCGTTCTCGGAGCAGCAATCGAAGACAACGTCGTGGTATGTGCTGGTATCACAGCAAGTTTGGCCCGCGCGCAAGTAAGTGTCACGCGCCTTGCAGTTTCAATGAGGGAAATGCCGACGGCAGTCGTTGATGACGGCCAGCGATTGTCAAAATGTTTCAGCCCGTTTATTCGTGACCGACAAAAAGACACAGGTGAAGTTTTTAGTGGATAGTGGTTCAGACTTATGTGTTTATCCTGTTAGTTTTATACGTAGTTTACGCCCTAAAAAGGACAAATACGTATTATGCGCCGCAAACGGATCGACAATTTTTACTTATGGTACAATTTCTTTAAAGCTCGACCTAGGCTTACGTCGTGATTTTTCATGGCGATTTGTTGTAGCAGATGTAACAAAACCTATCCTAGGCGCAGATTTTTTAAAATTTTATGGGTTATTGGTAGACATTAGGCATAAACGTTTGGTTGACAATATTACAACACTTTCTATTAGTGGTATATCCGCAAAATCTTGTTCTGTGTGCCATGTTAAAACAGTTACAGGTACATCTATTTTTCATCACATACTACAAGAGTACCCAGAGATTACGCGTCCAGCCGGTGATACTTCGGCACCAAAGGTGAAACATAATACGGTTCACTATATTCGCACTACTCCTGGTCCACCGGTGTATTGCCGCCCAAGGAGATTAGATGCAGAACGACTCAAGATTGCTAAGCGTGAGTTTGAACAACTTGTAAATACAGGTATCGCGCATCGATCTGACAGCTCATGGTCCTCACCTTTACATTTGGTCCCCAAAAAGAACCAAGGTTGGAGGCCGTGTGGTGATTACCGTGCTCTTAATGCTCGTACTATACCAGACCGATATCCAGTCAGACACTTAGCAGATTTCTCCTACAATCTCTATGGCTGTACAGTATTTAGCACTCTGGATTTGGTACGCGCTTATAACCAAATTCCAGTATTTGCGGATGATATTCCAAAAACAGCAATAACGACGCCTTTTGGTCTTTTTGAATTTAACTTTATGGGTTTCGGTTTTAAAAATGCTGCACAGACGTTTCAACGTTTCATTGATGAAATTCTTTGCGAACTAGAATTCTGTTTTCCATATTTAGATGACATTTTGATAGCGTCAGTAAATGTGACAGAGCACGAAAGTCATCTGAGACAAGTTTTTGAACGACTACGGCAACATGGTGTTTTAATCAACACAGCAAAATGTAATTTTGGAAAGGCAGAGGTAGCTTTTCTCGGACACAACATTTCTAGCAATGGCACAAAACCTTTACCAGAGAAGGTAACTGCCATACAGAATTTTGCACGCCCCAAGACAATTAAAGAACTTCGTCGTTTTTTGGGCATGATTAACTTTTATCGACGTTTTCTGCCACAAGCAGCGCTTAAGCAAAAACCACTGAATGCTTTGTTAGCAGGTCCAAATTTAAAAAACTCGACGAAAATAGATTGGAACGAAAATTTAGATAGAGCATTTTTGATCTGTAAAACAAGTCTAGCAGAAGCCACACTTCTTGCTCATCCTCATCCTAACTCGAAAGTCGCGCTGGTTACTGATGCATCAGACTTAGCAATTGGTGCAGTTATCCAACAGCGTGTAGACAATGTATGGGAACCGTTAGGATTCTTTTCAAGAAAACTAACAGCAACTCAGTGTAAATACAGCCCTTATGATAGAGAGTTGTTGGCAATATACGAAGGTGTTAAATATTTTCGTCACATGTTAGAACTTAAACCTTTCGAAATTCATACAGATCATAAGCCAATTATTTTTGCATTTCAAAAGCCATTAGACAAATGCTCGCCTCGTCAATTCCGATATCTAGATTTCATAGGTCAATTTTCAACAGACATAAAGCACATATCTGGAGAGGACAATGTTGTTGCTGATGCGTTATCTCGACCAGTTGATACAATTAGTATTATAGATTTCGCCGCATTAGCTAATTCACAGGACACCGATCCTGATCTACAGCAATTGCTGAAGACAGGGTCGTCGCTGCAACTTAAAAAGGTAGTGATTCCTGGTCTACCCAAAGAGGCAGCAATATTCTGCGACATGTCCGGCTCAACTGCTCGTCCGTATCTTACGCCTGAGTTTCGTCGTGAAGCTTTTGACTCGCTTCATAGACTAAGTCATCCTGGTGGTAAGACGACAGTGAAGCTACTTACTCAACGTTATGTCTGGCCGGGAATAAATAAAGACGGTCGTGAATGGGCAAGAGCATGTCTACAATGCCAACGTAGTAAAGTTTCTAGGCATGTACATTCGCCGATAAAAACATTTGTTCCACCATCCGAACGTTTCGCTCATGTACATATTGATATAGTTGGTCCCCTGCCGCTGTGTCGTGGTTATCGATATTGTTTGACTGCAGTGGATCGTTTTACGAGATGGCCTGAAGTGATGCCAATCGCCGATATCAAAGCGGAGACCATCACTCAAGCATTTGTTTTCGGATGGATTTCCAGATTTGGTTGCCCAAAACGTATCACGACGGACAGAGGAAGACAATTTATTTCTGACACATTTCGACGTTTGGCGAAGATGATTGGAGCTGAACATTTCATGACAACGGCTTACCATCCTGCAGCCAATGGCTTAGTGGAACGATTCCACAGGCAAATGAAAGCAGCGATCAAGTGTCATGAAAGTGAAGATTGGTTGGAAGCTTTGCCTTTTGTACTTTTAGGTATAAGAACGGCCTATAAAGAGGACATTTCAGCTTCCACCGCAGATCTGGTGTATGGTGAACAATTGCGTTTACCTGGAGATTTCTTCGAGAGCTCAAGTAAAAATGTAATCGATTATACGGATTTCTTGTCCCGACTGCAATTGCAAATGCGAAAACTGCAGCCTACGATAACGGTTCGTCACGGAATGCCAAAAGTTTTCGTTCACAAAGACTTGAAAACAGCTTCTCACGTTTTCTTAAGGGATGATTCTGTTCGAAAACCGTTGCAACCGACATTTTCCGGACCCTATCGTGTAATGAACCGTGCAGATAAATTTTTTAAGCTCGATATCAAAGGGAAATCGAATAATGTTTCCATTGACCGTTTGAAACCAGCATATATACTAGAGGAGCCCAGTCTGGCACCTACAACTTCTAGCGAACGTGCTGTTGTTACACCTCAACAGTCCGCTCCGGAACGCAGAACAAGATCGGGTCGTCGTGTTTGTTTTCCCAAACGTTTATCGACCTAAAGGTCTCCGGGGGGGCTGATGTAGCGACTTGTTGTAAATACTCATTTGCGTTATACATACTTTTTGGTTTTACTTTTAATACTTTTTATATATATTTTTATGTCATATGTATGTTGTCACTTATATTAATTTTGTCACCAATTTGTCATGTTCATATAATAACTTTCTTTGTAAAATATAATTCTTAATCCGTCGTAATCCGTATCTTTAATTTATACAATCACGTACAGCATTAACCAACCACAAGTTATTTATTATAAATTATTTCTTTGACTTAATCGCTTACTTATAAATAAATAAATAAAACAGCATATGTGCTGTGTAATAAAACAGCCCACTTTCGTTTCTTTACCTTGTAGCTTTTTTATCCTAATTATTTTCAAATAAATAGTTTTTTTTTTGGTGTTTCATAGCGTTTCTTCCACACTTGAAATGGAAGCTCTCAAATTTACAGTCAAGTTCATGTCCTAATCGCTATTTGCAAATATTTTTAGTTCCATTAGCTACTGGCCTATGTTTGTACTGTGTTGATGGCAAGAAAGAGTCCAAATGGGTGCTAGGTACGAGCACCTAGAGTGGGTATTCGTATTCGTACATGTGAATGTGGATATCATCGAAGAATATCAAATGAAAACTGTTACGAGTCCTTTCGAGGACACGTTCTTTAATGTAAACCTACTTTGTATTCATCTGACTACATTTCCAAATCCATTAAATATATTTTAAGTATTAATAAAAACTTCTTCGTCCGATTTTCGTATCTTTTTGTAAATGGAAATATCAATTGACTGATCCTTATAAAAAGTGCGAGTATATACAAATATCTATCTGTATTAACGTAATTTATGGCATTTTATAAGTTTCAGATAATACAATACATAGTATGAAATACGTAATTTAATATTAACACACACACATGGATGTTTTGTATTTATAATATGTATGTATGTATGTAGAATGTGTGAAGATATTTATTTATTTAAATAATTAATTATCTTATTTGATATTTTGTAACTTTGTGTTTGTTTTGATTGAATGAGAATAAAAATAAGTACAGCACATACTGAGAAATAATAACAAAGGAATGTATAAAATATAGTCTATTCGCACCTACGAGTAATACTGTTAATTTTAATTGGCAAGTGTTGGCATATCGCCAGAGGGATTAACGCTTACCTGTCTCTTGTGCGAAACTTCATTACATTGTACTGGACTAACATTGTTTTGTGGCGATAAAATTTGTTCATTCAAATTGTCACCAATAGATTATTTGGGAAATCTAAAATTTCTTTACATCTCTCGCAATAAAATCAACAAGGAACGAAAAGGTTTTGACTGGAACATGATATAGCAAACACTATATAAGTATATTGAGATCAAATAGAAAAAATTCTTGAAATTGTTTACTGTAAAGATATAAGCAATAAGGAGGGTTTTGGAATAGTGTACAAAAGTGGCAGAAGTATCGGTTAGACAAAATAAGGGCCTCTTTCACCATGTGTCAAGTAGGCTAACCGCCATTTAAAGTCACCGGTAACCGGGAATGATGGAGATGATATACCTTTGTTTGTACGGTATAAGTCCCAAACATTAAAATGAAAATAATTTAAAAAAAATCGCCTATCGAAGGATGCAGTAAACCGAGTGCATAATTTAATAAAACATAAAATTATTTCTAAAAGTAACTAATCAACACTTTACTTGTAATTGGTGAAAGAGGCCCTAATAAATATACTATAGTCTGTTAAGATGTAGAAATGTAATTATTAAAGGACCCTTGTTATGCAAGGGGTACTGGAAATTATCCCCCCATACAAAGGTTAAAAAAAGTGGACCGTCTGTCTGTCTGTCTACCTCAACATAAAAAAAAGCTTCAATAACACAATTCACAGTTGAAATTACTGTTCTTGCTGTATCTTTAGTGAACAATAACAAACATCTGCCCATTGTGCGACAACAGTCTGTTGTTTTGTCGATACAGCATTCTTTTGTGTCAATACCAACACAGCACACAGCGAGAGTTAAAATAACGTTTTTTCTCTCAATATTGAGCCCCGTTCGCTTGTGCTCAAGCCATTAATGCTCAAACCGATAATACGTCCATTTGTGTAGTGGCCGCTACCACGAGAAACATGTCACTACTAGCTGGCGCCCGCGACTTCGTCCGCGTTGTACGATGAAAGGTACCCTATGTCCTTTCTGGTGTCCCGGGCAACGTGTATGCAAAATTTCATGGTGATCGGTTCAGAAATTTTCGCGTGAAAGAGTTACAAACATCCATACATTTAAACATACTTTCGCATTTATAATATTAGTACGGATTAAAAAAAAAATGAACTGTCGCGAATTATATCAAATTCCGGAAGAATTTGTATGCGGTTTAAACCCACCGCGTGTTCAGAAATTTGATCAGATTATTATTAGTAGTAGCATAGAGTAAATAGTTCACTGGTTAATTACTATTACTCTATGGTAGTAGTAACACACGCAAACACACACACGCACACACACACACACACACGCATACACGCACACACACACAAACACAAACACACGCGCACACACGCACACACACACACACACACACACACACACACACACACACACACACACACACACACACTGTTTTTATAAAGTAACAATTGTAAACTTAATTTTGAATTGTGTTTACTAGGTAAGTACTGTTTTTTGATTATAACAAGACCGATTGTGTTCGAAAACTGGTGGTAGTAGCGGCGGGACTTAGCGATTGTCTTCACTAACTTTCAATAATTACAACTGACTTTTAAAACTTGATAATTTCGACTTGAAGGGCGGAATACTTAAAAGTTTTATTACAACCCTTTTCATTAAATTAAAAATTTAAATGAATCAGACGCTTTTTAACTTTTATTCAAAATACCTTTTTTTAAAATAAGTTGGCAGAGCGAATTAGTTTACTATGCTTATATATAGTTATAATTTTTTTTTGTCATATAGTTTCTTTTGATCGGTTTCTTTCTTCTTGAGCTGTTCCTACACAGAGTGTCAAGTAAATAGACTCAGTCTAAATATAGTATTAGTTGAAATTTGTACAAGAAATATTGGATTTATTTATTATAATTATAAATTTATATAATAATTCTTCATAAGTATATAAAAATATAAAAAAACAAAATTAGCCAATTTGAAGTATGATAACGTTTACCTACTCATTAGATGAACTAGCTAGACTAAGTCTTGAACGAACTTTGCATATAACGGAACTTCTGCAAGTGAATTTATGAATAAATGAATAGACTTGCGATGCATATAAGTTGATTTAAAAATAATATTTAGTCTAGTCCATATATATCGCTAGTTCATCCGGCTCGAAGGACACAAGACTACAAAAACTATGTGTGCCTACTATAGGCACTAAACGCGTTATAATGTACATACCTACTCGTATACTGGTCAGAATAATTAAAATGATATCGAAGATAACGCTATACCAATTTGGAGACGATCTAGACTACTTTTTGAGGCAAAAATAAAATTAGAAAGTGTAGTTGGTACAGGGAACCTATTTATTATTAATTATTTAATTAGTACTAATCCCAAAAATAGGCTACTGGAGGTACTAATCCTATTCAGACGTCATCTAGTCATTCTTTAGTAAAACATTTGAATGACATAATACTGAGAAGCACTTGAATTATGTTTTCAGAAATGAAATTATGTGTTCAAATATTTGTATTGTTAGTGCTCAGAATATTGTATTAGGCTAAGTCCAGTAAAATAGATATTAGAGGGCAAATAAATAAATAAAAAACTCACTCTTCACAGAGGTTAAGGACAGCTTTATAACATATCTCCGGAGTTTCTCAGTTATGAAGTTGTGGGAACATACCCAGATTGCGTACATCGAATTTCCTTGAAGAACATAGCCTATGAATATCTTTACCTCCTGCTTTATTGCGAGGGCGTTACTAGCGATGTACACTCATATACCTAAATGTTTTATCTGCACTAATAATATTTATGAATAGTTAAAATTGCGTATCTGTTCAGTTACAGTTATCATGTATGTAATCTATAGTTTACTGTGATTAGCTGTGCCCCGTGGTTTTACACAAGTGAAATATTATGTTTGAAGCAATAATACCAAAGGAAAGACCAATCCGATTTGAAAAAAATCATACAGAGGGTTACAAATTCAAAGGAAGTGCCAGTATTTTGTTTTAATTTCTGCGTATTCTGTGTAATTATTCGTATTTTGTACTTGACAAAATGTTCAAAAATAATTCTTAAAGATACTCGTAACAGTATGATGATTGTAAGCGCCTGGAAAGTCTTTAGAATTTTATAATTTTTAAAAAACCACCGTGAAATAACAGCTTTGTATGCTGTTGTGTTTCGTGAGTGAGTATATGAGGCCTACCTATTTCCTAATTTCTTAAAACTATAGTCGACAGTTAATAGGCAACGATAGCGAACTCAGTCTGCCTGGCGAATTTAAAATAAGAAAACATGATGAAGGACTATTCAGAGAAGAATTCTAAATCACGTTTGCCCATAGTATTCAGATTCAGATTTTTTGTTAAGTGACATCAATTGTGTGCTCGATGCATTCGAGTCGAGATTTGGTAATCGATTTTGTACGCGACTGTACCAGCGAGCTGGGGACGTGTCAATTTGAATTCATAATGGCGTCGTCGGATCCGTCGTAGATTGTTCTTGCAATAACACGCGACTCCATTTCCACTCCGGTGTTCTTAATTAACAAAATTTAATTAAAAATACAATAAGCAATAATAGATTTTGATTTGGTGTACAGGTTCCTATTATATGAACTTTTTTAATTGCTTGTAATTACACATTTCCTTTGCGTTTTAGAAAGAGAATATTGTTTCTTTTGATCATTGATTTGATCAAGAGAATATTGTTCATATATATGTATTAGTTGTTTCAAAAATATAGTTAGATGCGTTAATTACTAGATGAATTTTACGATAAACCTTTTTGTCTTCTTTTGTCACTGTTAAGAAAGTGAAACAATTTTTTTTTTTAAAAATTTTCTAATTATAATACTTTATCGATGGAGACTCTTAAAATACTCTTGATACATCCAAGGAAAATAGGTACACACTCTTTCCCTTTTTCCTTTTGTGTTTAATTTGATTTTTGGCTACTGCGATACAAAAAAAGCTAATACATTATTACGTATTTAAAAATAAAAGAAGCATCGGATAACTGCCAGTGAAGGTCCCGTCAAAATCTGTACAACCGTTTCGGAGATTAGCCAGAACAAACAGACAGACAGACGAACAGACAAATAAAAAATTTAAATTTTTATTTTTATATTAGTACTTTGACATAAAGCAAACTTGATTAACTTTGGTAAAAAGTTATTTTGACATTACAAACAGACCCTTCAATTTTATTTATTAGTATATAAGTGTGTCCCAATTTTTCTCGCTGTATTCTTTTTCACAATTTTTTCAATTATTTCTAATTCAAAAAAATGTAAAAGAATCATAGTCGTCTTAACTATGATATATCAAATGTGTTTAAAAAATACATAATGAGTTTTTCAGACAATGCAATAGACTACAGTTTTTCAATTGAAACTTTTACACACAAACTTCGTACGAATGTTCAAACACAAATAAGTACACTCAAGAAGATGCAAACTGCTGTAATTTGTAAGTATTTTTTTTTTTTTTTTCATTTATTTATAATATTTAACAATTTTAAGACTAATATAACATATAAAATGATAACACTAAAAACCACTGAGGCTTAATCTCGTGTTATCAATTGTAATTATTAATAAAATCTAACTATATACTATCAATTACAATTTAAAAATATTCCTTTAAATTAAATTTAATATTGTTAATTGTTATATTGTTACATAATAAACTATGTAGTTTGATATAATAGACCGCTTATTATTTAAAAGAAATTTATCACATTAAATTGTATAGCAATATACAATTATTTGCAATTGGTACTATTTATTTATCAAATATTAAAGCATAATACTATTTTCTGGCAATATTCGCATAGAAATATACTTATAAGTATTCTATGAAATAATATTATTAATATTAACAAAACAATAGAGTCTTGGTTTCCTCTAGCTGTTCTCGTTTTATTCCTAAACCTGAAAATAAGCCCCAGGCTTATTGGATATCGTATTTCTATTTTAATTATCGTTGTATAGAGAGCTATAAACTGCATTTCACAGTACACAACGAACCGAGTAAGCGCCGTATTTATTGAGGCTAAGTATCGTGTCACACTTTTTGAACTATTAGAAGCTAAGCGAATCTTTATACACTCCAATACCAAATATATCGAATTGTATAGAAGTCTATTTAAAAAGATATAATATTTCCAAATACATGGGAAGGATTCTAATAGAAAATAGACGTTTCAATGATATATTTTCTCCATATTCGTAAGCGATTGTATGCAGTGTGACACATGTTTTAAAACTATAATAAATACATTAAATGCGATTCGGATTAACTTGGAAATTCATTGCATTGCATGGCGTTTAGAGTTTCTGATGTTTTCCTATAATAAGCTGAGGAAATACCTCGTGAGGTGGTAATTTTTGGTTTTTTAAGTTTGTAAATAGGTTGTTTTTTGATAATATATCAACAGTTTGCATATTATAGTTTATACTATAATAAATACTTGTTTGTTCCCTTGTAAATTTGTTCTCTTGTTTGTTAAGATTGTGTATGCAATTTTAATATATTTAAAGGTACAAGGTGGATAAAGGCCTATTGAAAAATTTTGGGGTGTCCTATGTTAGACATAGGACATGATGAACTGGCGGATCTTAATAAGCATTTAAGTTGTGTGCGGACATTACAAACGAAGAGGACTTGTGATGCATCCGCATCAACATTTGCATAATAGAAACCATAAATTGTTGCATCTATCGTGACGTCAGACGAATAACGACCTCTGGAACAATATCACGTGACGTCGGAGCTTTAGAACAACATAATAGTTAGTGCACGGCTGATATGCTCTTCAGGCACACAATGCGCTGCAACATATACTAAAACATAGTGCAGTTTGTAGCCGACATATGAATGTATATGTTGAGATACTCACGAGAGCAGTTTACCTTATTTATTCGTCGGAGTGCTGAAATTGTAATTGAAAATGCAAAGTGAAGTTGGCTAATGTACAAAACGTTTTTAGTTCCACTTAAGGGGCGCAAGTAACGTTAGATGTCTATATACCTAATATGATTAGATTCAGGCGTAACGTGGAAAAAAATCTTATTTACACATAAGAAAAACTGAAGTCTGACCTTTGAAAGACTGACCTTTTGAAAGTCTGACCTTTTGAAAGTCTGACCTTTTGAAAGTAAAGGAAAAATAGTACCAGCTTATTTTAGAACAAATAATAATAAAAAAAGAAAATCCGTACTAATATTATAAATGCGAAAGTATGTTTTTATGTATGGATGTTTGTAACTGTTTCACGCAAAAACTACTGAACCGATCACCATGAAATTTTGCATACACATTGTCTGGGTCACCAGAAAGGACATAGGGTACGAGTACCTTTCATCTTTCAACGCGAACGAAGTCGCGGGCACCAGCTAGTAATGTATAAAACGTTAGGTGCTCGTAGCCAAGTGTTCCTCAATATAAAATGTAACTCCTAGACTAAGTTCTATAGCAATTTTTCACACATTAGCTAGTTTGTAGGCGTTAGGAAATTTTCTTAATGTAAAGGTCGGCAAGTTGACGGTTCACTTTGATCTGTCTGCAAGTTCGCTGCCGACCTTATTAGGTTAAAGGATTCGTAGGAACAAATGAATTTACATAGGTATTTATAATGATATATATTACACATATTTTACAATTGAACAAACACACGTATGGGTGTTTTTACATGATGTGTGGAGACACACGATGGGCGTTTGTGGTGATGACGAGTGGCTAGATGGCGCGTGCTTTCTGTAGCAGTATTGAAGGCCGACTGTCTCTCGTTTCCGTGCTTCTTCATTTAAAAGAATGCCACTTAAACTAAAACGTAAATTCCAAATAGATTATTAAAAGGAGGTCGCCACAGATTAATAGTAACAAGAAGGCACACATGCTGTTAATTTACTGTCTTCTTATCTTATAACAAAAAGCTCCCAACAATATATAAATAAAGGTACCAATTTGAATGATTATTTATTGCGTTTTACTATCGCAAAGTTATGTAAGCATTTTTAAACGTGTTTATATGAAATGATGAAACCTTAGTTGCTCGACAGTCGATTTAATATCGGAGTGTATAGGTACAAAGAGATTTCTATCCATTTGTAGGTATTGAGTTGGCGGCGACCCATTTCTCCTTACCAATACAGTGCGCCACAAAAAGAGTTCTGTTTGAATGCAACGCGAAGAGAATGCAGTTGCGGATATATTTCACAAATAAAATACGCAACAATGGTTGGTTTCACATTAGCAGTTGCGTTGTTTGTGCGCTATTCAATGTATTATTAATATCTGCCTTTTATGACAATTTAAAAAAAAAAATTAGATTACATACAGCCATAAATTGAAAAAAATATATATTACATATTATATACAAATAGGCCTAAAGAATCATAAAAATTATATTTTTATATTTTTTTATTAATTTAAAAATAATAATAATAATAATAATAATAATAAGAAAAAGAAGAGAATATTCTATAAGTGATAAAAATTAATTTTTCAAAAATAATTCACCAATTTTCTTTTTTAAATAAGAATTCAAATTGTTGTAAAATATGTGAATATCATTCAGAATGTTATTGTAGTGATACTTAGAACGATGAAAGAATGAATTTTTACAATGATTAGTTCTACAATAGGAATTAGGGAATATGAAATGTATCTTTTGATCTTGTTTTGAATTTTGGTACATTGAACTGATTACATTCTAAAAGTGAAGAAGGGTCGATGTGATTATTTATTATTTTATATAATAATATATAAGATTTGTAAACCTTTTCTTAGATGGATGAGGACGCTTCTAATCACTGGATATTTTTACGTGTATAATCTTATTTTATGTTATAAAACAATGTAGACAATGTTATACAACTAAATTATATAACAATTATTCAATTTGGACGCATTACATAACAACACAAAACTGATGCACACTCGATCAGGATTCGAACTTGAGTCTGTCGTTTCGGAAGACCGGAAGTACTAAGAAATTTTATTATAATACATGAAACAATTATTAATTAATTAATTAGGTATATTTAGTCAACAATAATGTAATTCTGTTAAAAGTTATAGGTAAATAAATAATTCTGCCTTGACAGGCCCATAAATGTCTCAACTGAGCATTTCCACAATAAATTAATTCATTAGCGCTTCAAATTAAAATTCGCTTTGTAAATAAACGTACTTACCTGAAAGTTCATTCCGAATTCCCTATAGGAAAATCAGATTCGCAATTTCAGCTTGATTACTAACGATTTAACCAATGATTTTGCCACCTATATCTTTTTAAGATGACGCAAGATTTTTTATGATAATATTTATCATAAAAAATCATAATGCTAATTATTTATCATTCCTGCAAGGTCATTCTTGAAGTGGTTCGCAGAAAAATGCATAATTGGGAACCAGTTATCTAAACCCACTCAAATACACAAAAAAAAAATCATCAAAGTCGGTCCAGTGGTTTAAGAGAATTCAGGATAAGACAGTATACTGAAGAAATATATATATAAAAGACTAGCGACCCGCCCCCTGCTTCGCACGGATGCAATTTTTCTGCAAATTATACAAACCTTCCACGTTGAATGTAAAAAAATATATTCACAGTACAATTTTATTTTAAATAATGTTGTAATGTTCAAGAATAAATGATTTAATATATTAAAAAAAGGGGCGCGGACCAGTTAGTCATTAATAAATGTAATAAATCAAGTTAATATGGCACATTAATTACTTGTATGTAAATTAACATGTAGGCATCCATTTTAGAACTAAATGTTCGTTAAACGGAGCTATAAGGTTATGTACACACGTTTTAAGTGCGAAAGGAGGGTCGTCGCGAACCGTTTCTCAACAACATTCATTAATAAATCTCGAGATAATTGTGTTAGATGAGATTGCAATACGTCTATATTAAGCAGTATTAAATTAAAGGACGTTACGAAATTTAAAAAAAAATTTTTGGATTGAATTGAATTGCCTGTGGCAATTCTGGAGCATGTTTTTATTAGTGACTTGTACCACCAAATATCCTACTAATATTATAAATGCGAAAGTTTGTGAGAATGTATGTATGTATGGTTGTTACTCTGTCACGTAAAAACTACTGGGGCCCTAGCCAAGAACCAAACCAATGCAAACGTTTCGTTGCGTTCTTATGAAACGAAAGAAATAAAGTCCAGTGATTGGTTGTTGTATCGCCCACATCAAATTTTGACCAATCGCAAAGCTTTCTCTCAGCGTAACGTAGCCTGAGCGTAACGTAGCGTAGCCTGAGCGTAGCGTAGCGTAGCCTGAGCGTAGCGTAGCGTAGCCTGAGGGTTTACGACTGTAAGTTTACTCTTGGCTAGGGCCCCTGAACGGATTTGTATGATATTTAGCACACAGATGGTTTATTACCTGGATTAACATATAGGATACTTATCTTGTAAAACGGTTAAATTTCCGAAGGATAGTCTAAAAATATAAAAAATGGCGCCACTGTCGTCGTGTTAGCGCCATTGTCGTCACTGCGATAAAGATGTCATAACAGATAATATGTTATATTAACTCATATATTTTCTTTTGCAATGCGGACGAAGTCGCATGCACGAGCTAGTAGTCTATAATAACTTTCTTTGTAAAATTTGTTAAAAATTGTTTTACCAACCCAAGGCTAGATATTTTTATTGATAACCTTTTAAAACTTTCTTTCTACTTGTCTTTTTCTGAGGAACAAAGTGTAGTAGGCCAGGCAATTTATTTTGTATTGGACGTTGATATAAGACAATAATTATATTTCATTTGTCTTTATAACAAGCACTTAATTGATGGGAGCGTATTCCATTAGTCCTAGGGAAGGAGAGAACTCGTTTCTGTTCTCTTCCGGTATTATAATATGAAAGTATTGCAATTTTAAACTTATTATTCAACAATAGAACTTATTTTACAATTTTTATCTAATGTTCACTTTACTTAGGAATCTTGGAGTCAGATGAAAGTTAATGTGTGCTGAACTAATTGCATTTAAAGTCCAGAAGAGGTAACACATGGAGTTCTTGCATATATCAATAATTCTATGTTTTAACACATAAAAATATTAATTGGAAATATATATTTTTTAAAACTGAACCGAGTTTATATGTAGTTACTACTCTAGATTAGTCAAGAAAGGAACGGAAAATAACGGAAGTAAAGAAGATAAAAGCTTTTAGTTCAACATGGTAACTAACGATTTCAGGTTTAACGGTTAGAAAAATTTAATTTTTTTAAATAATAAATATTAATAAATGCAATGAAGTGTTCTGTGCGCCGCAAAATAGTAAGTGAGCAGAAAAGCGCTCGTATAAGGCGTCTGTGTACCTCGCAACACAAATGTTTGCCAGGCAGTTACTGTCTGGAAACGAGTCTATCTGAATCTAAGTCTCAGATCACAGTGCATAACACACGTGTCGAAGGAAATCCCCTTTCTTTGCATTTATAGTAGTGGCATTTCGTTGTTATAAAATGGACTTCCCGTCTGGCAACATCGTAGGAGGTCTTCGGGCAGACTGCCGGCGGTCGTAAGGTTCACTGAGATGGCCGGCGTACCTCCACTTACGGGTACGCAAAGGTTATGTCAGGGAGCGTAGGCCTCGCCGCGTTTTATAGCCGTGGCGGGGCACCGAAGTCGTGTCATAACGTCCCCATGACTAGAGAGAAAGTAGTTGGGTTTTAGGCGGTAGGAATCCGGCATAACTCCGCAGTGTCCCCTACACAGCAGGGTATCTAAGAGGATTTCCCAACGTTAAAAAAAAGGAGGTCATAAGAGGACCTTCCTCTTACGATAGACCACCGAAAAATACCAGCATATCAGTGATTGAATAAATTACATCAGAGGGTATACCTTCTTACAGCGCACTTGTAGGATTTATGGCGTTGCTTGTGTTGATATTCGACAATTAACCACCTATACCATATCAAAAAAACATATTGTCTTCATTAAGTAGTAGTTCCAAAGTCAGACAACCGAAGTCTAATTACGCCAATAATCACCTCCTCATAAAGACCAACATATTTTAAAAAGACTCCTGCCCCTTATTTTATACTAGCTGTGCCCGCGACCTCATACGCACTTTAGTCCGTATTTAAAAATGCTACAGAAACCTAACTTTTCTTCTGGAGAAAAAGTATCCTATATATTAATACATATAATAAACTATATGTATGACAAATTTCACTCAATACTGTTGAGCCGTTTTGTACATTCATACAAACTTTCGCATTGATAATAATTTTTTGTGTGTGCATCACACATTATCTTACAAAATTCATTGTAATATAAAACACCCCTAAACACTAGCAATGTTTATTTAGGGTCATTCAGCGTCCTTTGTTGTCTGGCTCGTGGGATCCGCAGCTGGCCTACCACTCGTTCGTTGTACTGTGCTCTCTCAGATTGCTAGCAGTCTAGTGTTTGCGCATTTAAGTGCCGCTTACTAAGCAGACATTCAGTTTATTTTAGCGGAAAAACACCAATGGGAACTGTTATTAGACACGTGCTGATTGTAACACACATTGGCCCGTGTTGGTCGTTCACAAACGTTTGCTCAACTTGAGAGGCTATTTGAAATATTGTTTTGAAAGACTGAAGAGGCCATTTTAAAACTTACTCGATTGCAGAAAGTGTAAAAAAAATTAGCTTACTAGCTTTTGCAAACGATTTTGTCCGCGTCCTTTTTCTTAGATGTGTAATACATACATTTATATTATTATCAGGTGCTGAATTTTTTATTTGTAAAGAAATCCAGGTTAAACAAGTTGCAAATTAATAAGCGAACTGATCCTATACTTTCCTACTTTATTAGCCTTGACATTTTTTTTATAGCAATGAGCGACTATCTGGGAGTCGCCTATTTTTTTTGCCGACGTTTCCAGGTTCCCCATAATATCACCTTTATGGGATCAAATAATATACCATAATATTACCATGGTATTTTTATACCACGGATTAAGTAAGCACCGATGCAACTATTTAATTAGCGGTAACTGTTAATTGTAGGAACTTATTTTCAACAACAAGTTACTAAGTGACTTATTTTCAACAGTTAAAAAAATTGATAACCATTTGAAGAAAATTTAAGAAGTTAAACCATATCAATAATTGCAATTTATTCGAGAAGCTGCTTAGCTTTGATGGCACTTACTTTTTAAATATTAAAAAACAAAATGCGATTAGCTTTATATCCTTATTTTTGCCTTATACAAATAAAAAGTTAATTTACCAACATAAACACCCTTTATATCAGATACTAGCTGGTGCCTGCAACTTCGTCCGCGTTGTACGATTAGAGGTACCCTATGTCCTGTCTGGTGTCCCAGACAACGTGTATGCAAAATTTCATAGTGATCGGTTCAGTAGTTTTTGCATGAAAGAGTTACAAACATCCAAACATACTTTCGCATTTATAATATTAAGTACGGACGGATTGGCACTAATGCACATATAATTATTAATTTCTAATTATTTGCTCATTAAAAAAAAGTAATACCCGTGTTACCTTTTTATTCAATTCATTCTTAAGCAATAAACAAATGTAGCAACCGAACCGAACCAAGAAACATCAACTCCAGATGGATGTTCATCTGCATCTTACATCGAAACCACAGTATGGAAAATCCTAGTGGAGAAACTTGTAATGAGAAATTTCGCTATGTGAAATAATAGCACTTGTGCTATTATCTCACATACTGATGCGAACATCTAAAAATAAAATTTGAATGTTTGACAAAAATATATGAACAACTAGCTGGTGCCCGCGATTTCGTCAGCGTTGAACGATGAAAGGTACCCTATGTCGTTTCTGGTGTCCCAGACAACGTTTATGCAAAATTTCATGGTGATTGGTTCAGTAGTTTTTGCGTGAAAGAGTTACAAACATTCATACATCCAAACATACTTTCGCATTTATAATATTAGTACGGATAAAAATTGAATAAATATTTTAACACCTAAGACAAGAGACGCAAACTAAAGATGGTTTTTTATAAATTAATTAAAAAGAGTTTCAGCCGGCAGTAAGGACGATTGTTATGTGAATGTAATATTTCTATATTTTTATCATATTTTAAACACTGCCCTCTATTATACCGTGAGAGAGAAAATGATGTATAAAATTCATCAATCACCATCCAACCGGGGTACAATGGAACTCATTTTGTGAACTTACCCCTTGAATATTTAAAGAGGTCGCGCCTCCCCAACGTCTAATGTGATGTGATGATGATAGATTTTATCTAGAAACCGAAGCGAGGATTACTTGTAGGAAATACGTATCTTAGGTACTTCTAAATCTTACTAATATTATCTTACTAATTATAAATGCGAAAGTATGTTTGGATGTATGGATGTTTGTAACTCTTTCACGCAAAAACTACTGAACCGATCACCATGAGATCTTGCATACACGTTGTCTGGGACACCAGAAAGGACATAGGGTACCTTTCATCTTTCAACGCGGACGAAGTCGCGGGCACCAGCTAGTATTATAAATGCGAAAGTATGTTTGAATGTATGGATGTTTGTAACTCTCACGCAAAAACTACTGAACCAATCACCATGAAATCTTGCATACACGTTGTCTGGGACACCAGAAAGGATATAGGGTACCTTTCATCCAGAATAAAGGACTATTCCTGAGGGATAAATAAAAAACAAAAAACTAACACCTGGCCAAAGTGTTATAGCAACACGAGGTCAAGCGTTATATTGCTTTTTTTAAAATTTTCAACGCGGACGAAGTCGCGAACACCAGCTAGTAGTATAATATTTTAAACGCGCTTATTTTAGCACCATTGACGTGCACCGTTAGTGATGCAAATGAAACTGGCACTGTATCGTTTCAACCATAAATAAAAATATAAGTTCCACGTGTGTCTGAAATAATAAATTAACTTTTCTAGTTCGCGAGCTATTTCTAGCTCGCGAACTCAAAGGACTCAAGTTCAAAAGGCTTAGCTTTCCTCAGAACTTGATAACAAAAAGGAATATTATAAATGTAATAATATTGTTACTTGTTGTAGATTGGTTTCTATTCAGTTTTACTACTTAAATTTAATTAACCTGTGCCTGAAAGTATTTTTTTTTAAATACAACAAACAAAAATAAAGTGATTTTTTTTATAATTTTACATTAATAAAGAAACAAGACATATTTATTTAGTGAAGAATATGTACAGGGTGAATCAGAGTGAAGAACATATACAGGTGAAAACTGAAAAGCAAAAAATAATAAACCTTTTTATTCAACCTTAATAATTAAGTTCTTAAATTAATCTAAGTATACCTAAGTAATTTTGAGTCTAACTAAATAAGTTACATAAATGTATATTTCAATGCAAATTGTGACATAAGTTATTTTATTTGATAATCATAGAATAAATGTATGAAACTTTTCTTAAAAACATTTAGATAATTTCCTTATCCTTTCCTAATTTATAATCCTACTATAGTCGGCAGCGCACTTGCAGCACTTGTGCTGTTGCCTGTGTTATAGGCGACTGTGGCCACCTACCATCAAGTGGACCTACAAACTGTGGCCCTAGCCAAGAGTACGTCGTAAACGCTACGCTCAGGCTACGCTACGCTACGCTTAGGCTACGCTACGCTGGAAGAAAGCTTTGTGATTGGTCAAAATTTTATGTGAGCGTTACAACAACCAATCACCGGGCTTTATTTCTTTCGTTTCGTAAGAACGCAACGAAACGTTTGCATTGGTTTGGTTCTTGGCTAGGGCCCCTGGGCCCGTAGCCATCTTTCTGCAGTCGTTTACGCTACGCTAAGAGAAAACTTTGTGATTGGTTATTGTAACGTCAAAATAAAATTTTGAGCAATCATAAAGTTTTCTCTTAGCGTAGCGTAGCGCAGCGTAAAATACTGTAGAAAGCACACTTGGCTACGTGCCCTGAACATATAAAACACTCTGTATAATTTCAAGAGCTGACATTTAACAGACTTATTAATTAAGATGTTCGTTTACTAAAATAATACCAGACATATAAATTCTTGTAAATTAAATCCTGTCTACTGCAGTCTTTTGAAATCAAAGTTAACGGTGTTTTGTTACGAGGTTATAAATGCTTATAAAAACTTTATTAATAAATTACAAAAGTAAGCTGTTCAAAGAGTTTCTTTGTTGTTTTTGTCAATTGCATTATATGCTAACTGTGTCGGCGCTTAATTAACAACATTGGACAACTAAATAGGTATATTATTTGTGACAAACATGGTATTAAAACGAATCGCTTGTTTGTTTACTTTAAACTACATTATTCAGTAATCCGTCGGTGGAAAAGTGCGATCGAAATAGAATTCGTAAATTCAATTACACGAAACCTTTTGCGAGTTCATAAATTCGGCAGCTTGTTTACATTCTAGGAATGGGTACATCCCAATAAATAATAAAAAAAAAAAATATTCAAGGCCGCCACAGAGCAGTATGGTGGAAAATGAAAGTTTCTATAATTTTTTTTATTTTAATTTTTATGATTTTCGTTTCTAATTTGACACATTAATTGATTTATTTTTGTAACACACTTAAGTGAGTTTCATTAAAATACTCGCTAAGTGGTCTAAAATTAACGCGAGCACATAAAAGTTAAAATCTTTTGAGAAAAGTAATTTTTTATTCATTTGTATATATATTTATTTTATGTATAATCAAAATCCAAAACTCTCAATGGTTTTATCTATTAATGGTTTGTGTATAACTCAAACACTCGAAAACTAGCCGACGGATTGACTTGATATTTTTACACAATCTGCAATCCGTCACAAGGATTGATAACATCTATATTTTGAGTAAAAATATAATCTCGATCGCGAGAAAATCTCTTATTTTACTGCGCCATCTGCCGAAAGCGAGGAGAACTAACTCGCCAACGATAACCGCTGTCACATATAGGGCCTCTTTCACCAACTACAAGTAAAGTGTTGATTAGTTACTTTTAGAAATAATTTTATGTTTTATTAAATTATGCACTCAGTTTTGTGCATCCTTCGATAGGCGATTTTTTTTTATTATTTTCTTTTTTTAGTTTACTATATTTAAATTCTCAACTTAGAGCCAAAAAAATGTATTTCACATTTTAAGAGAAAAACTATAAATAATAAAAGTTTTATGAAATGATGAAAAGAAATATTTTTGCTTCTTTTAAAAGTATAATATCTATTGTAGTCAAAGCGTTACACAATCTGAGATATTCAAAATAAATTACATAAAATCATGTTTTTTTACATAAACAATTGACAAAATAAATCGTTACTAGAATTCTTGTGCTAAAATCGTTTTGTTTATCAGCTCTTAATTGATATTTTATAAAATTATATTAAAATAGTAATATTATTATGATGATTACAAAATGATTTCAAATATTAAAACAGTTTGAACACTGATTCCTTGTTGTAACTTCATTTAAAAGTGCTTCAGGCCTACTACGTGACCGGAATAAATTTCTGTCCACAAAAACACTTATTTACACGCTTCCTGCTGTAACTTAACTTAAGTGAAAGTAATTGATAAACCAATAAAAATTTGTTATAACATCAGTATTACACAATTATATAAAAAAAAATGGTAATATTTTATTGAAGTAATATATAAAAACTTTAGAAAAATAAAGAGTTACTGGCTGCTGCCATGTCATGTCATTTTTTATTTATAAACTCATGAGAACTATAATTATGGCGTGCAAGATGAGTTTTTCGAATGAGTGAATTCGTAATTAACAAAAAAAAAAAATTTTTTCCTGGTACCTGGTCTCATAGACAGGAGTCATAATTATATTCATATATTTTTTTACTAGCTGGTGCCCGCGACTTCGTCCGCTTTCAAAATGTTATATAGCCTAAAGTCTTCCTAGATAAATGGACTATCCAACACAAAAAGAATTTTTCAATTCGAACCACTAGTTCCTGAGATAAATGCGTTCAACCAAACAAACAAACTCTTCAGCTTTATAATATTAGTATAGATATAGATTTAACGTAATTATTTTCCTAATAGCCTTCAGGTAATTGATTTTTTAATGTTTTTTTTTATATAAATATACTTAAAAAAATTGGATTGTGTTTTTGTAAAAATTTTATTTAGACAACAGTCCATTGGAGATAGGTAGATTATATAATACTAGCTGGTGCCCGCGGCTTAGTCCGCGTTGAACGATGAAAGGTACCCTATGTCCTTTCTGGTGTCTCAGACAACGTGTATGCAAAATTTCATTGTGATCGGTTCACTAGTTTTTGCGTGAAAGAGTCACAAACATCCATACATCCAAACATACTTTCGCATTTGTAATATTAAGAGTACGGAATTTTGTACAAGACAAATCTGTGGCACACAAAGTTATCACAAAGTAACATTTTCATTAATTTATTATAGGAAATATGTATCCCGGCAATGCGAGGAGTCAAGGCCATCATTTATGTGGAAATTAGGCGGCAGTGAATTCATACATTGCGTCACAGGGTGAGGTGGTATAGGGGTGCCAATTGGGAGGCATATGTGCCATAAGGGATGTAAAATATTCATAAGCCTCTAAGTGACACATCGATTATTATAATGTGACCCACGAGCTCTCGCGCGACGTACAATCGCTAACTGAACTTATTTGAATATGCCTTACTGTGTTCTTAACAAAAATGTATAGGCGAATTATACATATAATTATATATACATTATAGCTTGGATTATATATTATTATATATTATTATAGCTTGGATTGAAAAATAGTTACAATTCATTTAAATGGATATATTATAGTGTATGTATAATCATTTTTGTGGATATGTACATATAATGTCATCAAAGGCATCATAAGCCATCATATGCCTCATCCTTGCTACACAGTTGATTGTTAGCCAAGAGCAAACCCATCTTTAAAAAAAATTAATTAATTATAGTGGTTGTAAATACTCGCCCATACCTAGTTATTGTAGTTTCTTTTTCATTTTTCATTCAGTATATTATTCAAAAGTTATTTCATAAAATTATAATCCTTTTTATGTATATGGTAAAGTTATTTCGTAAAAAGCTGTTATTGGCAATACGCTTCATTTGAATTTGAACAAATTATTTCAAGATTTGACAATTTTGAACCAATTAATAGTGTTATCTTATTAATTATTATCTTGTTAATAATAAAAATAGATTAAAGTTTTTTTTAATAATAAATTATATTGACTCCATAAAAATTGCATTTTACCACACACCCATCAAAAATGTTTAGACAAAAACTAAAAAGAGTTTCAATTTTGAAATATAAAATAATAAAATATTTCCATGGAATAAAACTGGAAAAGCCTTATAAATAGTAAATAGATTCACTATTATAACAGACGGTTTTGAAATGAATTTTAAATTATATTTACATATTTAAAATTACGATTTATTTAGGGACCTTTGAGACTTCGTTTTTCAACTTTGAATATTTTTAATGTTGGTATGTCGGTTAAATGCATTTATTTACACTAAATTTTTAAACAAGTTTATCTGTTCGGATGAATATGTTGACGTATGCAAACCAAACAAACTTTTTGGTATCGTTGAAATCGTTAATGATGATATTAATTTACCGAACGTTATGTCAAACTGTAAATTACATGTGTAAAATTCAATATTAAAGTTATTTTACTGAAATATAAAGTTAATAATTTATGAGACTTTATGTTCTCGCCGAGTGCAATGCGCCAGTTTTAATGCATTTAATTTTGCACCGCATGCTCTTTGGATTAAGGTTAAGTTTCGCTTGTAACTATTCGCTGAAGAACGTGGAATTTCATTAACATTTTCATTAAATAGAGCCTTTTGTTGCACTTGTATTATCCTGCGATTGTGACTGTATGCAAAATGAATCCTTTTTTGAAATAAAATTATGAAAACCAGGTTAATTGCTTCTTTTTGTGCTTCTAATCAATACCAAAACATAACGGGATAATGTGTGCACCTGTCTATGTTCATAAATGTTTCAATATAAAAATGTATACAAATTTACATCAATTAAATATACCTACCTACTTAGATTTAAATATACCTCCAATTAACAGTTTTCTTAATGGCAAAATAAAAATAAAAATAAAATAAGATTTCATATAAAATGTAGTCTAGACTCCAAATAACTTAAAAAAGTTAACTAAGTTAAAAGAAGCTCAGGTTACGAGTGTGAGCAGTGAAGAAAAATTTTAAATATTGAAATCCAACATTTATTTTGCAACATAAAATGTGTTGCAAAGCGCAAAATTCGAGAACGGCTGACCAAATTCGATTATTTTGTTAATATTCGACGAAGTCCGTGAAAGGTTCTTATTGGAACAAAAAATAGAAAAATTACGAAAAAACTCTCAACTTCCCAATTGACAATTAATAAATTTCAATCACAAATATTTGATTGAAATTTATTAATTGTCAGTTAGGAATTTTATGTCACGTCAAATATTACGTCAAACGCTCAATATTTCAACTTTGGAAAAGTACTTTTCAAAGTTACGTCTAGTCTGCGTCCAGTAGTAACATTGCGTTTCGCAGTCATTTGTTCAGCCTGTCTGGCGGAAAAAGGAATGCCAGTCTTTTTTCCTATTCCCATAGCAACTTGTGCGAACATGACATTTTGCGAATGTGACATTTTGCGAATGTAACATTTTGCGAATGTGACATTTTGCGAATGTAACATTCTGCGAATGTAACATTGTGCGAACGTGACATTTTTGCGAATGTAACATAGTGCGAACGTGACATTTTTGCGAATGTGACATTGTGCGCCGGGAGGCTACGCCATCAGGTGGACCGTCAGCCTGTCTGTCTATCTTAACATAAAAAAGAGTAGGTACCTACGCTACGGACATCTGCCTGGTCTCTAGGATACATAAGTTTAAGGCATTTTGACATGGTCCAATCTTCACACATTTAGACAATTCTTAATAAATAGTGCGTGTAGGCAATAAAAGTTTTGTTGACGATTGTCCACAACCAATTTTGTTCCCAACGTCTTAGCTAGAAATGTCTCCAGTCTGAAGAGGAAAATGGGCCGCAAAAAGTGTAAGAAATTCGGAGCCCTCGGTATTATGTCATTAGCTTTGTTCTTTTTCTTGGTCCACTTGGACTGAATGGCGTACAAATGAAGCATTGATTATCGTATCATTGAATTAGGATGTGTGTGGACCGAACCATTGCCAGTATATAAACCATAATTAATAATTTTTCAATCCAAAGTTCTGCAATGTATTGTTAAAAAATAAAATATAAATGAAGTTCTAATAAACAGTCTTCACATTTATGTCTGAAATATAAATGGATGATGCAATGATGACATTCTATCTAAAATTTTACGCTTATAATTATGTTAATTTGCTTAATCTAAACATCCGTACTAAATATTATAAATGCGAAAGTATGTTTGGATGTTTGTAACTCTTTCACGCAAAAACTACTGAATCGATAATCATGAAATTTTGCATACACTTTGTCTGGGACGCCAGAAAGGTCATAGAGTACCTTTCATCCAGAAAAAAGAACTATTCCTGAGGGATAAATAAAAAATAAAAAACTAACGCCTGGCCAAAGTGTTATAGCAACACGAGGTTAAGCGTTATATTGCTTTTTTTAAAAATTACCAACGCGGACGAAGTCGCGAGCACCAGCCAGTAATCTACATATATATAATTAAAATTTTTGTTTAAATATTGCACTTTCTATTAAGAAAAAGCTCTTCGACCTGAATAAGTTCAACACAAACGAGGGGAAAATTCCTATTCCTTGCTTTAAGTAATCAATTGCTACATAAATATAGATTATCTACATACAATGGCATGATTACTGCCTAAAATATTTTTAGGATGGAGACATAAATAAAATTAGTATTGTATTAATTAAGTTTCAAGTTAAAGTTAGAATGTTATGTAAGTAGTAGACGTGTAGGAACATACACGTAGACAGGCCTCTGTTGCCTCCTATATCGCTGTCATGGGAGTAATCTGGTTACATGACGAATTTAATTTCGCGTTTGGCGCTCGTAATGCGAGCTCCGGTTATTCCGGTTATGGCCGATGTTTGTCTTAATTGCGCATTGTGCCAACCCTAAGAGAAAACCCTAAATCTATATTTACATTTATTTTGCTAAAGATTTGATTCAGCTGTAAACGAAATGATTAATTACTTATGATTAGAGAAGATCTTGTTTAAATATCATTGCACAACCAAAAACATATTTATCTTAGATTAGTGATAATTATTATTTACTAGCTGTTGCACGCGACATGATATGGCGTAACTTTAGAAACTATGTTACTCTGTGGTAATGTAGCTTTCTATAAGTGAAAGAATTTTCAAAATCGGTAAAGTAGTTTTTGAGCCTATTCATTACAAACATACAATACAAATCTTCCCTCTAAGTATATTAGTATAGATTAGTAATATTTATAAATACAAAATTTTTACACAAGATGTTTTGTTACTCTTTAAACACTACTCAACCAATTTTAACGAATGTTTTTATAGGTATATAGTTTATAAAAAAAAAAGCTATAATTTATAAGGATAGAAATACGAATTACATTACTTTACTTAAGGTTCATTTATGTCCAGTAGAGTACAGAGCTTTTTATGTCTATTGGACTTTTTGTAATGTTTATATTTTTTAATTATTTGTTTAAAATTTTCCAAAGACGTGAGAGTGTACTAATATAGCACTATTAAAGGAGCCTTTTATAATTGTGTTATACTAGCTGGTGCCCGCGACTTCGTCCGCGTTGAAATGTCCTTTCTGGTGTCCCAGACAACGTGTATGCAAAATTTCATTATGATCGGTTCAGTAGTTTTTGCGTGAAAGAGTCACAAACATCCATACATCCAAACATATTTTCGCATTTATAATACTAGCTAGTGCTCGCGACTTTGTCCGCGTTGAATATTAAAAAAAAAGCAATATAACGCTTGACCTCGTGTTGCAATAAAACTTTGGCCAGGCGTTAGTTTTTTATTTTTTATTTATCCCTCAGGAATAGTCCTTTTTTTCTGGATGAAAGGTACCCTATGTCCTTTCTGGTGTCCCAGACAACGTGTATGCAAAATTTCATCGCGATCGGTTCAGTAGTTTTTGCGTGAAAGAGTCACAAACATCCATACATCCAAACATACTTTCGCTTTTATAATATTAGTACGAATATGTTTAAGAGAATATCAAAGAAGTATGGTTAAACCAAGCCACATTCAATCATAGAGCTGCACGATATTACGAAGTAATAAATTTGCAGTTAATAAATGGATTTTTTATTTCTCAGCAAAGACCAACGATGAGGAGAATGGTCTTTCCGCCTCGGGACGAGCTTTTTCGTGCCGTTTCAAAGTCTCTGCTCGTTGCATAATTAATTAACCTCATAAAGGCTTTGTGCTAAATATCACTCATTTTATGTACATTTAAGACGGGGCCAACTTTACGTTTGACTAGAATGTTTTTTGAATTCTACATTGATTTCTGTCATTTTTTTTGTGTCAATCTATACAAATATTATAAGGAGAAAAATTTGTATTTTTGTATGTTTGTAATGGAATAAACTCTAAAACTACTGAACTGTTTTCAAAAAACTCTTTCACCTATAGAAAGCTAATGTAATCAGCGAGTAACATCCGTACTATCCGTACTAATATTATAAATGCGAAAGTATGTTTGGATGTATGGATGTTTGTGACTCTTTCACGCAAAAACTACTAAACCGATCACTATGAAATTTTGCATACACGTTGTCTGTGACACCAGAAAGGACATAGGGTACCTTTCATCGTTCAACGCGGACGAAGTCGCGGGCACCAGCTAGTATATTATATATGAGCAATAAATATTGAATAAATGTTTTAGCATCCAAGAAAAAGGAACGTGGACGAAGTTCACATACTTATAAAACTATTTTTCTTGATTTTTTTTAAATAACTCACTTTTCCTAGGTGAGTATTAAGTTGGCGGCTGCGTCTTAATAGGAGTGGCAGTGAGCCAGGCGGTTACTTAACTATGCAGTTAAGCAGCGGATTATGTGCTTATTACAATATATTCTCGGAGAGAAATCGTTTTGCTCTGACAAAATATGCGAAGATGCACTTATTGTAACTTATTGTGTAACTATTTCATAATAACATATTGAG
This sequence comes from Synanthedon myopaeformis, assembly GCA_944738685.1. NCBI lineage: Eukaryota > Metazoa > Arthropoda > Insecta > Lepidoptera > Sesiidae > Synanthedon > Synanthedon myopaeformis. The sequence continues at coordinate 211,834 of OX122930.1, forward strand.
AAAAGGGGTTAAATGTTGACAATGGCGGAATGTTTTTCAGACAGACGGCTGCATCAGCCGTAAAAGCAGAATTTGTGATTGTTTTTGTTTCGATTTTTATTACAAATTAATATCGTTTAAATTGTGTTTATAAATAAATTAATTTATAGTTGAAAAACCAATGAATTGGAGAATAAAAAGTAATAAATCAAACTTTAACTTCAAGTGATATCTATAGATAGCTTATTAAGTTGGGACGCAGAAAATGTAAGTTGGGAAAATAAAAAGTTTAGCAAGCAATATCTAAAGTAAGTTAATACAGTTGAAGTAAGTTAATTATGTAGACGTAGGTACAGTTGGAGTGGAAATTGTAAAATTTTGCCACCTAATTAATGCTAAGTATTAAGGTGAGCGAAGTTATTGCGGTCTCTGAAATTTGACGTTAATGTTCAGACCTTTTTTATGACTTCAAAAGTAAATCCCAGATATGAAATATCATTCTTTTTTTTACAAAATATTAGGTACTAATTTGCATAAAGGATATATAATTTTTTTTTTAATAATATTTAACAATTTTAAGACTAATATATAAAGTAACATGTAAAATGATGACACTAAAAACCACTGAGGTGTAATTTCGTGTTATCATTTGTAATTATTAATAAAATATATCTATACTATTAATTACAATTTAAAAAATATTCCTTTAACTTAAATTTAATATTTTTAAATGTTATATTGATTTTATAACATTTAAAAATATTATATAGATATATAATATTTTTAAATGTTATATTATATAATTTTATATGTTATGTTATATTATATAGATCTGAAGGTAGGCTGTTGATAAGGTGTGCTCTGTTGCATACAGGATGTTCCATAAATTTTTAAAAAGATTTCATTAAAAAAAAATGTCTCAGTAGTGAAAACGAAAACTGATTGTTTATTGGTAAAATCTTACAATGCTTAAAAAGACCGTTCTAATCGTTATAGTATTTATTTTTAATTTTATATGAGACTAATGTTTTTAGAATTTTTGTTTGTAATTTGTAGATTTTGTTCAGATAAGTTTTTGTAGGTTCGACCGTAACTACTAATTCCATACTGTATATAGGATTCTGCCAGTTCATAATAAAGCATAAGTTTCGCCTTGAATGGTATACGATTTTTTAATATTGTAATAATTTGCAAGGAAAATCCTTAGGCTCGAATTCACCAACAGACGGTTATTTTTAAACAGCTGTTTAAAATTTAAACAGCCGTTTAATAATATTTTGTTGTTCAAAATCGCTAAAATGCGGGTTAAACGCCCTAAACATCTGATTAACTTAATGATTAATCTGATGTTTAGGGCGTTTAACCCGCAGTTTAGCGATGGTTATCAACAAAATATTATTAAACGGCTGTTTAAATTTTAAACAACTGTTTAAAAATAACCGTCTGTTGGTGAACTCGAGCCTTAATAAAATAATTTACATGCACATTTAAGTTAATTCATTGTGTTAAAATTATAAGGGCCTCTTAGTATTTTCAGAAAATGGAACAAATCGTTTGGAAATCTGTATTGGTTAAGATTACTATAACTATTTATAGGCTAAGTGGGAGGAGAGCTTAATCGCGAAAGTACACAATGTCCAAGATTAGATAAACTAAACTATTGAATAAGAAATGTATACATACTCAGTGGTTATCATTAAGGGATGTTTAAGTATATCTTTTATTCAATTTTTATTTTATTAACATTTTATTTTATTTACAAAAGAATAATACCCTATTAAAATGATTCTATCTCGAATATGAAATATCGATCTAATGAGAAAAATTTCTCACTAGTTCCATTTAGGATATTAGATCTTGTGTTGTGAGAGTTATCCTACACAAATAAACATAATAATATAATTATTTCGTTTACTAGAAAGAATAATTAAATAATGAAATATTTATTGTATCTTTGTTAAAACAACCTTTTTCAGAATATATATAACAGTACCTATTAATTGAAATTTAACAGTTTTAGTTGCACACAATAATACAGATATTTTTAATTATTGCTTTATTTAAAACATTTGTGTATTTGCATGTGCGAAAGTTTTTTGAAGTTAATATGAAAACATTCAGTCCGACATGCAACTGATTTTGCCATCCATTCAGGTAATGTCACGTCATTGTATAATATGTAAGCCAGGTGGGTAATCGATGGACTCTATAATTAACTCTGCGATATTTCCGTTAAATGACATCGGGTATGCGCCAATGAGCTTGTAATTTATTTCGGAACTAAATGAGTTTAACCGGTAGGTCGCGTCGAGGGCTCTCCCACACTTTATCGACCAACAGACCGGACAAAAAGACATGTTGTATCAATGGAATTAAGTCACTTGTACGTATGTATACCTTGTGTTATAATAGAGTTAAAAAAAATGCCAATTCAAGACAGCAAAGACCGCAGGTCACTAAACAGGTCCTATTGATTTTACCAACTTATGGCATACTTAGTAATATGGAAAAAATCTTGACAAATATTATGTAATTTTTTTTTTTACATAATATTTTTGATATTTATTTGATTTTTTTAAATTAGTTGTTATATTAAACAGAAATTTCTCTGTATTAATTATTCTCTTATGTATTGTAACTCCTTGAAATATTGTAACTCCTTAAATAGAAGAAGCTAGTCCCATTGTTCTAAAATTGTATTTTAAAACCCATTCTATCTTAATTATAAACAAACAATTTTAAACTCTTGATAATATTAATAAAGATGAGCCAACTGCTAAAGTGAATGGAATTATCATTTTGATATTATTCTTAACAATCATGTGAAAATATTTTGAAAGTTTTTAAAGCATACAATGCCCTATAAGAGTATTTACGGAATTTTTCATGCAAAAAAGTCTTTAAGTATTTGAAAATTTTCGCCTTTTCAAGAGTAAAAAGCAGTAATTTTTTTTAGCAATTAACTGAACATAATCAGATAGTTAATAGTCATTCTTAGTAGGTGTCGGGATACAAAGTTGAGGCGGATATCCTAGTCAATATGATTTTATAGGATATGCACATTGATGCACGTGACGTGGATACAATGCATTATGCATGCATATGCATCCCATTTATGATAGTTCGATACTTGGAGAGTAGTTTCACAGTTTGCTAATAAATACAACAGCTTATGGACTCGGGTAACATTTACATGAATTTTATAGCAACTATAAAACAACTATATATTTACTATAGCCTTATATATATATATCTATACAAGATAATTTTATTTTTTAAGTAAAATACAATTGATTCTTAATTATGTAAGCACATTTTCTATCTTAATTTATTAAAAAAAAAGGCGATGTGTGTATGTATATGTCCCGTATAGACTCGAAAACCGCTGAACCGATTTTGATGAAACTTTCAGACAATCTTCAGATTAGTCCAGCGGGTGTTTCTGTGAAGTTTGGTAGCGACGAAGTCGCGGGCATATAGACATAGACAAATCAGCATTTATAGACAAAATAAGGCTTAGAAGGTTTTGGTATTTAGGAAATGGATAAGTTTGTGAGTTCGGTTTTAATATGTTTTTTTCCCAAAAGAAAAAAAAAGGCCAGGTTATGAACGATGTTCTTTACGCTTTATAAAACTTATAAAATAAATATTGAGGTCACACAATAAGAAACCATGTTAATTCTCTACGGTCAAAAACGAGCCCTTCTATTTTTTCAACGAAGATGAACTTTGCCAGCTCTTAACGGCCTCATTCCCAAATTATCTGAAAACTAAAAGCAATTTCGAACAAAAAGTTCTCTGTGCGACCGTAAAGTAATCAATCAAATAATTTCCTAACAAAAATGTAATATAGGCCGGGTCTCTTCCAATTCTTATTAGTTATGCATTTGACTGAAATTCTCCCCCATTTATATCAAGTAAGGAATTACAATTAATTAACCTCGTTCCGAAGTTGTACGGGGAGATACACCTCATTTTGTCTACCCTCTCATAATTCAGAGCATATCATATGTCTGCTGCGGCTACTTATTTCAAAATATATATCGCTTACATAATTTTTCCAATGTCCTTCTCGTAAAAAACACTGTACATTGCGTCTGTATTTAAAAAATGCTAAAACACGGCCATAGTGATCCAGAAATGTATGCCACGCGTTGCGGCGTTAGCTACTGGATCGTGTCGGCGTGGTATCGCAGGAGGCTTTCACATCCGTTCGGTATGTTAGACGTTACATTGCAAAATTTAATTGAAATACATTTATTTAATGTCATTATTACGCCTCCGTGCGTCTGATTTCGTTATCAATTTAAATGTGATGCGTTTCTTTCTTCTTCAGATGCCTTACGTTACGAGTCGACACTGAGGAAGGTCTATTGCTAAAGTGCTTAATACCATAGACAAAAGTCTCATGAGCGATTTAAAAACACTACATAATCTATGGGAGAGCTCAATGCTTAATATTTCTCTGATAATAACAGTATTATCAGTATCAGTAGGAGACCATAGACATATTATTATCCCACAAGTCACAGGTATTGTTACCGATTTTAGTAGAATTGAGGATGTCATCAATACTCTTTATATGAGTATTGAAAAATTTAAGAAAAATAGTGACTTGTACATTTTGAAGTTAACAATTAATGACATTGTTCCTTGTACAAGAGTCCACGAGTAATTAATTATTACAAAGGTAAGTTACAAAACTATACAAAGCAACTATTTGTATTTAATTAAATTTAAACCATTTATCAAAACTACTAAGTATACTGTTGTCAAAAGATATCTTGTTAATAAAATTAATTGAGTGAATTATTTATTAATAATAAAAAAAAAGTAACAAAAAAAAAACTTACTTACTCACTTAAAAGAATTAAAATATTGTTTGTAAAATTTAAATAAAAAAATTTTCCTTGTAGAAACAGCTATATATTATATTTGTAAAGGTTTTTTTTATATGACATACTTAGTTATATAAATAGAATACCTGGATGATACGATTCTCAGATCGTATGAATTTAGTTCTATCATCCGAAACTATTTCAAGTAAGTATAATATGGCGTAAGTGGAGCGAATGAGTCGAATGTGTCGTGAGCGTGATGATTTTGTCATTGCTCGTTCGAATGGGATATATGTTTTTGGGTAAAGGGTTTATTGGCCACGTGTTGGTGGATTCCCATCGCATAACGTATCGGTTTCCGATCATAGACTAGAGCAGTCTACCTCGCGGCGTGGGGGCGTACGCACGCAATCTTCGGCGAGCCTCTCGTCAAAGAATTTTTGTTTATCAAAACCATGTGCGTTGTGTCCGCTGTCATTCATTAGACAAGACGACAACTAACATTAACTGTTTTATTGACTTTGAACTTTACAACGGTTAAGTGTGATTGATCTATATTATATTAAATGTAGGATTTGAGATTTTCGGTGTGTGTATGGAGTCAGATGTATCCTCGAAGGTTCCGGTGTGATGGAGGAAGGGGGTGTTTCATCGTTGTGATGCTGATGATGAATCATGTGCGGGGATATTTGGAAACCGAGGAGTTTATCAGCGATCTAGACAAGCCTAGTGAGTGGTTTTGTACGGTATTTTATTGTAAAAAAATTATATATGTTTAAGTAAGATTTTTGAATTGTCCTTGGTTAATATAAATGTTGGTTAATATTATTTACGTATATTTCTGTAATATTTTCAGTTATTTATTAACAAATTTGTATCATTTTTTTAATTATTTTACTCTTAAACCGGACTGTTGAATTTCCATTCAAATTATATAAAAATATTTTATAAAACAAATATAAAAATATTTAAATTAATAATTAAAATCAAATCATAAAACTAACAGGCATACATATACAATACCTACCCAATAATAGTTTATCCAAGCTGACTTCTTTTTTTAAAATTATTACTTAATAAATTCGAAAAGTATAGTTTTTATTTACTTATTTAAGGGACGCTTTACTTTTATTTATTTACTAGCTGGTGCCCGCGACTTCGTCCGCGTTGAACGATGAAAGGTACCCTATGTCCTTTCTGGTGTTCCAGACAAAGTGTATGCAAAATTTCATCGTGATCGGTTCAATAGTTTTTGCGTGAAAGAGTTACGAACATCCATACATCCAAACATACTTTCGCATTTATAATATTAGAACGGATATATTTGAGGTTAATTATTTAAGGGATTTATTTATTATATTTATATAACTAAGGCTCGAGTTCACCAACAGTCGGTTATTTTTAAACAGCTGATTAACGTTTAAACAGCTGTTTAATAATATTTTGTTGATCACCATCGCTAAACTGCGGGTTAAACGCCCTAAACATCAGGTTAATTATTAAGTTAATCAGATATTTAGGGCGTTTAACCCGCATTTTACCGATTTTGAACAACAAAATATTATTAAACGGCTGTTTAAATTTTAATCAGCTGTTTAAAAATAACCGTCTGTTGGTGAACTCGAGCCTAAATAGCTCTTGTCCTCGACTTGATGCCCGTCCCTTGGTAACAATGCTTCTTTCTGGTTTAAAGGTTTATACCTTAAGTTCTTTTCTGCAACTGTAGCTACCTACCTCTGACAACGTAGGTACCTATCTATAATGCAAAATTTAATAATTTATCGATTAAGTAATTTAGGAGTGAAAGAGTAACAAACTCTCATTAATTATATTAGTTAGGAACATTATGTAAGTACTTACACGCTATTTCCATTGGTGAAAACTGTATCAAAATCCGTTAGGTTCTTTATAAGAATTAAAGCGGAATATTAGACAGACTGACGGTGACTTTGTTTTATACATCGATGGTTTTATACTATTTAGAGACTAGCGATCGTTTTATACTATTTAGAAACCTGCTTCCTTTATTGCTCTTTCCACCAGTGAAAGCCTTATCAAAATCCATTGCTTGGCATGCTGTTTACAACATGCCAAGCAATAGATTTTGATACGATACAATTCTGATGGATTTGGTGAGAATTTATTTATTTAATTATTTGGCTTTAGAGAAAATAAGCGGAGGAGCAGACAGGGACTTGGTTTTATGCTATTTAGAAATATATATATTATGTTCTTCTTCATTTATATATAAAAATATTAAGTTGGTTTATGTACGCTTCAAAAACTCGAGAATAGGTAAACCTATTTTAATTCTATTATTACACACGGAAAGATGGTGTATGGACACATCATATGGAAAGGGGGAAAGTTTGTATTTGTATATAAAAATTGTACCCCGAACGAAGCCGGGTGCGAGTGAGTCACCATTTATAAATGAAAACGGTAAGTTGGTTTGTGTGTGCTTCAAAAACTCGATAATGTTTATACCGATTTCAATTCAGTTTTCACATATTGAAAGAGGGCTGAACTGGGAAGGTTTGTACACATATAAAAATTGCACCCCGGGTGAAGCTGGGAACGGGTCGCTAGTTTAGTTATGTACGTATATAAATATATATATTTGTTTATGTATAAGTGAAATACAAAAGGCTATACTATCTTCCGCAATAAACCTTTACGGAATGAAGAGACTTATTCGCAATTCAATAGATGCGTCGACTTTAATATAAGATAGGTGAAATGGGTGAATCGTGTACCAATGTACTGGAGGCGACAGAAGAGCACTATGTTTTGTGCCTAAATCTAGGTACGGTTGAATCGAGCGCGTCTAGATTTTGGCACCTAAAAGCATAACTGTGTAGTAAGATTTTAACACAAAATAATTTCAAATACGGTTGATATTTTGAAAGGAACTGCACAGGAAATAGATTATTTTATTGAAAGGCATTCATTCGTTATAGGTTTATTAAAATTTAACTTTATTACTTATCTTTGTAGCGACAAGCTACAAATTACCTATATATATTATATATATATTATAGCTTGATCAAGACAAAATCATACCTCTGGTTATGTTATAAATGTTTAAGATTTTGAAAACATATGGAATTCAATCAAGCGTTGATCAAATTTGAACACTTAGCACACAGATAATCATTCAATAGATGGAAATTCAATTCAATAAGGATTTTTCTATTTATAAGGTAATTTTTTTAAACCCCAACGCATTTAGAAAAATAGAAATATGACCTATGTGTTATGTATATTTGTCTGTCTGTGTCTTCGTAGTTCCCAAACGGATGGGCCGATTTTAATTCTGTTTTTTTGGTTTGAAGGCTGACGTGATCGAAATGGTTTTTAACTATAACTTATGAAAATTTGTTCACCCGTTTGAAGATCATAATCCCATTCCCTAGTCGGGGAACATTAACTGCCACGGGTTCGATTGATGTAAAATTTGGAATGTAAACTTCGGTGGTATTTCCATGACATGGTAACCTTGACCTGATGCTGCGGCATCAAGTAGTCTGCGAGACACCCAACTCCTCAGCAACTGACAGCAGATATAGCGTGTTTGGGCTCAATAGAAAGTCAGGGGTTGGTTTATAATTTTTAATTACAGCTATACGAGTTATAGATTCACTGAGTCGAGCTTATAGAGCGCTTTCTCTTTCAATCAATTCCATACAAAAGACAAGGACAGCAAATCTTGAGTGGGCGTATACAATAATAGGTGAACGTTCACTTTACACTGCTTTTAGCTTTGTAAACTATAATAAAATATTATAGTAATACTATGTAATATTTTATGTATGTACCTACCCACAAACCTACACTTTTTATTATGTATAAACTATTCTAGCTATTAAGTTGTGAATTATTTATTAATTAAGATAATAGACATTTTGGTTCCTGTATTATGAATCCGAATAAAATTAGGAGAGAAAATGTTTAAAATATAAAATATTTTTATTTTACATACTTAATTACATAAAATTATCACAAAATAACATCTATATAATATATTATACTATTTTTTATTTATTTGACTTCACATATAAATTGTGAATAGTTTTTTATTCATTCCAAATCGACTTGCTCATTAGTGATCGTGCTTTAAATGAAATTCAAACCTTAAAATAACAATAAAATCAATAAAACAAGATCAAAAATATTTTTACCTTAAAATATTATAACTATTTAAGCAAAACCGATATTAATACTGCACTAAGGAAAAAACGCTGGTAATATTATTTTAAAATTTGACATTAGGACCTGTCAAATAACTCCTTCGAATTAAAAAACGCAGTATAATAACAGTGAGAGCGTCTGAACAGTGTGAGTTCTACTAACAGACTAAAAAGTACATGTACTGTGTACACTCATATTGTCGGTTATCTCCACCAATCACAGCCGAACGCATTTTCTCCATATAAGCTCGACTCCGTGAATAAGGTATAGTATAACAAAAACAAAAAGAGATCAATTTTATATTATTTATTTAACAGTGGGCGTCTCTTTTACTAATAAATAAAATGCTACTCCTCTAACTTGGCGGTATCTTTCCATAAATTAAACTTCCTTAAGAAAGAAAAAGAATAAATACTAACCTACTTTAAATTTCCTAATAAGGCGAGGAAACTCGCGCCGAACTAATGCGGAGCTTTTAAAAAGACAAAAGCTATCCGTTAGCTTTTAAAAAGCGGTCGCGACTCATCTCTCTATGAAATAAAGATACGCTCAGGAAATTAAAGAAAAGACAAGAATTCATTAAAGCGGCCTGAAGATTAACTGCTTCTGAAAGTATACTGTTCAGCTAAAGCTACCGGATTCTGGATTATTGTTGTGAATTAAAAAATAAATTACTTTTTATTTTTGGATTATTCGGAGCTATACAGTTATTTACCACTTTTGGATATGTCAAGGATAGAGGAATGAACATAGGGTTACCCTATTTTACCCTATGTTTTAACATATACCTAAGGGATAGGGGCGCGAACGAAATCACAGGCACCAGCTAGTATAAATATACCATCTTGAATAATTCATAGATAATGTATAATGTATAGATAATGTCTCTTGCTGAAATATTGTCTTAAAGAATCACTTCGTACAGTCATTTATTTTACATTTGACTGGTCGAGTATTAATCAATCAGTGATGTCCAAATACATTACCGATTCGATTTCTTATCGTTTAATGTCGATCGATTCGATTTACAAACGACTTTATTTATGAACAAATTATAATCGATTTAACGGATTGATATTTTATTTCTGCCCAATATGCATTGTTTTATTAAAAATCATGTGTTTAAAATTACAATAATTTATATGCTAAAATAAACCATATGGCTTTTTTTAGTAATTTACTAAAAATAGTGATTTATATATTATAAATATTAATTAAAAATTCGTGTCAATTAATAAGTATAAGAAATAAAAATATTAGAATTTGATTTTTATAACTACAAAAATACTAAAGGATTTGTTCCGATTCATTTATTATTTGCAATAAATTGTCAATTTACGATGATATGATAAGCTATTAGGGAAATAAAATCCTTTTTAATTTCATAATCTAACAAGTTAACAAATAAGTCGTGTTGTAAGTCAGTTTTATAGCAAACAAATGGGTTATGCTGCAGTGTGCCTCGGATGCATGCCCTCAACTCTGGACGCTTGGCCGCCTCACCAACACCACCGAGTATCTATTCTACAGAGCGACAGGTCCCTAGAAGCGTAAATTTTATTAGCCTATTCTTGTAGGGCTGTCACAAAACACAAAACACAAAACTATTGCATCTGCGTCGCTCGCGCGCGTCCGACTCCCTCTGCCACTCACGTTTGTGTTCGTGAACCCGTCGGTGAAAGGTCACGCACACATAGCTGCGCGCATGTAGTGCAGTACCTACCGCCGCGCGCTTGTATGAAGCTGTTCCTCTGTTAGGATAGATACTCTGTGCCAACACGCTCGGAATGATGCATGTACGCATCGGCGAATCTTCGCCTTCCAGATAGGAGAGAGAGAGAGAGAGAGCGGATCTTCCTGTTGTAACTAAGTAATTAATGAAATCTTACATTGCACACTAAATTACAAAATATTTTGTGAAATGTCAATTTTAGTTAGTTTTCACTTTACTGTCTCTCAATTTTAAGATCAAAATGAAACTTTATGCAATATCCTTTACATATTATAATACTTAGCCCATCGCTGTTTTTTGTATGTATGTATGTATGTATGTATGTATGTATGTATGTATGTATGTATGTATGTATGTATGTATGTATGTATGTATGTTCGGGAGTATCACAAAAATTACTGAACGGATTTTCATGCGGTTTTCATCTTTCAACAGAGCCATTCCCGGGGAATGTATAGGCACAGAGGAGATTAAGGTTTTGTGTAAACTGTCTGAAGATTTCAGAAGAAAAAGACGGATAGGTTGTTGAGTATATCCATGTTAGCACTGCTTCTTTAAGTTTTTGTTAATAATAAAATAAAATAAAGCACTTTAAAACACAAAAACTATACCCGTTAGCATGAAATGTAGTTTTGGAAACTCGAATAAATATAAATATACCAACTTTCATTTTGATTACACTCAATTGACATGTTCGTATTTTAAAAACTCTTTCATACCTGTAGCTGGAAGAGTAACATCGCCACATAAACGTAACCATCTCGAAATACGATTTACATACATACTCTTATATATGTATGTATGTATGTACAGTTGGACGCGCAAACGATTCTATTAATACTAAAGGAGGCTCCCAATCTTTTCTATTGCCGAGTATATCGTTCATCTGACAACGCTGGGAGGATCGTAACGTGTGCGTTTTATCTGCGTCCCTTTGATTGTATTCTATTTAACAAAACTGCGAGCCTTCGGGTGCTCCGGGAAGCCGTTGCGTCCTGGAACAATACATCCACTTAATAAATAGACCTAGGGCTGCGCACAACTACGACCTTATCAATTTTCTATCGACCTATATTTGCTATGACAATGCCAGATAGAGAGAGAGAGAGAGAGTGATGACGAGGCTACATGAGGTTCTAATTATTATTACAGTAACCTATACTTATAAATCTTACTTGAATATAACGCACAGCCAATAATTGCCAAGTTTAGAAATCTGAAATTTGGAACATAGGTTTATTTTATATCGTAACGTGTGCTAAAAAAGGATTTTTTAAAAATTTCAACTCCGTGGAAAGGCAAGGCGGGACGCTAGTTTCAATATATAATTTTTGTTTATAAAATTAATAAAACACTTCACAATAAAAGTAATATTTTTAAATATATTTCAAAAAAGTATTTCTATTACATATTACTAGCTGGTGCCCGCGACTTCGTCCGCGTTGAACGATGAAATATACCCTATGTCCTAGACAACGTGTATGCAAAATTTCATGGTGATCGTTTCAGTAGTTTTTGCGTGAAAGAGTTACAAACATCCATACATCCAAACATACTTTCGCATTTATAATATTAGTACGGATCTCGCTCATAATTCGCTTTGAAAAAAAAAATCAAAAATGTACAGATGCACACTGTGCACATCACAAAATTTGTGATGAGGAATTTGTGATGAGGGACTGTAGTAGCAGGCAACACTGCCATCTCCGCAGTCATAGACTGAACTATCTACTTGCCTTACAAAAGATCACCGTGACAGTTTCAACACTTGCGATGCTTTGTTTTGGCGTGAATAAGGAATGCCCGAGCCCATTTCCCTATCCCTTCTTATTCCCTTACCTTTATTCCACTCGAATATCACTTTATCTAGGGCGTTATTAATAAGCCTATCAAGTGGCCCGCCAGTCTATACGCCGAGGGTTTATTATAAAGACTAAAATATTCAACAGTGATATTTTTAAAATGTCTGCAAAACTTGTTCCGCAGAACTTAAAACGTGTGATTACACACAGATTTATGCATGAAGCATAGTCCTTTGACTTTACAGGTAACTTGGCAAAACATTCTTGTTAACTTTCACGTTGAAGGAAAACAGGGTTAGGAAAAAAAAAGGTTCATAAAATAATTTAACGCAAATCGTGGAACAAAAAGCTTGCGGTACTTGTAAACCATCGTGTTTTAAAAAAGGGTAAAACCCTTTATGAATGATCCTTTGTTTCCCGCGGTTTGTTTTCAATTACAAAATATAAGCCGGCGTTCTCTCGGCAAAGAGTTGTTGGATTTACTTGGATGCAGCGAACATCAAATTTGCGGAAATTGAGGACTCTATCAGCCTTTTGTGCTGTCTCCGGCTGCTGTCCGATTCACTATTGATTCATTCTCACAATACCCCATTTTCTATATTTAGTTTGCGAATTTTTCATCTTACGAGTATAAAAAAAGGAAAAATGAAATTTAGTTTTAGAAGTTAAAAAAAACATGTCGCTTAATTTTGTTCTCAAAATAGTGAAAACGCCTATATTTTCCGTATTTATGAAGAGATTGGAAAATATGTATGTATTAAATTATAGTAATCAATGTCGCTTTACACTGCTGTTCAAACATATTAGGGATAGTTTTTATTTTTAGTGTATCTAGATCTAAATATCGTGAAAAAATAAAGACAGTACTTTTTTTCGGGAACAGTACTTTTTTTCTGGATAAAAGGTACCCTGTGTCCTTTCTTGTATCCCTGACCCTATGCAAAATTTCATGATGATCGGTGGAGTAGTTAAAGCTTGAAAAGGTAGCAGACAGACAGACTGACAGAGTTACTGTCTGTCTGTCTGTCTGTCTGTCTGCCAATGTCGTCACAGCGATAAAGATGCAGGCGTTATATTAGGTGTTATACTTTTCATTTTTCAACGCGAAGTCGCGGGCAGCAGCTAGTTATAAAATTAAGCCAGTAATGAAAGGTATTTCAAAGACAGATATTGCTTCTTTTGTCTACCGAGTCGAACCTTATAGTTCAAATCTAAAAATATAACAATCCGTGCCTCAACAAATAAACTAAAAATAGCGAATTCCTGAAATTGGGTTCTTTTGATATTTCTAAGTGACTTTGATTTATCTTATGGTGCTTATTTGACTTCAAATAATTACAAGATTTGTTTAGATATAAATAATTATTTATATGCCTCTTACAGAACAGATAAATATGATCAACACTAAGGTAGGCTGTTGTTTCCCAATCATATAACAATCCGCCTCATCCATTACCTAACTTGAGTTGACACGACATTTGAAACATCCTCAGGTTTCGCTTGTGTTCCTAGCCAACTATATATAGCCCCACCCGAATGGATCTTTTGCCTGTCTGCCGAACTGGTATCACTATAAAATAATTTTGAGAGTTCACTGGGAGCTTTAGGCTCGAGTTCACCAACAGACGGTTATTTTTAAACAGCTGTTTAAAATTTAAACAGCCCTTTAATAATATTTTGTTGATCACCATCGCTAAACTGCGGGTTAAATGCCCTAAACATCTGATTAACTTAATGATTAATCTGATGTTCAGGGCGTTTAACACGCAGTTTAGCGATGCTGATCAACCAAATATTATTAAACGGCTGTTTAAATTTTAGTCGGCTGTTTAAAAATAACCGTCTGTTGGTGAACTCGAGCTTAAGGCTCGAGTTCAAAATCGCTAAAATGCGGGTTAAACACCCTAAACATCTGATTAACTTAATGATTAATCTGATGTTCAGGGCGTTTAACCCGCAGTTTAGCGATGCTGATCAACCAAATATTATTAAACGGCTGTTTAAAAATAACCGTCTGTTGGTGAACTCGAGCTTAAGGCTCGAGTTCAAAATCGCTAAAATGCGGGTTAAACACCCTAAACATCTGATTAACTTAATGATTAATCTGATGTTTAGGGCGTTTAATCCGCATTTTAGCGATTGTGAACTACAAAATATTATTAAACTGCTGTTTAAATTTTAAACAGCTGTTTAAAAATAACCGTCTGTTGGTGAACTCGAGCCTTAGTCGGCCAAATATTGAACCGTAAAATCCGAATTGACAGATTGTTATCACTAATTTAACATTTAATGCGCAGCCCACAACGGAGGAAGCGAAAACCGTAAAACCGATAAAGGTCAGGAAGCATGTTACATATTGTAGTTGGGTATAATTGAGCTGTCAAACGTACCGGTCGTTAATCTTATCCGCGTCGGTAATGAGCGGAGTAAACAACGTTTTTAACGTAATAATACGAGGAAATAAGTGGAAAATTCTCTTTTCCTCATTCATAGAGTACGGAGAGATGAAAGAGCTTCGCTTTAACGTGCTAAATCTACATTTATTAAAAATAATAATAATTTTATTGTAAGGTCGACGAATGTGCTTAAAGTTTTACATAAAATTTCAATTCCCTCTAGGATAAAAAATTAGGTAAAAAAAGCATTTGTATTTTTGTAGGCGACTAAAAAAGTCCTCTCTACAAGTCAAGAGCTTTCATATTCGGTTCGTTTTATAGTAAACATTTTATAAAAGTTTGGTTATTTTCAATTGTTATTGGTTATTTTGAGTATAACATACATACACATCCTAGGACCTCTTTCACCATGTGTCAAGTAGGCTAATCGCCATTTAAAGTCATCGGTAACCGGGAATGATGGAGCTGATACACCTTTGTTTGTACGGTAAAAGACCCAAACATTAAAAAGAAAATAATTAAAAAAAATTCGCCTATCGAAGGACGCAGTAAACCGAGTGCATAATTTAATAAAACATAAAATTATTTCTAAAAGTAACTAATCAACACTTTACTTGTAGTTGGTGAAAGAGGCCCCTAGCCTAATAATTTCGTCTTTGCAATAAATAACTCGAAATATTTATTTGTTTTAAATATCAAATGTTAAATTTAATAAAAAAATAATAATATATAAATAACTTATTGTCATACGTCACCTAAAACCCTCCTTCTTTTTTTATTTTTCTAATCTAGTCAATCTAGATATAGTCTATCTGGCAGGTTATTGGTCAGATGGTTAAAATGATCCAGATATTCTACCTATATCAATTCTAAAGAAACTTCTCCGATTCTTTTGTGTTGATTTTTAAAAAGCTGATTTTATTTGAAACTACTAGCTGGTGCCCACGTCTTCGTCCGCATTGAACGATGAAAGGTACCCTATGTCCTTTCTGGTGTCCCAGACAACGTGTATGCAAAATTTCATGATGATCGGTTCAGTAGTTTTTGCGTGAGAGTTACAAACATCCATACATACTTTCGCATTTATAATATTAAATATACGGATTCTATAAATGGATTTCACTGTTCAAAAGGTCCTTTTGAAATATTTATCGTGATTCCTTCAGTTAGGGCACATTGTTTTAGAGAGAAATTAATTGTAAAATTTAATTTAGTGAAATAGATTTATTTTTGGGGATAGCAGATATGACCCAGTTTCTTTATTTCCTTGTCGTATAATTTTCGTTCGGCTTTTGATATTCATGACCTCCTGATTAATATTGATGACGGAGCCGAACTAGTGGAAGTCACATGCGGGAAAGATTGATCGTCGAGTATTCTCAGTGTTTACAATCACTGAAATAAATACACGTACAACCTTTTCAGTGACAGTAAATTTTTAATTTGTATTTAATTTTTATTAAGTACTAACTTTTGTCTGCGACTTCGTCCGCCCAATTGTATTCATAGACGTTTTTTTTTTTTTTTTTTTTTTTTTCAATTTATATTGCTCCAATATTAAGTCATGTGTTGATTTTTTATTTATATTTGATATTTCGGTATCAGTATTTTTTTTTTAAATGAAACGTATTCCTATTTATACTGTGATACTTTCGTGCTCCAACATTTTAAGGACTCCTATACATTTCTTACGTTGCGATTTGAATGAATGTCTAATGTCTAATGTCCCTGTAACAGTTGGGAGTACATCTGCTTGGTACAAACAGACCAATCAAGTAGGACCAAGTTTTGCAACATACAAAAGCGAAGCCATTTTGAGCCTTGTGTCTTTGCAATAAGGCAAATTACAAATGAGTTTTTATAAAAATGATTTCATTTTTTTTAAATGAGTTTCTAGGCCTTTTTTTGTAATATTTTGCAACAACAAATTAAAATAGCCTATATAGAGGCAGTCTGCAAGTAATTTTATTGTTTTTTAAATGGTCTAATTATTCAGTACTACTTACCGAAACAGACACTGTTTTAGACGTTTTCTCAAAAATGCTTTTGGGAAATGGATCACTAGAATAGGTAAAAAAGATAATTTCAATTTTCAAGCATTAATAAACTGTAGTTAAGTTATTTATTTACCTATATAAATTAAAAATTTGTTTTCATAAGTGATAGATTAACCAATAAATGAACTGCAAGACGTTGCTTTTTGATGGATTTCGCGTTCATTATGATCAGTGTGCTTGAAGTGGTCCATAGAGTTCCACAGCCTTTACTTGGCGTCCAGTTCCACAGCAGAAATCGGTATCCAATTTGTGTTTAAAAGCCTGAAACGTTATTATGTATATATATATGTGTGAAATTTAAAATTTGATTCAATAACTCCGGCTAATAAAAGTTAAAGACTTAGCGGTATGTGAATAATGGCTGGATGTAATAATATAGTTTTCCTTCTCGGCAAAATAAAACACGCTGCTCATCAGTGTCACCAGAGAAAAATGAAGAAGGCTCACCAGAATGTAAAATGCGGATAAAACCCAGGATTCATTATATATTAATTATATATCTCTAATTAAATCCATGAATGACAAAAAACCAAAACAAAAAACCATAACAAAAAAAACCCTGAAATGAAAAAGAAATAATTAAACACAAATCTAAAAGAAAAAATATGTGTGCTTGACCGTGGGAATCTAAAATTTAGATATAAGATCCCTAAATGTTAATAATTTATTCAATAAATGGTCAGGCAAAAACAAACAAGAGTAAAATAAAAAAAATACAATTGCATAAGGATTAAAAATAAACTGCAAAAGATAATAGAATTAAATGAGTAAATTAACAATAAATTTAAAATGAACTAAAACACAAATTATAATAAAAAAAACATTAATCAACAATCTATCATCAGAAATAAGATGAAATACGTACCCATTTATAAACCGGGGTTTTTTACATAAATATTTTAAACTGAATAATTAAAATTTTAAAAGAAAATGAACTGGCAAATACAGGCTATTATCAGCACAAAACTAAACCGCTCTCTCCGAGCGACAGAGAAACAAAAAACGCTCTCTGACTGAAAATTTTGAATATTGAACGTCAAATGCAATTCTATATATTTAAAAAAAATAATAAGTTTTTAAATACTTAAATAAATAAATAAACAAATAAGGTAATATAACTAATAAAATAAATAAAATAAGTAACGCTACGTTACATATCCCCTCTTCCTACAGAAGAATTTTTTTTTTCCGTTAATAGGATAAAAAAAAAATTCTTTGCGCCCATACACAAATGCTACCACTTTCATCCTACGTTCAAAAAATAAAACCTTCCATACTATTAACAGTGAGAATTGCAGCACTAGTTATTAAAACTGTGTTGTGGTACTCAAATGTTTCCTTTCAAAAAAACTAATTCAAGATATTTTCTTGAAGAAGTAACTTGCATAAGATAGGGCAGTAGTATAAAACTGCTGACCTTAAAGCAGAAGTGTTTAAGGAACAAATGAGGAAGAGTATAAAGAGAAAAAGAAAAAATAAATTAATTAAAAAAATAATTAATTATTAACATAACTGAATCCTAACTAGAGGAAACAATTAACACCAAGCGAACAAAACGCCCAGACAACTAAGCATTCAACCAAAGAATACTTAAACAAAATAGATTCCTTAAAAACAAAAAGGAACTACATTGTTAATAATAACAAACGCCCAGACAAATAACTAGACGATAACTTCAAGGCTTAAATTATTTTATTTAATAATCCGCCCTGCTTATGAACTTTAAGGCTTGTTTAAAGAGTTGTAATCCGCTCTGCTTATGAACTTTAGGGCTTGTTTAAAGAGTTGTAATCCGCTCTGTTTATGAACTTTAGGGCTTGTTTAAAGAGTTGTAATCCGCTCTGTTGGTATAATAAAAACTAATTAGTTAAATAATTAAATAATAACTAAATAAATGAATAACTAAGGAATTAATAATATTAAGTAAATATAATATTATGTATTATAATACCTAAATAATTATTATACAAATCATCTGGAAAGGTCTGGAGCCTAGATGAAAATATTTGAAATGAATATATGAAATATATTATTTAAAATATATGTTTATATATTTAAAATTTAAAATATATATTTAAAAAAAAATTTAAAAAATATAAAAAATAAAAAAAATAAAAATTTAAAATAAATTTAAAATATATAAAATATAAATAAAATTTAAATATAAAAAAATATATATGAAAAAATAAAAAAAATAAAAAAAATAAAATTAGATGAAAATACTAATTCCTTTTTTTTTAAAAACAACATCTTATTTGTGACGATAGTGACAAATTAAATCAATAACCTATTTGCCTGTTACAACAAAATAGCGAATGACATCTTAAATATTAATAATTTATTAAAATAATTAAAATAAATTAACATGAAAAAATGAAAATTAAGAAATAATTATTCTGAAATAACAAATTAATTAAAATGTCATTCTGCAACAAAAACAGGAAATTGAAGAAATTAATAACTTACAAAAAATTCAATCAACAGAATTAGTGAATCAAATATTGAAAAATAAATAAGATAATATATATATACAATTTCACGTACTTTACAGTAACAACAATATATGTTATCTGTAAAAAAAAACAAGTTGGGCGCCAATGAAACGTTATTATATATATATATATATATATATATATATATATATATATATATGTGAAATTTAAAATTTGATTCTGTATAATTATTTAAAATTTAAAATTGTCGATTACTTCATACTTTTCTATATTTCTCCATTACAATGGAGAACAATGGAGTCTCTATCGAATGGTGATACTGATATTTTCTAATTAGTCTTAACAATGTGTTAACCGACGCTCTTACCGTGTTGTCGCCACATTGTTTGCGGTAAGACTGGTAAGCTTGTTCGTTCACAGTTACTGACTCGTTTCTTTGTCCCATATATATATAATATGTTTTTTATATTATATATATATATATTATATATATATATATATATATATATATATATATATATATATATATATATATAATATAAAAAACATATTATATTTGTATTTTATATTTATGTTGAGTTTCAATACCTCTCAGGCATATTTGAATATTATTACGTATTCTTGATCGTAACGTTTGACAACGTTTTATATGTAAGACAAGGAAGTATACAAAAGGTTCTCATCACTTACTTAAGTTGCCAATAACCTTTGTATTTCTTTATTCTTTCCATATTTATTCCTTTTATTTAACATATTATTTCTTGACGCTTTTACTTACATTAAATATAATACACCCTCGATATTTATTCCTTGTATTTAATATTTCATCTTTCTCTAAATTTGTAATAAGTTCAAAAAACATATATATATATATAACGCCTACACTGTATTATTATAGGGGATGATGGAATATTATGCAATAAGAATAATGCTTTAACGCATAAGAGCTTTTAAAATGGTCAATATTGTTGCATTTACCATCAGTTCTATTAAATAAACAAATAAATATCTTCAAACATTCCACACAGCACCATCTAGTTTCACAGTAAGCAACTAATGCTTGTATTGTGGATAGACAGTTGATATAATACATTGATTACTTTTTTTTGTAAATACATACATATTATAAATATAAAACATCCATGAGTCAGGTACAAAGGTAAAATGTTAACACATAAACATTCGCCCATAGCGGGATTCGAACTCGCGACCGTTTGGTTAACAGCTAGGGTTACTAGCCACTAGACCAAACGTGTCGTCATAGTTGATCTTTTAACATTTATTTGTGATTTTCAAGAACACATGTAATATAATAATTATCAGCCTCAGAGGACCCAGGAAACTCTCATCAGTCAAATAATTATTATTGAAATGGAAAACTCCTTTAGGCGCGTTGAACTCGCGACACTGTTACCGTAACCGACACTTCTGTATATAAGTATGTACTTTCCTGACGATTTATTCAAGTTTTCACTTCTGTCGGCACTCCCGGAGTGCCACTGTTTTTTTTTGTTTTGTTACTCTTTTAAAAGAGGGCTTTTATATAAGAACCTTATTATAGAAAAGTGTACGTATAGACAAAAATATTGATTTTTCTTAAACCTTGTTCGATTATACAGCCTACTTATTATTGTGTCTTGTGTTATATTACTGACATATATTGGATATATTTATGTAATATGTAATAATTAATACGGACAATTAACAAGTTAATACAATTTAATTAATAAGATTAAATTGGATGACATTATTATCTCGATGACGGAACAATAGAGTTCATGATAATTGAAATCAAATCAAAGTTATATCCGTACTATATATACCTTACTAATATTATAAATGCGAAAGTATGTTTGGATGTTTGTAACTGTTTCACGCAAAAACTACTGAACCGATCACAATGAAATTTTGCATACACGTTGTCTGGGACACCGGAAAGGACATAGGGTACCTTTCATCGTTCAACGCGGACGAAGTCGCGGGCACCAGCTAGTATTGCAATAATTCTAACATGTATCTATCATTCCTTACTCCCTCAGCGAATCCTAACAGCACACATGCTGTTATTTCACTGTTGATCTTCTGTAAGAGGGTAGTTACTGTCGTCAAAATGGCTACTAATACTACTTATTTTTTTTTAAGATTTACATAATATGAAAGTGACTGCACGGATACGGATTAAATACACATGAAATATTGTATGTTTGTAACTTACATTAGGCGAAATTATTTATTATACTATATATTCGTGCATTACATTTAATTAACACCGATAAACCGATGTCTAATTTTTACCATCGATAACGTTATAGAAAATTTATTTCTATAATCGCTCTCGACTTCGCTTGAGTGCATTTTTTTTTTCTGAAAATTATATATAAAAACCTTCCTCGTTTTACGTTCTTTACATTAATGAAAAGCACATTAAAATAAGTCGCGTAGTATAAAAGTTCAAAGCGTTACATGCGGCGGGAAGCGACTATGTTTTATTATAAGAAGATTTCTAAAGTGTCCAATAGAAAAGACGATCATTCTTCAAGTGGTATCTTATCTGAAATAACTTCTAATCCGCCTAATAATCCAACAAGTTAATTTATTGTTATATTATTTACAATACGTCAACCAGTGTTGAGTGTCATTTGTTAGCGGAGTTGAGCTTTAGACGTTCCGTTACGAATGTTCAACCGATTAGCGAATCGAACAAGTCAGTGTTTCCAAGTTCGGAACTCCATGGAAGTCGTTCAGTTAATTTATCATGCGAGAGATAAGCGTTACAATTCGGAAATTTATTTGGATTTCCAAACTTGTCTTCTGTCTCGTTCTAACTCGTGGCAGTCGATATATTCTCCTCCGCTCCAACGGAGTGGATGTCAATTAGCTTTGGATACACTTCGGGGTTAATTTTCTTCCTATCAGTATTTTCAACTTGTTCAAGATTAAAGTTAGATTACAAGTTAAATTAATTTCGCCTTTGAATGTTTACTAGATCAGTAGTGATCAGTTCGGTTGGGGATTTAGTAGTTTCGGTGGTTCGTTTATAATTGATAGATAACGGTGTTGTGGAGTTTTACACGTGGCCTTGTTTCTCGTTTGTGTAACATTTTCAATTTGAAATTATTGTTTTGTATTATCGTTCAAACGATTATTATTTTACAATTTAGAAACTTTAGAAACTACATGTATTAATTTTTTTCTTTTCTCGTAAATTATGTAATATACCTAGTCAAAGATAGTCATGTAATCATGTAGTCAAAGATGTCTCAAAATTAGGCCCCCAAAGAAGAGTGCGTAAATAATGGCAGCATTCTTATAACATTTGAATTTATTAAAAATTAGTCTCATTTAAGGGATTTTTTTAAAAAAATTTAGGACTATTTTAGAATAGATAAATAAATAAATAAATAATAAATAAATATCATCACACATTCCACACAGCATCATCTAGTTCCACAGTAAGCAACTAATGCTTGTATTATGGATACCAGGCAGTTGATATACTACATAGATTACTTTTTTTTTGTAAATACATACATATTATAAATACAATACATCAATGACTAAGGTACAAAGGTAAAATGTTAACACATTTGCCCCTAGCGGGATTCGAACCCGCGACCGTTTGGTTAACAGCTAGGGTTACTAGCCACTGACCAAACGAGTCGTCAACGTGTGTAGATGAGAAGTTATTTAACCTTATTTTTTTGTTCAAAAGATATCGTCTGTAGAACTGTGAATAATAACTATCGATTATTTTAAAATTGAGTACACTAAAAATAGGACAAAATGAAACACAATATGAAGAGACTGCTATCTCTTACTAACTTACTCAAACTCAATATCACCATGGTGATATTCGTGCTAATTTTCTTTGAAAAGGTTGCAGAATAATAATTTATTAAAGAGTGCTAACCTATTTCTTCGCAGATTATTAAAAATGTCAGCCACGCATTAAAGTTATGTGTCACATAAAAGTTGGTTCCGATTAAGTCGTATTTAAAGTCGTTTCCGATGCGTTAAACGTTATTGAAAGTATTGAATAGAGCTCTCGTCGGATCCTGTGGGACGCAATTTGTATGAAACGGTGACGAGGGTTACCGACATAATTATCACGTCCTAATATAGCACTTCATGAAGGTGAAATGGTGTAGAAAATTTCTCTACAGAAGGTAACTCGTTTCATAGCTTCCCATCATATTTAATCACTATCCGTATATTATAAATGCGAAAATATATTTGGATGTATGGATGTTTGTGACTGTTTCACGCAAAAACTACTGAACCGATCACAATGAAATTTTGCATACACGTTGTCTGGGACACTAGAAAGGACATAGGGTACCTGTCATCGTTCAACGCGGACGAAGTCGAGGGCACCAGCTAGTCCGTACTAATATTATAAATGCGAAAGTATGTTTGGATGTCACGCAAAAACTACTCAACCGATCACCATGAAATTTCGCATACACGTTGTCTGAGACACTAGAAAGGACATAGGGTACCTGTCATCGTTCAACGCGGACGTAGTCGCGGGCACAAACTAGTTAAATATATTTTCATAAATAAATCAATTTATCACGGATGCTTTCTACACAGAATGCATTTGTGTAGTAAGTGGCTACCTAATGAACGTTCCTAGACGGCAGCGCCAAGTAGAGTGGAATACATTGGCTCGTTTAATGGCATTGTAAAAGAAATACTCTCGTATTATTTCCGCACTCTGTTCTATTACAAAATTGCATTTGCCTTTTTTCTCGTACGAGTAACATACGTGAATCAATAGTTACTTGCCCTAAATAGATCGGCGGCATTCAAGGTAAATCCATTTGTTCCTTCGTGCTTTTATCTGCGATGTTGCCATCTAAAAACAATATTTTAGCTACGGAATAAAATAAAGAAATTCAAAGAGATGGGATTTATTTGAGTACAAAAAAGGAATATGAAATATTGAATTTAAAAATAGAAAGCTTATCCGAATATGCAGAGACCGCGAGAATTATTTTAGCTTCGAAGCCAGTTAGTTATTAATTTAATATCATCTTAACAAAACTACGTTATGAGATTTAATTAAATTTGAAAATAATATTTTCTTAATATGTTTATTGGAGCGTCTTCTCATTTACAAGTTTGCCCTCAATATAAAACTTAGTGTTTGGATAGATCTTTTATATGTATATGTGGATGTAATTAAGCTCACATATTAATATAAACCTTACGCCAGCCTCATACGAGTCTCCAATATTTTGTAGTGAATTGTAATTTATAATATGTTTTAGTAATTTAGTGGAAACTTTGCTGATTTATGTTTTTCTTGTATGTACATATATGTATAACTAGCTGGTGCCCGCGACTTCGTCCGCGTTGAACGATGAAAGGTACCCTATGTCCTTTCTGGTGTTCCAAACAACGTGTATGCAAAATTTCATCGTGATCGGTTCAGTAGTTTGGTACACTGTTTTTAAGCTAGACCTTGTGTTTCAAGTAACAAATAATTCAGTGCTTTTACTTGTGATGTTAAAACTCAGAATGTTTGATTTGATACTAATGCTCTTTGATATTCTAAGGGGAATATTCTGAAGTATTACATGTCGCAACATATGGGACTTTTTTGAGGTGAAATCACGGACTTATCTTACAGAAGTTGAATTTTGCAAAATTCTGTCTCGGCTCTACGTCAATTTTGAGAGATTCTAGTGCGTTTTTTTTATTAGCTTTTGTAAGAGCTGTCATCTAATGCTTTTATATGACTCAATAATGTTTTGTATCTGATTGGAAATTTAAAAAAAAAATCTATCTTAACATAACGTAGTCTTCGGTAAGTGTGTGTAGGTGTTGTTTTTAGAGTCATTTGCAATAGGGGAAACTGCAAATGACTAGAATTATTACTCTGTATATTGTTCAAGTAATTGTTCTTATTTAAAAAATAATGGTCCTATAAATAACTTGCACTCGGTAGAGTTCGATAGGATTCATTTCGTGGTGTGTTAATTGCTCCGATTCGTACAATAAGCTGCCTACGATTTTAAGGCAAGAAGTACACTACAAGCATCTTATCGAGGCAATTAATACTGCCTTCATGTAAAAGCACTCATAAGTACTTGTGGTCTTGTCTTGCCATTGTCCCTTACCATCAATTTAATGAAGGTCGCCATCTCACTTGTGTGGTTTCTGAATAGGCGAATAGGTATTTGTTGTAAAAAAGAAAAATAAGTTGTAGCATTTTCTATTTGACGACGCGTTTGGTCTAGTGGCTAGTAACCCTAGCTGTTAACCAAACGGTCGCGGGTTCGAATCCCGCTAGGGGCAAATGTTTATGTGTTGACATTTTACCTTTGTACCTGAGTCATGGATGTTTGTATTTATAATATGTATGTATTTACAAAAAAAAAGTAATCTACGCAGTATATCAACTGTCTGGTATCCATAATACAAGCATTAGTTGCTTATTGTGGAACTAGATGGTGCTGTGTGGAATGTGTGAAGACATTTGTTTATTTATTTATTTATTTATTTATTTATTTATTTATTCTATTCTTAAGTTCTTAATAGGGTTTAAGTAACGAACGCCTTATTTACGAAGTGTTACTGACTAAACTCTATGTACGATTGCAGGATCTGTTTTATTCAAAAAGTTATATTTTTCATTTTTCAACACGAACGAAGTCGCGGACACCAGCTAATTTTAGTATATAGACAGACTTGCTGGTGCCCGCGACTTCGTCCGAGTTCAACGATGAAAGGTACCCTATGTCCTTTCTGGTGTCCCAGACAAAGTGATGCAAAATTTCATAGTGATCGGTTCAGCAGTTTTTGCGTGAAAGAGTTACAAACATCCATACATCCAAATATACTTTCGCATTTATAATATTAGTACGGGTAGAGTCGTCTTCTTCATTGCTGAAGGTCGTGAAATGCCTTGGTGGCATCGACCACCAGCTGTTTCCATTCCACCCTGTCCTCAGCCTTTATCAAAGCCTTCGCAACTGTAAGAACCACAACTTGGTCTGTCCATCTGCTAGGACACCGGCCACAAGACCTCTTACCATCTACTCTTCCAAAGACCACCAGCTTCTCCAAGTTTTCTGGTTCACTTGCGGGCTATGTGCCTAAAGTAATTCAGAACTCTCTGATAGAATATAAAAGCTGTAACTCAACGTATATATAACGTATAAAAGCGAAAGTATGTTTGGATGAATGGATGTTTGTGACTCTCACGCAAAAACTACTGAACAGATCACCATGAAATTTTGCATACACGTTGTCTGGAACACCAGAAAGGACATAGGGTACCTATCATCGTTCAACGCGTACGAAGTCGCGGGCACCAGCTAGTATATTATAATGACGGGCGTGTTTCTGTGTGAATGTGTGTCGACGTGTGATCGCATCTTGTTCGCTTTAATCGAGTTTAACGTCCAACTCTTCCTTAATAAATAGATTCTAACGTTACTTTGTACACGTACTGCAAATAATATAAAATATCAGGTTAATGTTGCGGAGTAGACTTATTAAAAAGTTTATGAGGATTTTGATAAGATTCAAAAATAAACACAAATATTCACAAATATTCATACACAGTGCAAATATTAATTTAAGAGGTTTTAAGTAAAAAAATTTATTATTTGCCTATTTTATTATTACTAAATTCAGCATGAAACTTTAAAGTAATTGTTCATGTCTATCTCAAAGTATTTTCCAGTCTAACAGCGAAAATTAAAAAGAACCGAGAAAATCAATCTTCCAATAGGTATGAAAAGTTTAAAATTTGTTACAAACCTGTTCACTGATCTAATAAAACCGTTAGAACGTACAAAATAGAATTAAGGGAAACTTTTTAAAAAAAAAACTTTTATTCGTAATTGCCAAGTAAAGTTATCGATTTGCCGATTACGTTACTGACCGAAATTTTCTGAAAAGGTTTCTCTTAAAGCGCTTTATACACTACTTAAAAAAAAATCGTCCGAGCTTGACAATAGATTCACTTAATTACCATAATTATACATTTTTTTTATTTTTTATATACCGGGAGATATATGTCTACCATGTGTTTTGGCGACCGAATAAAATGATTTTTTTATATAAAATCAGGCAGACTGACGAGCTTTTGGTATTAACACAAACAAAGCCATTGGAGTTATCTGCCTAACTTGATAGGATTTGAGAATCTTATTCTTAATTAAAATTACCTTAACAAAACGCCATATAAATTATTTTCTGTTATTTTACGAAGTTCTTCTGTAATTAGGAGGTCTTATTTATTCGAGGAGCATAATATACGAATATTCAGGAGTGATTGTAAATGATTATTTTATGTTAATATATTAATTGATATTAACAAGTGGTAGGTTTAATGTAAACATTAAGTTATAGATTATTTTTTTACTATAACCGTACTATACTATAACAGTAAGTTTTAGTTAGAGATTGTAAACAGTAAATTATAGTTAGAGATTGTAAACAGTAAGTTATAGTAAGAGATTGTAAACAGTAAGTTATAGATTATTTTTTTACTATAACAGTACTATAACTATAACAGTAAGTTTTAGTTGGAGATTGTAAACAGTAAGTTATAGTAAGAGATTGGAAACAGTAAGTTATAGATTATTTTTTTACTATAACAGTACTATAACTATAACAGTAAGTTTTAGTTGGAGATTGTAAACAGTAAGTTATAGTAAGAGATTGTAAACAGTAAGTTATAGATTATTTTTTTACTATAACAGTACTATAACTATAACAGTAAGTTTTAGTTGGAGATTGTAAACAGTAAGTTATAGTAAGAGATTGTAAACAGTAAGTTATAGATTATTTTTTTACTATAACAGTACTATAACTATAACAGTAAGTTTTAGTTGGAGATTGTAAACAGTAAGTTATAGTAAGAGATTGGAAACAGTAAGTTATAGATTATTTTTTTACTATAACAGTACTATAACTATAACAGTAAGTTTTAGTTGGAGATTGTAAACAGTAAGTTATGGTTAGAGATTGTAAACAGTAAATTATAGTTAGAGATTGTAAACAGTAAGTTATAGATTATTTTTTTATTTGGTAACCCCGCGTGTGTGCACTACCCTTAATTGAGCGACTTGCCGCGCTTATCTACGAGCTTTAATTTGTTGGTGTGAGAGAGCGAGGCTATCGCGATGGCAGCCAACTCTTATAAGCTCCGGCAACAGCCAGCGGGATCAGAAGTGTGCCTTATACCAACTTTATTGGACATCTTATTGGATATCACCCACATATGTAATACCACGACAAAAACCTTAAGAAACTACTTAAGAAATCGAAATTAACAAATAGTTATTATTTTGTATAAAGGCAAAGAAAAAAAAATGTCTAGCTTTTGTTTAGAATTACTAATACATAACTATACAAGGTGTGAATTATTATAAATTCATGTTCTACAGAAAAATTATAGAGAGAGAATAACTATTGGTATTTTTGTATTTATGTTTGAAATAAATAAACTCGACCGCTTTAAAAAAATTTTTCACCAATAGAAAGCTACATAAAGTAGGCTATATTTTATAAAGTTACGTCCACCAAGTCGCTTGCAACAGCTAGTCTAGTATATAATAGAGTCGCTTGGAACTAAATTTAAACACATCAATATCAACTAAGTTTTCAAACTTAGTTCATTAAGAGTAAGAGAAATAGTCCTATTTTCAAGGACAATAAAATAAGTAGGTAATTATTTTATAAGTCAAAATGTGTATACTATACTTACTACAGTAAGTTAGCAAGCGATGCACAGCAATTATCAATAAGTAAATTTAAATCCCTTTTTAAAAGAAAACAGGAATGCTCCCACGAAGTTTTCTTGACGGTTTTTACTCCGTAGAAGCTTGACAGCTTTCCACATCGATGGCAGATTGATTTATTTTAATTTATAGGGTGTCTCGCCTGGTTCGAACGAACCTGCGTCCACCGTTTCGCCAGCCGAGCGTTCAAGCCACTAGGCTATCACTTATTCTCAGTGGAACGTCAGCAATGTTTACTTAGTATTTATTTATTTATACAAATTTCGCAGCAGTGCTTTTTAATGAATTCATAATAATAATAATAATAATAATAATAATAATAATATAATAATATTTCTTTATTTCAGACTTTCGTCCATAAAATTATTTTACATAAAAAAATATATATTATAAATTGTGTATGTATATAAATTACGTGAATGTGACAGCTCGCATTTTTAATATTTTCCGAAAATAATACATATATAATTTTTTTTTTAAATAATAAACAAGTTAATAGGACGTTTTAAGAAAAATAATTATATAATATTTCTTTTTTTGAAATAAAAAATTAAAAAACTAGTTAACAGAACGCTTTAGGCAAAAAAATACTTACTTACGAGACAGAAAAAGTTGTACAATGTCATTTTACAGTAACGATAGTTTAAATAGTATCGAAATACATTCGAATCCACTTAAATTGATACGATATTAAAGGTTATATTAATGGTCGTCATTCATTGTTCGGAGCCTTGTAATAAGGTCATTCATATGTAAATGTTGGGCACCGGTTGAACACTTCAGTGAGACCAGTAACCCATTAGGGTTATTGAGTTTGAAAACAGTAGGTACCCATTAGCATATTTTCCGAATATGTCTTAATTGTGTTGTAATTTATGTCGTTATGTTATACTCTTCAAAACTAATCGAAAAAGGAAAATTCAATATTATTCAATTAATAATATTAAGGTTTAAAGTATGAAATTGCCTTTTCATACTGAGAAATTATAACAGTTTTTTTTTGGTAGGATAAAATATACTTATTTAATCATAGTATTTACTCCCGTTGTTTATCTGTCATCTATCCGAAAAAAATTATTTAAACCTTTACGAAAAATCTCTGGGAGAGACCGGTTGCTTATTATCTAATAGCAAACGACAGCAGACAAGTGCAGACGACTTGCGATGCGTTTGCTGCCATACAGAAATGATGCACTTTAATTTTAGTTATTGTCCGTAAGAAGCCTTATCGCAAAGCACACCTTTGTTATGAGTTACGTGATACCAAAAACACGATTTAGTGTGATATTGCACAAATTGATAGAAAGTTTTCGCCTGTCGCAAGTTGGTCGCAAGTCGTCTGCTATTAGATAATAAGGCAGCGGGATTCCACAAATTGTGTGAAAATATTTTGTACTGCTTCCTGGGAATTATTTCATGCAAAAAATAGTCCAAATCGCGGAAAAAAAAGGTAGTCGGTTGCACAATATTGATAGAAAGTTTTCACCTGTCGCAAGTTGGTCGCAAGTCGTCTGCTCTTAGATAATAAGGCAGCGGGACTCCACAAACTGTGTGAAAATATTTTGTACTGCTACTTGGGATTTTTTTCCTGCAAAAAATAATCCAAATCGCGGAAAAAAATGGTAATCGGTTGCATAAATTGATAGAAAGTTTTCACCTGTCGCAAGTTGGTCGCAAGTCGTCTGCTCTTAGATAATAAGGCAGCGGGACTCCACAAACTGTGTGAAAATATTTTCTACTGCTACTTGGGATTTTTTTCCTGCAAAAAATAATCCAAATCGCGGAAAAAAAATGGTAGTCGGTTGCATAAATTGATAGAAAGTTTTCACCTGTCGCAAGTTGGTCGCAAGTCGTCTGCTCTTAGATAATAAGGCAGCGGGACTCCACAAACTGTGTGAAAATATTTTCTACTGGTTCTTGGGATTTTTTTTTCATGCAAAAAATAATCCAAATTGCGGAAAAAAAAGGTAGTCGGTTGCACAAATTGATAGAAAGTTTTCACCTATCGCAAGTTGGTCGCAAGTCGTCTGCTATTAGATAATAAGGCAGCGGGACTCCACAAACTGTGTGAAAATATTTTCTACTGCTTCTTGGGATTTTTTTTTTATGCAAAAAATAATCTAAATCGCGGAAAAAAAAGATAGTCGGATGAAGCAAGTTCCGGCCAGTATGGAAGATGGCCGATGGCCTCTAACAGCGGGTCAATGTAGTGTTAAAATTG
Source organism: Synanthedon myopaeformis (assembly GCA_944738685.1). Classification (NCBI taxonomy): domain Eukaryota; kingdom Metazoa; phylum Arthropoda; class Insecta; order Lepidoptera; family Sesiidae; genus Synanthedon; species Synanthedon myopaeformis. Next base: position 243,264 of record OX122930.1, read on the forward strand.
TTTTTCTAACAGTGTGAGGTCACGTGAGGTCTAGTGTTATCGTTAGCAATAATTGTGAATTGTGAATTTTTTTGTGTAAATTTCATCATCATTGTTGTGAGTTGACCAGCGGGATGAAATTTGAAATTTTATATTTAAAGCCCTATTATTTAGGTAGGTACGTCGTTCCTTTTTAACTTTTAGGGTACACATCGCTTTTGCAACTATCTCAGTTCTTATAAACGATGGAGCTACCCACTAATAAGAACAAAACCTGCTTATCTTGCCTTAAAAAAAATAAAACACCCTTCTCTACTAAATATCCCCACTCATCATCATATCATATCAAATGTGTCTTGCTTATTGATTACACATTTGAACTTAAACTTTGTTGCGTTAAGAATAAGTTTTAATATAACGATTATATTATATATCCGTACTAATATTATAAATGCGAAAATGTGTTTGGATGTATGGATGTTTGTGACTCGTTCACGCAAAAACTACTGAACCGATCACCATGAAATTTTGTATACACGTTGTCTGTGACACCAGAAAGGTCATAGGGTACCTTTCATCGTTCAACGCGGACGAAGTCGCGGGCACTAACTAGTATTTTATAATATAAAATGCACCCGTCGTTGGAGTAAACATAATTATTTTCGTGTAAATATAAACGTTGAGATTGTCCATTCACAAGTCGAATAATGTATTCTCGGGTCGCTCCTAGGGTCACTAATGTAAACAATTTATAACGATCACAGAGAATGTACGCAAGCGGTTTCACCCAACGCTGAATTTAAAAGAAATCTGATTCTCTTTCTGTCTGTCATCCTTAAAAAAAATCCTTCTTTTCTACTGATTCTCTCTCTGTCTGTTATCCTTAAAAAAATCCTTCTTTTCTACTTCTAATCTAATCCAAATTTTCTAATCTAATCTAATTTTTCAAAGTTCAATTCACATACAATACATACATAAGTAAATGTCTTGCTATACTATAATATTCAATAATATAAACCTAACCATATATATATATATATAACCACTGAGCTGATTTTGATACGGTTTTCATTAATGAAAGAGTGATAAGCGGGGAAGGTTTGCGTATCCATATAAATCGCAGATAAATTTGTCGACACGTTTGGTCTAGTGGTTAGTAATCACAGCTATTAACCAAACGATCGCGGGTTCGAATCTCACTAGGGGCAAATGTTTATGTGTTAATATTTATTTTTGTACGTAAGTCATGGATGTTTTATATTTATAATATGTATGTATTTACAAAAAAAAAGTAATCTACGCAGTATATCAACTGTCTGGTATCCATAATACAAGCATTAGTTGCTTAGTGTGGCACTAGATGGTGCTGTGTTGAATGTGTGAAGATATTTATATATTTATTTATTATTTATATCATTACTAACATAGCGATATCCAAAAAAATGTGATTTATTTGACACTTTTTTTCTATTTGAACATGTTTTACCTTCATAAAATTCGCCAATATTTCTTTGAAGCTATAAAATGTGCCATCCGTCTGGAAGCAATTGACAGGTGGTACTATATCCCTGTCACTTAATCAAGTCCCTTATTTTTTATCTTATTTTCCTCGTGATATGGTCTTAATTTAATTCCTTACGGTCCACATCCTATAACATCCAAATTATGGACTGTTTATTTGTCCAAGGCATATTTATGTAATGTTTTTATATTGTACTGGCTGGTGCCCGCGACTTCGTCCGCGTTGAACGATGAAATGTACTCTATGTCCTTTCTAGTGTCTCAGACAACGTGTATGCAAAATTTCATTGTGATCGGTTCAGTAGTTTTTGCGTGAAAGAGTCACAAACATCCATACATCCAAACATACTTTCGCATTTATAATATTATAATATTATTATTAGTATTGTGTGTATTGTATAGTTTGTTTCATTAGGGTAAATTAACTAACACCACGCTTATCGCTTATTAATTGGACCACACAACAAAATTTAATTTCTTATAAGTACAGTTGGATGCGAATGGTATATTGTTTGTTTTTTTGGACAGCCCTTGAAGCGATTGAAGGAACGCAGCCGCTCTTAATGGGAATTGGGAATTGTGGTTATCACGTACTTCGAAGAATGTATAAAGATCTCTTCTATTTTTAAAGCCTTTTCTTGGAAATTATTGAAATGTTTAGATGTTCAGCTATTTCATTTTGTGTGGAGTTTACTTTATCTTTTGTTTCCTTGTACCTTACGACAATCAATATCTAAGTTCAAATAGTGAATAGTAAAAATATATATATATTACAATTGTCTTTAACTTGATGTTGCTGTTGAGATGTTGCTGAGTAATGCAAGACTGTCAAAATAAACTAATGTTGGTAGGGAAAATAAATTTTACCATTTTTTTTTATTTGGTAACACTTAAGTTCTTCAATAGCTACTAAATAAAAATTTTAAATATACAAAATATTTTTAAATATTAAAAAAACATGTGAATATACAAAATAATTTATATCGTTATATCGTTGACAGTATTTTTCGTTTCTCAGAATTACTAATGTATTATTATAGGTTATCTGCCTTTTCGCTGAAAATTGTTTTGCCGATTATCACTTGCCAACTAACGTTTCGAAGAATTCTATTTCGCGGAATAATCATTTGCCAACCTTTTTTATAATTTTGTTTTATTTCCCAATATTACAGTTGCCAACTGTATGTTTGGTCTGCTTTTTATAATGACACTTTTCAAAATGCCAACTGTCAAGTAGCGAATGTTTCAGTTAACGTAATATTCATATAATTGTTTATTGTTTACCAAATGTTGTATTAAGTAGTAAACATTACGGAATCTAACCTATTTGTTTCCAGTGCAAATAAGTCTTGTAACACATTTTGTAATAAACGCACAGTCGTTTTGCTACATCAAGTATTCCGGTTATTATAGAAAATATATTAACCGGTGCCCCAACAGAACTAAAGAAAACATAAAATACTTGGACAAGGAAGAAAGAATCAATAGAATTCTTGAACACAAATCAACATACTCAGAGGAAAAATTATTAATGTGCTTTGCTGCCAATTTAAAGTTTTAAGGTTATTTTTGAGATTATTAAATAAAAAATGTATGTAAAAATTAGTTTATTTTTTTATCATTATATCAATGTACGAAAAGGGAACTTGTACACTGACGAAACGTTATTCGTCTAATAGTTTTTTGCCCTAGTGAAAGATTTGACAAATGATAAATGCCCCAAACGTTTTGTGTCATTATAATAATCAGCTTAACAATAATTCTATCAAATGAAACGTTTTCATACAAAAATTTGATAATCGTTAGTTGTAAAAGTAAGAAATAGGCAAAAACGTTGGTTGGCAAGTGATAATCGGCCAAACAATTTTCGGCGAAAAGGATCCTATTTTTATGTTAAAAAATATATTATCGTCAATCAACATTAATATTAGCATCTAGTTTTGTTAATTAAATCTTCTAAAACATTTGACATAGAACAAAAAATATATCAATTCTTTGCTTATTTAATAATGTTTGGAAATAGTTATGTTTAAATATATATTTTTTAAAATACGTGACGTTACAACAAATTCACCCACTCATTATAAATTACCTAATACGCAGTAACCTTATTATTTTATTTAAAAAAACATCAAAGATTAAATACATTTTGGTAAACAAAAAAGAAACGAGAGGATATTTTAAAAGCATCGCAATTATTGTAAAATAATTTTATCGTTCCCATCACAGCCAGAGGTAAATAAATGAGCGAGTTCTGTCTGGCACAGCCAGCGGCCACTGTTTAATTAATAATATATACATATACACATTATATAATACATATATTATATTACATGGTATAATGAATTTACAATCTTTTAAATGTATTTTATAATTTTATTATAGATATATAAAAACTCCGTCCGTGTCAATTTTGAATGTACCTACCTATTACCTAATGTTATTGTTAATGTTTAGCCACATTTATTAAAACTTAATAAAAGCGCTATCAAATTAGGTACTAATTAATTATTTCTAACTTTTTAGAAAAATTTGAATTATTTGTCGAGGAAATTTTATTTATTTTCTTAACAGTAAAGTGGTTACTGAAAAACTATTAATTTTAGCAAATTTTTACTATCATACAATCATATTGCCTGAAATATTATTGTATCTACAGCTTACTTTGCCACTTTTAACTAGATTACGATCAGTATCCAATTAAAAAAACAAATAATATTTTCTGATTCCAGGTAGTAAATTCACGACAGATAATATTCAACCAAAAAAATGTTCTAGACTATATTACTTACGATATTCTTACAGAGGCAAACTTGTAAGGATTTATTGGCGATTATTATGAATGGGTGCAAATATTAGCCGAGATAATTCTCAAATATCCGCCCTTAAAAAGCCCTCTGCTCTTGTTTGTTGAGCGGAATAGGAATCGAGGGCTCGCAATTCCGCTATATCAAGCAGCTCTACTCTAGTAAAAATTGATTACACAAGAGGTCTTAGGGTTCCTTGCGTTTGTACACTTTGTCGAGAGGTCGCACATTGTCAAGTGTTGGGCCAAGATGGCATCGTGTGTGCGCGTGTGTGTATAATTTTATATGAATTTATATATATATACGTGTATTTCATTAGTTGTTTGAGGCAAAGTGGGGAAAATAGGCCAACGAGAGCTTTTTTTTGTGAAATAAACAACTTTTGAGCGTTGGCTTTACATAAAAATATTATTGTTATGAAGCCTATTAGTAATATTTTTTATTACTATTAGTAATATAAAGAATAATTAATATTTTTTAAAATACACCAACTGAAATTGAAAGAAATTCAAACAAGCGATGATTTTTTTGTTTAGATTATTTAGTTTTTAGTTTTATATATGAGGTTCTAGTATATGTAAAAGCGAACTCTAGCTTTTTAGACGAGACTTTTTAGATTTTATTTAGACGAGTTTCAGACCACAGTAAGCTCTTATGCAAAAAAAGTGTTTTTTGTCTGGCACCAGTCATTTACAACAAAATCCCGAACAATATTAAGCAGCTCAATATTAATATATTTAAGAAGAAAATTAAAGAAATACTAGTTGATAAATGTTACTATGATTTAAAAGATTATATGTCTTATAACTTAGTGGACGGTGGTGATTAAAAAAATATTTTTGTTATGCAGTGTTCTCAAAATATTTGCACACCCCAAAGTGTAGAATGTAGCGAGCCTTATTTCATTATAAAATCATTGTAATATTTGTAATTACATATATATTCAGCAAATAAATTATAATTATTATTATTAGTTAATATCATATTACTGTAAAATTTCCAAACGAAGTTAGCAACCACCGAGGGTTGATTTCCCATATTGAACAGTTGCAGATCGCTGAGTCTCTCACAAAGGCCATCCTCGATGATCAAGCCTCCTACATTCTTGTTGACATAAGCCGCACTTTCCGCACAATGTTTACCCTCCCAGCCTTCCTATATTGTTTTAGGGCGGTTCTACATATGTTCAAGACAGCAAAGGCCTACGTACCTACTTATTTTTAACGGTCAACGATTTGTAGATATTTGAGATTTGTGGCCTCCGCGTCCCAAAGGTTCTGAGGTCGAAGAACGGGAACATTTTTGGATTTTAACAAATGTAGCAAAGAATTTATTTCTTCAGTTTATTTTTTTTATATATTATTTCAAGCTAATATTAGTTTTGTAAAACGATAATAATTATACAATGTGTCAAAAAAAAAGTGCTCAGACGAAGAGATAAGAAAGATAAGAAAGAATGGAAGGTCCGAATTAAATAATTCAAAAAGTTATATAAAGGTATTGAAGCAGTCTTGAATATGAAGTAATTTATTTTGATAAGGATTAATACCAAGATACAAATAAAGAGCATTTTCTAGCGGCGGCATTTCAATTAAAATTTTAAAATAAAGGAACACTTATTATGGCATAACTATAATAGTTAGACAAATGCTGTTTGGACACTTTTTGTAGATAATGATGTGTTCTGAAAAGTTGTAGTATATTATTTTGTTCTATCATCATTAGTTTTCGCATAGCATGTGATGTAAGGAATATTTTAGGTCATTTTTTTACACCTTGGGTTACATTATTGGAGTTTTAGTAGGGATATCTAATTTTTTTGAAAATATAATATAGCCTATGTTACTCGCCGATAATATAGCTTCCCAACAGTGAAAGAATTTTTCAAATCGGTCCAGTAGTTTCGGAGCCTATTCAAAAACAAACAAATCTTTCCTCTTTATAATATTATTATGTATAGTATATATGTATGGGTACATTTTTTGCATGTGAGATGAAATGAGTATGGTAGCTTATGCCAAGCGATAAATAAGGCCTGGATCCGGCTGTGTTCTAATTCTCTTACGATTTAAAGCCTCTGTCACACGAATGATATGTGAGTTGATGACCGCACGTATGTTGACATGGGTCGGTGCACACGCCGGCTAAAATACGATAGACCTGTGTACAAACTTAGGTAGGGAAACGCCATAATACGTGTATGACATGAAAACTGGGGTTATTATACGAGTACTCGTGGTTCAGAACTATATATATATATATTTTTTAATATGACAGTATAAAGAAAACCGAAAATTTTAAGAATGAAATAGACTTAGGTCGTTTTTTGATTACAATCCAGATATTTTGTTCAATGTAGGTAAATTGCTTATGAAGCATATGAATAAGATTTCATTTAGTTCCAATTTAGAATATTTCATTATTTTTTTCATAATTAAAGAAGTGAAGAAATTATTCAGCTCTAATTAAATGTTTCATTAATTTGGAGAATTGACTGCAAATTATTGGAGAGTACTTGCGGGATCAACATAGGGACTGAGCAAAGAAAGTATTGAAGTTATTTGTATACGTAATATCGATTTACTCTTCAATTCACATTCACATCCAGACTGAAAGCCTTCAAGAGATGAGATGGATAAGTAAAACGAGGCCAATGAGACAACGCAAATAATGTAAGAAACTTTCAAGGATTGTCAAGATGGCTTCTTATACCATGAAACAGAATACAGATGGCGCTGGCCGCTTCGTGTTAGGGAAATGGACAGTGGGCTCGATTTGCATGAATTATGAAATATCGAATAAAAAAATATTTTATTGGTGCTCAATTTGCTTATTTATAAATAGCTTTATAAATAAGCAAATTTAGAAATACTCGTATGTATTAAAAATAATAATTTCAAAGTAGACTTTTGAACGTTGTCTCCTTTTTATTGGCAACGACATTAGATACTTGGCAGTTTGACAGTAGATACCATTAACAACATGAGATAGTTGGTAAAAAAAGTAAGCGACCGCCAATAACAGAGTTATAAAGAAAGGAAAATAATTCCCAAAGCGAAACCTGATAAGTTAAGAGGCTTTTCTCACGGTGAAGTTGATACCTGATCGAAGTTGCGCATCATGGATCGTCAAGCTCTGATGGCTCGAGTTATTCGTTCACCGATCGAACTGCAAGGTCCCTCTATTTTTATACCTATAATAGAGAGAAAATCCAGTTTTATTTTAACTATGGTGAAATACTAAACTTGTTTTTCATTGACACTGAATGAGGTGGGTGTAAACAGGCATTGTCTATTGATATTTGTTTATCTAAAACGATGCTCCCTAGGCAGGTGAAGAACACATTGTACTTATCTAACTATTTATTTATGTATATCTATTTGGTCACTTGACAATCTGTTTATTAACAGAGTATTTGAACAAAACATATTAAAACAACCAAAATATTTTATATATATATAAGCAAGGACGTAACTGGCTTAATTCTCTAGGCGACATGTCACGTTGGCGAATTTTAAATAATAGTTTTGTGGCATCTAAATTATGTTATTTTTTGTTGATTAGTACCTAGATACTACTCATCAGAAATTAATACACTTAACAGTACAACTAGCGCCATCTATCTTCTTCGCAAACTAATATCATAAATGCGAAAGTATGTTTGGATGTTTGTGACTCTTTCACGCAAAAACTACTGAACCGATCACAATGAAATTTTGCATACACGTTGTCTGGGACACCGGAAAGGACATAGGGTACCTTTCATCGTTCACAGCGGACGAAGTCGCGGGCACCAGTTTTTACAATAGATAAATTATTTTTGGATAATTATTTTTATTTATAATTTTTTTTTTATTGCAGTCCCAACGGCGCATGTCCAAGGAGTATTGGGGAAGAAGGCGTCGCTCCCTTGTGATATCCAACCTCTAGCAGTCGATGACCATGTGTCTATGGTGTTATGGTTCAAAGAGGCTGACGGCGAGCCATTGTACAGGTAAAAATCTTAGTCACTCAGGGCCTCTTTCACCAACTACAAGTAAAGTGTTGATTAGTTACTTTTGCATCGTTCGATAGGCGATTTTTTTTTAATTATTTTCTTTTTAATGTTTGGGACTTTTACCGTTCAAACAAAGGTATATCATTTCTATCATTCCCGGTTACCGGTGACTTTAAATGGCGGTTAGCCTACTTGACACATGGTGAAAGAGGCTAATACATAAATTATTTTATTTATTACTGCATTCAAAATTGTTCTGTGTATTTTTTTTATGTTAAGGTCGACAGACAGGCTGACGGTCTACTTGACGGTAGCCACTATTATCAAATGGATCGTAAGCCTGTCCGAAAATATGTCTGCTTAGATTTCTTAACGAAATTATTGTCACATATCGCTCAAGTCTCGAAACGTACGATAACAATGAATAGGTCACAAAAACAAGTATGATCTAAAAATTTATCTCAAAAAAAAAAAAAAAACAGAGATATCAGAGTACTTACCTATTATTTTGGTTCATTTCGTGAAATATTAATTAAAGTTTTATACAATAATATAAAATCTAATTTATTATTAGGGCTAATGGTATTTTTTTTATGTTAAGCTCGGCAGAGAGGCTGATGGTTCACTTGATGGTAGGTGGCTACCGTCGCCTATCCTAAAACACAAGCAACGCCATAGGTTAACTGCTGAGCGATGTCAATTTTCTAAATTTTCCACATTCGCATGTATTCATGTTGTTATTTTTTTGAACAACATTTTTTTTTTAATTTATTAAATCGCCAATAAAACCGCTATCTAGCTATCCCCAATTGCAAATTACCAAGGATGGTGTGCCCTAATTTAATTTCAGAATATTACGAACAACCCAAGTCCTAATCCTTATAAATATAAATTGAAGTCGCCGTTCACATCTGTCTGTCTGCATATCCGCTAACTCCTTCTAAACCATGCAATGGATTTTGATACGGTTTTCATTATTGGAAATAGGGATAAACGAGGAAGGGTTAAGTATATAAAAGAATGGCACCCGGGTGAAGCCGGGAGCGGGTCGCTAGTTAATAAAAATAAAAAAAACTTCAACGAATATTAAAAAAAAACCTAGGCATCCCTAGGTTTTGTGTTAAACCTAGGGATTATACTACCTTATTATTAATTATAAAGACTTTAGATAATGTGACCGTTTTCAATCAGTATTACAGGTTAAAAATTAGTACATAAAATATTCTAGACTAAAAAAGAGATTATTGTTTCAGATTATGATTTCAGACGATATCACGTTCACATCAGAACGTGATATCGTTGATGTAATAAAACTGCTAGTCGTCTAGTTTAAAATTTCTATTCAATTATCTGGCTCGTAGTAACTGGTGACATTGTCTCCGTTATAAAAGTCACAGAGAACGTTAGGATGGATGAAGCCATCAGACAAAATTAACGCTAAAAATATTCTTTCAATTCTTATGACATTGTATGAGGTGATAGAAGTTCATAATCAATCATATGTAACTGCTTTAATAATTAGCTCACTTCCAGTTCAATGATATTGGTTAAAGAATACTTAATCACACGTTTTTTTAGAATTTAGGGCCCCTTTCACCAACTACAAATAAAGTGTTCATTAGTTACTTTTAGAAATAATTTTATGTTTTATTAAATTATGCACTCGGTTTATTGTATCTTTCGATAGGCGTATTTTTTTTTTTATTATTTCCTTTTTAATGTTTGGGAGTTTTAACGTACAAATAAAGGTAACTATATCATCTCCATCATTCCCGGTTAGCCTACTTGACACGTGGTGAATGAAGCCCTTAATATTTCTATAATAATTTTCTATTAGAGTTTTTTACGAGACGACAATTCACCTATCCTCACCTCGTTTCTTGCCTTCTATCCTATCAGAGTTAGCAAACCCTATTAGCTAACGTATTCAAACTCAACCGGCATTACTTCTGATTATAGATGATATATTGATGTTGGCTACCTTCCATCAAGTGAAACGTCAGCTTTTCTATTACCCTTTATAATAAAAAGTGGTATTTCGGCTTTATAGTGTATTAAAAAAGTGTACTCTTTAATGTAAGTGGCACACTAGGTAAGCTACATTCCACTTGAAGATAGGTTTCTAACATCGTCACCTTTTAACATAATTATCTCCACTCGAAAATCCTCCGGCCCCAGCGGCCCAAGGCTCTCCGTACCATGTGACCTGTCCACAAACACTTCAACTTATTTAAGTATGTCGGTAACTTTCGTACGTCTACGGATCTCCTCATTTCTGATTCAATCTCGCAGTGTAACCCCGAGCATAGCCCTCGATGAGCGACGTAGAGCTTTCTTACGTGGCTCATAGTTAGAGACCACGTTTGAGAGCCTTCACCGGCAATGTCATAACCTTTTTTCTATGACAGACTATCATTTAATTACTAAGCGATTGACATTTACGCAATGCAGATTGGTGGCATTGCCTCAATTGTAAATCGAATAAACCATAATATCTTTTGTTACAGCTACGATGTTCGCGGTCGTTTAGCAAGCCAGCCGAAGCTGTGGTCATCTCCTTCGGGTTTTGGTACTCGAGCTTTCTTCAGAGCTACTGCCTTGCCCGCGGTCTTACTCGTCGACAGTATATCAAAGAGTGACGCTGGTGTCTACAGATGCAGGGTTGACTTTAAGAATTCGCCTACGAGGAATTTGCGACTGAACTTCACTGTCATAAGTAAGTAAGATTTAAGTTGTTGAAATTATTTTATCAAATGACTTGTCTTTTATTGGCGTTTGAAAGAATTTAAATTTGTCGTGTTGAACAAAAACGAATATCTTCTAATTGTAAAAGCAACATCATAATATTTATAAATGGATGACATTTTTATATAATTCGTGTTCGCTTGCGAATTTGAATAAAATGTTTCCAGATTATTATTTTTTATATTAATGTCGACATACAGGCTGAAGTTCCACTTAATGGTAGGTGGCTACCGTCGCCTATAACACAAACAAAATTCAGATTTCATACTAAATTTCTGAGGAAAATTGCTTAAAGAGCCAAGTATTGGAGGTAAGAAAGCCAATAAATATAAGTATGAAGTAGCTTTTACTGAAAATGTGTTTATAGGGAGGCGGAAATTTTTTCAAATAATGCTTAGTATGAACAGTGAATTTCATTATTCGTCACGTTCTCGCCCCGCGGGAAATACATTTGTTGTCAATTTCCTAAGTCACCAATCCACAACTTATCACGATCAAAAAGTCAACAATGGACCTCATGACGAGGCGCTTCTTATCTTTACGTTATAATGACACAGTGTCTAAAGAAAACGGTGTGGAAACTAAATCTTAGTCGGACCAATTTTTCGTTTCAAATTTATTGCAGCTTTTGATATGATAAAATTCATTGAATGCAAACTACTGTTGGATAGTACTTTCGTTATAAAATTAAAATTTTCAAAACAGAAAAAAAATTCATTACCACCAAAATAAACACAAAAAGTTAGTTAGTCAAAAAAATTAATAACGAATATCAGGAAACAATAAAACAGTCATTCTAAATTATATTTTCTAATTTATCTAATTGATAAAATACCCATAGAAATAAAAAAAAAATTAAAATAAAATTAAAAACATACAGAAATAAAAATTCACAATGGTGTGTGTGTTCACACTGCAAATGTTTGTCAAGCATCTTAGCACACACACACACATCTTTGATCTGTTTTTCTTATTAATTTATGTCTTGTGGTTTTTGTATTATGTTTGTGGTTTTGTGTTGCAAAATAAAATTCTTTCTTTCTTTCTTTCTTTCTTTCAACTTGTCCTCTCATTTTATTGAAATCCAAATTATGGTTTAATATGCAGGAATATAATTGTAATAAAAAATTTATAAATAATAATTAAGTAAGTATATAATAGCATAAATTTTTTCATTTGAAAAAATATAACGATAATTGCTTGATTTAATTTAATCAAAAATGGTATATTATATTTAAAATTGCATCTAATAGACATTAACTACCGTTTTTGAAATAAAATGTGTCACTATTACTAAGTGGTGTTGGCGTACATTGAATTAATTTGGGCAAATTTGTGTGTCTGGCGTCTCATTAGCAAGGTTCTAGAACGCTAAAGAGGCTTTTGTGTTATTTTTTGTGAAAACGGTGTGTGATTGATTAAACGAAGTCGTAGGCCGATATATATAGTGATAACATTTTGCTGCAAATCCCGTTCAATTATGCTTTAGGGTGACATCGCATAGAACTAATAAGTAGCGTCAGTTTTTTTAATTTTTTTTTTTTTTTTTTGTGTACCTAACATGTAAGTGTATATATTTTAACATAATATTTAAATTTATAATTTTTAAAAGCTATGGACACGTTATGTCATGTCAGAAATGAAATTATTATTATAAATATTATTATTCGCGTATTAAATTTTTTTTTTTACTTGATGTTATTGTTTTACAATATAAGTATGTATATATAAAAAAAAATTTACAGACTACACATTGTTATAGAATTTTCATTACTTTATTTATAGGGAAAAAAATAGGTTATATATAGGGAATTTATCTAAAAGTTTCATGTAATTAATTATTTTTGAATCTGTCTTTTTTTTTAGAGCAGCATAAGCATAAACCAAATAAGACAATCTAATCTCACGATTTGACGTACAAAAGACTATCCAATATTAAATATTAGTTACTTACAAATGAGAAGTCTCATTAAGTTCCCACATGAATCAAAATATTTTAATTACAATCACGTTTCCAATATTATATCAGATAAATTAGTTTTCCGCGTTTCAATCGCTCTGCAAATGAAAGGGAGTAACGCAAAATACATTTATTCGTAGTAATTATTTTCATTTCCCTTTATTTCCAAATTTTTAATTTACGACCAGTTTGTGCGTTGGAGCGTCGCCGTCGCAGAGATGTTTTTAAGACAAAAAAATCGGTTGTTTGGAAGAAAAAAAAACATTTTTTTCTGTAGCATAACAGTTTTAACCATTACTGAGAATTCGATTTTGCACGTGTTCTTTTTAGAAAATACAATTAATACAAAATAAAAGGACAAAAAAAAAAAAAAAACGTTACTCAAGCAATTTTTACCAATTTACACAATTTTATTAAATTAGTTCGTGTAGCGTTCAGCTCATTAATTGAAAAATTGTTGAAATATGTTTATTGGTCTCCCTTTGAAGTGTTTCATTTAATTCAATTGGTATTTTTATTGTCTAATAAATTATGAGAGACATTGTTTAATTGAAATTGTATATAGCTCCTCCGAATCGGCCCACAATAATGGACGCGAAGACTAGAGACCCAGTTCGTCTAATGGAGCCCTACAACGAAGGCGACACCTTGGAACTCGTCTGCGAAGTTCACGGGGGTGAGTCTTCATAAACATTACAGAATTTGAACAATTAACTGTCTATTAGCACAGAAAATGAGCAGCTAGCTAGCTATCTGGACGAATGTTCTAAGAATGCGGTTGACGTTACTTTAAATCTTGGTCGGCCTGATCTCTCAGCTTTCCAATTTTATGCGTATCTAGACAAATCTATGTTTACACACACGTTCTGACGTTTCTTTTTGTGTACGTCAGGTTGATGGCCCACTTGCTGGTAGGTGGCTACCGTCGCCTATAACACAAGCAACGGTACAGGTGCTACATGTGCGCTGTTAACCATAGTATGATTAAGGACGAGGGTTTAGGAGAGGAGAGGACAGAGATTTTTTGTGTGAGAGAGTAATTATTACATTTATCTGGTTATTTGAGAATCTGGTGATCCTCGTATACTAGTGATTCTCGTGAGGAGCATTGCTAGGAAATCTGCATTAGTGAAAATATTAACAATCTTCGAAAACATGTGATTCGCGGTGGGCTAGCTTGATGGATTGTAAGCCATACCTCCTCTCACAGAGTAGAGTCCTGAATATCAGGTATAGCTTACATATACCTGCTGACATAAGGTAGTACAGTGGCACCGAACAATGACGACGTGGTTAATTCCCAGGCGACCCTCGACCACGAGTTACGTGGTACCTTGAAAACACGATTATCGACGAATCGTACGAACAGCGCAGTGATGGAGTCACAGTGAACACTCTGAACTTCCCGAGCGTCGGTCGTCAACATCTGAACACTCGACTTGTGTGTCAAGCAGCCAACACTGTCTTGGCTCCGCCCCAGACGAAGGTCCTCATATTAGATATCAACTGTGAGTATTCGCTGCCTATTACCTTAATTGTTTAGTTTTTAAACTAAAAGTCTGCTAACTTCTGATACGACAACGATCAAGTTAGATCAAGATAGCTGTGATAGCCTTTAAGTAGCTTTTAATAGAGGATTAGCTTGTGCTAATGTTTGCTAAACTCATATTTATCGGTGGAAATGTTATGTGTGAAGAGTGATACATATACAGTGATGACCATCACGTTTGAACTGATTTAAGAAATTACTAAAACAATGCAATTGCTATAGTGTTTTGAGTAATCATATGGTTTGTTGCAGTAAGGCCACTTGCTGTTCAGATTGTGAACAAGAGTAGACAGCTGTCAGCAGACAGGAGTTATGAGGTAGAGTGTCGGAGTACAGGATCCAAACCGGATGCATTGATCACTTGGTGGAAAGGCAGCAAACAACTGAAGAGGAGTGCTAAAAATGTAAGTTATTATCAACACTCATCGCTTATACGTCTCTCCAACTATGGAGGACACAAACGAAGTCGCGATCACGAGTTTTATTTATATATAAAAAAATAAAAAATATTTCTTATTCCTGAACTTCCTACTAGTCATTTTACTAATAGAGCTATTCTAATTTCTTTTATTGATTTCTATCCGCTGCCATCTGCAATCCAAATCCAAAACGGTACCAGATTCAACCTCAGCTCATCTTACTATATGTTCTCATCTGTCAACTCCAAAGTTACACTAGCTTCTCCACTTACATATCTTTGCTACAGCCATAGCATTTAGCCAATTCACTTAAGTTGGTAATCTTGTCCTTTAACTTTACTCAAAGAATACCCCATTCCGTGGCCCTTTGAAATTTTAGACGTCTCTGTAAAGTTAAACAAGGAAGTATGGGATTGTTAAAGGTCTCTCTTTTAATTTGGTTGCTTTAAACTTTGCTTTCAATGGTTCCTTTCAAAGGTCAGTATTTTCTCCAGCCATTAAAGATAAATTATGGCCATAAGATAACTTTAAAAAAGGCAATTTTATTAAAAAAATTTAAATATTATAATTTTAATTAATGTACAGTAGTTACAGTACAAAGTGATATTATATATATGGAAATATTTACTTATTTTTCTAATAAATAAAATGTGTTAATGTGATTTATAAAAAATTAAGCCACGATTGTCTGAAATCATTCTGTGAAAATTCTTAAAAATTTAGGATGCGGCAATTCCTTCGGAATTTATTTAGGAAATTTATTTGGAAATTTATTGTTTGCTTTAATTGCCATAATATAAACACTGCTACTATGTAGTAATAAATGAAACCAGAAAGTCTACCAAATTATATTAATTAAATCACTTAATTACAGTTAGGGCCTCTTTCATCGTCTCTGAGTAAAGTGTCAAGTAGGCTAACCGCCATTTAAAGTCACCGGTAACCGGAAATGATGGAGATGATATACCATTGTTTGTACGGTAAAAGTCCCAAATATTAAAAAGAAAATAATAAAAAAAATCGCCTATCGAAGGACGCTGTAAACCGAGTGCATAATTTAATAAAACATAAAATTATTTCTAAAATTAACTAATCAACACTTTACTTGTAGTTGGTGAAAGAGGCCCTTACAAGTACATAACATAAAGATAACCTTTCAAAATTATTAAAAGGAGTGCCCAATGGTGCCTATCCGGTTTTTGAGTTGCTTATTGCTAAATAATCAAGATGGCGCTTCGAACAATAGTTCTAATATACAATTTGGTCTTAGCAATAAATTACTTTGCTTAGATTATTATTTTTTTTTCAAATGTTTTATTATTATTATCAAATCTAATAACTTTAATTAATTAACACCACTAAATGAAATTCCTAAGTTGACCAAACCGTGCAAGGATTACTGGATAAGTTTTACATTATTAAAATGAAACTCTGGAAGCTTTCAACTAAATTCTAATTCTAAATTCCTCGCAAACTTTCCGACGGTTTTTGTTTAATCCGAACAGAGAATGATTTCAACGATCGCCACACTAGGAAACACATCACTCTTAACGAGTACGAATAAATTGGCATAGTTCTCTACTCTATTGGCAACCCGAAACTTTTCTATAAACAAATACAAAGGTTTGCGTTTGAGTGGAACATAACAGTCAAGTTTAACTTCGAAAACTACAGATTTATGAATTTTGTTAATAATAAATATATAGACGTATACTATTGGTATTCGAATCTGAAAGTTTGTTTAATACTAAAACTTATTTGGCAAAATATTGTACAATCGCTGGGATTACGATCCATATTATTGAATGTATAACCGTATTGATCCGCTCTCGATGTAAGCAAACACAATGTCCAGGTATAAAAATAAATGATTTCAATGTTTAATTTTGATCTCGTTTGATGGAACGGTTTTCAAACATCGCCCATGTTCTGGTTGATGTCTTAATTAAATGATGTATTATATAAATATATAAACAGAAACCTTTTATGGAATTTTATTTAAACATATTTAGAGGTTTTCTCCGTTCATATAGAACAGTACATATATATAAAAAAAACCACAATAAATATTCTATTTGTAGACTAATAAAACTATAAGAATTATTGCAATGAGTACATTATAATACTAATATAGATCTTGATCATTAAAATCAAATGTTATTATTATCATTATCATTATAATTATCATCATGCTCCTTAGGGGGCACAAAAAAAAATGAAATATTTTTCCTGAAATCTATACCAATCTATACTAATAATATAAATGCGAAAGTATGTTTGGATGTTTGCAACTCTTTCACGCAAAAACTACTGAACCGATCACCATGAAATTTTACTAATACTAATACTAAAAAAGATATCAAATTTTATCAAAATCGGTTAAGTTGTAAAGAATTCATCATTTATTAAAGTACGGATATTTAATTAGATATCTATAGGTAGGTAAAATTTTCTCATGTTTAATAGGAATTTAAGACTTGTTAGCGCATTTAAAATTCAATTTAAAGCTGCGAAATTTATATGTTTAAGTAAAATTGTAAAATTCCCAACAGTTCTCGGAGACAAATGCTACGACGAGCATTCTTACCCTGGTCCCGGAAGCAGAAGATCACGAGAAGTATTTGGTATGTCGAGCGGAGAACCCGAGAGTCCCTCATGCTGTCCTTGAGGATAGATGGAAACTGAACGTGCATTGTAAGTTTATCCTTGCAATAGGTATACGAAAGCTGCAAGTGTTGGCTTCATAATTTTCCTCTCCGCTTACAAAATAACAAACAAAGTAATAATTTAGTGAAACGTCAAATATTTCCTAGGAACAAAGTTGGCAGCGACCGCCTGAGCATTAAACTCTGGCCACAATAAATTCAGTTAAACGTCAACTGGTTACTGGTGGAGTTTTTCATATAAATCTCATAAGTTTGGTGTGTTCGCCTTTACAAATATCAAATGTTGGACTCGATTTAGCTTAACTGGGCTAAGATAAAAGACATTTTCAGTGTAGAATCGATTGAGGCAATCGTTCGATTAAATTAAATCAAGTTTTTCGTTCATAATACCAGCCGAACTAATATTATAAATGAGAAAGTGAGTTTGTTCGTTTTTTAAACTTCGACACCTTAACTACTCAATCGATCCTTATGAAACTTTGTGTAGGTACAAGTTTTTATTGATATAGAAAACTATATACTATATATTAATTAATTAATTAATTAATTAATTAATTGATTGATTGATTGATTGATTGATTTATTTATTTAATAGCCAACCTTACAGCATGTAACATTTCAGAAATACATAAAAAGAGTTAAATTTTTATATAGCCTATTACAAGGTATTACATATTAAAGTAAATTAATATATATATATCCTTTTAAATGTGTATTGTCGTAATTGCAAGCACGCAGATGTTTGAAAATAATTTTTGTTGCAGATGTTCCTGTGGTGACTTTGAAAATGGGTTCCATTTTGAACCCAACAGACATAAAAGAAGGCGAAGATGTGTACTTTGAGTGCAGTGTCAAGGCTAATCCCAAAATGCACAGATTGACTTGGTACAAAGGGGTGAGCTTTTAAATATTAAGCATTATTTAAGTTTAGGAAAAAAGAGTTTCCAATTTTTTCTATATACTTATAATATGGGCCTCTTTCACCATGTGTCAAGTAGGCTAACCGCCATTTAAAGTCACGGGTAACCGGAAATGATGGAGCTGATATATATACCTGTGTTTGTACAGTAAAAGTCCCAAACATTAAAAAGAAAATAATAAAAAAAAAATCGCCTATCGAAGGATGCAATAAACCGAGTGCATAATTTAATAAAACATAAAATTATTTCTAAAAGCAACTAATCAACACTTTACTTGTAATTGGTGAAAGAGGCCATAAGCTCGTCAATAATAAACTAATTAAGTAAAAATTAACTATGAAGTTTATATCATTAAAATACTGTTATTTTTATTTCATTTGGTCCATTTGAGTTTTTTTTTTTAATTATTCTTTTAAATTTTTCTTCTATTAATCTATCTGTTGATAAGTCTTTCTGCTCAATTTATATTAATTACCTTTCTGAGAATACAACTCAAGAATACATATGTTATATATGTAATTTTTAATATTTTTACATATACTGTAATATTACTCCGTTTATTTAACGGTATACCAAATAGGTACTTATATGTAATTTAAAAAAAAAAAAAAATTAACCTTTTAAAAAAAATCAAGTGAAAATTCCTTGGCGATCAAATATATAGACAGCGGTAGATGTAATGCAGCAACGTTACAAGAGGCGTCACGTGATCGTTAGACTGAACCGTCACACAATATTCGCCCAAAGAAGTTTCACTTGAAAAATCTCGGTGGAACGCAGAGCTAGGAGATTTATTGGCGGCAGTACGTTTTTAAAAACTAAGATGCAGAAGTCTTGCACATAGACGTAAAATTGCCAGTGTATGTGTCTTTTATAAGATGTACTTCGGAGAGTGTGCTCAGGAGCTGCATGAACTCATACCGCCTTCCCCTTTCTTCCATCGGACATACAGACGTACAAATGGTTACCATCCTCATCTTGTCCAAATCTATCTATTTCGGACTAAACGCTTTAAAACATCTTTTATAATGCGCACTGCCAAAGGTTTGGAACTCCTGACCTCATATAACCCAAAATATTTTCAAAGTTCTCTTGAATAGGCATCTTCTGGGTTGATAATGAGGTTCGCTCCATCTTAGGCCTCATCCTTGCTACACAGTTGGTTGTTGGTCAAGAGCAAAATGAAATAATGAACGAATTGGTGTTAGAGTGAAGAGATGATACACAACGCGAGCGCCGGGGTGATCCTCAGCGACCAAACCCTCGTGCTGCAAAACGTGAACAGGTCCACAGCCGGCGACTACAGCTGTCTCGCTCACAACAGCGAAGGCAGCGCCACCAGCAACCCTGTCTCGCTGCAAGTTCTATGTGAGCCTCATTTCAACGCATTATTCAATATTATTTGTGATACACCTACATAGAAAATCCGTACTTAATCCGTACTAGTCAGTACTAAATTATAAATGCGAAAGTATAAAGTATGTTTGGATGTATGGATGTTTGTGACTCTTTCACGCAAAAACTAGTGAACCGATCACCATGAAATTTTGCATACACGTTGTCTGTGACACTAGAAAGGACATAGGGTACCTTTCAACGCGGACGAAGTCGCGGGCACCAGCTAGTATTATAAATGCGAAAGTATGTTTGAATGTATGGATGTTTGTAACTCTTTCACGCAAAAACTACTGAACCGTTCACCATGAAATGTTGCATACACGTTGTTTGGGACACCAGAAAGGACACAGGGTACCTTTCATCGTTCAACGCGGACGAAGTCGCGGGTAACAGCTAGTTATTTATATAATGAAGTAAACCATAAGTTGGATATTTACCAAAAGCAATAGATAAATAGTCTGAAAAAATGCATCAACAAAATTCGAATCATTATTCGATAATTCGATAATGACCAAACAGAAGGTTTTATCATTATAATTCCTAAATTAATTTAAAATTAATAATTTACTGCAATAATTATTTTATTTTATTTATCGACATACTCGTACAGACAAGATGCTTTAATTTGAAGTTGACTCAGAACACGCTGTATTTGTATTGAGACGTATTTTGTTTTGATAACATAATGTATATATGCTCTTACGATTATGATATAAAAATTGTAGATGTTTGCGACTATTACTTACTACATTGTGCCTCATGATTTTTATATATTTTAATATATCTAAAGCTGGACTGGATGTGAAGGTCAGAGGATTGTACATAATGGTGAGCTTGAGAAAAGCCTACCTATATCCAACAGTATAGAGACACAGGCCTATGATAACGATGAAAGCTTCTAATATAAATTACACTGTGTAATACATATGTAGCTTAATGCGTTGTATATATTTTTTGATGTACAATAATTTTATGGACGAAAGTCTGAAATAAAAAACTATCATTATTATATGGTTTAGAATTAACATGTCAAAGTTTAAATTAGTTTATTTTTACCAAGCCTAATTCATTTTATAAATTTAACACTATTTAATATGTAATTTATATAGTAATATTTTTATTATTTAATTATTAATTAATTATTTAATTATTTAATTTATGTAGTAATATTGTTATTGTGCACAGATTCTCCCATCTGCAAGACTTCAGATGAGGGCGAAGTGTTGGGAGCACTGAAGCAAGAAACTGTGCAGTTGCTTTGCGTCGTGGATTCCAATCCATCGCCGACCAGTTTCAGCTGGACCTTCAACAGCTCCGGGGAACAGACTGAAGTAACTCCCAGGTAACATTCATACTTGTTCGACGGACATTTCATTAGATTTTCTCGCAAAATATTTAATATTTGTAAAAATATTTACTTAGGCTCGAGTTCACCAATAGACGGTTAGTTTTTAAACAGCTGTTTAAATTTTAAACAGCCGTTTAATAATATTTTGTTGTTCACCATCGCTAAACTGCTTGTTAAACGCACTAAACATCAGATTAATCATTAACCGTCTGTTGGTGAACTCGAGCCTTAATTATATAAAAGAGAAATATAACTCTGTTAGTGTTTGTTAGTTATCTATTCATCTCTAAACGGCTAAGGCTCGAGTTCACCAACAGACGGTTATTTTAAAACAGTTGTTTAATAATATGTTGTTGATCAAAATCACTAAAATGCGCCCTAAACATCTGATTAACTTAATGATTAATCAGATGTTTAGGGCGTTTAACTCGCATTTTAGCGATTGTGATCAACAAAATATTATTAAACGGCTGTTTAAATTTTAAACGGCTGTTTAAATTTTAAACGGCTGTTTAAAAATAACCGTCTGTTGGTGAACTCGAGCCTAAATCTATTTAGTTGAAAAATGACAAAGATATTGAGGAACACTGAGGAAACACATAGGCTTACTATATTTTGTCTAAAAAAGCCTGACTGACAGTAAAACAGGTCATGTTTAAAAGGAAATATAAACTTTCCTAGGTTATTAGGCTTGTTTTTTTTTTTAAATATATTTTAAAGGGAAACTTTGTATATGGATGTTCTAGATTTCTTGACAAAATACATAACATCTAGTAGATCTATTGATTTTTTTTTATTAATGGTCGTATTCCTTTGTTGCTGGAGGATGAGAGGGAGGAAATCATAAAGTTAAGGATTTTGTTAAAAGGTTTAGCGAGACTAGTAATATTATTTAATGAATTATTTTGCTGACTGTATTTGTGTTTGCCGACCTTATTTCCCGAAAGTCTTGTTTGCCAGCGAACCGTAACTTTAAGCTACCCATCGACTTTCTACTTTGAACTTTGAACGTCAACTACATCATTCCATTTCATCTAATATTGAGACACTTTTGTTTGCCAGCTTTTAATACTCAGGCTAAATTTAATTAAATAGCTCATTTCTCCATTTCTAAGTTAAAACTTCAATTAATTTGGACAGGTGATAAAAAAACTTTTTTAAATAATAAATATTTTTTAAGTATATTTTTTCTTTTTCTTTAGATAATATTATGTAGATATCATGATTTAAAATTTTGATTTATCAAATTTAAGATTTTAAAATGTCTCTTATATGGAAGAGAGATTGTAAAAATCTAATAATATAAAAAAAACAGGTTTAATTTTTTAAATGTTTGTTATTACAAAAATGTCATTATTTGACGTACGCTGCGATAGCTATTGATGATACTCGTATATGTAAATAAACCGATTCAATGAAATTGATAACATGTTTTTTCATAATTAATCTTTTTATTAAGAAATCTTAAAAGTATTTACTAATTTCTCTAAAGTTCGAAGGCAATTGAACAACCTTATTCCCGCTTCAATTGCGCATCGGTAATGCAGTTGGTCTGCGATAGTTTTACTGAGAAAAGGAGTTTTAGCGAGGACTCGGTCCTTAACTGTTCAACCTAGTTAGTATATATTACTGCACAAGCGTAGTTTGAGAGCTTCATGTTTGACATAATTTCTAAACAGATATCTAATTTCTAAAAATTCTCAGTCTTATGAGGCATATGAATCTATTTTCCATAGAATATCTCAACCTAAATTATATGTTCAGAGTAATGTTATAATTTATATATTTTTGGCTATACATTCTTACATACAATACAATCTACTGTTTATGGATAGCCCTTATTTGATGTGAGTATGTATGGAGTAAAACCTCTGTGATTAAGAAGATTTCATCGTGTTTTTTTTTAAGTTTGTTAAGTAGATAATCTTAGAGCAAGTATAAAAATTCGAAAAAGCGTTTAGCCTACCGAGCGTTTGAGGTTACTAGGTTTGTCCTGCGTATTCGCTTGTACTGTAATTTGACAGCATAAAAACATCCATGCAAAATACATATATGTTTGTATATATTATACGGCTCGATTTTCATGGTGCTCCGTTATAACTCCTAAAATATGAATAAAATATTCATGGATTATAGAGAAAACAGGAAGAAGATACGTTCACAACTTTCCGAAATTAGGCAAAACTTACAGACAGACGGAAGGACTTTACACTTTTGTAGTGACATAACATTAAATTGATAAAAACCTATTCACTACATCCAATCCATCGATCAAGTAAAAAACATATTTAAAAAATCTTCTTAATCAAGTAAAAAACTTTCCCTCACAACTGTATAAAACCCAATGTGTGCCAATCGCCTACTACGATTTTCTGAAAGTGTCATTTCGCACGTAAAAATTAATATATTTCCGAGATGACTATAGAAAAATTTATTAAATTTAAAACTGGCTTTTCGCATATTTCGTACGCGTGCGAGATGACTAAACTAAACCGTGCGAAAATAATAATAATAATATACTTTATTTCTTAAGCCAGTAACTATTGTATACATAATATTTACATTTTAACAGGAACATAGCTAGACAGTAACATAGTCTTTAAAATACATATACATATATTGTGTCCCCTGACCTCCAAGCTAGGATTGCCTGTGTTTTGGAGATCAGTGGCCCCGCGTCGTGGCAGTCGATATTATTTAGTGTTATACCTGAGATACACATTTAGTATATGCCAACCTAGTACCACTTGAAGCCTAAGTTACATAAGGCTTATAATATTATCATTAACTTTTTACACGTTTTCATCACAATGGCAACAGTTATCACATCACTCTCACTAAAGTCTACCAGTTAAAAAGAGTATCTTATTTGACGTGCCGTGAATGAGAATTTATTATTTGAGTGACGAAAACGACGTGCCAGTCCATGAAATAATTAGTCCAAATGACCATTTGGAACAAGGCAACCGGAACAGCTCTGTGGTGGTAATCATATTTATTTACAATGCGTAGAGAATGGCTGCATTATTAAAACTTATTTGCGGTTAGCGTGCGAACACTACTCTGGCCTAAACGACTCAATGATTCACACGAATATACGACTATATCATGAACTAATAGTCAGCTATATGGATGTATGGATGTTTGTTACTCTTTCACGCAAAAAATACTGAACCGATCATGATGAAGTTTTGCATACACGTTGTCTGAGACACCAGAAAGGACATAGGGTACCTTTCAACGTTCAACTCGGACGAAGTCGCGGGTAACAGCTAGTATTATAAATGCGAAAGTATGTTTGGATGTATGGATGTTTGTAAGTCTTTCACGCAAAAACTACTGAACCGATCATGATGAAATTTTGCATACACGTTGTATCTGGGACACCAGAAAGGACATAGGGTACCTTTCATCGTTCAACGCGGACGAAGTCGCGGGCACCAGCTAGTCTTTTATATTTTCATTGAAATTGCAACTCTATAGAAACAGTGTTTAAATACATTAAGTATTTCTTAAAAAAAACATGTATTTTTTAAAGAAAATTTGGACATTTTTTTTTTTAATTTTCTGTTATTCCTTTTTTTTTATAAATATTATATATTAACACATATCCTCTATCTACACATATAAAAAAATATTTTGTTATACAGGCTCTATCTGTATACTCACCTTATGATAAGATAATAAGAGGTTGAATATGTCATTGGAATCGTTGTACCTAGTTATAGTTAACAAAAATATTATTTTATTATTCATCACCCTCTAAAATAAATTAGTTGATTAATTTTTTTGAACTTTACAACTTGAGAATTTTTAATTAGTTTAGTTGAAAAACTAAGAACAGTTTTGTTCAATAAGTTTCAAGAGATTGTAACGAATTCTGGCGCAGATAGGAATGAGTCTGTTTTATATGTATTATGAGCTCATGTAATGCTAATGAGAGACGATGCTGAGCAACATTTTCATACTATAAATAAAAAGTACACTGTGTGAGAGGTTCCTTTTGTTGCGTCGTTATACAGCGTGTGGTTTTTACAAAAATAATAAATAATCACTTAGATTCTTCTTCACTTTTAGAATGTATTCACTTCGATGTATCAAAACTCAGAACAAGATCAAAAGATACATTTCATATTCCCTATTGTAGAACTAATCATTGTAAAAATTCCTTCTTTCATCGTTCTAAGTATCACTACAATAACATTCTGAATTATATTCACATATTTTCCAACAATTTGAATTCTTATAAAAATAAAATTGGCGAATTATTTTTGAAAAATTAATTTTATCACTTATTAGAATATTCTCTTCTTTTTCTTTATTATTATTATTATTATTTTTTTAATTAATAAATAAATGTAAAAATATTTTTTTTTAAGATTCTTTAGGCCTATTTGTATATACTTAATCTATAATATATATTTTTTTAAATTTATGGTTGTGTGTAATCTAAATTTAAATAAATAAATAATTTTAATAAATTGAATAAATAAACATTGAAATTTCAATTAATTAGGTCGACAAAAAATTAACGAGACTCACATTAAATACTCGTATGTAGATTAATAATAATAATAATAATAATCACCTTGTTGAATTTGAAGTACCATATTACAAATATATACCTGCGCCAGTTCTTGAAAATGGTCATGCCACGCTCTATTGGGATCGCGCCATAATCACGGACAGGACTATTGTCGCCAATAAGCCTGACATCGTGGTTATTGACCGATCCCAACGCCGGACGATGCTTGTTGACATTACTGTTCCACATGACGAAAACCTCGTGAAAGCCGAAAAAGATAAACTTACCAAGTACATAGACTTGGCTCACGAGGTGACCGCCATGTGGAATGTCGATTCGACAATCATCGTCCCGATAGTCATATCGGCGAATAGCCTTATAGCGAAGAGCCTCGACCAACATCTTAAGAGTCTCTCGCTAGATGGATGGATCAAGGGATCAAGGGATACAGAAGGCGGTTCCTCTTGTCAGGAGGTTCCTCACTCTGCAGCCCTAACCACCGGTAGCTTGGGCCTTGCCCCGCTACTTGCGGAACTCTAGATTTAAGTTTTTTATAATATTTATTGTTTTTTTTTAATTTATATTGTAAAAAATTTATAACTAAGAAAGAAAAATATATACTTGGATAATAATAATAATAATATTTCTTTATTTCAGACTTTCGTCCATAAAATTATTTTACATCAAAAAATACACAGTGCAATTTACAGTAATATTTATTTATTTTTATTTGCGCTCATGTGGACACCAATGAATGCATGAATGAAAACAGCACGATATTGTTATAGAATTTGCAATATTTTCGTTCCCAGTTCCTATACAAATAAAGAGTTCACGTCGACACTGCGTTACACGCCCACAACGGACACGGACTTCGGGACTATCTCGTGCTCTGCGACTAATTTAGTTGGAAAACAGGAGAGCCCTTGTGTCTACAAGTTAGTTGCTGCAGGTGAACAATTATACTTATTTTATATTATTTTTTTATATTTGATACAGTACACAAACAGATTGCAATTAAATACTTGAAAACTATAAAATACATGTGTATGGATAAATTATCTAAATTGCACTCCTAAACAGTGTACTTAACATGTGTAATTTAACTATAGCTACTAATGGTCTTAAATAATTAATTAATTCATAATTTATAATATTTTCTTAATTTCTACTTAAATATTAGTCTTAAACTATTTTTGAATTTGGAAAACCTGCCGTCAAATATATCAAAACCGACCTCACACCCGATAACCATATCATTATAACTTCGACACATTCTAACCAAGGGATTGTAATGAGATGTGTTTTGTTTTTATGTGCTTCGATGGAAAAGGGACCAGAGTGAGGAGAACGTGATCTGTATTAAATTTTGATCTTAATTGCGGACAGAAGATTCGGACAATCCCAGGATGAGTGTAATATTTTATGAAGACAAACGATGTCATACCTTTTTCGTCGATCTAAATTCTAAATTCTAAATTAAATAACAAATAAACTAAGGCTCGAGTTCACCAACAGGCGGTTGTTTTTAAACAGCTGATTAAAATTTAAACAGCCGTTTAATAATATTTTGTTGATCACCATCGCTAAACTGCGGGTTAAACGCCCTAAACATAGGATTTATCATTAAGTTAAGCTGTTTAAAAATAACCGTCTGTTGGTGAACTCGAGCCTAAGAAGATCAAATTTAAAAACCTCTTCGTGTCAAAGTAATATATTTGAATTTAGAATAAGTAGGGTGTTTTTTGAATGTTAAGCTCGAGAGACAGGCTGATGGAACAATTGTTGGAAGATGGTTACCGTCGCCTATAATACAAGCAACGCCACAGATTCAGAGTAGGGTAGGGGTCACTCACTCACCGAAAAACAACAGCACACGTGCTGTTATTTCACGGTAGTCTTCTGTAAGGGGATGGTTACTGCCACCAGACAGCTTCCCAAATGACTGCGAAATGCAATGTACCACTACTTTTCAAATCCAGACCAGATACAATTTTGAAAAGTTCATTTTCAAAGTTAACATTACCGGGAATCGAACCCTGGTCCCCTGAGACAAGTACTCAATCAAGGGCTCGTTAAAACACTGCTTTTATTGTTACAGGTCGCCCGATGCCTCTTCATAATTGTTCTGTTGTAAATCAAAGTTCTACCGGACTGCAAGTAGAATGCACGGAAGGCTTCGACGGAGGTCTACCGCAAATATTTAACATGGAAGTGATTGAATTACCTTCCCTATTGGTAAGTAACACCCACAGCCTTCAAAACTGCAGCAATTCCGGTGTTGATTTTAATAATTCAATATTTTATAATGTTTTATTGACATACTAGGTTCTACCTGCGACTTCACACGCCGTGGATTTGACACATACCTATTAACACGCGTTTTAATATGTGGAAATGAAATTTTATATAGAAATTTAGACCAATTTCTTTACAAACAATCGTCATAGAAGCTGATTTGACGAGCCCGTTTGGATGAGTGGCAAGGGTGCTTGCCTAACGTCTCAGGGGCCCCGGGTTCGATTCCCGGCGGGGTCAACTTTAGAAATTTAAATGTAATTTTCAAAATTGACTCTGGTCTGGATTTGAAAAGTAGTGATTTGAAAAATACTGCGTTTCGCAGTCATTTGGGCAGCCCGTCTGGCGGCAGTAACCATCACCTTACAGAATACCACACTGAAATAACAGCATATACGTGCTGTTATGTTTCGATGAGTGAGTAAAAGATGCCAGAGCCCATTTCCCCTATCCCTTATCCTTAATCATTCTATGGTCGGCTTGTATTATAGGCGACGGTAGCCACCTACCATCAAGTGGACCGTCAGCCTGTCTGTCGACCTTAACATTTAAAAAAAACCCGAGTATAATCTCGACATATTCAAGTGTTCCAGAAAATACTATATATAAGCGAATTCCGCGCGGACGAGGTCGCGGTCAGGAACTAGTCCCAATAAAATCAAATAAATCGTAAAATATGGATACGGACTATTTGTATTTGACTGTACTAAACGAATAGCCCTTTTTTTTTAATAATTATAACAATCAAAACGTTACCTTTTCTTAGGTCCGAGCGAATGTAACTTCAAACCACACTCCGACGTTCGAAGTCCACGACCTGGAGAGAAGGTCGAGTTACACTCTGCGCTTGTATGCGATCAATGCCAAGGGAAAGAGTGAAGTCACCACATTGTACACGGTCGCTTTGAGATCACCGGATAAATACATTAGTAAGTCTAGATTTCTTTATTATTTTTCATAATAAAAGTCTGAATGACTGACGGTCTACTTATTGGTTACTGGTCACCGTTATGTTAATAGGCCACTATATAGGAAGGTTTCTGGAAACCCATTTTATGTAATAACTTTACACCGGTTTTCAATTTATTTTTCG
The DNA here is from genome assembly GCA_944738685.1 of Synanthedon myopaeformis. Taxonomy (NCBI): domain Eukaryota; kingdom Metazoa; phylum Arthropoda; class Insecta; order Lepidoptera; family Sesiidae; genus Synanthedon; species Synanthedon myopaeformis. Next base: position 272,489 of record OX122930.1, read on the forward strand.
AGAACTTTATTAAAATTATGAATTTAACATTCATATTGTGTTTGAGAGGGTTATTTTATTTACATTCCGCAACGAGATTACAGCCTAACACAGACGCGGATATAATATATATTCGTATGTATATTAAAGTGTGTTCATTTGGCATACCAATATTATATAGAGGCTTAAATGGCTAAAATACTCCTAAGGTGCGAATAGTTCGATGGCTGTGTCTCCGATGCTGATGGCTCTGCTGGCTGTGGCTGGTTTGCTGTGCAGTGCCGTGTGCGGGGTCATTACGGCCTTGTACAGACGCCACGTCGCCAGGAGGCATGACCATCAAAAGCACATGCCGTCCACGTAAGTTAATATACAATTTAATTTCAAATTGTAGGATAAGTATTAATTTTAAAAATTTATCAAGAAATGCTCTGTACGTGTTTATATATATATATAACAACGGCTCATATAAGCTCTCTCGGAATGAAATATATTTTAATTAGGAATCTTACATTAAAGGAAAGTCGTAATAATTTAGATGTAAAAAAAAAATATTTTTTCTACTTTGAAATATACAGAAGTGCCCTTTATATGGAGCGCAGTATGGAGTCGTTGTCGAAACAAGATCTGAATTACTCCGCGTCACCGAAACTGGATTACTGCAGTCAGTACGACTTGAAGGAGGGACTTGACACAGAGGAAACTGACCCTGACATTATACCTTGTCATTACGGTGAGTTTGAAGGTTTTAAAATATATATTTTTTTATAAAAGATGGGTTTGCTCTTGACCAACAACCAACTGTGTAGCAAGGATGAGGCCTAAGATGGAGCGAACCTCATTCTCAACCCAGAAGATGCCTATTCACGAGAACTTTGAAAATATTTGGGTTATATGAGGTCAGGAGTTCCAAACCTTTGGCAGTGCGCATTATAAAAGATGTTTAAAAGCGCTTGGTCCGAAATAGAGGGATGTCGACAAGATGAGGATGGTAACCATTTGTACGTCTGTCTGTATGTCCGATGGAAGAAAGGGGAAGGCGGTATGAGTTCATGCAGCTCCTGAGCACACTCTCTGAAGTACATCTTATAAAAGACACATAGACTGGCATAATAAAAATACCTATAATACTACTGAATTGTATATTTACTTAGACCAGTTAGTCAATATTTATTAACCAATTGATAACTTGTTGGAAATCGCTTTTTTGTGTATTAAAGTCGATAGACAGGCTTACGGGTTCACTTGATGGTAGGTATTTACCGTCGCAATAACACAAGCAATGTTACGCTGAAAGTGCGCTGCCAACTACTTATATAATAACTTATCCTTAAGCCTACTATTATGTTATTAAGGCGACATGTCCCTAAGGGAAAAAAGCCTTAAATAAAGATTAAAAAAAAAGGATGTTATTATTATTAACTCACATAATAAATAAATTAATAAAAACATCTTATCAAAACGTTTGATCGACATAACCAGCGATTCTAAAGCTGGCCCTTTGTATTGTCATACAAAGAGGTAATACAGCCAGCATGCTTGGGACCCTGCATGCTTTTAATTAAGTAATTATGTTTAATTTATAAAAAATAATTTACCAAAATAACTATTGTAACATTTATATAATTGATTTTTTAAAAAGCTTGTAATGACTAAAATTTCAGATATAAATAAAATTAATTTTAAAAATTTCTTCATAAATAACACATTAAATGAGATTAAAGTATTTTTTATGTTTTTGAATTTAAGATATACCTATATGAATTGTACAAGAGTATAGTGTATGTACGTATTTCAGACAAGAAGCCGGTGGTCGAGTATAGTAAGTTACCAACACCTCAATACAGAACCGAAATCGACGCTCACAGGATATACGGTCCTCATCATATACTGCCCAACAGTGAAGTGAGTATTTCCTTATGCCATATGCAAACCTGGACTAAATAAACTTAAAAAATATATATATATTGGAGTGAGGACTCACGATTAACATTACTTTATGTCAAAATATCAGTTTTCCAACGAAGTACATTCAATTTTTCGCCTTACACATTTAAAATTGAAAAGTTTTCTGATGAGTTGTTCCAATTAATGCCTAAGCCTAGTTTTTACTTCAGAGAAGAGTTAACTTTTTTCCTGACATGTTGCTATGTATTATTTGTCAATGACAAATTAAATAAACATAGTTAATTCCCACAATTTAAACTTAAGCAATAAAAATAAACTTCCTATTTTATATTTATAAACCCAGCAGGTTCTATAAAATATGTTATTCTTTTAAAGGAACGACACTGCAGTATAATAAATTATGTTGCTTAGTAAGTAATACACCAAAAAAAAAAAAGCATCGATCCTTTATCTATCGATCATCAAACTCTATCCCCCAATTTTGTTATTTAAAGACTCAAATATTCACTAAAGTTTTATTTATTTATTTATTTATTTACAAAAACACACATGGTACATCATAACACGAGTAATCCTAATTCGACGTATGATTTACCAATAGAAGTATATTATTTAAATTAATTATATTACACAAATCTATTTGACAAATTATAAAATTTACAAAAACATGCACAAGAAATCATAAGAATATTTAATAATAAACCAAAACTATCTACATATATAATATCATAAATAGTAACACCCTATTGAATTCATTCAGTACACAGTGCGAACAGTTAAAAAAAACCGTTCAATATTACATTTTTTACACTTTGAAATAAAGCTTTAAGTGTAAAGCTGGCGTTGTTTTGTTTTCTTATAGTCATCGCAAAGCATATCCGTAGTGAACCGAGGCGTGACAGCTCGCAGTGCGGAAATCAACGCCTCGAGGTTTCGACCTGAAGTTGTCACCACTTCTAGGAAAGTTAGGGAGAGTTGCATATAAGAATTATATCTGCATTATATTTGTTATACTTTAGTCTAAGTGTACAGCAGTTGTGACTCGGTTATAGGGTGTTTGAATGTGATATACGAGTGCGTATGTGCGTTTGATGGAATCACTCGATTGCAAAAGTTAATTGACAACATTTTCGAATTGGAAAAATGTCAACGAGCTAGCTGTTGGCGGTTTTTTTTTAAACTAGCCGTGTCTGTTGATGATAAATAACCTTATAACCTTTCTTAATTTAATTTATTTGACTATTAAATGCAAAAAAAAAATTCTTTAAAATCCGACTGGTAGTTCAAGAGTTTAAAGCTGTTTAAAATTTAAACAGCCGTTTAATAATATTCTGTTGTTCACCATCGTTAAAATGCGGGTTAAACGCCCTAAACATCTGATTAACTTAATGATTAATCTGATGTTAAGGGCGTTTAACCCGCAGTTTAGCGATGGTGTACAACAAAATATTATTAAACGGCTGTTTAAATTTTAAACAGCTGTTTAAAAATAACCGTCTGTTGGTGAACTCGAGCCTAAAGCATTTAAATCCATTGTATAATTTTGGTTAATAAAATATGATAATTCCAAAATGTTTTATTTAATAGTTGCCTTATTTTTAGGAATGTGTACTTGTATTAGTTTTAAGTAAAAAATAGAATTAAGTTAAACGAATTAAGTTAAAGTTAAATGGAGTCTACTCATATATGACGTCGCTAAAGTGATTGTGTAAATAAATTTGAAGAGAAGGTTTTACATAGACAATTACGACCATTTATTTTGCGTCATTGCGATGACCATTTATAGATAGATATCAATAATTGTATTTAGTTAAAATTATTTAGAAAATAAGCTAAAATGCTAAAATTACTTTAAAGTAATTTTAGAATAACATAATAATAAATAAAACGAGTGTTTGAGAGAAATAAATAACTTAATCTTAAAATAGAGGTAATTAAGTATCTTAAAAGTTTCAGTCAGCTTGAAATAAATATGTTTTAAGTTGAAATAAGTATGTCTAAATGTTTATTTATAACATGTTTATATATCTCAAAACCCATTCAAAACAATCCATAATATGTTCATAATATGGTATAAGCTGAATATCATTATTACTTAATATTTACTTAACTAAAAGCTTGTTTATCTTAGAACAGAGGTCCACAATTTTTGTCTTGTAGACGATTGTAGACGATAAATCCTATTGGAGAATTGTGGGGGAGTGCTAAGTGCTATGTCAAACAGTTGACGTTCAATGGCTGAGATGAATGGCGAATGAAATGTATGTATTAAAAATATATCTTTAATTATTACCGCATATAATTTTTACATTTTTTTTTTTTTATTAGAACAAACAAATGCATTATCATTTTATATTTATATATTTATATTTGATATAGTACACAAACAAATTGTAATTAAATACTTGAAAACTATAAATTACGTGTGTATAGATAATTATATAAATTGCACTCCTAAACAGTGTACTTAACATGTTTAATTTAACTTAACTACTAATGGTTTTAAATACTTAATTAATTCTTAATACTTTCTTAATTTCTACTGACTTATGCATTAATCATTGACTGTATGCATTGAAAAATGTGAGGGATGTGAGGCTGGAGTTGAAAAACGGTTTAGCCTGCTTTCATACTGTATATCTGTTTAGGGAGGCACTAATTCGAACAAAACGTCACTAATTCAACTGGAAAACACATCGATCTGCTCTTAAAAAAACTGTATAAAAAAACCATATCGATACCCACAACAACGTCCCTCTACAGTGATTGCGAGGTTCTCGCAGCGCGCCAACTGTTTATCTTGAAGGCTGTACTCTCCGCTCACCGCCTGTGAGTCATTCCTTTCCAAAAGGCATTTCAGGATTCCTGTACCGCGGGTGGCCTCCGGTTTCGGAACACGATTTGGCCGATTCCTTCATACGTTAATCTATAATAGGGTTGTTAATCTTTGCGACGTTAGGAATCTAAATTGCAAAAAGGTATCTTTTATTGTTAGAATAAGTTATTAGCTCCTGAATTTGTCATATGCCGCTCTGTTAGAATAAGATTGTATATGTTTTAAGGTTGTGCCGGTGTAGCTGTTGTGTGCAAAGGTCTATCATTTTCTATTTGATTTGTAATTTGGTGCAGTCTATTAATATTTATATTGTAAAGCTTTCTATGTTTTTCATATTCTATATTTATATATAGGTAAGTTTTTTATGTTTTATATATGTTCCCTTATTATAATAAAATGTGTTGCTCTGTATTTATTATAAATTATTGTATACTAGCTGGTGCCCGCGACTTCGTCCGCTTTAAACGATGAAAGGTACCCTATGTCCTTTCTGGTGTCCCAGACAACGTGTATGCAAAATTTCATTGTGATCGGTTCAGTAGTTTTTGCGTGAAACAGTTACAAACATCCATACATCCAAACATACTTTCGCATTTATAATACTAGCTGGTACCTGCTACTTCGTCCGCTTTGAACGATGAAATGTACCCTATTTCCTTTCTGGTGTCCCAGAGACAACGTGTATGCAAAATTTCATGGTGATCGGTTCAGTAGTTTTTGCGTGAAAGAGTTACAAACATCCATACATCCAAACATAATTTCGCATTTATAATATTAGTACGGATTAGGTATATGTAGACTAATTTAGGTATATGCTTATGTATTTCCAGTAGACACCCACGATACAAGCATTGTAAGCCATTGTAATTTAATTGTTTGGAAAAGCATAGTCTCCCGCATCTCAATACTTAATTACTTGCTTGTAAATGAATGTATTGAAAAAGTCCTAAAGAGTAATATTATATATAAATTATTTGGTATTAGTATCATAATATTAAACAATCTTACCTGAGATCGAAACAAGGTCTCATTATTTTCAAGGTGCCAATTTTTGGAACGTCATCCAACAGCATTTAACCGAAAGTATATTTATGTAAAGGCATGTTCAAAGAATGTGAAACACTTGAAGAATATTCGGGTCAATATCTCTCATCGAATTGGGGTGAAATAATTATATCCTGTTATTTTTTTTTTTCAGTTATATTTTCAGGGTTGTCAAAAAGAGTACGATTGACATAGGAGTCATAAACATTGCAAGAAGAGTGACCTTTTGAGGGTCACTTTTCTGTTTGTAGTTAATTGAAAATACTTGGCATAGCAAAAAGATCGAGAAAAGGTTTTTTTTTTTTTTTTTTTTTTTTTTTTTTTTTTTTTTTTTTTTTTTTTTTTTCTTATTACAATATGGATAGCCAACGCAACAATGTACATACAAATTTAAAAAAAAAATCGCATAAGGTTAGTGTGGATATTTTAGTTTTCCGACTAAATCCTCAATCTCTCTCTAAGTTAACAACAATATTATTATTGACTAAAGTAACTTAACACTGGATACTAAATTGTGTACTTATAACAATTTTTTTGTTATGTCTTATTTTAAAGACATAACAAAAAACTGTCATAATCTCATTTTTAAAATATTGTCACTTCAAATATTTGTTGCCCAAACTCAAGTTTTGAGTAACATCTGAAGTCATGATATAAAGAAAAATATTATGTCAAGTTTTCATTAAAAAAATACTGTCAACATTATCTACTATGCGAATATGGGAACAGAAGTATCGAACAGGTATTTTTTTTTAATTCATAAAAATTACTCTGCAGCATACATTTTTGACAGATTTTTTTGTGTTTAAATAAGTGCATCGCAACACATAATAATTATGTACATCCAAATTGTTATACCTCCGTATGTCCGCCCAATTGATTAAACCGAATATCATTAATTAATAAATTACTATTACAAGTTAATTGTAAATAAATAAATTGATATTTGATGAACGGTAATGAAATTGGTGTCTTTCCACTTTTGTGTGTTTGTATCAATTATAGAATTGAATGGATTTCATTGAGTCCTACGAAATGGGCTTCATCATGACGAAGTGGGTTTGTGAATTCGTCGGCGCGAGAAATACGTTAGGCGAATGTAGTTGTAACCGTTGCTGTGGGCATTTTACTATTTATATATATATATCCGTAATATCCGTAATAATATTATAAATGCGAAAGTATGTTTGGATGTTTGTAACTCTTTCACGAAAAAACTTCTGAACCGATCACCATGAAATTTTGCATACACATTGTCTGAGACACCAGAAAAGACCTTTCATCGTTCAACGCGGAAGAAGTCGCGGGCACCATCCAGTGTTTACATATAATAATATGTATTAGTCAACACACACCTATAGCCATTTTAAATTAATTTAAATTGAATTTAAAAACCGTAGATATTTTAATAAGTACACAATAATCAAACTTGTTCAGGGAATAGTACTTATTCTAAAACAAATTTACTAGAACTTAAATTTTTACAATTATTTCGTGGTTCTGTGGTTCATACGTTTGCAATTGAGTTCATTTGGATTATTAAATTAATTAATTATATTTGAAAAAGTGTTTTTTTTTAAAAGGAATTAAGTAGTGTCTTAAAACAATGTATAGTAAAGCCAAGGAGACATCACAAACAATGTAAACACTGTCTCTTTCCCTCACACGTAGCGGCCAGTGCCATCTGTATTCTGTTTCATGTTTATAGGAAGCCATCTTGACAACCCTTGAAAGTTTGTTTACAATCTTTGCATTGTCTCGTTGACCTTGCTTTAGATACATAATTTTAACATAATTGTACATTATTTTAAAGTAATATAATCTAATATACAGTATTGTAATATTTTAAATTTAAAAAAACAGAAACACTCAGTTCTTTTGCATTGCGAAATGATTCCGTTCGTTTTTTTTTTTATTTTGAGAACAAATTTCCAATATTTCTATTGCATTGTTTTTTGGGGTGTGTTTCTTTTATTATTCCCAATAATATAATTTAGTTGAAGTGCGTGTCTACAGAATAGGTAAGTTGGAAGCCCGCTGAATAATAATAAGGGCCCTTCCACATGGAACTTTATCACGCATATGTTCACATATTCAATAAATCGTCCTCTTTCCAATGGCTTCGCTCCTATTATTGTCTGTTTTGATATTCGACATTTATTTAGATATTATATTATGCATGTCTTTTATGTAACCAGGCATGGTATATAGTTAATATATATATATATAAAAACTATATATATATATATATACAGGATGGAATTTTGTAATACCACCTGAAGGGAAAGTACTCTTAATACTGTAGATAGAAAATTTTACTTAAAGAAAACATTCCTTTATTTTTGAATAGAAAGAAAACTGCATTCAAAGATTTTCGAAAATTCGCTTGCCACACTCGGGAATCGAACCAACTAAAATCTGTAAAAAATTACACCCTGTACTTTTATTGCATCGATCGTTAGGGTCAATTATAAGGATGAAATCTCTATATATACGTATCTTAAAAAATAATAAAAAAAACTCACAGAGGCTTCTATCCGTCCGACATCGCACTTGCGGCAGCTGTGGCGTTGCTTGTGTTATAGGCGACGGTAGACATCTACACCATCAATTGGACCGTCAGCCTGTCTGTCGGACCTTAACATAAAAAAAACCTTGGCTCTTCTACTCTTACTTAGTCTTTTACTGAGAAAAAACCATCTATGTATTATAAAAATGTGTTGGTTTGTGTATAACTCAAAAACTAGCCACGGATTGACTATTGAAATAATTATATAATTTATTCGCTTTGTCGATTTAAAATAATATTTGTAATTCAAGTCCTTGTAATTTCAACTCAAACTTTTGAAAAAGATGGTCTACATTTAATTGATTGTATAGAAATTGTGTAATTCTTTTTGTAAAATAAGTTTTACAAATAAAGTACGAGCTGTCTTGTCTGTTACTAATTAAAAAAATTCAATTTAAAAGTGCGCCTAATTACCTACAATAAGTTGATAGCATATTTTGCGTTTTATACATTGCTAGAACAAATTACATAGACTTAAAATTATTAATACACTAGATATTAAAAAAATAATATTTATCGTATTATATATACATATATACATAATGATCTTTTTAAATGTAAATTTAATAAAATTACAGAAAATATTGTAAATATAGTATAGATTTTCAACTTTTGAACGAATAAATATCATGTTTCTCCGAATTATCCTAATATTTGAGACACGAGTAAGTGATGGCAAGATAGATTCTACCAATGACATTAAAGAAAGAAAAGATAAGAAAAAGAAAGAAAGAATCAAGATTTTATACATTTTCAGTGCAAAGGAAATATTTAAACATGATATGTTCATTATAATCACATCCACTGCTACAATTCTCAGAGGAAGATATAGAGGCTTATTATATAAACATAACGGCACATGTGCTGTTAAAACATAACAGCACATGTGCTGTTAAAACATAACAGCACATGTGCTGTTATGTTTTTATGGTAACAGTAACCACAATTACGCTATCACACACAATAACCACTAATAGATATTGTCCAAACTCTTAGGTTCAAACGTATTTTGTAAAATCTAATAAAATCCAAAATATACTCGTATGTCATAATAAACTTATTATTATATACAATTAATTTCAGAATTTGCAATTAAGTGAGATATATATAATTATGTTCCCTAACATAAATTATTATATTAAACATTGTTGGTTGTTATAAAAAAAATATGGCGTTAAGAAATCCGACTGATTTTATTTATAGTGATATCGTAACGATGATTGTGAATGTTTAATAAAGAAATATATAAAATAATAATGTGAGTTTCATTTTTTAATATTTAAATTCAAATAGAAATTTTTATTTTTTATTTATATATTTTATTTATTAGATTTAGATTACATAGAGCCATAAATTTAAAAAAATATATTACAGATTATATACAAATACGTTTAAAGAATCATAAAAATTATATTTTTACATTTATTTATTAATTAAAAAAAAATAATAATAATAATAATAAAGAAAAAGAAGAGAATATTCTAATAAGTGATAAAATTAATTTTTCAAAAATAATTCGCCAATTTTATTTTTATAAGAATTCAAATTGTTGTAAAATATGTGAATATCATTCAGAATGTTATTGTAGTGATATTTAGAACGATGAAAGAAGGAATTTTTACAATGATTAAGTTCTACAATAGGAATTAGGGAATATGAAATGTATCTTTTGATCTTGTTATGAGTTTTGGTACATTGAACTGAATACATTCTAAAAGTGAAGAAGGATTGATGTGATTATTTATTATTTTATATAAGAATACTGCGTCAATATAAGATCGCTTATCCTTTAAAGAATATAGTTTGTGTTTTGAAGCGCTTGTTTTATAGAAATGTTTCATCATTAATAAGCGCAGTCGACATTCAGAGTTACTAACCACGGTAAATTCTAGTGGGTAAGTATATAAGTAGTTGACATTAGTGGATGTAAAGTACCCTATGTCCTTTCCTGAATCCCTGACAACGTGTATGCAAAATTTCATGATGATCGGTTGAGTAGTTAAGGCGTGATAAGGTAATAGACAAACAGACAGAGTTAATTTCACATTTATAATTTCAGTAACGAGTATGTATTGATTTTGTTTTTACAAAACCTATATTAATAATTAAGTATACATGAAATTGCTAACCTTCAACGCCGTTTATAAACAAGTGAACCGTACATTTTTAAGTTAGAGCCTATTTAAGTTTAAGTTATATAACTAATGTTCTAAAGTTCTATGACTGTCATTTAAATTAGTAATGTAATCAAACAAAGAATCTAGGTATTGCTTTGGCTATGAATGGAGAATAACGTCTATGTAAAGTCTATATTTTTATGTTAAGGTCGACAGACAGGCTGACGGTCCACCTGATGGTAGGTGGCTACCGTCAACTGTAACACAAGTAACGGCATGGGTGCTGCAGACCATAGAAGGATTAAGGAATAAGGAAGCAATGGGGTAATGGTCTATGGCATCCATGTAAGCGGGTGGTTACTGCCGCCAGATGGACTGCCCAAATGACAGCGAAACGCATTGTGCCCTACAACTACTTTCAAAATTCGGGCCAGAGCCAACTTTGAAAAGTTCATTTGCAAAGTTAATCCTGCCGGAAATCGAACCCTGGGCCCTGAGACGTAACGCAAACACCCTTACCAATATTTTTTCCTAATTCCTTACCATTAACCATACCATGTAGAAAGAACGGGGTGAGCGTACAGTTTTCAATAAAACATTTCCAATAGATTTATACAAAATTACATTTATTACTCGGTATCATTTAATCGCTTTACATCGGAGAATATAACCACCAATATGCCAAGAGTTGAATTACCGATTAATTAACATTAATAAGCAAGCGTTAATATTATATAAAAAAATACAACCTGTCTTCCCTTAGTGTCGGTAATCCACTCGAGATTTTCACAAAAAAAAATATTATGAATATTTATGAAAAATATTAGGACACAGTATAAATAAACACTGTGTCTCAACCATAGAATAATAACTAAGTCCCAACAGCTCCGACTACCCAACTATATATTTAAAAAAATCCACACTGGTTAAATATAGAAGTGGTAAGTAATAAATATAACATGGTGTACTATACACGGAATATAAAAAAAAAGTATGAAAATCTTGTTAATTTAAAAGTGTTAAATGTTGTTAATATAAATGTAACTTCTCCTCGCGTTAATTGGAGTTAACTGAAGCGAAATGAATATAAAGGAGTGGCCATCAAGCACTCATTTATAAATGCAGAAATTGCTTTAATGGATTCTGAAAGGATACTGTGGATTTTTATACATTTAAATATTTTACAATAAAATTAAATTTTTAACTTATCGAGGACCAGTTAGTAATATCCTTAACTGGTCGTAGGGCCTCTTTCACCAACTACAAGTAGAGTGTTGATTAGTTACTTTTAGAAATAATTTTATGTTTTATTAAATTATGCAATCGGTTTACTGCATCCTTCGATAGGCGAATTTTTTTTTTTAATTATTTCTTTTTAAAATTTGAGACTTTTACCGTACAAACAAAGGTATATATATCATATATATCGTTTACCGGTGACTTTAAATGGCGGTTAGCCTACTTGACACATGGTGAAAGAGGTCCTTACTCTAGTAGAGTATTTAAAAAATAACCGAGTCATCATTAAAGTAGAAATATCCACACAATTCTTTCCTTTCAATTTTTCCAGAGCAATCAAGGGTTAATTTGGAAGAGGACTGTCACCTCAGGGCGTCATCTCTCTGTATATTGAAGTGACGCAACCTACCACTTCTAACGAGCCATTTCCTCTTTTAAAATAGCCATTTTGTGTGAGATTTCGTGTCACAAGTGAGAGGGTCCCATCTCACTCGAATATTAAAACATCACCTTTCAGCCAAAATTCTTATTACTCACTATATAGTCCAGTAACTTTATACATAACAGCATGCGTTAAATCCGGTAGTTCTGATTTTTTGCAGATATTAGTCTGCAATAAAATTTTGCAAATTTAGTCTACTTTAAAAATGTCTTAAGAAAGTTTTTTCAAAAACTAGTCCTTTAGGGTTATAATCGCCAAAATTTGAAAAAATAACGATTTTTTTCGCGGTATTTCCGATTTTTGACAAAGTTGCGTTCGGCGCTCGAGGTCATAAACTTGGATTATTCATTAGGCCAACATCATAAACAAGTCTGCAAAAAATTCAGAACTACCGGATTTGACGCATACTACCCCATACTTTCAGGCGACAAAGTTACTGGATTAATAACTATTATTTTACTTAAAATTTCTAAGCAGCGGATAGGCAACGTAATAGAACTCATACTTCCTCATCAGTATGATAGAGTATCTTTCTGTATATAATTATGATGCATCTGAAGAGAAGTTTGTCTGTAGCAGTAGGACACAATATATTGTTTATATTTTAAGTTATCCGTACTAATTCGTACTAATATTATAAATGCGAAAGTATGTTTGGATATATGGATGTTTGTAACTCTTTCACGCAAAAACTACTAAACCGATCACTGTGAAATTTTGCATACGCGTTGTCTCTGGGACACCAGAAAGGACATAGGGTACTTTTCATCGTTCAACGCGGACGAAATCTACTATAAAGTATACTGTGGACCGTCAGCTTGCCGGCCACGTTTCAACATATAAATTTTCATCTGTTTGTCTGTGCGCTAATCTCAGAAACGGCTTAACAGATTTAAATGGCACACAGATAGTTAATTACCTGGATTACTTATTACGTGGACTACAGCGCGTAAGAAATCGTCCCCACAGCTAGTAAGTACTTTAATATTATTAAAGTTTTAACAATAAGGTGAAGATAGTCTATCTATCCAGTCATTGGATTTTTAGATTTAATTTATCGTTGGCGTAAAGCTCGGGTAAAATAAATTGCAATTAATTTGAAGCGCGTCTGTCATTTTTGCACTCAGGTGAACCTTTGACAGCTGATTTAATAGCTCGTCCGTACTCATTTCCCCCTTTTCAAATAGAATTAGTTCCTAGTAATGGGTACCGGTAAAGTTCCTTCAAACGATGTTAATTAAAATTTTACAATCAGATCTCGGCGACCTTGCAGCGATGGAGACAAAGTTCAAAATTGAATACCCGTCACTAGACGATAATCTCGCTATACGTTTATGTGTGAGTTGTACATTATTGTTTCTGTAAGATAAACTTCAACTATTTTAAGAATAAATTAAATGTAAGATAGCTTACCACATAGCACATCAACTTCCCTATCATTTTAATCAGCGCAAAGAGTCTACTATTGGATATAGGCCTCTGTAATTGAACCAGCGTCCTTGGGTAAAACGAGCAAATGCTTGACAGAAATTTCCACTTCAGCTGAGTGATTTTTTGGGCTAAGTCGATCACCTAGTTTATAGAGATATCCGTACTTTGGATAATATCCCTCAGAGAAATGCCAATCCTTGCCTTCTCCATAGTTCTCAACTTTGGAAACGAACTTTTCATAATTGACTCTGCTTTGAATCTCACAAGCAGAGCATTTCACATTTATTTGGACAGTCCGTATGGCAACAGTAATCACTCCCTTGCCGAAAAGCACTGTGAAATAACAACATATTGTGCCGTTGTGATTCAGTGAGTGATCACAACATAAAATAAAATGAAACGATAGATAAAGGACAAGACAGGGACATGAGAAAGGGCTTAAGCTTCACTTATTCAACACCGTAACACACTATAGCACATGTGCTACAATATCACAAGTCTTGTGCAAGACAGTGTGTGTCTTGTTATATATTTATCGAGATAAATGTAACGACAAATAGTTATTTGTTCGATTAGAGAGCAAAATTGTTTTTTCCTGCGAGTGTCGACTTTAAATCACGAACTAGCGAAGTAGTCTAGAATTGAATCACGAGAAAATCAATTATCACAATTTTAAATATTATGTTTATTATAGTCAACATTCACATAGCCATAGTCACATAAATTATAACAAATTTAACAAAAATATTAAAAGTTTAAAGTAAAATTACTGCAATTTGTAAGATTAAAGGTACCTAACAGTTTTGTTCGGAACTGTGATGATCGTATTATTTACTTGCGTCTCTATGTTTGTACGAATGAAGATATTTTTCACGCGACTTTTCTGGAAGAAATCTTCACAGCTGAGTCAACTATATAACACAAACAAAATTTTATTCCTGTGAGTTAAATCAAAAATCGATTTTCCTGCGAGTTCTTAGGCACCAAAAGCACCCTTTTCGTGCTGGAGAGGTGAAAAAGTAATTTTTAAAAATATATCCTTATTTATCATTTATTAATTCTAAAAAAAAAAAAAGATAATTTTGTATCTGTTTTGGAATATCTGTATGTGAAAAGTTCTTGATAACAAGTTGCTTTATCAGCTTAAACAATTGCGTCATAATTGTTTAAGCCCCAAAGGCGACGCTTTCTTAGCGGCATTGACTGAAGGGAGCTCGCATGTCGCTATGACAAATGGCTAAAGGTTGTGACGTCACTTCGAATAATATATTACTTGGAATGAAGAAAAATGCTCTGCAGTAATCTTTTAATGCCAACCCAGCCATGCGTTCCCACATCATTCGCTCTCAGATGAGAGGCTTCAAAGACTACGTATTATTATATTAAATTTATTTCATTTTTACATTCAACACTAATACGTCATTATAGGTATGTTACACAATTCTTTATTGTTTGTCGTAACATGCATACATAAATTAAAAATGTCAGAAACTTAGTTTTTCTAACTTTCGTCAAATCATAGAAAATGTTCAATATTTTCAAATGTACCTGACTTAGCTATAAATGAAATAAAGACTCACTTACCCATTAAATTTCGAGCGAAAGCTCTTCTCTTTAGTTTAATTTATAAGTGACATAAATCTGGAAACGACAAAGTAAAATTAGAGTGGATGTCAGGTACAATATTGCTTAACAATTTAAGAATATCTTAAAATGTACAACATCCTCATTGAATGTTACGTTTTCGGTTGGATTTCTCATCACCGTTGACACTCTGACGAGGGAGACTCTTTGTCATGCAAAATATAACCTTATTGTCTTACTGAGCTAACGTAACTACAGTTCATTTTAAAATGTTTAATATTTTAATGCACGATGAAGTAATTATGTAATTGTTTATAATGTTGACTTTTAAAATTATATTTATTTAAATCATAAGAACATGCATATTTACGTCATCTGTACCTTTTATTTATAATTATTGATTTATTGATTCAATTACGTTTGCAATAGTTAAGCAATCTTTACGTATTAAGCATATTTTTAAAATAATTTATCAGAAATAAAATGTAATAACCGTAGAAAGCTCTCAGAATTGGCATGCAAATCTATGTTGTTTATTTATTTCAGTTTATGCGACTTAATGGATATTTGCTTTGCTGCTGGTATTTCAATTTTTTGCTTTTATTGTTTCTTTCTAAAGTGGTGATGATAATGTTTATAACTGCTCTTTCTTAGCTGTTAAGAATAAAATAATAGTAATAATAATAAAAATAACTTTATTTATCTTTTTTTACTTCTAAGCCGTCAAGCAATGCAAGATAGAAATATAAAATCGCAGAGAAATAAAAATTAAAAAAAAAATGTGAAAATTAAAAGATTTAAGCTATTTACAGATTACATTCTATTTGATCTGTCAAGTAGGCTAACCGTCATTTAAAGTAACCGGTAACCGGGAATGAAGCAGATGATATACCTTTTTTTGTACGGTAAAAGTCCCAAACATTAAAAAGAAAATAATTTTAAAAAATTCGCCTATCGAAGGATGCACTAAACCGAGTGCATAGTTTAATAAAACATAAAATTATTTTTAAAAGTAACTAATCAACACTTTACTTGTAGTTGGTGAAAGAGGGCCTGAAACTATTTGAGTCAGGAAACATCTAAGGTTAAAAAATAAGCATTACCTGTAGAATGAGTATCATATAGTTAGCAATAGTGTCGACTAAACGCAGAGGTATATTCAAATCCACCATCAAAACGGATCCAGCAAAAAAACGAGGTCTATCCGTCTTAACGCTCAGATGAAAACGTTTTAATATTGTATACTCTTCAGATTTTATGTCTGAAAAAATCCGTACTAATATTATAAATGCGAAAGTATGTTTGGATGTATGGATATATGGATGATGTAACTCTTTCACGCAAAAACTACTGAACCGATCACCGTGAAATTTTGCATACACGTTGTCTGAGACACCAGAAAGGACATAGGGTACCTTTCATCGTACAACGCGGACGAAGTCGCGGGCACCAGCTAGTATTATAAATGCGAAAGTATGTTTGGATGTATGGATGTTTGTAACTCTTTCACGCAAAAACTACTGAACCGATCACCATGAATTTTGCATACACGTTGTCTGAGACACCAGAAAAGACATAGGGTACCTTTCATCGTTCATCGCGGACGAAGTCGCGGGCACCAGCTAGTTATATATAAAAATATTTATAAGGGATTCGGGCAGAGATACAAATTCTGTAATAATTGTATTGTTTTTATTACAGACTAGCTGTGCCCACGGCTTCGTCCGCGTGGAAATTAGATTGTTCGTGTGTGGTTTGGCGGTTTTAATGGTGACTCACCAAAGAGTGGTCCCTTACATAAAAATATGTTACCATTAATAATACTTACTGTTTGAGAGTTCCTTGTCTACAGTTAACTTCTGAGTTAAATGAAAAGCTAGATTTTCACAAATGACTTCAGTGTTCGCAGCTGTCTTACATAAAGTGCATATGAAGTACATTGATTTTATTTCATCCCATATTAAATAGGCAACCATTTTGTTGATCTGAAACGAGCTAATAAATGTTGTAAGAGTTATAAGGACAGGTATAGAATTAATTATCTGATGGGTAAAGATTAATAGGGAATACCATCGATCAAAACAGTGGCGTAGCTACGGCCTTAATATAGCCTTATTAAGGCCTCCACTATAGTTTTCCAATAAGACCGGTCAGAAACAGCCTGGACCACCTTATCAGGTCATCTGTTCAACTTGTGGGTGGACGTTCTGTACTGAACTTGTCGGTCCGCTATATTTATACTTATTATAAAATAAAGTCCAACCGATTTTGATGCGGTTTTCACTAATGGAAAGATCGATAAACGAGGAAGGTTTGTGTATATAATTTGCAGAAAAAAGTACAAAGCCGTAGACAAGTTGCCAATATAATATAAGTAAGAAAGTACATTATGGATGATTTTGCAGAAAAAGTTAATATTGAAAAACAAGAATAATTACATACCATTTCAGAATCCAATGTCAGGAGAAGAATGGCGTAGGAAAGCGAATTAAATAAAGTTAAAACCAAAATCATCATTATCTGAAATACATACGAGTATTATTATTTTTCATGGAGTATGTTTTAATTTGTTCAAAAATTTAAAATTTAAAATTTTTAAAATTTTATAATTTTCCAATGATGATTTTCACCACAGAGACAGAATAGATAATAGGGCAAGTACAGATACTTGTTATATGTACATAAGTCTTACTTATAATAATCTTCAAGGTTACTTATATTATAGCTTACAAACAATTGAAAGGGATTCATCATCATAATCTCAGTCGTAGGACGTCCATTGCTAGGCATAGGACTCTTAATAATTTTCCAGTAGTAATCTGAATCGTTGAATCATCTTGACCATAACTCCTTAAGCGACTCCCTACGTGTATCTATATATCGCTGCTTAAATTCGAAAATACCACAAATCAAAATTACACTTTTTTACAGGAGCTAATAAAAAAAAATTTTTTTTTTGACTATTTTTTTCTTATTAGATACTTATATATCAAATATATGCATATTATACATATGTTAGAAGAACATTTTTAAGTAGCATTAAATGTTCTAAGTACTTTTATAATAAACTAAATACTAGAGGTGATATAAGCATATGTTACTTTTGAATTAAAAAAAATATTGATAAAAATATACTAAATATGGAATAATGTAACAACCTTTAGTCTTTTTGCAATATACAATATGAAGGATTGTGATTGTATTTTTGCAATAAAAATATTTTTGGAATTTTTTGATTTTGTGGTACTTTTGAATTTAAGCAACGATATGTCTCTATATACGTATATATACAAATTTATAAAATAACTATGTATAAACATTCTATTTAACTATGAACTGTCCCGGAGAGTTCAGGATCTACGTACTAAAAAGTAATTAATTTTTTGCAAAACTCACTTCGTTTCTAAACCCCGCATTAAAATGTGATGTAGCCATTAAAACGTGGCTGTAAATTTGAGAACCAGTCTTTGGATAAAACTCCCTTAGTTTGCACAGCATAACATTTATGCTGTGGATAATAATCGAAAGAAATCCCATTTCGGCGTCCCTACAAGCAGACGCTATGCAAACTGTAACTATCATACTCGGTGACAGAAAAGATAAAAAATATGTTCCAAAAAAATTCAAAATGAAAGAGCTGATTATTAAAGTGGATGTCGCAGTCACTTTGCGTTCAATCTCTGCTGAGTATATTTCTCCTAAGTCACATTTAGAGTATAATTTATTGATTGCTTTAAATGATTCTCCGTTTCTTCTGCACGCGAAAGAAAAATATATTATTGAGGTCAGAAGAATCGTTTGAAATCCTCTTGCACTGAAGCTTTCTATTGTTTCCGAGAGGAATTCGTAAATGAAAATTCCTATGAAAGTCAAAATTGTAAAAAAATGAATGACATTGCAAATGATTCTAATTTTTGAGTTGGCGAAAAGGTAATTCCTGTTAATGCCAAAGAAAGATTCTATTATTATGAAGTATTTCAACTGTAATGTAATTTTGTTACACATATTTTTTCTGTTAACTTAGAACTGTAAACTTCAAAATGTAAAATAGAATTTTTATAATATAATTTTAAACATAAGATACTAGAATTATAGTTAATCAAATGATATTAAATTTAAAATTGTAATTTTACGAAATAAAACACTTGATACTATCTAGAAGTTGTAAATATGTGCGTATATTAAAGGCGTAAAAATATTCTTGCTCACTCACGCTTTTTTGACGTTCAAATGACACACTATATAACATGATTTGGATATTTTTAATGGAATATAATTCCCCTAAAGGGTTTATGAGATCGTATCAAAATCACTGATCGTTGTTTTATTAATGCGCGCTTAATCCTTTTATAATTTAAGGATTTTATGGTAGATTGTTTCAAATTAATATTTAATTACTTTTAAATTGTTTAAAAAGTTTTATATTCATCACTAGGTACATTAAACTTTTGAATTTTTAAAATAAGTTTATCACAAACATATCTTTCCCCATTCGCCTGCCAGAAGATGGAACTCCAAGAGTTCCATCTTCTTCTCTTCTTTAGTTTACAAAAGTCCGCTGTTGGGCACAGACCTTTTTAAATACTAGGTCTTAGGCCTTCCACACCAATCTCTTTATCATTTAGTCAACAAGCAGACTGTTCGATAGCTTATTTTGTATTGACGGTTTTATCTAATGGGATACCATTTTAGGCAAATAAATTACAATATAACGTATTCAAATCTACATATTTGATCTAAAAGGCTTTGACAGAACAAGAGCCGGATTGGATAATAAACATACATCCGAATTGGTTTGGACGAAGTCGTGTGAAACAGCTAGTTAACAATAATATATGCTGAATGTGCGCTGCCAAACTTACTCCCTCACCGAAACACAAAAGCACTCGTACTGTTTTATTTCACTGTGGTCTTCCTTAAGTGATTGGTTACTGCTGCCAGACGGGCTGCCTAATTAATAAAATAAAAATGTCCTGCTGCTTATAAACATTTTTAAGCTAATTTTTGATGTTTACTCCTAAAGAATAGAATTTCATATTTAAATCCGAGGTATGAAAATTTATGGGAGTAAAATTTTAATGTCACATGTCACACGTTACGCGTTACAGGCTACAATACGCTTCAATACATATCAATCAATATAATATAATACATATAATATAATACATATAATATATTATAAGTATTTATTAAATTATTTATTTATCGTTCGTATAGAGTAAACTCCAGTCGTGCGTCTGAGCTGACACACACACTTTTTACTTTTTAAACTAAGTAATGATTATTAACTTGATTAATTAGTTTAGTTATTTAACTAATTTGTAGCAGTGGCAAATATTAAACTAATGTCAGACGAGGTCTCCTCGAAAGAGATAGTAATAAGAGAATACTCGACACGTAACGCGTTTGAAACGTGTACAACCATCAGCTGTGATTAAATTTCAGTTAGGTGCCATCGGGGTGGCAATTTTCACCTGAAAGGCCTTAATTTTCCATAAGAAATTGCTAAAGGGTGCAACTCTTCAAAGGACCGAGTAATTTGGAATTTAATTCAGCGTCCTTTTTTGACGTTGCGTCAAAGAGCTGTTTACGTTGCCACAATTTCAAATTGAGACGGTTCCGCGCTCACTTGTTTACAAAAATATTTATTACAAATGTTAATTCATATATTATATATCATCACACATTCTACAAAGCACCATCTAGTTTCACAGTAAGCAACTAATGCTTGTATTATGGATACTACATAGAGTTGATATACTACATAGATTTTTTTTTATAAATACATAAATATTATAAATAAAAAACATCCATAACTCAGGTACAAAGGTAAAATGTTAACACATAAACATTTGCCCCTAGCGGGAATCGAACCCGCGACCGTTTGGTTAACAGCCAGGATTACTAGTCACTAGACCAAACGAGTCGTCCAAATTCATGTTGACTATTTACAAACACTTCATACATTGTTTTTGAAGTAAATTATTTTACTATATTGTTTGTAAGGTGTCGTCGTTGGTTTTTGGAAAAATATATATATACAATTAAGGCCCAAGTTTAAAGCAGGCTAAGTATGTGTAGTACTATAATAAGGTAACTATAGTTATCTAAATAATTTATAGAGCAAAATACAAAATAAAATTACAGATAAATAAAAATTTGTTTTAGCCGATCGGTTGAAAATTTATCATGATGAAAATATATTAATAGGAACTTAGAAAAAGTATAAATGCGAAAGTATGTTTGGATGTTTGTGACTCTTTCACGCAAAAATTACTGAACCGATCATCATGAAATTTTGCATACACGTTGTCTGGGACACCGGAAAGGACATAGGGTACCTTTTATCGTTCAACTCTGACGAAGTCACCGGCACCAGCTAGTTAATTAATATAATAGCGAACCGCTCTAGGCTTTGCATGGAGTTAAAATTCTCAAAAATCCTTTCTTAATGGATTAATTGGATTAATGGATTGATTAATTAATTTGAAAGTTTTTGCTGTGATGGTCAAGAGAGATAATTTTATGTCTAGATAACTAGTGTCATTTTTTTACAAAGTATGTAGGGTATATTTTTAGTTTTAAAAATTCTGTTCAATATTTCTATAGGACGGTAAGAATTCATTTAAAAAAGCAACCTAGCGAAATGGCAGCCTCGATATTTTAAACACAACTGTTAAATATTCCGAGGGCGTCGTGTGAAGAGTCTTTTTCAGCATTTCAGCGTATCTCACTGAAAATTTCAGCTCAAGTGCAGAGATTTACATCACAAAGCGGCCGCTGTTTATCCGTTTGTCTGAGTCTAGCTTCAAAACTGAAAAGGTTACGGTAATGTTGCTTCACGAGTTCATTTTAGATTCATATTTTTAGTCTTGGATGCTTAAGGATGTGATTTTATGATGTTTTGACTTTAAAATAAATTCTATTCTCAACTTAATCTGTTCAAGGCGTTAGCCGTTCGTGTAATCTTAATAAAGTTATAAAAAAATAATTAATTTCCAATGAAAAATATATAAATAAAAAAAGTTCTCGAGTGTACGTGACGTATAATAACTTTGAATTTATATTAGGAATGAGAAGTCCGTACTAATATTATAAATGCGAAAGTATGTTTGGATGTATGGATGTTTGTGACTCTTTCACGCAAAACTACATCGTTCTTCATCGTTCAACGCGGACGAAGTCGCGGGCATCAGCTACTACTTTTATAAATTAGTTAAATTATATATATATATATATATAATAATAATATTAATAAGTTAGGAGGTTCCTCACTCTGCAGCCCTAACCACCGATAGCTTAGGCCTTGCCCCGTTATTTGCGACAATCTAATCTTAATTTTTTTATAATGTTTATTGTTAATAAAAATAAATAAAGAGATAATAATCATCATAATAATCATAAAGTTAAGTTAAGTTTTATATATCATTGTTAGTTCCCTTATACGCCGCGTCGATTCTCTTTCCGCACAAACTCTAGTCGATTTAAATTGAACACTATTCATTATTAGGCTGTACAGAATACTTAGGTTCTCTTTATAACGCTTTTTCATCTTTCAAGTTATGTATGTATGTTATATATATGTTATATATATAACTTATGTTATGTATGTTTGACGACATGTTTGGTCTAGTGGCTAGTAACCCTAGCTGTTAACCAAACGGTCGCCGGTTCGAATCCCGTTAGGGGCAAATGTTTATGTGTTAACATTTTACATTTGTACCTGAGTCATGAATGTTTTTTATTTATAATATGTATGTATTTATAAAAAAAAGGAATCTATGTATTATATAAACTGTCTGTTATCCATAATACAAGCATTAGTTGCTTAATGTGGAACTAGATGGTGCTGTGTGGTATGTGTGAAGATATTTATTTATTTATTTATTTATTTATTTACAATGTATAGAATTTCATGGTTAGTTTGAAATAGTTTTCACAAATCCCTAGGAAAAACATAGATTATTTAATCTAAAGGTATTAAAACCTTTTAATAAACCAATCGGTCGTGCAAACAGTCGCGGACTTGAGATAGCACAAATACATTTGTCGGAAAGTAACAGTACTTGATTCAATAATAATAATAATAATAATAATATTTTTTTGGATTTTTGTCCAAAGATAATAATTGAAACAATTGATTCGAAAATTTTGATATAATCTCTACATTCTTCTGTCATAAATTAGGAGGCATGTCTGGCGGCAGAAACCACCCTCTTAAAAAATGTCTCCGTGAAATATTACATCATGTTGCTTTGTTTGCGGAATGTCAACTCATTTTTCTATTAATTCCTCCTCTTTTCTCTTGTTCCATTTTATATTTTTCCTTAACATCCGAAATAAAGAATTTGACAAATGAATTAATGAATTTTTATTACACGTTTATTGTTATTTTCTTTTATAAATTTTTCGAGTGATAGACATCTGTAAGGCGACACCTATCCTGTTTTACATTTGATATTAAACGTTATAGAGTATCTACTAGGGATGTTCAATAAAAAGTGAGAATGAAATTGATACTGGCAGGCAAAGCCTAAACATTTGTTATAATAATAATTTAAAAAGTTTACAATTTTGATTTGTATTTAAAAAAAAGTAGACATTTGTTTTCAACGTTTCGGACCGTGTTCTCGAAAATGGAGATAATTGAAATTCGCCCTGTAATTAAATATCTCTGCTTAATTTTTTTTTACTACGGAGTAGGTAAATCAAGACTTGAAAGGAACATTAGGGGTTCATTCTCCTCCATACTCTACAGTTGCTGAGTTTAAGCGAGGAAGATCTTCCACCAACGACGACCCACGCTCAGGGCGCCATTCGACGGCAATCACCGAACAAATGTGTCCGCAAAAACAAACCAGACTAAGGATATCGCTAAGCTGTTTGGATTTGTTGCAGTAAGATCTCAGGATCTTAACCATAACCATGGATGAAACATGGCTTCATCATTGTGACTCGTCCATGACTTAGAAGTGACCGTTATCTCCAACTCCTAATCTCCTAATTAAGGCAACTCCATCAGCCGGTAAGGGCTCTCTTTTCTGGGACAGTCAAGGGATGGTAATGATCGAATACCTCGATCATGGAGCCACTATTACGGAGAATTTATATGCAGGACAATTAAAAAAACTGCGCCACAAAATACGCGAGAAAAGACCTGGCAAACTGACTAAAGTTGTTTTCTTTCAACAAGATAACGCCCCCGCGAACAAGTCCAACGTTGGGGTAGCTGCCATTGAAGATGCTGGCTTTGAACTGATGGAACATCCTCCATATTCACCGGACCACGCCTCTAGTGATTTCTATCTTTTTCTGCGGTTGAAAATGTACCTAAGAGGCCAAAAATTTTAAGACGATGAAGTAATAGTCGCCGCAGTACAAGGTTTTTAGAGGCTCAGGATAAAGAGATTTTTACTAAGGGAATTTAAATTCTAGAAAAAAGATATTATCAAGTGTATTAACTTGTTGAAAAATAAAATAAGTTGTATTAAAGTATAACTGCGTCTTTGTCATTCTCACTTTTTATTGAACACTCCTCGTATAGCAAAAAAGCACTGCAACTCTGGTATGTGCCATTTGCAAAATCCACATTTGCGTTTGAAACAAAACATTTTGACGACATTAACAAAAGGAAACTAAATACATATTTTACATAAGTTACGTTGAACAACGCGTTAAACTGTCGTACGGGGGACCGACGACGTGTGTCGCCACGACTGCGTCACGCAACTGATATCAAAGTGTCGTTTTACAGAACAGAGAACCGAAACCAGTGGCCATGTGACTTTGTATGTAATTAAAATTGTATTATTGTTACTACACAGAATGTTTATATCTATAGTATATATATCAAAGGCGATATTTTAATCTAGAAGTTCTGCTAATTCAGTGTGAATTGGGCCTATGATTCGGAATAGGAACATCCGTGTGAGAACCGAGGTTGTCGAAGTATCCCAATGAGTCTGCTGAAGTGGAAATGCGTGGGACATATATTTCGTGCAACAGATAGACACTGTTGTAGATGAATATTGGAATGGAACTCCCTACGACTTGTTTGCTGGACCGATAAAATTAAGAGAGCGTCTGGATTTGGATAAAGGCAAAGATTTAAATCGAAAGATGCGTCCTAATCTCCACGCGCCATACTTAAAACACACCAAAAATTATTATCAATCGGTTGAGAGCGGGCGCTCAACTTGTTATCAGTGGGTTGAGCGCAGGCGCTCAACCAACTACGGTTGCGCGCTAGCTACAGTGAGTGACGGTTGCTTGAAGAGATTATTTCTGTTGCTTTTACTATCAAAAAACTCGTTTGAAATGTTGTCTGTGTTTAAAAGTGTGTTTAGATACTCGCATAGTAACACAGTTACTGAGCTACTGTCTGTAACTTACGAACTGTAACACAGTTTCACTATTAAGGGCGCATCTCTCGATTTAAATCTTTGCATAAAGGTCGCTTCCTATTAAATAGGCTCATCAGCCATCAACAGTCGACGCTTATAGGCTTATGATAATGATGTTATTGATAAAGTAGCTTGTCATAACTGTAATGTGGTCTATTTAATGTAAATAGTTTCAATCATTTGGATGAAAATATTAATTTAGCAGTTAACAGGTGATTGTGCAACAAACTTTCAACGGCCGTTATAATTTTAATAGATATTCTCATGTTGTACATATACTAGTTAAACAATTTTACATAAACACACTCATACGACGTGTTCAAATACATTCAAAGTAATTCTGTGAGCGGTAGAGCTACGATTCTCAATTCTATTAAACTTAACATACTATATATTATATAACTATAATGATATGGGACTAGGAACCTTGACGGAAACATGCATAGAATATTTCCCTATGGAAAATCGGTAACCAGTTGTATTGATCTCCTGTACGACCAAGCATTTCATATACCTTTCGCAGTTAAGGAGGAAGTATTATAGCAAGCTGGGCTCTATATTGTTGGTTTTCCTGTTTCATACTCATAACCTATGAAGTTTGAAAGATGATAGGTTGGATATTTTTATGGGCTGCCTTTTGGCATTTTCGCGGGTAAATCGTAAAAGGGATCCGGACGAGAGTTTAGTTGCTCTGTGGTTTGAGGCTTGTGTTGGCTTTAGATGAGATGAACTGTAAGAAATTAATAAGTATATATATCTTATTTGAAAATGTGCTTTTATTAAATTATAACCGATGACTTAGCGATACTGATAACACAAAATGAGTTAATGTTATATTCAATCAAGAATCCTTTTTATTTATTATTATTAATAATAATAATAATAATCATTTATTTGCTGAATATTTTCAATTTTACATTTATATGTATGTAATACAACGATTTTTTAAAATAAAATATTTTAAAACAAACAAGTGTGTTTAACAAGTAACACTTACCTATTGCTTGATTGAGTTATTGTCACAGAATATAATTATTATTGAAATGATTACAGAACACATTGAATGTACACAGAATAAACTTGAAATACATTCCTATTTGATATTTTTTTTCATTCTATTAGGTACTGTAGAGTAAAATACAAGGTTGACACAAATTTGAAAAAATGTGCATAACTGACGTATACGTAATAAACGACATATTCCGTTTTCAGTTTTAATTGAAACTCTGACTTTACAAAGCACCAAAAAAGGCGCGAATTTCATCTAAATTACCGCATAAAGCGCCGCTTAACCTTTTTTAAGGTTTTATCCGGTTATTACACACTCTGCCAAAAGAATGTTGACATCACAATATAAGGCGTAATTACATTAAATAAGTATAATATTATTATGGATGTTAACATTCAATTGTGGATTTAATTATCCTAACAATATTATAAATGCGAAAGTTTTTAATGTTTTTTTTTATACTCAATTACGCGTATTTGGATGAAATTTGGCACAGAGAGAGTTTATTGACTCGTTTAATATGTAGAATAGTTTCTATCCTGAAAAAATGTTAGGATCCTGTGGGTTTTTCAAAAATCAAACCACAGCGCGTACGAATTTGTGGGCACAGATAGTTATTAAATAATACAACATTAAGAAGTTGTAGAGACACTTAGCTCTTATAGAAGGTGAATCAGTATTAAGAATTGCAAGAGTACATTCTTACCTCTTATTCTTGATCAGCAGTTCACTTGCAACTCCTATGGTTGTTTGTGTCTTAATAGACGACGTTAGTCACTACCTAATAGACCTGTCAGCCTGCCTGCCGTCCTTATCATAAAAAAAACCTGCCGGCATTTCATGATTTTGGCAAATGTTCTGTTCGACATATTATGTGTACAAATTATGGCATTTCAGCCAACTATGTACTAACGCAAGCATGAAGGTGATATCCAATAGAAACCATTTAATCTTGATATATCTTCGGTTTTGTAAGGTGACAAACAAACATACATTTTGAGTAGGTATTGTAGTAGCGAGGCACACTGCATTTCGTGTTGGTCAGAGTACACACCCCCTTACAGAGTACCATTTTGTAATTAAGGAATTACAGTGAGTGAATAAGTTATTCCAGAACCCATTTCCCTAATCACTTCATCCACTAAGACCGCAACTACTATTAAGTGGACTGTCAGCCTGACTGATGTTCTTTATGTACATAAAAAAAGTGTTTCTGTCTGTCGACACGAATCAGTAAAACGGTCTCATACCGATGTCTGTTTTTTAAAGACCTAATTTCTGTTGGCGCGTACTGAGCCGGTTCAAATACGAATGTGGCAATTTGAGTGCACGTGTGTGTAAATTTGCATACATATCCACCTCTCGAACAGAGCACGTAATCTCCGCGCTCGACTCGCGTACAAGTCAATTTAGCACAACCGCACCTTCTCCACGACTGATGGCGCCATTAATTCGCGACATTAGAAGGGAATTGCAATTTTTAATATGAGTATACCTGTATGGTTTGTGCCAGCTTCAAAGATATGATATAATTTATACAGATACGTTGACGTAATTGCAATGAATGAAGCCGCTATACCACTCCTTTGGGATGCGGAGTGAGGTGGGAGGAAGGGAAGGAAAGAGCTCTGAATATTCTATCTCGTGCGTCTGATGTAGCCGGAGCGGAGAGCGCCTAAGGAGTGGTATAGCGGTGCTGGTCAAACTATAGTAATGAGGGCTGCAAATGGTAAATGGAATTGGGTTCTGCCATCACTCACTAAATAATTTTAATTCACACTAGCTGCATTAGTGCAGTAGCTGCAGTAGTAAGGGAGTGGTTGCTGCAGCCATGACAGTTAAAACTGCTTAACGCATTGTGCCCAGTCTGATCTAAATTATATGACTAATATTTAAAAAAGCCTTCAGGTTGGACATAAGCAAGCACTGTTAACCAGTAAACTGTCTTCCTATCTATACTGTAATTATAAAAAGGTAAAGTTTGTATATTTGTTTGTATGTAGGAGGTAATTATTGAAACTAATCCGATTTAAAAATTTCTTTCATCAATAGTGGCGCTTTGGCTGGAGACCGGTGCGCTTGCGCAGGCTTTGCGGCCGGCTAGTCAGCAGAAGAATAATTATTATTTATGGAGACGTATAAGTATTTAAGGTCTGTGATATTGTATTAAGATAAACGTGGTTGATATTTCAACTCACAAACCTAAATAATTTTTCAATTATATTGTTGATGAATATTGGACCTTATAATATTCAGATAAGATTATAAACAACATGACGAATTTTCACTCTTATTAAGCCAAACACAGGTAATTTCAATGTATTGCGCATATTGTGTAACATTTTAATTATAATATTAACAAAAGCAAATAAAATTAAAGTAGTTCATTGGTTTTTGGTGTTGATTGTCGCCATAACGAGGTGAGAGGAGCTATTGTTTACTGTCTCATTAAAGGTGAGAAGTGACCTATTAAACCAGTGGCTTCATTATCACGACGCGCAGAAAGCCTCCTATTTATTTACCTATTACAATTAAATTCTTACATGACTTAGCCGAATATACAATAGTATATGTATGAGCACTAATTGCCTCGATTATATAAATCATTATCTTATACTAGTGACCCCGGCTTCGCAAGGATGCGCAAGATCGCAATTTTTAAAGGTGATATCGTAACCCAGTGTTGTTTTAATGGATAGAAACTACATCAGTACTGTAGTTTGATTAGGTGCTCGTTGTATTCGTTTGTTACAAAGAAAATGGTAAAATTTAATTGAAATTTTATCGAAACCGCATGCAAAAATAACAGCGAGCCTTCTCCTAGAGGAGTTCTGTTCGTTGGCGATGGACTTACAACGAACGTTCAGACGTTACACCAATTCGTTTCGAATTCAAGTGAATTAAGTTTCATGTAAAATTTATACTAATTATACAAATAGTAGCATAACAATAATATTCATTAAATAACCTTATAAAAACCTTAACTTAGATTAATATATGTCGCAATATAATCGGAAAAAACGGATTTTTGCAAAAATTCTAGTATTATTGCAAAACACCGGATAATAGGAAACTAATAATAAATTTTGTAATCATCCTAAGTTATTTTAGGATCTGCAAGAATCCCAATTTGTTTAGGACGATTAGAAAATGAAACGCTGATTGTACTGGTCAGCGCCAATCAATCAATCAATCAATCAATCAAGAAGCCAATCAGCGCATGCGTCAGTGTAAGTAACGTTTTATAAATAACTAGCTTTAGAAAGATGCAATTTTATTTGCGATTTATATGGATACGCAAACCTTCCTCGTTTATCGCTCTTTCGTTAATGAAAACCGTATCAAAATCAGTTCAGTGGTTATATATATGGTTATATGCATATTATGGTTTAGCAAGACATTTACGACCAAATGAAACGAAGTTATTTATTATATTATAGCATCGTTTCCGTGTGTGGTAGCTTGCTATAATATTATATTATAGCAAGGTATATTAATACGGTAATAAATAAACATTATTAATACATTTATTTTTATATACTCACATAAATAATTTTACAATCGATGACCATCCAAATCTCCTTTGTCAGTTAGTTACTATAACTTATAAATTACTAGCTGGTGCCCGCGACTTCGTCCGCGTTGAACGATGAAAGGTACCCTATGTCCTTTCTGGTTTTCCAGACAACGTGTATGCAAAATTTCATAGTGATCGGTTCAGTAGTTTTTGCGTGAAAGAGTCACAAACATCCATACATCCAAACATACTTTCGCATTTATAATATTAGTACGGATATTTTATTCGATTTTAATTTACCAATTCGAGAAATGAAATCGTTGTTGGCCCACTCTTGTTTTATATTTTTTAAATTTGATCGTGGAACGCTGTTATAAATTATAAACAAGGTCTTCGCGCCATAAAAAGTTTATACGAAAAAAAAAAGTAAATCGTGTTAAAAACGAGATCACAAAACCCACTTGAGACTGTGGACGGAATTTTTAAAGTAAACTTTTATTCTATGTTCGCACAGACAATACTAATTCTGTTTAGTTATTATTTTTAATAATAAACTTAACTGTTTATAGTTATTTTCAAGTACACACCTATGTAGTCTTTTAAAAATTGATCCTCGTCGAACATTATCCGTACTAATATTATAAATGCGAAAAGTATGTTTGGATGTATGGATGTTTGTGACTCTTTCACGCAAAAACTACTGAACCTATCACTGTGAAATTTTGCATACACGTTGTCTTGGACTCCGGAAAGGACATAGGGTACCTTTTATCGTTCAACGCGAACGAAGTCGCGGGCACCAGCTAGTTTTCTAATAAAAATGAAAAAATATCTACAAATATATTAAAACCAAAGAAGAATTCACAGTATAATTAACAATCAAGTATTTTTAAACGTTTATTTATATGATTTTTATTAGGCAAATATATATATTTACCCAAACATATAGTTCAATTTATTTACCTAATAAAAATCATATAACTCCAGTTAAATATAGCTCAATGGCGACCTGAATCGTTTTTAGCTTAATAATTCACAAATAATAACAAATTACAAAATTTGTTTAACGCATAACTATTCTTATAATAGTCGTCTTGAAAATGTGTTTTTTTTATTTTTTTCTAAAACTTTTCTTTTTTTCTAAATTAAGACCTCGCAATATTGTCAATGATCTAATTTGTTCTCTTATAATCATCGTTATTAATATACCTATCGGTAATATGTCAATATACTGTTGTGTTACATATTAAAACTGTGCATGTTGACGACCTTTTTATACCAATGGCCTCTTGTTTTTAATTTTTTATTTTTAAATTGTAAATTTTTATAAATTTTCATATTTTTGTCATTAGCATAAGATTTTCGGACTGATTAGCATTAGCATACATTCGTCTTCACCTGAACCATCTTTTCCCTTACCATGAACCTGAACCATGTTTAGCCTTTAACAGTGCTGTTGTGTTACAGTGTGCTATTTATACATTATCTATTATCCTGTAACAAGTGGCATAAAACAAGTGTATTGTTTAGCCTACTTACAACTCCTATGGCATTGCATGAATAGGCGAACGGTACAGTCAACAGTTGATCTACCATCGAGTGAACCGTCAGTCTGTCTGTCGACATTTTACATAAAAATAACATTATAAACGTAGACTATTTTTTTATTTGTCGTATATCCATTTCAATTTGTAACTGAGCCCCACATATCATATCATGAGCTCCCATATAGTGTGACATCCCATCAAATATTTTAGACACGTCGTGTGTATACTCCGTCTCTTGTTTTATTCAATTTGGCTTAAAAGATGGCAACATAGGTGTTTTGTTTTCCTCTATTTGTTATCATAAACAAGTAACAAGAAAATATACAGTTCTGTTAATGAATAAACAAATTCCCAGCCTCAACAGCTGTTATATTAACTTAGTTTTGAATAGGCATCAGGTAAAATAGGTCTTCTATTATCATCATCAACGTTCCAGCATTTCCAGCCTTAGGACATCTATTGATGGACATAGGAAAATTATACATAGGGTTTAATTTAAAAAAAAAAAAAACCTATCAGAAGCAGCCAAGAGCCATTTTCGACCCGTGGCCCTTATCAAGTCGTCTGCCCTCTTTTGGGTGCGCTTACGCTACGCTTCGCTTGCCAGTCGTGACCTCTCTAGAACCTCCGTACTATGTGTCCTCTGTCCACAAACAATTCAACTTACTGATCTGCCAGCTTGATGTCACGTCTTCTAAGGTTAATGTTGTCACATAGGCTACCCAGTTGGTGACTATGTAAAACGAGATATATTCAACAAGACAAGTCAAATTAAATTATAGCCGCTCGTAGATCGATCAATTCAATCGTTTGCAACTAATTAGCAACACGTTACAGATCGATGAAAAACCAACTGTATAGATAGTGAAGCGTTCAGACAGACAAGTAATTTATAAAAATTTATTTGTTACACCAAAAATAATCTCCTATATAGAAACTCACGAACTTTACTCCTTTGTAATAAATCGTTATAAAACAAAGCCCCCCGCCGCGTCTGTCTGTCTGTCTGTCTGGAAGTATGTATGTATGTATATTCGCGATTATCTCAAAAACTATCAACAGAATGATTCCTGAGGAAGGTTTTCGTTAAGGTTTTATCCTGGAAAAATGTTAGATTTACGAAGGTTTGCAAATTCTACCCAAAAACGATAGATATATCCGCTACACCTAATTCTATAATACATTAATAGATGGCGACATCAAGAGTTAATCAATCAATTTTATTTTTCAACTCGAATATAGTCGCGGGCACCAGCTAGTAAAATTATAATATTATACTTAATTATACGCTAAATTGCTGAAAGAGAAAAATTTTAACACAAAAGAGACAATTCTCTAATATAGTCGT
This sequence comes from Synanthedon myopaeformis, assembly GCA_944738685.1. Taxonomy (NCBI): domain Eukaryota; kingdom Metazoa; phylum Arthropoda; class Insecta; order Lepidoptera; family Sesiidae; genus Synanthedon; species Synanthedon myopaeformis. Next base: position 305,462 of record OX122930.1, read on the forward strand.
TGATTAGAGAAATAATTCTATCCGAATGAATGTCGCATTTTTAAATTGTTGCATAAAATGCTCTCCCTGATAACGACCACTTTACATATGTATGGACGTAAATTTATGTTAGAGCTAACATTGTGGCCGCAGAGTAAGAAGCAATTAAATAAGTTGAGCTATTCGAATTTGCATCATAATTTACGAGGAGGATGCAGCGAAGAGGCGAGATGTCGCTCTTTGAGCGGCAACCCGTGAACGCGTAGACACTAATTTGCCTTAAAGACATTGCCAACACGCTCTTGCACATTGTGACACACTTTGACACACTCATATACATATGTACACATGTTACATATATTATGTGTATTTCGACGACAATCAGACAAACGTAATTCGTGCAGTTTTTTTTTTGTAGAAACTCAAAATTTACAATTTAACAAATATAAATTGATTACATTTTACCTGCGTCTTCTTACGTGTATCTTTGTATATTGTAACTAGTCATTGTATTAAATTAATCTAATGCATAAGCTATATTACCGTTAAGTTAAGAGTACTTACTGCGTAAAATAGTAATCAACTTTTTGAACAGTAAATAACTAAATCAGTAGAAATTATTTAAATTTTTAGGTCACAAAATTAAATACATTACTTACTCAAAGTAGTGTACGCATTAATCAAAGTAGATACTTATTTTAACTTAAAAGTGTTATAAAATCTTTGTAATTAACTTGGGACATGATATACTGATCTCTTTGGTTATACTAAAATCTAGTATCTGGTGCTCACTTGGCGAAGAACAGTCAACAATGTAGGCAATATATATTTCATATAAATAATATCAATCTAATCTAAGCGAAATTAATTTAAACTTTGTATAAAATTAGGATCAGTACTGTCATTGTTTATGTGAAGTATTGTATATATGACCTTGATCCGAATATTGTATTGAAGAGACGAGTTATCTAGCAGACATTGATGAATTGTGATTTTACACGATACATCGGCGGCATTGCCATGGCGACGTGCGGAAATCACTGGAAATATAACCTGTCCGAATCGTGCTCGAGTATAATCGCTCACATCGGCCTGAATGGAGGCATGCCGGTCTATTGTTCCGATGCGGCGGCAGACAAACGACGTCTACTTTAACACATGGAGTTATATCCAGTCATCATCTGTTTGCTCTCGTCACACACAGACAATCTAAATGCGTACTTGATTTGATAGTATTATAAATGCGAAAGTATGTATGGATGTATGGATGTTTGTAACGCTTTCACGTAAAAACTACTGAACAGATCACGATGAAATTTTGCATACACGTTGTCTGGGACATAGAGTAACTTTCATCGTTCAACGCGGACGAAGTCGCGGGCAACAGCTAGTATTATAAATGCGAAAGTATGTTTGGATGTATGGATGTTTGTAACTATTTCACGCAAAAACTAATGAACAGATCACCATGAAATTTTGCATACACGTTGTCTGGGACACCAGAAAGGACATAGGGTATTTTTCAACGCGGACGAAGTCGCGGGCACCAGCTAGTTATCAATTATTTATTCAGAACTGTTTTTATGTCGCCCTAAAGGTTTTTCAGACATTTTTTAGACTTAGTCTAACAATATTATATTATAAAACATAGTTATATAATATGTTTTATATGTGTGGACGATACGTGTTATAAAACAAGGTTATATAATATTTGCGTGTGATTCACGTCGTCGCGTAACTCATGACTCATGATTATTATTTTAATGTGTACAGTCTTATTTTATGTTGCAATGTTATATAACATTTAAATAATGTGGACGCGTTATATCTACAACAAAGTTATATAACATCTTATTTAGACATGAGACGCACCTTTTTTATATTTTTTCGTACTTTCTTTCTCTGTCCCTCAATCGATCAATGATTAACTGTTTTACTTTTTTCCAAAAATGATTCTAGTATAAAATAATTCATAATTGTTATTTTATGATAAGAACAACAAAAAGGCTGACGGTGCACTTCAAGAAAGACGGCTGCTAATATAGTTAAGCTAAAAGACAATATTAACATAATATAATTTATGTAAAGTCTCTAACCTACATTTATTTCAATAGTCTTCTATAGAAGTAGGTGGTTACTACGACCAGAGGGGACACTTGACTGACTGCTTCAGTTTCCTGCCCTACAACAAAATGCATTGCTTGCTTTGCACGTCAACATTTGCACGTCAATATTTGCACGTCATTGCGAAAGTCCGTGAGTACGGTATGTTATCGGCTGTCCCGCTCCAGTGAGCACTTGAGATGACGTCACACTCATACATCGCGTGCCTACACTTTAGCTAATAGACGACGCAGCGACGTGATTTTATTAACGGGTAAGATTACGGATTCCGTACATTACGGCCGTTTTGACAGCCACATCAGAAGGTGGCTTTCACGTCACTAATTTCCGCCGAGGTTGTTCGCGATGTATCATTATTATTCAACACAAATAATTTTTGTCTATTAGTGTTTTTTACAATTGTATGTAACAATTAATAGTTAATACTAAAAAGAATAAACTCAAACCAACGCGACGCATCAGCGAGGATATAATAATAATAATATGCTGACGTTCAATGTAATAATAATAATTAAATGTTCAATGCGTAACATATTCTCGGTGTCGCCATGAAATAAATTTTATTTATTTATTTTTCAATCCAAAGTAAGTCATGTCGAGAATCGAACTCTTAAAGATATTATCACTACTTCAAAGTCTGTACCTAAACTACAAACACAAGGTGTTTCGCCACACACTCGTATCTATAGAACAGTATTGAGAGTTTTTATCTGAAAAGAGTGTAGACAGATTCAATCGGTAGTCGTAAAAAGTAAAGGGCTCAAGCGAATAGATACACATGTACTGGCAATTTGCATGCAAATAGAAATTGAACTGTATGACGGTACGACTAAGGGCTGGCACATACATACAACTTTTAGTTGAACAACTATTTTGTTGTGTATCATATGTTTATAGGAATATATATATTGAAGCGCACAAAATAAAAAATAAAAGTCCCAAAACTGTATCGATTTACTTTTGATTAAAAAGTTGGACGACTATCGATCAAACGCTCAATTTGTATTGCATTGTATTGATGTGCACATACTATCGACTAAACAGTCGATCACTGTCAATCTCGTATAACCATTTGAAGCGGCTATACGTCTCTTGTCTAAATCTTGTATCACGACGTTGTATATAAGTATCCACGAATGATATTATTACATTAAAAGTTTCTTCACAACTATAATATTTAAAAAAACTTATCTGGGTGCTCTTTTAGCTTAGAATGTAACGTATGAAATATTCCACTAGATAATCTGTCACTGAGTATAGGATGTACACAGTATCTTCTTTTTTTTCTTTCTTTTATAATGTCTATAAGATTCCCCACAGATTATACCTCTTCATACTGATTAAAAAGCTGACCAAACTTAAAATAACTAATCCAAACAAAATAAATACACGCAGCAGCAAATATCAAAAACTAGAACTGCCAAAATATAATAACTTATATGGCAAACGTAGATTGGGTTTTTTAGTACCTTACCTTATTAATAATCTGCCAACTGATTTAAAAAATAATTTAAACATAAAAAATATTAAATATAAATTAAGAGAATATTTTATCCGTAATAAGTAGTATTTTAACGCAACTATATATCTTATGTGTATGCATGTCTGTGTGTGTGTGCATATATATTTGTATGTGCATTTGCATGTGTGTATGTATATACTAATAATAATAACTATAACTAATAATAAGAATCTCAAAATATTATACCTAATTTATACATTATTAAATGTATAAATATTAAACTTGTTAAAATAAATTTAAAAAATAAATAAATAAAAACAGCCCGTAGAAAGTGTGCATTCTTGTTGACAACAAGGATGCGCTTATATGAGTTAGCTGCATGTTAGAGTGGGACAAGCAGGTTCGTTGTGCTAAAGAGTTGTATTGAAATTGTATCTACCTACGAATATGTGCTTTATTCTTTTGTTAGTAATTCTGTAAATTTATATTATTGTTGACAACTCAGGTGTACGGTACAAACTTAATTGAGTTTATAGTGCATCTAAACTGTGTACCACCAATTGTTTTTTTGTATGTAAATAAATAAAAAAAAAAAAAAAAAAAACTATCGGCCGACAAAAAGTCTGTAGTCTGCGGGGACTCTAAAGAAAAGTACACACTAGAACTTTCTTGTTAATTGTTGTTGAGATAAAAAAAAAATCGACGATCGACTGCATCAATTGTTTTAGTTTTTAGGGTTAATAATAGTTAATACTGTGGTATATATCCAGTACTGACTGAGTACACGTGGCATTACTTATGAAACATCGAAATAATATATCTTTTTGAAACAAATTAATTACTTTTTCTCAGAACTATTGATTTATTGGATTGTTATACTTCGATTTCTAATATTAAATTACAAATAAAAATATATTTAGAAATTCTACACAAATACTTACAATTTATTTATTTGCTAGGATTTACAATAAGGAATATTACTAATTCTGATTAGACGATTTCACAACGGTGTCAAATCAAATCAAAATATTTATTTATCAATTAGTTTTCTCCGAGAAACTCTTATGTACATCATTATAAATTTAAACTTAAATTTACTAGGATTTCGAAAAAAAGCCAAGCCAAAAGATGTGTAGCTCAAATCACATTTCGGTTTTAAAACTCGACTACAGTACGGTTTTAAAGTTTAAACATCAACTAAACTCTACACTTGCTCCAGCTCTTATTAAGATTCTTCACATGCAGTTCTTTCCAGATTCCTTTAAACCATTTCAGACTCTTTGATAAGGATGCCCTGTATCGATAGTGGTACATACAACGTTAATTGAAATTTATATCGACAAGAGCTTCTATTAAATCTTCAATAGAATTGGTTACCAACGAAAATAAAATTTTTATTAAGAGTTCTTTTACATTGTTTATTAAAGTGAGTTTACAAAATACCAACTGTTACTCAAGGTACCTACAGTTAGCGCCCTCTATACATATTTTTTAGTAATAAAGTTTTTTTTTTAATGTTAAGATCGACAGACAAACTGATGGTAGGCTGCTACCGTCGCTTATAACAATAACGACACAGTACTCGTTCCTGTGGTTCACGATGTTCTTCTATAAGGAGTTGGTTACTGTCACCAGAGGGGCTGTCACTATGAAATGAAAATATACACCAGATTCGTTCATAAATTTTCAAATTAATAAAATTTTATTAAATACTTGCTGAGCCCGGCCACTCTTCGCTGTGGTTTTCTTTGACGTTCAACGGTCAGTGGCTGCCATGACAGCGGTTGGCGAGTTAGTTCTCCTCGCTTTCGGCAGATGGCGCCGTAAAAAAAAACGATTTTTCTCGCGATCGAGACTATATTATTAAGCAAAATATAAATAAGATCATTCTTTGAAGCGGATTGCATATTGTGTAAAAATTTCAAGTCAATCCGTCGGTCAGTTTTCGAGTTTTTAAGAGATACACAAACCAACAAAACATTTTTATTTATATAATATATAGATCATAAATGAAATGCAATTAGCAAAATTTTAATAAACAAAATAATATTCATAAATTATGCTAACTTAGTACTCTCGAGGATTGGCTCAGATATAGTTAGATGGCATCTGCATCCAAATGTTGATAAAGTTTGAATATTAATCAAAATTTATGCAACTGGATACCTCATTTAGTGCACAGAGTCAAGGAACGGTTTACAACTTCGGATTCGATGTGAACATAAAGTTTTGTCTGAATTTGTTCCGGATACTGGCAAACGGCCGTAGAGAGGAAAATATGAAAATTTCAAATTCTATCCAAAAGGAGAAAATTAAATTCGCCCAAAATTATTGCATCGCAGTGAAGCGGTTCTTTTGCAATTTTATTTTATTAATACACGAATCGGAACGTGAGTCGAATGCCAAACGAGAGATGCCAACTTCGATTCCCAATATCCATTTTTTCAAATCTTTGTGATATTCGACTTATATTTTTTGGCAAACGCAAAAGAATTGATAAAAATTGAAATTATACCGATACCAATACATTTAGTATCTGTAAAACTGTTAGCGAAATTAGCTGAAATTTAGCATTTCAATTTTTAACTATACATACAGCTCTTATGCACAAAAGTGTATTTTTCTGACACCAGTCATTTATAATAAAATGTCAAACAATATTAAGCAGCTCAATATTAATATATTTAAGAAGAAAACGTAAGAATTACTAGTTAATAAATGTTACAATGATTAAAAAGATTATATGTCCTATAACTTAGTTGATGGTGGTGATTAAAAAAAAAATATTTTTTTTATGTAGTGTTCACAAAATATTTGCACACCCCAAAGAATGTTAGAATGTAGCGAGCCTTATTTCATTATAAAACCTTTGTAATTACCTATATTCAGCAAATAAATTATTATTTATTTATTTATTTATTAAGGTAAAAACAGTCACATACAACTTATTATACAAAAAAAGATTACCATTCAAATTCAAATCATTTATTTACAAGTGACATGGGTCAATGTAAACCAGTTATAATTTATATATCTTTCTATTCTATTTAAATAAAAATCATATAAAACGAAAATAATAATTAATAAAAAATACATACTAGTCAATTGTAAAATTTAATTAAATGTCAAAATATTCCCTAATATTATAAAAAAAAACATTGGTCCAATAGCCGTTTGGTCAGTTTTATTCTAAACAAATTTCCCGTTAATTATCTGAGTGCAGTGGGTAACTTATATATATATTTTAATAGAGGAATAATATGAATTCCGTTTACAAATTTCTAAATTCATTTTTGGAAAATCTAAAAAAATTTTGCTCTTCGCGGTAGAATATCTGCTCTGTGCATAAAATAAGATTCATGTTTCATCACAAATACACATTATTATTATCATCATCATCATAAAAGACCACGTTTAAATATTATATTTTGTCGATATATATGTGAACACTTTACAAGTATATTATTTGATTTATTTCGAAGCAAGATTATAAGAGAGGCGCATTCGTCTTCAATACACAATCAAGATCGTACCGTAAGCGTTGTGTCCTTCGAGAAAAATCGAGGGGTCGATCCTAACCAACAGAGATAAATGTTTGGGACATTTCACTATTTTTACTTTGGTATGGAAATGCGATCACGTGGGCAACATTGACTCGATTGAAGAGACGGAGATTACTGAAACGATAATAATATACAATATACAATATACAACATATACATACATATATGTATCAAGTAAATTCTGGCATTATACGAAATAGAATATACATTACTTACCTACTTTTAAGGCTTCTGATCAACTGTAAGGAGATAATGGATAGTTAACCACATTAGTTAACCGACAATATACACATATACACATGACAATATACACACCGACAATAAAATATACACATTTAGGTTTTCTCTAGATGTTTTTTTATCACCGTTAAAGAAAATGATCGTCATTTTTTATCCATTCATTAAAAGATAAGCCTATAAATATTTATCTAAGCAGGTACATTTATTTTGGTTATATTTTGAAACATGTAAGTATAACCATTTTTTGCAAGAATCTTGAATTTGACTTGAAATTAATGAAAATTTTTAACATTCTTAACTTCTCACATAGGCAAAAGTCATATTTTAAAAATAAATAGCGGCAATGATACTTATGTTGATAATGCTATGCATTGCAACACTAAAGAGATTTCATAAAAGGTTTTGTAAAATAAGCGATCAATAAGAAGCGTTGTAGGCAAATATATCTATGTTAGAATAACATATAGTTCAATGGTTGTACGGCAAACATAGGTTGAGTTGCTTGTTAGATTAATACGTATGTAATATTCACCTTAAAATATACATCGAAATAGATAGCGCACATCTTCTAGAATACATTCTTAAAGTGGGATGCTCAAAAACACTTTCAGATGGGCACTTCGGGGGTCCGGTCGCGAATTTCATCAAGTCGCATATTGCTTCCCATAAATTTTATTCCAAGTTCGGTGTATGTTGAGTAGGTATTTACCGTGACGAACCCGGTATATATCACGGTGCGTCGACCAATTTCTTGACCGAAAAATTTATAACGGTCTCCGTGAGGCCTGATTTATCGGAGAAAGACATTCCGGCCTCCTGAAAACATCACTCAACCGTGTGAATGAGTTTGGCATATGATATTGAGTTTTGACTATTTTTACGACCATCTTCACACATTCCACACAGCACCATCTAGTTCCACAACTAATGCTTGTATTATGAATACCAGACAGTTGATATAATATATAGATTATTATTATCTTTTTGTAAATACATACATATTATAAATAGAAAACACCCATGACAAAGGTAAAATGTTAACACATAAACATTTGCCCCTAGCGGGATTCGAACCCGCGACCGTTTGGTTAACAGCTGGGGTTACTAGCCACTAGACCAAACGTGTCGTCAAACGATGATGTCTCATTATAATTTGCTTGGTGTTAAAAAATTGATGCGTTATTATGTTAATGCGAATATTAGATAATGGACACAAGTGATGAATTATCACAGTGGCGGCTGTAGATCATTTTGTGTCATTTAGATTTTTCAATATAACCTCACTTCAGCATTCTAATATCACGTTGTATTACAGTATTGATAAGTTACTGTCGATTATCTGTTATATTTCCTAAACACAGCTATAAATATGATTCTGCTTAAGGTTATTGTTTTTTATGAGGTCTTTTATATTAGTGCTGCAAAACGAAATTCACTTAACGAAATTATTCAGGAGGACGTGGATTAAATTGTTTTATTATATGTGATATACAACCATATTATTGCTTAGCATACGTCTAATAAGTTGTGAAAATTAATACTAGGAAACTTCACAACTTAAAGACTTCACGCACTTGAAACTTTTCTTGCTAACTTTTAAGGTTGCATTATATTTCGCAGTCTTAAAGCCTCTGGTTGAAATAATCGCATAGTTACAGAATGCAATTACAGTTTCTTCCTTAATAAGTCAACTTATATACTAACTAATATACTAAAGTGATTCCACCCATACAAGTGTGGTGTTGATAAGATTTTTCCCACCCAAATTATTTATGAAAATTTCAAATCTACATTCGATTTCCACCCGTTTATTATCACTTATGTAGATGTTTTTATTCGGTTTTATTTTCTGTGGTATCCTCGGGTACACTTCCCGATACTTGAACGGATGCTTACATACGTGTGACCAAAAAAACAACCGCTTTCACAAGCTGTTTTCCGTGTGCCACTCGTGAGCCGTGACGCTCGCAAACACTCCTGTCTGTGGAGAGCTTTACTTGTGTTAAGGCGGAACCTCCGTTACACCGAACACATTAAAAAGGAATACTACTACTCAGTCTCTCGGAAAAACATTTGTCTTCTGAAACCGGAGACTTCGAACGTTAGAATCTATGGTTCTAAACTAAAACCGATTTGTGGTGTGATCACACATTTTTATTCAAAACTTTGTGATAACTAGTCTATACTTCTATACTAATATTATAAATGCGAAATAATGTTTGGATGTATGGATGTTTGTAACTCTTTCACGCAAAAACTAGTGAACCGATCACTATGAAATTTTGCATACACGTTGTCTGGGACACCAGAAACGACATAGGATACTTTTAATCCAGAAAAAAAGGACTATTCTTGAGGGATAAATAATAAAAAAAAAAACTAACGCCTGGCCAAAGTGTTATAGCAACACGAGGTCAAGCTTTATATTGCTTTTTTTTAAATTATCAACGCGGACGAACAGCTAGTATTATAAATGTGAAAGTAACTCTGTCTGTCAGCCAGACAGAGTCACTGTCAATTAAACATAGAAAACTTTATAAACGTTCTCATTGTACTTATACATATTAGGTAATATTAAAGTGTAACGTAAATGTTACGATTTAGTGCAAGTAAGTCCCTATTAAAAGACGTACCCACGGGAACGTACGAACGTGTAAAGAGGATCCTCTCGCAATACACCTGTCCCGTAATTGGACGCACTCCGTAATATACATTACACTCACCTATGTACTCGTTTCTCAAGGAAGTTCTCTTAATAAATATTTGCAACGATTTATTACACATATTGCTACTTAATTAAAGATGCGCATTTAATAAATGTTTATACTAATTAACCTTAGAGGGCAAGCTCTGGGACATTTCTCGATTTATTCTGGGATTATTGATTAGTCCATTGGATGAGTGATCTGAATCTAGAATGTCTGAATCAAATCATCTAACTAAATTTTTATAATTATATGCTAAAATGTCTATTGTAGTGTAAAGTGGAATTTTTTTATTAGGTGTAAGCTACTTATTCAAACTGTTATCATGTAATAATACCTGTAAGTTTCCCTAAAATAAAATAAATAAATAAATATTATATAATTTTGTGACCTGACTCGTGGAAGTTAACTTTAAATAAATTAACGGCTGTTTCATTCTTTCAAACGGCCGTTTAGCAATGTAAAGAGTTGATAATACGTTATTAATATTTGATGATAATATAATAAACAAATAAAGACACAAACAGAAAGGTCTGCAGTGTCGACATAGTCCCGTTTATTCTTCAATTCGCGTTGGGAACAAGAGTGGCCTCCGGCGAGCGTCGTTTCGCTGCCTACTGACGAAGAAAAAACCATCACCGTAATAAGCTAACTGTCTAAAACCTAATTTTTCGTAGCCTCACTGAGGAACTTTAGTGTACTTTAACTTTAGCCTCACTAAATACCAAATTATAGGTTACGTTATGGGAAAAAACACTTGAACTCGCGCCGTCACGTTCTGTGAACAATACATTCAGTTTAATAATTGTATGAAATAAGCGCCATCTAGCTGAATGAGTACATATTTATTAATTAATATAAAATTGCTATTATTTAATAACAATGAAACTAAAATTATATAAAAAAAAAGGCTTTAATAATTATTATTATCTGACCAATAAAGAGCAAGTTGAGATTCATAATAGTAAAACTTATTTTTTTTAAATGTAAGATTAAGGATAGAAAATTAAGAAGGGGTGGGAAAACGGCGTCGAAACACAACAGCACACGTGCTGTTTTCACGGTGCTTTTCCGTTAGCGGGCGATTACTGCCGCCAGACGGGCTGTCCCAATAAATAAATAAATAAATAAATAACTTTCCAAATAAATTAATGTTAAATAATTAAAAATTAATAATAGTTCCTCATTAATTGATTCGAAAACATCGATTACAGTTTTTCTATGCAATTATACCGAATCTCATCAATGGTTAAATTTTATTGGGTACCATAAAATACCTAGGTGTCTCCTCTGCGCGTCGCGTAATCTATGGCCGTTCCCTCTGATCCGTTTTCATTTAGTATTCAGGCCCATTACTTTAATCCGTCGGCAGGTCGCGGTCCGTTCGCAATACGCATCACAATCGAGCTTTGTCTTGTCGAGGTGACGAATAAATTGTATTACCTTACGGTTTACAACAATGGCGAAATTTTCATCTTCTAACTCAATACAAAAAATCAGAATCTGGGTCATTTTTGGGTCCATTTAATTAACTCCATTTTAACTTGTGTACAATGTTACCTAACATACATTACGTTTTTGAGTATATTATTTTGGCAAGCGCCTAGAATTTTGCAAACATTTGCAACCGTCTGGCGGCAGTAACCACCCCGTTACAGAAGACCACAGTGAAACACTTTTTTGTTTGCCTTTTACGCTTTGCGTTGTTACGCTTTTACGCCTTAACTAATCAACTTTAGATAATGAAATTTTGCATACACTTTGCCTTTGATACAGGACATAGTGTTAAATTATACAATAAAGAAAAAGTACTTTATCAAAAAATAAAAAAAAATAAAAAAATAAATAAATTCAATGCTTGGCACAATATATGAGCAAAAAAGAATGAATGAATGTTACACTTAAGAAAAAGGGACAAGGACGAAGTCGCGAGCAAAAGCTAGGCAATTATAAATAAAATTGTGAAAACGTATTTTATTTGTTTTTTTTTTTTTTAATAAATTAAAAATTATTTTTTATCGAATCATTTTTCTGTTTTAAAGTAAGTAATGATTTCTTTAAACTGAATGTATAAAAATGTAGACATACGTTGTATGTCTATTATGCAAAAATGTAAATAGTACTATTTATGTAAAATGTTTTTTTACGAAAGAAAGAAATAAAAGCCCAAACGCCATTATGAAGACATTACACGGAGATCGCCGTCGTCTCCACCATTAGCATACTAATAAAAAAATCACTTAACCAGTATGCAAACGGGCCCTTACTACAAAAAATAATTTCAGTGTACACTAAGCAGAGAGAGGGTTAAAATATTCACACATAGTATACGCATGCAACAGTGTATAAACTTTGTTATAATATTTTAGGTACTAAATTAAGATTAGATTAGATTAACTTAAGATTAGATTCTTTCTTGACATGGAACTCCCATATAGAACATGTTAAGTCCAAGCTTACACGATTGCTGGGCTCTCTTAGAGGGGTTGTGCGGTCTCTTCCTCGACAAGTACGTCAAACCATTTATAATTCATTGGTAAAACCACATTTATTATACCTGATTGAAATCTGGGGTGGTGCCTACAAATCTAATTTAGCCAAATTACAAATTACGCAAAATAAAATTATTAAAATGCTTTTTCATTACCCCTATTTAACACCTACTAATAAAATTTATAAAGAAACAAAGTTAATGAATATAACTCAATTATTTAAATTTAATACATGTATACTCATTCGAAGGATATTAGATAAATCAATTCATTCTGATATTATCTTACTTAAACAAAAAGATATTTCCAATTGCATAACTAGGCGAGCAAGCCATGTTGTCTTACCAAAGGTACGAACAACATGTGGTAAAAAAATGGTTACTTTTGAGGGAGCACAACTTTTTAACAAATTACCGTTGCATATAAAACAGGCAAAATCTTTTGGAGAATTTAGATCCAAGCTCTTGAAACATATTATGTTAAGTGTTTAAATGTTTTAATGTGATTTTGTTACAATCCGGAACAAATATTGTATAATTTTTGTCTGCCTGTTTGATGTTTCGTTTCTTAATTAAGTCTTTTCTTATTTTTTCTCATGTAAATAGCTTTAAGCTTTAATGAGAATAAAGATATATAAACCTATAAATATTTTTTCACCTCTCCAGCACGAAAAGGGCGCTTTTGGTGCCTAAAACTCGCAGGAAAATCGATTTTTGATGCGAGCTTCATTCAAAATTCGAACACGCGATTTAACTCACAGGAATAAAATTTTGATTTTATTAGGTTAGCCCAGCTGTGAATATAGATAAGTTCACAGCCGTTCAGAAACTGGTTCAGCATTAGGTCTTGGTGTTTTTGTACTGTTTTGGTAAATATAAAAAAAATGGGTACGTCCAGTGGTGAATTAAGCGAACAAGTTTCAAATGCCGAACTTAGCTTTCTTCTAAAAAAGTCCCGTGCAAAATATCTTCATTCGTACGAATTATTTCATTCGTACAAACATACAGACGTAAGTAAATAATACGACCAATCTTACAAATTGCAGTAATTTTACTTTAAACTTTTAATATTTTTGTTAAATTAGGTCTAATTTATGTGACTGGCCGTTTTTGCGTTATTGAGGAACAAAAATTCAAACATATAAACTTTCGCATTTAAAATACTATCGGAATTAGGATTCAAATAATAGTTCACTCACCGATTTATCTGCTGAATGTGGTGTAGTCTCAATGGAAATTGTTCTCGTCTGAGAGACCCTTTTAAAATAATAGATGCGCAGGTCTTACGCTTCATGCTTCATGGCTCTTTTATTATTTTTCTAACCTCCAATAGTTACGAAATGAAAATGATTCCATTAGGACACCTCTTTCTTAAATAAACAATAAACAAACTGTTGAATATGCCCACCCCAGTGACACTTGATTATTTTTGCCTGTTTCTGTTATATGTTCTCTGTGTATATTTCTTATAATAAAGATGGCCGGCTGCGCGCGGCCAATGAGCGCGGTCCACTATCGACTCGCACGCCACCTAGCGCCTTTTTTGTGGCACACGGTTCGATCGACGTTCGTACTTGTCAATGTCATCTTGTCATCTTGTCTGTTTTTAATAAGCAAGTCCACTGTCGCCAACACAACTATAAAAAATATTTTTATGACAGATAAGACATAATATAAGTCATCAATCACCCACATCTAATCTACAGCCCACCTTTGTAACAATATAAATATTAAATTTAAGTTAAAGCAATGTTTTTTAAGTTCTAGTTAATAGTATATATATATTGTTAGATTTTAGTAATAATTACAAATAATAACACAAGATTAAACCTTAGTGGTTTTTAGTGTTATCATTTTACATGTAAGTATTATATTATTAAATTAGCCTTAAAATTGTTAAAATTATAAATAAATAAAATAAAAAATATATATTATTTTCTTTTAATATATTTTTTATCTCCTTTATTTAAATATAATAAAAAACTTTTATCAATATTATCGAGAGATAATAGTGGTAGAACATAACTTAATTTCAAAGACTTTTTTTTGTACTGATGATGGAAAGTATGTACTCTATTACTCGCTAAAACTACATAGGTAGTACAGTTTTACATTATTTACAAACTATTTTATGTCATTTAAAAAGTCACGAGGACTAGGACTTTTCAATTTTAATTTGAAATTTCAAAATAGTAGCTGTTAGCTAATATACCTGTATATATATATGTGAAATATTTAACAGTTGTAATTGATAAGTTCAGTTATAGAGAGAGTCCAATTTCTACGCTGACTGGTTCCCGTTCGGAACGCAAGATGGTAAGTATGCTACATAGAATTTAATTTTTTTTATAAAAAAATCGCGTAATCAAAACAATCTAGCGAAATAGGAATCCCGCGCATGGAAACATAACATCGCCCTATCTGTTACTTTGTGAGGTGGGTGGTTACTGCCGCCAGACGGGCGTGCCCAATTTATGACTGCGGAATGTAGTGTGCCTTGATACTGCTAAATACGATTTATGCGTTCGTTCCGATATATTGTCCCACATTCCAAAAAAAAAAAAAATAATCCTTGACGTCCCATAACATTATTAAATTCCTGAGCAATAACTTAACAATTCTAAAGTATAGCTAACAAAATTAAAACTACATAATATTTTATTTATATAATTAAATTTGTTATTAAACACACATGCAAAAAAAAAAAAACTGTTTTTAATTTTAAAAGTTTACCTATAACATACCATGACGCAGCCGAGCATTCGGACGCTACGCCGCGCTTCGCGTCGCGTACCTATCGAAACTTTAATTAAAAGTGAAACGTATCGGATGTAATATTTCTCACTCTATATATCGCAACCTTTCCATTAAGAATAACTACTGACTGAGATAAATTTACCGACTTAAATAATATGAATGTTCCTGTATAATATTAGGGAAACCTTCTTGAAAATTATAGGCGAGGCCTATGTCCAGTAATGGACGTCCTACGGCTATAAAGAGTAAATCAAATATTTATTTTTTATTACTTACACATCTTAACAAGTGTTGAAAACAGAGAAACGTCATAAAACATCTGTAACATGTCATATCTATCGTTAAATGCAGGGTCAATTCATTTGATAGAAAATTTAGTCTAAATATTGTGCAAATTTTATTAAAAGAATTTCATATAGTCTATGTATATTATAAATATCCATTAATATATTTCCTTATATGACATTAAGACAAATGACTGAATTAGATTTATTGTCTGCAACATAGATAGGAAACGTTCGCTAACTAGCAAACAGAATATTTGTTCCTTATAAAATTGTTATTTAATGAATAATATTATATACATAAAACGGAATTATTGCATTAAATTTTGAATTCTTAAGTTATTTTTTTGTGTTTTAACGAAAATTAAGAACTAAAACAGGTACAAGTTAAAAATAAGTTCTTGTAGAACGTTTAAAACTATTTTCTGTTTAGAGTAGAGGGTTTTATGTGCATTTCAAGGAGATTGAGCAAATTTATTGAGCGTTCAACGATAGATAGAGCAGGTGTAAGCAGAGCAGCACACAGTGTTGCGCTATCGAATAAAATATACTGACATATTTCCGTACATACATTTTAGAACGTTTTCGAACAGTTATTTATGTGTTTTCCAGTCTAGTACTATGTAAATGGGTAAATGTGTCTAAGATACTGTCGAATTCAGTTAAAACGTACAGTCTACTTCCTAAGACCTGATGGTAAGCAGGTTAAAACGAAATCCGTCCCGAATTACTGAGGTTCTAACACACACGACCTACTTCCTAAGACCTATCATGTCCTGCTTTCATTTATGTATCATTAATATTGCAAAACCATAAACAATACGTATGTTTTTTTAAAATTGCCTATATTATATACACAAGCAACACACTCAGTGGATAGTTGAAAAGGGAAAATTTTGGGAATCTCATTTATCTAATAAAACTTTATTCAATATCACAACAGGCGTCCTATTGAATAATATAAAATTTAAACTAAGATCTAGCGTTAGCCACGTAAGATTTTTTTTGCTAGAAACATTATTAAACATCTAGTTTAATAATGTTTCTAGCAAAACTATATAGCTAGTTGATGCTAGCAGTTCATTCTAATTCATTTAAAAATAGAACTATTTTTTCTCTATTATACCTAAATATCCTAATCTTGTAGAAGATTTATCTGCGTGTCAAGTTTGATCCAAATCCGCTCAACGCTTTATCCATGTTTGAGTAAAAAATTTTTAAAACAGCGTAGCAGCATGGCACACTGCTTTACACAGTCATAAACTAGGCAATCAGTTTGGCGACAGAAACCATTCCCTCATAGAAGATCACCGTGAAATAGTGTGTTGTGTGTCTATGAATGGCAGCGTACAACAAGTCAACCCACCTGCCGAATTTTTAGAATCACAACATTAGATGAATTAAAACATTTATATGGAAAATTGTCAATTGTCAATGTCAATTGTCACTCGCTAGCGAGAGCGTAAAACATTTATATGGAAAATTGTCAATTGTCAATGTCAATGTCAATTGACACTCGCTAGCGAGAGCGTAAAACATTTATATGAAAAATTGTTAATTGTCAATGTCAATGTCAATTGTCACTCGCTAGCGAGAGCGTAAAACATTTATATGGAAAATTGTCAATTGTCAATGTCAATGTCAATTGACACTCGCTAGCGAGAGCGTAAAACATTTATATGGAAAATTGTCAATTGTCAATGTCAATGTCAATTGACACTCGCTAGCGAGAGCGTAAAACATTTATATGGAAAATTGTCAATTGTCAATGTCAATGTCAATTGTCACTCCTAGCGAGAGCGTAAAATATATATATGGAAAATTGTCAATTTTTAATAATATAAATATTTTACGCTCTCGCTAGCGAGTGCAGTCATTGTAAACTCATGGTAAAAACACCGTAGGTATACATATATACATAATATGAACGGTATATTATGTATATATGTATACCTACGGTGTTTCGCCGGACACTTGTGCATTCATTTTAATCAGTGTCGGTACACTAAGGTGCATCCAAGGATAAAGGGGGTGCAGGGATGAGGGGTGGGAAGAGCTTCCTTGTCACTTAATGAGCTTTCTCCTCGTGTTGACTCGCTTGCAATTAACTGCGTCAAAGACGGATCTTGTTTGAACTATCTAGCCTCTATTACTATAGGCATACAGGTGTTAAATAGATACACATAACTATCATATTAGGTTTAATTGGAAATATATAATTCAATATATTTTAATTACATATAATATATTATTATACTGGCTTCACTCTGGGGTGTAATTTATATATATAAAAATCTTCCCCGTTTATCTATCTTTCCATATGTGAAAACCACATCAAAATCAGTCTACCCATTCTCGTGTTTTTGAAGCATGCACAAGCCAACTTAACATTTTTATATATTAAGTGGACTGTCAGTCTGTCTGTCGACCTTGACATAAAAGCAAAAACTTATTTTTAAGCCAGACTTAAAACCTTATCTACATACAAAACTTTATCACCCACACTAATAAATAAATTTATACATAAGAATGGTTCTTTTAAAGTAATTTTGAAAGGATTTAAACAAAGAACGACATTAAGGATTATTGTGAAAATGAATGAATTGTAATATAACCGTATATAGGAGACATTAACTTGGAACGCTGATTGAAGTCTAAAAAAATATGCTAAAATAAAAGTATAATCGAGCATAAAAGTATTAAAAAAATGAAGGAGCAAATGAAAGATTGCACTCATATTTCTGCGTCATTGGCCTTCAAGCGAATATAAATTTGAATAACCGTGGAACAGGATTTGTTCTTAATTTGAAATTCAAATTTTGTAGCGGGAAAATGTAGCCGCCCCCGTGAAAACAGAAAAAGTACCCATCCAAATATAATTAACATAAAAAGTGGTGCGAATAAACACGTGCTTTGAAATCGGCACGAACACCCCACTTTGGCTGTCGCTGCGAATTCTTAATGCGATTTTTTTTTTAATTTATAATTTCCAGGACTAAGTTACTTGGTGACAATGATTTTTAAAGAGTAGTTATTTCGGTTGACACCTTTGTAAAAGGACATTTATGTCATGTCACCCAAATTAAACATTAAACTTTGTATGTTAATTCATTTATAATGACTTTTAATGTTTACGCGACTGTTATGTAAATAAAAAATAAATAATATCTTGCCCTTTAGTATGACAATTCTATTATTCATCGAATTCAATACGTGGTCTTCTCTAAGGTCTATAGATTATGCCTGTAAACTATAGAATGTGTCCTATCTATATATTTTTCACAATTTTCTCCAATGAGTGTAAAAATTCTTGGTTCATTTTTGATAAATTCATAATAGTATATGCAGTTTTGTATTTCTATAAAATAAAACTTACCCTGAACGAGATTGACGTGCTTATCTGCGTCTAACTTCTGCTCTGTTAGTTTTTATTGATAGTATAGTGTATCTTTATCTCTTGTAAAGTATACAAAACATTACGCTTAGTTTATGATTCGTCGCGAATCCGCGTTTATATTGTCAGTAGCTTAACCCTTAACTCTTTTTCATAACATTAACTCGTTTAATGTAGCTTGTGTTTACGATTGTACACTTGATATTGTAACTGTATTAATATAGTCATATTATTACAAATATTTTCCTCATAAACCCTTATACATGCCCCTTTTATTATGAAACCTTTTTCTAGTAACCTTCTAATCTGTTATCTTATTATATATATATATAATCACGTTAAACTGCTATTCACTGTGATCACTGTGTACTTCTTCTTTAAGTATATATAAAATCTTAAGTATCTTCTTTGATAGTAAGATCTATAAAATCCAAAAGCAGTAATAGAAAATATAACATAAAGAAAACGTTAGAAGTTTCAGAGCATACCGATTTCTTCAGACAATTTTAACTGAGCTGCCATACTGCCTTTATTATTATTATTTTTTTCAGTCAATGAACCCCTCTTCGTGTTATAACTTCCTATGTAGGTATATAGATGACGGTAGCCACCTACCATCAAGTGGACCGTCATGACGCGTCACCCTGCCATCCGAACTTTTACATAAAAAAACCATTGTCGCAAACAGTACCGTAATATGTGATTTTTCATTCACGGCTTCAACTCGCACGAAAATGCTTCGCGTCTGCGAGAAATGTCCGCACAGCGTAAATATTCTAACTTACTCTTAATGTAGCGAGCGTTCCGCATTAAATTACCATTTTTCTACTCGATTGTACTTTGTTTCGTGAAAATTTGAATGACGTATTTTTAGAGCGACTTTTGGCGGCTTTCGATTATATTAGAATTATATACTTAAGTATATTTATATCGACGTAGCGTTATAATTAATTGAAGCTAGATATTGGTCTTCCCCAAATCGTATTAAAGATATTTTTATATCATATTTTAAATACTCTTTCTATAACAGTGTGCCTAATTTTATAATTATAACATTTATAGCATAAAAAACATAACATATGTTAGAGTATGCAGTATGTAGCGCCCCTCGGGAACATTTTATGGACGAATAGTAACCCTTCAGATCTTTTCTGTACCTCTGACAACGAGCATGCACATTTTATGATGCTCAGTTGAGTAGTAGCGGCGTGAAAGCATAACATAAATTGATTCACTATGTCATTTATATTATTAGTTAGAATTATGAGGACTTTTTAACAAATCCTTAGAAATAAAAATATTCAAAAATATAAAAAAATAATTAATTGAATTAATTAATTAATTGAATTTGTCTAAGTAAGACTGGTGGGAAGCTTTCTTGAAAGCTACTCGTATGTCCTTTAGATACGTTGTTAAAAATACTATGTCAATCACCGGGTCACTTCAGTCCGACATATTCGAATATGTCAAAGCTGAAAAGTCCTTTAAATAACTAAAATTATATTCAAAAACAAATATTTCCCAGCGTACTGTGTCACGATTCAAAATTAATTGCTCCAACGCATAACTTCGAGCACAGTTTTTTTTTTAAGCCTTTTCAGCAAAAATATGTTACAGCTCAGTTGTGAAATAGGTTAGATTACAAATTAACAACCTTAAAAGTGATTTTTGCCCATTATTCATATATTATACACATATAAATATGTAGAATATAATACTATAATGAAACATCACAAAATATACAAAAACTTTATATTTTATTTACAGATTTTAAATGAAGTACAGTTTCCCTATATCCTGAAAGTAAATACGGCTAATAATCAATAGACCTACCAATTCTAATTAGTTTAGTCTAAATCAATAAAATCAAAAAGGTAACCTATAGTAATTATCCTAGATGAGGATAGAAGAACAGGTTTGGTATTTTACTGTCCTCATATTGTTAGCCTTAACTTTTTATCCTTTTAAGAGTGGCAGACAGATTGAAGGGTCACTCAATGGTAGGTGGCTACCGTACCCAAGAACACAAGCAACACCATGGCGATGACAAGTGCAGTGCCGACCATGTTCTGTTCACTTATTAGAAATTTAGGTGAAAGGGATAATTTTATTTATTCTGTTGTTTCATAGGCACATAGATGACGTGACTCTGTCTGCTTGTCCGTCACATTTATATAAAAAACCTAAAAAAAATCACAATTATATGGGTAAACACTTCTATTAGTGAAAATTGTAGGATTATAGGATATAGGATTCAGATACATTCAAGGATTTTAAAATTTTGATTATCTATTTGTATTTTGTATTATGAGTAGGATTTTGTTTCAGTACTGTACCTATGTATCTATTTTGTTTAATATGTATTTTGTGTATGGAACTCTAAGTCTTTAAATATTTATTTATATTGTAAAAAATTATGTACTGTTTGTTTGTTTCCTGAATAAAGATTTTAAAAAAAAGTTATATGTCCAACTGTTACATATTTTAAAATACAAATGAAACTAAATACAGAACACCTTCAAATGTTTAATTGACACAATATAGGATAAATAAATATGACTATTTGACAAGTGACATTCACGGCACTATAGTCAGTTTTAGTAGTGTACGTTTTCCTAAAGTAACAGTAACACGTGTAATTTTTTCTGCCAGTACAGCAGGCTAGCGTGTCCGGGAACCCATTCCAAATTTGAATTTCAGATTCGACCAACAAATCCTCCATTCGCCATTATTCAAATTTATTTCCATGTCTAGGCCCAATGAAGACGCGGCGCGAAATAGCGAACACTCATAACGTCACCGTATACAGAAGGGACAGTAAGGAAACTATAAGAAAATATGAAGTTATTACCATAAAAAAAAACAGAAGGTTTTTTTTTTATTATTAGGAATTAACTATATAGACAATTCAAAAAATATTTCAGATAAATATGTAATAGTAAAACTGTACGCAACCGTCGGCCTCCTAGCAGGAAATGCAGTGGAAGCGAAGTAGTTCCCTCCTGGAGACCAGCGGCTACGACAAAGTCCGCGTTACGAGGATCAGGGGGTGGGTTGGACGCTCGACTGTCAGCCTATGCCAACAGCCAAGAGTCCAGGATAAGTGGCAAATCACTTACCCTAGTCCTCGCTGGGTCCTCGTTCCTCGAACCCCGTCCGTCGCACAGACGGCCCACGGCAGGGAAAATAAATATATAATATAGGTAGGGAGTCGGGAATACGGGTTAGGAAAGACCGTGTCCTCCAGGCAACTCCAGGCTGGGTTCCCGACGCAACACTCTCACCACAAATTGTCTAGACTCGGGAAAAACAAGAAACTCGCGTCGCAAGCGGTTTACCGATGTCTTTTTCGAATGTACATAAAAATTAGCCAAAATATCGGACTCAAAATCACGCCGCGCGCGCTCCGACCAAAACCGATGTAAATTCAACGTATTACTAATATATTTCTTTTCCTACCGACCTCACTATAATCGTGTCAGCAAAAAATCCTAAACGCCTACACAATTTTAATAGCAAAACGAACCAATGCTCGTAATATTGCATCGGTTCCAAACAAAAACAGAATTACATTGCACTTTATCTAATACTAGCTGGTGCCCGCGACTTAGTCCGTGTTGAACGATGAAAGGTACTCTATGTCCTTTCTGGTGACCCAGACAACGTGTATGCAAAATTTCATGGTGATCGGTTCAGTAGTTTTTGCGTGAAAGAGTCACAAACATCCATACATCCAAACATATTTTCGCATTTATAATAATATTCTAATTAATGTACCAAATAAATATGTAATAATGGATCTCATGAATTTACTCCAATTGAGTTGAGAACATTGAGACAATCGGTTTTAGTGCATAACATACTCGTATATTTGATTACTGTGGCACTTTCAGTCAGTTGTAATAGTCTTAGGGCCTCTTTCACCATGTGTCAAGTAGGCTAACCGCCATTTAAAGTCACTGGTAACCGGGAATGATGGAGCTGATACACCTTTTTTGTACGGTAAAAGTCCCAAACATTAAAAAGATCGCCTATCGAAGGATGCAGTAAACCGAGTGCATAATTTAATAAAACATAGAATTATTTCTAAAAGTAACTAATCAACACTTTACTTGTAGTTGGTGAAAGAAGAAGAATGAAAGAAGCCCTTAAGTAGTTTTTGTAAATACTCGTTTGTATAATGATTACTCTATGCGTGTTCATAATTATTTTTGTTACATAAAATTTGGTAAATAGGCATTCATCCACTATATTTTGTTTCAATATAAGTCAATAGAATACCACTGCTTTTAGAAAATATAAAAATACTAGCTGGTGTCCGCGACTTCGTCCGCTTTGAACGATGAAAAGTACCCTATGTCCTTTCTGGTGTCCCAGACATCGTGTATGCAAAATTTCATGGTGATCGGTTCAGTAGTTTTTGCGTGAAAGTGTTACAAACATCCATACATCCAAACATACTTTCGCATTTATAATATTAGTACGGATTTATATTAACACATATATTTCGAGACAAACAATTTCGAGGGTATAAAAAATTACTAAATTCAGATAAAAAATATTTTAATTACTCTTTAAATATAATGTATACATATATTTAAAAAAAAAAAACACCTTATAGGTATACCTACAACTACATGACAACGACATAATATATTTGTATCTAAAAAAAATTTAGCTAAAATTAATTTCAACGTTTCATCCATTTTACTCCATCTCTATTTAATAAAAAAAAAATCCCCTTTTATTGCGTGTTTTAATTAATACCTTTAAAGTTTATTTTTTAAATGGAATAAATGCGAACAAATTCTTTGAACATAAAATTTACTTAATGTTTTTTTCTTTGGAAAATTTCATGGACTCAACGATCGCTCAATCAGTGTTGGCGTTGCTTTTATTAAATTAAACGTTTAACGAACCAGTTCGAAACACATAACTCACTTTATTGACAATCAAACGGCACACTTGTTGGAGTAATTGACAAAGGCATTTCGCACAGTTATTGTTCTGGGTCATTATTGTTCTGTGTCTTTTTTTTTAATTTTTCATGCAGTTTTTAAAAGACGATGAAGTTATTAATTCGACTATAAACCATAAAACTAAAAGTTCAATACAAAAGGTTTGTCCTGATTTGTATTATTGTCGATCCTAATAAGTTCACGTGAATGTTTTAATTAGCTACACACGGTTCTTGAAAATAATCATAATGAAATTTTATTCTGATGTAATAATTGTGACTTAAGATATTAATGTGTACCTAGATTTAGTTGGTAATATTTTATAGTAACTTTTGTTAACAGCTGCATTCGGGCGACAAATTATAAAGTAACATCTTCATTAAGCAAAAATTCGTCAAAATCGGTTTATTAACGGTTATAGGTATATGAAAATGGAAAATATATAGAAAAATAAGCTTTTTAAGTTTTTCTGAGCAATTTTCTCTTTTAAATAAAAATCATTTTTGAACTTCAACTAAAATTGAAAAAAAAAAAAAAAAAAAAAACGGAATTGGTCCAGCTGTTCTCAAGTTTTTCGCTTAGCAACATATTAAGCGATTCATTTTTATTTATATAGACTTAAACGTATTTTGAACCAAAAATAGAATATTTCAAAATATTTCTAGAAATTTAAGAATGATAAGTTGGCAACTAGGCGTTATAATGTAAATTCTAAGGTAATCTTGTTAGAGTGACTGATTTTACTTGACATTTACCTACCTGTAAATTTATCGACATTTCATAGAGTAATTCGCAACCTTCTTCAAACCTATCAAAATGGAGTCACGCGTCAAGACGAGGCCTGTACGTGACACCGATGTTTGGGGTAATGTAAACCTTAAGTACGGCCTTTATGGGTCACAGGTGACTTTTACACCATTCAATGGTATTATTTATAAGCTAAGAATTACACTTGGGTAAAATGTTTGAGAATACTGTTTATATTGTTATTTAATTATGAGCAAATTTATCCTAGGTAAAAAGGAGAATAATTAATCAAGTACTTAACATTATAAATACGAAAGTATGTTTCAATGTATGGCTGTTTGTAACTCTTTAACGCAAAAACTAGTGAACCGATCACCATGAAATTTTGCATACACATCGTCTGGGACACCAGAAAGCACATATGGTACATTTCATCGTTCAACGTGGACGAAGTCGCGGGCACCAACTAGTTTTGTATAAAACGGGTGATACAAAGTAACGTGCTTGAAATTTATTTGCACAATCGTGTTCTTTGAAATGGTCAGCAGCACGAAATAATATCGAAAATTACCGAGCAGCAAACGCAGCTCGCCTCCGGATCGGTTTAATAAACATTCGTGTATTTTTACGAGGCAAAACCCCAATTTGTCGGCTTACAATCGATGCTGAAATCTCTCTATAATTTATTTTACATTTAACCAGACTCGTTCCACACGATTGCGTTGGCCAAGAGTAGTTTCATTCATATCCTACATGCAAACGATGCTATTAAAATGTTTTTGGGTTTAACCTGCTTTGTTTTTAACAAAATTTAATCCGCTTGTATCTGAGTAAAATAAATTATTTTTAAATGCGACATAGTTCTGATGCCATGGAACATTTCATTGCACTTTTTAGAGGTGTAAAACCTCATTGTTTTCTATGCTCATGGAAAGGATTAGGAATTGGAAAGGAATAGAGTCGCCGAAACACTACGGTGGTTACTGCAGCCAGATGGGCTGTCCAAATGACTACGAAACGCAGGGGACTTCACATTAAATCACTATAGAGCAACGGACCAAGTTTTTTTACACATGCAATTAAAAAATCTCAGGGCCTGATAGGAATTTGAACTCGTATTAACTGCCAAGCGTTCGTATTCATTTTAACGATCTTTCTGGTCAATAATTTTCTTAAGATTCGAAAATAGGTAGATGTTGCTATTATTACGTAGATGTTTATGGAATTCTTAACACCTACTTGTTTATAAACAGAGTTGTATACTCATTTATAGACATATCAACAAAACAAAACGTCAATAACAAATCCCTTCCCAACGTCACGTGCGCACGTGCGTCTAAACTTCAAATTACGACTTTAACCGCATCGTAGATGTCAAGAGTGAAAAATGCGGACGGTTTTCGCTGGGTTGAAGGTGTAAACACAAATATACCTGTACTGGATTACATTGCACCTTTTTATTTAGAAAACGACTACAGAGTTGACGGTCCAATTGATGGTAGGTGGCAGTTGTCACCTCAAGTGCCTCAGGTAAGGTTAAGAACATAGTAGGGTAAGGATCAAGTATCAGGATTAGGGTGAGTTTAGAAAATAGGCTTTGGCATATGGCTTACTCACACATCGAAACACAGAAACATGCCTATTGTTTTTCAAGGTGTTTTTCTGTAAGGGGCGTCCAATTTATAACTGGAAAACGCGGCGCGTCCTGCTTCAGTCAAACCTGTAATCAATATTTTAGTTTGTTTACAGTTGGCCAGAACATCAAAATCCCTTTGAAAATTAACACAGTCATTTTGATTATTAATGTACGCAAACAGTTTCAAATCATCAGCATAAAGGAGACGAGAAGACTGAAATCGTCCAACCAGATCATTTATAAAAATGACCAATAAAAGTGGTCCCAACAGTGATCCCTGGGGCACTCCAGTGAAGACCGGTTTGGGTGACGATACAAAGCCTTTCAACAGGCTCCTGTTACTTAGATAAGATGTAATCTAGCGTAAGAGATTACCTTGAAAGCCATACTGTGCCAATTTGTGCTCAAGCAGAGAGTGATTCAGTTGAATAAAGCGACTTACAATTTTAAACATGTTATTATACAGTGTATTAACATATTAATGTGTTAATCTGCTTATGGTGATATAGCATTTATTGACCATAAACAGCACCATGAATTAATAATAGCATTTTATGTAAAAATAAATAAATATGAAAAAATGTAGCCTTCTGTAAAAAAGCATCTAAATCAGATTAATACTTATACCATAATTTAAAGATAGGTGATTAAATAAATATTTATAAAATACTAGCTGGTGCTCGCACTTCGTCTTGAAAATTATAAAAAAAGCAATATAATGCTTGTCCTCGTGTTGCTATAACACTTTGGCCAGGCGTTAGTTTTTTATTTTTTATTTATCCCTCATGAATAGTCCTTTTTTTCTGGATGAAAGGTACCCTATGTCCTTTCTGGTGTCCTAGACAACGTGTATGCAAAATTTCATAGTGATCGCTTCAGTAGTTTTTGCGTGAAACACTCACAAACATCCATACATCCATACATACTTTCGCATTTATAATATTAGTAAAGTACGGAGTACGGATTATTATAATAATCTCTATAATAATGTTCACAGAAATAATTTTCTGAAAATATTTAATAGAATATTCTGAAATTGTTACATGGTAACATTCTTCATAATAATCACACTTTATCTGTCACTTTCGCTCCGTTTAACGTCAATAAAAGAATAAAGTTGAGTTGTCGAGTATGTATAAATCACCACAGACCATGTGAGGATAAACTTCTTTACACATTACTACTAAAACATCGTGTCGCATTCGTGTTTAGAAAATTAATACATTTTTATTAAGAATAAAATTAATCAAGCGTAGAGAACACTTTTAATGTTTTTTCTATTTTTTTTTTTAAAAAGTAGTAACTTTCCTTCGATTTTCTAAATATTTATTTTTTCAGAAAAAACATTATAAGTTATTAGAAACTGTAAAATTTTATTTTACTACATGATTGGATATTTATTTATTTATTTATTTAATTATTTTTCAAAAGGTACACGAAGAGCACAAACAAAAAACTTACAATAGGAATAGGTATAAGTAACATAAGGCAATTTTAAGGCATACACAGATAAACTACAAGCTAACACATGAATACCAACTAAACAATAAATAACTGAAAGCTTACAAAAAATAAAGACCAAAATCAAGGACTAATAAATTGTTAAAACTGAATCTATTTAGATTAGCATATAGTCATTTAGCAGACGTTTACAGTATGCGAGTGACAGCGCTCTGCGCTAATATAAATGATTTAACAGGTATGTCAAATACTAACAGAGTATGGTGAAATCGCGCCTAAACCTAGCCTAGTGAATTCACTCAATGTGCAAAAATATAGTTGACATCTGTTAGTTATATAGTTATATATCTGTTAGTAATATAGTTGACACACTAACTTTTATCTAATAAAATAAAACACTGCACTGATCAAAAATAGAAGAAGTGTTTTTAAAATTCATTCTGAGAATACATTGAATTAGATGTAACCAAACGTTAGCGCGTTTTAACTCGACAGAGTGGCGCCATCTAGTGGTATTACTTAGACATAATATGCAATGCACCTGACATGCCTGACACCGGCCTCCAAGGACCAATCGCCCTTAATTAAATGTACATCAAATAGTAACAAAACAAAAACACACAATAGTGATCAATTTACAAAAGGTAGAGGGCATATCTTAGTTATATTTGAATTGTAATATCGTGACGTCTTCGTGTCGTACGATGTAAAAGCGTTTCTCCCTTCGCTGAGTCGGCTTAGAGACGCGTGTGCTTTACGAGGGCTCACGTAATATCGTCCTTTATTTGAATCGCATTGTTATCATGCTCGAGATGGCGACGTCATTGTGAACACTTCTTAGTGAAAATAAGTTTTTTTTTAGAGCGTCCCGATCCTGTGGTACGTGCGAATACGGATTCAATTTATTTATGTGTAAAACGTGACGTTTTTTGTTTGTGGCTTACTCAGTGTGACATTTTGAAAACTACCGCCAGATACTATTTCATTCTTAGTTTTCATCAAACCATTTTCCATAACCCTTGATCCTTAATCTTACTGTAGATGGCACCTGTGTGGCGTTGCTTGTGTTATAGGCGACGGTAGCCAACCTTCAAGTTGTTTATAATGCTTGGAATAAATCTTTTCGATACCAAACAAAAACCTGTTTTTCGAAATTATTTAAAATCCTGCCAATAAATTGTACAGCTTAGAACCCTCTGCCCAGCACTGGGGAATAATATCATAACGGTAAAGTGTCACTGGCTACCTCCTTTTAGAAAACCGTCGCGGAAAATAAAATATTTCCTCTTTTTTGGAGCGTGAACAAGACTTTTCCTTAACAAATTAAAAAAATAATAGAATTAATTATAAATAAAAAATAAAAAATAAATAAATAAGTAGGTACAATTCCTAATGGATTATCTAAAAATAAACATTAAAATTTTACGCCTGAAAAAGTGTAAAAAAAAAAACCAAAAAGTGTTCACATATAAGAAAAAAGAGGCCCAGTCGAAGTTTCGGGTAAAATAACTAAACGTATTACCTTAATACGTAGCCTAAACGTATAAAGTTGTGATTCGTTTGTAGCTTAATGCAAAATGAATTCAATTTGTGTCACATTGTTCAGTGTAACAGGTTCTAATGAACAAGTAATATGTTTATAAAACTCGTTAGCAAACTCGACCGTTACGGATATTTCATTATACCCACGGAGCAGAAACAGAGCGGGTTTTACTATTTAATTTATTAAAACACACCACTTCACATAACGACCCATTTTAATAACAGCTCTTGAGTCTGGAGCAATCACAGACTCCAGAGCTTTCATTTACTTATAAGTACTTAACTAGCTGGTGTCCGCGACCTCGTCCGCGTTGAAAGACATAAAATATATAAGCAACTAGTTACACGCTCCCAACTTTGCCCGGGTTCAAAATAAAAACTATCCTATCATTTAAGACACAAATTTTTTATATGTATATAGAGATATAACGCCTGACATATTTATTGCTAAAATACTTTTGCCAGTTCTTTTTCTTTTGATTTTAGATGATCCCTCGGTCCTTTCCTGTATCCCTGACTTACGTGACTAAACCTTAAGAGATACATAAAAATTATGTACTAGAGAATTGTAGTTCTTCTAAAATCCCAAAGAAAACTCAGTGATAGCATATCTCTAACTGTTACGGTTGACTCACAGTAACCAATTCCAATTATTAATCTCTATTATAAACTCGTCATGTCTGTTTCTCCGCCAACTATTTCCAACTGATTTTAATTCGGTATTGGAAGGAGGAATAAATCAGGAAGGCTTGTATATATAAATATAAAAAAAATTGCATCCCGGTTGAAGCCGGGAGCAGATTGCTAGTATTACTAGCGACTATATGATTTAAATTATAATATGAATGCAAAATAATGTGAATTCTCAAATAAAGTTAAAATAATCTCTAAAAACTAGACCTCGAGTATACATTTTCATTATTTAAATTAATCAAAGCATAAATCATAAAATAGCGACACCTAGTAGTCTCTTTATTGCATAACAAGTCCCTTATTGCGAGCGTAAACCATACGACTGTGTCCACAATACTCGAGTAATTAACGCTTTATGACTTTTAGTGCCTACGACTTTTTTTGTCGTGTATATGTCGTTGGGTATAAACTGTACTTTATAAACTTATAGATGAGTAATTGAACTGCGAATCAATCTCGAGAGGTGCGACATATTTTTAGACTAAGAACGCATTACTGGTAAAAAAGAATGTGTTAATAATAATTAAAATAATAAAAAAAAGTTTAACAGGTTATATCGACTAATGATATAGGCTTTATACAACCTTTAATAGAAAAAGGACAAGTGGGCCATTTATATGCTCGCTATGAATTATTTAAATGATTGATATATAAATATATTGCTTTAACGATTACTAGTCCGCCCGCGGCTTATCACGGAGATTAAATTTTCAAAAATATTTTTTTTAGCGGATGTTTACTTTATAAAATAAACACATTTTCCAAATTTCAACTTTCCAGGACTTAGGGTGGACTGCACCGTACGCTTGGTTATTGTCTCGGTCAAAATTAACTTTAGCTGTAACTTTAACGGTGACAGTCGAAATTAACAATTGCATGTTGCACCATGATATTGTACGTCACTGTCAAAGTTAAAGGGGTTGCCATTATAAAAGTTGCTGTGGTAATAATTTTTTTAGTATGGCAACATTCAAAGTCAAAAATCTGTCACAGTTGACTTAACCGAAACAATAACATTAACCGGCCAATATCAAGCGGTTAAGGTTAGCGTTAAGTTATGACGTCATTTTAACCGTTGTAAAAATGATGCAACGCGTAATATGCTTAACCGAAGATTTAACGGCTGGTTTGGATATGGTTACCGTTAAAGTTAGATGGTGCAACCCACCCTTAGTAGTTTTTGTAGTGATTTTAAAATATATAATAAGGTATATGTTGTAAATACTAATTGATAGTTAACCTTTTTTATAAATATACTCTTTTTATATTTTCTTATTTCAAAACATTAAAATAATATATAATTTGATGTATTGTATCTAAGTAGAATATCAATAAAACTATGTGTATAGCAACATCTATTTTTCTCTTTAATACTTAATTTTACATAAAAACTAAGACTTTTAAGCATCTTCCAACACGTTATCAGCACGAAGCTCTGATAGAAGTAAAGTTTTAATGTAAAAATAAAGAAAAAAGTGTTGTTACGTTTTTCTGGTGAAATAGTAAAAGTCATAGAAAAACATGTTAGAACAAGGAAGTGGTGAAGTAAATAAGTATAAGAACTCTTCATCTATACCTACCTTTACTCTAACAAACAGAGATGGATATTCCACATGGAAATTTAAGATGTATCATTATCTTTTACATGAGGATTTATGGGGAGCAGTAAAAGGTTATCCACAAGATGACACCACCCCGGCATCTATTAAGGTACGAAATGATAGGAAAGCGTTAGCTAAAATATGTCTCACGCTTGATGGTGCAGCCATCACCCATGTACGGTGTGCCAAAACTGCTGCAGAAGCTTGGACGTTATTGCAAAAGGCTTTTGAAGATAAGGGTTTAGGACGGAGACTTGCATTAGAAAGAAAATTATATAGAATGAGTCTTTCAAATTTCGATAACATTGAGGAATACATTAATGCTGTATTGTCAACGGCTCAAGATTTAGCCGACATTGATAAAGTTATCGAAGATTCCTCTATTGCTGCCATTCTACTTGGAGGTCTCACTAAACAATATGAACCCTTAATTATGGCACTTGAAAATTCAAACATTGCCATTACAACTGATTTAGTGAAAACTAAATTATTGAATGAACTGTCAAAAACCATAACAGATACACCAACTGATACAGTCTTAAAAGTAGTGAAATCAAAACCTAAGAAGAAGAAAGCAATCGTGTGTTATGATTGTAATGTGCCTGGACATAAAAGACCAGACTGCCCCGAGAGGTTTAAGAAGAATAAAGTTAAGTATGTAAATAAAACGTTGACATCTTCTACAAGCAAAAATGAAGAAAATAGATCGTTTGTTGCACTTAATACTTCGGGCTGTCCATCAAAGGATATTTGGTATGTAGATTCTGGTGCTACAAAACATATGTCTTCTAGGAGAGATTGGTTTCAAAACATTACCACTCTTGATAATGGAAAGGTAACTGTAGCAAATGGTGAGCAGTTAGAATGCTGTGGATTAGGAAATATATCCATTAACACACCCAATAAATTAGTAAATTCCATAAGTGATGTTGTTCTTGTACCAGATTTAAAGGCTAACTTATTATCTGTACAGAAAGCAATAAAAAATGGTTTTGTATGTGTTTTTGATAAAAATGGTTGTAATTTTTATAAAAACAATACTTTTTGTCTTACAGGTGAATCCGTACTACATGCTTCGCCCTGTGGTGGACTGTATACTTTAGACTGTACCACAAACGTCCCCACGAATGTGACTAAGCATAATGATGCAGCATATGATGTGCACACTGACTGTCTGACTAATAATCAATTATGGCATAAACGGTTAGGGCACTTATGTCGCATAGGGATGAATAAATTAAAAAGACATGAAGTAGGTGTAGATTATACGGATATTGATAAAAATAATTGTATTGCTTGTGTAGAAGGAAAACAGGCTAGAAAACATTTTAAGAAGGTAGCATATAATAAGGCTACTTCGCCTTTGGAATTGATTCACAGTGACCTTTGTGGTCCTATGAGCACAACATCTTTT
The DNA here is from genome assembly GCA_944738685.1 of Synanthedon myopaeformis. Taxonomy (NCBI): domain Eukaryota; kingdom Metazoa; phylum Arthropoda; class Insecta; order Lepidoptera; family Sesiidae; genus Synanthedon; species Synanthedon myopaeformis. The sequence goes on from OX122930.1 coordinate 338,513, forward strand.
CAAAGAAACAGGTATGCTTTATTTCTTGTAGATGACTATACCCGAAAAATATTTATTTATTTTATTTCTTCTAAAAGTGATGTTATTAAGAAATTTCGTTTATTTCAAGTACTAGTGGAAAAACAATTAGGTTCTCAAATAAAAGCAATTAGAACCGATGGTGGGAAGGAATTTGTAAATAATGAGTTTAGTGATTATCTGTCTTCGAAAGGAATCCTGCACCAAACATCGACACCATACAGTCCGCAACAAAATGGTGTAGCGGAACGTACCATTCGGTCAATAACCGAAAAGGCTAGGTCGATGATAGCTGAAAGTTCTCTGCCTAAAGTATATTGGGAAGATGCATTTAAAGCAGCGGTATATTTAAAGAACAGGTCACCTCATAGAGCCTTAAATGGTGAAATACCTTATGACAGGTGGTTTGGTCGAAAAAGTGACTTAAGTCATTTAAGAGTATTTGGGTGTAGAGCCCTTGTTCATATACCTGCACATCAGAGAACGAAATTGGATTTAAAGGCAGAGGAAGCAATATTTGTTGGATACTCCGAAAATCCCAACACTTACATTTTTAGAGATCCAGTCAAACCTAGGAGAATTATATATTCGAGAGACGTGACTTTCTTTGAAAATGTTTTTACTAACTTAAAGCGAGAGAAACAATCTCATAGTTCGATGGGGCAACCTTTATTACTTGAAGATGAGATTGATAATGATAAATCTCATAGTTTGACAAAGCAATCTTTATTATTTGATGATGAGATTGATAACGATGGACCTCAGTATTACGATTGTCTTGATAGTACTGTTGAACAGTCTAGTCCTACTGTTGAGCAAAATGAACCTACAAGTTCTGTAAATATGGATATAAACTCAGTAGAAGAAGAAAGAGAACCTGAAATCATTGAAAGAAGGTACCCTTTGCGAAGTAGGAAACAGCCAGAATTTCTAACGTATCAGGTTATCGAGTCGAATGAGCCAACTACTTATGTTGAAGCTATTCAAGCGGAAGATGCTGATAAATGGCAGTTAGCAATGGCTGACGAGTATAAATCGCTGAAGAAACTTCAAACTTGGGAGATGGTCGATAGACCAAGAAATAAAAAAGTTATTCCATGCAAGTGGGTGTATAAAATAAAAAAGGATGCTCACGGAAATATCATTAAATATAAGGCTAGACTCGTTGTGAAAGGGTTTAATCAAACAAAAGGTGTGGATTTCAATGAAACTTTCGCACCTGTCATCCGTCATTCGTCATTGCGAACGTTATTCGCATTAGCTACGGAAATGGGTCTAAAAATGAGACATATGGATATTGATACAGCTTTTCTACATGGAAATTTAGAAGAAGAAGTATTTATGGAGCAGCCTCTTGGCTTTGCGGTAGAAGGTCAAGAAGATAAAGTATGTCTGCTACATAAATCACTTTATGGCTTAAAACAAGCACCTCGCGCTTGGAATAAAAAGCTTAATGAAATTTTATCGAAAATAGGTTTTAATGGAATACCTTCAGAACCTTGTGTATTTACAAAACTTTTTGGTAATGAACTTGTCATATTAGGTATCTATGTCGATGACATAATAGTTTACTACCAATCTGACGTAACTTTTGAAATTGTCAAAAATGAATTATCAAAATTTTTCGGATTAAAAGATTTAGGAAAATTAAAATATTATTTAGGTTTGCAAATAGAAAGCAATGATAATTATACCAAAGTGAATCAATCGCATTATATTATATCCCTATTAAAAAGATTTAATATGCAAGATTGTAAAACCGTCAGCTGTCCTTTAGCTCAGAAAAAATTAGAGCGCAATATAAATGGTGAGTCGACTTCATATCCTTATCAAAATTTAATAGGATGCTTAATGTATCTAGCCGTGAACTCACGTCCTGATATAGCATATGCAACAAGCTACCTGAGTCAATTTAATACCTGTTACGGAAAGGAACATTGGTGTGCTGCAAAAAGAGTTTTGCAATATCTGAAAGGTACACTTGAATATACCTTATGTTACAGGAAAACCGGACAACCATTAAAAGGTTTTTCGGACGCTGACTGGGCTAATTGTTCTATGGATAGGAAGTCTTATACCGGCTATATTTTCAATTTAGCTGGGGCACCAATATCTTGGGAATCGAAAAAGCAACCTACAGTAGCGCTATCGTCTACAGAGGCTGAATACATGGCACTTACGTCTGCTGCTAAGGAAGCATGCTACTTACGCAGATTCATTTCGGAAGTAACTGTATGTAAACCTTCTTGTGTTGAATTATTATCAGACAGTCAGAGCGCCATCAATTTAGCTAACAATCCTGTGCACCACAATAGGACGAAGCATATAGATACTAGGTTTCATTTTATTAGGGAAAAAGTAGCTGATAATTTGATTAGAATAGAATATTTAAAAAGCAGTGATATGCCTGCAGATGTTTTAACGAAGCCTCTAGGGCCAATCACACATAAGCGATGTATGGCCAGTATGGGTTTAGTTAAATAGTTTAATGTAAATATTCGTTATATATATATATATGTATATATATATATTTTTGTTTGTTCATTTTAGGTTAATCTCAATTAAGAGGGCGTGTTGTAAATACTAATTGATAGTTAACCTTTTTTATAAATATACTCTTTTTATATTTTCTTATTTCAAAACATTAAAATAATATATAATTTGATGTATTGTATCTAAGTAGAATATCAATAAAACTATGTGTATAGCAACATCTATTTTTCTCTTTAATACTTAATTTTACATAAAAACTAAGACTTTTAAGCATCTTCCAACAGTATATAATATTCATGAAAGATTCGCTGCAGTGACAGGTGTAGGAGCACATGAAATAAGTAAGTCCTTGGAGGAAATTAGTCGCAATAAGTAAGCCGGGCTCACTCGTCGGTCCGACACAATGAGAATTTAATAATATTGTACCCGACGCTCGTTACCTGTACCCGGGACGTTCATTTGCATGGAAATGTGGATTTCAACAGCTAAACTTGGAACTCAATCCAAATTATAAAAAAAATATTACCCCTACCTCGATTGTACCCTATACCCAATGCAGTAACTCTTTATTACTGTTAAATTTGTTAAAATATTGGACCTTAAGGTGAGCATAGACAAAAAAAATCGCGAATTTATTTTTTTGAAAAAACAAAAAAGTGTTCACAAAAATTTAAACTTTTCAGTTAAACGCCTAACTTTTTTTTTTTAATTTCCGTGGTATGTTATTTGAAAATTTTAAAGGAAAATATTGTAAAAATGGAACTCTATAGTGAGTAGAAATCGCCCCACTAAAGAGAACCACCATGAAATAACAGTATGTGTTAAATTTCGCTGATTTTATCCCTTCTTCTATAAAAGATCTACGTATATAAAGATGTATATTGTAGCTCGATGACCACAATAAAAAAAAAAAAAATTAAAAGCCTTTTTTATATATTTAATTTTGTTCCAAGTGAAAATTTAACAAATTCCCAAAGCGAGATCTTATAAACAAAATGCAGTCAGAAGTATATGTAAAAAGGTATTTGAGTCAGCATTTCGCCTTGAGCATTTGAGTGATGAGAAGTTTAGATATGCAAAATTGGCAATCTTCCAAAATGATCTCAAATTAATTTATTCATTTGCTAGTTTTTCGAATTGATGAATACTAAAGAATTTTTGAGAATCGGTTTTAAAATGTTAATTTCTGACATTTTAAAAAGAGACTTCGAAACGGATCAAGGCGTTTGCAGTCTATTTGAATGTATATTTTCTATGGGTTCTTTAATTATTGTTTTGATGATTATTTTTAATATGAAAATTCATATTTTACAATATGATTTTTAAACGAAACCAATGTTCCATCTAAATGACAAAAATTTAAGATCAAATTATGAATAAATTTACCTACTTAAATGTGAAGAGATTTTAATGTTTGGTACAAGTTGTAAGAGCTTGGAAAAAGTATGAACCTTTAATTAAATATTAGAGTGGTGTGATTAAATATTATATGTAGTGCATAGATATATAGCTTACCAATCAAACTTTATCCCCCTATTTTATATACAGGGAAAATGTAACTCAATTTTCCATAATATAAAAAATAGTTTGGAATAATCATCGCAAATACTATAAGCTTATATTATGAATTTACTAATGATCAAAAGTTTATGTGATGAGTTCTTACAGCTGACAATAGTTCTCGTACTTTGACATCTGTTATTGATCATATTAAATTTTTATTAATTTATTATTGACGAGTTTAAATTGAAAGTAGTTTTCAATCGATCAATGAGTAGGCTTGATACTTGAACCGCTTCGTGTGAACGCGCTCTTGTGAATTTTAACGACGCGTTAAAAGGGCGAATTCTTTTATATAGAATAAAATAAGTGAACTGGGCATCCAATTTTGGACCCTTGTTATAGTCTCTTTGAGCTTTAATAGTATTGTGTTTGAAATTGGTTTCGAGTTAAAGTATGCAATATTAGACGACTTACCTTCATTTAAATAAACAGTCCTCCTAAATATATAAGTAGTTAGTCTTTATTTTTAGGGAACAAACATTATTAAGGTAAACATACCATGGTTACTACGAAGTATAATAGTCTTTACACATACATTGTTCAATACTTGGTTTTGTATATGAATGTTCATATAAAACACACACAAACACACACACACACACACACACACATGGTGGGTGACTAACATAAGTAAATAACTACTTATAATAACTAATTTAAGTATAAATCAATTGAGTTTAATTTATGTTATACTTTCTAACAATATTGGAACTGAAATTTTCTATCTGGAAAATAAATCTTATTTTATCTTTTAACTAATTTAAATATTATTATGGAACATAAAGTGCAAATTATTTAAAGGCGAAGTGGAAAATGTCTCTCAAAAGCAAGAAAATAATTGGAAAACTAAACTACAGTGGAACAAACAATAATAATCACAAATAAATAAATAAATAAGGTCACTAAGACAATAAAAGTGGAACGGAGTCAATTGCTATTTTTTTTTACTTTTTAATTGTAACTGTTTCAACTAGCGCATTAAGAGTTAATTCTTTCCGTAACGATGTTAAAGAACAAGGGGCGGACGAAATCTTTCACTGAACACACGGGAAAATATTTTGAGCGTGTTTTTTTTTGCGATGTTACCTACTAGACCCAATATAGAGGGTAATATAATAACCCAATATATGTTACCCAATATTGTTATCCAATATACAATAAAGACCATTTTTCTGTGGTCATTATCGTACCTATATGACCAAAGATAATAATTCTTATAGATTTTTCTCTATTGAAAATTGTTTTGAATGCATAAATTATGGAAAACTAGCTGGTGCCCGCGACTTTGTCCGCGTTGAACGATGAAAGGTACCCTATGTCCTTTCTGGTGTCTCAGACAACGTGTATGCAAAATTTCATAGTGATCTGTTCAGTAGTTTTTGCGTGAAATAGTTACAAACATTCATACATCCAAACATACTTTCGCATTTATAATATTAAATTAAAGTACAGATAAAACGTCATTAGAAGTAAAAAAAGTTAACATCAATTTTATTTAACTAGATCTTAATTTTTTTTGGTTGGTGTATCAAGTGTCTGGTGTCCATAATACAAGCATTAGTTGCTTAATGTGGAACTAGATGGTGCTGTGTGGAATGTGTGAAGATATTGAAGATATTTCAAGCGGAACTGCTTGAATTTCTTTTACGTATATTTCAGTAACAGTCAGAGCAGATCGTGGTGGGGCAATTCTTTTAATTGGCCCACGTCTCAAGAGGGAGAGGGGGTTAGAAATTGGACCATTTAAAGTTTTTCGATTTGCTCACAGACTCGTTTCCTGATACTTCGATGTTAGATTTCATGCATTAACAATATATCATTTTAAAATGTTATTAGGATATACAAACTCGAGTTCTTGTTAACAAATATTATAAACTATGCTATAATAAACATTGATTACGAAAGATTTTTATTATAGATCACAATCAATCATTACAACAAATTCAATTAGTGATAGAAATGTTAGTTAATTTTACTTAATTTAATATAATACTATGACCCGCTCCCGGCTTTGTACGGTGTATATTTTTTTATACATACAATCCTTCCCCGTTTATCCCTGTTTGTATATGTGAACGCCCAATTAAAATCGGTCTACCCGTTCTCGTGTTTTTTGAACTTATTACAAACTTAGAGAAAGATGAAATATTAAATACAAGGAATAAATATCGAGGGTGTATTATATTTAATGTAAGTAAAAGCGTCAAGAAATAATATGTTAAATAAAAGGAATAAATATGGAAAGAATAAAGAAATACAAAGGTTATTGGCAACTTAAGTAAGTGATGAGAACCTTTTGTATACTTCCTTGTCTTACATATAAAACGTTGTCAAACGTTACGATCAAGAATACGTAATAATATTCAAATATGCCTGAGAGGTATTGAAACTCAACATAAATATAAAATACAAATATAATATGTTTCTTATATAATATATAAAATAATATATATATATATATATATATATATATATATATATATAATAAATTCCTTCTTTCATCGTTCTAAGTATCACTACAATAAGATTCTGAATGATATTGAGATATTTTCCAACAATTTGAATTCTTATAAAAAGAAAATTGACGAATTACTTTTGAAAAATTAATTTTATCCCTTATAGAATATTCTTTTCTTTTTCTTTTTTGGTCTTATTATTATTATTATTATTTTTAATTAATAAATAAATGTAAAAATATAATTTTTATCGATTCTTTACGCCTATTTGTATATAATCTATAATAAATATTTTTTTAAATTTATAGCTGTATGTAATTTAAATCTAAATAAATAAATAAAAAAAAAATTCAAAAATCCTTACTCATAGGAGTACTAAGTTATAAAACAAACCTATGATCCAAATTTGAAATTTCTATACTTAGGTATTAGATTTGGATGTGCGTTGATAGTCAGTCAAGACAACAGTATTGTGCATAATATATTTAAGTAAAATAATAGTCTAATTAAACTTATTTATAAAAAATATATTATATATTATTATATTTGAAAGTATGGCAGACTGATTAATGCACGTATTAGTTTCGTCTATATACAGTTGCATATTTAAGTTTGTAACACTCAAATATCGAAGCCATAATTTTGCAATAAAGTTACTTCTATAGTGGAACAGAAGAGCACAGAAACTGCAGAACCGTGTGTTTGTACATAAATGCACTCGAAAATAAGTGTTTATTTAGTACGTGGTCCGCGAGCGCGTTATCCGTACTAATATTATAAATGCGAAAGTATGTTTGGAGGTATGGATGTTTGTGACTCTTTCACGCAAAAACTACTGAACCGATCACCATTAAATATTGCATACACGTTGTTTGGGACACGAGAGAGGACATAGGGTACCTTTCATCGTTCAACGAGGACGAAGTCGCGGGCATTAGCTAGTATTATAAATGCGAAAATATGTTTGGATGTATGGAGTATAGATGTATGGATGTTTATGACTCTTTCATGCAAAAACTACTGAACCGATCACCATTAAATTTTGCATACACGTTGTCTGGGACACGAGAGAGAACATAGGGTACCTTTCATCGTTCAACGAGGACGAAGTCGCGGGCATTAGCTAGTATTATAAATGCGAAAATATGTTTGGATGTATGGAGTATAGATGTATGGATGTTTATGACTCTTTCATGCAAAAACTACTGAACCGATCACCATTAAATTTTGCATACACGTTGTCTGGGACACGAGAGAGGACATAGGGTACCTTTCATCGTTCAACGAGGACGAAGTCGCGGGCATTAGCTAGTATTATAAATGCGAAAATATGTTTGGATGTATGGAGTATAGATGTATGGATGTTTATGACTCTTTCATGCAAAAACTACTGAACCGATCACCATTAAATTTTGCATACACGTTGTCTGAGACACCAGAAAGGACATAGGGTACCTTTCATCGTTCAACGCGGACGAAGTCGCGGGCATTAGCTAGTATTATAAATGCGAAAATATGTTTGGATGTATGGAGTATAGATGTATGGATGTTTATGACTCTTTCATGCAAAAACTACTGAATCGATCACCATGAAATTTTGCATACACGTTGTCTGAGACATCAGAAAGGACATAGGGTACCTTTTATCGTTCAACGCGGACTAAGTCGCGGGCACCAGCTAGTCTCCCATAATCCAACGAACCCCGGTATAATCCGGCTCATGTGTCGGTTCCATCTCGTCGCTTCGTTTGAGATCGCTCTAAATGTATAAACGACAGCTGCTCTACACAACACTCCCTTAATTAAATCTAACGCAGTACACAACGTAAGCACACTGTATAGTTCCATGTAAGTGTAGTCAACATAATTAAAGCGTGCTGCAACTTAAGCAGATCGAAATAACTTTAAAGCTGGCAAACACAGTAACATGAAATACTGTACGTGCCCTAATTATTTTATATAATGCTAACGAAACGCCTTGGTTGATATTTTTAAAAATTCTTTCTTAGTAGAAAAAAGCTACGTTTCAAATATCAGCTTTCAAGGCTTACTGCATAGTTTTTAGGCTGTGCTTTGATAGTCAGTCGATAATATAAGTATAAATAAATATTACATAACAACTGGGCACAAGTCCTCTAAAAGTATGTTCAAAGTATGTCTCAAAGTATTTATATATATATAAATAGATAGATATACCTATTACCCATTTTTATACACATACTTTGAAGTATAATGTAAATTCAAACATTCCTATTAACTTTGTTAAATAATCAATATAAATTTGTGCTGCTTCATTTGAGGCTGCTTTGGCTTTGAAAATGTTGAGTTTAAAAATAAAATTGATAAACTATAATAAAAAGACAACTTTACATTCAGGTTGCTTTGAAATATATTTTTGTTAATTAAAATTGGACACAGAATATAAAAAGTACAAAGATGCCACAGAATAAGTAACTCAAAATAATTCTGTGCCTGAATAGACTAGTACTAATACTATAATACTAGCCTTAGGACCATTAAATATCCAAAGAAATAAATGCTAAATGAACCACTTACTAAATACTAGCTACCTAACCTATATTATATAACTGGAAGAATGTAAATTTTTTAAATTGGTCTTTTTATAATTGTATCCTTTGATTTTATACTAACTACATCTTATAAATACTCTTATAAATCTTGTTATAAAGAGGTCGCCCCCTTACACCATGAAGTATGACAAGACCATGTACCTTTATAGGCTGTTAAAGCTAAACCACCTAAGCTTTGATGAGGTTTATACTTGTTATTGTCTTTGGTTTGTAACCTAGGTAACGTTTTGTTGATTGTAAAAAATAGAAGCGAATTGTATTGTAGTTGAATGGAAAAATAAATGTGGTGTACGAACAAGAAATATATTATTTCATACATTAATTAATTAAATAATATGGAGACTTTCACAAGTGAAAATATTTAATAAGCTTTAACCTATAAAGATAGCATTTCTTAGGCTCGAGTTCACCAACAGACGGTTAGCTTTTAACAGCTGTTTAAAATTTAAACAGCCGTTTAATAATATTTTGTTGATCACCAACGCTAAACTGCGGGTTAAACTCCCTAAACATCAGAATAATCATTAAGTTAATCAGATGATTAACTTAAAAGGCATGCCTAGTAGCACATAAATTCTTCATACTTCACGGTGGTATTATGTAAGGGTGGCCTTTAAAATAGTAGGCACTTGCACCGCCTTTCTCCGTTGGCATCCTAAGGCTTTATATGGGGCGATTACAATGTTACAAATAAAAAACCGTTTTTCATATAACGACACGTTTGGTCTAGTGGCTAGTCACCCTAGCTGTTAACCAAACAGTCGCGGGTTCGAATCCCGCTAGGGGCAAATGTTTATGTGTTAACATTTTACCTTTGTACCTGAGTCATGGGTGTTTTGTATTTATAATAAGTATGTATTTACAAAAAAAAGTAATCTATGTAGTATATCAACTTTCTGGTATCCGTAATACAAGCATTAGTTGCTTACTGTGGAACTAGATGGTGCTGTGTGGAATGTTTATTTATTTATTTATTTATATAAGCATAAATATAACAAATTCATTGAATAGAGGCCAGTATTAACGACAGTTTAAGAATGCAATATTTCGCTTTACAACAAAACAATATTTATGTTGGTTATTTTGTAAGCATCTTATTCTTCTCTGGCACAGAGTGAACAACATGCTGAGGTTTCGCGTTTCCGTCTAATTAAACAAAACTAAAGGTGTAAACAGAATGAGTCGGGAACTTCCCAAAACAAATACCATGAAAACCGCTTCCAGGGCAAACTTGTTCGAACTTGGCTATCCGGGTAATTAACTTTGTGACAAGTTAGCGCCTGGAGCCGAACCCTTGATTCTCGGCTGCATTTTCGTTCAAATTTTAGTTTTACTTACACATCATCTATTTGTGAGACAGATTATTATATATTTGCAATGATTTTCCGGACGAGTGTACGAAAATCCTTCTTAGAAAACACGAGCTTCTTAATAGAATGAGCTTCATCCGCTCAAATTGTTGCGAAGGAATACTGGATACGCTGGAAAATATTACAAAATTTACTTATTTTTTAAGGCACTAATTTAAACAAAAAGTAATTTTTACTCTTATAAATTAAATATGTAGTAAAAATTATAAACTCAGTTAATTTTAAATGCAGCACAAGTGACGGTGATCTTTTGAAACGGTGTTAACCTGTCTTGGATTTATTTAGTTTCTTACAGTTTAGTTTTCAAAAAATAATTAACCTTAATTACAGGTAATTAACATTAACTTGACATTAATCTGTTGATTGCAGAGTCATACATATACAAATACATGTATGTACCAAGTGGGGCCAGTGGGCGCAGCCTCAAAACACGTCCAAGCCTGTCAAATAACACAATGAACGGATCGCGAACTGACGTCAAATCATCGACCTAACGAGTTCGTATTGTCCTCATAAAGATAGATCGAGTTCTGAAAGGCTGTGATGAATTCGGTATCGAGTTTCACGAGCGGACAGCATGTGTTTCAAATGTATTCATCGTGTGTAAGGATCATTTTAATTTCAACTATTTGGAGAGCATGAAAATATTTCAAAATCAAAAATAAAATAATGCATCAGCACGTAATATTATACGGATACAAAAAAGGACATAGGGTACCTCTAAAACAGAAAAATAGTACTTACTGTTCATGAGGAAACGTCTTAAACTTTTTCTTAGAGTGGGTCAAAACTTGTGGGTCCAAACGGTGCGACACCAAAAAATATAAGCCTGGCAACACTGTAAAAACAATACACTAGAACATAAAATTTTGCCCATATATTTTATCAGACTTTATATTTATTTAAAAGGGGCGCGAACGAAGTCGCGAGCACCAGTTAGTAAAATATATGTGTGGACAAATACTATGTGGACGTAACAAAATTTTTACCTGATCAGCAGTTAGAAAACTAGATCTGACAATTTGGTGCAATTGGCTGCGACCAGGAACACACTGCGATCAAACATTTGTGTAACGCAGCAAGTATTTGGCCCAGAGGCCTTGCTCATTAGGACCGTGTCCATTCCACTTCCAGCAATTGATTGTTGAACATTTTGTTTGTCCAGCCCCAACGTGGGCGATTGAAACAACTTCACGATTAGTTTGCGATTGATTTAAATGTATAGAATTTCGCTCGTTTTGTGAAACGTTTCATATTGACTTCATTTGTTTTCTCTTAGCTACTGTTACTATGAAAATATATTACTAGTATAATTTAAAACATAATAACATAACCAAACAGTCAAAACTATAGTTATGGAAAATTTAAAATTAAAGTCTAATATTTTATTTTCCTTAAAAAGCATCCTTCATCTTTAAGTGTTCCTAATGTGAAGTTATTGACAGATAACTTCACATTAGGTACAATAACATTTTTTAATATTAAAAAACCAATTTGTTTATATGTAAATGTCACCAGACGTGTCGTCAACCTATAACACGAGTAACACATTATACAGATAGCCAAACGTAATTGACTGTTAGGTATGTTTTTGTTTTTGTCTGTAAATTTTATGTTGAGAGCTGTGGATTTTGAGATAAATAAATAAATAAATAAACACTACAGAGCTGCAAGTGCACTGTCGGCCATAGTACGGTTAAGGATAAAGGATTTTGAAGGGATAAAGAAATGGGCTTTGATATTCCTCACTCGCTCAGCGAAATACAACAGCACACATGCTATTAATTCACGCTGGTTTTCTGTAAAGTGGCTATTACTGAAAAGACTAGCCGGGAATCTAACCCGAGACCCCTGAGGGCACCAAAGGCAACTCGACCAGCGGACATGTCAAATTTAGAAAGATGACGTGGATTCAATTACCTAGTTCAACGATCCGGTAATCTTCACACTCCGCTGCGACGAAGATGTCTGCCGACCGAAACTTGATTTGGCAACTTCCCGACCCCCAACGAGATTGTCTAGCGAAGGTTCCATTACCAATCCTAGTGGGCTAGTGTTGTGGGGTAACTCGCTTAACTGTGTTCCAAACTTGCCGTTAAAGAGCGTATAACATGTGACCGAGATACTGGCACAGTACACAACATGACGACATTCAACAGTAGGTGAGCTTGATGACCTCTAACTATTGTTTACTTAAAGTGACGTCTATTAAATATTAAATTTAAATGTCAGATTTACATTTTAAGTAAATGTGTAAAATGCCTTATTGAAATTTCTTTTTCTGCGATTGCATTCTATATAAATAACTTTTATGAAATAATGTTTTTGACATTTTTTTCTCATAAACAGGTAAACAAAAGCATAAAAAGCTGTGCTAAGTTAACCTTATTATGGTCGACAACGCACTTTCAGCATCTGTGGCGTCCATTTATGTTATAGGCGACCGTAGCCACCCACCTACCATCAAGTGGGGGCCGACGGTCTGTCTGACGACCTACCAAAAAAAAAAAAACCATTGTATTTGACGACACATTTGGTCTAGTGGTTAGTAACCCTAGCTGTTAACCCAAACGGTCGCGGGTTCGAAACCCGCTAGGGGCTAATGTTTTAAATGTGTTAACATTTTAGCTTTGTACCTGAGACATGAATGTTTTGTATTTATAATATATATGTATTTACAAAAAAAAGTTATCTATGTGGTATATCAAGTGTCTGGTATCCATAATACAAACATTAGTTGCTTAATGTGGAACTAGATGTTGCTATGTGAAATGTGTGAAGAAGATATTTATAATATTATGCATTATTTATATTTATTTATTTATATGTAAGAAAATAACAAATAGTTGTTTTTTATATTTAAATAATTTTTTTTTTAGTAAAAATTGTATTTCAATAATAATTACATGATTTTTCCATACTAAAGTAAAAAATTAAAAAACGAAATTAACTTTAAAAAAATTGTGCCCCCAACCAATGCTATTTTCATCGAAGACTTAATATTACCTTCTGTTTCCTTTGTATGTGGGTAAGTAATGTCTTGCGCGACCACTACGCTTCTAATTTGATATTAAGTTACGTCTGCATGTTAGTATATTGAAGAACAAACGTTTGTATACTCCAGTGCTATATTATTTTATAACAATAAGAACTGTACTTTACGAAAAATCTATAATACAAATTCACACTGTTTCTATAATTTTATAGAAAACTAGCTGTTGCACGCGACTTCGTCGACGTAATTTTATGAAATATAGCCTATGTTACTCGCTGATAATATAGCTTCCCAACAGTGAAAGAATTTTTCAAATCGGTCCAGTAGTTTCGGAGCCTATCAAACAAACAAATCTTTCCTCTTTATAATATTATTATAGTATAGATATATGTTAAAAAAAAACTGTGGCACTCCTCGAGTGCCGACAGAAGTGAAAACTTGAATAATTACGTGTGTATTTTTTGAATCGTCAGGAAAGTATATACTTATATACATAGGTGTCGGTTACGGTAACAGTGTCGCGAGTTCAATGATTTGTTCATATCTCAAAAAAGCCCAACGCGCCTAAAGAAGTTTTCACTTCAATAATTCTACATTTTACTTTCAATATACGTTCTCTTATTATATTTAAATGACGGTTAGCTCACTTGACACTTTACTCATATATGGTGAAAGAGGCTCTTATAAAAATATAAATTATTGATAAAATAAATACTTATGAACTTATGAAATGAAGCCTACGTTACTCGCGTATAATATAGCTTTCTATAAGTAAAATAATTTTTAAAAGTAGTCCAATAGTTTTTGCGTTTATTCATTACAAACCAAAATACAAAAATATAAATCTCTCTTTATAATATTAGTATAGATTATAATATAAACCTGCTTTTAAAAAAACAGGTTCATATTAGGTGTATTTACTAGAAAAAAAATATTGTGTTTGGTTTCTAAACAATATAATATTGTTAGTAAAATAATTAAGACTAATATTTAATTAGAAATTAAGAAAGTATTACAAAAATTAAGTATTTAAGACCATCCATAAGACCAGTAGTTAAGTTAAACTAAACATGTTACATAATTATATCCATACACATGTATGTAATTTATAGTTTTCAATTATTAAATTGGAATCTATTTGTGTACTATATTAAATATAAATAAATAAAAACTTCCTATTATATAATATTAATTCAGCTTACTGAATAATTAGTGAATAGGAGCTATTGCGCTGTTAACACACGCGCTTTGTGCATAACTTGATCCGGCTCACAATTCGGAAGCTAATTTACATTTTAACTTGAAGATGTTTATTAAACTTCAGCTACTGAAGCACCGTGTAATCTGAGCGGAGCCGCTTTGAGCCGGATGAGCGGACCGGAACCGGATATCATTGTGCACAATCGGTTGTAACTCATGGTTTCTCATTCTTTGTTTTACATATTATTTTAGAATAAATTTAGAATAACATTGTTTTAGAATATGGTCGGAGTGTGCTCGGAGAGTGTGCTCAGGAGTTGCATGAACTCATACCGCCTTCCCCTTTCTTCCATCGGACATACAGACGTACAAATGGTTACCATCATCATCTTGTCCAAATCAATCTATTTCGGACTAAGCGCTTTAAAACATCTTTTATAATGCGCACTGCCAACGTTTGGAACTCCTGACCTCGTATAACCCAAATCTTTTCAAAGTTCTCTTGAATAGGCATCTTCTGGGTTGAGAATGAGGTTCGCTCCATCTTAGGCCTCATCCTTGTTACACAGTTGGTTGTTGGTCAAGAGCAAACCCATCTTTAATAAAAAAAAGAATAGCATCCAGAGCATGCAATCATATTACTTTAGAAAATTATCTAAAATATCTAAAATTTTGCCAGGTCAAATTGCGTTTCACAGTAATTTGGGCAGCCTGTCTGATAGCAGTAATCACTTGTTTACTGAAGACCATAGTAAAATAACAGCACGTGTGCTATTGTCTTTTAGTCAGTGAGTAATGGATGATAAAGCCCATTTCCCTATCACTCCTAATCCTACTGTAACGAGTTTGCAGCAACTGTGGCGTTTTTGTTAATTAGAATAAGTAATTTTTTTTTTTTTTTTTGTTGAATAACACTTTTATTACAATACAATTTTACTTTTATACAATTACAAACACTTTTATTACAATACAATTTTACTTTTATACAATTACAAACACGCTTTTTGGTGTGTACAACACCAAAAGTGGAAAAGTGGAAAAGTGTTGTACAACACTTTTCCAAAAAGCGTTACTAAATTTTTATTTTGAATATGAAACGTAAAAATAGACACATTCAATTAGTTATTTCAATTAGTAAATGTTTGTTTTATTATGTTTTAATTATAAAAAACAAAATTATCGTTTAGATTTGATAACTGCCCGTCTGGCGGTAGAAATTACTGAAAACCAGATCTTATATGGAATAACACCGCTACGTGTGTGTTTAGGTGAATTCAGGGCCTCTTTCACCATGTGTCAAGTAGGCTAACCGCCATTTAAAGTCACCGGTAACCGGAAATGATGGAGCTGATATATATACCTGTGTTTGTACGGTAAAAGTCCCAAACATTAAAAAGAAAATAATAAAAAAAAATCGCCCATCGAAGGATGCAGTAAACCGAGTGCATAATTTAATAAAACATAAAATTATTTCTAAAAGTAACTAATCAACACTTTACTTGTAGTTGGTGAAAGAGTTTAATTAATAATTTAATGATTTAATAAAACATAAAATTATTTCTAAAAGTAACTAATCAACGAGGCCCTCAATAAAGGATGACAGAGCCCATTTCCCTATCAATCCTAATACTTACTTTATCCTTAAACCTATTAAGACCGGCAACGTAGGTACTTGCAGCTTCTTGTGCAGCGTAGCTTGCGGTAATCGCTTACCATGAAATGGACCGTCACTTTGTCTGAAATTTACATAGGTATATGAACAAATAACATTTTTGTAAAAAAATGTTTTTAGCTAACTTATTTTTTATTAAAACAATTTATATATTTTTTATCTGTTTACAGTCTCCAAAATAACAATTTAAAAAAGAAAATACATAGTCAGCTACTGAAGTGTCAAAACGAAGTTTATATATATTTAGTAAATAGTATAGTATAGCATAGTATAGTAAATAGTATAGCATAGTAGTTAAATGCACGGTTGCTGAAATTAGAAATAGGCGTCAATTGCTGTAACTGTCAAAAGAAAACGCTGCGTTCCAAGTTAAGCGCGGTATTCTGGTTTTAAAAAAGGAATACGCCCAAATCACTACACATTTCCTAGTGCGATTAATTAAACGAACCTACAATTTACAATTAGTTGAAGACTAGCTTTTGTTGGCTAACCTCCCATCGTAGTTACACGCTTTATTTACAGATGGCGTTGGTAGTAGCATGTAATGAATTAATTTTACAGTACTTTCTTACTGTTAATATCATTTTTATATACAAATTGATTTATTAAATAAGTTTTCTTTTCTTTTGACAATATTTTATACATGAAAAATTTATTGACACCGTTAAAAAGCACATTATTTTCATTCTTCAATTATACAGTTTAAATAGAGAAAATATTTTTTGAGTCTAATATGACAATAATACGGAATAGGTGACAATATAAAGTTAATTTTTAGAGTTTTTATACATTATTTTTAAGTATTATATAATTTTATTTATTTAAAAATAGTCAATATAATTATATAGTATTTGTGCACCAGCAATAAATTCATTTAAATACTTTAACGGTAAAAATTTTAATGAAATACTCTGATGTTATAACATCTAAGTGAGTTAAGTAGGTCATAACTTTGACAAAATAATAGATAATTATACAATAAAAATACAGACAAAACATGAATGTGCCTATTGTATAATGGCACAGCTAAAACCATCGGGACATTTGTATAAACTGTCATGAATATCAAAATCTAATGAAAAATCTATAAATTTTGATATCTAAACTGACACATACTTATTCGTATACCTAGTAGACTAGTCAAGTCAATACTATATCAATACTGTTAGATTATGAATGCATTGTCCAATTAGTATGTATAGTTCTTTGCTGATAGTTTATAATATATAGATGTTCTGTGTACATAAGTTTCATATAAATGTGTTAACTGCTCTGTGTCCTCTCTCTTCTACAAATAAATTATATCGTGACCTTGTATAATTTTCTCATTTTAAATCCATATTTATCTCAAGCAATCAATAATAATTCTACAAATACCCCAACAAAAGCCCATTAAAATAATGAACCTTCTGTAAATCAGACATTTCACTACCAAATTGTCACATGCTACACCATCGCTGTCTGCTCAAAATAATAGTTCGAATGTAGGCTGTATTATTTTAAATGAACGATTCCGTGGACACGAAGCCTCCTGTTTAAAAACGAGTCATTTAATTAAGAAACTCAATTAAATCATTTACAACTGTGTGATAGCATTAAAACGTGTAATATTAAGTAAACATTTGTGTTATAATATAAGTGTTATACTATAAGGGGAATTTTTTTATAAGCTACCTATTCAAACTGTTATCAATGTAATAATACCTGTAAGTTTCCCTAAAATAAAATAAATAAATAATGTGTTATTATAACGCAATGGTATATAGTATATATATATATATTTTTTTTGTGTTAAGGTTGGCAGACAGACTGACAGAGCTGTGTGCCTTCTGCACTAGTGTACCTCCCTTACCCTGCGTGTATATAAAGACACTGTGTGTATTTGTTAGAAAGTTATTAAAATTATTTTGTCAAAAATAGCCAAATAAGGGCCAAAATATTTAAGCAAAGTGATTTATTGCAGACAAAAATGTTAATGTCTATGAAACTACAAAATAAAATTTAAAAAATAATATATCATGACGTGTGTGTGTGTGTGTGTGTGTGTGTGTGTGTGTGTTTGTGTGTGTTTGTGTGTGTGTGTGTGTGTGTGTGTGTGTGTGTCGATACTAATATTACAAATGCGAAAATATGTTTGGATGTATGGATGTATGTATGTTTGTAACACTCTTACGCAAAAAATTTGAAATTATAACAACAAATTTAATTTGTACATTTAATTTCACAGTTAAATAAATACAAAGGCGAATATTTGCAATAGAGTGTATCGGGCTATCACTCTGCTAAGAAACACCGAGTTTTAATTAAACACAGAGGAAATAATAACCCCACAATACGCAATTGGTGCAAATAAACTGTTCAACTGAGTTGACTATAGTGCACCAAGTGGAACGCATCTGTTGTTTCTGCACTGTCGATGCATTTTATTAAATTACGTTAAAAATAAGAAATATTTTCAACTAGCTGGTGCTCGCGACTTCGTCCGCGTTGAAAATTTTAAAAAAAGCAATATAACGCTTGACCTCGTGTTGCTATAACACTTTGGCCAGGCGTTAGTTTTTTATTTTTTCTGGATGAAAAAATTATTATATTTTATAATATTAGTATGGATACATTGGATTTCAGAGAAGAAACTAGATCATGTATATAATACTAGCTGGTGCCCGCGACTTCGTCCGCGTTGAACGATGAAAGGTACCCTATGTCCTTTCTGGTGTCCCAGACAACGTGTATGCAAATTTTCATAGTGATCGGTTCAGTAGTTTTTGCGTGAAAGAGTCACAAGCATCCATACATCCAAACATACTTTCGCATTTATAATATTAGTACGGATATATATATATACAAGTACTGATTCACAGTTGTTGTTATGGAACTTATTTTAAAAGTTATCTGTGAGTTCCATAAGGTTCTCACAGATGGCGGTGTAAGGTAATTTATCGGCTGAACTGACTTTATTATAAAAATTTCACCCCATACGAAGCCGTGAGCGAGTCAGCTAGTTTATTATAAGTATATCAGTTATAATTTTTTATTTTTTTAATTACTCGTAGTACGCTTGGATACAAAGACGGAATTAATCCACATTTTTAATCTCAAATTAACCTCTAAAACAAACTGGTTTCAAATGAACATTCTCACTCGTTATCTTCGACGAAGCAGTAAATCGAGTAAACTTTTTAACGAGAAAACACTTTTCGAACACGCCCTACATTATATACACCTCACACTCTGAAACGGCGCCACAGAACAAATAATCTACCAACCAAACAAAGCGAGCACTGGCAATATTATCTGGAGCACGCAAATAGATTTTTTCCTCTGCGTACTGTTAGTAGCGTAATGTGAAAGAGTTCCAAGTAACGACTGAAAGTGGGAGCTATTGTAACTAATTACAACTTTTTCTTTTTATATGGCCTTTTACAGCTGCTGGCGGACTCTGGAGATAATGCATCGATGTTTTTACTTTTGTAATAGTATTAATAGGTATATTAAGTTTAAGAATTTCATAGATAATAATAATAATAATAATAATAAAATATATCTTTTTCAGCATACAAAACCGATTCAACTGCGAAGAGGAGTTCTATAGGAGGATGCAATATCCTGTATTAATTTTGTCAATATTAATGATACTGCATCACAGTTACATCATCATCACTATCATCACATTACAGTGGATTAATGATACTGCGTCACAGTTACATCATCATCACTATCATCACATTACAGTGGATTAATGATACTGCGTCACAGTTACATCATCATCACTATCATCACATTACAGTGGATTAATGATACTGCGTCACAGTTACATCATCATCACTATCATCACATTACAGTGGATTAATGATACTGCGTCACAGTTACATCATCATCACTATCATCACATTACAGTGGATTAATGATACTGCGTCACAGTTACATCATCATCACTATCATCACATTACAGTGGATTAATGATACTGCGTCACAGTTACATCATCATCACTATCATCACATTACAGTGGATTAATGATACTGCGTCACAGTTACATCATCATCACTATCATCACATTACAGTGGATTAATGATACTGCGTCACAGTTACATCATCATCACTATCATCACATTACAGTGGATTAATGATACTGCGTCACAGTTACATCATCATCACTATCATCACATTACAGTGGACACCATAAGTCGCCAACTTCTAGACATAATAATAAATAATTACATTATATTTCTAGACCAATCTTGTTTTGTGTATCGAATATAAATATTTATAAATATTATATATACTACCTGACCCAGCAAACGTTGTTTTGCCAAAATATAATAATAAAAATTTTGGGGTATAAAAAAATTGTCTACGACCTATTCTCAGACCTATCGAATATACACAAAAAATTTCATAAAAATCGTTCAAGCCGTTTTTGAAGACTGTGACACGATTTTTGTATATTATAACATAGATAAAGATAACTAGGTAATAATACATATTTTTATCTAATTGTCTCTGTAAAAAATAAAAATAACATAAATACTTGTCAAGTGAGTACAATTCTAGAAAAATTATAATAAGTTTCTATTTGCGTCCGCCATTTTTGTGAAGCATTTTCGCGAAGCTGTATTTCTTTTATTAGTTTTGTCGCGTCCTGAACAATAATATAATTAAAAAGAAGTGTTGGTTCAGTCCTCTTGATGTGGACTTTAACTCGACCGACTTTAATCCATTTTACTTTAAAGACATTTTGTTAATTCGATAACTAGATTGCAGCGGTGCTGAATTAACAACGGGAGTTTCAAAATCAATTTTTGCTTCAGCACAATTACATTCAGCACATTAATGGTCGTCAGACAAGCTGAAGGTCCAGTTGATGATAAAAAAATTTATCACAAAAAAAATCTGCTTTGAGGGACTTACTGTTGATATCAAACAATAATATTTATACTGCAGAAGAGATCAATTCAAATGATTATACGAGACAATCACTCGTATATTGATTGTAAAATGTTAGCTGATTATTTGTATTAAATTTATGTCAAAACAGCAACTATGAGGTACTAATTGTTTTCTTAGAATACTAAGGGCCTCTTTCACCAACTACAAGTAAAGTGTTGATTAGTTATTTTTAGAAATAAATTTATGTTTTATTAAATTATGCACTCGGTTTATTGCATCGTTCGATAGGCGATTTTTTTTAAATTATTTTCTTTTTAATGTTTGGAACTTTTACCGTACAAACAAAGGTATATATCGTCTCCTTTATTTCCGGTTACCGGTGACTTTAAATGACGGTTAGCCTACTTGACAGATGGTGTAATTCTAATACTTATTCCGAGCTGGTGATGAATGCAAAAGAAATGATTATTTTAAAAGATTATTATTTGACCATATGCAATATAGAAAATTTTCATACATTATTGGTTTATACAAGAAGAAACAAGGTATGATTTTATTTCATAGATATAATATTTCATTTACAAGTTTTTTAATTAATGTTAATTATCGACAAGTTAACGTTTTTTGATATGTATAATTATTTGCTGTGAAATTCATTTTATAATATAATATTCACCCCATAAACATAAAATTTACAATGAAATAGATTTGCAAATTTACAATGAAACAGTAATATACTCTTTATATATATGAGAACAGATATCAGTGAAACGATGCCGAAGTATTAATTATAATAAACATCACAACCTATTGTGGATAACGAATATTTTGTTAGTGTACAAAAACTATGAACTTATTTGAAACTAAACCGCTTTAAAGAAACGTGTTCTGTTCTGCTATATTTTACCATTTTATTAGCGAATTCTTACATTATTAAATAAAACTATGTTCCATGTTTCAGCATTCTAGACTTAGTTAGTTTGAGCTGTGAGTTGATAGTCAGACAAACGATTTTATAAGTAGTATAATAAGTTTAATAAGTACGAGTATAGATTGTATTGAAATCGTACTAGGTACGATTTTAATACTCGATCGGCCCAGTTAAATGCTTACGACATATACAAATTGTCCCTATATTAGAAACCGGATTTTCCAAATTAGTTTAGCATTTTTTGAAACTATTTAATCTATGGAACTTCAATATTGCGATATCATTCCTAGGGAAAATCCTAGGGAACAGTTAGGTTCGTAGTTTTCGTGTAACAGCCAAAATTATTATTGCCACAATAATTACGTGTACCGAAGCGAAATAATGTTTTGGTAAGCCCTGTATTGGCACACTCGAATTGACACACAAATTAATGTGTATATCGTTGTACCATCTCTTAGTTAGACGAACACAAATTCAATTAAGGCATTACAAATGAGACCTTAACCGTATAACCTGAGTAATCAAATCAGATTTATCTACCGTTAATTAACGTCACTTTTATGTGTTTCAAGGATCCGTTTTTCAGAAGGAAAGTAAATTTATTTGGTGAATAATCCTCTATTGAGTTCTTTTACGCTATAATTCAAAGGATGGTTAAGAGCTACTGTAGTGACGCTTCGTAATACAAACAGATTGACGGCCCACTTGATGGCAGGTGGCTACCGTCGCCTATAACAAAAGCAACGCCATTTTTGTTGCAAGTGCGCTTATATTTATTGATTGATAAATTGATATTGACACTGGAGTTAAGTATGCAT
This sequence comes from Synanthedon myopaeformis, assembly GCA_944738685.1. Lineage (NCBI taxonomy): Eukaryota > Metazoa > Arthropoda > Insecta > Lepidoptera > Sesiidae > Synanthedon > Synanthedon myopaeformis. The sequence continues at coordinate 361,508 of OX122930.1, forward strand.
TAGGATCCATAGTAGAGACCACAGACCAACAAACGCAGAGTAGTGTGTCCAACGATAAGATGGACAGACAACCTAATAAGGAAAAAAAACATTGTGTGGTTTTATGAACCGACGATGCAAGTGACAATTTTTTTCTACACAGCTGATGCGAGCCATAAGCGCCGCCATATTGGCCTTGGTTACTCTATCGAACGCCTTTTACTTTACGCCCACTCCGCGGCCGGCTGTAATACGACATGCGATAGATGGACGAAAAAATTTGAGACGATGGAATAAAATTTTCCCTCTAAAAAAAATAAACATTTTTAAAATTACAACTCATAGATAAAATCAGTATTTATTGTAACACACTTCATTTGGAGCCTTAACAAATGACATATTTCTATTAGAAAGAATCCATACTAATATTATAAATGCGAAAGTATGTTTGGATGTTTGTAACTCAAAAACTACTGAACCGATCACCATGAAATTTTGCATACACGTTGTCTGGGACACCAGAAAGGACTTACCTTTCATCGTTCAACGCGGACGAAGTCGCGGGCACCAGCTAGTATCACCATAAAGAAAACGTAGTTTAAAACCTAAATATGAATTTTATTTCAAAATGTTTCTATATTGTTAACAGTCCAATATTTACATCCAAAAGCAATATAGTTTATTTTAGTAGCCAACGCAATCAGGGCCCAAAGTGATACACAAAGAGGACGCGTCAGTGCTGGGTCAGTTATTGCTGCAATGTAATATTTTTCAGTAGAATTCGATCACGAAATACCATCGTGTAACAACAGAGTTTCACTCGTAGTTTCATACGCGTAAGACTTATTTTCGAACGGCAGACTCGCAGTAGACAAATGACAGTGATATTGGCAGTTAAACCGACTGGAGTTTAGTCGTCTTTTTTCGAAGCGTTATACGTTCGTAGTGCGCGATACGGCGCGGTCGTAAGTGCTGTGTTCATTTTATTGGTTGGTCATATTTAATTTTTACTGCACAACCTGCACAGTTTTATCACGTGACGCTTTTTTTTTTATAAATATTCCCGCACTGACACAAATCGCAGTTGCGATAAAATCGGATGAATCGGATATGTAACGTTGAAACTGAAAATTATTTTTTATGTTTTTCAGTTTTAAATAATAAAGTTATAACTTGACTAACTAACTAAAAGAGAGTATTAGCATTCTACATGTCCAGCGATGCCTTTTTCCATAATCAATGGTCTTCTGTGTTCTGTTTTAAATATAACATCTGTACAATTGCGCGTGTACTCGCATTAAATGATATAAAATCACCGGTGGGACTGTCACAAATAAAACTCGGTGCTTTTACATCTGGTGACGGACCTCAATTTATTAAATTATCTTCTATACATATTTGTGAAACACATAAACCTTAATTATACCGAGCTCACACAATGCAATCTAGATGCACCTTGTCTTCTAGTTGGTCGTAACAGACTACTAGCGCCATCTCGCAACCTTTGATATCAATATAATTAAATATGATTTTTAAATAACATTAAATAGTATTTAAATGTTTAGCTAAATACCGTTCTACAACATCATAGTTTAAATATTATGGTACACATAATATCATGTTGATATACATATGTTTAGGTGATATATTTTCAGTATAACTACTTATTTAAATTGCTGTATTATTTTTAATATTTCAATGTATTCTATGAAATGCAACTACGTTTGCAACTTTGCACATAAATCAGCCCGAGTCATGTAATTTACGCATAGTATAAACCCGGTCTAACCTGAATCTAGCCTTAATCCGGAGAGCATTCATATGTAGATGTACACTCGAGGAAAAACGTATATAATTATTAAACACTCTTATTTCAGTGTGTTTAAATTCACGTCTAATTTGATATGGACCGATTGTGTTTTTATACATGTTATGGTAAGTGGTATAAAAACTACATTTGTACCGCATATAATTTAATGCAATAAGAACGGTATTATTACCTCCATGTTAGTATTTCGCAAAATCCTAACGTATTATTAAATAAATCCTCCGTATACTAATTTTATAAATGCGAAAGTATGTTTGGATGTATGGATGTTTGTGACTCTTTCACGCAAAAACCACTGAACCGATCACCATGAAATTTTGCATACACATTGTCTAGGACACCAGAAAGGACATAGGGTACCTTTCATCCAGAAAAAAGGACTATTCCCAAGGGTTCAATAAAAAATTACATAAAACCAATAGATGGTTACACCAACCAATAAAAATACATACATATACAATTATGTGTATGTATTGAAAAATACAAATACATAATAAAAAAATTACTGAACAGTTAAGAGTTCGCCAAGGGTAATAATCACCCCCTTACTGAAGACCACCGTAAAATAAAAGCATGTGTGCTATTGAGTTTCGGTGAGGGAATAAATGATAACAGGACCCATTTTTCTGTCACCTTTTTTCGACAATTCTACTTCTACACTAGAAAGTGAAAGCACTAGACACTAGACACTATAGCAGGACACTTTCTACACATATTTTTATAGGCGACAATAAATAAATAAATAAATAAATATCTTCACACATTCCACACAGCACCATCTAGTTCCACATTAAGCAACTAATGCTTGTATTATGGATACCAGAAAGTTGATATACTACATAGATTACTTTTTTTTTGTAAATACATACATATTATAAATAAAAAACATCCATGACTCATTTACAAAGGTAAAATGTTAACACATAAACATTTGCCCCTAGCGGGATTCGAACCCGCGACCGTTTGGTTAACAGCTATGGTTACTAGCCACTAGACCAAACACGTCGTCAAAGCGAAGTGTTTTCAATAGCTGCCTAACATTAAGTGGGACCGTCAGAATGTCTGACTACCTTTTCATAAAGGTAGTCAGACATTAATATATAATTTTAGATTTCTAACATATTATTATCTTTTGCTATGTAATATTAATATATTACATGATTGTCTTACAATAATATAATTTGTATTATTATAAGATTAAGCACTTTGAACAACTTTAACATTATATATCGAAATAATATTAGTTACGCCATTATTTATTCGTAGGTTACGCCATTACATCTCTGTAGACAGACATCGTAACTGTTTGCAGATTAATAGGAGGATTAGATTCTTTTGAAAATTAATTAAAGTTTATATTTTTTTTTATCTACAAGTAAGTAAAAAGTCACAAGTAGTTAAAAAAATAATTAATTTGATTGTGAATATTATAGGTTTCCCTGATTGTACAGAATGTACGCGAAGAGAACAATAAGCGCTGCTCTTGTAAACCGCTACGTAATTCATTTTAATGACCTTTTACAAGACAAGTGTATACTCGTATGGCTCTAAGCGGATATTTACATATATCCGCAACCGCATATATTATATATACAATATGTAAAATTCACCAGCACATATTTTCATTTAGAATAAGAACAAGATCCCTCAGAATATGCACAGGACTAAATTAAGTTTTGCGTTATATAGGGTTAAAATTTTCGACCTTATATGGCAAAACTCGGTCAACAAATTTAATAAATGTTTTAACACTTAATAACTTTAATAAATGTTAATAACTTTTAATAAATTAATTAACTTTTAATAACATTTATTAATAACTTTTAATTAATGTTTAATAACTTTTAATAAATGTTTTAACACCTAAGATAAAGTCGAGGCCAAAAGCTAGTATTGAATGTAGGGCACACATTATGTGTCATAAAACACGTCAACATGAGTTGACACAATGGTCTTTCCGTCATCACTCATGGCGAGTGCAAACTGCATTCTCTCCTGTTACATTGTTACAATGAGCTATGATGATGATTATGTGTTCTATAATTAAGATCCACATTACAATGGGACGATTAACTTCACTTCATGGGACGATATTTAAGATTTCTAACATATTAATATATTAATATTAATTATGTGAATTAAATTATGAATTATGAATGTGAATATTCATAATTCATAATTCATGTGAAATTCATAAGTGAATTATGAATGTGAATATTAATTATATATTAATATTAACTATGTGAATTAAAGTATACATGTGAAAAAGATTTTTTTCGTGTACGGTCCACTTGATGGAAGGTGACTACCGTCGTCAACACAAGCAAAGCAATTGCACGTTTAATTTTATTATTAAAATAAAAAATAACTAATTTAATTTTTTATTTTCTAATAATTAAACTTTAACAGCTTTTAGAGCGACTATACTTTTCTAAACTCTCAATTGACTTTTGAATAGAAAATATAATTTGATCTTAAAGCGTATTAACGAAGTGTTTTCAATTAACTTTGAAAGTGAACTGTGGAAAATATTGAGTTTATAAATTCCAAATCGGAATACTCGTATATATGCCAAGTACAGCAGGCAGTCTGTGCGTTCGCTCGTATGAAAAGATCGAATTGAGCTCGTTATTTATCGGCAAACAGGTCATTATGAGCGGTAAATTTGTCGGTTTGGCTCGAAGGCAAATCGTGGTATAAATCACCGTGATATGTCAACACATATCCAAGTATTATACGATTATACGTTCACAAATATTTGCTAGTTTCACAACTTTTTATAATGGAAATAGAAAATTTGTGATCTGAGAGTATTTCCATTTAATATGTGAGGAAGTAGTTAACACTCGCTCAAGCAACGATGGAAAATATAGCCAGAAAATGCAAGTGTTCTAAGATGCCACTAATTTTTATCAGTCATAAATTGGACTGCCTATTTATGACGGCAGTAACCACCGCTATTTGCTACCGGTAGCCATCGCAGGTGCCGTCAAGTTGAAGGTCAGCCTGTCCAACAACCTTTACATAAAAAAAATCCTGCCATATTCACCCGCAAAGGTGTTTCAACGATAGATATGTACTTTCAAAACTTGTGGAAAATTTGTAATTTGATTTTTTTGTTTTTGATTATGTAAATAGATAGTTGTAAAAGTTTTAATAGATAAATATATTTGTATAATATAAACGACTGACTTTATTAGTATAATATTACAATTATACTCCACTATAACTGTTCTACTGAAATACGATGACAGTTTGAAAATTCTATTACATAATTTTAGAAGTTTGTAACCTACCTCAAGGTACCAACTAAACGGAAATATTGTCTTATAAATAAATATTTAATAAAATGTAAACATTGCCAATTCCCGTTATTTCCACTTTCTTCATAAAAACACCGGATAATATGCAGAATAAATGTGATGTCCGGTTTGTTTATATCACCCATAAAATAAGCGAGTTTAAAACATTTTTCTCTCTAATATTTCCAACATGATATACGCATGTGTGTTTTGAAAAATGACGAGCTAGAAGATATTTATATGTCACGAACTTTATACAAAGTATATATTATTTAACTATGACAGAAATAAGTAGCGTAATATAAATTTTTATCTTTAACCTAAAGTTGTTGTTGATTAGTAACAAAAGAATTGTTTTAATTAAAATAATATTTTCTTATCAACGACTAACTAGCTTTTGTCTTCGGCTATACATGTAATGTCAATCCTGAATTGAAAATGTTAAGGTTTTATTTCGGGGTTGGAATTAGAAATTGGTATGGCAGGTTAAAATAGGTTATTTTTTAAAAGTAATTCGCAGATTCGCTTTAACCTAGATATATTTCTTAGTAGTAACTTTAGTAAAAAATAACATAAAGCTCAAAAAAAAATAATGAGTGATAACTAAAATTTGTTTTTCTTCAGTAACAATCCAGTTGGATAAACGACCGTATGCCCACATGGTAAACGGTATGTATGCTACATGTTTATTGTGAAGAAATTTGCCTTTATAAGGTTTTTGTGAAATCGCACAGTGGGATGCTGGGTTACAAGCCTACAAATCACAATTTTTGCCTAACAGAAGAGGGACCGACACAGACAAAGGCTATGGCTTTAATGACAATGGCTATAAGAACCAAAAAAATCAATAAAACATTAGAAGTGCATATGAAAATAATATTGTGGGTGAATAAATAATAGACGCCACATTACTGTTTACACAATTTATATGTAAATAAAATAACTATATGCATAATTACGTTGCGCGGTTTCATGCGACATAAACATATGTCTTGCAAATGCAGTAAGTACGTGCTTTCTGTAGCCGAGTCGGATGTGCACTAGCCTCCATTTTCGCGTTTATTTTTAAAAGCATTAATACGAAAACGAAAACAAAAAACCAAGAAGTTTCCTAAAAGAGGTCGCCACAATATAAAAAAGTTCAGTTCGTGTCGTAGTCGTGTCGTGGCTTCTAAGCGAGAGCTTATGATGCACAACAGTGCACATGGCGTCGACCGCGACCGCTTGATTAATAGCAGAATTACCCGCTCCGACACCTCGTATGTTCTTCGTACCGTTGACAGTTGACGCCGGTGAATACTTCGCATCCCACTCTAACGCTAAATCTATACTAATATTATAAATGCGAAAGTATGTTTGGATGTATGGATGTTTGTAACTCTTTCACGCAAAAACTACTGAACCGATCACCATGCAATTTTGCATACACGTTGTCTGGAACACCAGACATAGGGTACCTTTCATCGTTCAACGCACACGAAGTCGCGGGCACCAGCTAGTCCGTACTAATATTATAAATGCGAAAGTATGTTTGGATGTATGGATGTTAGTAACACTTTCACGCAAAAACTAGTGAACCGATCACAATGAAATTTTGCATACACGTTGTCTGAGACACCAGAAAGGACATAGAGTACCTTTCATCGTTCAACGCGCACGAAGTTGCGGGGACCAGCTAGTAATGCATAAATAATTTTTATTTTCTCATTTTTCCATTATTGAATTATTTCTCTCTATGATTGATTGGTATTTTTGTTTTATTGAGTTAATTGATTTTATGATACTGATTGATTATAATAATATTTAAGTTGATTTAGGTATTTGTATTTGTGATCTCATTGACATTTGTTAATTCATTTATAATTTAATTAATCTAAATTAATTTATTTCTATAAGTATTCTATATAATACTTGTGATGTTCCTTTCTGTGAGTGTTGTATACTTTGATTAAGTATGTCTTTAGTTGGTAAGCCTTTTTTTAAATAAATAAATAAACGCTATGTTACTTTGTTTAGTAATATGAAATTGCAATACATTTTTTACTTGCCCGATTAGCCTTTAAGTTAGTCTTTGAACATTATTATATATTACAAAATTACGAAAGATGTGTGACTCATATAATATATGAGCTAAACTAAAATTATGCGCTACAGAGTTAATTTTTACGAGGATTTATAAATGAAGACGACCCTGAGAAGAAACCTCGAAAGAAACAATTCTTATAATAATTATTCTAAACAAATCACAGTATAATATATAATACTAAACATAGAGTATTTGAGTTCAGAATTGTTTAAATCCAGACTTCATTATCGCTTAAAAAAACTATACATAAAATATACAAATAGTTCGCAACTTTTTTCTGACGGAAATCTAGCATGAAGATAACTATAACTTAACTTAACTATAACTTAACTTAACTATAACTTAACTTAACTATAACTTAACTTAACTATAACTTAACTTAACTATAACTTAACTTAACTATAACTTAACTTAACTATAACTTAACTTAACTATAACTTAACTTAACTATAACTTAACTTAACTATAACTTAACTATAACTTATAACTTATTTATATCTTTTTAAAATTAGTTGCCAAAACATATAGTCATCTAATTTTGGGCGTTTGTGTTTAAAAATTATTTATCAAATATTATTACGTAATGTGACGTGCTATGCGTAAATTTGATCGGCCTTTTTATAACGGAGCGAAGTTGAAATAAAACTTATGTATAGGTAATTGTTTAACGTACGAGTAAGTAAGCAAGTGTTCCCAACGCCTGACCACGTTGCAGCGTGTAACAACATTTAACCAGCAGTCCGCGCGGTTTGGCCAAATGACAAATCGCTGCATAAATCACACCACGGCGAGGTCACACCTGCATTGCCTGCATTAGACCGCCAATGTAAACACTGTTTTCGGTACGTGCCATTTATAAACTGTTGGTCTACTTAACATAGTTCCTGTCACTGTCACTGTCACTGTCACAAACGTGTCTGTCACTGTGCCAATCGTTGTCGTGTGCGTCTCAAGTAATTAGGACTATTCAATTTTTTTCTATACTTAGTTTGCGTTGAAAAATTAATAATAATAATAATAATATTAATAATAATACCTAAATAAAGTCTGACATCGGGAACCTTATATTATTCCAGGATAAAAAGTATCAAATAATATATGTTAAATTCAAGTAATAAGCTATTTGTCTTACATAAGAGATTAACAAACATACATCCACCCATTCTCGTGCACTTTATTAAAAGCTTTTTTAAAACTTTTTGGTACTTATAATATTAGTAGGATTCTTCTCCAATAAAAAAAATGTGTCTTCTTACAGTGGCATCCTCAACAGCAGGTTGGCGATCATTGTCTAACTTTTTTTACTTAATTTTAACTTGTCTGAACAACGATCGTATGATCATCCCGAATAACTCGCAGTTTTTAAGCCAAGACGTTTCACGTTTGCCTGGTCTTCGGACAAATGATAAAAAGTTTTACAAAAATATGTAACGAGGAAACTTAACACCTGAATCATAATTGAGAAGGCTAACATTGAAAAAATGTATTTGATGGGCAAAATTTGGCATAGAAACACAACAGCTTACTTAGTTCTTTAAAGGAGTGATAACGACTGATATCTGGCTTTAAGTGGGATCATATTTTTACTACACTCTAAAACAGATTTGTAATTGTTTCAGACAATAATAACGTATGTAAAAGTTCTTATTATTATACAAAATTTGTTACAGTTTCCACTATAAACTTGTTATAGCCTGTGATGTTCTAAATGTAATGCGAATTTAGTGCACACGTCTCAAACAGCAGACGAGTTGGTTCGAAATATTCAGAAAAGTTCCAAACGAAATCCTGTGAAATATTCTGGACCGTGTTGTTATCGCTGTCTGTCGGGGACATATTCCGACATTTCTACTGTCCATACCTACGTACACTGAGTATCGAAACTGCAATGTTGTAGTGGAACTACATAGCCATCAAAATTTACGAAGTGAATTTGCACTCAGTTATTTGCAGTATTCTATCCATTAAATGGCTTTCAAAGAAACACTCTAAGGGCCACTTTCACCATGTGTCAAGTAGGCTAACCGCCATTTAAAGTCACCGGTAAACGGGAATGGTGGAGACAATATACTTTTGTTTGTACGGTAAAAGTCCCAAACATTAAAAAGAAAATAATTAAAAAAAATCGCCTATCGAAGGAGCATAATTTAATAAAACATAAAATTATTTCTAAATGTAACTAATCAACATTTTACTTGTAGTTGGTGAAAGAGACCCTTACTCTAATTTTATTTTGATTAGTTAATTTTAATAGAATGACGATCTGATTATGTGGGAGGCCAATATGTCCAGCAGTAGACTTTTTACGGCTGAGTAGATGGCTTTAGTTATTTGTTTTTAAGTGTCTTTAAGTACTAAAGTCAACACTTATTATACTACACACAGTTAATATATTCTGTCACATTTAAAACATGCCAAGAGAAAGTTGATCTTGGAGCGTCTAGCTTAATCTAAACTCGTAGTACTGATAATTCTAAGCGTTTTTTTTTTTTTTCAATATTTTGGCCACATTCTTAAACACGACCGGAGTCTTAGACACAATTCAGTTAATCATGATGGGTAAGATGGAAAGGAAGAAATGCGCTTGGTGCAGGAGAAAGTTGTGGTTGCGGAACATTTGGGACTTCATAGCGATGATATGCTTCAGTTAAGCAATTTTTCTAGTTGGCTCTCGACAGAGACAGGTTTAGTGAGTTTACGGCCAACCTTCAGTTCCTTTACCATGAGTTTACAATGACCGCAATCGCTAGCGAGAACATGAAATATTTATATGGAAAAATTGTCAATTTGACATTGACAGTTGCTAGCGAGAGCATAAAATATTTATATGGAAAATTGTCAATTTGACATTGACAGTTGCTAGCGAGAGCATAAAATATTTACATGGAAAATTGTCAATTTGACATTGACAGTTGCTAGCGAGAGCATAAAATATTTACATGGAAAATTGTCAATTTGACATTGACAGTTGCTAGCGAGAGCATAAAATATTTACATGGAAAATTGTCAATTTGACATTGACAGTTGCTAGCGAGAGCATAAAATATTTATATGGAAAATTGTCAATTTGACATTGACAGTTGCTAGCGAGAGCATAAAATACTTATATGAAAAACTGTCAACTGTCAATGTCAAATTGTCAATTTTCCATATAAATATTTTACCGCTCTCGCTAGCGAGTGCGGTCATTGTCAACTCATGGTAAAGGTACAGGGCTGAAGAGGCACTGAGAGAAATATATAGAGAGAGATGGAGAATTTTATGACCATCATCTAAGTAATAAAATTTGAAAATTATTAAATCTATATATTTTTTTTTCATCTTCTCAGAATGGGTAGAGTACGTGCATTTTTTCTTCTGTCTATAGACAACGGTTGCCACTTACCATCAAGCAGCCCATCAGTTTGCCCCTCTTAGTATAAAGAAATAAGTTTTATTGTAAGGCTTTTGTATAGAGAATCAACAATGAAAATACAATAAAAATATTATTGAAAATTTTGTACTTGAAATAATTTTTTTTAATAATCTTAGCACAAGAATTTGTATTCCAAAATTACTGAGTATTTACGTTATTGTGTTAAAGTTGTACAAAAATTGATGGATTCAAAGTCAAGTGTGAAAATGCAGTTAAAAATCTCTAAAAAACCCCGAACAATGCCATTTTGGGATTGTCAACGTCAATCAATGTTGGTTTAAACTTTTGAATTGAATTCTCAGTTGTGAGGGGCCTGTGCAAACTATATTTGAATTTCGTTTTCACGTAGTCTCGATGACATTCGTTGACATCTATTTGTGCTTTGAAGACAGACAACTCTTCACTTTGCACATTCAATTCAAAAAATTTAAAAACTAATTCGCCGTATTTAGCTACTTTAAATCCTTTAAGAAATATTTGATTCCATAAATGGTTGAAAATATCAACAACATAGTAGAATTCAGTACCTATATCAAGAAATTTTATTATATATATTTTTATATGTATACTACTATGTAGAATTAGTGTTGAAAACATGTGTATTTACAATGTCAAAAAAAAATTATCAAAAATTTAGATGTGAATACATCAAGCAGTGTTTAGTGCTAGCTTAGACTTAACTCCTACCTTCGTCTACCTCAATGCATATCTGCTGCACAATAGATATATTCCACTGTCCAGGCCGAGCTTGCCTTAGAGCTCTGTTTCAGGTATCCAGGGTTCGAATCCTGGGAGGGTGAAATTTGGAAATGAACTTTTCAAAGTTGATTCACGTCGTTTCAAAGAGACATCAGTTCTCCGAAGAATCTTCTCATTTCGGATTGTATCCCTCAGAGAAATGTGGAATGTAATCTTCAGAATTTTCTGCTATGATGCACTTAAAAGCTTAAGGATATTATGAAGTCTGTCTGTTGTGGATCAAAAACAAAACTTCACATTTTGCGGGTTAAGTACTCAACCAATCATTATGAAAATTTACATACACATATACACTGTCAAGGATATAGAAAAGCACATAGGGTACCTTTCATCCAGGAAAGTATTGTTCCCATCATAAATATTAAAGTAACAATCCAACGCCTGGCAAATATGTAACAGCAATAAAGATTGAATAAATTATTGCTTGTATATTTCATTAGGCGTTACAATTTTAATATATTTCAACGCGGACGAATTCGCGAGCACCAGCTAGTATGATATAAACGCACAGTGTTTATATCATCTGAAATTTTCAGTACTACAGTAAAATAAGAGATTAAATGCTTGTCTTTGTAAACTTGAGCTTAATTTAAGTGAACACAATTCATCGTGTGACTGTTTGACTTCCTCTCCTTTAATTAATAATTCAGTCTTGGCAACGTGGTGTCGGTTAATCCGGCACTTGTCCGGCACAAAGTGACGCGTCCGGTTGTCATCCGGCGGTCTGCCTTCATTTGTCACCGGATGAAACGGCTGTTAATTACTGAATACTTGATTGCGATGCTTTGTTATTGCATTTTCAATTAGGACGCGAGTTGTTTAGGCCAAAATTGCTCTCTGCAAACGAGTATTCGTTGCTAATAAGTCAACGGTGCTTTGCTCAAAACCTCATCCACAATTTATAGAGGAGTAATTTCAATTTTACAAAAAACTGCATTCGCATTAATTACTTCTTATATGTTATTTGGTTAGAAAAAAAGTTTTTTTATAATAAATATCTTAATACAGACATACACACGTACAAATGGTTACCATCCTCATCTTGTCGATATCCCTGTATTTCGGACTAAGCGCTTTAAAACATCATTTATATTGCGCACTGCCAACGTTTGGAACTCCTAAGGTCCTATAACCCAAAATCTTTTTAAAGTTCGAGTGAATAGGCATCTTCTGGGTTGAGAATGAGGTTCGCTCCATCTTAGGCCTCATCCTTGCTACACAGTTGGTTGTTGGTTGTTGGTCAAGAGCAAACCCATCTTTTATAAAAATTAAAAAATCTCCTCTTAATCCCAAAAAGAAACGAACAAAATCAAACCATAAGTACAGTACTATTTTAAAATAGCCAAGTTCTCACAAAACAAACAATCTCACCCACTTTCCCGCTGATTCAAGTGTTTGTTGACTTTTTTGGTCAAGTCTATGGTACATTCATCTTGTTGGCGTAAATGTAGTTGCGGTTCTTTGTGCGGTCTTCATAGAATAGCTGTTTGGATGCCCGCGATCTTTTCAGACGCGCGTTCGAACGCCACATTATTATTTACAATTAATCCTAACAATCCTACAATTAAACTTTAAATGGCGGTTAGCCTGCTTGACACATGGTGAAAGTAAAATTTACCCATCCGATCTCTCTCAAAACTTTAAGATATGAAATTTCTTCGTATTGGAAAAGTATAAAAAAATATATAATTATAATTACATTCTTAGATCCGCCGAGAAGCAGTTCGTCTAATGCTCGTAGATTCTAATAATCATTTATAACTACATATAATCAAATTTTTCCCTTCAAAGAGAGGCTAATATTCAGAGTAAAACATAATAGAGGAATTCCCCTTAATATATTCTCGTGTCGATACCGGCACAGTTCGATAGCTCCTCTTATTAAACTTTCAAACTTAACGATATTCTACAATGCCAATATTCCAATAGCAATTACCGTATAAAACCAGCAACAGAATCGAACGTTATTCAAATTTAACGGTTTATAATGTTATGGAACAAAGTTTAAATTTGAAAAGACATAAGTACCTCATTTTCAATAAATTAGGTAGGTATGTCTTTCCAATTAATATTTAGGTAGGCGCAAAAATGTTTTAACTTAATAAAGTTGAGTCCATAACAAAATAATTATTTTATAAAATATATCTATACTAACATTATAAAGAGACAAGATTTGTATTTTTGTTTTGTAATGAATAAACACAAAAACTACTGGATACGATTTTAAAAAATAATTATTTTTTTTAAACGTTTGAAACGCTCGTCTGATACTAGTAACCTCCAGTTCTGGTGCATTTTTAATTACTCATTCCACGCTTGCTTGTTCCGTTGCCGAGGGGCGTTTAATTTACAATTATGTGTTATGCCCGAGAATCTATTTGAATTGAAATAAGAAATTTAGAATACCTTAATTTCTTACTAAACCTAAACCCGTTTAGGCTAATTAAAATATTTGTATAGATGGTAATGTTTTGTTATTATATATATTTTTGAGAATTAATTGTTAATAAGTATTGCAACATTTTGATATTTTTTAGTTTTTATAATTTGTAGATTAATGACAGAAAATATGTATAACGTTATAACATAATATAAACAGTTATAACATAAATGTTTTTGAATCATTTAATATGTCTGGACTACGATGACCCAACTGTGTGTTAGTAAAGATAACCTATAGCTTCGTAGTGGCGTTTCGCAGTTATAAATTAGGCAGACTGTCTGGTGGCAGTAACCACTCCCTTTTAGATGACCAATGACCACTTTTTTTGACCAATGACTACCAAATAACAACGTGAAAAAGACAGCATATGATTCGATGCACGCCCCGTAACCGTACTAGGCAATCTTTGCTTATTGTTAAAGTGAAAACTTCTATAGGCGCGTTGGGCATTTTTGACATGGAAAAAAACCATTGAACTCGCGACACTGTTACCGTAACCGACACCTCTGTTGATAATTATAAAAGAAAACAGTAATTTCAAATAAAAATAGAATCACTGGCCGTTTTCTACCAGTGATATTCCAAAAAGGTCGTCAACTCAGTATAGAGGAGCTTACTCTTTATACTAGTAGTGGGTAGTATAATTTTTGTAGTAGTACCTAGTAGTTTATAATAATGAATATATAAAACGCTTCATTTAAAAGTATTTCCTGCACAATAAAATATTTCCTGAATATTCAAAAATAAAATATTCAAAAAATAAACACGTAATTGTTCCAGTTTTCACTTCTGTCGGCTGTTTTTTTTTAAGACGGGAATCGTTCAATACGATAAATAGTCCTTATGCGGATTTTATATATCCAAAAATATTAAATAAAATTCCTGATATTTTTTTTTACAGAAACCATGATACAGAACCAGAACATTTCAATAAAATAATTAATATTCTAAAAATATTTTATCTATTCAAAGTTGGAAGGTAGGCTTTGCAAGATAAGAACGATAAAATATAACTGATAAATTATTGAGTAAGCTCACTTCATCAAGTATGAAGTTGTGTTCAGATCTCGAAAAGCGCGTGGAACAAAAACCCGTTAAGTGCACAAAACGGGAAGTATGGGTGGAAAATGCGAGCTATAAATTCAGGCGGGCGCAACTAGCGCAGCATTGGTATCGCTTTAAGCGGGTGACACACGGCCCTTACGAACGACCAACGTTAAAACGAACAAACAAGAAGACGGTCTCCATCCACAATGATGATGGATGCCATATCTACAATGATAGAAAATAAATTAATAAATAAATATCTTCACACATTCCACACAGCACCATCTGGTTCCACAGTAAGCAACTAATGCTTGTATTATGGATACCAGACAGTTGATATACTACACAGATTACTTTTTTTTTGTAAATACATACATATTATAAATATAAAACATCCATGACTCAGGTACAAAGGTAAAATGTTAACACATAAACATTTGCCCCTAGCGGGATTCGAACCCGCGACCGTTTGTTTAACAGCTAGGTATACTAGCCACTAGACCAAACGTGTCGTCCATTTATTTAATTTAATTAATTATTTTAATTTTGATGATTATTTTTTTTTAATTTTGAGAAGCCAACCCGTTTCTTTTGGGAAATTTTATATATTTTTTAACTTATGACACCAAATGGTATAACCGAGGAAACATCATTTTCTTCACTCGTGCTCATATGGTTGTTAAGTTGTAACTAAATAAAATTCGAGATTTACCTAATTAGAACAAAGCTAAGTAAATTTAAGTAAGTAACATAAGTATATGTTAATAAGTCACTTACTAATAATCACAAAGAAAAGTATCTATTGTGCATATTGTTTATGTTTTATTTTTATTAATATAATTATATAATCACAAAAGGTATATAAAGTTTGAACATTGAAAGATGGTAAAAAAAATATTCATGTATTTTTTTTTGTAGTGCACTAGTTAGCACATAATAGACGAATTGGCCAGTACGACAACAGCGCGCATAATTTGTTGATAAAATTTCAATAGTAATTACTGTCAAATTTTTGATTTCTTCGTGTAAGTGTTGAAATAGGATTTTTTTCTAATCGGACAACAATAGTTAACCAAAAAACATGATTATGCGGAAATTGAAATATTTAAAATATACACACAGTATTGCACGCTTTATAATAATGTTCTCATTTCTTCGTGACCGTATGTCATGTTACAACGAAATGTGTATTTTGCAGCTGTAATTAATGTAAACGTTCCCGGTTTTTTTATACATTGTTGAATAGCTATTGCTGGCTTTTGTTCAACACTACTTAACTTATATTAAAGTAAGTAGCTACTTATGGATACATTCTTGAACGTGCCGTAGCGGGTGCTACGTTCACTCTACGACTGCTACGAATGCCTACGAGACTCTACGTAACGAAGCTTTATAGCGACGATTTCTTATAAGGGCCGAATTAGCAATTTAGATACCTTCAAAAGAACGGATTTAAATAATGAAATCCGAATTTTAATAATGAATTTACTCATATTATTATTAAGTGGATTTTGTTTGTTTGTTTATCTGAAACTATTAGAATTGATTCGAAAAATTATTTTCCTATGTAAAAATATCGTCTGAATATTTGCAAATATTGTATGTTGAACTTAGGACTTTTTTCACCATGTGTCAAGTAGACTAACCGCCATTTAAAGTGTCCGGTAACCGGGAATGATGGAGCTGATATATATACCTGTGTTTGTACGGTAAAAGTCTCAAACATTAAAAAGATCGCCAATCGAAGGACGCATTAAACCGAGTACATAATTTAATAAAACATAAAATTATTTCTAAAAGAAACTAATCAACACTTTACTTTTACTTGGTGAAAGAGGCCCTAAATCCTAGTGTTCGGTATAATTTATTAGTTAAACTAAAAAAAAACACAAATATTATACATTCTTTCCCACGTTATTATGTCAAACTGAGCTGCGGTAATATAATTCTTCATATTTATACAGAAATAAAAAATAAACCTTAAAAAATATAATATAATAACTAAAATATATTATTAAAAGGAGCCCCTTTAGGCAAGGTATAAATGTGTGTGTGTGTGTGTAAAACATTTTCTTTTAAATTTTTAATCATTATACTTATTTTCAGAATGTCTACACTACACACCCTTAGAAGATTGATCGAGAGTGAGGTCTTTTTGAATCCACATCTCATAAGTACCTTTTTACGTCTCGATAAATAAAATACGTGCGTTGAAATTACATGTTAAGAATTTAGAATGTTTCACGTGATGGTTATTACAGGAGATTGCTTTTAATTTTTTTTTTTGTTATAATTAAATTATTATTTTTTTTTCTACAGATTCTACAGATATCATTCAACCGATTATAGTGAAATTTTCATCATGGAAAAAGTCTGTTCCAGTGGAATCATCTAAAAATATAAAAAAATGTGGCGATCGGTGCTACGGTCGTCAACAATGTTGTCAAAACAATAAAAAGATGTTTTGAAGTCTTTATTTTAAATGACAATTTTTTTTTTTAATTTAATATATTGAGATGCATTTTAATTGGTGATTATATATAAAAAAAAATTACGCCTCAGTGAAAAGTACTATCCACTGAGAATGATCTAAATGGTATACAGGATACGCGCAAGGGAATTATACTCACACTGTATTCATCAA
The DNA here is from genome assembly GCA_944738685.1 of Synanthedon myopaeformis. Classification (NCBI taxonomy): domain Eukaryota; kingdom Metazoa; phylum Arthropoda; class Insecta; order Lepidoptera; family Sesiidae; genus Synanthedon; species Synanthedon myopaeformis. Next base: position 379,011 of record OX122930.1, read on the forward strand.
ATTTAAATGGCGTCTCTTGTGCCACAGTAATTATATACATTTATAAGTGGCTTGTTAGATCCGACCTATACATAAATCAATAATAATTACTTTATAAAGAATAAAGAACTAGCTGGTGCTCGCGACTTCGTCCTCGTTGAAGAGACAAATTAAATTTATTCAATCTTTATTGCTGCTATAGTTTTGCCAGGCGTTAGATTTTTATTTTTATATGAACCCTTAAGTGTCTGTATCTCTAAAAAAGTGTCATGCAAAATTTCATGATGATTGGTTGAGTAGTTAAGGCGTGGAAAAGTAACAGACAGACAAAAAGAGTCACTTTTACATTTACAATATTAAGTACAAGCTGGTGCCCGCGACTTCGTTCTCGTTGAACGATGAAAGGTACCCTATGTCCTTTCTGGTGTCCCACACAACGTGTATGCAAAATTTCATGATGATCGGTTCAGTAGTTTTTGCGTGAAAGAGTTACAAACATCCATACATCCAAACATACTTACGCATTTATAATATTAATACGGGTTTAATTTTAAAGTAGGCTCCATTTTTAGCAATAGCAGTTCTCCATACATTGTTAGTTGGCCGTACCTTTATCAGGTGAATATGGTTGAATGTAATTTGTAAAATATATTTTTTATACATACATCCATACATCCAAACATACTTTCACATTTATAATATTAGTACGGATAGAGACAACTTGTTATTTAGTTATCACACTTTCGAATAAAATTCAAATGCAAACAACAGACTTATGTCTAAATTTCCCTTTAGTCTCCCGCACCAATGCAAAGCAAGGGCGGGCTGCTAGTATTTTATAATCAATTTCAAGATTGGCAGTAATGGTCGGGGAGTCGCGTGCAGCATGGCCTAAGCAGTATTAGGTCAAACATACATCAATACGCGATAAAAGATCGCTTATCTGACCGCGGTCGGATGTGCTGCTTCGTATTCAGTTCGCGGCTCTCCCTTGAAACACCATACCACAAGATAACCACAGCAGTAACCAGAGACTAGATAGTGACACTATTTTAATGATAAAATAAATCAGCATTATGCTTAAATTAAAATATTTCAAAAGTTTTCAAATCTTTCGCTGAAGCAGTGTACTAGTATAGAGGTGGGGAAAAGCACATATAGGACGCTACCTAAAATGACTGAGTTAATGGACAAATCGCCCGCATTTATATCGCCCGGGTCGAATTGACGTGTTTTATTTTACCTATTTCTTAGTATAAGAATTTTCTGTAATCTTAAGGGTCGATGATTGATGTTAAATGTTGTGTATACCTGTCATTGGAATTCACATCAGGCCAAGACCGAATGTATAAACTGTATTATTGTGCTGTATCGTTGTGTCTTCTGTTGGTGTACCTTAATAAATAAATAAATAAATAGACAACTCTCCAACTAGCATAATGTACAGTCAGTTTCATAGAGGCTTCGTCTATTTATAAGACCAATTAAACCAATTATAAGACCAATATATTTAATATTTAGACTGGCAATTTTTCGTCTATGTGCCAGGCTCTGCACCTTAGTTTTTAAAAACGGTAAAATTTAAAATGAGAATCCCTTCTATTGTAAATGTTAGTACAACTCTACTGCTATTTAGTTAGACTGTGGTCGCAGCAATACCACAGCGTGGCAAATGAAACTGCTCCTAATCCGTCCATTCGTCTGGATCCCACCTCGATCGAAAGGTGCACCTTTATCGCTCAATTGGAATTTATTCGTTTGTTTTCTTGGATACAAAACAAATTGTGCCGATTGGCGCGTTGATTCGGCGCCTGCAGGGGGTTCGAATAGCTCATTTGCTTTGCAAATCTATTTTCAATTGGGTGAAAGGGAGCGCGATCGGGGTGTCAGGTCAGTTACGAGGGGGACCAGGGGGCTGGTTCATTTGATTTAGAGCGCGGTAGCCACTGTCTGAATACATTTGCAATTGGATACTGCCGCGGTAACACTTTACATATAAAAAAAACATTTACAAACAAGTTACAGACAGATTCGACTCGTTGGAAAGAAATGCTATATGTTTAGACAAAATAATGTTTAGCACTATTTTGTTGTATTCTTTTGAAGTGTCGATTTGTATCACCGTTTGTAAATGTTTGTATTAATCTATAGTAATATAATGTAGGTCTTATTGTTTCTATATTTTTGTAAAATAAATTGTGTGGTACTGTTTTTGCCTTAATAAATAAATAAATAAAAACATATAATTTAATTTTTACCATTATATATAAAATAGAAATATTTAAGTATACAAAATACGAATTTTCGTGATAAAAATTATTTTATTTTTATACCTAATGGACACAACTTATAAAGGTACTATAAGATTACGAGACAAATACAACGTCAAACAGCTTTTTCTGAGAGTATATTGTATATTAATGACTAATAATAATTAAAGCTAAAATAGAACCTGCTAAATGCTATTTAAGTGCTTAAATATATGCTATTTTTATATGTTAAACCAAAGTGATATAGTTATTCAAGGGCGAACGTTTATACGTGTTAATTCTTAGACATATTGGCGTAAGTTATTGACATACACATAAAAGTCTAATATATTATGTTACGAACTGCCGGACAAACGAATGCCAATGTTATAATTACATTAATCAAGTTAATTGAGTAGTATAATAAAACTAAAATGGCGAAAAAAGGTTTCGGTTTGTGTTATAGATTGCCTTGTTCATAAAACAGCGTTGGTTTCATAATTGTAAGATTTGTCTACTGTATTATGATGATGATGATATTGATTTCATCATTATCATCATCATTATCATCATAATCATCATAATTATCATCATAATCATCATAATTATCACCATAATTATCAACATCATTATCATCATCATTATCATCACCATTATTATCACCATTATCAACATCATTATCATCATTATCATCATCATTATAATCATCATTATTATCATCATTATCAACATCATTATCATCATAATTATCATCATAATCATCATCATTATTATCATCATTATCAACATAATTATCATCATCATTATCATCATAATTATCATCATAATCATCATAATTATCATCATAATTGTCAACATCATTATCATCATTATCATCATCATTATAATCATCATTATCATCATCATTATAATCATCATTATCATTATCAACATAATTATCATCATCATTATCATCATTTTTTTATATCTTCACACATTCCACACAGCACCATCTAGTTCCACAGTAAGCAACTAATGCTTGTATTATGGATACCAGACAGTTGATATAATACATAGATTACTTTTTTTTTATAAATATATACATATTATAAATAAAAACAAATCCATGACTCAGGTACAAAGGTAAAATGTTTGACACATAAACTTTTAACCCTAGCGGGATTCGAACCCGCGACCGTTTGGTTAACAGCTAGGGTTACTAGCCACTAGACCAAACGTGTCGTCAAAATTATTACCATGAGCATTTATGCATCCACTGTTGGACTTAAGCCTTTTGGCCATTCTCATCGAACTCCACAACACTCGATCCTCTGCTATTCGCATCTATGAATTGTTAACAGCTCTGTTATAGTAATCGGACCACGTGGCACTTGAGCTAACTCATTTTTTGAACTGTGTAGACCACCTATGTTCTCCAACGGTTCCCTCAGAAATATGCAAAGCACAGCCCTCTTCAATATATTGTTTATATATTGTAATTCATTTAAAAAAGCAACTGTGAATTTCTCGCCACGTATTTCGAAATAGAATCAACATTCCTATTCGACGGAATGTGTAAATTAATAGTCATGATTGAAATTTGATTGGATGCAATAAAGAATATTTGAACATTTTGATTATTGAGTGAATGAAATAATTTTATGTAGATTTCATAGTAACAAACACATAAACAAACACATATTTCTAGGTTTTAGAAAATGAAATGTATGGTGAGGAAATATAAAAAAAAATTAATTCCAAAATATCATTGATTCCAAATAAAAAAGGTTTCAACAACTACCAGAACAGTCCAAAAAAGACCTGATCACAATCTGATGCCTTGCACTAAACCTAACCACTTATTATCGTTCTAATAATATAACTGCGAAAGTTTATGAGGAAGTATAGATTTGTATTACTCTTTCACACAAAAACTGCTGAATAGATTTTGATGAAACTTATACATTTGAATAACACAATTTAATAAATTTTAAAAATGAATTATTATAATTTACAAAGATAATATTTTTAAAAAATAACCAAGCCAAACGTATAGATGAGCATTTAGAACAGAACTAGTAGAGTCATTAAGAGGTCACAATAATACCACCTCCATAAAATTACTCACGGTGGTAGAGTTTTTAGAGTCTTCTTAATATTACAGTACATAAAGTACTGTAACATTAAGAAGACTCTAAACATGTTAATGTAATGTTAATATAACTGCGAAAGTTTATGAGGAAGTATAGATTTGTATTGCAAAAACTACTCAACAGATTTTGATGAAACTTATACATATGAATTTGAATAACACAATGTAATAATTTGAACACAATGTAATAAATTTTAAAAATAAATTATTATAATTTACAAATTTAATATTTTTTAAAAATAACCGAGCCAAACGTATAGATGAGAATTTAGAACAGAACTAGTAGAGTCATTAAGAGGTCACAATAATACCACCTCCATAAAATAACTAACGGTGGTAGAGTTTTTAGAGTCTTCTTAATATTACAGTACATAAAGTACTGTAACATTAAGAAGACTCTAAACATGTTAATATAATGTTAATATAACTGCTAAAGTTTATGAGGAAGTATAGATTTGTATTGCAAAAACTACTCAACAGATTTTGATGAAACTTGTACATTTGAATAACACAATTTAATAAATTTTAAAAATGAATTATTATAATTTACAAAGATAATATTTTTAAAAAATAACCAAGCCAAACGTATAGATGAGCATTTAGAACAGAACTAGTAGAGTCATTAAGAGGTCACAATAATACCACCTCCATAAAATAACTAACGGTGGTAGAGTTTTTAGAGTCTTCTTAATATTACAGTACATAAAGTACTGTAACATTAAGAAGACTCTAAACATGTTAATATAATGTTAATATAACTGCGAAAGTTTATGAGGAAGTATAGATTTGTATTGCAAAAACTACTCAACAGATTTTGATGAAACTTATACATTTGAATAACACAATGTAATAAATTTTAAAAATAAATTATTATAATTTACAAATTTAATATTTTTAAAAAATAACCAAGCCAAATGTATAGATGAGCATTTAGAACAGAACTAGTAGAGTCATTAAGAGGTCACAATAATACCACCTCCATAAAATTACTCACGGTGGTAGAGTTTTTAGAGTCTTCTTAATGTTACAGTACTTTACCAATAAAGATTCGGTTCGGACGTTTTACGGCGAATCGTGGCGTAACGTCCAATCGTAAATAAAAGCCGTCAGTTTTAGACGTGATACCAGACCGTTTTATCGTAACTGCCCTTTTCAGTTTACTCTTTTCAGACATGTCTGTGAGGTTATTCGGACGAAACGGGCCAAGAAATATACGGACTGTTTTTTAAATATACTTTTTGCAGATGTTAGGAAGGATTTATATATTTTGAAATACTTCCTTGAAGGGATGGACTATAATTATTATAGTGTCATATTTTTATATTGAAAACATGAAATATGTTTTTGCAAAAAAAAAATTTGTGAGTTTGTTTGTGGCATGTGGTCGGCGGTCATGGGGTTGCCTGTCACTCAGACATCACTAAGATGTCATCTCACTCATGGTGCTCATGGTGAGAAAGACTGAGACACTGCCGACGCGAGAAGAAAACACCTTGTGTTCTTAGTAAGAAAAAAATCTCACATAAATACTACACCACGGTCATAAAAAACGGTAACCTAACATAGATAGTCGACCTGCTTGCCACGCTTTATAGTATAACTAGCTGGTGCCCGCGACTTCGTCCGCGTTGAACGATGAAAGGTACCCTATGTCCTTTCTAGTGTCACAGACAACGTGTATGCGAAATTTCATGATGATCGGTTCAGTAGTTTTTGCGTGAAAGAGTTACAAACATCCGTACATCCAAACATACTTTCGCATTTATAATATTAGTACAGATGTACGGAAAATGACCTGAATTTAATTTATGAATAAGAGATTAACACATCCCTGATGACTCATTACTCACACCTCTGAGGCCGTAATTCATTTTTTTAAGATTCAAATCGTTCGTCCTTCGGAACGGGCACGTCTGGACGACATTAGAGATGTACGTGGCCACGTGACGGGTGTTGTCACGTCCCACGACGTTGATATAAACGCGGTACGTACGTGAAGTCGAGAGGTACGAGATAACACGTCAAATTTTATTGTGATAAAGAGTGTATTAAGAGGTGCTGGCTCGCAAAAATCTTTTTTAGTTTTTCATGCATTTGAAGCTATTTTGTATCAGTAACGCTACATGGGTAATATTATTTGATCTTTAAAAAAGTATGTAAGTTAAACTCATTGAGTAAACTTATCGGGAGAGTCGGTGTATGATGGATGACATAGCCTGTGGCTTTACACTGCTAAATGTAGGCTCCTAAGGCGCTTCCTGCGAAGCCTTTCGGGTCTATCCCATCGATTATCTGCTCTGCAATAGATGTGACCGGCCCATTGCTAATTAAACTTGCTGATTCTCTTGGCTATGTCGTAATTTTGGTTTTTCGCCGAATTTCTAATACAAGGCTCAGAGATCCATAGCCAATAGCTCTCTGTGCGACTTTTAACCAACCACACGTCACCATACCGTCGAAATGGCAGAATACATTTATTCGTCGCAAGAGTATCTCCGACTACTCCGCGTTCGAACTTATTACCCCTTTTAAATTCCTCGTATCACTTTTAAACTAGTGTGTATTTCTATGTATTTTTCTTGCATTAAAAGTATTATAAAATAGTGTATACTATACTTTTATTGTGGCATCCACTATTTTAAAGGCATTTTGTATGTTTCACCGGTTAAACCCGGATATCCCTCCCCTCTTTCCACCGGCGGCTACAGTGTAGACACGCTTGATTAATCTCGCGCATCCAACATGTTTTACGGCCGCATTACCACCTAACTTATGACCGTACGGACGCAATTGCACAACACACACACACACACACACACACACACACACACACACACACGCACACACACACACACACACACACACACACACACACACATTCTGACATGAGCATGCACTAGACTTCTGACGCGGCTGTGCCTGTTTACAGTAGTAAACAAGGTTCAATTGTACCGCAACGGATTTGTAATATATTTTCACGCTGACAATAGCAATAATAGCTACAAAAATATACCGTCATAAAGAATAATTTGAACAAATATCAAAATTTCGTCGCAATATAATATATTATTAATATGCGTTACTGCGTTAATTAAATAAAATATAAAATATGACATTTACATCTGCAATGCAGATGATGTTGCTCTTTTAATGTTTATAAGGGTAGAAAGTTATTAATGAGCATAGCGGTTTTAGGTATATCATTTTTTTATTTATGTCAAATTGTGACAGGCCGGTTAAAGGTCTATTTAATGGTAGATGGTATACATCGCCTTTATAAATATTATATAGGCTCATATACCAGCGCCTGCGCTGCTTACCTGAGAAAATAAGGTTTGTGGTCCTTTACAAGAACTCGGTGGCTAACTACATAATATATCCTACTAGCTGGTGTACGCGACTTCGTCCGCGTTGAACGATAAAAGGTACCCTATGTCCTTTCTGATGTCCCAGACAACGTGTATGCAAAATTTCATGATGATCGGTTCAGTAGTTTTTGCGTGAAAGAGTTACAAACATCGAAACATACTTACGCATTTATAATACTAGCTGGTGCCCGCGACATCGTCCGCGTTGAACAATGAAAGGTACGCTATGTCCATTCTGATGTCCCAGACAACGTGTTTGTAAAATTTCATGGTAATCGGTTCAGTAGTTTTTGCGTGAAAGAGTTACAAACATCGAAACATACTTACGCATTTATAATACTAGCTGGTGCCCGCGACATCGTCCGCGTTGAACAATGAAAGGTACGCTATGTCCATTCTGATGTCCCAGACAACGTGTTAGTAAAATTTCATGGTAATCGGTTCAGTAGTTTTTGCGTGAAAGAGTTACAAACATCCAAACATACTTTCGCATTTATAATATTAGTATGAATAATCACTAGTATAAATACTCAAATAATTGCAAATCTTCATAATATTAATATTTAACAATCATATGAAATATTTGGTTCGAAATTAACTTTACATTTTATCATTGATAAATATAATAATGTCGAAGAGTATGTCTTAAAATTAAACAGCCAGTTATATATAATTTGTAAATAATTCCTTTAAATAAACATGATTTATGTCAATTAATTCCTAATGTAAATTATTTAATAATAATAATAATAATAATAATAATAATAATAATAATAATCTTTATTTCACAAAAACACATGTCTTAGTTACACATATTCGTTGAGTGAATGCAATTTTTGTGATAGGTTTAATAATTCTCTAACTCCCGAACTAGGTTGGACACCTGTATCTCGGGAGTTATTTAATTTCGTGTTTTGCTAGTATAGATTAGAGTTGTTTTAAACATTACAAATCGTCTAGGAATAATATTTTTCAAAGGCGTACTAATTTGTACTTCCGCCACCTCCTATGAATGAATGATCTATCTAATTGTTCGCATCCAATGTAGTATCGTTCTGGCTGAATTACCGAGTAGCCGGGACCCGCTAATTGCTCTCTGGACTTTTAAAATTTCATGTTAATGCAACGTTCATTTATACACATTCAAAGTTTTTATTGGCATCTTCAAATCCAATTTTATTATCTATTACACGAACTTTTTATTAGCCTCTTTCACCATCTATCAAGTAGGATAACCGTCATTTAAAGTCACCGGGATAAATAGAGCTGATATACCTTTGTTTGTACGGTAAAAGTCAAAAAACAAAAAAAAGAAAATAATAAAAAATTCGCCTATCGAAGGATGAACAAAACCGAGTGCATAATTTAATAAAACATAAAATTATTTCTTAAAATAACTAATCAACACTTTACTTGTAGTTGGTGTAAGAGGTCCTTATGTATATATTATAAAAATGTGCCCTATATCTTAGTGAAACTTTTTTAAACAACATTGTTTTTTTATAAAGTAAAACCAAGTGGTTATTGTTTTACTTATTTTACTTATTGAAGTTTTACAAAAAAAAAAAAACTGCAATTTACATATTAATTTTAATATGAAATTTCAATCATAATCACACCAGTGATTTTGAGTCTAATATTAATTTTATACATTTTTTAGAATGAAAATATACATTTTTTTAATTTTTTTCATAATTTGAAAACACTATCATCTAAATAAACATAAAAATAACTAAAATATTTAAATGAAAATTGACAACTCCATAGTGCATAAAAAGTAAACTCAGCTAATTAGAATAAACTATTTTGCAAGACTTTACACTTGACGCTGCTTCAATTAAACTAAAGCGGGACACTAGAGTCGGCCATTTTTGCTAACAAGTGTCACTTGTCTCTGACACGGTTCCTTCTTGATGCTTGGTTTATTTACGAAATTTCACCTTACAAAATTTTTTTTTTTAAATTTTTTGAATTTTATTAATTTTATTTATGCGTAACAACTAAACTAACGTTAATAATTAGCATTAAATTTTCCCATTTATATTATCATATTATGCCAAAAAATAATTATGCTAATATCTTATTAACATAACATTGTCGCATTATTAGATTCAAAATTATTAAAGAAAATATTTAAAGTGCCATTGTTTAAATCTTTTCTTTAATAATAAATGCCGAAGCTAAAACATATAAAATTACTTATTATTAAAGGTGCCTATACGAAATCCATCAAAAACCAATGTCTACCATTTATTGGGTAATCTGTCACTTATATAAAACAAGTTTTTAATTTATATAGATAAATAAATCCTTTAACTACAGTTTATTAATACTTGAAAATGAAAATTATCTTTTTTACCTCTTCTAGTGATCTATTTCCAAAAAGCATTTTAGAGAAAACCGCTAAAACAGTGTCTGTTTCGGTAAGTACCTAGATCTGAATAATTAGAGCATTTAAAAAAAAATCATTTTTATAAAAACTCATTTGAAATTTGCCTTATTGCAAAGACACAAGGCTCAAAATGGCTTCACTTTTGTATATTACAAAACTTGGTGCTACTTGATTGGTCTGTTTGTACCAAGCAGATGTACTCCTAACTGTTAGTGGTGTGGGCACAACATGAAAACATAAATTCAAATCCAGTCATAACATTCAAATCGCATTATGAGAAATGTATAGGCGTCCTTAATAATAAAAAGGGACATGACTGTTTACCATCCATTTACATTATATATACTTATATAAGCACCGCAAATCGCTATCCGCCATTCCTGTGACGTAATCTTGTAACACACTCAGTCAGTACTCAGTGGCATCTCTTTAAAAAAATAATTTAATTGTATATTAATTTGACAAACAATGCCTACCCTCTCCACCCATTTCATAGGCTTACATTTACACTAATCTGTTGTCTAATTAAAAAAAAAAAATAGAGTACCAACTCAACACAATTAACTCCACATCCGCATGTCGTCACATTGTATCAGTTTAAATGCGACAACAAAAAATAGCTTCAACAGCACCGCGGACAAATTTTATTATTTTAAAAAGTACAAAACTGAAACGCCCCAGTACGAGTTCACGTCAAGTGGGTAGTTTCAGCGATTACTCTCACAAGCGCTCTCTAGCTGTATTGTAGACTGTTGACACTTCGTCGGTACACACTATAACAACATTAACGGTATGGAATCTTCTACGGTAAATAAATAAATAAATATCTTCACACATTCCACACAGCACCATCTAGTTCCACACTAAGCAACTAAATGCTTGTATTATGGATACCAGACAGTTGATATAATACATAGATTACTTTTTTTTTGTAAATACATACATATTATAAATACAAAACATCCATGACTCAGGTACAAAGGTTAAATGTTAACACATAAACATTCGCTCCTAGCGGGATTCGAACCCGCGACCGTTTGGTTAACAGCTAGGGTTACTAGCCACTAGACCAAACGTGTCGTCAAAAATTCGTTTGTCCTGACTAACTGTCAACGCACAGCCAAAATATCAAGCCAATCTTGGTCACATAGGTAACAGTTATACCACCAGGAACTATTTATAGATTGTATCAAAACATATTATTTATTTATATACTATGAAAACAGTAATATATAATATTAAGCAAATTGATAGTCAAATAAGTAGTTACTCTCTCTGCTAAGAGTATTCTCTGCTTTTGACTGCTGTCACAAGTTGCTGTGGCATTTCAAGCGCTCTACTTCATAGCTTAGTGTTCATAGTTTCATTGTTTAGTAAAACTTTACGTTTATTTTGTATATTAAGGTCGACAGACAGGCTGACGGTTCACTTGATGGTAGATGTCTACCGACAGTTATAACACAAGCAACGCCACAGGTGCTGTAAGTGCGTTGCCGAGCTTTAATGTTTAAGGAAATGGCATTAGGAAGTGATATTTACAACCCTATCACTTAAAAAAGGGGCTATAAATCCTATAAAGGGGTATAATTTTTTTGTATGTATAATTTAAAAAAACCCTATAATTTTTTTGTTAGTATTTAAATTAGCAGACGGCCTCTCCTTTATACTGTGTCCTCTTTCCAAACTCTATTGTATAATTATGAACGTAACCTCAATAGGGAGTTTTATTTTTAGCGGCCATTGTGCTGGTTTACGTGCAAATTGTACAGTTTGCAGTTAGGGCCGTTTTGAGTGTTACATTTATTATGTATTTTTGTTAAATTATTGTTTACGTTTACCTGCATTTCAGGAAATGCAATGAATAGCCCAGAGGGACAAAAGCTCGGCTCACTCACGGCAGACATAGGTTCATTAGAATTATAAGAAAATTCAACGAGGTGGACTGTATCTGTATAAATATTCATATTATGCTTCCAGTACTGAAAACCATTTCCCTATCCCTTTTCATACCGTTATCCTTAATCGTACAGGCGACAATAAAAAAAAAACACCTACCATCAATTGGACCGGCAACCTGTCAACTTAAATATTAAGACGACACGTTTGGTCTAGTGGTTAGTAACCCTAGCTGTTAACCAAACGGTCGCGGGTTCGAATCCCGCTAGGGGCGAATGTTTATGTGTTAACATTTTACCTTTGTACCTGAGTCATCGATTTTTTTTATTTATAATATGTATGTATTTACAAAAAAAAAAAGTAATCTATGTAGTATATAAACTGTCTGGTATCCATAATACAAGCATTAGTTGCTTACTGTGAAACTAGATGGTGCTGTGTGGAATGTGTGAAGATATTTATTTATTTATTTTTTCTATATCGTTAGCTATCTTTAAGGACATAAACTGTCTACTTTGTGACCAGTAATACAGTTTCGTATTACATAGGTAATAGAAAATATTTTCATAATAATTACAATCAAACTGATATTGCTTCAAACAAATTTAAGCTTATTCTGCTAGAGCACACTAATTTATTATTAATTATTAAATAATTAAATAATTATATCCTCATAAAATATAACTAATGAGTTAGTAGACTTATATTATTTTTCAATGGCTTTCGTTACACACACAGACGAACTTACAAAGACTTATACTAACACTTTTATGTGATGGTAAATTTTATTTAATAAGTAGCTAATTTGCATATTATAACACTAAGTTGACTTACTGCGGATACATCAGTTATTTTACAATGTTTCAACAAGTGATCCTATTGCAGTAAATTTGAAAAAATATGTATTGTCCCTGTGAGTTTCCATTAGGTACGAATGAATATAGACGAAATGAATCACCCTTAGTGCATTTTCAGTGCTAAACTGGCGCCATCTGTGCGTGGCAAGATGTACGCCATTATACCAAAGCTTACCTGTGTTCAAACCGGCGCCAGTTGAGCTATGTAAAAGCACTTATCTCCCACGATATACCATGTTATTGAATAAAAATAAACCTTATGTTATACGCAAGTACACTCCAGTATGAATGATTTAAAAGACAACTTAAACAGACAAAGAAATAATTGGGTTGCTCAAGAACCCCTCAGGTATGGCCCTAAAAACTTGTGAAGGTATTCAAAAGGCCGAACTTTCTAGAATTTACGATTATTCGTGAAGTAATAGAGCCCTGCCCTTGGGTTTAACAAGAACAGTTTCTAGTTATCCCTCCCAGGAGTACCGCCCGGCACAAATAATCGAGAGGTACCCAACATTTTCGGAGGAATTTACGATTCAACTTTCTATGCACACGTCGGACGACCACTCATAAAACTGATATATTTCTATGCGAAAACTATAGAAATTGCAGACAGTAATAATAACCTGGATATTTATGGCTCCAAGGGCTCACATAAATGAGATTTTTCCAGTGAAGTTTCATTTTATTAATGGCTTTTCGTTATAAAATGTGATGGGCGGGCTGATATTATGCCATAGGTTAAATTCGGACCGGAAAGAGCAGCGCTGGACGTTCGCACACAGGACTGACGACCTGATAAGGCTGCTTCTGACAGGTCTTATTGGAAGGCTATGTCCAGCAGTGGCGGCTGAGATAATGGTGAAGAAATAATACTTCTAAAGTAGTTAGATTAGTTACATATACCTTTGTAATTCCTTATTTTGTATACAGTATTTTTAAAATTTGAAACAAATATTAAATACTTATATAGGTAATGTTCAAGAAATATATGTACATACACTTTATAAAATCAAAATATAACGTAATTAAAATTTTTTTTTTCATATAAACTCAAGTTTTCTGAATTTATCGGGAAAATTGTGAATAATTACTTATTTAACGAAAATTTGTCTCGGACGCGTCACAGTTTAAAATTGGTAAATGCCAGAAGAAGCGGAAAAAAATGCCGAAGCAATAATTTCTCAGTGGAAGGCTCTTCGCACCTTTATTTGTAATATTAAATTTCCTCGAATTCGACTGTTGAATATGTAATAGGGCGGAATGAAAATTATAACACGGATTCAAGTGGTTCTACATACAAAAATCATTTTAGTGGGGAAACTGAACCATTGAATAAAACTGAAATGAAAATATAAATAAATTTCAATTTTTTTCGGCTTTTTTTTTATTATTCAATTACCAAGAAATATAGATTTATTATATATTAAAATCATGGTTTTCACATACAATAGATGGCTTAGTACCTACTTGGCTTCTAAGCGACAGTTGAAAATTATAATCAAATGAACCGTTAATCTGTCTACAGACTTTTACTTTTAAAAAATTCACTTCCAAATAAAACCCTTTACTCATACTTAACTAAACATGAAATCACTATTAATCTGTTTTATTTAATTGCCTATTAAATGGTTTAACGAAACTTGAAACGCAATAAGAATTATTATTTTACTCGTACATAGGACCTCTTTCACCAACTACAAGTAAAGTGTTGACCAGTTACTTTTAGAAATAATTTTATGTTTTATTAAATCATGCACTCGGCTTACTGCACATCCTTCGATAGGCGATTTTTTTTTAAATTATTTTATTTTTAAACTTCGAGACTTTTACCGTACAAACAAAGGTATATATCATCTCCATCATTCCCTGTTACCGGTGACTTTAAATGGCGGTTAGTCTACTTGACACATGGTGAATAAGGCCCATAGACAAAGATCGAAATTAATAGATTATATCACTGCACAAAATAACATTAAATAAACCAGAAGAAACTCGGTAAAATAACCCGTTACGTTTTGTAAAATATGACCAAGTTTTTGAGCAAAGGTCGCGACTTCGCAGCGACGCTTAGGCGGTTGAAATAATAAGCATTTTAAAAAGGTTATTTTTCCGCCACGCTCTCAGTTGTAAAATTTCCTCCGTTGAAACGCGGACGCTTCTAAAATTACTTTGTAAACAAGTTTATCCTGATTTATGAAAGAAGTTTGATATGTATAAATTTTTAGGGGCAAAAGTTAGTAGTCCGCAGGTGTCCTTTAATATTTTTTTTATGAAACGACAGCCGCCTAAATGCAATTTACATAATTGCAAGCGTCTAAAACAATGTTATGATGACATATTTAGGTCGATCGCGTCAATACAATTTCAATATTATTCAAAACAGAACTCTCATTTTTTTAATAATATAAAACTCAAATTCTTATGAAATGAAAGGTGACGGTTACTGTCGCCAGATATGATGCCCAATGCGTATATATGAAAGCGAAAGCGAGATTAATAAACATAACATACTTATGTTCAGGGGTCGGAATGAAATCACATTTATAGATAAAAAATAATTCAGCTTCAACTTTAAGTTTATAATTTCTTTATTCACATTAAAGCTTAAAGCTACTTAAATGAGAAAAATAACAAGAGACTTAATTAAGAAACGAAACATCAAACGGGCAGACAAATGTCACCAAAATTATACAATATTTGTTTTTGATTTTAACAAAAACACATCAAAACATTTAACATAAAATATTTCAACAGCTTGGATCTATATTCTCCAAAAGATTTTTCCTGTTTTATATGCAACGGTAATTCGTTAAAAAGTTGTGCTCCCTCAAAAGTAATCAAGTAACACGTTACCATCTTGTTAATATATAAAAGGCGATGTGTGTATGTATGTGCCCTATAGACTCCAAAATCGCTGAACCGATTTTGATGAAACTTTCAGACAATCTTCAGATTAGTCCAGCGGGTGTTCCTGTGAAGTTTGGTAGCGATCGGACGCGGACGAAGTCGCGGGCATATACTAGTTGAAATATAAATTCTCTAAAATAATTTCATCTCGATTATTCAAGCATTTTAATATTGTTTTAAAGAACAATAAAACAAAACATTTTTGTTTTATTAAAAATTCACTTAGCCCGTGTTGTAAAATGTAAGTCGGAAGAGATAATTTTGGCAGGACATCTTGACAGCTCGATGGGAACGTTCACATAATAAATGTTCCTGCATTTGAATTGAATTGAGTTGAATTGAACTGAATTTAAATTCTTCAACTGCATTTGATGAAATTTGGAAGAAGGTTAGTTGTGAATGAGTCTCAAGATACAAGTCTTATCCTTATAGTCAACCAACATGAACTGTTCCATATGCGGAGCACGAGGCGCGGACAGGGGTTTCATCACTTCGTGGTTGATGTTCCTCGGTCACACACGAGGCGTTACAGTTCCACCTTCCTTGTCCGAACCGTTAGGGAGTGGAACTCACTGCCTGCGTCTGTGTTTCCTCAAAATTACAACCTCTGAGTCTTCAAATCCAGGGTAAATGGGCACTTACTGGGTAACCGTGGTCCACCTTCGGCCGCATCTGCACCTTACATCAAGTGAGATCGCGGCCAAGGCCAAAAAAAAAGGTTATTTCTTAATCCCTCCAAGAGATCCGTCTTCATATTTTTTTTCCACAGCCACAAACCATAAATTTCCTTCCAAGTGTATAAGCGTTTATTAGGACACGGTATTTGTTTTTATTTCGCGAACAACTCCTAGATACCGGTCTCTTGTCGACTCAGAAGAGAAATGGCCGCTACGTGACGAGTTAATCTAACTGAAGTCGAGTTGCCAACGAAATGAGTAAATAATTTTTATATACCCCTCGAGGAATGTTGGAGAGAGATAGCCTATCTCTAGTTTCCGATTGATCTTAATAAGACATTCCGTATAGCAATTATGCTCACCTAATACTCAATCTGTCTTATTTTGTATTTCCTACAATGAATAAACTTTTATCAGCTAAATAGTCACCTAATACAGAATATTGACCAATTAAATTAAAGATAATAAAATAAAAAAGTTCTAAAATTTTGTCATGTAAAATATAGCCCACTAGCTGGTGCCCGCGACGTCGTCCGCGTTGAACGATAAAAGGTACCCTATGTCCTTTCTGGTGTCTCAGACAACGTGTATGCAAAATTTCATGGTGATCGGTTCAGTAGTTTTTGCGTGAAAGAGTCACAAACATCCATACATCCAAACATACTTTCGCATTTGTAATATTAGTACGGATGTTTATTCGCTGATAATGTAACTTTCTTTAGGTGAAAGAATTTTAAAATCGTATCCAGTAGTTTTTGTGTTTATTCATTATGTCTCTTATAATATTAGTATAGATATATTTTATAACATAATTATTTTGTTATGGACTCAACTTTATGAAGTTAAAACATTTTTGCGCCTACCTAAATATTAATTGGAAAGACATACCTACCTAATTTATTGAAAATGAGGTACTTATGTCTTTTCAAATTTAAACTTTGTTCCATAACATTATAAACCGTTAAATTTGAATAACGTTCGATTCTGTTGCTGGTTTTATACGGTAATTGCTATTAGAATATTGGCATTGTAGAATATCGTTAAGTTTGAAAGTTTAATAAGAGGAGCTATCGAACTGTGCCGGTATCGACACGAGAATATATTAAGGGGAATTCCTCTATTATGTTTTACTCTGAATATTAGCCTCTCTTTGAAGGGAAAAATTTGATTATATGTAGTTATAAATGATTATTAGAATCTACGAGCATTAGACGAACTGCTTCTCGGCGGATCTAAGAATGTAATTATAATTATATATTTTTCTCTCTGAAATGAGATAGTAACATAAAATTTGGATAAATTAAAATTTTATGTTATATAAAATTAAAATTTGGATAAATTAAAATTTTATGTTACATAAAATTTGGATAAATAAACATTTTATATTACATAAAATAACATAAAATTTGGATAAATTAAAATTTTATGTTACATAAAATTAAAATTTGGATAAATTAAAATTTTATGTTACATAAAATTTGGATAAATAAACATTTTATATTACATAAAATAACATAAAATTTGGATAAATTAAAATTTTATGTTACATAAAATTAAAATGTGGATAAATTAAAATTTTATGTTACATAAAATTTGGATAAATAAACTTTTTATATTACATAAAATAACATAAAATTTGGATAAATTAAAATTTTATGTTACATAAAATAACATAAAATTTTATGTTACTAAGGGCCTCTTTCACCATGTGTCAAGTAGGCTACCGCCATTTAAAGTCGCCGGTAACCGGGAATGATGGAGATGATATACCTTTGTTTGTACCGTAAAATTCCCAAACATTAAAACGAAAATAATAAAAAAAAATCGCCTATCGAAGGATGCAGTAAACCGAATGCATAATTTAATAAAACATAAAATTATTTCTAAAAGTAACTAATCAACACTTTACTTGTAGTTGGTGAAAGAGGCATTAAGACGAGTATTTTATAAAGCCGACTATATTTACATAGATAAATATAGTCTGCTGGTTTTTGGCGGGGGACGTTTGTGTTTGTGTTTCTATATGTTACCCATGAACCTAGAAAAAGCAACGGACGGAGTGCTGTCACTGTACAAAGTGAAGCACCGTAATGGCGGCGCGTTTTAATGTGTGCGTGTGCGTTTTTATGTGTGCGTGTGCGTTTTTATGAAGCGTGTGCGTGTTTATGTATGCGTGTACGTTTTTATGTGTGCGTGTGCGTTTTCATATGTGCGTTTTTATGTGTACGTGTACGTTTTTATGTGTGTGTGTGCGTTTTTATGTGTTCGTGTGCGTTTTTACATGTGGAAAGTGATCTCTTGTTCTTTTTTATCATGTACAGTGCTACAGGAACAACATTTTACGACGCAGGTGGCATAATTAAATAGTTATTTTAATTAATCATTAAGTGTGCACTTAATCAACGCTAACAGCTTAATGGCGGACGCCTAGCTTACTATGGTTTGTATGTGTGGGTGTTAACGTGTATATACACGTTACCGAGCTTACTACGGTGCTTCACTTTATTAGTATATGGAATTCCGTGCGTTGTTTTTTCTAGGTTCATGATGTTATAAACCTATGTATGTTTTTATGTCCATTGTTACGAATAAAATTTATTCTTATATAATTATGTAAAAAGTTATCGCTCAATATTTTTTCAAATTTTTTAGTTTCAAGGAGCTTTTAGTATTATATAGTAAAAAAAAACTAAGAAGATTGTGTCACTTTTTCTTGCTGTTTCATTCTGTTGTTCACAATGAGTTTTCAATGAGCAAATGAGTTTTCTGTATTCCCATTAGGAAAATAACTGAATTATTTGAAAGCAACAATGGTAAGCTTGACCTTAATACCGATACGGGAAAGGCTGCTTCTACTAGCGTATTAAAAACATTTCTCCTCGAAACTAACTCATTTCTTTGGAGGATTAAAATAATCTTTGTAGATACTCGCTATAATAACATTTCCAGTTGTTCTAGAAAATTTCCTCCAAGTTTGTTTTCAGAAAATACTTAAATTTAATTATTAAATATTATTATACTTAATATTTTTGATTTATTCATTCAAAAGAAGATTTCGAATGGAGATTTCCAGACTGCTAGTTTTATTGATAATAAAATATTTAAGAATTTTTATTGATATGACAACATATTTAAAGAAAAAAAAAATTCCTCAGCCTTTTTTAGTCAATCAACTTTACTGTTGCAAATTAAAGACGTTGCACTGTTTTGCAGACCACAATCCATCCATTGGAAATGTCTGCATGTCTTTCACTCGTTGACATTTAAAAAAAAAAAATGAAAGCTCCACAACTCCAGTGTATGCGGTTATATCAGATCGCGACATGAAAACCTTCAAAATCGGTTGTCAAAAGTCTCATCCGTCAAAAACAAATGTGTGTAGGGAGGTTTTCCATTTTGAGCTAACAATTTGTGCAAAAGGGACCTATTTCGCAATTTGCACAAACATGCCTTTCAGAGGCTAAACACGCTGCGAGCGCAAAGGAGTTATTCGGCTAAGTCCCTATGCGTTCTATTGAGAGGCCTCGTGTGAGGTAGGCTAAGGAAAAATCGGGCCCCCTTTTTTCTTTCAGTCCCTTTTCAAGCATATATGAAAGGAGGTTGTCAATATTTTGAGCGGTATGAATGGACCTGTGTAGTAGATGTCAATGAAGGCTTAAGTGCATGCGGTCGTTTTCCATTGGTTCAAATTGATTGGTGATTTTTTATTACTATTTTTAAAGTGATATGGTGAACGGTGATACGGTTACCATCCCCATCTTGTCTATATCTCTCTATTTTGGACCAAGCGTTTTAAAACATCTTTTATAATGCACACTGCCAAAGGTTTGGAACTCCTGAGCTCATATAACCCAAATATTTTTAAAGTTCGAGTGAATAGGCATCTTCTGGGTTGAGAATGAGGTTCGCTCCATCTTAGGCCTCATCTTTGCTACACAGTTGGTTGATGGTCAAGAGCAAACCCATCTTTTATAAAAAAAGATAGTTTATTTGTTAGAAATTGGTTGTTGAAGAAATTGCTGCAGTTGATTCTATAATGTTTTTCTATTGTCTTATTATTTCTTACTAGCTTACTTGCACGTGACTTTGTCCGTGTCCCATTTTCTTAGTTGTTTAAACATTTATTGGATCTTTATTGCTCATAGATTTTTTGCCAGTTGAGTTTTTTTTTATTTTATTATATTTTTAGATGATCATAGATACCCTAGGACTTTTTCTGTATCCCTGACAAAGTGTTTGCCAAATTTCATGATGATCGTTTGAGTAGTTAAGGCGTAAAGAGGTAACAGACAGATAGTTACTTTTACATTTAATGTACTTAAAAAAAATTATTATAAATTTTATAATATTAGTATGGATACACTGGATTGCAGAGAAGAAACTGGATCATGTACATAATACTAGCTGGTGCCCGCGACTTCGTCCGCGTTGAACTATGAAAGGTACCCTATGTCCTTTTTGGCGTCCCAGACAACGAGTATGCAAAATTTCATGGTGATCGGTTCAATAGTTTTTGCGTGAAAGAGTTATAAACATCCATACATCCAAACATATTTTCGCATTTATAATACTAGCTGGTGCACGCGACTTCGTCCTCGTTGAACGACGAAAGGTACCCTATGTCCTTTCTGGTGTCCCAGACAACGTGTATGCAAAATTTCATCGTGATCGGTTCAGTAGTTTTTGCGTGAAATAGTTACAAACATCCATACATCCAAACATATTTTCGCATTTATAATACTAGCTGGTGCCCGCGACTTCGTCCTCGTTGAACGATGAAAGGTACCCTATGTCCTTTTTGGCGTCCCAGACAACGTGTATGCAAAATTTCATGGTGATCGGTTCACTAGTTTTTGCGTGAAAGAGTTACAAACATCTATACATCCAAACATATTTTCGCATTTATAATATTAGTACGGATGTCGACGGCTCGTAGCGACCCAGTGGAAAGGCGCCCGTATCACGCCTAGACCGCTTTTGAGATAGCTCAAAGCCAATTAGATGTTGCGACAACGCAAGATAGCTACGTGAAAAACATGAATGGGGTTTTCATACGCGAGCCTTCAGTCTTATTCTTTAGAAAACTTTGTTACTTGATTCACTTAAGTGATACCTTTTCAGCGATAGGTATGGATTCACTGCGGCACACTTCAATGTGGAATTTGAGAAATACATATTTTTAACAAGAATAAGAAATCAATATCCGTACTAATGTGTACTTCTGTACTATATTAATATTTAATATTTTATTTTTATTAATAATTATTATAAATGCTAAAGTATGTTTGGATGTATGACTCTTTCACGCAAAAACTACTGAACCGATCACCATGAAATTATGCATACACGTTGTCTGGGACACCAGAAAGTACATAGAGTACCTTTCATAGTTCAACGCGGACGAAGTCGCGGACACCAGCTAGTATTATAAATGCGAAAGTATGTTTGGATGTATGGACGTGTGTAACTCTTTCACGCAAAATCTAGTGAACTGATTACCATGAAATCTTGCATACACGTTTTCTGGGACACCAGAAAGGGCATAGGGTACCTTTCACCCAGAAAAAAAGGACTATTCTCAAGGGATAAATAAAAAATAAAAATCTAACGCCTGGCCAAAGTGTTATAGCAACACGAGGTCAAGCGTTATATTGCTTTTTTTTAATTTTCAACGCGGACGAAGTCGCGAGCACCAGCTAGTTATCTAATATTTTTGCTTGGTATTTTGATATTAGATATATATTTTTTTGTTTGTAAACAAACTTAAATGTTACAGGAAAATTGCTACAATATGTACATCAGTGAAAACTTCATTCAAATCGGTTAAGCTGTTTCCGAGAATAGCATGCACAAACGTTCAGACAAACAGACAAGAAAAATCTAAAATCTATTTTTTACTTAGTAACATAAGTACAATGTTCTACTAGTAATATAAATAAGTATTTAATGATGATTTATTGAATTTATTATTATTCTGTGGTCTTTTTGTAAAATATAAAAACATGGAAATATTTTTAAAACCTTCACATGAAGTAGCCATTTCGAAAGAGTTCGAAAACTTTAACAAAGTATATCGAACGCTGTTCATCATTAAAGGGAAAGTAGTACATGATAATAGACATCGCTATCTATGCACCATCGAAGCGGATAAGAGAGGGTTAAGTCATATTGTAAGCGCTAGCGGGGAAATGAGCGTTTTCATTAATTAAAAAAAAAAAAAGCTTTTTTTGGCTTATAATTTATTATACAATAAGTAAACAATAAGTTTAGATCAAGGAAATTATTATATGAAGGTTAAGTATAATTATTTATTTAATTTTCTAGGCCTATAACCTGAAGGTTTATTGGTCTATGAGGATTATAAAAAAAAATTAAAGATGACTTGTAAAATATTGTTGAATTAAATAGCCATAATTATAATAATTATAACTGGCCAATATTTTTCTTAAATACTAACATTATAAATTCCTCTAAGTAAATCTCTCATAGTTGTCTCTTGAGCAATGTGTCCACACCTTTAGGTAATTTCACGAACATAGCGTCAGGTGCGCTAGACGAGAACAGTGTTACAGAGGATTCGCGATAGATACGCCAATGTTTCAATGTTGCTTCCAACAAAGTACATTCAAATGTTCACTTTTTTTAAAAATTGAGTCAAGGCAACGCTAGGCCGCGATCTCACTTGAAATAAGTTGCAGATGCTGCCGAAGGTGGACCACGGTTACCCAGTAAGTGCCCATTTACCCTTGATTTGAAGACCTCGAAGTTGTAATTGTGAGGAAACACAGACGCAGGCAGTGAGTTCCACTCCCTAGCGGTTCGGACAAGGGAGGTGGATCTGTAACGCTTCGTGCGTGACCGAGGAACATCAACCACGAAGGGATGAAACCCCTGTCCGCGCCTCGTGTTCCGCAAGTTGTAATGGTCACTAATATTATGAAGAGGTAATTTGTATATAGGATGTAATTTGCGTAACTGATCATCTGATTTAGAAAATTCTTTCATTAGTAGTAAAGCGCAGCAGCAGCAGCAGCAGCAGCAGCAGCAGCAGCAGCAGCAGCAGCAGCAGCAGCAGCAGCAGCAACAACAACAACAACAACAACAACAACAACAACAACAACAACAACAACAACAACAAGTGCAAGCGTCTTGAAATACCTATACGACGCCACAGTATTTACAAAAATACAACGAACCAGCCCAACACGCGACTCAAGCGAGTGAAGACGCGGGGACACATTAGTAGTGACTTCTTAAAGAGAGATTTCGATGTAATTTTTCAATGTAATTAGTGTTATAAATGTGTAGTTGAACCTAACCCTATTAATTTTAATTTTGGCAAAAAAAGTTAAATAAACATTTTATTTAAAACTAGAATCTCTACAATATTTGTTTGAAACTTTTTTTTCCACCCCTTCTACAAGTTGGGCTCGAAAATTTCTCACACATCGATATTACATATTATATTCTAGAAATTTATATCTAAAATTCCCTTAGGGATCTCAAATTTTGATTTGGAAGTTGATTGGAATTTAAGGGATTAAAAGGAATATGAAAATATCCGAGAATTGGTCAGCATGCCCTTGAATATATTGTATATATCAGATAAATGAAGCACAAAGTGTATAGTTCACCATTTAAAAGTAACCGTACCGTGATAACCGCAATTTTATATTCGTAGATAGTATCTGGAATAACGAACGTTGTTTCCGGACTAACGCTTTATTGATTATTCCTTAGAGATTATCTAACAGTAAATACTTTAGCTGAAATATTGCTGTTAAGAGGATTAAAGAATTACAGTCTGCTGTACTAAAATATTTTACATCTATGTATAGGTATTATTTTCAGACTTTTGTATAGAGCAGATAAATCCATAACACCACTGCATACACTTGTCGTGTCATTTCCTAGTATTCCTAGTATCGTCAACGTCGATAACATTTCCTAGTATTCGTATTAATGATTACTGAATTACTTTGATACTGATTATTAATTTTACTAATTTATTTAATATTAAATGTAAGAAAATAATTTTTTTCATAAGTATTGCAATACCTTGTAGGTACTTATATAATAAATGCAAAATTAAATGTATAGGTGTGTAAATGTGTGCAAAATTAAATTTTTGTTAATATTAAACATTGAACCAATTTTGTTGAAGCAAAATAATGTAGAAATATAATGAAGAAGGCTTCACAAAGGGAAAGACATACTTTCAAATATATTAAATGTTTTCATAAAAAGTAAGAAAACAATATTGTACGTTTCTCATACATTTCTAAGCGTCTTAATGACGATGTAACTTTTATCGCCTTAACAATAAAACGTTGTATTAGAAGGCGTATTTCAACTAGGAATCTTAAGATCGTAAAGTCCTTGATAATAGCTCAGGAATCCGCGTGGGATGAAAGTTATTTGGGACGCGAGTAAACATAATCCTAAACTGTTTTCCTGTTAAAGGATAATAGGGGCGTAGCCAAGTATAGAAAGCATTGCTTTCTACAGTCGTTTACGCTAATAGAAAACTTGGTGATTGGTATTGTAACGTCAAAATCGTTTGACAATAACCAATCACCAAGTTCACTCTTTCGTTTCTTAAGTACGCAACGAAGCGTTAGCATCTTGGCTAGGCCCCAGTGATGTAAATAAAATAAAATTGTTGTATTCGCTTTAACAAATAATATCAGCCAGCACACATCCTATGAGACGCATTGCCTCAACATTAGATTAAGGTCGACAGACAGGCTGACGGTCCACTTGACCTATAACACGAGCAACGCCATAGGTGCTGCAAGTGCTCTGCCTACCATAGAAAGATTAAGGATAAGAAATAACTAAGTGATAGGGGAAAATGGGCTCTGTCATCCCTTATTCACTCACCTTCAATTATACATATATTGTTAATGCGCTATAACTGTAATAACTGAAGGCCATTGGGAGACATGAGACATTTAAATTTATAATTTATCTCCTTGTAGCAGAAACGGTTTTTGTGCGCAGTTAAGTTGCGATAAGTGAAGCGTAATCGTCACGTAGCCAAGCGTCGGCTATAAGCCGACCTGTCACTCGGTCCCAATAAGAATTTGCAAACAAGAAACTCGATCTTTTGGGCAGGTGTCGGACAACAAAAAGCCCCAATCCCCGGAGGCGGTCCTCGCTGCGTCTCCAATTTATAACATACCGTTCACAGGCAGAGAGCGAATTAGGACAATTAAAATAGTTTTAAAGAAATCGAAGAAAATTAATTTAAAAAAAAAATAGCATATAATATCCACATATTATTTTAATATTTATATATCATGTAAGGTACACCGAGGCCGCCGGCGCCGTACATGTCTGATCCAGATTAGTCTATAGCCAATTATCTAATCGAACCGGGGTACCTCTGAGACAGAGCATTAGAGCAAGCACGTTAACTACTCGACTAAATAAATCTAAAAAATAATAATCTAAAACCTGCTTAAAATTACATACTTCGGCCCTATGTCAATCTCTGCTAACATACTGCTATTTCAGTTGGGGTGGCGTCCGTCGCCAAGACTAGTATGCTGCAGGTAGAGCGAGCACAGCGCTGTGTGCTCAAATTGATGCTAAAAAATCCACGACGCTACTCAACCGCGAATCAGTACTCTGATGCTAGTGTATTGAGTGTTCGAAAGCTTTTTGTTCTGGCTTCGGTTCTTCCCGTTCGCTTGAAAGCACTACGATCCAAAGAATATGAAAGTCGAACCAAGAAACGAGTCTTCAAGCTAATGTTACCAGTGGCGATGTCAACGTTTGGAAGGCGTTTTAGCCCATATCTGCCAGTCCTCATTTACAACGATGTGTTTAAGTTTTTTTTTTTTTAATAAAAGATGGGTTTGCTCTTGGCCAACCTAAGATGGAGCGATCTCACCTAGAAGATGCCTATTCACTCGAACCTTGAAAAGATTTGGGTTGTATGAGCTCGGAAATACAAAGTTGTTTCCAATAAAATCCTGCTCAGTGGCGGAATCCAAAATCAAACTTGGGTCCTGGTTAGCAGAGCTCTCTTACGACTCCACCGAATAACTGCTAACCAACAAACACTAAAATACATTCTTCCACGCAAGTACACTGGCACAGGGGACATAAAAGGCATAACACGATCTAGACACTGTTGCTTAGTTAAGTTCTTTGTCTCGAATTGTAATTATTTGAATTGTAATTATTGAAAAATAATAAATTATTTGAATTTGAATTTGAACCTAAATTAATCTTTAATAAGCTTTGTAGACAAATTATGTTTAAAAATAAACGAAAGCGACCTCTTAATAATAAGTTCGCAACAAAATTAAATGTATTTCAACTCGCTATGTTTTATGATATTGAACCACAATGAAGTTGTGACAAATTGAATCTTTCTCGTCCGCTTCGGGCGAGACAAAAGGGTCGATTCGCATTTTATTTGGCATCTGATTCGTGCGCCGGGGGCCACTTATTTTCAACGATCATAGATTTTGCTATTACCCCTGTACTTATTTTTCTGTATTAATAATGAACATTCAATATGGCTGTACACAACAGTACTCTGCTATTTCAATTCGCAATCGAAGAATGTGATGATTTTATTACATTCTCAGTATCAGCACCAATAATTTAATCAGAACTTTGTTAAATGCACTCAAATTTCTTTCATCATCCATAAGCTATTATATTACAACATCTGTCTGCCTGTCTGTCTCTTAAATGTCTATACCGATTTTAATATAATCTGATTATTTTATTATTTAAGCTGTTGTAATAATTCACATTCTAAGGCGTGTAAAAATGTTTGTCTATCTGTTTCTAAACTGTAAGATGTATTTTGGATGAATTAAAATATAAAATGACTAGCAGGTGTCCGCGGCTTCGTCCGCATTGTAAAAGGAAAAATAAAAATTTTGGCATTTATAATATTAGTAGGATTTTCATCCCGGCACAAAATACTGATCCGATAATTTTACTATGTTAAATCCTTAGTATTAGGAACTTAGTTCTCTAATATAGAACTAGATGGCACTATTCGTGTATTCAAATTGTATTTTCGAAGTTCTAATGTCTTAATCACCGACAAAGCCGCAGTTACAGTTAGTTAATTAATACCATTTAGTTGGAGATACAAACTTCGTAAAGATACTGTTGCCTATTAATCCGTACTAATATATTAAATGCGAAAGTAAGTTTGGATGTATGGATGTTTGTAACTCTTTCACGCAAAAACTACTGAACCGATCACTATGAAATTTTGCATACACGTTGTCTGAGACACCAGAAAGGACATAGAGTACCTTTTATCGTTCAACGCGGACGAAGTCGCCGTTAATAATTTTAAGTACCTAGCATAATTGTCATAATAACTAATAAGGTTATCATAATGTACACGTGTATTTTTAATATTATGGTTAAATTATTTTAATACACTTCATCTATTACTAATAATATTATAAAGAAAAGGGTGCTTTTGGTGCCTAAAACTCGCAGGAAAATCGATTTTTGATGCGAGCGTCATTCGAAATTCGAACACGCGATTTAACTCACAGGAATAAAATTTTGATTTTATTAGGTTGGCCCAGCTGTGAAGATAGTTTCTCAGCTGTTCAGCATTAGGTCTTGGTGTTTTTGTACTGTTTTGGTAAATATTTAAAAAAAAAAATAAGTACGTCCAGTGGTGACGATCTAATTCCAGAAGAAGTTTCAAATTCCGAACTTTGCTTTCTTCCAGAAAAGTCCCATGCAAAATATCTTCATTCGTACAAACATACAGACGCAAGTAAATAATACTACCATCACAGTTCCGAACAAAACTGTTGCAAGTAAAGTGTTGATTAGATACTTTTAGAAATAATTTTATATTTAATTAAATTATGCACTCGGTTTATTGCAACCTTCGATAGGCGATTTTTTTTTATTATTTACTTTTTAATGTTTGGGACTTTTACTGTACAAACAAAGGTATATATATCAGCTCCATCATTCCCGATTACCGGTAACTTTAAATGACGGTTAGCCTACTTGACACATGGTGAAAGAGGCCCTTAATCTTACAAATTGCAGTAATTTTTTACAAACGGTTTTTATTTTTTGAATAATTATTTAAACCAATTGACACCACTATTAAATAATTCTTTGTGTGTAACTTTCTTGATAAAATAAGTATTTCTTCTGCAAAAACCTTAACTTCAAAATGAATCCTATGAGTATGGCAATAGAGTATATATTTCAAAAAGAAACATATCACGCAGCACTTCGTAAGTCACCTCTCTTCTCATAACATGCAAATTTAATGTTTCACCAAAAAAAAAAAATTCGTCTAAATGAAATATTCAGTAGGCTGGTTTCTACCGAGGTTATATCACAAGTTCAGTAGGTACGACTTGACATTAAGCTACGAATCTTAGGAACAAAACTTTTCCTAAGATTCGCATATTTTTTTGTATGTTTTTTATTTTTATCGTTATTTAGTATTCATAGCTATTTTTATGGTAAAAAATGTAAAAATTGTAAAAAGGCAGTAGGTTTTAAGTATACATATTGTATTTATTCTTATATTATTCTCGTATTGAGTGCTGTGTTTCAATAAAATAAAAATAGAATATAATAAAACCTATTTACTAATTTTAAATAAAAATTCTCATTTAACAAATACAAATATAAAGCACTAGCTGGTGCCCGCGACTTCGTCCGCGTTGAACGATGAAAAGTACCCTATGTCCTTTTTGGTGTCTCAGACAACGTGTATGCAAAATTCTGTCTGAGTAGTTTTTGCATGAAAGAGTTACAAACATCCATACATCCATACATCCATACATCCATACATCCATACATCCATACATCCATACATCCATACATCCATACATCCATACATCCATACATCCATACATACTTTCGCATTTATAATATTAAAGTACAGATGATTCGAAAACCGTTTGAACTGTTAACAATCTTTATTAGTTGGTCGTACAATGTAATGTTCATAACTCAATGGTCTTATATGAAAACTTACTATAACTCCCGCCATTCCTCAAGAGAACAGCCGACGACTTCCTCTTTTAGAAACACTACCATCGTTCAAACAGTAACTAAGGCGTACCGAAAACTAAACTATTAACAATTAGTACTATTAACTAAAGGAAAACTTAGACATGATTTCACAGAAAAAGGTTCAGAAAGAGGAAGGTCGTAAAACTGAAACAAATCTTAGCTGTTTTCTTGCTCTGTCACAAATGTCATGCAATTTGAGTAATTCACTTTTTTTTAAACTTTTTTTTACAGTTATTTTCATATGTATATAGGTAATTTTAGTTTTTACTTAATAGAAACTTTTAGCGTCTTTTGTTTTCTTTAAAACTATTAGAAACTAGTATCAGAAAACAATTTTAAACACACTGTTGTGTTAAAAAAAAAAAATGTTTTAAATAATAAAATAATTTATATTTCTTACATTACTGGAACGCAATTTTAGTGCATTTGTTATCAGCGTCATACACTCCGTCGGGTTAACTAAGTTTTTATACTCGTAGTTCACTTTCCGGAAATTCACAAACGGCTGAAAATTGTCCCAGATTTATTTAAAAAAAAAAAAAATAGGAAATAAGTTTATTTATCTTACAAAAAACGAACGCTTTTTTATGCTCCATTATTATATTTAAAAAAATTTAAAAAATTAATCCTTTGTGTAATGTTATAATAAAAAATAAATATAATTCACTCTTTAAACAAATCGAGATTAAATGAAATTGGCAAATGTCCTCTCGGTCAATTTACTCTCAGCACTCCCATTCATCCGCCATTACCGACTGTGTAAACAAAAAAAAAATTGAGGCAAATAAACAAAAATAAAAAGCGGGCCACGAGATTTAGCAAGCCATTAATTCCCGTTCCTTTTAAAAGGAGAATTAACATTTAATGTTGAACGTATCTCTGACCGGATAGGGCTATGAATATTAATAAGTATTAATCAATATAAATCGGGTGAGACGAGCCGAGGGAACGTGGCCTAGAGCGGCCGCCTATCACACCGTACACGTATCAAGCAATTACAATTAATTTAAAATCTACTCTATACTATATTTTTTTTTATTTTTTTTTTATTTATTTTTTTTCAATTTATTAAGATACACCAACAATACACATGTTAAAGTTATTTATGATATAATGATTCACAGAGTATTTAATCAATAAAATATGAAATAATAGGATAGTATTTTTGAATATTTATTTAAATAAAGCAGTTTTGATATGTAAAGCACACAATAAACTACTAAATAATAATAAAGGAATCGTTGGATCCTAAATTTACAAGAACATTGACAGAATGCTTTTAAAATGGCTGTTATGACTGAATAAACTTATCATTAATTCGTTAATTTTTTACATAAACATCAGGTATCGTTATTGAGTATATGAGAAAAGTTACAATAGATTGAAACGAGTTTAGATCTTGTAGACATTTTTTTTTTAAATTTTCATTCTTTTCAGAATCTATTTCAAATATCACTTGTCAAAAAGTATTTTAGGCTAATTTAAAACTTATATCATATCTATATAACAATGTTACAATAAAGTTAAATGAATCTTAAATTTATATATTGGAAACTACAATTTTACGTTTTTTTCATATCTGTGTGATTGAGGTCTGCACAGGGTCTGCGTCACCTTCACTCATCAAGGTCCTACAATTTCGAAATTTCGATTGAAACCAAACATTTTAATGATTAATTTGAACCAAATACCCAACCTGTTTTTGGAAACATTATACTGACCCTCTGTATTAAATATTTATTTCAAGTGGTACTTCTGAATATTATTCTATGAACCCTGAAATACAGAATAGTGATTGACAATTTCTTTATCGAGGTTTTTTTTAAAGTTAATGTGTGACCTATTGACAGACATATGAGACTTTTTAAAATTTCGCTAGGTATATGAAAAAATATACCAAGAAAAATTTACAGCTCTCCATACTACTTATGTGTCCTGTACACTGCCACTGCAACTTATTTATCCGCTAGCTTATTGTCGGTAACTTTCGTACGTCTACGGATCTCCTCATTTCTGATTCGATCTCTCAATGTAACCCCTAACATAGCCCTCTCCATAGCTCGTTGAGCTTTCTTACAAGGCCTATAGTTAGAGACCACGTTTCAGCGCCATATGTCATCACTGGCAACACACATTGGTAGAAAACTTTTGTTTTGAGACACTGAGGAATTTTGAAGCAGAAGAACTTAGCTATACTTAGCTTAGCTAAACTATAAAAAAATCATCTTTTTTATTTATTTTATTTATTTATTTAGATCCATAAATTTAAAAAATATATATTATAGATTATATACAAATAGGCCTAAAGAATCATAAAAATTATATTTTTACATTTATTAATTAATTAAAATAATAATAATAAGACCAAAAAAGAAAATGAAGAGATTATTCTATAAGTGATAAAATTAATTTTTCAAAAGTAATTGGTCAATTTTCTTTTTATAAGAATTCAAATTGTTGGAAAATATGTGAATATAATTCAGAATGTTATTGTAGTGATACTTAGAACGATGAAAGAAGGAATTTTTACAATGATTAATTCTACAATAGGGATTATGAAATGTATCTTTTGATCTTGTTCTGAATTTTGGTACATTGAACTGAATACATTCTAAAAGTGAAGAAGGATCGATGTGATTATTTATTATTTTATATAAGAAGAATGCGTCAATATAAGATCGCTTATCCTTTAAAGAATGTAGTTTGTGTCTTGAATGAAGCGTTTGTTTTATAGTCAGTGAATATATTTCCTATTTTATAATCTAATGATTTTAAGAATTTATTATACAGTATTTCTTTAATATAATTTCCAAATATATAGTGCTGTACCTAAATAGGTTGTTTGTCAATAAGAAAATAATAAAAAAACATTTATTGGCCTGTATGTATGTATAATTCAGTTTAATTAGGTTTGATGCGGTGTTGCCATATTTCGTTTCATCTTAACCGATGACGCTACATAATTCTTAGGCTCGAGTTCACCAACAGACGGTTATTTTTAAACAGCTATTTAAAATTTAAACAGCCGTTTAATAATATTTTGTTGATCATCATTGCTAAACTGCGGGTTGAACGCCCTAAACATCTGATTAACTTAATGATTAATCTGATGTTTAGGGCGTTTAACCCGCAGTTTAGCGATGGTGATCAACAAAATATTATTAAACGGTTGTTTAATTTTTAAACAGCTGTTAAAAACTTACCGTCTGTTGGTGAACTCGAGCCTTATTATACTGAGCTTAAAACCATTCGTCTTGTTTGCATTTTTTTCCACAACAAGTTACCATAAATAGTAGTCTCTTTTTATCGGAATCCCTTATTATGGTACCCTTTAATTTAGTGTTAAGAACAAATTGGACATCGTCAGTGGAGATAACGACACGATCGGGCGACGATTCAAGCAAATTGCCGCCAATAAAGTGTGATCAGCGTGCAACAGGTTTTGTTAAAAAAATACAGGACGCTCGGCAAAAAAGTGTGCGAGTTTTGCAATCGATCAATCCCCTTAGAAAAGACATTGAAACCCAAAATCCGTTTCCCTCTTAATGTAATACAATGTTGACTATAAAATTTTAGTCATTTTAGCAATGTCGCGTATCATGACTTGTGTATTAATATTTTTAATAGGTATATATACACAAAAAACTATTATTTTTATTTTAAATGATTTTTGTTTTATTATTTAAACTAGCTGGTGCCCGCGACTTCGTCCGCGTTGAACGATGAAAGGTACCCTATGTTCTTTCTGGTGTCCCAGACAACGTGTATGCAAAATTTCATGATGATCGGTTCAGTAGTTTTTGCGTGAAAGAGTCACAAACATCCATACATCCAAACATCAGTAATGTAATAATTTATAATTTATTTAAAAAAAAAAATATTAGTGTGGTTTTATTTTTTAATTTTATATAGTTTTTTTTTCCTATAAATATTATTTTGCCGCACCGCATTAATAATAAAATCGTTTTAGGGAGTTGAATTTTATTCTGTTTTAACATTTTCGTAAAAAAAACTGGTATTTCGTATCATTAGTAAGTGAAAATGTATATTAATAATTTATATATTAATAATTCACAACCTGAATTTTCAAAATTAACACACAACAAACGAAACAGTACTCTGAAGTCTAACTTAAGCCAAATATCGTCAATAATTAAATGTGTAACGTATGTTTATAGCGTGTGAATAATAATAATAATTAGGATCGCAGGCTAGCATTATTGTGTCGAGGTGTGAACCGGGACTACTAGTTAGCAATAAACGTTGTGTTCACATCGTTTTGCTGCCAATTAACAGTCATTAGGTACTGGTTTGAATATGCTTCCAATCGATTTACTCAGCTGGATTGCCGATGGTCGCATTCGATTATTAAATACTAGCTGGTGCCCGCGACTTCGTCCGCGTTGAACGATGAAAGGTACCCTATGTCCTTTCTAGTGTCCCAAACAACGTGTATGCAAAATTTCATAATGATCGGTTTAGTAGTTTTTGCGTGAAAGAGTCACAAACATCCATACATCAAAACATACTTTCGCATTTATAATATTAATTAAATTAAATTAAAGTACGGATTTTATAGATAAAGTTTTTTAAGTATATTTTTATCGCTATGGCTTAATAAAAAATTCAAAAATTGTAAACAAAAAATATTTAAAAGAATATTTATTAAATATCATTGCAGAGAGAATTTATGTCTTTTTAATTTTGTAAGACCAAACCATCTCAAAAAAAAAACCCACCATAAGCTTTTGTTATACCATTACATTAATTTACTTTTAAATTATGGAATATTACATTTTGGTTTTTTTGGTTTTAAACTGTACATTTAAAATAAAGTTTAAAAGATAATTTTATAAGTAAATTAATGTAGAAAGAAACTTGTATTGGTGTTTATTTACGTTCACGTTACAAACTTTCTTAATTTTGTGCTTTTATGTTTACAGTAATATGCAATATACAACTTTAAGTACACACAAACAAACTCACACTCTCATTTATAATACTAGTTAGGACATTATTGTGATTAACATGATGCAGTGTGTATGTATGACAAAATTGTCTTGTAGTAGAAATAATATTTGGTTTTTATATAAAAAAAAAACACTCATTGTTCGCGTAATTAAATAACAAATCAAAGTTAATCAGTGGGAAAATGTGAAACATAAATGGCGTCGCATTAAGCGTCCGCATTTTAAATAACTAATTGTAATTTCCTTCGTTCAGTCCACGAACGCAGTATAAAAATAACTGGTAAGTACTAAGGCTCGAGTTCGCCAACAGACGGTTATTTTTAAACAGCTGTTTAAAATTTAAACAGCCGTTTAATAATATTTTGTTGATCATCATCGCTAAACTGGGAGTTGAACGCCCTAAACATCAGATTAATCATTAAGTTAATCAGATGTTTAGGGCGTTTAACCCGCATTTTAGCGATTGTGAACAACAAAATAATATTAAACTTCTGTTTAAATTTTAAACAGCTGTTTAAAAATAACCGTTATTTAGACAATAAAATTATTTTTTTAATAATTATTAAGAGTATTTAAGTCATTAAGTGTCACATAAAAATGCGTGTGTAATTTCTTAGCGAATAGAAATATTAGAATTTTCAATATTTAAAAATCCGTTCAGTAATTTTTGTATGAAGTAATAACAAGGAAACATCTTCGCCATTAATAATAAATATTTATATAATATTAATAATATTAGTTGTCAATGTAAATCTGTTTTTTGTACTTTAAAAAATTTTTTAAAAAAATAAGAGAAAAATAAGCAAAGTATCACCTAAACACAATCCGTACTAATATTATAAATGCGAAAGTATGTTTTTATGTATGGATGTTTGTAACTCTTTCACGCAAAAACTACTGAACCGATCACAATGAAATTTTGCATACACATTGTCTGGGACACCAGAAAGGACATAGGGTACCTTTCATCGTTCAACGCGGACGAAGTCGCAGGTACCAGCTTGTATAATTTAATTCTAGTTTTCTTTATAAATTCAATAGCTTCAATGCCCGACATTTTCTATATTGCTGATGTATTATGTCTGTACAGAATTCATAAAGCAGTTTTTACATCTTCTGTCTATTATGAAAATATACAAGCCTTTCTCTTCAAGTTAAGAACTGTTTTTTTTTTGTTTAGTTGAAATCTCAATTGTTTTGCATTTTAAAGAATTTCCCTTAAAAATAGGAGAACACTCACTGCTGTTTAATGTTTACGTGTAATGAAGTCCGTTATCTTAATTTGAAGTCGGATCCATTTGCATTTGATTTGTTTGCCGGCGTATTTTATTTATTCCGTATCTAACGTCAAGGTTTCTTGTTTTTAATGTTAAATGCATTTACTTACTTTACTAACTATTTCTCGTACCTACTTACTTATTAAATAATTAATTACTAGTTAATGGATTTAAATTATTTTCAATTATTATATTTTGTTCATTCAACTAGTAGGGATAAATCGTTTTATTTTTATTTATCCTATCAGTGAGGATAATTTTCCAAATGTCTGAGTTTAGTATAACAATGAATATTTGGGGCTTTATTAGGTAGGTACCACATATTATGCCCTCTCTCTCTCTCTCTCTCTCTCACACACACACACACACACACACATACATTAAAATTTTCAATGAAGTGCTTAAAATCCTTTTCACTTAAATAAACCGTGTGTTAAGAGTTCGTATTTAACGGCAACAAAATATTGCAAAAGCATTTGTTGCTCGTTCATTTACTTGGCGCTCCCCAACGAAAAGGAAGGAAGTGTAATTTCTCGATAGCGATCTCGGAAGCAGCATTGGCGAGTTGAATGTCCTAAACAAATTGCCGTTATAAGAGAGAAAAAATCGTGTTCAAGGAACACGTCTGAGAATATAAGTGCTTGGAGTGTATTACGAGTTGACTGCCATAATTAAACTCTGGTTTGTTGATAAAGGATAATTTTAATTGCTAATGACTGGCCGAAATAATGATAGAACCAAGAGATCGTAACACACCTCTGGTTACAACCAATAATGGTCGTTATCTATACCATTAATACTGGTTATCTATAGGAACTGCCGCTCTGTTTTGAATCCCAGTTGGATCTTTTTTGAGTATTCCAACTCGAAGACTACGATTAGTGATTCGAAAATATAATTATATGAAATCTTGCAACATCACAGTGGACTTTCGTGTTGAAATTGCCTCCTCACAGACAGCAGAAGTAAGACTTAATATTGTAATTTAAGTATATATAGTCTTAGTTCTAGTAACCCTTTATATTTGTACATGTTTGTCCAAAGCATGATTCATAATATTTTCTACCAAACATACTAAGACTGAAGTCACTGAAATTTTACTCAGGAAGTTTTTTATTACTGGAGTTAATTATTATGATTAAATATACTCATGGTTTATGACTATCTCATAGATATTTCGGTTGATCAGAGCGAGATAGCTGAAGGGATTCTGAGTCGGTTCATTATCATTAAGAACGACCCAGAGAAGGAAAGGCTTCTAGTGAAAATTGGATTCTGAGTACACAGAATGAACTTTAGCATTATGAACTTTCGCCATATAAAATCCACTTATAAATAAATATTAAATATCTTCACACATTCCACACAGCACCATCTAGTTCCACATTAAGCAACTAATGCTTGTATTATGGATACCAGACAGTTGATATACTATATAGATTACTTTTTTTTGTAAATACGTACATATTATAAATAGAAAACATCCATGACTCAGGTACAAAGGTAAAATGTTAACACATAAACATTCGCCCCTAGCGGGATTCGAACCCGCGACCGTTGGTTAACAGCTAGGGTTACTAGCCACTAGACCAAACGTGTCATCAAATGTACTTATGAATGTATATTTTAATTTTTCATTTATAACCTTATCTTTTATAACCTAAAGCATAAGTGTGAAGTTTGAACAAGTACTAAAGTCAGATTCTTTTTTGTTTTCTCTTAAGTGCTTTCAAGTTTTTTTTATTGTTTTACTTGTCTGAATTCTGTTTTCCAGTAAAAGTTTTTTGGCTGCAGCTCAAAAAGTAATATGATCAAGTACGATAAATAATTTGGAATTATATCATTTTGTTGTGTTTTAATGTTAATAAATATGAATTAATGGTTATCAAATAAATGTGCAGTCTAATAAGTTAGGTCACAAAATACAATTTCGTCATAAGGGCAACAACAAAACACATTTTCTTTTCATAACAAAACCAATTTAGTTTTAATAATTTTAGGTAATTATTATAGGTAATCTATACATCTATACTTTACTAATATAATAAAGAGGGAAGATTTGTATGCTTGTAACGAATAAACACAAAAACTACTGGGTAGATTTTAAAAATTCTTTCACCTATAGGAAGCTACTTTGTCATCGAGTAAGATAGGTTATCTTTTATAAAGTTACGCGGACAAAGTCACATGCAACAGCTGGTTATTTATAACATAATGTTTGTAAAGACTAAGGCTCGAGTTCACCAACAGACGGTTATTTTTAAACAGCTGTTTAAAATTTAAACAGCGGTTTAATAATATTTTGTTGTTCACAATCTCTAAACTGTGGGCTAAACGTCCTAAACATTAGATTAATCATTAAGTTAATCAGATGTTTAGGGCGTTTAACCCACAGTTTAGCGATGGTGATCAACAAAATATTATTAAACGGCTGTTTAAATTTTAAACAGCTGTTTAAAAATATCCGTCTGTTGGTGAACTCGAGCCTAAGCGGTCTAAGCATCTTTAAGAATAAATATTGGACGTTAAACACCCAAAAAGATCTCACAAAAGCTCAGAGCCAATAAAATCGCCAGGGTTTCATAGGATACCTTAATAATTCATGCGATTAACTAAGAGCTGGTACATAAATAGTGGATTCAGATCAAACACTTTGGGAGAGGCCATCGTGATAAAATATTCAGGGTACCACAAATGCCTTTTACACTGTCAGACCAATATAATATAATATATAATATCTTCACACATTCCACACAGCACCATCTAGATCCACAGTAAGCAACTAATGCTTGTATTATGGATACCAGACGGTTGATATACTACACAGATTACTTTTTTTGTAATTACATACATATTATAAATAAATAAAAAACATCCATGACTCAGGTACAAAGGTAAAATGTTAACACATAACATAAACACGGTCGCGGGTTCGAACCTATCGGGATTCGAACCCGCGACCGTTTGGTTAATAGCTAGGGTTACTAGCCTTTAGACCAAACGTGTCATATCTATATTAATCCTACTAAGATCTGCAGCGCACTTTTTCCTATTACTATAGGACTAATTGCGCTCTTGTCCTATATTTATAGGCTACGGTATCAAATGCTGTATCAATCTGTTATATAAAAAAAAATTATATGTCGTGCTCGCATCGTACTCATTAAATGGTATCGAAGCACATACCGTCAATCATTTTTGCTTCGTTGCTGTTCAATTACGACTTTCCTATTTCATCTTCTATGGATTTTTTATATTTTAGATTTATATCTAAAATAGATTTCACCATATTTTAGATAGGAACAATTTTTAGTTACAATAGGGGAATAGGAATGCGAAAGTGAGTTTGTTTGTTTGTCATACTTTCGTGCCTTAGTATACACGTTGTCAGGGATATCTACAGAAAAGGACATTATTAAAGAATACCTTTTTTTCATCCAGAAAAAAGTACTGAACAATGTTTAATAATATTATAAATCAGATAGATTACTTTGGCGAATTACTTTTGAAAAATTAATTTTATCACGTCTTATAGAATATTCTCTTCTTTTTCTTATTATTATTATTATTTAATTAATAAATAAATGTAAAAATATAATTTTTATAATTCTTCAGGCCTATTTGTATATAATCTATAATATAAATTTTTTAAATTGATCGCTGTATGTAATCTAAATAAATAAATAAATAAAAAATGAAAATTTGTGATCCTCTCGATTTTAGTTTAGTGTGTGCTACATATATAAATACACAAGG
The DNA here is from genome assembly GCA_944738685.1 of Synanthedon myopaeformis. Taxonomy (NCBI): domain Eukaryota; kingdom Metazoa; phylum Arthropoda; class Insecta; order Lepidoptera; family Sesiidae; genus Synanthedon; species Synanthedon myopaeformis. Next base: position 418,514 of record OX122930.1, read on the forward strand.
ACAGCTGTTACATTAGACCAATGTGCAGTAAGTATTTCAACATTACTCGTTTTACTTCTCGTACAGGTGTATGAACTCAACACATCCTCTGCCAAAGGCCTTTGTCTGTGAATCTGAATATTAAACTCCAAGCATAGCTCGTTTTATAGTACGATAAGCAAGTTTGAAACTTATCACTAGGCCAACAGTTAGTGTTCATATCTCTAAAACATAATTATGTACAGTCAACACTTGTTAGTCACAGTAATATATATATATTACTGAATATATTCAATGTCTTAAATATGTACTGTTAACTTATATATATATTTACGAAGTATCTATATATATATATATATATATATATATATATATATATATTAGGGTGTCCCAAAAAAATAAAAGTATTTTTTTTCCAACGCATACCCTCTTATTTTGTTTCAATGATGTCAAAGCTATTATAAATAAAGTTTCACGTATTTAGAACCACGGCAACCCGTGCCGACTTGCATCGAAACATGTCGGTACTTGTTTACTAAGGCCCGCGGAAGCCAACGTATTGATGTGCTTGTTGTTGCTTGTTTGTTTGATTAGTAAACGCATTGTTTTCATTCAGTCAACATGTCAATGGAGTTACGCAGTTTTAAAAAGGGGATATTTTTAATAGGGGACGTAAAACATCAAATTGCCGGTTCAAAACTTCCCTCTAATGGACAGGTACTGGCAGTTCTGTTCTATAATATTCGAGAAGTTAATTTAAGTGTCAATGAAAGCGCCAATCTTACTATTCGTGAGTGCATTATTTACTGGGAAAAGGCACGTATACCAACTAAATCTTTACCAAACTGTGTTAAAAAACTAGTTAACTTGTACCATGTTTGGAGAGATTTGCAAAAAAATGCAAATAAAACTCAAGGCGTGTTTGTGCAGCGTCGGCGAGAATTTATTTCAAACTTAAATGATTTGTTTGATCTCGCACACGCCGATGCCCTTAAATTAATGAGGATTAATGAAGATAAGATCTTCCTGCAGCGCCAGAGGGAGCCAGGTCGGCCTGGTCACTTAGCTGGAGTGGATAAAAAACTGGCTGAAAAGGAGGAAAAGGCCTACATTAGAAACATTGACGAGCAAAAGCGACGTGATAAATATCTGTCATCCTTAACTCCTTCATCACCTCCTTATGAACCACTACAAGAAAATTCGTCTTTTGAATCTGAAATAATGGATTTGCAAGAAAACTTGCCCACCTTTACCGAGAGCACACAGTCTAACACTTCTATGAGGAAAAATTTCATAACTTCGAAATTAGTGGCAGCTTTAGATAGGTGTCAGTTAAGTATGCGAAATTCTGTATTTATTATTGAAGCAACTATTGAAGCGCTTGGACATAACACTGACGAATATCCTATAAGTAAGTCCTCAATTCAAAGAATTCGTACAGAAAAGCGAAAAGAGCGCGCAGAAGCTATAAAAGTTGATTTTCAAAACGAGGTACCGGATACTGTAACTGTCCACTGGGATGGCAAACTCTTACCAGCTTTAGATGCACGAAAATCTAAAGAAGAACGTTTACCGATAGTTATTTCGTACGATCATAAAGAACAACTCATCGCTGTGCCAAAATTAGAGAACTCTTCAGGAAGCGAACAGGCACAGGCAGTTTGGAACGCTATGATTGATTGGAATCTTGAAGATAAAGTGCAGATTCTCTGTTGTGATACTACTGCTTCCAATACAGGTCGTATTAATGGTGCCTGTGTGCTTCTCGAACAGAAAATGAATAGAGAAATGCTCGTTTTTGCTTGCCGTCATCACGTCTACGAGTTGGTATTAAAAGGCGTGTTTGAAGCCAAAATTAGCCAAGTCACTACGAGCCCTGACATTCCACTGTTTAAAAAGTTCCGAGAAAACTGGAAAAATGTTGATCCCGAAAGGATACAGAGTTATTCAGAAAAGCTAGCATGCCTAAAAGTTTCAGAAATTAACGAACTGCTAGACTTTTACCAATCTGAATTAACTAAAAAAATTGCTAGAGATGACTATCGTGAATTAATAGAGCTTTCAATAATATTTCTCGGCGGAGATAGAGAGAAGAAATTTAAGATTCGGCCTCCAGGTGCCATCCACCAAGCTCGATGGATGGCGAGAGCGATTTATTCACTAAAAATAACTTTACTTAGCTCTCAATTTAAAATTTCGAACAAGGACAAGGTAGCTCTATTAGACGTGTGCCTGTTCATCGTGACATCCTACGTGAAGCCTTGGCTGGAATGCACTTTAGCGGTACAGGCACCATACCAGGATTTATGCTTTTTGAAGACCATGAAGGCTTACGAAAGAATCGACAAAAGCATCTCAAAAGCAGCTTTACAGAAGTTCTGCCAGCATTTATGGTATTTAGTAGATGAAGTATCTGTCTTGTCAATATTTGATGATAATGTAGACCAGGAAACAAAAGTAAAAATGGTTGCTAACTTAGTCAAAGAAAACTCATCAGCCTACGGTAAACGCTACATTCCATCGAAGGAAGAACTATGTGGCCCACTTTTCGGTTAGTAGAACTAGTAAAAATATTTGTTTTCTTTTATCACTTTGCTTAGATAACTTATTTCTATCTTTTTCAATTTCAGAGAAAAGCATTGATGATTTTGTGTCAATCAAAAGTAAGGCTGTATTCAATCGACTCAAAATTGATGACAGTTTCCTCAACGAGTGTCCTGCTTCATGGTCGAATAATACCTCGTTTCAACTTGCTAAGAAAAAGGTGCTGGCACTGAGGGCAGTTAACGATACGGCTGAAAGAGCGGTTAAGTTAATGCAAGACTTCCATGGCTTAATTACTGTGGAAGAGGAACAAAAGCAATTTTTATTACGTTGCGTACAAGAACACAGACAGGTATATCCGGATTGCAAAAAGCAAACCTTAAGAAGAAAATTTAGTAAATAATGTTCTTTTAACGATAAATACTTAATAAATATTATATACGGGTAAAACAGTGTTTCATTTACTGAAATACTTCTTAAGTTCTACAACCTCTCTATGGCTTCCATACTAACTTTTCATTCAAAGTTTGACATCAAGTCGGCACGGGTTATCATTATCCGATCGCCGTAATATTTATTATTTAAGTCATTAGGGTCAAATGGAAAAAAAATAAGGGGTATGCGTAACTCCATTCGCAAAAAAAAAATTTGCCCTTATAGCCTGGGACACACTAATATATATATTGTACGATAAGATACTTCGTAACACTCTAAATAATGTCCTATCGAGATGGATTCCCGAGAGTTTGAGTTGTATCTCTATATATATGATTTAAAATGCAGTTGAATAAAATGCTATATGACTCGACAAATCCTAAAATAATACTCCCAACTAAAATATTATTATAGACCCAATTGAACGACGTTCAATTCGTTTTAATAAATTTAATAAAAAAAAAAATGTTAAATTCACATTAATTCCCAATGTATTTCAAAAACCTTTTAGTTAATTTAACTAATAACAAATGGTGCCAAAATTTCTTAATCACAGCTGACACTTTAACAGTGCCTAAACTCATGTCCGAGCCCCCGAACTGAACCCGATCTCGTCGACCCCATAAAACTAGTGAAGTAGTTAATCAAATACATAGTTTTGGGTCACTGTAATCGAGTCCAGAATCCTTTGTTAATAACAACAAAAACACGCCTCCGTCCACTGTGTCACAGAGTAACGAGGAAAGTAATCAAACTCAATCATCAAATTTTTAAAATGAAATATATTCACTGACTATAAAACAAGCGCTTCAAGACACAAACTGCATTCTTTAAAGGATAGACGATCTTATATTGACGCAGTGTTCTTATATAAAATAATAAATAATCACATCGATCCTTCTTCACTTTTAGAATGTATTCACTTCAATGTACCAAAATTCAGAACAAGATCAAGTGATACATTTAATATTCCCTATTGTAGAACTTAATCATTGTAAAAATTCCTTCTTTCATCGTTCTAAGTATCACTACAATAACGTTCTGAATTATATTCACATATTTTACAACAATTTGAATTCTTACAAAAAGAAAATTAATTCACCAATTTTTTTTGAAAAATTAATTTTATCACTTATAGAATATTCTCTTCTTTTTCTTTTTTGGTCTTATTATTATTATTATTATTATTTTTAATTAATAATAAATGTAAAAATATAATTTTTATGATTCTTTAAACGTATTTGTATATAATCTATAATACACTCAGCGGCACGAAAACTTGGCCAACACAGAAATTTGCGATAGTTTGCATTTTAATACTTTTTCATTCATAAATACAAAGCAGGTGTGTTCAATAAGTGTCTCTTTTAGGTTTTTAATCCTTTTTTAATGACAATTAACCGTTTACCTTCCTAATAATTAAGATTAAATAAAACCAAACGTTTTCACAGAAAATCTTAACTTTCAGCGCTCAACTTTAAAACACTAGGAAATGCGGGATTGCTAATTTTTCATTATTTTTTACACATCTTAATATCGGGTAATTCCTCCTCTAGCCATGATAACTGCCTACATTCGATCTGGCATGCTTTGGATAATGCTTTTGACCTCAACTTGCGGTATGTCATCCCATGCGGACCAAGCAGCATTTCGGAGCTCAGCAAGTGTCCGTGGTGGATTGAATTTGTTTTTTATCTTTTTTTAAGCATGTCCCAGACATGCTCTATGGGATTTAGATCAGGACTACGAGCTGGCCACTCCAATTTTTGAATTCTGGCCTCTTGAAGGTATTCATTGACGCAATGTGCGACATGTGGGCGTGCATTATCGTGCATTAGCAGAAATTGGTCTTCGCCAATGAACCCCGAAAACGGTAAAACATGATCTTGAAGGATCTCTTCAATGTATCGAGCAGCAGTTAGCCGGTTGTCGACGATAGCCAACTCGGTACGAGCGTCGGAACTTATTCCTCCCCACACCATTATGGAGCCACCATGAAAACTCACAGTTTGTGTAGTGGTGATGGGTAAAAATCGTTCTCCTCTTTTCCTCCACACTCGTTGTCGACCATCTGGTGCACGTAAAGCTATCCTACACTCGTCAGTGAACAAAACCTTAGCCCACTGCTCGTGGGTCCAGTTGGCATGTTCTTGAGCGAAACGAAGTCTTGCTATTCGATGTTGTCTGAGAAGCTCTGGGCCGCGTGCTGGTCTACGGGCTTTCAAATTAACTTCCTCCATACGTCTTCTCACCGTACGCTCGCTAACATTAACACCTCTCGTGATTTGGAGTCGCGAGCGGATTTCAACTGCAGTGAGGAAGCGATTTCGCAGAATTTCAAGGTTAATAAAGCGGTCATCTCTGGCCGATGTGCATCTTACACCTCCACTACCTGGTCTGCGGGTGTAGCCGCCAGTCTCCTGGTATCGTTTCAATGCATATTGCATTGAAGAACGTGGTACGTTTAGCGTTGTAGCCACTTCGCGTTGTGTCATCCCTTGGTTGACTAATGCCACGGCTTGTGCAACCTGAGCTGGTGTTAAGGGCATTTTTTTTCGTTTTTTAGCACCTTCGTTTATTGGATTAAAAGCACAAAATGACCGATGTTTGGTAACTGAATAGTACACAATATTAAAATACGGAGTTTAAAAATTCAACTTAGTCGCTCAAATGACTCGATTCATCTAAAGCTTAAAACAAATGTCAAATTGCACTCAAATATAATAAATTACCCTCTTGAACTAATCGGAAGTATTTTTTCGTCTCACCCTCATACCAAAAAATTTATTATAAACACTAACAACTTTGTTATCGCAAGATAAGCGCTTGGCCAAGATTCCGTGCCGCTGAGTGTATATATTTTTTAAATTTATGGCTGTATATAATCTAAATAAATAAATAAATAAATAAAATTGTCTGCATTTGACACTGTTCTTTGAAGTGAAAACTTGAACACGCCCTAAAGGACTTAGGCAGTGCGGTAGTAACCACCTCTTTAAAGAAGACCACCGTGAAGTAACAGCATCTGTGCTGTTATCATTCGTTGAGCGAATAAGTGATGCCAGAGTCCATTTTCCTAACTCTTCTTAATCTTTAATCCTAATTTAATAATAATGTATTTTAAGTGGATTTTAAACGAATTAATTGATTGATTTTAAACCATAAAATTAATACATAGAAGAAATTCACATGAGTAAAAGTTTAAGTACTGAGTATTTCAAACACTGCTTGTTAGTTAGTGTGTATTTTTAATACTGTATAATTTAAGCCATTAATTTAGACCTCTTTCCCTGAAGTAACATCAAGTGATAAATTAACCTTAATATTTTTGAAATTTTTTGAAACAAATTTTGTTGAAAAAAATCGTAATTTAATAAATGAAAAAATAGTTAAATACTTAAATATACTAAAATATGTTCGCTTAAAGTTGAAAAAACCCATGAAAAGCTTTTATTTTTAAATAAATTTTATTTTTTTATTATAATAAAGTTCTTACGTTTCATTAATAATTCTTGCCACACCTTTGCTGGGGCTGACATCATAATTATCTTCAGCCTATAAGCGTCTACTGTTGGACATAGGTCTTTTAAAGTCATCGGTCTAGCGAACAGATGGTCAGCATACGAATTATAAGAATTTAAGTATTTGTTAAACCACGAGAACTTATACTTTGTATTAATGATTTAAGCGTGGTATAATATTGAATATAAAAAACACACATTATTAATATTTCCATTTTTGAAAGGCATAATGCGTTTCTCAGTCAAAAATACTAGACGTATTATTCCTACTAAGGTCACCATATGACGTTGCTCGTGTTAATAGGCTACTATTAACCGTCAAATTGACCATTAGCCTGCCTACAGGCATTTATTAAAAAACAACATTATTACATATATAATAATAAATAATAATAAATAAATATCTTCTCACATTCCACACAGCACCATCTAGTTCCGCAGTAAGCAACTAATGCTTGTATTATGGATACCAGACAGTTGATATAATACATAGATTACTTTTTTTTTTGTTAATACATACATATTATAAAATATAACAAAGGTAAAATGTTAACACATAATTATTTGCCCCTAGCGGGATTCGAACCCGCAACCGTTTGGTTAACAGCTAGGGTTACTAGTCACTAGACCAAACGTGTCGTCAAAAACTAGAAACTTAATAATAGAAACTTTCATTATAAATAAATTAAGCCCGGAAAAAACGGTTTAATCGTAACTAAAGTGGCATTCGTAAGTTCACAGGTAATAGAAACAATGGTCCCAAATCTCTTGAAGAACCCCAAGAGACCAAATAATTGATAAGGTTCACATAACGTGCAGCCGTAAGTTTCAAAGTTATGTGGGGGACAGACAAGCAAGAAGTGTGAACTTCCACGCGTTCCTACTGATAGGACTCCTTAACTTATGGGGCCGAAATCATGGGATGAATATCCGATCAGACCACAGTGTAGTGTGTGTTGTTTAAATTGGTCGTGTTTCAAAATTGTCAAAAGCGTAAATAAGGTTTCATAACGCCGTTTATGTAAACTTTCAAAAGAATAAGCAATTTGGAAATATCACTTAATTTACCTATTATTATGAAGTTGAAGGTGGAATGATGTATCTAAGAAGACTGAGCCCAATGCATTCGGCTTATGATTTCTTACTATGATAAAATAAATATTTATTTTAATTTTTCTACTTATACTTTAAGTTATATTCAGAAGAAAATTCATCAAAATCGGTTCTTTAATAGTGCGTGAATCACATTATTAAAGAACTTATTAAGAAACACTTAACACAATATTAAGTTAAAGTATGAACAGAAAAACAGTCAACTACTCTAAGTTATCCTTTGATTATTTGGTCCAATCAAAGGATTAATTCCTTTGATTGGACCAAAACCATTTGTCTAATGATATCGCAATGGTATCCCAACGTACATAGGTATAAAGAGATTGCTAGTTTGCCAATTCTACTAAGGAGTATTATTAACTCAGAAACAGGTCACTAGGTAACTATATATTAGGCAAAGAGGGTAACAACTTCAATTTTATTGCACTTGTGACTTCCAATTGTGGATATTCGAACCAACGTGCATATTGTATATAAGTACTCATATTTGAATAGAACAGAAGTAGCAATTTTTGAATTCGATAGCCTTTTTAAGTCTTCGGAACATTAATTTTCGAACAATGTACTATCTGCGCCAACCTGCGGCTCGCGAGCCACGTGCGGCTCTTTGAAGGGTTACTTGTGGCTGTCTGTCTGTCTGTCTGTCAATAGGTCACACCTTAACTTTAAAAAAACCTTAATAAAGAAAATGTCAATCACTATTCTGTAATTCAGGGTTCAAAGAATAATATTCAGTAGTACCAATTGAAATAAATATTTTATGCAGAGGGTCAGTATAATGTTTCCAAAAACAGGTTGGGTATTTGGTTCAAATTAATCATTAATATGTTTGGTTTCAATCGAAATTTCGAAATTGCAGGACCTTGATCACACAGATATGAAAAAACTTAAAATTGTAGTTCCCTTTTAATTCTTGTGCTATTGTATTTTAACAAGACATTATCGTTACATACTCGTATGTGTTTCAAAATGCCTTTTAAATTACTGACAACAAATATGAAAGACTAATGCCCGGTTTCTGAAGTTCTCAGATGAATTCTAACTAACTATTGATTTGTTATTTTTTTTTTATTATCTTTTAAATACGTATTTAATTGCGGCTCATGAAAAATTTCAAATTTTGAAAAATTGCTCGGACTATCAAGGAGCTTGTCCACCCCTGATCTATATTATTATTTTAAAGAGATTTAAAGAGAGTTTTGAATAAACTCAAAAACTACTGGACCTATTTTGAAAATTCTCACCCCTATAGAAAGCTACATTATCATCGAGTAACTTAGGCTATATTTTATAAAGCTAAGCGGACGAAGTCGCGTGCAACAGCTAGTTACCAATATAATGTTAGTAACTCAATAAAGCAAAAATGGCTGAACGGATTTGTATGAAATATGGCACACAGATAGTTTATTATCTAGATTAACATATATGATACTTTTTATCTTTAAAAAATTTTAGGTAATCGAGGGATTTTCATAAAAATTGCGGAAACAGCTAAGTAGTGGGTTATATAATATCTAAAAAAGTACACCCAATCCAAGTTACAACCTTTAATTCCAGGGATATACAAAATACACTCTTAAATATATCCTTAAGGCTACTTTGATTATTTCGATTCACCTATAACAATAATTCTCGACGATCGAATGTCAAGACTAGCGGCCATGTGTTCCAGGCACAACATTTTTTTCTCCCCGGAACCGGAAGTGGGCTCGCCACCCGCCTAATGGATTGAGAGGGACGATAAATATCAGGAAGATATTGAAAGTTTCTTATTATGAGCCTCTTGTTATATTTATGATATGGCGTTATTTCTTAAGGGTCAACGCTCTTTCTAGTAAATCATTCTATTCAGAAAATTGAAATGACTTCATACATAATGCATAGTAGGTAGTGCATTTGTAAGAACTTAAGATAAATGTCGTGACTAGAAACATGGGAGAGTGGCCCGTATGCCTTTATTATCTAACAGCAGACGATTTGCGACCAAGTTGCGACAGGCGAAAACATTCAATCAATATGTGCAATATTACACTAAATCGTGTTTTTGGTATCACGTAACTCATAACAAAGGTGTCGTTTGCGATAAGGCCTCTTACGGATAATAACTAAAATTAAAGTGCAACATTTGCCAGTCAAATTGTAAAATTGCCAGTCTATGTGTCTTTTATAAGATGTACTTCGGAGAGTGTGCTCAGGAGCTGCATGAGCTCATACCGCCTTCCCCTTTCTTCCATCGGACATACAGACAGACGTACAAGTGGTTACCATCCTCATCTTGTCGATATCCCTCTATTTCACACTGAGCGCTTTAAAACATCTTTTATAATGCGCACTGCCAACGTTTGGAACTCCTGACCTCATATAACCCAATTCTTTTCAAAGTACGAGTGAATAGGCATCTTCTGGATGAGCTTGCTCCATCTTAGGCCTCATCTTCGCTACACAGTTGGTTGTTGGCCAAGAGCAAACCCATCTTTAATTTAAAAATAAAAAAAAACTGTATGGCAGCACACGCGATTGCAAGTCGTCTGCTGTTAGATAATAAGGCAGCCGGATAGCTAACGCAGTTGAGCTGTTCCATCTATCATCAATTAGGCCATTGTTCTGCATGCCTTCCTATACTTAAAATAACAAAAAAGGAAATATCACAGTTAATTTTATATTTAAACATTTTTTGCATAATTCAAAGGCATTCAATCGAATTTGAAATGAATGAATATTTTTTTTTTTATTGAATTGAATTGAATTTGAATTGTGGTAATTTTAAGTTGCTTAACTTTTGAGTTATATTTTTTTTTTTGCTTTATTTATACAAGTAAGTATAAATAAAGCAAATCTGTTCGCGCCAGTTTAATAAGTTATTAAACTGGAACTATTATTTAAAATTATAAATCAAACTGATTCAATTGTATACACTCGATGGTGTAACAAACACTTATCATTTGTGCTTAATAATATTTTATGTAATAACATAATCAAAAGCACTTATCATTTGTGTCTAATTATTAGTGGCTATAGACGCCAATAACCCTGTGTTTATTGGCTTCTGTAGCCAATAAACACAGGGAACACTAGGAACTCCAGGGATACAAGCGTGCTGTATAACAATATTGTTAAACAGCACGCTTACGCTTGTTGTATAGTAATATTGTTGTTATATAATATTGTTGAAACAATATTATATTATATATATAATAAAGTATAGGATTAGGTGATGGTGGGGTTTATGGCTCAGTTATTCCTTACACACGCTTTGATATCTGCGTTATTGTGGCTTCCTAGTAAATACTGGAATGAAGCATAGAACCTGCTACTAACACTCATACTTCATATATTATTTGGTGTGGCTAGTATTAAATTAATTTAATTAATGTTATTATAAAGATATTATATTAAAGTTGATAAATATAAATTATATACAAATTAACTAGCTATTGTACGCGGCTTCGCCCGCCAAACTATAAAATATAGCCTATGTTACTCGCTGATAATATAGCTTCCCAACACATGAAAGATTTTTTCAAATCGGTCTAGTAGTTTCGAAGCCTATTCAATTCAAACAAACAAATCTTTCCTCTTTATAATAATAGTATATATACAAAACTTAAAACCTAACTAATTATTTTCAAAAAATACTTATAAATAATTTAATTATAAATAAAGCCTTTGGTAGATGGAAAAGTGGCCAGAATACCCCGTTGGATGTATATGCTTATCTTCTGGGCAAAGAAAGAGCCAGCTCCTTGTAAAGTCCTTGTAATGTTATTATTAAATTTAAATATTATTAAAATATATATTTATAAATATAAAACCTAGTATAACTATTTAAAAATATTATCACAATCATCTACCTATATGTATTTATTAAAAGTCACTGATCATAATATCTGATGCTATTCATAAAGTAAGTTTTTGGATGTGTAATGTGTGGCATAGAATTAATTTCCTTAAAAGGGGCACATAATTCATTTATATCCAACAAAAGTGTACACAAAGACGAGTGATGACGGTCTTGGAATTCTTGTGTGCCCACATTAGGGGCTTAGACTAAGTTTACCCCTACTAATATATTGTTAACCTGTACTAATTAAACCACATTATATTATTTCGGACTAAATAACGGACTTATACATTTCAAAACCAAATACTTGTAGTCTCAGAATGTCAATATCTCAAAATGCGAAGAAAGTTGTAGAATAAAGAAATAAAAGGTCGGAATATCATTGAAATGTAAATGTAAAATGTATTTTAAATGTAAAAATAGACTATAATTGGTGTGAGTTTTAATAGTGTTTTTAAATTTGACATGTAGGTATTATTAATTGTATATTTGTCATAGTTGCTTTTATATAGTATATCCCTATATATAATTTGAAAAACGGCTAATGTAATTGACTACTTTTTATTTGTACAACTTAATATTTGCACACCTGTACCCAGGTAGAAAACTTGTACTATAAAACTATATACTGTAACTGTAACCACTGTAACCAAGTATTCTAGCAAATAAATGCATTATTATTATTATTATTATTATTGAAATTTAAAAAATTAAGCACATAATTGGAATCAAATAAAAGACGAATAAAAAAACTCCTCAGTGTCCTAAAACAAAAGTTCTCGACCAATGTGTGTGTCAGTGATGACATATGGCACTCAACCTGATTTTTCTCATTTCTATTATGTGACATGTTATAACTAGCAACCCGTTCCTGGCTTCGCCGTGGGTTCAATTTTTTTTATATACACAAACCATCCTAATCAATATCCTTTGCGTAGTTTAGGAAGAGTTAGCGACTATATAGACAGGCAGACGCGGAAATCTACTTCAAATTATACTATATAAAGATAAATAAATTGGAACAAACAATTATAATATTATTTTTTTAAATAATGTATTATTTTTAAAAAATCTTAAAGGGTTGGATTTTCTTTTTAAATAAAAATACAAAATTTTGAATTTGTAACGAACAGAGAAGCAGGTATATAAAAGGCCACCGTCAAAGGCCACCCACGTTGCGATGCACGATCCGCGATATTTCTCCTCTCTCCGTATAAATTTGCTAATACAATTTTGCCTCACGACTTATTACGCCTTCGTGTAACCTAACATTAGCCTCTTCTGATTAATTGAAATCCATATTGCGTTATTTATTGTTAACTTAACAACTTTAATAACCAGGTTTAACAATATAATTAATATGTCCACTTTCTTGCGCAGCTACTTGTGGAGTAGTAAATTTTTATATGCATTAATGTCTCTGTATGACATTCATTATAGTCTAAATAATTTCATGTAAATTGATTTTTATTTTATGTAAAATATATCTCGTTTCAAAACTGTTTTTTTTTTGTAGTGAAATTTGAATGACCAAAGCTATAAAGAATCCTGAACTTTGAATGCTCAAAGCTTTAAGAGCTTTAGGTAAATAGTTTCTTACAGGGTCAACTGACACTTCCCGTGTCCTTAGGTGACCTTACCTTTTGATTATGTTAGAAAAAAAGTACAAAGAAGTATAAAATAAGCAATTCAACAACTGTTTAGCCATTGCTTGCGGCTTCTCAAATATTAAAGCGACAAATGAAAAAAAAAAAAAATAAAAAAAATAAAAAAAAAAGTTTTATTACATTTTGTATTTTTTTTGTATTTGGATATTCTCTTGAAGTCTAGCATCTTAAGTATGAACTTATTTTTTTTTAATTAAACCTTCTTCGGTAGCTACCTCACTTATGTATCTTGGAAAATATAATAATTAATGAAAATATAAATATCACTTTTAAAAATATATCAAATAACTAGCTGGTGCCCGCGACTTCGTCCGCGTTGAACGATGAAAGGTACGCTATGTCCTTTCTTATTTCCTAGACAACGTGTATGCAAAATTTCATGGTGATCGGTTCAGTAGTTTTTGCGTGAAAGAGTTACAAACATCCATACATCCAAACATACTTTCGCATTTATAATATTAGTACGGATTTACAAACTGTTTGTTGATCTAAATAAATAAGTACAATCGAAATAAAATGTAACTTATGCCAACTTAAAAAAAAAAACATTTGGACAGCCCCTTTAAAGGGGGCAGTAACACCTCTTTAATCTTTGCCCTCTCAAGTTATCACTTATCCTACTAAGGCTCGAGTTCACCAACAGACGGTTATTTTTAAACAGCTGATTAAAATTTAAACAGCCGTTTAATAATATTTTGTTGATCACCATCGCTAAACTGCGGGTTAAACGCCCTAAACATCTGATTAACTTAATGATTAAGTTAAGTAGCATATATTTACGTAACTTCAAACACCGTCTGTCTATATTTCAGTGCAAATCGACAATTACTTAACTGTCGTTAAGCTATTACTCGTATCCACAGAAATCGGCTTAGAAATCAACATTAAAACTATTCTATTGAATTATGAAATTTCATCGAAATCGGTTCAATATTATTATGTTAAGGCGTAAAAATATTAAACAACTTCTTAAACACATGTATCATACAAAGCGTTAGTAACTGCCTTATTAATATTTCGAAATGTTTCAAATTGACTTTTTCCATTTATGTGTACTAATTAAAAACAGTTTAATTATTTTCGAATTTGCTTTAAATCCAGCACTTAATTCTCCATCGGTCCCTCGAAACGTACAAACGATACCCCGATACATTAGCCAAATTACCGAAACGTAATTCGAAAAGAACGAGTTCTATATTAATCTGTGCTTTGTGTGACGAGAGACAGCGATTTTATCAACATAATATTACCATTCGAAATTCCATGCACGGATTACTGCTACTGCCATCTATGAAGAAACAGCGAGAACTTATTCAAGGTCCTATTATTATAATTATTGATAATGTTTAACATTTAACAACACTTCATTTTACACTGATAAAGATGAACGCGTTCTTGTGAGAAAGTAAGTTTCTATAACGAATGAATATAAATAAATAAAATTTATTTTTCTCTTTTAAATAAATAGTATTCTTCGAATCTATTGAACTGGTAATCTTAAGACTGGTCTATATCTCTATCTATATCTATATCTATATCTATATCTATATCTATATCTATATCTATATCTATATCTATATCTATATCTATATCTATATCTATATCTATATCTATATCTATATCTATATCTATATCTATATCTATATCTATATCTATACTATATAATATTATAAATACGAAAGTATGTTTGGATGTATGGATGTTTGTAACTCTTTCACGCAAAAACTACTGAACCGATCACTATGAAATTTTGCATACACGTTGTCTGGGACACCGGAAAGGACATCGGGTACCTTTCATCCAAAAAAAAAGGACTATTCCCGAGGGATAAATAAAAAATAAAAAACTAACACCTGGCCAAAGTGTTATAGCAATACGAGGTCAAGCGTTATATTGCTTTTTTTTTTTAATTTTCAACGCGGACGAAGTCGCGAGCACCAGCTTGTTAAATATAATTTAGGAATAAAAGTATATTTTCTATATCTCTATATCACTGGGTGAACCCTTTAAATAATCACTCTGTATTATAAACTTTAGGCAAAAGAATTTGCGAATTAGATTGTCAGTCAGCGAATTATATTTAGGAATTTTTTATATATTTTTCATATCTAGCTACACGCTCCCGGCTTCGCGCGGGTTCACCATAAAAACTATCCTATCTTTTAATTTGGACCAAATTACACATAGTTAAGAAGTTTTAACAAAATCAATTCAGTAGTTTAGGAGTTCATCGGCGGCAAACATGTTTATTCACAAAACAGATGTATAAATTGGATTTTAATAATTCTCCTTTGAATTTACTAAGAGCGTGACCTTAGGGTCAACCTTTATCGGATACTAAAATAATATCACTAGGTCGGATGATTATCCCTTCACAGCAATGTGCGGTTACCAATTAGTGAATTAAATTTATTATAAAATAGCGTTTTAATGTGTGTCTCATCGAATTTGGGGCATCTGGCGAGACTACATTCTCTGATTAACTTTGTAACATTTAGATGAGACGATTTAGCTCGTATCGTAGTCGTCTCTGTTCGTGGCGTATTGACTTTATATAATTTTTTCAAATTGGGATCAAAATAAACTGAGGATTAACAATATTTAACATTTGCTTATAAGCATTTCATTTAAAAAAAACTATCTTTTTGATTAATTCGCACTCCTATTAATACATCTATGTTAACATTATTGAGTACATATATTATTATATTATGTGTGATCATAAATTAATTTCATGTCTATAAAGAAATTCGAAAATTTAGTTAGTTTTTTTGAAATTTATAGGACAACAACTGTCATTCATTTTGGATATTTTCACTGCCAATTACACTTTATTTATTTTTGTTTATTTATTTACAACAACACACATGGTACATCATAACAAGACTAATCCTAATTCGACGTATCAGTTACCAATCGAAATACATTATTTAAATTATTTACATTATACAAATCAATTTGACAAATTATAAAGTTTTCCACCTTTTGGGAAAAAATCGACGTTTTTAAACATATGTTGTAGATATATGTAACAGTGGTTTCGATAGGACAAAACGACAGTCTTTGATAATATATGGCGGACCTATAAGTGGCGTTTTGACCTTGGTCTCCACTCCAAAAAACGTCTACTCCAACGCATGTCTGAAGCACGACAAATATGTAATTTGGACTAAGTATGTCGACCACTTTGTCCATTCCATAACTTATAGTTATATGCAATTTGTGAACGAGACATTTCATCAGTGCCCACTTTCTAATGTATGGTTCGTAATATCATTGTAATTCGTCGTGTCCTCTACACTTTCTAACATTGGCAGGTTCAGAACTAATGGTATGAAAATAACGCCGAATCTCAACTTTCATCCCACGGGAACTGGGTTATATTTTGGCTATGAACGCGGATAAAAAGTTGTCTTTGTGTTAACAGAGGATGTGATATATTTTGTGAGTAACAAGTTACACAACACATAAGGATTATGTGGCCTCAATGTAGGCCTCTCCCAAGGCTTGCCACAACGAACGATCTTTTTGTACTTCCTACCTATCCTGTCATTTGCCGCGATGCTTTTCATGTCGTCTGTTCACTTGGCCGTATTCAGATTTTTTGATCCTATCCACCAAAGAAACTCCGAGCATAGATCACTCCGTAGCTCGATGAGCTGGTTCAGTCCTGCCGTGAGAAGCGACCTTTCGGCTGCATATCCGATGTAATTATTGTTTTTATAAATAGTATTATTAATTAAAGGAAATAATTAATAATATTAATTTTAGGGTAAACGTTTTCCGTCGTATCGGATACGTAAGGGACTCTAAGGATAATTAGGAGGGAAGCTCGAAATTTATTGAGGTCCCGAGCAATGTTGGAAAATTATAGATTCCAAACGACTTTATTCATGATCTTTTTGTGATAATTTATTTTTTATTGAAGTCAATTAATTATGGAATTTGTTCTCAAAAATATTAACTTAAAACGGCTAACGCCAATAGGTCGTAGTAGTATATCGTTTCTTGGGGAAACAGAGAGTCCAGTGAGCATTATATTTGGATTTGTAAACCAATAAAGAGTTTCTAAATCACATCTCATATAAGTATCAGAACATAATATATTAAGATCCAATATATTTACTGTAACGGCCCATTGATTGCAGAAGCATTCCACTGTGGATTGGCAGTTGACTTGTATAACCTCTAATTTCTCCAATCCCTTATCTTTTACCTTATCTTAATATTTTAGTCACAAATAAAATTTCTAAATTCATGAATCTGTACCACGGTTTATACGTTTCTAAAATAGCCTGGCTCTTGAAAATAATCCCTTGTTGTATTTTCAGTGAGATCAAATACGCGGTGATTTACTAAATTACTTAAACAAGGCCGAAAGCAAAGTAGAGTACAAAGAAAATGCCCCATAAATTACAGAAAGAAAAAGCGATACAAGGAAAGACAAAAATCCTCGTCGATAATCGGAAAGAGAGCCGGTCCCCAGGTGATCGTTGAACGAATGAGTAGCGAATGAATGGGCGGGGCGGCTAATGGGCCACGTCAAGACAGCTTTGTACGATAAAACAAAATGGCCGACATTATGGTCGGAGTACATATTATTAATCATGGACCCTTTCTTGGCTAAACAGTTGCTTTTATTCCGAAACTAAGACAATTCGAACATAAATAGATTTTTTGTTGGTATTTGCTTTTTATATGATATAGGAAGAAATACACACTGATGTCCGCTAAGACACGTGCCGAAGGCAAGTGGGATTGCCCTGACCCGATACTGACTTTTTTTAAATTAAGGTCATCAGACAGGCTGATAATCCACTTGACTTTAAGTTATATATTTTTTATTATACTAAGATAATTAATATAATATATTAACACAATAACTATCAAAAAATCCCTTCAACTCCGCTTCCAAATCCGTTTCAATTGGAACACCTGCAATGCATATGGTATGGGTACGATGTTGATCTTCAGTATGACATCGATCATCAAGTGCACTAAGAACTATGATAAGATCTTTGCGATGAAAAAACATACCTCGTGTAGGTATGGTTTTCCCACATGAAGGACATTAAAGAAATTCATTTATATTACAGAAGGAGATCGTGACAATTCCAGGTGGATTCGAACTACACCATCCTCTGACACCTCTGACAGCTACCCAAAGCCTTTTAGCTTTGGGTTTAATTGGAGAAAATGCGATTTGTCGATTAGTTTTTATTTCGATAATTTTATTTAAGCCTTGATTGTCTCATACAAAAGTCTTTTAATTTCTGCATGATTTTTGTATTATAGGGGCAAGTGTTGTCTAAATTATGAAACAAAGCCCATTCTTTGTAATTTTTAAACTGAAAACAAAAGCTGTCAAGCTTTAAGTTTTTTAACTAAAAAAAATGTTTTTAAGAATAAACCTATCGCCTGGTAACTAGGAAATGATGCTACTATTCTTTAATAATAATAATATAACGTACGAACTTATTGTTTTTGTAAACAATAGGATTTCCAATATATCAATAGCAGGCTCTGGGAGGTATTCAGTTGCAAAATGGAATTTTAGACGTAACAATAACGCGTTTCTATGATAAATGATGATAGATCCAATCAATTCCTGGACACCAATACTTCTTTCTGAACTAATTTGACATTTCAGTGACAATGACGAATTGAGCGGGGATTTTTTTGCCCTTCTCTCGGATCCGCGGATTTCTACGTTTCATTCTTAAGTCAAATATACTTTTGTATTGAAATCTTTACTGTTATTTAATACTAGCAATCCGCTACAGGGTGATAATTTTGTGAGGCATTTTTTTCCCAATTTAAACGTATAAAAAAAATATATGTCGAATCGGTCCAGCTCTAGTTCTAAACTAGTTTAGAACATGTTTAGCGATTCATTTTTATTTATATAGAAAATAATTATTTTCAGTTTATATTCTTATGCTTCTATAAGACAATACTTATATTAAAATAAAAACAGTATTGAAAAAAATCTATGTCGAAAATACTGTTTTCGTGTAATGATTCAGCTGAAAATCTTAATGATTATTTGAGTGACGAATCGGCGTCACTGCATTTTGGATGAGTGGCAAGGGTGCTTGCCTAACGTCTCAGGGGCCCCGGGTTCGATTCTCGGCGTCGGTTAGTGTCACAAACAATATACAGAGCCCGTATATTGTTTGTGTCATTAACCGATTTTAAAATAGTTATAACTACTGACACGGTAGACGTAGGATCAAATCCCTGTCGGGTTTTTGATCTTGATTAGACATAAAAGAGCATAACAGACATAACAGAACATGACAGACATAACACATCAGCTAACCAGTGGATATTATCACACAATGGAGAGGTCAGCTTATGATGAAATATGCGTATGTTTTATATATATGTTTACTGTTTAAATGTAATATTTATTGTGCTTGCGGTTTAACGAACGACCATTGATGATTAACTGTTATTCGTTGTTTTGTTTGCTTTTAACTGTAATAATTTTCTATATTATTTAATATTTATTGCGTACTAATACAGCTAATACAGTGTGAATAATATTTTTTGTTACAAATGAAAACTTTATTCAAGATGGCTGACTTTGTTCCAGATGTTCTTCAACACCACTAAAAGAGAAGAATGCATACTCCTGATTCAGCGTCTATTTGTCCAATGATGAAGTCCGTTTCGATATTTATGGCACGCAGTTAAATATTCAGTTAATAGCTAAATGTTTTGAGGTATTGTTCCTCTGTACAGTAACTCATTGTACAGTAAACTTTACTGCATATATATATACGAGCACAAAGAGTGGCAACATGTTCTGATACAAAGGTGTTCTAACTGGCCTAATTTCTATATCGGGAGTCTGTGTTATCCAGGAGGCTAATAATCGGAATTTTGCTTGAAAATAGAATATCTAAAGTTTTTTAAACTTCAGCATGGCCAGGTATATAAGCCACTGATAAGTTCTGAATAGCGGAGACATCAAACTACTTTTAAAGGGGTTAACAACGATACATACACATCTAATTTGATATTATGTAGTATTAATATTTGCCTTGTACACTTTTTAACTACAGCCTAAAAACGACTTTGACCCTAACATCAGGCAAAAAATCGAAGGCTTTACCGCAGCGGCAAGGACAGTTACGTCACCGGAAGTGCGCGCCCCTCCCACCCGGACAAACATCCGGTACGAGCATCGCCGGAAACCGGATGTAGTCTCCATTCGGAAAAACTACAAAAGGGGACAACATTTTTAACTGCTTTACTTTGTATGATGGTTAAAGTGGCTCTAGATTAGGTGATATGTATTAATTTTGTAACGAATTTGTGACAGTGTGGAAATAAATTATTTTATTAATGAAATTTCTTCTTCTAGTTATAAAGCACAGCGTAAGATGTCCACCCATAAGGTCACAAGGCTCGGGTCGAGGGTGGATCTATGCTAATTCTGACCGGTCTTACTGGAAAATTACGAGCGAGGCCTGTGTAAAGCAGTGTAAATCCTTGTTTTAATGTTGGGAAGTCCTCGTGGATACCTGGCAGCGTAGGGAACGTTACGGGATTATATCGGACTCGTACTGGCTAAAACCCAATGGGTTTCTAGCGCGGTCGCAGACAGGCGGCTGTCCAGTGCGAGAAAGATTGCGCTCGCTGTCGAAATATCGGCGTACACGAAAGCGAAGGTACGCCTGCCATCTCGGGGGACCTCACAACGGGTAGTGGTGTCCCCTAAGACTACTAGGACTATTGAAGGTGACGGACATAGGCCAGCCGTCTGCGCCCAAGCCTCTTCCGGCGGATTGGCTGGGAGAAAGGAATCTCCTCGCGAAACAGTGTAAATGCTATTGATGATTACAATATATTACTGAAGAAAACACGTGTTCAGTAATACTCTCTGAAGTGTTCTTATCTAGTGTTAATTAAAAACAAGTTTGTAATCCATGAACGCTACACACATTGGTTCATATTAGCTGACTTAATCGTCTGTAGGGAGACTTCGCACCGAATTCCCCTAGTTACGCGAAACTTGGTCGTTGTAATTGGAAACTTATTGGGTTTGTTTCGAACAAGCCCCGCTCGTGTCCCGCAGTTTATTTTCCTATAGAGAACTTTCTATCGATATGTCGGTGTAAGTCACAACACATTTACACAATGACAAATTTAAGAGGCACAACCTGAAAAAGAAAGTGTTTTATGATTACTTACGACGGACGAATAGAGGTTCAGGTGTGGGAAAATTGAGGTACTATTTTCTCACACCTGAACACTGGTGTGTAAATAATGCACTTTAGTTACAGCTATTGCTTGATTATTTCTTGGTTATAACTTTATCGAACCTCTCCTGGCGTCTCATGGAAATCCAATTCTTGGGACTTCCGTGCCGGAAACCTTAAGTTATTGATAACTCTTTGTGTAAAATTAGTCCATCGTTCTGCTGTATCACTGATGCTGAAAAATTTCAGGCAGTTGATGAGAGTCAACTGATACCGTATTCTTCAGCTAGTGTTGCAGGGGAAAATACAAGGAAAGCATAACAGAGACAGGAGCAGAACATCCTGGTTGAAGAATTCAAGAGAATGGTTTGGGTAAAGTTTTCACGCAGCAGCTTCCAAGGTCAAGCTATCCATGATAGTCGCCAACCTCCGTAGAGAAGTGGCAAATTAAGGAGAAGAAGAAGTTTATAGCGTGTGGAAAATGTGAAAATATTTTTTGGAAACATATCTGCGGCTGTTAGACTGAATTAGGCTGAAGAGACTGAAGTTAATGACATCGTGTTATTCTATTGACCAAGCGAAATACAAGCACAAAAGTCGCAAACATATTGCGGAAAATGTCCTCGGGAAAAAATAAAAAAGCCCTACAAGAGTTTTCTATAAAAACATATAATACGTAACGAAGTAATAAATAAATGTAACAAACATAGTTAATATTTAACGAACTATTTTATAAGTACACTCAAAAACGTAATCAAATCAATTATGACGCTTATGACCGAAAAATATTGATATTTTCTCAAAAGACGCCAGATTTTCTCTCTATATTTTCTGTGAAATAATAATTTTGGCGCGTTAACACAACACCTTCGTATTTTTTTTTTTCAGAAATAATAATCGTACTGTGATATGGTAATGTTGGCGTTGGATATTAGCTTACAGGCACAATTACCACGATCGCATCCTTTGCCCTATCGCGGATCTGTGAGCTATTAAACTGGCAATTTTGCGTGTTTATGGTATTATATAGTCTTTTATAGGCCAAGAGTCAACATCATATTTTTTGTTTTGTATTTTGTGGCGTTAGGTTTTCAGTATAATATAAATTTTCATCAAGATTTTTTAGTTTTCTCAAAGAAGTGGTCACATTGATTCATAGTTAAATAAAACCCTAAAAGACATATTGTACGTACCAATATCTGGATTACCTTAGTGACTAATTTAGTAGTAGTAGTTTAGAGTTTGTAATTAATTTGTAACACTAATATTAGTAATTTAATATCTGCAGTGAGTAAAATATTAATTAATGATATTGAAAATGACATTTTTTTTATTGAGTCAAGGCAGCGCTTGATGTAAGGTTCAGATGCGGCCGAAGGTGGACCACGCTTACCTACTAAGTGCCCATTTACCCTTGATTTGAAGACCCTGAGGTTGTAATTTTGAGGAAACACAGACGCAGGCAGTGAGTTCCACTCCCAAGCGGTTCGGACAAGGAAGGTGGAACTGTAACGCCTCGTGTGTGACCGAGGAACATCAACCACGAAGGGATGAAACTCCTGTCCGTGCCTCGTGGTTCGCAAGTGGAACGGTTCCTGTTGGTTTAGATCGTAATCCATATTAGATTAATATTGGATTTTGTGTATAGTAACATCCGTCACTATACACAAAAGTGCAAATTGTGATACCATCATACCTGGAATTGACAATCATATTTGAAAAATCATTTTGTATTTAATAGCCCAATTTTTGAGGTAGGGTAAAATACACATTATGGCTCTAAGGAACCATTAGAAACTACCGAAGGTACTCTGTTCAATTAAAACAGGTATCAAATAATAGCGATTTTAACTAATTATGTTAATTTTGAGGTGAGATGTTACTATAAGTTTTAAAACTTAATAGAAGATTCCAATTTGGTAACATGTATTATCTATACTAATATTGTAAATGCGAAAGTAAGTTTTGATGTTTGTAACTCTTTCACGCAAAAACTACTGAACCGATCACCATGAAATTTTGCATACACGTTGTCTGGGACCCCAGAAAGGACATAGGGTACCTTTCATCGTTCAACACGGACGAAGTCGCGGACATCGGCTAGTATTAAATAAAAACTGTCGACTCCTTCACTATATAAAATGTTAACACGTGGTTTATCGCTCAAGGAATATTTACGACGTGTAATCCGTCGAGGATTTCGATCGACCAAATTACTCGGAATTATATGCGTTATTATAATAATGTTATGGCCCACCGAGTGCGTGGCTGTCAAAGTGGTGGCAATTTATCCATAAAATATGGCGAACAGCTTTCACTTTACATTTAACACTGTGAACAAAAGTTTTAGCAGTCCACATACAACTTAGGCTAAGTTCACACGGCATTGTCTTGCACGTTTATTTTGTATTTGTTTTTTAACGTTCAATCGGCCTAGTGTTCATATGGCAGATTATTTATCATTAATGTAAAAACGAATAGCCGCAGTTTTCACACATTCACGTCAGTGATGGATCCAGACTTGGTTGTACTTTTATATTGGTATCGAAGGCGCCAACGGTTTCGCCGCAGACAAAACAGAAGGTTTTGGGTACATCCTATAAATCAAGAATCAGTGCGTACTATATAACATTTGAAAAGTTCTACGATGAACTTAGAAAAGTTGAAAAACGCTTGTTCCGGTAGCTATTCGATAAAAAAACGTATTAAAAGCGCGCCGTGTGAAGGAGACAGTGTTATACTGTGTGCCACTGAAAACAGAATACGTTAAAGTTCGGTGAGTATTAGTTTAAACGTATAAACGGTGTACGTTTTTTGCAGTGCAAACGACGTGTGAATGGTTCTATGTACAATGTATGTGCCACTATTTATTCGTCAAGACGTATACTGCTAAAAAACGTGCAGGACAATGCCGTGTGATCGTAGCCTTAGTGTAACAAATACAATATGAAGAAGCGCTGCGCTTACCCCATGTTACCCCATGCTGGGGTAATTTTCCACTATACCGATTATGGGAGTCGGCTCTTAATTAAACCGAGTGTGTCCCCGGCGACCGGCAAATTGGTTCCGGCGTCTCAAAGTTTTTCCATTTGAAATTGTAAGAAGATGCTTCACGCTAATTTTCTTTTGATTGTGGCCGTCCTTTTGAGTTGAAAACTTCCTTGATTGGTCGGCCGTTCTTCAGATAAGTAGATGCGTTTGTTTGTCCAACGGATTTTATAGCCTCTTTATAAAGTTTTTGCTTAACTTTCGATAATTTTTAATTGCGCACCAAGTCATTGTTTTCAATGAGATATTCTTCCTGTAATAGCGATAAGTCGTGTTTATTTTAATAAAAAATAACTTATATACATACAATGCAGACATAAATACAGGGAAAATGACGCTGAAGCAAGTGAGGTTATATTGGTTAAATGATTTTGGAAAACTCTTTCAATTTGAGCTTGAAGTTAAAATAGTCGTGATAGTAGCATGAAATTCGTTAGGACACACAATATGTCAAAGAACACCAGATTATATTCAAATATATATAATGATATATTTTTATAGTGGTTAGGATGACACAGACAATTAAAACAGAATTGAGTTTCTCTGTAAGCAAAGATTGTATTGATAATTCATACATTTACATTTATAAAAAATAACATAAGTATAAAAATATCTATCTAGTAACTAACCTGTAAGCAAAGAAACGACATTAAATGTTTTTATTTACAATGTCGATTCCTAATCACCTATATTTACAATTCAGCTTTATATTTTCAACAAAGATAATATATTTAATATTTATTTTTATAAATTGACTTTTGACTACATGTCAAGTCGTTATTTTATAATCAATAGTAACGTAACCAAATAGTTTTCAATACATTAATAATAAAAAGAGTTTTAATATAAATTAAAGAAAATTAAGTACATATTTTCTTTACATATATATACTATTTATATCATACCTATCATACCTTATCATTATCTTTGTTGGCATTGTTTGTATTATTAAGGACCTCTTTCACCATGTGTCAAGTAGGCTAACCGCCATTTAAAGTCACCGGTAACCGGAAATGATGGAGATGATATACATTTGTTTGTACTGCAAAAGTTGCAAACATTAAAATTAAAATAATTTTAAAAAAATCGCCTATCGAAGTAAACCGAGTGCATAATTTAATAAAACATAAAATTATTTCTAAAAGTAACAAATCAACACTTTACTTGTAGTTGGTGAAAGAGGCCCTTCACCAACTACATTGACCTTTTGACCTACCATCAACTGGTTGGTAGGTCAAATAAATAAAAGTAGGTAAGTATAATATTATACGAGTGTTCATTGTGATTTTCAATGGTTCGTGAATATTGGCATTCGCCTAAAATAAATAAATTTAATCAAGTATTCATTTGAACATGTTTTCACTGCGAACAATAATTTTGAATCCAATATCGGAATCAATTGGCAGTAACTCAATTTCAATAGTTAATGAAAGTGGGGGGTGCAAAAAATAATACTTCGAGATGAAAGAAAAATTCTACAAAGAATAACTAGTAATGTTTTATAGGAAAATGGAACATGTAATCAATTTTCCAAAACCCAAAACCAAGTTTTTTTCCAAAACTCTTCTTTTATATAATAATAATAAATCATTTATTAGATGTAAGTTTTTCACAAAACATTTATCTTCGTCAACATTATTTTACAATTACAAATTACCACCGGTTTGGCTGCTTTTAGGGGGAAGAACTCGGCAAGAAAGCTCCTAGTTGCTCTTTTCATAAATCAGTTTACAACATGACACGTAACAATACTTAGCAATATACATAACACAATATTCAACTATATTTAACTCCAAGGATGATCATCATTTATATAATCTAATATCCTATAATAACCTTTTTTGCACAGGGTTTTCTTAATATAAATTTTAAATTTATTCATAGATTATTGTTGTATATTAGCAGGAAGCCTGTTGTAGAAGCGCACACATTGTCCCATAAAAGAGTTGCCAACCCTGTGGAGACGAGTTTTATGCAGTTGAAGCATATGCTTGTTTCTAGTATTCAAACTATGAACATCATAGTTTGAATACTAGAAACAAGCTATAGTAAATATAGATTTTTACTAACAAAATCTATATTTACTATACTAATATTATAAAGCTGAAGAGTTTGTTTGATTTAACGCGTTAATCTCAGGAACTACTGAAAATAATGAAAAATTATTTGTGTGTTAGATAGTGCATTTATCGAGAAAGGCTATATAACAAATGAACGGAGACGAAGTCGCGGGCACCAGCTAGTAAGTTATATAAATATTGAAAAAGCGCATTCCTGAGTGATGTCAAGAACGTATAGGAAAATTTGCAGTAATAGATATTATGGAGGAGTAAGAGATGACAGAAAATACGAGTCATATTCCATTTTTAAAATAACAATTCTTATTGGTAGGTATCTGAATTGAATCCGAAAAAAGGCGAAAGATATGATATATATTATATTAGTATGATATATCTAATGTGTAGCAGATTTGCGTAACGATTCTTGTACTGGAGACGATGTAGGTAAAACAACTGCTCCTTAATTGGACTCAAAATCAAAATATTTATTTATCTTATAGACAAACCTAATAGGTAATGGTTTCCAGACATTTTAATCATTTTGTATGTGAATACGTGTGGATAATGAATAAATAAATAAATAAATAATGATAGTCATTATAAATTTAAATTTACCAGTTTAAATTTACCCAGGGTTTCGGAAAAAAGTCAAGATGACGATCATGACTCAGGAAAGAAACTCAGGATGCTATTCTTTTTAAAATATAAAATTACAATTTCGTAAGTTTAGGCGTAAGGCCCGTCGTAAGGTCTCTCGAGATCGTCGGCGTACCTCCACTTTCGGGTACGCCGAGGTTCTGTCAGGGAGCGTAGTCCTCCCCATGTTGGTTAGCCGTGACGGGGCACTGATGTCGTGTCATAACATCCCCGCGACGCTTGGGTTTTAGCCGGTACGAGCGTAACCCTACAGTGTCCCATACACTGCCAGAGCATATCCAAGAGTATTTCCCAACGTTAAAAATACGCAAAACAACTTCTTGCTGAAAGACTTATGTCCAACAGCGTGGATGTCTAACTGCGGAAGGCATTACAAGGCATAGGTAACAATAAACTTTTGAATAATTAAACAGGTAGCTTTAATACTTTTACCATTTACTGGTAACGAAGTAAAATTCCCCTTGTTCTGTAATTGTGGTCTATGTGTGGCAATTTCACATCGTCTATTTTCCGTTGAACTAAATAAATGTACAAATTGCTCCAATTTATTCAACCTTCCATTTATGCTAAACGAAGTCCAACTATCGAACACAAAGAAAAACAAAACTGGAACTCCTTTGAACTCATAGCCGTAATTTCAAGCGAACTAAATGAGAACCGCAAGGAATAACGAAACAACAAAGAATGCCTCCAAAATTAAAGAACTTCGAACGTCTGTCTGTCCGTTTCACTTTAACCCGGGAACCTCATTCGTTTAACGCTCACCTGGGGATCTGACGAAACGAACATACGGACGGATATTCCGTATTTGATCTCATATGAAACTATTTTTATCGATATTAATATATTTAAGAAGAAAATTAATGAATTACTAGTTAATAAATGTTACTATGATTTAAAAGATTATATGTCTTATAACTTAGAGGATGGTTGTGATTAAAAAAATATTTTGTTATGTAGTGTTCTCAAAATATTTGCACACCCCAAAAGGTAGAATGTAGAGAGCCTTATTCATTATAAAATCATTGTAATATTTGTAATTACCTATATTCAGCAAATAAATTAATATTATTATTATTATTAGGTTTAGACCCAAAAAAAGCTAATACATAGGTATAATATGCAATATATTTTCAAATATAATTGATAAAAATCTCTTCAGGAGTTAAAGAGAAGCTTTGTGACTTTCTCATTGGACACTGCTAAAGTAATATTATATGCATGCTAATAATATAAACGCAAAAAAATAACTCTGTCTGTTACAATTTATAAACAAAATACAAAAAAAAAAAACATTTAAAAAGGACATCCTAACCAACAAAATCGTGTACTATAGTAATCGAAAGAAAGTTTTCGGAATCAACTTTTTGTGTCAAGCATGTCCTATAACAATGATGGAAACGTTTACACAGGCAGGTTTTGGCGCCATTACACAGCTCGTTAGTGACATAGCCGTGTTATTGTGGCTCCTACATCACACTTTATATTACTATATAGGTTAATTCTTCTGCAAATTTTACTATTAAGAGCAGTTTATATTACTATCTTCAAATTAAATGCAAATTTTCCTATTAAGAGTTTATAAAAGGTTCCCAGTGATTTGGAATCAAACAAAATGAGGAGGTTCAATATTTTTAAATTATTTTCTGTAAATTTCGCTATGTAAATTTAACGATAAATAAATTTAAATTTTGTCAAAATATTTTTCTAGGTGCAATCGATAAATACAAATAAAAAGGATTATTTTCGTAAAAAATTTACCAGATTATTATAATATTTACAATAGCTACTCTATTTAGTATTTAATTGCCTATGTGCTTTCTAATTAATATAAGACCAGTACTAAAATATAGTCATTTTTATTTTGTTTTTTATTAGAGACTAGCTGGTGCTCGCGACTTCGTTCGCGTTGAAAATTAAAAAAAAAAGCAATATAACGCTTGATCTCGTGTTGCTATAACACTTTGGCCAGGCGTTAGATTTTTATTTTTTATTTATCCCTCGGGAATAGTACTTTTTTCTGGATGAAAGGTACCCTATGTCCTTTCTGGTGTCACAGACAACGTGTATGCAAAATTTCATAGTGATCGGTTCAGTAGTTATTGCGTGAAAGAGTCACAAACATCCATACATCCAAACATACTTTCGCATTTATAATATTAGTATATAGATATAGATTGGTTTGCTCTTTGCCAACAATCAGCTGTGTAGCAAGGATGAAGTATATGATGGAGCAAACCTCATTCTCAACTCAGAATATGCCTATTCACTCGAACTTTGAAAAGATTTGGGTTATATAAGCTCGGAAATACAGTAATGTTCTATTTCAATATCTTATTTAACAATACAAGGCCATGTAATAGCATAAAGTACTCTGCAGAATAATAAATTTATTATCATCTCATCCCTCCGAGTTAACGTCCACAAAATATATTCGTATATTTCATTCCAATAGTGCCTTCTTTGGATTCCTTACATTAAAAGAGATTAGATAAAATGCCCGATCCTTAACAATACCAAAGGGACTCCATTTTTTGATGGTTAAACGATCTTTAAGAAATATTCTCAAACTTAATTTATAGAAAGTACACAAAATTAAATTGAAAGTTGAAGATTTGTCTTTACCCATATATTTCTAAGATATTAATATAATCCGTAGTAATATTATAAATGCGAAAATATGTTTGGATGTATGGATGTTTGTGACTCCTTCACGCAAAAACTACTGAACCGATCACCATGAAATTTTGCATACACGTTGTCTGAGACACCAAAAATGATATAGGGTACCTTTCATCGATCAACGCGGACGAAATCGCGGGAACCAGCTAGTATAAATTATTATAAGAAAATATTATATATATTATACAAAAAATATTAAAAAAAAAAAATTCTTCACCCATTCCACACAGCACCATCTAGTTCCACAGTAAGCAACTACTGCTTGTATTATGGATACCAGACAGTTGATATACTACATAGATTACTTTTTTTTTTGTAAATACATACATATTATAAATTCAAAAACATCCATGACTCAGGTGCAAAGGTAAAATGTTAACACAATAAACATACGCCCCTAGCGGGATTCGAACCCGCGAATATATATTTCATATATTATATTTTCTTGAAGCAATATTTATCTTCTCTTTACATGGTATAAAATAAAGTCGTTTCTCGCCGTCTGTCCCTCTGTATTTACACTTAGATTTAATGCGATTTCCACTAGTGAAAAGAGCATTAGACATTTTATATATAATTCCAGAAAAAAATGCAACCATTTGAAGCTGTGAACGAGACGCTAGTTTTCAATAATGTAAAAACTGTTATAATTATGTTAACCTACACGGAAAGCTACTTAAAAGGCTATCGTATACCTAGGCTTAATTATACATTAGGGAAGTGTATTCTGGACTATAGCTGCACTCTCTAGCGACAGTAAGTACAACTTACAAGGATAATACCTGGGCCACGAAAACAACGCTCGAGCTGCAAGCGTCAGCGTCGTTTGGTTTCGTGGCCCAGGCATAATTGTCTGAAAAAATAAAACGTGTGATTATATTGTTGGTGCATGTTTAAGCGATGACACAGAGAATTCCTTTAAAGTCCTATTGATCCTATTTTTACTTCTATCCTACGCTTTTCACGGAACATCCTACTCTTATTTTCTTCCTACGCTTTGTACATCTTTTGCATTTTGCTACTATACACACCCTGAGTTTGTAATTGTTTTTAAAACATCCCATGAAATGGGCCGTCACACTAAACCGTGTAACTTATATATATGAACTGGCCTCTTGCTTGCCTTAACATTTTCAAAAGCACGCAAGTTCGTTCTTATAACACAAGTGTAGAATAATTTCTATATTTCTCTATCGCATATCCCTAATGTGAGTGCTTATCACTTCTTTTGTGTTTCACTTAACGAGAAACACGCGAGGAACCACTTCGCACGCATTTAAAGATCACAATTCACTATGCGATCAAGACACGACCTTTAGCGATTCTTATAAGAAATTATTTATTGTTATTTATTATTTTTCTCTTTGGCGGAATCATAATTCCTATTATATTTTCTCAATAATAATTCAATTTAGGGTTAAATATTTAATAATAATTAGTTTTATAGTATGGATGTTTGTAACTCTTTCACGCAAAAACTACTGAACCGATCACCATGAAATTTTACATACACGTTGTTTGGGACACCAGAAAGTACATAGACATTTCATCGTTCAATGCGGACGATGTCGCGGGCACCAGTTAGTATAAAATCTTATTTAATTTAATGTAATTTATTTCTGATTTTAATAAACTATATGAAGTCATGGCCTCCTCTGAAATTTCTGAACATACAGGTTCGCAATAATTCGATCGACAGTAACAGAATAGATCGTGTTGATAGTGGGATGAATTGGCCACCAATCGCCCAGTCGGGGCGTGAATAGCGCACCTTAACGCCGTAACCGGAAGTGACGCGAGTCGCCGTCGGTTTCGCAGCGGCTAAGTAAACTTCCGCCGGTGCCTCGTCCGGCGGATGCGAATTCTCCCATTTGCTGGTAACGGAGAGCACTTCCTCTATTATTTGGTGCATCGTTTTGTTTCGTTCGACTCTCGTACGGTGTTCAGTTTAGCTCAAATTTCTCAACATTTTTCCTAATCAGAAAGCTTCACAATTGTGCTGTTCTATTTTCTATAGATACACTGTGAAAATTCACAATGTATGTACATTTTTTTTATATAATAGAATTATTTTGATTTATATTAAAATTATACAAGTAGTTGAATTCTATCTGGTATATTAATATACTCATTCACTATAATTTATAATAAATAAGAGATTTAGTGAATAATATCATTTTAAACGTTTTTCTTTTTTCAAATATTTTTGAAACTTGAAAAGAAAATTAACATTTTTCCTAGACAGAAAAACTTTTTTTTTGTTAATTTATTCATTGACGCTGACCTTTTAGCATTAAGTGGTTTGTTAGTCTATCTGGTGCAAGTGTCTTGTAAAGTTAGCATAAAAAAACTTCTTATTTAAAATAAATATTAAATACAATAAATACTAATGAATAATTATTTTACATTTATGTCAATTAATACCAGTAATAGATCTCAATAAGATTTTAACAAACAAGATAGGTATCTGACAATTTAATAGGAAAATTCTTCAGTGTCGTAAGCCAACGTTTGCGTAATAGAGGCATTTTATCAAACCGAAGAAACTATACTGAAATTGACGGCTGGCGAACGTTCTTGAAGGGGCAATCGAGCTTCATGCGACCCACGATCGACTCCAATAACTGTCGTGGGCTTTCCACATAATTCGGCTTCACAGACCGAATGTTGGAAAGAGTGTGGGATGTGGAAAAAATATTTTTTGCCGAGCCCAAATCAATGCTACATTTTCTTTATAAACTAATAGTGTAACGAGTTTTTAATGCCCTACTTTTGACTCCAATGAGGGGTGTTATAATTTTGAAACCGTGTGTCTAGACTGTGGTATCGTAGCTCAATTCAAATAATTCAAAATGGTTGTGTCCTATTCAATCTTTTTGTATTATTCCTAGCAATATTTGTATTGTTGAGAAGCTCAAAAGCTTCTCAACAATCTAACTTTATATAATACTAGCTGGTGCCGCGTCCGCGTTGAACGATGAAAGGTACCCTATGTCCTTTGTGGTGTCCCTGACAACGTGTATGCAAAATTTCATGGTGATCGGTTCACTAGTTTTTGCGTGAAAGAGTTACAAACATCCATACATCCAAACATACTTTCGCATTTATAATATTAGTACGGATTTCCGTCAATGTCTATCTATGTGTATAAAATACACCGTCGCGTTAGTCGCGTGAGTTGTCAAACACTCAAGTAATTCTCTATACTACCCTCAATTAGTGTCGCGAACGGGTCACGTGACGTTTTTACAGCCGCCTGAGGTCACATGTTTACACCGCTGTTTAATATGCACCTAAAACCAAAGGACAAAATTATAAACGTTCTATAATTTTATTATATTACATATAGGACATGTATTTATTTCCTTTTATAAGATGAAATTGAGTTTTTTTTTATTATTGTAGGTACATTTTATCGTTACAAATTAGGTACAGCACAAAGTATTTAAATAATATTTTGATTTATAATTAAAATTATCTGAATTTTCATAATTTTGCATGGCTCTTATTAATGCCACAGAAACTTTAAAAAGGTGGTAGCTTTTAAAAAATTAATAAAAAAAGCACCTACGTAAAATTATCTATACTATACTAATATTATAGAGGAAAGATTTGTTTGTTTGTTTACATTGAATAGGCTCCGAAAGTACTGGACCGATTTGAAATATTCTTTTACTGTTGGGAAGCTATATTATCAGCGAGTAACATAGGCTATATATTTTATAAAGTTACGCGGGCGAAGCCGCGTGCAACAGCTAGTCCGTACTAGTACGTACTATATATTTATAATATTATAAATGCGAAAGTATGTTTGGATGTATGGATGTTTGTGAATCTTTTACGCAAAAACTACTGAACCGATCACTATGAAATTTTGCATACACGTTGTCTGGGACACCAGAAAGGACATAGGATACCATTCATCGTTCAACGCGGACGAAGTCGCGGGCACCAGCTAGTAATATATAAAAAAAGAAATATCATATATTGTCTTAATATTAAAATATGTCTTTTTTTATATAAAAATATACGAATTTAAAACCTTTCCCTAATTCGTGTACCGTGTTGCAGTTTGACAAGGGACATCCAAACACGTGTCATGTAAGGTAACGTGATTAGAATCAAATTAGAAGCCGCGAGTTAATAATCAAATTAGGCCCAAGGGAACTTGAACACATGAAAATATATATATTTTAATATAACTTGGAACGCTCATTTACAAACATCAATTAGATAAAAGCCTCCCCTAATAAACCTTAAGTCTCCTTATTAACTTAACACTATACGTAAACTATAGTAACTATATACAATTTGTACTTAATCAGATTTTTTTACAGTACATAAGAAAAATATAATTAAGGATTTTTTTTTTTTCAAATTTTTTTTAAGACAATTAACTAAAAGTGTATTTGAAAACATTAAGTACAAGTTATAAAAGACGTGAAGTATAGTGTAACTTTGTATCATTAAAATTAACACGAGTCTTAAGCTTAACTACTTTGCTATTAACCTGAGTCAAGTCAGAACTTTTACTTCGATGTAAAAGTATACAATTTTTATATCTAGGAGTTAATTATCTTTGTAAAGTCGAAAGACGGGAGTCGGCGGCGTATTGTCTAAATCTACTACAGAAATTCGCAATATTTTTTTCCTTAATTACACTTTAAATACAAAATCAATTTTTTTTTAAATCGCTACTCAATACTATTTTAGACGTTATAATTGCGGTGTATAGAGTTGAAATTAGCTTTTTCTTTTGATATATTGCAGAGTACAGCAAAATTTTATTTCAATTCCTGTCATTGAGATATCTTGTTATTAAGACAATCTAGGAAAATAATTGAAACATATAATATACTAGCTGGTGCCCGCGATTTCGTCCGCGTTGAACTATAAAAGGTACCCTATGTCCTTTCTGGTGTCCCAGACGATGTGTATGCAAAATTTCATGGTGATCGGTTCAGTAGTTTTTGCGTGAAAGAGTCACAAACATCCAAACATACTTTCGCATTTATAATATTAGTACGGATAACTCTTATAAATCAAAACTGGTTCTATTGTGTTAACCTCCAAAAAAAGTTCTCTATTTGATTGTGAAAACTGCATCAAAATCTTTAGCATTTACATTATAATTCTTTGAAATGATTCAACTCACTATCCAAGAGAAAGTCGCGTGTTTGCTTGAGCTTAAAAAAGGTTTTGAAGTTGCGCTCGTTCAGCCGGAAGTTGGGTGATCATTTGAGCAACTTTTTTCATTATCTCTCGCACTGGAATACTTTAGAGTAGTCCTATTTCGTTTTATTTGCGATTCCTTATTTACTTTTTACCTTGTTACGACTACTGGCTCTTACTTAATAATATTTTTCAGTCGCTATTATTTTGATTTATTGCTGGCGAAACTTTTAAGAGAGTTTATTTTTTGTGATTCACTACTGGATGTAAATTTTTTTTTTGCTCACATTTTTAATATTTGTATTTGTTAAAATAAATTGAACCACTTATTTTAATGCATTCATGCGTTCCGCTGTCATAAGGAGGCAGTAGCCACCGTCGTACAGAGAAATACTTTGGTTTAATATGCATTGCTAACTTACAACACCTATGACATTGCTTGTATGTATGGGCTATATATAGTATTCTCCCTTTTTCAACTTTGGGAAAAGGATACCTGACAACTTAGGGGACGCTATGGGACCGAACTCGTACCGGCTAAAACCCAACAACTTGATGCTTGATGCTCTGCACCATACGAAATGACCTGGTCCCCTCCACTGAGCAGTACCACACACACGCACGCACGCATGCACACACACACACACACACACACACACACACACACACACACACACACACACACACACACACACGAACACACACACACGAACACACGCACACACACACGCACGCACACGCGCACGCACACGCGCACACACACGCGCACACACACGCACGCACGCATGCTATCACGTACATGTGATTATAAGTATGTATTTGCATATAATGTGCATATATGTTTATATAATTATAGATACATGTATATATATTGTTATCATTTTTTTAATTACTCGTATTTTTTTTGTAGGCACTTACAAATTTTAATATGTCTAACCTTGTAATTTGTAAAAATCCAAGTATTTTATAATTGAACAGAGTTGCAGCAATATTAACAAAAATGTCTAACCTTGTAATAGGCTATATAATTTTTTTTTATATTTATTTCTAAAATGTTACATGCTGTAAGGTTGGCTATTAAATATATATAAAAAAAAATCTAGAGTGGTGGTACATGAGCGGGGTCAACCTTGTACCACGACCTTTAGGTGACCTACAACAGTTCCCTACCATAGACAGTGAGCAAGACCACCTACCATAGATGTGTCTTTGAACTGACGTCTACTTATAGACGGTGAATCCTTCCTGATAATAAATCACACTTTCTCTGATAACATATTTCTTATTTATTCATTTTATTTGAACGAAACTCTTCATTACAATAAAAGTTTTGATTAAATGCCAGCGACATATCAATATTGAACCTCTTGTAGGGATGAGTCCGATGTAACCACATCCGGTGAACGGAACATGTACCGGAAGTTTACTTAAGAGTTGAGTGAGGCGTACAAAATAATGCTATGTGACTGAACTTATTTATGCTACTTTGAAAGATATTTCAAATAAGATATTAATTCGTTTATTTATGTACGCCTTAAAATTGACTTATGTTACCTATACCTATTGTAAGTTTTTTGTTTGTGCTGTTGGTGTACCTTTTGGAAAATAAATAATTCTGATGTTACAATGAGAAGGAAATTTAGTTTTGTAACCAATGTGTACCTGATTCAATTGATTTTTTTTTACTGATAAAGGTCGATAGCCGGACTGACAATCCTCTTGATGCTACTTGAAGGTTGTTGTCATCAGTAAATACAAAAAAAAACCCAAGAATTGGTTATGTAATAACTGTTATGTTATTTAATGTTATATTATTTTGTAATGGGATGGTTACTTTTCGGAAGTAGACTAATATTATTAAATAATTATTAAAAATATAAACATTAAAAATCAAATGTATATAAGGTATAAGGTGGTAAGGTTTACTGCAGTAATTTACGTTTACTGTCGAGACCGTTTAAGTATGTACTGTCACTGATAAAAACTGTATCCTTTTAGTGCTAGGCGACTTCGTTCGCGTCCGATCGCTATCACAGGAACACCCGCTACACTAATAATCTGAAGATTGTCTGAAAGTTTCATAAAAATTGGTTCAGCTGTTTTGGAGTCTATAGGAGACATACGGACACATACAAACACACATCGAATTTTATATATATTAAAGGATTTAAGGTACCCTGTGTCCTGTCCTGTATCCCACACAACGTGTATGCAAAATTTAATGACGATCGATCGAGCAGTTAAGGCGTGAAAAGGTAACAGACAGACAGACAGACAAAGTTATTTTCACATTTATAATATTAAGTTAAGTATAGACTAGTATAGAAGTATGGATTAGTATACATTTTCACTAAAATTTATTGTATAACTGCATAGAATCGATGTATAACTGATTTTGCATGACAGATTCTCGTGAAAAGCGCGATCTGTATTACCCATGTATTAACTAACATAAACCATCAATTGTACCGTTTTTTTAAGTAAATAAATGAGTTTGATTTTTAGTGTTTTAGTTTAACTTTCGTGTCTGATCGACAGCGTAACTGCGAACCTAAGTCTCCCATAAGTGGTGTTTTACAGATGAGTAGGTAACATTGCATCTAATGGGCTGAGCAACACGTTTTCATTAAAAAAAAAAACAATTATGTCACACGAATCACTGGAATCGCAGAGAAATTAAATTAAATTTTAGAAGTGGCCTCTCCTCATCCCCTCCCCCTAATTTTATTCGTAGTCGAATACATTAATTTGGAGCAAGTGTGTCACGCGATACGCTTTATTTAATTATTGAAAACGTTACACGTAAACAGAACACACACGTGCTGTTCTCTGACCTCAATTCAATGGAGTTAAGGTCAAGAAAGGGTTAAGCAAATTACGACCTTCTCACTATACATATAACTTTAATGACCATGTGATTGGAAATAGCCTGAATAATTAACAACAAAATAGAGTATAGCGTTTGATTCAAATTGGGTTTTTGTGTGGTGGCTTGTAATGGCAGTAGGTATATACAAAATATTAGCTCGGAGGCATATAGAAGGCATATAGGACATAATGAGTTTCTATATCTTTGTCGACTAAAGACTAAGCAGTAGAATAGAAAACATCAAGTCACGAAGAGAGAGGATACGACAAAAGTGAGGAAAAAATTGATTTTTAAGCTGATAAGTTATTAAATATAATATATACACGTAGTAGTATAAACCTATAATAGTATAGGTGAAATGGAAGTAAACCATATGTTATAAGTTGGTAAAAATAATGTGTGACAAGAGGATTAACTTAGAAAGCAACTAAACCTTATTATTTTTCTCAACTTTTTGGATTTACACATTGTAATTATTCTAAGTATTAAAATAACTACTTGTTAATAAAATAACTATCTATCTATAAAACGGTTAAATACGCTAAGATTTTTTTTAGTAAGAGTTAACAACGTGAGAGTTAACTTCAAAGTTGTCAATGCGTTAACAACTCTAAAGACATTATGGGTTTGTAAAACTTCCAAAGATTTGTAAAGAGTTTTGTACTTAATGCGAGAAGAAAAAGCATTTTAGGAAGCCAAAACTAATCCTATTGAAAGAGTGTTGGAAGTATGCAGTTATATACACATGTTGGAGAAGGCTAAATGAAATGCATCCAATCAAATTGGAAATGCTCCAACCCATCGAACGGTGTCAGAGTCTCTACAAGACTTTGTGTTATCCACATAGTCGATCTCCAGTGGACATACACTGTAGAACATTAATAGAGTGGAGTTAGTTCAGATGAGAAGCAGTCAAGTAACTGGAAATTTCTCAAACGACCGTACTATTAAACGTCTCGAGATGTCTGTGTATGTAGTGTATTTAAAAAAAATAGTATTATTAAGGGTAGCAGGCAGGCTGAAGGTAAACTCGATGGTATGTGGCTACCGTCGCCCGAGGACACAAGCTACACGCAGGCTACCGACTCTGCATTTGTTAACTGTAATTGTATTCTGCAAGCTTGAAGAGGCCCATATTGTAGTTAGATGGAAACACCTCAGAAGGGAGATTGATGAAGAAGGTTTATCATTTAAAAAAATTATTTTGTGTACCCACGACGGACTAAGAGAAAAAAGAGATTAAAAAATCTTCCTCCGCTTAATACAATGGTGAAAAGTGCTACGAATGAGTATTTGGCTTCAAACTTGTTATAAAGTAAGTACTTACCTATATATGTAATAAATTTTAGGGACATCCAAATAAAAATTCTAATTTCAAGCAATCAAATCCAAAGTACCTACTGATCGTTTACTGAAATCTTAGAATAAAATTCAGCATATTTTCGCAAAGTTCCACAAACAACATAAAAAAAATCCAATTCAATTTTGACGGCGTTAGTAATCACTCTTACGTATTTCAACTTCAAACTTATACTCAAACCAATAACCAAACTATAAAGATTCAGGTTCAATTTTTATTTAGATTATTGGAATTTTTCAATACGAATATTGCCCTTGCGAATAGGTTAAAGTTGAATTAAGCGAATAGGTTAATGTAAAAGGTCGTGGTGTAGGTTTGAGGGTGGCAGGGGACTGACTGTGCCGACCGCACATCAACGTCTTGAGTGCGTAAAAATTGCTATCGCGTGTGCAATGAACGGCAGAATTGAATTAACATCGCCAATTACTACACCGCAACGCAGGCGATTTCAGAATTAAATTTTACTTTGAATTTGATTTGAAGTGTTACAAAAATAGAAAACAGCAAAAAAAACTGTAATTTATGTAACTCTATGTAACTGACGATAAATTGGGTTAAATGGTATATTTTTTAAATGTTCAAAAATCGTGCTACTAGATAGTACTGTCATATTTTGTTCAAAAAATGAAATGCAGTATATCAACTGTCTGGTATCCATAATACAAGCATTAGTTGCTTTCTGTGAAACTAGATGGTGCTGTGTGGAATGTGTGAAGATATTTATTTATTTATTTATTTATTTATATTGTGGGAAGAAATTAACTGCACATTATTATTTACATATTTATAATGATATAATATATATTACACATATTTTGCAATTGAACAAACGAACGTATGAGCGTTTTCACGACGAGAGGCGAGTGGCGTGCTTTCTGTATCAGTATTGAAGGCCGACTGTCTCTCGTTTGCGTGCTTCTTCATTCAAAATAATGACACGAAAACTAAAACGTAAATTCCAAATAGGTTATTAAAAGAGTCATCACAATATTTATAATAGAAATTTATTACCTAGATAGTTCGCAGAAAGTAATAGGTAAGTACTCTGCAGTCAGAGTCCAAAGCGCTCCAAAGCTAGGAGCAATCCCGGCGACCGCGATCGTTTACCGGTCGAATCCGGATTGCGTTAGTTTAATCCGGTTACTATTTGTTTCGAGTTCGTTACGTACGAATTGGGAGGGATTTTGCATTGTTTCCTTTTTGATTGACGAATTTTATTCATGTGTTGTCCGCGTAGGATTCGTTTTGAACGACTATATACTATATGAATGATGAAGGAAAATAGAAAAATAAATCCGACGTATAAACGAAAAACTCTGTTTTTTTTACTGTTTAAAAAAATGTTTAGTATTTTTTTTTTTTTTTCAAATTCATTTTCAACCAATTGTTTTAGGTCGACTTTTATTTCAATTAGTGTTCGCCTTGTGTTCTAAATTCGACCATTAGGCCTGAAACACATGACCGTACATGTTTGTAGAACTTGTACCGCGCGGTCATATGAACTTGGCCTTATCTTTTGGATGTAGAAAAGAAAACTGTTTTTAAACAAATAAAAAAATACTTATTATTTACTTACTTATTACATATTATTGACTTAGGGCCTCTTTCACCATGTGTCAAGTAGGCTAACCGCCGTTTAAAGTCACCGGTAACTGGGAATGATGGAGCTGATATATACCTTTGTTTGTACGATAAAAGCCCAAACATTAAAAAGAAAATAATAATAAAAAAATCGCCTATCGAAGGATACAGTAAACCGAGTGCATAATTTAATTAAACATAAAATTATTTCTAAAAGTAACTAATCAACACTCCACTTGTAATTGGTGAAAGAGGCCCTTATTAGATTTCAATAAACATTAAGTTAACAATTCGTACAATTCGTTTTATAAATAATAAGCCGTCTCTCTATTTGGTGTATGCGAAGCATCTTACTTTAGCAGAATTAGCTTTTTTCCTTCGTCGTTTTGTTTTCCATATTGCGTTTGACATGTAACATATAAAGAGAAAAGTTTGAAACCAAAAATATATATATAAAACCTTACCGGTTGTCCCGACAATTTCGGAGCGGTAACAATAGTAATTTGTCCGCATCCAGTGTCTTATCCCTCGGTATTTGTTGTCCCGATAATCCTCGTGAAATTGGTTTACAAGGCGCCCGCAATATTTCCCTGCGACGATTCATAGTGCAACTCGTTGCTGGTAACCAAGCTCTCTCGCTCACATAAGCAATTTTTTTTTTTTTTAAATAATATCCGCACTAATATTATAAATGCGAAAGTATGTTTGGATGTATGGATGTTTGTGACTCTTTCACGCAAAAACTAGTGAACAGATCACAATGAAATTTTGCATACACGTTGTCTGTGACACCAGAGAGGACATAGGGTACCTTTCATCGTTCAACGCGGACGAAGACGCGGACATCAGTTAGTATTATAAATGCTAAAGTATGTTTGGATGTATAGATGTTTGTAACTCTTTCACGCAAAAACTACTGAACCGATTACCATGAAATTTTGCATACATGTTATCTGGGATACCAGAAAGGATATAGAGTACCTTTCATCGTTCAACGCGGACGAAGACACGGGCACCAGCTAGTATTTACAATATTACAATAATAAAATTTACAGACACCGCGAATTTTCGTCTTTGGGATTAAATTTAAATAAATTTTTTTTAAATTATTTTTGGAAACATTTAATTTTTCAATGTAAAGGTCGTCAGACAGGCTGACGGTCAGACGGTCGCCTATAACACAAGCAGAGCCGCGGGTCGACGGTGGATCCAGGCTGCTTCTGACCGGTCTTATTGGAAAAATATTGGAAGAGGATGTATACAAAAAATAATCCGTATACAAAGCCATTTCTGATACATGACAAAAACAAAAATGGACCTGACGTTGTATGCTGGTTCCGGTAATGCCAATAGATGGCGTTGTGTCCTTTGACAACTGATTCAGTTAAGCTGTTCTTTCATTACATACTATTGGAGCTTGTTGTGCGCCGCGATTTATCAGTATATATTTTTTCGAGTTTTACCAGTATATTTATTGAACTTAATCAATAAATAATAATAAAAAAATACATTTAATTCATCTAACATGTTAACGAAAACCAGTTATTCATTTTTTAACGGTACCTACGAAGTTCGGCGGGTCAGCTAGTTGTAGGTTAAATTTTATCCCATATAATAAAGATATATGACACTTAGGTTCGAGTTCACCAACAGACAATTATTTTTAAACAGCTGTTTAAAATTAAAACAGCCGTTTAATAATATTATGTTGATCACCATCGCTAAAATGCGGGTTAAACGCCCTAATCATCAGATTAATCATTAAATTAATCAGATGTTTAGGGCGTTTAACCCGCATTTTAGCGATTTTACAACAACAAAATATTATTAAACGGCTGTTTAAATTTTAAACAGCTGTTTAAAAATAACCGTCTGTTGGTGAACTCGAGCCTTAGAATAAGCAATTTTTGAATATTTTTTTTGTAAGCTTTTTGTAAGCAAAAGTATATGTTTTTTTTACAGCTCCTCCCCCAGGCCATCATTGTAGTATACAGAAAGTAAACTTGCAAGCAAATACGAATCATGATAGAATCAAATTTATGTTTTTTTTTTTTGTGAATATTAGTTCACTTACTGGTTTCTAATGCACTGTGTCGGGGAGGGTTGGGATAAATGCGCCAATAGATATGAACAACGTATTGCGATTTCCACACATCTGTTTTTTCCTTGTATTTTGCTTTATTTTATTTAAAATTTGTATTATACATTTTTTTAAAATATTTTTTTTATCAATATTTAAAAATAAATAATAAATAGTATTATTTAAATCTTATACACAACGATATCCTTAGGCAGTCGCAAAATCAATTTTATATTTATAAAATA
The DNA here is from genome assembly GCA_944738685.1 of Synanthedon myopaeformis. Classification (NCBI taxonomy): domain Eukaryota; kingdom Metazoa; phylum Arthropoda; class Insecta; order Lepidoptera; family Sesiidae; genus Synanthedon; species Synanthedon myopaeformis. Next base: position 461,578 of record OX122930.1, read on the forward strand.
TTCTCTTCTTTTTCTTTTTATTATTATTATTTTTTTAAATAATAAATAAATGTAAAAATATAATTTTTATGATTCTTTAAGCCCATTTATATATATATAATCTATAATATATATTTTTTAAATTTTAAATCTAAATAAATAATAAAATAAATAAATGATAAAATTCGAATCAATATAACATTTTTTTTATACTAAATTTATTATAACTTTACTAGTATAGATACCTAACTAGAAAATCTAACAATCAATGCGTCACATGAAACAAACCCTAATATTCTAGTTTTCATTCTGATATTTCCGTAAGCTGATTTGCACTTTATGCATTACAAAATAGTGTTTTATATTCAATGTGTAGTTTAGTTACGCAATTAATTCATGAGACTAACACGCAAGAGTGATAAATTACCTCCACTTCTAAAACCATGTAGCAACAAGGCTTAAATTTGAATGTGCTATTTAGCAAAACGAAGAATATTTATGCCTCTAAATACACTTGCTTAGATATGCTTTTAAAATATTATTAAACAATCCTATTTATATTTTAAATGCGAAAAATTGTGAGGTTGTATGGATTTGGATGACATTTGGCACACAAATACTTTATTACCTGGATTAACATATAGGATACTTTTTATCCTGAAAAATTCTTAAGTTGCTAAGGGATCGTCTAAAAAAAATGGCCTCCGTTATAATTCTTTTTTTTTTCAATGCAGACGTAGTCACGGGCACCAACTAATCTTCAAATAAAGATGCTCCGACATTCACTCACCAAAATAACAGCACACATAGTTTTATTTGTCGGTGGTCTTCTGTAAGGGAGTGGTTACTGCCGCCAAATGGGCTGCTCAAATGACTACGAGTCCCTGTCACAACTTTCCATATACAGGGACCAGGAGGGTGGATACGAAATGTTTCTAGTTCAAAATTTAAATGAGTATCAATAGTCTCAGTGTCAAAATTTGAAAAGTTCATCTCAATAAGTGCCGGGAATCGAACCCGAGTCCTCTGAGACAGAGCGTTAAGCACGTTAACTACTCGTTCAGATATATAAATGTTTGTAAATGTTCTACTAACCTTGACAGGACAAAAGGAACTAGGCTGTTAATAGAGAAATCAAATATCCTCATAGTTTACATAAAATACTTTCAGTCTTTAAAAAATGAGGATTATTTATAAGAGAGTTTAAGGTTTATCACAATTTTTCTTTGAACACCAACTAAGTAAATTTTAATTAAGTTTGATTTTTACTAATTTTATTTCATACGAAATTTCGTAATCAAGTTAATCCCGGTGGTTTAAAAACAGAAAAAGGTTTGGCAAATATTTAAAAGTTTATTAACAGGTACCGATTTAATTATAATTTATCGATGAGACGGAATCCGGTTTTTGCAGAAATAATGAGTACTGCTGTATTGAATTTTGGATTAATTATAGCGGAAAAAAGAGTCGTTAACGAGTATATTATGTAAAATGTATATGTACATATAAAAAAACGGATTCTATGTGGGTGCATGAAATGACCCATTAGTCTAGTGGTTAAACTTGCCTTGCTGCTCAGACTCAGGGATTAGTACCCTTACGCTAGCGAGAGCGTAAAATATTTATATGGAAGCTGGTGCCAGCGACTTCGTCCGCGTTCAAAATGTTATATAGCCTATAAAGCCTCTCTCGATATCCAACGCAAAAAGAATTTTTCAATTCGAACCAATAGTTCCTGAGATTAACGCGTTCAACCAAACAAACACTTCAGCTTTATAATATTAGTATTAGTATAAGTATAGATTGTCAATGTCAAATTGACACATATAAATGTTTTACGCTCTCGCTAGCGAGTGCGGTCATTATAACTCATGGTAGTGGTCTTAATCACATATTTTCATTGTCACTATTAAATCGAAGTTAATATTCTGTTTTGTACTCTTCAGTATTGTATTTTACTTGTTAAGTTATGAATAAGCAGGCAAGTTCAATGTAAAATGTGGTAGTTCGGTGGTTGCGTGCTCGGTGTAGTAACACGGCGTTCAATTAATAGTAACAATTATTGTGGTGCACGCACAAAAATGTACAAATTGCTTGTGTGCGTGCAACTATAGGGTTCGGCTTTAGTGCGGAGGATAGCGTAAGCGGTTTTGCTGCTGGAAGATCAAACGCTCTTTCTTGACTTGGATTTATTGCGTTTTGCTATTTTTATACATTTTTTTTAGAGTTTACAGGCGTAAACTCAAAAAAAAAAATTCTTAAGAATCGATTTTCATATATGTATAAGCCCGGGGTATGAAAATTTGTGGGAGTAAAATCAAATGTCACATGTCACACGGCAACGGCTGATGAAACTGCGGGCACAGCCACTTTTATATATATTTTTAACTTACTTTTAACTTAGTGTACATGTTTGAATATTCAGTCTTTGTTGCTGAAACAGCAGACGCAGGTTCGCATACTGTTGGGCCAGAAGTTGTTCTTCAATTCATTCTGAGGATTATAAATTTATAACCTAATAAATAATTGTATTTTTATATATGAAAGCAGTTAAATAAATAATATTACTATTTAAATATAATATTATATTTTACATTTTATACTCTGGAAAATTAAAAAGTCATTTCTGAGGTTTAACAATTGCTCTAACGTTAAACGTTCTGAAGAATCTGTTGTGTCTCAGAAGACTAATCAACGAAGAAATCTTTCGTTATACACTCTAACCCAAAACCTTCTTAAGGTCGTCGTGTTTTTAGGTATATTGCAAGTTATTAGTTTATTCATTTTTTTAAAATTATTGTTGTAAGATTCTTGCTACTTGACAGGCTTTTGATAATGCTATTCGCTACATCTATACTAATAATAATATATTATAAACTTGATAGTAACTCTCGTCTGTCTGTTAGCTTTTCACGCCTTAACTACTTAACTTAAAAATTAATCTCTTAGTTCCTCAGTAAAAAAACATTCGTATCTTATGGTTTCAAATTTGTATACAAATTATTATCTATTATTACTAATGTTATAGATAATATTATGTATCTACAAATTAACAACGATAAACTGTTATTATGACTAAAATTAATACAAATTATAATGCAGATAATATTGAAATTAATTCCAGCGCAAAATTATTAAACAGTAACTCAAATTACACAGTTATTAGTTGGATTTAATTATTGAATTATTATTATTAGTTATTGAGAGTGCATTTTAATAATTTTATTTATTTATTATCTAACAAGTATTTACACAAAAGATTATAAAAATGTCTGTGAACCATTATTAGGTTTGTCTAGACATTTTATTACATTTTATTTATTAAAAAATTCAAAATGAAGAATCATTGCATTGAACTAAAATCCATTCTCTTTCAAAAGGCTCAACTCCGAATGTTGATTATTCTATGGACGACTTCATAAATTGCTCAATGATTAATTTTTTATTGATATTATATAACCGAAACCATAATCTAAAAATACAAAACACCCCGCCACATATGAAATGATACTAGAGCCCTTGATACATTTATTTAATGCAAGGAATCTTTATAAAGGGATATTTATTAGCAACGCATTCAAATCCAAGGATCCAAGTTGACGAGGGTTTGAACAGAAGCAAAAAGATGGGGATCCTTGCCTAATTGAATAAGCAACCGGTTAGGATACGGCGCAAACATTTTTCAAAATGCCAGGCTACGCCTTATTAATGTTTTTTTTTTTAAATAAATAGTACCATTCAGAAAGTACAAGAGAAAAATTAAATTTCAAGTAGCGGCAGTAGTATTTTGAACGCTGCATTTCGCATTTGGGCAGCCCGTTTGGCGGCAGTAACCACCCCCTTACAGAGGACCACCGTGAAATAATAGCACGTGTGCTGTTGTCTTTTGGTGTGTGAGTAACGGTTGCCAGAGCCCATTTCCCTATAAATTTCCAATCCTTTATCCTAAAAAGTCGAGAACACGTTTGGTCTAGTGGCTAGTAACCCTAACTGTTAACCAAAAGGTCGCGGGTTCGAATCCCGCTAGGGGCGAATGTTTATGTGTTAACATTATACCTTTGTGTCTGAGTCATTGATGTTTTTTATTTATAATATGTATGTATTTACAAAAAAAAGTAATCTATGTATTATATCGACTGTCTGGTATCAATAATACAAGCATTAGTTGCTTTCTGTGGCACTAGATGGTGCTTTGTTGAATGTGTGAAGATATTTATAAAAAAAAAACATATTATAGTCTGTCTTACTTGTGCTATAGGCGATGGTAGCCATCTACCATCAAGTGAACCGTCAGCCTGTCTGCCATTTATAACCAAAATATTCAACAAGTAATCTCTTTAAAGAAAAAAATTGGATCATTTTTTTTTATTGTAATATCGTTTATGAACTAGTCCCAAATGTGAAAAGCGAGTAATTTATCCACGTCGCCATTTTCATGGGACGAGACAAACAAACTTATTGACACAAACTCAACCCTCCACGATGATTGATCACTACAATGAGTTCAAGAAGTTAGCATTATTTACGATTCATTCTCAACATTAACGTCGCAAGACCAGGGGACAGCCAATCGTTTACGAGATTACTTTAATGGACCAAATTTTTTTTTGAAGATTCCAAAATCTCTTCAAAGTTTTTTTTTTATTAAAGACGTGTTTGCTCTTGGCCAACAACCAACTGTGTAGCAAGGATGAGGCCTAAGATGGAGCGAACCTCATTCTTATCCAGAAGATGCCTATTCACTTTGGATTTGGAACTATCAATTAGCTACGATAGTTTTATCGAAAATGTAGTTAACAAGTAATTAACATTGTTTTATATAATTTTCCATAGAAAATGTAAGAAACACAAAGAGGACCTTTGAATAAATTGCAACCGGAAGTAGGCTTTTATTTGGTTGTTAGGGATTTTCTTAAGAAATATTGTTATTTGCGAATGGCTCCCTGAAGAGGCCTTGTCGGTGACGTTTCACTTGGTAACAACTTCTTAACTTATTTAAGTTTCGATAATTGTGTACTCCGTCGAAAATAGAATTTTCGAGGTTACCAATAATTTTCCAATCCGCGGTATTTTCCGGAGAAATTTTCTTGGCGAAATTAATTGTAAACAATTTCGCGAAGGAGTTCTGTTATGAATTATTACTAATTTATTGGATTAGGATTATTTAAATACAGGAAATTGGTTTCTTTAAAATCAATTCATCTTCGATTCTGGTCTCCTCTTTTATATTTAATAATATCAAACCACAAAATGAAATTAGAACCAAATTTTAAACATAGATAAAAATCGGGGTGGGCCACCTTATCACTTAGGGGTATAAAAAATAGTTTACGACCTATGTTGTGTGTTTGTTTGTTGATTCGGTTTTTAGTGCTTAGACACGGTCGCAATATTTGAATGAGATTTCGAGGAATTTATTGCAAATTGTTTATTAAAACTGGTCGCTATACTCGAAACCGTAGTCGCTATAGCCAAAAATTAATTTTCCACTAAAAGTATACTTTAAACTCAAGGGACTCGAGTTTTACTTACGTCGCTATAACCGTTACAACCAAGGTCGTTATAAATTAAATATATTGTACTTGAATTTGAGTTTAAAACAATTCAATAACTTTTATTACCTCATGCATCCGTTCAAGTGATTTTCAAATGTGTTGAGTTGAATGCCCAGACCGTGTAGTTCTTGCGATCCGTATATATGGTATCATAATAAAATGTTCCGAGCCAATATAACGTCGCTATAAGCGCAATTCAATTGTTAAACAAAACTTATGACAGCTACAGATACTTTTCGAGTTAACTAAAGTGTAGGGTCAGCAAAAAAAGTCATATTTGTATTTTAGAAAATTACTTGAAAATATTTTGATATTATTGTGTTCTAAATGTTATTATTTATTATGACATATTAAAAAAAGTTATTACTTAAATGAAGCAACCAAAATATTTTATAAATTAATTTTCACTATTATCAACATGCAACAATAAAGATATTGTGTATTTTAAATGATATTGTGTAATTGTAGGATTCCCTAAATAAAATTCTAAAAATAAATTTGCGTTAGTTATAAGACAGGTTAACTGTTTATCTACGAGGGCTGTATTTAATACTATATAACAGGAATATTTAGTTAATGGATATTTCAATTAATTACATACGTACAAATCAGTATTAGAGATTGCTCAAAATTTGAGGATTGCTATTCTAGTTGAGACACACTCAAAATTTAATGGAAGGGACTATTGATTTCCTTGTCGACTTTGTGTTTGTAACCCTGTACGTAGTAATTATTATTTAATCTGAGACCCTGTTAATAATCTATTTGTTTATGCGGACTAATCTTCTAAATAAGGAATCCCATTTTGCTTAGATTTTTATTACATAGAGGACTCCTTAAGAAAAATATATATTTCAACTAGCTGTCCCGCTCCCGGCTTCGCCCGGGGTGCAATTTTTATAATAAATATTTACTTAATCCAGCCGATAAATTACCTTACACCACCATCTGTAAGAAACTTATGGGACTCACAGTTGTTTTAAAACTTATTTTAAAAGTTATCTGTGACTTCTATAAAATTCTCACAGATGGCGGTGTAAGGTAATTTATAACTCCTTCTCATATAATAAACAAATAATTTGTAATAAAAAAAAATGCTATAAATTGAGATAAAAACTATACTATCTTATAAGTTGGACCAAATTACACATAGTTACGAAGTTTTATCAAAATCGGTTCAGTGGTTTAGGAGTTCATCGAAGACACACAACGTGACACGTAATTTTTATATATATATAAATTACGTGTCACGTTGTAGATACATATACATATATAGATATTTCGAGACTCTCGGTGTTGTATATTAAAAAAATATATTAATGATTTTTCTGACCGTACTAACGTCATAAAACTAACGACGCACTGATGTATTCGTAACGAAATTGAATGAAAAACACCACATGATTCCTCCCTGTGTGCGACGCGGCGTAATTTCTGTCACAACAATGTGCCCATTGAATGAATATTTATGTCTTGAATGCATAACTATGTAGTTTTACTATAGTGGGTGGGACGGATGCGTTGTACAATCGACCGAATATTTTAACGATCCCAATCGTTGACACCTTTATTTTTTACTTACAGGTATTATTACATGATAACAGTTTGAATAGATAGCTTACACCTAATAAAAAAATTCCACTTATAGTATCAATTCTTTGTATTCATTTAGGAATCAGTTGCTGTGTTTAAATGCTGAGAACATTTTAATACTTTAAGATTTAAATATTTATACATTTTTTACTTAAATAAATTAATATTTTAATATACATATGTAAACTTTTTGAAACTTTTTGGACTCTTGCACGTTATCAGTCCATAAAGTATATAAAAAAAAATGTTGTCATTTTATAAAAAAATATTAAATAAATAAATTTAAATATCAAAACTGAATGCATTAACTAGCAGCTAGTATTTTTCTGTAACATTTTATATTTTCAAAATTGTAACGTTTGGTCTTATTTTAATAACAAATATAACTTTACTACTGATATTAAAATTTAACTAAGTTTTATTATATATACATAATTATATACATATAAAACTTCCGTGAAAAGTCATCTGACTGATAGTGAAAACTGCATCAAAATCTGTTGCTTGGTTAGCGGCCAAACAGACAGACAGATACAGAAAGCGATTTCAAATTATACCATTTAATGATAAATAAAATTTAATTATGTAGTTGACTGTACGTTACAATATTTGACTTCGTTGTAACCTCTCATTAGATCATTGCTATTGTTCTCCGTTGGTCATCGTAAGGTCACTTATTTTTTTATATCACACCTAATAATAAACTATGACAAGTCGAGAGAATATTTGGCGTATACAAAAATTAAAAACCTTCACAATGAACCTCTCACGAACTTGGATTCTTTCGAATAAGGTTATGTTCGTTAAGGTCGTTAGACAGACTGACAAACTGACGGATATTAGAGAAATGAGCATGAGCTCTGGTATTCCTTATTCACTCATCGAAACCCAACAGCACTAATGCGGTGGTCTTTTCAAGACTTTTTCTACGATGCCAGTACATCAAAAGTAACATCAAGTTACATTACATCAAATGTACACAAAAGATTTCTTCAGATGCATTCTATTGTTATTTACAAATCAGAGGTAACAAATAAGGCACTAAAATCAGATATAGATAATACTAGCTGATGTCCGCGACTTCGTCCGCGTTGAACGATAAAAGGTACTCTATGTCCTTTCTGGTGTCCCATACAACGTGTATGCAAAATTTCATGATGATCGGTTCAGTAGTTTTCGGGTGAAAGAGTTACAAACATCCATACATCCAAACATACTTTCGCATTTATAATATTAGTACGGATGTAGATCAGATAAGATATGATACTTATGCCTTATCCTTGATCCTTCTATGGTCTACCATCAAAAGGACCGTCAGCCGGTTTGTAGACCTTTAACATAAAAAAGTACAGTATTTCAGTTTTATTTGACTGGTGATGTTTTTTTTTTATTAAAGATGGATTTGCTCTTGACCAACAATCAACTGTATAGCAAGGATGAGGCCTAAGATGGAGCGAACCTCATTCTCAACCCAAAAGATGCCTATTCATGAGAACTTTGAAAATATTTGGGTTAATGAGCTCAGGAGTTCCAAATGTTGGCAGTGCGCATTATAAAAGATGTTTTAAAGCGCTTAGTCCGAAATAGAGGGATATCGACAAGATGAGGATGGTAACCATTTGCACGTCTGTATGTCCGATGGAAGAAAGGGGAAGGCGGTATGAGTTCATGCAGCTCCTGAGCACACTCTCCGAAGTACATCTTGTAAAAGACACATAGACTGGCAATTTTACGTCTATGTGCAAGACTTCTGCATCTTAGTTTTTAAAAATGTACTGCCGCCAATGAGTACTGTTTGTTTTGCATATATAATTATTGTCTTAATTTTTGCTTGTTATTAATGTACATAGTATTTAAAATTTATTTATTTAACGCAATCGTTTACTTCCCCCATATGCTAAGCAGAGCCTAGCATACCAGAAATATGCTAAAACTAAAGTTGTTATTCTGAAATTAATTTCTTCATTCTTTATTATTATTTAGTAGTGACATTTGGCGACAGTAACAACCCCATTATAGGACACACCACCGTGAAACAACAGCATATATGCTGTTGTTTTTAAAAGCGTACTGCCGCCAACGAGTCTCCTAATTTTGCGTTCCACCAAGTCGAGTGCGGCAATTTGGTATTTGGCTGAGCTATCCCAAAAGTGAGAGAAATACTCCATGAACATTATACAAAAAAATTTAATAGGAGCTGTCCAGGCGTAAAGTATCGCTTCATCCTATTTAGGATAAATAAATAAATAATAAATAAATATATTCACACATTCCACACAGCACCATCTAGTTCCACATTAAGCAACTAATGCTTGTATTATGGATACTAGACAGTTGATATACTACATAGATTACTTTTTTTTTGTAAATACATACATATTATAAATATAAAACATCCATGACTCAGGTACAAAGGTAAAATGTTAACACATAAACATTTGCCCCTAGCGGGATTCGAACCCGCGACCGTTTGGTTAACAGCTAGGGTTACTAGCCACTAGACCAAACGTGACGTCAATGCCCAGATTTTTGACTGCTGCTGTCTCGTTTAAATTCTGTGGTAAAACTGCAGCCAAATCATGAGAAGTGCAAGGAAATCTTTTACGAGTACGCAAATAAAACAGCGCATCTGTTAACCGAGAAGTCCAAAACGAATAAAATAAAACACGTAGCTCGTATAAGGATTCCGTAACAGTGGAAAACATTAAATATTCACTCCGGTTCCGTGGTTATGGTCACTGTTGGAGGAGAATTCTCAGTACGTTGCAGAAAAGCACTGCACACGTTTGGATTTTATTAGCTAACGTTTTTGTTTTAAATATTTAGAGCAATATTGGTAAAATACAAATTTGTAATTGGATTTTCTTTTCGCTCATTCACAAAACTAAAGCGTACTCTATTTTTATTTTAACCAAATTTGAATAGAATTAACACAAGTATTATAATTAATATTATACCAATTTACTAAAGTGTAATTATATATATATATATTTGTCATAGTTAGTTATGTGAGTGCACGATTTTATTTATTAAATTTATTTTATTTTATTTTATTAGAGAAAACAAACAATTACACCATATATTTTTTTAATTTGAAAAAAAAAAACATACATAATTTAAGATAATGATAATGATAATGATGATGTGATGATGATAACGATAACGATTATCGTTACAGTTACGATTACGATTACGATTACGATTACGATTACGATTACGATTACGATTACGATAATGATAAGATAGTGATTCGCTGTATATTTAGAAATTTTATAATTCCGCAATTTTAATTCCTTCCGGAAATTTATAATTAAGATTATAAATTTCCGGAAGAAATTGTCTGATATATTTTAAGTAAGGGTTTGCAGCCAGTAAAAAGTAAGTTACTTTATTTAACAATATTGTTAAGATGCAATTGGCATTTGGCATTTTTTAATTATACCTACTCGTTATATTTAGACTAAATTATTATTTTATTAAAAATTTAATTGTATTTGTTTATATACATATACAAATTGAAAATATGTTAATCGCACCTGACAAGCCATGTCCAGATTCAATTTATGTTGTCTTTTACGACATCCAGGTGTGCTAAACCTTTAAAAATAGATAAAAGTCAGTTTCAGAGTATACGGGAGCGTCCAGACTGATATTGGACTTTGAAAACTCGTAAAGTGTGCTTTAGAAGGAGCGCTGAGATTTAAAAGCCTTCCGCGATCTACAGCTGCTCGTCCAGGTGTATTTTATTATTAAAACTTGGAATGAGCCGAATGAAGAGACCTCAAACTTTTTTATTACTGGACTAGAGATTATTCTTTCAAACTTTTGCCGATTTTACGACAGAATTCGACGATAAACATTAATTTTGCATGCTATTAAAATCACCGCAAATCACGACGTACCTTTTTCTAATATCAATTCGCGTGTTATATTAAAATCAGTTTTAAAAAGGTTTAATATTTATTGTTTTCGTATTTTGGGATGATTTCAAAGACGTGCTATATTAAGGTTGATCTAAGATATTTCTTTTTGTAAAAAAATAATATACCTATTATCCCAGTAATACCTATCTTAGTAGTGACATTGCATTCCGTAGACTTAAGCTTGCAAATCCGTTTGCTGACAGTAATTATTCGGAAATAACAGCGCTTGCGCTTGCGCATGAATGAGTATTAGGGTTGCCGGATTTTATCCACTATCCTTTATCCTTTTTTGGGCCTGAAAGGTTCTCGAGTGTACATCAATGGATGTTCTGCAGCTGAGACGATGATATATTATTTATGTTATAGGCGTCGGTAGACATCTATCATCAAGTAAACCGTCAGCCTGTCTGTCGACCTTAACATTAAAAAAAATAAAAACTAGTGATAGTAATATTCTCCTAACAAAACATTAGTACTAAAATACTGCAATGGCAATGTTTCTGCAATAAACAATTATCAGACAACTAGCTCATTTAGTAGTTTGCTGTGGCGAGATGAGCAGTTCCGGATTCCGATCACGTCCAAATTGGTACAGCGATCGTTAGAAACTAGTCATTGGGGTATTTATTTTTACACTAGCCTGGAGCGGTCGTTATTAAATAATAATAAAATATTTATTTATGATCCTCTTACTGTAATGTTTACGAACAGTGATATTGATATTATTATTGAACAGTGACGAGATTTTACTGGCAAATACCTGCCAGTAAAAATCTCGTCACAATCGGGTAAACCGTTTCGGAGATTATCCGTAACAAACAGACAGTTTTTTTTTTGTTATAAGTTCTTTGTTATGGATTTAATAAAAAGCTCCAATTTTATTTATTAGTATAGAAGATTATATTTGTTAAAAAGCATTATAGCATAAGTTTTTTTCCATGTGAGACTTGAAATAACTATGCAATAAAGATGGCTACATGTACACATTACGATAACGTACTAATACCAGCATTATTCATACAGAATAACAAAGGACAAAATACAATCGATATAGAATAGGAACGTTCGAGGCACAATACGTTCAAGTAATCGAAACTCTACGGAACTGGTTTAGTTTCGTTCTTCTCCGCGGGTGTATTCTGTACCTTTACCGTGAGTTTACAATGACCGCACTCGCTAGCGAGAGCGTAAAACATTTATATGAAAAACTGTCAACTGTCAATGTCAAATTGTCAATTTTCCATACAAATATTTTATGCTAGCGAGTGCGGTCATTGTAAACTGATGATAAAGGTACTTGGTCAGGCTTGAATATAACTGAAAAACGCATTACTGTTATAGCTTAAATTTAATTTAAAATTACAAATATCTTGAACAATATCAATAAAAATATTAAATTGGATATTATATATTATGCATCAATAAAATAGAATTCAATAAAATAGTTTATATAATATAATATAAGCCATTTTATTTTATCGTAGCTTTATTTTATTATTACACAATCTGTTAATAATAAAATAGTATAATTATTCATTGTTACATAAGGTGGATATTTATTTATTTATTTAGATTTAGATTACATACAGCCATAAATTTAAAAAATATATATTATAGATTATATACAAATAGGCCTAAAGAATCATAAAAAAAAATATTTTTACATTTATTTATTAATTAAAATAATAATAATAATATTAAAAAAAAGAAAAAGAAGAGAATATTCTATATATATATATATTACACACTGGTCACAGGCAGGCTGACGTCCACTTGATGGTAGGTGGCTACCGTCGCCTATAAAACGTACAACGCCTCAGATGCTACAAGTGCCCTGTCGACCATAGTAAGATTAATAGGGAACGCGGGTACAGCAGAATTTAAAAAATAAGTATTAGAAGAAGCTATTGCCATCGCGCTGCGTCCGAACGACAAGCTGTCTATGTGTGTGTGTGAATAGTTTGTGGTTGTGTGCGTACATTATCGATAAATACCACTTCCTTAGTTATATACGTATTAGTTCAGAATAATACGTATATAACTTGTCTCCCATGGGACTCTAGGATAATTCTATTGCTTTATATATTAATTAAATTACATTGACATAGGTGTGGATTTTATTTTACATGAGTTGAATGTTATTTTATTAAAAAAATATTTGTATTCAGAATAGAGACGCGCGCCCAAAACGACGGCATTTGTCTCTCTCACAAATTCTATAGGTCGGGGTAATGATGAATAGATAAATTTGGGTAATCGTGCCCGTTTGTAGGTTATTTATTATTGAAGCATTTTTTCTTACCGTTACGTAATAATGTCGTTTTTTGTTATCGCTACATGGGGAAACTTTGAGAAAGAGGTTACACACAAAACGAATTTAGGAACAGTCATTGGCAATTGTTGATTTTTCGCAATAATAACAAAATTACAATTGTAGTAATTTTTTTGCTAAAATCATTTTTGCTAAAATTTTTATGCTAATTCGCTATTTGTATAATTTGAATTTGTGTATTGAAAATAGAATAATTTTTTTTTTTTAATAAATACAATTTGGCTTATATTAATTCTCCTCCAACCTAGCCCATTGAGGATTAGTAGGACCATAGAGTTAGTGGCTAGTAACCCTAGCCACTAACTATTAACCAAACGGTCGCGGGTTCGAATCTCGCTACAGGCGAATGTTTATGTGTTGACATTTTACCTTTGCACCTGAGTTATGGATGTTTTTTATTTATAATATGTATTTATTTACAAAAAAAAGTAATCTATGTAGTATATCAATTGTCTGGTATCAGGCATGTCTGGCATAATACAAGCATTAGTTGCTTACTGTGGAAATAGGTGGTGCTGTGTGGAATGTGTGAAGATATTTATTTATTTATTTATTATTTATAATTAAAATAGTAATATCTGGCCATTGGTGACGAAAAGTCTACATACCAACATCCACCCTCAAGACAGAAGAAACAAGACTTGATAAGAACAGGGTGTCAACGCTTAACCTAGGCTATTTCTAGTCATTCAGTAGGACCAGTCGGTCCTATTGTAACCGGAACCGTTCCACTTGCGGGCCACGAGGCGCGGACAGGGGTTTCATCCCTTCGTGGTTGATGTTCCTCGGTCACGCACGAAGCGTTACAGTTCCACTTTCCTTGTTCGAACTGCTAGGGAGTGGAACTCACTGCCTGCGTTTGTGTTCCCGCAAAATTATAACCTCTGGGTCTTCAAATCAACGTCCCCTAACCCCTACCCATAGACCGCGCGAAGAAACACCGTGGGGTTTTAGTGGGTAGAAGTCCCACATACCCCACTGATCTCCCCATGGTCGGTTGGGATCTGATTCGCAGATTTCCTCACGTAAAAAAAAGGGGTCTTCAAATCAAGGGTAAATGGGCACTTAGTAAGTTTTTTTTTAATGTGTATTCGAGGAACGCGACACCGATTTAAGACTGCAGCCAAACTGCTTGGGTTTGACAATGGAGCCTCTATATCAAACAACTACTAATTTTTTTTTTACCCAATTTATACTGTACATAGATAAACTTTGACTTGACGTTCCACGGCTAACATGGATTATGATAATGATAACTGATGTTATTTTTAATATAATACCAGGTAGGTAGAATAACAGTCATCAGGCCGTCAATAGGGCGAGATTTAGGTGCATTGCCGACCTTAATAGTGACTAACAATAGAATTTTCTATACTGAGATGGTTTCTAACAGACACAGTATAATTTGCCACTAAAAATGATAAATTATTATTTTAAATTAAACGCATAAAACTTACACACACATAAATATAAATAAACAGATTCAAAGTTGAAAACATTTTACATTATTGCAAAGTAAACCTCAAAATAATGTAAATTTTATCGCTCGCGGCTACCGCTTTATTGTTGGGAATACACTTTATTTGAATAAATATTACTATTGTTTTAAAATTTAGATTAGTTACGTATATATATTCCTATTCGATCTGTTTTTGACCACATATGTATTTCATTTGATATTTCCAAAAAGTAACTTGTAAAAAAATATCATATCAGGTGTAAATAACATTGATGGATAATATTATAAATGCTAAAGTTTGTGAGCATGTATGGATGTTACTCTTTCCTGGTTTGGATGTATATGGATATCATAAAATATGGATTATGATCATATAATCAACTGGGATTCTATCGTATAATCAACTCCAATTTATATAAAGAGATCACAACAAAATAGTAAAATGCATTATACAAATTGATCGATTACAAATTCAAATTACAAATTCAAATTTTATTTTAACGCGAACAATATCCACAATAGTTTGACAGTGAAAAAAGTTCCATACTGCATTTCTTTAAATGTTACTTAGTTCATAACTTATAATGCCTTTTAGTTGACTTACTATGAAGTGAATTTGTGCATGCGGAATGTATGTGTTTATTGAACTGACTTACTTTGACTTACTTCCGTACTAATATTATAAATGCGAAAGTATGTTTGGATGTATGGATGTTTGTGACTCTTTCACGCATAAACTAGTGAACAGATCACCATGAAATTTTGCATACACGTTGTCTGGGACACCAGAAAGGACATAGGGTACATTTCATCGTTCAAAGCGGACGAAGTCGCAGGTACCAGCTAGTATTATAAATGCGAAAGTATGTTTGGATGTATGGATGTTTGTGACTCTTTCACGCAAAAACTACTGAACCGATCACTATGAAATTTTGCATACACGTTGTCTGGGACACCAGAAAGGACATAAGGTACCTTTCATCGTTCAAAACGGACGAAGTCGTGGGCACCAGCTAGAAGACATATTATAAAAGAAAGACATATACGTTTGTAATGTTAAAAATACCTTCGCGTAAAAAGAGTTTGTTGAATAAAGCATGTTAAAATACTGTTTGCATTCTAATGATACATCAAACATTGAGTACACGTTTAAAAGGGATTTCGCTTTCGGCTGATAGATTTGCATACGTCGATTTTGAGAGATAAAAGCGTCGACAATCAGCCAGATAAGTATGTCAACAGGGTATCGAATCGGCGACCGGCCTAATGCCGAGCAAACACAGAAATGCGGGTACTAACCTAGTTAGCGAAATTTCCACATGTAAAGCCTTTTTGCGATCGGCGTCTGTGTATTTTCAAATGAATTGATAAAATAAAATTTTCCACACATTTTTAAACATTCCTTCTTTTGTTAACAACACTTGGAGAACATTGCACTGTATTCTATAATCAAATTTCATTTACTTTTAACAATAGGTAAAACGTATTGTATATGTTTAAGTCATAAATATAATTAAGCTATTTAACGAATTTTTTCTTTCAATTGATAAAAATTCATATATTTTCATTATAAACTAAATATTCATTTTATTGAGTGTATTAATTTTTGATTTTTTTTAAATGGAGATTTAAGTTTTTGTTTGTATTGAGAATTGCTTTCAGTAAGTTAAAGCGTATTTGTTGAAGTTGTAATTAAAAAACAGTCAGGCATATAATAAAAACTCAAGTAAAACATTTTTCGTTACCATCCGGTTGTTTTTTTTTATGAAACAGTCGTCAAAATGACTGATGATCCAATTGATGGTAGGCGGCTAGTGTCACAGTCAATGCCTCAAGTGTTGCAAGTCCTTCACCGACCTTAGGAAGAGTTAGGGAAATGGAATTCTGACATCCCTTAATCACTCCCTCACCGAACACACCAGCAATCATGCTTTTACACGGTAAGGGATGGTTACTGCCGCCAGACGACATGATCTACGACTGCGAAATGCAGTGTGCTCTGCCACTAATTAAATGTCGTTTTAAATTTTATGAAATTTATAAAATTTAATCGTAATTATTGTAGCTCAATTTAATCAGCGAGCATATATGAACGATTCTCGTCTTGATTTTAAATTGAGATCGAATATTGAATGTGTGTAATCAGCTGCGAGCTCCCAAAGCAATGTGTAGCGACTCGGAGAAAGAGCGGACAGAGTGCATAGGAGGAGCGATTGCTTTAGCGGAAAAAGAACCTATAACCTTATTGGATTTTATTTTATAAGTGATAATTTTATTTTTACATCATCTTAATAATTAATTAAATCATTTAAATGAAAACCAATAACTAATAAACAAAATAAATATTAATTCATTAGCTTAACAAATCTAGATTTTACAACTCAAAATTTAATTAAAAATTTATTTAAGTCTCATGGCGAAGAAATCTTCTTAGGCTAAATTTAACTAAAACTAGAACTCAAAAAAACTATTAATAATAAAAACTCATGCCGTTTGCTTAACATCAGCTGTAAATTAATTTAATTGTAAATAATTTTAAAAGGACACACCGCATATTATTTTCTGATCGGCAGCCGGAATTCCTATGCAGACTTTATTTTAATAGGCAAAGGAAATCACCCAACATTTAATGAACAGTTAGTTCGTGCTTAGTGTCAAGTTTTAATCCATAAATGTACGTCGTAAAATTATTAGAATTTTTATTAACAGTATTATTAGTATTTAGCAAGAGATTTACTGAACTTACCCTAAGTTCAAAAACGATTTTTATTACGCTATTGCGAAAGCTCAACACAATGCACATACCCAATCACTTGTACATAACTAGAACACTTGCTCTCATAGATCGTTCTATTGAGAGTGGAGGTGCTTTTTAAACATTTCCTCTTGCAATATAGAGTGTGCTTACTTCCAATCGATGGTGCTCAGATTAATTCGCAGAGAGGACGTATACAACAACCTTCAATTTCTGCATATTAAAATCTTTTGTTTCTGGGAGGGCTTTATTTATTATTAACACCTTATAGAATTTTACTGTGCTGTCTGTTATGTGTTGTAACATGTAAGCCATAAAGTATCCATCCTAAATTTATGTCTAAATCATACGATCTGATAAACAATAACACAATAATCTTTGTACGACCTTACAGAATACCTATGCCAAGTAACTTAAATATTATCATCTAATATTGAAGTGATATTTAGCTAATAGATGAAAAATTATTCTACCTAAGTGAGATTTGAAGTCAAATATTAAATATGAATTTTTAACGTTTTCCCCACGAGAAACCGTGAAGCCGTAACAATATTTCGTCTTTAAACTTCTAAAGGCCTCTTTCATCATCTCTGAGTAAAGTGTGAAGTAGGCTAACCGCCATTTAAAGTCATCGGTCACCGGAAATGATGGAGATGATATACCTTTGTTTGTACGGTAAAAGTCCCATACATTAAAAAGAAAATAATAAAAAAAATCGCCTATCGAAGGATGCAGTAAACCGAGTGCATAATTTAATAAAAAATAAAATTATTTCTAAAAGCAACTAATCAACACTTTACTTGTAGTTGGTGAAAGAGGATCTTAGTCTCTAAAAAAATGTAGCGATGAAAAAAATTATGAACTTAGGTATTATTATTTCAAAATCACAATTATTTGTTAATATTAAAAATAATAACAAATTAATATAAATTAACAAAACAAATTAATTATATAGATAATTAATAATTCGAAATTTGAATTGTAGAACATTGATTCTGTCATTTACAGAGAAGATCTATTTCAATTTTTTTTTTGTAAATATTACTTTTATGACTATTATTTTGTAAAACAAAATCTAATTTAAACGAAAATATTGTGTTACTGTTATAAAAAAAAAAATTGCCCTACTTTTTTCTGTCGAAGTCTGTCCTGTTTGTACACTAGACAAAAATTAATAGGTCGTTACTTTCTAAAATTAACATCAAAAAAATTCTTTGTTTATGTTTGAATATTTGACGATGCACATTTCCTTGTCAACTTCAAAATAATCACAATCCTATAACAAAGCTCGTAAAGTCGAGAATCGAACGCAACATTAAAGGGGAATTTCGAAAGCCGTATTTTATCTTTGGAATTGTTTTAATAATATTTATATAGCATTTTGTAAACATTCATAGGTATTTTAAATGAACAGGTGTGTTTATGAAAAAAAAAATTTTTATGCTTCCGCTTTTGGAAACTAGTTTTATTTTCCGGTTTCGAGCGATATACGATGCGTCAAAGAATACAGTTTATTCTCATAGTTAATATTGATAATATTGATAAATGCGAAGTTTGTATATTTGTTACTCAATTACGCAAAAACGGCTGAACGGATTTGGATGAAATTTGCCGCACAGATAGTTTATTACCTTTATCTAATAATAGGATACTTTATGTCATGGAAAAAAGCGAACAACAGTGTATAAGAAGTCGCGGGCAAAACTATAGTTTTATCACAATTTTCAAAGAATCAAAACACAAAAATATCTTGCATAAGTTATAATATTCCGTTTCCATATAGTTCTTACAGATTCGACTAAGCATTTTTATGTCGCCTGTATAATTTTTTTTAAACGACTTTTTATAATTGATTGATTGATTGACTGATTGATTGACTTTTGATTGATTGATTGATTGATTGAGTGATTGAGCGATTGAGTGAGTGATTGATTGATTGATTGATTGATTGATTGATTGATTGATTGATTGATTGATTGATTGATTGATTGATTGATTGATTGATTGATTGATAAATTATATAAAGTGAAATGCAAAAATTATCCTAATCATCATACCTACATAATATAATTTTAATAAATGCAACGGATAAATTCTCAAGTTTTCCGAATACTTCCTCCGTCTTCCGATAAAACGCTTATATTATAATATAATAATTAATAGCGTTCACATTCTGACAGACGAACTTTTAATTTATTACTTGCAGTGTATCTGATCCATAAATTACTGTGTCACTTAATTGTTGGGCCACTAAAGCCGCGGACACACAGCGTTTTGTAAAACAGATATAATTAGTATGTGATACGTGTTTCATATAGTTTTATCCGTACTAATGTTATAAATGTTAAAATAAATTATTTTGGTAATGTTTTATTTACATATATGCAATCCTTCCCGTTTATCCCTCTTTCCATTAGTGAAAACCGAATTAAAATCGGTCTAGCCATTGTAGAGTTTTGTCAGCCTAACGCAGCATTAGGTGTGTTGAAATCGATCTAACCATTTTTGAGTTTTTGTCAGACTAACGCAGCATTGGGTGTGTTGAAATCAGTCTCGCCATTTTTGAGTTTTTTCCAGATTAACGCAGCATTAGGTGTGTTGCAATCGGTCTAGCCATTTTTGAGTTTTTTCCAGACTAACGCAGCATTAGGTGTGTTGAAATCGGTCTAGCCATTTTTGAGTTTTTGCCAAACTAACGCAGCATTAGGTGTGTTGAAATCGGTCTAGCCATTTTTGAGTTTTTGCCAAACTAACGCAGCATTAGGTGTGTTGAAATCGGTCTAGCCATTTTTGAGTTTTTGCCAGACTAACGCAGCATTAGGTGTGTTGAAATCGGTCTAGCCATTTTTGAGTTTTTGCCAGACTAACGCAGCATTAGGTGTGTTGAAATCGGTCTTGCCATTTTTGAGTTTTTGCCCGACTAACGCAGCATTAGGTGTGTTGAAATCGGTCTAGCCATTTTTGAGTTTTTGCCAGACTAACGCAGCATTAGGTGTGTTGAAATCGGTCTAGCCATTTTTGAGTTTTTGCCAGACTACCGCAGCATTAGGTGTGTTGAAATCGGTCTAGCCATTTTTGAGTTTTTGCCAGACTAACGCAGCATTAGGTGTGTTGAAATCGGTCTTGCCATTTTTGAGTTTTTGCCCGACTAACGCAGCATTAGGTGTGTTGAAATCGGTCTAGCCATTTTTGAGTTTTTGCCAGACTAACGCAGCATTAGGTGTGTTGAAATCGGTCTTGCCATTTTTGAGTTTTTGCCCGACTAACGCAGCATTAGGTGTGTTGAAATCGGTCTAGCCAGTTTTGAGTTTTTGCCAGACTAACGCAGCATTGGGTGTGTTGAAATAGATCTAGCCATTTTTGAGTTTTTGCCAAACTAACGCAGCATTAGGTGTGTTGAAATCGGTCTAGCCATTTTTGAGTTTTTGCCAGACTAACGCAGCATTGGGTGAGTTATCTATGGTAAGACCAGGTTAGTATGAATTTTAGTAGCCCCAAAAGTAGCAAACGAGTATTAGCCCTATTAAATACTAATTCTTTGATTAATTGCGTGTGCCGCGATGACGTTACAATTTCTATATTAATTGATCAACAAACGTTATTAATTTACGTTTTACACGCTTTTGAGGCGGATACAAATTAATTTCAAATTGATTTTTTGCTTAATTACACCGTCACTGCGTCTATATACTTAGCACATTATGCTTGAAATGGTAATGTTCGTTTGTTCATATATATTTATAATTATAAATAACAACTAATTAGGAATTTAGTTTAGGAAAAAGATCAAAATTGCGTCCGTCCTGTAGCAAAGAGATAAAAAAATTGCTAATAATGATAGCATGTAGGCATGAAAAATGACATATTTCCGAATGTTATACTTATACTCTAATATGTAAATAAAATTTTCCAATATTGAAGGTGCAAGTGAAGTCATGGAGTCCCAATAGATTGACATACTTATCAAAAAGTCAGCTGCGTGGAACACAGACCTTGACATCCAGGACACTGTCGTTAGTCAAGTGTCAAATCTTATTGTCTCAAATCACCAGAAGATTTCATTGGAATTATAAATATGAGATCAGCAGTGGCATGCAAGTTCACTGTGTATTTTAAATTAGTATATGCCCGCGACTTCGTCCGCGTCCGATCGCTACCAAACTTCACAGGAACACCCGCTGGACTAATCTGAATATTGTCTGAAAGTTTCAACAAAATCGGTTCAGCGGTTTTGGACATACATACATAGTCTGTAGGAGACATACATACACACATCCCCTTTTATATATACATACATTTTATGTATAGAAGATATAATAAAAAAGAAGGGATAGTGAGAGTTTTTGAGGATCCCCACTATCCCCCCTGAGATCCCTAAATCACTCACCGAAACATAACAAGCACATATTTGCTATTATTTTATAGAGATCATTTTATTATTTAAGCACAAAATTATTTTCTTCTTGTATTATATTGTCTATGCTAAAGCACTTTAAATATACTTACTTCCCTTCACCTACATTTTTTTTATTTCAATTGTTAAATTTTTGAATCGCAATATATAATATTGATGTTAATGAAAGGAAATTGAGTTGAATTTTACACAGTAGCTTATGCAATATGCATCAATTTTGGAACGTATTTTGAAAAGGATAGATTTGAAATTGATACAGCATTTGTTGCAAGCATTTTCGAAATGAATGACTTGCAACTTGTACCCGTGTTATCTCCATCAAAGCTCATCATTCTCACGGCCTTTGCTCACCGAGTTTCGAAGGTTTATAAAACGATGACGGTGTTAAAATACTGCGTCATGATGTGAAATATGATACGAGTATACTCAGGGTTAAATGAAAAAAAAAAAAAAAAAAAAAAAAATATTATAAATGTTCCGAAACTAAAGATGAAATATTTTATGTCAATTCAAAAGACATTCAATTCACCAATTTGTGGAAAATGTCGTTGATTGCACTGTTAACTTTATTTATGTACGTTTCTCTTTTTCAAATTCACTATGTATGGTGTAATTGTATGTTTTCCTAAATAAAAAAAAATAAAAAAGTTATAAGTGTTCCGAAACTAAAGATGAAATATTTTTTATGTCTATTCAAGAAACATTCAATTCACCAATGAGTAGAAAATGTCGTTGATTGCACTGTTAACTTTATTTATGTACGTTTCTCTTTTTCAAATTCACTATGTATGGTGTAATTGTTTGTTTTCCAAAATAAATAAAAAAAAAATTATAAAATTAAAAAAAAAAAAAATTAATTTCAAAAAAAGCACTTTTTTATGATTACTTAATTAGCGACGCAAGCAGAGGGAGGGCTTAAGGTCGTTCTCTCTATTCATACTGTTCTCATTCACACTCGTAGGAGTTCTCACTTCCCAGTCCATTATCCTTAACATTACTGGTAGTGTGGTTATAGGCGACGGTAGCCACCTACCATTAAGTGGACCGTCAGCCTGTCTGCCGATCTTAACATAAAGAAAAGATAATCCTTTGTAGCTAATCAGCATAACTATTCTCGCTCAACCCTCATTGACGAACTAGATATTTCAAATTCTACAAGTTTAAAAATACTGTGCAGTAAAATTTATTGAAATTTTGTAGAAATAATTATTTGAACTTAACTGTAGGTAATACATTGAATACTATTTTAATAAATCTTTTTTTTTACCCCACATAAAATAAGAGCAATCAATCAATCCCAACTGTGAGTAATTACTTTTCGAAATTCCACGAATTCCGTTAATAACATTCACTAAGTATATGTTTTATTTAACTATTGTTAATTAAATTGTAATTTCTGTATGTTCAGTTAGTTCATTTATAACATATAACATAACATGGGCATCAAAAATCAAATCAAATATGGGAATTTTTAAGCATAATTTTGATTTTTCAAATGTTTTAACTAAATGGTTAAATTAATTATTAATTACTATGAAAAATAATAAAATATAATGACACTTTGACCTGGCTTTAGTTTTCTATTTTATTTAAGTGATTCCTTTAGGAGCAGTACTTTTTTCTGAATGAAAAGTACCCTATGTCCTTTCTTGTATCTCTGACAACGTGTATGCAAAGTATCATAATGATCGGTTGAGTAGTTAAGGCATGAAAAGGTATCAAACAGACAGACAGACACAGAGTTACTTTCACATTTATAATATTAGCTGGTGCCCGCGACTTCGTCCGCTTTGAACGATGAAAGGTGCCCTATGTCCTTTCTAATAAATTAAAATTAATTTTCTAAATAAATAAATAAATAAATAAATAATGTCTCAGATAACGTGTATGCAAAATTTCATGGTGATCGGTTCAGTAGTTTTTGCGTGAAAGAGTTATAAATATCCAAACATACTTTCACATTTATAATACTAGCTGGTGCCCGCGACTTCGTCCGCTTTGAACGATTAAAGGTGCCCTATGTCCTTTCTGGTGTCTCAGAAAACGTGTATGCAAAATTTCATAGTGATCGGTTCAGTAGTTTTTGCGTGAAAGAGTCACAAACATCCATACATCCAAACATACTTTCACATTTTAGGACAAAGGTACCCTATGTCCTAAAAGAGTTATAAAATTAGTAATAATAATACTATATATATATAGTATAGATAATAACACTATGATAATACGATGGTGATCTCACGAGTCAAGTACGTCATGATAAATCTACGTCATTTTAAATTGACACCATCAAGAATACAGAGAAAACCAAGTTACAGTTTAAAAAGTTACATTTTCAAACATTGTAAATACTTTTTAATAAACATATGAGGTGGTACATGAAATTGTATACTTAAATTTCAAAATAATAGACAATCGAAACCGGTAACAAGGCCGAGTTAAAAATAAAAGTATTTCATGAATTTTATAGACACATAAATATTGTAAAACATAAAGTTGTGTTGTAAATCTCTAAAACACAATAAAACAAAGTCTCTGACTCTGTATGGGGGCATTTAATTTTATATTCGTATTATAGAGAATGCAACCGAATTCAATAAAGTATACTATTCTAAAACAAACGTCACTCTTAACTGTGACACATTATTAAAAATTTATTTATCTCAAAATCCACAGCTCTCAACATAAAATTTACGGACAAAAACATACGTACATCCAATTAAGGATTTTACATATTTTGTACAATGGGAATAATAAAAAAAATTATAAGAAAAATAATAAAAAAAAAACCAATCAGAAGACAGTTAGTACTAACTGTCTTCTGATTGGTTTTTTTGGTACAATATGAACAGTTCATTCAAATCATGTTTCATCTACAAGTGCCAATAAATATAAAATTATATTATGTTCGTGCTACAATTAAGCAAAAAATATACAATTGTGAATTATTAAATAAAATAGGACTGTGTTTCGTGACAGATGTGTATTGTGGCGACGGAAACCACAACTCTTCGCCACTGCGAGAGCCTTGCGCAACCTTAATAAAATGGCACGATTGATTGACCTGTTCCATTGTACACTGAATGAATTCAGTAGGGTAGGACTACCTATTTGTGACACCTATTTGTGATATCTTATTTGTGATCTGTGATATTTATTTGGTTTATTATTAAGTATTCTTATAATAAAATTTCTTGTACATGTTTTTGTAAATTTTGTAATTTTTATAATTTATAAAATTGATTTGTTCAATGTAAATAATTTAAATAATGTACTTCGTTCGGGAAAAAGTATATTGTATTCAAATCTAATAAATCAGTTCATCGCATTTATTAAGGAAAATAAGTTGACGAAAAGATTAGACCCAATTAAATTAATTCCAATTAGTCAATGTTTACGAATTTCCAAAGTTAACGATTTAACAAGCAATTCATTAAAACAAAATATCTACTATATTACGATTTAGTTTAAGAAAAACAATAGTCAGTCAACTAAGTAGAAAGAAGTATTTATGACCATCGTCCCACAGAAGACCACACATTATAATAAATAATATTTTCAAATCTAGGTATTGTTTGCAGGTCTAGTCTGTTTTCGGGCCGTATGTCTGTCCGTCACAAATGATCAGGAAAAAGTAACAAAAATAACCTTTCACGCTGCATGTCGCTGCTCTACAAGCTGCCACGGTTCTGTAAAACTATTGACAGACATGCTTATTACAAGCATGCTCATTAGCATGCTTAAAACTAGCATGCTTAAAACTAGCATGCTCATTAGCATGCTTAAAACTAGCATGCTCATTAGCATGCTTAAAACTAGCATGCTCATTAGCATGCTTAAAGCTAGCGTGCTCATGCAACTGTTTATATTTGCATGTTAGTTTTAAGCATGCTCCTAAATAAACGTACTAGCCATACTAGCATGATTATAAGCAAACCTGTTCAGACATGCTCGGAAAACGCCCCCTTCCACCCGCGCCTCAGGTAGTATGCTCGAAAATCAAACGACTGTTGATTTTTGAGCATGCTAAAAATAAGCATGCTTATTACTAGCAACGTTGTGACAAACATGCTACTTAGTAGCGTTTGCTCATTACTAGTAAGTAAGCATGCTAGTAATGAGCATGTCTGTCCGTAGCTTTAGATTGGCAAAGGCTATCCCGCTTCAGCAAAAATAAAAATGTCTTAATCATAATTAGTTTAGCCGTAATACTGCTGGATATAGTGCAGCCCCATAATTTTCCAATAGGTTCGGTCAGAAGCAGCCTTGATCCACCGTCAACCGTCATCTGTCTGCCTTGGACGTCTTACGCTGCGCTTGCTGTCCGTACTGTCCTGCCTATAGTAGGGAAGCCCAAGAAGGGATTTTGGGATTTACTCGAGCACGTCAGATCTTGCCAATATATTATATATTCCCAACGTGTCTCCGATAACGGATATGTGTTAATCTGCCCGTTTTGATGGTGGGGTTGTTGGGGTAAAAATTAAGATACTGCTCGAGGACGTCAGTTTTTCAGAGGCGATGTTAAGTGGACCAAAACTAAGCTCCCATTTAAAATACAGACGATTCGGATGTGACGCAAACTCGTGGCAGATTTTTGAAAATGCAAAAAAGATTTTATGCGATTGCCACTTTAAAATACTCGAGCGCGTCAGATTTTCATACAGATGGTTCAGCCTGAATTCCTGATCGTGCTGATTCTTAATCTGACGATTATTTGGAGGACTTTTCTTAATACAGCGTCTACAAATTTTTGAACGCCTGTAGACGCTCACGCCACCGTTGAAAAGGGAAACATCATATAACTTTTTTTTCTTCCTACCATCTAATCTTCAAAATCCAATAGGTCCCCACGACACTCGAGTGACTCCAAATTTAAAATCGTGGGCTCCCCTACCACTACTGCCACTTCACTTACCGATTCGCCGGTTTATCTCGGTAACTTTCGTACGTCTATGGATCTCATCATTCATGTTTCGATATCGCAGTGTAACGAAGCCCAAACTCAAAGACCAGCGACATAATCCCTGGCAACAACACATTGGTCGAAAACTGTTGTTTTGAGACACTGAGGAACTTTGGACGAGAAAAGTCTCAAAATTTTGAAAAATATTTTTCTCAGAAAGTTTTTTTTTTTAATGAAAATAATTGTATCTTTGTGAAGCATTTAAAATTAAAGTTAGAAGCAAAATGTTTTTATTTAATTTATCAATTATAGATTGTTTTCTCAATTGCCTATTACGTTTCTGATGTTATCCAATGTCACATTGATCAATTAGTGTCGCCAGTGATTTTGTCTCAATTAAAAGTTATAAACAAACAATATTTACAATATCTCCGATTACTTCGAACAAACTCCGCTTTATGTCTAAACTTTTCATTGCTTTTACGACAAATTCTTTGATGTCTATTCTTCACTAACTATACGCCCCGGTCTCGTTCATTTCTTATATAGAACAGAATAATACTTCTGGATGTCGACCTAAAGACTGACAGTCAACTTGATGGTAGGTGGCTACCGTCGCTTGTAACACAAGCAACGCCACAAGGGCTGCAGTGCGTTGTCTAGTATAGTAGGACCAAGAAGGCACATGGAACTGAGCTCTATGGAACTAAGTTCTATAGAACTGAGCTCTATGGAACTGACCTCTATGGAACTGAGCTCTATGGAGCTGACCTCTATGGAACTGAGTTCTATGGAACTTAGCTCTATGGAACTGAGCTCTATGGAACTGAGCTCTATGGAAGTGAGCTCTATGAAACTGAGTTCTATGGAACTTAGCTCTATGGAAGTGAGCTCTATGGAACTGAGTTCTATGAAACTTAGCTCTATGGAACTGAGCTCTATGGAACTGAGCTCTATGGAACTTAGTTCTATGGAACTGAGTTCTATGGAACTTAGTTCTATGGAACTGAGTTCTATGGAACTGAGCTCTATGGAAGTGAACTCTATGGAACTGACCTCTATGGAAGTGAGCTCTATGGAACTGACCTCTATGGAACTAAGATCTATGGAACTGATCTCTATGGAACTGATCTCTATGGAACTGAGTTCTATGGAACTGAGCAATTTTAAAAATTGCTTGGTTCGAGAAGCAAAGGAAAAAGTCTCAACGACCAGTGACTTTAAATGGCGGTTAGCCTACTTGACACATGGTGAAAGAGGCTCTTAGTAATATAAGTATTTAATTCATGTCGCTAATAGGGAATAAAACAACAGCTGTCATTTATTATGGTTGACAATTTTATTTGGAAACATTTACAAGAAAGGTTTTAATGAATGTATCAACAATAGTTCACACCTCATACTTAGTATGAGAGCATCGGCAAATTCATATTAACCTAGTATTTTTTTTTAATACTATACAAGTCTTAGCACCGTTAGACCTAAGTTAGACTAGACGTTTTAATATTTGTTACAAGTTATATTTACAAAAAATATTTACATAAATACATTTGGTTAGAAAAGTCTGCGAATCTCCAAATAAATTAAAGTGTATTTTTTTTTTCACAATAATTACGCTTATTATTAATTGTAAGTAATATATTTAAAGTATAAAATTATAAAAAAAATTTAGACGCCAGTGTACATTTAGTTATTTTTTTTTATCTGTAGCTGAAAAATTTTTGGTTGAAATTTGTAACAGACCTTTCAAAGTTGTCAATATTTGAGAATTTAAAAAAAAAATATTTACTTAAGAAAACTTGTATTTAAATAAAATTAAACATTTTTTTTTCAAATACTTGAGCATAATAATTCATTTATATTTCTTACATTTCAAAATTCACAACACGTTAGCGTTTTTCTTAGAAGCATGTTTTTTTTTTATTATACAAAAATTATTGAAAAAAAAAACTATGAGCTCATAATTATTATATGAGACACAATTATTAGGGATGTTATATCGAATTAAATAAGTACATATATTTTTACTTTGATCAAAAATCAATTGAAGTTTATCAATAACAAAACAATGATTTATCAGACACACTGGTACTCAAACTTAACAGTCAATGAATGATCAATAAAAACGTTTACATTTCAAGTATACATGTCAAATGACTTTAATCATTTCAAACTCGTTCAATTTACGAAACTCACTATAATGTCGTAGTGACGTTAAATGTAGATAAATATTGTTGTTCAATTTAATGACACTTCGCGTGTGGCCGCGAAGGCGTCAGCGGTGGCCACTAAATCAGCGATTTATGTTGTACCTACGTAATTTTTTTTAACAATTTATTATAATATAACTTCAAACTCATCACTGGATTTTGCTTATTGTAACCACACGACAAAACTATAATGGTTATCCGGAATTTTCAGATAAATGTCAACTTTGTAAAATTGATTTCCATTTGAAAAACTACACCAGAGACCTGATGCATTTCAAGTACAAAATTAATAATCATTTATTTTGTAAAATAAAACAATGTTATACGGCATGATCTAATTTAATTCTAACACTAAAAAAATAAAAAATATTGTCGACCTACAGTAATATAGCCTCTGACTCTTATACTGACGACGCCCTTTGTAATCAGACATAATAAGTTCAATATGAGTATTATCTTGCCAGTATTGCAATTTGCCTGACTACAATATCTTCAAAAAGGTTCCGGATTACAGGTGAGTCATTTGCAGCATCCTGTAGTCCAACGAATTCAACATTTTGAAACCGCCTTCCAAATATTTGTCGGATTTTATCGGTGTCTATAATTTTAGGAAAAAAGTATGAGCAAATTACTATTAGTTAGGTTTAAGACTAATTAACTTTTAAACCCATTTTTTTTCCAGGTACTTGTTATTAGTTCAGATATGACTCAAAGATTCTATCATCATCGCAACAGGCGCTAGAATAAGTATTCTTCTGCTGTCGATGTCGGTAAAATTTAGTACTTAAGGTGGGCAAATATTAAAAATAAAATATTAAATATTTTTGTTTTGTAAAAAAACAACCTGGTTAACTAACAAACAAAAACAATATTCTATTGTTTTAAAATAAAATTAATAATTAAATTAACTTATTCCGCCTCTATCGCTGTTTTAGTGGCCCGCAAAGTAGAATTTCTTTTAGACTGATCAACAAAGTGTTTCAATATAACTTTTCCCAACCTTTCTCGGTATCAATCAAAGGGCGAGACTGTTCAAACATTTGTCTTAACTTTTAAAACGTTTGTTAAATTCCAAATCAAACTGATAATTGCTTTTAGTTTAACAGTTCGGCCTCTAATTGAATTTTCAAAGAAAACCTCTTACAAAAAGTGTGACTTTAACACGGTAACGGATAAGTTTATACGTTCATATTTTTTAATGCAAGTTAGAAAAGTAACATGGTAATGTTAGTGTTTTCTTTTAAGGTAACAACATATAATAATTCCGTTATTACAAGGCAAGCAAAGAAAACACAGCCTGTGAAAGTCGCATGTCAGTATTTGTAAATAGCTTAGTAAGTTGTGGTGTGATTGTTTAGAATATTTGTTAAATTATTATATTGTCATGAAACATGCGTAAAATATAAATATTTTGAATTTTTTAGAAAATAGTGTTCGCCTACGACATTAAGTAGGTAATTCGTTTTCAAAATTTATAATGGACATTGTTTTAATTAGTAAAACAAAAAGATAAGAATATATATTTTTTAAACTTTAAAGGAACACAGTTGTTAACACTAAATAATGAGTTATTTACATTATAAAAAAAATTCGAAAAATGTTTTTATAACATCGATCAATTACTTAAAATTATTTTTCAAGGACATAGCTGTAAGAAAGCTTCACAAAAGAACATTGCAATAGAGGACTTAAGACTTATATTATGTTTTAAACTATATTTTCAAGGTCGCAGTATATACTTTAGTATATACAGCCTTTGAATACGACAGTCATTGTACATAATTGGTAAAAAAATAAAATATTGTCGGTCATAAAGCATTTTATTTATTATAGAGAGTGGAAAATAAAAACCACTGTTAACTCTTGTTTAAATTAGGAATTTTAAGTTAACTCAGGCGTAAAAGAAGGTTCTATATTAACCTTATTAGATTTAAAATTGCTTAAGTTGGGCTATCGCCTTGTTCAGCTTCTGAAAAAAATCTAGGTTTTCAATATTTCCATTTAAAATTCCATATCAATAAACACCAGGTATTGATATGGACCAGGTATTGATAATCTTGAAGAGGGGCCAATGTTCAGCAGTGAAACATAAGTCCTATGTTCAGCAGTGAAACATAGGTCCTATTGGCCCCTCTTCAAGATTACGCCTTTGACAAGTCTATATCAACAAATATAGGACCTAAGTTTCACTGCTGAACATTGGCCCCTCAAGAATAGGTCAACCTTCAAGATTACGCCTTTGCAAGTTGGTATGAGTTCACCTAAGTTAATCGATGTTAAACAAACATACAGTTACAATGGAGTTAGGACTATTTCAATAGTAATATAAACCTATATACAGCTCTCTTGCACACGATGCGAAGTGGTGACGACTTCCGGCCGCAGCCGATGTGCGGTCAGCGATGACGTCACGCCCGTCGCTGAGCTCGGACTACAAGCGTTCACGCCTTTGTTCACGCGTCCTAAACTATGGTACGACTGTAAGAGAAAATAATAATCTATACTATTATTATAAATGCGAAAGTTATGTTTGGATGTATGGACGTTTGTAACTCTTTCACGCAAAAACCACTGAACCGATCATCATGAAATTTTGCACACACGTTGTCTGGGACACCAGAAAGGACATAGGGTACCTTTCATCGTTCAACGCGGACGAAGTCGCGGGCACCAGCTAGTAATATTATAAATGCGAAAATATGTTTGGATGTATGGATGTTTGTAACTCTTTCACGCAAAAACTACTGAACCGATCATCATGAAATTTTGCACACACGTTGTCTGGGACACCAGAAAGGACATAGGGTACCTTTCATCGTTCAACGCGGACGAAGTCGCAGGTACCAGCTAGTATTATAAATGCGAAAGTATGTTTGGATGTATGGATGTTTGTAACTCTTTCACGCAAAAACTACTGAACCGATCATCATGAAATTTTGCACACACGTTGTCTGGGACACCAGAAAGGACATAGGGTACCTTTCATCGTTCAACGCGGACGAAGTCGCAGGTACCAGCTAGTATTATAAATGCGAAAGTATGTTTGGATGTATGGATGTTTGTAACTCTTTCACGCAAAAACCACTGAACCGATCATCATGAAATTTTGCATACACGTTGTCTGTGACACCAGAAAGGACATAGAGTACCTTTCATTCAGAAAAAAAGGACTATTATAGACAGTGGAAAATAAAAAATAAAAAACTAACGCCTGCCCAAAGTGTTATAGCAACACGAGGTCAAGCGTTATATTGCTTTTTTTTTTAATTTTCAACCCGCATGAAGTCGTGAGCACCAGCTAGTATTTAATATTTAAGTCTCGGGGAGGTCTTATCTGTCAATTTGTTTGTGTCCATATAATAAGTTGTTAATCTAATATCCCTATTAAAAAAGGTTTTTAGTGTCTATAGGCTTTGTCTTCATTAGTCCACTTATATTTTTAAAACATTCATGAACTTCGCTTTTCATCATATTTTATGTCATCAATGTAATGAGAGGTAATGTATACGTTAACTAAAAATTCATAACTTATCCTAAATTAGATAGTATCACCTGTATCGCGGATTCCAAAATGGATAATAAATGTAATACATCATCCAGATTCGGACGAGCAGCGATAAGCTCATTTCATGTAAGAGTTGGCAAGCGCCGTACCTGTTAGTTAGTGGCAAGCTGAAAGTAATTGGCACGTTGCCAATTTCTCGACGTGTTACCTTCTGGCTTTGAGTTTGGATTAGTGTTCCTATATCCTTCTACACCTATCTACCTTGTATTACTATTTTCAAAGGCTCATATAGATTAGATTAAATTAGATTTAGGTGGTACATAGGAAGTCGCTTGGAGCTTTTACTGGTGTATGCTGAGCCTCCATCCGTCTAGTGCTAATTATTTTGAACATTGTATTTAGTTAGATATGCCTGTCTCGTTGGGGGCCTTGTATAATAAATAAATAAATAAATTAATTAATAAATAAATTAATTAATAATTTAATAAATAAATAAATATAGTTTTGAGAGCCTATAAATTGGTTATATTAGATAAAGATTGTGAACATTTGTCAAATAATAGATTAGTTTTATAGTAATATTTTGAAATATATATTATACAAAAGATTTCATCTCCTATATGACCTCCCTTTTTTCAACAACTTTAACAATTAATTATTAAATATAACGTCTACAAATAGTCAACTGTTAATAACGAATAGGCGGCTGCGTATTAATTTTTTAATGTTAAGATCATCAGACAGACTGACGATAGACTATATAATAGGCGATTAACATAGGAAACGCCACAGGTGTTGCAAATGAATTGTCGATCATAGTAGCATAAAATTACTCCTTTGCTGCAAATATTAAAAAAAATAGTATGAAAATTTTATGTTTATGAATACTCACACTAGTTAATGGTATCCTGTAATCTTTTTTCCTAAAGTCCGCGTAGTAGGCTCCACCATCAGGCTCCGACCGGACTTCGTCTGCACTCAGCTTAGATATTTTACCAGCAGACGGAGGACGCTGTAAGCTCATGTACCCGTTTGACACCGGCCTTCGTTCTGTTATAAATATCAGACAGATAATGTATTAGAACCATATTTCCAATGAAATGGCTGAAATCGTGGAGGACCATTTTCAAAAAATACAACTCTATCATGTATTTACATCTATTGAAAGCAGCAAAATTTACTAGGCAGAATAATTGTGCATCTTTTTATTACGACAATTTCAGTTTAAGGTTGTCTATAAAAATGCCTACATCTAAGTCAAAACTTTTCAAGTAGAGTATATCGTAAAATTAGCACGAACAATTCAGTTACTAGGTCATCTAGTTTAGGGTTGTCTATAGATATGCCTACACCCAAGTCAAAACTTTTCAAGTAGAGTAAGTATATCGTAAAATTATCACGAACAATTCAGTTATTAGGTCATCTATTTTAGGGTTGTCTATAGAAATGCCTACACCCAAGTCAAATATTCTCAATACATCGTAAATTTAAAGGTGCTAATTCGAGGTGTTCCAAAGACATCTGAAATTCTAAAGAATAAATTCCCTATAAATTCATCGAAAAGTCCAAAGACTCACCATACAAACATGGTATGATGTCGGGGTCAGCGTCGTCCGCGTCGCGAGGGTCGGGCGCGTGGAGCAAAGCGCCCCGACCGCCGCGACACTCGTTGGCGGCTCTCTCCGCAGAGAGATTGTCCTGATGACCTTCCTGCTTTACCGGCGTTGGACTGTGAGTAGTTCGGTCCACGTATACGGCGTCACTGCTAACCAATATTTTCATTAACGTATAGACTCTTGCTATAGTTTAAGGACGACCTAATAAGGGCCGAGGGTCAACGGTGGATCCAGGCTGCTTCTGACCGGTCCTATTGGAAAGTTATGGGGGAGGCCTATGTCCAGCAGTGGACGTCCTGCGGCTGAGATGATGATAGTTTAAGGCAGTGAAAATACATAGAAATCGCACTCACGTGTGAGTCACGCTTCTCAACTGAATTCTAAACTAAATTCAATTTAATTTTTTCAATTTATAAATTTTACCTGAATTACTTATTTTTGAAAAAAGAAAAATATGTGCATAAAATTTTATATTTAAATAAAAAAAGAAATACTAGAAATTAATTAGTCTAAGAGCGTCTTACACAAACTACAATTAAAGTGTCGATTAGTTACTTTTAAAAATAATTTTATGTTTTATTAAATTATGCACTCGGTTTATTGCATCCTTCGATAGGCGAATTTTTTTATTATTATTTTTTTATTTTTGGGACTTTTACCACTTTCACCATCTCTCAGTAAAGTGTCAATTAGGCTAACCGCCATTTAAAGCCACTGGTCACCGGGAATGATGGAGCTGATATATACATTTGTTTGTACTGTAAAAGTCCCAAACATTAAAAAGAAAATAATAAAAAAAAAATCGCCTATCGAAGGATGCAGTAAACCGAGTGCATAATTTAATAAAACATAAAATTATTTCTAAAAGTAACTAATCAACACTTTACTTGTAGTTGGTGAAAGAGGCCCTTAATTAATAATTTAATAAAACATAAAATTATTTCTAAAAGTAACTAATCAACACTTTACTTTTAGTTGGTGAAAGAGGCCCTTAATTAATAATTTAATAAAACATAAAATTATTTCTAAAAGTAACTAATCAACACTTTACTTGTAGTTGGTGAAAGAGGCCCTTAATTAATAATTTAATAAAACATAAAATTATTTCTAAAAGTAACTAATCAACACTTTACTTGTAGTTGGTGAAAGAGGCCCTTAATTAATAATTTAATAAAACATAAAATTATTTCTAAAAGTAACTAATCAACACTTTACTTTTAGTTGGTGAAAGAGGCCCTTAATTAATAATTTAATAAAACATAAAATTATTTCTAAAAGTAACTAATCAACACTTTACTTTTAGTTGGTGAAAGAGGCCCTTAATTAATAATTTAATAAAACATAAAATTATTTCTAAAAGTAACTAATCAACACTTTACTTGTAGTTGGTGAAAGAGGCCCTTAATTAATAATTTAATAAAACATAAAATTATTTCTAAAAGTAACTAATCAACACTTTACTTTTAGTTGGTGAAAGAGGCCCTTAATTAATAATTTAATAAAACATAAAATTATTTCTAAAAGTAACTAATCAACACTTTACTTGTAGTTAGTGAAAGAGGCCCTTAATTAATAATTTAATAAAACATAAAATTATTTCTAAAAGTAACTATTCAACACTTTACTTGTAGTTAGTGAAAGAGGCCCTTAATTAATAATTTAATAAAACATAAAATTATTTCTAAAAGTAATTAATCAACACTTTACTTGTAGTTGGTGAAAGAGGCCCTTAATTAATAATTTAATAAAACATAAAATTATTTCTAAAAGTAACTAATCAACACTTTACTTGTAGTTGGTGAAAGAGGCCCTTAATTAATAATTTAATAAAACATAAAATTATTTCTAAAAGTAACTAATAAACACTTTACTTGTAGTTGGTGAGAGGCCCTTAATTAATAATTTAATAAAACATAAAATTATTTCTAAAAGTAACTAATCAACACTTTACTTTTAGTTGGTGAAAGAGGCCCTTAATTAATAATTTAATAAAACATAAAATTATTTCTAAAAGTAACTAATCAACACTTTACTTGTAGTTGGTGAAAGAGGCCCTTAATTAATAATTTAATAAAACATAAAATTATTTCTAAAAGTAACTAATCAACACTTTACTTGTAGTTGGTGAAAGAGGCCCTTAATTAATAATTTAATAAAACATAAAATTATTTCTAAAAGTAACTAATAAACACTTTACTTGTAGTTGGTGAAAGAGGCCCTTAATTAATAATTTAATAAAACATAAAATTATTTCTAAAAGTAACTAATCAACACTTTACTTTTAGTTGGTGAAAGAGGCCCTTAATTAATAATTTAATAAAACATAAAATTATTTCTAAAAGTAACTAATCAACACTTTACTTGTAGTTGGTGAAAGAGGCCCTTAATTAATAATTTAATAAAACATAAAATTATTTCTAAAAGTAACTAATCAACACTTTACTTTTAGTTGGTGAAAGAGGCCCTTAATTAATAATTTAATAAAACATAAAATTATTTCTAAAAGTAACTAATCAACACTTTACTTGTAGTTAGTGAAAGAGGCCCTT
This sequence comes from Synanthedon myopaeformis, assembly GCA_944738685.1. NCBI lineage: Eukaryota > Metazoa > Arthropoda > Insecta > Lepidoptera > Sesiidae > Synanthedon > Synanthedon myopaeformis. The sequence continues at coordinate 498,374 of OX122930.1, forward strand.
AATTAATAATTTAATAAAACATAAAATTATTTCTAAAAGTAACTATTCAACACTTTACTTGTAGTTAGTGAAAGAGGCCCTTAATTAATAATTTAATAAAACATAAAATTATTTCTAAAAGTAACTAATCAACACTTTACTTGTAGTTGGTGAAAGAGGCCCTAACAGACAATTGAATCAGTAAAATAAGAGAACTTACCTTAATGGCGCATGTTTGGCAGGTAAATTTCTATGTCTTGATGTGTGCCTTCTGTACAATACTGCTAAAACACCGCACACTGCAGTCGCCAACAAAGCCGACATAGCAGCTATGGACGCAAGGAACGGTGACATGCCAAGGGTGTTACTTTCACCTGGACAAAACATTTAAACTCAGTTTAGCTAAGTAATGTCCATTCCACACAGCACCATCTAGTTCCACATTAAGCAACTAATGCTTGTATTATGGATACCAGACAGTTGATATACTATATAGATTACTTTTTTTTGTAAATACATACATATTATAAATAGAAAACGTCCATGAATCAGGTGCAAAGGTAAAATGTTAACACATAAACATTCGCCCCTAGCGGGATTCGAACCCGCGACCGTTTGGTTAACAGCTAGGGTTACTAACCACTCACCTATCACCTTCTTTAGAACTCCTTGTGCAGTAATTATTTATTTAAAATTAAATACACTTTACCGCAAAGAAAAAGGGTAGGTTAGAAAGTGTTCAATATCTTCAAAAGTACCTGAACTAGCTTTAAATGAAATAAAGACTAAATTAAAGAATATTTTAATGTGGTTAAAATAAAAATAAAATTTATTTAGTTTAGCTTTAACTTAATCTTTATTTCATAAAGCTAGGTCAGGTACTTTTGAATATATTGAACATTTTCTAACCGACTCTTTTTCTTTTCCAGTGAATAAATTTAATTTTTTTTGTATCATTTTAAATAAAGTTACATTTCTTTTACATTAAATAAGAAATATGACTGTCTGCCTATTATAAGTCCGTATGTAATTACATATACAGTAAAATTACATACAAATATACTTTCCTAGGTATGATAAATAGTTACTCATACATATATTGACTTAACATTGATTGAGTATTGAGTACTTAGGCTCGAGTTCACCAACAGACGGTTATTTTTAAACAGCTGTTTAAAATTCAAGTTTAAGTTAAGTTAAGTTAAGTTATTAAGTTAATCAGATGTTTATGGCGTTTAACCAGCATTTTAGCGATGGTGATTAAACGGCTGTTTAAATTTTAAACAGCTGTTTAAAAATAACCGTCTGTTGGTGAACTCGAGCCTTAGTATATTGAGTAAAATTATATTGTGTGATATTGATATTGAGTTAATATCTGGACTTATTTTCGTTTTGAGGTTTAATAAAAGTAATATATAAATTTTATTACTAAACAAGTACGCATTCAAAACATCCGTATTAAAATTATTCATAAATGATAATTAATTTTAAACGCGCCGCATGAAATTTTGGCACATATGAATGATAATAAGCATAGACAATTTTATTGTAATTCAAAATGTGTTCGTGTGCATTCTGTTGTTTTTACGAAATGGCCTGTAATAATATGAGGCATGTTCAAAACGTCAACACAAAATCATAATTAACCAACTAAAGTGTTTGCTAACAAATTGCGAAGTGCACGCGATAATAGCAATTTTATAGCAATTTTCCCACATTTAAATTTTTCTCAAAAACAACTTTTGAATAATTGGAGGTAGTTTGTTATTAAAAAAAAACTGAATATATATTTTTAAATATTGATAATTTTGATCAGTGACTTTTATCATGAGACACGATGTTTAAACACACTAAGGGCCTCTTTCACCAATTACAAGTAAAGTGTTGATTAGTTACTTTTAGAAATAATTTTGTGTTTTATTAAATTATGCACTCGGTTTATTGCATCCTTCGATAGGTGATTTTTTTTTTAATGTTTGGGTTTTTTACCGTACAAACAAAGGTTATATCATCTCCATCATTCCCGTTTACCGGTGACTTTAAATGGCGGTTAGCTTACTTGACACATCGTGAAAGAGGCTCTAAACTGCAAAACCACCCAAGCGATTTCAATGAAAATTCGCGAGATTAGACTGGGTTTGTCTTATTATAGCAATAATAATATTTTGATTGGAATTTAAAAAGAGAACAATATAAATTTAATATAACCGTTAGAAGAATAAATTACAATGGATGCTGACATACATTCAGCTAATGTGAAGTTTATAGTGACATATTGTGAATGAATGAGTCTTATCATTTTCATATATTGATTAGAAATTATGATCGCTTTTTTTAAATATTAACTTTCTATTTATTTATGGTAAGCGGTTACCGTCATCTATAAAGACAGGAAACACCACAGGACTATTAATGTATTCCGTTCTGCAAAAGGAATTATACAAGCAATACATTTTTGCATCGCTCCTTTAAATTTTATAATGAACACTTGCTTAGATCTGGATATTTTCAGTTGTCCTATTGGAGCCTATAAACGAAGCCTTAAACAAGCTCTCGAAAATATAGTTTTGTAGTCTCCTTTTTTTTGCAGCCAGTTTATTTGTTTGTTTTGTATGTTATATGTTATTTGTTAACTAGTTTTTTTTTTCTCTTTCTTTATTTTGTGTAATTCTTACCTTTTTGTATGTTTTCTACCAATATTCTTGTGTGACTTGTAATTTATAATATGTTTTAGTAATTTAGTGGAAACTTTGCTGATTTATGTTTTTCTTGTATGTATAAAATGGGTAAAACCTACGTTATAGGTAGAGATACCTATAATATGCTTTTATTATTTATTACATACATCAACATTATAATTGATTTAATTTATAAATCAACATTATAATTTAAGACTGCAGCCAAACTGCTTGGGTTTGACAATGGAGTCTCCATATCAAACAACTACTAATTTTTTTTTTTACCCAATTTATACTGTACATAGATAAACTTTACACCTTCTTTTTTATACACTTTAGATATTAGTTTGTAAATACTGTAAAATTATTTTTGTTAATATTGCTGCAACTCTGTTCAATTTTCTTGTATGTATATTTATAATGTGTAACGAGATATTGTATGTTTCCCTAATATAAATAAATAAATAAATAAATAAATAGCTGCTAGATATAGCCACTGTTACTGTTAGCTTTTGCGATTCATATCGCTTTTATATTCTGTGATAATGATAATATCTTCAGACGATGTATTCAGCAGTTTAAACTGCAGAACGCAGTGAGCCCTAACTATACTATTTATCAAAGCGTGAGAGCCTCAATAACTTCATCACTATGATAGAAGTGTTGGAATAATTCACACAGAACACTTTTATACAATAGAGTACTTGACATATATGTTTATTCTTTATTTAAAATATATGTACTGTACAATTGTCATTTAAAGATTATGTCGTTCGTCTTTTGTTATGTCTTATAATAGCATCTATGTATTTGAAGTGATAATAAAAATTCACATAAAAATTACATTTACGTCTTTAACTCTGCATAAATCTGAAACCATAATCAACAAGAAGAAAGGCTTATACTCTCTTTACAGCTCTATGGAGCAGAGAGGCAAACCATAGAGGGTTATTACTTACAAAAAAAAATGGGTTTTGTACAATTGCGCGTGTACTCGCAGTTGATATAAAACCACCGGTGGGACTGTCACAAATAAAACTCGGTGCTTTTACATCTGGTGACGGACCTCAATTTATTTAATTAACTTCCATACATCTTTGTGAAACACATAAACCATAATTATACCGAGCTCACATAATACAAAGCGACATCTAGTTGCACTCTCCGCTTTAGATGGATACAACAAACGACTAGCGCCATCTAGCGAACCTTCATCGACCTAGACATATTTATTTCGCCATAATACAATTCTACAGGTTTTATTAAAAACAATTACATCACTGCTAAGTTTCTATCAACATTTCTATTTGTAGTTTATCTGTGTATGCCTTAAATTAGCCTTTTGTTTCCTATACCTATTGTAAGTTTTTTGTTTGTGCTGTTGGTGTACCTTTTGGAAAATAAATAAATAAATAAATAAATAAACAATATCGGATCTGTTATTAGTCTAGTTTTCAGGCATTTAACGCCCTCAAAAGATATATATATATATATTGAGCTCAGTCACCAATGGTAGGAAGTAGCGGAAATTACCTTAAGTTTTACACAGAAACGTTTCGATTATTATTTCGATCGTTATCTTAACAAAACATCGAAATGAATTCCACTCTCCTTACGCATCAAAATTAATGAGAAATATTCAAACTCACCAGTGAATTTTGCTTGTCCCTTTAACGTGACCGTTTCAATAGTTGAAACATCGCTTCGGCCTTTAGCATTTATCGCATAAAGGTCAATTCTATAACTGACTCCTGAAGCGAGACCTTGGATCTCGAAGTATGGAGGCGTTCGATTTGTAGAAACATTGTAGCGTACCTATTGGTAAGAGAATGAATACACCATTATTATTAATATATATATATATATTATTATTAATAGATAAATGTAAAAATATAATTTTTATGATTCTTTAGGCCTATTTGTATATTAATCTATAATATATATGTCGGAGTATAAGGGTGGCGCCACCAGTTCGCAACGATTGATTTTAGTCTATGCGTGGCGACATCGCCTTACAGTTATCGTCCTACATTCAGTTTTCTATCTGGCAATATTGTTTTATTCTTTATGTTCTGTGTCTACAGCGCTTATTATTTAAAATGGTAACATTTTCTTATTTTAATTTAATTTTTAAGTTGGTCAATCTGTTAAACATGACCGTATGCTCTTTCTGATTGGATGTCGATTAAGATTGTAATGTTGGTTAACTGGAAACTCAACAGGGTTGGACAGCGCTGATTGGTTAAGCGATTTTGGTTCCGCTTGCTTGGACATGGCCCTTGGCGGGGATAAGGAGGGTGGATTCACTTTTTTTGAACACTTTTTTAAGAGGAAGAAGAACAATCTCCATGTCTTGCCAAGAGACTTGTCAGTTTCCACGAAGCCAATTTGTAGATTGAGATTTTAAGATTGAGAACGCCCCGATTCCTACTTCGGCCTACCCTGATCCATTATATATATATTTTTTTAAATTTATGTCTGTATGTCCTAATCTAAATAAATAAGTAAATAAAAAATTATGTATGCAGGAATATAGGTAAAGAAAAAAACATTTCTAGTTTATTCATTCTATTTATAATACTTTTTTTATCTGTTTGAAAAACTTTTTTTTTTCTTTACTAACTTTAGTACTTAATATAAAAAAAAGTAAACAAATAGTTAAATTTAGACCAGTGAGTATTAATTTAATTTAATATTTAGAAGCTTTTTAAAGGAAACTATCAAATTACATCAACATAATTGGGCCTTTACAAATTGAAGCGCAAAATAAGTTTTAAAAGAAAATTTATGGATACACCATTTAACTAGATCAAAATTATATTAAATTCCTAACTTATTTGCCTGGTCTTAATTTATAGATCTTGTCTGTTAATACTAACCCGTGGATCGAACAGTTTAATAGCTTTTGACGTGTTAAACCTATAGTAGAGTTTCAGAGACATAACTATAGAGTTTCCGTTAACTGTAAACACGATTCACAATTTATAAGATCAAAAACAAATTTTAAGCAACTTGTTAGTAACGTTTAATAAAATTAGACAACAGGACAGACAGTGTAACATTGAATGTAGAAAACCCTTAAAGAATTTAGTGTAAAGCGAGTCAGACTAATTTAATTAAGTATATCAATTAAGTTAAATGTGATTACGTGTTTATCCCATGTTCCCGTTAATCTAGATAACAATAATTGGATCCACTATCAGATCAAATTAGTGATTTCAATGGTAACAGTGTAATTTGCTCGGGGGTTTGTATTAAGCAGTTTATGCCGCAATTAAGATATGAAATGGGAACTGACCTAACAATACCCTGTTAATGTTACCATAATTAATGTAATATTGATGCTTGCGGTCACATTTGACAGACAAATAACTTATCGTGAGATAGTGTTATTTATTTCTGATAATAAGAAAATGACATTACGAAAACTCGGCGTATCGTGAAAAGTTGACATAACACGAAATGACCTTAATGGACACTACTCAATGAATCAAACAAAGGTCACGATGAAAATAAACACATTTGTTGAGCATCGTTAAGGTTAAATAACTGTTTATTCATACAACTATTATTGTAAAGGAAATAAATTGATTTGTATTGGTTAAAAAACTCACTAAGATCCAATATATGTCATAGATTTTAACAATTTTAACAAAACAAGTGGAAGATCCACCCAATACCCAATGTAGTTTTTGCTTCCTACAGGATCTTAGGCAAAATTAGAAGGTTCATCTTATATTTTCCAACTTGAGATGTATACATGCATGAAAACTAACAAACTATACTCACAGCTAAAGTCGGCAACTCGAGAAGTTCCATCAGAAATGTCTGAGGTAATCCACCGTCATAGTTTTCTACACACTCCACGTACAAAGAGTCGACACTTTGGTTAGCCACAGTACAGTTTTGAAGGGAGAGAGGACGGCCTGAAACAGTTTCGTTGATTTATTTATTTATTACTAGCTGGTTCCCGCGACTTCGTCCGCGTTGAACGATGAAAAGTACCCTATGTCCTTTCTGGTGTCCCAGACAACGTGTATGCAAAATTTCATGGTGATCGGTTCACTAGTTTTTGCGTGAAAGAGTTACAAACATCCATACATAAAAAACATACTTTCGCATTTATAATATTAGTACGGATTATTACAAAAGGTACATCAAAAAATAAATAAAAGACATTGTACAAAACTAGGCTATTGCTTTTTTTTTTTTGTTAAACCAAAATATTTTCAACCTAAATATTTTCAAACCTAAATATCTATGAAACTCGATTACCGAATCACATGATATTTTTCCAGTAAAATCTAAAATGGGTACAAGTATCAACCGCTAAAACGAAAATAATATTGATCACTTTTACATAACGAAAACAGATTGATCACTTTTACATAACGAGAGTAATCTAAAATGTAAATTTGTAAACTAAAACAGTTTTGGGCTATTAGCAAAAAGCCTCCCCTATTCGTTTTTACCTCTAGCAAGATATAATAAATTTTGCGAATGTCATCGGACCAACTTCCCTGTTATAATATTTATAGTAAACCACTTACCAGCAGCCACTAACTGAAACAAACATGGCTCCTTTTGTTTTCCCACTGAATTTTCTCCATAACACGCTAAAGTGCCATATTCCATATCATGGGTCGGAGTATAGTTTAGTGTTGATGTTGTGCCATGATTATTATATGACCTAAAAAATATATTTTCAGTTTAATCTGTGTACATGTTATTGCCATGTTATAGACATGTTATAGACATGTTATAGACATGTTATAGACATGTTATAGACATGTTATAGACATGTTACAGACATGTTATAGACATGTTATAGACATGTTATAGACATGTTACAGACATGTTACAGACATGTTATAGACATGTTATAGACATGTTATAGACATGTTATAGACATGTTATAGACATGTTATAGACATGTTATAGACATGTTATAGACTTGTTATAGACTTGTTACAGACATGTTACAGACATGTTATAGACATGTTATAGACATGTTACAGACATGTTATAGACATGTTATAGACATGTTATAGACATGTTATAGACATGTTATAGACAAAATTGTGTAGCTCTTGTTAGATATTGTTGTTAGCAAACAAAGCAACAAATCGTCTCTCATCATTGACAGATCGCGTGTAAAAAAAACCAAGCAATCAATGTTCATTTTAAAGATATTACTATTACCTATCGCCTAAGGCTAGGTCATAAGCACCAATCAAGAGATATGCTAGTGCAGTGCAGACCTAGCAAAGTAAAATCTGTCATACTCTGTAGTAGAATTATTTGGATTTTTCTTGTCCAAACTAATAGTAACCTAACTAAGTCTCGAAGAGTCATTATACTTACATAGAAGAGAGTTCAGTATGCTCCCCGGAATTGTTGAAGGTCCAGTGGAAGGTGACCATGGCGGGGTTGGCATCGACGTTACAGTGAAGCGATACGGTTTCGTGTTTCAATGCACCGAATAGTTTTCCATCTTTTCGCTCGGCACAGACTGGAGCATCTGATGAGAAAAGGTTGTGATTTATATCAGTTCCGATTGCTAGCTGTGTAAAATGCCTAAAAACTATTCAATTCAATATCAAACAATTTTTTTTTTTAAATTAAATTATCTATAAAATTATGAAAAAATCATTAAATTCGATTCGGGAGTTTAGATTTCTTGCAAAAAAATATAGGTTATATTAGATTTTTTTTTTTGTGATAAAGTTAACAACAATAAAGGAAAAATTAACTACTATTTTTTTTTCTTAAATTATTATACGCAACATATATTTTTTTTAGATTATTTGAACTACACGTTTAGGAGATCCGTGCCTTCAAAGATACGTCTCTTTTGCAGTTTAGAATGACTATGCGCCTTAGGGCCTCTTTAAATATCTCTGAATAAAGTGTCAAGTAGGCTAACCGCCATTTAAAGTCACTTTGTTTGTATGGTAAAAGTAACAAACGTTAAAAAGAAAATAATTTAAAAAAATTCGCCTATCGAAGGATGCAATAAACCGAGTGCATAATTTAATAAAACATAAAATTATTTCTAAAAGTAACTAATCAACACTTTACTTGTAGTTGGTGAAGGAGGCCCCTAATGTTTCAGTTAAAGAGAATATATCTCGTTACATAAGTGAAAAATAAGTACGAAATAAATGGTGTAAGTTAAAGCCCGAAACTGTAAAGAGACTTAAAAAGGAACGCGACTGAAAATAGCATAAGTCCAAATATCGTCCGGAGTAAGCTGACAATATAAGTCACATGAGACAGTGCAGTGGGGATGTCCACAATCCCGGGAGCTCCCGAAATCCCCCCCGACACTCGACACCATACACTAAATGCCACTAAATTTTAGGGACTCGGAACACACTCGGTCGGTTGCATTTAATTTCGTCCCACTGCATTGCGTCCCGTTAGTTTATCGGAACCGAAAGTGTTTAGAATTCCAATTGGCCGAGTAAATTAGGTTGGAATATCTTGGGAATTCATTCTCGTTGTAGGCTACTTTAAGTAAATATATAGACCACTAGCTGGTGCTCTCGACTTGGTCCGCGTTGAAAATAAAAAAAAAGCAATATAACACTTAACCTCGTTTTGCTAAAACACTTTGGCAGGGCGTTAGTTTTTTATTTTTCATTTATCCCTAGGGAATAGTCCTTTTTTTCTGGATGAATAGTACCCTATGTCCTTTCTGGTGTCTCAGACAACGTGTATGCAAAATTTTATGGTAATCGGTTCAATAATTTTTGCGTGAAAGAGTCACAAACATCCATACATCCAAACATATTTTCGCATACAAATAGCGATACATGTCTTCATTTTATTGGTCGCACCTTCAATTCATGCATCAAATTAATAAAAATCATGAATATATACCAAATTATCATATACTAGCTGGTGCTTGCGGCTTCGTCCGCGTTGAAAAATAAAAAAAAATAACATCTGACAAAATATCTGACATCTTTATCGCTGTGAAGATCTTTCCAGGATAAAAATTGTCCTATATACAATATTAATTCAGGTAATAAACTATATGTGTGCTAAATTTCATCAAAATCGGTTTAGCCAAATCATTTTTTTGCGTGAAATAGTAAACTTTCTCATTTATAATATTAGTAGGACTATAGATAATATTCTCTAAAGCGGTTTTTTTGTTCGGTTTACGTTCGTCTAAAAGTGAGTTTCATTTATCCCTTTTCAGCCTTTGTATGTGCGAAAGGGAGTAAATTGTTATCCCTCTAAGGACAATAGCCAATGTGTCAGCAAAGTCACTGCGTGTAATGATGTAAGGCACAGTTGGTGACACCTGATTCCCCTTTGTTAGTTGACGAGAAACGACAAAGGCGTCGGATGTGCATTACATTTTGCAAACAAGCTTCCTTGGAAGCTCATCGTGGAAGGAGACGCTATAAACAATGGTGTATAATTTTGAAGGCACCTTTATGGAAACATTGTTATATAGTCTACTAAATTTCTTTAAAAATACAACGTTATTATATTACATAAATTACAATATTATATTTATTACAAAGAAATAATAATACAGGAACTCTTTTAGATTTAAGGCTCGTCGGACAGGCTGTCGTTTCATATCGGCGTCTAAACACAAACTACGCCACATGCCCTGCAAGTCAATGCGGACATCGAATCCGTACTAATATTATAAATGCGAAAATATGTTTGGATGTATGGATGTTTGTGACTCTTTCAAGCAAAAACTACTGAACCGATCGTCATGAAATTTTGCATACACGTTGTCTGGGACACCAGAAAGGACATAGGGTACCTTTCATCCAGAAAAATAGGACTATTCCCGAGGGATAAATAAAAAATAAAAAACCAACGCCTGGCCAAAGTGTTATAGCAACACGAGGTCAAGCGTAATATTGCTTTTTTTTTTAATTTTTAACGCGGACGAAGTCGCGAGCACCAGCTAGTCAATTATAATACTTTATTTAATAACAATTATAATTATAATTATAATAATAATATTTCTTTATTTCAGACTTTCGTCCATAAAATTATTTTACATCAAAAAATATATATACAACGCATTAAGCTACATAATTATATATCTACACAATGCAATAACAATTAATATTAATAACAAAGTTGTAAGAATATTAATCTCAGTTCCATTCCAATAGTTCTCCAGTTATTTCACTGAAGTTTGATCTTTACGCTGTCATTAAAACTGTTCACCGAGAGAGCTAGTTCGCTTGAGTTTTATAACGACTCCGGAGTTTGTGAAATCTTGTTTGACAAAGGCGCTATCGGTCAACTTTTATTCATCATTTTCACTCTGAACTGGCTCTTTACTGCTGTTCCTAGTGTGAGGTGATATTTCACTCGCATTACGACTTCAACATTTCTACTACACTTAATATAGTCGGACTATTCTATGGTTCACTGTCTTTTCGCTGAAAATTGTTCTGCCGATTATCACTTGCCAACTAACGGTTCGAAGAATTCTATTTTGCGGAATAATCATTTGCCAACCTTTTTTAGAATTTTTATTTCCCAACCTCTTAGTTGCCAACTGCATGTGTCGTCTGATTTTTATAATGACACTTTTCAAAATGCCAACTTTCAAGTAGCGAATGTTTTAGTTAGCGTAATATTCATTTAATTGTTTATTGTTTATCAAATGTTGTATTAAGTAGTAAACATTCCGTAACCTAACCTATTAAATTGTTAATGTGCATTGCTGCCAATTTGAAGGTTTAAGATTGTTTTTGAGATTTTTAAATAAAAAATGCATGTAAAAATTCGTTTATTTTTTATAATTATATCAATGTATGCAAAAGGGAACTGTTACACTGACGAAACGTTATTCGTCTAATAGTTGTTTGGCCTAGTGAAAGATTTGACAAATAATAAATGTCCCAAACGTTTTGTGTCATTATAAAATCAGCTTAATAATAATTCTACCAAATGAAAAGTTGTCATAAAAAAATTTGATAATCGTTAGTCGTCAAAGTGAAAAATAGGCGAAACGTTGGTTGGCAAGTGATAATCGGCCAAACAATTTTCCACGAAAAGGCAGGATCCTCTATACATATGGTTGTCTGGATTACTCTATTCTATCTGTATGTCTGGGTATCCAAAAGGATTTGCCAATGTTAAAAAATAATAATAAAATAAATTTAAAAAAATTTTTTTTAGATATTTAAGTTTTTTAATTTTTAAACAAAGTTTGCAATTGGGACGTTTTAGTCTGAGAGACGACTTCAAACTGTGAAATAAACCTATCTAATATAATTATTTAATTAAAAGTATTATTAATTTTACCTTAACATTAATTTAATCAAGAGTTGCTAAACTATAAAGTTTAAAGTTTACTATAAGTTTTTCCTATAATTTAAATTCATACATGTGATTTTCCACTCTGTGAGTGTTGTATACTGTGATTAAGTATGTCTTTAGTTGATAAGCCTTTTTAAATAAATAAATATATATATAATTTAAGAAAAATATAACTATTTGCTGAACTTACATCTGATAAGTAATGTGACCGGATTGCTGGTGCCCTTCCCTTCGCTGTTAGCAGCCATGCAGGTGTAGTCCCCGGCAGCAGCCCTGGTCACCTTCTGCAGCACCAGACTCTGTGCGCTCAATATGATGCCAGCAGCTTCGTTGTGGAATATCTCCAAATGCTGCACACGTACGTAATATACAACATTAAGGGCCTCTTTCACCAACTACAAGTTAAGTGTTGATTAGTTACATTTGGAAATAATTTTATGTTTTATTAAATTATGCACTCGGTTTACAGCGTCCTTCGATAGGCGAATTTTTTTTTTAATTATTTTCTTTTTAATGTTTGGGACTTTTACCGTACAAACAAAGGTATATTGAACCCTGTATTAGGAATACTAGACAGTTGATATACTACATAGATTACTTTTTTTTTGTAAATACATACATATTATAAATACAAAACATCTATGACTCAGGTACAAAGGTAAAATGTTAACACATAAACTTTTACCCCTAGCGGGATTCGAACCCGCGACCGTTTGGTTAACATGGCCACTAGACTAAACGTGACGTCAAACATGATGGTTACTATGATTTCTACTTCTTAGGGCCTCTATCACCATCTCTGAGTAAAGTGTCAAGTAAGCTAACCGCCATTTAAAGTCACCGGTAACCGGGAATGATGGAGGTGATATACTTTTGTTTGTACGGTAAAAGTCCCAAATATTAAAAAGAAAATAATTAAAAAAAAATCGCCTATCGAAGGATCCAGTAAACTGAGTGCATAATTTAATAAAACATAAAATTATTTCTAAAAGTAACTAATCAACACTTTACTTGTAGTTGGTGAAAGAGGCCCTTAACCAAATAATGACTACTTGATAGTAAGCAAACTCCTTCAAATAAGATCAAAACCAGACGAAATTTATTAAAATATTAAATAGATAAATGTAAACTTACGTCATGAAACCAAACTAGGCGATGTGTCTTCGGGTTCGCTTTGACAGTACACTCGAAGTATACGTCGTCGCCTTCTTTAATCTCGTTAGGGTTCAAATTTGAACCCATTTTTAGATCTACTACCGGTACATCTATAAAAAAAAAACTTAAAAGCTTAATACATACATATTTACTTTATAAAATCCGCACTTTAATATTATAAATGCAAAAGTATGTATAAATGTATGGATGTTTGTGACTCTTTCACTCAAAAACTACTGAACCGATCACTATGAAATTTTGCATACACGTTGTCTTGGACACCAGAAAGGACATAGGGTACCTTTCATCGTTCAACGCGGACAAAGTCGCGGGCACCAGCTAGTATTATAAATGCGAAAGTATGTATGGACATTTGTAACTCTTTCACGCAAAAACTACTGAACAGATCACTATGAAATTTTGCATACACGTTGTCTGGGACACGAGAAAGGACATAGGGTACTTTTCATCGTTCAACGCGGACGAAGTCGCGGGCACCAGCTGCTACGAAAACACTCTTGAATATTAACAAATTTCTTGCCTCTCAATTAGTGTGTTTCAAAGTTCTAACGATAAAATTGTTTTTAATATCTGCAGACGTCCTATAAATATTTACTTGATGAACTAATCTTATCTTATTTTAGTTTTTCCAACTTAAACAAGACAAGTTAGGAAAACATAAGTTCAATTAACTTTGGTGTTTTCATTAATTTTTTTTTTTTTATTAAAGCATTTTCTTTCTAGCCAACACAAAGTGTCGGAAAATTTCATTACATCGCGCGGGAACTCAGCGTAAACCATGTAATTAAACTGAAATCAAGTAAAAGAACTACCTTCACAAACAATATTTTCTTTCACAGGTCAAGATCAACTTTACATTTTTAACGTGGAACATTTGTTATATATCTTTTACTAATATTATAAATGCGAAAGTATGTTTGGATGTATGGATGTTTGTAACTCTTTCAAGCAAAAACTACTAAACCGATCACAATGAAATTTTGCATACACGTTGTCTGGGACACCAGAAAGGACATAGGGTACCTTTCATCGTTCAACGCGCACGAAGTCGCGGGCACCAGCTAGTTTAAGTATTATTTCACGTGTATATTAATATTATTTTTTTGTATTAAATTATATATTTTTTTATGTTAACGTCGGCAGACAGGCTGACGGTAAACTTGATGATAATTATAATATATTAGCTTATTTAAAGAAACCGAATAAACTATACTTGGCTGGTACCGAGTCCAAAATTAACTTATCATAAATTGTAAATAGGTAAAATATTTTAAAGCTCTTTGCTTTTCAAGTAATTAAATGTATATTTGTACATTTAGTAAGTAATCTTGAAGTCGGTTTTTTTTTATAAAAATACCTATTAAAAGCTAATCCTCCTCAGATATTATAAAACAAAGTCCTCCGCCGCATCTGTCTGTCTGCACTGTCGTGATAAACTCAAAAACTACTGCACCGATTTTAATGTGGTTTTCACCAATGGATAGAGGGATAATCGGGGAAGGTTTTTTTACAGAAAAAAATGCACCCCAGGCGAAGCCGGAAGCGGGACAGCTATTAATAAATAATATTAGTATTGAAATTAAAATCTCACAGTGAACATTCAGCCGCCACTTATCTTCGATCGCCGAATCTGGTATGTGCTTGTTTTCGGATCTACACGTCAGATATTTTCCATCGTCTTCAACTCCTGGCACTAAACTCAACACGCTTAGAGTCTCATTGTTCTCGGAAAACTGAAAAAAAAATACCATAAATGATTTTAGTGGTCTTAAGTTACATGAAGCCACAATGAGTGAAACAGCATAGCCTATGCTGAATACACTCAAATGTTTTCCACCATAGAGATTTGTAGCAAAAATTCATAGCTGAGAAAAATTCCATTGATTTATAAACCTACTTCTAAAAATTACATAAGAAAATAAGTTACGAATTAAATGGAATTCATATGCAGTGAAAATATATATCTAGGATATATATATATATATATATATATATACAGTCGAAAGCAGAGACCTAAATACCACATACAGATTTTATAAATCAAAAATTCGAAACCTAAGAACAGTTTCTGACGACATAAAATCGTTTGAAATCGAGGACGGTTTTTATATAAAACATGCAGAAAAAATTGCACCCATGCGAAGTCGCTAGTTTTTAATAAATTTAGAAAATCCGTACTAATATTATAAATGCGAAAGTATGTTTGGATGTATGGATGTTTGTAACTCTTTCACGCAAAAACTACTGAACCGATCACCATGAAATTTTGCATACACGTTGTCTGTGACACCAGAGAGGATATAGGGTACCTTTCATTGTTCAACGCGGACGAAGTCGTGGGCACCAGCTAGTATTTCATATTTTTATATCAAAAACTACATAATTATAACATTTATGAATTTTTAAACATTCATAAATGTTATAAATGTTTAACAAAATCTGTATCAATAACTTCTTGCTACTTTTTTTTTGCATTCAAGCATCTTTCGAGGGTAAGTAGGTTACTTTTGGAAATGTTGTTACTAAATGAAAGCTCTACTTTCATTTAAATTTAATGAACCTATGGCATATATAAGACGTAATTAAAATTGAATCCGCTCAAATCCTCGCTTTGATTTTAAAATCAATTGCTTTTTCATTGAAGCGAAAACACAAAGATACGTCAAACATTTCCCTCCTGGAAATGGTATCATATACGAATTTAACCCTGAAAAACGTTTCTATTGCGCCGCCTGCGAAATAGGTCTACATTTATATAATACTAGCTGGTGCTCGCGACTTCGTCCGCGTTGAAAATTAAAAAAAAAAGCAATATAACGCTTGACCTCGTGTTGCTATAACACTTTGACCAGGCGTTTATTTTTTATTTTTTATTTATCTCTCGGGAATAGTCCTTTTTTTCTGGATGAAAGGTACCCTATGTCCTTTCTGGTGTCCCAGACAACGTGTATGCAAAATTTCATGATGATCGGTTCAGTAGTTTTTGCGTGAAAGAGTTACAAACATCGATACATCCAAACATACTTTCGCATTTAGATTAGTATAGAAGTATATATATATAAACGTAGACCTATTTTTTGTCTATATACTAGTAGATATTATCTACGAGTATATAGACAAAAAATAAAGGCACAATTTGAATACGGCCGCGAAAACTTTGAATTGAAAGTAGTCCTCATTAAGAACCTTTATTATTGCGAACGATTTCAGTGTGACAGACAAAGTAGAAATTGTTAAGAAAATTAACTTCATTTTCGCGTGGCTACAAAACGAATATAATGACTTTTGTGATGAAAACACAACACTGTCAGAGCACACGCTAATGAACTTAAAAAAAACGAAACAAAAGAAATACTTCCGAACGAAATAATAGAACTCATTTTTACGTGTGAAGCTTTTTAATGTTTACAAAAAGGTTACAAATTAACAAATATTGAAGTGAAGTCCGTCCTCTCCCAGGATAATACAATCTTCTGAGTATTAAATTTCCATTTTAGTTCTTCAATAGTACACTTCATTTCAATATTAAGTAATAGTGAGTTCTGTATGTTCGTATGTTCATTGGATATCAGTAGTTTTTTTACTGCAGAAGAGAACTAGTTATTCAAGAAGTTCTTGAAAATATAATTTAAAAAATAAACCGACCATTTAACGCACGTTTTGGGTTAAATATCTAAGCAAACGTCACCATTTTGAAATTTTTGAATCTCTAAACAATCATTTAAGTGTAGGAAGGAATCACAATCATAAAATTTTCATATTTAGTGAAGCTCTATGTAAGTATATAATCTTCTGTGTTGTGAAGTGACAGATTTTGACGATCAGAGTGACAACTAACGTCATTTTATTTTTTTGTCATTATTTATGGCATGACTACATACTTTTTCGTCCACTGTTGGGACTGAAAATGAAATAAAAAATTTTTTTTACGTAAGATCTGAAGATATTTACGAAAAAAAAAGTGTTTGTAAAGACAAATAAATAAAATAAGAAAAGATGTATTATAATTATAGTGACACAGATTATATAAACTTACATTTTTCGCCATTCGCTTTAACTGACGATTGTTCTTCCACCAAGTGACGTACGCCTCCGGCCTTGAGCCCGTTGTCCTACATTCTACTTCGTACCTCTTGTCGGCGGACACCTGTTTCTCTTTTGTTAGAATATTCACTGTAATCGGTTTCACTGGAATAAAAGAGCTGGCTTTTCATTTTGTCCGAATACATAAACATTCGCCTGAAGCAGTTTTGTTGAAAAAATCTTAAACATCATAGTTTCAGATTGAGAGCAGATTGAGAGCGAGAAAAACTTTTGGCAGTCTAAAATTGGGGCAACCGAAATTATCTAGAATGGGTCTTATGACTTTATGTTATAAATGGTCGTGAGTTCACTGAAAAGGATTTTAATCAGTTTGTAAGAAAAAACTAAACGCCTAGTAATAGAAACATTCCTGTCTTGTGAAACTAGATACTTAGTTTTGTAAGGTAAACCATGTATTTTATTTAGATGACAAGCCCATTGGATGAGTGGTTGGGGTGTTTGCCTTAACGCTCTGTTCTAGTGTTCCCGGGTTTGATTGGCTATTGGCTCTGGTCTGGAAAGTAGTTGTAAGGCAACTGCCACTGTATTCTGTAAGGGAATGGTTACTGCCTCCAGAAGGGCTGCCCAAATGAGTATGAAACGCAGTGCGTCCTGGCACTTACTAAACCTTCACAATACCGGGGTTGCTCATGACTTTAGGCGACGGAGCCTTTTCCTAGAGATTTCAGTTTGTCTTAAATATAAAAATAAAACTTAAAATACTTACAATTAATATCTAAAATTAGGACTTTGGTTTGCGGAGGAGCTAAATTAGTGTTTGATGCTTGACAAACCAGCCTTGCGTTCAAATGCTGGCGTCCAACACTTGGAAATGTGAGTGTATTCACTGTTATACCATCTCCTCTTTCTTCGTATGAGTCATCTATCACTACATTCTCTAGGTACCACGTCACCCACGGACGAGGCTTCCCTGCAAAAAGGTTCCATATTTAGTTTAAACTTACATCGGCTTTTATAGCATAACTTTTTAGCCATTTATGTCTCTTAAACTAATAAATATAGAAATTATATCATTTGAGGTAAATGATTTGTTTTTTTTTTAAATGATTTATTTATTTTTAAACCAATAGTACAAACAAAAGATGTAGGTACTATTTATCATCATGATTATGTTGCAATTCATTGGAACATTGGAGAGTTAGTTTGTAAACATGAATGAACTCTTTTAATGTATTCTTGTCATATACTTTTTGTATTTCGGCCATAAAGCTTCTAATAATATTTAATCTTCTAATAGAAGCTAATTACCTCCTTCAACTTCGCACGTGAGTTGAACATTGGATCCCTCGTTATATGGCTCGACCAACTTCGTTCTATCCCTTCGTTTGCTGTCATATATCGTCGGACGACTCGGTGGAACTATAAAAAAAAATTATGAATGACTTCACCAATCAATCGAAAGTTTTATTTCAAGAGAACTCAAAACATTAAAAAACCTTTCGCACATGTTCTATTGAAGATTATAAAAACATTTACTTTGATATCAAACGGTGACACGCACGTATAAGCTCCAATGGTTTTAATGGAATATATTAGCATCTATTAACCTTGTATTTAACTTTGCACCTTCACTAACAGAAACACATTCTGATACAATGGAAGTATTGTCACTATCCACAATACTTCACGGTCCTTTGTAAGCAAAGTACCTCGAGTTTTTAAAAGACTATACATAATCACAACAATAGGTTGGGTATTGTTCTTTGGATACTAATAGCAACATTATATAATAATACCATGGAAATGGAAAATACACACAAAAAATGACTATAAACTAGAGGCAGAAAACCTTGTGATGAATAAGGTTTTAAACCAGGTTCTAATTCCGAAATCCAGACTTCTGAGTGTTCTAATCCAAAATTACTTACTTATGACAGTGAAATTGACTTTTAAATTTCTCGTCGGTGAGTTTTTGAAATCGACCCTGCATCTGTAGACGCCAGCGTCCACAGCAGTCACATTATCCACCATGAGTACAGCTGGTGCCGCTACTGCTCTAAAGAATGCTCGAGTTCCGAAGACCGAAGGTGATGACCAGAGCTTTGGTTGATTGTAGGAACGCCCTCGAATATCGTAACTGTTAAAATGTAAAATTAGTCAATCCAGAAATAGACAAAATGTCTAATTATATAAATTTAAATTAATTACATTATAAACCGAATATATAATTTCGTAATTTATTTTGTTTAAATATTATTTTGATGATCTAAACAATAAAATTATAATTTTAGTGAAAATATTTTTTATAAGTTTAATGGGACATGCAGGCAGACGTTTCTATTTGTGATAGCTGACTCAGAACTCAAGCGACACCAGAGAATTTCAAGTAACTCTGAAGGAATTAATGGATTATCCAAATCAAAAGGTGATATAGAATTAAGCTACGGACAGACATGTTCATTACTAGCATGCTTTCGTGCTAGTAATGAGCAAATGCTACCTAGTAATAAGCATGCTTATTTTTAGCATGCTCAAAAATCAACAATATTCGAGCATACTACCTGAGGTGCGGGTGCAAGGGAGCGTTTTCCGAACATGTCTGAACATGTTTGCTTATAAGCATGCTAGTATGGCTAGTACGTTTATTTAGGAGCATGCTTAAAACTAGCATGCTTATTGGTGGCAAATGTGAACATGCCAGTTTTAAGCATGCTAATGAGCATGTCTGTTAGTAGCTTTAGAATAAGCAACAGACTCACCTGTACAATGGTTCCCCATCGGATTCCTTAAACCAAAGCACCATCACGACAGCGTCGTCAGAATGTAGAGGCTGAATATCGCAAGGCAGAGATGCTTTCTTTCCCAGAACCCCTTGCACGTCTGACGTTGGCACTGTGAACAAAGAGAAAAAAAAATCAGTTACATTATCACATTTGTGGTTTTAAAAAACTTTGATTATCATTTAAGAAGTAATAAGGACGAAATCAGAATGGTAAAATTAAAATAACACAAAATGGTCTCCGCATATATTATAATTGAACATCGCTAATGATGAAAGCTATGAGCTTTAAGGTTTTTGTTTTTCTTTTAAGGATAAAGGGCAGGCTGACGATCAACTTGATGGTAGAGGAGGTACATACGCCTATAATAATAAGGAAAAGTAGGAAGGTGCAAGGTGTTCCCGCGCTGGCACCGATGTCGTGTCATAACCCATCTACGGCCTTGCTAAAAAATTGTTGGGCTATAACCAAGGGTATCCAAGAGGATTTCCCAAAGTTAAAAAAAAAGGATAGTAGACGTATTAAATTCTTGGAGGATTAAAATAGGTAATAGAGATTAGCGCTTAAGAAATATTGATCTCATAATGATAACATTTTAACTTAATGCACATACGCATTTCTTGGTCAAAGCATTTATGTCACAATAGACAACTAATTTTCTGCCGCCCACATTAAGTTTCTATAACGGGTACTAGCGAGTTGACAGATTTTTAATATCATTTAACCTGGTTGCATTTCAATTTCCATTCAAATAGAGTTAATCCGTACTAATATTATAAATGCGAAAGTATGTTTGGATGTATGGATGTTTGTAACTCTTTCACGCAAAAACTACTGAACAGATCACTATGAAATTTTGCATACACGTTGTCTGGGACACCAGAAAGGACATAGGGTACCTTTCATCGTTCAACGCGGACTAAGTCGCGGGCACCAGCTAGTATTATAAATGCGAAAGTATGTATGGACATTTGTAACTCTTTCACGCAAAAACTACTGAACAGATCACTATGAAATTTTGTATACACGTTGTCTGGGACACCAGAAAGGACATAGGGTACCTTTCATCGTTCAACGCGGACAAAGTCGCGGGCACCAGTTAGTATTATAAATGCGAAAGTATGTATGGACATTTGTAACTGTTTCACGCAAAAACTACTGAACAGATCACTATGAAATTTTGCATACACGTTGTCTGAGACACAAGAAAGGACATAGGGTACCTTTCATCGTTCAACACGGACGAAGTCGCGGGCACCAGTAGTTTTAAATAAAGTATAGAGACTAGTTAAAATAAAATATTTTGCTTTGTAAAATATGCAAGATGAATTTGGAAAACTAGAAAATGTTGTTTTATTTAAAGCTCAATCTATAGCAAACAAATGTGGGACCTTAAATGTAAGGGCTTACAATCAAATTGGAAAATTTGCATAGTTTCGACTAAGAAATATAGTAAAAAAAAAAGCCTCTTTTAATTTATTTACATATAACCACAAAATTTGTATATGTATATTTTATTTAATTTTATAAAATATACCTCCGAAAAAAAGACATTTGGACTTCAAATATTCAGTAAACTTTCCTTTAATGCCTAGAATTTGGATTTTTATGTCATAAGTTTTCAAAAAACTAATTTTTTTTTTTAATAATATATTGTGATGAGATATATATTGTATAATATTATAATAAATGGGACTTTTTGTGATAATATTATTAAGTATTCTTATAATAATTTCTTATGCATATTTTTATAAATTTTGTAATTTTTATAATTTATCAAATTCATTTGTGCAATGTAAATAATTTAAATAATTTACTTCGATTGGTAACTGATAATTCGAATTAGGATTATTCCTGTTATGATGTACCATGTGTGTTGTTATAAATAAAATTTAAAAAAATTAAAAAAAAAAAATTCACTTCGCTATAATATTTGTCTAAAAAAAATAATTAAATATTTTGTCCGTTTTCCATGCCCCACATTGTAGGTGGCGTGTCTCATCTGAAAATTTCGTTTGTAGCACAAAAACCCCTATTAGGAGAATATTTCGTGTGAGTGCTTAGTGTATTGTGTATTGTGCTTTCCCTCTCTCAAATTATTGCTATAAAAGCAGCCAATCACACATCGCGTCACGACACGAGTTTCCTTGTTATTTACTTCGTAACGAACTCGGTCACGATGCTGAAAGAAAATATTTTTAGTTACATTAATATTAACTGATATTTTTGATAATTGAACAAATAAGTTTAAGTACCGTCAATGTTTGTGACATGTTGGAGAAAACAATATTATTCCGAAACTATGGATAAAATATTTATTAATAAATTGTAGTCAAATTAATGACGGAATAATATTGTTTTGTCCAACACGTTTAGTCACCTTAATAGGCAAAGTTTATTGACCAGGTAAAGTTACCAACCTCTACATTTAGACACATCATTTTTTGATTACTCCAATGACCATAGACTCCTAATATCAACGACTTTCTAGCGCGTCTGTAGACAGGCAGAGTCGCAGGAACGTTATGAGACGACATCCGCTACCTGCCACGTTTGTCAAGGGCGGGGAGGCTTTTTTTTATTTTTTTTTTATTAAAGATGGGTTAGCTCTTGACCAACAACCAACTGTGTAGCAAGGATGAGGCCTAAGATGGAGCGAACTTCATTCTCAACCCAGAAGATGCCTATTCACTCGAACTTTGAAAAGATTTGCGTTATATGAGCTCGAAAATACTGACGCCAGCGAAAAATAAAATACCCAAAAAAGTAAATAAATAAATAAAATTCTATCCGTTTATTTAATAAATTTTTTTGTTCGCGGTTTTTTTTCTAATATTACACAACGCACAGTTATGGTTTTATATTTTAGGTAAAAATCAAATGTAAATAGGAATCGTAAATTGATTGAAACATACGCAAACAAGGTACAGCGATTCGTTTACCTATAAACACATTATGAATTGACAAACATGAATCAATATTTATTGAAAATGAATTCGCGAAATAGTTTATCTAGTCTGAATATTTGTAAAATCGTGTTTTCCAAATATTTGTTGAAGGTTTGTTATCGTCGGAGTGTTCGGTCAATATGAAGGTGTGTGGGGGTTTATTTGTAGTGAATAACACAGCAATATTGTGTTGACCCAGATTTTTTAACTGCTTGGTCGCGTCGCTACGCACCACTCGAACAGGCAAACACTCCGGGGACATTAATAGTATTGAATTTTTAACCAATGTTCCCGCTTATATTTGTGTAGGTAACTCTTTCATATGTAGTGCGGAATATTTGTACTTTCTGAAAGATTATTTTCTACTGTTAACACAACGTTAACACGCTCCGAACAGTGTGTTCCAGTGAACTGTAATTTTATCATTTCACAATGACCGCACTCGCTAGCGAGAGCGTCAAATATTTATATGAAAAATTGACAATTTGACATTGACAAAACTGTCAACTTGACATTGACAAAACTAGTCAACTGTCAATGTCAAATTGACAATTTTTCATATAAATATTTTACGCTCTCGCTAGCGAGTGCGGTCATTGTAAACGTAAACTCATAGTAAAGGTACTGTACACCTTATGGCTTCGACATTCTTAGGGGCCCAGCCAAGATGCAAACTCTTCGTTGCGTACTTACGGAACTAAAGAGAGAACGCTAGAGAAAGAGAGAGAGAGAGAGAAAGCCCGGTGATTGGTTGTTGTAACGTCAAACGTTTATTTTGACGTTGCAACGGCCAATCGCGGGGCTTTCTCTTAGCGTAAACGACTGTAGAAAGCAGTGATTTCTACACTTGGCTACGGCCCCTAATGTCCGTACGCGTAATCGCCTTTTTCGCCGGTTCATTTGGGTTATAATTATACAGGTCTGCTTTTATTAGTCCTATTTTATGTTTTAGTTATAACTACATATTATCAAAATGGATATTTTCTAGTACGTTAATAGTTAACACCTCAATGTGTAAGCACATAATTATTATGTGATAGCCCAATAGTTAGAAAGCTCCAACCAGTGAAGCGCGGGCTAAACAGAGCGAAGCGAAGCGAAACTAAGTTCGTTTCACTTCGCTCATGTGAGCTAAGTGAAGATAAGCGAAGTCTGGAAACGAACGATATATTGATGTGACCGGTTGCTTAGTTTCCAGTGTAGCCTGAGTCCTAATGTTTTATTGTGTGATTTCTAACAATGCAATATTGTTCCGAGGGATTCTGTTATGTGATGTTTTTTAAATGTGTGTATACCAATGTGTAAAATCCACTCAAAATTATTTCTAAATATTTTATTTTTTAAATAATCTCACATAATTAATAAAATTTAATTAAACACAAACAAATATACTAACGAATAATTAATAACGAAACTAGTTTATGCATTAGTGACATCAAATGACACGGTTCTAGTGTAGTGTATATTTAATTTATAAATTAAAATTAAAAAAAAAAAATTTTTTTTTTTTTTTTTAAATTAAGGATTCAATTCAGATTGCCTCTGGCATTGCCTATGTTTATAGGCGGTGGTGGTAGCCATCTGCCATCAAGTGGACCCCGTCAGCAAGCTTTACCGTTTTTTTTAGCATAAAAAGATTTTACTGCTGCAAAAAAATTCAAATCAATGATGTTTGAATCTCAAAAATAAAATTGAACGAGATAAGTTTACGTAGGTAACAAATAATAATATTACCTATTTATAACGCTGGGTTGGGAAAGTAAATGGTATTTTCATTTATGAATTCATAAAAGAACCAATGAAAAGAAAATTTTATTTCCGCTTCTTTCGACATTAATTCATTCTTCCATCTAAAAATAGGAATATTTTTTTTTAACGTTAAGTTTATGCAAAATAATGCCATTATTACATTAATTTATAAGTGAAAATCTCAACGAAAATGTATCTGAATTACTTCGTTATACAGGATTTACATGGACGACCACAATCAATCAGTTTTCAACCTCATCACTTTCAACGATTCCAATTAGTATAATATTTATAGGTTCGGTATGCGCCGGTGTCGGTTACATATATACATTACTTGATTTTGCCAAAATTCACCCACATTTTGTACAATTTGACTCAATAAAATATTGTTATACGGTTAAGTACACTTGAGATTTTCGAGCGCGAATTAGCGAATTGATTTTGCAATTTGATAATAATGTTATACGGTACTTAAATAACAGAAAATGTAAAATTTATAATTTTCACCCGAGAAACATTCAATATTTCATCACATACGCAGAGAAAATTAAGGACGGCCCATACATTTCACACGTTGCGATTTGAAAGTTATGAGCGGATTTGAATTTATGTCAAATGTCTAATGTCCATGTTGTGCCCACACCACTAACAGTTGGGAGTACATCTGCTTGGTACAAACAGACCAATCAAGTAAGACCAAGTTTTGCAACATACAAAAGCGAAGCCATTTTGAGCCTTGTGTCTTTGCAATAAGGCAAATTTCAAATGAGTTTTTATAAAAATGATTTCATTTTTCTAAAATGAGTTTCTAAGCCTTTTTTGTAATATTTTGCAACAACAATTTAAAATAGACTTTATAGGCAGTCTGCAAGTAATTTTATTGTTTTTTTTTTTAAATGCTCTAATTACTCAGATCTACCTATCGAAACAGACACTGTTTTAGCCGTTTTCTCAAAAATGCTTTTGGGAGATAGGTCACTAGAAGATGTAAAAAAGATAATTTTCATTTTAAAGTATTAATAAACTGTAGTTAAGGGATTTATTTTTACCTATATAAATTAAAAACTTGTTTTCATAAGTGACAGATCCCGCACGGTTCCCGCCTGTCTGAAGGAGCCCTAAATAATAGGTCACACTTCATAACATAATGATGGTACTATTTTTTTTACTAAAGGCATACTAAAGGCACAGTATTTACAGTTGTTAAACTGTGCTAAAGGCTAAAATATACCTGTCTATTATAGATGCCAAGTATATATTGGTATAGCCACGTGAATGTACGTATAGCCACTTGAAGCCAACGCGTGAGTCAACCCCTCTTTATCCACTCGCAAAGGAAATGAGTGGTGACGATAATGACCTACAACCGATATTTTTGTTATATTCGTGTAATTCTACTAAGCCGCGTTGTTTTGATTTATCGTTGGAACAAACGGAAGTTGTACTTTTATAATCTTAGTTACAGTCGGCAATGGCACATGCAAATGGGGACCTTGTTTTCTGAAATTAACTGTATATTTTTATATATTGATCATTTCGTATTTTTATTTTCTTCCTAACTTGTGCCCGTGACTTCGTCCGCGTTTTTCTTAGGCGTTAAAACATTTATTCTTATCTGTATTATGTAAAACTAGCTGGTGCCCGCGACTTCGTCCGCGTTGTACGATGAAAGGTACCCCATGTCCTTTCTGGTGTCCCACACAACGTGTATGCAAAATTTCATGATGATCGGTTTAGTATTTTTTGCGTGAAAGAGTTACAAACATCCATACATCCAAACATACATTTATAATATTAGTACGGATGTGTAAAATAAAATTATACAGAGAAAAAATATTTTTAAATTTTTTTAGGATATTTTGTTTATCCGTTGTTAGAGTAGGTTCTTTTCGACGCATGACTTTTGATAAAAATTTGTGGCGTTTTAAAATTTTTATATTTTAAGTTGATCCTTCGGGGCAGTCCCTTTTTTTATGAAAGGCTTTATGTACTTAGTATCCTTGACAACGTAAATATAAAAAATCATGTTGACCAAATTTACCTGAAGTAATTACGAAGACGAGATCACGATAATTTATCTATAACAACTTGGTACACATATTTTATTGACTCCATTAAAATTAACAAAGTATATTTAAGAAAACATTAAATGGTATGAAATAAATGTTTAAATAATATATTACAATTCAATTAAAAATCTATTTAGAAACACCAATGTAACGTTGATGTAACAAGACGGCAACTTCCCCGAAAACTCTGGGAACAAAATCCACTGGCATTACAAAGCCTAAACTCAAGTAACGAGTTCCAACTTGAAAATTTAATTGTAAACTTAACTTTTAGTAATTTAAATTTATGTTCCCGCTCTATTCCTTATTTAAAATTTATAATCTGTAATCTGATTCTATAGAACAATGGAGTAAGAAAGTTTGTGAACGTCACCGCCTCAGCTTCAGGCAAATTAAATTACAGAGCCTTCAGGTGGGGGAAATTTTCAATATTATATTTACTGGAAATGATTAAAAACAGATTCCTTTGTTGAAAACTACTCTTTAAATAATAAAAATCGTAAACATTGATTATATAAAAATAGGTATATAATTAAATCCACACTTTTTTAAATGAATAAAATTAAAACTCTGTTAGTAACAGCGTTTAATCTTGAAAATATTAATAGAAGAATAATATTTAAATAGAAATTTTTTTTATTAAAAATATTAAAACTATATTACCTATACTAGTAATCCGTACTAATATTATAAATGCGAAAGTATGTTTGGATGTATGGATGTTTGTAACTCTTTCACGCAAAAACTACTGAACCGATCACTATGAAATTTTGCATACACGTTGTCTGAGACACCGGAAAGGACATAGGGTACCTTTCATCGTTCAACGCGGACGAAGTCGCGGGCACCAGCTAGTTACCTATATTCTCAGCAGCCTGTTACAGAAAAACTACTTGTTTAGTTGTCTTCTCGCACGATTTTATTTCGTAAGAAATGTACGAAAAGCAAACTTTAAATTTAAATATATTTTAGTACGAGAGTCATCTCGCACACATAATAATTATTTTCTTGCGTTCGAAATTAGTTGGATAAAATTCTTTTAATCATATTAAAAGTCATTATGTTAATAAGGATTGAAGCAAAAATTAATTTAACGCTACGCAATACACCTTCTAATGGGATTTATTGAGAAAACTCAATAATCCGCAAGTGAATTGTTTGCAGAAACATAAATTTAATAAAACAATATTACTTAAACGTAGCAACATAATTTTGGTTCGCATAACATTGACTTTGAGAAGTTTAATATTGTAAATTCTTGTAAGAGCTACTTAAATTTTGAATGGTTCGTTAAAAAAAATTGTGCATGAAATTTTATTTCCTATTTATAGAAATAACATAGACATTGTTAACTCTGTTATTAATTTTATTTACAGAATAAATTCATAAAGCTTTTTTTTAGTTACATTTTATACATTAGGTACTAGAGGTCGCGCAAAAGACATAGGGTACCTTTCATCGTTCAACGGACGAAGTCGCCGGCACCAGCTAGTATAGTATATAATTTAAATGTGTTCAGATTTTGTCCTAAAAACTGACTTTATTTGGGGACAATGTATTGTGAACTAACCTCTTAGTGTGACGTTATTTCTCGGTCACACGATATCCGGGTACCATCACCGCAAGATGGTCTGATTCATCAGCATTTCCTGTCCGCTAATGATCAGACATTATTATTTTAATGAGCCGAAACAACCTTCTCGGACCAACGATTTATAGTGAGGCACAAGTAATTTTAACTCTTAACTTTAACCTAAATTTAATTTATTAAATACTAGCTGTTGCACGCGACTTCGCACGCGTGACTTTATAAAATATAGCCTATGTTATACGCTGATAAAGTAGCTTTCTAAAGGTGAAAAAATTTTCAAAATCGGTCTAATAGTTTTTGAGTTTATTCATTACAAACGTACAAAAATACAAATTTTCTCTCTTTAATATATTAGTACTAGCTGGCGCCTGCGACTTCGTCCGCGTTGAACGTTGAAAGGTACCCTACGTCCTTTCTAGTGTCCCAGACAACGTGTATGGAAAATTTCATGGTGATCAGTTCAGTATTTTTTGCGTGAAAGAGTTACAAACATCCATATATCCAAACATACTTTCGCATTTATAATATTAGTACGGATAGATTTACATTTTAGTTCTGAAGTTATTCAATAGAAACTGCGAGCGAAACCGGGGCGAAAGTTAGTCTTAAATATAATTAGACTATGCTATCAGATCAGATCTTTCAGCTAAATCGTTTGGTTTAAACATCTGTCACAACAATTGAAATTTGACAAGAAATAAATTATAATGTGAACAATTTCCCACCATTATGGTCAAAAACTAGATACACATATCAATCATTATCATCCCACGGCCAGTGTAGTGTGTCATTGGATCCTACGCGCCAGTTTTGGATTTGATTGCGTGTGGTACAAGTCATAAGTGAAATAAAATCGTATTTATATTACGACCTGCGAAAAAAAACCTCATGCGAATTTGTAATTTTTAAAACTATATTGATATAATCCTTACACATTATAAAACAAAGTCCTCCGCCGCGTCTGTCTGTCTGTCTCAAAAACTACTGCGGCGATTTTCATGCGATTTTCACCAATGGATAGAGGGATAATCAGGGAAGGTTTTTATGAAAAAAAAAATGCACCCTGGGCGAAGCCGGGAGCGTGACAGCTATCTAATGAAAATTGAAACTAAAAATCACTTCTAAAAGGCATCACAAAGTATTACCATATAAAGATAACAAAGTCACTCTGTACAAAGGTGAAATACTGACTAGTAGATTTAACCCGGATCTCCATAAACTGTCTGACCTAGACCTATGAAATTTAACCAGTTAATATTTAAATAATATAAAGAATTTATTTTTGGAAATTTTATCTTCATTAGAAATAACATAAGTTCACAATTCTGGTGTCGTGTTCTTTATATTTCCGTAATTACAATTCTCTCGTCACTTAGACCACAAGTCAAAATGAAAGAGTTTTGTAACTACTCGATAATTACTGTTATTAAGCCATAGCGTGTCTGCAAAAACAATTACGTATTGATTCGTTATGGCCAGCTTGATTGTGTGTCATTTTATTGATTGATACTGGTCTGTCAAGTAACAAATGGAAATCATTTGTTATGTCTTAGCTATTCTTATTACAGCATAAAAAAATGGCAAGGTATATCGATTCATGTGAATGTTAGATTCTGTACAATTATTTTTTTATTTCAAAAAAATTTATACGGCCCAGAACGATATAAATAGAAATATATATATATAAATAAGTATAAGGGCCTCTTTCACCATGTGTCAAGTAGGCTAACCGCCATTTAAAGTCACCGGTAATCGGGAATGATGGAGATGATATACATTTGTTTGTAAGGTAAAAGTCCCAAAGATTAAAAAGAAAATAATTAAAAAAAAATCGCCTATCGAAGGATACAGTAAACCGAGTGCATAATTTAATAAAACATAAAATTATTTCTAAAAGTAACTAATCAACACTTTAATTGTAGTTTGTGAAAGAGGCCCTTATATATAACTTACGTAATTTAAGCCACCGGCAATAACACTCATTCTACTCATAAAATATAACACAATTCTATTGAACTGTTGCTAAAACTAACGACCCGCTCCCGGCTTCGCTCGTGTGCAATTTTTTTTCTGCAAATTATACATAATAACCTTCATTTTTGCAAGTTATATATAATAATATAATAATAACTTTATTTATTATACATTTTTTATTAAACTTATTATCCCCATTGGGGTTATATAAACATTAGTCTTAGGGCCTCTTTCACCATGTGTCAAGTAGGCTAACCGCCATTTAAAGTCACCGGTAACCGGGAATGAAGGAGATGATATACTTTTGTTTGTACGGTAAAAGTCCCATACATTAAAAAGAAAATAATTTAAAAAAAATCGCCTATCGAAGGATGCAGTAAACCGAGTGCATAATTTAATAAAACATAAAATTATTTCTAAAAGTAACTAATCAACACTTTAATTGTAGCTTATGAAAGAGGCTCTTAGTCAAATTTGTACGCAAGCAAAAATTTTTATAATACCTATAATTTTTTTATACCGGTAATGACTAACTACTTACAGCCCTCAAATTGTTGACTGCCTGTTAAAGAAATATCTCATGCAAAGCACTGTTATAATAGACAAGTTTAATATTTGTTATTCATGTAAAATATTTATTTACTCGAATGAAAAGTTAATCTTTACGGATCCCTAATAATATTAGCCGTCAAATTTACAAATCCCGTTTGACCACTGACCGAAAAGCGAAGATCAGATCGAGGTTCTATTAGCGTTATTGCCATTTGAATTGGGGTCATGATTCTATAATGATTTTTTTTGATGTATTTCTCTATTTGCAAAACAAACAGTTGCAGTAAATTAAATGTGATCGTGTAATTCACGTGCAAATCCGTACTAATATTATAAATGCGAAAGTATGTTTGGATGTATGGATGTTTGTGACTCTTTCACGCAAAAACTACTGAACCGATCATCGTGAAATTTTGCATACACGTTGTCTGGTACACCAGAAAGGACATAGGGTACCTTTCATCGTTCAACGCGGACTAAGTCGCGGACACCAGCTAGTTCTTGATAATTATGTTTCTACCACAATGCTTCCTCTTAGGAAATCCAAGCAATCAAGACGTATTAGTAGTCGCAATTTGTACTTTCAACTCTTGTGAGCTCGAAGCGGACTTCGGAAAACTATTAAAACTGTAATAAAACGATCCGGAGCTTAATTACCTCAGTGCAACAGCTTTATTATGCTATTCGTCCACAACAAGCCACGATGGTCATTATAAATTTAGCCACAGTTCCTGCTAAGAGCGTATCGTGTTTTAATCGTGTCCGATATCGAATAGAAACTAATCGATCAAAGGTTTATCTATAGTAAGTAACTATCGATAATATTAAATTTCATATTTTTATGTGTGAAAACCTTTTTTTAAAGACCGGACACCTGTCAATTCAAAAAGTAACCTGTCAATTCACGGACCACAGCAGTCTTTAAGAAATATTACAAAGAAAGAAGATTTGTATGTTTGTGATGAATAAACTCAAAAAGTACTGGGCCGATTTTAAAAATTCTTTCACCTATAGGAACCTACATTATCGGCGAATAACATAGGTTATATTTTATAAAATTAGGCGAACGAAGTCGCGTGCAACAGCCATATCTTCTGTACCTGTGAATATCACTGAATGGTTGGTTTAGATTCGGTTAAAGAATTATCTATTTCCGGGTGCATGCAAAGGAACGGAAACGTCTGTTAGGTCCGCAAGCTTGAAATATCTTTATTGAAACGTCTGGCGGCAGTAACCACCGACTGCCGCGAATAAGAGCAATTGTGTGCTGTTGTGTTTTGATGAATGATTATTCTATTTTTTTCCTAATCCCTTATCCTAATTGGCGACGGAAACCACTTTTAAGTGGACCAACAAAAAAAAATGTAAATTCGCAACTAAGAACACTTGTTTTTGCAATTTATTCATTTTATATTCCTTTCTCATACAAATTTATTTATTTTAATTTTCTAGTTTTTAAGCATTTTAAATATTTCATATAGCATATTTTAATTGAACTAAATGTCAATACAAATAGGAAAAAAAACACAGCACGTTTGTTTGTTTCCTGCTTGCAAAATTGCAAGAATTTTTCGTATTGACAACCCAACCAGCAAAATCGTGTACTATAGCAATCGAAAGAACGTTTTCATAATCACTTTTGTGTCATGCATGTCCTATAACAATGATGGAAACGTTTACACAGGCAGGTTTTGGCGCCATTACACAGCTCGTTAGTGACATAGCCGTGTTATTGTGGCTCCCACATCACAGTTTTTATTATTATAATTGTGGTATAACGAGGAATACATTTTAAGGTTTTTAAAGTAATGTTGTTACACTTTCATCACTAAAAGGTTACATAAAAGGAACAATAACTCTATTAAAGAACTTTTTTGTACTTTATTAGAGAACCTGGAGCTTTAGCACTTTCTACAGTTTAATTAATGTTGTATAAGTTGCTACTATAGAATATACGGTTGTAACGGATACTTTATTTACAACTTTTTTTTAGTAATAAGGACATTTCTTACTGGACTACTTTGCTGGTTGGGAATGCAATGAAAGTCAGTCGTAATGCAACAATCGAGCGAGCATGTAGCAGTAGTCAAAGGCACAGTCGACATTATCGATAATTTCCACATCACTAATACACAGCACGCCCCTATTCGAATGGGTAACGAGCGTATAATCGATCAGTGAAGCATTCGATTGCTGGAGAATGAGCAATCGCAATTAATAGGGTACTAAAGCACCTGTGATTTACTGTGACTCACTTAAGGGCCATTCTACACTAAAATGCCTACTAACATCGATTATACGCTTCGTTACACTCAACAATTATTCATAAGATAATTTGTTATTGATTTATGCTCTATTGAAAACAAGCTCACATAAAAAGGAGATTTGTATGACAGTTTTGTGTCGCGGAAAATCTCGGATTTCTGTATTTCGCGGAAATATAAGATTGCCAGATGATTTGAAATTGAAAATATTAATATTTTTATATTTGGGGAAACCCCAAAATTATTTTCTAAAGATCAGAAAATATATTTACTAAAATTGAAATCCAATTTTAACATTTTTTTTATGGACCAAAAGACAAAATTCAATTTTGACCTACGAAATAACAGGTGTTAATTATTTTACATCTGTTTTTACATGTTATATGTGTTAACTAGCTGGTGCCCGCGACTTCGTCTGCGTTGAACGATGAAAGGTGCCCTATGTCCTTTCTGGTGTCCCAGGTTCAGTAGTTTTTACGTGACAAACATCCATACATCCAAACATACTTTTGCATTTATAATAAGTAAGATTTTCTGGATTTTATGTCCTTTCATGGTGATGGGTTCAGTAGTTTTTGCGTGAAAGAGTTACAAACATCCATACATACAAACATACTTTCGCATTTATAAGTATAAGAAGTAAGATTAGTACGGATAACCAGTTAAATAGCCAGTGGTGCCTATTCTTAAGTAATATACTTCAATAGACACAATGCAAATAAAGTAATGAGTTCTGATACGTTTCTCGCGCACCGAAACACAACTGTACGTGTGCAGAAAGAACCTTACAGCTTGGTTCTTTGAAAGTTCTTGTACGTTGCTTCCTGCTTTACAAAAGATTTCCATTACACGCTTAAAAGTTAGTTACAGCCACCAGACGTTATTATTACTATATTACTAACGACACCCACCTACCATAAACCCCTACGGTTTCCATCCGTCGACTAAAAGGTTTTTAATAATAAGATCTCCTTAATAAGGCTATCTATCCCATCCTTATTCTGCTAATCCTTAATCCTTCTATATAAAAAAAATACCTCAATGGCAATAAGGCCTTCTAATGAAACTATTTGGCCTGATAAAGGATAATTTGAAGCTAGCGAAATGTTATTTTAAAAATCATTTGAATATTTCGGTTGCTTGCGTGATTTGGTCATAATAAAAATTATAAGTCAGACAATATATTACTACACGATATAGTTACCGAGCCACAACTAATATAGAGTTTCCGTGCTACTGGTAAATCGCTTGTAATAATGTTGTAAAGTTATGGAAATAAAATTTAAATTCAAATGGCCCTATTCGTAAGTAACGTCCCAGAGTTTAAAGGTTAATTAAAGTGAGCCGATCGCCCTCCGCTGACACACACCAATTAATTGCATCTCGGAAATTTATTTAAGGCGATTCTTCTTCCGTAGTGACAGGCATTAGGCAAAATGTTTGGTGTAAACTACAGGCGGTAGCGGTTTTTTTTTTTTTTTTTTTTTTTTTTTTTTTAATTTTATTTATTAGGAAGCCAACACAGTATACAACAATACATACACATATTCCACATTTAAACAATGTTTTATAATATTGTATACTCCACTTATAGTCTAACTCAGCATGCATTAAAAACGAACACAAAAGACTTTTTTTACAAAATAAAACTAATAAAGAAAAAAAAAAAACAAAAACCAAACTATACAAAACAAAAGAACAAAAGTTTGTAATTTGTTTGTTGTAAAGAGTTAAGTGATTTTTATGTCCTTTTTAATAGCGGCTTTCAAATAAGTGAGTTGTCAAAACTTTTACATTTTTAACTTATCCAAAGCAAGTATGTAAAAATATTACATTTAAACGTCATATTTTTAGCACACGAGAGCTGTTGTTTTTCAGTGCTTACTTGAGGAAATATTAACTCATTCTTTTGCCACACAATATGCTACTATTTTGTTCTTACACGTATTTGATATTTGAACAAAAATCTTTTGTTTTAAATTAAATAGAAAAAAAAGTGTACAAACGCGGCCGATTTATGAACGCTTCTAAATTTTTAGACTCGTTTTTGATCATATTCAAAACTGATCTGCCACATCTCCTAGCTTATACGCGTCGTAAAGATATTGGATGCCAAAACCTTCTGTCGACGTGTTACGATAAAGACCGGAGAATAATGGCCCGGATGAGTGAGTGGGCGGCAGATATGAAACTAGATCGGTAACTACATTAAGGTTTAATGTTTGAAAAATTGCCGGACCGGTTTCAAACCCCCGAGTTCCGGCGAGACGTGAAGAAAAGTGCATATTTAATTTCCACGTGTAACGAAAAAAGTTAAGGAGTTCATAAAGTACATTATCGTATTTATTTTAAATTTGCAGTTCATTTAGTGTAAAATTTAAACATGCAAGTTTGCAATTTTGATGCGTTTTTCACTATTATAGAATACTAGCTGGTGCCCGCGACTTTGTCTGCGTTGAATGATGAAAGGTACCCTATGTCCTTTCTGGTGTCCCAGACAACGTGTATGCAAAATTTCATGATGATCGTTTTTGTAGTTTTTACGTGAAAGAGTCACAAACATCCATACGTCCATACATACTTTCGCATTTATAATATTAGTATAGATCTTCCAGAAGATTAAATATTTTAAGTATATTTGTATATTTAAGGGATAGGCCCTTTCTGAGTAAAGTGTCAAGTAGGCTAACCGTCATTTAAAGTCACCGGTAACCGGGAATGAAGGAGCTGATATATATACCTTTGTTTGTACGGTAAAAGTCCCAAACATTAAAAAGAAAATAATTTAAAAAAAATCGCCTATCGAAGGATGCAGTAAACCGAGTGCATAATTTAATAAAAAATAAAATTATTTCTAAAAGTAACTAATCAACACTTCACTTGTAGTTGATGAAAGGGGCCCTGATACTCGTACTTTGTAATCAACTAATCATTTAAAATGATTTTCGTATGCTTCCTTAGTTTTATAAATTCTACTTAATTAATAACGTTAGTAATTTTAATCCGAAACCTTACATTTTTTATATTTACTGTTAACCCTATGTTTGGATGTATGGATGTTTGTAACTCTTTCACGCAAAAACTACTGAACCGATCACCATGAAATTTTGCATACACGTTGTCTGAGACACCAGAAAGGACATAGGGTACCTTTCATCGTTCAACGAGGACGAAGTCGCGGACACCAGCTAGTTTAAGATAAAATGGACACTTTTATTTCTAAAATGTGTATTTTTGCCAAGAATAGTTCAACCTGTGTGCCCCTTTAAACGTGCAAACGTGATTGATAACTGGAAAACTCTATTCGGCACGATAAAGCTTTAAAAATAGAAGTTTTCTGGGGAACTTACACGTGACACGGCTATGTTACGGGCACGTTCGCTTTACTGATATCTACCTACGTTTGAACGACTACAATAGATTAGTTAGGAGTTAGGACTTTTATAAAATGTGCAGTTATTTTTTTTAAATATGATCTGAGACAATCATTGTTACTCATCACAATTTAACCTCACGAACTGCTGAGACTTTTTAGTTTCGATAGTTCAATTAATTAATGTAACTGAACTATTGAGACTAAAAAGTCAAAATAGTTCAATCAATTGAACTCCTAATTGAACTAGTGGGAATAGATCAACCTTACACATATGATCTGAGACATTCATTGATACTCATCACAATTTAACCACATAAACTGCTGAGACTCACTAGTTTCGACAGTTCAATTGATTAATGTAATTGAACTACTGAGACTAAAATATCAAAATAGTTCAATAAATTGAACTCCTAATTGAACTAGTGGGAATAGTTCGACCTTATCACATAGACACTAAGTTGATGTAAATTTCAAAAACGTATCAGCATTCTACGTAATAACTAAACACTCTTTTTAAAAGCCATCTCGTCATTTGTCATTTAAATATTGAGTCGGAAATTTGAGCCCACGAAGAAAATGTAGTAGTGTCGGAAGGCAATTACTAACATTTCATGCTATTTGCGGTACAGCTGAAACAAATTGCTTTCCCTCTACCCTACCTATAGCTCATACATTATCTACGTTTATCTATAGGTCCTCTGACTTCTGACACTGGCGACGAGGAGCGTTTACATTCGTCTAATTTTTGAATCTGTCAAATAAAACAAATAGTTTGAAATTGATCACATTTTTGAAGTGAAAACTTCTTTAGGCACGTTGGGCATTTTTGAGATGGGATAAAATCATTGAACTCGCGACAGTGTCATGTTACCGTTACCGAACTTGACAGTTCTGTATATAAGTAACTACTAAGCGGACAACTGCATATGAAAGTAAACTTACTAGATATGATAACAAGGATCAATATGGTATACACCTCTGACCAAAGCAGGCAAGACATTTTTGAGATGTTTTTTACGGTACAATGTTATTAATTTGTGGAAAAACTAGCGTAAACAGCTTGAACATATTCAAGCTGTTTACGCTAGTTTTTAGACGCAGCCGGTAGGATTCGAACCTACGCTCTCAGAGGGAATCTGATTTCGAGTGAGACGCCAGAAATAGGATTCTCAATATAGACATACGTTCATTTTGATACTGTATGATAATAGTTTAAATTTAGTTCTAGTGTTAATGAGTGTACATATTTTACAGTTTATACCAATGGAATTCCATCCTATCTAAAAAAAAACTACGCAAAAAGTTGGTATTTGAAGTTTTATAGCGATAATAATCATATCATAACTACACAAGTTGTTGAAAAACATAACATTAGACACAAAACATCTGATGAATGTTATTGTGATTAAGTACAACTTTCTGTTATAATCTGTGGAGACAACCATGAAAGTTACATTTTCTTGGTGTAATTATATATTTTTAAATTTTATTTTACTTAATCCGAACTATTGATTATCTCTAGGACTTTTGAACCGTTATACGGTTTATGTATGATTGAATAACGAACATCCAATCATATTATCACACCTGTAGATGATAAATCACCGTTTTTAATTAAAAACAAAGTAAATTAGTCGAGTTATAGGCAAGTACAAAAGTCGATGTAAACGAGGCACGTAGGAAATTAGGAAGATAACTTCTCAACCACGACGGCTCGTGTTTCTCTGTGCCACTCAGAAACAGTTTCACATATACCTATCGAACTGTCTGTTTGAAATTTGAATTTTGAAATACTGGCTTTGATTATTGGACGCTGAGATTTGATGAGTAATGGGACCAAATTTCGAAATTCAATGTGTTTTCCAATAGGTTTAACTAAAGGTGTTCTGATTTCATAATACTATTAGCAAATCAAACAATATCAATAGTTAGGAAGCAAATACAATGGCCAAGCTTTTTTTATTTATTTATAATTTTAACAATGTTAAGACTAATATATAAAATAACATGTAAAATGATAACACTAAAAACCACTGAGGTTTAATCTCGTGTTATCATTTGTAATTATTAATAAAATCTAACTATATACTATTATTTACAATTAAAAAAAAATATTGCTTTAACTTAAATTTAATATTTTTTACATAGATCTGAAATGCAATAATATGCTGTAAAACTAATTATAGAAAGAACTTTTTCTATATTATCTTAACTTGAAATGATGAAATAACTTGAACTGTATTTTTTGAGTTTGGTCTAATTAATTCCAAGACATGAAAATTCAAAACTCAAACCTAAAATAGTTATGGTTCTCTGCATATTTTTTTGCAATTTCCTTATTAAATAATTATTTTATGTATTTTTTACATTGTTTCAAGCAGTTTTTTTATAGCTTGGATTCTATACCTATCAGAAGGCATATTGTTTATAAATTAATTCTTTATAATTGAAGAAGTTGAGTTCGCTGCAGATTTTCTGTTTTTCAAATAAAATGAAATAGATTAAGTTTTTAATATTTTATTAAGTTTTTGTATTTATTTATTTTTTGCCTTAAAAAGGAGAATATGATAATTTAGTAATTATACATTATAATAAATACCATATAATTATCTATTGAAAATGAAAATTATTCTGAAAATCTCCGAGTCTTCTGTAAACTATTGAATATTCAAACATTATTAGACAGAGTTTTTCGTCACTCTAAAATAAAGGTGATTATCAAAACACTGATTCGGAATTTTTTACTGTGTTCTGCTTAATAAAGCACACAGTTGAAAAGCAACGGACTCATGTAAAATGTTAGTCGCGAACTATGCAAACATTTCGTCCAAGTGGAACTGTATTCACTAAACAAGTCGAGCGCAAGATCAACACGATATTTCAAACCGTATCTTATCTTGAAATTCAAAAAGCAGCTTACGTCTAGCCTATTAAAAAGTGTCTGCGCTCAAATCCATGCTAAGATTTCGGGAACATATTTTTAATGTGGATTTTTCTGACGGTCACAGGTACTGCAAGTGCTCTGTCGACAGATAGCGGATTGGAAAGCGAAAGACCTCGTCTTCTGGAACCTGTTGTGTAGCGTATGAGTGTTAGGTAAATTCTAATCAGTAACAAATCTCAAAGATAGTAAAAATATGGCCGTCATCCATTGCTGGCTGCTTATAGAATGTATATAGATGTATGGATGTTTGTAACTCTTTCACGCAAAAACTACTGAATCGATCACCATGAAATTTTGCATACACGTTGTATGGGACACCAGAAAGGACATAGGGTACCTTTCATCGTTCAACGCGGACGAAGTCGCGGGCACCAGCTAGTAATATATATTTAAATCTGTATTAATATTATAAATGCGAAAGTATGTTTGGATGTATGGATGTTTGTAACTCTTTCACGCAAAAACTACTGAATCGATCACCATGAAATTTTGCATACACGTTGTTTGGGATACCAGAAAGGACATATGATACCTTTGATCGTTCAACGCGGACGAAGTCGCGGGCACCAACTATTTTTTATATATTCCAATTTCCAACAGATGATAAGTATTATGTATACTTAAACATTTTTTTACTATCACTATGATATTTTGCGCAGTGATCGTAATACGACAATGTTGTCTATCAAGTCTCCAAATGACTTGTAGTTAAACCGCAAAGTTAATCTCTTGTATTAGAGTATTACCAAGAGGTAATTATAACTTTAATTTATTCTAATAATGTAACCCGGTCGTAAACGGTCGTCAACATGTTTGTCGTTTCAAATATCAATGGCATCACGCATGATTTTGTCTGTCATTGTTAATGACAGATAACAAGTTGTTTTTATTTAAGGTATATAAAACGGATTACTGTCCCGTTTATATTTTACAAAAGATTATTTCATCATGTATATTTACATATAAAATTTGTTCAACATCTCCACCAACATCATTCTATATCAAAGGAGGAAATATTCAAAGTATGTCTGTACAAATAAATATCTATGGAAGTTGCCTGTACAAAAACTTTATACATCAGCTAGCTTCTGATCACGAAATTGTATATGCACCGCAATCTGTAAATTCGCTATGCTTGTTAGCGCAACAGACGATGCCTGGAAGCTTTGTAATGCTATACTCTTTCACGTCATTAAAGATGCATACTTTTAAGATACATAACTATAGGTACCCTAATGGAGTCTTAAAGTAGAGTTCCTTAGAGATCAGGTATCACGACGTGTACTTAGGCATACTAAGTATAATGATGTGAATTCAAAAAATTAACCCCTTAATAGTCAAAGTCGAATTTAACCGACAATTATTTTCGTGTCAATTTCGCCAGAGCCGGATATATACGACTAATTCCTTTATTAATTCCTTTAATGTTTATTTTTAAATGTTTGAATTGCTCTCTTAAAAAAAAATACGAGTCAGGCGCTAGGAGCACGACAACTCCTACAAAACCAAGCGGTTAAAGGGTTAATTATTGTAAACTTACTGAAAGTTCTTGTTCTATTTTTCCATCCAACCTATAAGAATCAAATTTTAATTTTTTTTTTTACTTAGTTATCGTTATATATTTTAACTAAAGATTTAACTTAACTAAGGTTTAACTAAGATTAAACCACCGATTATGGTGTCTATGGTAATATAATGGGATTAAACTAATGGTACCTAATGGATTAGGAAGCTATATGGAAATAGGCGCTGGCATCTTTTACTCACACACCGAAATGCAACAGTATAGTGTTATTTCACGGCGGACTCGGTTACTGTCGCCAGACGGTCTGCCCAAATCACTATAAAACACACTGTGCCCTACCACTACTTGCCAGTTCTAACTTTGAAAGATTAAACTTCAAAGTTAAAAGATTGAACTTTAAAAATTTCATTTAAAAGTTAAGATTCTTTTAGAAATAAAAGTATTTTATTAACCTGAACATTATATTTTCCATAAATTTATAACGAATAACAACAAAACACGACTCGACGTACTAATTACACAAAGCTCTGTGTAATCTCGAACATCGATCCTAAATTTAACACAATATACTAAAAGAACAGAAAGTAAACTCGTCTAACAGGAGTGTTTATGGCTTTAACATTGTAGTGTCATGAAATTAAGGATAAATAAATAATAAATATAATAAATATCCTCACACTTTCCACACAGCACCATCTAGTTCCACATTAAGCAACTAATGCTTGTATTATGGATACCAGACAGTTGATATAATGCATAGATTACTTTTTTTCTGTAAATACATACATATTATAAATATAAAACATCCATGACTCAGGTACAAAGGTAAAATGTTAACACATAAACATTTGCCCCTAGTGGGATTTGAACCCGCGACCGTTTGGTTAACAGCTAGGGTTACTAGCCACTAGACCAAACGTGTCGTCTATCAGCTATAGTACACTAATATGGGTTGGGAGAGACTATCAAAAAGAATACAACAATAATATCAATAGTGTAAAGTGTTACAAGTAATACAAGCGGTATTGTACAAATATGTACAACTAGCTGGTGTCCACGACTTCGTCCGCGTTGAACGATGAAAGGTACCCTATGTCCTTTCTGGTGTCCCAGACAACGTGTATGCAAAATTTCATGATGATCGGTTTAGTAGTTTTTGCGTGAAAGAGTTACAAACATCCATACATCCAAACATACTTTCGCATTTATAATATTAGTACGGTTTGTACACACACACACACACACTTAATAATGGGGTCTGCTTATTAAGTCTGGTATGGATCAAACATAATAACCAGATCTCGTTGTCTAAAGACGAGGTTTCTTACTGTTATTAACAATGTTGTGCTCATGGAGAAGCTAATTAATTTATAGTCTCCCAGGCCACGGTGTGTATGTATGTTGATGGTGGAATAAGAGGCTTATTATATGAATAACGTTATAATACGATTTTTGTGGTTTAAAAAAACTCTACCTTCATTAGGTTAATGGTTGCTTAGTATGTACTATGTAATATTCATGTACATAAACTGTTTACCCGAAGCTCAAGGTATATTTACTTGGATTTTAAACCAGCTAAATAAATAATTCAATAAAGTTGCTATTGATATTCCAATAATAGTCGTTAAATATTTCATTCGCTTCATTGGCAGCTCTTAATTTGCTGATTCCATTCGCATATGCATACGTATAGATGATATATTTTATCAGTTTATGGCTTGGCTGATTGGTTTGTCGCTGAGGAACGAAGAAAGCACATAAGCGTGTGCTTCGAGTAAATACGACCGGTTCCGACCTTAGAATTAGGAACTGCTACTGTTACTACTGAATTACTGGTATTATTCCTATTTTCTATGGTTTCGACTCTGCGCTAGGTTGTGCCGCAGAAAAAAAGTGTGTGTATCAGCTCCGACGCACGACTGGAGTTTAATCCTTACGAACGATTATAAAATACATTTAAATTTTCACAATTCGAACACGCCGAAAGAACAACATTGTTCTTTTTTTAAAAAATATTGTGTAGATGGCGCAATATCTCTGAAACTTTTGAGATATTCAAAAATAGAACGTAACGCATACCGTGTGACAATTTTGATTTTACTCCCATAAAATTTCATACCACGAGCTTATACTCGTATATGAAAGGAGTAAACTCCAAAAATGGGGTGCTTCAGAGGTAAAGACCCTCGGTGGCAACGAGGGGAGATATGCTGTGCTATGTTTCCGACACGTCTCTTCACGGCGCGGGGATCAAACTTCGCGCTTACTCAAGGTCACAAGTGAGCGCGTCTCGTCTGGCGAGGGGAGAAGGTTGCGTGTCTCAATGATCCCTGACCCCCGCCCACAGACGGCGCGAGGAAGCACCATGGCTTTGTAGTGGGTAGAAATCTCACATACCCCACTGATCTCCCCATCGTCGGTGGAAATCTGATTCGCAGATTTTCCCACGCAACAAAAAAGGTCATAATTCTATTGCGGAGATTACGAAAAAGAGCAAATATTTAATTTCCATAAACGAATTATCACTTGGCCTCGCACTTCGCAGAGGAAACTCTCTGACGCTAATTAACGCCTTCTGACGTCTTTTGCCTTTGTAATTACCAACTGCATTGTTCTTGGAGTGTGAATACGAATTTTACTTGGATAAATGTTTAAATTGTTTTTATTAGTTGGATTTCGCTGTGAATAGTCTGCTAACAGCCGTTTTAACGTTTCTTTGCGAGCAATTCTCTCTTCAGAGAAATCTTAAAAGGTACGAGTAATAACTGCTTTAAGATTTTTAAATAAGTTAACACTACACAAGAAACTTATTGAGAGGAAACCAGAACAATGAGGTCCCAAACAGAAGATCAGCAATGTGTGTGGTTTGTAGTACACACAGCACATGCTGAGTTGGATGAATGAGTTGGGTCGAAGCACTGGTGCATGCACTGGCAAGTATGGCAAGTATTCCCAATACGGTATTAAAATAATTGTTCCCATTATACTTGTACTATATGTTCTACTAGCTGGTGCCCGCGACTTCGTCCGCTTTAAACGATGAAAGGTACCCTATGTCCTTTCTGGTGTCCCAGACAACGTGCATGCAAAATTTCATGGTGATCGGTTCAGTAGTTTTTGCATGAAAGAGTTACAAACATATATATATCCAAACATATTTTCGCATTTATAATATTAGTACGGATATTAGTATGGAAGTATGGATAATACAACAATTGAAATAAGCCTCTTGACTTCCGGATGTATGATAACAAGTACCGTTTTAACCCAACAACGTTCTAAACGAACACAGTAAAAGTTGAACCTACGTAGAATTGGAAATCATTTGTTTACGGCATTTTAATTGGACAGTAACGCCCACTTTCGTGTATAGATTGACCGTTTACTATTGGAATATATTTTTTGTGATATAACATGGCGAAAAATTAATTTGTTTCTTAATATTTCACGTCCTATTCAACCGATTATTATGAAATTTTTCATACACGTTGTCAGGGATTTTACCCTATACCTTTTTAAATTAAGTAAAAGAAAACATCATTCATAGAAGATAATAGATTATCAGGCCTCCCTCAATCAATGATCTAATAAAACTAATAAAATCTAATAAATCATATGAAAAAATAAAATCTATATACTTTTACTAATATTATAAAGCCGAAGAGTTTGTTTGGTTGAACGCGATAATCTCAGGAACTACTGGTTCGAATTGAAAAATTCTTTTTGTGTTGGATAGTCCATTTATCGAGGAAGGCTTTAGGCTATATAACATTTTGAACGCGGACGAAGTCGCGGGCACCAGCTAGTATTATATATTACTCCAAGTGTGAGCCTGTTGATAGGGAAAACCTGTTCGAAAGTGAAAACATCAAATGTACTTCTTGAAAGTGAAAAGGTCAAATTATATTTCCGTGTTTCTTAAATAATTTACAAATTATTGAATCGATGATAACATTCCGCGCGTCCGAAGTTATTTATATTCTAGCGACTAAC
Organism: Synanthedon myopaeformis; assembly: GCA_944738685.1. Taxonomy (NCBI): domain Eukaryota; kingdom Metazoa; phylum Arthropoda; class Insecta; order Lepidoptera; family Sesiidae; genus Synanthedon; species Synanthedon myopaeformis. The sequence goes on from OX122930.1 coordinate 543,331, forward strand.
AAGTTTTCTGAACAGAATTTCTCACATAAAAAATAAGTATGTTAGTAAGTTTAAACTTAATATTCGATAGGAAACAAACATAGAACGTAATTTTCTGTGTCTATTAAAACTTAACAAGTATAAGTTATAAAGGTTTTCATCTGTTTTTTGTGCGACCTTTATTCAGGACATGTATTTGTTCGCCTAAAAAAGTATTTTTTTAAACAGATTCAAAATACGAACTAGTTAGAAAAATAATGTGTAAAATATTTTTCACTCCCTAGCAGTTCGGACAAGGAAGGTGGAACTGTAAAGCTTCGTGCGTGACCGAGGAGCATCATTATCCGTATACTAATATTATAAATGCGAAAGTATGTTTGGATGTATGGATGTTTGTAACTCTTTCACGCAAAAACAACTGAACCGATCACCATGAAATTTTGCATACACGTTGTCTGGGACACCAGAAAGGACATAGGGTACCTTTCATCGTACAGCGCGGACGAAGTCGCGGTCACCAGCTAGTATTATAAATGCGAAAGTATGTTTGGATGTATGGATGTTTGTAACTCTTTCACGCAAAAACTACTGAACCGATCACCATGAAATTTTGCATACACGTTGTCTGAGACACCAGAAAGGACATAGGGTACCTTTCATCGTTCAACGCGGACGAAGTCGCGGGCACCAGCTAGTATTATAAATGCGAAAATATGTTTGGATGTATGGATGTTTGTAACTGTTTCACGCAAAAACTACTGAACCGATCACCATGAAATTTTGCATACACGTTGTCTGGGACACCAGAAAGGACATAGGGTACCTTTCATCGTTCAACGCGGACGAAGTCGCGGACACAAGCAAGTAATATAATAATATTCGTAAGTAGAATTTATTCATCAGTGATAATGCGGCCGCTACGTTCTAAGCCCACGGGTACCGCTTACCGCTTACCGCCGCTGGAGGCGGGAGTTTGACAAATGACCGCGTCGGCCAAAAACTAATGATCACGCCGACACCGTTTGCGCAATGCAAACCGACCAGCCACTGCAGTTCTGTCACAGTATACAGAAATACTGTTCTGTCACAGTATAGAGTATTGCATATAGAAATAAGTAGGCAAATAACTAATGGACTAATGACAACTTTTTCTAAAAACCCTTACATTAAAAAAAAATCAGTAGGTATTAAATAATCGTCTATACATAATAAAATAAAATCGTAAACGAGCCGTGTCTGTACCTAGGTACATTAAATATGTTTCAACAAAAAAAAATATTTACAAATGTTAAATAATATTTATTTATTTTTAGAATTTTTGTCCGTATGTCTGTGCATTTGTGCACGATAATCTCAGAAACAGCGATTAAAATCGATTAAGGCTCGATTTCACCAACAGACGGTTATTTTTAAATAAAATTTAAACAGCCGTTTAATAATATTTTGTTGTTCACAATCGCTAAAATGCGGGTTAAATGCCCTAAACATCTGATTAACTTAATGATTAATCTGATTTTTAGGGCGTTCAACCCGTAATTTAGCGATAGTGATCAACAAAATATTATTAAACGGCTGTTTAAATTTTTAACAGCTGTTTAAAACTAACCGTCTGTTGGTGAACTCGAGCCTAAGCTTGATGATTACCTGGATTAACATATAGGATTCTTTTTATCTTGGAAATATGTTAGGCTCCTGTGGACTTAAAAAAAATAAAATACAACTAGGTACTGGAGTAAATAAAGAAATGAGCTCTGGCATCTCTGAATCACAACAGAATATATGCTGCTGTTATTTTACATTGATTCTCTAGAATGGGATGGTTACTGCCGCCAGACAGGCTGCCCAAATTATGACTGCGAAACGCAGACTATTCAAATCAATGTCAAAGTATAGAACTTTCAAGTCATCTTTAAAAGTAGTATATCAACTGTCTGGTATCCATAATACAAGCATTAGTTGCTTACTGTGGAACTAGATGGTGCTGTGTGGAATGTGTAAAGATATTTTTATTATTTATTTATTTATATTTATCTCTGAATGACCTTAAACTTATCACACAAATCGATCGACAAAAAGCCATAAAATAATATAGTCAGCATAGCAAACAAAAATAGACCACAAATTGTAATAACAGTCCATGGCAGATGTCGAAACGTCCCAAAATAAGTTAAAAGTCGTTAACACAAGAAACACACAAAATATACTCACTTAGTTTCAAAATTATTTATACTTTTAACGACTTCACTTAAGTCGACTTCGGGCAACCGAGATTTATTTTTTTCTAACATCAAGATTAGGAATATTTGAAGATTATTCCTAAGACTCTCTTGAAAAAGACAACAGATTTAATACGAAAAATAAAATGTAGATGGCGACATTGCTTAATCCTGGAGCTTTTTATTCTGTAAAAAATGAGTAACATAAAGTATATAGTTTTATGTTGGTCTCATAAACATTTAGCTATTTGGTGCAATAAAATTTTCCTTGAGAGAACGTGACTGAATTTGAAGTAAGGACATTTAATAGTTAATAAAAATAAATTTTAATTAGGTATGTGCGACACAAATCTATACTTTAGTAATATTAAAAGAGGAAAGATTTGATTGTTTGTTTGCATTGAATAGGCTCCGAAAGTACTGGACCCATTTGAAAAATTCTTTCAATATTGAGAAGCTATATTTATCAGCGAGTAACATGGTCTATATTTTATAAAGTTATGCGGGCGAAACCGCGTGCAACAGCTAGTATAATATAATCACGTATTGTTGTTTAAATAAGGAATATATTAAATAGCCTAATGAAAAATAGAAAGAAATTTTTTTCATCTATATAATAGTAAAATTTTTCAATAAGGAAATTTCAAAAAGGAAATATTTATAATCCAAACGCATTATGCTATTAGAATATTTAAAAAGCCATTATTTTAGAGAGTATTATAACAAACGCCACAGGGTGCTGACCATAGTAGGATTAAAGATAGGATGAGGATAGGGGGACTAGGAAGGGATAGGGAAATGGGTCCTGGCATCCCTTACCGAAACATCACACAATATGTTATTCGTGAGTTCTTCTCAGTAACTATACTGTAAGGTCAATCCTAATATGATGTATTACAATTATTGTTTAACTAGCCGGTGCCCGCGACTTCGTCCGCGTTGAACGTTGAAAGGTACCCTATGTCCTTTCTGATGTCTCAGACAACGTGTATGTAAAATTTCATAGTGATCGGTTCAGTAGTTTTTGCGTGAAAGAGTTACAAACATCCATACATCCAAACATACTTTCGCATTTATAATATTAGTACGTATTTAGTCTGTCCAAGACGGCAATGAGACCACAACTTATGATTGGACTGTGGTACGTTTATTTGGTCTGTGATAGATGATTTTCATTATGTGATTTGACATTGAAATATAATTCTTTTTTCGAATATATACTTTAAAATGATAATTTATATTAATAAATAATAATAGTTTAATTGCGAAATAATAGTGCAAACAAATTTTTTTTTTTTATATTTTGATAAATATATAGAGTTGATTCTTGAAATGGATTTCGATTACTGAACTACCTACACTCATTTATTTATTTATTTTAGCAATAATAAAACGAAGTCAAAGGTCAAAATGCTAGTTCAATGGTATACACGTAAGTTATTTATTAGCTTCTAAAAAAAAAAAACTAAAATGGAAGCAAAAACGTCTCGTAAATCTTGTATGTTGCCTCCCAACCCCATTACTGGAGGTTCATATTTAAATGTACCGAATAAATGAGTTCCCGGGATTACAAACCGCCGGTTTCGGGTTGTTTCGGGTTCCGCAGGATTACCTATCAAATTTAAATACATTACCAAATTAAATCTGTGCTTGATTAAGAATCCACGTCAAATTATTAAGTCTGTATACGACGAAAAATGTATATATTTTTGTAATGGTTTTTAATCAGGAATATTAATATTTTTTTTTAATATATTGGTTTTAAAAAAAAATATGTATAGGAAAAAATATAAATCTTAACTAATATTATTAAAGCGGAAGTGAGTTGGTTTGTTTGTTACGCTTTAACGCCTTAACTATTCAATCGATGATCGTGAGATTTTGCATATACACATTGTCAGGGATACAGAAAAGGACTTTAATCCAAAAAAATGGTCCCTCGGGAATAATACTCTTTACTGGATGAAAGACATTTTATTTTTAAATAGTCCCTTGGGAACAGTACCTTTTTTTTTTAGATAAAATGCACCCTATGTCTTTTTCTCTATCACTAACATCGTGTATGCAATTTTTTTAATCATAATAATAATAATAATAATTTTATTTCGGATTACACAGATCCATATTGGTTAGTAACAAATAATTTAAAACTATTTTTTTTTTAAATGATCAATTGAGTGGTTAAGGCGTGACAAGTTAAAAAACAAACAAACGAACCAAACTCAATTTCGCACTGTACACCTAATACTAATATATTAGACACGATAAATGTAATACAAAAAAATTTTTATTATTGAGAAGTAAAAAGTTAATATTGAAAATCTAGATTCATACAAAATATGAGCTAATTAAAATGCATAATAAACAATAAAAAAAAAATAGGACATAAATAAAGTATGGGCGCAACGGGGTACCTTTAAAATGTCGGTCCATATATAATATTCATTCATTTTTTTTTTTAAGTGTGGAGAATCTTAAACAGCTGCGCGCGAGTTCCACACAAATGATCTGTTTATTGTAATCACCATGCGAACGAACATAGGGTACTTTGTTTACATTTCAATATTCCTATTGTAACCATTGATTTTCAACTTCATTTTAAATAAAAAAAGCTTAAGGGCCTCTTTCACTAACTACAAGTAAAGTGTTGATTAGTTACTATTAAAAATAATTTTATGTTTTATTAAATTATGCACTCGGTTTACTTCCTTCCTTCGATAGGCGATTTTTTTTTAATTATTTTTTTTTTAATGTTTGGGATTTTTACTTTACAAACAAATGTATATCATCTCCTTCATTCCTGGTTACCTGTGACTTTAAATGGCGGTTAGCCTACTTGACACATGGTGAAAAAGGCCCTAAATATATTTTTATAATTAAATTACAAAATAAAAATAATATAATATTTAATTTATTTATTTTTATGTACATATATTTTTACGTAGATTAATGTCGGCAGATATTAGGATTACGGTCCAATTGATGGTATGTGGCTGCTGTTACTTATGTTACAAAACGTAGGCAAACGCAACATGTGCTGAAATTTCGCTGCCTGACCTTGGCAATTAAACATAGAAACATAATATTATACCTATGCTATTATTTAACGGTTTTTTTTAGTTCTGTAAGTGTATAATAGGTATCTGCCATCTTACGACAATAGCTCCCGTTACTAAAAAATAATGTTATTAATTAAAATCACATTTCCGTTCAATTGTTATTAAAAAATTAACCCCAATTAGATATTTATAAATTTAAGCGATTTTCAGAAAAAATTTACTATACTTACATGCATTGATGAATTCTTAGAATATACTGTCAACAATATAAATTACATCGAGTTCGGCGTCAAATGAGACGGTTCCAAGTAGAACACGCCGCGCACAGCTGGTGACTGTCCGTCTGTCTGTTCAACTTCAGAACAATAAACGCAAACAAACCCCAACAGTGAGCTCCGTTTCCGTTGTAAACAGTAAACGGTGCTCGACACTTTATTGTTTATCAGAATTCACGCTTAGCCAACATGAGAATGCATCAAAGAGCCAGTTTGCAGGGGAATGTTTCATGGAATTTCATTTTTCACACATTGAAACGTACCTATTTATATATAATATATCATTCAAGTAAAATAAAAGTCATTTCAAGTTTTAATTAAACAATTTTGAACTGAGTTTTATTTTACTTGAATGATAACAAAATCTAATGTAAAGTAGGTATACAATAAATCGAAACTTTTGTAAATCCTTCTAATATTATGTGACACTTCCTGTAATCTCCTGTAATGTAATAAGTATGTTTGGATGTTTGTAACTCTTTCACGCAAAAACTACTGAACAGATCACCATGAAATTTTGCATACACGTTGTCTGGGATACCAGAAAGGACATAGGATACCTTCCATCGTTCAACGCGGACGAAGTCGCGGGCACTAGCTAGTGTAATAATAATATACCTGTTTTTATTTTTATTTTTTTTCAATGGAAAAAATCACGTGTTTTTTTTCCACAAGTTTGTAAATAATCATAAACTATGAAATTCCTATGTACTGTAGTACATCATAATAATTTTAAAAAAACTGTCAAACTATAGTAGTTCGCGCTTTTTTTTTCTAAACAATTACGCTACGAGTACTGTGTACAAAGCTGGAATTTTAAATGCCCCCTAACATGTCACTATTGACCTATTTTTTGTGGACTTCTGTCGGTTGCACTGCGTCAGTGGTCCCAAAGTATTCGGAAGTTGAATCGGTAAATGACAACCGGAAAAATCAAAAGCCTTTTTGGTGCACAAATCGAACAATACACTTTTCTATCACTATAGAGACACCTGTCTTTTCTTGATACGGTGAGTTCAGTTCAGTTCAGACGGTCCAGTTTAAGGTACTTTGTTTAGCATTGCCTATGACATAGGAAACTTTACAGGTGCTGAAATTGTGATGCCAACCACAGTAGGATCAAGGGTAAGAAATCAAGGGGAAGGGACAGGGAAATGGGCTTTAGTATCCCTCACGGAAACACAACAGTAAATGAATAAATAAATATCTTCACACATTCTACACAGCGCCATCTAGTTTCACAGTAAGCAACTAATGCTTGTATTATGGATACCTGACAGTTGATATACTACATAGATCACTTTTTTTTGTAAATACATACATATTATAAATACAAAACATTCATTACTCAAGTACAAAGGTATAACAGCACACATGCTGTTATTTGACAGTAGATTTCACTGCGTAGCACAAATTATCATCAAGTGGACTGTTAGCCTGTTTAACTTTTTATCTAGCAGAATAACTATACGAACGAAGTCGCCAGCGAAAGCCAGTATATTAAGAAATGGTATTTAGGGGAAAAAATTGACCGAACTATAATTGATACTATAATTTTATTAAGACTTTTGTATTAAGTTTTAAGGCAGGTAAAACTGCAATACAGCTACTTTAATTAATGTTAAAATGCGAAATGACAATGTCTGTTTGTTTCCCAGATAAACCAGTTAACCTTTTTAATTATATTTTGGTTTTTAAACAGTTTTTCTCAGGTAACCGTTATAAAGCATTGGAATACTTTATTGCAGCAGCACTTATTACACGTATGAGTTCTCAGATCGACGAATCTATCTATTCATAGATCTATCTATGAACTTTGACGACACGTTTGCTAGTGGCTAGTAACCCTTTCTGTTAACCAAACGGTCGCGGGTTCGAATCCCACTAGGGGCAAAATGTTTATGTGTTAACATTTTACCTTTGTACCTGAGTTATGGATGTTTTCTATTTATAATATGTATGTATTTACAAAAAAAAAGTAATCCATATAGTATATCAACTGTCTGGTATCCATAATACAAGCATTAGTTGCTTACTGTGAAACTAGATGGTGCTGTGTGGAATGTGTGAAGAAGAAGATATTTATCTATTTATATTATAAAAATACAAGCACTCAGAGGTGAGAACTTCTAGATATTTCTATCACGTTCGCGTCACTGCCGTGAATGAATACACGAAGTACAATACTGTCACTGCTCAGGTCTCAGCATTTTGCTTACAAACGAGCGCATCTCAACAATAAGTAGGGGGCGGTGAGAGTGTGGGTGGGGGTGGGGGGCAATTTGACCCCCCCCCCCCCTTCCTCCCCTCCCTCTTGGCAAACTTGTGCGAATCTTTTGTGACTGCTCGTCAGTGAAAAAACGGCGCTCCCAAAGGAACTGTCATATCTCGTTTTGGAGTTTTGCGGTGTTTCGGAGGCTGGAAGTGAAATGGTCAAATTTTTTTTTTTTTTTTTTTTTTTCTTTCATTTGAGATCAAGGAATATAACGCTTTGACTTCCCACACGGATATCTAAGATTTTTGAATGCAACTATACAAATTTTGTTATTGTATTCAAACGGTTTGTTTACATGAAATATTTTTCAAAGAAAACAATTTGTACGCGTTATAGATCAAAAAATAGTTTTTTTTTTTTTTATATTTTGTATTGTTTGTTCGTGCTTTTGTGCATTTTCAGAAATGGCTTAATTAACCGATTTGAATTTTCATCACTTTTTACTGATGTATTTATTGAGCAAGCTTCCAGTTAGTAACATTTAGTGTTTGTTTCATTCAAAACGGTTTACATCCAAAAAAATTGAACATAATTAAAAAAATAGTATATCTGATATTCTAGAGCGAAGTCGCGGGCACAGCTATAGTTGATGAATATCAAAATAAATATTGACACTCAGGACGTGACCTGTACGGAGCTAAATTTAATATTTAATTTATGTATCGTATGTATAAATATATGAGAGCCATCTATTGTAATGTCAATATAGTTAACTTTGTTTTCCTATTGTTAGTTCTAAAGGTACCTAATATTAGGTCTTAAGTTGTGTAGGATTCTTTAGGTCGTATATACTGAGGTCACAAAAAATACCATGCATTCACAGTTTTTGAATTTTATCGGTTAAACTAAAGACCTAATATTAGGTCTTTAGTTGTGTAGGATTCTTTAGGTCGTATATACTGAGGTCACAAAAAATACCATGCATTCACAGTTTTTGAATTTTATCGGTTAAACTAAAGACCTAATATTAGGTCTTTAGTTGTGTAGGATTCTTTAGGTCGTATATACTGAGGTCACAAAAAATACCATGCATTCACAGTTTTTGAATTTTATCGGTTAAACTAAAGACCTAATATTAGGTCTTTAGTTGTGTAGGATTCTTTAGGTCGTATATACTGAGGTCACAAAAAATACCATGCATTCACAGTTTTTGAATTTTATCGGTTAAACTAAAGACCTAATATTAGGTCTTTAGTTGTGTAGGATTCTTTAGGTCGTATATACTGAGGTCACAAAAAATACCATGCATTCACAGTTTTTGAATTTTATCGGTTAAACTAAAGACCTAATATTAGGTCTTTAGTTGTGTAGGATTCTTTAGGTCGTATATATTGAGGTCACAAAAAATACCATGCATTCACAGTTTTTGAATTTTATCGGTTAAACTAAAGACCTAATATTAGGTCTTTAGTTGTGTAGGATTCTTTAGGTCGTATATACTGAGGTCACAAAAAATACCATGCATTCACAGTTTTTGAATTTTATCGGTTAAACTAAAGACCTAATATTAGGTCTTTAGTTGTGTAGGATTCTTTAGGTCGTATATACTGAGGTCACAAAAAATACCATGCATTCACAGTTTTTGAATTTTATCGGTTAAACTAAAGACCTAATATTAGGTCTTTAGTTGTGTAGGATTCTTTAGGTCGTATATACTGAGGTCACAAAAAATACCATGCATTCACAGTTATTGAATTTTATCGGTTAAACTAAAGACCTAATATTAGGTCTTTAGTTGTGTAGGATTCTTTAGGTCGTATATACTGAGGTCACAAAAAATACCATGCATTCACAGTTTTTGAATTTTATCGGTTAAACTAAAGACCTAATATTAGGTCTTTAGTTGTGTAGGATTCTTTAGGTCATACTGAGGTCACAAAAAATACCATGCATTCACAGTTTTTGAATTTTATCGGTTAAAAGTGAGGACATAGTATCATAAAACCATAACATTATAAATATTATTCAACGAAATTCGTTCCGTTCCATAAATAGACAATAATTAGATTTACAAAAATATATGCGACATACCTACTTATAATTAAATTGTCACATTTTCTGCTTATTTTCTGAAAAATACCTTAAAATCTATTTATGGATAACGTTATCCAAAAATAAAAATTTCTGGAATTTCTTCAATCTAACTTCATATATTTTCCTTGAACAGATTAATTATTGAATGTACATTTTTATAACGTAACGAAAATAAATTAATGATGTATCAATTCCTATGCCCTTTATTTATATCAAGGTTATCTCATATATCCTAACGAGGCAAATAACGCACAGAAATACACTTTGATTTTTCTACGAATAACTGGTGGCGTAGAATTCCGAATTCTGCCAAGCCTATAACTGTATGATTTGTCCAAGGTAAGTAAATTTCATTACGTCAATTTGTCATTATTGACGTACTGGCATTGGGCTTAAAAATATATTTTGTATGACCTAAGTTTTGTCAAAATTAATTTAATTATTTAAAATATTTAGTTTGGGTCAAAAATAAATGGTTACTTTAAATATTATATTAACAAATTTGAGAGTCGCCTAACGGCTAGTATTTAGTAAAGCGTATTAATTATTTATTTATTAGTAAGTATATAGCAAGAAGTAAGAATAATTATTAAACTTAATGTGGTTAAGGTTAAGAAAGTGGTTTACAATTATCTACACTATTTAGGAAAATAGTTACATTAACTTCGCACTGGTATTTGAATGGCAGTGCAGAACGGCTCCAGCCTATACTTTTTCGCTTTAGTCTCCGTATCGTTGCTGCCGCACCCCACCTTGTTCCCATCGGTGTTTTGAATCCAGTGGAATCTATCTCTGACTCACACTCGATGATCGCAAAGTCGACGGCGACCCGAGCAGCCTTAAGTGCCTTAAGAAAGGATACCCTCCCCACCACTTCCCTGCCTTTTAAATCCCGGTGCGGTCGGCCATTCCTTTCCTCGTAGACAAGCGCCGCTTCTATCACGCGCAGGTCCAGGGGCATGAGTGCAGACAATACGAGAACGGCATTTAAAGAAACAGTTCGGTAAGAATTGCAAATTTTCTGGGCGAAGCCCCCTCTGAACTGCATATAGTTGTTTTTTGATATACCTTTTGTGGACGGCAGAGGCCCAGACGCTTGCGGCATACAGAACTTTTGGTTCGATGACAGAGATGTACATTGTCCTGATGATCTCAGGATTCAGTCCCCATGTCACTTTGATGGTTCGTGCCATTTGTTTAAATATGTTGGGTACCTTTTTGCATATGTGTTGAACATGTTAATTTTTTGTCTATTATTAGTCTTAGAATTTTAACAGAGTAGGCAGTTCATTTATGTTCCCCTGGTTGCTTGTGATACTAGTGACTCTCCATCTGGTCAACTTGTGTCAGCACGCTTGCCACTTTTATTTGAAGATATTTCTTAATAGAATCGTATTTCCACTTGAAACACCAACAATGTTTTTAAACTGTGTCTATTGTATTGTTACAGAATTCCTTAAGACAGTATTTATTATTGACGACTGCGACAGAGAGCCAGTTGGTAACAAAAATATTTTTTATTCGTTTTCTGAAAGACGAGTCGGAGATGCCAAAGGGATTCCTCTTCGCAATAACGACGCTTGACGATTCGCAAATGACATACTGTGAGTAGCAGCGAAATTTATGGCCATTTACAATGTTTCACTTTTGTACCGCGTTACTCTGTCCCAGACGGATGTTATGAGAAAATGTTATATTGTTTTGCTAGAATTATCGGAGTTATACTTTGAGGTTTCATATGTAAGTGTGGAAGTGTTGAATGCAACTTTATTTAAAGGGTATTTAGGCTGTTCACAGACACGATGTTCTGCTGTAAGAGGGAGGTTACTGGTATGGACTGTCCAGTATATGACTGAGGAACTTACTGTTTCCTGCCATGCCACTAGTAAAATTTAAAGGGGCATTTCTAAAATCTTTGACGAAACTATTGGTCCAGTGGGTAAGGTGCTTGCATGTCGTGCAAAGAAATTACGCAAAGAAAAAAAATTCTTTTGAATTTCAAATAGAATAGATAGCTTCACGACTGAGACGATAATGTAGTATATACTCCTTGACTTACACAAAACAAGACTAACACAACATAACAAGGAAATATAACACAACATAGAAATAATTAAATTATAAACGTTCAAAACGTATAAATAAACGAACGAGTTCTGTTACAGTATAAATCATTTGGATCGTAAAAAATAATTATATCAGATGGGATCACAATTCACACCTAGTCAAAAATTTTAAAGGATGATGTCTTTTTCAATGCTTCTGCCCTTTTATGGCAGTTGATGTGTGGTACAAGTGATAAACGGACGAAGGCTATACGTGCAGCATCCTCGGTGGCCTAGCATATTGTAAGCGTCTTGCAGATGGACAGAATATTTATCTCAAATAATGTATAAATGGTTAAATGTATGTTTGTGTATGTTTTGAAGGAATGTGTCCGGAAAGAGAGGGCGTGTAGGCTGGGCTTCAGTGGTCAATTTAGGTCACAAGTAGGTGACCTGAACAGCGCCCTGGTTTTCCCATTATCCGATGATGCCAGGGAGCTGTACAATATTTACCATTCTAGAACTATTTATAGTTTAGTCATGTACATAAGACCTTGCCCAATGAGGCGACATGTCCCTAAGGGAACAGACTTAAATAAAGATTTAAATAAAATAATAATGTATGTTTGTGTGTGCTAGCATAAGTGTAATCAGAGAAGGCATGTGTTCTTCCGGGAAGCATAGTCAGTTATTATAAAACATCCAATTAAATTTTAACAACTTCGAAAATAGTATAATGGCGCCATTTGTCGCTGATCGCTTTTAACTTGGATGGTCGCATTTGGTCGTAAAGATAATGTAGGAGTTGGATGGAACTCTCATAACATTATAATACTCTTGTGTATTCGAAAGGAAATTTGAGCGATAATAAAAGTTAAGTATGAATTACTGTGGCAACCAGACGCCGAGGGATTTATAATGCCATTATTATATGAGGAAATGCATTACGATTTTAATACTTGTTTTCAGGACTTGTTTACAAAAAAAAAAAAATTCGTCACAAAATTATGGCAGTGATAACGAATTAATGCCATTTTTTTTAAATATAAAATTAAATTTGTTTATATTTGGTAGTACCAGGGCATATTGCATCCTGAACTTAAAATGGGTAGTCGTAGTTACCTAGAACAACCGTAATGTGCAAGCTTATATCAATTTAAATTAAACGGTGGTGTAACCGAGGAGCACAGCTAGTCCGTACTAATATTTAAAATGCAAAAGTATGTTTGGATGTATGGATGTTTGTGACTCTTTCACGCAAAAACTATTGAACCGATCACCATGAAATTTTGCATACACGTTGTCTGGGACACCAGAAAGGACGTAGGTTACCTTTCATTCAACGCGGACGAAGTCGCGAGCACCAGCTAGTTTATAACATTGTAGGATACGTTCGTGGCAAATATAATTTTGTCTGATTTCATTAGGTAAGTACTCACTGTTTTAGTATTAAAAACAAATGATGAATTCACACGGTTTACAACCAACAAAAGACGAGATTGTTGGTCTCGTCAAAAGAAAAGATTCTATTTTTTTTAAAATATTAAAAAAAATATTAATTCTATTTTAATTTAATTAGAATAAAATTCTATTTTTTTTAAAATATTTAAAAAAATAAAATCTTAAACACGTATAAGGAAATTGTTAAGTGATTGAACATTCGTTAATAGCAAATCTCCAAAGGCTGTGTAGGAAGAACACCTGTTTCGTCAATAAACATACTTGTATCGTTGAAAGTGACCTTCCGCTAACAGCATCCTCGTTTATCCCTGTCGGCCAGTCCGCCGGGAGCTATAAATTAACCAGCTCAACCGATATATTATTTATACCGTTGAGAGTTTTTACCGCGCTCGTAAAAGAGCTCCTGATAAATATGCCACCCTAGTGATTGCTAGTTGGAATTCAATGTGGAACTAGATGGCGCTGTGTGGAATGTGTGAAGATATTTAAATTTAACTTCATTTTATATAAAACTACCTTTCAAAAATTGATTCAAAAATGATTATTAAATAATAATAATAATAATAATAAATATCTTCGCACATTCCACACAGCACCATCTAGTTCCACGGTAAGCAACTAATGCTTGTATTAAGGATACCAGACAGTTGATATAATACATAGATTACTTTTTTTTTGTAAATACATACATACTATAAATACAAAACATCCATGACTCAGGTACAAAAGTAAAATGTTAACACATAAACATTTGCCCGTAGCGGGATTCGAACCCGCGACCGTTTGGTTAACAGCTAGGGTTACTAGCCACTAGATCAAACGAGTCGTCTTCTTGTACTTCAAGAATTAAATGTAGGTATATTTCAAAACTTCAAATCGATTTGTATGAATATTGGTAATTACACAAATAAGCAGTGTTCTTGGTTAAAATATGGATTTTTTTATCTAAGTATAATAATATGTTCTTATTGCATAATAATTCAAATTTAGGTGGGAGGATATTTTATAAAAGGATTAAGTTAGATTTAATACGAATTATTTAAAAGGTATTATTTAATTACTAGCTGGTGCCTGCGAATTCGTATGCCTTGAAAAATAAAATATTATAACGCCCGACATCTTTGTCGCCGTGGTACAGCCTTTAATCAATCAATCAATCAATCAAGAGTATTTTTTTATTGAAAAACGTGTTAGTTTTCATTGTACCCTTTGTACCCTTCGTAGATTGCTATAAATAACAATTGCTATATTAAAATATCTACGTGATTTTTTAATAATAATAGTTATGTCAAAAACTCATGGAAACCTTATTTAAGAGGTGTAATTACAGATTTTCCAGAAAAAATTATAATTATTAAACAATAAACTGAAGAAGGTAACACGTTCCAGGTCATTTTCGCGTAATTTTTTTTTAATCTTCAATATTTGCTTAAACCAAGAAAAAGTTCACCCAATAAAGAATGAAAATACAAATTTTTATTTGACTTACGTAATAATAATTATACTAAGTATAAATAAATGGCAAACTTAAGAACTTTATTATCCTTCGCCACTGTGTTTTAGCTAAGATAAAACAATAACTCGAGTTGCTCGTCTATTACAAAAGAGAACAAACCGTCCTGAAAACTCTTCGAGTCAACGTATGAACGTTATTATTGTAACGGAAAACTTTGTCAGAGAATATGCTCTTGGCGTTTGGTGCAAGTTAAAAGAGGACGATCCTTAGCAAACACGAGTCTTCCTTGAGAGGTCAGAAAAAACTAAGTAGGTACATATCCATCCATACTAATACTATAAATTTTATTTATTTATTTATTTATTTATTTAGATTTAGATTACATACAGCCATAAATTAAAAAAATATATATTATAGATTATATACTAATAGGTCTAGAGAATCATAAAAATTATATTTTTACATTTATTAAATAATAATAATAATGATAATAAGAAAAAGAAAAAGTAAAAGAAGAGAATATTCTATGAGTGATAAAATTAATTTTTCAAAAGTAATTCGCCAAATATGTGAATATCATTCAGAATGTTATTGTAGTGATACTTGGAACGATGAAAGAAGGAATTTTTACAATGATTAGTTCTACAATAGGGAATATGAAATGTATCATTTGATCTTGTTCTGAATTTTGGTACATTGAAGTGAATACATTCTAAAAGTGAAGAAGAATCGATGTAATTATTTATTATTATTTTACATAAATGTGAAAGAAACTCTGTCCGTTTCCTTTTCATGCCTTAACTACTCAACTGATCATCATGATATTTTAATACATATTGTTAGAGATACAGAAAAGGACATAGGTTGCCTTTCATCAAGAAAAAAGTACTTTTTTATATAAAGAGGGCCTTTTTTACCTTATTTATTAATTTTTTAAAAAAATACTTTTTTATTTATATAAAAATTAAAATCAAACCCCTGGCTAAACTACAACAGCAATAAGCTGTGAATAAATTATTGTTCATATATTTTGTCAGGAGTTATGTTTTGTATTTTATATATTTTATTTTTAATTTTGAAATTGAAAAAATAAATATTACATCCGAGGAAAAAATATTTCGTTTTTGTATTTTTTGTACATAAAATTTACACTTTTTAAGAAATAAATCTAATTAACATAATATATCTAAAAAATAATTATAAATTGTATTATTAATTCGGTTTAGAAGATAGAAAGAGAACCATAAATTTGAACAGAGATTTTCTTGTCGCTTGGACCACAGAAACCTTAGTAAAAGCCAACAGGAATACAATAGACGTAAACATCGTATGGAAATTGTATGTGTATTCCGCATAATGGTATACCACTAAACTCAAATACATATGTAAATGATAGCGACTACGAGTAGCTTTTATACATAAAAAAATATATTGAAAAATAATAAATCAGTCGTATAAGCAAAAAAAACTTTATATTATTTTCTCAGTATCTGTCAACAGCTAAAGACCTAGTGCCTCTTTCACCATGTGTCAAGTAGGCTAACCGCCATTTAAAATCACCGATAACCGGGAATGATGGAGCTGATGTATACCTTTGTTTGTACGGTAAAAGTCCCAAACATTAAAAAGAAAATAATAAAAAAATTAGCCTATCAAAAAATGCAGTAAACCGAGTGCATAATTTAATAAAACATAAAATTATTTCTAAAAGTAATTAGTCAACACTTTACTTGTAGTTGGTGAAAGAGGCCCCCTATTGTCTTAATAATGCAAGGGTTGCATTATTAAATAATAATGCTATAGGTGCTAGGTCTTAACGCCAAAAAATAATGCTAGGGTTTAATATTGTATTGGAATAAAAATAAACACACCAAAAAGGTATTTCAATTCTAAATGTTGATCAGTAAGATTTTTCCTGTCAAAACTAGGATAGATTTACAACCCACATATTTAGAAGTTTAGTGAAGTTATTTGTGTACGTATAGATCTAAAAGTAACATTTTTGATATTAATGCCTATATTCTAGTTAATTTACATAGCCTAGGGTTTCACCTATCCCGTTCAATACCCACAAAATAAAGCGCACCTAAACAAGACTTCTCAAGAAGATAAACAGGGCGAAATTGAAAATAGCTTTTAGGTTAAGATCCGGGCACTATTCATGTAGAAAGTTTGGACATCTTATGAGAAAAGTGGACTCTCCCGAGTGCGAAGTTTGCGGAAGCACAGAAGATGTCCATCACTTACTCATGGAGTGCGCCAGATTCAAAAAGGAAAGAGCTTCATTGAAGCATAAATATACCTTTCTGAGGTGAGGTGAAAGCCCCAAAATAAAAAAAAAAATAAGACTCATAAAAAACCTATCCAAATATGTATACATTTAGCGCCTGGTAGTCGATTTTATGTAAAAAAATCAATTTTCTATTAGTTAAAACTAAGAGAAAGTTAGCTTAACAGGTTCTGAATTATTTTAGCTTAAAGTTTTCACTGAGGCAAATGACATTGACGTTTGACCTTCAACGTTTATATGAAATGTTTCTAGCCATAGCTCGCTATCGCACGCAGGAGTGGAAATTATGGTTTTTGGTTTTTGCCATTAGAACAGTATACAAAAATATAATTTAAACTGACATTAACTTATTAATAGGTGCAGAATTCATATGCGTGCAATAATCTTGTTAATGAAACATTACTTTTTCAATAAAAGTCAAATTCATCCTGTGTTCTAATTTTTTTTGTAAAAAAAATCTATTACCTTAACGAAAATTATAAACAATACAATCTGTCATTCATAATTATGTTTAAGTGTTAATATATAATATATTTTTAAAACAATTAACTTTGTCTCTTTCTTGTAAATTCTTCATTAAAAAAAATTCATATCTTTAGTGTTTAGCGTTTGTTTCGAACTTAAAATTATTCACTCAAATAGCGACTTTGTTTTTATACTCATCAAAAATATTCCCAAACAATATGTTTTTGAACGACGTTTTTTTTTTGACATTGTGTCTGTCGCTGTGAACACAGCCTAACCGAACATTAAACAGTGTGCGAGTTTAATTTACAATATGTGTAATAAAACACGGCGAATGGGCGTAATTGTTTGGGTGTATGGCCCCGTTAATTTATGGAGTCATATTGTTAATGACAAAAGTGTTTTCTGTAACATAGATTTTATTGTAATTTTCAATCAACTTAATGTTGCTTTACATTTGTTTATGGTGTTTTCAAACGCACATAATATACTTACTAGCTGGTGCCCGCGACTTCGTCCGTGTTGAACGATGAAAGGTACACCCTATGTCCTTTCTGCTGTCCCAGACAACGTGTATGCAAAATTTCATGGTGATCGGTTCAGTAGTTTTTGCGTGAAAGAGTTATAAACATCCATACATCCAAACATACTTTCGCATTTATAATATTAAGTACGTATATAACGCCGCCGAATTTTTTATATTTTTAGACGATCCCTCGGGAACCTAACATTTTTCCTGGATAAAAAGTATCCGTTCGATCCTCGCTCAAGAGAAACTTTTGTATACATGAATATGTCTGTATCGGTCTATGTATTTTCAACTAGCTGGTGGCCGCGACTTCGTCCACGTTGAAGAGGACGCAAAATGCTCAATACTCATTTATACAATTACTCAATACTGTACTCAATATGCATAGAGGCAGCGTTCATTGAAAGAACAATGCACCTGTGACCCTAATCGACTTAACAAAATAGAGCATAAGAAAATCTTAAAAATAAAGCAAGTAAGAAGGTGTTTTCTAATAAAAAAAAACTTGCAGCTTTTGTTATAAATAAAACAACAATTAACTCTTTCATGAAACTCATCAACATTGTACTCGTGGCACCGCAAAACTTTGAAAAACTAAACAGTTTTTTTTTTTCTATGAAAAAGTAAAGTTGCGCCACAGCTTGCTTTAGGACATGGTGCGACTTGTAGCGGGCAATAAAACTAGTTTATTAAGTAAACAGTCAATGAAACTGCCACTTTTAGACTTGGCGGGCAGACTTGGTTTCGCAGTCATAAATTGGGCAGCCCGTCTGGCGGTAGTAACCAATCATTTACAGAAGATTATGAAATAACATTATGCTATACATTATTTGATCGCAGCCGTATTTATTCTACAATGCTCTACTAATTAAAATAGTATTAATAAATAATACCTAGTTTAGTTCAGATTGTATAATAAATACGGCTGCGATCAAGAGTTGTTGGTCGTAGTATAAAATGTGACGTATATTTTTCTATTCATATAGACTACATTCTATAAATTGAATACGATTTAATAGTGTTTGTTGTATGTGCTATAAAACTGTTAAAAGGGAAATTTGATTCATTCGTTTGTGCTCGTGGTTTAACCAAAAATCAATTTTTTTGTTTAATTTTAGATAATTCATCGTGATCAATTTTTTTTTTCCATAGGCCACAGCTTAACACATGGGCTGTAAAGTCCCGGGCCTAACTATGAAAACACGGTTTTTTTTTTTGTTCAAATTCAAAAATTCAATGAAATGTTATTCAATGAATGGTTTGAATATTTCACAAAAGTTTGAATGACTTATCATTAACGAATGACTGCCAACGCCAAAAAAAAAAAACCATAACAAAAAACCCTGAAATGAAAAAGAAATAATTAAACACAAATCTAAAAGAAAAAATATGTGTGCCTGACCGTGGGAATCTAAAATTTAGATATAAGATCCCTAAATGTTAATAATTTATTCAATAAATGGTCAGGCAAAAATAAACAAGAGAAAAATAAAAAAAATACAATTGCATAAGGATTAAAAAAAACTGCAAAAGATAATAGAATTAAATGAGTAAATTAACAATAAATTTAAAATGAACTAAAACACAAATTATAATAAAAAAACATTAATCAACAATCTATCATCAGAAATAAGATGAAATACGTACCCATTTATAAACCGGGGTTTTTTTACATAAATATTTTAAACTGGATAATTAAAATTTTAAAAGAAAATGAACTGGCAAATACAGGCTATTATCAGCACAAAACTAAACCGCTCTCTCCGAGCGACAGAGAAACAAAAAACGCTCTCTGACTGAAAATTTTGAATATTGAACGTCAAATGCAATTCTATATATTTTTAAAAAAATAATAAGGTTTTAAATACTTAAATAAATAAATAAACAAATAAGGTAATATAACTTAATAAAATAAATAAAATAAGTAACGCTACGTTACATATACTGTGGTTTTTTCAATTATAAAGTCAACAAGAGGATGACGGTTCACTTGATAGTAGGTGCCTATAAAACAAGCAAGGCCTCAAATAGTAGGATTATGGATAAGAGTTTAAGAAATAGGCTCTGCCATCCCTTACTCACTCACCGAAGCACAACAGTAAATGAATAAATAAATAAATATCTTCACACATTCCACACAGCACCATCTAGTTCCACAGTAAGCAACTAATGCTTGTATTATGGATACCAGACAGTTGATATACTACATATATATTACTTTTTTATTTTGTAAATACATACATATTAATAAATACAAAACATCCATGACTCAGTTAACACATAAACATTTTCCCCTAGCGAGATTCGAAAGAGCGACCGTTTGGTTGACAGCAGGGTTACTAGCCACTAGACCAAATGTGTCGTCATAAATGGCTGTATGTTCCCATTCGCCACCAACATGTTAGTAACCAGTGGTGGCAAATGGGATTATTTCTCCCAGTCGCCACCACTATGACCACCAGTGGTGGGGCGACGATAGGTACAACCATCTTGAAAACGGTCAGCCTGCCTGCAATCGCTCATATTGAGACTACGCCTTTACTTTCAAACAACAAAGGTTAAAAGTTGTTGGCGACTGTCATTTCTTTATTGTCATACAATATAATATAACTAGACACTTTAACAGAAAACGTGTTCATATTTTCATGAAGTTTGACGTCGTTGCAAAAGTTGGCGATTATACCGCTTGGTACGCTGCACCGTGTCATATTAAAATGTTTATTATTATTATGTTTCGTAAAAATATTTTTATTTATTTAGTAGCCGCCGGCATTTTTTTTTTTTTTCAAATTTTCTCTTTATAAGAATCTTCCTCAGACTTCAACGAATGTTTGGGAGAAAAAATATATTAATAAAATAAACTTTGTTCGCTATTATAATTATGTATTTAGTTATGATAGTGTTTAAATTAAACATTTTATTATCCCTTTATCCCTCGGGAATAGTCCTCTTTTCTGGATGAAAGGTACCCTATGTCCTTTCTGGTGTCTCAGACAACGTGTATGCAAAATTTCATGGTGATCGGTTCAGTAGTTTTTGCGTGAAAGAGTTACAAACATCAATACATCCTAAACATATTTTCGCATTTGTAATATTAGTATAGATCTTTAGAACTTTGTTGTGATATTGAAAAATGTTTAAAATATTGTGTTCTATTATAATAATAAATTTAATATTTTTGGGCATCACTTTTAAAATTAGCTCAAAAAATCCAAAAATGTTTAGGTGATGTCCTTTTATACTTAATATATAAGCAGGAAAAAATGTGCAGAAATGTAACTGCGCTAACACCTATGATTACTGTAGACTCAGATGTTCTTTTTTTGAATCCTATCAAGTAAATAATGAACAGTATTTTTTTTCCTGCCATTTTCAGTAATAAATACTCCGTATTGAACGTTGGCGTTTTGATTTACTAACACTTAATTGCTGCAGTAAATGTTTCTAAGCGAACTTTGTCCTACTTGTATTTAATAACTGTCTTGATTAGTGGCTTTCATATGAATGTCCCAAGTTATACTTGTAAGCGGTTCCTTTATCTAATTAAAAAGTAGTGTGATATTTTTAAATAATTCTGTGAGACACTTAGGGCCTCTTTCACCAACTACAAGTAAAGTGTTGATTAGTTACTTTTAGAAATAATTTTATGTTTTATTAAATTATGCACTCGGTTTATTGCATCCTTCGACGATTTTTTTTTTATTATTTTCTTTTTAATGTTTGGGACTTTTACCGTACAAACAAAGGTATATCATCTCCATCGTTCCCGATTACCGGTGACTTTAAATGGCGGTTAGCCTACTTGACACATGGTGAAAGAGGCCCTCATTAATAATTAGATGTATTAGAATGTTTAAGGTGTGATACAATTGATTCTAATTCATAAAGGCTTACAAACAGACAAATCATAATTTATAAATGTGTGAGTTCATATGTTTTGCTTTTTTTTATTAAGATTTCTAATGCGTTTTAGTTAATTTTTTTTTGGAAATCCTTCGGGAACCTGACATTTTTTAAGATAAAAAGTATCCTGTATTTTAATCCAGGTAATAAGCTATCTGTGAGCCAAATTTCATCCAAATCCGTTGAGCCGTTTTTACGTGATTTAGTATCAAACATTAATACAAACTTTCTGTCTAAGTTAAGTCTGTTGGATATTTCAGAAATCACTGTTGAGAAATCGTAGTTGCATTCAGTAATTTGGAAGCCATATTGAATATTTATTGAATCACGTTTTGACGACACGTTTGGTCCAGTGGCTAGTAACCCTAGCTGTTAATCAAACGATCGCGGGTTCGAATCCCACTAGGGGCAAATGTTTATGTGTTAATATTTATTTTTGTACGAGAGTCATGGATGTTTTATATTTATGATATGTATGTATTTACAAAAAAAAAGTAATCTATGTATTATATCAACTGCCTGGTATCCATAATACAAGCATTAGTTGCTTAGTGTGGAACTAGATGGTGTTGTGTGGAATGTGTGAAGATATTTATTTATTTATTTATTTATTTATCGCTAAACTCCAATAATTTGGATCAAACCTTAATATAGTTGAGTGATACTGTATCGGTTTCATGTCTCGGATTATCTGTGAGCTTTGTATGGCAAATATCGGGATTAATTGCCAAATGAATTTAATCAGATGAAACTTGGTGACGCATGTGAATACATTTGTTTTTATTTTATTTTATTTTCAACATAAACCCTACAGCAAAATAAAATAATATACAATAGATACAGTTATACTACCCACATTGCCAATTAAAGGGTTTCAATATGTAGGTATAAATAGACTTTAAATAGGTTACCCAAGTTATTAATTATTAATTCTAAACCATAGGTGTGTGTGTGTGTGTGTGTGTGTGAGTGTTATTAAAGCATTAAAAAATATTAAAAAAAAATATCTGTGAAGCCGTAAACCATATATGAAGCTCTGAAATATATTGACATAATATACTTATGCAAATGTACAAAAATACAAAATAGATCAAAGAGATTTTTTCCGAGAACAGAAATTTTTATTTAAAAAATCTGTTTTACTCCAATACATCAAAGTATTATCCTTGAGTATTAGATCCGGACAAAGATTTAAATCGATAGATGCGCCCTAATCTCCCCGCGCCATACTTAAAGCACACCGAAAATTGCTAACAATGGGTTGAGCGCAGGCGCTCAACTCAACCAACTACAGTTGCACGCCAACTACAGTGAGTGACGGTCGCTTGAAGAGACTGTTTCTGTTGATTTTACTATCAAAAAACTCGTTCGAAATGTTGTCTGTGTTTAAAAGTGTTTAGTAGACAAAAGACTCGCATTGCTATAATAATAAAAATGTATAACTGTGAATGTATAGTTATTGTGTAACACAGTTTCGCTAGTAAGGGCGCATCTATCGATTTAAATCTTTGGATCCGGGTGTCGGTGTAGTAAGAGGGAGCACGTGTTTGTTATTAGCGGGATAAACATTACAAATCAGAATTGCCAAGTTCAAGGATAAAGTTTTTTTTTTTAATTTCGGCATTTTCTATATTAGAACTGCAGGAAAAAATAAATTGTTATTTAATAAAAAATATTAGGTAAGCGCTTTAGGTATTAATTGGCGTAGATAAAGCCACCGTAAAACAAGTATTTTCATATTATTTCAATTTATTATTGGTATAAAATATAAAGTACTGAAATAAAATCTACTAACTACTTATATCCGTACTAATCCGTACTAATATTACAAATGCGAAAGTATGTTTAGATGTATGGATGTTTGTAACTCTTTCACGCAAAAACTACTAAACCGATCACAATGAAATTTTGCATACACGTTGTCTGGTGCACCAGAAAGGACATAGGGTACCTTTCATCGTTCAACGCGGACGAAGTCGCGGGCACTAGCTAGTTTTATATAAGTACTTATGTAGTCGGTGGTTTTTGTTTTATGTGTAGGTATTTAGACTTTTTTAAATGATAGATTAAACCTTCAAATGTAATGGCACTAAATGTAGCGATTCACATAAGCCTAGTCTCACCCCTGATACTTTGTTCATTGTCACTGATTGCAAACATGTCATAATTCCTGTCTAGACTTAGATAATGCACCCTCCAACAGAATCGTACAGGCATTACATAAGTCGAGCAGGCAATTGAAAAATTAATATAAACCTTAACCGCTTAGAGACAAGAGCGAAAATAGTTCGCTCAAAATTGATTTGTCGTCGACTGTACCAAGGCACCCTGTACACTGAAACAAATAAAAGAGTTCCGTGTTGTCTGACCTTTGTTAAGAATTCCGGTACTGCTAATAAAAGGGCGTAGGAAGTAAATAACACAAACTACACACGGTCGCATACGATGCAAAGCAAAAAAAATTACTTTACAAACAATTCTTGGCAATAGAATTGTCTGTAAAGTAATTTTTTTTATTTTATTTTACTACTAGCTGGTGCCCGCGACTTCGTCCGCGTTGAACGATGAAAGGTACCCTATGTCCTTTCTGGTGTACCAGACAACGTGTATGCAAAATTTCACGGTGATCGGTTCAGTAGTTTTTGCGTGAAAGAGTTACAAACATCCATACATCCAAACATACTTTCGCATTTATAATATTAGTACAGATTATATATTCTATATATAATATTTCTATATATTTTGAACTAAGTGTAAATATTGTTTTCGATCAAGATAACATGCAAATTGGTAACATATAAATATACTCTGTTGTAATAGCTTGGTGATGAAATTTAATTAATTTTTAAGCCTACTTGAAGGCTTAAAGATTTTCAGTAAAATTATATTTTTGGTAAAAAAAATAAACTCAAGACATTAACTCTTTATATACAGAATTAATATCTGATCTGTGGTTCAGAACGGTAAATTCAATCAATAAGTTTAAGTCAGACTGTAACGAAATTGTCAATTAAAAAAAAAAAAAAATTTTTTTTTGAAAAAAATCAAACTGCAAATGAAAAAAAAAAAAAAAAAAAAAAACGACATTGAAACAATTGCAGCATAACGTGTATGTTATCTGTCAGTCACGGAGTACTATAGAATTTCCCACTAGTCCACTTACGGAACCCGTTCCCTCATTTGACCGCTCATTTTTTATTTTTCCCGCCAAATCCTCGTCACCCCTTCGACAATGTTTCGGTCCCTTAACTCATAAAAATAATGGAAGACCGTATCCCGGTACATTACCACTCTCGGCGTGGCTTTATGAAGCCTTAATGCGAGAGGATGTTAAAAATACACAATGTGCGAGGCACACGTTACATTCGAGCCTTAACACCTTACATTTTGAAAAAAATTTGTAACGATATTCAATTTAAATGATGAAACATTTTTTTGTGTTTTTACTTCTAAAATGCTTATTTTAGAAGTAAATATACTATCAAAGATAATATGTTTTTGGTAATCGTTTAAAAATCAGTTTTTCCTGTACAAGCAAATGTACTACGGCTCCTGTAAGTAATTTTCGACACTTCACGCGACGCAGCAAGCGAAAGGCAGCGGTGAAGATGATCGATGACGCAACAAAACATGTTTGGTTGGTGTAATTCATGAGCTGAAGCGTTGATATTTTAAAATTATTTTCGAAATTGACTAGAACAAATTAAATTGTTAATAGATAATACAGAAAAAAAATATATACGAATTGTTTTATACGTTCAAATAATTGATTTAATTTAAATAATTAATGTACAGTAAAATCACAAATAAAACTAATCAGACTTTATAAAATTAATATGTAGCAAGATATTTAATCAAAAATTTCATAACAAAACACTATTTGTCTGCAAAAATGTTCATTGCAATTGTATTTAATCTGTTTAAATAAAAAAAAATATATATATATTCAGGATAGTTATATCATTTAATTAAACTGTTGTACAAGTTAACTGCTCGAGTTTAAGGTGCTTGTCTTAGCACTCTGTCTCAAAAGTTCCGGGTTTGATTGCCGATAGAGCCAACTTTCAGGTGAAACTTTCGAAGTTAGTTCTGCTCTGGAGCTAGCAAGGCAGGGCACACCGTTTTTCGTAGTAATTTGTGAAGCCTTTACTTGTGTTATAGACGAACTATATCAAGTGAGTCTGACGATCTTCACCATAAAAAAAGTAGTTATACATTAATAGGAATTAATGTTATTCGTTGAAGTAATACTAAAGGTTCTGCTCAAATAATTTTTACAAGGAAAATTTTGTGTTACTGTGTGAACTCAGCCTAATTATATAATGCTCATCACTTGTACCACAAACCAAGCGCCTGTCACGCGATGTTTACACTGAAATGTCGTGTTGAATATTGAATTTTGAATTAGTTCACGTTAAGTTGTGTTAGATTGGTGTCGTGCACACTTTAATATTGTTTGACATATGTAATGCACTTTGAATATTCTTACATACTTTGAATATTTTCGACGTTGGTGTTACTTGTTCTTTAGGAAAATAAAGATTAATACAAAAATCAGAATATAGGTGTTTTTAAAGATTCCGATTACCCAACCGGTTCAGATCCATGAAGCTCTCAATTTACTAAAAAAATGTATGTGCAATATATGAGTCCAAAATAAGAAAAATAATAATAACAGTTACATCATCAGAATTAACATAGATTTTAACAATTTCTTATTTAGGTAACTTTTCACTATTAAACTGGATACAGCGTTTCTTTTCTGTTGAGCGAGAAACCGAGAATCATCCTAATACACATACATAAATACTGAACGATGAATTTTTAGAAAATATAGCCGAATAATGTGTCTTTCTGCTGCTTAAAGATATTTAAAGTTTACAACTTGACTATAATATAGGTTCGCAAAGCCGAAGAATGCGAAATGTCAAAATTAACTCCCCAAAACTGTGGGAGTTTCTGTCTCGTGTCGTGTTGCCATTCGTGTTTGCTTGTATAAGAAAATGAATGAGAATACATGCGTGAACATATCTGAGGAGATAATTAAGATGACAAAGGGCTTAGTGTCCATGGCAACCGTAAGTTAGAACCGGAAGTAGCGTTCGTTATTGCCCTTTAACTGCGATCTTCAATAACACAAATAGTGGCGTTACTGTGTAGCATTAAATAACAGGATTACTCGTATATCAAAATACTTGATTTCCAAGCAATCTACGAAAATGTTGAAATATTTTCCTAAAGAAACAAGGAAATCATCGCACGAATAAGTATAAAAGAGAAAATAATCTCATTGAATAACTTAAAGTTAACTTAGAGACAATTTTAAACTCGTTGCGAAATTAGACTTTAGGTAAGTTAGTATGTTGGTATTTGTGTGTATTTAACTCTTTAATTAAATAATAAACACTCAGTAGAACGTTGAATCAAATGTGACTTAAACTTACTTCGCAACGTGGTTAATTCAATATTCTTAACTGAATTATTTTGTAATGAAAAAAATTGTTTTAAAAAATAAATATCAATAAAATAATGATAATAATATTCCATTTGTCTTACCCATTTTTCTATACTAATATTACAGAGAGAAGATTTGTATGTTTGTAACGAATAAACTCAAAAACTACTGGACCTATTTTAAATATTCTTTCACATATGGAAAGCTACATTATCAGCGAGTAAAGTAGGCTACATTTTTAAAGTTACGCGGGCGAAGTCGCGTGAAAAAGCTAGTCTTTTTTAAAAATAAATCATCAGCGTGTTGTAAAAAAAAAAATTCCATTTTAAGATATATAATATTACCACAGTAATATTATATATACTGACAAGAATATAGTTAGATCAGATACTTGATATTGTATGACCAAATAGTTTAAGTCCCTCTTTCACCAACTACAAGTAAAGTGTTGATTAGTTACATTTAGAAATAATTTTATGTTTTATTAAATTATGCACTGCACCCTTCTATAGGCGATTTTTTTTTTATTATTTTCTTTTTAATACTATATCTAGGATATAGTATTGTATTATACTATATCCTAGATATAGTATAATACAATTTTTAATAATTTAAAATGAAATTTATTTCATACATTTGATCCCACAAATCAATATATATTTTTTAAAATTTATTTAAATAAAATCAAATTATAAAATAATCAATTTTTATAATAATAATAATATTGTAGAGATAATACTGTAGAGCGTGAAAGTACTGAAAATTCTTTATTGGTAAACAAGTGATCTTTAGCGAGAGGTGTTTACTGTGGAGTGAGAGGGGAGACGTCCTCGAACGATGATCGATGAAGTAATAATGTACAGTCGGCTGAAATACACTTCGATATTAAGCGAAAACTTAGAGGATACGACGGAAAATCCCCAGAGGAGACGGTGTGTACATTTCTCTCTATTTTTTAATACAATTCAAAATAATGTATATTAAAATATCTGACAGATAAATGAAGGTTATATACTCGGTTGTTGTAATTCGCATTAAAATTATATTACAATAGTAACGTGTACATACAGTTTAGTGGTTTTATGTTTATATAATAATAATTTATTTGCTATACATTATACAACATGTGAGGAGTGGGGCTATATAGTAAATTTATATTTAAGAGTCCATTTGTGTGAAATAAACTTACGTCCAATTCGCAAAGAAAACAATCATTTTTAATAAAAGTGTTCTGATTTAGTAGGTAGGTATTACTAAAGTTGAAATTTCTTTTTACGAATCATACTTTTACGAATGTTTATTTATATGATATAAATATTTATATATTATTTGGACACACACACGTTTGGTCTAGTGGCTAGTAACCCTAGCTGTTAATCAAACGGTCGCGGGTTCGAATCCCGCTAGGGGCAAATGTTTATGTGTTAACATTTTACCTTTGCACCTGAGTCATGGATGTTTTTTATTTATAATATGTATGTATTTACAAAAAAAAAGTAATCTATGTAGTATATCAACTGTCTAGTATTCATAATACAAGCATTAGTTGCTTAATGTGGAACTAGATGGTGCTGTGTGGAATGTGTGAAGATATTTATTTATTTATTTATTTCTATATTTTTATATTCAATACGAAAAATACGAAAAATACGAAATTTGTATTTTATTGGGTTAAAACAATCTATTCTTATCCAAAATAAAATCCAAGGTCGCTCCGTGTCCGATGGTAGCCAAATTATCAAAAAAATATTTTGGCGTATATGTTTTATATTCGAATTCGTTACACTCAAAGAAATTATTACTCGTAACGTACACGTGTTCACTTAAAACACCCCATTTTTTTTAATATTCCAACCACCCCCTTATTGTAGACCATCGTGAAATAAAAGCATGTGTGCTGTTGTGTTTCGATGAATGGCGAGATGCTATTTCCCTATCTCTTTCTGATACCCTATCCTTAACTCTGGTTGGCAGCGCACTTGCAGCCTGTGGCGATTTTTGTGTTATATACGACTCGCTGGTGCCCGCGACTTAGTCCGCGTTGATCAATGAAAGGTACCCTATGTCCTTTCTGGTGACCCAGACAACGTGTATGCAAAATTTCATGATGATCGGTTCAGTAGTTTTTGCGTGAAATAGTTACAAACATCCATACATCCAAACATACTTTCGCATTTATAATACTAGCTGGTGCTCGCGACTTCGTCCGTGTTGAACGATGAAAGGTACCCTATGTCCTTTCTGGTGTCTTAGGCAACGTGTATGTAAAATTTCATGATGATCGGTTCAGTAGTTTTTGCGCGAGAGTTACAAACATCCATACATCCAAATATACTTTCGCATTTATAATATTAGTAAGTATACGATATAATAGCCATTTACAATCGAGTGGACCGTCAACATGTCTGACGTTAGGATGAGTTGACTATTTACGTTTTTAACGTATATATATTGACGATTTTCATAGGATAAAAAACCTCGGCTCTGGCATCGAAATAAAATTATTTCATGATGTTCTTCTATAAGGGAATGGTTGCTGTGTCCTAACAGACTGCCCATTGCATTGACTGCGATACTCAATGTACTAGTAACCCTGCCACTACTAACTTATTATTACTTGAAATGTCACATTCAATGTTATCATTTCTATCACAAGACATAAGTACAATAAAAAAGTAAGGGACGAAAAATTTTATTTAAAATTTATACATTAAAATTTTATTTAAAAGCTCGCACGGGCTCAATTCATCCCAGAGGCGTTTTAACGTCCAATTTACGGCCGTACGCGTTCATACGAACGGTTATTAAAAGAAGATTTAATATTGTGTATTATATGTATACTAAAAACAACTCTTCCTCGCATAAAAAATCCAAGCAGCTTTCTGTATGTTCTGTTCTGACGAGATTTTATAATTATCACCTATTGTGTATAATTAAAATATACAAAAAAAGACTAGGTTTAAAAGGCAAAAATATTACGACTCAACTGTGTAACTGTCTCACATTCTCATAGAAATAAAAATATCAAAAATGTGTTTAATTGTTATCGTGATATTTGCACGAGATATATATTGAATTTGAAACAAGAAATTTCTTTAAAAATATTTAAAAAAAAGACAATTAATATACTTACTCGAGGAGTAATCTATAATTATTGAATCTAAGTCAAGTTGTTAAGTCTAGAAAGCTTAATTTGAAACATATGTTTATTTTATAACGTAAACATCCTTAAAGAAAGGATTATTGTAAATTAAAAATCCGTGCGAAGACAGGGACTGGGTCACTAACTAATCCGTACTTCCGTACTAATATTATAAATGCGAAAGTATGTTTGGATGTATGGATGTTTGTGACTCTTTCACGCAAAAACTACTAAACCGATCACAATGAAATTTTGCATACACGTTGTCTGGGACACCAGAAAGGACATAGGGTACCTTTCATCGTTCAACGCGGACGAAGTCGCGGGCACCAGCTAGTATCAAGTGAATGTAAATTACGATTTTCAAAAGTGAATAATATATTTTCAAAAGAAAAGTCTTAAAATAAATAAATAATAGCCCTGAAATGTTTCAAGACCGGAAAAGCGTTGGAAAGCAATTTAACGTGAAGACCAATGACCCGGCTACAAATATACTGAAATACGTTATACGAGTATGTAACGTTTCGAAGCCACTATCAACATCATCGATCACTGGCCTTAAATAAATGTTTACACGGCATTACCCCCGTCAGAAGGTTGAAATTAAATGTTCCGATGACTCGCCGATTTTATACGATACGTTCTAAACTCGGAAATCTTCGACAAAACCATTTAAACTTTATTTCGTTTGTTGGAAAGCGTTTATTGTCGCAATATTTTGAGAGTTATATTTACTTCTGACTTAAATATATTAGGGCCTCTTTCACCGTGTCTCAAGTAGGCTAACCGCCATTTAAAGTCACCGGTAATCGGGAACGATGGAGATGATATACCTTTGTTTGTACGGTAAAAGTCCCAAAGATTAAAAAGAAAATAATTAAAAAAAAAAATTCGCCTATCGAAGGATGCAGTAAACCGAGTGCATGATTTAATAAAACATAAAATTATTTCTAAAAGTAACTAATCAACACTTTACTTGTAGTTGGTGAAAGAGGCCCTACGAGTATAATCTCTTTTGCTACAAAAGTCAGATTTGAAGAACAGAAATAAGCAATTGTCTATTTTAACTCGACAGAAGTAGATGCAGCAATAGATTACTCAATATATTTGTATAATAAAAGATGGCGCTAAACAAAATATTTCCCGCGACTTCGTCCGCGTTGAACGATGAAAGTCCTTTTAGTGTCCTTTCTAGTGTCCCAGACAACGTGTATGCAAAATTTCATCGTGATTGGTTCAGTAGTTTTTGCGTGAAAGAGTTACAAACATCCATACATCCAAAAATACTTTCACATTTATAATATTAGTATAGTAAACAAATGAATAGAACAAATAATTCCAATATGGAACCGCATGTTCACTTGGGATATTATTTTTTAAATGCTTCTTACATCTCTCAATAAACATAATGATTCGCTCGTTGATGCAGCTTTATCCGCACAGAAATCTCATCCATCCACTCGTTCCCCCTTTCATTTGATTCTAATGAGTCTATCTGAACATTACATCGGCTACAAATTCCAATTGAGAGGTATACGACCAAATTGTGAAGTCCCACTGCGTGGATTAAATTATGTAAATGGCCTCGTTGATTTTGTCGGCTAATGGCGAGGGCGTTTTATCGAATTTATGTGATTGGAGGATCATTTGGACGCTTTAGATGTGGGCATGTACGCATTATTCTAATAATGAGGAATTCTTTGCCGTTTTGTAAGGTGTTTCAGAATAATAATATAAAGATAGTGATTGGAAAGATGGAGACAGGTAAGGTACAAGAGAAGATGGTTCGCTAAGAGGATGAAAGAGAAAAGGTACGGAGATATTTGGAAGGATCTAGAGGGGGCATATGCTGCAGATTCTCTTATAGTATAAATTGAAGTCACTTTCCGCGTACATCCCTCTGTATGTACGCTTAGATCTTTTAAACTAAGTAACGGATTTTAATGCGGTTTTTACTAATAAAAAGAGCGTTAAACTGGTTCTATAATATAATCAAACGCGGACGAAGGCGCGGGCATTAGCTAGTAAAACCAAGGATACACTAATGTAATGTAAATATAAGCGGTTGGAGTAATTAACGCTCTTTTTATTTTAATTACTAGTGATAAGCTCCCGACTTTGTTAGGGATGTAATTCCCTCTTTATACACGTGAAAACCGAATTAAAATCGATTAAGCGGTTTTGGAGTCCATAGAGGACAAACATACTTACATTGATTTTTATATACATATAAGTAGATATATGTAGATTAATCACGAAGGAAGTATTTTGGAGTTACCTCTTATTTATGTATGTATATCATGTAAAATGATGATTACCTGAAACAAACATTGATGCGTTAGTTAAAGTTTTTGTCATAGAAGCGCTAATGGCCTTGTATTCCTGCATATGGAAAGGTTAAAGATTTACGCCTCGATGGACTTACAAAAGAAAATATAAAATATGGTGATTGTTACATTATAAGCATGTTTATTTGTATCCTTGGTAGGTATCTACAATTGTGTCATACAAAAATAAGCACCAACAAAGGTGCTATCGTGTTACAAAGCGTGAGAAGGTTAAATAGTCTAGGTTAGGTTAGGTATAGGTTCTAGTCCCATATCCAAGGTTAAATATCAATATTATCAAGGTGGGTAACACATTTGCGTATTTGGTAGACATTGCTTGTGTGGTGATAAGGAACCTATCAACGATTTGTCTGTCAGTCGGCGTGTCGCCCTTATCTCAAGATGATGTATTATTCTCTAATTAAGTAAATGAGTAATCTAAAAACTATAAGACCAGGGATAACATAACTATGGCAGATGAAACTCCTGTGCACATCCATACCAAATGCTCCTCATATGCGTAATCTTAGCATTTCCTAGGAATCATACTGTATTTTCAGATGAGCTAAACGGCTAAGTAGTTACTTTAGTTATATAGCTACTAAAGTTCATAGACACAGTAGGCATTAACAGTAAGCTGTTAATGCCTACTGTTATGCAATGTTAATGCATCAAAATAGATCTGAAATTAAATTGCATTATTAATTCAAATATTGTGGCTATGAAAACATCAAAAACTTCCAGAAACTTCACCGTTAGAAACTTAAATGGAACAGCGCATAATAAAATAATTCATATTAAAAATGTAGGGTATGTAAACCAAAAATATAGCGATCCAAGCGATTATTGCGAAAACGCTCGACCTCACCCAAACACCCCTGCAATAACGAAACTCACGTGCGTAAATCTAAAACAGATAAATTACACAACACCCCCTACCGCTAACCCTGCGATGACACGCATAATAAAACAGTGTGCGGAACCATGTTTAGTGGCCACATTATCCCGTTCGCAACGGTGCCCTAAAACCGTTGTATTAATAACTAATGAGACTGCGGAACGTTCAAGTTCCGGTGTAAGACGTAAGCGAAAAAAAAAAACTTTTTTTAATATTTTTTTTTATATGATAATTGATACATTTCTAGAATTTATCTATTACTAGCTGGTGCAGGCGACTTCGTCCGCGTTGAACGATGAAAAGTACCCTAATGTCCTTTCTAGTGTATGCAGACAACGCGTATGCAAAATTTCATTGTGATCGGTTCAGTAGTTTTTGCGTGAAAGAGTTACAAACATCCATACATCCAAACATACTTTCGAATTTATAATATTAATACGGATACTATCATTTAGTACATTAATATAGATCCAATATATTGTATGATCTAGTATAGAACTGTACTACTAACAGTCTGGGTACGAAAACGTTGGTCAGTTTTTAAATTTATACCTATACCAAGTAGTAGATTTTTAGTTACCTTTTGAAACTAAAGCACTAAGCAGACAACTGACAGACAGTGCAAGCTTATGACGACTTTAGGGTGACGATCCTTTTCTTACCCCGACTGTACATCATATAGATTTTAGTAGTGAAAGGGCAAATTGCGTTCCCAGTCATAAATTTGGTAACTTAATTTGGCAGAAGCATCTGTACTGTTGTTAAGGCATTTGGTAGCACTTGATGGCATTGCTTTTACAAATAATCAACAGTAGCCACTTACATACGAGTATAATCAAGTGGCCTGTCTATAGTATTTATGTTTAAATATATAGTTCTACTGAAAAGTTAAGATTGATAACTTAGACAATATTAGAATGACCTTTGCCGTTTGACTGAAGTCCGTATCGGTAAAGTTAGCACGAAAGGTTTCTTGATCGTCTCAAACTGATGATCGAATTTCCTTTTCAATATTTATCTCAATTAAACTAGAGATATAAATAACTATTATCCCTTATAGGGTAGCCGAAATATTGAAGTATTTATTTCATTTAGATCCTAAAATAAATTATGTTAAAACTAGCTCGTGGCCGCGACTTCGTCCGCGTTGAAAAATAATATATTTTGGAGTAATAAAATAACGCTTGACATCGTTATCGTTGTGACGACGGTGGCGCCGCCACGCGACTGTGGCGCCCAATTCTTTATATTTTTAGACGATAACTCGGGAACAGTACTTTTTTTCTTAATGAAAGGTACCCTATGTCCTTTCTTGTATCCCTGAAAACGTGTATGCAAAATTTCATGATGATCCGTTGAGTAGTCAAGGCGTGAAAAGGTAGCAGACAGACAGACAGAGTTACTTTCGCATTTATAATATTAGTATGGATGCTATAAATAAATTATTTATTGCAACTGAAGATATTAATTTGAAATTTAAGTAAAACAGCTCCAACCATTTTAGTATGGGAAATATGTTTATAAATTATTATCTGTTTTGTCGCCATATTATTACATAATAATAATTATATTGCTTGAATTGTAAAAATATTTTCATTGCATGTACGAAATATTAAAATTCAATTTTATAATAATTAATATTTTACACTCAACGAATGTCATAGCAATTATCTATCGAGCTTATCAATATTATTATTAAATTATCAAATATAATTGAACAAAACAAAAATTAATTTGATGTTCTGATTTTAATTAAAGTTGATTAAATTTGCGAGATATTCAAAGATGCATTGATGTTAAAGATTTAATTAAATTACACCAAAAATATTTTAAAATCTTTAATAAACCTTTCTTTCCTAGGGGTAGTTTTACTAATTGTGAAATACGAGTTTCATTTCTCTCCAGAACTTGAGATCTTAAAAAGTTCTCAGGAATAAGGTTGAAAATGGCAACGTTATTATAGTATTCCGATAAGAACATGATTTTGCAAAATCAATTTAAATAAAACACTGAAAATTACTTGGATTGGTTTTAGCTATGTCTTATTATGACATTGAATTTTCTTTCTAAAATAAAAAAAATAAAAAAACTAGTTGGTGCCCGCGACTTCGTCCGCGTTGAACGATGAAAGGGTACCCTATGTCCTTTCTGGTGTCTCAGACAACGTGTATGCAAAATTTCATGGTGATTGGTTGAGTAGTTAAGGCGTGAAAAAGTAACAGACAGACAGACAAAAAAAAGTAACTTTTACATTTACAATATTAAGTACTAGCTGGTGCCCGCGACTTCGTCCGCATTGAACGATGAAAGGTACCCTATGTCCTTTCTGGTGACCCAGACAACGTGTATGCAAAATTTCATGGTGATCGGTTCAGTAGTTTTTGCTTGAAAGATTTACAAACATCCATACATCCAAACATACTTTCGCATTTATAATATATAATAATATAGTACCGAAGTACAGATATGATATTCGCTCAAAATATCGATAACTGAGAAATTATCTTTCTGTTATAAATTTCACGATATTTTTTTTATATTTTAAACTTGTTTAGATCATATTGTTTAGTATTCTGACAGTAGTAACGTTCTAAGAAAACAAAGTTTAATTTCAAAAGTTCGTAAGCTTTCTTTATCCTTATCCCTTATCCAGTAATGTAATTGCAACCCCTATATGACGTTTCTTTCACAAGGCTTATAAGAAGGCGATTGTATAGCCATTTAAGCCTGAAAACCAACTTTCATATAAAAAAATAAATAAAATCTAATTAAGGGCCTCTTTCACCAACTGCAAGTAAAGTGTTGATTAGTTACTTTAAGAAATAATTATATGTTTTATTAAATTATGCACTCGGTTTACTGCATCTTTCGATAGGCGATTTTTTTTTAATATTATTTTCTTTTTAATGTTTAGGACTTTTACTGTACAAACAAAGGTTATATCATCTTCATCATTCCCGGTTACCGGTGACTTTAAATGGCGGTTAGTCTACTTGAGATATGGTGAAAGAGGCCCTTGGTCTATTAATTACATAGTGTAATTTTTAGCAGTTAAATTTGTGTTGAAAAACGACCCTTTAGCACCTACCCTTTAGCGCCCATTAGTACATATGTCTAAATTTACTTCCAAGCCAGCTTAATCCATATAATTGTTAGAAAACTTATAAGATGTAAAATCTATAAAGTAGTTTAAAAGAACTGTGTGGATGCACTGACAGACTTTATATAGAAATTACTTTGAAGAGTATTCCGCCAGCTCTTTAAACATGAAACCCACACTTCCTATACTTTTTATGGCGCACCTTTCAGTGTGATGGAGGTTATCCTTTAACCCCATAGTTTTCTTTTAGAAATAGGATGCCTTTCTGAATGGTTAATAGTTCATAAAAGTATAAGTAATTGGGGACTAGCGTACAGATATAAGAAAACACACAAAGTTTATATAAAAAATAAAAAGTGTTTTATGATTTGTTCAGATCATTCAAAATAAAGCAAAACTTAGAAAGAATTATATGAATTTAAAATACTGAATTATAGAGAATTTTTTTTTGCTGTGTTCAATTTTACTAACTTATCCTAGAGTTACTAGTTTTATAACTATTTGATTCCTACTTGAGTTGGAAACTATCGCCTATTTATATAAGCAACGCCTGAAGCAAGCCTTGTTGACATTAAATTAAATAACATATTGTATACTAGCTGGTGCCCGCGACTTCGTCCGCGTTGAACGATGAAAGGTACCCTATGTTGTTTCTGGTGTCCCAGACAACGCGTATGCAAAATTTCATGGTGATCGGTTCAGTAGTTTTTGCGTGAAAGAGTTACAAACATCCATACATACAAACATACTTTCGCATTTATAATATTAGTACGGAAGATGGCGAAATAACTAAAGCACACGTGCTGTTATTTCGCAGTCAAGTGATCTCCTAGACTGTGATTACTGACAGCATGGGCTGTGGCCTGCCACTAATAAAATGTTTTAAATTAATTTTACTCATTTTCATTACAATCCTTTTTGACAGTAAACTTATTTTTTAAAATATATATTTTTTGAAAATATATTAAAAAATAGAAAAAAATTGATATAGAAGACCGCAAAACAAAAACAATAATGCCTTTTGTAGACATGCAGTTTATGGCAGAACACAAGTAGCCATTGTCACAGGTTTAAGGGCCTCTTTCACTACAAGTAAAGTGTTGATTAGTTACTTTTAGAAATAATTTTATGTTTTATTAAATTATACACTCGGTTAGTACTGCATCCTTCGATAGGCGATTTTTTAAAATTATTTTCTTTTTAATGTTTGGGACTTTAACCGTATAAATAAAGGTATATCATCTCCTTCATACTCGGTTACCGGTGACTTTAAATGGCGGTTAGCCTACTTGACACATGGTGAAAGAGGCCCAAAGCCTATTGACCTAGATTTCCAAGTAGATACGTCACGCTGTACTATACAACAAAGCTTAAACAAAAGTTTACTGCAAAGTATACGTATTGATCACATCTGGAAACACATATTGTTTGATCGAGACAAAGTTTACGATATCTTCTGATACAAAGAATAATGTTATTACTTTTTTATGGGTTTCGATGGGGGTTAAGGGCAGTGGGTCAACCATGATATCGGTGATAATAGTAAATATTTAATGGTTTATTTTGTGACAAATATTTGTCACATATTTGGGTGAGCGTCCAGGGTTTCAATTGGTTTAAAATTTTAGATAGCCTTACATAATATTATTCTTTTTGGGTTGTCAGGCAAAAAGAATAGCCTATTAGATGAGATAATTTTGACTATCACGCAAAGGCCAAGTCTTATGGAATATTATTTAGAAGAAAATGTTGATTATACATTTGTTTTTAAGACTTTACAGAACCCAATTTCAAGTAAAGTAAAATCTTTTTATCCAAAATTTTAAAATTAGTTGATTATTTTTTTTTAGAAATTATTGAAATAGTTTAACAGATGATAAAATTTGAAAATAGTTAAAATTAGTTCGGATTTCAAGTCGATTTCACACAGATTTTTATGAAAATTGGTATAAAAATTATTTCAAATTGGTGAAACGCCCCATTTTGCTTATTCTTGTGGACAAAACTTCAATTTATATTTGTTGTTAAAAATAAAATATAATCTAAATACCGCGTGAGACTTGTACAAACCACAAAATTACATGAACAGTTAAAATCCAATGAGGGTTTCAGATTAATCAGGCAAAAACATCCCTTAACGGTTGGTAAGACAAATCTTTCGAGGTTTAAAATCATTCAACCGTTTTATTGTTTCGCGAAATCCCCTGAATGTTATAAGGATGGTATTCCACGGACGCATAAGCTATTTGAGCGTCGCGTCGACAGAATATTTCAAACATTTATCACTTCAGATATTTTCTTTGGAAACAAGTCTCTCGACTTTAAATTCTTTTCACATTAATGGGCAAATTTATTTTACAAATGGGTAAACAATTTTGTAAATCGTGTATTTAAATACAAATATTCAAATAATACAGGCACCGCTACCGGCTTCGCACGGATGCAATTTTTTTCTGCAAATTATCTCTCTTTACAGCTTACTTTGTTAGTTTCATTAATTTTTTCTTAATTTATTTCTCTGTTGAAAACTGCATCAAAATCGGTTGGGTGGTTTAGAAATTAGCATAGAAACAGACATCTTACAGCGACTTTATTTTATAGATTATTATATTTAGTATTTATGCAATTTTGTAAAAATAATGCTTATAAAATGCTTATTGTTTTTCTTACTTTGATACTATTAAATAATTTGTAGTTTTAAAATATACATTATAAATAGTGATAAGGAGGCAGATACTTAGCCTACTAAATGGAAGATGGCTACAGTCGCCTAGGACGATGAATGTGCGCTGCGTAATTTGTTTACAACTCGCTTGAAGAAGCTTTACGCGAAAGCTCTACGTGAAAACCTTCAGAAAGGAGACCGTTCCCAAGTTCACGCGTCCGCAGGATAAAGTTTTATACTAAGAGACACCTCTATTAGACCTTGAGGCATGACCTTGACATTGAGCTTTTAAAGTTCTGGCAAAATATGTAGATTTCTATGAAAATGTCTAAGGCATTACATGAAATATTTATTACTTAAGGCTGTTCCCTCACACAGGAAGCGTATCGTTTGGAGTCGTCCAATCGTGACAAATTTTTATAGATTTTGATTTATTTTAAATTATATATTCATAGTACCTAAATTCTAAAGCTGTCAAAATTTTTTTACATTAATTATAGATACTTTTTTGTAACGTTTCATACAACAAATAGCATCAAAATTTGTTTGAAATTCCGTATTAGAGGTTACTTTAAGATTTAATTATATCGAGTGAAGTATTACTAATCGTGTATCGAAAGCTGTCTTTTTACAGATAATATCCTCAATATTCACATATATATTTTTTACATACACAAATTTTTGCGTTTCTTAAAAAAACATGATCAATTTTTGGAAGGAGCCGCCTTAAGAACTTCTTAGTCATTGTTTACACTATTAATTACTAGCTGGTGCCCGCGACTTCTTCCACGTTGAACGATGAAAGGTAACCTTATGTCCTTTCTGGTGTCCCAGACAACGGGTATGCAAAATTTCATGGTGATCCGTTCAGTAGTTTTTGCGTGAAAGAGTTACAAATATCCATACACCCAAATATACTTTCGCATTTATAATATTAGTACGGAATGAAGGATTAAATGGCCAAAAGATTTCGATTTAAAGGCGTATGTTGTGTTAGTAATGGCTTACAATATAATACTGATAAAATGATAATACGAGTATCTAGCGAGACTACATCTAATAAAACTGATTAGTCAGAAAGTGCTTCGAATTTGATAAACAAATTTCTCGAATTTTTAAGAGCAACATTTCTTTTGAGATGTTGATGGATTATCCCACCGGTAATCCAGGGTGAGTTATGTACTCATTTTGAAATGTAATATTTCACTTGCCTTAATAATGTGAACATTTTACGAGTTGCTCTTTCGAAGCTCTCGTCTGTTCGTTTATTTTTAAAACAATAATTCATTTCGTTTGAAGGCGAGCAGATATGACGGGATCGAAATCCTAACTCTTAATATATTATAAATGCGAAAGTGAGATGTTTTTTCCTAGTTTTTTAACACTATATACGTGATTAACAATTAACACCACTTGTTTATTTCAATTTTAGTTAAATTTGGTTGAAATGGTTGAATTAAGTTGAAGGTTGATTCACAGTTTGAATGTCCGAAACGAGTTGTGTTCCGAGTTTATTTGATCTGATGGTGATTTTTTCAATTTAGTCCTTACTCTCCGGGCCTGAAAATCTGAAAATCAGCGATGTGGTCTTACCCTTTTTTACAGTTAAAACATTATTATTCTCATCATAAATTCTATGTTTACAAAATAAAAATGTACACCATAAGTACTTTAGTTTGTAAATTGTTGTAGTTTGAATGGACAAATAGGACCAAAAAATACTTAGATGCCAAAAATTTACCACAATGTCAAGGTTCCAATGAAATCGACGTATTCACAAAGCATAATATTTACAAGGATTTAGATAACTGAACGGCCCTTGGCGAAATCGACATCTAAAACTTCGAACGCGTTGATAAAACGGGTTACCAAGGGAGGCTTTCAAAAGGCCCTGTTCCATAAATTTAGATCGGATTGTATTGTTTAATTCTAAACACGATCTCGTTAAGATTTATTGTTTCCTACGAGGGTACGGTAACAATTACCGCTGTGCTGAATTGATTTTGGGTAATTCAACACTTGAAGTGATAGTATCCAGCAGCCAGCAGTTATAAGGATTAGCCGATTTCAAGCTTCATTGCAGAACAGGAGGGGGCTCAAACAATCAAAACATTTAGCTTCTATGAATGAGTTCGACCTGTATGTTAGTATAATAGACAGTAAATGTACGTATATTATCTTAAATTTCCAGTAGGTATTTTTTTTATTTTATTAGAGATGGGTTTGCTCTTGGCCAACAACCACCCGTGTAGCAAGGATGTGGCTTAAGATGGAGCGAACTTCATTCTCAACCCAGAAGATGCCTTTCACTCGAACTTTGAAAAGATTTGAGTTATATGAGCTCAGGAGTTCCAAACGTTGGCAGTGCGCATTATAAAAGATGTTTAAAGCGCTTGGTCCGAAATAGAGGGATATCGACAAGATGAGAATGGTAACCATTTGTACGTCTGTATGTCCGATGGAAGAAAGGGGAAGGTGGTATGAGTTCATGCAGCTCCAGAGCACAATCTTCGAAGTACATCTTATAAAAGATACATAGACTGGCAACTTTGCGCCTATGTGCCAAGCCCTGCTGTATATTAGTTTTTTTTAAAGTGCACTGTCGCCAAGTATACATTCATATTAATGTGGACCGCCAACAATTTTAATAATATTACTCGTAATAATAATAATGGAAACTGTACCATCCTTATTCACAAGAGAAATCCATATTTCACGTACCTTTATCGAATATGAGAAATTTATTTTTTAGGCTGCTTGATATCGAAGTATGCAATCACAGTCCTAGATTTGATAAAAAAAAGTATACACGAAGTTTTTCTATTTACTCACTGTGGCAGTATACATAATATATAATACTTAGGGCCTCTTTCACCATGTGTCAAGTAGGTTAACCGCCATTTAAAGTCACCGGTAACCGGGAATGATGGAGATGATATACCTTTGTTTGTACGGTAAAAGTACCAAACATTAAAAAGAAAATAATAAAAAAAAATCGCCTATCGAAGGATGAAGTAAACCGAGTGCATAATTTAATAAAACATAAAATTATTTCTACAAGTAACTAATCAACACTTTACTTGGTGAAAGAGGCCCTTAATGTATTATATTTTATATATATAATGATGACTTGTGGCGGATTTAAATCTTCTACAGTAACTACAATCTGAATGTATTCCGATTTATTACAAATCAGATTTAGAATATAATTTTTGTATTGTACAGAAAATAAATATGGAGAAACGACCTAATAAGGGCTGCGGGTCGACACTGAATTCTTGCTTTTGATCTACTATAAAACTGTGGGGTATACTTACAGCTGACAATGGTGATGATGACGATTTAATAAAGACTACCTACATTAAAATGTATATAATATGCTGATACAGAAATAAATAAATAACTATATATTGGAAAAAAATTAACTCACTGCGTTTCACAGTATGTATTATTCCCTTACTCGAGGCTACCTTGAAATAATGGCATATTCTGTTTTCATCAGTTTCGTTCCTTATCCCTAGATTACATAAAGGATGTTAGGTTACTTGTGTTAATAGGCGAGTAATCTATAATTCTTGTATATATGGCATCCATTACTTATGAATCGAAACTCAATATCAAAGAATGCTCTGTTAGACGATGTTTTTTTCTGAATATTGGTGGTTATTACTGCGAATAGACTGTCCCAGTATAAGACTGCAAAACTGAATATTGACTCCAGTTATGATCCAAATGTTTTGTTCGGCGTTTATTAATATTATACGAAATAAACAGGTCTATCTAAGAGACTATGTCTATAGATACTAGAACCAAATCGAACCGGGACGGTAATAATAATAAGATTTAACAAAGTTAATAAATGTCAGTAGCTGTTCCTAAAGCGTGATCGCCGCTTCCAAATTGCTTTAAAGATATGAAATTTTCGCTGACGAAACTCTCTAACTAACTTAGTCACTTTGTGGTTGCTCTTTCGCCGGAAAAAACTTGGCCGCTTATTTTTTTTTTTCAAGAGAATTCAGGACGAAAACAAACAGCGCTTATTGGAAAACTGTGTTTGACTTTTATTTAAGACATCGATTTTAATTTCGGAGTACATTTCCTTGAAATAGTCACATTCGGTTTCACTTGAATCCGTACTAATATTATAAATGCGAAAGTATGTTTGGATGTATTGATGTTTGTAACTCTTTCACGAGAACTACTGAACCGATCACCATGAAATTTTGCATACACGTTGTCTGGGACACCAGAAAGGACATAGGATACATTTCATCGTTCAACGCAGACGAAGTCGCGGGCACCAGCTAGTATTAAATATAGTACTCGATAGGCAGCTCGCACATCTTTGATTTCATAATTAGAATAAGAACTAGGGAATAGAACCAAGTTTCGCACGGATGTAAATTTTTTTCTGCAAATTATTTATTTATTTCATTGATTGTTTGGCGCCGAGTCAAAATTACTTAGGTATACTTATATTAGTTAGTTAGCGGACACCAGCTAAGTTATCTATAATTCTATATGCTAATATTATAAAAAAGGCCTTATCGCAAACCACACCTTTTTTTATGAGTTATGTAATACCAAAAACACGATTTAGTGTAATATTGCACAAATTGATAGAAAGTTTTTGCCTGTCGCAAGTTGGTCGCAAGTCGTCTGCTGTTAGATAATAAGGCAGCGGATAGGGGCGGGTGCGCAACACTCTTCGGTTGTGTTCGAAAGAATCCGCTCGCTAAACAGATCTAGCGCTCTCTTTCCCACTTGGTAGCGGTAATTTTTTTTCTTGTGTAGGCATAAAATCTCACGTATTGAACGTCTTCGTCAAAAATTCGTCTCTTCCGGCGCATCGACTGTATTTCCGAGCTCATATAACCCAAATCTTTTTAAAGTTCGAGTGAATAGGCATTTTCTGGCTTAGCTCACCCCATCATCGGCCTCGTCTTATAATATGTCAGCTCTGTTAATAGTGCAGTAAACAAAAATCACTTGTGCTGTTTCCAAATAGTCACCAGTTTAATGCGATAGCATATTATAATATTAGTCATTGGTCATTATAATTATTAGTGTAGATTCTAAAATTAGAATGCTAAACCATTGAAATAGATAAACCTTTATCTCATACTCGTAAATTGGAGCACGTTCTACGTTAAGTATCGACGTAACCCATTCA
Source organism: Synanthedon myopaeformis (assembly GCA_944738685.1). Classification (NCBI taxonomy): domain Eukaryota; kingdom Metazoa; phylum Arthropoda; class Insecta; order Lepidoptera; family Sesiidae; genus Synanthedon; species Synanthedon myopaeformis. The sequence continues at coordinate 588,078 of OX122930.1, forward strand.
TATTTTGTACAATTTTAAACGGTTTTCAAAGTATCCAATCAGAAACGGGATTACCGATCCCAACAGCTTGCGAAGCTCGCTTTGTGTAAACTCCTCATATAGACACGTCAGTATGGGATTTACATATTTCGTGAACCAACTTTATTCATTTAAAAATTAAAAAGTCACAATTACTTACTTTTTTTATGTACTAGCGACTTGGCCCGCGTAATTTTTTAAAATACTAGCTGGTGCCCGCGACGTCGTCCGCGTTGAACGATGAAAGGTACCCTATGTCATTTCTGGTGTCTCAGACATATAGCCTTTGTAGATGTATGGATGTTTGTGACTCTTTCACGCAAAAACTACTGAACCGATCACCGTGAAATTTTGCATACACGTTGTCTGGAACATCAGATAGGACATAGAGTACCTTTCATCAAGAAAAAAAGGACTATTCCCGAGGGATAAATAAAAAATAAAATACTAACACCTGGCCAAAGTGTTATAACAACACGAGGTCAAGCGTTATATTGCTTTTTTTTTAAATTTTCAACGCGGACGAAGTCGCGACCACCAACTAGTCTAAAAATAAAGTCTAATCGAAAGAAGTCGCGGTCATTGACAAGTAAGTAATAAAGAAAAATGGTTTTATACAACCGACGTCAAATAATCATTCAAAAAGGAACTTTAATATTATTACCTTTTTCAACTCCTCCTCCCACACCAGAATATTTCTCCACTTTGAAAGTAGTTAGATACTGTTTGATTCGTTCGATGAATACATCTGTTTAAATTGGTATACCAAAGGATTCACTCTGACGTGCATCCACGAGCTTGTTCATAGTTTGAAAGGTGATCCCACTATCCGTACTAATACTATTCAACGCGGACGAAGTCGCTATGTTAATATTTAATACATATAATCATGTTTGTAAAGGTAAAACGCAATACTGTAAGTAAAGGTAAAACGCAAAATGTATATATCGTGTTTACTAATTGTTTACTAGTGTTTACTAATCTGAATTTGAAATATTTTTCGGAAGTCCCTATTATGGGGGCCCCTCTTTTGCGGAGGCCCCGGGGCTGTGGCCCCGGTTGCCTTCCCCTAAAACCGGCCCTGAATGTAAAAATTGCTTAAATACTACCTACAATAAGAGGTTTTTTTTTTTGGAACTATGAATTTTTTTAATGATCGTTTTCAATTATTTTGATTATACAGTTATCGGGACAAACCAATCATAACAAATACAAACCTATTTATTTGATAATTGATAATATATCCCGATGATTATATGTGATTATACGTGAATTGTTTTCATATTGTTTGGCGACTACAATTTGGCGACAGATAATAATACTATTTTGCGGACAAAACCTATTATTTAACAAATTCAAAATCAATTAAATTGACAGCTTAAATTATATCAATTTTTTATTCGCTTTTTCATAACCGATTATTAATTTAGAATGTTTTATCCACTTTTGTATCACTGACTTTTTATAATAATCGATTTTCATAGCCAATTATGAAAATGAAAAACTATCATCTTTCCTTAACTAGTTATTTCTGTTTTGGGTTTCATGAATATTTAATTATAAGTTTATGGGTACACTAAGTTGAATACAATGCTCATTTTTATTTATTTATTTATTAAGTTACACCAACAGAAGACACAACAATACAACACAATAATACAGTTTTTACATTCGGTCTTAATGCCTTAATGCTTAAGGCTAAACCAAATTTATATTACATATATTATACATAATATACAGTATAAAGATTCGGTCCCAAACATGTTGGCTGCATTACCTCATTGCATGGCAATGCTACTTAAGGCGCTACTAAGAGCCAATCGGTTGCCAAACCGGATGTTCAGAGGCTATCTACTCTTTCATAAGTCAACATAAATTTCCGAAAAAAATATATGTTTTTTATTGATATTTTATCTATATAAGGTACAAATAATATTGTTCAAACTATTTAACTACTATGTGAAAAAAAAATCTAAAGTGAAGTCGTTTTTGGCTGAAAATTTGCATCTACTTTTAAATGACAAGGAGTATTTACATTATTCTTTTTTTAAAATGTTGGTATGGATTAGACCTATAAAGTGTACATATGATTATTTAAAATAATAATTTTTCAAGCCGCTATCCAAATTTATCTTGTTTTACGTAAACAAAGATTTAGCGGGTCCGTGCGAGGGCGACGGGCGGCAGTATAGCGCTGATAGTCGTACGGGTGGGTTGTGCGTCTCGTCGCTGCGCCGGCTTTAGCCTCTCCCGAATCATTATTGTCATTGAGCGGGTGGTAAACAGATATGACACTGTTTTGAAGTGACATTTTTAATAATTTGTTGGGCATGAATGGACACCTATATTATAATATAGTACATAATTATTGTGATAACTTGATAGGATATTATTTAGTGGTAGTGTGTATCGTTTTTATAATATATGTATATTGAAAATGCCGAACATTAATAAGGTGAAGAAAGCCAGAGCTCTAAAAGCTCAAAAAATGCATGAAGTAATGTAAGTAAATATTTTATTATATGTAATGTTTACTACTTGTATAAATAGATTATTATTATATGTATTTTTTCTGTTCGATTTAGGTCAAGAAAGAAAAAAACTCACGACATTGATAATATTTTAGCAGAATCGAAAAAAAATATATAATAAGTAAGTATGTATGTACATTATATACATGGTGCATACAATATGTGCCATGTTCGTTCGATTGTACAAAAAATATCCAGTTCATCATTTCTTTTGAGAAATAAGAGAGCTCTGACATTGGGACAGACGGATGGACACGTCGAAACTATAATTTTCGTAGTTAGACTATGGACCCCTAATGTTTTTATTATTATTTTTTATAATTTTTCCCATAAAAATACATGTAATCCCAAATTTTCAGCCTTCCTCAAATTTTCCCAAATTGTCACCTATCAATATTTTTTATATGTGATTGAAGACCACACGAAAGTAATCACGGGCAATAGCTACTAAAAAATAAATTATAAGATATGTACATTGAAATTTTTTGACTTTACAGTTGTTTGTTTATTATTTCTATTGTTGAAAATAAAACTATTGTAGGACTTTTTTTGAAAGAATATGGCTTGAACTTACGGAGCGGGCCTTTGACCATTGTCAGTAAAGTACATATTGTTTTTATACTTTTGCAACAACAAAAAAGTGCTAACGGTGTCTTATGTGTCTTCGATTATGTTTTGTTATTATTACTTTTTTACAAAAATATTATTCTTTTACATCAATAATATCCCACATTATTTGCGCTAAAAATGTCTCGTAGCAAAGGTTTACTAGCACAGGTTTATTGAAGTACCTTCTGATAATATTGTAATTTTGTTTTTATTTATAGGTGCACAGAGGCTCAAGAATTTGAAACTGGAGCGAATAATCATTTAGAAAGTAATCCTGAAACCTGCTACAGAGGCGACCCTATCCGCATGTTACGGTTCAAAAAATTTAATGTCGCAATCACATTCTAAGAAATTTGTGCAACAAAATTGAACATTTGAAGACGGATACGAAATACCCTTTGAGTTTCAGAAAATGTATAACTCAAATCAAGATTATGACCTTACTGCCTCACTGGTGGCGGGAAACGTGTGCATAGTATGGATATGGATGGATATAAAACTTTGTAAGCAAGGATCACAATAAATGAATTTAAATTTCTAATTTGTGTTCTTATTTTTAGTTTTTAAATAAGTTTTTTCGATAAATTTATTACATACCTGTCTGTTTTTATTTTGTATGTTACGCGATATCTCCGCTGATTGAGAATCGATAGTAATCATTTTTTTCTTAAAAAATATTTTATAGTCTCGACAACTCCCATTAAAGAACATGCCCTAGAATTATTCAATTTTCCTATTTTCTTTCTATTTTTTAATATCTAATATCAAATTAGCATGGAATCCATAACTATGTTTTTTGATAAAACCGTTCATTACTATCAGCTAAATATGTAGTTGGTTTCAGTAAATATTAGCTGTCTGTAAATCCCCATATGATATAAAACTAGAATTCACTGTAAATAAAATATATTATTAAAATAAATATAATGTATATTATAAATAAAAGTTAATCAGTTTTTTTTTGCTGACGCACCTCAAAAATGCTTTGTGAAGTTAGCCATAATATGTTCAATATCAAATGTTACCACTCTACTTCATTTAGTCTTTGACTCGTTTCACGCGATCTCTAAGTGCGGGTGGTGCGGGGGCTAAATTTTTGCTCTACCTACTCGCTCAATTCCAATTGGCTCTTAACAGCGCCTTAATCTGATGCCCGAGGTAAGCTACTGATAGACATTCTCATTACTAGCATTCTCCTAAATAAACGTACTAGCCATACTAGCATGCTTATTTATTTATTTATGTAAATGAAGTTGGTTTTACTTCATTCAATTCGAATTTCCCGCGTTGTAAACTTCTTAGTAGGGTAGTTGTTTATAATTTTAAAAGCGGCTACCTACAACGCGGGAATAACACGGAGGTATTTTATTGGATTGTAAAACGAGACGTGTGAATAAATAATTAATAATTTAAAGCATTTAAATAAGTACACAATAATATAGAAGTAATAGCTTTTAATGTTGTTTCTCTTTCAGGTAAGATTTATATTAAATTTAGTATGGTGAAATTGTATAAAACAAAAATTGTAAAATTATTTTGTTTAATAAAAAAATGTAATTCCTCTTTCAGAGCAACGCATTTCGGTTTTTATTTCTACATTACAAAATAATACTTATTACATTTATATATTTATTTATATATTTATTTATATATTTATTTATATATTTATTTATATATTTATTTATTTATATATTTATTTATTTATACAAGGCGCCAAGGCCCTTACAAACAAACATGTCCAGACATGCTCGGAAAACCTTCCACCCTCGCCTGAGCATGCTTATTACTAGCAAAGTTGTGACACACGTGCAACTTAGTAGCATTTGCTCATTACTAGCACGTAAGCATGCTAGTAATGAGCATGTCTGTCCGTAGCTGTAATAGCCAACTCTATAATCGCCTATAACGTTTGCGTTTGGGATCCCATGGACCCAGAGATTCGACACCGAAGGGAATGAATATGTATCTCTGTATTTGTCGATAACATAACAAAAATAAATACTACATTATTTAGTAATGTTCTTAATTAATAACTAATTATGATTATTTTTTTTCAATTTCATAGTTTGTTAGGAAAAATTATGCTTAATTGTTTTAATAGGTTATGAAAAATCTAATAAAAAATCTTGTTACGTAGCAGAATATGAATAAAATGTTACCAAAATGGACCAAACCAATCAAAGCCTTATTGATTATTTCGTTTTTAAATTTTTTTTTTTTTTTTAATTTTCAACGGTAAAGTCTGGTGACTCAATTACTAACTTGTGTGGTAGTGTTATATTTCAGAAGGCTTATAAATGTGAAGCACGTCATTGTGGCATCAAATGGCGGCACAACTAAGTTGCACAAGTTGCAACATTATGCAAATTAGCCGACAACAACGAGTGTTAAGACATTGATTAAACTTAGATAAGGGATGTTGTTATTACGTTAACTTAACGTAACATATTCCCACACATTATTGGATTCATGTACAGTTTTATGAAAATTTTGCTTATTTATCCTTACATGTTATGAAAGAAAGTCTATCTGTCAGTATATTATGTTCGCGATGATAAAAAAAAATACTGAACGGATTTTCAGGAGACAGTGTTAAACGAGGAAGGTTTTTTTTATGTATAAATTTGTAGAAAAAAATTGCACCGGAAGCGGCTTTAATTATTTAACCTTATTATTGTAGTAAATTTATTTTAACTTTGTAATTAATTAAATAATTAAATAAAATTAATAAATTAGTTTAATTTACCATTCAGTCTGTCGAGTTTAACATAAAAAAATAGTATTTTATTTATTTCATAATAAAATTCGTTGTATTTCCAATAATGTTCAGAATTTACTAAACTTACCTTAAAATTGAATCTCTGCCTATTAAGAAGGTAATTACACTTTATTAAATTGATATTTTTTTTTTATATTTCATATTTTTCTAATGTTAAGGGTGCCTATACGAAATCCATCAAAAACCAACGTCTTACGGTTCATTTATTAGGTAATCTGTCACTTATGAAAACAAGTTTTTAATTTATATAGGTAAATAAATCCCTTAACTACAGTTTATTAATACTTGAAAATGAAAATTATCTTTTTTACCTCTTCTAATGATCTATTTCCCAAAATCATTTTTGAGGAAACTGCTAAAACACTGTCTGTTTCGGTAATTAGATCTGAATAATTAGAGCATTTTAAAAAACAATAAAAGTACTTGCAGACTGCCTATAAAATATATTTTAATTTGTTGTTGATAAATATTACAAAAAAAGCCTAGAAACTCATTAAAAAAAATTAAATAATTTTTATAAAAACTCATTTGAAATTTGCCTTATTGCAATGACACAAGGCTCAAAATGGCTTCGCTTTTGTATATTGCAAAACTTGGTCCTACTTGATTGGTCTGTTTGTACCAAGCAGATGTACTCCCAACTGTTAGTGGTGTGGGCACAACATGGACATTAGACATTTGACATAAATTCAAATCCTCTCATAACATTCAAATCGCAACGTGATAAATGTATAGGCGTCCTTAATAGAATTAAAATATGTTTATGGCTATAAAGTTTGCATGTGATTATAACAGCACTAAACAGTGAAGTTAGTCAGTCTATCTATACAGTCCGCGATATAAACATTACTGCTGTGATAGCACGAAGACATCGTAACCTCTCGAGGCTTGGTTAATAGTTGGGCCATTAAACAGGCGTTTTAAATAATACATCTTTATAAATGCATGTAAATGTGAAATATGCACCACTTCTATATACAGGTTATTTTCCTCTATATATATTTATATACATTTTAAAAATAATCCTTATAATCCCTCTCTATCCCTCTATTTCGGACCAAGCGCTTTAAAACATCTTTTATAATGCGCACTGCTAATGTTTGGAACTCCTGAGCTCATATAACCCAAATGTTTTCAAAGTTCTCTTGAATAGGCATCTTCTGGGTTGAGAATGAGGTTCGCTCCATTTTAGGCCTCATCCTTGCTACACAGTTGGTTGTTGGTCAAGAGCAAACCCATTTTTTATAAAAAAAAAATTCGTCCACTCCCTTAGCTCAAGCCACGAACTAAATATTATTTTTGATGTTCAGGATAAGTTTTTAAATGTAAATATAAAGTAAGCCAAGTTACTCCGCCAATTTAGTGGCCCAACACGAGGAAAACTTTTCTAATTTATTCATAACACGAAACCCTCGCTTGTAAAGTTGCAAGGAGTTTTTGTTAACAATACAGACGAGCGTTTCAATCGAAAGCTTAAGATCGTTAATGTCGAGCCATTATTTTAAAATCGAGTTTACATCTGATACATTTACATATTTTTATTACAGATTATTTAATTACAGATTATTTAATCAAAATTGGATAATAAATGGGTAAGGCCTATGTCCAGTAGTGGACATCCTATTGGATTTTGGTTAATCAGGAATCACTCCTAAGGTTAAGATAATTACGATAACGAATAAAGCCCTTTAGTAGATTTTTTTATCAATACCAATAAAGTTCTCTACAAAGGAAATTAAATAGAAAATCGGTTCATATCCAATATGGAAAAATCTATTTAAAATTTAAAAAAATATTATTAAATTATTGGAAAGCCCTACCTACATATGTCCAGCAGTTGAAATTATGATTTTTTTAAATTGTTAATTTTATGATGATAATGATGAATATAGCCCATTGGTTGGTTAGATAACTTAAGTAGTATCGATAAAAAGTTCTACAAAGAACAGAAAATAGAAAATCGATTCACATTTGGGCTAATGAAAACTGGAGACGTTTAAATTCAGTATCACAGAAACCTTTTTACAGTATAGTTTAAAATAATTGAAATATGAGATGCAACGTTTTTGACCACAATGGCTTTTATCTGAGCTTATTTTATTGGAACTTTATTCGAAAAAGTATTACAAATGAATTATAAATGACTTGCTCTTTAAAAGGGAACAGCAATGAAAGCTTTTAAAAGTGTATTTTTATAATTTTACAACAGCTTTACTTTTTAACTAACTAATAATGTAATAACAAAATTGAATTCAATTTTTGACATCTTTATAAAATAATAAAATAACAATTATATTACAATTAATTATATACAATTTTCGATTAAATAATCAGCAATTTTGAAATAACTTTTCGTAAAGATATTGCTTTTGAATACACTTTTAAATTTATTTATATGTAAGGCTCTGAAAATAAAATGTCATTCTTAGAACTAGAACGTTCCTTCTTATGGAGAACTTTAGATAATCATCAACGACTCTTAAAATAAATTTGTTTATTGTGGTTAGTAATGTAAGCAGAGTTCATATGGTTCATACTTCTGAGTTTTTATACAAAACTCGGAGGCAGACAGGCGAAGGGATCGCGTGTAAACAAACGAAGCGTAAACACAAAATTAAGTGTGGGATAATGTTAACCATAATAAGAAATGTTCTTTTTTTTTAAAATTGGGTATACTAAACTAGCTTTAATAACCATAATCAAAAACGTAAAAACAGATTTATTTAAGAAAGGTCACATATGTTTATGAATTGATATTTTTTGAAAATGCAATCTATTTTTTTTTTAAATTGAGTCAAGGCAGCGCTTGGTCGCGATCTCACTTGATGTAATGTCCAGATGCGGCCGAAGGTGGCCCACGCTTACCTAGTAAGTGCCCATTTACCTTAGATTTGAGGACCTCGAGGTTTTTAATTTTGAGGAAACACAGACGCAGGCAGTGAGTTCCACTCCCTAGCGGTTCGGACAAAGAAAGGTGGAACTGTAACGCTTCGTTCGTGACCGAGGAACATCAACCACGAAGGGATGAAACCTCTGTCCGCGCCTCGTGGTCCGCAAGTGGAACGGTTTCGGTTGGATTAGATCGTATAGAATGGACGCACTCTCCATAGTGCAGACGATAGAAAATCGATAGACATGCTACTTTTCGGCGATGGTGCAGACTTTTTATTTATTTATTTATTTTATAAAAGATGGGTTTGCTCTTGACCAAAAACCAACTGTGTAGCAAGGATGAGGCCTAAGATGGAGCGAACCTCATTCTCAACCCAGAAGATGCCTATTCACTTAAACTTTGAAAAGATATGGGTTATATAAGCTCAGAAATACAGACGCAGGGAGGGAGTTCCAAACCTTGGCAGTTCGTATTATAAAAGGCTTTGAAGTTGAGACTCAAAAAGGGTGTCGTTGCCAATAAGTTTCTTAGCTCGCCTTTCTAACGAGTCCAGTGCAGCCAATTCATAATGGGCAGACCCATCCCAGAGATGGCAGCAGTACTCCATGTATGGTTTGCTTAGCGTGGTTTGCTTCAATTTTTTAAGTGACTTCAAAAAATAAGGCGGAATAATTGCGTAACAAACATACAAAATTATTGTTATTCATTTTTAAAAAACAAAAGCGTTGAATCAATTTCGATATTTATATGAAACGACCTCTAAAGTGACCTTTCAAACGAAATAAACAATCAGCAAAATAAATTCATAATTGGTGGAGTAATCGCGTAACAAACACACAAATATATATATATATATATTTGTGTGTTTGTTACGCGATTACTATATATATATATATATATATATATATATATAAACAATCGAATTGAGTACTTCCTTCTTTTTTGAAATCTGTTGAAAATACGAAATCATTGTAGTTAAGTTGTAAATAAAATTAAGCATACAAAAATTTGTTCAAACGTTCAACGCCGTTTCAAAGTACGGCGACAGATTCTGTTTATCTAAAAACATAAAAAGACCTATTTATTATGATATTTTCATTTTATTTTTCCCTTTTTCACGTTCAAAAGCATTTCCGCGGCCGCTTTGATGTAATTACCCTCGCAGTTAATTAGGAAAACTGAAACTTGAAAGTGTGTTGTTTAGTCCAAATTTTTTATGGCTTCCGCGTTTTAGGTTTATTACGGTTAGTTCGTTTCGAATGTTCGCCTTTTCAATTTATTGCCAAATAAATTTCAAATTTGGAGTCTACTTTTCATACTGTATTTAATTAACTGCTCAAAGTGAAAGGTTAATAATAATTAAAACGTCGACAAAAGGAGACAAAAGTTTAATCTCTCATTTCATATTTGAGCAATAACCCAAAACTGAAACCCTGGTTAATCCAAATTTTTTTTTTAAGGTGATCAAAATTAAAAAAAAATAAAACACAATTTTTATAATTAAAGTACCTACAGTTAAAGTAAGTTTTTAAAAAAGATAAAAATTTGGCTCAAAAGTATAAAATATTATATTATTATGGTAAAAATATTCGGGACAGATTTTTTTGACAAAATATAGCAGAGACTTCTTAAAAAAGTACTTCATCATCATGACGTGAATGTTGAAGCTATTCTAGCATCTCGATGATTAGTGATAAGTACTACTTATTAAATAAAGAAACAATAACGAAGTGACTTCCCCTTAACAGAGGTGATAAGCATCTTGTTAATGGCCATATTATTATTTATTAATCAATTTAGTAATTTAGGTTAAATTAAAATTGCTCATTAGTCTTACGACTACACTGTATACCTAAAATCAAGTGGACTGTAAGTCTGTCTGTCGACCTTAACATATAAAAATATATATATATATACGTTCCCATCATTATGTGATCAATTTCTCTTGGATCTTGAATAGATTCAAGATTCCGATTTAAATATATCATGAGTGATCAGAAGAGTTCTTTTATCATATTTTCTATCGAAAATTTGCAAATTACAGTCGCGAAATGATGTTTCATTCACCACTTACACGCAGAGTGGTACGTATATAATTCGTACAAAATTTAAAAACATGGAAATACGAAGCCTTATAAAGTAAATTGTCGCCTTCATAACTCGGCACAATTTTAACGCGGGGTCGCCCTCAAAATGCGATATAATAACGAATTTTACTTCGCTCTCTCTTCGACTATACTTTTGTGGTCCAAGTAACAAGTGGCGAAAGGTAATTTAAGTTAACAATTATAAATATGTCTAATTTGAATGAGACAAACTTATTTATTTATTTTTATTTTATTAATCTTTGGGACACAAACAAAAATATATTAAAAAAAAAAAGATAAAAAAAACATATTCCACAAGCGTGTCCAACGATAGATATTACATTTAAGAGAGAACAGAACTTGAACATCAAGACAAGAAAAATAAAATTTTACTACAAAAAATTAAAAACAGTCATTTAACATAAAAAAAAAAGAAACCATTGAATATAATATATTAGAAAAATAATATTATATTTTCATACGCTACTTACAACTCAAGCAAAACTTCAATTGTTGATAATTAAAATAAGTATGTCTTTTTCTTAATATATTAATGTGCATATATGCATAATCTCATGCATTTTCATTACATTAATAAATTCATTACAAAATCATGAAATGTGTGTGAAAACCGTATCAAAGTAATATTACCTTGTTTTACATTAGACTAAGGGCCTCTTTCACCGTGTGTCAAGTAGGCTATCCGCCATTTAAAGTCACCGGTAACCGGGAATGATGGAGCTGATATACTTTTGTTTGTACAGTAAAAGTCCCAAACATTAAAAAGAAAATAATAAAAAAATTGCCTATCGAAAACGATGCAGTAAACCGAGTGCATAATTTAATAAAACATAAAATTATTTCTAAAAGTAACTAATCAACACTTTACTTGTAGTTGGTGAAAGAGACGTAAATTACTTAAATGAGATCGGTTACAAAAACCCCGCTGTTGGACCGTTCGTTGTAGGTACATTTAAAACTAAGCACCCGCTAAGAGTTTAACACTTGAACCGCACCGCAAAGTGGTACTGGCAACTTGTGTAATTTATTCATAGTCGGGTAATGACACTCGATTACTTTAGCGCAAACCCTTTACGTTGAAACGCGGTTAAAAAAGTGATATTTTTTTTATTAAGCGCAAGGAAATTACTTCGTAGAGAGGCTTTAAAAAAGTCCCGTGTCAATTTCGTGTTTAGTAATTAGTGTCGGTGTTGAGGTACGGTTTGGTAACTGTGTAATTATCAAATGCAAATGGTATAATTTCAGATACGTGTGTTCCAGTGATACGACATACATATATATATATATATATATATATATATATATATATATATATATATATATATATATATATAATATATATACATACAATTATTCAATATAATTATACATAATACATACAATATACAATGTGACATAATTACAATACAGTATACAGAATTGTACTTTAAATACTTTAATAAGCCGTTAATTCAGGGTGGTCTGCTGTAAGGAGATATTAGATGTATTTATAAAAAAATTGGGCTCACCGTTGCAGTCCACAGGGTAATCATCTGGAATAGCAGTAGACTGTGCACACTGCTTGCAGAACCTATAGACTTATAAACATATTGGTAATAGGTTATCGATTTATAGGTCTATAGGTCCTTATAGAAGGTTAGGTTAGGTGGAGCTAGAGTACCTATAAATGTTAGATCCTGTGGTATTTATTAAATAGTGTATGAAAGGGTTTATAGTGTATAAAAAAATTCGTTTCTATAATTTAAATATCTTACTAGACTGACCTTTACGTACAAGTAATTTTTTATGAGCAAGTTCGTGTTACCGATTAATAAAATTTATGTTAATCATTCGAATACGTCAAAATATGAATAAATGTAAAATATTGTGTTGCTGCTTTAGTATATTAAATCTCTGATTAAAGTGTCACGCCATCGTCACAGTTTTTAATTATTTTAACTAATCGTTACGAGGTGGCGATAAAAAATTAATGTAGTCTTTTATTTTGTAGGTAAACTTCAAAAGCGATTTCCATTAAGGTGAGAATTTAATAAAATATTAATATAAAAATACTACATTGAGGTTCTAAGTTAAGCATGATTTTTAAATTTTAAATTTTAACAAATGAAGTCTAAAATTTGTACTAATATTATAAATGCGAAAGTATGTTTGGATGTATGGATGTTTGTGACTCTTTCACGCAAAAACTACTGAACCGATCATCATGAAATTTTGCATACACGTTGTCTGGGACACCGGAAAGGACATAGGGTACCTTTCATCGTTCAACGTGGGCGAAGTCGCGGGCACCAGCTAGTATATCATAGAAAACAAATTGGTATCAGAGATTGACAGAGTTTTTTACATACGTACATGTACTTTCTTACGATAACGGATGGCAGACAAGCTAACATTCCTATCGATGATTATGTGATTGTAAAGTCACATTTTTTTTCTTTAATGTATCGACTGAGGATCGGCAAAAGTGCTTATAATTTCACTGAAACACAGAAGCACACGTGCTATTATTTTCCAGTGTTAATATTTATGTAAGGGGGTGGTTATATATATTACTAGCTGTCCCGCACCCGGCTTCGCCCGGGGTGCAATTTTTATTATAAATATTTATTTAATCCAGCTGACAAATTACCTTACACCGCCATCTGTGAGAATCTCATGGAACTTACAGTTGTTTTAAAACATATTTTAAAAGTTATCTGTGACTTCCATAAAATTCTCACAGATTGCGGTGTAAGATAATTTATAACTCTTTCTCATATGATAAACAAATAATTTGCAATAAAAAATACTATAAATTGAGATAAAAACTATCCTATCTTTTTAGTTGGACCAAATTACAATTACATATACATGTAGTTATGAAGTTTTATCAAAATCGGTTCAGTAGTTTAGGAGTCCATCGCTGACACACAACGCGACACGTAAATTATATTATATATAATTATATATAAAGATAAAAAAGTTAACATGGTTTGTGTACGCTTTAAAAACTCGAGAATGGGTAGACCGATTTTCATACGGTTTTCACACATGGAAATATGTATAAATGGTGGTTTTTAAAAATAAAAATTGCACACCGGGCGAAGCCGGAAGCGGGTAGCCAGTATTATAAATAAAAGTTAGCCACATAGATTTCTTACATAAGTAGCAATTAAAATGGAACTACATAGACACTTGACACTTGAATTGAATATTCATAACAAAACATCTGCCGGTTTGTTTATGGAAAAAACAGGTTATTTCAATATGTTTGACCTCGCGTTAGGAAATATCTGTGTGCAACTGACATTTTCCGTATTGAAAGTTACGTAAACACCCTTGTTTATGCTTTATTTGTTGAGAAAAATGACAGATGAACAAACGGACTACACGATTATTATTTGTAATTCTTTTTACCAGATATGACAAAAAGTAAAATTAAGCTTATTATTTAAAAAAATGATAATCTGTTGGAGCAAGGTCCGGGGAGTACGGTGGATGTCTAAGGCTCGAGTTCACCAACAGACGGTTATTTTTAAACAGCTGTTTAAAATTTAAACAGCCGTTTAATAATATTTTGTTGATCACCATCGCTAAACTGCGGGTTAAACGCCCTAAACATCAGATTAATCATTAAGTTAATCAGATCAACAGCTGTTTAAAAATAACCGTCTGTCGGTGAACTCGAGCCTTAGACATTCCAATTGAAGCTCCTCTAATTTGGTAGCCGTCTGTTGTGCAGTGTGTGGTCTAGCGTTGTCCTGAAGCAGCAGTGGCCTAGAGCGATTGACCAGACCAGGTTGTTTAGAAGCTAACTTTTCCATCATGGTTTGCAGTTGCTGACAATAGACATCCGCCGTAATCGTCTGGCCAGATTTAAGAAAGCTGTAGTGAACGACACAGGCACTAGTCCACCAAACGCTCACAAGTAATTTTTTTGAGTCAATTTTCGCTTGGGGCAATATTTGGCTGGTTCGCCAGGGTTCAGCCATTGCGATGAGCGTTTCCGATTATCGTACAGGATCCACTTTTCATCACAGGCAATGATTCGATTTATAACCGCGCGTATGTCGGTTTGCTGCACTCAATTCATGAGGTACCCACCTTTCAAGCTTTTTCACCTTCCCAATTTGCTTCAAGTGGATAAAAACAGTTTTATCACTAACACCGCAGCCTGCAGCTAACTCGGACGTTTCGGCCGCAGCAACTTTGGTCTCCGGCCGTTCACGGGGCTTGTTCTGCAGGTCGAAATTTCCAGAACGAAAACGTTGGAACCAAAAACGCACTGTGTTTTCTTTTGCAACACCGCCGCCATACACATCATTAATCCTTCGAGCCGTTTCTGCAGCACTGGTGCCACGATAGAACTCGTACTCGTAAATGACGCGATATTTCAAGTTTTTCATTTTGTAAACTGAGTGACACAAAGAAAAAACCAAAAGAAGAAAAAACAAATGAATTACGGTTTTCAAAACACAAAAGCATAAGTAAACAGCTGTATAAATTTGAAATTAGAATTCCTAACCAAAGAGGAGATATTTGAGATCAAAGTGGCCAGTACGACAAAACGCCAATTTCATATGTAAGGACCTAATATTTATTATTTTATATAAGAACACTGCGTCAATATAAGATCGCCTATCCTTTAAAGAATGCATTTTGTGTCTTGAAGCGCTTGTTTTATAGTCAGTGAATATATTTCCTGTTATATAATCTATAATGATTTTAAGAATTTATTATTTATTATTCTTTTGAATCGTATTTGTTGGAGTAGGTAGTGTGCAATATTATTTTGTAAATAATTATAAAAATAAGATGCATTACTTTAATTACACCCATAAATTTCGTATTTAAAAACAATTTGAAAGGATTACGGGCATCATCCGATCAGTCGTACGAAGCGGTTTTAGGGAAAAAAATTACATAAATGATTTTCTAAAATTGCGCAATTATTCAATAAAAATCAGATATATGACTACATGTGTCAATTTATACTCTACTCTTTATCATCATTAAAATAAACCAAAAAAAAAATAACAACAATAAATCTCCCCAAAAACTATCTAAAACTGTACAAATAAATCCGTCAATCGGACAGCGTTTTGTAATTTATAGTTTGATAAAAAATGCGCTCTCACATTTATATATTTCGTGATATAACTAAAAGAATTACACTATTAATGTTACATTTACGAGCAATAATATCACGTTTTATTATATTAATAAATTAATTAATTGTTTCAAATTAATTATCCAACATTGTTGTTAAAATTTAATGAAAATATTCTCATTTACTATAATAATTGTAAGTAAAGTCGGGGTATGAAAAGGTTATCGTCACCTTAAAGACATTTGCTAGCACCAAGGCAATTATTATTAGACAACACGTTTGGTCTAATGGCTAGTAACCCTAGCTGTTAACCAAACGGTCGCGGTTTCGAATCCCACTAGGGGCGAATGTTTATGTGTTAACATTTTACCTATGCACCTGAGTCATGGATGTTTTCTATTTATAATATGTAAGTATTTACAAAAAAAAAGTAATCTATGTATTATATCAACTGTCTGGTATCCATAATACAAGCATTAGTTGCTTACTGTGGAACTAGATGGTGCTTTGTAGAATGTGTGAAGATATTTATATTTTAAGCCAAAATTTCATTTCAACCTTCTGTCAGTTGTCTGTCTGTTTTTAAATTGGCTTTAAATTTAATTGGTCAACTTTCAAAGTTGGCTCTAGTATGGTTCTGATAAATAGGGACAGAGCACAGAGTTCTGCAGTTATTTGGGCAGCCCATTTGGTGGCAGTAACCACCGTGACGCTATTTATATTTCGGTGAGTGAGTAAGGAGGCATCTCTTATTCAAGATGTTAGCCACATACTATCAAGTGGAAAGTAAGCCTGTCTGCCAACGTTTACATATAAAAACTAATATTTAATTTAGCACTAACACTTAAATAAGTATAAAATAACTACAAAGACATAATAGCTAAATATGCACAGACTAGACACCTTTAATTTTCGGTCGGTTTTAGAATTTTTAAATTAAGTTAGGCTGTGGATTTTTCTTACGAAGTTTGAGTTCGTTTCGATTCTTTATGCCTATCTCACTTAAATATTTCGTAAGACTAACAATACTAATCGTAGATTCAGTTCATTTTTCTATTCTAGTGTAGGTAAGTATGTCCAACAATTTAGTAGTCGACATTCTTTTCTGTAACATCCCCGCAAAATTTCGCATGAGTTATGACGCAATGCGGCTGATAAGTCGACCCAAGTCCCTCTAACTTATTATATTGTATTTACGCTGCTTCGAGAGTAAAATTTATGTTGTTTGAATATGAGCAGAGTAGACACTGGCAAGTCTGTATTTCCGAGCTCATATAACCTTTTCAAAGATCGAGTGAATAGGCATCCGTCTTAGGCCTCATCCTTGCTATACAGTTGGTTGTTGGCCAAGAGCAAACCCATCTTTAATTTAAAAAAAAGTTCTTGTTATAATAACACCTTGTAGTTAAACTCTGAATGGTGACAGAATGTATTATGTTTGTCTTGAACACGTTATGGAAAAAATTAAGCATACATGCTATTTGGAAAGGTCGTATACATTAGGACAGAGCAAGAGAAAAGACTATTATGACTAAATTGGTTTACTGCATATGTTAATATTATTTATAATACAATTCAATAGGATTTGCAATTTTGATGGATAAATAAAATATAAAAGTACCATGTATATTCCATACCTACATCACATGCCAAAAGATAATTTAAAATAAAAAATAAAAAGCTGTTCTTGAAAATAATTTGTTAAGAAAAAAAAAAAGATAAATATCTAGTCACAAAAAAAAATTCATATAAGTAATTTATATACTTTGGTGAAGTTTATTCCTTTTGTAAGATGGAGGTTCTATGGAATTTAGTATAATAGGCGCTGATCATCGAATATTTCAATAACCTGTTAACGAAGGCGCTTCTGTTCGCGTGGTAGTTGAAAGAATCACATCTTATCTTTTTATCTCGGACGTCGCAGTCTTGTGCTACACCAAAAGCTATGACACTAATATTATAAAGAAAAAAAGTTTAAATTTTTTTTTGTACTATGTTGGATAAACTCAAAATCTCAAAATATACTTACATCGGAAAGTTAAGGCGTGAAATGTAACAAACAGCAGATAGACATACAGAGTTACTTTCACATTTATAATATTAAAAGTTAAATAGTTAAAGTAGTTAAAAGTTAAAGGGCCACTTTCACCATGTGTCAAATAGGCTAACCGCAATTTAAAGTCACCGGTTACCGGGAAATATGGAAATGATATACCTTTGTTTGTACGGTAAAAGTCCCAAACATTAAAAAGAAAATAATTTAAAAAATATCCGCCTATCGAAGGATGCAATAAACCGAGTGCATAATTTAATAAAACATAAAATTATTTCTACAAGTAACTAATCAACACTTTACTTGGTGAAAGAGGCTCTTAATGTATTATATTTTATATATATAATGATGACTTGTGGCTAAAATCTAAAAGTAACTAATCAACGCATTACTTGTAATTGGTGAAAGAGGCCCAAAGCGAAAATATAAAAAATCTTAAGCTCTTAACTTGCACTGTAGAACAAGCCTTTTACTTAACCGTACCAATCGTCGTGTGTGATCCCATATGATAGTTTATTCGTTGTCAGTGAATAGTACGTGCTGACCTTATCTCTCGGATAAGTTGCATAGAAATATAACATGTTTCAGATAAGAATAACGTTGCCGCTTTTCTCTTTAAACAGTGATGGACAACTCGATTCTTACGTAGGCGTTAGGGATTGGCTTTTTATGAAATTTGGACTTTTATATGAGTTGGACGTTTTCGTAAAATAATGGGTAAACTGTAGTTGACATGGGACACCCGATTATAGAGGCGGCCCTTCGGTGATATGGGTAGTTTATGGGTTAGTTTTACGATTAGTCAAGCCCTCGGAGAGTACATAGAGATATTTTATTATATGTACAATAAATATTATTTAAGACCACACTATTATTTTTATATATATATACACATTGTATATTATATACCGAAGAAATATAAAATATATACACATGGTATATATTTTAATCTAAGTATATATATTACCTAAGTGAGTCACGTGTTTTTTAGTCAAGTCTGAGATAAAATTCAATGCGTTTTGATCAAAATACTATAAAACATTTGCGTCTAAACTACTTTAAAGCAAAGTAATTTGATGCGATGTTACAAATAACATAGTATGTTTAAAATACATAAAAAATTAATAGAGAAACATTTTTTGCATTAATGTTTTTGTGTTAAGAAGTAACAGACAGCCTTTTTTTTAGGAGGAGAGGATGAAGTTTACGCACTATCCCTCTAATCTGTACTAATATTATAAATGCGAAAGTATGTTTGGATGTATGGATGTTTGTAACTCTTTCACGCAAAAACTACTGAACCGATCATCATGAAATTTTGCATACACGTTGTCTGGGACACCAGAAAGGACACATAGGGTACCTTTCATCGTTTAACGCGGACGAAGTCGCGAGCACCAACTAGTATAGAATAAATGGTAAGATGGAAGTAGCACATTTCCACTTACTCATGCAACAAATGTGTCTTTTGGTGTGTGAGTAAGATATATTACACTGTGATCATATTTTGAGAGGACTTGAAAGAAATTAGTGACATTTTTAACTTGAACACATGTACGAGTAAAGTCCGATAAGTCAGCTTACCATCCGATTGGTTTGAATTTGTGAACTTAAAGATAACTTTTTGCTTTTTTACCATAAAAAAAAAAACCATTTCACGC
The DNA here is from genome assembly GCA_944738685.1 of Synanthedon myopaeformis. NCBI lineage: Eukaryota > Metazoa > Arthropoda > Insecta > Lepidoptera > Sesiidae > Synanthedon > Synanthedon myopaeformis. Next base: position 607,819 of record OX122930.1, read on the forward strand.
TCATTGACGTAGTTCAGATATTTTCACCCCCACAATATAATATAATAACAACATCCGCGTTTGTGGCGTTCCGTTAAAATTTGCATTGCGTATGAGATGCCATTGCCACGGCGAAGTGGCAATATATCAAACGAAACGTTTAATATATTATTATGGAATCCACGTGAATATTTATGAAACCTAGAACTATATGTAAAGCAATTTTTATTACTTTTTTGGCTTCCTTTTTAATGTTCTTACCCTGTTAGGGTTCTGACAGAAATAGAACCTTATTTTCAAAAAGTAATTAGTGAAATATTACAAATTTTTTTTTAAGTTAAGGTCGACAGACAGGCTGACGGGTGGCAACCGTCGCCTATAACACAAGCAACGCCACATGTGCTCTAAGTGGGAATAAGCTCTACATTTTAAGATACAAAAGAAGATCAGCATACTTAACTTAAACTTACTTAACTTAACTTTAAGTTACTTTTACTTAATTTAACTTAAATTACTTTAAGTTAACTTGAGTGGTCGCGCTGTGGATGGGTGATCACAATTCTTTGGATACGCAATACTATTGGATAGGTGATAAGGTTTTCACTAATGGAAAGAGCGATAAACGAAGAAACTTGTTAACAAAAAAATAAAACCGCCAAAAAAACTAAAGAGCAAAAAATAATAAACCTTTTTTATTTAACCTTAATAACTAAGTTCTTAAACTAACTAATATAAGTATACCTAAGTAATTTTGAGTCGGCGCCAAACAATCAATGAAATAAATAAATAATTTGCAGAAAAAAATTTGCATCCGTGCGAAACTTGGTTCTATTCCCTAGTTCTTATTCTAATTATGAAATCAAAGATGTGCGAGTTGCCTATCGAATACTATATTTAATATTAAGCTGGTGCCCGCGACTTCGTCCGCGTTGAACGATGAAAGGTACCCTATGTCCTTTCTGGTGTCCCAGACAACGTGTATGCAAAATTTCACGATGATCGGTTCAGTAGTTTTTGCGTGAAAGAGTTACAAACATCTATACATCCAAACATACTTACGCATTTATAATATTAGTACGGATTTTTATTTTCTTATTAAAAATAGCTTTTTCATGTAGTTCTTTACTTTATTATAAAATTGTACAAAATAAACTATCTAATAAATAAATAAATAAACGTATATCTTTGTAAATATTTTAAACAGGCTTTACACAATTTACAACGTTTAGAGATATTAAACCTTAAATATCCCGCATACCAGGCACCTCTCGAATACAGCTCTCAATGACTACCCTTCAAAAACTCCCGACCCGGTAACCTTCGTAATAAATGGCTCGACAAGCAGGAATTCTACATAAAAATGACTTCATTAAAGGCAGACGCAAAGCGACAATTGAAATTTGTAACCAACAACATACCTACCACACGTATGTTTGAGTACGTTTCGTCGTTCTAACAATAAAATTATACTAGTTAATAAACATATAATACTAAAATAGCGGACGTAATATTATCTAATATTTAATATAATATTATAAATGCGAAAGTATGTTTGGATGTTTGTAACTCTTTCACGCAAAAACTACTGAACCGATCACCATGAAATTTTGCATACACGTTGTCTGGGTCACCAGAAAGCACATAGGGTACCTTTCATCGTTCAACGCAGACAAAGTCTCGGGCACCAGCTATTTATCTAATAAGTATAAAAAGAGAATTTGTATTTTTGTATATTTGTAATGAATAAACTCAAAAACTACTGGGTCGATTTTAAAAATTCTTTCACCTATAAAAAGCTGTATTATCAGCGAGTAATATAGGCTATATTTTATAAAGATACGTAAACTAAGTCTGGTGCAACAGCTAGTTTTTATATAAAGGTCTGCGAGGGGCAAATGGTTGGCTGACGTCAACAAGAGATAAGGATGTTATAAGCTCTGACATCCCTCACTCACTCAACGAAACAAAAAAATAATAATATCCCACTTAAAGAAAGAATTTGTTTCTAAATATTGAGACATGATACTCGTAGTAGCGTTTACGCTGTGACGCCCCGCAAAGTACTGTGTTCACGAGTAGGAATATGCGTTTTCCGCCCTATTCGCTTCCGCTCCCGCCGCCGCTCCCACTGTGTTTATACACTTATCGTTACCTATTCGAATGTTTAAGTGTTAAGCCTCCATAAGATACGAATATATCAATTCTTTGTACTCAATTGTATTTTTTATTTCTAGTAAAACTTAAGTATGTACTATAGACTCATACCATTTTCTTGGCACCATACCGTACGGTGGCCTCGGAATATTTAATCATTTATTTGTTTATATATTAGAGATCATATAAATCACTATAATATAATATAATTTTCATCTAACTAGGAAATAGGTGAGATTAATTTGTGGCAGCTGTGTGTACTTACGTTTTGCGACGAAGACATTTTGCTACCAAGTCATTTTAAGATCTAGTCTATTAAAGATGCTATAACCACTATAACTTTGATAACTAGTCCTTTCGCTACTAAGTCATTGAAAGATATAGGTTTTCTGCAGAGCTGATCATAATTATTGAGATTCAGTTTTTATGCTGATTAGGTCATTATGATACTAACCCCTAGAATCAATCTTTACAAGTATATAATACTAATGCTATAGTGTAACTAAATTTAAATAAAACTTATATTTCTTTAACATTAATATAAATATCTAATCCTACTATAACAACATTCATTTTACTAACTCACAAATATTATATTTTATTATAATAGTAAAATTCTATAGATGACATAAAATAAATTGTGTCCCATTTTTGCTTTCAGTAATAAGTTAAATAAAAACTGGTGAATTGTTTATTTCACCCATTATTTATATAAATATATAGCACATGTTTACATTATATAGGTAGTAATGTATAATCTATATATTAGGTGAATCTAAATAAGAAAATTTAAATCTGGATTTCTTGTCCAAAATATCAAAGTTAACATTCGTATCTATCCGATTGGTTTCAATTGCGAAACAATTTTAGCTCTTACACAGTACACGTTACGTTTCTATTTGCCTTATTTTTTTTAAAGGAACCATCCGAGCTAATGTTGTTGAATAAAAGAAGAGAAAATATTCAGAGTGGCGTCTAACCTTTCCAAAGTAACGCACGAGTTTCACTTGCCCTATAATATCGTCAGGTGTAATCTCGAATTTTCCCGTTACAACAACAGATTTACTTAGTACATTTTCTCTGCTCTTTCAACGGTCGTAATATAGAAAAAAAAACAGTAGGAGAACTCGATCTAGTGAAGTATATGAAGCTATTATTAATTCACACGAAAATCTTTTATCGTGACGCCAATCTTTTGTAGATGTTCTAATGTTTGTGAACGTATTATCTATATAAAAGAAGTATAGTATAGAAAAAGTTGAATCATTCTCGCAAAAAAAGCATAAGTTGATGTTATGTTCTGTTTGTCTATCTATCGTCTAATATTCATCAAATTATGAATGGTAAATATTGATATGAAATTATCTAATGTTGCTAATACTAACATTAGAACAGATATAATTAGAATAGTTTATTCAAAATTATATTCTAAAATGATTTTTAAAATAGCATTTTATACTATTATTACTTAAATATGCGAATGGAATACATAGACTCACCGCCTTTTTAATTTTTCAACATCCCATATAAAAGAACAAATCAGATATTATCAAACAGTATTCAAACAGAATGAGTCATACAATTTTATTTACTAGTTAATTATCTAACAACTAATGAGTATGGAGAAATAAACATAATAATATAATTTGCATGAGAAATTAAGCAATAGTCGATCGATGATGAGGCCTACTAATCAATCAATTGTCTTTAGCGAAAAAAAAATTGCATGTTTTCACACATTCCACACAGCACCATCTAGTTCCACAGTAAGCAACTAATGCTTGTATTGTGGATACCAGACAGTTGATATAATACATAGATTACTTTTTTTTGTAAATACATACATATTATAAATAAAAAACATCCATGACTCAGGTACAAAGGTAAAATGTTAACACATAAACATTTGCCCCTAGCGGGATTCGAACCCGCGACCGTTTAGTTAACAGCTAGGTTTACTAGCCACTAGTCCAAACGGGTCGTCATATATATTAACATACATACTGCCTACTACTTGTACTGTGACTGAGTCCGGACGGAACCCCAGCAAAACCGTAAAAAGAGTTATAAATGTGAATCGCTGAAGTTTCCAGAGCATATCTGCGGCGACGAATAAAAATTTCTGTTTAAAAGCCCCACTGAACTAAATTACTACTTTTGCTTCGAACTTCTCGCGAATATTGGCAGTCTCCGCTGTTTTTCTTCCTGTAGGTAATCAAACTAATTTTTCATACGATTGCCTTTGTGATTGGATGCAGTCAATTAAAGAGAGATGGAATTTTTAATTCCGTTCCCATCGACACTGGATCATTAGTCGGAAACTTTTAAGTGTCCGAGCTATATTAAATACCAAAACCAAAAAACAAAACGAGTTATCTAGAATCCGTACTAATTCGTACTAATATAAATGCGAAAGTATGTTTGGATGTATGGATGTTTGTAACTCTTTCACGCAAAAACTACTGAACCGATCACCATGAAATTTTGCATACACGTTGTCTGAGACACCAGAAAGGACATAGGGTACCAGAAGTCGCGGGCACCAGCTAGTATTTTCTATATTTGTGTTAAAATGAATTTAAAAAAAAAGCCACCAATACAGGATATTGATTTTTTAATACTAATAGACATATTTTTTTTTTGTAAATTTCTCTCCAATATATTTTTTTATAATTATGTATGCAATTCAAAGCTTTCAAAGTTTGAACTTTCAAAAAATGCGCCAACCAAAATAGGATCAATAGTTTATTAAGTAATATACCATTAGTAAGAAATACGAATATTTCTATTCTAGTAAAAAACTCGGTTTCTCATGACGACCACGCTACCCGAACAAAACGTCTCCTCTGTACTATTAATAATCCGATTTTGTGTACAAAAATATCATGTTTATAGCAAATAAAAGTCGGCTAAACTAAAATACTATAATAATCTTCCGACAATCACATTATCGTTCGGTTCATAAGTTAAGCATTTGATGTATTATTATCTGCCTGCTTGGTTTGGGTTGCGCACACTTAAAACCATATTAATAACATTTACTCGGGATTATTATGTTGACAGTTCAAAGGTATTATCAATATTATTAACAAATATTTATAAAAAGTTCAAAACTCATAGTCGATGTTGAAGATAAGCACACGAATGTCTATAAACAGAATCATGTATGTATGCAAAATGTTTTCATTCTTAGCGAGAATTCTATTTAAACCTTGGAAATGTTCGGAGCTTGCAATTGAAGACAATTTCTAGCCTTTTAAATAAAGCCTATTTCCAGGAACAAAGCTTAATTTATATGTATTACTAGCTGGTGATCGCGACTTCGTCCGCGTTGAAAATTTAAAAAAAATGCAATATAACGCTTGACCTCGTGTTGCTATAACACTTTGGCCAGGCGTTAGTTTTTTATTTTTTATTTATCCCTCGGTAATAGTCCTTTTTCCTGAATGAAAGGTACCCTATGTCCTTTCTGATGTCACAGACAACGTGTATGCAAAATTTCATGGTGATTGATTCAGTAGTTTTTGCGTGAAAGAGTTACAAACATCCAAACATACTTTCGCATTTATAATATTATTAGTAAGATTATACAATTTAAAATTAATACGTTATGGTAACTCGAGAAAAGCTTAAAAAATCTTGTAATTACCGCTAAAGTGCTGATCGTAGGCCTAAGCCTTTATCGACAGTTGGAGTGGATCGTTGAATATTATCTCTGTCAGCATCTTATAAAATTTATTCAAAAGTGAGCCTTTTGCTGTTGACCTTGTGACTAGTGCTTTTGCTATAGAGGCGCTAGTATCTGGATGCGGCCTTAATAGTGATCACATGATAAATCCAGACATCGATAGTGATTTAAAGGACGCCTTTCGAATGAGTATCAATGAATCTCTTAATAATATGATTGCTTCTTCTGTTCTTAAAATAAAAATCAAAATATTTACTAATCAAATAGATTACCCCAATAAAGGTTTTTAATTGAAATTATTAATTTAAATTATACAACGGTTTCGAACAAAAAAAAACCAACATGATCACGATCTTGAGAAGAAACCTCGAAAGGAGATACAATTCTTTTAGTAATTTTTAAAATAAGTATTAATATTAAAATATATACAATACTATACTAAACATATTATGAGCTCAGAATCACTTAAATCCAAGCTTCATTAAATAATCAGCGAGTTTGGTTTTTTTGATACTAATTACAGACTATTGATTAGACTCAGGTTATTATTTATATTTTTCAAATATATATTTCAAAACTGTCAGAGAAGATGTATATATATATACTGAACCATCGACTTTAGTCTTAACCTGCTCATTCTTTTACATGGAACACATGCGTGACGAACTCCAATAAGCCTTTCTTTCATGTCTGCTGGATGTATGTAGAACGTTAGAACCTAACCGTTGGAACCTAAACTTTATTGCGAAAGCAATAAAGTATGTTAGAGAATGACATATTGTTTCTTTTAAATAACAACCACATGTGCTACTTGGGTAAGTATATTATCGCGAACCATTTTTGGCTTCACATGCCAATAAAAGCACTGTTTTATTAGTTACAGACATAATTTCATTAAAATAATCAATGATCCAATAAGAATTTGGCTTAATTTAAAAGGTGACAGAAATGACTGAGTGTTCACTTGATGGTAAGTGATGAAGACACCAGCTAGTAGCCAATAATAAAATCACTATAAATAAAATAACATTAATCAAGTTAAATTGATCCTTTTGTAGGTATAAAACAGTAGCTATTTATCAATTTTAAAAAAAATGTTTCTGTTGAGTTTTCATATTGAATACCCTTAATTATTAATTATTCTCCATAAGTAGTCAAATAGTTCATCATTTTAAAACACAATTTCCAATTTAAAAGTAAAGTTCATTAAAATATTTCACCAAAATAAAAAATGAAAAAATGCTCTCCTTCGACCAGCTTGTTAACCTTTTTTTAACGTAGTTACCATAAAGCCGTGTGTTGCCATGTATAAAAAGATTGTTATAATTCATTAAACACCGTGCCGCTGTCAGCGATCGTGTTGCCAGATGATTTAAATACGTTCAGGTTCCTATAACGTTTGTATAATTGTTTCGAAGACTTTGTGAGGCTTTGTTTTTTTTTAAAAAAACTTGGCAGGGGTCCTGTGCATGTTTATGAGGAAAAAATTAAGGCTTTTAAACATGGATTTTTAAACGTTTTTTTACTTTTAAGTTTAGTTCGCTTGTATAATTTTTGAGTCTTGCTAGTTTCAAGCTCTGCTTAAATGGCTCGTACCACAATTTTTTTAATTTTGCAATTTTTTTAATTTTGCAATTTTTTTAATTTTGCAATTTTTCAAAATTTTGCAATTTTTCAAAATATTGCAATTTTTCAAAATTTTGCAATTTATCAAAATTTTTCAATTTTTCAAAATATTGCAATTTATCAAAATTTTTCAATTTATCAAAATTTTGCAAAAAATTACTTAATGCTTACAAATATTTAACATACGGATAAATCCATAAAAGTGGAGTAATAAAATATACGCATAACGAATTCAATGTTAATAAATCACTTAAAAGTATAAGAAATAGTTAATATTAACAATTCTCAAAAGTTAAACATAACGAATAAGGAGGAAATTAATCTTGTAAACATATTAGGTACCTAAACATTCCAAAAACTATTATTCGCTTATATAACATTTTCAGGCATTCCTAAAGAATAAAAGTATTTACAAACTAAAATTTTTTATAATTTTAAAAAAAGCGCATTGATACATACTCAAAATTTGTTAACTTTAAATAAGTAGGTACTAAATAATACAGCTACATACATATTTAAAAAGAGTATTTTACTTTTTAATGTTACACATAATTTAGAGCGAACAAAGGAATGTGTGTCGTTGATATAATTTAATATCTCTTACGACATCTACGTTATAATTAGTGACGTGCCCCGTGTTATTTCCATTGTTATCGAAAACGTATTAAATATACATATTTAAATTTGCTTCTTTTGTGTATGTGGAAAAGATATGACTGAGACTTCTTTAAATGTAAGTGTCTGGTATAAATCTAAATGTGGTAATCCTAATATATCAACGTATTACAAATTTAGAGTTCAGGGCTAGGTATCATCATTATTATCCAGGATAATATCGAGTGTGAATTCAACACGGAACAACAATTCTACAATATGGAATAATAAGATCTATTTAGAATTCGAATGCATTGCTATCGATACTATTATAGTCGATAAAAAGATCAGTATCCTCATCACTATCCCGTTTGGGTCCGCCCACGTTTTAGTTTTGATTGATCATTAGTGTTCACAACATTGTTTACATTGAACCGATATCGTATATCGATATAAACCCTCTCACCAAAACAGCTTCAATAGGTGGCCATTACGTCCAAAGCTATTAAATGAAATTTTTTTTAGTTATGATTAACATATTTTTGGTTTTCATTTTTATTGATTAAAAAAACAGTTTATTTATATTACAATTAAGCCAATAATTTTCATGTAACTTGGTTTTGGAATAGTAATGGGCAAAAAACGTTACCTAGAGACACTACCACATTTAATGTTTAATTAAAACATTACTTGTGTTGTTTTTAAGTTATATTTTAAATTTTATTAACGATTATTCATTATTATACAATATTATAATATGCAAATAAAAGATTTTATAATAAAAATGATAGCATAATTTAATTTTAACATTTTATTGCAATGAGCCTTCGATCAAAAGCTTTATATAGTTAATTAATTTTTATACGATTAAAATACTTTTCTGTTAACAATAACGTGCTTATTAATTGTTTAAAAAATATAGAGATATAATCTTAACTTTTAGTAATAGAGAGAGCTGTGCTGATACCTTAATTTGTGTCAAAAATAAACTCCTCACTAAGAAAGAATATAATATTTTTTGAAAAGTCAACTAATAAATCTCATGTATATTATTTAGTATAAAAACTAATAACTAATACACACCTGGCTTATCCAAATCACTTAGGAAATCCTCGGTGTCAGTATAGGCTGTGGTCCTGCCCAATGCAGCTAGAACCATTAAGTAGGCCCACGCGGCACCCGAACTGGGCCCGATCCTCTTCATCTTAAATCACTTTTTCATTATCATATCACTCACACTTCACCATATATTAACACTAAACTCCATTTTGTTACCTGTAACAAAAAAAAAAAACAATTTGTTAATCTATACTAACAAGATTTGTATGTTTATAATGAACTAGCTGGATCCCCCCTTGCCTATACGAATAGGATATAGGACATAGTAGTTTAAAATGGTATTCTTCAGAAGTAAATATATATGGAACTAGATGGTGCCCGCGACTTCGTCCGCGTTGAACGATGAAAGGTACCCTATGTCCTTTCTGGTGTCCCAGACAACGTGTATGCAAAATTTCATGGTGATCGGTTCAGTAGTTTTTGCGTGAAAGAGTTACAAACATCCATATATCCAAACATACTTTCGCATTTATAATATTAGTACGGATAAACTCAAAAAATACTGGACCGATTTTGAAAATTCTTTCACCTATAGAAAGCTACATTATCAGCGAGTAACATGAGCTACATTTTATAAAGTTATGCGGGCGAAGTCGCGTGAAACGGCTAGTCTGTTTATAAAAAAAGTATTCATCGGAACAAATTCCAAAAATATTGAATCCAAAGCAAACAGATATGTGATGTTCTAAACGTCAACAAGCCACGGCTCGAAACTGATTGAATTTTCACATGTGTTAAAAACAAATATGTTAAAAAGTTTACACCTCGAATTTGACAAAAAACAGTAATTTGTGTTACAAAATTTGTCGTAACACTCGTAACTGTCGACACCTGGCTCCAGTTTCGTCATGAATACATGTTGTTATAATTTCATTTATTTTACTTCGTTCCGTCCGTTTATTTGTACGTGATATGTGCTTGTGTAAGTTTTAGCAGATTTATTATAATATGTATTCATTCAGTTACAAATCTTTTCAAAGTTCGAATGAATAGGCATCTTCTGGGTTGAGAATGAGGTTTGCTCCATCTTAGGCCTCATCCTTGCTACACAGTTGATTGTTGGTCAAGAGCAAACCGTCTTTTATAAAAAAAAAATCAGATTCATTCGGTTCATTCATGACACGTTTGGTCTAGTGGCTAGTAACCCTAGCTGTCAACCAAACGGTCGCGGGTTCGAATCCCGCTAGGGGGCAATTGTTTATGTATTAACATTTTACCTTTGCACTTGAGTCATTGATGTTTTTATTTATAATATGTATGTATTTACAAAAAAAAGTAATCTATATAGTATATCAACTGTCTGGTATCCATAATACAAGCATTAGTTGCTTAATGTGGAACTAGATGGTGCTGTGTGGAATGTGTGAAGATATTTATTTATTTATTTATTCGGTGGTGTTTAGTTTTCAACTAAATTCTATTTTATGACAAAGTATGTTGTCTTGCTCGCAAGCTGTCTCATTCTCTCTCCTTACACATTTAACACGGCGCATACACGTCTCTCACAAATATAGTAAGTTTAATTGTATTTAGATTAAGTTACAGTGAATAAAGTGTCAAGATATGAAAATCCTTTATTTATGTGATATTCAGCCCTATAGATAAAGAAAAACGTACAGGTGGTATGATATTGAAAGGATCAGTTGAACGAACGCGTTCGCCAAGAGAGGTTGTTATCGTATGTCCGCACATCTTATAGTTGGAATTATTAGTTCTGATATATCGGTAGGACGATAAAAGTATTTAAAGTGGTTTAATTAATGTACCCGGGGAGGGTGTTAACATAATGTATTAAGGAAATTTAATACCGAGTCGAAACGGTTCTTTACCTGTTATTTTCAAAATTAATTGTGTATAATTTATTCAACGTCAAAATTGGCTTTAACATTTGAAACATTTTACGAAATATAGAACTTCGAAGCTTTCATTAATCAGTAAAAGCCATATGTGTTAACAACTAAGGCACGTTTTTCATTGAAATCTATTTCGACAACGGGTAATAGTATTTTCATAAATAACCAAGACAGAGTTCAAAAGCGGGCTATAATACAATAAAACCTTGTCAATCGCTAATGAAAAAGGTTTCAAAGAAAGATTTATTGAATATAAAAATCAAGTATATAATAATAACATATTAAATGTAATTGACTTATGTAATTAAGTTTATTAAAGTTAACCTTTTATTATTAATAGCAAAAACATTTTTTCTTTTAGTTCTGTTAAGCATTCTATTAGTTTCTATTAGATTCTATTAGGTAAACAGGACATTAGTTATCTTCACAGCTTAGTCGTCAGCGTCATAGACAAGCAAGTTATGTTTTTTATCACATTTTTTCCAGTGATCTTTATTATATTTAAAAAAAAAAAAAAAAAATGCATTTGAAAGCTCAATTTTTGAGAAAGATTATATAGGTTACTAACATAAACTACGATCCACGGGAGTCGTATGAAAAAATAAATAAATCAGAAAACACAGATTTATAATCAAAAAGTAGCGGGGAGTTCAGAATTCTGTTGCTCCAGAACATTACCAGGAGGTAAGACAGAAAGACTTATTATATCTTTGCTTATTGAGAGAATCTCATAAATGAAACTACAGAAAAAAATCGCGTTATATTAAAAATTAATCGGTGAAACAATGCCAAAGAACTGACCAATAAAATATAGGAGAGTTTCTATAAAAAAGCAGTTCGAAATTCAAACCGAACGGCCATTACGAGTGAAATTTCTTATATGTTGTCTGCCAAGGTTTGGAACTCCCTCCCTGCGTCTGTATTTCCGAGCTCATATAACCCAAATCTTTTCAAAGTTCTCATGAATAGGCATCTTCTGGGTTGAGAATGAGGTTCGCTCCATCTTGGGCCTCATCCTTGCTACACAGTTGGTTGTTGGTCAAGAGCAAACCCATCTTTTATAAAAAAAAAACCCATATCCCACAAATCTTTAGTTTTTATTTACGTGTTTTTCAAGTGTTCTTCGACTAGCGGAGACACATATTTGATTCATTCAATTCTCTGACTCAAACCCTACAACATCCCATCATCCTATATTCAGTTTATAAATTAAGTCGGTTAAATTGTATCAAAACCTTTAATTTGTATTTAAGACTTTATAATAATAAGACTAAGTCTTACTAAGTTGCTCTTAGTAAGACAAATTATAGGAGAAATACATTCATGTCTCGCTCATGTAGACTTTTTAATGAAATTTTACTAGAGGATAAATATGTCGTCCTGTTCCACAGTTCCATAGTTAAAACTAAAAACATTATAGCCGATAAAATCTTCAATGGCCTACCATAATTTAACTTAAGTATAAATTGTAATCACACACGAATTGTTATCGTTATTATTAGACTAGTTTGTAATCCTTAAACTATAAGTGGAATTTTTTTATTAGGTGTAAGCTATCTATTTAAACTGTTAACTTGTAATAATACCTGTAAGTTTTTTTTTTAATAATAATAATAACCATTTATTTGCTGAATATAGGTTACAATGGTTTACAGTAGATAAATCTCGCTACATTCTACCCTTCGAGGGTGTGCAAATATTTTAAGTATACTACATAAAACAAAGCTAATTAATATTACTAATTATTACAATAAATTATTACACATAAAATCTTTTATACTATAATAACATTTGTCAACGAGTAATTGCTTCATTTTCTTTTTGAATAAATTAATATTGAGTTCTTTAATGGTGTTCGGAATTTTATTGTATATAACTGGCGCTTGACAAAAAACACTTTTATGCGTCAGAGCTGTTTTTGCTTTTCGTATACATAATCTGTTAGGATCTCTTTGGGCTCTTTTACTATTATCAGAGACTCACTTAAATAGGTTGGGGTTAGCTTTTACATATACGTATATTTTCCTAAAATAAAATAAATAAATAAGTGCAATAACGAGTTTTGACTACGGCCACGTAACAAATTACACAATGCGGCTGCAGACAAGTGTCTACTTAGAGTAACAACTGTCATTCAGAATGCACTCCTCTTTGTTCCGAGCAGACGTTAGTTAGACGTGTTGACATGTCTGTTTACAAACACTAGACACGATTTTGTCTAAGAGATATTTTGTGAGACTTCTCGCTGTTGGAGCTGGACAGTGGACTTGCTTTTGTGATGCATGTTGATTCAGTCTTATATAATAAGTGCACTTTCCTTTATTCAAATGTTACTTGTGATTCTATATAATACTAGCTGGTGCCCGCGACTTCGTCTGCGTTGAACGATGAAAGGTACCATATGACCTTTCTGGTGTCACAGACAACGTGTATGCAAAATTTCATAGTGATCGGTTCAGTAGTTTTTCGTGAGAGTTACAAACATCCATACATCCAAACATACTTTCGCATTTATAATATTAGTACGGATTATATCCAATCGACTAGAGTCATAGCTTACAAATGTTTATTATAATTATGTAATTTTTATACTTAAAGAATTTTTAATAAACTGGGTTCGTTCAATATGTGGTAATCATTTTTGGGCACATTTATAAAGTCAGCCTGTCTTCCCAGTTCCAGTAGATACAGTGACACCTTCCAGCAAAATAAAAGAAATATTTTAGACGTTAAACGAAACAAACACAGCTGAAATAAATCAAGATATTTTTACGGAGGAAAGAGTCGCGAAAGAAAACTAACTCAACATGAATCTTATTGCTCGGAATAACTAAACGACACCAGGTCACGTAAACTTGGTAACATATAAAATATGGGCATTTTAATGTCGTTATCGCTTATAATATAACGTTGAACTTTTTACTTGTGATTCGTATGATATACAGTCTTTAACTTTTTTTAGATATTGGAATTTAAAGTAGAGATCGAATTATTAATAAATTATAGATATCAAAATAATAAAGCGACCAATAAACATAAATAAATAAATAAATAAATAAATAAATAAATAAATGAATAAATAAATAAATAAATAAATGAATAAATAAATAAATAATCAAATAAATAAATAAATAAATAAATAAATAACCAAATAAATAAATAAATAATCTTCACACATGCCACATACCACCATCTAGTTAGACAGTAAGCAACTAATGTTTGTATTAGAATAATTTTACAAGTATAGACTTCGGATAGTAATATAGTAACTATACCGAATGTTAATATAATATTAAAAATAAATTTTGAATAATAAAAATTCTATCACGTACAAGGCATGTTTTTAAGGCATTTTTTTATTTGAGTCCATGTTTGAAAATTCGTTTTCGCAGCTTCGGCTGAAAGCTTAATGAGACTGCTGCAGATTCTAGTCATATATTTCTGAAAATCAATTGTAAAATTTCTAAAACGTGATTTGTATAACAGCTGTTAAAATTGCCTAGCACAAGTTTCTGCTATAAGAAACTTTGTGTTAGGCAATGAATGATTTCGTTGTGTTAGGATAAACGTATTGACTTTGTCATTAGTTGTACGAAGGCTAAACAGAGACCGGACTCTGTGGAATATAATGTCGTCAAATAAAGGCCATCCGACCGACGCGACGTGACGGTTGGCCGGTCAATTTGTATTCGTGGCGCGGGCACGGGCCGGCTTCTGTCCGCGCACCCTTGTCAGTCGCCGTCTGCTGTCACACACTCGCAGCATCACGACTTCGATATTATATATATATATATACTTTTATTTTATTCTTTTCAGTACCCTTACCATGAGTTTACAATGACCGCACTCGCTAGCGAGAGTGTAAAATATTTATAGGGAAAATTGTCAATTTGACATTGACAGTTGACGGTTTTTCGTATAAGTTTTACCCTCTCGCTAGCGAGTGTAAAATATTTATATAAAAAATTGTCAATTTGACATTGACAGTTGACAGTTTTTCATATAAATGTTTAACCCTCTCGCTAGCGAGTGCGGTGATTGTAAACTCATGTAACCTAGCCATGAGTTCACAATTACCGCACTCGCTAGCGACAGTGTAAAATATTTATATGGAAAATTGTCAATTTGACATAGACAGTTGACGCTTTTTCATATAAAATTGACAATTGTCATTGTCAAATTGACAGATTTCCATATACGAGTAAATGCTTTACGTTCTCGCTAGCGAGTGCGGTCATTATAAACTCATGGTAAAGGTACAGGTCAATGAGTAATTTGCACGGCCCATTTTTGAACGCCCACGTTCAAAAATGGGCCGTGCAAATTAGTCTGTCGGAATTGAAATCGGAGATACATATGATTATATAGAGTTACATTTAGAAATGGCTTTCCCTTACCGGACTGAATGGATGCCTAATAAAGGCAACGTCAATGGGAATTGTAAATAAAATCTGGGTCAATTATTTTTGAGTTATTTTTTTCACATTAAATGCGAATGTGTTACGGACAAGACGGCTTATTTAATGGAATGAAATACTGACTGGTTTGCATTATTTACAAGGACAGCGTGTGGTATTACCCATAGTTACTGACTTGTCTTTTACTGGTTTAAAAACACATAAGTATAGAAGTGTAGGTAAATGTTGATGATTAGGTATTTAATTGAACAAAGAAAAAAATATCGTGAATACGCATGTTTGAAAAAAATAAAGATTATCTTATCTATGTGAAGATTATAATAGATTTTCAAACTGAAATGCAACGTTAAGCTACTTCAATACAGATTGATCTTAATATAAATTAATCCTGTTGTAGCAGGTAATTACAGGTGGATAACTAGTTTATTACTAACTACCATCCAGGAAAGAAATTTATTCTTAACATTCATTTGTATCAACTAGAAAATAAAATTAAAAAATCCTAACAGTAACAAACATAAAACGGAATAATAAATGGCGTAGATTCAGGTGAAAAAGTCCATTCGTATTCAGAGTAAGAGACGGGAAATTTCCTACCTCACATGTACACAGAATTAAGATAGCGACTACATTAGCGAAGCGAGAGCTAGGCTAATATTTTAATGTTAAGAGCGTCGTTAAAGTTTAGTAGCTTGGAAATTTACTTACAATCTCTAATTTAATCAAAATTAATATATATATATACAAATAATTATGTGATTCAACACAAAACAATATTTATAAAAATGAACTTCAAAAGTAGATAATTTGCTTCTTAAAACATGTGGCAATTCAAATATGTAGTTTATTACCTGCATTAAAATAATATAGGATACTTTTTATCCTAGAAAAATATTAGGTTGAGGATTTAGGATTATTAGAAACTTTCAAAAAACTAACTACAGCGCTTTAGAAGTCGTAGGTATAGATCCGTACTAATATTATAAATGCAAAAGTATGTTTGGATGTATGGATGTTTGTAACTGTTTCACACAAAAACTACTGAACCGAACGCCATGAAATTTTGCATCACGTTGTCTGGGACAGCAGAAAGGACATAGGGTACCTTTCATCGTTCAACGCGGAAGAAGTCGCGGGCACCAGCTAGTATTATCTAAATAAAGTAGAAGCGAAAATTGTGAACGAATCATTACTTTCAAATTAAAGCAAGCGAAGAGGCGGGGCATAGTTGTTTATAAATTATATAGTGAGACGGAAACATGTATTAGCTTTTAGTGTGTTCATGGGTTTATTTCTATTCATATTCATTGGGTCGCTGTTTTAATGAGTTATAATATTACATTTTTCGGCGTGTTATTACAGAAGAAGCTGGAAAAGAGGTTGTGCATCCTGCATCCTATTTTGCATATTATGATAACTATTTTAGATATGTTTTTTCGATTTAGTAGTGGTCTCGCACATTTTTGTTTCGTACGAATTGTGCGAAGAGTCAACTTTAAATTTAAATATATTTTTAGTTCTATTAGAAGGCGTTCTATTAGAATAAATGACAGATTCTAAAATAGTGTTCTGATGCATTTTAAATTTTAAATTTGACGTTGATTTGTGTAATAGCTGTGTTGACACGTAATATAGATATTTTGCACACCAAATGTGGCTGGTAGTACATGGTGGGACGTTGTATTGTGTTTGTGTTATCTGGTTTTGCACCCATGTACAGGCAAATAAATGATTGATTGATTGATTGATTGATAGTAGTAGTCTCGAACAAATATTGTTTTCTTAAAACTTGAAATAAAAGTACATCAGAAAATATTTTTAACACATCACGCCACAGTCATTTGGACTGCATTTGGACATTACATTATATTACATGACAGTGTCGAGAATTCAATGGTTTTTCCCACCTCAAAAATTGTTTTTTTTTTTAAATTTATTTAAATTAAATTTAAGAGTAATATCTGAAAATATACAGGTTTCGGTTACATTACGTTACGTTACATTACACGACAGTGTCGCGAGTTCAATGGTTTTTTCCCATCTCAAAAATTGCCCAACGCGCCTAAAAAAGTTTCCACTTCAAAAATATTAACGACAATTATTTAATAGGAAGCACATATTTAAATAGTATTTTGACATTATCAACTCATAAATACATCACCAAACTCCATAACTTCCGTTACTCACTCACTGGACAGGACTTCCCCTTATATTGCCATTTCCGTTCCCTATGTAAGTTAAATCTTATAATAACTTACACAACAATGACGTCAACGAGCAACCCACATGCGCATTATATCTCATACAATATGCGAATTAATTTTTGAGATTATATTTAGAGAAAGAATGAAGAACACATAAATAATAATTATGCTGTTATTATATTACAATACAATGTATTAAGTTGGCGGTAAATCTCAAGTGCCTAGACCCTAATTTTAAATCAGTTTTCCACACTCAGGTGAAACAAAAAAAATTCGGTACTTTTTTCAAATTAATTGTAACGACCCTTCTTTTTACAGATGTATTGACGAGCTTAAGTATTCAACTGAAAAACATTAAAATTATGTTTTCTTAAGTTCTAAAATTTTTTTCTAAAGAACTTTAAAATATAAAATAATTGAAATTTATGATAAGATGTTAGTAAGAATTTTTATTAGAGTGTTTTTTTTTAGTAGGGGAAATTACGTTTGGATGGACTCGCCCGGTGAAGAGACTTAAGCCTCATCTTATACTTACCCTATCTTTTTCCTATCAGGTGTTCGAGAGATATCCCTTGTTTCTGATTTTGTTTATAGACAGTGCAGTCAGCATGTGGAACAATAACTAGTGTCATTACTAAATAAACATCATATAAGAAATCTGCAGATTTCTAAGACCAGTTTAAACTCAATTAATTACCACAAATTATTGATTTGTGAATGGATTATTTTTATTTTGTAATACTTTGGCAAAAATAATTTAACTTAAGGGCAGAAGTGATTAAATGCATGTAATGACGGTCATTACTGATAGTAAAATTTACGACGCCATAAACAAGATCCGATAAGATGCAAACACTGGCGGCAACCGGTTACAACTGGATTGTGTCAATGAATTAACAACTGGAACCAGTTCTTTTTGAAAACGCTTGGTGTTTCAATATCCGTACTAATATTATAAATGCGAAAGTATGTTTGGATGTATGGATGTTTGTAACTATTTCAAGCAAAAACTAATGAACCGATCACCATGAAATTTTGCATACACGTTGTCTGGGACACCAGAAAGGACATAGAGTACCTTTCATCGTTCAGCGCGGACGAAGTCGCGGGCCATGATTAGTTTATGACCAGCTAGTGTGAGATAAAACGACCTAGTTATTGACAAAACTAAACATAAGTACATTTTAGACTAAGCTGGTGATTATGATCGATATAGCATACTATATATAATATATAATAAGTTTATGAACATAAAAAAATTATCTAATTAAAAATATCAATAAACATTCTTTACTAATAAATAAATAAATTCCTGTAAGATTTTACATAACTGGTACAGTCACTAGACTTACTGCAATGTATTTAAATGTATTAGAGGTAATAATTAATATTTATTTTTTACATTAAAAACAAACGAGCCAGTATTAATTAAAGATTTGAACATTTTTACCTACTTTCAGAAATGCTACGACCAAACCGACATTCAGAATTTGTCTTATCTAAAATGTGCACCATACCACGAAAATACTTCTCAGAGAACTCTTTTGGAGAATTATGGGATCATAGAGAAATTGTAAGGGGCGAAAAATGGGAGGGGAATAGGAAATAAATCATGCTGGTCCAATTATGCCCAACTTATACTCATAGTTGAACAGAAATCTAATATCTATTGGTTATAAATCATAAAAACAGACAATAACATTTTCCGAATATTATATT
Source organism: Synanthedon myopaeformis (assembly GCA_944738685.1). Taxonomy (NCBI): domain Eukaryota; kingdom Metazoa; phylum Arthropoda; class Insecta; order Lepidoptera; family Sesiidae; genus Synanthedon; species Synanthedon myopaeformis. The sequence continues at coordinate 627,173 of OX122930.1, forward strand.
CTGCAAAAAAATCTGCTCCTTTTTTAAACATTTCTAATACCTAAATGTATTTTAATAAAGGTATAATATTCTATTGTAACAATAAAGTATTGTAGAAATCGCAACTGTAATGAAATCACTTTGCAAATATCAGTTACAAAGAGAACCATAAAAACTAACTTCACCACCGACGACAGTTAAATAAACACCGTTTCTGTTAAGTTTATTGACTAAAAAATATGGTAATACTACTCTTACCATATTTTTTAGTCAACTGGATCTATCAATCTATATATAGGCATAAAAAGGAGAGCTTTTCAGGCGGTGGTAACCAGAATTTTATTACGAGACCAACGTAAAATAATGAGTTCGTTGATTTTTTTGGACGTAAGGTGTGCCAGAACAAATTTATCTCGAAATGGTTAAAAGTAGAAAGCAGACTGGACTTTACCAGAACTTGGTTAAAAGCAGAAATAGACTTTACCAGAACTTTGTGTAATAAGAAGTGGTCAAATCCAGAAATGGTCATATCTAGAAAAAGACATTTTAAGAAGTGATCACAGACCGCTAGACGTGCCCCTTATCATGTGACCAATTTTTTCCTACAATATTTTTGTGCACAAATTAGCAAAACTGCTATTAAATAGGTCACATGAAGAACACCCTTTATATCGCCATCCCTTAAGAATCACTTAATACATCACTTAAGAAAATTTGCAACAATTTCTTAGCTGCTAGACGTATTTTATCATAAATATCTGTTTGTAACAACAAAATTAATTTGAAGTAAAGAAAAAGTCTTAATAATGATAAACATAATGGGCCATTAATCAATAATGCCGTTGAAACAATTCCTTTGGCGAAGTAACAGAAAATTGAAATACTTAATTGCCTATCCGCTACAGAGAAATACTTTGATGAACTCTCAGGCTCGGTCAACGACGGTGGCTTTGCGAAAATTTCATTAATATTTTTTCCGTACCGAGACTTTGGTGGAAAAGTTTTTTAATCTCAATCGTAAAGGCACTGGTTGTCAGCCCCAAGAATTAGATTTACCTAAAGGTCGCTAAAATAATAAATTCCCTTTGTCGACATCCGAATGAATCGTCGATCGGAATCTCCAATAACGGCAACAAAGAATGTACTCGACAATTCTTCCTTGTATAATTTTTCATCGGTTTCCGTCCAGATTCTGTTTGGAGGCAGACGTTTTGATATCCCTCTGATGTTTCCACAATGACGAATAGAGACAAAAGTTGAACATTTTATTTTCGACCGACGTCCACTAGTGGCAAAGATGTCGTTTCATCTCAATTGGAATCGCATGGCAGTCGTTGTACTATATATAACGTTCTGTTTAACTTAGGTGAGGATTTCTTTTCTTGCGCGAAGATCGAAATGCTTGAAAGAAAATGTCTTCAAATCGTTGGAAACAATAGCTTTGGAAGCATTTTAAGAGAATTCTTCCTTTAACAGTCGGTAATGAGAAATTTGAAAGCGTGTTTTACAAGATTTCAAATATTCGACGGAATAAACGTTTTATAAGGTAACTTTGATTTTATTTTTGTTTGAGTTTTTTAAAATTACTATTACAAAATATTCATGTTTTATTATCAAGCTGAACCTCTTATTTCGCAAAGCTTCTAGCTTATACTAAACTAAAGGGTATAGGTTTATGGCCTAAAAGTAAGACACCGTGTAATTTAAAAAAGATAGGTAACCTAAAAGAATATACTAAGTAGCCTAAAAAAATATACTAAGAATATACTAATCAATAATCGAAGTAAATCAATCTTGTAAGTTATTGTAAACTTGTAAAACAGTAACTCAGTCTAAGACATACAGACAGACAGATAGATGAGATTCTTTACAAGGATTGTGTAATCGATAAAATAGTTGATGGGAAATAAATGCAAATGTTGCTGTTTTAATAAACAAAAAGAAAAGAGACAAATATGTTGAAAACATCCCGTTGTAAATGAGCCGTGTAGTCAAAATGAAGGGATTTCTCGATAAATCCGTTTACTACCACAGATACGTTGAGAGGAAGAAACCGTTGGGGCATTCATTGAAATTCGAGTGGGACGTAAAACCTTCGCGTAAATTCGGGCCACTAATGCCCGACATCGTCACAAGTGTCTTCGACGGTGGATTAATGTTTTTTTATGGGTCTACAATCATTTTGTCCTTAAAGGTTTTATAAAGATGCTCAATACTACTTGTGCTCGATACTAGGTTTGATATCTTGCGTGTAAAATACTTCTGGATGCAGTATAATTAAGATATCTGTACTAATATAAAAAGTTGAAGACTTTGTTGTTTATTTTTTTGTTTCTTCGAACGCGCTAACCTTGCTAGTGACTTTAAAAAAAGTCTTTTAAATTTGATAGCTCAATCCTTGAATAAGGTTATGGACTATTTAACATTACGGTACGACTCTTAGGAGCCTATTAAAAAGTATAAAAAATCAGAAGGAACGCTAAGTGAAAACAAGCCAACATACGTTGGTTGATGACCGATTTTTTTAAGTCTCATCACTTAAGAACTAAGAAGAAAATTAAATAGTTGAAAACTTAAATAAATCAAAAGCTTATTTGTGTCATTGTGTGCCGTTTAAGCTTTCACTGTAACTAAACAAGAATGGTGCTTAGCATTAGAAGCCTGTTGCTGGATTTTGATGATAACTATTCTACGGCAGCTGAAATGAGCTTAGCTAACTCTAATCTAAAATCGAAAACAACATCCATTAGGGCTCTCAGCAGATTATTAGACCTCACCATTTTATAAATTGACAAATAAATCCTGGGTAACAGTGTAAAATAAGTTTATCTCCATACAGATGTCCTAAAAAAGACGAGCTATAAATTGAACATGTAAATTCTTGGATTTACATTGATTTAAATCCGGGCAGAATAATAGACTCTCAAGAGATTAAACTTTTAAACTTTGTAAATTAGAACTTTTCAAATTTGGCTCTGGTCTGGATTTGGAAAGTAGTGGCAGGGCACACTGCGTATCGCAGTCTTTTGGGCAGCCCGTCTGGCGGCGGTAACCACCCGGTGTGTTTGTGTGTTTCGATGAGTGAGTAAGGGTGCCAGAGGCCATTACCCCATCTCTTCCTTGTTCCTTATTCTTAATCCTTCTATGGTCGGCAACGCACTAGCAGCACCTATGGCGTTGCTTGTGTTGATAGTAGGCGACGGTAGCCACCTACTATTTTTGTCGACCTTGTCAGACTGTTTGTCGACCTTTACATAAAAAAATATCATCAGTATTTCGTAATAGTGTGAAATTCATTGATACGAGTATAATGGTGGTATATAATGGTGGTGAAAACTTAGTGTTACCGGAGAAAATTTGTAGTACCTAGGGTGTGTATGTATAATTATTACGAGGACAGGACAATAAAGAAGCTTATCGTACTTTGTTAATAGCTTACCTGAGCACTTTGTCAAGGAGAGAAGGGAAATCTGCGTTCAAAACAAAACTGATGAATATTGCTTAGATTGCTTGTTACTTGGATGATGATATTTGATAGATTTTATATTACTTAAATACTTAGAATAATTGCATTACTTAAAATCCCGAGTAACATTACATGTATGCGAGATCATTAATTTTATCTCAAAGAGAAACTGTTTTACAATTTTTGTGGGACTATGATAGATTTTAAGTTCTTATTATTTGTATAATATATAAATAATAATAATAATTAGTAAATGAATACTAAATATTTCATTAGTTATTAAAATAAATAGTCAGTTGATAGATTTCAAGCGCCAAAGCTGAGGTGAATATTACGGAAGCTCCGAGTGTTCAAAGTGAAACCCTATTTTATGTGGTACATTGCAAAAAAGGTTATTAAATGAGAGTGGATGAACGGAAAAAGGTTAGGCAACAATAAAAAAGGTAAGGAGGTAAAGATCCGAGGGTACCCTCTTTATGGTCATAGTAAGGTTTTTGTTTTGACCGCCCTTTGTTTGACTCGGTTTCGCTTCGAATACTTTCAATGAAAACGATTTTTCAGATGGAAACAGGTGGATTTTATTCTTATATTAATAAGGTAGTGTTCAAACTACTTATCTTGGTTTAATTGAATTTTTATTTTTATGTCAAATTTTACAATTACAATTTTTATAGAACCTTATTGTTCTGAATAAAATATCGTATAATAATATATGTATAAAATTTAAAAAATAAGTACAGACAAATCTTGTGTAAAATTTGGGCGAGTTGTCCAAATTAATTATATCAAATCGATTTAAGATTATATATTATGTGTTATTTTTTAATAATAAGTATAAAAAACTTCTCACATGTGTACATAAGTGCACTATTTTTTTTTTTAATTTATTTAATCAATATATACCTAAACAGAAAAATCTCAACAAATGTGTATCTATTAAAAATTACTTATATGTACAAATTTAATATGTAGGTAGGTACAAGGGAGCTTAAAAATCCATCAATAACCCAAACAAATCAAGTGACTTATCTGACAAATCGATGTTTATTTCAGACACATTTGAACTCATTTATTTAACACAAAAAATAATTGTCAACCTACAAAACGACAGCTGGAAATTTGTACTTGTCCGAGCGAAGCACGAAATTAAGCAATTATGGCAGAGTGTTGTCCAGATTTTGGTTACGAGTACTCGAGAGCCAACAGTGCCTGTTAGACAGCGTATTCAGAGCATAGGCTCTAGTGTTTCACAACATACAGAATTCACAGTTAATCAAATCAAATCAAGTCGTTTATTTCTCAAAAACTTTGAAATTCTTTGAAGTAAAAAAAACTACTTACTAACTACCGTTTAGGAAATAAAAAGGCGTTCTCGAAGAGAAGATACAAGCAATCGCTCTGCCTTATATACGTATTTATAAAAATAAATTTAAAAAATCCGTACTAATATTATAAATTCGAAAGTATGTTTGGATGTATGGATGTTTGTAACTCTTTCACGCAAAAACTACTGAACAGATCACCGTGAAATTTTGCATACACGTTGTCTGGGACACCAGAAAGTATATAGGGTACTTTTCATCGTTCAACGCGGACGAAGTCGCGGGCACCGGCCAGTATTATTATATAATACATAGTTTTCAAGTAGGTAGTTTACGGCACTCGCCGACAGTATTAAAATATTTCAACAATATGACGACAGTACCTCTGAGTTAATGGTAATCGCTATAAATGCTCTCGACACGAAGCGTTCGGTACAAGCTGTGACGTCACTAGTTCTGAAGGCGTAAGAACGAAAACCGATGACGTCATAGACAATTGACCGAAACACGCACTGCTATTATAATAATCAAACAACTATTACAATAAAAAATAAAAAATTTGGTTTAGTAGAGGTTTTGCACAATTTTGTTTCGTACGAATTGTGCGAAGAAGTGACTTTAAAATTAAATATATTTTTAGTCGCTGTTTCGCACAAATATTATATAATAATAAATTGTGTATAAAACAAATTATTACCAATAAATAAAACGGTTATAATAAAAATGAGTATTCAGAATATTGATTAACATTAATACACTATAATTTATATATAAAAATGACGTGTTCAGAGGCTTATCTCCGAAATTATTTCAATAAAATTTTGTGAATATGTATGGTTGGTTCTAGTTTGGAACAAGAGACATTAATTTATGAGTTCCATCGAAAAAATATATCTTTGCATACAAGTTCGCTGATGAGTTCATTCTCTAACTAAACCATAATTCCTTAAACGTACTAATATTATAAATGCGAAAGTATGTTCGGATGTATGGATGTTTGTAACTGTTTCACGCTAAAACTACTGAACCGATCATCATGAAATTTTGCATACACGTTGTCTGGGACACTAGAAAGGACATAGGGTACCTTTTATCGTTCAACACGGATGAAGTCGCGGGCACCAGCTAGTATTATAAATGCGAAAGTATGTTTGGATGTATGGATGTTTAATGTTTTACACCAGAACGACCATAAATTATTCTAGTTAGAAGTTATTTAAAAAAAAAAAAAGGTTTTATAAAAATTGTGGATTTCTTGTAGATCATATACCATAACTAATTTTATTACAAATTCGTATATATAAGTATAACAATATTATAGTTATTATACTATACGAATTAAAAATAATCATATTAGTTGCTGGATATAGATTATAAATAACGGTTTTATAATAATAAAAAAACTTGCGCGTGTATAGAGTAACCGTGTCAGAAGTGAATTATTCGGTGATCAAATATAATTTAGTAAGAGTTAGATGTCATGCACAAGCGTTAGAAACGTTACAAGAAGCGTTACTTGATCGTTACACTGAAGAGTCACACAATATTCGACCTTGAAATACTACTCTCAACACGCGCAAAAAGCATCAGTGATCATTATGATCATTATAACTTAGTGATCATTATGATCACTAACTTAGTGATCATTATTATAATTATAACTTAGTGATCATTATTATCATTATAACTTAGTGATCATTATTATCATTATAACTTAGTGATCATTATTATCATTATAACTTAGTGATCATTATTATCATTATAACTTAGTGATTATTATTATCGAAGTGAAGCTTTTTGCGCGATTCTAAACTTTAAGTACCATCTATCCTTTGGTGTGTTCATAGTCAGTGTTCAAATAAAAACATCTCCTTAGTCCAACCAGAATGACCTCCCTTTATAAGCGATGTCACACGAAAATTGTTCGCTCCTTAGTAAGTGTAATTAATGTAAAATTGAATACTAAAACGGAATCCGTGTATTGTAATTTCGCTGGGAATTCCAGATTAAGCAATCGCAATAAATATTAATAAAAACCTCTCCCCATCGACTTGTAAACAAGAATCTCTTGCGGCCGCTACAGTCAACTTTTACTTGTGGACCGGCAGCGATCCTGACAAAGGATATTCATAAAGTGGAATAGCGGAGAATTTTAAACGACAAAATCGACTCGACTTGCAGACGCTTTGTATAATTACTGAACGCAGTAGACGAGCGGTTTTCCTGTTAGATGTTATCTATTTAAAACTAGCGACCCGACCTCGGCTTCGGTCGAATTCAAATTTTTTCTAATTCTTCTGTTCATAGGAATCTTTCTCTGGCTTTAACTAATATTTGAAATACATAGAAAATTAGTAGTTAAGGATTTTTTGAAGTGAAAACTTCTTTAGGCGCGTTGGGCATTTTTTGAGGTGGGAAAAAAAATATTGAACTCGCGACACTGTCATGTAATGTAATGTTTTTTGTGAAGCTTAGTTTTCACTTCTGACGTGCAGTCCAACGACTGAAATTTTTCTTAGATAGATATTTGATTTATCAAAAAGGGACATTCAGGAAATTTGTATTTGTATAAAATTTTATTAGTATTTATTTATTTTAACATAAGAATAATGCCACAGGTGCTGTAAGTGCGTTGCCGACTTTAGTAGGATTAAGGATAAGAGTCCCATCCTAATTATGGGATAGGGAAATGGGCTCTGGCATACCCTACTCACTCGCCGAAACATAACAGCACACGTGCTATTATTTCACGATGGTCTTATGTAAGGAGGTGGTTCAGACGGGGTGCCAAAATGACTGATAACTTTGAAAAATTCATTTCCAAGTGCCAAAATGACTGATAACTTTGAAAAATTCATTTCCAATCTGCCGGGAATCGAACCCGGGATCTATAAGACAGAACGCTAAATCAAGCATCCTAACCACTAATCCAACTGAACGGACCAAAAATCGAAGCAACTTGAACATTTCCTTGAAATACGCTCGTCTGCTCCAATCTTAGTCGGAGAGAGAACATGAAAATTTAATCAAAACAACATCTTGAAAGTTTCTAAGTGGCCCCTTATAAAGCCTGCGTTTATTGCTTTGGTCAATGAAGCGTAACGCAAAATGGCTTCTTTTGGTATAAATTTATACTAGCCTTTGTAGAGCCTGGGAGTGTTTTTATGCAACTTTTGTTGGGTAGTATGAATTTGCATTTTATGCGGATCTATTTTTCTTGAATTTTCACTGGGGGAATTAGTGTTACATTACAATATTTAAATTCATTTTATGTTATTTATGAGACTGTAGGAAATTTAAAATCTTTTTGTGAACGTGTGACCTTTTTTTATGCGTGGGAAAAACTAAGAACCTGATCTCTGTCAACTGTGAGGAGATCTGTGAGACCTGGCATATTTATAAGGAAACCTAGTGTGTCCTGATGATAAAATTTGCAGAGAAAGCTGCCACTGCAGGCTTTAAATATAAGTCTACTGTTAAATAATAGCAGATGCCCGCGACTTCGTCCGGGTTGAACAATGAACTATGTCCTTTCTAGTGTCCCAGACAACGTGTATGCAAAATTTCATGATGATCGGTTCAGTAGTTTTTGTGTGAAAGAGTCACAAACATCCATACATCCAAACATACTTTCGCATTTATAATATTGTATATAGTACGCGGATATTACATGCTGATTTCTTTTATAGCCGACACATCACTCCATTCCACAATCTGGAAAAAACTGTTTATTATTTATAATTTATTTTTTTTAAAGTATAATTATGACGTTGCGTAATAAAAACCAATTGGAAAGTACAGTTACTATTAACGAAGACATTTCCAATTTAAAACTAAAACAAGAGAATATTCAAAGAAGTTCAACTTGCGCTGCTAAGAGCTCGCATTTCCACCACAAAAGAAATCTTTTGCGATAACAATTGAAAATTTCAAATAAAACAAAAAAGGCTTTCTTTCTATGTGAAAATTTAACTCAATAATACTCGTAACAATTATGAAAAATTTTAAAGAGAATTATATTTTAACATTGTAATTACACTTTATCCTTATGTTATACAAAGTTTAATTAACTTTTTTGAATTTATCTAATTCCCATATATCTGAAGATTTATTAGTCCTTATCGTACATCGTAATGTAATGTTTATTAAATGCATCAACATATTTGGAGAGGTTTATTTAAAACCCAGACTAAAAATATAAATATTATTTTCATACTAGCTGGTGCTCGCGACTTCGTCCGCGTTGAAAATTTAAAAAAGCAATATAACGCTTGACCTCGTGTTGCTATAACACTTTGGCCAGGCGTTAGATTTTTATTTTTTATTTATCCCTCGGGTATAGTACTTTTTTCTGGATGAAAGGTACCCTATGTCCTTTCTGGTGTCCCAGACAACGTGTATGCAAAATTTCATTGTGATCGATTCAGTAGTTTTTGCGTGAAACAGTTACAAACATCCATACATCCAAACATACTTTCGCATTTATAATATTAAGTAAGAAGTAAGATTAATAAGTACCATAGAGGCTAGAGGCAAGCCCGTTACAGAAATTATGTTAATGTCCATACAAGTATCGATAATTTCAAAGATCGACTTTTCCATATGTAAATTTGACTTGGATTTTTCTTTCTACATGCCGAATATAATAACTAAAAATTTTACTAATTAATATTTTGATGACAATTTTAATTTTTCATTTGAAAAAAAAAAAACATTTAACCTTAAGCTTATATTTAATAAAAATAACATTTGTTCAAAAATTTTCCAAAATGATGAATTTCGGATCATCATCAGATGACCAAAGGTTCATAAACCACTAATATTTTTGATCTAAAGAAGATCTTAAATAAAACGTACCTTATTAAGACATAAAATAGTCCAAATGTTTAACGATAAAAATAAAATGTTTCATTTGAAATTGGTTAACCTTAATAGAATAGTCCGAAATCGTACGAGTAGTCTTCGTTACCCTGAGTAAAATTTTAGTATCGCAAGGAATAAGGGGAAGATGCCAACAGAATAAGGCGGTAATAAAAAATAATGTGTTTCGGTATAGAAAATTCCTGCACACGTTTTCATTCTAATAGCTTCCTTTGGATCAATATTTTAAAAGGAACCGAAAATATGACGATATTCTGTTTCAATCTTCACAGTCATTTCAATTTTAATTGTAAGAGCATTATGACAATACTCTTGAAGAACTTAATTACTATTGTGTGTCATCAATATGGTCATAAATACGTGGATGTGTTTCAATCTTCACAGTCATTTTAATTGTAAGAGCATTATGATAATTCTCTTGAAGAACTTAATTACTATTGTGTGTCATCAATATGGTCATAAATATGTGGATGTGTTTCAATCTTCACAGTCATTTCAATTTTAATTGTAAGAGCATTATGACAATACTCTTGAAGAACTTAATTACTATTGTGTGTCATCAATATGGTCATAAATACGTGTATGTGTTTCAATCTTCACAGTCATTTTAATTGTAAGAGCATTATGATAATTCTCTTGAAGAACTTAATTACTATTGTGTGTCATCAATATGGTCATAAATATGTGGATGTGTTTCAATCTTCACAGTCATTTCAATTTTAATTGTAAGAGCATTATGACAATTCTCTTGAAGAACTTAATAACTATTGTGTGTCATCAATATGGTCATAAATATGTGGATGTGTTTCAATCTTCACAGTCATTGCAATTTTAATTGTAAGAGCATTCTGACAATTTTCTTGAAGAACTTAATTACTATTGTGTGTCATCAATATGGTCATAAATACGTGGATGTGTTTCAATCTTCACAGTCATTTTAATTGTAAGAGCATTATGATAATTCTCTTGAAGAACTTAATTACTATTGTGTGTCATCAATATGGTCATAAATATGTGGATGTGTTTCAATCTTCACAGTCATTTCAATTTTAATTGTAAGAGCATTATGACAATTCTCTTGAAGAACTTAATAACTATTGTGTGTCATCAATATGGTCATAAATATGTGGATGTGTTTCAATCTTCACAGTCATTGCAATTTTAATTGTAAGAGCATTCTGACAATTTTCTTGAAGAACTTAATTACTATTGTGTGTCATCAATATGGTCATAAATATGTGGATGTGTTTCAATCTTCACAGTCATTTCAATTTTAATTGTAAGAGCATTCTGACAATTTTCTTGAAGAACTTAATTACTATTGTGTGTCATCAATAATATATGGATACACCTCTAAACTAAGTGTTAATTTTTATATTTTTAAAATATATGGTAATATAAATAGGAATGCTTCATAAATTCCCGAACAATGTCCAGAATTTAAACCAATGAAAGTCTAAAAATATTAAAAAATAAAATGTTTTTTTTTAATTAATTTTTTTATAATTTTTCATCTTCAACGAGGAAATGGAATTGAATCAATTACCGCAAAATGATATTTGTGTAACTAAAAATTACTAAATATGAACAGTTGTTACATTTAGCATTTTCAATTTAAATGGCAGTAACCGCTTCTTAATATCACTGTGAAGTATTAAGAGTAAGACATGCCATAGATCATTCATGTAGTACTTGGATCCCGTATACAGTAAAGAACTAGCATCTATCTGGTGACGCTTCGTGGTGACGGTAGCCATATCTACCATCAAGTAAACCATCGACCTGTCTGACACCTTTATTAACAAAAAAAAAACTCTGTATCAATTTTGAGCTCTGTCGAAAGTGTAACAATCCATTCTTTAATGGATTTGCAAAATCACATTATTTACTGAACATTTTATCCTAATTTCTTAGTTTAGTCACAGTGGCTAAACTCTTTAGCTGACCTATGTATTTTTTAGTTAGTTTTCTCTTAGTTAAAGGGTGTGGCATGTGCTTTAGAGTTAAATTGTAACGCTTATTTTACGTATTCTCTACACAGCACAAGCAGTAAATACAGTTTCTTATAATCTTGGGAATTCCTCGCTTCTTGTTCTGCAGAATTTTAGTGCAGATTTCGGTAGTTCATTTCTTACTTTACGGTTTTAATACACAGATGGAATATGTTACTAATATTATAAATGTGAAAGTATGTTTGGATGTTTGTGACTCTTTCACTCAAAAACTAGTAAACCGATCATCATGAAATTTTGCATACACGTTGTCTGGGACACCAGAAAGGACATAGGGTACCTTTCATCGTTCAACGCGGACGAAGTCGCGGGCACAAGCTAGTTTCTTATTATCTTGGGAATTCCTCGCTTCTTGTTCTGCAGAATTTTAGTGCGGATTTTGGTAGTTAATTTCTTACTTTACGGTTTTAATACACAGATGGAATATGTTACTAATATTATAAATGCGAAAGTATGTTTGGATGTATGGATGTTTGTAACTCTTTCACGCAAAAACTACTGAACCGATCACTATGAAATTTTGCATACACGTTGACTGGGACACCAGAAAGGACATAGGGTACCTTTCATCGTTCAACGCGGACGAAGTCGCGGGCACAAGCTAGTTTCTTATTATCTTGGGAATTCCTCGCTTCTTGTTCTGCAGAATTTTAGTGCGGATTTTGGTAGTTAATTTCTTACTTTACGGTTTTAATACACAGATGGAATATGTTACTAATATTATAAATGCGAAAGTATGTTTGGATGTATGGATGTTTGTGACTCTTTCACTCAAAAACTAGTGAACTGATCACCATGAAATTTTGCATACACGTTGTCTGGGACACCAGAAAGGACATAGGGTACCTTTCATCGTTCAACGCGGACGAAGTCGCGGGCACAAGCTAGTTTCTTATTATCTTGGGAATTCCTCGCTTCTTGTTCTGCAGAATTTTAGTGCGGATTTTGGTAGTTAATTTCTTACTTTACGGTTTTAATACACAGATGGAATATGTTACTAATATTATAAATGCGAAAGTATGTTTGGATGTATGGATGTTTGTAACTCTTTCACGCAAAAACTACTGAACCGATCACCATGAAATTTTGCATACACATTGTCTGGGACACCAGAAAGGACATAGGGTACCTTTCATCGTTCAACGCGGACGAAGTTGCGGGCACAAGCTAGTTTCTTATTATCTTGGGAATTCCTCGCTTCTTGTTCTGCAGAATTTTAGTGCAGATTTCGGTAGTTCATTTCTTACTTTACGGTTTTAATACACAAATGGAATATGTTATTAAATTTTTGTAGTCAGCAAAAATTTTATGAAACCACTTTGTAGGTAGTGTTTGCTTTATTTTCTTGAATAAAATTAATATTGGAATACTTGAAGACGTTCCATTCGACATATTATACTTTCTCATTTTGTTTTCTAAGATATCAGGTTATTTTCTTCAATATAATATTTTATTGGTTTAGTCGCAACTTTAACATACTTACTTTACGTACTTTTAACATACCTATTACTAGCTTATGTGTTATTCTGTTTTATATACTGTATATTTTCTGATACTTATATTAATGTAAATAAATATACATAAAATCCGTTCAGTAGTTCGTCCCCACACTTTATTCACAAATCATTAGAAAATAAAGTGAGTAAATTATTCTAAACAACGTTATCGACACGAAACTGATATAAAAGCAATAATTTGAGCGGCTCATTGCTCGCAAAGCACCTATCTATTGAATATTGAACAGTTGTATCAATTATACAAAACACGAACTAGAAATCGACGTGTTACCCAAATTGACAATTTACATTTGAAATTATCGGCGAAACCAATTTGCTGGCTGACGATTAAAGGATGTTTAGACGATGCTACTATATATTCAATTAGCTGGTGCCCGCGACTTCGTCCGCTCTGAACGATGTAAGGTACCCTATGTCGTTTCTGGTGTCTCAGACAACGTGTATGCAAAATTTCATGGTGATCGGTTCAGTAGTTTTTGCGTGAAAGAGTTACAAACATCCATATCCATTTATAATATTAGTACGGATTATTTAAGACTAGCTGTTGCACGCGACTTCGCCCGCATAACTTTTTTAAATATAGCTTATGCTACTCGCTGATAATGTAGCTTTCAATAGGTGGTAAAATTTTCAAAATCGGTTCAGTAGTTTTTGAGTTTATTCATTAGAAACATTATAAATCATCTGTCTTTATTTATAATATTAGTATAAACGAGTGTTTTTATGCAAAAAAAAACAGGTGTTTTAAGTTTGACGTTTGTGTAAGGTTTACATTTTAAAAGTAATCTTTCTTTTTTCATAAAAACAAGGTCAACAAATCTAATATGAATAATTCACATCACAAATTATGTAAGTTATAGTTCATGCTAATCCCAGAAACGGCTTAAAGGTTCCTGTGAGATTTTCAAAGAACTAACTACACTGCGTACGAAGTTAAGGGCAGGCATGTTAATAAAATTCAGAAAAAAAAAACCACACACACACACACACACACACACACACTCTAGTATATTTAGTGTAGTAAGTATTAGGCATGAGGGTAGTGAAATGAATAAGTCGGCGACTAGCAGAAAAATCAGCCGGTGGGTCGCAAATTACACGTAACACAATAAATTCTCCTAATTAAGTCTCAAGCTCGGGCATTTGTAATTGGGACAGTTTTTGCGGAGGCCGTTGGAAGGGACCGGACCTTCGTCAACCACGTATTCTAACTCTATAGGAGCACGTATTCGTTTCAGCGCAAAGTATTGAACTTGTAGCCTCGAATTTATTCAAAATATTACCGCTGGGTACAAATCCTAAAGCTTTGTTAAAATTAAATATTTTATATGTTCATTGAAAGTTATTAATAATATTTGGCAATTTTAGTTATTCAATGGGAGGTTTAAACGAATTCAGACATGACCAATTGGCACAACATTATATGTCATGTACGATATAGATATAGATATAGATATAGATATAGATATAGATATAGATATAGATATAGATATAGATATAGATATAGATATAGATATAGATATAGATATAGATATAGATATAGATATAGATATAGATATAGATATAGATATAGATATAGATATAGATATAGATATAGATATAGATATAGATATAGATATAGATATAGATATAGATATAGATATAGATATAGATATAGATATATAGATATATAAATATAGAAATAGAAGTTAAGACTAGATAGCACACATTAAAGATAAATAACGCTCCGCACGAAAATGTTTAGTTAAAATAAAATATGTGGACGACTTAAAGGTTTGTTCTGAAAGAACTGTTGAAGAAAGTCTGGTCGGAATTCGTCCACATTTCATCCAAATTCAATATTTCCTGAGTGCTATTGTCGCAAGGATACTCCAGTAAAATCATATATCCAAGTTATCCAAATCTACAACCACTCTTCTTGTAATAATGCTTCCTTCACTCGACATTCCGGCGCTAAAACGTCCTGAGCGTATGATTTATTTGGGGTCGTGAGCGTATTTTCTAAGTAAAAAATCATATACCACCCTCCAAAAATGTTTTGTCGTAGTGCGGAAAACTCTTAACGTTTTATACTTTATTTACTTTAACTTTTATCATTCAACGGGTGCTCATACAATAAATAACTTTACCAAATTTAATTGGGGCAGTACAAAATATAAAGGTGTTAAATTACTTTTTACGTCAATAGGAATGTCCATTCAGTATGGATCCTGGCTTAATATTAGGATAACTTTCCAGTATACCTAACGTCACTTTTGAGACTAGATAAGCGCCAGTCACAAATTATGCTGAAATAAAAAATAAATAATAGAAAGGAAATTAGGAGAAATAAGATGAGAGTTAAACGACACCTAATTATAGTGCCGTATGTTTAAAATAATCCATGGTAAACAGTTCATCATAATCTATATTACATACCAGGAGTATTATTTGGCAAGAAACTCAATCGACATCTTATCAATCGATCGAATGTAAGTTTTAAAAGTGTCAAAGGAATCTGATATGGCTTTAAAACTAAATCATTTTGCAACGAAGACGCTGACGACTGATGTAAGATATCAAAGATTCTTTGCGAGTTACAGAAATCCAATCAAGTGTTGTACGGTACTCGTGAAAAATTTAATTTAGCTAGGAATCTATGCGAAGAGGGAGAAGCGATAGGTATGACAAATTTGACGAATCAAACACTTTCGTTTCGAGATGTCGAATTCGCGCCCACGAATTCCATCCAATGGATCCATTGAGTCGACTCTGAGGGAGCGGAACAAACTTATTGCTAGCTCTCGTTGGAAAATATCACCCCGGGTCATTCGTTTTTCGTGCAATATCGAAAATCGCGGAGTCCGCTCAACGTCAGCCTGTTGTCGAATTTATTCTATTTTTTTTTTACCCAATTTTTTCCGAGGCACGATTGCTTACACTGTTTTTCGTACGACCTTATTCCCCTTCGGGTGCCGATTTTATTTGTATTTGTAAACAAATTTGAAAATTGTTTCGAATTGATGTGAACGTTGCAACCTACAGAACATAATACTATGTGAAGGTTGTGCCAACAATATATAAACATTGTCAAAAATATTTTTTTTTGTGTACCAAATAAATGCATGTTCAATTAAATTTGAATGATTATTCTGTAATGAATAAACACGACTTTTAACTTGAAGAATATGCGAATAAACAACTATTTTGAATGACAGTTATTAATCTTTACATATATACAATGTTACACTCACAAATAATAACTATGCTCAATGTACTTATATATTGGATTTCACTGTATATGTCTTCAAAGTTTTCTAGTTTTAGACACTCTAGTTTTCTATTTAGTATTAAAGTATCAAATAAATTTTTTGATGATCCAAATTCCGTCATTTCCACATTTTCCATTTTCCTATCCCTTCCCGATGCCTGATCCTTAATCCTAATATAGTCGGCAGCGCACTTCCAGCACCTGTAGCGTTCCTTGTGTCATAGGCGACGGTAGCCACATACCTTCAAGTGGACCTATCTGTCTTCCGATCTTAACAGGTCTTGAATCATTAAAGATTTTATAATTAAACTAGCTGTCCCGCTTCCGGCTTCGCTTGTGGTGCATTTTTTTTCCGTAAAAACCTTCCCTGATTATCCCTCTATCCATTGGTGAAAACCACATGAAAATCGGTGCAGTAGTTTTTGAGTTTAACAGATAGACAGACAGACGCGGCGGAGGACTTTGTTTTATAATATGTAAGGAGGACAACATTAATTGAAATATGTAATTTCTATCTGGCTTACATTGTAGTTAAACATTTAGAGTACCCCGGGACAAAGATAATTTGAGACAAAGGGAGCAGTGGGGTAGTCACTAATAAAATAAACAACGGCCCCACGGAAACATTTCCCAACAATTTTCCCATTTTCCCAGAGCGCTCAAGACGTACAATATTACGTCATCAGTTATTTGGGCAATATCAATCAATGTGGCAGGTCATTATGTTAAAAGCGCCATATTGGCTCGTCTGTTTATTTAATTGGAACTAACAGGTTTGTAAGTATAGGTCAGGTTCATTTAACAAACGAGTTTAGTTTGATTTTTCCATTCATTTGTGAAGTGTAATTAATTAATTTATTAAATAAAATAGAAATTTCATTTGAACTTGTACGAATGTTTCCAAGGAACTAGGTTATTTCTGCAAAGGACATTTCTTCGATTTCTTGTTACCTACAAAGACTTTTAGTAATTATATAATTTTTAAAATATTTTTTTTTAGATCTATTCTATAAATTAGATATTCGAAAGTTTTCTGATAGTTTTGTATTTTTTCTTAACATTATCAAATTATGCGTTTATATAAAATTATTTATTCTATTAGAACGCAAACAAAGCTACACGAAAAAGTAGATTTTTGGAAACGCATTGTCACCACATAATATATCTGAATTTTTCTTCGGCTATTACTTTGCATTTGAAATTATTGTTTAAAATCAGAATGAATCATGATTATGACTTTATTTTTCGTATTGATTACCGTTAAAAACATTGCCAAATATATGTACTTTGTAACAATGCGAACGACACTTTGGCTGTAATTACAAAGTAACTGTAGTATTTAAAATGTAATACACTTAACTACACTAATATTACAAAAAAAAATATTTTTGTATTTTTGAAAATTCTTTCACCTACACAGGCTATATTTTATAAAGTCACGCAGACGAAGTCGCGTGCAACAGCTAGTTATAAGTCGGTGTCTGCTTCTGTCTGTTTCTCCGCTAACTTCTTCTAAACCAACGAACGGATTTTGATACGGTTTTCACAAATGGAAAGAGCGATAAATTAGGAAAGTTTGTGTATAATATAATTTGTAAAAAAAAGGTCACATGAATTCAGTCAGAGGCGGGTTGCGAGTGTTCAATTAAAATTATTCCATTAAATATATTTAAATTAAAAAAAGTCCTTTCCGTATCCCATTGCATTGCGTGATTCGTTTTCAGTTTGGAGCATATTTCTAAAAACTAAAATACAATTTCCAACATTGAGTGCCGTGAATACTTTTGTTATGTCTATTTTTCAATTAGAGTAGTTATAAATGAAATTCTTTGTTGCAATTGTTAAAGAGTGTTCTATTGAAATTGAGTTGGAAACGTGCACCGCTATTCTTAATAGAGAAACGGAATGAAGAAACAACATTTCGCTACATGTTACTTCAAAAGACATTTACAAGGTATCGGAGAAATAAAACCTCAGTTTTACGCCAAGAAACGAAACACTTGTTATGTAAAACTAAATGATTTAAGTTTTCCATAAGCAAACACTGTCAAATAATAGTTAAAAATAAATCACGAAAATGTAACTTGTTTATTATCATAAATGTGTTGATAATTATAACACAACCTTCAGATAATTTTTGGTTATTTGAGGAAAAAGTATTAAATAAACTGTTAGCTTTTACATCTGTACTTCCGTACTTCTGTACTAATATTATAAATGCGAAAGTATGTTTGGATGTATAGATGTTTGTAACTCTTGTACGCAAAAACTACTGAACCGATCACCATGAAATTTTGCATACACGTTGTCTGGGACACTAGAAAGGACATAGGGTACCTTTCATCGTTCAACGCGGACGAAGTCGCGGGCACCAGCTAGTATTATAAATGCGAAAGTATGTTTGGATGTATAGATGTTTGTAACTCTTTCACGCAAAAACTACTGAACCGATCATCATGAAATTTTGCATACACGTTGTCTGGGACACCAGAAAGGACATAGGGTACCTTTCATCGTTCAACGCGGACGAAGTCGCGGGGACCAGCTAGTATTATAAATGCGAAAGTATGTTTGGATGTTTGGATGTTTGTAACTCTTTCACGCAAAAACTACTGAACCGATCACCATGAAATTTTGCATACACGTTGTCTGGGACACCTGAAAAAACATAGGGTACCTTTCATCATTCAACGCGGACGAATTCGCGGACACCAGCTAGTTACCTATACTCTGTCGCTTTTATTGAACGTTTTAAAAATTCAGACAGTGTCTTAAACTTTTTATATTAAAAATCACCTATTAGTTCCACTTACAAATTAGCGATGTTGAGCTGAATATCTTAAAAATATAAGTACAAAAAAGAGATCGGTAGAACCATCTCCTTTGAGATAAACCAATTAAAAATGTAACTTGATATTTTAGGATGAAAAAAACGTGACCAAACCGTCTGCGCAATTTTGCCGCATCCCGAGAATAAGCGTCGGAACATCTCCAGATAACCGAATTAAGTTTAAATTAGTTATGAGAGTTGGCAAGACTCTTTTTTACTTGATTATCTTTACAAAGGCGGGCCATGTCGCTCGAAGTCCCCGCTATCAAAGTATTCTCCCTAATTTTCCTCCGCTACCGTCAGTTTAAACCCGTGAGAAACATTAATGTCCCCTAATATTGTTGTGGCAAAAATTATGACAGTATTAAATTCAATTAGTTAAAAGTTTGTATAAATAAGTCTCGATCTCTTTATATAAATGTCTATAAATTATATATCTATATATAAATTCATTTATATCTATAAAAAAATAATGTATATTATGTTATTTATAATATATTATAAATAACATTATATACATTGTTTTTTATACAATGAATCATTTTATAGTTCATTCGTGCGTAAAGTCAGAAAATTTAGCATCAGTATTAATAAAATTAATACTGATGCTAAATTTTTAAATTAAAAAATTAAATTAAAATTAATTAAAATTTTTTTTTTTTAATTTAATTTGATGCTAACGTCAGGAAATTAATACTGATGCTAATTTTTTTTTCTCGTAAGTACCGTATTTAGTTTTATATACACTTAATAAAAAGCAGTTATTTTGACATTACAGACAGTTAAATTTTATTTATTAATATAGAACTATCTATACATTTATTAACTTTGTAATAATAATCTCGACTTTATATTCCTAACTAGCTGGTGCCGGCGACTTCGTCAGCGTTGAACGATGAAAGGTACCCTATGTCCTTTCTGGTGTCCCAGACAACGTATATGCAAAATTTCATAGTGATCGGTTCAGTAGTTTTTGAGTGAAAGAGTTACAAACATCCATACATCCAAACATACTTTCGCATTTATAATACTAGCTGGTGCCCGCGACTTCGTCCGCGTTGAACGATGAAAGGTACCTTATGTCCTTTCTGGTGTCCCAGACAACGTATATGCAAAATTTCATAGTGATCGGTTCAGTAGTTTTTGAGTGAAAGAGTTACAAACATCCATACATCCAAACATACTTTCGCATTTATAATACTAGCTGGTGCCCGCGACTTCGTCCGCGTTGAACGATGAAATGTACCCTATGTGCTTTCTGGTGTCCCAGACAACGTGTATGCAAAATTTCATGGTGATCGGTTCAGTAGTTTTTGCGTGAAAGAGTTACAAACATCCATACATCCAAACATACTTTCGCATTTACAATATTAGTACAGAAGTACGGAAGTACGGATATATCCTCCACGAGATGACCGACATGATAGTGTCTTTTCGCTATGAAGCTCTCCCTAGAAGATAGATAGATGGCTGATTATACAAGAGTATAGAGTTCCATCTATTAGCAAAAACAACTTTAGTGGTTACTACTTTAACGAAAACACAAAAGGCAAACCTTTTGTGTAGAGGAAACAAAATTCTAATTATCAATTTGTGAGCAGTCTAATAATAGGTTATACTTAGGGCGAGTAAAAATTTTTTTAAGCTTTGAAAGTTTTAGAAATTCAACCTTTAACAAAGGTTAGAAAATGCGGTCGTATAATCTGATACTTTGAAATAATTAAAACATGGAAATTAAATGCGGGTTAGTCCAAACAGAAAACGTGGAAAGTAATTATTTTTACATAATAAATAATAATGCTTAAATTAAATAAGATTTTTTTTTAAAATTTTTTAATATAACTCATTATCCCAAAATTAAATTGGTTCACAATTGGCACTATTGGTCCTATATATAAAAGAGATCTCCTTTTGTATGGAGCTTGTCTAAATCAGTTTTGTATTGAGATCTGTTTATTTGCGTTTTAACTGTTGAAACTTATACCATTATAGGTAAGAAGAAATTATAGATTTTTCTAGGAAAATATCGTGTAATTTTGTAATAAGGTTTTATAGATATTTAAATCCTGTTGGTTATGGGCTTTATTTTTAGCAAAAGAAGATTTTTATTATAACTGAAAAGATGGAACAATCGCAAAAACAAAAGAAGGCTTCATCCTCTTCCAAATAAGATTTAAAATACCGTGCACTTCTCAAATACAAATCATAATTTAGATATTTTATTTATGAAATCTGTTAAATTTATAATCTGAATTATTCACAGAAAATTAAAAAAAATTAATAAATATTTTATTAACAAATTATCCAAAGTGTAAGTTAAAAAAATAATAAATGGCCTGGTTTTTTATGATGCCCTTTATTATTATTTATAATAAGTAATATAACTCGAGTATTATCCAATCCTAATGGTTGTTGTTAAAACATACTGTCAACGGACGCTTAACACAACACTTATGTTCCAGATGATATATGCATTTGAGCACAAAGGATGAGCAAGGCATGAGCTGTACATTCGCTGGCGATAATTAATATTAATTAATATTAAAGGTTGATTTATTAATATTATTGTGAATTAGTATTAGTCATACTTAATTCTCAATGTGCAAATCCCTCTTTGAAACATTATCGTTTCAATAATGGTTCAAAATAATTAGTTTGAACAAAATGAAATTTGGTATTTTAAATTAAGAAAATAGTAATAATAGGTTTTTTTTTTTAATATTTCTTAGTGAAAATTTACTGATTTAAAAATTAATATATAAGATAACTAGCTGGTGCCCGCGATTTCGTCCGAATTCTTTATATAGCTTATAGCCTTCTTCAAAATCCAACAAAAAATGAACTTTTTCAATTAAAACCAATAGTCCCTGAAATTAGCGCGTACAACCAAACAAACAAACTCTTCAGCTTTATATATTGGTGTAGTATAGATTAAAAATTAAAACTAACCATCGACATTATATTGAGACCAAGCTATATCTGCTGTATGTTGCTGAGGAGTTGGGTATCCCGCAGATATTCGAATAGGTAAGGATGTGTTATATGTGTAATTTTACACAAGTGTATGTTCCCCGTTTGGCTGTATGTATGTTCGCGTTGATCTCAAAAGCTGCTAAACGGATTTTCATGCGGTTTTCATTAATGAAAGAGCGTTATATAATATATATAACTAGCGATCCGCTCTCGGTTTCGCGGGGTTATACAGACCTTCTCCGTTTATGAGAGATAATTTCCATATGTGGTGAAAACAGTTTTTGAAGCGTTCACAAACAAACTTAATTTTTTTATATATAAAGAAAGAAGTTTTGCAGAATAAAAATTGCATCCAGCGAGTCACTAGTTACATCTAATTCGATTAGTTGAAATTCTGAATCTGTAACTTTCATATGATCGTGTGTGGTCTCGATTATGTATCCTCTTCCCGTCCGATTAGTCCGATTAGAATCTGGCCCGGGGCGATCATCAATTAAACAAATTAGACCGAAGTGCGATACGATAAATTTTATTACACTTTAATGGACTGTAGTTACAAGTAGTTATTTTTAACATATTTGTTGGGAATACGTTATATATACACACACACCACTACACACATATTAATAAGTAGCTGTTACACACGACTTTGCCCGCGTAACTTTATAAATTATAGTCTATGTTAGCTGATAATGAAAGCTTTCTATAGGTGAAAGGATTTTTAAAATCGGTGCAGTAGTTTTTGAGTTTATACATTACAAACAAAAACACAAATCTTTTCTCTTTATAATATTGGTATAGAAGTATAGATAATGATATATGTATATGCTATAGGTATTATACATATACACAACCTTATTCCTACGTTTATTAACTTTTAAACCTTAAACTGTTCGTAGTTGAAGGCTATTTACTTCCTCTTGTATCTAAAATTCCGATACAAGTAACGTTGTACAGTTTAACTCCAGTCGACCGGTTCGAGGGATTCCTTCACATCGCCGCATTTCTCCAGACCGATTTCAAATATCTTTATCCAATTTATATGTTGCTGAAACCGGCAGTAAATTCTTATTTATTGGCATATTCCGCTTCATATATTGGTTAGATCCTCGGAGTGGTCTCTTACGCGGTTCCGTTTCGGAATCTCCTTTTATATTAACGACCACATTGTCCTGTTCATTGATTTCGACTTTAACATGTTAGAGTCCAATCTAATAAGTGCAACGCAATGGAGCACAATCAGTCTATTCGTGCAATGATCTAATCAGCATAGGATTAAATTAACTATTAATGAACCACAAAGACGTGTTTCAGAAAGTACAATAGCAGTTTAAACAGTAATATATTTTAACCTGAAATGGAAGTCCTTCCTGTTTGTATATTGGTAACATTTCTGTTACGTTTTCACTACAAAATTACTGAAATTACATATATTTTGATGCAATATACATTTACATCCAGGCTGAGTCTAGGCTGCTTTCTATTGCAATTTATCTATTAATCCAGCTCGGATAGTTCCGAGACATCCTCTCGTCCAAAATTCTTCAGTACTTTAAAACAAAGTTTTTCGACCAATGTGTTTGTCAGTGATGATATATGACGCTGAAATGTGGTCTCTAACTATGGGCCTTCTAAGAAAGCATAACGTCGCACAACGAGCTATGGAAGTTAAATAAATAAATAATAAATAAATATCTTCACACATTCCACACAGCACCATCTAGTTCCATACTAAGCAACTAATGCTTGTATCATGGATACCATACAGTTGATATACTACATAGATTACTTTTTTTTTTAAATACATACATATTATAAATAAAAAACATCCATGACTCAGGTACAAAGGTAAAATGTTAACATATAAACATTTGCCCCTAGTGGGATTCGAACCCGCGACCGTTTGGTTAACAGCTAGGGTTACTAGCCACTAGACCAAACGTGACGTCAAGTCAAAGTCAGTTGAAGTGGCAGTGGGCAGAACACGTAGCTCGGAGAGCCTTGGACCGGAAGGTTCTCGAGTGGAGGACATACTACAGCAAGCGAAACGTATGACGTCCATCCACAAGGTAGTCAGATGACCTGGTAAGGGCCGCGTATCGACAGTGATTTCAGGCTGCTTTTGACCGGTCCTATTAGAAAATTAGATATATTTAGATAGCTCAACTCTATGTCCACAGGAAAACTTTCAACTCCTTTCCTGAAGGATCCACGGACAAAATCTAGTAACCAGTTTCTAATGTGCTTACTTGTTATTTACAATTACATAATTATGAAAATTGTTGATTTATTGGTAAGAAAAACAGTAAGAAAAATCTAAAACTAAAGGTGATGATCGTGTCGTGTGCTCTAAATTCGGATTGCATAACCAGTAGCTCACATGTAAATAAAGACGGTTTTCCATGTATTTTATTGCTCGAATCCCTTGTGGAACATAAAAATGTATACGAAGTTGGCTACAGACGTGAAATATCGGGATCCCTGGGCTTCACCTGTCGTCGAAAAGTATAAAACTATCGGTTTTATTGTTTGCCTTTATATTCTCCTATATATTCTGATCGTTTCTATTCTACATTAAAATAAACCATTATTATGTGTCGTATCTATTTAATATAATTTAAAGAAATAATGTATTTAAAGAAAATTTTTATATCTATATACATAATATAAAATAAAGTGACTGTCGGCTTCTATCTGTTCCTGCATAACTTCTTCTTATGATAAGAGCGACAAACGAGAAATTTAGTATTACGTAATTAAGAATAATTTTATTGATTTTGTGGATATAAAATCATTGATTCCTTTCGGCAACTTTTTGGTTGTATAATTAAAAATCAACCCTATAAAAACCCTACAATTTTAGTATATACCTATAAAAGTCATTCGAAATTAGATAGCTAATAATATTTCCTTTAGCGTTACATACTTAAATAGTATTATCGTATTGATAAAATATGGTTAATTTGTGGTTATGTTCTCTTTTCAACAACTAAACTATATCGAACAATGATACTGGAATACCTAATAAACTAACCGCAGCCGAATAGGTATATACAACAGAATTAAATAATTATATATATATATATATATATATATATATATAGTACCTACTTATAAAATCATTTGTCCTGACTATAAACGCATAGCCAAAACTACTACATAAGTCTGGATAGTTAAAATTTGAAACATAAGTTTATTTAATAACATAAGAATCCGATAAGAAAGAATTTTCCAAAATTTCAACTCCGTGTGAAGTCAATAATTACACATTATATGTGTACAGCTTTATTTCATAAAGCTAGGTCAGGTACTTTTGAAGATATTGAAGATTTTCTAACCGACCCTTTTTCTTTGCGGTCCTGTGTATTCCATCCAACGCTGGGTCAAACTTATGATCGCAATCGTTTGTTGCTGTCAACTAAATTATTATCATAGCACGAACAGGCAGTGTGTCTGCCTTCATATTCATTTCCAAGTTTATCTACTCAAAGTTCTGGTGTAAGGGGGAAGTTTCGAGAGGAATTATTCCAGTTTCCCGCGTGAATTTCCCATGAGCCCACACTTTCGGTGTCGCGAGCAGATAACTGTGCGGTAACTTGCGTAACGTGACCATTTTGCTATTAAAATACATATAAGCCCCGTCTTGTTAAAACAAAACACGGCCCTCCTCTATCATCGGATGATGTCTAAAGGAATCCCTAGTGGCCGTCAAGAAATTTTTGATCTTTTAGAAAGACGCATGTTGTGCTTGACAAGTAAATGGTATTATTATAGATAATAATGAAATGATTATTATTATTATCAATATCATTACGAATACTAGTAGATATTGAGAATTTTTTTATGTTAATGAACTTTTTATATATTGTCGAAGGCAACGTGACCCTCGAAATGGGTACTAAATTAATATTAAAAAAACAATCTATTTTGTTAAAAACAATAAATATCATTTTAAATTCTAAGAACATCAATAAATAGGCCATCTTGTTTTCGTCAAAAAAATTCATAAAATCTTCAGTGTTTGCTTTTATTTGATTCGTATTTCTTATTCCGTTGCAAGGTCAAATCAGTTTTTTTTATATGAAATGTCACCAAGATAATAAATATGTATATATTTTAGAATTCTATTTTTTACTTTTTTTTTTTTTAATTCTAGTGTGGCCAAAAGAAAATATCAAATAGCCAAATAGTTAGTGCTAGTTTTAAAACTATTGCATAGGTTAGTAGACGACAGTAGATTTTTGTATAAAATGAATATAACAGCGAAAGTCAAAATATGTATAAATCGTTATTTTGATGGACGAGATCCTCGCACTGATAATTATGTATAGCAAACAGTAAGGAATCCCATCAAATGAAAACACTGAACCAACTTTTAACGAAGCCTTTTTATTGATTTACGCCAACTCTACAGGAAGTCACGTGAGGTCGTTTCTGACGGCCTCTTTGATCTCCTTTGATGTGAGCCGCCTCTGAACTCAAAACTGTTTTTCCTATATTAGTATTAGCGCCACACTTCAGAGAATTTTCAGGTAATTCAATATTACTTTGTAACTGTAAGAGTTGGAAATTTTGTGTGAATTATTTTTGCCTATACACTAACATTTTTTTTTTGCATTGGATGTCCTGCGGCTGAGATTATGATGATGATGATGATGATGATACACTAACACCTTTTACTTCTATTTTAGTGGACAGTTCTATAGTAAAGTTAAGCAGATAGGTAGCAGTTAGTTTGAGAACCGAGCAAAGCTTTATGAAAGCCAAAATTAATAAAAGACGAACCAAATTTAATAGTGATTGTTGATTTAGTACAACGTAATATGTAGATACACGTTGATCCTTCTCACACAAATCAAATAGAGTAAGTTCTGTTGAAGTCAGAAAAATATTATGTTTTTTAATCATTAAATGAGCCCAAAGATAAAGACAGGGTTCAGTTATTGAATTCAATTAAGCGATAACACGGATCCAGGTTGCCTGTGAGTCTAAACTCCACCTAACACATTTTAGTAGTATTATTATCAATAAATACAATACAATAGTAGTTTTGTTCTAACAAAACATTAAAGGATTTAGACATATTTTCCATATCATTCATATGTGTCATGACGACACGTTTGGTCTAGTGGCTATTAACCGTAGCTGTTAACCAAACAGTCGCGGGTTCAAATCCCGCTAGGGGCAAATGTTTATGTGTTATCATTTTACCTTTGTACCTGAGTCATGGATGTTTTTTATTTATAATATGTATGTATTTACGAAAAAAAATAATATGTATTATATCAACTGTCTGGTATCCATAATACAAGCATTACTTGCTTACTGTGGAACTAGATGGCGCTGTGTGGAATGTGTGAAGATATTTATTTATTTATTTATTTATCTATAGCGAAGTTCAGGAAGAGATCGGAAGATTTGCTATTAAGTTCTTAATTTGTATCTACTCGTAACAAATAAGACTATCATGTTGTATTCTTTTGAAGTGGCCATTTGTAAAATCACTTGTAAATATTTGTATTAATATATGGTAATTTATAGGTCTTATTTTTCCTTTTTTTTTGTATAATAAGTTGTGTGTTTTTGCGTTAATAAATAAAATAAATAAATAAATAATAATACTAGTTAGTACATACTTTGTTTAGTGCCTTCTTGTAATCTCAAAATACTTTCTTCTGAGAGTGTAAAAGTAAACTCAGGTTTGTTCATCGAACGATACATCAATTAAGAAGTTCGCGTCCCGATCCCCATATGCAAGGGATAATGGATTGTTAATTCTTTGTCGATAGATAAGATAAGTTTGTTTCTTGCGTTACATTAAGTTTCAAAATGACTTTATTTTGTTTTATTAAATCAGCAATAAAATGATTTTATTAGTGATATTTTTTTATGTTAAAGTCAGGCAGACAGGCTGACGGTACATTTGTCGGTTGGTGGCTACCGTCGCCTATAATACAAGCAAAGGCACAGGTGCTGCAAGTGCGCTGTCGACTTTGCGACCTTAGTAGGATTTAGGATAAGGGAAATGGGCTCTAGCAACACAAGTTCTGTTATTTCACAGTGGTATTCTGTAATGGGGTGGTTACTGCCGCCAGAGATCAGAGCCAACTTTGAAAAGAACATAATATTTTCTTGACTTCACCGACACCATACTCGATTTATTTGACTTCGGATGCCAGTGATGTGGCAAGAATTAATGTTCATACATTGTACATACTTAATCAATCATCATAATTAAAATTTGGTTTTTTATTTTTTCATAGTAATTTATGGTAAAACTAAAGTTACAGGGAATTTGTCTGAAAATTCACCGCGAGTGTCCATATTATTATGGTTAGTTATAAAGTTATGCTCATTTTAACCGATGGTAGGTGGCTTGGCTACCGTAGCCGCAATAAATATTCACCTTTAACAGAAAATCCTTGTAGTTATTCCTAGAAATTCCAATTGCATATTACGACCAAAATTCATCATAGTGCAGTGTTCCTGCCCGCGGGCTATCAACACCCAATCGGTACTAACAGAATCACTATTCCCGTTTTACCGGTCGACACTCGTAAAAGTAATCTACGTAGACAGAAAACAAATACACCACAAAAAGCTCTAATATTGAAGCTGAAATTTAATCGAATTCGTGCCACTGTTATCACAAAATCGTCTATGATTATCGTCCTGCGCAAATTGTCATCGTGCAAATAGACAAACGCCTACTATAGGGGTGTCAAACTTATTTTTCTAAAGAGCCATTTATAAGCATGTGTTAACGGGCCAGACTCAAAATTTAAAACTAAAAGATATTTAAGTTTGAAAACTTTATTTATTTAGTCTAATTAAATAAATTTTCATAAAAAAAGTGTTATCTTGAACTTGAGAAAACATCTGTTCGCATAAATAGGTACTACCAAACATACACAGGATACGTGATGTATGTTTTTTTTATATATTTGGATTGTTATTCAAACTCTTAAATGGGGGCTATGTGTCGCGGGCAGTATTGAGATGGCTTGAGGGCCGTATGCGGGCAGCGGGCCGTAACTTTGTCATGACTGGCCCACAACAACGTATGCGGAAGGAAAGTACGTCTCGCCGTAACACGCCATGCCATGCCATGCGGCCAATAACGCCTGTGGGCGAACCGCTCGTGTCATTAAATGACAAAGTTAATTGGTGTTCTGGTAAACAAAGATGGCGGGAATTGGCTTTTTTGTTTGACCGCTTTTATTAAGAAGGAATACGTTGGAAACTAATGCATAATTAAGTGAATTGTTTGCTACGTATGCGCAGAGAATTCTTTGTTAAAAATAAATGAAACGTTTCTTTATATTAATATATTAATATTATCTATCATGGAATTAATTCATCAACCTGTGTAGAATTCGCTTCTAAATTGTGTGCTTATTTTTTGTTACGAATTATAATGTGATTTTTTAAAGAGAATATCTTCAGAAATGTTATAATACGTGAATGTTTTGTAAATTACAAAATAATGACTTTTAGGGCTTGCTTTTGTTAAACTTACCTTTAACCAAAGCTAATGTTATCTTTCAGTCTGAGAGTATTTTATGACAAAAGCAATAGACTATCTTTTCTTGTTTACAAAATTAACTAATTTTCAATTATCTTGAGATAAAACAAAAACGAGTCCAATAACTCTAGATCACATAATGCTTGGCCGGAATGGCGGCGTACATATTTCGCTGTAACATAATTATAATACTAGCTGGTGCCCGCGACTTCGTCCGCGTTGAATGAAAGGTACCCTATGTCCTTTCTGGTGTCCCAGACAACGTGTATGCAAAATTTCATGGTGATCGGTTCAGTAGTTTTTGTGTGAAAGTTACAAACATCCATACATCCAAACATACTTTCGCATTTATAATATTAGTAAGTACGGAGTGCGAATTTAAATAATAAACAAGAATTTTCAAGGGCCGTCGTAGCAGGTCGCAAAGAATTCTCTCGATAGTTTTAGCAAACATTTAATGAAGCCACCAAAATATTCAATTAAATTTTACCTGAGTCTCGTGTCCGAGGAATGCAATAAAACGCATAGTGCTGTTGCGAGTCAGACGACGTATTTCAAACAAAATTAACTCCCGAAATTCGCTCTATAAACTAAACTAAATAGTAAAACCGCTTTACTTTCAAAGCAATGTTTTTACATTCTTTAAACTAAATATGATGTTTTTATTACATGTTATATTGCATTATAGACGACACGTTTGGTCTAGTGGCTAGTAACCTAGCTGTTAACGAAACGGTCGCTGGTTCGAATCCCGCTAGGGGCAAATGTTTAAGTGTTAACATTTTACCTTTGTACCTGAGTCAAGGATGTTTTGTATTTATAATATGTATGTATTTATAAAAAAAAAAGTAATCTATATAGTATATCAACTGTCTGGTATCCATAATACAAGCACTATTTGCTTACTGTGGAACTAGATGGCGCTGTGTGGAATGTGTGAAGATATTATTAGATATTATTATTATGGTGCTCCGACATCATGACAGTTAATGCCGGTGTCCCGCAAGGCTCTGCGCTTTCCCCAACATTCTTTCTTTTGCATACAATGGTTAGTCCACTGATGAGTTGTTCCAACTAATGCCTACCCCAAGTTTTTCCCACCGTACTGCCCGTCATAGATGTGGAGTTCATCCGCATTACTTGGATAAGGTGCCACTACGCACTTTGAAACTTGAGTAGAAATTTTATCCCACGGACGCGCGAACTTTGGAAAAATCTCCCTCCTGAGGTGTCCCCACCTAGCTACAATATGGGCTTTCAAGCGAGCTTTTATGTTATAATTTTTATTATAACATAAAAGCCTTAATTTAATAAGGCAAACCACAAAAATCAAGCATGATATTAATGTATGTGAAAATAAATTTTACAGAAACAGTTCTCGTTTCAAGTTGTGCAAACTTTTCATAATTGTATATTACTGTAAAGTATTGCTACTCCGCCAATATCCGGCCCGAGAGCCCGGATGACCCGGGTAACCACAATGAGTACACTCGACGATCAGTAGGTCACAAGTCACAAAACTGATATCTAAAAATAACCTGTTCCGATCTATCCTATTAGAAACTTTACCACCTCTTGTATTGGCACCCAAATTTAGTTGATACATATTATACCTTTTTTTATACAGTTTATACCTAATTAAAATTTCGTAACTTATACTATGTCCTTTCTGGTGTCACAGACAACGTGTATGCAAAATTTCATGGTGATCGGTCCAGTAGTTTTTGCGTGAAAGAGTTACAAACATCCATACATCCAAACATTCTTTATATAAGTACGGATTAGTAGTTAGGATTACATACTATGTCACTGTGACAATAATATTCAGGCAGATATTCCAAATACATATGTATACGTTATTGAAACAGTCGGTAACCATAATGATTACTTCCGTCTTTACACTTTGATGTATTGTATCCCGTGGAAGCCTTTTAGAAACAGCTGATGCACATAATATTATAGCACGTCGGCAGACGCTAAGTGAAACTTTATGCCTTGCTAATCAAGACGAATTCCCGGAGCCGAAATTCCCGGATCTTCAGCAAACGGTCGTGTTTGAACAATAGATAATGAAGACGGAGTTACGAAGATGCTAACCTTAGGGAATATATGTGACGCAACGTGGTCTTGGGAAGCTGAAATTGCCAAATTATTTCAAACAGTTTTCAACTTTTAAACTATTCAGACGCTAAGTACTTTAGAGATATTACTTACATCATAATAAATTTAAAATAGGCGAAAGTTATAAATAACAATAACATCAATATGATTTGCAAACACACACACTAATAATTAGTATGTGTGTTTGCAAATTATTTCACGTTCGAATTTCAAACAGCGAAAAAATAGTTATTTGTGAAACTATCTTCACAGCTGAGCCAACTCTAGTCGACTAAGACTGGACACACTAATAAATCAAAATTTTGTTCCTGTGAGTTAAATCGCGTGTTCGAATTTCGAATCACGCTCGCATCAAGAATCGATTTTTCTGCGAGTTTTTAGGCACCAATAGCACCCTTTTCGTGGTGGTGAGGTGAAAATTTCTTTTGCAACTGGTTAGGTAATTTCAGTTACGAACATGGATGAAGAGGTTTTAACACGTCAAATAATACAATCTATTTCCGAGTTATCCAAAATACATCTAAAATTTTATTTGAAAGCTCAAAGCTGCTAATTAGAATAATTGTTTAGCGGTAACTTGGAAGCTATTCACCAAACCAGTTGTGATATACAAATGAATGGCTGCACCTTCGCTGAAATGTAAACCGCGATGCTCGCTTTGTATTTTTGAAATATCAAATACTAGCTGGTGCCCGCGACTTCGTCCGCGTTGAACGATGAAAGGTACCCTATGTCCTTTCTGGTTCAGTATTTTTTGCGCTTAAGAGTTACAAAGATCCATACATCCAAACATACTGCCGCATTTATAATATTAGTACGGAAGTACGGATTTTATTTGAATTAATTATTGATCTTCAATATCCCTACCCTATCACTATCATTTCTGCTTGTCATTGTTTTGAAATTAAAAATTAAATCAAAATTTTATTAGAAATGCAATATTTTTGCATAATTTAATAAGTTTTTTGTATGATCCATAGGTATGATCGCTAAAAATCCACGGATAGGGCGAATCCTTAACTACAGTAACTTGACCTATCCGAGGTTAGCTGTCAAAACATTATAGAAATGCACAAAGCAGATATCTCATACAAAATTCTATCCACAGTAAACAGTAAGCACTCCGATGGATAGATAACTACTGAAGATAGAGTTTGCTATCTATCAGTAGTTTATTGAAATGGAAAAACGTGACAGTAGATAGAAATTGTTACTGTAGTAAGGCAAAACGATGGATAGATAGGTTATTGAAAACGGGCGTTATAGAACTAAGATACTCTGCACCGCAAAGAAAAAGGGTCAGTTAGAAAATGTTCAATATCTTCAAAAGTACCTGACCTAGCTATAAATGAAATAAAGATTAAATTAATGAATATTTTAATGTGCTTAAATAAAAATAAAATTTATTTAGTTTAGCTTTAATTTAGTCTTTATTTCATAAAGCTCTGTGAGGTACTTTCGAAGATATTGAACATTTTCTAACCGACCCTTTTTCTTTGCGGTCCAGTGTATAAATTTAATTAGGAGATATTTTGGCAAACATAAACCGTGATAATTAACTTAATTAGGCTTTGATTTACGTGAATACCTAAGCAAATCCAAACGTTGGGACAATTCAACGTGACCTAATCAGAGATTTTCACAATTTTTTTAAAGGTTGTCACATCATTATTAAAAATTAAGTATTTAATCGAAATAGTTAAAAAATCAATACAGGCAATAGACGACCGTCACAGTTTTCGAGATAGGTCAGTTATAGGCGACGGTAGCAACCTACCATCAAGTGGACAGTCAGCCTGTCTTAACGACCATAATTTAAAAAAAAAATTGGGTATGGCTTTGTCGTGGACACTGTTATTAAATGTTTTACGTGAATACGTTAAATATCTAACGAATGCGAGGTACTTAACAAAAAATTTTTTGATCCTCTGGCTATCGAGTGGTGTAATAAAATTTTAGATGTAGACGTTTTGTCTAGTGGCTAGTAACCCTAGCTGTTAACCAAACGGTCGCGGGTTCCAATCCCGCTAGGGGCGAATGTTTAAGTATTAACATTTTACCTTTGTATTTGAGTCATGGATATTTTCTATTTGTAATATGTATGTAATTACAAAAAAAAAGTAATCTATGTAGTATATCAACTGTACAAGCATTAGTTGCTTACTGTGAAACTAGATGGTGCTGTATGGAATGTGTGAAGATATTTATTTATTTATTTATTTATTTATTATAGATATATAATAAATAAATAAACTATATACTATATATCAAACTGTATACCCTGTATTTTGTTATCATAGGGTTTTTGAATTGCCTCTCACACTATAGTAGCAAATTTAAAGACGTATCACGTTTTCACGTCAAAAAATCTGAACAGGCAGACACGTATAAGGCAGAAATGAACAAGTGACCTAAAAGAACCACTTGTTCTTTTAGGTCACATGTTCAAGTGACCTAAAAGACCACTACCAACCAACATAAACTGAACAGCGATGATTGTTAAGGATCGACAGATGCGTTGTCACTAATTTGCGTCGGTTGAAAGCACGGTGGCTGATTGACTGACGTTCATTAGTAGAGAGAGCTTTATGCCTTTGTGTAGGTGCGAATTTTGTGTGTGCAATGTATACACAATTTTATTTTACAAATGTATCCGCTCGAATTTAGAAACAAAAGTTCGTTTCAACGTGGGGCTCTATGTTACATAAACTAATAAATATTACTAACAATATTAATAATTGTCTTATATATCTTGGTATAATCATTGCTTAAGGTTCTTCCTTACTCCTTAAGAGTTGTAAATTATGCCAATTTTAAATAGGTAATCTTCGGCATCAAGAATTGGGTTATCAAATGCAAAAAGAATTTTTAAAATCCAACTGCTAGTTCCAAAAATGAACTCATTTGAAAAATAACATTCAATTAATTTTTATAATTGAAGTTAAATTGAAGACGTGAGTGGATATTTAGTTTTTTTGCGTTGATGAAGGTAATATGTCTATATAAATTATTACAGACCTTAAGATCCTCGATTTAAGACATATTTTGGAAAATAGAAATATGAAAAAGGTGTTATGTACAGTTAATTTTAAAAAGCAAAAAGTGCAGAAAAGTTTACTTTTTTAATGGAAGAAGGAGCCATGTTCACTTTTTATTTTAAAAAATAATACAAGTGCTTAATTTCTATTATAACATTACTATTTAAGGCTGTTTACACAACTTTGCATCATAATTTAGTACAAAAATCAGTTCAGTGGCGACTTATCTCAAAAATTACAAGTAAAACTTTAACCTCGATTTACTCAAAATTGGAATTAAGCGACTTCATTCAACTTTGAAAAGTTCAAATCCTTGACACTGGGCGACCTCTAGTATACATAAAGCTATCTTAAAATATAACCAATTATCCAAGTTATTTCATAATTAATTAAATAATTATAATTATAATATTAATTTAAATCTCAATTAAACTTGATTTCATTTAATTAATTTTGAAAATTCGATTTAATTTTTAAAATGTATATTGTATAATATTTTACAATATTATGTTCAAAAAATTTGCTACAGAACGATGTTGGGATTCGAACCGTACCACCTCGATTCTGCGAACCAACCAAGCTTTCAAGTCCTAATGAATTCCTAGTGTTTATGGGAGTGTTTATGGACACTGGCTTTATGGCAGTAATAAAGGTTTCAGTTATTGATGATCATTGATTTTAATTCAAAATCACTACCAAGAAATCACGAAGGCCGTCGATGCTGACCTATTGATATGACGTCATGATTGTTACCCACAACATCAATAATTCTATGTACAATTCGAAATCGTTATTCTTTATTCAAATAAGGCGTCAGAAATATTGTACGTGGTTTAATGATTTATAACTTTAGGTGGACGTGTACTCAGTGATGTTAATGCTAAGTGTGTGAGGGCTCATTACGTAAACCTTGTTGGAAAAAAAACAATGAGGTCATTTAAATATTGCTTGCAAATTGACAATTTACTATCGGACTTCAATCAGCTATAAATCCACGTAGTACACAAAATCCTCATTAACATAATAAACTAGCTGGTGCCCGCAACTTTGTACGCGGTGCAGTTCATTTTTGAAAATTCCACAGGAACATAACATATTTTCCTAAATAAGAAGTAGGCATTCTATTCATCAATACATCAGTGAAAACCGCATTCATATCGATTAATCCGTTTCTGAGATTAGCGTGCACAAACGTACAGATAAACAGACAAAAATTCTAAAAAAATGCTACTAAGAATAAAAATATCCGTACTAATATTATAAATGCGAAAGTATGTTTGGATGTATGGATGTTTGTGACTCTTTCACGCAAAAACTAATGAACCGATCACTATGAAATTTTGCATACACATTGTCTGAGACACCAGAAATGACATAGAGTACATTTCATCGTTCAACGCAGACGAAGTCGTGGGCACCAGCTAGTTTGTCATATTTCAGGTTATATGTTAAAATAGTTGAAGCTTCAAATTTATCACATTTAATAACGATTCCATAATATCATTAAAAAAAAACGTATAAAATGTTAATATTAATACGTATGAATAATATTGTTTTTAAACGTCCCCACAATTATCTTGATGAGCTTCGTTTGGCTTTTGAAGCTATTAATATTGGAAAATATTTTTATCGTGACATTATTCATATGCGAAAATTAATATTGAATAATATTTTTGAATACATTTAATCTGTTAATGGAATTACCAAAACTAAATAAACGTATTAAATTATGATAGATAATATATGTTATATTTTAAAGTCATCGTAATGATCTTAATTATAATCTAATATTTAAGTAGAAATTAAGAAAATATTATAAATTAAGTATTTAAGACCATTAGGTAGCTAAGTTAAATTAAACATGTTAAGTACACTGTTTAGGAGTGCAATTTAGATAATTTATCCATTGTTACATATATTTTTTACATAGTCCATTGTTTTCTTTTGCACCGGTAGCACAGCCGATAGTCGAATTTAAGTATAGTCACATAAACTGATCTGTGCGCTTGCGCGTGACATTCATTCATAGTGCTCTGCCGTAGATTCAATTGTTCAGAGAGAATGTTCTGGAATGTCGTTACGTCGTTGTTCTGTGACTGTGTTAATTTTGACAAGTAGCAGTAGCGCGGTTTCTTTTGGAAATTTCTCGAAGACCGAGGTCATAAAAGGGCCTGCGGAAAGGCGGGAAGCCCTTTTCCGTCGGCAACCCACCTGAAGAGTGTACATTAGAAGTTAGCTGTTGTTGTTGAGCCACCTTCGAAATTTCATATTATTTCAAAATTAATCGAGTCATTTTATCGATAACAGTACTACTGTTTATTGTTTTATTGTGTGAACCTCCAATTGTGATAATTGGTAAGTGTTTTGTTCGTTATAATTGCTTTCCCAATTTTTTTTATTTTTAAATGTTATAACTTGGTCGACGCGTGCCGTCTCAATAGTACTTTGTTTGCTTGTCTGGCATAGATTTTTGTGTTTCCTATTAGAACTACAAGCGATGGTTTATTTTAATAAGGATATTTTATATTTTAATTTTATTTTTCCCATTTTAATTTTTTTTATTGACGATGGCGTCCGCCGTATTTAGCTTATTAATTTTGTTTTCGACGCCATCGATTCAATTATGCATTCAAGTATAATTTACCTAACTATCTTCTTATATTAGTTCTGTGTATATATTCTAGTCTTTGCCCGATACCCACATTTAATTATTAATTATTCCTTACACCTGAAATAAAATCGAATTAGATTCCTGGAAGGATTGCATAATAATGTACTTTATTCTAAGGCGTTCCTTCGATCATTTCAGGAGGTTTTTTTTTATACCCACAAATTTTTTCAATCAACTACTTGCTGCGCGTTGAGAGCGAGCGAAACCGTGCGTCCCGCTAGTCATACGTCGCGCCGAGCTTCGAGTCCCGGCGAGCAAACCCGCCGCGCCTCACTAGTTCGTCGACGTCGACAGCGTGATTCCGGAGGCTGCTTAGTCGCCCGACCGCGCCAAGTTTGGCTATTTTTTTTTCTTTTACTCTTTTATTATTATTTTATTTTGAAATCGTTCGGCTCGGATATACCTACGACTTAAATATACAGCTACTTTTCGGTATCGGCTCTCTTTCGGTGGTAAGTCTCGATCCAAATCTCCACAAACCCCTGGTCCCCTTTTTTTGTATTTTTTTATTCTATTCCTGTGTATTTTTTTTCTCTCTCGGTTGCGGTACAATCCGCATCCGAAATTGTTAATCTTTTCTAGCAATATATTTGTATAGAATCGAATTAGTAAAATAAAACTATCATTTTTAAACTGACTTTTATTTTTGTTTTTTTTATTGTTGTTGTCTGCCTGTCCGCCACACTACCGCGGAAAAGGTGTAACACCATACACATGTATTTTATAGTTTTCATGTATTTAATTGCAGTCTGTTTGTGTACTGTATCAAATATAACAAAAAAAAAAATATATCAATATTATTATTGAGAATTAAAGTACTTAAAAAAATATCTACACACATTTCGTGTTAGTATTATCATATGACGACGCGTTTGGTCTAGTGGCTAGTAACCCTAGCTGTTAACCAAACGGTCGCGGGTTCGAATCCCGCTAGGGGCAAATGTTTATGTGTTAACATTTAACCTTTGTACCTGAGTCATGGATGATTTCTATTTATAATATGTATGTATTTACAAAAAAAAAAGTAATCTATGTAGTATATCAACTGTCTAGTATTCATAATACAAGCATTATTTGCTTACTGTGGAACTAGATGGCGCTGTGTGGAATGTGTGAAGATATAAAGATGAAGATATATGAATATATTATCAATCTCCTTGGGCCACAGACAGACCGTCAGTCACATCAGTCGCAATATATTAGTATATACAATTCCAATCATTAATTCTGAATAAAACATAGTATCTTTCCTAACATAATATTAGCATTCCAATATTCCAGCGTTAAACCTTTTAGAAAGTCAATATAGTAATTATTGCAATAATAAATCAACAAAATGTTTAAAGTCGGACGAGAAAAATGTTTTAAGAATAAAAATACTATAATTTTATTATACTATTATAGATAAATAATGCGATTACATCTTAATTAGCTTTTTTAGGTCAAAGTTACATGTTGAAATGACCTCACGTAGGTCACAATGTAAATAATCATATGCGCGCGTTAATAAATTATTTATGTTCTAAAATACCTTAAACTCGTAACATTGTTAACTGCGTTTATTAATTTTATGGGAAAAAAAAATGGCAGCTGTTTTAATTTATCATAAATTAAAAACTAAAAACAGATGTGTTAACCAGATTTCAAAAATATTTACTAACCTTATTATCTATATATGTACATATTTTTTTTTAACGTTCCTCTATTTATTATTACCATTTTTTTTATTTATGCCCACTAGACTACTTATAATTATTTTATTCCTTTTTTTAACGTTGCGATATCCTCGTGGTGTCAAATTAATCTGTCATTTAGTTATTAAGTAAACTTTTGTATATATATATCACTGTAAGTTTTCTTTGAAAATAAATAAATAAATAAATAAATAACTAAATAAATAAATAAATAAATAAATTAATTAATTAATAAATAAATGAATAAATAAATAACCAAATAAATAAATAAATAAATAAATAAATAACCAAATAACTAAATAAATAAATAAATAAATAACCAAATAACTAAATAAATAAATAAACAAACAAATAAATAACTAAATAAATAAGTAAATATATAAATAAATAAAAAAATAACGAACCAAATAAATAAATAATAAAACTAATTACTAATATAAAATACTTAAATATACTTATACTAAAATTGATGCGATTTAAAATTGAGATTTTTTCTATTACCGTCTTTAGTATAAACTACTTAATTCCCCAGAGAGATTAAGAGATAACACCAATTACTCGCAATTTCCTATCTTCACTCAAAATCCAAAAACCTCAATGGGGCCGCGTTAAATCTAAACCCAAAACATCATTAAGATTCTTTTAAAAACCCCTTTCCATTAATCCCCGATCCCTCTACGATGAAACAAAGGCGCACGGCTTAACGGTACGGTTTTACCATAACAAAAAAGCGGTTATCAAAAGAATTTTCTAGATAACACGATAAAAACGCGCCGATCCAATCACAGAAGGCGTTAAGATTCACCCGGCGAAGATTACGCCGGCACCAGGCTCCTTGCCATAGAATTATGGGACAAAATTCACCGGCGAGAATTATTTTAGGGCCACTAAAATGCAGATTTAATATTTGTTGCCAAGGACCTTGGAAAGTCCTATAGAATTCTTGTGGAAGATTGTTGTAACATTTAATATTTGTTGCCACCTTGGAAAGTCCTGTAGAATTCTTGTGGAAGAATGTTGTAACATTTAATATTTGTTGCCACCTTGAAAAGTCCTGTAGAATTCTTGTGGAAGAATGTTGTAACATTTAACATTTGTTGCCACCTTGAAAAGTCCTGTAGAATTCTTGTGGAAGAATGTTGTAACATTTAATATTTGTTGCCACCTTGGAAAGTCCTGTAGAATTCTTGTGGAAGAATGTTGTAACATTTAATAT
Source organism: Synanthedon myopaeformis (assembly GCA_944738685.1). Lineage (NCBI taxonomy): Eukaryota > Metazoa > Arthropoda > Insecta > Lepidoptera > Sesiidae > Synanthedon > Synanthedon myopaeformis. Next base: position 667,668 of record OX122930.1, read on the forward strand.
TTGTTGCCATCTTGGAAAGTCCTGTAGAATTCTTGTGGAAGAATGTTGTAACATTTAATATTTGTTGCCATCTTGGAAAGTCCTGTAGAATTCTTGTGGAAGAATGTTGTAACATTTAATATTTGTTGCCATCTTGGAAAGTCCTGTAGAATTCTTGTGGAAGAATGTTGTAACATTTAATATTTGTTGCCACCTTGGAAAGTCCTGTAGAATTTACGCCTGTCGCAAGTTGGTCGCAAGTCGTCTGCTATTAGACAATAAGGCAGCGGGTGTTTTTTATTTGCCTACATGTAAACATATTTTTATCATAGATTTCCTATGATAAATTCTGTCTTAATAGTCAATTAACAAAAAAAAACTTAATTTTTTTTTTTTCTTAAAATTTCCTCCAATTTCATGGCCCCATTGTAAGCGTGAGATGGAAGTACCGAAACGCTTCGTTTAACCTTCGATCTTTGAATGGGAAATTGGCGGGAATCCCGTCACGGGGCGTTCACACATCCCTACAAGCATACATACATTCAGAGCACCTATTAAATACATAGGTAGACGTATATCCAGAGCGTTGTAAGATATCCCGAAATGAATATGGAGATTTAAAGGGTCCTTCTGCTGCTTTGTGAAGGCATCGAGAAAAAATATACTCACACATTATATTTTATACACGAATGCACGTTAAACAGAGTAAAGTGAATATATTTTTTTGTAAAAACACTTTATAAATATGGAGCAGAAGACATTAAAAACAGATATATATGGAAGAAATATCTAGAAACATTTTTACATTGGTAGCGTTTCTTTTACTGATATTAAAAAAAACTCTCAACTATAAATATCTGTACTAATATTATAAAGAGAAAAGATTTGTTTGGTTTTATTATTTTTTGTAAAGAATAAATTCAAAAACTAGTTGGACAGATTTTAAAAATTCTTTCAACTATAGAAAGCTACATTATCATCGAGTAATATCCGTACTAATCCGTACTAATATTGTAAATGCGAAAGTATGTTTGAATGTATGGATGTTTGTAACTCTTTCACGCAAAAACTACTGAACCGATCATCATGAAATTTCGCATAAACGTTGTCTGGGACACCAGAAAGGACATAGGGTGTTACCTTTCGTCGTTCAACGCGGACGAAGTCGCGGGCACCAGCTAGTTTATTTATTTATTTATTATCCAACACGTATTTATACACAAGATGATAACAATGTCTGTAAACCATTATTAGGTTTGTCTAGACATTTTATGTCCAGACAATATGTATGTTAAATAGTTATTTTAAAAATTAAGTACATGTAAATAGTTTTTTTTTTCTAGGTAAAAATTGTCAGACAGGTCTACTTGATAGTAGATTTTACTGTCGCTTGACGACCAAAGCCAACAACTGGGAGGTTTAAAATATGCTTTCAACACAACAATAATTTGTGTAGAGTCCCTACTACAAAAAAAAAGTTGATCTGAAGAAGCCCATTTTGTAACGGAACCAAAACAGAAGGGAAATTGTTCTAGAGCCTCGAAACAAACAGCACATATGCTATTATTTTGTCTGCATAACGCAGCGAACCTTACATTCATTATTTACGCTCGAGTTAACCAACAGACGGTTATTCGCCGCCCTAAACATCTGATTAACTTAATGATTAATCTGATTTTTAGGGCGTTTAACCCGCAGTTTAACGATGATGAACAACCAAATATTATTAAACGGCTGTTTAAATTTTAAACAGCTGTTTAAAAATAACCGTCTGTTGGTGAACTCGAGCCTTAGATGATGTCTAAACACGACTACAGAAAACTTTCTCAGTCAAACCCGTAATGAATGCATTTTAATAAAATCAACAAGCCTTCAATACAATTCATTAGATAAACACGTCATTACATTCTAACGAAGCAATGAAAAACACAAAATATGGACTTCAGATATACACTAATTCATTGGATATCAAAATGTATACCGAATACTTGTGTCTATAAATTATTATAATGCTGATAATGCTTGAAGATCGCTTTTAAAAAAGGTGTGGTGCCATTGTACGCGGAATTTATTTATTAATAGACATTCTCACCACACACAAGACATGTAAAACTGTTCACTAGACTTATAACAAACTAGCTAAAACTTATAACAAACTAAAATATAGCCTATGTTATTCGCTGATAATATAGCTTCCAAACGGTGGAAGAATTTTTCAAATCGGTCCAGTAGTTTCGGAGCCTATTCAATGCAAACAAACAAACAAATCTTTCCTCTTTATAATATTAGTAAGTAAAGTAAAGTATAGAATGGGGGAATGAGTTAACTATGAAAAAATTGATTCATTTCTTAACATTGAATGAAAGTTTCGAAAATGTATGCCTTATTTTAGAATTCACATTGAAAAAATATAAATGAAGTCATAAAAAAATAAACCCATACTTCGTATGTTAAAAAATTTTGGGTACCGATTTTGTTTTTCTTTAAATATATTATGTGAACTTTTGTTAAAATACAGCTATTAAATTATAATAACAGCTTTCTTTTTATACGTTGTCCCTCAGAAATTTATTATTATATTAAGTAAATAATTGTGTATAATAAAAATTCAGTACTTTAAATATTTAACTTAAAAAAACTTTTCGTTAAAAATATAAATCTTCTTAATATTTTTTTTTTTAAATAAATACATCACCAAGAAATCAGTAAATTTTTTGATTGATAGTTTAATTATTGAAAAAAAAAAAATTGCTGAATTTTTTTTTTGTGGCTAATACCGCTCTCAAAGTGACCACTGACTGGTACTGGACGTTTTGTCCCAAATGAAATTCTAATCGAAATAGTCACCACCAATAAAATTTAATTAGCTCTTCTAAATGGACATTAAATGAAGAACAAATTGTTGCTAATGACAAATCAAATGTACATATACATTCACATATATTAAGCATTTAAGTGTACATGTATTTGAGTTTGAGTTATTTAAAATGTAATTAGTAATTTAAGACTGGGCATATGAGTTAAAATTAAAACAAAAGGTTTAAAATTACACTCATTTATTTTAAATATTTATTAATATTATTGGATAATATTTAGAACTAATTTCATTTATGTACTAAATTTAATGTTTTATAGAAGTATTCTTTAGAAAATAATCCCCATAAAAATATTCGTGACACTGTTAATGAAAAGTTTAATATGACTTAAGTACATATATTTTTTTATTAAAATCTATGTTGGTTCAATCGAGTTATTTGTAAATAATATCATAATAAATAACTAAATAAATAATAATTCATTAAATAATAAATTTTAAAATGTGGTAATACATGCTAAGATGCTATTATATTTATTTGTAAGATCTGGAAATTCAAACCATTTATTTACCATGTAAGGTAATCTTTTGTATTGTTATAAATTCATTATAAAAATATTAAAAAAAAAAAAAAATTAATCGTCATTTAACTGCTTTCGAAATGTCCCAAATATATTTTGATAAGACGGATTTATTACATTGTCTACGACCACTTAAACTATCTCATAAGTAACTATAACAATTTGAAACGCTTAAAAGTGTGGAAATACCGGCAACAAAGCCAGCTGCTATCAAAGCTCCCAAATATACTGATTCTGTTCTTCTTAATGTTTATCATTCATTTACCATAAATATACTAATATCTATGAAGGTGTCATTTTGTATGGCACCTTTTTCTGTGTACTACATTTTATTCACTATAACACCTCCCTCGCTTCAATATGTCAAACGGAAGTGTTGACTCATTATAAATCACTTAAGTAATAGCGTTTATTACATAACTAGCTTTTAAGCACAACTTCGTGTGTATAGTAATTTTTTCTAGGTGACAGGTTGTCAAAATGTCAAGTGTTGATTTTTTTATTTATATTTTGTAGATGATCCGGAATAGGAACAGAAGTTTTTCTGGATGAATGGTACTTTTGTGAACTTTTCTGTGCCAACGAAAATGTGTACCGGAAATTTCATGATTTTCGGTTAAGTAGTTAAGGCGTGAACTTTAGGTTTAAGTTTTTTATAATATTTATTGTTTTTTATTTATATTGTAAAAAATTTAAATTTAAGATAGAAAATAAATAGCTGAATAATAAAAATGCTGTTCTTTCTGTAAATAATTTAATTATTGCTTATTAAAATATGCCACTGTTTTAATAAGAAATAATAATAATGATATGGCATTATTATTTTTTTTTCTTGTGGTTTGTCATAATATTAATTACTATTATCAGTATTTTAAATTATATTCTATACAAGTATACATAAAAATTGAAGAGTACAAAAGTCGCACTAAAATCTGAGCCAAGGTCGTTTCCATAATGTCGCAACGTTCAGGCCTTGGCTTGAACCAGTTTGGACAACACACAGGTTCTATTAAATAATAATTATAACCATAATAATTAGATGACGGTCCATAAAATTTAATTTTGTTTGTCGGTCAGTTGTAAACATCGTAACTCATCAAGGGCTACTACAACAGTCTCAGTAATAAATTTTTTTGCAAATTAATGAGGGGGACAGTCGATTCGCCCGAGCTCTTGTCGCGTATAAACTTTGAATGTTCCTCGACGAGCGCCTCGGCCGGGGAGATATACATACACCTTTCCAATTGAACTATTTCAGTACCCTTACCATGAGTTTACAATGACCGCACTCGCTAGCGAGTGCGTAAAATATTTATATGAAAAACTGTCAACTGTCAATGTCATTGTAAACTCATGGTAAGGGAGTTTACAATCACCGCACTCGCTAGCGAGTGCGTAAAATATTTATATGAAAAACTGTCAACTGTCAATGTCATTGTAAACTCATTGTAAGGCAGTTTACAATCACCGCACTCGCTAGCGAGTGCGTAAAATATTTATATGAAAAACTGTCAACTGTCAATGTCATTGTAAACTCATTGTAAGGCAGTTTACAATCACCGCACTCGCTAGCGAGTGCGTAAAATATTTATATGAAAAACTGTCAACTGTCAATGTCAAATTGACAGATTTCAATATAAATGTTTTACGCTCTCGGTAGCGAGTGCGGTCATTATAAACTCATGGTTAGGGTACGGATCAAACTTGGGCCATTTTACGCCACTAAATCGTATTATGGGTGATGCGAACTCCCTAAGGCATGAGATAGACACTTGCAGCTATGCGCCGTCGAAAATTAACAGTCAACGTCCTTGGTTCCAACACTTGACATTTAAATATATATTTTTTTTTTATTTTTTTTATTTTTTTTTATTATTTATTTATTGGACGTGACAATGTAATGTGACACTATTCATATTTCAATTATATATTTTTTTATTCTCATTTAGTAGATAAGATTAGATTTTGGTTTAGTACATTGGATGTTACTTGGAGCTTTTATTGGTGCATGCTGAGCTTTCTATAATTGCGGCATCATCCGCCAAGTGCTAATTATTTTGAACATTGCGATATATGTAGTTTGATGCCTGCCTCGTTGGAGCCCATGTATAATAAATAAATAAATAAATAATGGGTCCAATTAATAATTAGACAAAATTCAATTTTATTATACAATTCTTGATTATAAAAGATAAATCCTTTTTATATATTGTTTGTATGCAAAGCTACGGATTAAAAGCTGGTGACCTAAGACAGGTATTTTTTCAATACTTACCATAGCTTTAATATACATGATAAATATTTATATTTAAATGTTCTTTAATACTACTAACATTATGTATTTGGCTCCGAGACGTCTGGTTCCAAATGTTACGTCAATTCTCATAACTCGGTGTACATAATTTATTTCTTGATCATGGCCGCATGTAAATTTTCGATCTTTTCGAATTCAATTCATAATTAATTTATTGACTATTTGATAATATACAAAATAATGAATATTTTCATACATCAATAACCCCCAATGAAGTAAAATACAAATGTGATATTTTTATTAACCAAATAACTTTTGCCCCCCTTTTTAAAAAAAGGGTAGGCAGTGCACCAACAACCCCTTTGGTGTTGCAACCACTTAAAAAAAGTGGACTTTAAATTAAAAAATGTGTCTTCAACTCTATTTTATAAATATGTATGCACGACAGACTAAAACGATATGATAAAATGTTCCAATAAAAGTTTCAATGGTATTAATAAAATTAACATTTTAAATACTTAAGGCCTATTTAATTAAAAATCGCAGTCACTCCCATTTAACGATATAGCGTAATAATTTTGTTTTATGAGAACTTTAACGGAATTTGTAATATGTAAATAAGCCTATACACGTTAGAATTTACTATTAAAACACATTTATTAACGAATTCATTTTCTTATACTAAGGTAAGGTTGTGCAAATGAATGACGACATTTATGCTTGAGAAAACGCTAATGTTAAATTTAGTTTTTTTTTAATTAGGGCAAATAGTTTGACGGTCCATTTGATTTAAGTAAGGTTCTTAATTCCTATTAACAGAAGCTATAAGTGCGTTGTAAGTCAAAGTAAGGTAAATTTTAATGGTTTAGGAGGGAATAGGTCAAGGGGCCCTAAATTAAAAGGTGTGTCCAGACTGTAATAACAAAATATGTAATATAACATAGTTATATAGCATGTTTTATGTGTGTGAACGATGTATTGTTAATAAAACAAAGTTATATAACATATATGCGTGAGTAACTTTATTATGTGTACTCATTATGCGATCAAGACAATTGTAGATAAGTTAGATTTTAATGTTAATTTCGGCAGACAGGCTGACGATGGTAGGTGGTTAACGTCACCTATAACACAAGCAACAGATGCTACACGTGTTACTAACAGTAGGATTAAGGATAACAATAAAGGACAGGTATGAGGATAAGGATAAGGGACTAAACAGTAGTATTATGGGAACGGAGAGGAGATAGACTCAAAACAATGTTATAACATATAAAACAAAGTTATATAACATATATGCGTGAGTAACTTTATTATGTGTACTCATTATGCGATCAAGACAATTGTAGATAAGTTAGATTTTAATGTTAATTTCGGCAGAAAGGCTGACGATGGTAGGTGGTTAACGCCACCTATAACACAAGCAACAGATGTTACACATGCTACTATAGTAGGATTAAGGATAATAATAAAGGACAAGGGCGAGGATAAGGATAAGGGACTACAGTAGTATTATGGGAACGGAGAGGAGATAGACTCAAAACAATGTTATAACTTATAAAACAAAGTTATATAATATGGCAGCGCCTTTACTCACTCACAGAAACCCAACAAAACAGATCATGCAGTTATTTCACGCTGATATTTTGTATAGTTGATTTGTAACTTGATTGTAATATTTGTAAAATTAATGATTAGAACTTTTTAACTTTTAATGTTACACCTCTAGACATAATCTTAATTATCTTAAATTATTAGACTTTGGTTAAAATATTGAGTGACGTTATTTATTATTCCGCTTGCAATGTTTACATCGAAAAAATAAAAGTTATATTTTCTATTGAAAAACAGGTTTTTATTTGAGTCGATGAAATATTAAATCTTGATAACTTAGCTTTACTTAGCTTGATATGGATCGCGGGCTATGACTATTTTCATTCCCCGCACGGAATGAAACAATCTAAAAAGGGCGATATTAATTTTTTTGATTATCATTTTGTGACATATGAAATGTGACGCGTCTATCTGTCAGTATAACCGCTAACTCCTCCAAAACCAAGCAAAGGATTTTGTTGCGGTTTTCACCATCAGTTAGATAGTTTTTCATGGAAGGTTTATCTATAATAAAACTTCACAATGGTTTTCTGTAAAGGGCTGGTTTAAACTGGAACGACTGGTTTAACACGACAGGATACAATACCTAGAGAGTTTTCTCTAAGTCGTATTGAAAAAAGTAAGCCTATTTGTTGGCTAAATGCGAGAGGGCAACTTTATTTGCGAGTTCCGCAAAACTGAAACATTAGAAATGAATACTCGGAACATGAAAACAAAATGTAAGAGCTACCCGCTGAATATTTGAATGGCTCAACCACACTCAGCTCGGGCGGGGAGCGTTCTAATGATAAATTCAAATCTCGATTCTCAAGAGAACAAAGCAATCAGACGTCGAACAAAGGTTACGCCGAGCCGCCCGCGGCCAAAGTTCAACGTACAAACTCTGTAAAAGAGCGAGCGACGTAACTTTACAATGGAGTGCTTAAGAATTTGCTGTTTATCGACTAATTACACTTGGTAATGGGAAAATTATAAATGACAGATGAACATCAAATACTACGAGTATATTTATACAAAAATTTTCTCCAGATTCAAAGTTGATGATGTGTTTATGAATTTAGATGAATTTTTGGATGAACAGCTGCTGTTCAGGCTAGATACAGATTAATGCAATAATAATTTATTGTTATCATTGATAATTTTATATCATTTTATGATTATCTAAAATTAAATTTAAAAAAAAACTATAAAATATCAACAAAATTTTATAAACTATTTAAATTTTACCATAATAATACTGTGTAATTATTTATTAGCATATTATTATTACTTTAATAATAACATTATTACTATTTTTGCATTTTTGTATTTTTGCATAGTTGGTATTATTATTAATAAATAAATTGCATGTAAAAATAAATTTAAAATTTTCTCTATAAATTACTAATTAAAAAAATCACTTAGGGACGAAGCTAGACAACGGTATTAAGGTGGTTGGATTGCTGTGTACTGAAATCGCTACCCGTGTTTTCTTGTTACATTCACATACACACATTCACACGCACACATACACTTACACATTTTATTTATTCCTAACATTGTATAGATCATGTAGTTTTTTTTTTTTTTATTTTAAATTAGTCTAAGATTTCAGTACGATTTGAGCGGGGGTCTCCTGATACAAGTATTTTTATACTTAATAGGAGGTCCCCCCAACACGCTTTTTGTACCTAGGCTTAAATAGATGAATAAATTATTTTGTATTTTGTATTTTTTTTTGTTAGTCCTGTAACTGCCCTTAATTACGGACCTAGGTTACCTAAGTGGGAAGAAAGAGTAAGAGGTGACGCTGCACCGAGAAATTCCCAATGACCAATGAACATCTCGTCATTTTATCATATTGTCATCACATTTTTCAGGCTATCCTATTCTAAAAACCAAGGTGTATGTAAGATTAATAAAAAATATGTTAAGAACGACAGACAGGCCGACGGTCCACTTGATGGTATGTGGCTACCGTCGCCTATAAAACAAGCAACGCTATAGGGGCTGCAAATGCAATATTCTTATCGAAAGGAGATTTCTGTGGAAGGACATCAATACAATAGAAGGCTGATCGCAGGTAGAAAGACTTTTACATTTTTTTCACATTATTTTATATTAACAATACAGAAATTAATAGCGTTATGTATTCTATGCAAATCAAGTGACTATTACCTTCTAATTACAATTAGTGTCAAAGACAAATAAATCTAGTTTTTAATGGCTAAAGGTCGCCTTCGCGAACCCTCTTGCGATTTCGCGAGAGAAATTCAGTGGCTGCTAATTGAATTCCCTTTTTATAAATCAACGTCAGAGCCCTTAAAAATTAAACGCCATTAGGTAACGTTGACAAAATTAAGTAATGAAAGTGAAATTATGGAGTAATTATAAAAGTGGAGTGCAAATGCATTAGCTGTAGCGATAAGCGGTTTCAGAGAGAGAGAGATAAAAGCGAAAGTATGTTTGGATGTATGGATGTGTGGATGTTTGTAACTCTTTCACGCAAAAACTACAGAACCGATCACCATGAAATTTTGCATACACATTGTCTGGGACACCAGAAATAACATAGGGTACCTTTCATCGTTCAACGCGGACGAAGTCGCGGACACCAGCTAGTATTATAAATGCGAAAGTATGATTGGATGTATGGATGTTTGTAATTTTCACGCAAAAACTGCTGAACCGATCACCATGAAATTTTGCATACACGTTGTCTGGGACACCAGAAAGGACATAGGGTACCTTTCACCGTTCAACGCGGACTAAAGTCGCGGGCACCAGCTAGTTGAAATATATTAAGCAATTTTTCTGTTTCTCTCATCAGTATAGTAATGTGCCAGATGATTTCTATTCAGAACACCATCCACAAGATAGCCAGCCAACGCTCTTTGAGTTTGTCGTCGTTGGATCGAGTTATATTGAAAAGTTATATGGGACGACTTATATTCAGCAGTGGGATTTCTGTGATGATGATTTTGATGATGAATTTTAAACTTATTCACTTTACAATTCAAGCCAACTGTAGCAATGTAGCAACTGTGGCAAGTACTTTAGAAATCGCCATCCGCTCTAGCTTATCACTTAAATCGCAAATGATGTTTCAGGAAAGCCTTGGCGACTGGAGCCTTTTGGAATTAGTGTCCTCTGTTACCGCGAAATTATGACACTGGTGTGTTCGTTGTAATCGTAATTTAGTTCATACTTAACCTAAATTATGTTTGCCCAAATATTTGATGAACGTTTGCAATTATTATATATATTCTCTTTGTGTTCAAGATTGAGGTTCAATCGAAAATTAAGATTCTCTTTTTAAACTAATGGCCTTTGTTTACAATATTCTATTATAAGTGACATTTTTTCCCTATTATCTAAACTTTGTCATTTATTTACTTATTCGTAGTATTAGGTAAGTAAATTTTTATCGCTTAGTTTTTGACTATAATAGTGGCCAGCCCATTCATTTATTATACCTTAGCTTAATGTCCTCGAACTGTTTATTCGACGGATAAAATAAAAAAGTTCTGCAATAACGAGCGCTTTAATTGCTTCTGATAAAACCGGTACAGTATCAATCCGAGTTATTTATTGAGTAGCAGATAGTGCCGGTTACTATGACGTGACGTTTGAGCGGTTCGGTAAAATAGTCATTTATGATTGTTATCAATCAAAAACCATTTTTTTTTTGCATTTTTAACTTCCATGGCGTCATTAGTTAGTAAACGTCCAACACATTGATGTCTCTTTATAATAGTGTTGCATAATGGTTTTGAACTAAACTTTTTTAACTTTTGTGGTGATTGCGGTAAAATTTATCTATTTATGTATGTAATGTATATATGTAATCTAAATAAATAAATAAAATAAAAATAAATAAAAATTTAATATTAATTTAATATGATATAATTTAATTTAATTTATTAAGGATAAGGGATTAGGAAGGGATAGGGAAATGGTCTCTGGCATCCTTTAATCACTTGCCGAAACACAACAGTCACGTGCTGTTATTTCACGGTGATCTTCTGTAAGGTGGTTACTGCCGCCAGACGAGTTGCCCAAATAACTGTGAAACTATGCCCTGCCACAACTGTCCTGACTTGAAAATTTTTGAAAACAAAACCAGAGCTAACTCTGAAAAGTTCTTTTCCAAGATTGGAAACTTCTGGGAAACGATCTGGGGAATCCTGGAACAGGGAGTTAGGGTATGCACCTTAACCACTCATCTAACGGGCTTGTATAATCACAAAATAATCCATGTGCGTTTTATATAATCGATACAGTGTGAGCGAATGTTGCGAGAAAGAGGAAATTGCTTAAATGTACCTATATCCGGCGTCACAGAGAGGCAGGAAGTCAAAACAGTTAGGTTATTTACAAACTTTTTTTTATGTATAGGTTTCAGCAAATTCATCTAACGTCTTTTCTTAGTATTACAAGTCAACATAATATATTTTAACAAGCTGGTGCCCGCGACTTCGTCCGCGTTGAACGATGAAAGGTACCTATGTCCTTTCTGGTGTCCCAGACAACGTGTATGCAAAATTTTATTGTGATCGGTTCAGTAGTTTTTGCGTGAAAGTGTTACAAACATCCATACATCCCAACATACTTTCGCATTTATAATTTTAGTACGGAAGTACGGATTCAAATTCTCATTCAAATCATTTGATTTGCTCGAAGTATTATGTTATTTCATAGCCATCAGTCATGGCAAGCATTTATAGTCATAGCAAGGCTTAAGTCACTGTCTTTCAGATAGATAGGCGATAATTTTGTTTCGATTTAGATACAAACAGATTTTAGCAAAGCAATATTACTTTAAGGGTCTCTTTCACCATCTGTCAAGTAGGCTATCCGCCATTTAAAGTCCGGTATGAAGTAATGAAGGAGCCGGAAATGAAGGAGATGATATACCTTTGTTTGTACGGTAAAAGTCCACAAACATTAAAAAGAAAATAATTTAAAAAAAAAACGCCTATCGAAGGACTCATTAAACCGAGTGCATAATTTAATAAAACATAAAATTATTTCTAAAAGTAACTAATCAACACTTTACTTGTAGTTTGGTGAAAGAGGCCCTTTGTAAAGCACATGATTTTAATTGAAGGTCAAGTTAATAAAAGCGAAATATATTCATCTGATTGCACAACATGTGAAAGTCTACATTTCAAGTATTTTCTCCATTGTATAGGACAATGTATGTATATTGAAAGGGAAGTATACAGGAGCAGAATAAACGCAATGTCTGCTTATTAGTTCTTAACCCTGGAGCGAAACTGGAGTTTTCTTTATCCGTATGTTCTATTGTTATTTCACCGTAAAAGATACTTTCTTGGTTCCATTATAAAACTTGAATTGAATTATGTGATAGTAGGAAAAAATATTTCTCGTTAACAATAGTTCAGCTCGAATGGTAGAATTCATACTTGTGTATTTAATGTGATTATTAGTCGAGTTTTGTTTCTCCTTTCTTGACTAGGCTGTGTGGAGGCTGTCTTTGACTTTCTTTAAAAAAAAAGGCTCTTCCCTAATTATCACATCACATTGTTATAGCATACTTATGCTACATGAAAAATGTTTTAAAACTATCATGGGGATGTGATACATGAATTATAATAGTTGTCAGTTTAACTGTCATGTAATTTAATAAAATTCTTTTTATAAATGCATTATTTCTGATTTTGAAAACTACTTCAAAGAAACAGAAGGTTTAGAAGAAGTTAGCGAAGAAACAGACAGAAGCGTACATTGATTTTATTTTATAATATATACAATTAGGGCAATATTTAACTAATAAATAATTAGCAATGACCACTCTGTGGTACCCTCTAACAGTACCAACAATAACAACAGTAATTCCAAATTATTTTGGAAGTTTCTGGTCTTAAACAATACATTTATTAACGAAGCATTTGCAGAGAAACAAAGAATGCAGGAAACAAAAAAAAACTTAATTACTAAATCTTAACGGAAATTGAACCGTTCGGGAACTTACCTACCGCAAGAATCATACAAAAACCGTAACCAATAATTAAGACTCAGAACAAAACGCTGTGTCCAATCAATTGCTTGGCCACCACAAACGTCACGAAGCAAATGTTCATTTGCTGCTGAAATATTAGAAATCACAAGATCTCTTCACGTTTACGACCAAGAGGTTCAAGGAATAAGCGACGCAAGGAAGCCTGGTCAGCAGCAAATAAGGTTTGTCGGGAAACAATCGAATAGCGATTACGTGTCGATTCCACTCGATGTTCGATCGAGCGAATTCGATTGATACGATTGAATGGATGCCCGACAGACCGGCGTCCACCTGAACTAATCCGAATTACACAGGTTTGTGGGAAACTTTACATTGGAAAGTCAACGGATCAAAAGACACGCGTCAGGGGAATTTACACTCGATTCTTGTTTACCCACGGAACCTTTGTTCACTAGGAATTTGGACATCCATCTCACTGTTATCATCTATTTGAAAATGTTAAAACGACTTGGCAGCTTCCTCGCGCAACGCATTAGCATTGCAATACAGCGAGGAAATGCTGCCAGCATCCTCGGCACCATGCCGCGGGCGCCCAATTTTTTAGGCTTATTTAGTTTTAGATTTTAGTTTAATTTTATTTAGAATTAATAAATATATAAATATATGATCTATAAATTAGACATGTAAATCACAGTTTAAAATTCATATCACAGATGAGATATAATGCAAGATAATTAAACATTTCAAGTAAGAATGTTAAAATAGTTTACATATTACTGCTGAGTTGAACGGTAACAATGGTATAAAAGATTGGCACTGTTGACATTATTGAAGTCAATTAGTTTGGTGTATGAACTGTTCGTCCTGCATCTATGAGTGCTATTGAATTTAGAGATAATATTGTATATTGGTCTGAAGGTACTATAATCATTAAACTAAAACATGCTTTGAAATGACAATTAGATTACTCACTTGTTTTGCGATCTCCCAGTTATCTGTAATCAAAATTAAGTACTTTAATATAAACTATCACAAAACTTAAATTACTATTTTTATAATAAAATAAAAACTATTTTTAAATTAAACAGCTTTGACTTGACAGTTACCATCGTAAATAAGGACAATAGACTTTTTGGAATACCTTTATCAAACAATATTGTAGAAATTTAAAAATGAGACAGCAGTTAACGTTACAAGCATAAGAAAAATAAGAATGAAATTTATTGCACTAATATTCCGACTGAATTAGTATCGACTTAAGCAAAGGCTGAGAATAACTACCTGCGCCAGTCAGATACAAGTGGGCACGAAACTAAGTTTGTAGTCTCGAGCAATCCTCCGTTGAGATTAAACTTAATTTGAGTAGCTGAGGAACTTGTAATATTTACGTGCATAAACTCGTTAGCGAGCCGACCTACATACGGGAAAGTATGCGTCTCTGCGAATGTGTTCCATTCAAAGCCGTATAGGGGTCGACAGACATTATGAGTTACGCTGCATACCATTTTTGTGGTTTTCAACTTAAATAATTTTCTCTCTTTATGACGGAGGCTTTATTTCTTAATAGAAAAGCATTCGCTCTCATATATGGGAGCGAATGCGACGCAGATAATATGCCTCGAATAAGGACGTGCATTGTTCTATCGTGGTTACCTATTTAAGGGCTGACGATCAACTTGATGGTAGGTCTTGGACCTACTTGAAGCATCTCCATACACCTGTTCTGCCGATCTTGTAGGATTACGGATAAGGGATTAGAATACGGGATAGTGAAATGGGCTCTGTAATCCTTTAAATAACACACCAACGTTGGTAATTTTTTAACGTTAGGAAATTGTATCTGTGTTAAACAAGAAAGGGAATATCATCTAACGCTTCTCTTTTGAACCGTAAGATTAACGTTCCATTTCGCGTTTGGTCCAAGTAAAAGTTTTAAATTTTCTTTTCAAAGGAAAACCCTTTTTTTACCGTTGGGAAATCCTCTTGGCAAAACCCAACGACTTTCTAGCGCGGCCGTTGATGGGCGGGGTCGCTGGGACGTAATGACACGACTTCGGTGCCCCGCCACGGCTATCCAGGAGGAGGGCTACGCTCCCTGTCACAACCTCGGCGTACCCGAAAGTGCAGGTACGCTGGCCATCTCGGGGGACCTTCGGGGGTCTCCCCCAAGACCTGGGACCAACATTGGCCCTTCCCAAGACATAGAGCATTAAAGCTCGCACTCGAACAATAAAGTCGTCATTATTTTAGTGATAGAATTTGATTTTTTATATAAGAAATTTTTATTTATTTAAATTTGGAACAGTACTTTTCTTAATGAAATCTTGATGAACGTGTATACAAAATGTAATAATCATAGATTGAGTAGTTAAGGCGTGAAAGCGTAACTAAAAAAAACTTACTTTCGCATTTACAATATTAGTTAGAAAAACCGATTAGTTTACATAATATTTAGTAACGATTTCAGCACATTATTATTTAATTTAAAAAAAAAAATTATATCTAAAAAGCAATTTAATAAACTTGAAATTTTAAGACCTAATGAAATATTGTTTGTTAGAACAATTGGAAGTCAAGAAGTACACTCAAGTCACTTTCACGCTCGAGTAGTATACGAGTTAGAAATGAAGTCGAATATTTGATAAAATCGCCGAAACTTCTCACTTTAATGAACTCTGATGAAGCGAAAGCCGAAATTGGAATAAATAAATATGGGGCGAAGTTTTCGTGGAGCGAAATGCTCGCTTGTAATTAACTGGAGCTGTTGCGGTCACGATTCAGGTGGGTTTCCACACAACACTGTTACAGGTTTGTGTTTGTCGAAACTTCTACAACTCATAATGTACCACTGTATTTTCAGTGCAGTTTAAATTCGTGCCAGTGAAGTGTTAATAGCGCTAACACTTTAACTAATTTATTGTTCCCTATTCACTACTAATGGGGAAAAAAAATTAAAATTCCTTGCGCAACCTTAATAAAACGGCACAATTGATTGACCTGTTCCATTGTACACTGAATGAATTCAGTAGAGTGGGACTATTTGTGATATCTTAATTATAGTAAATAGTTTTGGTTTATTATTAAGTATTCTTATAATAAAATTTCTTGTACATGTTTTTGTAAATTTTGTAATTTTTATAATTTGTCAAATTGATTTGTGTAATGTAAATAATTTAAAAAATGTATTTCGATTGGTAACTGATACGTCGAATTAGGATTAGTCCTGTTATGATGTACCTACCATGTGTGTTGTTGTAAATAAATAAATAAATAAATAAATACACATATATACATTATACACATATACACATTAAAGACGAGTTCTGTCCATCGGAGGGCGTTTAAGAAACTATCGATTGATTCAGTTTAAATTAAAGTTTAGTGAAGTAATTTGACAAGACACTGTATCCTTAAGACAGCTATCGACAATATTACATCCTTCAAAAGATTTTGAAACCCAATAAGACTTTACTTATCGTTGTTGTCAAACTAATAATATCAATTCAGATATAATTATTTTCTCGCATATTATTATTATCCCAAATTTGTCTAAAACTATTCAATTTAGATTTTATAGTTATCATTGGTTTTTAAATATACAATTTAACATTATAACGAACTAATATTATCATAATGTCAATAACAAATTACAAAATTAACCATGTAATCAATAAATTGTTGCAAAAATTCAATTATTCACAAATTAAAGACTTTTAGTTGGTCTTGAAGCTGATATAAACTAAGTGGTACAAATATCTATCTATCTATATCTATCTATACTAATATAATAAAGAGAAACGGCGGATTTTTTTTATTATACATAGGTATACTTATACTATGTATAAGTATACATAAGTATACTTATACATAAGCCAAGAATCGTCAGAAAATAAAGTCTGTGTGCGTTTGTTTCTCCGCTAATTTCTTAAAAACCATCCAACCAATTTTGATATGGTTTTCACTAATTGAAAGAGCGATAAACGATGAACGTTTATGTATATAATTTGAAAAAAAAAAAGTAGCATTCGTGCGAAGCCGAGGGCGGGTCGCTAGTGTTTAAATAAAACAAGTTCATAACAAGCCTAAAGATGTTTAATGCTCTATAAAATGAACACTTAAACGTTCAGCCCTTAAATTGGTTTGTTTTTAAATTGGCCATTTTCACCGTACATTAAACGGACATTTTGTGAGAATCTCTTTCAAGTGGTGATTTATACCTTACATTTTATAGCAACTTGTTTAAACATTCGCTTGTACATTTCTATTGAAGTGAAACATGTCTACGAATAATTATGTCTTTGGTTAATTGCTGCAGTATATGTCAATGTTATTATATACTAGAGAATCTTTTCCGGCTTCGTCCGGGATGCAATTTTTTTTTATACACAAACTTCGGTGACTTGGTTGCAAAACATTGTTTTTTTTTTCTATTTAAATAAAAATTTTGATTAGGTTTTATTATAAAATATACAAAACTTGAGTAAAAATTATCTAATTGATAATTAAAAGCGATCCGTTGCCTGATTTAGGAGTTAGCGGATATACAGACAGACGGACGCAGGAAGAGGCTTCAAAATATACCTACTTAAGGTAAGGTAAGATAAGGTAAGGTAAGGTAAGGTAAGGTAAGGTACGAAGGTAAGTTAGGCAAGGATTCTGAACGGACTCACAAAAGATTCAAGACTCACGAAGGACACAAGTTTCAAAAACAATTCAAAATGAAAATCGAACTGTCTCTCTTAATGTAGATAATTAATTTTGCATACACGTTGTCTGGGACACCGGAAAGGACATAGGGTACATTTCATCCAGAAAAAAAGGACTATTCCCGAGGGATAAATAAAAAATAAAAAAACTAACGCCTGGCCAAAGTGTTACAGCAACACGAGGTCAAGCGTAATATTGCTTTTTTTTTAAAAAATTTCAACGCGGACGAAGTCGCGAGCACCAACTAGCAGTTAATATTTTACTTTCGACTCATGTTTCATGACTTCTTTTGACTTTTGACCCAGTATTTTGTATTTAACACCCGACAGAGACAAATATTTAATATTATGTCACGTTTGACGTTTTTCCAATAGAAAGTTTGTTCTGCAGCAAATAAAAAAAATTCAGATCGCGAATTCCCTTTCAATTTGATATCCAATTTGGAGCCGACACAGAAAATGTTTGTGTAACGCAATATTTTGTTTGGAGATCAAATTTTCATTGGACATTGTTATGTTGGGTGTATTAATACAAATTCATTATATTCTCTTCAATAAATATTAAAATTGTTGAGATTTACGTAAGTGATTAAAAATAATTTCAATATCTACAAACCAATTTTTTATAGATCAGAATTAACTGTTATTATTTTTTAGCAGTTAACTACAAATTAATATATACAAAACTTAAAAACTAACTAATTATTTTCAAAAAAATATTTATGAATATTATTTTTTTATTTTTATTTTAAAGCTGTATTTAGGAAATTTAAATTTTATCTATAAACAATTTTGATAAACTATATAACTATTCTAGTGTCACTAATTAATTCAAATTGACTACAGCGAAAATATAGATCAAACTGTTATTTAGCTTAACTGTAAACATTTTTTCACCAACTCAGTCAACACATTAATTTAAAAATGTATAATTTTTATAAGAAATCATTAAATAAATTGGCTAAATCTGGAGTGACGTCATCTTTTTTTGATATAACAAATGTCTTAAACGTCCGCATTGTAAACTTTTGATTTTGTTGACAAATTTAACATTCGATGATATATATAAGTTACAACACAAAGCATTTAATGTTAATTAAATTGGAGTTCCTCTTTGTCGTAGTTAGCGACAGTCTTTTAAGAACAGCACGTGTGCTGTTCTTCGTATTTCTAAAAAATATGGAAATACTTAATTGACATTCCTTACTGTTAATTTTTTAACATGCGTTTGGAACTTAAACTCAATAGAGGACCGGAGGGATGGCTGATAATGCCCTCGCCATTTACAGAGTCTCCGTTCGCTCCTCTAGAGATAACGGTCTTATTAGTGCAAAGTGTGATATTTTGTCCTCACAAGTGTATTGAACAATATTTAGTTCAATGTAATTTTTTTATTAAATTTTTTCTTTATTAAATTTATAATTTAAAAGTGTTGCGAATACAATCTTGGGTACAATATTGGGTTTGCATGTGTTGCGAAGAGCATTGCAATTATAATGAACTAGCTGGTGCCCGCGACTTCGTCCACGTTGAACGATGAAAGGTACCCTACGTCCTTTCCGGTGTCACAGACAACGTGTATGCAAAATTTCATGATGATCGGTTCAGTAGTTTTTGCGTGAAAGAGTTACAAACATTCATACATCCATACATCTAAACATACTTTCGCATTTATAATACTAGTTGGTGCCCGGAACTTCTTCCGCGTTGAACGATGAAAGGTACCCTATGTCCTTTCTGTTGTCCCAGACAACGTGTATGCAAAATTTCATGATGATCGGTTCAGTAGTTTTTGCGTGAAAGAGTTACAAACATCCATACATCCAAACATACTTTCGCATTTGTAATATTATAAGTACGGACTTCATAATGTGACAAATTTGGATTTGTATGTGTTTTTTAGAATGGAAACGGTTCTTTTTCCACTTATAGGTATATAGGTATAGGATTATAGGTAGCTAAGGTCGCCTATAAAACCTGCAAGTGTCCTGCCGACATTAGTAGGATTAAGGAAGGATAAGGGATCAGGACGGGATAGGAAAATGGGTTGTGCATTCCTCACTCACTTAACACAACCGAACAGAACACATGTTGTTATTTCACGTTTGTCTTCTGTAAGGTGGTGGTTACTGACGCCAAACGGGCTACACAATTTATGATTTGAAACGCAATGTGACCAGTCACTATTTATTATTAGTAGGAATAGAATAATAGTACCTAAGTGGTAGAAATCATATCTTGCATATATTGGATCAGTGATGGAAAAAATATCAATAAAACAAGGAAATGCACTCAAAACCCGAATTTAATTAATACTAGTTGACTTACGAAGATAAAACATTTAAAAATTCACAAGCGGATCTATTCGCAATTTTATTATCGATTCCCATTTAACGGAAATATCTATCCTGCTATAATAATTTTAAATGCGAAAGTTTGTGAGTTTGTAAATGTATAGATGGATGGTTATTATTACATCCATGCACAGATAATATTTGTATGGATGAAATCAGTACTTCAGTACTAATATTATAAAGCGAAAGTATGTTTGGATGTATGTATGTTTGTGACTCTTTCACGCAATAACTACTAAACCGATCACCATGAAATTTTGCATACGCGTTGTCTGGGACACTAGGTAGGACATAGGGTACCTTTCATCCAGAAAATGAGGTCTATTCCCGAGGGATAAATAAAAAATTAAAAACTAACGCCTGGCCAAAGTGTTATATTGCTTTTTTTTATTTGCGAGCACTAGCTAGTATATTATAAATTGATAGGTTTTAAAGATGAAAATGTCGTAAGTGGAGATGTTGACGCTAATACAGTGACCGGGAGCGCACTTTGAAACAAGATACCATACAAAAGGGTCCCCATCAAAATTCGACCGCCGTCAGAACCCTAATTTATCATTTTCCGCAAAATTTTCACTTGTAAAGGCACGTCCGAATGGTGAGGCTGTTGATGGACTATGATAGACATCAACGCTTGTATACTATCTATTTCTCTAAATAACAATAAACACTTACAAGGCTGACCTTAAAATTATTCCTTATTTGAACGTTTTATTCAAAACGCACGGAATAAATAACGGATAGATTTTGGATAAAAACGGATGTTATTTGGCATACAGATAGTTTATTATCTGAATTAATATATATAGGATACTTTTTATCCTTAAAAAGTGTTAGATTCCCGTGGGATAGTCTGAGAATAAAGATGTGTTTAAAGTCACACAATTGTTAAACAAGTAAGATGTGTTTAAACAAGGCTGACCTTAAAATTATTCCTTATTTGAACGTTTTATTCAATACGCGCGGAATAAATAACGGATAGATTTTGGATAAAAGCGGATGTTATTTGGCATACAGATAGTTTATTATCTGAATTAATATATATAGGATACTTTTTATCCTTAAAAAGTGTTAGATTCCCGTGGGATAGTCTGAGAATAAAGATGTGTTTAACGTCACACAATTATATATTTTATTAGGTGTTATATTTTTCATTTTTCAATGCGGACGAAGCTGTGGGCAGCAGCTACTAGTAAATAAACTATTCTTGACTATTGGTTTGACCATAAACAAGATGAAAAGCCACCATTCACAAACTAAGGCTCGATTTCACCAACAGACGGTTATTTTTAAACGGCTGTTTAAAATTTAAACAGCCGTTTAATAATATTTTGTTGTTCAAAATCGCTAAAATGCGGGTTAATGCGCCCTAAACATCTGATTAACTTAATGATTAATCTGATGTTTAGGGCGTTTAATCCGCAGTTTGCGATGGTGATCAGCAAAATATCATTAAACGGCTGTTTAAATTTGAATCAGCTGTTTAAAAATAACCGTCTGTTGGTGAACTCGAGCCTAAATCTGTTTAACCAACGGCTTATTAGAAATTTACTCCTAAAATGCGAGACATCTTCATACATAAGAAGTCTAGTTCTAAATTATTTTGTAGTTCGTATATATATATATGACGTTGGAGAACCGGATGTTTTAGTTATTTAATGTGCGAAAAAAAAAAATTTTTTTTTTAGGTGTGTGAAACGTGTTTCGGTAAGTTTATGGGGACTTCTCGTAAAATACCGATTTCATATGCAAAATTTATTGAGGTCGTTAACAGAATCTTGAGAACTGATAATTGAAATGTTCTAGGTGGACGAAAATATATACAAGACGCGATAGATACGAATTCTAGAAGAAATGCAGCTGGTTAGCTAATATCTATTGTTAATGGGATTATCTGAGTTTTTTTTTTTCTAAACGACAATCATAATATTTTATTTTATTTATTAGGAAGCCAACACAGTATACAACAATCCATACACTTAATCACATTTAAACAATCTTTTATAATATTGTATACTCTACTTATAGGCTAACTCAGCATGCATTAAAAACGAACACAAAAGACGACATTTTCTGGTTTTTTTTTACAAAATAAAACTAATAAAGAAAAATCTAAAAAACCAAACTATACAAAACAAAACAAAAGAATAATAGCATAAATATATATAATAGTACCATATAATTAACAAAACACAAACTCTAAAACGACTATCAAGCAGTATCTGATGACAGAGACTTTCTAACTTCTCTTTTAAAGGATGTTGCGAAACATCGAAAAATATCTATAACAGTACCCCATATCGATCTGTTATAGGCGACAACTATTCTGCGCAATCGAACGGCGCAATAATAATCGTGAATCATACAAAGAGCTTGTTAACTCATTCATTCCGACATTGCTATATTGAAACAAAAAAAAACTGTGGCACTCCAGGATGTGAAAACTTGAACAAATACGTATTTATTTTTTGAATCGTCAGAAAATATTTTTATGTGACATGATGTGACATTTAACATTTTTTAATATTTTATTGTCGCATTTAACGTGTGAAAATGTTACCGACCTTTTTGAAATATCACTGGCCGTTATCTATTTTTTATTTGAAATTACTGTGTTCTTTTATAATTGTCAACAGAGGTGTCGGTTACATTACATTACATGTCGCGAGTCAATGCCTGGTTTTTTTCTCAAAAATGCCCCAGATGTTTCAGAGATATTTCGCCATCTACACAATATTTTTTTTTTAAAAAATAACAATGTTGTTCTTTCGGTGTGTTCGAATTGTGAAAATTTTCACATACAAACGTACCTAATGCTGACTTATTTGGGCTTTGTACTTGTCAATAACTAATTGACTCCTACGATACAAGCTGAGCTTAGTGTAGGGGTCAAAATCTAACCTATCTGTAATTTTTAATAATAAATAATAATATTAAAAAAGTAAACTCCAGTCGTGTGTCGGAGCTGACACACACACATTTATTTTTATATAAAAGTCTAATGATCTGATGGTCCACTTTATATAGGTGGTTACCGTCGCCGACCTTGTAGAATAGAGGATAAGGGGATTAGGAAATGGGTTCTGGCATTCTTTACTAACTCACCGAAACAAGACATGCTTTTTTTTTGGACGGTCTTATTTATTGCCAACAGACCTAATATATGACTCCGAAACTCACCGTGACCACATTACATAATTTTTTTTTCGGGAGCACAATTTTATTAAATTACCCGTTCATATAATAAAAATAAAATCATTTAAAAAGTTATATTCTAAATTTTTGAGTAGAACATTTTGATGGCAATAATTTTAAGCTCCCATTCAAGTGAAGTAAACTTTAATAAGAATAAAGTATAAACCTAAGTAACTCCAAACTCACCATACTAGTATATATACTAGTACTCTAGTAACCACACCAACGGACTATGGGTGATGTATAGTCCAGAGTAGCAGTGGTTAACTTTGCAAAGTTTGTTTTCAACTTTAAAAGCAGAGAGTCACATAATATAGTTAAGCATTTACAAATATTTAATGTATTCGTGTAATTTTGTGATCAAAAACAAAGAACTTAGAAATAATATGAGATCACAAATTAATAATGTAACCAAAAGGGACTGTTTTCGATTTAAGTTAAAAATATACAGAAACAATCAGCGACAATTAAGTATGGATTTAAGCGATTCGGAGCTCATACTATGTTTAGTTATGTTATGTTTATGTTTATTATTAAAAAAAAACTATAATTGTATATATATACTTTAATTTTGTTAAAATTAAGTGTAATTGTTACAATTTTATATTTTAAATAAGACAAAAAGAATAGTATCCTGAGTTTCTTCTCAGGATCGTCATCTTGGCTTTTTTTTCGAAACCCTGGTAAATTTAAATTTAAAATTACAATAACGATCATAAGAGTTTCTTGTAGAAACTTAATTGATAAATAAATATTTTGATTTTGAAGTATAGTGAACTTGAAAGAAGAAATCGCAATATATGTTTCTAATTCAATGCTAAGAACTAAATAGATGAAGCGTGTGTTAGTATGTTAGGAGCAAAGAGCCTTTAGATAAATGACTAAAAAATCAACAAGTTAATTAATCAACGCAAAAAGGGAAAGCAAAGCGAATCCCACGAAAGCACACGCACCTATAAATAAAATAAAAATAAAGAAACAAAACCCAAAAAAAGGGATACAGCTAATGGTCGCTCCATTTACCCGGTTTATCCGGACACTCGCGTCCTTCAGTAAATCATCCGGGTAGTGCAGACCGAATGCTTTTTTCCCTGTCGGCTTCAATTAGAACTTTCTCCCTTGTTCTTATGTTTCTTCGTGTCTGTAGGGAGATGTTAGTATACACTTGTACAGTCGGGGTAAGAAATGATTCGTCACCTTAAATTCGACATTTGCTTGCACCAGTGCAATTGTCAGTCATGTCATGTCTGTCAGTTGTCTGCTTAGTGCTTTAGTTTCAAAAAGTACTAAGAGTAAACGATTTTGATAAAGGAATGAATTTGAAAACTGACCAAGGTTTTCGTACCCGGACTGTACATGTATCGATTCATCCTCTTTGCGTCAATTCTCGAGTTTCGAATAGCGTAATGAACATCAGTACCTTTACCATGAGTTTGCAATGACCGCACTCGCTAGCGAGAACATAAAACATTTATATGATAAACTGTCAACTGTCAATGTCAAATTGACAATTTTCCATATAAATATTTTACACTCTCGCTAGCGAGTGCCGTACTCTTACCATGAGTTTACAATGACCGCACTCGCTAGCGAGAACATAAAACAAATATATGATAAACTGTCAACTGTCAATGTCAAATTGACAATTTTCCATATAAATATTTTACGCTCTCGCTAGCGAGTGCAGTCATTATAACTCATGGTATAGGTACAGGACTGACAACAAAAGATTCGATGTCGAAACGAATCAATACTTGTTATAATTAAATTGAAAACTAGGATGCAGTAAATAGGTTTCTAATTAATGTTAAAAATGTGGTTTTGATACACAACCGTGAAAATACTTTCATTCGAATAGTTTACATGTTGAAAATAATATTTCTTCATTTTATTAATGCTGAATATTGAGGAAACATAGTTTTATTTTTGCAGAATGGACATATAGTCACTTGATGGTAGATTACTGTTAACACCTATCGTTTGCTTAATGAATACCTAAATGAGCTATAATCTAGGATCCAAAATGCCAAAAAACCTTAATGGAACCTCATGCACTTGTAATTGAGTATAGCCATGTGGTCTCTAATGTGAGTTAGTTTCATCCACTTTACTGGTAACTTGATCACAAATAATGCTTTAACATCCAATTACTAAGTAATATCATTACTAACAATAACATTTTCAGAACAAAAGCTTTGTCATAATCCAAAGAATATTTTGTAGACACATTTTTAATGTGTTTAAATTCCCCATCTCAAGCAACTTAAAGTTTTCATTCAAATTTTATCTAATTTACATATTATGAATTGTTTTTCTTTAAAGTGAATTGACAACCAATATTACGTTATGCTATTCACTTTTCTTCGTTCAATATTTAATATTCAAAATAAGAAATTAATGCTTCGCTAATGGTTCATGGCACTGATATCGTAATAATAGCAATCATTTTACTTGTCATGCAAGGTAGTGATCAGTGTGTGTAATTGTCAGACAAATTTAAGTCAACCAGTTTTATGTAGATTAGACGACATTATGTTATATAAAAGCAACTTTCTTTTGTTCACTTATTAAATATAATTAAAGGCGGCAATTTTTTTTTTTTTTTTTAGGATGTTGTCTCCCAATTATTCGACTTATTTTAATAGATATAAAACGTCAGACAGACTAACGGTCCATTGGATTTAAGATATATCGAAAATCAGTTATTAAAGGAATGAGTTCTATTGAAATTGAAGAATTTAAGAAGAGTGTTGAAATAAAATTTAAAAAAATTCCGACAGCTAATAATAATACTTCGAAATAATTAACTGACTTTAGTTTCTCAGTTTCTTTTATGAATACTAGTTTCTTCAGTGATAAAAGTTTTTGCAATTTTATCTGAGAGTTTTTCTAGTAAGAAAACTTTGAAATTCTTTCAAGATTACCTTACAACAAAGAGAAAACATTGAGGCACTCACAAATTTTTTAACTGGATCTGATGGAATTTTTAGAAAGCATATTATACGAGATTATCATTTAATTAATATCTAAAAATGTCGTCCATATTAGTAACATTGTAAAATGCTAAAAAATACTTGGCTTATGTAATCCAAACTGAATGATCAATATGTTGGTAAATCAATTTCCGTTGCCAATTGTATTAGTCATTATAACATCCGTACTAATAATATAAATGCGAAAGTAAGTTTGGATGTATGGATGTTTGTGACTCTTTCACGCAAAAACTACTAAACCGATCACAATGAAATTTTGCATACACGTTGTCTGGTACACCAGAAAGGATATAGGGTACCTTTCATCGTTCAACGCGGACGAAGTCGCGGGCACAGGCTAGTACTTTATAAAAGCATATTTTACAAATAACTTTCTTAGAAAATCTTTGAATGTAGTATTACTAACTTTTAAAAATAACATAAAGTCTTCTTTCAGCAAAATATCCTATCTACGATATTTAAGGTACTTTCCCTTCATGTCTCATAGTCTTGGGACGAATTAGGGCCTCTTTCACCAACTACAAGTAAAGTGTTGATTAATTACTTTTAGAAATAATTTTATTAAATTATGCACTCTGTTTACTGCATCCTTCGATAGGCGATTTTTTTTTTGTTATTTTCTTTTTAATGTTTGCAACTTTTAACGTACAAACAAAGGTATATATATCAGCTCCATCAATCCCGATTACTGGTGACTTTAAATGGCGGTTAGCCTACTTGAAACATAGTGAAAGAGGCCCTAAGTATAACATACAATATTTGCAAATGTTCAGACGATATTTTTACATAGAAAAATAATTTTTCGAATCAATTCTAATAGTTTCAGAGATAAACAAACAAACATAATGTACGAGTAAAGAAATAAGTATAAGGAATTCATTATTTAAATCCGTTCTTTTGAAAGGTATCTATTAACATTGTTAAGTTAATCTACAAAGAAATGTTTCGATGGCTATATTGCATAAAGACAAAAATTGACATTGTACCCTTTCGACTTAGCCCTAGGGATCTGTAAGTAAATCGTTCAATTCATACAGAATAAGTTATGACATGTAATAAAATGAGTGTTTCGCTACAAAATAACCCACTTATGTTACGAACAAACCGACGCGACGACGCAGAGGTTTAGTTATGAAATGTTCATCTCTGGCAATTTCAAATTTATTGAGTGTAATATAATTATACGTATGGTATAATATTTTATAATTAATAAAATATTGTTTAGTATAGATTTTCTTAGTTAAAGTAACATTCGTAATACGTAAGGTGATTTAGGACACCTTTTGAATATACTGTAAAATATATACAATATACCTATTGGACTGGCGAAATATATATTTGTAATAGATAAATTAGCAAAAAAATTCTAATAAAATAAAAATTGTCAAAAATTTAGGTCATTTAAAAAAAAATGTTGTTCAGTTGGTTTTAAATAAATAAAAAAGTCTTAAAATTACTAATATAATAATAATAAGACTGCCATTTGAAAATTATATCATTACTTCGTATCACACTCTGGAAAAGTATTTTTTTTAACAAATTTCTTGATCCGCGCCTTTTCCATCGCCCTGTAATTTATTGGTTTTTTAATAAAAAAAAATATAATTACTCATTGTGTAAAGGTTGTAGTTTTATTTACAATATTATTTTATTTAATCTATACTAATAAAATTAATATAAAGATTTTATTATATATATTATTATTGAATGCGATAATATCTGGAACTAGGAGTAGGTTATAAATAAATATTTTGCATTTGATAGGCCCAATTCTTGAGAAAGATTATTATAAAGTATAAAGCTATTTAATATCACGCTACGGCCCTTAACCGATCACCACCGTTACTAGCTGGTGCCCGCGACTTCGTCCGCGTTGAACGATGAAAGGTATCCTATGTCCTTCCTGGTGTCCTAGACAACGTGTATGCAAAATTTCATAGTGATCAGTTCAGTAGTTTTTGAGTGAAGGAGTTACAAACATCCATACATCCAAACATACTTTCACATTTATAATATTAGTATGGATTCATTATTAGTTTACATTATTAAATTGTAAACAACATAATATTTTCTGTATTTATAAATATCGAAGTAAACTATTCATTTGCATAGTCGTTACGATCGCCAAAAGGCCGGAATCCCCCCGTCGTTAACGCAGGGTGCCAGCAATTAGAGTTCCGGACGAAAGACCGGGATGGGAGGAAAATGGGATTCGAAATGGGTACTAAATGGGGTAACAGGGTAACAGTAACAGGATTGGCGGGTCTCAGTGATTATCTCGGGGGTGTTTTGCATATGCAAGTTGTTGATTGAAAACAGTGGGAGTTCGGGTATTGATTAGAGGGTCGGCTGTTTCGTGTTTCGAACTTCTTTACATTCCGCCCTATAACTATACTCAGTGGCAATACGTTTGAAAAATCTTCCTTAACTATCCTTGCTGTTTTAGTATCATTTAAAAATATTTTAAATTTATTTTTAAAAATTAGTTAAGTGTATCTCGATGCACAAAATATAGCATTGCACTCATGTACACCTAATTTTTTTGTAAATGTCGTCGTACAGGCTGACAGTCCACTTGGTGGTAGTTGGCTATACCGCTGCCTATTAACATAAGCAATGTTGTAAATAAAAACATTTTGGATTTTGGATTCGAAATTGTTATTGTCGAAATTTGTGCTGTGGACGAACACTAAGGCTCGAGTTCACCAACAGACGGTTATTTTAAAACAGCTGTTTAAAATTTAAACAGCCGTTTAATAATATTTTGTTGTTCACAATCGCAAAAATGCGGGTTAAACGTCCTAAACATCTGATTAACTTAATGATTAATCTGTTGGTGAACTCGAGCCTTAGTACTTCTAAACAGTTGCTCCACATCCGCCGACAGTTTTCTCAAAGCAGAACCGTGATAGGCATATCAATAAACCAATGAATTTAATTAAGTTCGAAAGCGTAAACTTTATTTGCATTTTTATCGGTTCCTGATTAATAAAAAACTCTCGGTAATTAAAGTGATAACAACCGTCAAGAGACGCTATTACAAATAGCTTCGCCTGAGATCATTGTGTAATGTTACATCTGATTTTTATTAACTACTAGTGACACGTTCTTAGCTTCGCATTAATGAATTTTTTTTTGCGAATTATATAAATAAATCTTCATCGTTTATCGCTATTTGACAACCGACTGCGGTACAATGAACAAAAGAGACTCCACCTTAAAATGTTTCTGAAAAGTAATTGCTATGTCAGTCGGGTCATGAAAGCCTGTGACACTCGCCGGAAGACCCGAAGTTTTTGTCACTATAGAGCACTTCGCTAATATATCCATTTTTGTTTATTATTATCGATTATTCTGACAAAACATATTTAGCTTTTAAATTAAGAAATAATTTGAATGTTTTAATTAATTTTAATTAAATAATTGAATTGAGAAACTTTGAATTTAAAATAATTTCTTATTATATAACATGTACATAACATTAGCAGACAAATCAAATCAAATAAAATATTTATTTGTCAAATTGGTTTCCATAAAATTATTTTAAAAATCACTTAAGAAATAAAGATACAATTATTAATGGTCTGTACCTTACCTTACCTTTCAAAGGCATCAGTGCTAAGGTGTTTACCCGATACTTAGAACTAACAATTTCCTGCAGTGAACCAGGTCTTTCAATTGACAGTGATATTTCAGATATATCTTAAAGAGACACTTAAAGGACAGGAGCTAGACTTTGTCTTCAATGATATTTACTGAACCGGATTTTGCTCTGAAATATTCTCATGTTAAAGCCACACAGTATCTGTCATATCTTTCTTAATTCCGTCATTCAGATAGATTATTTAGTTTTAGAAAATTCAGTCTAGGTCTATTCTCACAAAGTGTACGAAGTGCTTCAAACAAGTTTCGTATAAGTTTTATTATCGCGTTGTTTCAATTTAAATTTTTAAAAAATAGCTGTTATCGACAATGTAATTAAAATGTTTATATTAACTTAATGAGCTAAGTATATTTAATTTTTAAAACTAAGTTTTTTAAACAAGAATGTTTTCGCAATTTATTTAGGTATGTAAACTTAAAGAAATACTAGCTTTTATATAATAAAAAAAAAATAACATACGAGTACCTAATTTCTAATTTCTAATTAATAAAAATATTTTTATTTACAAATTTTGATAATATTGTGTTAAAAAGTTGATAACTAAAGGTTAAGTAAATTAATCTCAGATGTATATAGATAGATTTAATATTATATAAGACACATTAACAACATAGTCACAATCATAAATATAGGTCACTAGCTGGTGTCCGCGACTTCGTTCGCGTTCAAAATGCTATATAGCCTAAAGCCTTTCTCTATAAATGGACTATCCAACACAAAAATAATTTTTCAATTCGAACCAGTAGTTCCTGAGATTAACGCGTTCAACCAAATAAACTCTTCAGCTTTATAATATTAGCAAGCATTATAGACAATCAAACATAAATAAAAATTCCAAATAAAATCAAACATTTGGTTTGACAATGGTTCTGAGAACAAAAACTAGGGTCCACTGTTCACAGCGGTATCTACTAAAAAAAAATTTAAAAGATACCTTTAACTCAGAAAAAAGTGCTGTTCTTAATGGAAGCGGACAAAATCTAGTAAGTATTAAATGAATGGCACGTTTGGTCTAGTGGCTAGTAACCCTAGCTGTTAACCAAACTGTCGCGGGTTCGAATCCCGCTAGGGGCAAATGTTTATGAGTTAACATTTTACCTTTGTACCTGAGTCATGGATGTTTGTATTTATAATATGTATGTATGTATTTACAAAAAAAAGTAGTCTATGTAGTATATCAACTGTCTGGTCTCCATAATACAAGCATTAGTTGCTTACTGTGGAACTAGATGGTGCTGTGTGGAATGTGTGAAGATATTTATTTATTTAATTAAAAATATTTGTAACATTTTATCCAAAATCCTTAACATTAATGAGGAAATGAAAAATTAATGTGAACGGTGTCTCTCTTAACGGTCATTGTCCTGGTGTCCTTTGAAATTTCATAATCCACTGTGTTCTGCTTCAGGGCCGTCTGCTACGTTGAGTCGATATTAAAATCGCTTGCGTGTCGTTTTACAAGGATCCCCTCTTCAGTTGAATGAACGTTAAAAGTAGTTGCGCTTATATTACTGGCACAGAACGGTCCATTGTTGTCACTAACTGGATAAATGGGTACAGCTTTGAACTCTTTCAATTTGACATTAACTAAATATTCAAGAATTACCTTTATCTTTCAAGGATTACCTATACTGGACAGCCTCTAATATGTGGTGGGCCACCAAGCAAGCCTTCTGCGGATCACGTGTCTTATAGCTGAAAAAAATATATCTTTGCTTTCGAACTACGATTACATCCATTCAGCTTTGAGGCTAGATTCGCTGGGCTACTAAAATTTATGCGCAAAAAAATCTCCTCAGGTAGCAAACATGTAGCATCTGATCGACATGCCGCAGGTTCCTGACACATCATTTAGGCATCTCTTGGTATGCTTTGTTGTATTAAATTATTGGCAATTAGTTATACCTCTCCATTTATAATCTTAAAGAGAACAACACACATAAACCTTAGCCTAACTGTTACTCAAATCATAACTAAATTCCTTCGTTCTAAGCAATCTGAATCAGCTTAAATAAATCAATAGCTTGGTATAGGAATTAATTAATTTCTTTTGACTGTAAATTTCATTGTATTTTAGAATACTCTTTCTCTAAGTAAAGCCTACAAAAAGAAGCTTTTGTTATTAGTTAAGATACATACCTACACAGTTATTAGTGACCTGCTTTGATTAAAATCCGCACTAGAACTGCAATCTGGTTCAAAGCCACCGAATCAATTGCAGTTGCGAATAGCGTTGTTATTACAAGACATTTTCTGGGAAGTCGGTTCGGTAGCTCGTGACTGTGTAGTGTAATTTAACTCGCAGTCAAAGTTATTAAATAAATTTAATTAAGCTGACTCGGTTAGTTTCTAAATAAGAAAAAGTAAACTCTAATAAACACGCCTCAACAACCCTACATTATAAGACATATATTAAGACACATTTCTGGACATCTCCTCGTTCTGAGGAGGTATAGATTATAAACCACCATTGGTACAATGGTGGTTTATAACCATAAACCCATTGAAGATTGGCAGAACTTAAAATTTTAGCTAATAATTTAAATTCAAAAGTGAATTTGTTTGATTGTTAGTTACACTTTCACCCCTAACTACTCAATCGATTGTCATAAAGTTTTGCATACATGTCACTCATACAGAAAGGGACATAGCATATCTTTCATCCAGAACAAAGTATTTTTCACGAGGGGTAAAACAAAAAATCAACGCCTGACATAAATATGGGCGATAATGATTGAATAAATTATTTAACAACTCAGAAAAAGAGGTATTGGCCTAAGATTCCAGGCTCCCCGGACATTACTTATTTTCTAAAAGATTTAGAAAATAAAATGGATCTTACTCTAATGGCTTGAAAATGAGTTCACATGTCTTCGAAGTTTCTTAATATTTTAGGCTTAGCAGGTTTCCTATATATGTATCTTTAATTGTGAAACAACGTCTTGTTTCACCATAAGATATAAATAATCTTGCTATTAGAGATATTCTAGTCCACACATAAAATGAAAATACACTCAGATACAATCCCGCCTGTTTTAGCTCGTATATTTGTTTACATATTTCAACTTGTCAATACAAATAAATCACAGTAAAGTTGAGAATCTTCATAATATTGAAATCGAAGCACGTTTGAGTTGATCCTTGCAAAGCTTTAATCGTGCCGTTTGCAACTTTTAAAAAAATCAATGCGTTTGTTAAATTAAACATAATTTTAATACAAAAACAGGCTACGAGTCTATTAATAAAGATATCTGATGATTTATTTTTATTAAGCCGATGAGGGTCTAAAGTCGTGAGAAAAAATGTATTTGCATGTCATAGGTAAGTAGGTAACTCGTCCACATTCCTCGACATTGTTTCGGTAAACATTTTAAAATGTCAGGCTATGACCTCTCAAAAAACACAATAGAGCTTCAATGACTAAGCAGTCCATAGCCGAAAATCTTTTCGCGGGGAACAAAGACGTTTTGCGGTTTCAGAAAGAGCGCAATGACCAGAAAATTGGTGTGACTTAGAAAAATGTGAGTCATTTAACTTTGTGTGCTCAACTGCTCAAGTGAACTGTATAATTTTCGAAGTGATTCTGATAAGAAAAGTAATTTCCATCACGACCTGCATGATTGGTTCAATTTCCAAATTTTATATTGGCATCACCAAATATGTCCATATTTTGTTTTAAATTTAATGGTTACAAAAGCTTTAATACATCTATATACACAATCTACTTGCAAGTAGATTATCGATTTCATTCTTCTTCTATTTCAGCAGCATTTACTCTTGCTATCTTTGAGTGTACATATCATCTTATTGGTAAATAGTTCATCGTGTTTGGTCGTTCGACACGTTTGGTCTAGTGGCTAGTAACCCTACCTGTTAACCAAACGGTCGCGGGTTCGAATCCCGCTAGGGGCGAATGTTTATGTTTTAACATTTTAACTTTGTACCTGAGTCATGGATGTTTTGTATTTATAATATGTATGTATTTTCAAAAAAAAAGTAATCTATGTATTATATCAACTGTCTGTCCATAATACAAGCATTAGTTGCTTAATGTGGAACTAGATGGTGCTGTGTGGAATGTGTGAAGATATTTATTTATTTATTATTGTTTATGTTATCCCATAGCAGGATTAGTTTAGTTCATGCCCTATCAAGATTATAACCTCTGCTCGAAAGATAAACAAGTACTTTTGTAATGTCGATTTTTAAATAAGTAGAGTCAGAAACTAAAAGCATAGTCATTTTCAAAGCTTAGATTAACTTTGAGTCTGTCTTCAAGGCTTCATCTGATCAAACACACATAGAAAAAATATTTTGGTCTACAATACAGATGTTCCATTTTGCTAGATTTAGATGTCGATAAAGAAGAGCTATACACAGCTAAACATCGCCTACATCTCGTGGAGTCTCAGTTAAATTTGCCACTTTAACATTTAGAAAGACGAGCAATTGAATTTTTTTAGCCTTTTATGTACAAAGAAGCGGTTGCGAAGAGCACAGCGGTGTTTATCCGAAATATCATTATCACTTGGCGAGTTAAATTTCCAAACTGAGTTAAACTCAAATACATTACAGAAGGGAAGTTGGTGCCGGTGGGCCCGAGAGTTGAGCCCTTCTCTACCCCTACACGGATTATGCTAAATTAGGGCCCCAAAATATTTCTCGCTCATTTCAAATAATTTCCGTTGAGTTGAAATTGTTACGGTACAAGTTTAAATCCACTTTTAACATTCGTTATCCAGTTGTAGAATAAAATAGATTAGGCGAGAATATTGGATGTTTTTTGGGAATTTCACTTTGGGTAGCTGCATTAAACTGTGATAAATTAAATCAAATTACCATAGATAATCTATAAGACCGTTACATAAAAACAGCATTCTATTTTTTAACTTATTTAGTGTGTACCATAGACACCATAATATGACCTTCAGTACGATAGACATGTGAATAACTGTGCACATTAGCAGCGCAATATTATAATGGAAATTATGCACGAAATGTTCACGTCAAATTCCATATTAAATTGAATGAGTATTCGGTACAGTCAATTAAATATTTTATTTATTCAAAATAGTCTTATTTTTTTATATTGAAGTTTGAATTTGAAATTTTATAGATTACAGAAAAGTTAGAATTGGGTTTTATTCAAATGTAAAAAAAAAACCATTTGTTTATTTTATTCGTCGACACCATCAATGTTATACAACTATGGATTTCTCACGCCATACAAAAAAACACTACGAACTTTATGGAACATTTAAAAATGACATTTGCATAGAGCATGAACTCTGTCATCTGTCATTTAAAAGCTTTAATAAATAAAAACAAACAAACGTCTGTCAATTGAAGAACATGTGACTTTAAAATGAGTTTAAAATGAATAATTGGTCGTTACTACGGTTAACCATTGACACGCGAAGGCAAGACTCCACCATGATTCCGTTTTAGGCGTACTTTTTATGTGCCGATTTGGCATTTGTCTCGCAAATTCCATAGTTGTAGTATTTCGATGGTCGATACACATTACAAGTGTGGCAACATTAATTCACAATAAACAAAACTGAGATTTTATATAAACTGTCGTGAAATTCCTTAGTTATATTGGTAAACACAAACTAATACAATGTCGAGATTACATTAACCTAACCTAACCTAACCTAACAGCTACAATTAATATTGCTTGTCAAATATAAAAAGTTATTGTTAAAGTTATGATTACTGCTTCTTGAGTTTCATATCAACATCATTAAAATGTTATTTATTTATTTATTTATTTATCATGTGAAGATCACCAGACAGAGTGACGTTCTACTTGATGGTAGGTGTATATAGTCTCCTATTAACACAAGCAATGCCCTATAACGTTGCTTATCCTGTAAGGATTATAAGTCCTCTGCGGACCTTGATAAGATAAAATATAAATACAGAAACACATTACAGTAGCATTATTTAACGGATGTGTTGTGTATATTTTAGTTTAAAATTGAAAGTAGGTAACATTTTAACTGCGAGTTAACTGTACAAAGTATCAACATGTCGATGTGTGAATGCATGTTGTGATTACAAACTTCGATGTAATGAGACGTTTCTTGACATTGAACGTACGACGCGTTGATGGCAACTGACAATAGATTTGATGAGAAAAAAAAATCCGACATAATTAATATTTGAGGCCACAAATTGCTGCGGACTCAAATAATTAAACTGTCATTGTTATTTATTAACAAAAAGATGATTAGAATTAAACTGCCTTTTTTACGATATAACTGTCTTTGTTTGAGATTTTTCATAACACCGTTTTCGTGACTTAGATATATTATGTTATATTTATAATATATATAAATAGGTAAAGAAAAAACAGTTCAGTAACTTTTTCTTAATTTTTTGTGGTTTTTTTTTTTCGCTTAGTCGCTACTGACGCAAGTTTTAGTGTTGCCAATGAAAAAATCACAAATATTTTTTTTTATAATCTTCAAAATCATAGAATTGCTACTTGTGGGCGAACACATATAATTATTTACTATAATTAAATTAAAATGATAATTTTATTGAATCGTTTCTATGTACTAATTATTATAAACGTCAAGTTGTCACGTTATTTGTTACTAAATCATGTGTAAACAGTTAACGAATTTGGATGACACACTATTAAATGATCTAATTTGGATGACACATGGCTCACGAGAGATCACACAAAGTATAATTTAATATTCCATTTGATGTGATTGATCCTCGATGATTACATAATATACATTTTCAAGTGAGATATTTTAAGAAGTTATAATGGTCAAAATTTCGCAGAAGCCAGATTAAAGTATGTACAAGTTTTATTTTTACAGGGTATGCTGTTTTTTTTTTAAATTTTCTAGAATCATCCTAAATCTACACTAATACTAGCTGGTGCCCGCCACTTCGTCCGCGTTGAAAAATAAAACTAGCTGACCAGGCAAATGTTGTTTTGCAAAAAAAAAATAGTGTGGGCCACCCTTATTATAAGGATTATAATTATTATAATTATAATTATTATAACACCCTTATTATAATTATAAGGATGAAATCTGTCTAACAAACATTACAAAATTCCACCCTATACATATATTATAACATGCCATGCCTAACTAAATGAATCGTGTAGTATATATAGTAATATTATAAATGGAAAAATGAGTTTGTTTGTTTGTTACGCTCTACTGAACCGATCACCACGAAATTTTGCATACACAGAAAAGCGTACTTTTAATCCAGTTCCTGAGGGATAATCTTAAAACATAAAATAATCGTAGACTGACATAAAATTATCCGTACCTACTAATATTATAAATGCGAAAATATGTTTGGATGTATGGATGTTTGTAACTCTTCAACGCAAAAACTACTGAACCGATCAACATGAAATTTTGCATACACGTTGTCTGAGACACCAGTAAGGACATAGGGTACCTTTCATCGTTCAACGCGGACGAAGTCGCGGGTACCAGCTAGTATTATAAATGCGAAAGTATGTTTGGATGTATGGATGTTTGAAACTATTTCATGCAAAATCTACTGAACCGATCATCATGAAATTTTGCATACACGTTGTCTGAGACACCAGAAACATAGGGTACCTTTCATCGTTCAACGCGGACGAAGTCGCGGGCACCAGCTAGTTACTCATATATTTTTGTCAGGTGTGTTTAAGTAAGATGGTTTTATGGTATTTTCTTGCACCCGGCATGTGTTCAAAATACGATTCAAAAAAAAAAACTTCAATATGAACATGGTCATCATTATCGCTACCTTGACCCTAAGTACATAGCCTACCTTTGACCCTAATTAATTAAGCAAAGGGGGTATAATTAAAAGGTAATGGTCCCATGAAAGAGGTTAACCGCTGGCGTTAGTTTTACTCAAACATCCTTTTAAGCCGGGTTACGGCGGCTTATACCGTTCGCTCGAATTATTAGTCTGAAATTAAGTACTACTACTATTTTATGTACGCCTAGTACTTTGTGAAGTAATTACTTTGTGCTAAAATCACTTAAAACCTGTCAGTCGTGTCGCTTGATACGAAAACTGTGATCAAAAACGTTTTCATAGTTAGTTTTCATTGTGGGATCAAATGTATGAAATAAATTTCATTTTAAATTATTAAAAATTGTATTTGTTTTAAATTATTAAAAATTGTATTATACTATGTCTAGGATATATTGTATTAGGGGCCTCTATCACCATGTGTCAAGTAGGCTAACCGCCATTTAAAGTCACCGGTAACCGGGAGTGATGGAGATGATATATACCTTTGTTTGTACGGTAAAATTCCCAAATATTAAAAAGAAAATATTTTAAAAAAAATCGCCTATCGAAGGATGAAATAAAGCGAGTGCATCAATTTAATAAAACATAAAATTATTTCTAAAAGTAACTAATCAACACTTTACTTGTGGTTGGTGAAAGAGGCCCTAAGGCTCGAGTTCACCAATAGACGGTTATTTTTAAACAGCCGATTAAAATTTAAACAGCCGTTTAATAATATTTGGTTGATCACCATCGCTAAACTGCGGGTTAAACGCCCTAAACATCAGATTAATCATTAAGTTAATCAGATGTTTAGGGCATTTAACCAGCATTTTAGCGATTTTGAACAAAAAAATATTATTAAACGGCTGTTTAAATTTTAAACAGCTGTTTAAAAGTAACCGTCTGTTGGTGAAATCGAGCCTTAATCTCTTAAAACTTTCAGCGAAACGAAGCGATAGGCGTATTACATTAATTGTCTAAATAATAGTCTGCGAATATTAGTCACGTGACTACACCGCGAAGCCTTTTGGCGAATATTCAGGACCTACTCTACAATCTGGAGTCACAGTGCTAAAAACTTTTTGCAAACTAATAAACCTAATAATACTTGAAACACAAATAGATCATAACATGGATACTTTTTATGGTGGTTTAATGATATCTAGTCAGACAATACAATTGTATTAATTATTATTTTATATTAATATAAATCTATTTAAATAATTATTTAGATATGTTGCTAATGTGTTTTTGAGAGCAAAATTTGAGGACGTCTGAACTGTTTCCGCAATTTTTATTTAAATATTAATAAATCGTTGAAGTCCAAAGAAATTTCTCATTGAAGAGAATTTATAGATATACTAGTGTGAAACCGCGAACAAAAGCTAGTTTTAATATATTATGTACAAATCACGTGTCACAATGTTCGTTCACGCTAATCTTCCAAAACCGATTTCAATTTAATTTTTTAACGAATTACAAAATTTCATTGAAATTAAGTATTAATATGTAGTTCCGGCTGGGAATATAGTAATTAATTTAAAATGATACTAGTCGGACATAGTCGCGAAATAAAACCATAGTGACGATACAATACACACACAAAGCAAAATTTTTTTAAAGTAAAATGACCCAAACCTTCATCGATTCGCAATACGATTTTCTCTAAAACCTTAACTTCATAGGAAAAATTAACGATATTGCTACTTATCCCCATTTCAATTAGGTTGACACCTAATTGATAATAATGTAATAAAGTCCTTCACACAAAAGACGTGAAAACATAACTAAAATAATCCGCAACTACCGTGTACTGCTAATAGTTCCGCTAATTAATGGAGGCGGAGATTGTACCTGTGACCTTTCGACCTACAGCTAATCCCCAACATTGATAAATTGAGGCTTCATACTGCAGCGACGCGATATACCGCGTGCTCTTTTAAAGAGCCAATCTATTTGCAATTATGGATTTACTTACTTCATTCCCTGGTGACGTTAATGTTATTAAACATTATGTTGTCTTGTTAATTTTATGATGAAGCTTTAATTGTTAAGCAGATAGAAAATTAGGTTCGTTACTTTGGACAAGTCACTTTATTTAATTTATAATTTCTTAATAAGCGGTTACAGTGGTAACCAATTACTTTTATTTGTCTAAAAATTTACATAAAATTATAATATTATTTGAATCTTTTGAATTAAAGAAAAGTTTTCGAATGATAAATTATAAATTTTTTAGTATTTTTTTTTAATATTTAAATAAATAAATAAATATCTTCACACATTCCACACAGCACCATCTAGTTCCACACTAAGCAACTAACTATTGTATTATAGATACCAGACAGATTGATATACTAAATAGATTACTTTTTTTTTGTAAATACATACATATTATAAATATAAAACATCCATGACTCAGGTACAAAGGTAAAATGTTAACACATAAACATTTTGCCCCTAGCGGGATTCGAACCCGCGACCGTTTAAACGTTAATAGATAGTGCTAAAACGTTTTCTCGCAGTGGAGTTATATTGCAAGATCGAATCAGAAATGAGGAGATCCGTATAGACTTACGGAAGTTAATGTTAAGTAAGTTAAGTTTCAACAGTAAGTTGGCAGGAATAGTACGGAGAGCCTTGGGCCGATAGGGTGAGATTTTATACCTTACATTTTCAGGTCTAAAGCAAAATTGCATGACATTGTATAAGGATCATCAGCTCGATACATACTGAGAAGTTGCGATCGATGTGATTGTTCGATGTGATATATTTTATGTTTTTTCAACGTTCACTATTTTATAAGTCATGTTAGAACCATTAGCTGTTTATTAATTGATTTTTCTTAGAACACCTATAATAAATTGTTAGCTAAATATGAAAAAAAAAAACATTTCATTGAATCGACACTGTTTTTTCAATTAACAAATTTAATCAACATTAATTCAACTAAGAAATCTCCTAAGTAAAACTTTTAAAGACACGTGAAAATGTGGGAGTATTTTAACGCCCAAGCTTTTAATAAGTACCTCTCTTTATAAACGAACGCAATTAAAAAAAAAAAAATTAAAAAAAATCCTATTATCTACACGATTATCTTGAACTTGATAATGTGATATTAATCGAACACATCATTCAAGCTTTCCTTCAAGAACACATCCCGAGCGAACTTAATAAACCCGAATCGGGGATCTACATGATTGATCGTTGTAATAATTTAGTTAATACCAACAGATACTAATTAAGTGAAGTAATGAGATCGTTTATGAATGACTTGAATCGATACGGCCGCTATTTATATTGGCCGCCATTTTGACACAGTAGATTTGACAATCGGAAGAGCAAGTTCAAATTTAAGTAATTTTTATTTATATGTAGATCGTTTTAATGCCTTATAAGGCATTAAAACGATGTAGGTAAATAGCAGTTCAGTCATACTAACATTATTTATTGGTTATAATTACTGTTGCATAACAGTCACAGGCAGTAGACGCGCAACGGATGCGTTTAATCATCAAAAATTAACAGAGTAATTATGCATTGTAGATCTGTTCGTCATCTCTTAGCTTTATCAGACCTAACAAGTTGCAATCTGCCAGCTACCACCTCCGAATAATAAATAAATATCTTCACACATTCCACACAGCACCATCTAGTTCCACAGTAAGCAACTAATGCTTGTATTATGAATACCAGACAGTTTATATACTACATAGATTACTAATTTT
The DNA here is from genome assembly GCA_944738685.1 of Synanthedon myopaeformis. Taxonomy (NCBI): domain Eukaryota; kingdom Metazoa; phylum Arthropoda; class Insecta; order Lepidoptera; family Sesiidae; genus Synanthedon; species Synanthedon myopaeformis. Next base: position 709,295 of record OX122930.1, read on the forward strand.
TTTGTAAATACATACATATTATAAATACAAAACAAACAAGACTCAGGTACAAAGGTAAAATGTTAACACATAAACATTCGCCCCTAGCGGGATTCGAACTCGCGATCGTTTGGTTAACAGCTAGGGTTACTAACCACTAGACCAATGTGTCGTGTCGTGGATGTAACTTTTTTTATGTTAAATTACCATCGGCACCTAGCATCAATAAACCATCAGCCTGTCTGAAGATCTTAACACAAAAAAACCACTATTCGCTAACACTAAATTATCTAACTGAATTTATTGGATGTAAATTTTAAAAAACCTGTCACAGCAAAGATTCTATTTGTGATCGAGATGAGTATTCACCTAATGCTTTAATCTGAGAGGTTTTTTTTTTAAATCTACACAACACGTATATATTTTTAAACCCCATTTTAGATGAGAGTTTTGCTTAGCATAATAAAAATTAACATATTAAATAACATTTTGGATATTATCTGGTGGCTTATATAAAATGAAAATTATAGGTATAAATTCAACATTTAATAGTTGCTAATTTTTAATGTGTAATTATTCTTAGAAATTCTAATAAAATTATTGTCTGAATACTTATCGTAATGAGACTTCTTAGACCGAACTAGAAAAGTAGGGTAATTTTTTTCATCCTTGGAAATTATTTTTAAGTTATTATTTCATTTTTTTTTTAAAGGACCCTGTATATATCCCTAGTATAGACAATTGACGCAGACATTTTATTATTGCGAATTTTTTCCATCTTATACGATCGATAGAATAGAATATGTACATGGAGTTTTTATTCCATACTTTTCAATCGATAGAACTACATAATATTTAGAAAAAAATTAAAGTTTAGTTTTACGGTTGAAAAAAAAAACTAGTTGAACTAATGTGGAATAGTCCCTTTCTTTAATTATAAGGAGAACCCAAAATATACAAATCACAAAGAAACAGCATTAAATATTCCATCGTAGATAAAAAAAAATGTTCATTACACTGTACAGCGAAAAATTAATACATACTATATACGTACTAATATTATAAATGCGAAAGTATGTTTGGATGTATGGATGTTTGTGACTCTTTCACGCAAAAACTACTGAACCGATCACCATGAAATTTTGCATACACGTTGTCTGGGACACCAAAAAGGATATAGGGTACCTTTCATCGTTCAACGCGGACGAAGTCGCGGGCACCAGCTAGTTTAACATAAGTCAATATTCTATTTAAAACGAGACACCATGTTCACGCTAATCTCCGAGACAACCCAAACGATTTTAATGTAATTTTGTAGATGTATGGTTAGTTCCAGCTGGAAAGATAATTGACTAGCGACCCGTCCCCGGATTCGCACGGATACAATTTTTTCTGCTAATTATATGTACACAACCTTCCTCGTTTATCGCTCCTTCCATTAGCGAAAACAGTATCAAAATCTGTTGGATGATTAAGAAGTTAGCCGAGAAACAGACAGAAGTAGAAAGCGAGTTTATTTTATAACTATCGAACCGACCACGGCTTCGCACGAATTTTTCTTAATAAAAATCTTCCTAGGACTTTAACGTATATTTGAAAAAAAAAAAAAATTTTTTTTGAAATGATCGATTCGTTTTAAAATTTTGTGCTTAGCAACACATTTGCGATGCACTTTTATTTATATAATTATGGACATAGAAATATATATAGAAAAAAATACGCGAACCTTCTCTCGTTGTCTAGCGACATTATAAAACACGCAAACACAAATAAAAATAAAAAAAATGAGTATAATCATGGCGATGATTGAAATAATAATATTCGTAACAGAATTCAGCAAGTAGCTCTAAAATTCACTTCACATAAGTCAATGTTCTATTTTTAAAATTTGTTACAAACGTCCCTACCAAATGAAGCGTGTCAAAGAGATACCTTAATTCAAATTTACTGAGACGAAGTGACACATCTAAGCAGACAGAAGTCGCTGGGGTGTTTTATAAAAATAAGAAATAATAACACAACTCGACGGAGGACTAGCGAGGGAGGAATTCTGACATTTAAAAAAAAAATGTACTTTTTCCCGACGTCCTCAAAACGCCTTGTTAGTTCTTCGGCAGCCAATGATACTTGTGAATTGTTTGCTTGAAATTTTTAAATGCCGGTTGTTTGTATCTAACTTAGTCTAAAATTTAAGTATAGAATTTATAAAAAAAATATTTCGTCTATGTCAAACCTAACTAGTAAAGCTACCAAAGCTAACTATGTGCTGAAAATGTATCTATAGTTGTGATGATCATAAAAAATTTGTCATTCTAGCTACAGAATATTATACAATCTTTAGATTTAAAAAAAAAAATAGTTTTTAAATTTTTTGTCTGTTTGTCTGTGCACGCTAAACTCAGAAATCGCTTAACCGATTTGAATGCGGTTTTCACGGATCTATTGTAGCATGCTTCCTGTAACATTTAGTGTTCGTTATAACAAAAAAGTTATAACGAACACCAAAATACCAAGCGCATACGAAGTTGCGGGCACAGCTAGTTTATAAAGACGTTCAAGAGATTGTATATACTCGTAAAAATGTATTTATTACACATGAATATATTGTCCGTACTTAATATTATAAATGCGAAAGTATGTTTGGATGTATGGATGTTTGTAACTGTTTCACGCAAAAACTACTGAACCGATCACCATGAAATTTTGCATACACGTTGTCTGGGACATCAGAAAAGACATAGGGTACTTTTCATCGTTCAACGCGGACGAAGTCGCGGGCACCAGCTTCATATATTTTGTCCAATTAGGCACTCTTCATCAAGCAAGTAATCAAATGGTAAAATTATAGTTGACATGTGCCAACAAGTGTTTTTGTCATATCTCATTAACAAATCCTATTTACATCAGATGTTAAATTATAGATTTGTCAAGACTAGTTAATCAATTGAATGTACAATTCAAATTAATTGAGTTATAAGCAAAAAACTTAGTCTAAGAGTAGGAAGAGGTTACAGTTTTACATTACCGTTAGTGTTTATAACTTAACGTGTATGCAAAATTTCACGGTGATCGGTTCAGTAGTTTTTGAGTGAAAGAGTTACAAACATCATTACATCCAAATATACTTTAGCATTTATAATATTAGTAATAAGGGATAAAAATTCGTAAATTTTTTTTAAAAACTAACTAATGGTGAATACCGCATCAAAATCCGTTGCCATGTTTAGGAGAAATCAGCGGCCATGTAGACAGGTGTTACAATATTTATTTAAAGATTTACAGATAATGTTACGTAACTGAGCAATTATTGTTGATATAGAATTTGCAATCGCGTGAAACTTGTGCAAGTCACTAGTTTGTAAAGTTAGACAATTTTAATACGCAGTCATAGACTGTGTATGGCGACAGTAACCAGGAATGGTGACTGCCGCCGTATAGGATGTTATACTACTACATAAAAGCACACGCTGTATAGGTCCTTTTATGTTTCGGTTCGTAAGTAAAGATGCCTGGATTATTTTCCCTATACTACCTCAACTTTTATAAATGTCTCGGTGTTTTCTATGTTACAGTAGCCATACATAGTTGACAGTAGCTGTCCTATCTATCATCAAGTGAGAGGTAGATCTGCCCACTTCTCAATGTGGTAAGAAATATCGCCGTTATCTTTATAAGTTACTAAAACTGAAGGCAGTTTAAACCAGATTTTAATTTATACATTAAAGTTAAGCGATTTAATAACTTATAGGTACGTTTTTTTAAATGTAATGGTCGTAAGACAGGCCTATAAACTATAACACAAGCAACGCTTCAGCAAGAAGAGAGCACTTGTGGGATGGATGATCCCAGAGCACTCTATCAGCTGCCCAGAAGTCATTGGATAGGTGAGGATGGCCAAAGATCGAATGTGTCCAAAAGTGAATCATCATGATGATGATGACGATTATTATTATATCTTTGGTGGCTATTTCTGGTCTGCTAGAGTACCAGTATCACTTCGTCCATTGCTGAAATATTGTAATCGCCACGTGAACTAGAGCTCGCTATCTATACCTACCACGTTCAGAAACTGTAGTATTTTTTTGATAGAGGCATTCCCCACATCTTCGCAGGCCAATGTGTGGCCACCCAGGATGTGACTGCGCTTGTGTATCATAGGGCCACACTCGCACAGGATATGCATTGGTGTTTCTTCTGCCTCATGGCAGAAACGACAATCCCCTGTGTCAGTGAGACCCATTATTTATCATGATTATGATGACAGTTCTTTAAATCCGACTGCTTTTAGTTCCCACAAAGTCGCATCGTCTAGCTCTAGTGGTATAATAATTTTCCTAATGAATAACGAAAACTCGGTATCACTAAATGAAAAAAAAAAATCTAAAATTAAACCCGGAATTCCCTCTCACTCGACTATGTTTGAAAACCACTAATTTGCGCCATAAATCTCGAAAGATTACCTTTGAGAAGCGGTGCTAATTACATTTTTATTATGCTTGAAGCTAAATGAAGATTGCCACTCAACTAAATTGGGAAGTTTTTGCCGTTGGAAGATTGGAAGTCATTCAGTCAGATTATGTAGGACGTTGCAGGAAATAATATTCACTTTATATGTGGATTAAGCTAAAACAACCAATTTAACATGATATTGTATGTTAATATCAATGTACATATACTTTCTTATTTTTTTAGTAATCACTTATAATTAAAATAAATAATGATAACACAGGAAAATTATTTTAAAAGTTAGTAAGTTGATCAAATCTTAAAGGTCACGCAACCTAGATTGCATATTATTATTATGTAATAAATGTTTTCGCAGTATGCACTGCTAAATAACTGTCAATTTTTTTTTATTCTGAAAATATTATTTTTATTTTTAAATTTATACCTAATTTCTTAAAAATGGATAGTAACAAAAAATTTGGTAAGATAACAAATATTTATTAGCAGCAGGGCAAACTTAGTTCCGCAGTCACAAATTATAATTAGGCAGCCCATCGACTACTTTGACAACACCCTTACAATAGACTATTAAGATGCCAGATTTCATTTCCATATACCTCCCTATTTCCTCATACTTAATCCTAATAAAATCTGCATCGCACTTGCAATCCCTCTGGCTTTGCTTGTACTAATAGGCGGTGACGCCAGACACATACGTTTAAGTGGACCTTCAGCCTGGGCGTCGATCTTTAAATAATAATACATGCTAATATATTTCTGCATCTGATGCTAATCTATTTGTATTTATTTTAATTAATTTAATTAGATTTAAATTAAATCGAGATTGATTAAGATAGAAGAATGATTAGGCCGAATATGGCTTCACCTTTGGTTCATCATTTCAGCCGTAGGACGTCGATTGCTCCCTAATAATTTTCCAAAAGTATCGTTCAGTATCAGCCTGGTTTGAACGTCCAGGTTTTTTTACATATTTATATAAATTAGGGGGATTATTAAATAGCCTATGTCCATCATGAATAATGTACCTTACAAATAGTAAAAAACAAATTCAATTGTATTCAATGGTTCCGGAGGTTGCCCTACACATATAAACAAACATACAAAACAAATTATTTATTGTAATAATATTAGTATATTATAAAAAAATAATTAATATATTTAAAAGCCTTTAGTTACTAAATTTAATGCTGGATATAAATGAATAAAATTAAATACTCACAAACATTTTAATCCGGATTTGAATTCCTTCAGCACATGATTACACAATCCATAACATTCATTCACAATTCTTCTATTTAAACTTTAATTTTATTTAATTCATAAATTTTATTTCACTACATACAATCACTAATGTATTTTATTAAATTATGTAATAGTATTCACAACACTCATTAACGTTTAGAACTTTTATTTACATAATCAACAATCAGTGATAAGTCAATGTTATCGTACACCTGTCAATCACATATTTCAAAAAAAGTTGATCGTTAAAAGGGTTCGCATTTGATGCAATCGATCGCCACGATAAGATAAAAGTTGAGAAAAATTCACAGAAGAGATCGAAGAAAATTAAATTTTCGAAAAATCAACGTCGCTCACGTAATTGGGGATCGCGTGTTGCAAGCGAGAGAGAGCGAATTACGCTGCAACCGAGACGTCGTTATACCTCGGCAGCCCGAAGCGAACTGAGAAACCCTCCAATCCTATACCTGCAGAGGCACGCACACAAGCGCATTTCACGCACACAAGAGCACGAGAGCTTTGTTAGAACGCGAGCTTCAAGTTAAGGCTTTGTTTCCACGTGCGGTGGTTTTTGTAGCGTTTTTTTTTTTAAATTTTTTTTTGGACATTCGACACAATTATTCTATCAGCTGTTGTAATTTATACGCGGTGACGTAAAAATTAAATCCAACCTCCGGATGAGGTATGGGGACATTTTTTCGGTTAACACGAATTCATTTCGTGTCTAATGAACAGAACACATATTGTAAGCACAAAGTGTTGTGTTTAAGTATTAACTTTTTTTTTTTTAATTTATTTATTTCGTTGAGTTGGTATAATTTTTATAAAGTCTAAACATATTAAAAACGATGTTTGGTCTAAATCTTTGAGGCTTTTACTTATATACCTAGGTATTAATTAATACCTAGGTATTAATTACTTAACCACTACTTACTAAGGGCGAAGTTTCAATTATTATTTAGGTCAACTTATTTAACATTTAGGTACACTGTATTTAAAGACTAATCTTCTTCTTCATGTGCCTCTCCATTATTGAAGGTCACTTTGCCAGTCCGTGTCCTCCACTCGAGAACCTCGAACTCTCCATACTATCCATACGGTCACGGGTTCGAATCCCGCTAGGGGCAAATGTTTATGTGTTAACATTTACATTTTGTACCTGAGTCATGGATGTTTTTATTTATAATATGTATGTATTTACAAAAAAAGTAATCTGTGTAGTATATAAACTGTCTGGTATCCACAATACAAGCATTAGTTGCTTACTGTGGAACTAGATGGTGCTGTGTGGAATGTGTGAAGATATTACATATTCAACTTCTACTAACTGATCCACCGGGTTATGTCGGTAACTTTCATACGTCTTCGGATCTACACATTTCTGATTCAATCCCGCAGTGTAACCCTGAACATAGCTATTTCTTAGCTTGTTGAGCAATTTTGAGCTTTCTTACAAGGCACGAACTTAAAGACCGCGCTTCAGCATCATATGTCATCAATGGCAACACACGTTTTTTGAAAGCTTTTGTTTTTTTAAGACACTGAGGAATTTTAGATGAGAAAATGTATTGGAGCTTTAAAAGTATAAAGTATATTTAACTATAATGAAAATATAAATCATACTGTTCTTAAGTTAACGGTAACCATTTGTAAACCAATTTAGCCTACACATTACATTATGTATGATTTTTATAAAAAAAAAATAATTAATAAATATTAATAAAATACCTACTACATGATTGATAACGCAAGGGATTTTCTGAAATTTTATGAAAAATAGAGAAATTCCCAGAGTTAATCAAAATTGCAAATATATATGAATGCTACAATGAACAGTTCGAGATATTTTCTTTAGGAAAACATTTATCCGGTTAAATATTCTAATTTTATTCACATTGTACGAAAATTCAACTTACATTGCTAGCATCAAATTTGATGGATATTTTTTAGAAGGTAATAAGTCTAGCCCTTGCAACACAGCCATCATCACAGTAACACAAACATATGCGACAAACAATATTCAAACACGACATGAACCTGTTCCCCCAATAAAATAATATTTACACGAACCTCAAGTGGTGAGGACAGTCAATTTACCTGAGGTCCGAATAAAAAAAAACGCAGCTACCGACATTACTTGACCTCAAAATGATACCGGTCATTAAGAAAATATTTGTGTACGTTTTTTCTTCTTTGACATAATCAAAGATGTCAAAGAATGTTTGTGGGGTCTGTAATGTTGAGCCGGTATCTGTAGTGCCACTGCTCATGGTAAAATAATATCCATAGTCGAGTCTCAGATCAAATAAGAACTAAAGACAGAATTTTGTGGATAATCTAGTGAAGCCGGTTTTATAAACACGGCGCACACGCCCGTGTGCCTTGGTATATTTGGTATAACCTCAATTTTTGTTTAATTTTATTGAAAATATATGTTTCCAAGTTTACTTACGTGTAAAATGTTATTCCATCCTGCTTTTTATTTTTAGAATACGGCATTAATTCGGCATTTTCTGGCATTGCTGTATTTCCGAGCTTATATAACCCAAATATTTTTAAAGTTCGAGTGAATAGGCATCTTCAAGGTGAGCTCGCTCCATCATAGGCTTCATCTTCGTTACACAGCTGGATGTTGACCAAGAGCAAACCCATCTCTAATAAATAAAAAAAAATCGCTAGTAAATATTATAAATGCGAAAGTATGTGTGGATGTTTGTAACTCTTTCACGCAAAAACTACTGAACCGATCACCTTGAAATTTTGCATACACGTTGTCTAGGACACCAGAAAGGACATAGGGTACCTTTCATCGTTCAACGCGGACGAAGTCGCGGGCACCAGCTAGTAATTTAATAAGGCGAGGCGTAGCTGCATTTGAGAATGTGTAGTTTACCGGCTTCACTCTGCCATCGAAAGGGCTCTATCTTTAGTACTTATTATATCTGAGAGTTGAGTAGACTTTTATGGGATTATCATATACTTTATTAATATCATAGCCACAGTCCAGTCAGTACACACAGAGTACATACATACTGGACTATGAGAGTTAGGGCCTCTTTCAACAACTACAAGTAAAGTGTTGATTAGTTACTTTTAGAAATAATTTTATGTTTTATTAAATTATGCACTCGGTTTTGTGTATCCTTCGATAGGCAATTTTTTTAAAATTATTTTCTTTTTAATGTTTGGGACTTTTACCGTACAAACAAAGCTATATCATCTCCATTATTCCCGGTTACCGGTGACTTTAAATGGCGGTTAGCCTAATTGACACATAGTGATAGAGGCCCTTATACGATTGATTTGTTTAGTCTTGGTGATTATTTTTTTTAAACTCAATTTTTTGTACAAATATTTTTTATAAAAAAAAAATTAACATAATATAACCCTTGTAAGACAAGCTAAATTGTTACAAGCAGACAGCATATTGATTTTTATTTAGCTATTATTAAGAGAAAAACGTAATTTATGTACCAGGTTTTATACAAAAAAATGTTACTTGAGTTTTAAAGAGAAAAACCATACCTTCAATCTTATCATATAACATACGAAGTCGCCTAGAAAGAGCTAGTTTGTGGTCAATCAAAATAACTCATATTTAAAAATACAATCTGACACCCAAGTTATCAGATTAATCAGATATTAAAACTATTTTGATTTGTTCTTACGTTTGATTAGTCTTTTTACAATCGATCCAAGATTAACCACGGTATTAGTTACATTGGAAACATTTCAAATATTTATCGCGTTCCATATCTGACCGTACGGGAATATTTTTTTATTCATTTCAGCTAATAGGTATAGAAGTTTTCCAATTTTTGCTGTGCACGCTGTTTTGAAGCAATATCGTGTTTGTGCTTACGTATGCGTAAATCGAACACCACACACTGTATGGAGCCAGTCAGTGATTTTCATTTTGTCCGAATATTTATTAAATTATATTGATAAAAATAGAGTTCTGATATAACAAAAATTTCCTTTTCCGAATATTTATTAAATTATATTGATAAAAATAGAGTTCTGATATAACAAAAATTTCCTTTTCCGAATATTTATTAAATTATATTGATAAAAATAGATCTTTGGTATAACAAAAAATTCCTTTTCCGAATATTTATTAAATTATATTGATAAAAATAGATTTTTGGTATAACAAAAAATTCCTTTTCCGAATATTTATTAAATTATATTGATAAAAATAGATTTCTGGTATAACAAAAAATTCCTTTTCCTATTCCCTTTCGTTAGTGTAATTGTAGTTACAGTTACAATTGGAGACGTGAGTGGATGAAGGTGATATGTCGCATTTTTTGGTTTTTTGAAATATGTCAATATAAATTATTACAGACCTTAAGATCGTCGATTTAAAGAGATATTTTGGAAAATAGAGTTGAAAAAGGTGTTACGTACAGTTAATTTTAAAAAGCAAAAAAGCGCAGAAAAGTTTACTTTTGTTAATGGAAGTGCCATTCTCTGCCATTCTCTGACGTCGAAAAGCGATTTTGTAAATCTTATTTCGAATAAAAATGTTTTGAATTTGAATTTGAATTTGAGCTATGTTGACTTTTTATTTTAAAAAATAATACAAGTGTTTAATTCCTATCATACCATTAATATTTTAGACTGTTTACACAACTTTGCATCATAATTTAGTACAAAAATCAGTTCCGTGGTGACTTATTTCAAAAATAAAAGTAAAACTTTAACCTCGATTTACTCAAAATTAGAATTAAACGACTTATCACCTTCATCCACGCACGTCTTCAATTGTAAAGTAAGTTGTCAGTTTTTTTTTTCGTAAAAACCTTCCCTGATTATCCCTCTATCCATTGGTGAAAACCGCATGAAAATCGGTGCAGTAGTTTTTGAGTTTATCACGAACATACAGACAGACAGACGCGGCGGATGACTTTGTTTTATAATATGTAAGGATAAGGATATCATTTAATAGGTATAGTGAATCATTTAATAGGCATCAAAATCCGTTCAGTAGTTTTTCTGTAAACTACTGAACTAAATGGTGACGGTAGCCACCGGTAGTTAAAAATACATATATTAAAAAAAAAACTTAGGCTTATTAATTGAATTAAAAAATATTAGTGAAGCGTTTAACTAATTAGCAAATTTACTAAAGGGAACAGAATAAAATAAATTCAAAATTTATATCGCGAAGCAAATGCCGACTTATCGCGTACAATAAAAAGTTTTAATGGTAATTTCAATTAGCGAAACAAAAATTACTTGAACCGTAAATACATTTTCTCAACATAAAAGAGGAAATTTTGTTTTTCAACGCTTTTAAGGAGCTTTGATAAGGCCTAATTGTACAATTTGGAACGACCAGTAATAAAGTGTTATCTTGCGCCAACAGTACCACCACCATTTTGAATATTATCATTTTATGTAAGTATTCAATTGTCAAGGCGAATGATATTAGAGATGAAGGACTGGTTTTTTTTTTAATATTTTTCATACTAGAAGTTGCAAGCAATTTAGTCCGCGTAACTTTATAAAATACTAGCTGGTGCAAGCGACTTCGTCAGCGTTGAACGATGAAAGGTACCCTATGTCCTTTCTGGTGTACCAGACAACGTGTATGCAAAATTACATTGTGATCGGTTCAGTAGTTTTTAGCGGTTCAGCCGCGTGCAACAGCTAGCCCGTACTAATATTATAAATGCGAAAGTATGTTTGGATGTATGGATGTTTGTGACTCTTTCACGCAAAAACTACTGAACCGATCACTATGAACTTTTGCATACACGTTGTCTGGGACACCAGAAAGGACATAGGGTACCTTTCATCCAGAAAAAAATCACTGTTTCCGAGGGATCATCTACATTTACAATAAAATAAAACTTTTTAATTACATTAAATATGCAATTGAATGAGAGTAATTTGGTCTCGGTAGGCCAAACAGTTTTAAAGATACGGCTATTCAAAAGTTTGCAAAATTTCTAAAAAAAAATATGATATTTTACCCTTTTTTTTAGTTTTTAACAATTTTGACCACTAATAAATGGCTTTATGGCAAAAGTTACCTTATAACTTATTAAATTGCACTAAATTTACAAAAAATAAAAATAAGTTAGACATAAATAATATGTACACAGTTAATATATGACACAAAAATTATAAAGCCACTTTCATACAGATTCTTTTAACTTTTGCCAAACTTCCATATGTAGGACCTTGTTGGATAACATGTTCCGTGCATATCGTAACACATGTAGTATACGTTTAAGGTCGCTCGACTAAGTTAACAAGTTACGATAACTTGGAACCGTCATCCAAATACTCGGCCAAATCACACTTTAATTGTTCGCTCGTTACGCTTTCACTCCAATACACAGCTTATGGGGTGTCGCCTAATTACTCAACATGACAACAGAGGGCCTGTCTTAATTTGATGTTGAGTTTCTTTGTTCGTTCCTTGTTCCTTCACATGTGATAAAAATATTAAAAGAAATATCATATCATATCCTCCCTGCGTCTGTATTTCCGAGCTCATATAACCCAAATATTTTCAAAGTTCAAATGAATAGACATCTTCTGGGTTGAGAATGAAGTTCGCTCCATCTTAGGCCTCATCCTTGCTACACAGTTGGTTGTTGGTGAAAGACAATAATAAAAAAAACCAAAAAGTAAGCAGCAGTTTTGATTAAATAAATTAATATTTTTGTAAAATCGTAATTCTAAAATGTATTGTCTGTTACTCTATTATAACACAAAAATTACTGATCCAATTTTAATGAAACTGTAAAGTAATTTATAATTGATTTATGGCCTCTTTCACCAACTACAAGTAAAGTGTTGATTAGTTACTTTTAGAAATAATTTTATGTTTTATTAAATTATGCACTCGGTTTACTGCATCCTTCGATAGGCGAATTTTTTTTATTATTTTCTTTTTAATGTTTAGGACTTTTACCGTACAAACAAAGGTGTATCATCTCCATCATTCCCGGTTACCGGTGACTTTAAATGGCGGTTAGCCTACTTGATAGATGGTGAAAGAGGCCCTTAAAGTAATATTACTTTCCTAAAATCTGTTTGTATCTAATACGAAACAAAATTATCGCCTATCTATCTGAAAGACAGTGACTTAAGCCTTGCTATGACTATTAATGATTGATTGTGAAAGAGGCCCTTAGTGATTATAGTTAATTTAAAAAGCACGATAAGTAGGTAGATCGTCTGGCGTCTATAACCACCTCCTTATGGAAGACCATCGTGAAATACTATGTTTTGTTTCGTTGAGTGAGTATAAGGGATGCTGGAGCCCATTTCCCTATCCACGTAATGTTTCTCACCCTTGAAATTATCTGTGTTAGGAGCACACTTTCAACCCTTGTGTAAGTTTATAGGTTACCATAACTGTCTACTATCAAATAACCCAGCCTGTCTGCTTAAAGAAACTCAGAAAAAAATATTATCTATACCGAACTGCAAACAAATAAAGTACATATTTTGACAGAAACTTATTATTGAAATAGCAGCACTTAAGGATAAATAAATCCCTTTAAGAAATACTTTTTAAAATTACACCGGAATTTTTTGTACGTAAATTTATTTTTCTTAGGGCCTCTTTCACCAACTACAAGTAAAGTGTTGATTAGTTACTTTTAGAAATAATTTTATGTTTTATTAAATTATGCACTCGGTTTATTGCATCCTTCGATAGGCGAATTTTTTTTATTATTTTCTTTTTAATGTTTGGGACTTTTACCGTACAAACAAAGGTATATATCATCTCCATCATTCCCGGTTACCGGTGACTTTAAATGGCGTTTAACCTACTTGACACATAGTGAAAGAGACCCTTATTAGTATTTTTATTTGTATTTTCATATATTATATTTTATCTATGTGACAAATTTTAGAGTTTTATTTTTTTATTTATATGTTATGTTGCTTTTAATAGAGGTTTAATCAATCTATTCTTCTTTTACTTTTTTTTTTGAGATTTAATTTTAATTATAATATATTACTCACCAAACTGTCGAAGGTTCGAATCCCGCTAGGGGCAAATGTTTATGTGTTAACATTTTACCTTTGTTTGTATTTATAATATTTATGTATTTAAAAAAAAAGGAATCTATGTAGTATATTATTATATTAATGCTTGTATTAATAGTAATATACTATGTAGTATATTACTATTAATACAAGCATTAGTTGCTTAGTTTGCAACTAGATGGTGCTGTGTGGAATGTGTGAAGATATTTATTTATTATTTATTATTATTGCTGCATATAATATATATATATATATATTATATAAGTCTTTCTTTCTTTCTTTCCTTCACTTGCATTTTTTTGTTTCAATGTTTTGTTTCAATGTTCCAGTACAGATGCCAAAACAGATCACCTTATCCTAACCACTCATCCCTTATATTAAACTTATATTAAATTTTTTATCCTATGACGATAAAAAAACATTATCATGCTTGCGTTCATATGCACATATGTCAGCCTGTCTGCCGAACTGTACATTAAAAAAAATATTGCAAGTCAATTGCATTCAAGTTACCCTTCCTACATGTCCACTGTGTCATCAAAGAGGAACATGTTTGAACAGATAAAACGAGTCTGTGACGTATCACGTCTACGGATCGGCCTGCTAACAAATTTCTTCTCGTCCTAAACAAATATTGAAAACTATGTTTGGCGATTCGTTCCCAGCGTCGAGTGTTTCTGTGTCACATCGCGAAGCTCTTTCAACTCATGACTTATTCTGTCATGTCAACGTTCCTATAATTCGGTTTCCAACTTTTGTAATCTAACATGTACTTATTTTTTTGATACAAGCCAAGCGAATATTTATTTATTTATTTATTTATTTATTTATATTAGGGAAACATACAATATCTCGCTACACATTATAAATATACATACAAGAAAAACATAAATCAGCAAAGTTTCCACTAAATTACTAAAACATATTATATATTACAAGTCACACAAGAATATTGGAGCTGGTAGAAAACATACAAAAAGGTAAGAATTACACAAAAAAAAAAAAAGAAAGAGAAAAACAAATAAATAAACCAGTTAACAAATAACATATAACATACAAAACAAACAAATAAATTGGCTGCAACAAAAAGGAGACTACAAAACTATATTTTCGAGAGCTTGTTTAAAGCTTCGTTTATAGGCTCCTATATATTGAATTAACAACCGCTTAAAGTAGCTTAGAATCAATAAAAAAATTCATGATTATTATAAAAAAATAATATTTATTTATTTATATTTGATACAGTACACAAACAGATTGCAATTAAATACATGAAAACTTTATAAAATACATGTGCATGGATAAATTATCTAAATTTCACTCGTAAATAATGTACTTAACATGTTTAATTTAACTTAGCTACCTAATGGTCTTAAATACTTAATTTATAATATTTTCTTAATTTCTACTTAAATATTAGTCTTAAACTATTTTTGAATTTGGAAAACCTGCCGTCAAATATATCAAAACCGATAAAAAATTGGATAATAATAATATTTCCTTATTTCAGACTTTGGTCCATACAATTATTTTACATCAAAAAATATTAAAATATATATACAACGCCTTAAGCTACATAATTATGTATCTACACAATGCAATTTACAGTAATTTTTTTTTTAATGAGTTTTTTTTAAATAAAATGTTCTTTATTACAGTCATATGAACAAATAAGTCATTTATACTAAAGTATTTTAATTATTAATGTTTTGGTTTAAATATTGCATATTTTATTTTAGATTCAATACACTTTAAAAAAAAAATTTATAACCATAATTATTTGCTTTGCTTTTATTGAATTTGGTGGTGGAGAGCTTTTATTGGTTCTATTTTTCAATTTTATTTACAAAGGTGGACAGACAACCCGCTGCCTTATTATCTAACGTTAGACGACAGCAGACGACTTGCGATCGCGTGTGCTGCCATACAAAAATGATGCACATTAATTTTAGTTATTGTCCGTAAGAGGCCTTATCGCAAACCACACCTTTGTTATGAGTTATGTGATACCAAAAACACGATTTAGTGTGATATTGCACAAATTTAAAGAAAGTTTTCGCCTGACGCAAGTTGGTCGCAAGTCGTCTGCTGTTAGATAATAAAGCAGCCGATAAGGGCCGTCAGTCGACCGTTGATCCAGCCTACTTCTGATTGGTCCTATCGGAAAATTATGGCCTATGTCCTGTTGGCCTATGTCCAACAGTGGACGTCCTGCGGCTGACAAATGATGATGGTCATTTTTCAATTTAATTTAATTCAATTCGAAAACACACAATGTCACTCTCAAGACCTAGGAATAAACTTTTACATTTAAAAGTCTATCCCTAAGTTGTACACTACTTTTTTAAAAATACTATCTTTGCTTTCAAATATTCGTCTTACATGAAGTCATTTCATAATACATAATGTCAGTTTCAAAACTGCCTATTTATTATTTGAACAATTCTTATGATATTTTAGAAAATAATAAATACAATCTCTTGAGAGGTATTTGTAAACATTTTTTATTTGTATCCAAACATTGAATAATAAAATAGAATACGATACAGAGAAATGTAGAAAAATGGGGGCTGTGTTTTACGTAAATACGTGTAGGTAAGTTACGACCAATATATTCTTTCAACGAATTCGAATATACCATTTATATAAAAAATAAAAACTTCGAACCTGTAGCTATTGAGTGGTTCAATTAAATCTTAGACGTATAGATAATAGATATTTAGGTACAGAATCAAATTGAATTCTCCGATTTTTTTTATCATCACTTTTCCGCATTGCTATGACAAGAATTCAAATTTGAGAATTAATCAACTCAAAAGTTGAGCTTCTTAAAGCAGTATTGAAATTTGAAACTGTTGGAGCCAAATATTTTTAAGATTTCTGATGAAATAGTAAAATCTGTCCAATCAAAAGTTTCAGTAAAATCTATCCAATCAAAAGTTCTCGCGAAGGCATCGACTTTTGACTAATAAAATTAAGTAACCGCGTTGCAGAACAATGCTGCATCCTAATAATTTCAAGCACAGTGCGCTATCTCTTCAATTATTGCTATTTTTAAAGGCATCCAAGAATATTTTTATTCTATTACTTGAACCGACAGACGTCGGTCTGTCAACTGCTATTGGACTGTGACAGCTGATGTGTAATTTGTCACCTAGTAACTTTGGATGGGGAAAAGAAAAATGGGGTATTTATATATTTTCAGGCCATTTTTCCAATTTTTCTCTTAATAAAAAACTTCCCCTTACTTCAAGGAGTAGGATATTTATTCTGAAAAAATGCTAGATTCCCGAGTGATTGTCTAACCTATATAAAAAAATTAGGCGCCACTGTCGTTAACATTTTAGGCGCCACCGTCGTCACAGCGATTATGGTTATTCTCAACGCGGATGATGTCGCGGACACCAGCTAGTAAATAAATAAATGTTTATTAAGAACACAAGTTTCAGTAAAAATTTGTACGAGTACAAAAGGTTTTTTTTTTTTTTTAATATATTTTCAATTTCGTCCTAACAATTTGAACGCAATATTTTTATTGTATGGGAAATAGGTTGAAAGCCTTAAATGTAAAAGTTTCTCCCACAGTCTAATAAACATTTTTTCTTTGATTATTTCATTTATTATTTTATACTTCTTGGTTTCCCTTGTTTATTATTTTATCCTAAATTTTATATTTCATTTCAATACATAAAACTTAATAGGAAAGTTATAAAAAAAATTAAGCCTATACACTGCCAAGGTGCTATTACCCTGATTGAACTCGAGCGACTAGTTAGACCTCTTAGGAGGAAGCTTTGTCTTTTGATTTCAAGCTTTTGTGTTTGTGTGAAACTCGTGGATAATCTGAAGAATTTTAGTAGAATTCTTCTAGGCTGCTCAGTTGCTAAGGCTATATCTTAATTACTTTGGACATTACCATAGACAATTAGTTTATGAATAAAAATTTTATATTTCTATTTAGAGAAGCTTATTTTAGAGATTATTTAGAGAGCTAAACTGTGCCAAAAAGACAAAAACAAAAGCATTTTCATAACATTTCGTATGTTAGCCATACCCCAAAAATTAAATTAAAGCACACGTTGCTTCTAGACTGTTCTAGGAATAGCCAGAAATTTCCGCAGTACATGAGCGGTTTATACTGGCGCAGGTCGCGAGCTTAGCACTAATTGAAGCTATTTGAACTACGTGCGAAGTTTTTGTCTTTATGAAATTCTAGACTGGAATTTCATTACCTGTGGGGCCTGTATTTTTTTTTAATTAAATAGTTAGACATGCATAAACGTTACATACGACAAGCATAGACAACATAATTTCATTAATTTAACATCGATAAGCCTAGTTTTGTATAACCTTAACCTAACCTAAATGTAATTTTAAGCATTTACGTTAAAATTACATAAATTTAATATTTCTTAAATTTAGGATTTCTTAAATGTTCTACTTAAGTGTAGAATTTTTTAGTATTATATAAAAATAAAATCCAAAAAAGGTATTTTGATATACATTAGAAATTATTCAAATCCTATACCACTAGGAAACGTTTCAATATACTAATAAATAATTAATACTAATGCTAAAATTATCAGTTCAAAAGTCATATTATTATGAAGTAGTAAGATATAAATTCTTAAGAATTAAAATTTTGTTGAAAATAATATCAAAAAAGGGACATAGCGATCCGAAGTCATAACCATCCCCATAAACAAGAAAAATAACGAGGAGTTGGTAGCATTTTGATTCCCACTAACGGTGTTGGCGTTTATAGACGATAGCAGTCACTTATTTCATCAAGTGTATCGTTTACCTATCTTCTATGCTTAATCATAAAATAGGGTTATCATAAAAAAACATTTAATATCCACATTAGTTTCATAAAACATTGAAGTTTTACAAAAACACAAGAAAATTTGTAACACAGACGATTTCGTATAAACCCAAAAAAGATTTCACCTCTAAATCTCTGAACGCACTTAGCTTGAAAACTTTGGGAAGATTTTTCCCAACTTAGAAATTAAAGCCATTAGACGCAGGAGGGAGATAATTCAGGGGACCTTCGAACCTGCACTTAGAAGCTTTTAAATTATAGCTTACTTCAGAACAATCTTTCTTTGTGTACTCTATTCAATTACAAACTGTTTAGCGTTACAATTATAATATTAAAATTAAATAGGCAGTTTATTTATATATACATTTTTTTATTTAAAAACAAATAATTATACAATACAGACAGTGTTACTACTTATTACTTTGCTACCTAACATCAATTGGACGGTTAGCCTGTCCGCCGAACTTAACATACTTAAGGGCCTCTTACACCATGTGTCAAGTAGACTAACAGCCATTATGGCCTTCCATAAGGAGGTGGTTATAGACGCCAGACGATCTACCTATTTATCGTGCTTTTTAAATTAACTATAATCACTAAGGGCCTCTTTCACAATCAATCATTAATAGTCATAGCAAGGCTTAAGTCACTGTCTTTCAGATAGATAGGCGATAATTTTGTTTCGATTTAGATACAAACAGATTTTAGCAAAGCAATATTACTTTAAGGGCCTCTTTCACCATCTGTCAAGTAGACTAAAAGCCATTTAAAGTCACCGGTAACCGGGAATGAAGGAGATGATATATACCTTTGTTTGTACGGTAAAAGTCCCAAACATTAAAAAGAAAATAATAAAAAAATTAGCCTATCAAAAAATGCAGTAAACCGAGTGCATAATTTAATAAAACATAAAATTATTTCTAAAACTAACTAATTAACACTTTACTTGTAGTTGGTGAAAGAGGCCCTAAGTGTCTGAATAAAAGGCTTTATTATTATTATTATTATTATATTATTTATTGGGATTCTATATAATAAAAAAACACAAAATACACTTACACAAAATGAAACAAATCATATTAGACAACGCTGAATCAGAAGGTTATATTATTATCTACGAATTTCCATCCTTTCACTTGTTATGACCTATGCACAGAGTACATTAAACATATTTAATGTGTCTTCATGTCGTTCCATTATGCGAAAATATAATATCACATATTTTTTTTTATTACAATATTTTAACATAATAAAAAATGCAATATTTTAACATAATAAAAAATGCAATACCTAATGACAATTTATAAATATTGTAAAAATATTGAGAATATAAAAGAGGGATACTCAAAGATTCATTGCAAATTACAAAATGTTATGCGATCATCAAAAAGATGTGCTGGATAAATTTAATCTTTATTTCAATGGAGCAGAACATGAAATGCTTGGAACATATTTTGCTATTTTCTCAACTAGCTCGTAAGCGACGGTCTCCGGATATGAAATTCTTGGAAACACAATGAGTAATGCCCAAAAACAAGTGGTTAAACGAAGCCAGATGAAATTCTTATGCTAATATTAAGGTTATTGCCCTTTATTTGGCTAGCGTCTTAGTTAAGACAGAACCCGAGGATAATAAAATAATGTTGAGTCTTTATTTTCCTTACTCAAGTAAAAAATTTGATATACATCAATTCTTGAGCACTTGTAAATATGGGATCTCTCAGAAAGTATTCTATTTAATATCTTAAAATATAGTTGCTAAATTTGGTTATGACAATTATAGTTATAAGATGTCTGCAATTTATAAAAGTACTAGGTTTTGCCCGCGACTTCGTCCATTTTTCTTATTCGATCGCTGCCAAACTTCAAAGGATTACCCGCTGGACTAATCTGAAGATTGTTTGAAAATTTCATCAAATTCGATACAGCGGTTTGGAGTCCATAAGGAACATACTGGAACATACATACATACATTGCCTTTTATATATTAAGAGATAAAATGAAACATAAACTTCAAAAAAATTCGTCATTTACTATTGTCAGTTTATCTATACTTACTAATGTTATAAAGAGAAATTTGTATTTTTGTATGTAATGAATAAACTCAAAAACTACTGGGCCGATTTTAAAAATACATTCACCTATAGAAAGCTACATTATCAGTGAGTAACATAGGATATATTTTATAAAGTTACACGGACAAAGTCGCGTGCAACAGCTAGTATTATATAATGAGCGGTTTTAGCGAGGACCGTACCAAATTTATCATTATGAACTTGAATATTTGACATTATGTGTTACCTATACAAAAAAAAAAAAAGAAAAAAGCTATGCTAAAAAAAAATTTTAAAAAGACTCGCCTTCAATTTAAAACGTGATCATTAACTTTTGGCATCTGTGTTAAAGCAACAACAGCTTTTTGAAATGTCTTACTAATTTTGACTTGACTATGAATTTCATTAGTTTTAAACTTGCAAAGTTGTTGGCTAAACAACATTAAATTCTTAATAGAATTTCATGTCTCGTGAGTGTCTTTTTTATTTCATTTTTAATTTAAAATTTTGTGTTATAATTTAATTTAAAACTTGTTGTTTAAAGTCATATAGATGTATTTTAATATATCACCTATTATAATAGGTATGAATTACATTTGTTTCCATATAAGATCTGTGTGAATATGTCGATATTATTCATCACGATAATGGTTTGGTAAATTGTACAAAAATGGTAAAAGGAAAAAAAAATTCAGATAAATAGTGTAGATAAATTAATTTTAAATAAATTTTGCTTATATACGTTTTGTGTTAAAATTAAAATTAACAAAGTTGTGGAGGTTAGAAGATGAGAGTTGGTGAATTTTTAAAAAAAATCACAGTGCACTAAAAAAGTATCAACCAATAACTGTGTTAGTTTTAATTTTATTAAAAAAAAATTATATAAACATTTTTATGTAAAATTAATTTCTCAAATAAATAAATAAACTGTTACCATTTCATATAATTAAAAAAAAAAACTGTTCTTTCTTTCAGCAATCGATACAAACGCCTTGAGGGACTCAAATTTTGATTCAAATTTTGTGTTCCAAATTTCAGCTTTCTATACTTATGAGTTTTTGCTGTGTGTTGATAATGACGACACGTTTGGTCTAGTGGCTAGTAACCCTAGCTGTTAACCAAACGGTCGCGGGTTCGAATCCCGCTAGGGGCGAATGTTTATGTGTTAACATTTTACCTTTGCACCTTATCCCGCTATCCCGCTATCCCTTTATCCCGCTAGGGGCGAATGTTTATGTGTTAACATTTTACCTTTGCACCTAGTCATGGATGTTTTCTATTTATAATATGTATGTATTTACCAAAAAAAAAAGTAATCTATGTAGTATATCAACTGTCTGGTATACATAATACAAGCATTAGTTGCTTTCTGTGGAACTAGATGGTGCTGAGTGGAATGTGTGAAGATATTTATTTATTTATTTATTTATTATTTATATTAAATTAGGACAAAAAAAATATATAAGTAGTTATAGCTTATTTTCATTTCATGCCAATAACAAAACTGAAAAAATAAAAAAAAACCCAGTCTTGTAAACGACATCAACTCATTGCTTTAGTAAATTGATTTTTTCTATACATTGTACGAAACTATAACTGGGGTTGAAGATGTTTTCCTTGCTAATAGAACGACAAACATTCACCGATGTGGAGGGATTGCCTGTCATCCGTCAAGATACCCTCTCACCCGGCGTTTCCCAGTGTTCCCAGGCCACATGGCGAAATCGTGTAAGTTGCTTTTTTATTTTTTCTAATTTTTTTTTATAATTTTGCAATTTTTGAAAATAAATATTTCATCAGCAGAAATAACTAGGCCTCTCCCAAGACTCGCCACAACGCACGGTCGCGAAGACTTCAAGAGTCACACCCTCTACGGTAATAGGTTGTCGATGTCATTTTTCGATATTATTAACAATAGTATTTGTTCATCTATCATGTTCCAATAATTATTCCAAAAAACGAAAATAGTCATTCAACATAAGTGCAAATAATATATATTATTAAGAAGTAATTATATATTTAAAAATGATTTTTTTATGTATTATAAATTGAAGTAGCTGGCCGCTTTTGTCTGTCTGTTCCTCTAAATATCCAAAAAGATTTTTATACGGTTTTCACAAATGGAAAGAGAGATCAACGAGAACAATTACATATACGAGTATAGTTTTCAGAAAAAAAAAATGTATCTATGCGAAGCCAGGGATAATTTTTTTTGCTGCACTCAACTCGTCATATAATAAAATAAGTTTATTTATTATTTAATTATTAAAATAATTTTCAATTGGTAAACTTTGTTATATTATAAAATTATATAATTCACTTAACTACTTTCTATGCAGCCCTTACCAAAAGCATTATAATTTCATTTTGAGTTACATATCTTTGCCTATTGGCCAGCTATTGGAGAAGCATTGATGTTTTCCAAACAATTTCTTATGTTGGGTAATGTCGTAATGAATTATACGATACTGGGGGAGTGTTAGGTATACTGATGCTTAACAGTGAGGAATTTGTTTTGTTTGGTTCGAACTCTTGTGAGAGAGTTGGGGTTCCACAAATATCTATTATAAGCCACTTACTTCATTTTACACTTGTATAAACAGGATACCTACAAAAAATAGAATTTTTGGTATCCTGATTTTTCTAAAATATTTTTTTTTCTAAAATTTTTCTAAAAGAAACAGGAGGAAAGAATTAAATATTTTTACAACTTTTACAACTAACAGTCCACTTGACAGTAGGTCAGGTGGCTATATACTCTCGTCTATAACACAAGCAACGTCACAGCACTATTTTTCAGATCCAGACGATGTATGAGTATATCATCATGAACCGACATAGTATAGGTATACCTTTTATGCACAAAAAAGTTAGTACTGTTCCCGAGGGATCATATGAAATTGAAAATAAAAATCAAACGCCTGACAAAAATATATGAGCAATATATTTAGATTGAATTTAATGCTTTAACACCTAAGAACTGGCGACCCGCTCCCGGTTTTGCATGGAAAAAAATTAAAATTTTCTCTTTATAAGAACCTTCCTCAGATATTTGAAAAAAAAAATTCAACAAAAATTCATTCAAAGAAAAAAAAATATTCAAAGAACAAAAAATCAAAGAAATTTTTCAAATATTCAACAAATATTTGAAAAAACTGAATAAATCTGAATTCTTGAGTTTAGTAACACATTGATGATTCAATTTGTATTTGTATAGATTATCCAGCAAATAATGTTAAGTATTAAATTTTTATATTTTTTTTTTAATCTAAAAAAAGCCTTAAATACCAAACAACAACATAATTTGTAATTAATATAGATAAATCATAACTCCAACATTGTATCAACGAAGTCACTCTTGTTGACAATATCACGTTGACTTTTACATGATTAGTGTTAATAATAAGTTAAACAGAGTTATATAAAAATAGGTATACCGCTATCTCTAAAGATATTAAAACATAAGGCTACTAAATTCTGAGTGATACGTCAAATGAAATCTTTTAATTTTATACAATTTAACTTAGAATTAAACCTGTTTCGCTTTAAAATCCTTTTACATAAAATTATTTGACGTAATTAATAAACGTCCCATCTGATAAAGAAGGGAAGAATTTCGCAATTATCACCCTTGACAGGCATTTTGATAACTTCATTGTACATCATTAAGTTATATAAATATAACATAAAAAAAAATAAAAAATTAAATTAAATTGTTAAATTACTTTTAGGAATTATTATTAATTTTTAGATGCTTTTTAAATTGGCAAACCGCTTGTCGGTTGAATATGTGGACAATATCTATTTAAATTTACAACAACTTATGTATATAAAACTTATATTAAAACTTATGTATATAAAACTTATATTAAAACTTATGTATAAAAACTTATATTAAACAAATAAATTATTTTAAATTTGAATTTTTTTCTTGTCTAATAGTTCTAAAAGTTGATAGGTAAGCTGAATTGAATGAAGTATAATGTGATTTAAAAGCATTTTTACAAATAGAAGAAGCTTACTTCACATGTTTGTAATGTTAAAAAATTTATTAACTTTTCATTGCCCATATATTTTTGTCTGACGTAGAATTTTATCAACGCCAGACTCGGGAAAAGTACTTTTTTATGAATGAAAGTTACTTTATAATACACTGGACCGCAGAGAAAAAGGGTCGGTTAGAAAATCTTCAATATCATTAAAAGTACATGACCTAGCTTTATGAAATAAAGACTAAATTAAAGCTAAAATAAATATATATTTTTTTTATTTTAACCACATTAAAATATTCTTTAATTTAGTTTAATTTCATTTATAGCTAGGTCAGGTACTTTTGAAGATATTGAAGATTTTCTAACTGACCCTTTTTCTTTGCATTCCAGTGTATTTTCTGTATCCCTGAACACGTGTATGCCAAATGTCAAGATTATAGATTGAGTAATTTGGGCACAAAGAGTAACTAACAAAAAAAACAAACTCAATTTCTCATTTTAATATTAGATAGGACAAGCTGGTGCCCGCGACTTGGTCCGCGTTGAACGATAAAAGGTACCCTATGTACTTTCTGGTGTCCCAGACAACGTGTATGCAAAATTTCATAGTGATCGGTTCAGTAGTTTTTGCGTGAAAGAGTTACAAACATCCATACATCCAAACATACTTTCGCATTTATAATACTAGCTGGTGCCCGTGACACCGTCCGCGTTGAACGATGAAAGGTACCCTATGTCCTTTCCGGTGTCCCAGACAACGTGTATGCAAAATTTCATGGTGATCGGTTCAGTAGTTTTTGCGTGAAAGAGTCACAAACATCCATACATTCAAACATACTTTCGCATTTATAATATTAGTATGGATAAGTACGGATTACTCGCAATATTCCACAACGATAACCACAGTTGATAACCACAGTTAGTAGGATTTTGAAGACTACTTTTAATTTTTATTTTTTAGCTATGACGTTAAGATTTTCTAAAGATTTACTATTAGAGTAAACTGTCAGCTTGCCTGCCAATATATGACCTACTAGGCTAACACTGTTTTTTGGGTTTGAACTAAAGGAGAAAACTAAAAAAAGTCATGACTTAAAAACATGAATTTAAACAGACTTTCATTGATATCCTTTGACACTGATGTCCTATAGCTTCGCTATAGCTCCCCTATAGCCTATGCTTAGCTTCCTTTCACATGTAGATATCTTATTTTCACCAAACATTTTATTTTGTTTTTTTCTCCAAAATAATTTTATAAATCAAAATAATTTTATTTTCTCCAAACATAATATAGACAAGATGGAAGCGTTAGAAAATTAGCCTTAGCATTTAAAAATTTTAAGAGTTCATATATTTTTATTAAATAACACGTTGATATTTTGTGTAAACACATTTCTTAAACACAACGTCAGATAGTAAATGTTAGTTAAGCGCCTTATCACAAGTTTTAACTCATTATCTACATATTTTATTATACTGTAAGATGCAGCACACATCGTACACCAGATGCTCATATCAATAATTATGAATTTAAAACAATTTTCTAACAATTTCATCTATTCGGCGGTCAAATGACAACATACAGAAGGCTCTTCATCAAGTAAGTTTCAAATATATTTTTTTTAATTTGTAAATTTACAATATAATGTGTAAATAAATAATTTCTGTTTTAAATATTACAAAAAAAAATTCTATACGTATGTATGTGGGAATTTCTAAACTACTGGACCAATTTTGATGATTTTTTGTGTGTGTTTGAGTTTTTAGATTCACAATTGGATCCGATAGTTGGCGCTGCAATCGGGTTATCGGGTTCAGGCGGGCAAGCTAGTCTTTTTATATATAAAAATGAATCGCTATATGTGTTTCTAAGCGCAAAACTCGAGAACGGCTAGACCAATAAAATTCGGAAATATATTTGTTTCTTTCAAATTTTTTTTTTTAAATTAAATATTCGTTGAAGTCCAATATTAACAGTAAAATGAGAATAAAGCCCGGAAAATTGCATCCGTGCGAAGCGGGCGGCGGAACGCTAGTTTTATTTAAATAATTGAATTCCTGAAACGGAAACCGATATTTTATTAAATTGAGTCGCTGTCCGTCTCTGCCTGTTTAGAACTAACTTATTGCTTCTTGCTAACTTCTTCTAAATAGTTCAACAAGTTTCCACTAACACTAACGAGGTTTTGTATATCCGTACTAATATTATAAATGCGAAAGTATGTTTGGATGTATCGATGTTTGCGACTCTTTCACGCAAAAACTACTAAATCGATCACAATGAAATTTTGCATACACGTTGTCTGGGACATCAGAAAGGACATAGGGTACCTTTCATCGTTCAACGCGGACGAAGTCGCGGGCACCAGCTAGTAATATTATAAATGCGAAAGTATGTTTGGATGTATCGATGTTTGTGACTCTTTCACGCAAAAACTACTGAACCGATCATCATGAAATTTTGCATACACGTTGTCTGGGACACCAGAAAGGACATAGGGTACCTTTCATCGTTCAACGCGGGCGAAGTTGCGGGTACCAGCTAGTATAATAAAGTTTGGGTCCGATCGAAATTTTAGAGCGATAAGGAAATGGGAATCTATTATAAAATTGATTTTATATTAGTATAATAAAATATTTTTGCTGAATTAAAATATTATAATTTTAATTATTTACAGATATGAATGAAAGACATTTTACAAGCATCGGTGACTTTGCCCAAGACGAGGAAAAGTCATTATGTGAAGCAAAAGCGGTCATTCCTGGAGTATATTATCCCAAAAAAAGTAAGAGTTTGAAGCGTTCAAAGACACATATATAGACATACCTATACATGTATATGTGATTCTTTAACAAAAAACAATTTTTGTGTTAAGGA
The DNA here is from genome assembly GCA_944738685.1 of Synanthedon myopaeformis. NCBI lineage: Eukaryota > Metazoa > Arthropoda > Insecta > Lepidoptera > Sesiidae > Synanthedon > Synanthedon myopaeformis. Next base: position 736,751 of record OX122930.1, read on the forward strand.
TTATTTTCAGCAACATGCATCATTTGACGACTCGTTTGGTCTAGTGGCTAGTAACCCTAGCTGTTAACCAAACGGTCGCGGGTTCGAATCCCGCTAGGGGCGAATGTTTATGTGTTAACATTTCACCTTTGTACCTGAGTCATGGATGATTTCTATTTATATGTATGTATTTACAAAAAAAGTAATCTATGTACCTAGTATATCAATTGTTTGGTATCCATAATACAAGCATTAGTTGCTTACTGTGGAACTAGATGGTGCTGTGTGGAATGTGTGAAGATATTTATTTATTTATTTATTTATTTATTTATTTATTTATTTATTTATTTATCATGCTAGCTAGAATTTCATTACTATGGTCATTTAATGTAGAAGCTTACAAAAGACCACCTTATCCGTACTAATATTATAAATGTGAAAATATGTTTGGATGTATGGAAGTTTGTAACTCTTTCACGCAAAAACTACTGAACCGATCACCATGAAATTTTGCATACACGTTGTCTGAGACACCAGAAAGGACATAGTGTATCTTTCATCGTTCAACGCGGACGAAGTCGCGGCGCTAGTTTAAAATAAATTTCACTAAAACACCGGATTGAAATACTGCATTGGCGTTGGTATTGGACTATAGGCACACACATGCAGGCATGCATAAAGGATGGCTTGGTCATTATTCATTAAAGTATAAGCGGATAGTAAATGGTACTATGAGATAAATATGTGAATGTAAGCCACTGACTTACTTTGGGTATGAAATTTTGACGTTTTGTTAATGAAACAACTTGAATAAAATTTACTCTATATTTGATTTATAATCTTTCTAATTATTATAAAATAATAAAAATGTTCAAGGAGTTCCTGTACAATATATGTATATTATCATACAGGAAGTTTTTTTTAATATATATATTTATTAAGTTCATATTTTTTTCTCCAATTTCAGAACCAATTCATCGGTATCATTCATTGTCGCCGCGCCAGAAAATATTGCGAGTTACATCGAAAAATGGTGAATTTCATATTGAAAAACCAAACTTTAGCCATAATTTTTTCTCTAATGTGTTTATAAAATTAGTGGAATGTCGATGGAGATGGACACTTCTATGCTTTTGTCTCGCTTTCACTGCAGACTGGCTTCTGTTCGGACTAATTTACTGGACAATCTCTTACGCTCATGGAGATTTAGATGAAGATCATTTGCCAGGCGTTAACGACACTAATTGGAAACCTTGTATCAGAAACATCTATGGATTGACTTCAACATTTCTATTCAGCATCGAAATCCACACAACACTAGCATACGGACGCAGAGCTGTTACCTTAGAGTGTGCGGAAGCAATCCTCGCTATGTGCTTTCAATGCATAGTCAGTTCTATTTTCCAAGCGTTCATGGTTGGAATCCTTTTCGCTAAATTTACACGTCCAAAATCTAGAACTAACACAATGTTATTTAGCAAAAATTCTGTCGTTTGCTTGAGAGATCAGAAGCTATGTCTTATTTTTAAAGTGGGTGATATGAGGAAGTCGAGGATACTCAATATAAAAGCTTCAATGTATGTGATAAGACTGAATACAAGTTTTGAAAAAGTGGGTAGTTCTGAACAAATTAAGTTGAATGTGTTTTTGGACGGTTGTGAAACGACTTTTTTTCTGTGGCCTTTGTCTGTTATACATGTAATTAATGAACACAGTCCTTTATACCACGTATCAGCTGCCGATTTGCTGTGTGGCAAGATTGAAATCTTAGCAGTTTTTGAAGGTATTATAGAATCGACCGGTCAGCCGGTACAAGCGAGGTCTAGTTATATTGAAAACGAGATTCTATGGGGTCACAGATTCGTTTCAGTGGTTCATTACTGCGATGAAAAGGAATTATATAATGTCAATTTCTCTAAACTATCGGAAACCGAACAAGTCGATACACCTCTATGTTCGGCGTTTGAATTTGAAAGCATTGTGTCAGAAATATCATCATACTCAAATGTTTCAGATTAGATGGTTTTTGTATCATTCTGCTTTTAAATAACACTATTTAGATGTCTAAAATAGGGTTATTTAAAAGTTATGATGATGTTATAAATGATAACATAATACGATAGAAGAATTCTTGTTGTGATTGGTCTCAAAGTTTCGACTAATTCAATTAATCCCTCTTTAACTATGTCTGACATACTGACATAGTTCACAGAATTATAAACAGATGCATCTTCATCATTTACCAGGTATTCTCGAACTTTGTAAGTTTATACTTCGGCGGATTGAAGAGCTACAACGTGAGATAAAGTGCTTTCAATTAATTATTAAAAGTTTGAACTAAGTTTCCAAATTAATTTATTGTTGGACCGAGTTTTGAATCAAAATATAGTGATTAAACTGAGAACTGTAGTTTTCATAATATGTGAGCTATTTCCATAATATCCAGTTTAAGATTGAAGTTTTCATTTATAATGTATTGTATAAACTTTCTCTAAAATGCATATAGTTTTATCCTTAAAACATAAAACCTTAAAAAGATTATTTCAATAATAATTATTATTAGTGTGAAAAGTATCAGGGTAGGTAAATGATCAAAGAAAATGTATCATTAAACAAATAATTACTTGAAAGTATTGTGTTAGCAGTAAGCTCAAAATAATGAGCATGTAAAAAGAAGAAATTACACTTTTTTTTTTTTCTAGAAGCCTGTCATTTCATTTTTTTTTTAATATTTTAAATTTAAATAAAATTAATTACGAATTGGAATATGTCTGCATATTATTATTATGTGAGAATTTAATTCGGCGGCTTCGCCACCTTTGAAATTTCTGACTGCATAATCCTTATAGACAACTTATTATACTTATTAAAATTAAATGACATGAGTATACTTAATTTTCATATTTTTTATGGAATCTATGTATATATATATATTTGTATATATATTTTTTGTATGATTTTTTTTTTATTATATATATATACAAATATATCATACAAGGTGCATCTTAATAAGTACTTAAATTCGTCGTAGAATTACAGTGAATCATACGTTAAGGTAAAAGTCGAGCATACGAGCGAATCAGAAGCAATATAGTACGTGACTCCGACAAACGTGAACCATTATTATGGGCTAACCTTTATTCTGCTGCTTTGTCCACCTTTACTGTCTGAAATCAAACGCGAAGACCAACTTTATCATCTTAAGAATCCTTTCAGCTCAGGAGAGTATCCCCTTGAAGATACTTTTAAATTGAAATGGCCACAAAGTTTAAATCTGAAAAACGCAGAAGCGATTTATATACATATATACTAGCTGGTGCTCGCGACTTAGTCCACGTTGAAAATTAAAAAAAAAAGCAATATAACGCTTGACCTCGTGTTGCTATAACACTTTGGCCAGGGGTTAGTTTTTTATTTTTTATTTATCCCTCGGGAATAGTAATTTTTTCTGGAAGAAAGGTACCCTATGTCTTTTTTGGTGTCTCAGACAACGTGTATGCAAAATTTCATGATGATCGGTTCAGTAGTATTTGCATGAAAGAGTCACAAACATCCATACATCCAAACATATTTTCGCATTTATAATATTAGTGTAAGAATAAGATGTATATAACTTTCATTCGTTATATTGCTTTAACTTTCGTATAACAATTTAAATAAGGCAATAAATTGAATGGATATTATTTCTCTAAAGTACTGTGTTAATTTGACAATTAAAATAATTTAAAAAAAAATCTGACACCGACATCAAAGCAAAACTACCAATTTTCTGAAGTTTTTTTATTTTTTCTATGATTACTCTAAATTCTCTATTAAGTGTATTTTAACTTATTTTTTTCTAAGGCCATTGAAATAATTTTCCATTTCTAAGGCTAATTAAAATAAGATCCTGCAGAAAAAAAAAGCCTGTGTTGCTACGTCAATAAATTTTACCAACGATCTGCGAACACTTTTAACGCTTATTTTCTTTCAAAAGCATCTGAAATGGACCCAGAAGACATTATAAGCGAGCGTTAAACAACATTAGGCTGCGTTTACACTCATGCTCCGCCAAATTTAAGTACTCCTCAGTACTCTGATAAAATTCATTTTGTCATCAGTGGCTCATTGTCCAGTGACTTGTGTGAATCTTCATCTTGAATCAAATAATTATGTAATGTGAGTTGTATACCTTCTTTATCGAAACAATCTATCCATAGTCAACATTTAACTGTCAATGATGTTATTAAAAAATTTAAACGCCATCGGCCGCTCACATGATGATATCAAATGTCATTGTACCCAAACTAAGTGTATACTTATTTTGAGCTATTATAGTCTGAAGATGGTGTCTAGTGTCAGTATAAATTACAAGTATACTAATGACTTTAAAGACCTTAGGCGAGCACTGTTTGTAGACTACTATTGTGATGGAGACTTCGTACGCTGTTGAGATATGTAGGTACTAGCTGGTTCTCGCGACTACGTCCGCGTTGAACGATAAAAGGTACTCTATGTCCTTTCTGGTGACCCAGACAACGTGTATGCAAAATTTCATGGTGATCGGTTCAGTAGTTTTTGCGTGAAGGAGTTACAAACATCCATACATCCAAACATACTTTCGCATTTATAATATTAGAATACGGATTAACAGCTGACGCTGTGATTGCCGTTCAGACGTTTATTTTTATTTTATTTTATTTATTAGGAATCCACAACAATCCATACACATTTAAGCAATCCGTACTAATATTATAAATGCGAAAGTATGTTCGGATGTATGGATGTATGGATGTTTGTAACTCTTTCACGCAAAAACTACTGACCCGATCACCATGAAATTTTGCATACATATTGTCTGGGATACCAGAAAGGACATAGGATACCTTTCATCGTTCAACGCGGACGAGGTCGCGGGCACCAGCTAGTCTTTTATAATTTTTATCCACTTATAGGCTAACTCAGCATGCATTAAATACGAACACAAAACACGACGAAACCTTAGCGAAACATTTCATTTTTGCTTCCATGGACGGCCTACAGTCTCCATATATATTATGTGATTTGTGACTTCGGTGTAAACATACCGCTGAAGGTAACTTTTAAAATTGAGAACTTTTTTATTTATTTAAAACCCGTTGTATCTATACCCTTATGAATACGTGTTGCTTTATATCCTCGGTACATACGGACTCGTAATTAGGGCGACGTGTCGTGGCGTCGTCGGTAATATTTTACGTGACTGTACCTGCACCCCGGGGAGATCCCGTGATATTATTCCAAACTCCGGGATTGGAATTCCAAGTAAAAATAAAATAGGGAAGTTTCGCTTATAACAAATATAATAGCTATTACAAAAAAAGTAATCTCTCTAACAAACACGTCGACAAAAAATTTAACAACTCTTTTATTAGCAAGTAATTCGCTACATACATAAGTTCACAGAAGCTTCAAGGCTTATACGAGTATTCACATCTGTATTCTGTAAACTGGCAAAAGTTTTGAACGTTTAAAATTAAAATTTTAACCATTAATGAATAAATGTATTTTTAATCAATAATTATTATATAATTATGTTATACACTAACATAAGAAAGGAATATAACTTTGTTTTTAGAGTATCTTACTTCTTACTAATATTATAAATGCGAAAGTATGTTTGGATGTATGGATGTTTGTAACTCTCACGCAAAAACTACTGAACCGATCACCATGAAATTTTGCATACACGTTGTCTGGGACACCAGAAAGGACATAGGGCACCTTTCATCCAGAAAAAAAGGAACTATTCCCGAGGGATAAATAAAAAATAAAAAACTAACGCCTGGCCAAAGTGTTATAGCAACACGAGGTCATATTGATTTTTTTAAAATTTTCAACGCGGACGAAGTTTCGAGCACCAGCTAGTAGGTTATATTTTATAAAGTCACGCGGGCGAAATCGCGTGCAACGGCTAGTAAACAAATAGAGAGAGCTGATTTAAATGATAACGACATTGTCGATGAAACCATTAACAACCAGTTAAATCTCCAACAAAATCAATTCTACATAACAGAACCTTGTCGGTGTATTCGTATGTAATAATTTGAAACGTTCAATTGTTGAGAGCTGAACTAATTTAGTTTCGGTCTTTGGTTTATGTTTTTAACGTGGTAAATTGGTGCCGGCAGCGCTTTTATGTAATTATCGGGCATGTGATTGTGTACTGTTTGCCTTCAAACATACCTAGATACTGAGTTCTGCTAACATTGTTTATGTATTTCAACATTACTATTGCCTCGTGTGTACACAGCTCCCGATGATACATGTCAAAATTAAATAATAAATGTTTGAATGTATTCATACATTCAAACATTTATTATTTTATTATTTAGTTTTTGTTCTTTGAAGTTAAAATCTTGAAAATTTGAATTACAGCTACCGATCATATATGGATAACTATTAAAAACATGACACCAAGCCTGCAAATTTGCGGGCAGCAGGTTGTATACTTCTTATACATATAAAATTGTTTGTTCTGACTGACTATCATAGTTCAACTATAGTCTAGAAAGCTGAAATTGAAAAAAAAATTAAGAACATCAACTCTGCGCCGAAGCGTGTCGCTAGTTATACCTGTTAGACACGTAGGTATATTTTAAAACAATACTGTTTATTCGATTATTAATATTATTATTATTCCGGTGATTATTCGATAAATTATCCGAATATTCGGCCGAATACATGTCAAATACGAATTTTCGGCCGCACGGTCATTTATTTACTTTATCATCGATTATATGTCGGGATGTGGTCAATTATTTACTTTTGGAGTATTCTTTTAGAATCATAATTAAAATAATAAAATCAAGTTCGTATGGCGACATCTAACGGTGACATTAACAGCGCAGATCATCGATTATCGATCATCGTCACTCTCCGATCGAATGACTTTGCGACAACGCAGTTTTAAGTTAAACTAACAGATGGCGCGTTTCATTTAATTGATGTAAGAATACAGACCGGAAAGCTAATAAAGTTAAATATACGGGTTAGTCCAAAAAAATCCAACTAGTTCTACTGCATAGTATGACAGATTTACGTGTACCTATGTAATTTACGTATAGCTCCGTTTTGAGTCTTGATCCTAAAGTCTAAGGACCTGAGGCAACAAAATTGACCTTAAGTCCCAGGACATCGAGACACGAGCCGTCCAGGGTCTTAAACCCTAATCCCAGCCATTATTAAAATTTGTAGTATAATGGCTCATGGCTTGGCATGGCATTAAAATTGAACAGTCCTTTTGGTGACAGTATAAAAAGCCGCCTTGAAATAACAGCAATTAGTGTGTTTTGTTTCACAGCTTCCATTGCCCTAATCCTAACTCGACTCTTATCGTTAGTACTATCCTTATCAAAGTCGCTTTCACACTTGCATTTCGTCATACTTTATTGGGTTATGAGCTACGGTATGAGCCACCTATCATCGTGTACTGCTTATCTGTATGGCAACTTTTATCACAAAAAAATTAAAAATAGCATAATATAAGTATTCTTTAAAACATATATTTTACTACACACATGTATAAATGTCATTAATATTGTGAAGTCAATTCCCGCTTACGACGAGGAATTTCAAACTTCATAAGCTTACCTATAACTAAATCGCTCTATAACTGTTTTGCCCATTAAAAATTAATGGACGGCTGTTTCGTTATTTATTTTCTTTTTCAGTTTTTATATCAGTAAACTAATATATTTCATGCCAATTATTTTTGCAATACAAACTCAAATATCAAATATGCATAGTTTAACAGTGACAAGTTACACTGCGTTCCGTGGTCATAAATTCTATCGTATGCTGAAGTTCATTTCCCTGTAACCTCCTTAATTCCTTATCCATTATCCTGGGGATAATGGATATCCATTATCCCCTTATCCCCCATTGGACTACTTGATAGCGGTGGCAAGTGAGCTACCATAGTAGGTTTAAGCTTAAACTAATTAAGCTTAAGGAAGATATTGGCATCCCTAACTCACTCACCGAACACACATGATGTTATTTCACGGTGGTATTCGGTAAGGGTGTGGTTACTGCCGCCAGATGGGCTGTCTAAACAGCTGCGAAACGCTCTGTCACTGCCACTACTTTCCAGATCCAGACTATTCGAGAATCGAACCCAGGAACACTGAGACAGAGCGTTAAGGCGTTAAGGTTAAACCTGAACCACTCGTCCAATTAACTCATTCGTATTTATGATTGTAAATTAAATCATATTAGTCCTGTCTATTCGTTTCTATATTGGTTGTAGCACAACACTAACAAAATGTCACGTGACTAACTATCTTCAACTATGGCGTATAACTATTTCGTTATAGGCATACCTTTGAAATTATTTAACTTGTCAGCTATAATATATTACTATCCATGTTTTTGTTAGCTTAACAGTGGTTAACTTCCAGGACATAGATGAAGTTGTTGTTGCCATTTTTTTAAAGAATTTTCACTAACCTCTCTGTTCAGGTAAAACTTTTATATTGTAAACTACTTTAAATACATAAAAAAAATTAAGAAATTAATTTTTCAGTTTATATTTGTATTTTTTTGGAACGACTTGAATGATCATTGTGTTGGCATCAAAACAGTACTGTTGATTATGACACTTTATTTTAAATATTTTTCACTATTAGGTAAGTACTAATCAACTTCTATAGACACTTTTGTATAGGTTACTAGTTGGTGCCCGCGACTTCGTCCACGTTGAACGATGAAAGGTACTCTATGTCCTTTCTGGTGTTCCAGACAACGTGTATGCAAAATTTCATGGTGATCGGTTCAGTAGTTTTTGCGTGAAAGAGTTACAAACATACATACATCAAACATACTTTCGCATTTATAATATTAGTACGGATTTAGGTGCTACATTTAAAACTTAAAGTCTGAACAAATTTTAATAATGAATACAAATTTCTATTATAATATGTTAATAAGTTTGGTATGCAGAGCACAATGACTTCTGTAGTCTTAAACACGTCAGCCTAAATATCTGATGGCAGCTATTCCTTTGGAGAAGTATATTGTGAATTTAAAAAGACGTATGGATTTGTGTTACTTGCTTAAGTAAGTACTTCATTTCATACCAATTTATGTATGAGAAGTATGCCTCATTACATATCCGCATAAAAATCCTGGAAAATACACACCACTTGATATCAAAATGCTATCTTGAAGTAAATTATGTAGGTGATGGTAGTTAGCATTAGTCGTTTCAGCCCACTAGAGTGAGATGGCATATGTGACTGATTCAACGTCCACTTTTCAAGGAGTTACGAAAGTCACTAATATTTTTTTATTTTTTTATTTAATAAGGTACACAAAACAGGATACTGACATTAAATACATTGAATAGATATAATTACATTGAGGTGAACTAGACAGAGGCCCAAAACACGTGTACACAGCATGTTCAAACAAAACAGTGTTGATTGCACATTACAGAACAAAACAAAAGAAGAAAACAGAAAACAGAAAAGAGACGCACTTTAATCCAAAAGCAAGCTTAGTCATATTCAAAAAGAAGTCAATTTTAGATGAAAGCACGTCTCCACAAAGCCACAACAAGACAAATATTGTAATAATATTAATATATAAGTGCAATAAAATATTATCTATTGAGATTTTATTTAATGATGCTAGCAGTCACAAAGGTCGTGATTTTTTTTTAAATTTAATTAAACTATTTTCGAATATGTCAACTTTACCGCTATGCTTAAGCAGGAGATCGTTGTATTGTCGACAAATACTGACAAGGGGGTTATAAAAACAGGTATTATTGGTATGTACTTGTAAGGCAAAGGTATTGACAAAAGAATTTCGATTTCTAGGTTTTATATTAAAATTAATAAGCGACAAAAGATATTAGTGACTATTGAAACTACTATAATGTTAAGACACATAGTACGAAGAACTGACAGTCTCTGAGGCCCCAAAGAGTGGAGACCACGGACCAGGAAGCACAGCGTAGGACATCCACTCACAAGATAGACTATGGAGTTTGGAATGGAAGCTGGATCTGATCGGTTCCACTGGAAATTTATGGGGAATCCCTATCTTCAGCAGGTGAGAAAATAATGATTATGTTAGAGATTTGAATTTTAAATATACTGGTGTAAAATTTAAGAAACATAATTTATTTGAAAAAACAAACGCTTTTTTTTACAAATGTACGAATAAGTCAGTTGATTTGAAGATATTTAGCGAGTGTGTTTTAGAAATTGTATTGAGATGTTTATAAAGTAATTTTGATGAATATGTTTATATATAAAGTTATACATAGCTATGTAAAATGAAGTGATTAAATTTATGATATATAAATATAAGAAAGTTTTCTTATTTAATTATCTTATGGGGTCCATGAAGAAGTTTATGAAGAAGCAAAAGTCGAAAATTTCTACAACAGATTAGATAAAAAATATAAACTCATATCGGAAAAACAAATTTGTATAAGGATAACTTACACTGTATACAAATAAAACAACTTTTCTCAGGAACTTAAGCACACTTAAACATATCAGGTTTTCGGGTTACCGTTAGCCGCTAATTATCCTTTTTAAGAGGCTCGCTGTCCTCTTCAAGTTGAACAGTTTTAACTTACAAACTTTTCCTTATTCGTACTTTTTTTAACTAAGTTCTGAACAGAAAATTTAATCATTGATAATGCATAAAAATTAATGGTACATTTTATTATTTTATTTATCGACAGAGGAAATTTTGTCATATTTACACAATCTTAGCATTCTTAGCATTTCTGAGGTTATACACATACACAATAATATTTAACCTCAAAATGAGATTCCATAGTAACTAATGGGAAATTTAGCTTATAATGTAGGCACACTTGGTACAACTGCAAAATAAAAATATATTGAATTGGATTTTAAAAATTTAATTGAAACAAATCGTAACTATTTCTTATTATATAAAAATTTCGTGTCACATGTTTCACTCCTAAACTACTGAACTGATTTTAATAAAACTTCGTAACTATGTATAATTTGGTCCAACTTAAAAGATAGTTGAGCGTACTGTCCACTGTAATATCGCATTTTTTTTTATTAATATGAAAATTATACATGTCGATCGACCGATATCAAATGATCTTCCAAGCAATCGATTACCTATATATATATCTACATTTTTATAAAATTCTCGTGTCACAGTGCTTATAACCAAACTCCTCCCAAATGGAACCAGTTTTATGATTTTTTTTTTTGTTCTAAGTATTTCTTATTTTTTATACCCCAAAGTGATAAGGGTCCCCCGGCCCACCCCAAAAATATTTTTATACTAGCTGGTGCCCGCGACTTCGTCCGCGTTGAAAGATGAAAGGTACCCTATATCCTTTCTGGTGTCCCAGACAACGTGTATGCAAAATTTCATGATGATCGGTTCAGTAGTTTTTGCGTGAAAGAGTCACAAGCATCCATACATCCAAACATACTTTCGCATTTATAATACTAGCCGGTGCCCGCGACTTCGTCCGCGTTGAAAGATAAAAGGTACCTTATATCCTTTTTGGTGTCCCAGACAACGTGTATGCAAAATTTCATGATGATCGGTTCAGTGGTTTTTGCGTGAAAGAGTCACAAACATCCATACATCCAAACATACTTAAGTATGGATGGCAAAACAACGTTTGTCGGGTCAGCTAATATAATAAAAGTACATTAAATTTTTGATACACGAATGGTAAGTCCATTTTGTTTAGTAAATGCATGTGGGTGCATTAGAAGGATGCATTTTACGATGCGATGCGGACGGCCGTCACGACGGACGTGCCGAGTGCACAATCCCTCGCTACGGTGCGCATACATCCTTATATACCTACTCAAATATAACTGCCATTTATATATTCGCATTACCTATGTTATGGTATGACTAGCTGTTTCTCGCGACTTCGTTCGCACCCCTTTTTCTTAGGTTTAAAACATTTATTCACAATCTTTATTGATGAAATAAAAAAAAATTCCTTTGATGATTTAAATTTTGAATAAGTATACTTATTAATAAACCGTTTTTCCTGATTGACTATAAAGTTTAGTATCAAGCCAAAACCATAAAGTCTAGAAAGTTGAAATTTGTAAGTGGAACATATACTTGCCTAATAATTATTTATTTATAAAATAAACATTCGCTAAGAAAGGATTTTTTTTTTTTGATAATTTTATACAATACGAAGCCTCGTTTATACTTAATAATTATTCAGAGTTTACACTAAAAGTAAAACATACTGATTTATTAAATAATTTAAAACATTGATTTCAACATTTCACATTCTATGATTGTATCTAAAAAAAATTAAATTTAATAATAAAATGCACAGATTTTTATTATAAACTAGCTGTTGCACGCGGCTTCGCCCGCGAAAATTTATAAAATATAGCCAATGTTACTCGCTGATAATATAGCTTCCGAACAGTGAAAGAATTTTTCAAATCAGTCCAGTAGTAGGCTCCGAAAGCCTATTCAATGCAAACAAACAAACAAACAAATGTTTCCTCTTTATAATATTATTAAGTATAGATACGTAATCCGTCTGCTGAAAAGTCTCGTCGTGTACTTTACAAGTACCTTTTTCATATCTTGCAACGACTTGCAACGACTTTTTAATGTTCGAAATGTAACACACTTTCCGGGAGCGAACATTAGTGGCAGCAAATCGATTTTAAAACTGAATCTATAGGAATTCAATCTTTGGATTTAGAAATTGTTAAAGAATCCTTGGTGCGTTTTGGAAAACTTTAAAACTAAGAGAAAATAAATTTAATTTAATTTTGAAATGTTTTCTAAACTTTCCTTGGAGCGATGTTCAGCTTGAAATAACAGCTTCTTAGCTGTTGTGTTACAGAGTGCTTGATTACGAGATATAACAACCACAACCCTGTACCCAATTCGTCCCTTACCCTTCACTAATGAAGGAACATTCATTCAGTATTTTGCATATTATCTTTCCAGTGAAATATTTCTAATAAAAAAATTTTAAAAAAATATTTATTTATCAATTAGGTTTATACAAGAAACTCTCATCATGATCGTCATTACCAATTTAAATTTACCAGGGTTTCGGAAAAAACAAGCCAAGATGACTATCCTGAGAAGAAACCCCGATAGAAACTCAGGATTAAAAAAAAACTATAGTTAAATCTAGTTCTATCTAAATCTAGTTAAAGTTTATGCTAAATGCCTACTACACTACATGTCAGTTAAAATACACAAAACTAGCTAGCCACCCTTGACTTTGCACGGATGCAAACAAACCTTCCTCGTTTAGCGTTCTTTCCATTGGTGAAAACCGTATCAAAATCTGTTGGTTAGTTTAAAAGAAGTTGGCGGAGAAACAGAAAAAAGCGGAGAGCAACTTTGTATTACATAAAGCGCGCAGGTCCTTGTACAGCTCAGCGCCGACAGGAAACGCTTGTTAGTAAAATATATAATACTAGCTGGTGCTCGTGATTTCGTCCGCGTTGAACGATGAAAGGTACCCTATGTCCTTTCTGATGTCCCAGACAACGTGTATGCAAAATTTCATGGTGATCGGTTCAGTAGTTTTTGCGTGAAAGAGTTACAAACATCCATACATCCAAAGATATTTTCGCATTTATAATATTAGTACGGATTGACCTATCTACGCCGATCGTCGACGTGAGACGAAATCCAGCCTAACTGTCTTGATACGAGTATCATAAAATACCTAGGCAACCATTAAAATAATAATAAAAGATATTATGTCACCCAGAAAATAACCCAGAAAAAGACTGCGCCAACAAAAGCCTATATATACAAAGAACCATTAACTTTATGTAAAAGTTATTGAATTAGTGTAAAATATATAGATTCTACAGCAAGTAATCACTAGTAGTCACTAATAAATAACGATTCCGTATACTAACGTAGGTACAGGTCGTTATTGGACCTATATTTCAACTCACGCTACGCAACCATTCTATATTATTAATGTGATATGGTCCATAGATCTTCGGAGCTAACAGAGCGTCTTTCGTTGCGGAACAAAGATAATAATATAATATGTCGTATCGAGTAGTTATACTCGTAGCGATACAAATATAAATATCTCACATTTTCCATTTGAAACTTAATAAGTTAATACATTTCACTTATTTACATACATCTATACTTCTATACTATATACTGTAATATTATAAATGCGAAAGTATGTTTGGATGTATCGATGTTTGTAACTCTCACGCAAAAACTACTGAACCGATCATCATGAAAATTTGCATACACGTTGTCTGGGACACCAGAAAGGACATAGGGTACCTTTCATCGTTCAACGCGGACGAAGTCGCGGGCACCAACTAGTTTTATAAATGCGAAAGTATGTTTGGATGTAACTCTTTCACGCAAAAACTACTGAACCGATCACTATGAAATTTTGCATACATGTTGTCTGTGACACCGGAAAGGACATAGGGTACCTTTCATCCAGAAAAAAGGACTATTCCCGATGGATCAATAAAATAAAAAAACTAACGCGAGGTCAAGCGTTATATTGCTTTTTTTTTAATTTTCAACGCGGACGAAGTCGCGAGCACCGATTAGTATAACACATAAATATAACAATTACATAAGGATAATTTGTATTGTTAATATTACAAAATTAATACTCTAATATTTTACCTGTCTACATTTTGTACATTTTTAGTAGGTTTTTGGTAGATAGTATGAGAAAGTCTGAAATTCGCCGAAGAACCAAGGTTGTCGACATAGCCAAGAGAATTAGCCAGTTGAAGCGGCAATGGGCCGCTGCCTTATTATCTAACAGCAGACGACTTGCGACCAACTTGCGACTGGCGAAAACTTTCTATCAATTTGTGCAATATCACACTAAATCGTGTTTTTGGTATCACATAACTCATAACAAAGGTGTGGTTTGCGATAAGGCCTCTTACGGACAATAACTAAAATTAATGTGCATCATTTTTGTACGGCAGCACACGCGATCGCAAGTCATCTGCTGTCGTCTAACGTTAGATAATAAGGCAGCCGGAGCGTATAAGCGATAGGTTAGAAGAGTTCTCAAATGGAGGCCAAGCGCAGCGTGGGAAGCGGCTTGATGCTCAGCCCAGACCGTGCGTGGTGGCGAGCCTTAGGAGAAGCCTACATCCAGCTGTGCAGAGACACATACTGATGATGATGATGATGATGATGATGGTTTCGTAGATTGCACCTTGAGCTTTTGAAATAATGGTTATGTCAGAATAAAAAAATCCATGCTAAGCGGGGGCGAGGTACTAGTTCGTTTGAATACCCAATTTGAATGTCTGCATCATATTAAAACAGTATGCAGTATGTACCTTAACTATTAAAATCTCAATCTTCACTCGTGCGAGTTGAATTATGAAAAAGTTTCCTTAAAATTAATTTTAGTTTATGACGTATTCTGCGAATTGCAACTAAAAGTCTCATTTGCTTCAGTTACTTGTACTTGTTCTGATGAAAGCTGATGTAAACTTTCCTTAGTGCCACTTCTCTTTTAATTACTATTTTAAATATGCCATAGGTACTTCAAGTTTGCTACCACAATTAGGATAAAGGATAAGGCATAAGGAAGGGCGTACCTTGCCTTATCCCTTATATATGATTAGTCACTTACTAAAACACAACAGCACACGTGCTGTTATTTCTCGGTGGTCCATTTAATTACGCCTGATTACTCACGCTTGAAGTTTACCTGATTTCATTGTTACAAGGTCTTATAACTAACTCATAAATCCACAAACGTGTATGGAAAAGACAGAGATGAAAATATAGTCAAATCAGTATCAAAGGAAATACAGATCCCATAAAAGTAATCTTCCAATTGACAGAACACCAAACATAGCCGTTGAAGTCATATCGATCTAACGGAAGCCCCTACATAAATTCAACGGCCAAGACAAAGAGCAGTCCAACCAACAAACCGAGGAATCCGTTCATATCTCCCAGACACTTGATATTTTATACCAGTGCGCAATAAAATTCACAAGTTCCTCCCTGTAACGAATGGTGGCGATAAATCTCTAGGCCCGATCTCGATAATGTATAGATAGATAAATATTGTTGAAAGCAATATCTATATGTCCGGAGTTTTGCCGAATATCCCTGTGCAGCGGAGCGTAAATCAAAGTGTTGGAATATTTCTATGCAATGCTTCTAAAATTGTTTACATTTATAACCGCACCGGTGTATTTTTACTCCTTACATATAACATCTAGCGACAATAACCACTCCTTTACAATGCAACACCTTGAAATAAGAAGATTTCGTAAGAAAGAGATGTCACAGAATTCAGCTATCCTCATCTGACACAAAAAAAATATATTCTAAAGCGTGGCTGACGATTAGAAAGGGACATTTTACCCTTTTTGGCCACCGTCGGAAGGTTAAAAATTAAAACTAGATAATTTCTGTCCCTGGTAGTGCGACAGATATAATACACCTCATCAATAAGTTTGCTCCACAATTCGTATATCTACGCCATAGAAGACTTAGGCAACCGGACTGTGTGCCAGAGGTTCTATTCTCGGCCTACTTTATAAAAGAATCTTTACATAGTCGACTCTAGTTTGGATCTGGAAAGTAGTGTGGACTGCGTTTCAGCCTTTTGGGCAGTCCATCTGGCGGAAAAACCTGTGTTTTATAGGCGACAGTATCCAACTACCTAGGACGTGCAGGTGGTGCAGGTAATCTTAATATTTTCCAATGCTGTTTTTATACTAATTTAACTGGCTATAACTCCATCAACTAATTGCCAGACATTTTCCCCGGGACGTGAAAAGCCTGAAATCTATTTCAAAATAAATAATGACAACCTAGATCCAATAAAAATAACAATATGATTAACATTTTGTACGACGTACATTAACTGAAACATGAAACTATATTGTTTTATCATGTTTATTTGAAATAAACAATCTAGAAGACGAGAAAACAACGTAATGTTGTCCCAAGCGTAATCTAAATCTTAATTTTTCTCGGACCTTGTTGGTTCTGGTTGGGCGACGTTATTACCCTTATGTTTACTTTAAGCTTGCCCTCAGACATATTTGTTTTGACCAAGTTATTTATCTGCGAGGAACGAGATCTGTCGTCTGTTTGGATAGGGTGTTTTATAATGAGTTTGTCCTCAACATAGATGCTGTAAATAACGAATAGAATGCGCATAAACTTGAAATTATATTATTAACCGTTTTACTTGAATTAATTTTCAAAAATAAAGTGCTACCGAATGTCAAGGCTGAATGATGAAAATACGCTAAAGACCCTAATGCGATTGAGGGTGACCTGCAAGGCGAGGATATTGGTCTTTAGCTGTTCCTACTAGCGCATTGCGCCCAATAACACAAAATCACAAATACAAATACAAAAATACAAAATAATTTATTCATCTATTTAAGCCTAGGTACAAAAAGCGTGTTGGGGACCTCCTATTAAGTATAAAAATACTTGTATCACGAGACCCCCGCTCCTCCAACACCGCACACAAATCTTAGGTTAATTTAGAATAGAAAAACTACATGATCTATACAATGTTAGGAATAAAATAAAATGTGTAAGTGTATGTGTGCGTGTGAATGTGTGTATCACAAGTATTGTTATTTGAATGTTTTTGTTTGTAAGAAGTTAATCACATTTGTTCAACCTGCATGTCGCACTAAACTCGGTCAACACAGTCCGATAATAATATATCGTATGTTCTCTTCATATAATGGAATTCGAAACGAGTTTGATTTATTTTATGGTTCTGTGGTCACGGCAAGGAAATCAATTCATAAATGTGTAACTTCATAATTATTATTTAATTGTTTGTTTTGTTGTAACTGACTCGTGCGATTTTTGTAGTATTTTTGTATGTTGTGTTCACATGTAGTAGGTTACATTCCGAATTAATTGCTGTAATTAATTTGCGTGTTCCTGTTTTTTTTATTTGCTTGTACATGGAATTGTATACCAGTTTTGTGAACCATAATTTTAAAAAAATTAAAAAATCACTGCCATCAGGTGAGCTGATGACCTTTAATTGTAGAATGACAGCCAATGACGCTAGGCAGTAACCCCTTTTTTTTTTAAAGTCTCTTCTTATAATTTTTTATTTCATTAAGTGAATTCTTTTGAGTTAATTTTGCTTCTTATCATTGCATGTTATTGTAACTACTCTGGATTTTTGTTTTTATTTCTTATTTTAATGCTTAAGTTTCGAGTGGGTATAATATATGGATTATTCATTTATTTATTTTTCTAAATTTTTAACAGAGACAACCTGTAACGTATATTATTATAGCTGTAGATACCAGTAATTGGTACGCAAATGTAAACGTGTTTTTATAACTAATGTATGTGACTTGGTAAATTTTGATGTGCTGTTGGTATCTTGATTAAATTAAATTAAATTAAATAAAATTAAATAAAATTAAATAACATTAAATAAAATTAAACAAAATTAAATAAAATTAAACAAAATAAAATAAAATAAAATTAAATTAAATAAAATTAAATTCAATAAATTAAATTCAATAAAATAAAATTAAATTAAATTAAATAAAATTAAACAAAATAAAATAAAATAAAATAAAATTAAATAAAATAAAATAAAATAAAATTAAATTAAATTAAATAAAATAAAATAAAATTAAATAAAATAAAATAAAATAAAATTTAATTTAATTTAAATTAAATTAAATTAAATTAAATTAAATTAAGGTCCAAACCGGTCTTGCAACCTTTATGGCGTTACTTATGGTGTAACATGACGGATGTCATCCATCAGTCGCCAAACAGCCTTCTTACCGTTTTCTACATTAAAATATAGGTAAGTATTATAATTCATACAATCTGTGACAGGATTTTATAAAATTTCAAAAAAATTACAATCTTATCTCTTTTTTTGTAATATTAGGTTCTTCCATTATTATTTATATCTGCGTTGGGATTAAGTTTTGGAATTGAATGTTTTAAAAACGTTACCTATATAGCTACCCAACTGAGTGTTGCCTTATTTTTCTTTTTCACCGTTCGTATAAATTTTTATTGCAAATTTTGATTAAAATTGTAAAAGTTTAGTAGAAACATAGGATGGTTACGAATGTGCTTAAAATTTAAATAATAATAACATAGAAATGAGGTTTACTTATAATAAATATTTAAGTATGACGTTTAAATCTATAAACTTAGTTGTTATGACTTGATTAATATTTGGTACTGTTTATTATATTACTTTTTTTCTCAATTACAAATAAACCGAACTTCACATGACGATGTAACTATGAATAAAACGTACCAACAATTGCTTGCATGCTGTAGAAAACTATAGAACTTTAAAGCTCCGCTAAAAGCTACGTCAAAACTACAAATCCACAAGACTTCGATGAAACGTCCATAAAATATACTAGAGATCAATGAAAGAGTATATTATTTGTTTTTTTTTTTAATCAAATGGTCATTTAACAATGCTGATTGGCAGAACTTTTTTTTATGACGTCTAACTTGACGGTAGGCACACACACAACTTTAATGTGTCTAACCTTGTAATAGGCTATATAAAAATCTAACTCTTATGATTTATCTTATCTTTTTATTTATTTTTAAAATGTTATATGCTGTAAGGTTGGCTATTAAATATATAAATAAATAAATAAATATTTAATAGTAAAAACAATAAATTTATATGTCCACAAGCGACTACAATTCAAAACTATATATGTAGACGACCGATCATATTAACTAGGCATGTATATAATGTATATTTAGTTAGAAGATTTATTTCAGTTATCGAAGAAACTGATGTTAATAGAACACATAATCACAAGAATATATAACACAGATTTTACTTGATTTTATGAACCCAGAATAGTGTTTCTAACGCCGACAGTGCGCCGGTTGCGGTTTACTGCAATCCTGTACAACTAAGAATCCAAAGACGGGCATTAGTTTGGTTAAATTTATATCTTACTACTAGCTGGTGCCCGCGACACCGTCCGCGTTCAACGATGAAAGGTACCCTATGTCCTTTCTGGTGTCCCAGACAACGTGTATGCAAAATTTCATGATGATCGATTCAGTAGTTTTTGCGTGAAAGAGTCACAAACATCCATACATCCAAACATACTTTCGCATTTATAATAATAGCTGGTGCCCGCGACACCGTCCGCGTTGAACGATGAAAGGTACCCTATGTCCTTTCTGGTGTCCTAGACAACGTGTATGCAAAATTTCATGATGATCGGTTTAGTAGTTTTTGCGTGAAAGAGTCACAAACATCCATACATCCAAACATACTTTCGCATTTATAATAATAGCTGGTGCCCGCGACACCGTCCGCGTTGAACGATGAAAGGTACCCTATGTCCTTTCTGGTGTCCCAGACAACGTGTATGCAAAATTTCATGATGATCGGTTCAGTAGTTTTTGCGTGAAAGAGTTACAAACATCCATACATCCAAACATACTTTCGCATTTATAATATTAATGCGAAAGTATGTTATAATAATAATAATAATAATTATTATTATTATTATTATTATTATTATTATTATAAGTACGTCCATTAATTGAATGCTGTAGAAAGATTGGCTGCGGTTCCCTGCTAGCTGACAATTCGCTGTCGGCTAAACTCGTGCAATCGAGAATTTGTCTCGAACCGAATTTGTGGACTTGCGAATTTGGAAACCTTATTCGATTCTATTCTTTAATTTACGTCCATGTAATACAATTAGGCTCGAGTTCACCAACAGACGGTTAATTTTAAACACCTGTTTAAAATTTAAACAGCCGTTTAATAATATTTTGCTGTTCACCATCGCTAAAATGTGGCTTAAACGCCCTAAATATCTGATTAACTTAATGATTAATATGATGTTTAGGGCGTTTAACCGCAGTTTAGCGATGGTGATCAACAAAATATTATTAAACGGCTGTTTAAATTTTAAACAGTTGTTTAAAAATAACCGTCTCTTGGTGAACTGATCATCTCACACAAAGGCTACATTGCCAATATTATCTTCGGTAACATTGTATTATATGTATGTTCCCTATGGACTCCAAAACCATTGAACCGATTTTGATGAAATTTTCAGACAATCTTCAGATAAGTCCAGCGGGTAATTTTGTTAAGTTTGGTAGCGATCGAATGCGAACGAAGTCGCGGGCATCAACTAGTTTGTAATAAAACAAAAGTAACGTCACTAAAAATTTCAAGTTACCGATTTGAAATTGTGTTTATTGCAACAATAACATATATTATACCTACTCGATAAATAGCGTTAACAGTGTGTTTAATTTCTTGATAGCGACATCTAGCGACAGCACGTCGTAAATTACATCGGTAATTGTAACTTTATTGTAACTCATCATCAGATGGCGCTGAAGCACAACGTTCAGCGATTGCAATCCAAATTTATTAAGGCGGGTAAACCCGCGAGTCAAAGAAAGTTAAATACATTTTAAATTATTATTTGACCTAGTTATCGAGTTAGAGACTCTTAAACAATATTTTCGTTAAAACTGAAAATTTTCTGAAGTAAAATATTTTATTTGTAAACTAAAATAGCAATCATGTTATTATTTCACGATGTTATTCTGTAAGTGAATGGTTACTTCCGCCAGACGGAGTGGTCACTTAATGGCTACTCAACACTGTGTTCTTCGCAAGTGCGAAAAACAAGCTACGTTTATAAAATTTCAGTCAGTCTCCCCTGAAACCACTCTTTTCGCCTTTATTATAAGTTACTAGCTGTTGCATGCGACTTCGTCCGCGCAGCTTTATAAAATATAGCCTATGTTACTCGCTGATAATATAGCTTCCGAACAGTGAAAGAATTTTTTAAATCGGTCCAATAGTTTCGGAGCTTATTCAATGCAAACAAACAAACCATCAAATATTTCCTCTTTATAAAATTATTATTATAGTATAGATTACAAAATTTATTATCTTGTATATTTAGAATGTTCAGCGAACTTGCATATTTCTCTTACGAAGTTATTAACTTTAGCTTGCAATAAACAAAAGTGCGTCATATTTTTATAGCGGAATTAGGAGATGTTAGAGGGCCAGACAACAAACATAATACACTTCGTTGGCTCGTTCAAAAATGAACTCTAATGCCTACTGCATAAGGGCCAAGTAATGCAATTGAATTGCCGACTGTATTGTGTTTATGGCATGGTTTATTAGGGGAAATATCCCTTTTTTATGAGGTAAGAATGGCAGGGCTTATGTATAGAGTTGGATATTAAGCAGGTTTATTTAGTCGTATGTTCGCAGAATCTGTCGTCTCATGGAAATCTTAGCGGTTCTTGTACTAATACTTCCCTTCATGTGATTATAAATGGAAGTTGTTTATGTTATACTTCCTAAAATATTGCGTAATTGTAGGCAAAGTTGCCTCAATAAAGATCGAACTGTTGTTAGCTTATTGATAAGATTTTTTTCTAAACCAATTTAACCACACATTTATGTTGAAATATGGAATGAATTTTATGAAAAAACGATTAATTAATAATAAAAAAATTTCATGTTTGATCATGTGATCAAAACGACCGGGATTGACTGACACTGGTGTGATGGCACTGCTTGTTTAGGCATGTATGGGGCTTAACCCTCAGCATCCGAACATCCGAACGGTTGCAGGAGTTTGTCGGTTAGAAATTCACCGGTCACCGCTTGTTGGGCTGAGGCTGAGGATCCAAACCACTGCGGAGGTTAGTAATTAACCTCCGCAGTGGTTTGGAAGAGTGAACACCCAGCTTAGTAACTCTTCCGCGACGACAAAACAAGGTGGAGCCGTCTCTCGGATTGTCGCGATTGTCGTGGAAATGTTAGATGGACACATCTTAAGGCCGCCCAAAATGCCTTGGAGATGAGCGGCCACGTGAGCAGGGTTTAGCCGAGAGTTACAAGTGGAAGCGGCCACCGATTCTGCAGCAGGTTGTGCCGCAGAGAAGAGGTTTCGCGCATGTATATTCACGGCACGGAGATTAAACTCCACGCTTACTCGAGGTGTCCTCGTCTGGCGGTGAAAGGAGGTTGCATGTCTCAACGATTCCTGACCCCCCCACTATAGACGCCGTGAGGATATACCGTGGGTTTTAGTGTGTAAAAGTCTCACATACCCCACCGATCGCCCCATGGCTGGTAGGAATCGTTTTCTCAGATTTTCCCACGCACAAAAAAGGTATATATTATTAAACATAATTCTGTAGGTTCAATTTATGTGTTATTATTTGATTTCTTAGAACTTCTAATGAATAAACTGGGACTTATCTTATGCCTACACTAGTAATTGATTATCATCCAACCATTACTGGATCATTTTCGAAAGGTTGCGTGTTATGTTTATCGGGTAGCGTGGGAGACTAAAAGCCTTCTAAGAACTCAGGAAAGTGATAACAAAAAGGAGATATCTAACTAAAAGTGATAAAGTATAGGTATACAATATTCCAAACTACTCAGTATCGAGAGAAACCATAAAGTATACGTTTTAAATTTCAATTTAAAAAGTAACGCTAAACAAGGTAACACCAATGAGTGCGACGTAAATTTTCGCCATAAACTAGATGCAACAATATAAACTCTGGTTAAGTGCTGTGTCGTTAAAGTTTCTGTTAACTGTTTAGAGTGGTTTAATCTACAACACGTTACAAGCTTGCAATACTAAGAATTTCCTCTAATGACGTAGTTCAACTTTAACTATCTATATTACTTCCTAGGGTATTCATATGAACTTATATGAAAATCGCTATAAATTAATAGTTTATGTACAAGATATTTCATGTGAAATCGTGTGTCATACCTACATAAAACATTGAAAAAAAATTAACTATGGTAAAATATGTACCACAGGTTTAATTGGATGGATACTGTCGCCTACTAATATAAACAAAGCCATAGGATAAAACATGAGCTCTTATATGATGGTAGTGTTACTTTTCCGAGACTTTTTCAAGTTTGACAGTATTATCTCCAATCAGTCCACCACTAAAATATTATTTATTTTGTGCTTTATAATCAAACTTGCTGGTTACCACGACTTCGTTCGAGTTAAAAAATAAAATAATAAGCGCCTGACAAATTATATATTAGCAAGGTAACGAGTTGGATTTTTATTTTTATGATCCCTCGATAAAAGTACTATTTTTCTGGATGAAACATACTCTTATGTCATTTTCTATATCCCTGACAATGTATATGCAAAATAAAACTACAATCGGTTGAGTAGTTAAGGCGTGAAAAGGTAACAAACAGACAGAGAGATAGCCATCCTTTCAAATTTATAATGTTAGTAAGGATAATAAGGATAAATATAAGACTAAATCTTGTGTACCGAATGTTGCTCCACTAAAAGACACAGTTGTACTCAAAAGGAGTTTTCTGAAGTCTTCTGGAGATATGGATAATTTGGAAATCATGCAGGGATTACAAATAATTTGTCATTGTCTGCAATAAAGTGAAATGTCGCGCAGAAGGCTGCGTGTCTCAGTCGATTAATAATTTTCAAAGACATGCAAAGTACGCCAAGCCTTAGTAAAATAATACTTTCAAAGGTTGCATCTCCATAAATTGAGGATAAATCCATTTAAAATTTAAAATTTGTTTCTCTTGCATATATTTAGGTGCATTATTTAGGAGTTGATGAATCTATATCTATACTTCTATACTAGTCTATACTTCTATACTAATCTATACTTCTATACTAAATAATATAATAAATGCGAAAGTATGTTTGGATGTTTGTGACTCTTTCACGCAAAAACTACTGAACCGATCACCATGAAATTTTGCATACACGTTGTCTGAGACTCCAGAAAGGACATAGGGTACCTTTTATCCAGAAAAAAAGGACTATTCCCGAGGGATAAATAAAAAATAAAAAAAACTAACGCCTGTCCAAAGTGTTATAGCAACACGAGGTCAAGCGTTATATTGCTTTTTTTTTTAATTTTCAACGCAGACGAAGTCGCGAGCACCAGCTAGTATTAATATATTTTAAGATAGTTGCAGTGGTGACAGGAAGATACTTGTTTATTGAACAGTTAAATGAATAATTAAAATTAAATGAATAATTAAGTTATTTGGTCCATTTACAACACAATGATAATGGATTGACAATATTTTGAATAAAACCACAAATAAAAATGTAAATTCTTTTTTATTCTCAGAATAACAATGTCATACTAAAACGTATTACATTTTTCTTTAATTTGTTCTATAATTTGTGTTCATCATTTCTGATATTAATATACATTCTTTACTCTTTGGTCGTAAGATAGGCACTTCAATTAAACTTATGGATATATTATTATAAAATACATGGCTTCTGTTTATTAAAAGTTAAATTCGGTGAGATTAATTTTAGGCCACATTCTCATGACTGCGATTTATTATTTATTATTTTATTATTTTACTTGCGAAATATAACTAAAAATTTTTTTTTTCAGAAACAGTTAAATATATATTGTAAAATAATTAATAAAATTTTTTACAAATGTCATAATCGAATTTTTTTTCTTCGTCTCCTCTTGAAATCTGAGATATATGAGTTGAATGAAATATTTCAAAAATCCTTATGTTCCAATTTTAAATTTTCTACACTTAGGGTGGGTTGCACCATCTAACTTTAACGGTAACCATATCCAAACCAGCCGTTAAATCTTCGGTTAACCATATTATGCGTTGCACCATTTTTACAACGGTTAAAATGACGCCATAACTTAACGCTAACCTTAACCGCTTGATATTGGCCGGTTAATGTTATTGTTTCGGTTAAGTCACCTGTGAAAGTTTTGTGGCAAAAAAAAACTATTACCACAACAACTTAGGAAAATTACATTTTTTTATAATGGCAACCCCTTTAACTTTGACAGTGACGAACAATATCATGGTGCAACATGCAATTGTTAATTTCGACTGTCACCGTTAAAGTTACCGTCAGCCTTTCTTTCAAGTGTACCGTCAGTCTAATTTATTACGAAAATAATATAAAAATAAAATTGTGCAGAATTAGGAAAGACAAGAAAAGTTATTTTCAAATAAACACCTTCAAATTTTCATTTTATCAAAAGTGCTAAGTGATTTTTTAAATTAATACAGAATAAACTCTTTGTTATATTAACGCAGACTTTTTAACGTTAATTTGCTATTAAGATACTCTTTGTTAATTTTTTATATTAACAAAGAGTTTTTTTTTTTTTTTTTTAATGAAATGAAACATTAAATAAAATATAAATCATAATAATTTTTTTTTTCAATAGTTTTAATACACACATTAATCACGAGAAAGTCATGAGAACTTGGCCCATAATAACTTAAGTAGGTACTACATTTTGAGTAGCTGTCTGGTATCACTTAATCGATACAAATATTCTGTCTTTAAATTAATACCCGTATAAAATATTAAGGTTAAAGGTAAAATTGAATATTTAATTAAATTATATGTCTAATTTTTATTAAAAAAAAATACATTCGCATGCTTATTTATAATAAAAATTACGTTTATTATTTTTATTCCATTTTAAATACGATGTAAATACATTCCAATTGTGATACGTTAAAGACAAAATAGAAGATTCACAATAACTAAATCAAATCAAAAAAATTCTATCATGGCACGTAATATTTTCCTTTTTTTAATTTTAAAAATAATTTCTAACTGTAAAAATATAATAATTCATGCATTATTGTTTAAATTCAAATTTAAAATTTAATTGTCCAGTCCTATTTTCTTTCTGTACATGACCTAAACAATTGAAGTCACTAAAATAAGAGAATTGGAAAAATCTTGTGGTATTTTTTGAAAAATGCACGTTTTCGTGTAACTTCTATTTTGTGATTTTTATTTTTCTTAAAAATGCAAATAACTTATAAAATTCCACTCGCACGTCTCAATATTTTAATTTAATTCTATATAGAATCGACAATATTCAGCTCCTATAATAACAATGTCACATACACAAACATTTATCACGGAAATAATACTGCATCATGCTTACACTTCATTTATTTGTTGGCTTCGTGCCACAGATATGAAGAGCTTACAGCCGAGACTGAAAACTTTCAAATATTTTTTCTCGAATATTCTCTTAATAAGAAAATTCCACACCATTTCCATGTTGGTTCGAGTAAATAAGATTTTATATGTTTATCTTAAATATAAGATTTTATTAAATCACTTTTTCAAATGTTATTTTAATGAGGTTTTGTAAAAATATTATTTTTTTAGAATATGGTATACATAGTTTTAAATGTAAGAGTTTGAGTTACGCCTGAAATTTTGTTTTAGCAAGAATAATTATTTAAACGTTAATTTGCTATTAACATATTGCAGGCGCTACATCGAAGTAATCTTTTAAATAGGTTTAAATATTTATTTATATAAGTATATATATAAGTATTTATATATATAAGTATATATTTATATATGTATTTATTTACAAACCGTCTAAACCTTCTAAGGTACTATTATCTTTACTTTATTTAGTCCCTACTTTAATATCAATGTAAATAATTTAATATTTTATTAAAATTGCATAGTCAACCTACTTTCTGGTAGAAATGAATCTAGTTCCCACAAAAATATCATCAAAGGAGTCTGTTTTCCTCATTTCAACTATATAAATGTGAAAGTTTCACTAGGAGTCGGTCTGTGTCTCGTTATCGTCAACCTGCCTCGAAGTAGTAAGTCTAGTTTCTTGATGTTCCCCTTCGCTAAGACTCGAGTCGGTGTCAGCTGAAACAAGTTGTTAATATTAATGAAGTACCGAGTTAATTTTATAGAGTTTGTCGTTCTACTTCATAACTATGCTGCTTTTTGTACGAGTTGAGATTCGTTTTTTAAAAAAGTTCTTTATTTTAAAATGGAATAATATTTAAATTCTTTTGACACTTCATTTAATGTTTGATATGTAAATCAGATGTAGGAAAGGGCCTCTTAGATATCATACAAATTATATCATTTTATAAATAGGTAAATACTAAATAGTTCGGTACCTTTTTCTTATTTATATTTTTCTGAAAAGATTTTTTTTTTTCATTATTTAGTAGCTCATATATTATAACAAATTAGGGCGGGCCTCTTTCATCAACTACAAGTAAAGTGTTGATTAGTTCGTTTTAGAAATAATTTTATGTTTTATTAAATTATGCACTCGGTTTACTTCATCCTTCGATAGGCGAATTTTTTTAATTATTTTCTTTTTAATGTTTTGCACTTTTACCGTACAAACAAATGTATATCATCTCCTTCATTCCCGGTTACCGGTGACTTTAAATGGCGGTTAGCCTACTCGACACTTTACTCAGAGATGGTGAAAGAAGTCCTTAATGCTGTTGCCACTACCCCGTATACTGCTCATTAGTTACCAAGGATTTCATACAAAAGACAGTGAGTTTTGGAAAAAGTTGCAGAAGACCTACATTCGTAAAGGGATCCATCAGGATAAAAATAAACAAATTTTACTAACATGAGACATGGAATATTTATTATCAAGATTAATAATTACCATGAGGTCTGGTGTCTAATGCTAGGACAGCAAGCGGCGCTTCATCCAGCATTCCTGACCATCTGGCGGCCAATACTCTGGAGCCGCGATGTCCCCTGACGACAACTGTAGGCACTACGGGAGACGTGCTGTCGCCTCCATACATAGACACGCCGACGTTACGTCGCGTTATTGTGCTGGAAGGATTTTTTTTACAATCAGTTACACAACAATGATACTGTAAATGAATTAACATTTGTGTACATGGAATAATTTATTTTTATAAGACTTTTTTATAAAAATTTTTGAGCACAGAATAGAAACAGTTATTATTTCTTACATAGACATACATAGACACGCCGACGTTACGTCGTGTTATTGTGCTGGAAGGATTTTTTTACAATCAGTTACACAACAATGATACTGTAATTGAATTAACATTTGTGTACATGGAATAATTTATTTTTATAAGACTTTTTTATAAAAATTTTTGAGCACAGAATAGAAACAGTTATTATTTCTTACATAGACATACATAGACACGCCGACGTTACGTCGTGTTATTGTGCTGGAAGGATTTTTTTACAATCAGTTACACAACAATGATACTGTAAATGAATTAACATTTGTGTACATGGAATAATTTATTTTTATAAGACTTTTTTATAAAAATTTTTGAGCACAGAATAGAAACAGTTATTATTTCTTACATAGACATACATAGACACGCCGACGTTACGTCTTGTTATTGTGCTGGAAGGATTTTTTTTACAATCAGTTACACAACAATGATACTGTAAATGGTTAATTCTATCTCGAATTAACATTTGTGTAGATGGAATAATTTATTTTTATAAGAATTCGAGCCACTAGTATGTGTATTCGAGGAACGCGACACCGATTTAAGACTGCAGCCAAACTGCTTGGGTTTGACAATGGAGCCTCCATATCAAACAACTACTAAATTATTTTTTTTACCCAATTTATACTGTACATAGATAAACTTTATACCTTATTTTTTATACACTAGATATTAGTTTGTAAATACTGTAAAATTATTTTTGTTAATATTGCTGCAAATCTGTTCAATTATAATGTTGATATATTATAATATATAGTGTATGTGCACTATGTGTAATTTTTGAGCATAGAATAGAAGCAGTTATTATTCCTTACATATTATAAAACAAAGTCCTCCACCGCGTCTCTGTCTCTCTGTCTGTGTGTTCGCGATAAACTCAAAAACTACTGCACCGATTTTCATGCGGTTTTCACCAATGGATAGAGGGATAATCAGGGAAGGTTTTTACCGGAAAAAAATGCACTCCGGGCGAAGCCAGGAGCGGGACAGCTAGTTATAAATAAATATAAAAGTTGGATATTACGCTGTCGCGAGCTTTTCTTATAGATTGGATATATTAATTTACATATATTTTCTTATACATTCTTATTGGTTACATTGTATATGTTACATTGTTTACTTATATCCAGGGCTTTTTTGTGAGGGTACGTGGAGGCACGCAGTGCTCCCAAAGGAGTTACTTTTTTATATTGTTATTCACCTAAATATAAGTTCACGTTTTATTTCCAAAGATATTATGTTTTTAAACAATAAAAAATACCAGACAGTTGATATAATACATATATTACTTTTTTTTTAGTAAATACATACAAATTATAAATACAAACATCCGTGATTCAGGTACAAAGGTAAAATGTTAACTCATAAACATTTGTCCCTAGCGGGATTCGAACCCGCGACCGTATGGTTAACATTACAGCTAGGGTTACTATAGCCACTAGACCAAACATATATATTTTTAAGTAGAATAGGCTTCCACATAAATACCTTTGATCAGCATTATGTCGTGGTCTTCCCTTTTTCTTACACATAACAACCAAAGACACACACAGAGTGGTCAGTATGGTGAGTAAAACCAAAGACAGGGCTGCACCGACAAGCAACGCAACGCTATTGTCACTGATTGTTGTCGTTGGCGGAGGAGGCATTGGTGTCATTGTCTGAAGAGAACCTAAGAGCAAATAGAGGTTATATAGGGACTTGACTTGACCTGACTGCTTTAGACTTGACGGACCTGTTTTAGAAAACTAAGAAAAATTATAGACTTGACTTGACTAACTAGTGTCTGGATCTGCTACTTTTGATTTTAATTTCAATTTTGCCTTATTTTTTAAAAAAAAAGCTATTAGAAATTGATATTTTTACTAATGACACTGGCAAAATCACAACGCGACATTCGACATTAACTTGACACTGGCAGACAATGGCCATTTTAAAATGAGCCGCATTGCCATTTAAACCTAAGAAGAAGAAGAAGAAGAAGAAGATTATATATTTTGGCGAGCCCACTGGATGAGTGGTTAGGGTTCTGTCTCAAAGATTACAGGTTCGAATCCCACAAGGGCAACTGTGGACGTTAATTGGAAGTTATGTTAATTACAATAAATATTTAAAATGAAAATAAAATAAATCTGAGAAAATAATTTCTCTCTGCATAGTGTAAAATAAAAATAGTGTTTACAGTACCAAAAATTATTGTGTCTGTCCATTTATTCTTAAATTGTAATTTTTTTAAGGAACTCACCAGGTCGATCTAAATCGTCGATAGTTCTTATAGGCACGCTGTGTAATGCCGCTGGTCTAGGCGATCTCCCTCTGGGCGTTTCAGCATAAACCAGCAATGTATACCGGCCAGGGGACAAAGCATCGAGTGAAAATTGTGGAGCTTCACTGCTAGCTTTGTACACAGCTTCTGTTAATCCCCTGCCGGAGATACCCTGAGACACGATATTGGATTTTAAATATTTAAAACTACTCTTTTTTATTTCGTATAACTTAAATAAATTAAATTTATCTCATTCTTTTAAATTTTTTTATTAAAATTGAATTCAAGTGATTGGTTTTAGGTAACTTCTAAGTTCTAAGTGCCACTGAAAAACATTTTTTTATTAAAATTGAATTCAAGTGATTGGTTTTAGGTAACTTCTAAGTTCTAAGTGCCACTGAAAAACATTTTTTTATTAAAATTGAATTCAAGTGATTGGTTTTAGGTAACTTCTAAGTTCTAAGTGCCACTGAAAAACATTTTTTTATTAAAATTTAATTCAAGTGATTGGTTTTAGGTAACTTCTAAGTTCTAAGTGCCACTGAAAAACATTTTTTTATTAAAATTGAATTCAAGTGATTGGTTTTAGGTAACTTCTAAGTTTTAAGTGCCACTGAGAAACATTAATAGGCAGCAACATTAAAAAAAAAACATGATTAATAAAAAATCAGAACTCCACTTAAAGAATGTAAATATACTTAGTCAAATAACGTTATCACCTTAAAAATTTAAGCAAATATCCTATTTTTTGTTACTCTTTCACGCCTTAACTACTGAACCGAACATCATGAAATTCTACATACACGTTCTCAGGTACATATACACAAAAGGACACAGGGTAACTTCCAGGTTACAGAGGGAGGTCATTTAATAGTATGAAAATCAACGCCTGACAAAATATTAGCAATAAAGATTGAATAAATGTTTTAACTCCTAAGAAATATGGTCGCGGACATAGTCCTGTGTAAAAGCTAGTCTATTAGAAATATTTTATTATTAATAATCTAAGCTAATTCGTATAACAGAATCCTGAAGTGCCACACTTGATCCTTGATACGTTCGTCTCTTTTGTAGTTAGAATCCTCAGTAGTAGAATTTGTAGCTATTTGTAATTAGAATGCGTGTATTTAATTTGGGTTAAAATTACTTTCTTGTGCACTATATTGTAATTTCATCATTACATTAATGCACCCAGAGTATAGATTAATGGATTTACCCAGAGGATTACGGCAAAATTGGTCGCAAAATCGGACAATTTCTTAGTCACACTTTTGGTAGTATTTTCTGTGTAACTTAAGAAAGAGTGATATACCAACGAAAAGCTTTATCACAAGCACGGCAAAACACATTCGCGCCGCGCTCACCTGATCGTTCAACGTGGCGATTTCATTGTCTTCCCGCATCTCACTGTGATGCCGTA
The DNA here is from genome assembly GCA_944738685.1 of Synanthedon myopaeformis. Lineage (NCBI taxonomy): Eukaryota > Metazoa > Arthropoda > Insecta > Lepidoptera > Sesiidae > Synanthedon > Synanthedon myopaeformis. Next base: position 769,268 of record OX122930.1, read on the forward strand.
CCTCCAGTACCTCCAGAATAAATCTCTGTGGGAGCCCACCATCGTGACCTGGCTCGCACCGAAGAATTTCGTTATCCAGCTCACAATTATTCGGTGGTTCTGGTAGAGCTGTAGGATTAAATGTTATTAAACAAACTATAATACATAGAAATATTTGTTCAAAGTTTTCTATTTACCCGCGGGCATTATCCTGAAGAGACAGGGCTCTCTCTGATTTCCAACGTCATTGCTCGCCCAACACGCTAACCAACCCATGTCTTCTTCGAGAGCAGAAGGAAGACCGTGAATGACGGTGCTACTGAATCCCATGACAGTTATGTTCGATGCAGGTATCTATAACATAATGAAAAAAAAAATTAAGGAAACTCGTCATTTCAGTACAATTTTAAAATAATAGGATTTTAGGAATGTTTTATGTTATCAGTATCGGCATCGGGTTTATACCACCTTAAAATAACTTGTGTTCCCAGATAACGTAGCAGTCTGATACGCCTGAAACGTAGCTAAGATCTAATAGCTACCTATGTAGCTACGTCTTAGATATCAGCTAAGCCTGAAACGTAGCTAAGATCTAATAGCTACCTATGTAGCTGCGTCTTAGATATCAGCTAAGCCTGAAACGTAGCTAAGATCTAATAGCTATTTACGTAGCTACGTCTTAGATATCAGCTGAGCCTGAAACGTAGATAAGATTTATTAGCTACCTACGTAGCTACGTCTTAAATATCAGCTAAGCCTGAAACGTAGATAAGATCTATTAGCTATCTACGTAGCTTCGTCTTAGATATCAGCTAAGCCTGAAACGTAGCTAAGATCTAATAGCTATTTACGTAGCTACGTCTTAGATATCAGCTGAGCCTGAAACGTAGATAAGATTTATTAGCTACCTACGTAGCTACGTCTTAAATATCAGCTAAGCCTGAAACGTAGATAAGATCTAATAGCTATCTACGTAGCTTCGTCTTAGATATCAGCTAAGCCTGAAACGTAGCTAAGATCTAATAGCTACGTCTTAGATATCAGCTAAGCCTGAAACGTAGCTAAGATCTAATAGCTACGTAGCTACGTTCTTAGATATCAGATAATAAGCCTATTTTTCGCGAGTTCTGTTATTGTAAATAGAACTAGATGTCATGTGTCCGATACATTTCTAAATTAAAAAACTTTTTAAACTGTTACTTACAGGTAAGACATCTTTAGTGCCATTATAAGTCCAATAAAACCTCAAAGGCCCTGCATCTCTGGTAGACGGAGCTGACACGGAACACCTCGCTCTGACTTCGCCTCCCGGAGCCCCTGCTAATTGCTGGACCACGGAACCGGCAGAACATTCCGGACGTGCTAATTGTAAAAATTAATTGCTTAGTTTTCTTGAGGATTTTTTTTTATCATCCCTATCGCCATCTGTATCTACTTTCCAATATACACAACAGATTACAGACGCAGGTGGCCAATGAAATGCAGTAGTACCTCCGATTCAAGATTAAAATCAAAGTATGGACGTTACTTAATAACATAACATTGATAATTTTATTCTTAATAGAGAAAACAGTCAGGCTTAACTTGTGTCGCTGTCGCTTATGTCAACATAACCGTCTTTATCCTTATCAGGTTCGACAGCGTACTTGCATCTCCGCTGACATTGTTTGAGTTTATATGTACTGGTAGCCTATCTAACTTAATGATATTTAGTTTGATTTGATTTTTGTTGATCAGAAGAAATTTTCTCCAATTATTGAATGCGTGTCCTAATATACAAATTATAGTTTCATTCGCTAAGTGAACAGTGAGAATATACCTTATCTATAAATATGTTTGTAAGTGTGTTACTTTAATACAAAATTAATTTAAATACTATCTAAAAAAGAATTTCTGGTTACTCACAAAGCACAGTGAACGTCATAGATTCACTAAGTCCAGTCCCCTCAGAGTTTCGTGCACGGCATTTGTATCTTGCTGAGTGATAACGTCTGAGACCTCTAAGTAGTAACTTATTTCCCTCCACTGATATACCACCAATTGGATCGTCGCGAATAACACGATCCTGTAACAAATAACTTATCTTCAATATCAATATGGTAAAATTCCCAGTCTATGTGTCTTTTATAAGTACATCTTATAAAAGACACATAGACTGGAATCATCGGAGAGTGTGCTCAGGAGCTGCATGAACTCATACCGCCTTCCCCTTTCTTCCATCGGACATACAGACGTACAAATGGTTACCATCCTAATCTTGTCCAAATCCCTCTATTTCGGACCAAGCGCTTTAAAACATCTTTTTAATGCGCACTGCCAATGTTTGGAACTCCTAAGCTCATATAACCCAAATCTTTTCAATAGGTATCTTCTGGGTGAACTCGCTCCATCTTAGGCTTCATCCTTGGTACACAGTTGGTTGTTGGTCAAGATGGGTTTCTTTTATAAAATAAAAAAAGATTATTACCCACGATTTACCATTTATTAGTTAATGACAATTTCATTTAAGCGTACGCAGGATAAATTTTCTTTCTGTCCGGACTATACCGGTGAACTTACATAAGTATCTATGGCGTGCAGTACAGTTATAAAAACTCTAAATATAGTACAACCGGTATAACATATGAAAAAAAAACATACAAATCAATATAACATACCGGTAGAATAAATTCTTCTTATACTTACTAAAGACTTCAAATCGTTATGTATGAGCAATAACTTGTCAATAACTCGAATTATTCGAGGCTGTAAGGTGTAAAAGAGATCTAGCTGGTATTTTGGAGTGCCAGCCCAAAATCTTATGTATACGTTTACGTAAAGATGTATACTATGATAATTTGACATACGTTTGGTCTAGTGGCTAGTAACCCTAGCTGTTAACCAAACTGTCGCGGGTTCGAATCCCGCTAGGGGCAAATGTTTATGTGTTAACATTTTACCTTTGTACCTGAGTCATGGATGTTTTATATTTATAATATGTATGACTGTATGTATTTACAAAAAAAAGCAATCTATGTAGTATATCAACTGTCTGGTATCCATAATACAAGCATTAGTTGCTTACTGTAGAACTAGATGGTGCTGTGTGGAATGTGTGAAGATATTTATTTATTATTTATTTAAATTAAATGAAATAAACTTTTCAAAATTATTGCATGAAGCAATGAAGAGGAAAAACTTTATATCGCTATATGACTTAATAAGACCCTGTAACATGATTATTTTCCAACATAACAAATTGAATTTTCATGAAGCAATAATTAAATTCTCATTAGTAGTCAAGTGTGTGCCGCACGCCAGCCAAGACTTAGGTGTAGCACTTAAGTTACTATTAGCGTGGTATTCACAACAATATACATATACAGATAATGGTTTAAAGTATAAATAATTAGAAACATTTAAATTTGAAAAAAAAATTATTATAGGAATATAAGAAATATAAAAGTTGAAATGCGGATCTTCAACTAAGTAATTGAGAGGCAAATATTTATTGTTGGAATGATCACATTTTTTTTTGTTTTGGCATGAGCTCTCCCCGTGGCGGGGCACGAATGTCGTGTCATAATGTCCCGGCGACCTCGCCCAATTCAAATTCAAATTCATATTTCCAAAATTAAAAAAGGCCATACTTCATTAAGGATCCTGCGAATTGAGAAAAAAGAGCACGTGTGCTGTTGTGTTTGGATGAGTTCGTAAAGAAAGCCACTAGCCAGAGTCTATTTCTTTAACTCCACTTTTATTTGTGGTTATGAGGTACTAATTGCTGATACCTAATAATAAATTCGTTAGATATGTTATGCTTACATTTAATTGGAACTGCAAATTAAATGTTAGCCTTACACTTAAAACTTTTCAAGTTATTCGATTATTGTATTTTGTACCAGTTATCAAAAGCAGATTCGCCAGAGAACAGTGATTTACCAAAAAGTTTCCCAGAATTCCCACTCTCTCCATAATATTATTGTAGTTGACTTGGGCGTATTGAATTAATGTGGGCAGAAATTGTGTCTTATATAATTAATGGACCTATTCAGTAAAGCTTTTCAATCTTATATCAAGACTAGCTGTCTTGATATAAGATTGAAAAGCTTTACTTAGTATCTATTTTTTACATTTCCTAATACTGTAGTCCATCGTTCACCGCAACCCTTGGCCGAAATACGTCGGTTACTCTTGCCAAATTGTCAAACAATATCGTCTCTATTCTTTTCCCCCTCAAAAGAACTCAAATGCAGCGAAAGAAATTGGCAAGCAGCACTATTGGCGAATACAGGTTCGCGTAGTTTTAACCTTAATTTGTTTTAACAATATAATTCGTTACCTGAAGAATGTTATTCACTTTCTAAGCCTTATCAGTGAGTAATATTCATAAGGTACAAGTTTGATTTGATCCTGGTTTGGACTACTTTTCTAAATGTTATTTAATATTTTGATTACAAATAATAGTAATTTGTCCTAAGGTCCTACAGTCAGGTAGAAGGGCTCCTTAACAAAATTTGATACAGTGGTGCAAGATACACCACTGTACAAATAACCTTATAATATATAAATGGGAATTAATATGTGGGAAACAAATGTGGGGAACAAATGGGAACATAGGCTAAATAGATGCTAATAACATTACAATGTCTACTGAATACTAACAACAGTGACCCGCTTCCGGCTTCGCATCACGACTCAAAGCATTAAAATTTATAGAGTAGATTTATCTATATAATATAATATAATATAATATAATATAATATAATATAATATAATATAATATAATATAATATAATATAATATAATATAATATAATATAATATAATATAATATAATATAATATAATATAATATAATATAATATAATATAATATAATATAATATAATATAATATAATATAATATAATATAATATAATATAATATAATATAATATAATAAAATATAATATAATATAATATAATATAATATATAAGATCTTCACACATTCCACACAGCACCATCTAGTTCCACAGTAAGCAACTAATGCTTGTATTATTGATACCAGACAGTTGATATAATACATAGATTACTTTTTTTTTGTAAATACATACATATTATAAATACAAACATCCATGACTCAGGTACAAATGTAAAATGTTAACACACATAAACATTTGCCCCTAGCGGGATTCGAACCCGCGACCGTTTGGTTAACAGCTAGGTTTACTAGCCACTAGACCAAACGTGTCGTCAAGCAATTTTTGTCTGCAAATTATATACACAAACCTCTCTAGTTTATTTGCCTTTCGATTAGTAAAAATCTTATCAAAATCCGTTTAGTGGTTTTAAAGAAGTTAGCGAAGAAACAGACAGAGGCGGACACCGACTTTTTTTTTAATTTTTGTAATATATAAAATCAATTTAACTGAAACATTACATATTTATTAGATTCTTTATAAAAAGGAGCGACATAACTTTTTTTTTATTACACAAAAGTGAGGGGAATAAACATTTTTAAATTAACATAATAAAACATAGATGACTTTGTTTTAACTTGACCTGGACTAATTTCGGGAATATAGTACTAAAAATTAGCATTAAAAAGCACCAAGCAGACCACGCTAGTTATTTTGACCCACTTCCCTATTCAATTTGAATTTAGAGATCAAAAGGCCAGTACGAAATATTGTAAAAAAAAGGTCAAGTCTTCTTATGAAATTCCTTTATATATAATTTTTTATTTATTATTATTATTATTATTATTATAAACAAAAAAACTTACACCACAATTAATTTGGACCATATTGAATTGGACATTATTAATGTAATGCAGCCAATTACGGTTTTTTTTTCTTTAAAGTGACAACTTTGACTTCTTATAAATATGTAAAATTATTTCTTATATATAAAATTATAATAAAACTACTAAAAACGAAACAAACATAACAACGAACAGTCAGACTGTCTCACGAACTTTATGTCAAATGAAATTTTCCTATTCCTATTAAAAGTAAAATCTTATTTGTGGACGTGTCTATGTATGGGTGTGTGCGTGTGTGTGTGAATGAACGAATTATTTAAAAAATATCATTCCCAATAAAAAAAAATGTAGGCCCTTTTTTCAAATTGCAAAAAAAAAGGAGCGATATCAGGAGATAATAATATTACTTACCTCTTTATAAAAAGTGTAGTTATAAGAAGGTGGGGAAGAATCTGCAGAACAGACCAACTCCGCATCTTCGTCTTCCCGAAGCAGACGAACTTCTTTAGGCTCAACTAGAGATATTTGAGCAACTGGTGGATCTAAGACAAATGAAGAACAAAATAATTAAAATATATATATATATATATATCCGTACTTACTAATATTATAAATGCGAAAGTATGTTTGAATGTATGGATAGTAATAGGGTACCCACCTTCCATCATTCAACAGCTAGTGTACTTTAAAAACTGGGATACAACGTGTATGCAAAATTTCATGGTGATCGGTTCTGTAGTTTGTGCTTGAAAGAGTTACAAACATCCATACATCCAAACATACTCAACATATATATATATATATATAATGATATATTTTTCCAGTGGTTAGGATGACACAGTCAATTAAAACAGAATTGAGTTTCTCTGTAAGCAAAGATTGTATTGAATCAATTCATACATTTACATTTACAAAAAATAACATAAGTATAAAAATATCTATATAGTAACTATACCTGTAAGCAAAGAAACGACATTAAATGTTTTTATTTACAATGTCGATTCCTAATCACCTATATTTACAATTCAGCTTTATATTTTCATTATATTTTCAACAAAGATATTTCATATTAATTTTTATAAATTGACTTATGAGTACATGTCAAGTTTTTATTTTATAATCAATCGTAGCTTAACCAAATAGTTTTGAATACATTAATAATAAAAAGAGTTTTAATATAAATTGAAGAAAATTAAGTACATATTTTCTTTACATATATATATATATATATATATATATATATATCATGTCTTATGAATCATGTTTTATAGCATTACTAGCTGGTGGTCGCTACTTCGCTTGCGTGAGAGAGTTACAAACATCCATACACCCATACATCCAAATTTACTTTCGCATTTATAATATTAGTATAGATGTTTTGGGTACATACTGATTATACTTTGTTATTATTAAGCCATAGGCATTTTTTGAGAAATTAATTTAAATAAATGAAATCTAAAAATTCAAATTACTCGTATAAGAAGCGCTCATAGGTTTTGCTATAGACACATTTAATTGAGGTTGAGTTCAGTGTGGAGGACGCAAAACAGAATTAATCAAATATACCAATGTCCAGCTGTGGATACTTGTGTTTGTTGATGTTTCGTATTTGAATATTCGAAGTCACTAGTAAAGAAAAGTAACGGCAAAGTAAAATCTGTGTCACAAAGAGTTATCACGGAACCCTAATCCGTAGGCCACAGGTAGGTTGTCCACACACATGCGGTTACAGGGCCTACGTGGCTGCGGTCAAGCCTTTGTCTCTTACAAAGCACATAGGGTGATTTTTTTATCTCAAATGTTTTAACATATTCATTCAAATTGATTTAATTTTTTGTGTTTTAATTTAAAGAAAATAAGCAAATAATTAAACAATGTCAATTATTATTTGAACATTCTATACATATCTAAATTAAAATATACATATCTAAATTAAATCAAGGAATGTCCAAATAATAATTCATAGGAAATAATTCATGGGAATATAAGGTTTGAAATTTATATTTTTAACTAGCGACTTGGCTTCGGATTCTCGTGGAGGCAATTTTTCTCATCGTAAGAACCTACTTTTGCTGTGACTTCAAAGAATATTTGTAAAAAAAATAGCGTAGGTAATTGGTGCTAAACCAAATTTGTTTTCGAATTTTGCGCTTAGCAATACATTTAACGATTCATTTATAATTATATAGAAAAAGAAAGTTGCATAGATACGAGTATAATTGTGTTAACTTAATTTATATGACCAACTAGCTGGTGCTCGCAACTTCGTACGCGCTGTAGTTCTATTTTTGAAAATCCCACAGTAACCTAACATTTTTTCAGGACAAAAGCATCCTATAGTTTAATCCAGGTTATCAGTACCTGGATTAGCCTGTACAAACGCACAGACAAACACAACAATTCTAAAAAAAAAATTTTCTCACCTTACTAATCCGTACTAATATTATAAATGCGAAAGTATGTTTAGATGTATGGATGTTGTCATGAAATTTTGCATACACGTTGTCTGGGACACCAGAAAGGACATACCTTTCATCGTTCAACGCGGACGAAGTCGCGGGCACCAGCTAGTATAATCTAAATTGACAGATCCAAGTGATTTTTCATACACATATTTATACTGTAATTGGACGAAGCCGTGAAGCACAAGGTATATAACTGTGATATTTGAAATTTGCTAAAGTTTTGAACTGAGAAATTGCAAGTCATATTTGTACGTATGAAATGCAATAATTCAACTCGCAAATAAATAAGTGTAGCATACGGAGGCAACTTTTGGAGGTGCTTTTCACGAGATAGCGTAAGCAGAATTCAGAGAGAAGAGAAAATTTTGAGGGGTTTATTTAAATGAGTGACTCACAAAAGCCTTCTTTATGTAAATAAATATACTAGTAACAAATGAATGTAATCTTTTTCACTGGTTAGTAGAATCTCAACAGGATTTTTTTTTAATATAAAGATGATTCAAATAAAAAACACTTTATTTGATTACAATAAAAAACACTCATTTGAGTTACAAGTTTTTTAAGTTCATTTTCATAGTAACTTTATATAATTTCAGTATTCAGTAGTAGTAGGAATAAATTAAGTATTCATTTTAAATAATTATGTCAAATCAAATGAAATCGTTTATTTTTCAAAAATATCATCAAAAATATAACTTTTTTGATGTCGAAAATCTACTATCGTTTTGATAACAAAATGGCGTTCTAGAACAGAAGAAAAACTGAAAGAAACTCTCCAGCTGTTTCTATTATGAAACTAAAATTGTGTCAATATTAAAAATTTAAAAAATGATCTTAATCTCATTCATTTTTAATTGTCATTATATATTTATTAAGGTTTAAGAGGTGTTAAGGCATCTATTGTTCTAGAGAATCTTGCTCTATTGGCAACATTGAATTCTTGGATGAGGTTATATAAACCCTGCCTAAAGTATTGTAGAGTAGGTTTATTTATAAAAAAAACTGAACTTTAACTCACTTATTAACAGAATTACCTCATAAATAAAAATTTATCTCATAATAGAATTACCTCATAACTAAAAAGTTACCTCAAAACTAAAAAGTTACCTCATAACAGAATTACCTCATAAATAAAAATTTATCTCATAATAGAATTACCTCATAACTAAAAAGTTACCTCAAAACTAAAAAGTTACCTCATAACAGAATTACCTCATAACAGAATTACCTCATAACTAAAAAGTTACCTCATAACAGAATTACCTCATAACAAAATTACCTCATAACTAAAAAGTTACCTCATAACAGAATTACCTCATAACTAAAAAGTTACCTCATAACAGAATTACCTCATAACAGAATTACCTCATAACAGAATTACCTCATAACAGAATTACCTCATAACTAAAAAGTTACCTCATAACAGAATTACCTCATAACTAAAAAGTTACCTCACAATAGAATTACCTCATAACAGAATTACCTCATAACTAAAAAGTTACCTCATAACATAATTACCTCATAACTAAAGTTATGAGGTAAGTCTGTTAATGAGTGAATCGCATCACACGAGTAAGTCAACCCAGCACTAGTTGGTCCACACGCTTCGGCTATGAATAAACAAACCGGTAACCTAATCAAAACATTCGCTTTTAGCTTTGTTAAAATATTTAAACGCATTTAGCTCGTTTTGAACTAATTTCATATTTTAATAACAATTCACTTCTGTTTTAACTAATTACCTGTTTCAGTTTAGAAAATTCGCACTTTTACGACTGTGCAATTTATAGTCGGGAATATTCAGGACAGTGGGATAAGCAAATTAGATATGACGCTAGCCTATTTAGCATAGGTAATAAGGCGTATTTTATTAAATGTTTTTTCCTGTTCTAATAAGATTATTCATAGACATTAATTTTTGTAAGACGTATTTCATAAGTATAGTATACCTACTTACAGTTCATAAGTACAGTTAAGTATATAATACTTTAACCTAAGTGTGAGTAAGTATATGTATGTAAGTATAAATAATTACGAGAAAGTTATAGTATACGCATCAGCCTGTTAATTTTAACAATTTCTTATTAATTTCTTATTAATTTTCGCAAAACATGAATACTTCGGACAGACACAGTCTACATTGTACAGAAGGAATTTAAATATACACTTTCCTCTTACTCTAAGACTTATGAAGTCATAAGTCTTAGATATACCAATGAAAAAAATTAGTAAGAGCCCATGCTCTTACTCTTACTCTACTAAACCATTTTAGAAATTAAAAAGTACTAAGTGCGATAAGAAAAGTGAACTTATTTTAAATCTAAGAGTTTTGCCATTTTAACCAAAAGCAAGAATTATTCAACTGAGTTATATAAATGTCAACAATAAAAAGAAACCCATTTAAATGTTGCGAAATGAATTTTTTATTATTCAATCATTTAGCAATTTTCAATTTAAAACATAATATCTGTGACTCAAAAAGAAAGAGCCTTTGAAATTAGTACACTAATTAGGCCTGGTGTGAAATTACTAGAGCTGAGCTAGATTACCTTGGTTTAAAGGCTACCGTTTCAAAGGAAAGTAGGTAACACAAATTAGTTATAATAAATGCAAAAGCCTTATCTCGAAAGCTAATGAATTTTATAGAATTATTTTAAGATTATACTTGGTATATTGACTTAGGCACATAATTATCGTATAAAAGCTTTTGAAGTATACAATATATTATGTCCATGAGGTTGGACATCCTATAAGGACATATTTTTTGCGACTATGTACTTATTTTACTTAAAAAGCGTTTTCTTTAAAAAAAAATATATTTTTTTTTTCATAAATTTGATAAATAAATAATTAACACAAAAAAAATAATATAATAAAAAAAAAAAATAATAATCATTAAAAAAAACTATTTACAAAAGAAAATCTGTTTAATAAAGTCTTAAAGTAGATTTTTTTTTTTTTAATAAATGAAACCGCCTCGAAAGAGGAAAAACTATTACGTAAACAATAAATATTTGAATCAGCCCAGAGGAGTATAGAGGAGTCTTTTGAAGCTATTAACTGAGGCAAACAAAAAAAGCGTCCACATGACAAACGGCCTTTACAATGGGGGACAAAATAAATGGCGTAAAATAAAAATGACTCGGCCGAACCGTCAGCGATATATCAAAAGAGCAAGCAAGTACGAGTAGATAGGCTTGCCCCGCAATGTTTGCTACGCGCCGCTCCGCCAGCCATTCCGCTCCGCAGTTAAATATTATCGCATCTTCCACTGTAGCTACAGTTTATTGGAGGAGAAAATAGTGTTCAAATTTTTGAAGAATGCACTATACGTGAGTGAATTTTAAAGTGAATTGTATTCGAAATTCGGTACGAAGTAACACGTTTCCAATTTTTCCGCATCACAAATTTCTAACTATTTATTAAATTGTGCACACAATAAGTGACTTGTGTGGCTACACTTTAAGTTGTAGGCTTATGTGTAAATAGAAATAAATATTCTATTATTAATTGATTATGTGGTAAAAATGATCATTTATCCATTTTGCTAGTCACAAAGTGGCATTTGGTATTTTATTTTATACTAATAAAGACTGAGACGCCCAGGCATTGCATCGTCCGGGTCATTCTGGGTGCAGGGGGACTTAGAATGACCCAGGCGATTTGTTGGGACAGAATTTAATAGAAACGTACTAATAATTATTACATACATGAGAAAAATTTGGAAATAAGTTGAAAATCATTTAAAAAAATTAGCAATACACCATTTTTTAATTCAAAAGCATCAACATATAGATATATATTTGGTCACGATTCCGGTTTTCATTTAACTATATTATCACAAATTAAAATTCGGGGAGCTGAGTCCCAAAATAAAATAAAATTGGGTCCCACAATAATGTGATTATTGTTTAGATTTCCTACAATCAATATAATTTCTAAATTCAAAGAAAGAGTAACTAAACCTACAACGAGTAACTAATACATGCACTATTCGTATAAATGCGAAAGTATGTTTGGATGTATGGATGTTTGTAATTCTTTCACGCAAGAACTACTGAACCAATCATCATGAAATTTTGCATACACGTTGTCTGAGACACCAGAAAGGACATAGGGTACCTTTCATCGTTCAACGCGGACGAAGTCGCGGGCACCAGCTAGTTTTTAATATCCCTAGGGAGGAAGGGAAGGGTTGTATGTAAATTGTATTCAAATAGATAAACTCAATTCAGTTGTTTGACAGAACTAGCCTGATGTTTGAAGCAGATTATTTGCAAACATTCTAAACCATTTAACATAATAGTTACGTCCATCTTAGTAGTTAAAAAATTAAGTAAACAACATTGCAATATAATTTTGTAATTTTATAGAATAATAAAGGATAAGGATAGTTTACAACTGTTAATGTGTTTTTTTTTGTTTGAAATATTTACACTCTAAAAAATTAAGAATCTGTCGTACTTTAAACACAACATATCATATGTAAATCAATCGACATTTTTATTCAAAACATCCAAACTCCAAGCGACGACTCCTTAATATGTACTTAATTACTACTTAATTGTATACTAAATGGCCTTAAAAATCGTACTTACACATAACTTCTAATAATATGGAATCTTCAAGTGGATATCGAGGAAACCAAGGATTATAAACTCTGCAGATCAGTCTCCTGCCACTGTCCTCCCTCCTCACACGCCACGTGAGAATATTTGTGGTCACCTCTCCGTCAACTTCCGTCTAAAATAAAGTTAACAATAAGTTAACTGTTAAATATTTACAGTTACCTAACTCAACACTCTTTTCGCCTCATTGATGAGTACATGACATTTTAATTATATATCACTGCTAACACTAAAATACTCATAATCAAAGTCCTTTCTTTCATACTTCATTAAAATTATTTTAATTAAGGTTTTCATTGTGACATAAAACAATTGAATGAAAACATTAAGTACAAAAACATAAAATGATCCAATTTATACTAAATTAATTAATTATTTTTATAACTTGAAGAATTTACATAACAAAGTCCAATATAATTAGGGTATATTTGTCCTAATTATATTGGACTTTGTTATGTAAGTTCTTCAAGTTATATACAATAAAAATAGTTTAAAGAAGTGTCCGCTTGGAAGGAAGAACGTACGTTTTTTGAGATAACTCACCGCAGTCAGACTTGAGTTGATCCGCTGTGAATTTATGATCCAGTCTATGTTCGGCGCAGGCTTCGATCCCCGGGTAGTGCACGAGAATGATCTCTCGTGTCCAGCTCGGGTCAGTCCACTGCCCGTCACTCGGACAAATTGAGGCTTTACTGTACATAAAAATCCGTACTAATATTATAAATGCGAAAGTATATTTGGATGTATGGATGTTTGTAATTCTTTCACGCAAAAACTACTGAAACGATCACCATGAAATTTTGCATACACGTTGTCTGGGACACCAGAAAGGACATAGGTTAACTTTCATCGTTCAACGCGGACTAAGTCGCGGGCACCAGCTAGTTAACTTATAATAAACTAGCTGTGTCAAGCGGTTTCACCCGTCGTTTAATTTTCAATTGCCAACGGCTTTTACATGTCAGCTCTTCTCGGCAATTCTCGGTATCCTATAACCTTCCCGAAGAATTCGACTATCAAATGCAAAAAAATATTGAATCTGAGATTACAGAATACCACCGTGAAATAACAGTATATATTATTATGTATGTGCTGTTGTGTTTCGGTGAGTGACCAAGGGATGCCAGAGCCCATTATCCCATCCCTGCACTTGCAGCACCTATGGCGTTGCTTGTGTTATAGGCGACGGTATAACAGTTCCTAATTTATCATCCCTCATGTGTTTATTACACGAGCTAAATTTTACACTGGAAAATAGGGGGAAAAATATTATCATATTAATCAGCTATTGGAGTGTTTTTAATTAATAAAATATACAGTTAAATTAAATATAAAAAAATATTAGAGTGATGCCAAGTAAAAGAAGCGTCGTTTCTTTAGGTTACTAATTATCTAATTATGTTTATAGGTATTGTTAAATAGATCAAATTGTATGTGGACCTAATTGGTATAATAGTAAGTATTATACCAAGTAGTGTGTATAAAATTAATGCAATGTATAATATATTATTAATATTTTAAAACGTTTGGTTGACATGAGTGGCGATTCCAGAACTGGCTATTACCTCGGTTAGTTGCAAAAAGCCAGAATGCTTGCGACTCTGCCTAAAGGATCAAAGCTAATATTATGATACACTATTTGTAAATAATTAATTGTTTAATTATTAATAATTTAAATTAATAATTAAATTACATTTTTTTTTTCATAAATTTAAATCCATCTAAACAAATATTATTTAAATATTAATGTTAAATAATAAATAAAATAATATCGACAAGGTATTAATAAGAGAACTGTGTCACTTACGAAATAACTTAATGGTGACATCCCTAATTTGGGGCTGCAGTAAAGGTGGATTCACACGACACTGTAGCCTCGCTCCCGCCATTTCTCTCGGCAAGGCCGTGAGTTGCAACTGACAGACGGAGCCTTTCTTCGTTATGGCTAGCCGCTTCTCTCCTTGATACCAGGACACGTCTGGTGCTGGTTTACCTAAAAACAATTAAATAACTTTGATCAAATTAACAATAAAGTTATTTATTATTAATAATATTTATTAATAATAATATTTATTATAATTAATATTTATTATTAATTATTTTATTATTAATCATATCAACTTTTAGGTTATAAAAAGCATCGCGTTATCCATAAAATAAAATGGGTTATTACCCCAGATTTAAATCGAGAGATGCGCCCTTACTAGCGAAACTGTGTTACAAAATATATATACATTCACAGTTATACATTTTTATAGCAATGCGAGTCTTTTGTCTACTAAACACTTTTAAACACAGACAACATTTCGAACGAGTTTTTTGATAGTAAAATCAACAGAACCCATTGTTAATAATTTTTGGTATGTTAGGGCGGGGGGAGATTAGGGCGCATCTTTCGATTTAAATCTTTGATTATTACACATAATTTATATGGACATGTTAATTAAATTTGACAAATTAAAACAATTTTGCATTGTTCTGTGAACAAAGCAAAATTGAATATACGAGTAAATAATTGAAATATTAATAATAATCAACAAGAGCAAATTAAACTTATCAATAAATCTTACCTCCAGCCGCTTGGCACGAAAGGAGCAAATCCTGGCCTTCTCTGAATGGCCCAGCAATTGATCCTAAAATCTCTCGGCCTTCAGAGTCGTATATTCGTGGAGATTCAGGAGGAACTGTGGGGAATAAATATTTAAGAAATTATAAAAATAAAATAATATACATAAGCAATATAACGCTCGACCTCTTGTTGCTATAACACTTTGGCCAGGAGTGAGTTATTTTTTTTTTCTGAATACTACTTTTTTTCTGGATGAAAGGTACACTATATGCCCTTTCCGGTATCCCCGACAACCTGTATGCAAAATGCAAATTTATTTAGAATTCTCAATGGATCTATTCTATTTTTTTGTCTCTCTGTAAACTTACACAGCCTGTAGTTCTTAAAGTACTGATCGTAGAGTAAAAATGAATATATCAAAATTTGTAGAAGATTTTATGTAGAAACTTTCGTCAGAAGTAATCATAATGCTATTCCTACAGATATTCGCGATATGAACAAAAACCTGAAAAAGGTACCTTCAACCCCCTATACACCCTCAGCACAACCACCACCCTTGAGGACTTTTAGTATATGTTCATCTGGATACCGTAAGGTATAATTCTACCAATTTTCGAAACTACCCGAATTATTTCCACTGATTTTTGTAATATGACTGAGCATGTATATAGACTATCTTGAAATTCGTTAGAAAATGTTGAATACTTCCCCGCAATATTTTTTATGTTGTATAAATATTATGAAAATAAGAATGCTAGAAAATCTAGTAAAAGCTCAGTGGAACGAACTTGGCTGCCGAGAAGGCAAACGATAATTCGAACTCGAGCTTCCCTACTAAGCTCCGTAGTGTTTCCGATCCTTAAAGGGCTACTTGCAATAATGGTAAAGCTAAAATAAGCTTGAAATAATGGTTAGGCAACTGTCTATCCGAAGATCCGAAGACTAATAATTTTCGAAACGAAAGTCCTACGTCCAAGGTGGATCCTTGTATTATATATATGTATATTTAGGCTGACGGTCCACTTAATGATAGGTGAATTTACTGTTAGGTTAATAAATAACATATTCTACTAATATTATAAATGCGAATATTAGTGAGGATGGATGGATGTTTGTTACTCTTTCATCCAAAAACTGCTTAACGGATTTGAATGGAATTTGTCACACATAAGGTTTATTATCTGGATTAACATATAGGATACTTTTTATTCTGGAGTTAGGTTGCCAAAGGGATATTTTTATAGTCACAAAGTAGTCACAGCGATAAGGTTACTCATATATTTTGTCATTTCTCAACGCGGACGAAGTCGCGGCCGACAGCGAGTTAAGCAATAAATGTATTTTGTTATAATAAACGTTATTCAAATATCATAAATATGTACAAACAATATTATTGTTAAATTGTTGAAGAAACCAAATGGTCTGTATTTATTTTCGTATGTTTTGTATTTTGATGGGGCCTTCATGGCCTTCGAAAGACTAACATTAATAGTTACATCAATGTTGTTATTATGATCATAATAAATATGAAAAAATATTTTCTCTTCTTTATTTTCTTTCGAGAAATGCACAATGGAGAATATATCAAATTGGGTTAATAAAAAAAATTAAATAAACTATGTTAGACAAAGTAATAAAGGGTTGATTTAACTCACCAATAACAGTTAAGTTGACTCTATAGTTTCTAGTGGGAGCGTCAACATAGTCGATTCTGCATCGGTACACTCCTTCGTCGTACCTCGCCACTTTGTTGACGGTAAGATGAGCCGATGAGGGATCCGACTCATTGAGGACAAAGAAAGTTCTATCACCAAATTCTCCACTATCTGCTAGGTGAATAGGCGAGCCATTTCTGAAGTCCACCCTGCAAAATAAATATTTAAAAGTTTAAAATTTGATGCATTTTAAAATCATAGTGTATTTTAAAATATTAACAAACTAGCTGGTGCTCGCGACTTCGTCCGCGTTGAAAATTAAAAAAATAAAGCAATATAACGCTTGACCTCGTGTTTACACTTTGGCCAGGCGTAAGTTTTTTATTTTTTATTTATCCCTCGGGAATAGTCCTTTTTTTCTGGATGAAAGGTACCCTATGTCCTCTCTGATGTCCCAGACGATGTGTATGCAAAATTTCACGGTGATCGGTTCAGTAGTTTTTGCGTGAAAGAGTTACAAACATCCATACATCTTTTTTAAATTCTTTCAGATTCTTTTTAAATACTTTACTAGCTACGATTTATGTCACATTATGGAATTGAAATTATACAGGCTGTATAGTAAATAAATAATTCACAATAATTCTATATCCTCTGGTGTATACGTACTAATCCGTACTTCCGTACTAATATTATAAATGCGAAAGTATGTATGGATGTATGGATGTTTGTAACTATTTCACGCCAAAAACTACTGAATCGATCACCATGAAATTTTGCATACACGTTGACTCTGGGACACCAGAAAGGGCATAGGGTACCTTTCATAATTCAAAAGACTGTTATACCACAGTCAATTTTACATACACGAGGAATCTCTTTGCCTATTCAAACAATGTGAAATGATAAAATATGTGTAAGTAATTAAGTATGTAGTTAAAAGCTTGGACGACACAATGCACTTCTTCCCTAAGGAAGATTGAGTTCGCGATTTAGGAGACCGTACAACTTAAAGGAGGAGAGCAATACAGATAAAATCCAAGCGGTTCCTTTCTGGACTGTGTCCAGCATTGAATCAAACGAGTAATATTTGTTTAAAGGCGTCGACTAGTGATGTTTTACATTAGGTAATGTAAAAAGAAATTCTCTTAAAATTATTTGTTTGCTAAAATGAGTTGTGGTTTAAAAATTAATTTACATATTATATACATAAATATGATCGTTTGATTAAAGAACATGGTAACGATTTATAAATAGCTGTTAAAGATAAATGAAATAAATTTTTTTATGGAAATAATTAACATTATCAATGTAGTTTGAAGATCGAAAAACTTAATATAAGTATAAAATTTTAAAAAAATACTACCAACTACAACGTCGTTTAGTAAAAGGTAGGAAGCTTTGAAGACAGATGTTACATATCAATAAGCTCATATTATTAACATTAGTTCATTTTATTATACACGTCTTAAATTTTCTTTAAAATTTTGAACATATATTTTTTAAAAATAAGCTGAATTTTTTTAAATTTTTTTTTTTCAAACTAATTATCGTCTTCGTTTTTGAGGTAAACAATTTTCCATTGTTATTATTGTAAGATAAAACAGCATTTACATGACAAGGGAATAATTTAAGTCCATAAAAATGAAAGAATATTAGCACAATGCATAAAAAAATTCTGACATATTAATCGCTGTGACGACGGTGGCGCCGCGCCGCAAAGGCTTTTACATTTTTAGACGATCTCTCAGGAACTTAGTATTTTTTCAGGATAAAAAGTATCCTGCATGTTAATCCAGGTAATAAACTATCTGTGTACCAAATTTCGTCCAAATTTGTTGAGCCGTTTTTGCGTGAAGGAGTATCAAACGTCTATCTATCCTTACAAACTTTCGCATTTTTTATTATTAAGTCTGCGATATAAATGTACTTGCGTACGTAAAATGTTATCGATAACATTTTTTCCACACCACTAAACTTCTGTTTTCTTCAACCAAGAATCAATAAGTTACGTATATTTGCTTGCGAGCATAGTTATTAAGAGCAGAGATGGGAGAGAAGCCTGTTTTTACCGATATGTTTGTGTTCGGTATTAAACTCTGTTCTCTATTACGTATCTTTAAGTGTTTCCTGACTTTATTCCTGGGGCTGTTGACTTGCTCAAGTGGCTGCTTCCTGTTTTATTTATTTTGCTTAGTTCAATTGAAATGATGAATACACATACACCAGAAAAATTAGAAGAACGTTTAGCTTGTGAATATATGTTTTTTGTATGTGAAATATTTTTTTTTTATTTCAATTAAATCAAATTAAAGTTTTTAACTATTAATTTAACTAAGAGAATAATTTAAAATATTAGTTTTATTAAACATATATTTTTTATTAACATAAAATTTTGTCAATCATATTTTGAGGCAAACTGGGAACTTAGTTATAATATTTCTTTGACGTGTTTAGTTTATAATGAAAAAAAAAAAAAAACTATTATTTATTTATGAATAAAATTTTAATTAAATATAGAATCAGTTAATATAATTAAAGTAGCACTTATTTTTTTTTTTTGAATAGTAATAACTTTAAATTTAACATAACAGTGAGTGAACTTAGCATTTTAATCTGTCGCAAAATACACAAAAGAGTTCATCTCGTCCGCATAATAATGAAGCCACATTACATACATTACACACAAGACACATACACTGAGTCTTGCAACACAAGACTCAGTGTCTTGGCGGCAAGCCATTTGGCCTATAGAGTAGTTAACCTAAAGAATTTCCTACGTTTTTATTTAGTCTAAAATGCAAAGAACTATGCACGAGGAGTATTTTAAACGCATAGACGACTTGGAATAAATGCTAACCAAACATTCAAGATATTCAAAGATTTCACATTGTTTCCTTAGTCGTTTTATCAAAAGTAAAGGTCAGTGGTCAATGGTCGAAATTCGATCATAAACAAATCTATATACATATTAAATTGTGACATTAATAGTGGACATTACACTGTTATTACACTACACGCATCAAACGTGTGTGTGTGAGTTAAGCACGCGGTAGTGTGTATAATGTTTATTTTAAATAATTTAATATATTTCTAATAAATAATAATATATTTAATCCGTTAAATTTATATTTAACTAGTGACCAGTTCCTGGTTTTGCAAGGATACAATTTTTTATACACACAAACCTAACTCGTTTTTCCCTATATCCATTAGTGAAAACCGTATCATAATCTGTTGGGTGATTTGGAGCGATACACAAGAAATAATTTGAAGAAAAAAATTGCATACGAATCCGGGAGCGGGTCTCTATTAATATTTATAATAAACATATACAAAATTTTAACTAACACAAATTAGACCATAAGTTTGAATATAACTCTAAATTGTATGCACATTTATTCTCCAGAAAGGAGGCTTTTCCCTGAAGGATATATCGCCTGCCTCATTAGATAAGATAGTATATTACATTACAATTTTACTAAATTATAACTAAACTAAAAAAAAAATACTAACAATGTTGGTTGTAATTAAAGAGTGGTACACAACAGTGACTAATGCCATTTAGCTTTCATAACCAAAAAGGATAAATTGGAACGAGAAAGGTTATAAATCGTGAGCTTCTAGGAAGTAGAGGCTGCGTTCCAGACTTGGCTTTAAGCCAGCCGGGTTCAACTCTGTTTAGTAAACGGATGCTTTTGTCTAATGACTGTCTGATATTGTATTGTAAAGTGTTAAGAAGCGGAATCACTGTGGACGCCTTCATTTATTTCAAAACGAATTACCTTTGCGCAAAGTGACTTGTGCTACAGAATAAATTACATAAAATACACTTCTTCTTCTTCACTTTTAGAATGTATTCACTTCAATGTACCAAAATTCAGAACAAGATCAAAAGATACATTTCATATTCCCTATTGTAGAACTAATCATTGTAAAAATTCCTTCTTTCATCGTTCTAAGTATCACTACAATAACATTCTGAATTATATTCACATATTTTACAACAATTTGAATTCTTATAAAAAGAAAATTGGCGAATTACTTTTGAAAAATTAATTTTATCACTCATAGAATATTATCTTCTTTTTCTTATTATTATTATTATTATTATTTTTAATTAATAAATAAATGTAAGAATATAATTTTTATGATTCTTTAGTCCTATTTGTATATAATCTGTAATATATATTTTTTAAATTTATGGCTGTATGTAATCTAAATCTAAATAAATAAATAAAATCGTCGTATATACTTAATTTAAGGTTAGGTCTTTAGGATACACTGTTTTTTTTTAAACCAATAAAAGTAAGTAAAAACCAAAAGTGCTGCGTTTAAAAAAAAAACGAAGTAAATTGTGTGATTTTTTCGGAAAAGAACTTTGAAGTAAAATTGAATACCGAGAAATTACACAACAAACCTTCTGCTTATTTTTCAGTTATGTGTGTGTGTGTGTGTGTGTGTGTGTGTATAGGAATAAACGTATTCAATACTTAATACCAATCGTACTGCCATCGTAAAGCAGAACGGTATTCTACTTTACTACCAAGAGCCGCCATTAAAACTGTTCCATGATTTAGAAGCCTGTTTTACGATCAGCGGTTCTTACGGTACAAACATTTCCTAACGGATTCATTTTTCAATTGTGAATTCTAAAGGTTATGTAGTTTGTTTTTATCCAAAAGTCGAACGGTCGTCTCGATGGCATGTGGTTGTCAACGCCTTTAATACAAGCTAAAAGTGTTGCAAATGCTCTGTCACATTTACTAGGATAAGGGATGAGGAGGAATAGGGAATCTTACTTTTCAAATTCAAATTCAAATTAATTAAATTCAAATTCAAATTCAAATTTAAATTAATTAAATTCAAATTCAAATTCAAATTTAAATTTAAATTCAAATTCAAATTCAAATTCAAATTTAAATTTAAATTCAAATTCAAATTCAAATTTAAATTCAAATTCAAAATAATTTATTCGCTGAAGATAGTCATACGTAAGTTGTTGTAAATTTAAATATATATATTGTCCACATATTCAACCGACAAGCGGTGTGCAAATTTAAAAAGGATTTATAATTAATAATAATTCCTCTAAGATAATTTAATAATTATTTTATTTTTATGCTATATTTATGCAAGACATAGCTTGCATCGTTTGCACTATATAGTCTCATTATTTAGGAATTCATAAATGACTAATATGCCTTTTCCACCAAAAAAATTCGTAAGTGATTCTTGAATGTTGCCAGATTCCTGATATTTCTTATAATTTTTGGAATTTTATTGTATAAGTGTGGTGCCATACAAAAGACATTTATCTTTTTCATTCTACATTTGACAGGGACTTTTATTGCCGTTTGTGTCTCAGCTCATCAAGTATTAATACACACTTTTGTAGCGAAAAAAACATAATTATTGTTATATTGTTCTTTAATCTATAACTTTTGTTATATGTATATTGTCGTGGTTTGTTCTTTTATAACCGATTCAAAAGTTTAAAGTCAAAAATACTTTTAAAATAGAGAGGAAGTGACATATGCATTTATTCTTCACTTTATCACAACTTAAGAATATTCTGTTTATTATTTGTGGCGTTAGTATTGGTTATATTATGTTATTAAGTGTATAGTATTGTAATATGTTTATATAGTTTTATATAGCATTATTTTTGGGTAATCTTTCTTTATTTTTATCTTTGTATTGAACTTTGTGTTGCTACTATATAAAATTGAATGACACGTTTATTTTAAAACGGTTCTGTACAGTTTTCAAAACGTCGTAGCTCGTAGCGTAGTAGTCTCGTAGCACGACTCTACGACGTAGCAGTAAAAGACGCAGTGCATTCGAGCTTTATGACCTCTAACTAACAGTCCGGTTATTGTACCTGCTTTTAATCAGACTGTTCTTATATAGAGCTTGTACTCTATATTAAAAAAATGAGGTCATATTTTAAAAAATCCATACTAATATTATAAATGCGAAAGTATGTTTGGATGTGTGGATGTTTGTAACTCTTTCACGCAAAAACTACTGAACCGATCACCATGAAATTTTGCATACACGTTGTCTGAGACACCAGAAAGGACATAGGGTACCTTTCATTGTTCAACGCGGACGAAGTCGCGGACACCAGCTAGTATTATAAATGCGAAAGTATGTTTGGATGTTTGAATGTTTGTAACTCTTTCACGCAAAAACTACTGAACCGATCATCATGAAATTTTGCATACACGTTGTCTGAGACACCAGAAAGGACATAGGGTACCTTTCATCGTTCAACGCGGACGAAGTCGCTGGCACCGGCTAGTGTCTTTATAATTTCCCTCTCAATAACTAATGTTTAATATCGTATTTAAATTATTTTACCCAAATTAAATTAAATTTTAAATTAATGAAACACATATTTTAAAAGCTAGGTATTATAATATGACATTAAACATTTATACTTAGTACTTAACTGAGTGATAAGAACCACTTACAAACATCTACTTCGGTGAGCCTAAACAATCTAACTTCACTTAACTTTATGTCTTTCGTATAATTGTAAAATTGTACTCCCAAAAGGCTGTGGAACGTATTATAATTTCAAACAGTGTAATGTTATAATAATATAACGTTATCTTAAAATTATATTTTTACGATTATGGAGACGGGAAGATTGAAATTTCTTGTCGCTTCGAGCGCCATATTGGTATAATAATGTCACTTGCCTCCGTATTCTGCTTACGTCATCACGTCTATAGCCCCGCACATTTATGTTAAATACTAGCTGGTGCTGTATTTAACAATAAATATTCCCGAAATTTTCAGTGCCGCCCTCGTATAAGCGGGACCTTCAATTGGGCCTGCCGATCGTTACATTCAAAAAGTAATGTGAATTATAAATGAAGTAGCTTTCGCCTGCGACTTCGTTCGCGTTGAACAATGAAAGGTACGCTGTGTCCTTTCTGGTGTCCCAGACAACGTGTATGCAAAATTTCATGATGATCGGTTTAGTAGTTTTTGCGTGAAACAGTTACAAACATCCATACATCCAAATATACTTTCGCATTTATAATATTACGATGGATTTGTAAATATGTGCAATAATGGGTAGACCGGTTCTTATTCTCATTTTTTTGGAAATGGGGAATGAGCTCCCTATCGGAACCTCGGCGTACCCGAAAGTGGAGGTACGCCGGCTATGTCGGGGTCCCAGGTCAAGAGAGAAAGTGGGCTCTAGCATTTCTTACTCACTCATAGAGACACAACAGCACACATGCTTTTATTTCACGGTCTTCTGTAAGAGGGTGGTTACTGCCGCCAAAATGACTGCGAAACGAAATGTGCAACTGATTCTGTAAATAAATACATAGGTATATATATATATCTTGTGTTGCAACTTATTCTCAAAAAGTATCAGTAATTATTATCAGTTTGTGTTTTGTTAATTATATGGTGTGCAAATGGGTGCCATGTATACAAAAAAAATGTGTACGTATTTGTATACTATTATTCTGTTTTTTTTTTTTGTTTTGTATTGTTTGGTTTTTTTATTTTATTTTTCTTAACGTTATTTTGTAAACAGAAAATGTCGTCCTTTGTGTTCGTTTTTAATGAATGCCGAGTTAACCTATAAGTGGAGTATACAATGTTTTAAAAGATTGTTTAAATATGAATAAGTATATGGATTGTTGTATACTGTGTTGGCTTTTGAAAAAATAAAAGCTTTTATTCGAATTTTTCAATGCAGTTTTATAAGCTCGCTCCTACATAAACGAATGCATACCGAAATGTTTAAGATTCGGTCCACGCGTCGCAATATTTTAGCGATAAAATGACCGGACGATTTCAGATCGTTGTCCGAACGAAGTCTTTGTTGAATAAAACCGCAATTCTGTTGTAATAACACGTTTACAATATTTCCAATATTTTTCAAAGAGGATTTATATGTAGAATTTTCACCTTTTTGAGTGTATCAATACAGATCGCCTAATTATTAGTGCATTAGGATGCATTAGATTGCGTAGAACTAAAAAAAAAGTCAGAAATAAATCTATCTATACTAAGAGAAATGATTTGTATTTTTGTATTTTTATTTGTAATGAATAAACTCAAAAAAAAAATGAATTGATACGGCTGATACGACCTCTGGTGACCTTGTGGGCTGAGTCTTGGTAATTATTTTATCTGTCCTAGGCTTTTGCGAGGCTTTCGTCAATCGCAAAGCGTGATCCGGTATTTGGATCGATTTTTTACCACGATTTCAGATTTATTAGCATCAATTATTTTAATAATAATTATTATTATGACAACTTATTAGTACTTCTCTATACATTTACACTAAGAGCATCGATCTGTTCTAACAAGTCGGAAGTAAATTAGTGAACTTTGTAATCAGTTCGGACTTTCAGCTGATCCCTGTTAATTTAATAAAGTCGGGGGAGAGCTAACTTCCATAACTAAATAACGATTATGGTCACAAATGCTTTTCAAGGCAACTTATCTTTTAAATTATCCTAACTTTCATGTTAGTCTTGAGGTCTTGAGGAAACGCATTAATTCTTCGCTCTAGAGTTGTTTATTTAATAGTGCAAACTAATGTAATTTTATTTAAGCAACACCCCATTCTTTAACGACTTTCTTTTCTGTCAGGTTTACTACATGTATTTGTAAAATTGTATTTTTTTTATAAGGATATGGGATAAAATGGGCAAATCTATTAAATTAGTCTCTAATATCCCTTTTTCTCTTACTGAAACTCAATCTTTGTTAATTTTCTATAGTCTAACTGACTGGCTACTTCCACCAGAGGCCTGGATACTCAGGTTTTTAAAGCAGAAAAGAAAAGAATTTTATAAATATTAAGTATATTTCTTTTTATTGATTTTCTTTAATCTTATGTAAAGACTAGCTAGTGCCCGCGACTTCGTCTGCATTGAACGATGAAAAGTACCCCGTGTATTCAAAATTTCATAGTGATCGGTTCAGTAGTTTTTGCGTGAATGAGTTACAAACATCCATACATCCAAACATACTTTCGCATACTTTCGCATTGGTGACGCAGCTGATGGTAAGTAACGACATCGCCATATAACACAAGCAACTCTCAAGGGATTGCAAGTGATCTGATGAACCTGATAGGATAAAGGTTAAAACCTTTATAAGAAGTGAGTGGGTTTGGCATCTATTGCACACTCACAGACATCAGCACATGTAAGATGGTTACTGCCGCCATACAGGCCGCCTATTTTTAGAACCCTGCTAATATAAAATACTTTTATACTGCAGAATATAGTTTTTACCATATTAGTATGTTATATAATCATTTGATTTTATTTCTTGTATGTAACAAAGTATAAAAATATTTAAATGTATAATAAAAAATGGGGCAAAAGTTATAAACTAAACCTGGCTAATTAATAATCCGCATCTAATCTCGTTTGTAAAGGTGTGTTCACACTGACCGCGAAACATTTATTGTTACCTTATATATATAGGCAGGTTTTTTGGAGTAAGTCCTAAATTGATATTAAATTTTTTTTCATCATTCCAATCTGTGCGAATTCAGTATCGTGAGCGAAACAAAGGCATAGGTATTTCAGATTTGTGCTTTTTTTTTTCTTGAACTTTTCCACTTTTTGCCCTCACAAAACAAATACAAAAGGCTGTTTGTTGCTAAAAAAATTAATACTTTAATAAAAGTGCTTACATTTTATTTAAAACTAGCTGGTGTCCGCGACTTAGTCCGATTTTAAAATGTTATATAACCTAAAGCCTTTCTCGATAAATGGACAATTCAAAAAAAGAATTTTTCAATTCGAACCAATAGTTCATGATAGTAACGCGTTCAACCAAACAACAACTTATAATATTAGTATAGATAACATTCCGAATTTAATTTTCAATATATGTTTTGTTCATTAAAACACATTAAAATACAAAAAAAAAAAACCAATAATAATAAATCTAAAAATTTTTAGAAAAATACTTGCCAGTATGGACCAAGCATAAGGTTAGACTGGTTCCATTGAAACTAATTTATTGTTCAAATCTCGGTGCGCCGTGGTAAGCTCACCATTCCCAATGTAAATTGTCTGCTACCTTCTTAGGATTGTGCCCCAAATTTATGGAGGATTTTCCAGTTAAATTTTAACAATTAAACGCTCGTTAAACTGATGGGATAATTTAAATGCGACGTTAAATTGCAATTAATGTGATGTTGGTCTTATTAAAAATAAAATTGTTTGAATACATCATAAAATTTTAGACAAATCCAGATTTACGAGTTAGTTGCATAGGTATATGAAATTAAAAATCTTTTTTATATAATACTTTTTAAAAACACTTAAAAATATAATTTATTTATTTAATATTAAAAAAAAAAACTAAAAAACGTTTTTTTGGAATGAATATTTTTATAATTTACGTCTTGTATATAGTTTCTATAAAAATATTATTATATCTTTTGTGCACATAAATATAATATAGGTATTGATTTCTTTAATTCATCATACACCATTGATGATATCAAAATATTCTCTTAAATAATAAATAATAATTATATCTATCAATAAACGAGAAAGGTAAATACAATTTGCATAAAAATATTGCATCAGTGCGAAGCCGGAGGCCAGTCGCTATTGTAACTTATCAATTATATGCATTTTTTTATAAAACAAAACTACTTTTTTATACGAATAGTATTTGAGAAAAATTAAATAGTATATAGTTAAAGAAGAACCCTTTCAGATTTATAAAATCCCCGAAATATGTTAGTATAAAGTTATTAGATTCCGCTCCAACTTACAAGAGTGGAATCATAAATAATTCCAGCCAACGCGAGCGTCAACAGCGTAACCTATGAAAAATATTACCTTTATACACATTGAAATTTACCCTATAAATTTAAATTGCATTTTGTAAATTTACTCTTAAGTTGTTTGGGCATTATGTTAAGCAGTTATTAAATGTAATTGAGTTATTTTAGTTCAATGTTTATGATTGTTTCATATTATGTTGTAAAAATATTTTTTGGTTTCAATATTTTGAACAATCTTCTGTTTTGAATGATTGAAAGAGATGTTTTGAAGCATCTCAACAATTTCCATAATACATCAAACTTAGCTCTTTATGGAGTTCTATGAATAGGACGAGCGTGTCATCAGATAAGTCTTCAGATTTGTAGCGCACTGCATTTAGCAGTTAGAAACTGGATAGGGGTAGCTTTTGCTAGCAAAAAGCTTTGTAAAATAAATGTGTTCGGTACTAGTAAATGCCAGTAAGTGAATGTGGATGCCAGAACCCTTTCAACAGTTCCTTACCCATTATCCGATAATACCTTACCCTCTATCGTCAAGGGGACTGTCGGCCTTTCAGTCTTCAACCTTGTCAGTCTTTTTTATGCTAATGTCGTCAGATATGATAACGCGGTTAACTTGATTAACACAAGCCATTAGTAGTATTAATGATACGTGATTAATAAGAGATAGGGAAATGGGAAACTCAACAGCACAGATGCTGTTATTTCATGGTGGTCTTCTGTAAGGGGGTGCCAGAGTAATGACTTATCATTGAAACAAATATATTCTAAAAAGTTTTTAGAAACCTTACCAACACAGCGTAATAAAGTCATTAGTTCTCGACGACCCTGTAAGACTATATAATATATATAATGTTGGTTGAAATGCTGCAACAGAATTTTTGAATTGACCAGCCATATATAATATTATTTATCGAGAGCCTAGTACTGAGACAGACTTGCAGCTTGGCTTCACTCCAAACCCTGTGCGTTGAATCTAGCCAGAGCTTGTATTTAATATTATATATAAAATAAACATGTTACTTATAAAATTATAAATAATAGGTACCCTATGTCCTTTCTGGTGTTCCAGACAACGTGTATGCAAAATTTCATGGTGATCGGTTCAGTAGTTTTTGCGTGAAAGAGTTACAAACATCCGTACATCCAAACATACTTTCGCAATTATAATATTAGTACGAATTAGTACGGAAGTACGGATATATCGTCTGGGCAGAGGTTACAAAGCCAAGTTGTCCCTTAGGAGTATTGATATATCGTATCGCAAAGGTAACATGATACGACTCAGTTCTCCTAAAACATGATATATTACAATGCAAATATTGAGTGACAGGGTTCAATTCTAGTAAAAACTTATTTTGTCTTTGTAAAGTACATACTTTTACTTTCTATAAGTGAATTTATAGAATGGAAGAATATGTAAGATTTTATTCGAAAACGAACTCAATAAAAGTTTCCAATAAGTACAAATTTTATATGCCAATATAGATACTTTGTCATTGCGTGCTTCAAATAGACACCCAACTCAGCAAAATAATAATAATGTACAAATGAATAAATTCTTATGACAAGTATAATCCGTACTAATATTATAAATGCGAAAGTATGTTTGGATGTATGGATGTTTGTGACTCTTTCACGCAAAAACTACTGAACCGATCACTATGAAATTTTGCATACACGTTGTCTGGGACATCAGAAAGGACATAGGGTACCTTTCATCGTTCAACGCGGACGAAGTCGCGAGCACCAGCTAGTCTACTAAAATATTAAATAATAAAAATAAAATAAATTTATTATTGTTATATTAAACTTAAATGTTATGGTAAAACCAGTTTTATTTGGAAGATAAGTTACAGGTAATGTTACTCAATTTCACGTTTGCCTTGATGTTCCAAAAGGACCATCATAAATCTCTATGACCTCCGTCAACCTTTACGCAGTTGTAATTTTGTATAACTGTCTAATTACTTAGACAATAGTCTACGCAGTGTGTGCATCGATGCCGAAAAGATATATTATGTTATCCTCAATTCATCTTATTACGGTCACAAGTTAAGTATATACATAGGTACAGTCTACACTGACAGGTCTGTTATTTTGGAATTTCTGTCAGCACACAAAAAAGGGATAGGTCAGGTATATTTTCCTAATCTGTGACCGCTCCACAGCAAACCACTACAAAAAGATCCACGCCAGATATAAAGGCGACTTTTATTTCGCAACTTTAGTTCGACATTAAACAGCATCATCTCGATTTCGTATCACGTTCTTTACTTTAAACTTGTAGTAGGGGCAACTGGCACGGTTCCAACATACTTGGTGTACAACCTTCCGCCAATAGAAATGATTACGTTGCTTTTTTTAATGAGTATGGATAGAAGTAATTACTGGCTTTCAAATATTAGGCTCTGCTCTGAGTTTTTTTTTAATATTTGAGTGCTGCGTTGACTATATGAAGACTATTTTTTTTAAGATAGGGTATGGTCTATTTGATAGGAAATAACTGGTGTTACTTTTAATGAAAACAATACCAGGTATGCAAGCGTGCTGCTAACCTATTTAAAAAAATAATAGCAGAAGTGCTGATATTTCAAAATGTTCTTTTGCAACTAGATGAGTACTGCCGTATTAAAAAAATATTAAAATAGAAATAAAATAATTTGAATTTAATTAAATAAAAATATAAGAATTATTTTATTAATCTGTTCATATCCATAATTTGTATAAATGTATAAAGATTACCTATGCTTAATGCTACCAGACGGTTTCCCTAGTTTGTAAAAAAGAAACTTAATTTTAGCCTACTATAAAAACACTATGCTTAATCCATAGGCTACTTTACTTACTTTATTCATTCACTAAGCATTAGGCATTGTACTTAGTTTAACTTAATACATATATCGCTATCTCTTAGTAATGATGACGGACATGTATACAGAGTAATAGCAGACACGTGCCAGAATACGAAACCATAATTGATTTAAGCAAATCTAACACCAATGCAAAGTGCTACACTAATCAACGTATTCCTTTTGGGGTGTGGCGTGAGTGAAAGCGATGCGTTTTAATTTTAAACATCTACTTACAAAATTTTTTTTTTTTGTTATTTTATCCGCAATCAGTCATAATAACTATAATCGGATCTGTTGTTTGATTTTTAACTTACTAAAATATGAACTATTATTGGTACTGGTATTCGAAAGATTGAGCTATTATTTACGTCAGGTATAGCTTAGGCATACTCAGGTATGTGTAATACTTTGTGAATATTGAATGGATGATATTTTTCTATATATGTTAAGGTCGACAGACAGGCTTACGGTTGACTTGTTGGTAGGTGGCAACCGTCGCCTAAAACTCAAGCAACGCTGCAGATGCTGGAAGTGCAATGCCGACCATAGTAGGATAAGGATAAGGGATAAGGAAGGGATAGGCACTGGCATCCTTTACTCACTCACCGAAACACATAATATACTGTTATTTCACTGACTTCGTAAACTTAACGGGTATTAAAATTACCCATGTACCCGGTAATGGGTCAACCCATCGGGACCACGGGTAATACATGAAAATATTAAAAGAAAACTTTCCTCGTTTTTTTAATTTTGATGTTATGTGTATTTAAAAATCATAAAAATAGAATCGCTAACAGTGACGCTCCGCCTGAACACTTTGACTGCCGCATTAATATTGAAATATTATTAAAATACGTGTTAATTATTTGTTTGTTATTTTCATTGATTTTGTCATACTTAATTTAATCAGCAGGTTTATAATCGAAATAGTCATTTTATTATTTGTTACCTACTTATCAATAGTTTAACTGTTGTTAAATTATTGGGATAATTTGGTTTAATTAAACTAATGGATAATTTAAGTTACTAAATTACAATTATTTTATAATCATTTACAGGTTTATTTATATGCGAAAATTTAAGGGGCATCTGGGATATATGTTCAAGGAGATGCACTCAAGCTCATAAGAATAAGAAACAGCTCATAATTTCAAAATCTGACAATTTGATAGCATAAAAATTAAAAATATCCAAAAAATCCTTTATAATAATAATATATCTAACTTCACACATTCCACACAGCAACATCTAGTTTTACACTAAGCAACTAATGCTTGTATTATGGATACCAGACAGTTGATATAATACATAGATTACTTTTTTTTGTAAATACATACAAATTATAAATACAAACATCCATGACTCAGATACATAGTTAAATGTTAACACATAAACATTTGCTCCTAGCGGGATTCGAACCCGCGACCGTTTGATTAACAGCTAGGGTTACTAGCCACTAGACCAAATGTATCGTCGAATAATCTTTTATATATATTTTTTTAAATTTTTGTGTACCTATATATAATGATTATAAATTTTAATTTCGTTATGATTTTAAATGTCATAGACTTTACGCTTTCAATGCTACCGTACCTCAATGTGACTTCCTTTGTATGCAATTATTTCTGTAACCATTTAGTTGTGCGAAACAATTTTTATTCCTCTGTTTCTCATTAGACCCCTTATCTTTCTTTAGCTTTTCTGAACGTTATAAAAATTGCTATGTTTTCACGTACGTGCTTAGAATAAAGCGAGGCAAGCTCGAGGCTACAATATTATTATAACTTTTTGAAACAACAACTACATATACTCGCGTCTTTCCATACGTGAAAGAGTTTCATTATAGAAAATTGTTTCTGTCAATCGCTGGTGAGTCTGTTGGAAGAACTTTTTTTTGTGATATCGGTAGAGTTCCTTAGAATTCCAAAAAAATCTGAAGCTTTAAGTCATTTTTTATGAGTATAGAATTGGCTTTCTACGATGAACGGCATTGACTATCTATTATACCCTTGCCTATAAATGTAAGAACCACTAGGATGCAAGTATGTTGTTGACCCTGAATGAATATTTCTCTAATAACTACCCAATGGATTTTGATACTTTTTCACTAATGGAAAACCGATAAATGATGAAGATTAGTGCATAATTTGCAAAAAATAAAATTGAATATGTGCGAAGCCACGAACGGGTTGCTAGTTGTACAATAAATTTGTTATACAAAGATTATCTTTGCTTCAATAGATGCGTCTTCACGTGATCATATAATTTCTGAACTACATCAACTCTTAAGGTGTTTTATAATAAAATCTATTCTGTTCTCATTTATGTGATTAGTTTGAGAATCATTAATTTTGACAAATTTTGTAAGTGAAGTTATAAATATCATGTTTAGAACTGTAAAATTATCAACAATTTTTTTTTTTTTATTAAAGTTTAATTTGTTAATAAAAATATATATTCCCCCATAGATATCACTTTTGTACGGTACTGTAATTTTGGTTCAAGTTTTTTTTTTATGAAAATAATATTTGTGCGAAACAGCGACTAAAAATATATTTAATTTTAAAGTCACTTCTTCGCACAATTCGTACGAAACAAAATTGTGCGAAACCTCTACTAAACCTAATTTTTGCTGCTGAGTTATATTAATAAATTTTTATCTCTAACTAGTACCTAATTTAAAAAGGACTAGTTTATATTATTATGAACTAGCTTTTTCCCTCGAATTCGTCCACGTTTCCCTTTTTCCCTAATACAATTTCCCATTAATATATTTTTTTAATATTAAATTTACAAGAAAATGTTTTTCTCACCAAATGGGAACAATATGTGTAATACATATATTATAAGCTCAATTACAAACGTGGCAAGATAAGGAATATTATGTGAATGTATGCGAATTATGATTAAGTATACAAAACTGACACAGATCCTTTGTAATTAATTAACCGATTATCGTTCTTGACTCCCTTGACGTTTTGGCAAAACATTGACGAATTAATATAATGAATGAATTGACAGTGTCATGAGCAGTCCTACGAACATTCTGACGTAATAATATATTGTGATAATATCGAACATGATGTGTTTACATACTTACATAAGTAAATTGTATAATTATGTATTTCAATTATTAAAAATATTTACTATGCAGGTACAGAATTAACTTGTGCAGGAACATTGTCGTCATTGTTAGTCAAACAAACAGAAAAAAATTCTAAAATCATTTTTTTTTTAATTTTTGTCTCTTTGTATGAGTTATTAAATCGAATTGTATATTAAATTGAAAAAAAATATATATTTAATATACAAGGTTGGACTGAAAAGTTCTTAGTTTAACACACAGATGGCGATACAAGAATTAAATCCATATGATTTTTAGTTAACCATAACCTTCAAAAGACACGTGTACAAATTTCACAGCTGTCGGACTATTAGTTTGTGGGACTATTAGTAATGATAGAGCATTTTGAGTGAAGTTGCTTCGCTCAAAATGCTCTATCATTTTGAGTGAAGCAACTTTTGTTAGTTTGAAGAAAATAAATAAAACGATGGCCAAATTGCATGAATTGGGCTTCGAATTGTTTCCAAATTAAACGTATTCTTTAGATCTGGATCTCTATAGATCTTTTTCCTGTTCTCAGACTTCAACAGAATGCTCGCAGGAAAAAAATTTAGTGCCGATGGAGAGGTAAAAGCCGAAACTGAGGCCTATTTTGAGGCTATAAAATCGTACTATAAAAATGGTACTGACCGCTTGTGATATATTGAATAATAAAATCAAATTTTATTAAAAAAAAAATATATATTTTTTTTCTATGTTAGCCTACGAACTTTTCAGCCCAACTGTTACGTACATACATGGCTCGTTTATTATATTATTCATAATGTTAACATTTTTAAATCCGTACCAATATTATAAATGCGAAAGTATGCTTGGATGTATGGATGTTTGCAACTCTTTCACGCAAAAACTACTGAACCGATCACCATGAAATTTTGCATACACGTTGTCTGGGACACCAGAAAGGACATAGGGTACCTTTCATCCAGAAAAATAGGATCTTATCAATAAAAAATATAAAAAAACTAACGCCTGACCAAAGTGTTATAGCAATACGAGGTCAAGCGTTATATTATTATTTTTTAAATTTTTAAGGCGGACGAAGTCGCTAGCACCAGCTAGTAAATAAATATATAATTACTTTACACTTTAGACATCCCAAATGCAATTCACTTTTGACAAGACGACGCTTGGGGCAATTACTTATTATGTTTTCAATGGTTCGTAGAAAGTACATCTAATTATTCTAAGCAGACAAAAAAATATATTATAAACTGTCTACGACATAAACAAATATAAATACAAGTTTTGTTGCTGTAGACATGGGTAGATATAACTCTTACGAGTAAAATAGACAGTAATGCAAATGGTAGTTGTTCGCGTAACTACGTTTCCTGACGCCTCCCAATCAGCGAAATGTTTCTATTCCATTAAACAAATGAAGCTTCGAGAGAAAAGAACAAGGCTCCACGGAGAAAAAAAGGAAATATACTCTTTGTGTCTATGCTAGTAGAAGTTAAAATTGATTGCAACCGTCTCCTGCTAACGAGCAATTTGAAACGATGTTTTGATTATTAATTAATGACAATAAAGCGAAATTTCACTTGTTCGATTCGAGGAGTCGTAATTAGAAAAAAAAAAATGTTTTCGTTCATATTTCTTTTCGAGGCAAATAAAGCTGTTAAAGACTAGGAAAAGCTCGGAGTTATCTGCTAGGAAATTCTGGCCACATTATTGAGTGTTATTTAAAAAAAAAATACAAGAGGTAATATTAAATTTGCGTTTTTCTTAATAAAGTAATTCTGACAAGTTAACGGTCCGCTTGGTGGTAAACTACTGAAGGCTTTTATTACAAGCAACGCCTATTCATCAGACACTCACGTATTGAAACATAAAAGCACAAGTGATCTTATTTCAACGTGATAAAGGACTGGTTAATTTTAGATTTTATTAAAATATCTGAATGTTATCCCCTTTTTCTTGACACTGCGGGGTCGGCTGAAACCCAACGACTTTCTAGCGCGGCCGTTGATGGGCGGGGTCGCAGGGATGTTATGACTTATGACACGACATCGGTGCCCCATCTAGTGCGCGGAGCGTTACACTTCCTGTCAGAGCCTCTGCGTTCCCGAAAGTGGAGGTACGACGGGCGAGTCTGAATGTTATCCCTACCAAAACTGTGACTCACCTTAGTGAACCATCCTGCATAATGAGATTTGACTAAATCCAAAGTGTCCTATGAACTTTCGCTAAACACTTTACGAGTAACGCTTACTCGTATAATCAGAATAGTAATGAAAGGCTACAGCTTTGTAACTTTCTAAGCTCGAAGCGATAACTTTTAATAGACTGGTTGTGACGGCGCGCTACGGTTTATGTGGACTGTAGAATTCTACAGTTAAAAACTAACTTGGTTTCGAAATTTAAAAGGTATAGGTGTGTAATTTATATTATAAATATGTAGAATTTAAAGTTTCATTTGAATTTATTTTTGTATGTAGCGCTCAAAACTTAACATTGGTAAGTTTAGACATGGTTTCCACAACTACCCAGTTAAATAATAACCTGCGTACAATAGGTTAGAATTAACCTAACCGACCACAAAACAGAAGAGTGTCAAATCCTACTAATCTATATCTATACTAATATCATAAAGGGAAAAGATTTTGTATGTTTGTAATGAATAAACTCAAAAGTTACTGGGCCTATTTTGAAAATTCTTTCACCTAAGAAAGCTACATTATCAGCTAGTAACATAAGCTATATTTTATAAAGTTACGAGGGCAATGCAACAGCTAATATTATATAAATACGAAAGTTTGTGATGATATATTTATGGACTAGCTGGTGCCCGCGACTTCGTCCGCGTTGAAATTTAAAAAAAGCAATATAACGCTTGACCTCGTGTTGCTATAACACTTTGGCCAGGCGTTAGTTTTTTATTTTTTATTTATCCCTCAGAAATAGTCCTTTTTGACTATGTCCTTTTTGGTGTCCCAGACAACGTGTATGCAAAATTTCATGATGATCGGTTCACTAGTTTTTGCGTGAAAGAGTTACAAACATCCATACATCCAAACATACTTTCGCATTTATAATATTGGTACGGATTTAAAAATGTTAACATTATGACTAATATAATAAACGAGCCATGTATGTACGTAACAGTTGGGCTGAAAAGTTCGTAGGCTAACATAGAAAAAAAATTTTTTTTTTTAAATAAAATTTGATTTTATTATTCAATATATCACAAGCGGTCACACAATTTTTCAATACCATTTTTATAGTACGATTTTATAGCCTCAAAATAGCCCTCAGTTTTGGCTTTTACCTCTCCATCGGCACTAAATTTTAATCCAGCGAGCATTCTGTTGAAGTCTGAGAACAGGAAAAAGATCTATAGAGATCCAGATCTAAACAATACGTTTAATTTGGAAACAATTCGAAGCCCAATTCATGCAATTTGGCCATCGTTTTATTCATTTTCTTCAAACTAACAACTTCACTCAAAATGCTCTATCATTACTAATAGTCCCACAAACTAATAGTCCGACAGCTGTGAAATTTGTACACGTGTCTTTTGAAGGTTATGGTTACATCCAAACATACTTTCGCATTCATAATATTAGTACTTATAGATGTATGTTTGATACTCTTTCACACAATAGCGGCTTAACGGAGTTGGGTGAAATTTGGCATATGAATAGTTTATTACGTTATCCTGGAAATATGTTAGGTTCGAGAGGGATCGTCAAAGGGCAAGCAGGCTGCTCACTTGATGGCAGATTATTACTGTCGTCAATAAAACACACACCTAAGGGAATAAGAGATGAGACATTAGGGAAATGGATTCTGGTATCCTTTTTTCACACACCAAAACAATAGCTTACATACTGTTGTTTTTTTTATTATTAATAATGGGTTTGCTCTTGTCCAGCATCTAGCAGTGCAGCAAATATGAGGTCGACGATGGAGCGAGCTCATCCAGAAGATGTCTAATTTACTCAAACTTTAAAAATATTTGAGTTATACTCGTATGAGCTCGGAAACACTGATGCCGAAATACAGAAGGAAATACAGAATACAATCGTTGGCAGTGCATATTTTGAAAGAGTTTTTAAAACGTTTGGTCCGTAAAAACGGGATTTTGACAAGATAAGGATGGTAACCTGCCGTACGTCTGAATTTCTATGATTTCACGAAGGCCTCCGTTAAGAAGGTTTATTTTTTATAAAAGATGGATTTGCCCTTGACCAACCGTAAATGACAGTAAATAAAAATAATAACCAGTAAATGACTGCCTAATTCATGTGATTTGTCAGTAATAAATTAATACACTAATAATAATTAAGTTCGGTTACAATTCTCGATTGAATGTGTTGATATATTATATGTTCCAGTTTGTCTCAGCTTCAGCACCGGACACGCGTCTCAATTGAAGTCACGTCAGGAGCCTCTGTTAATACGTCCATTGTCTTTGGATGAATGGCTTAATCAGTCGGTAACAATAGCCAATCGGTCAATAGATGCATCGGTATGTCTTTGCTAATATATTGTTACCCGCACTGAGGTTTCGACCAATTGTTCTTATTACAAGATGATGAATATTTGAAGACAACGAAAATAATAAAAATTTTATTGAGTTAGTAAGTAATATTTTATTTATTTACTAGCTGGTGCCCGCGACTTCGTCCGCGTTGAACGATGAAAGGTACCCTATGTCCTTTCTGGTGTCTCAGACAACGTGTATGCAAAATTTCATGGTGATCAGTGCAGTAGTTTGTGCGTGAATGAGTTACAAACATCCATACATCCAAACATACTTTCGCATTTATAATATTAGTACGGATTTAATTATTATTTATTCAGACTTTACATTGTAGAATGAAAAATATAAGAAAAATTATGTTATAAGTTTCTAAATCTGAAATAATTACCTTCGCAGTTAGAAATAAGAATGCACGTCAAATCGAGCATCGCCCGAAGGAGTTTAATCCGAGTTGTATGGGTTACCTTAATATTTACTGCATTACTTATAGGGAAAATGATTTTTAACTTACGTGTAGATTGGTACTCTATTGCCGTCTTTGAACCAAAGCATCATGGCCACCTCGCTCGAAGTTGCTCCCAAATTACAGGGCAACTCTATCACTCCGTCAGGCGCTGACCACACTTGTATCACGTCTGAAACAAACAAAGACTATTAATTAAATAACAGTTCATATAGTTAACAGATAGTTAATGTTATAAGTTTCAGATATACTAACAAACCATCCAGATTTTACATAAAAGTGTTTCATCGAACGAACCCTTTTAAATGAAAATCATAATTTATCTTTAACTTAAGACTTACTCTAGTGCATAGATCTAAAGACGTATATACTTCTTTACAATATATTTAAATCGATCAAAGTGCTAAAAACCGTTCAGGATTTTACAATCTTCTCAATTGAAGTCAAATTTCGGTCTCATTTTGCTGTATCCTTTTTTTTATGTAACATACGCTGACTTGATGGTAGGTGGCTACCGTCGCCAATAACACATGCAACGCCAAATGCTGCTAATGCGTTGCCTATCTTAGTAGGATTAAGTTTAAGAGTTTATAAACTGATAAGGGAATTATGTGGATATAATAAAACACTAGCTCCTTATAAGGTCTACTCTGTAAAGCTACTCCCATATGAGCCAGGAATCAAACCTAGGACCTAAGCGTCAGTGGACTCTAGGAAATTAATTTTAGTCTTTGTCAAAATTATTCTTACACCATTTTAAAAAAAAATAATTGCCTATTGAAGAAATGAATATTGAAAATGATCGATTTGGAACCGAATATTTTTTGAACATTAAATAGGACATTGATCTCGTTAAAAACGCTCACGTTTTTACACCGTTTCGACTTTCGACAATTTCACACCTGACATTTTCCAGAAGCTTTTGGAAATTTCCGAAAACAAAAGATAATCGGGGGGACACGTTCGCCGAAAAATTGAAGCCTCGAACAATGGCATAGCTTCGCCCTTATTGTCCAGAGAGTTGTATTACAGAAAAGGCGAGATTTAATGACGCCTCCGCGAAACCCACCCCTAACTTGATTCACACATTTCGTAGACCTTTGATCTTGTACTCTTTGAGCGACAGAATTCTTATTGCTTTGGGGAGGTCAAGGCCGAGACCTAATTTAATGTGGAATCGTATAAATTAAAACCTCTAATTGTAGATGAGGTAAATGAAGTATGCATTTCCTGAACTACTTATTTTTTAAAACATAAAAAAACATATTTTTAGATATTACTCGCTTTTATGATAAGATTCGGCATATAGGCTGACAGATTTACAAATGGTTGGCAAACACCATAAACAATTAATATCCTAACTAATATTATAAATAAAAAAGTGAGCTTGTTTTTATGTTTGTTTGTTACGCTTTCATGCCTATTTATCATCACTATTTATGATCTATGATTGTGATAAACGATCATAGGGAAAATTTTTAATTACATGTTTCCGAGAGATCATCTAAAAATTATACGCCTGACAAAAATACATAAGCAATAAAGATTGAATAAATGTTTTAACACTTGAAAAAAGGGGCGGTAACCACCTTTTTATAAAAGTTACATAATAACATACTAAAATAATAATAAATATCTTCATACATTCCACACAGCACCATCTAGTTCCACAGTAAGCAACTAATGCTTGTGTATTATGGAGACCAGACAGTTGATATAATACATAGATTACTTTTGTTTTGTAAATACATATATAATTATTATAAATAGAAAACATCCATGACTCAGGTACAAAAATAAAATGTTAACACATAAACATTTGCCCCTAGCGGGATTCGAACCCGCGACCGTTTGGTTAACAGCTAGGGTTACTAGCCACTATTTTATTTAAATATTCGTTGAAGTCTCAGGAAGATTCTTACTAATCTTAGTCCTTAAATAATTATTTAAGCTGCGCGATAGATATATTTGTATTTTTTCATTATTTATAAAAAAAAAAATATCGATAAATTGATAATTATAATTATAAAACACTTAACTAGCGATACGACGTCGGCGTCATCCAAGAAATACAACTCTTCGACGTTAGATGGCGCTGTGGTTAATATTACAGGACTAAATCGTTAGATGGCGCCGCAAAAGTATAATAAAATTTCCTCAACATATTTATACTTTTGAAATAATTATCAATTAATTATCAATTAATTATCAATTAATTATCAATTAATTATCAATTAATTATCAATTAATTATCAATTAATTATCAATTAATTATCAATTAATTATCAATTAATTATCAATTATCAATTAATTATCAATAATTATAATAACTATAATTATTGATAAAATTGATAATTATAGTTTCAGAACTATTGTAACGATCAGGGATTATTCTTGGAATGTAGTTTAAAAGTAATTTAGAAAATCACATGATTTCTTAAAAGTTGTTAGTATCACATTTCCTCACAAGTTTGGAAACAACTATTTCTGTGTCAAGGAAGTCGAGGTGTTGGGTTTACTATAATTTTAAAATGACAATTTTGCATACATTAATATGCACGCGTGTGCGATTATTATCAATTATTAATAACTAGCAGTGGCCTTTCGCACATTTCGTACGAGATGTACATAAAATTGTGCGAGATGACTATTAAACCGTCCTGCGGTATCTAACTCCCTTCAATTTAAATTGACAAAGGCCTGCACATATCGGATCTTCTCGGTTCTCGGAAATTTGGCAACCAGGTAGTTTATTACTTGGATATAGGATACTTTTTATCCTGGAAAAATGTTATGTTCCCGAGGGATCATGTAAAAAATCGCCACTGACGCCCTGGTGTCGTCACAGCTTTAAAGATGTCGAGCGTAATAATACTCATAGTTATATGTTCTCCGGTGTTTTATTTTTCATTATAGAACGCGGACGAAGTCGCGGGCACCAGCTTACTATAGCTGGTTACATAATGCTAATACATAATGGTTACATAATGTTATGTTATGTTTTAGTTCGTCAGCAAAGTATGCTTAAACAAATTTTTTTGAATGATTTTATATATCTTCCTATTTTTGAATGATTGTCATAGATTTGCAAAGGCGACCTATTCAATGGGTCGTCTGAATGTCCGTCACACTTTTACATAAAAAAAATTACAACAAATTTTTTTTTTTTATAATAGATAATAAATCTCGCTACATTCTACCCTTTGAGGGTGTGCAAATATTTTGACTTAAAAAATTGACTTAAAATTTATTAAAATAATTGAAGTACAATTAACATACAAGTGTTTGAACTAAGATTTTTGAGTCTAAATTTTTAATGAAATATTAAACTGTATTTAATACAGTAATTTTCATTAACAAGTTTGTCAAACTTCTTAAAAAACAATAGTAGTATACATATATTTTAAAATATATATTTAAAAATGTTATTATAATATTTGTTTAGTATGTTGGCAACCCAATCTATTCTAGAGTTGACACTTGACAGGGATGTTATTACGACTTACAAGAAAGCTTCGTTTGACATGTTATAGGAACGTGACAGTATGAGAAGTAGTGATTCTAAAATGTGATGGAACTTGATCTGACTGCTTTGGACCTGTTTTGGAAAACTCAAAGAAATAATGTAGACTTGATTTGACTGACTAGTCTCGAAATCTGCTACTTTTGATTTTAATTTGAGTTTTGCGTTTTTTTTTTATTTTAAAATCTATTTTAAATTGCTATTCTTACAAATGACACTGGCAAAATCATCGGTAAGATTTGATGGAGCCAATACATTAAAAGGGAAGAAGAAGAAGAAGAAGAAGAAGAAATTTGATGAAAATAGTGAATATATTGGCATTTTCAAATAACCTCAGACTATAGAATAATCCAGAACCCGCCAACGTATATATATATATATATATATACATTTGAAAAAAAGGGTTTTTTTGAATTTTTAACGAGAAGTCCCTCTGTTTTATAGCGTGCATTATGTATATGTATTTTTTATTATACATGTATTTTATATATCTTATTCCTATTATGAATAGGAGTTGTTCAGAAATGTAAAAAAAATAATAAAAAATATTATCTTAGTACGTCTAAGAAACAAACAAACACTTTTCTTTATTACATACCTAATTTTCTATTAGGTTTTTACATAATTATGACAAGAGGGATAAAAGAGTAACGGTTTGTATAATATATATAAAAATTGCACTCCGGTGGTAGCCGGCTGCCTTATTATATAACAGCAGACGACTTGCGACCAACTTGGGACTGGCGAAAACTTTCTATCAATTTGTGCAATATCACACTAAATCGTGTTTTTGGTATCACGTAACTCATAACAAAGGTGTGGTTCGCGATAAGGCCTCTTACGGACAATAACTAAAATTAAAGTGCATTATTTCTATATGGCAACACACGCGATCGCAAGTCGTCTGATGTCGTCTAACGTTAGATAATAAGGCAGCGGGTCTGTAGTACATCTATAAAACAATGAATATTATATAAAAAAAACACTAAAACTATAAATTTAGATATTTTTTGAAAATAATTAGTTAGTTTTTAAGTTTTGTATATATTAATTTGTATATAATTTATATATATTATTGTATATTTAGTTAATTAATTAATTAATTTTGCTTAATTTTAATGTAAATAGATTTTAGAACATCATACATAAGTACCTACAGATAAAAATTAGTTTTTTAAAAATTAGACCTATTCAAATTAGTTTTAAAAAACACAAACTATTTACAATTTAATTATGATAATTTTTTATGTCATTCACTGTATATTTTCTTATTAGTAAAAAGAAAATATACAGTAAATGACTCACTGTATATTTTCTTTTTACTGTGAAACAAAATTGTATTTACTGGTAATTGAACAGTCCTATTGTTATCGTACGGCACTATGGCTCGTCAGTTTCATATTTCAATGTCTGCTTTGTTTTTAGTATAAATAATAATGAATCAGGAGGCTGCTGTTTGTCATGAGTGTTTTTAACCCCCGACGCAAAAACAGGTGTTATAAGATTGACGTGTGTATCTGTGTATCTGTTTGTCTGTATGTCTGCGAAATAATAGCTCCCAAACGGTTGGACCATTTTGATCCGTTTTTATTTTTTGTTTTGAAAGCTGACGTCAAACGGGGTTACTTTGACTACCAGGGGAACATTGACAGATTTTGGGGCTAAATTGACAATGGGTTAGAACAGGTCTGTTGGTGTCATTATAAGTTCCATTGATTGAGCTAGCAAAGAAGGATAATTCGAACTTATGTTCTATATGCAAATGCGACTATATTTCTATCGGTTTCCCAAGGAATGGATCCAATGTGTCACTTGCAAGAAATGGGTGTGCGGAATCTGTAATAGATCCTTTTTATTCAATTTTCATAAAATTTTCACTCAAAATGATGAATCATGCTTCTTATTTTTGTACAAAGCTTTCAATGTAAGCTTTTAAGCGATTACTTTGACTTGCAGTGCATTTCAATGCTATATCAAATTGGCCCCTCACTCTAGGTAACTTTGACACCTACAAAAATTTAAAAAAAAATAGAAGTATTCATTTTTTTCCCCCATTTGAGCATAGGACTAATTGTACTATAGAGATAATAAAATATAAAGTATCGCAGAAACGTGTCGTAGGAACAAAAAAAAACCCTCAAAACCCTGTCAAATTAACCCCGTTTGACGGTAATAATTTATGAAGTTCAGGCGTTTGAAAACCATCAGCCCATTTTCTAGTTCACTCAGGGATTTCTCTAACTTCCACATTTTCAATTATTGATGTTGTATAGGT
This sequence comes from Synanthedon myopaeformis, assembly GCA_944738685.1. NCBI lineage: Eukaryota > Metazoa > Arthropoda > Insecta > Lepidoptera > Sesiidae > Synanthedon > Synanthedon myopaeformis. The sequence goes on from OX122930.1 coordinate 813,819, forward strand.
ATTGTTACATCAGTGATATTTTCATGAAATCGTAATCTAGACCTGATGCTGCAGCATAAAATAATCCAACTCCTCACCAACTTACAGCAGATTTGGGCTCAATAGAAAGTCGGTGGTTAGTTTATAATTTTTAATTATAGCTTGTTATAAAATCAATTTGTACGTTTCATTTAAATAGTAATTACGTAGTTTTAGTACTTGGTAAAATAAATATAAGGTACGGGATAATATATCCAGCATCTAGCGATACAACACGATACATGGCGAGTTTTTCGCTTGTTCTTATCCATTAACGGGCCCGTAACACAAATTGGAGAGAACGCTTACTGTTGCTTGTAGTATGGTGCAAGTTATAACTAACCATACCTAATATAAATAGTTTTGACTATTAAACACGGTTAAGGTTTATGGAATTTCAACAATAGTAATTAAGCTTGTTTAGGCGTTATAATTTAACGTTGTTTAGGCCGCTAGTATAATTTATTATTAGCACTTTATTATCGAAGGCAAATATTTTCCAAAATATCGATACTTGTATACCTTGTGTCTATATAAAGATATATATTGTATCTTTGTATATATCATCTATACTTTATACAAAGTATAGATAGATATCTATACTTTGTATAAAGTATAGATGTGTATTTTTTAATTTTAAAAATGTAATTACTTCTTAATTACAAAAATGGTAAAATAGTTCCTGTTAAGCTGTTAGCTATTAAGCTAGATCTGAAACTGAACAAAATTTCTCAATAGAGGATAATAATATATGTAGTTACACTTAGCCGATTGATTTATTGAACAAACTGACGTTCGTGTTTTTTACCTATATATGGCATATCGGTTTTTTTTTAATTACTATCTCAAAAAAATATTTCACTAGACAATTTTTAATGGCCTATCTTTATCCATGAGAGTATAGACAGAGAGACCAGTATATAATCGCTATTTAGATTTTTATAACTTGGGCCATACACCAAAGCATTATAATAGGTCGGCTGTCATATCGTGCGCACGTCTGTGTGACGTAGAAGGGTGGTCCATTCGTGACTGAGCGTCGTACAATTACACAGAATTACCCTCATTTAACAAATTTCACTTTATTGTTACGGTTGTATTGTATTCGTGTAGATATTTTAGACAAATGCGCCTTTATCAATATTAAAAGTTGGCATGTATTATTTTTAATAGCTGCATTTTTGTCATCGACACACACTTTTAGAAGACAACCGACCGATATCTAATCTAATAGCGTCGAACAATTGCATTTGAACAATATAATTATTTTTTATGCTTTTTCAGTGGTTTAGTCCTAGAACATTAACCACAGCGCCATCTAACGTCGTAGAATTGTATTTCTTGGGTGACGCTGAGGTCATCTCTCGAATTCGGTGTTTTATATCCTCATACAAAATTGTTCCCAACGCGCCTAACGAAGTTTTCACTTCAAAAATGGTATCAAAACTGTTTATTTCATAAACATAACATCCATGCAGGCGAAGCCGCGAGATTATAACAAAAGCTGTATCGTCCGTTAGTTCAATAGCCACTTGAATTAATACAGATTAGTGTAGATTCGTAATGCTGGTTAACATTTTCGCTTGTCATAATACATTCCTTTGTTAATCACTGTACAATTAATTGCATATTTTACTCACGCAATATTTCACTGTGGAAATGCAAAAATGAACTCTACAAGCTCAAAGATAAGTGGCATAATTGCGTGGTTCGCGAAAGACTGTACTTCAATTAGATTGTGTTTAATTTGTTTGCTCTCATAGAGAAATGTGTTTAACAGTGTATACACTTGTAATATAAATTATTATATAATATTTTAATGCATACTATTCATACACAGATATCATATTGTAATGCATAGTATTAATACAATATAAAGCCGTTATATTATAAATATGAAAGTAGCTCTGTCTGTATGTTAACTTTTAACGCATTAGCTACTCAACTGATAGTCATGAAATTTTGCATACAAAAAAGGACAAAAAAGTATCTTTCATCCTATCATTTAATTTCAGTTCAGTCACCGAACTAATAATCGTACTACTGACACTAGAGCTCCATGTATTGAATATTATTATGAAAATAAAATAAATTTAAAATTTGAAAAAAAAAAAATTGTCGCAACCCTGGCAAAAATCGTCATTGTGTGTATTATGTGCGCGCTTGTGTGCGTAAGCCTACATAAGTATATCAGAGAGTGTAGTTACTATACGTTAGTTATAATTTACTGTTCCCTTGTTTCACAGCAACCGCAGAAGTCACGTCAATTGATTTATTGCCCGCAGAACTAAAACCTACTAATGACTGAACAGTTCTTTTTAGTAATGATCTGTTCATAAAACTTAAAAGGTTCAATTTCAAATATTGCCAAATGATAAAAATATGACACGTGTCTGAATGTTTAGACACAGCTAGTTAGTAATAAAGAAGCTTGAGTCAGAATTAATTAAATTTTACAAGCTATAAAATTAAATTTAGTTCGCTTCTAAAGTAACAAATTTATTAAGTTGATGCACTAAGTTATTTAAGTTTTCCAATAAACTAAAAATGATTAGCAAAATGCTAAGCGTAAAACTCGAAAATGGCTGGTGCGATGCGGCTATTTTTTTCAAAGAAAATTGTTATGAAGAGAAAAGTTGGAGAATTTTATAAAGTGGACATACAATAATTACAGACATTAGTTATAATTTAGTTCATCAGCAAAGTATGCTTAAACCAATTTCTTTGATGATTTTATAAATCTTCCTATTTTTTGAATGATCAAGGTGTTCCTGAGATCGTCATAGATTTGCAAAGGCGACCTATTCAATGGATCGTCTGAATGTCCGTCACACTTTTACATAAAAAAAATTACAACGTGCCTTTTTTTTCCATTAACACGTTTAAAATATAAAACAATAGAACTATACATATATTTTAAAATATATTTTAAAAATACATGGTTACTTTCATGTAAATAAAAATAACCATGTAAGAACATAAAGCCGTGAGTTACACGCTTAGAAATCGGTTAAGGGAAATATCAGCAAAGGGTGGGCAGCAGCGCCCTTTGCGGATAATTATGTTAAACTGCGCTCACTGACCCTCCTGCCAACTGTGGTAAGTATTTTTTGGCAAGCAAAAACCCGCCTTATGGATGGTCAGCGCTCGGAATTTTGGACGAGAAACTCCGAGACATCTTCTCGTCCAAAATTCCTCAAACCTTAATGACTCAATGTCACGGTTCCTCAATCCAAAATTTCACAGTTGAGTAGTTAAAAGGAGGCGAGCAAACCATTTATATGGTGAATCATTTAATGACACATCCTAATGAATTATAACTACTTATTTAGATGTACGGTACCTTTTGTGGTTCTATGGTTTAAATGTACCTAAGTGAGTAGGTATATTAATCTACGCGCGTCCGGCTTAAATGTGTATTCATATTTCAAAGTGGCATCATTAAAATATCATAGTCCGCCCTCAATATGACCAGTGGATAGGTTGGGATCGATATTCCTCATACATATTCAGTGCGCGGACACAATTAGTCCAACCCATAGTTTTGGCCCGCCCAATTATATTCTAGTGAACCGAGGGTTTTTGCGGAGCATTTGAATGTGCGGATTTTATGGCGGAAAATTTCTATTGTTAGACGCGATTTATTGTTTGCTGTTAGTTCACAATTCAAACATTTATCACACCAGTGACTTGCAATTTGTTTTAGGACTTTTTTCACATCTATTAAACGTTTACTGTTAAAAAAAATAGTCCATTAAGTTGGGTATATCAGTACTTTTTTCAAACAAAATACGTTGGCTTATATAAAAAATAAATATGTTTCGTATTACACTTTTTGTAACAACGTTTTCGTGTTATTCTTAATATTCTTGTGCATTTATTGAAGAGTTATTATCTCTTTCAAGGCATCAGGGAACTAGTAAACGATAAGAGCTCTTTTTATTTTACCTCCAAGAACTTATGATAGAGAGAGAACGATAAAGTTACAATCATAAAGTTAATCGCATCGCTGAAATATGTCCGATTTTTTTTTATGACTATCCTCCACATATAAACAAACAGACCATACTATCTCTTTAATATATCTTTAATATTAGTATAGTTTGTATACAAACACCCATTTTAGTTGGCAGTACGTTCCTTTTGTTTGTAAATTATATTAAAGAATTATTTTTTTATTTTATTTTCTGAACTTAGCATAATAAGAAAACGAAATTCACTTTAACAAATGATAGACGCTTCTACACCGACATCATTTATCATAGATTCAGTTGTAAGATCTTTTTATTCAAGAACGTAGCCCCCGCGAAGCCAAACTTTCGCTTTGATCTCTATAAACGATTTAGAGATTACAAAGTAGGTTGTATGTAAATCGTGTGAGGATTTTCTCTACACAATAAATTGGGAGCGGCTCTGAGCCCAGTCAATTCACAGTATAACGAAGAGGCAGTCATTGAGAAGCCTGTCTGACTGAAGTAGGTATACCCTATCTTTGACAGAAAACCTAAGATGTGTGCTTATGGGTAAAATAACAAATAGCATCACTTGTTAGCCATAAAAATAATCGCAAGCAGCACCAGATGTATACTACTGCACTGCCGACCTTGTGAGGAAGTTGTTTGAGAAATTTTATCCTGAATAATAATCCTATCGATTAGTATAATAAAATAGCGAGTGTTTGTTTTTTTTTATACATAATAAAATGTCTCCTTTATGTAAAATGAGCCAACTTAAGGATTTAACTTAAGGATTAACTAAACTTAAGATTATTTTCCCTCCAGGGCCCGAAATATTTTTACACACTGTGTATGTACTATCCAGATATCAGTCAGGCACGTAAAATTTATTTTTTTTAAATGTAAATTCAATAAAGTTTCTCTACTGTAGCCGTTACTGTTACCTGAGCCAGGTTGAGCCCAGTACGGTCCAGTAAATGAAATAACATAGGTAGGAAAAAAAGTACTTACATTTTCAACAAAAACAGAACGTTCCCATGTTCTTAATGCTTATTTCAAGAAATTAATAGAACAGTTAATTTAATTTTAACATACGAGTAATTTATAATAACAACTTTAGTAATAAATAAACTTTATTTTTGTTTAATATTAAATTTTATTGATTTCAATTTCATACTTTAAACAATTATGCAATTTTAAGAATAAAATCTAACATTGTCTATTATTGAAATGAAATGTTTCAATTTTATACGCAATAATTTAAGCAGTAACAAATTTACAGTGCCTATAATTAATTTATTTGGACGAAAAAAATGTGAAGTCATATAATAAAAGTAATAAAGTAACTTTTTCGTATTTGTTTAATTGTGATTATTGAGATATTTAAAGAATCTACAAAAATATTATATTAAAATGTAAAAATTTTATAATTAATTTCGTTAAAAATTTAAAACAAAAATTATTTTTTAATACAAAAATTTTAAAAAAATTTTGCAAGTGAGTACGGCAAAAGTAGATTTTGCAAAATTGGCTTTTCTCAGTAAGGAAATTATCGCTAAGAAAGACACTACAAAACCCTATCAATTTTAATTGAAAGCAGTAATTATTGTTTCATAGCGCCTTTGAAAGCGAGTTTCAATTTGGGTCGCGTTTAGACTAGAAATTAATATTACCCAGCGATGTATTAATGTTTATAACAATTGAGCTTTCTTTGATCAAGAAAATTAATCTTTCACAGTCTTCAACAAAGGTTCACCGTTGGAAGAACTTATTGGATGAAACTAAAATTAAGTCGAGGAGCTTTCATTTTAGTCTATGTTTCCAGTTATGGTGAAGTTGCTACACTACTTTATGACCTTGGGGAGCTCATGCAGTTTCAATATGCTATGGAAATAGTTGAACCAGAATTCGTCAAAGTACCAAGTTTGATAGTTGAACTTTAAGAGAACCAACCTAACCAACCGTGAACGAGCCTTTTGGATGAATGGTTAGCGGTCAACTTTGGAAATGAACTTTTCAAAGTTGGCTCTAGGCAGAACACACTAAATTTCGCAGTCATTTTGGCAGGCGTTTGGCGGCAGTAACCAATACCTTACAGAATAACGCCGTGAAATAACAGCACGTGTGCTGTTGTGTTTCAGTGAATGATTGAAGGGATGCCAGAGCCCATTTTTTTTCCTTATCCTCACCCTAAATCCTATTATGGTCTGCAGCGCACTTGCAGCACCTATGGTGTTGCTTGTGTTATATGCGACGGTAGCCAGTAGACACCTACCATAAAGTGGACCGTCAGCCTGTCTGTTGAGCTTAACATTAAAAAAAGTATAGACTGATAAATTAAAGTAATGACTAAACTTAGAACTATCTGGCGGAATTTTCTTGACAGTTGAAAATTTTAACGTAGCATTTCCTGAGCTTCGTATAGTACGTGAACGTTGTAAATGTGTTGCGTAATAATTGGTAAAACTATTTACGTTTATAATTAAGACGTAACATTATCCAATTAATATTGTATTTCGTATAGTTTCTCATTAATTTGAACGAGTTAACCTCCGAGGCGGAAAATTACACGAGACGCTTAGAGATGCAGCTGTTTACGCAGAACGCTTCGAAAACTTGACCCAGTTTTCTAACAAAGCAAATATCTTATTACCTTACCTTACTCGTAATATATTAATTGATTACATGAGGCGTCATTTAATTTTGTAAAGTTAGAGATTGTAATTAATTTAATTGTGTTATTACATTAATCTAGAATTATATAAGTTGTCATATTAAAAATATAGTTTTTTATAATTTTAAGAAAAGTATGAGTTCATCTGAAGCCTGTTTCCACCAAAAGTTATGAGAGTTTTCTTACAAAATAATTTAAAAAAAAAAAACCAATTTCTAGACGTCTTTTACTTGTCACATAGTAGTAGTATTGTTCTGAATGAAGTCCGTTATAATATGATCTTAAAACAAGTCCTAGTCATTTGTGAATAGTCCCGTTCATTTACTGATACCATTGAAACTTACTCGTTCGTCGATATCTTTGTTCCAGATGTGATTGTGACTTTATAAGTCTCATAGACATTCCTAAATAATACTCATAAACTGCAACATACAGTTTATGAGTATTATTTAGATCTCTGATAAGCATATCTTAGCTTTCAGCTCTATTATCAGCGATTAACATAGGCTATATTTTATAAAATATAATTTTTATGATTCTTTAGGCCTATTTGTATATAATCCATAATATATATTTTTAAAATTTATGGCTGTATGTAATGTAAATCTAAATAAATAAAATAAATAAAATTACCCGGACGAAGTCGCGTGCAACAGCTAGTATTATCCGTACTAATAATATTATAAATGCAAAAGTATGTTTGGATGTATGGATGTTTGTGACTCTTTCACGCAAAAACTACTGAACCGATCACTATGAAATTTTGCATACACGTTGTCTGTGATACCAGAAAGGAAATAGGGTACCTTTCGTCCAGAAAAAAAGACTATTCCCGTAGGATCAGTAAAAAATAAAAAACTAACGCCAGGCCAAAGTGTTATAGCAACACGAGGTCAAGCGTTATATTGCTTTTTTTTTAATAATCAACGCGGACTTAGTCGCTAGCACCAGCTAGTAAGATATAAATGTAAAATATTTTTTTTTTAGATGAGGATGGATATTAAATACACTGCTCATTTTAATAAAATTAGCACAATTATTGTAGTTTGCGCAATGCATGTCAATTATTGAAGACATTTTTTCAGGCATGAAAGACATTTTTTTTTTATAAAAGATGGGTTTGCCCTTGACCAACAACCAACTGTGTAGCAAGGATGAAGCCTAAGATGGAGCGAGTTCACCAGAAGATGCCTTTTTACTGGAACTTTGAAAAGATTTGGGTTATATGAGCTCGGAAATACATAAAATGAATATGATCATTCTAATAAGTTGTAAGTCTGTGGTAACGTCCGATACTATTGTTCCCAGTACTTGCAAGTTGTGCATTCAATTTGCATTCAACAATGTTAAAGCAACACTCATTTTTACTGCTGCAGCGAGACGTTTCAATGAGAAATGAAAGACCCATATCGATTCATTTCAAACGAACGTTCAAATGATTTGTTTGTAACGTTCTTCAACAAACAAATCCATCACTTTACATAAACTGTGTCAGCTCTTAACACTGTCATTATTATCATAATAATTCAAAACAACTATTTTATTTTATTTCCTCATCCTCAGTGAAACATTTGTAGATCTTGTTAGCTCAAAGTTTTTTTGAGCACATTTGTCGTAGAGCACAAAAATACCTGGTTATTTTAAAATTATAAATAAAATTGAAGTTTCTGTTTTTAATGTAAAAAATTATTGATTTTTATTAAATGTTTTGTATCCATTCAAATCTTCATATTATAAATAAATAAATAAATATCTTCACACATTCCACACAGCACCATCTAGTTCCAAAGTAAGCAACTAATGCTTGTATTATGGATACCAGACAGTTGATATACTATATAGATTACTTTTTTTGTAAATACATACATATTATAAATACAAAACATACATGACTCAGGTACAAAGGTAAACATAAACATTTGCCCCTAGTGGGATTCGAACCCGCGACCGTTTGGTTAACAGCTAGGGTTACTAGCCATTAGACCAAACGTGTCGTCAATTATGTCATAGAAATTTCATGATTTGATGAGTAATCATGTAATTATGTAGTATGGAATTGGTAAGCTGCTCAAGTTGGAAAGTGAGCTCTTAATATAGAGTTTTCATTAATAAATCATTAATTGAACTAAAACAGAGAACTATTGTTTAGATTGGAACAGTTCCTTTAGCGCCAAATTCGTATCAATTGAAGCGTTCAGTGTTCCGGACATTTCTAGAACTTGAAATCAAGTTGTGACTTTTGGGGCAAAGTTGGTTTATTTATAGCTAACATTTTGATCGTATCAATGATAATCGCTTGTGATATCATTGTGAAATTAATTTAAGTTTTAATTTAAAATAGAAATGCAGAAGACATATCCTTTACTAGCTGGTGCCTGCGACTTCGTCTGCGTTGAACGATGGAAGGTACCCTATGTCCTTTCTGGTGTTCCAGACAACGAGTATGCAAAATTTCATTGTGATCGGTTCAGTAGTTTTTGCGTGAAAGAGTTACAAACATCCATACATCCAAACATACTTTCGCATTTATAATATTAGTACGGAAGTATTGATTAGTACGGATAGTACGAATTAGCAAATAGGTCATCTGGAACTTGCTTTTTTAGTATTCTCTAGTTACATAATTTTATACTTATATATGTATATTAAATATGCATAGATGATGTATGAGAATGAACTAGCAAAATCAAGAAATAACATTAAAATATTGTCAAATAAGATGAGAAACTATTTCCTAGGCTTGAACCGTTTTTTTTTTTTTGTGTGAAAGCTGACATGATCGAGCTTTTTTTTTTATGAAGCTGTTCAGGCGTTTGAAAATCATCAACCCATTTCATAATTAACGAAGGGTTTTCACTAACTTCCATTTGTTCGATTGATGTGTTACTTCAGTGGTATTTCCATGACATGGTAACCTTGACCTGATGCTGCAGCATCAAGTAGTCTGCGGGACCTCCAACTCCTTATCAACTTACAGCAGATATAGCGTTTTAGGGGTCAATGGAAATTCAGTACTTAGTTTATATAATAGCTTATTAATTGTTTTATATAAATTACTTCATTTTATAAAACGACCCTCCAGATTCGAACCATGGAAGTGAAATTCCTTTTAAACGGTGTTAATTTATATTTAATTTAAATAAACGCTTTAGTAACAGCTAATAAAATGCATTTGGAGCGGATAATTCGTCGCTGCCTCCGGCGTCGAGCTTCGTGAACAGGATATTACGTGACGTGGCAATTCCTTAATAACTCCTGGATTAATCCCATTCTACTATATAAGATTCAAAAGAAGGGTAACACAAAACAATTATTCTGTATCTGTATCAGACTGTATTATATATTATGTATTACTTTAAATCCCACAGATTTTTAGAAAATAAACTTCTGCTCAGTCTGAGACGTGAGCGATGTAAATTAATTTGAAAACATTTCATCGATAAAATTTATTATAAAATTTATACTTATTTAATCATTTGATATATTTGTATGAAATAGTAAGAAAAATTCTAAATTGCTATGACATCAAGAGATAGGCAGTGGATTGAGTGTGATTGGACTCATGTCCAATAGTGGACACTTTAAATGTGCTGATGTAAATGAATATTTTAAATTCTTTATAAACTAGCAGATTAGCCAAAGTAAATACTAGATGATTTCTCAAAAGATCTTACTAGAGCACCTGTTTCTCACAGTAGTCGCTAAAGTGCCTTCAGTTTGCGACGCAAAGTAAAATCTTTCTGAACACCATAAACCACTATTCTCATTAGATCGGTAACTTCATTAATATTTTTCTTTATGCATTTTTTATTTCGATTTACCTACTTTATAGTTGATTCATATTATTAACTTTTCCCTAAGACTGTTTCCAATGTTTTTTGAATATATTTCTTTTTATTATGTGAAGATCGTCAGACAGATGGCGGTCCACTTGATGGTAGGTGGCTACCGTCACTTAAGGATAAGACATTTGGAAGGTATGGAGGAGTGGACTCTGATATAAGGGATTCGGAGGTGAGTGAGTAAGGCACACACCAAAATACAACTTTTTTAAACCGAAACATACAGTATGCTGTTGTGTGTGTTCTTAGATTGCGTTTTTTTTTTATCAATATTTATATACTAATTCGAAAAGAGATATTCAAAATGTCTTAAAATTAATTAAATTATCAAAATACATCAAAATCAAAAATTTTTTTTTTACAAGGACAATTTTTTCCGGTTTAGTTCAACTACCGTCCGAATGCGCTAGAACCCTAAAATAAAGTAGACGATGCAAGTGTCACTTGTTAAGATAAGGAGGCTTTAAACTGTGGGCTTCCATTGATAATGTCTTTTGAGATAACTTGCTTTTAGCATTCAAAGTCATTTCACAGAACGATGATCTTATTGCTAACAAAACGAACGGTTTCCAATTACAAATATCTTTAATTAAAATTTCAGATCAGATATTTGAACTTTGATTACTTAATGTAATGAAGTAGAACAATTAGTCGTAACTTTTTTTTTAACAAAAATTAAAAGCCATTCACGGTTAACTTAATAGTTAAATGATAACATGAAATATATATGGTATAGTATGGGTATAAGGGCTCTGGCATTATTTACTCATGCATCGAATACTGCAACACATGTGATGCTATTTCAGGAGGATATTTTGTGAGTAGAGTAACCATCAGTCCAATATTTTGTTGACTTTCGGACATACGTCTAAATTTTGTCCGGATCATGATCTAATATTTCTTATTACGTATTTCTAAGAGATATGTTAAATAGATGTATGAATTGTTTTTTTTTTTAATTATTGTATATAATATTTATTTAATTAAAGCAAACATAACAGCATAATATACAATGTTAGACAAATGAAAGTTTAAAACAATCACAAAAGCAAAGGTTACTAGGAGAAAAATAAGATTTTTAAAAGATTTTTCTAAAGTTTCATAGATCTTAGTTTCTTAGAAAAAAATTTAAATTAATGTGTATGTGAAAAACTTTCGCAGACACCTATTATGCCTTTATCTAATTTTATTAAAATTCAAAATATTCTTACATATGTATATACGTATATTTTCAAATATTCAGATTTTTGGTAACCCTACTGTCAGTCAGTATACTCGTATACTGCAAAAATAAATTACTCTGCTACGATATACAAGAATTTTTCAAACATGGCTTAATATTTTCGACAGATATTTTACACTATAGTGTTATTAATAATTAAGTGAGTATCTACTAAACTTGTAATAAGAAGAATTAACTTAACAATATTTCAAATATCAGCTTACTATTAGAAACTCACACATTCTAACTAAACGTACGTACAATTGTAGTTACAATGTCTCCTCCATCAATCCACTATAAGAGCACCTATGCAGATTTTACAATCAATTAAAACTTTGTATAAAGCTTTGAACTGAAACTCCTTATCGATAAGCTTCATAATAGCTTGGCAACGTGTAAACTTTGAAATTACTGAACGCCACGTTTAGATGATCACAACTTTGTATTTAGGCAGTTTTAAATTTGCACCTGAAAGGGGAAGTTTGTGTTTGAAATGCTGCTTAGCATTTTAGCGAAATCTCTTTAAAGTTGTGATTGCATCCTGGACGTGACGTGCCATACTAAATATTAAGTGTTTTGAAAAGTTTTCATAGCTACAATCCTAACTAATATTATACATACGAAAGTGAGAGTGTTTGTTTGTTACGCTTTCACGCCTTAACTACTTAGCCAATAAGCAAAATGCCAAATTACATATTATAATTTTGGCTAAATGGTATTAGACGCTCGTTAATTGTTTTAAAATAAATAAATAATTGCCTCGTAGAACAGGTAAGGTAACTCTAAGGTAGGGTAAATCCCAATATTTAATTTACAAAAAAATAAAAACGTAAGTTACAGCTAAATACGGATTTCACATGTGTAAAAAAATTTTTTTTTTTTTTTAATATCTTCACACATTCCACACAGCACCATCTAGTTCCACATTAAGCAACTAATGCTTGTATTATGGATACCAGACAGTTGATATACTACATAGATTACTTTTTTTTCGTAAATACATACATATTATAAATATAAAACATCCATAACTCAGGTGCAAAGGCAAAATGTTAACACATAAACATTTGCCCCCTAGCGGGATTCGAACCCGCGACCGTTTGGTTAACAGCTAGGGTTACTAGCCACTAGACCAAACGTGTGACCAAACATCAAAAAAAATATATAAAATAAATATTTCAATATTTGAAGAAAACGCTAGAAGGCAGCATTATTTAAAATACTGCATCGTAACTGAAGTGCGAATGATGAAATCTGAATAGAAAACGGCTTCGCAATATGACGACGATGCTCATCGACTCATAGTGGCGCAATTTCCTTTCTTTCCAGATGTCGCGGACTGCATGAAATCACTTATTTTATGGACTCTATGCGACATGTGGAACGTATCATTTAAATTATTATACGTAAAAGTTTAGTATGCAGCGAAATGTCAGTTATGTTTGCTATTTGATGATAATTGCAAATTCATCTGAACTATTATCCAAATTATATTTAAATGTCCCTCATACTAATTTGAGAAATCGCTCTTAGCTACATGTAGGCTCTTAGTAAGACAAATTATAGGAGGAAATACATTCATGTCTCGCTCATGTAGAACTTTTTAATGAAATTTTACTAGAGGATAAAGATGTCGACCTGTTCCACAGTTCCATAGTTAAAACTAAAAATATTATAGCCGATAAATACTTCGATGGCCTACCATAACTTAAGTATAAATTGTAATCACACAGGAATTGTTATAGTTATTATTAGACTAGTTTGTAATCCTTAAACTATCAGTGGAAATTTTTTATTAGGTGTAAGCTATCTATTCAAACTGTTATCATGTAATAATACCTGTAAGTTTCCCTAAAATTAAAATTTAAAAAAAATCCTCTATTTTTTGTATGAGGCCAGCTGACGGTATAGTTAATGGTAGATGGCTACCGTCGCTTAAGGAGACAGGGCCATAGTTGTGGTAGGATGGTAACACCTTATCAGGCCTTATGTTCCTACGAGTTTAGTAATCATTCTTACAACAGCCTTTCTTTAGACCTTTAAATCAGATCAGATCTTTCTTGAATCAGACCTTTTGGGTGGCCCCAATCCCACCCAAAAAATAAGGAATTCCATAGTAAGCAAAATACAAAATATTTTTTTCTTAAATAACTACAAACCTTTATATAATATATTTTAAAAAATAACATTAAATTTATTATTTTAAGTAATCGTACTCTCGGATTATTTCAATACCTACACTACTGAATTAAGTTTAACTAAACTAAACTAAAGTTCATGTGGATTTCTTAATATAGCAAATTCAATTTAGTGGCAAAAGAAACCGGCCCACACACCAAGTAAATAAAATAAAAAAACATATTTTATATTTGATTTTGAGAAGTTGCCTTTGAAATGCTAATGGTCGTTTTGCCTTTATTGTCACGTAAAAATGTTGACAGGACTGGAACAAATACAAAATGAGTAAAATTGTACAAAATATTTGCACACAGTATATGTGTACACCAGTTGGGTACAGTCTGTGCAACATGATTTCCTCGTGGCTTAAATTATAAGCGACAGCGATAAACCTTGATTAGATTTATGGCGATAATCAAGTTAATAGTAAATTAGCTTATTTAGATACTAAGCTAAATTTCTACATTCGAAATCCATTCTTCCGCACTTATCTTCTTCTTCTTCATCTTCTTTCAGTGCCTCTCTATTATTAAAGACTGACAGTCAAACTCTTAACTTATCTTTGTCTATTGCCTGTGAGACGAATAAAATCGTTCAACGTTTTTGATAACGGTCCATTCTCCGATGTTTCTGTTCAATGACATTTTCCTTTAAACTGACCTCCTGAAAGAGGAGCTTCACTTATACTTTATACAGTTATTAATATGAAAGTGAGAACTGTATGTAATCCGTACTAATATTATAAATGCGATAGTATGTTTGGATGTACTAGCTTTCTCTTCACGCAAAAGCTTCAGTAGTTTTTGCGTGAAAGAGTTACAAACATCCATACATCCAAACATACTTTCACATTTATATTAGTACGGATGAATGTATTGATGTTTATAACTCTTTCACGCAAAAACTAATGAACCGATCACCATGAAATTTTGCATACACGTTGTCTGGTACACCAGAAAGGACATAGGGTACCTTTCATCGTTCAACGCGGACGAGTCGCGGGCACCAGCTAGTATATATTAAGTGAAAACGCTAGTCGAGACGCTCGTCGCTTATGTTTGGGCTCCCCGTGAAGCATCAGGCGCCGCTGCCGCGTCGGGCGCTTCATTTGCCGCCCAGATGCGTCCACACGTGCTGCCCATTGTACAGACGTACCAGGAATCTAATTGTCGCCGTATTGTACGTAAACTAGTGGCCCGAGCTGCTCCTAACACGTTTAGGGTTGGATTCTTGGTTCGTTTCACCGATTTAAATGTTTCTATTTTATACATTTAAGCTTTATCTATCTACACTATCTACTATTTAGTACCTACATTCAGGTATATACTAGAGAAGCTATCGTGAGTTTGTAAGTTTTGCTTTATTTTAATAACTAGCTGGTGTCCGCTACTTCGTCCGCGTTGAACGATGAAAGGTACCCTATGTCCTTTCCGGTGTCACAGACAACGTGTATGTAAAATTTCATGATGATCGGTTCAGTAGTTTTTGCATGAAAGAGTTACAATCATCCATACATCCAAACATACTTTCGCATTTATAATATTAGTTTTAATAATAGTTTTAAAATAAATTGCTGCAGCGCTAGAACAAAAATTATATCAATTTTCGTATAAAAAAGTCATAAAAAAATGTAAATTTTCGTATATTTTCAACATATTAATGACATGTGATTTTAGAAAATAGTAAAGTTTTTAGGGTGTGTTTTTTTCCACTAGTGAAAAAAACACTGAGGAACTGAAGAGAAACTCGTCGGTATTCGTTCGTATGTTTTTTAAATTTTTTTATTAATTATTTTAAGGATCCATATTGTCAGAACAATAGATTCACTCAGAGTCGTCTCGTATTGATCGCGTTCGGTAGCATCACAACTTTAACTCCAATTCATATGACAGGACAGAAAAGGTACTGAAGAACTGAAGAAAAACAGGGGTTCTAAACATTTTGTTTTATTATCACTCTCATTAAATTATTATTGTACTGATGATATTTTTGTTATTTTTTTATAAGAAACCTGTCATTTTGAGATTATAAACTTGAAAGGTTAGTTTCTAATAGTTGCAAACTTTGGCCTGGTGACAAAATATTTTTTAAGCATAAATTATAATATTTCAAAAAAAAAAGTCAAAAAGAGGATTACAAAGATATGCACTTACAATTCGAATGCATTTTTTTAATATTTATTTTGTTTGACCGTACTAAGGCTCGAGTTCACAAACAGACGGTTATTTTTAAACAGCTGTTTAAAATTTAAACAGCCGTTTAATAATATTTTGTTGTTCACAATCGCTAAAATGCGGGTTAAACGCCCTAAACATCTGATTAACTTAATTATTAATTAAGTTAATCAGATGCTTAAAAATAACCGTCTGTTGGTGAACTCGAGCCTAAATCTCTGGAATTTCAAATTTATAGCCCGATTATTGAGGAAGCTTATAGACTAGAGAACATATAAAAACCGAAGAGAGCCAAGTTTAGTTAAACGCCGGGCGAACTCGCGAGGCATAGTTAGTATTTCATGAAATTTCAATATTATTTGAAAAAAAATTAATTAAGACCTTTGTCTAATAATTCCTCTCTTAAGTATATTAAGCTTTTCGTAGAGCATTCACCAAAACAGTTTTTACCATCATTTTGTGTGACATTATAAAAATTAAAACGTAACACCATAATTACTTTGGTGACGGACACCAAAATTAATGTGTCCTGTCATTTAATTCATTACTGTAAACTGTTTCTATTAAATTGTGACGAAATGTGTCGGCCTAATGTGACAAATTGGAGCGAAACAGTTTTTGATGGTGTTTTGATATGATATCATTAGGTATGTTTGTTACACGTGGCGACTATTTCTTAGAATAATTATGTCTTATGGCATTCTGTTGGTACTGGTACTTAGATGTAACTTAGGGCCTCTTTCACAAACTACAAGTAAAGTGTTGATTAGTTACTTTTAGAAATAATTTTATGTTTTATTAAATTATGCACTCGGTTTACTGTAAAGGATTCGATAGGCGATTTTTTTTTAATTATTTTCTTTTTAATGTTTGAGACTTTTACCGTACAAACAAAGGTATATCAGTTCCATCATTCTCGGTTAACGGTGACTTTAAATGACTTTTATTTTTAAAATATTGTTCTGACCTACATATTCTATGATGGTTGTACCATAAATGAATAATTTAAAAAAATCTAGGAGTTTTCATAGCATGTTTTCGAACTAGACGTAAACATAATTATAACATGATTGCAAGAAAATTAAATGTGAATAAAAATAATTATTATTTTAATTTAAATTCTATCGTTTTGTAATTGAAAATAAAGTGTAGGTGTATCTATATAATGCAAACGTTTTTCTCATTCCATTAGAATTTGCATCAATCTTTAACGATATAAATTCTAAAAATAATGATAAGAAATAAAGCCCTTAATGGACACACCGAGTCACTAAGAAAATCTAAGCGCACGAAAATAAACAAACATCTTAAAGCGTCGTCGAAGAGCTTCTTTAATGGGCAACTTTAAATTTGTACAAAATTCTAATGCGCCAGTAACATTTCGTACAAAAGGTTAGGAGTTTTCGCGACACGCTTTCATACGTAAATTTGAACATGCACCTACATGGAGCATTGTGCTTGTACATGCAAGCTTCCGCTGCACTTAAACCAAGTAGATTTGCACGACACTTTACAAATATGGCGGCGCGCTGAAAAGTTGAGATAAATTCACGTAACTCAGAAAGGATTCGACGCGAACGTTATACTTGACACATTAAACGTCATTTGTACAAAATACTTTAACGATTGGTTAAACTTTAACTAGTGGTCCGAGCTGCTCCTAACACGTTTAGGGTTGGATTCTTGGTTCGTTTAAATGTTTCTATTTTATACATTTAAGCTTTATACACTATCCACTATTTAGTAACTTCATTCAGGTATATACTAGAGAAGCTATCGTGAGTTATTTTAATAACTAGCTGGTGCTCACGACTTCGTCCACGTTGAAAATTTAAAAAAAAGCAACGTAACACTTGACCTCGTGTTGTTATAACACTTTGGTCAGGCGTTAGTTTTTTATTTTTTATTTATCCCTCGGGAATAGTCCTTTTTTCTGGATGAGAGGTACCCTATGTCCTTTCTAGTGACCCAGACAACGTGTATACAAAATTTCATGGTGATCGGTTCAGTAGTTTTTGCGTGTGAAAGAGTTACAAACATCCATACATCCAAACATACTTTCGCATTTATAATATTAGTAAATATAGATTTAATTTAATTTATTTACAAACAAACGGTTACATTGATTACGCACCTAGTTGAAGGCGATTACATTTAATAAAAATAACAACTGTTGCCTAAACTTACAGCAGTAAAAAGACATTAAGGAATTACTGACAAGACATTAACGAGTTAGAGATAATATCCACTATAATGGTAAACTTCTCTACAGAAAGAGTTCTGGAAATATTTGGCCAGTTAAAATGCAAAACGTTTGCTAAAACGGAACCCTCGACTCTCGGAAGCATTAAAAGTTAGTGTTTCGTGAAAAAATATAAAACAGTGTTATGGTAGAATCGCCCATTATAATAGGAAAGTACGCGGTATGCATAAAACATTGGAGCTCCTTTGGCGCGTCGCGCCCTAGCTATGATCTAATAACGTTGTGCGTAGTTGTCCGTTTTCATTGCTTCATACGACACGACATCATTTTACTATAATAAGATGCTTAAACAAAAAGATATTTCCAACTGCATAAATAGGCGAGCAAGTCATGTTGTCTTACCAAAGGTACGGACAACATGTGGTTAAAGAATGGTTACTTTTGAACGAATTACATATAAGAGAATATAGATCCAAGTTGTTGAAACATTTTATGTTAAATGTTTTTTACGTATTTTTGTTAAAAATCAGGAACAAATATTGTTTAATTTTGGTGACATTTGTCTGCCTGTTTGATGTTTCGTTTATTAATTAAGTTTTTTATTATATTTCTCATGTAAGTAGCTTTAAGCTTTAATGGGAATAAAGAAAATATAAACCTAAAGATGAAATGAATCTTTATTGTCAAATATTTCACATTTCCTTTCAGTAGTCTATTTCAGACTTAATATAATATTCTGGTAAATGATTGAATATTTTGGTTTTTAACCCCCGATATGTATATAGACATACATATCATGCAACTACATGCAAGTGCGCTGCCAAACATAGGATTAGGGTTAAAGATTAGGAAGTGATAGGAAATGGTTTCTTTCTTACTACAAATGAGAAAGATTTTTTTTTTATTTTTGATCCTAAATCGCCTTTTTTAATGTGTCCTTCGGAAGCAATGAACACGTTTTTGTTTCCTGCAAAAAGTTTTAAAAAAAGTATGTCATTGTGTGGAATTTTTGTTGGTAAAGTTATAAAGTGGTATAGTCTTTTGATTTATTGGTCTTTTGATTGTCTACTTGATGGAAGGTTGCTACAGTGGTCCATTAAATAGAATAAAGGAGAAGAAGGAGGGAATAAAGGCCCTGGCGTTCTTTACTAACTTACTGATGGTTACTGCAGTCAAACCGATTGCTCCATTTCTGCCACTACTAAATTTTATGCAAATTGTAATTTTTGATACTCATATAGCAATCGTTAACGATCTATAGAAACAATAAAGCAAATATCAAGTATGTTTATTAGCTCGCACACACACACATTAACATCACGACCAGTTAACGATCAGTCATTTTAAATATGAAGTATCTTAGCGTATTATAACTGAAAAGATAATTTGATTTCCATATTTCAAAAGATGATTTTCGATCAAAGATATTTCTTCTATTTCCATTATGCATTGTTGGCATTAAGTAACTTAATAACCTAAATTGAGCTTAACTTTTATTGTAAGCTGTTCTATAAATTTATTAACATATAAGTTAAATTTTTAAGATTACGAGTAATAATAAAGTTTTTACAATTATATATAATATCTTCATTAGAAAAATATCAAATGCTTCTTTAACATTAACATTTATCTAATGTGTACAGAATAGTTAAATACATGTTGAACCTGCAAAGTAAGCTTGATATTTCTTTACTCTTATCACTTTCTATAAATTAGGTAATAGCGCATAGCTTAAGACAACTTCACCTAATTGCCTACAACCTTCAGTTTCCCTTATGAACAAAATAACAGATTTTCTTTCTATAAATTAGGTAATAGAGCATAGCCTTCGAAAACTTCACCTAATTGCCTACAACCTTCAGTTTCCCTCTTCGTATTATGAACAAAATAACAGACTTACATAGCAGTTCTAACAGATAATTATATAGTATTAGACTGTTCTATGGATATAACTGAGTTCATAACCAGTTCCAGATGCATTATAACCACAGTATCTCGTGTGACAATGGACACATACATACCTACACTAACTCAATTCCTCGCTCGCCTCCTTTGACGTAGCGCCGTCTTTTAGTTACGACCTTTTAGTTGGCGCTCGTACACTAATGCGTTTCTACAGTTATACGCTTCAAATTTACAAATAAATTTCTTCTTATTTAACGACATAATCGTAATCATTGTCCATGTCCATATAGTTATGGTTTTATGATTAAATTCGCCTATTGACACATGCAACACTGACCCTCGACATGTCTCTTTTGTCATTAAATAAGTATGTCTACTATCTTAACATAGCTTATTGTAAATTCGTCACAAAATAATATAAAAATAAATTTTTAAATATATAAAAAGTAGATAGATATAACAATATAAGATATGCTAGAGAAACTTTAACGATTCGGTCATTGACATTAAACTTTGTTTACTTCATAGAATAATGCTACCAAATAATATATTTGTTCGTTACTCGTACAACTATTACACGTTATAATATATGAGTTTAAAAAAACAGCGACACCAAACTAAACAAATCCATGGACCGAGTTGAACCAAAATCAGTGATACTAATTTAATATAGTGTTTAAATATATAGTAGTTATTCTGTTTAAAATAAATCGGATTACCTTAAAAAGAATCAATACAAAAACCAAAATATAGTCGTTACATACAAGGTGTTACAACACAAGATGTATGTGCTACAATTTGAGCTGTCCAATAGACTATTACAACTCAATGAAAGTACTACAAGGACATGTCAATAATAAGTTACCAACAACTGACTCTCATTAATCGAACCCTTAAATATTCTCGTAAACTAATCCAATAGCCTCAATGTATTTGGCAACAGACCGAACCGCTTGTGCGAAATATACTTTCTCTTTGATGTGTAGTAATTAAATTTTAGTAACGCGAGTGAAGATTAATGTTTCATTAACCCTTAATTATAGACTTAAAAGGTTTCAATTCGCCAACTGTCTATGAAGAGGGTGATATGAAATTTTCAGTACCCGATACGACCGACGAACCCCAGCTCAGCCGGATTAAATAATCTGAAATAAGTATTGTCTTCATCACTTAGCCACAGGAGGCTCACTGCTAGACTGCCTCCTGTCGTAAGGTCCCCCAAGATATCCGGCGTACCTCTACTTTCGGGTACGCCGGGTACGCGTACGCCTCCCCGCGTTGTATAGCCGTGGCGGGGCACCGAAGTCGTGTCATAACGTCCCCGCGCCAATCAACGGCCGCGCTAGAAAGTTTTTAGGTTTTAATATATAATATAATATATAATAATAATTTATTTTCAAACAATACAATGGCCACAAGTTATCGTTGACCTCCACACTAAGCTATGCTTGTATCGTGGGAGTCTACTGCAAATACATAACCATATACATATTAATTAATCTACATATATCTGATATACCATAATCTATAATAAATACAAATCAACATATTTAATATAATAAAAGGATAGAAAATTGCACACTACAGTTACGCTGGCACAGCCTCAAAAACATACACAGTCTACTCTAATAGAGCGAGCGGAGGATGCCCTCAGTGTCGGCATATGACAAATTCAGGAGCCAGCCTCTCCTTTAGCCGGTTTCTTAAGGCTCCGCTTCCTATCCGGCATATCCCCACGGTGTCCTCTACAGTGCTGGGTAACCCAGAAGATTTCACAACGTTAAAAAAAGGTCGCTATGTATTAATAGTGATATTTCGCATTTACCTAAAGTTGTTACTTAAACATTTATGCTTATTACCTATTAGCTACCGTAGCCCATATTAGTTTTGTTGGTGGTCCTCAGTCAGGGGGTGGTTATTGCCCAGTTTACTACTTCAGAACGCAGTGTGTCCAGTCACTATTAACAACCGTAGAAAATCATTGATGGTATTACAGGAATAACTCGGTCTCAACCACCTGTTGGATGCGTGGTATCGAACAAAGTTAAAACTGAGTTCACGGTGGTTATTTTCGCATCGACTCCCCCATCAAAAGTGTCCTAAATACAGAATTGCACTCAGCGACATCGGATATTTAGGGAGAGGCATGCTTTGGAATATTGCCAAAGATCAACGTGACAAAATTAGCCATTGCCTGTAGCGCCACCACAAAAAAAATACACATTTAAAAACAAGTTCATAGATTCGCGGGACTTTGTGACTTACTTGCTATTCCAATTGTAAACCTAAATCTGTGGAGGAAACGATTGAAATTTGTTTGCAGAAGTGCAGCTTATTTGCATTCAACACAAGATACTGACAAATTGGACTATTACATAACATTTATGTGATGACATAAATTTTATGTATTAATTTTTAAAAAATGTGAATATAAAAGCATTTCATTAAGGGACAATTCTTGCACATACCTACGATAAATCTCACATTATAAATCCGTACTAATATTATAAATGCGAAAGTATGTTTGGATGTATGGATGTTTGTAACTCTTTCAGGCAAAAACTAATGAACCGATCACCATGAAATTTTGAATACACGTTGTCTGGACATAGGGTACCTTTCATCGTTCAACGCGGACGAAGTCGCGGGCACCAGCTAGTATATCATAAAACGCTATACGAATTTCAGCCAACCCAATCTGCTTGCACGTCAGAGACATTCACGTAAAAGATAGCTTTTGTAGAGTACAAATAATACACACTAACTGTGCCGCGTGGTTTCACTCCCCATTTAATCTTTACATATAAAAATGTTAAGTTTGTTTGTGTACGCTTCAAAAACTCGAAAAGTTCTGCACCGATTTTATTTCAGTTTTCATCAATGGAAAGAGGGATAATCGGGGAAAGTTTACATATATATTAAAATTGCATCCCGGACGAAGCCAGGAGCTGGTCGCTAGTTTGGGAAGGGATGGTACATCGTTAACACATGCTCACTAGAAAATTCTGAAATGCACAACATCCCGCTAGATTTTACTTAAAAATCATTCTGACTTTTTCTTAA
Organism: Synanthedon myopaeformis; assembly: GCA_944738685.1. NCBI lineage: Eukaryota > Metazoa > Arthropoda > Insecta > Lepidoptera > Sesiidae > Synanthedon > Synanthedon myopaeformis. Next base: position 837,054 of record OX122930.1, read on the forward strand.
TTCGAAGCGTGATTTTCACTTGACTTTTAACTTCCTTATGAATTTGACTATCTATACAAAAAAGTGAATTTTTCAAATTAAAATAGAAACGTTTCAAAGATTAAATACTTGTTATAAATAACCTTAATTTTTTTTAAAAAAAAAGGAGAATATTTAAAATGTAATTGAAGTTTAAAAAAAGAATAAACTATCGTCATCCACTTTCCAATCATTAACAAAAGCCACGTTTTTCTTCCAAACACTAATGAAGTGACGTCACATTAGCAGTCCAATGCCAAGTAAATTAAAAGCCAACGATGTGACGTTTAGGGGAACTATAGAAGGAAGCGTGTAAGTAAGTATACGACGAGTATGTTGGCCACAGGCCAAAACATATATAGATGCGTCAGAAGGCACCGGACACGTGGCCCGGCTGGTGACAAGCTACTGTTTATTCAACTATATTTTATTTAGATGCTTATCGTATTTTTACAGTATATTCTTCAGTAGCACACCGATTTGTTTATAAGATTTTACAATAGGAAGTAGTATATATAATTCATTGACTACTTGAATGGCTCACCTTTGCCTGATGTGTCAAAAGTCGCGGGTACGATCTCTGGTTAAAAAAAAAAATTCGCTGCTTAAATTCTAAAGTACAACAAATCAAAATTACACTTTCTTAAAGGAGAGCTAATAAAAAAATATATTTTTTTTGTCTATTTTTTTCACAAATATATGCATATTTTTAAGTAGCATTAAATGTTTTAAGTACTTTTATAATAAACTGAATACTAGAGGAGATATTATAAGCATATAAGTTACTTTTGAATATTAATATATATATATATATATATATATATATATATATATATATATATATATATATACTAAATATGGAATAAAACAACCATAAGTATTTGCTACATACAATATAAAGGATTGTGATTGTATTTTTGCAATAAAATTTTTTTTTATAATTTTTTGATTTATAGTACTTTTGAATTTAAGCAGAGATTTGTATAAATGTGTCTGCGTGTTTTCTATATAATCTGTGTGTATATATTTATGAATACATGTGAAAACCTCATGTTTAAGTAAATATCTATTGGTCGAAGTATGTCCAATCACAATACACGAGAGGCTCATGACCTTTAGCGTACTCTGCTCTCGGATATTCGAATTTAGAATACACCTCTGCTCTCCATAATTAGGGAAACACGCAAGCAAGCAACCGGACCATCGATGTTTATGGATGGGCCTTTTCCATAGCAAATAACACTGGCAAAACAATCCACAAAATTACACGTGTACTCAAGTACATTTTGTTCAAAAGTAGTGTTGGAATAATTTAATTTAGTATAAATTAGTAAAAATTAATCTTATAAATATTACGTAATAATTGTTTAACGTACAAACACCCCTCTCAACCTTTGTGCATAATAAAAAAAAGGCTCGAGGCGTTTCATATCCCTTCACTGGCCAACTAAGTGACAAGGTATTAATATATTTCATTTAACTAAAGTTCTTATGTTTTATTTGGCGACCATAACTTAATTTCTAATAACCCCTCTGCAAAATCCTGGTAATTTGGTATTCTACTTAGTATTCGTAAGAAAAGCCTTCTTCTGCTCTTTTATCATACAAAAGTTATATGCAGTCCATCATTAAAATTTGGACAAAACACATTGCTGCGAACTTATTAATAGATCGGAAGTACTTCAGACTACTCAATTTAAAAATGGCGACTACAATAATTAGTCAAAAGAGCTTTTGATTAGTTTAAATTAAACGTTGAAAGGAGTTTTGTTAAGAAAACAATAGAATAGTTTCGTTTTGAATTTTTTTATGATATATTTATTTATTAATATTTCAATTTTAGAAGCGATTGATGCACTCAGTGAAATCACCTTAACAAAATCTTTAAATTTTATGTACGACTAGCTGGTGCCCGCGACTTCGTCCGCGTTGAACGATGAAAGGTACTATATATGTCCTTTCTGGTGTAGTTAAAGCATGAAAACGTAATAAACAAACAATCTCGCTCTCCCATTAATAATATTAAGAATTCATAAAATTTGGAACATTTGGAACACATTTTAACTTCCAATTCCAAATTGAGAGGTTGAACTATAAAAAAAAAGAGTTCGTTATCGTTTTGTGAGTAAGATTTAAATATAGTCGATGCATAAATATATCTAGTAGTAAATACGTGATGAACTTTTGGCGTCTATTTCGAAAGCATATTATAATAGAAAGTGTTGTAGGCGACCCGATTTCTGGTGACTCTGGCCACACGCCAAATTGAACGGATATGTTATGCTGGATGCAACATTTGCCGTGTTGTCAATAACATTTAAGTTACAAGTAAGTAGGACCTCGATTATAAACTACTCTCTTTGTAATGTACTCAAAAGCTATGATCAAAATTTATAAACTAACCCTTGCCTTTGCTCTCAGTGTGAGGAGAAATTGGCTACAGTCCACCACACTGGCCCACTGAAGATTGAAAAGGTTTTTGTAACGTCTTCGAAGAATGTTCGAAGACTTTGTAATATACTCAAAATCTATAATCAAAATTTATAAACTAACCCTTGACTTTTTTAATGAGCCCAAACAGGCTGTATCTGTTGTAAGAGGTTGAGGGGTTGGGTGTACCGCAGACTACTTGATGCTACAGCATCAGATCAAGGTTGTCATGTCATGGAAATACCACCCAAGTAACTGTATACCAAAATTCACATCAATAGAACAAGTTGAAGTTAGTGAAATTCCTTCGTTAACTAGGAAATGGGCTATTCTAAACTGTTCTTTTTCTACCATGTTCCTTGAAGGAAAATGATATTATTATTAAGTCCCACTGCTGGGCACAGGTTTTGCTTTCAGTGTGAGGAGAAATTGGCTACAGTCCACCACACTGGCCCACTGAAGATTGAAAAAGTTTTTGTAATATCTTCGAAGAATGTTCGATTTTAGGACATGTAGATAGGAAAAGCACACAGAGTGCGTTTACAATTCTATAATATATATTTTATATAATAATATACAAGCGACCCGATCCAAGCTTCGCCCGTGGTGCATTTTTTATATAATATACAAACTTTCCCCGTTTATCCCATCATTCCATAACTGAAAATTGAATTCAAGTCATTCACGAGTTTTTGAAGCATAAACAAATCAACTTGAAAATTTTATATATAACAAAGATATAGGATTGTATGATATAGGATTGCGAAAGTATGTATAGATGTATGGATGTTTGTAACTCTTTCACGCAAAAACTACTGAACCGATCACCATGAAATTTTGCATACACGTTGTCTTTGACACCAGAAAGGACATAGGGTACCTTTCATCAAGAAAAATAGGACTATTCCCTAGGGATAAATAAAAAAATAAAAAACTAACACCTGGCCAAAGTGTTATAGCAACACGAGGTCAAGCGTTATATTGCTTTTTTTTTTTTAATTTTCAACGTGAACGAAGTTGCGAGCACCAGCTAGTAATATTATAAATGCGAAAGTATGTTTGGATGTATGGATGTTTGTAACTCTTTCACGCAAAAACTACTGAACAGATCACCATGAAATTTTGCATACACGTTGTCTGAGACACCAGATAAGACATAGGGTACCTTTCATCGTTCAACGCGGACGAAGTCGCGTGCACCAGCTAGTATATAATAAAGATTGTTTATTACAAATTCTATAATAATATTTTCGCACAATATCTTGTGTTAACTTAACTAATTTGAATCAACTTGAGAAATAATAGTCAGAGTGAAACCAACAATAAGGGCCATAGATTATACAATACAACCAAAACGGGATAGTGGCGCGTCGACCCAAACGTTGGCTTTTATCTTATACATTAAAATAGTTTATTGATGCTTGTGCGACCGCGAAATGTTCTATTTTACATGGCAGTCTTGAACTGATACTAAATAACGGGGGTGTTTGGGCGTGCTACGCAATTCCAGAGTTCGCCTCGTAATTATATTTGAACCTATCATAAAGGATAATTACGTCGTTATAGCATTTAGTTTAATGTCACACCAAGTCCAATTATTTTCAATTTATAATTTGTCATAAAAGAGGTTAACTTCAAAAATATATACACATATTTAATTAATTCTAAATAAAACTTTTTAGGCTTGTTTAGATTTAGATTTTAGTTAAGTTTAGTTTTATTTGGAATTAATAAATATATGTATATATATTTTTTTTTAAGTTAACCTCTTTTATGACAAATGTAATTTTAACATTAACAAATTATTATAAACTAGCTGGTGCCCGCGACTTCGTCCCCGTTGAACGATGACAGGTACCGTATGTTCTTTCTGGTGTCACAGACAACGTGTATGTAAAATTTCATGGTGATCGCTATGTATGTTGTTTGGATGTATGGATGTTTGTGTCTCTTTCACGCAAAAACTACTGAACCGATCACAATGAAATTTTGCATACACGTTGTCTGGGACACCAGAAAGGACATAGGGTACCTGTCATCGTTCAACGCGGACGAAGCCGCGGGCAACAGCTAGTTTTTAAATTAATTGAAATATTAATTTATTATATTTCAAGTGGGAAAAAAAAAGTTACATGAAACTAATTTCTGTAATATTTTATTTGTAGTTCTGTATTCTAATAAACTGAAATCTTTCCCACAAATAACTCTACTACTACAACAAAAATATCAAATAATATCAAATAATTAAATACCTATTTAATAATAATAATATCAAATAATTATTTCTAAAAGTAACTAATCAACACTTTACTTGTAGTTGGTGAAAGAGTCCCTTATTATACTTACTAAAATGGTTAAAAAAAATTAATAACTTACTTGCGTCTGTGATCTCGAAGCTAACCCGCACTAAAGTCTGTAACACTGTAACTATTACAAGAACAGATAAGTTTCGATCCCTTCCCATTATAACGAGACACTTCCTTGCACGACATCCGAAAGTATAACACTTCACTCACAAAAACTTCACTTTCTAAAACAATTTCCCTTGTTTTTGGACACATTTGTTGTCGTTCGTTAATACTTTCAACACGATCTTTCAAAACACTTCATTGTAGTTTTCTAAATATACCTTGCTTTTTTTTTTCATTCAGTCACTCAAAAGTCTCATAACGTTTGGATGATTTCCAAGTATTCTCGGATTGTAGAGAATTGGGGACTGCACCTTGTGATCTGTAACAAAATTAATATTGTAAATATTGGGAAGGTAGAAAATTATGTAAGAAAGAAAGAGGGGGAGACATATATATATATATATCTTTGAAAGATGACATGATAAAATGACATTAGTACCTTCTTTGCTGATACTGTCGCCTATAAAACAAGCAACGCCATAGATGCTGCAAGTGGGACGCAGACTACAGTAGGATTGAGAATTGGTATTGTAAAGGATTAGGGAAATGGGTTTATTAATAAACAATCTTTAATGAGAATTAAGGAAATAATTTATTATACAAATTCGTTGATATAATAAGATCACATCAAAACCGAAACAGAATTAGGTTAAAACGACCCTGGATTTTGTAATTGTTTTTCCAGTAACGATATATTATAGTGTTACATAAACTATTTCATTAACATAACTATAACATATTGGTCGGTTTAAAAACGAAAAAATATTTAAACTTTGCCTTAACTTCAAAATTTCCGTACACTTAAAAAGTAAAATATGGTTTTAATTTAACTCAATTTAAAATCACTTGACCATTTATGAACGAATATTGTTGGAAAGGAAAAATAATAAAAAAATGCTATCCATTATTCAATGACCATTATAAGTTGACCCCCTTTGTTGAAACTTTAAAATACAAACTTGATGAGAGACGATGTACATAATTTGGATTCATAATTTATAACATTACATAAAAGCAGTCATTTAACATTGCCAAATTTATTCAATTGTAATTATTCTCTATGATTATCGAAATTAATTAATAGATTATTTTGTTGATTTTTATTTATATAAATAGAAGTTGGTAGGCAGACTTGGCCTACCAACTTATTAATAGGTAACCTTAATAACTTATTAATAGGTATTATTAATAACCTTTATTAATAGGTGGCTACCGTCACCTATTAATAAAGGTAACACCACAGGTGCTGCTAGTGTGATGCCGCAAACAGTAGGATAAAAAACAAGTATTAAGAGGGGATACAGAAATGGACTTTGGCAATCCTCACTCACTCACCACAACAACACATGCCACGAGTAATCAACTGAGAATAGTCACCTCAACACCTCAGCAACATACAGCAGATACCTATGTGTTTTGGGTTCTATAGAAAGTCGGGAGTAAACTAACCCCTGACTTTCTATAAATTTTAATTACAGCTTGTTACTACTGGCAACAACAATAAGCCTTAAAGGTTTGTGAGTTTATGCATATAATTATAATTTGTAAAAAAATTTGCATAAGTGCGAAGTCGAGTGCGGGTCGCTAGCGATATATAAATGTGAAAATTTGTTAAGATGTTTGAGTATATCTAAAGTTAATGTATAAAGAGGTAGGATATATTTAAACGCGATAACGAGTTACCTTGTGATAATTGTTAAAATTACGGTAAGATCTACAATTAGTTAACAGTTTGCCTGTTTTTACATTGGGTTAACTAAGAGATCATTAATCCATAAAATGACAACTCAATGGTTCAATTGAGGCTGGACATACTGCGTTACGCAGTCATGAACTGAGTAGCCTGACATGACAATTCCCTTACAAAAGAATATATGTACTTAGTAAAATGGCAGCACGTGTTGTGTTTCATTGAATGAGTACAGATTATTTCCCTGATTCAGTCTTATCGTTTTGACTTCATCCCATTTAGGTTGGCAGTTCAAGTGTAACTGGTTTGGCATCGCGTGTGTTAGTTATTTGGCAACAGAAACCACCTCCCATGAAGTGGACCTTCAGCTTGTGTGAAAGACTCTTTATGTAAAAGAATAGCAGTGATATAAAATAAAACAATATTCCACTTTAGCTATCGAGTTCAAAAACTCCATCTTAATGTTTCCTAAATTTTTGATAAACTAATAAAACGTTGAAAACTAGGTGCCCAATTTGTTCAACTTGAAAAGTGTCATAAAAGTGGAAGTTATAAGATCGTCAAGAGGTTTTCGAGTGAAAATTTTAACTTGCAAAATGTACTTTTACTTCCACTGACAAGAGGAGACACAATAACCAGCAACGTTCAAGAAACAACTCTTATATAACTACTTCAAATGTGCAACTCTCGACGCAGCGGAATAAGACCAGTCAGTAAGGAAACTCGAATACATTATTTACAATCTAGAGACAAAATTTGTAAGTTTGTTTGTTCTTATGTAGGAGGTAATCTTCATGAGTTTCTGCAATTATTGAACGGGGAAAGACGGATTTTTATTCAGACTCGCACTTTTGACTAGTGACACATTTTTTTTTTGTTACAGTCTGACTGGCTGACGGTCCACTCGATGGTAGGTGGCTACCATTTCATCGCTGTGGTGTTTAACGGATTAGAATTACCCTTACTCATTCACTGAAACACATCAGCACACATGCTGTTATTTCATGAACGCCTGCCAAATTAAAATAGAGGCCAAAGAGCCTCTATTTTAATTTTTATGGCACAGATTTATTTTAAAATTAGGGGATGGTCAACACTGCCAGACTGCGGTTTATGACATGCCATTATTTGTATATGTAAAAATATACTTGAGTTGTATTACTGGAACAGTTTAAAGTGTTGTGCTAAAAATGCGGTTGTGAGGAGTCCCCGACGAAGTGGAACAAATGAATGCGCACAGTTGTTTTGTTACATTTGTTAAGGCTTGTAAAGACACCTCATCCCGTATGTATTCATCTCGTATATAGTTCACGTGTAATTTGAAACAATTTCACAACAGCATCTTGTTTGCTCCCCACTTCCTTGAAATACAAAACTTTCCGACATCTATACAATTGTAGATCTTGATCTATGGTTCAACTACATAATATTTACTTATTTGAAACTATTTTTTGTTTTTGAAACTATTTTATACACCTACATTTTATCATATTAACTTAGATTCCACAAATATTGAAAAATTTGGAAGTAATTATAACTTCAATTTCAACAGCGAAGACTAACTAGGAAGAACAAAGTCTAAAGTAAGCAACTAGAATATCATAACCTAAATAGGCGAAATATGTTACTTTTTTTCTATGTAAAGATCGACAGGCAAGCTGATGACGATCTCCTCGATAGTAGATGGGCAGATCTTGGTAAATAAAGGATAATAATTGATTAGGAAAGACGTGGAAATGGGCCCTGGCTTCTCTTACACACTCACTGCAACACTTCAAAGAAACGCTAGATGGGCTAATCAATTAATTCCTAGAAAAAGCTGTGTGCCGGTCACCATTTAAAAAAAGTTAAAAAAGGCTAATCATATATAGATTATATAAAACGTTTGATGAATTTAATTAAATTATTACTCATTATCTCTGTAAGCACATGAGTTTTAGAGTTCCTTACTCGCTTATCAAAACACAAAAGCACATTTACGGTAGTATTCTGTAATTGGATGGTTACTGCCGTCAGAAGAATTGCCCAACTTATGACTGCCAAACACAATGTTATGTTATTAATACAAAAATCTAGAATAACAAGCAATATATTGTGTTAATTGTAAAATTTTTAGTCAATACAAAACAATGAAACTGGCTCATTAAAATCTAGAACAGCTTTGAAAGGAACGTTTAAAAGGAAAAAGATTAGTCATAGGAAACGGAAATTTCTCAAATACCAGCGAACATATAGTATTTGTACGCAAATTGTTGTGACATTATACCACTGTACACTCATCTCTGATGTTAATTGCTCAGGCGCCGGCAAACGTTGAATTTATTCAAATCAATCTCGCTTAAGATTCCGAGAATCCGTCCGATAGATCTAAGCTCATGCACAGCCAACTATTTATAGCTTCCAAGTTGTCATTATGACTCAAAATAGTTTCATTTAAAATAGCCTAACACTAATTGGCCGTAACGTGTTTGGTATTTTAACAACATAGTAGTAGAACTATTCCTTCGTCACGTCATTTTTAAAAGATCCAAATCGTTTTAAATTATGTCGATTGTTTCCTGATTGGCTTAAGCCACGACAGCTCTTGTATGCTGTTACATAGGCTTAATATATATTAGCTTGTGTGGACTTTATGAGCTGTTTTTGCTAATGAATATACACAAATCAAAATTAGTAATTCATTCGTGAACAAACGGACAAACTTGCTTTCACATTAGAAATTTTGTCAAAAATCAAAAATCTTTTTATCTAGAGAAAATTTTAAGTTCCTGTAGGATTTTCAAAAAATGAACTACAGCAACTACGAAGTCGCGGGCGCAGCTAATATATATATATGCATACATGTTACAAATGTAACTCTATATAGTTACGTTGACTTTTAATCATTACACAAAATATATACTTCCATTATCCTTGAATGTATATTTAAAGCCTTTCTATCTGAATTTTGTTTGTGATTCAAAAAGAAAGTAAATATTAATTTTATTAATAACTAAGTAAGTACATGTTACATCAATCACCTCTCTCCACCCTTCGCCCTGCGAGACCCATGTCATTCGTCACACCATTAATCATTGTAACTTTTAAAAAAAAATCTATAATTAGAGGAACAATAACACGAACAATGCGTTGTACAATGTACATCATCCTCGGCCGCCCAAAGTGCTACCGTCCGATTTAAATCGTCTTCAGTTTACATAATGTCACATAGATCAAAGGGCCCTCACTTCAAACGGCACTGTTACTAATACAAACTTTAAATTTACACTACCCACAACTTTTAATGAATTGTAATTAAGTTGAAAATCGTTTGAACCACTAGCTTAGTTGAATTTGCAAGAGCATAGAACTGTGAGATTTATAATATCTTTTTATGTTGATGACAAAATTGAATGCAGCTTCAAACACTTCCATCTAAGGATACGAAGTTAGATTCCCTTGACATTAATTTTGTATTTATTTGAACGTTTTATGAAACTTATTTTGGTTTTAATATACTTAATGACTTGATCTTTTTTTTAACTAAAAAAAAACATGTTAAGTTAAATCTCCCTTCTGTGGTGCATATGCCTAGTAAGGGCTTCTTCGAGTTTGTGTTCTGCGGCTGTAGTCTTTATACCTTTATATTAACGTCTATTTCTTATAGTCCTAACTAATATTATAATTATATATAATATATGGAACCCACAATACGAGAAGCATATAGCTAGAATTGAAAAAATACATAATATATTCTTAAAAATCATTAGATTATAAAGCAGGAATTCACTGACTATAAAACAAGCGCTTCAACATACAAACTGCATTTTTCAAAGGATAGGCGATCTTATATTGACGCAATCTTCTTATATAAAATAATAAATAATCACATCGATTCTTCTTCACTTTTAGAATGTATTCACTTCAATGTACCAAAATTCAGAACAAGATCAAAAGATACATTTCATATTCCCTATTGTAGAACTAATCATTGTAAAAATTCCTTCTTTCATCGTTCTAAGTATCACTACAATAACATTCTGAATTATATTCACATATTTTACAACAATTTGAATTCTTATAAAAAGAAAATTGGCTTATTACTTTTTGAAAAATTAATTTTTATCACTTGTAGAATATTCATTTCTTTTTCTTTTTTGGTCTCATAATTTTTTTCTGAATTAATAGATAAATGTAAAAATATAATTTTTATGATTCCTTAAGCCTATTTGTATATAATCTATAATATTTATATTTTTTAATGTATGGCTGTGTGTAATCTAAATAAATAAATAAAAAAAATTACAAATGTTAGTTTCTTTGTTTGTTAAGTTTTCACTCTTTAACTACTTAACTGATCATCATGAAATTTTGCATGCACGTTGTTTAGGGGATGCTGAAAAGGACATATTTCATCCAGAAAAAGTACTGTTACCTACTGAGGTGTCATCTAATAATAAAAATCAAAGTCTCACAAAATATATGTGCAATAAAGATTGAATAAATGTTTTAAATATAGAAGAAAAAGAGGCGCGGACAAGCAAAAGACAAGACAAAGCGGATAATAACTTCTAAGAATATAAAATAATTAAATCTGGAAAGTTATTCTTACCCCGTTCTAAAATTATGGCTCGCAAATGTGAAAATATTCATTACTAGCTGGTGCCCGCGACTTCGTCCGCGTTGAACGATGAACCCTATGTCCTTTCTGGTGTCCCAGACAACGTTTTTTTTTTTTTTTTTTTTTAAATCATGCAATCGGTCTACCAGACCATGAGCAGATGTGCTGATTGAAATCGATTTTGAGGAGCCAGGTCTCCATTGAGAAAAGGTTCTTGTGGCCAACGGCCGTGGCAACAATTAAGCCTGGTTGTCGAATCTGGGTATTTTGAGGCGGTTCATGGTATCGGGTAGGGTCAGCTGAACGGCTAGCTCGTTTGGGTGGTGTGTTAGCTTATCCTTGTATTTCTTGCCGCGAGATAAGATTTCTTGCTTGACCGTAGGTATACTGAGGTACTCATGAAGCTCCGAATTTCTAGTGAACCAGGCTGAGTTGGAACTCTGTTTTAGCATGTAGTTTTGGGCTCTTTGTATTTTAGCTACATTGGTGTCACTGGCAGATCCCCATAACTGAAGTCCATAAGTCCAAACGGGTTTGAGAATTGTGTTATATAGCAGCAGTTTGTTATCTATGGAGAGCCTACAGTTTCTTCCCAACAACCATTGCATGCTACGGTATGCAGACAACGTGTATGCAAAATTTCATGGTGATCGGTTCAGTAGTTTTTGCGTGAAAGAGTCACAAACATCCATACATCCAAACATACTTTCGCATTTATAAATTTCAAAATGAGTGTCATTAATTGTTTAATGTTGTAAACATAATTAGTTTTATTACGTAATTAAAATTCACTATATCAAACGACAATGAACCATTAAAGTTATCAGTAAACAAAAAGAATTCCTGTAAACAAACTATTATGGTCCATAAAAGTTTGGTTTTTTAATAATAATAAAAAGAAGCTCTTATTAAATTAGGCCATACTCGAGGATGCCTTCAAAAACTTTTACTTGGATTTCTTGTTTGACAAATATTAAAAACTTACTTTGATCATTGAGGGAAATTATTAGTTTTCTCTCAGAAAGTTTTTAGATATTTGTTTGTTGAAAAACTGTCTAGACTTTATTATTTGAAATGATATCTGTTTTCGATTAAACAACCTTTATTTTATTTTTATTTTATTTATTCAGATTTAGATTACACATACAGCCATAAATTTAAAAAATATATATTATAGATTATATACAAATAGGCCTAAAGAATCATAAAAATTTTATTTTTACATTTATTTATTAATTAAAAAAAATAAATAATAATAAACAGAAAAAGAAGAGAATATTCTATAAGTGATAAAATTAATTTTTCAAAAGTAATTCGCCAATTTTCTTTTTATAAGAATTCAAATTGTTGGAAAATATGTCAATATTATTCAGAATGTTATTGTAGTGATACTTAGAACGATGAAAGAAGGAATTTTTACAATGATTAAGTTCTACAATAGGGAACATGAAATGTATCTTTTGATCTTGTTCCGAGTTTTGGTATATTGAAGTGAAATACATTCTAAAAGTGAAGAAGAATCGATGTGATTATTTATTATTTTATATAAGAAGATTGCGTCAATATAAGATCGCCTATCCTTTATCTAAACTGTGTAATATGCTTAATATAAGTAGCTACACCACATATTATATAACCACTCATATATAATATGACAATATTAATATAACGTACCTATGTGTACTCGTATAATTATAACAAACAAGTTTTTTTTTATATAATATCCGTACTAATATTATAAATGCGAAAGTATGTTTGGATGTATGGATGTTTGTGACTCTTTCACGCAAAAACTACTGAACCGATCACGATGAAATTTTTCATACACGTTGTCTGTGACACCAGAAAGGACATAGGGTACCTTTCATCGTTCAACGCGGACGAAGTCACGGGCACCAGCTAGTATAATAATAATGAGATAATTTTAAATATTCATTTTTATGTCCAGTCTTATTGACGACCCTTCGACAGTAAAGTGGTCACATTATTGTTTTATTTTATCGCAAGCCATTATCTAACCGAAGCGGATTGGGGAGAAATTTATGAGTCCTCCACCAATCCCTTTAACTCAGCATTTGCGGACATCATAATAAACCATAAGCACACCCTTATGCCATTTAACGATTTATTTGCCCACATGACTAGATTTGTTGACATCTGGAGCATTATTATGACCATAATTTATATAAAACTAGCTGTTGCACGCGACTTCGTTTGCGTCACTTTGTAATACAAATATTTTCTCTTTACGAACATCGTACGCGTTCGTGTAGTTCGTTCGTTAGAGGACAAAAAACAATATATGTACCACTACATACTGTTCTAAATATTTTTTACCGTTTTACATACTGTTCTAAAACCGCAAGGAAAGCCAAATTTCCACTATTTTTTAACGTTGGGAAATCCTCTTGGATAGGCTCTTGGATAGTGTAGATGTTGGCTGAAACCCAACGACTTTCTAGCGCGGCCGTTGATGGGCGGGGTCGCGGGGACGTTATGACATGACTTCGGTGCCCCGCCAAGGCGCGGGATCTAGCGCAGGGTGGGCTACGCTCCCTGTCAGAACCTCTGCGTACCCAAAAGTGGAGGTACGCAGACCATCTCGGAGGATCTTACGACGGTCCCGCTCAAGGGGGCAGGTGGCGGATGTAGGCCTGCCAACCCTTCCTAATCCGTTATCCTTAATCCTATTATGGTCGGCAGTGCACTTGCAACACTTTTGGTGTTGCTTATGTTATAGACGACAGTAGCCACCTACAACAAATCAATATTGCGCATATTTTCGATAAATCATTGATATAATTGTTAGCACCCTCAATTTCGGGTACATTAATTAAACCACTTTATGTTTAGTCCAAATACTTTTATCGTCCAACCGATATATTATCAGAACTAATAATTCCAACTATAAGGTGTGCGGACATACGACATCGACCTCTCTGCAACTGACTGATACCCTTTTAATATCATACCACCGAATGAATCCGAACGAATGAACGAACAAATGAATGAATCAGAGCACTTTTCAATCAACTTCAGTCGACATAGATAGCAGACGCTAACATAATGTATAGATAACATAAGTATGTGGAGACTTAGTTGCACATTTCTAGAGTTTTACTCAACATCTTATTGTGTATGACCTTAAGAGCACATCTAAAGAAAATATATTTTTATTCCTTTATAATGTAAATATTGACATGCCAATTGTAAAGCAAATAGGTCAAGTGTACTTGCTCTTTGAATCGCGTTTTCATTCTAATTCTATTGTAAGGTAGGCAGGCACACTCTTTCAATTTTTATTTTAAAGCTTATGTCTCGACAATAACGTGCATTATTGTTTAGCAATTTTCTTACAGCCGTACAAATTGCTGAACTTAAAGAAATTCCCTTGTTGAATGCCTATGTTTCTTAAAGTGTATTGTGAAATAATATAAAACAAAGCCGCTTTAAGTGTCTGTTAGTTAGTGTATATATATATCAATAGACTTTATTTTAGCTTACAGAAAGGATTAAAATTAAATGTATAGTGTCGTGTGACAGGCCACGTTGTTACGTAGTCTTAAATTGAAAATGATAGAATTTGTTTGAATTATTTGATTTGGATTATATGGCCTAGGAAATACAGACTTATTGAGTTCTAAACCTTGACAGTGCGCATTATAAAGGATGTTTTAAAGCGCTTGGTCCAAAAAAGAGTAAGCTAGTCGTACGTCTGAATGTCCGATGGAAGAAAGGTACGGTGTTAAATGACTTCAAGTAAAAGATCCACTTTAAGTTTAATCTTTCACAAAAGTCACAAAAAAATTTCGTCACAAAAGTCGTTAGAAGACACAAAACACAGATAGTTTGAATCTGTCCAACAGGTACAGCTCAGACGTCAGTAAAAACATTTGCCAATTTCTTCGAACATCTTTCGAGTAACTATCAAAGAAAGCATTGCTCAGCAACTTTGCTTAGCAAATTAACACACGAAATACTGAATTAACCGTTTTCGTATTATATGTTTAACCTATTTGACTAGAGAGTTAAACATATAATGAAATATAAATAATCAATAATAACAAGCAATAAAATATCAATAGGAACACAGTGGGCGGTGAAATTTGTCGCGTATGAAAGCCATAACAAATATATTGACCCTCATAGAGCATTAATCATTCGTTTAGCGACCCGCGTTTCCGTCAGCCTGTAAAGGCTTTTATTGTTATTAATTGTCTATGATAACTTAATTCATTTTGTCTTTCTCCAAATTCAATTTGTAACTATTGTGATGTTTATGGGACTTTTGAACTGAAAATTTTTAAAATTTACCCTTCTGTTGATTTATTTTATCTCAAACTATCTGGTGCTCGCGACTTCGTACGCGTTGAAAGTTTAAAAAAAAGCAATATAGCGCTTGATCTCGTGTTGCTATAACACTTTGGCCAGGCATTAGTTTTTTATTTTTTATTTATCCCTCGCGAATAGTCCTTTTTTCTGGATGAAAGGTACCCTATGTCCTTTCTGGTGTCCCAGACAAAGTGTATGCAAAATTTCATGATGATCGGTTCAGAAGTTTTTGCGTGAAAGAGTTACAAACATCCAAACATACTTTTGCATTTATAATATTACTAGCTGGTGCCCGCGACTTCGTCCGCGTTGAACGATGAAAAGTATTATGTCCTTTCTGGTGTCCCAGACAACGTGTATGCAAAATTTCATGGTGATCGGTTCACTAGTTTTTGCGTGAAAGAGTTACAAACATCTATACATCCAAACATACTTTCGCATTTATAATATTAGTAAAAGTAAAGATATAGATTAGCTTTAGCACGCAACTTCGTCCGGCTATATAACTGTGAAATTTCATCAAAATCCGTTTAGTAAACTATCCAATTGAAAAATGTGTGTGACCCACAGACAGTTATTTTCATGACTTATATTTATAGTCGATGATTCTAAATGTCTGTCAAAATACAGATTTAACTCCTACATTGTACAAGGACTGGTCAATATATAAAATGTTATCTCATTATTTACAGGATAAAATTTACCTCCTACTTGTTTGTTTTTTTCAAATATGAAGTCTGTCAATCTACATTAATTTTAATTAATGTGAGCTGGACATTTACTTTAACTAATCATATTAATTTTGATAATGTTTATCTTCGTAACTGCGGGCCCTATCTCTAATTTAGATTATGAATTTATAAATAAACATGTAGCGGCAGAGTTCACTGCGTTCCGCAGTCATATCAACTGGGCAGCCACTCTGGAGGCAGTCACCATCTCCTTACAAGACTGTTGTGAACTGATAGCATGAGCGAAAGGGTTTCTGTTAAATGCCAGAATTCATTTATTTCGATAATACTATCCTCATATTTGTCTCTAGTGGTCTCCCTCTGTTTAGCTGCAATAGCCATCATCAACCGATTTTTTAGTCTGTCTGCCGCTTTTTTAAATAAAATTAAAAACATTTTGCAATACTTTGTAGTGAGAAATGTTTTGGATGCATCTATACTTATGTTTTTTTACAATTTTACTTCTTGAAGGAATATAAGAAATATATTGCAGTTAATTTTGATTAAATGTTTCATACCGCTGAGCGGCTATTAATGCAATATTGAACGAATGCCTACGTAATACATAGCGCAAGTTAAATTACTAAACCAGATATGAAAGATAATCCTGGAGATCTATTAACCGCAATTGATGCAGTTGCAACATTCCGACAGTTGTGTTGCTAGGAATGTTTAATTGCTACGAACACTTACAACTGATAGGACTAGTTTTATTGCTCGCATCGATAACGATTTAGGTATTTACAACGTAATTTGACCTAATTAACATCGAAGAAAACATATATACTGTATACTTGTTACACGATTAGACCTACCACATCAGGTTACCATTATCAGGTTCACAATGAATCTGTTAATATACTGCAGCAAACCCAAAAAGGTGTCGGTTTCAAACAGAGTTTGATTGCCTAGATTATTAAACTTGTATCCGAGTGAATAAGTTCTGAGCCAAAATTAACCCTGGAGAAAAAAAAATTTAAGTGATTCTGTAAAAGAATATTTTGTTAGCTTTTAAACCTACTGTTTCTTATAAAATTATTAATAATAACATAATTAGTTGTGTAAAAATTCAACGGATTTTGGTTCTATCATTTTTATTATTATCATCAGCACTGCAGAGTAATGTTATTATTCTCAATAGAAGTAGGAAAATCACTATGGAACATTTTATTTCATTCAACATATAATATGAAGTCTTCAAGAACATAAAACGATAAAATATATTAAATTATTTGGTTTTTTTTTTTTTCGAATATTCTCCTACGTCCGCATAATATTGTAAAGTTTCCATGCAGCTCTTCATAATATCATTCAAACTACACCCACATCAACTTACATAGTTAAAGTAAAATTATCTTTATTATATCCACAAGTAGAGTGAGCCATTAAATTATTTTGAAAACGGAAACGAGTGACTATTATTTTTATTGAATTCACGTAACTGCTTCCTGAGTTTATTTCTCGAGATAACAGTGACTGTGTTGGCTGGGTAGTTACAAATAAAACTTCGACTTTTTTCGAACTTTTCAAATTAGTTCAGATTATGTTCATTGTTGGTTACTATTGGTGTTAGATAACACCTTTAGATATTTTTGATAATAATTGAGATATTTTTTTTAAATGAAAAATTTTTACATCAATATCAGTTTTTTTTAACCACTACTAAGTGGAATGTGTTGATGTTCACAGAAGATTTCCTGTAACATGTTTAACTACCGACAGGTGTGTGATAAGTTTCAGCTGTGTATCTGTGTATGGGTGTCTGTATACGGATGGACCGATTTTGATCCATTCGTTTGGGAAAACGGTTGAAAGCTGTTTGAAAGCTGGCATGATCGAGATGGTTCTTAGCTATAGTTTATAAAGACCTGTTTATGCTTTTGAAAATAATCACCTCATTTCCTAATTGACAAATGTATCTCACAATCAGCGCCATCTTTTGGTGAACAAACAAAGAACAAATGAATAATGATTTAAGAGAATATTTAAGTTTTAAAAAAAAACTTGTTTTATTTGTGCAAAATACGAACTATGTAAGTATATAGACGATTTTCGTCCTTATATTCAATATCACAATTGTGTCAAGGACGTGGTTAATTAATTATATTATGATTGGCTCATCTAGTCAACAAGCGCCCTACTTCTGTGTCATTATAATCTACAAACGAAGGATTAATGTTAATTGGTCGTTATTCTAATGAAGTGAAATGATGTTTATGTCCTTGGACTCCTGTCTGTTGTACGAGTATTCAGGCGTTACTTAAGCAATGTTGATCTGTCCTTAGTGTCAGATCATGCATAGAAAATAATTCTTATTTCCCATCAGAAATTATAATCTTACTTACTAATATTATAAATGCGAAAGTATGTTTGGACACATGAATTGTTATTATTTATTATTATTAGAATAGTTTGTAATCCTTAAACTATGAGTGGAATTTTTTTATTAGGTATAAGCTATCTATTCAAACTGTTATCATGTAATAATACCTGTAAGTTTACCTAAAATAAAATAAATAAATAAATAAAATTTGACCGCTTCACTTGCTAGAAACATTCAAATTCGCACAAATCAAATGCAAGACCTAACTCAAAACAAATTGGGGTCCCCGATAATCCGGGGTCGCACGCATAGGGGACCTAATACCTGTTAAATTTGACACTTCCTCTAACTAGATACATGCCTGTGTAGTTGAGTATCGCGCTTGTGATCTATGCTTTTTACAGGGTGATTTTTTTTAAGAAAAATTGAAAGTACAGTCGGGGCACGAAAACCTTCGTCAGTTTTCAAATTCATTTCTCTATCAAGACATAGGACTCTTAGTACCTTTTGAAACTAAAACATTAAGAGACATATGACGGATGTTTGAAATGAAATTTTCGAATGGAATAATTATTGCCCTGATACAAACAAATGTTGACTTTACATTAAATGAAAAGACTAAAATAATCGTTTCTTTTTAAAATTATAGTGATCATATGTTATTTTAAAATAATAAGACGTTTTACACAACAACGCTAAAATAAAGCTAAAGATAATATTTAAATTTATATTGACCCTGAACATTAATCAGTAAAATATGAAACGTTTATATCAAACTATCCTTTTACCGCGGCCTTGTCTTCATTTTTATATAATAGACGCATAAAGACATTTTCATTTTCAACAAATTGTGTATAGTTCAATATTTTTGTGATTTAATATTCTGAAGAAACGAAATTTTATTGATTTTATATAAATAGTAAAATTTTATGCTTACTTATGTATTTTTTTATATTTTTAACAGTAGATTTTAATGAAAACTTATTATAAGTAATGATAAGGATATATCTTAATAAAGATATTCACAGTAAATCTAATAATAGTACTCTCAAAATACACCTGTAATTAACGGAAGTTAACATCCTGTATAATTTTGTCGATACGCGACACAGTGTGACACAGTGCCTAGTTAAATTATGAATCAGGCACTTGTCCAATCAATGCCATGATATAGTATGGATTACTCTTAATATATCGTCTGTTTAGCCTTGAAATTAAATATAGGATATTGAGAGGCTTGTTACTCTGTCACTCTAAATTTATAATGGATGCGCTATTTTTTTTTTAAATTATTAATGCACTGTAACATATTTATGAGTTAACTAGCTGGTGCCCGCAACTTCGTCCGCGTTGAACGGTGAAAGGTACCCTATGTCCTTTCTGGTGTACCAGACAACGTGTATGCAAAATTTCATAGTGATCGGTGCAGTAGTTTTTGCGTGAAAGAGTTACAAACATCCATACATCCAAAACATACTTTCGCATTTATAATATTAGTACGTATTTTAAACTTGCCTCTTTTTCTAATTAAGTAATAATCTTTGTACGCAACCGTCGGCCTCCCAGCAGGAAATTCAGTGGAAGCGGAAGTAGTTCCCTCCTGGAGACCAGCGGCCACGAAAAAGTCCGCGTTACGCGGATCAGGGGAAGGTTTGGACGCTCGACTATCAGCTTATGCCGACAGCCAAGAGCCCAAGACAGGTGTCAAATCACATTGTCAATGTTGTCAATGTCAAATTGACAGATTTCCATATAAATGTTTTACGTTCTCGCTAGCGAGTGCGGTCATTATAAACTCATTGTAAAGGCACTGGTAAAGGTACAGAACTGCTCATGTTTATTTATTTTTGATCAAGACATTTCCTCCATCTATCCCTCCTTCCTCCTATTTTATGCTATCCCTATATAGATAAGGATCAAAACAGGTGGGATTGAGGATAAGGGATTGGAATAGGGATGAGCTCTGGCACTGACTCACTCACTGAATCATGCTATTATTTCACGGTGGTCTTCTGTAAAGGGGTGGTTACTGTCGCCATGCGGGCTGCCTAAATGACTGCGAACTGCAGCGTGCCCTGCCACTTTGTATTATTATTTGTGCTGGTAAAATAACTGATATAATTAATCTTATTTCAAACTTTATTACATTATTTCCGAGTTTACGAGTTGTTTATTACTTTTTACTCATAATCACTTCTTTCCTAATGACTAATGTTTTGCTGAAGAAACTGTCCTACACTTTAAACAGCAGACATGACAGATTCGCTCTGTTCATAGGCAAGCGTCTTTATATTATTCATTACCCTATAAAGATAGCTGAATAAATATTTAAAAATTTTAAAATTTTATATTCTAAAACTGAATCGAATAAAAGTCGCGTCTTCACTGATGTCAGAAAGGTGAAAATCCTAAGCTCCACTGAATGCTAACCAACATGTTGAGAAAAGTTTTTATTGTATACTACCTGGTGCCCGCGACTTCGTCCGCGTTGAACGATGAAAGGTACCCTAT
The DNA here is from genome assembly GCA_944738685.1 of Synanthedon myopaeformis. Lineage (NCBI taxonomy): Eukaryota > Metazoa > Arthropoda > Insecta > Lepidoptera > Sesiidae > Synanthedon > Synanthedon myopaeformis. The sequence goes on from OX122930.1 coordinate 858,100, forward strand.
GTCCTTTCTAGTGTCTCAGACAACGTGTATGCAAAATTTCATGGTGATCGGTTCAGTAGTTTTTGCGTGAAAGAGTTACAAACATCCATACATCCAAACATACTTTCGCATTTATAATACTAGCTGGTGCCCGCGACTTCGTCCGCGTTGAACGATGAAAGGTAGCCTATGTCCTTTCTATTGTCTCAGACAACGTGTATGCAAAATTTCATGATGATCGCTTCAGTAGTTTTTGCGTTAAAGAGTTATAAACATCCATACATCCAAACATACTTTTGCATTTATAATATTAGAGTACGGATGGCAGTCTTTTGGACGTACCTCAACAGGAGTTCAACTGTCTAAATATATTAATGAAGAAATTGTAAAACATATAATTTTCTGATTATTTCATTTCTAGTTAGAGTTTCATAAAGATATAATTTGACCAGTTAGATGTAAAAGGTGTCTAAGCCTATTTCCTCAAATATATATAATTCATAATATAGATAAAATTATGAATTCGATAACCGATGGTTCGGAGTCATATCTAGTCTAACATTTTCTTTGGAATAGTTTCAACTGGTCAACTGATCATTTGAATAGTTTCGTTAGGTTTCAGTTGAAAAGCAATAATATTTATTTATTCATTGATCGACATTTATACGTATGTTAAAAATAGTATTTTAAATGTGGTATGTGACTATAGTATTTAAAATATTTTAGTTTCGATTAGAAATTATTCTCATTTTCAACAATGAAAACCTTGCGATCATTTTTATGATAGCCGATAATATTATTCTGTAGCCTCTCCTGCATCTTTTCATTGATAATTAATATCAATTTGACATTATATATGTATAATAATCCGTACTAATCCGTACTAATATTATAAATGCGAAAGTATGTTTGGATGTATGGATGTTTGTAACTCTTTCACGCAAAAACTACTGAACCGATCACCGTGAAATTTTGCATACACGTTGTCTGAGACACTAGAAAGGACATATGGTACTTTTCATAAGTCGCGGGCACCAGCTAGTTGTTTATAAATATGTAATATCAAGATTATTACGTTGAAAAATCTATACATACATAACACCGGAGTAACATCCGTAAGGTTGTAAACACGAGAAATAACAGAACACCATTTCAACTCAATCCGAACACATCGATAACACACTAATCCGAAATTTACTGGTAAAAGTCTGACATACAAATCGCTTTTTACGTTCAAACGTAAATGTGTATATGCCTGCGTAGTAGCACGTGGGACGAGCGCGCGCGCCGAGATCCACAAACTAACTACAGATTCCTCTCGTTTGCAATGCGTCAACTATAAATAAAGTATTTTTCATTTACTGATTGACTGACACTCCGGTTTCGTGTCCTGTTGCAATTAGGCGTCAACCGTTTCTTAGTACTGCGAATGAAGTAGTTCTTAACTAAGATGATAAGGACTCAAAGAAAAATTTCATTTGAAAGTTTTAATGCCATTTTAAAGAGTGCTTGCCAATAAAGGGCAACAATCTCTGAAAAAAATAAGGAAAATAACTATTAAAGTCTTGATATATATTATTATATACAATTACATATTTTTCTATAATTACTTATTTACTAGGTGGTGCCCGCGACTTCGCTAACGTTGAAAAATGAAAAATAAACCTGAGAAAATATTAGACACCTTTATTGCTGTGACGACGATGGCGCCTTTTTTTTTCATATTTTTAAACGATTCCTAGGGAACCTAAAAATTTTTAAGGATAAAAAGTATCCTATATCCTGTATGCTAATCCAAGTAATAAACTATCTGCCAAATTTTATACATATTCGTTCAGTAGTTTTTTCGTTACACTTCACGAAAGTTTGTGTGGAACGAACATCGAAACAAACTTTCGCATTTATAATATTAGTAAGATTCTATTTTTACATGAATTTACATAATAAAAGTAAATGAATCAGCCACCGGTATTGGTTCGGAAATCCTTTTCCACGGAGAAGACACCAGCAGCGAAATTCCCTAGTTGCTCTTTTCAAATAAATCTTACAGACAATAAATTTACACGCATTTCTGTCAGCAACACATTTAGCGATCCATTTATATTTATATAGGTTTCTATTTATTTTAAAAAATATCTATTACTAGAAATTATTTATTACTAGCTGGTGCCCGCGACTTCGTCCACGTTGAACGATGAAAGGTACCCTATGTCCTTTCTGGTGTCCCATACAACGTGTATGCAAAATTTCATAGTGATCGGTTCAGTAGTTTTTGCTTGAAAGACTTACAAACATCCATACATCCAAACATACTTTCGTATTTATAATATTAGTATAGATTATTACATTATTATTATTATATTTTTTATTATTCTAAGAATAATTTCATAACTCTTTTCTAATTTAAAACAAACCATCTTAACATCTTAGCAAAGTTTTTAAGTCAAAACTCAATAAAACAAAACACATAGCTTTCCATAAAATATTGCCTTGAATATGTAAATGTAGAAGAAAAACAGTTTGTAAAGGAAATAAAAAAGTTAACAAATGACCCTCCTAATGTTAATACAAATCGAAAAGAGTTAAGCTCTTTATTTTTTTTTATTTAAAACCCTTCGGTAATTTGGCGAAGGAGTAGCCGTGAACAAGTATAATATATGTAACCCGTATTTCTTTCTTTTAATGTGTAAAGGCCTCTTTCACCAACTACAAGTAAAGTGTTGATTAGTTACTTTTAGAAATAATTTTATGTTTTATTAAATTATGCACTCGGTTTATTGAATCCTTCGATAGGCGAATTTTTTTTTATTATTTTCTTTTTAATGTTTGGGACTTTTAACGTACAAATAAAGGTATATCATCTCCATCATTTCCGGTTACCGATGACTTTAAATGGCGGTTAGCCTACTTGACACATGGTGAAAGAGGCCCTTGGCCCTTAGTGATTAAAGTTAATTAAAAAAAGCACGATAAATAGGTAGATCGTCTGGTGTCTATAACCACTCCCTTACAGAAGACCATCGTGCCAACTCTTCAAACAACTCATTGATAATTTCATGATTTTTATAAATAAATTTCCAAATGTAATTAGGTCAGTTCCGTTCCTTTGTCTATTTAAATTAGGAGAAAAATAAGAAAAAAAATGTACAAAAACGTGGGTGTTTATTCAGCTATATCAATTCGGCAGCCTGCTCACAATGGTAACTGGTGGTGCGGTGCGGTAGGCACATTAATCTCAGACTTTGTTTGAGATTATCATTGCGTCATACATACGGGACAATAATGCTTCAAACTACACATAAGCGAAAATAGGAGATAATTTTTAACCGAATCTAATAATGGCTGGATGACACTGTGTCATTTACGTTCTATGTAAAATTTGGTTTAATTTTTTCCTAATCTACATGCATCATTTATTTATTAGGTCGGAAAATTTTCAGACTACCCACGTACATGAGCTAAAATTGTCAAACAAAATCTGTCGCGTTTAACTATTAGTTAGCTATTAGTCTAACTATTACTGTAGCGACTTACTATTAGTAAGTTCGCTAATAGCCAATTGGTGTAAATATGTGCTCATTTATGCCAGTGTTCTTATTTATTTTTTTAACGACCATAAACTGTTTAGTCAGAATAAAAAGCCAAGTAAATTATTTAAGTCGCATACCATAATACTACTTCCAATTTTTTTAATTGACAAAACGTACATGCTACAATCAGGAGTATACAGACGATGTCACAAAATATCGTCACAATTAATAACTATGTAGTACCTATAATGAAAGTTTTATGAGTTTTATATTATCACCATTCGAACATGCTCTACGCAATACAACACCGTACGTACACATTGTAATTAATTCAAAGAAAATGAGCAAACATTAGGCGAGACTCATCGAGGCAGCAACGTGATTCTACCAAACCAACTGATTATCATACAGGCACATTAAATTTAATATATAAACGTAAGTCATACTTAATGTACCAATGTGCGGAGGGTTTATTTAAGTAACCCCTTGCTACACCTCCACTTAAGGGTCTACTGCACACTTTGAATTAACACAAACCATAATTATCGTTACATTTACATCAAACTTGAAGGCCTCATAAAAATTCTCTTTAACTAGACTAACCGACCTGCCCCCGGATTACCTCGTTAAACGCTCTTTCCTGTAGTGAAAAGTGCATGAAAATCCGTTCCATAGTTTTTAAGATATACATACTTACATACATAACATAACATATCATACATATAGACAGACATACAGACATACATACATTCAAATTCACGCGGCGAGGGACTTTGTTTTATAATATATAACTAAGGATATATAGAATAACTAAATATTGGAACTAAATACATATATAAGTTGTAGAATTAAATATTGTAAAAAAAATTATTGTAGTGTAAAAATTATGTAGGTATGATGACTGTTATGTACTGTTTCCTAAATAAAGAAAAAAAATTTTTTACTAAATTATATTAGACATAGATTAATACTAGAAATGCGAAGTTTGGATTTTTGGATATTTCTTCCTCAATTACGCAAAAATGGCTGAACAGATTTGGTTGCAATTACGCACACCGATAGTTTATTACCTGGATTAACATATAGGATACTTTTTATGTTGAATAAATGTTAGGTTCCAAAAGATCGTCTGAAAATATAAAAGATTTGGTGCCACTGTCGTCACAGCGATAAAGATATCGGGCGTTGTATTAGGTACTCATATATTTTTGCATATTATGTTGTTACACCTTTTCCGCGGTAGTGTGGCGGACAGGCAGACAACAACAATAAAAAAAAACAAAAATAAAAGTCAGTTTAAAAATGATAGTTTTATTTTACTAATTCGATTCTATACAAATATATTGCTAGAAAAGATTAACAATTTCGGATGCGGATTGTACCGCAACCGAGAGAGAAAAAAAATACACAGGAATAGAATAAAAAAATACAAAAAAAAGGGGACCAGGGGTTTGTGGAGATTGGATCGAGACTTACCACCGAAAGAGAGCCGATACCGAAAAGTAGCTGTATATTTAAGTCGTAGGTATATCCGAGCCGAACGATTTCAAAATAAAATAATAATAAAAGAGTAAAAGAAAAAAAAATAATAGCCAAACTTGGCGCGGTCGGGCGACTAAGCAGCCTCCGGAATCACGCTGTCGACGTCGACGAACTAGTGAGGCGCGGCGGGTTTGCTCGCCGGGACTCGAAGCTCGGCGCGACGTATGACTAGCGGGACGTACGGTTTCGCTCGCTCTCAACGCGCAGCAAGTAGTTGATTGAAAAAATTTGTGGGTATAAAAAAAAACCTCCTGAAATGATCGAAGGAACGCCTTAGAATAAAGTACATTATTATGCAATCCTTCCAGGAATCTAATTCGATTTTATTTCAGGTGTAAGGAATAATTAATAATTAAATGTGGGTATCGGGCAAAGACTAGAATATATACACAGAACTAATATAAGCGGATAGTTAGGTAAATTATACTTGAATGCATAATTGAATCGATGGCGTCGAAAACAAAATTAATAAGCTAAATACGGTGGACGCCATCGTCAATAAAAAAAATTAAAATGGGAAAAATAAAATTAAAATATAAAATATCCTTATCAAAATAAACCATCGCTTGTGGTTCTAATAAGAAACACAAAAATCTATGCCAGACAAGCAAACAAGTACTATTGAGACGGCACGCGTCTACCAAGTTATAACATTTAAAAAAATAAAAAAATTGGGAAAGCAATTATAACGAACAAAACACTTACCAATTATCACAATTGGAGGTTCACACAATAAAACAATAAACAGTAGTACTGTTATCGATAAAATGACTCGATTAATTTTGAAATAATATGAAATTTCGAAGGTGGCTCAACAACAACAGCTAACTTCTAATGTGCACTCTTCAGGTGGGTTGCCGACGGAAAAGGGCTTCCCGCCTTTCCGCAGGCCCTTTTATGACCTCGGTCTTCGAGAAATTTCCAAAAGAAACCGCGCTATCGCTACTTGTCAAAATTAACACAGTCACAGAACAACGACGTAACGACATTCCAGAACATTCTCTCTGAACAATTGAATCTACGGCAGAGCACTATGAATGAATGTCACGCGCAAGCGCACAGATCAGTTTATGTGACTATAATTAAATTCGACTATCGGCTGTGCTACCGGTGCAAAAGAAAACAATGGACTATGTAAAAAATATATGTAACAATGTACAATATTTTTTTCATTTTTCAACACAGACGAAGTCGCGGGCACCAGGTAGTGTCTTATAAAAAATAACTTACAATAATTTATAGTATAAATTATAAGTAGCTCATGTTTTTATAGGTACTCTTGTAATCCGCACTATACGTACTAATATTATAAATGCGAAAGTATGTTTGGATGTATCGATGTTTGTAACTCTTTCACGCAAAAACTACTGAACCGATCACTATTAAATTTTGCATACACGTTGTCTGGGACATCAGAAAGGACATAGGGTACCTTTCATCGTTCAACGCGGACGAAGTCGCGGGCACCAGCTAGTAATATTATAAATGTGAAAGTATGTTTGGATGTATCGATGTTTGTAACTCTTTCACGCAAAAACTACTGAACCGATCACTATTAAATTTTGCATACACGTTGTCTGGGACACCAGAAAGGACATAGGGTACCTTTCATCGTTCAACGCGGACGAAGTCGCGGGCACCAGCTAGTAATATTATAAATGTGAAAGTATGTTTGGATGTATCGATGTTTGTAACTCTTTCACGCAAAAACTACTGAACCGATCACTATTAAATTTTGCATACACGTTGTCTGGGACATCAGAAAGGACATAGGGTACCTTTCATCGTTCAACGCGGACGAAGTCGCGGGCACCAGCTAGTAATATTATAAATGTGAAAGTATGTTTGGATGTATCGATGTTTGTAACTCTTTCACGCAAAAACTACTGAACCGATCACTATTAAATTTTGCATACACGTTGTCTGGGACACCAGAAAGGACATAGGGTACCTTTCATCGTTCAACGCGGACGAAGTCGCGGGCACCAGCTAGTAATATTATAAATGTGAAAGTATGTTTGGATGTATCGATGTTTGTAACTCTTTCACGCAAAAACTACTGAACCGATCACTATTAAATTTTGCATACACGTTGTCTGGGACATCAGAAAGGACATAGGGTACCTTTCATCGTTCAACGCGGACGAAGTCGCGGGCACCAGCTAGTAATATTATAAATGTGAAAGTATGTTTGGATGTATCGATGTTTGTAACTCTTTCACGCAAAAACTACTGAACCGATCACTATTAAATTTTGCATACACGTTGTCTGGGACACCAGAAAGGACATAGGGTACCTTTCATCGTTCAACGCGGACGAAGTCGCGGGCACCAGCTAGTAATATTATAAATGTGAAAGTATGTTTGGATGTATCGATGTTTGTAACTCTTTCACGCAAAAACTACTGAACCGATCACCGTGAAATTTTGCATACACGTTGTCTGGGACACCAGAAAGGACATAGGATAGGATACACGCTGCTAACCGCAGTCATTTTTATTTTATTTCAACACTATATAACTTGACGACAACCCCTTTTACGGAATCAAATAGTGCATAGACACTTATTAAGTGTTTTTGAAGTTCATTTGAAACGTACAGATCTTGAGCACACTAAAATTCGTCACAGCTTTTGTTTCGACGCTTTTGTTTCGATTTTTGCGGTCTCTTTTGTAATACCCATTGAAATCTCTTTATTCTCTCCCGACGGAGCATTTCTTTAGGCAACAAATTTATTATTTTCCGTTCGAAAAACATGTTCCCGTTTGTCTAACTAAACAACTTTCCTCTGGCCAACGGCAAATTTAAGTTTGTTTACGTTTGAGTCCTTGCTAATTGTGTTTCGCATTCTCCTATACCTTATTTGTTTACTGTTAAAGTCGATTATTAAATGAGTTTACTGCATTCGAATATTGGTTTTGTGTGGATTGTTTTTTTCAGTAGTGTTTTTCCGAAGCCAACGAGGTTTTTTCAGTTTGTCTCTTTGTTTCTAAATGGTTTTTAATGTTTTTATAGCGTTTTTGTTTTGCTTAAGCACTTTCCAAGTGAGAAAGCTGTCATAAGTATTCGGTAATTGTATTTGTCAATAGCAAATTAAAATAGAATGTAACGATTCCAAGAGAAAATTATGATGAAAATATTAAACGACGTCCAATGGTCGTTATATATAATTTCTAACTAATGTTATAATTTCTAACGAATGTTAGCTTGTAACGCTTTCACGCCTTAACTACATAAGCGATAATCATTTAATTTTGTATACACGTTGTCAGGAATATAGAAAAGCGTACAGGGTAACTATCATCTAGAAAATAAAGTAACCTAGGGAACATTTTTAAAAATTGTTGTGTGCCTAATAAAAGTATATGAACAATAAAGATTGAATAAATGTTAGCCAAAAGCTAGTAAATAAATAAGTATTAGAATTTATTTCTTTAAAAAAATTTTACCATCTTAAGTAGCTGAGATCTTTTTTAAGTATTAAAAATGATTTTATTATAAAGTTCCATTCTTAGATTAAACTACCTAATTCAATATTTATTAGGGCCTCATTCACCATGTGTCAAGTAGGCTAACCGCCATTTAAAGTCACCAGTAACCGGGAATGATATACCTTTGTTTGTACGGTAAAAGTCCCAAACATTAAAAAGAAAATAATTTTAAAAAAATCGCCTATCGAAGAATGCAGTAAACCGAGTGCATAATTTAATAAAACATAAAATTATTTCTAAAACTAACTAATCAACACTTTACTTGCAGTTGGTGAAAAAAGCCCTAACTATATGTATTATGATATATGAAAATGCGCGAAAGCGAGTGTGTTTGTATTTGAGTTTTGAATTTTTTTTTATTACAAAATATATGAATAAGTTTTACTAATTTATTTGTCAAATCGGTTAACGAGGTTTCGCGTTGACGCGTTTTACTATACCTGTATTTGGAATAAGAGAGCTTTTGAAATTAAAGCTGATATGGTCCAGTGATAACCTTCAACATTTATAAACTAACTTACAAAATCTAAAAGGGGATTTTATTATATTATTCTAAGGGCCTGTTTCACCAACTACAAGTAAAGTGTTGATTAGTTACTTTTAGAAATAATTTTATGTTTTATTAAATTGTGCACTCGGTTTACTGCATCATTCGATAGGCGATATTTTTTTTTTTTAATTATTTTCATTTTAATGTTTTTAACTTTTACCGTACAAACAAAGGTGTATCATTCCTTCATTCCCGGTTACCGGTGACTTTAAATGGCGGTTAGATTACTTGACACATGGTGAAAGAGGCCCTCAGTATTATGTGAAAATGCACCCAAAACTTAAATACGCAATAAAAATTTAATTAATAAATAGTAGTTTTATAATATGGAATATTTTATAGAAAAACGTATATAATATTCACATGATATATAATTATGTACAAGATGTAGTCTCTTCCGCATCTGTGCGTCTTCAATTTCGAAATAACTAAGACCCGTCCCGAAATAGTTTAGTACCCGCATAACGCATAACGCCGACTATAATGAAATGAAATTATCGCAATCAAAGGAAATCTGTTACATTTATTACTTTAAAAAATGTCTGCCATTAAGGACTAGACACACTTGTATAGTTTTTTTTTTTTTTTTTTTTTTTTTATTAAAAATATATATTAGATCAAGACAATTGTTGACTAAGAATTTATGTATGTTATACGCTTCGCACGGATTTTATTTCTGCAAAAATAATAAATAAAAATCTTCCTCCTCTAAAGCTTCACAAGTGCAAAGCCGAGGGTGGGTCACTAGTTTTTAAATAAAAAAAAAACTTTCTACCCTTTTATTTACATTCCTTGAAGTTATGATTTCAAAGCAAAAACAATAAATGATAAATTCATAGTCAAAATTGTATGATGAATTGTAATGGCGATTTTTTTATATATTTCTGAAATTTAATTAATTTATCAGAAATAAAGTGTGTAATGAATAATGTTTGAAACAAAATAAACGTGTCTATGATCCTGGCAATTTAAAACAGTTGAATCTTTTTTTTTATATATTAAACTCGACAGACAGGATGACGGTCCACTTGTCTTGATGTTAGATGTTACTGATGCCTATGAAATTAGTAGGATTAAGGATAAGGATTAGGAAAGGATAACAGCATACTTGCTATTATATATTACAGTGGTCTTCTATACGGGGGTGGTTGCTGCAACCAGACGGGCTGCCTAAATGACTGCGCAATGCCTTGCAACTACTTTCCAAATTGAGACCAGCGCTAACTTTGAAAAGTTCAAAGTTAACCGGGAACCCTGAGCGTTAAGATTACAGAAGTGTCTATGGGCCTCATTCACCATCTCTGAGTAAAGTGTCAAGTAGGCTAACCGCCATTTAAAGTCACCGGTCACCGGGAATGATGGAGCTGATATACCTTTGTTTGTACGATAAAAGTCCCAAACATTAATAAATAATAAAAAAATTCGCCTATCGAATGATGCAGTAAACCGAGTGCATAATTTAATAAAACATAAAATTATTTTTAAAAGTAAATAATGAACACTCTACTTGTAGTTGGTGAAAGAGGCCCTTAACATGATTAAATGTAAAATGTATATAATATATAAAAAGTTCAAATAATTTATAATTATTTAAGAAGTAAATTAGACGTGTGTGATTGCTAAAAAGCAAAAAACACGTCTCAGAAAAATTTTTTGTGCCATTGTATTACTTCTAATAATTAGAAGAATACCCGCGCCCGAAGGTTACCTAAACATTGAGGTTCAAGCACATTCAAAGCGAACAAGCACACATAACTTAACTAACACAGAAGCTAGCCAAGCGTTGCATTGCTAAATATTTTCTTGGAAAATAAGTTAAGAAAAAAAACACAAAATTATATCGAGTATGTTTTCATGAGAGCGACATCTAGTGACATTGCGACAACCGATAATCCATCTACATTAAATTTTATCAAATATTTTTAAATTGTTTTAATTATGTACTATCTAATTGAAATTAAAAAAAAAAAAAACTTTCTACGCATCTCATTAATATTATAAATTCATGAGTGTAGGTGTATGTTTGTTAATGTTTTAAGCAAAAAATTAATTAACGTATTTTGGTATAATTTTACAGTAATATTAGTTATATTATAATAACATATACATAGATTGTAATGTACAAAGTCGCAAGCAAATCTAGTTATATATTAATCAAAGTTATTTTAAGTTATATTTAGTTATATATTTTAAAAAAAATGTATTTTTGCGCACGAATTTGTCTGTCATTTTGTAAATTAGCTAAAATCTGTATTCCGTTTAGTTGCAACGACTGGTTCTTCAAACACTTCTTCAGATCCCCCTGGTGTTGCTTGTGTACTTGGGCAACGGTAGCCACCTACCATCAAGTGACCGTCAACTTGCCTTGCCACCCTTATTAACATATACCTACTTTCTTTAAATTTTTTTTTTTTTTTTTTCAACTTGTTATATTGTTAAATAATAAGGTTTGAAATGTATATTGTAATAATACATTGTAATGTAAATTATAGATATACATGCAACTCAAATTAAAGAACGAAGTTATTAGATATATAATTAGTTATACTTATTTAAAATAAAAATTGCTTATTTAATTGTTATTTAACCCATGAAAACGTATACTTTGTCACCACTAAATAAAAATCAAAAATAATGTTGATTTTTTTAAAATATTAGTTTATTTTTTAAACTTTCATCGTTGACTTGAATCAATCATAGCTTCCCTACATAATTATGTGCCAAGTGTAAAGGGTTCTCAATAACGAACTCCGTACAAACAAACATTGCGAACAGTTCACAGAAAAAAATATTTATTTCTATGTCTATTTGTAGCAAATGATATTTAACATAACTTTCGGAACAGAGATTTTCCAATTCATATAATACAATATGTATATTTGACGACACGTTTGGTCTAGTGGCTAGTAACCCTAGCTGTTAACCAAACGGTCGCGGTTCGAATCCCGCTAGGGGCGAATGTTTTTGTGTTAACATTTTACCTTTGTACCTGAGTCATGGACGTTTTTTATTTATAATATGTATGTATTTACAAAAAAAAGTAATCTATATATTATATCAACTGTCTGGTATCCATAATACAAGCATTAGTTGCTTAATGTGGAACTAGATGGTGCTGTGTGGAATGTGTGAAGATATTTATTATTATTATTATTTATTTATTTTTTGTCTGATAAAGCTTTTTAGGTATATTCTATGATGGTTGTACCATAAATGAATAATTTAAAAAAATCTACGAGTTTTCATAGAATGTTTACGAACTAGACGTAAATTAACATAATTGTAACATGATATTTGCAGGTAAATTAAATGTGAATAAAAATCATAATGATGATGATTATTATTATTATTATATTAGAGGCTAGAAAATAAATGGGGAATTGTCAGCCGCCAACTTGTCAGATACCGTTTCTAATCCTGGATGAATTTTACTGTCATTTTACATTGGGCCTCTTTCACCATGTGTCAAGTAAGCTAACCGCCATTTAAAGTCACCGGTAACCGGAAATGATGGAGATGATATATACCTTTGTTTGTACGGTAAAAGTCCCAAACATTAAAAAGAAAATAATAAAAAAAAATTATTATGTTTATTACCAAAATTATTTAGCGCAATCTTGAGACATTGTTTATTTAAGGAGAGGTTTATTTATTTAATTAATATATAACAAGATTTGCTTGCGACTTTGTACATTACAATCTATGTATATGTTATTATAATATAACTAATATTACTGTAAAATTACATCAAAATACGTTAATTAATTTTTTGCTTAAAACATTAACAAACATACACCCACACTCATGAATTTATAATATTAGTGAGATGCGTAGAAAGCTTTTTTTTAAATTTCAATTAGATAGTACATAATTAAAACAATTTAAAAATATTTGATAAAATTTAAGGTAGATGGATTATCGGTTGTCGCAATGTCACTAGATGTCGCTCTCATGAAAACATACTCGATATAATTTTGTGTTTTTTTTTTTAACTTATTTTCCAAGAAAATATTTAGCATTGCAACGCTTGGCTAGCTTCTGTGTTAGTTAAGTTATGTGTGCTTGTTCGCTTTGAATGTGCTTGAACCTCAATGTTTAGGTAACCTTCGGGCGCGGGTATTCTTCTAATTATTAGAAGTAATACAATGGCACAAAAAATTTTTCTGAGACGTGTTTTTTGCTTTATAGCAATCACACACGTCTAATTTACTTCTTAATTAATGATAAATTATTTGAACTTTTTATATATTACATTTTACAGTTTATTATGTTAAGGGCTTCTTTCACCAACTACAAGTAAAGTGTGGATTATTTACTTTTAGAAATAATTTTATGTTTTATTAAATTATGCACTCGGTTTACTGCATCATTCGATAGGCGATTTTTTTATTATTTATTAATGTTTGGGACTTTTATCGTACAAACAAAGGTATATCGTCTCCTTCATTCCCGGTTACCGGTGAATTTAAATGGCGGTTAGCCTACTTGACACATGGTGAAAGAGGCCCTTAGGCTCGAGTTCACCAACAGACGGTTAGTTTTTAAACAGCTGTTTAAAATTTAAACAGCCGTTTAATAATATTTTGTTGTTCACTGTCGCTTAAATGCGGGTTAAATGCCCTAAAAATCTGATTAACTTAATGATAAAACTTAATGATTATAAGGTAACCTATGTCCTTTCCGGTGTCCCAGACAACGTGTATGCAATATTTCATGGTGATCGGTTCAGTAGTTTTTGCGTGAAAGAGTTACAAACATCCAAACATACTATCGCATTTATAATATTAGTAAGATGTATCATCATTTTGTTTAAAGGTTGAAGTGATCCTTAAAACAATAAAGATTAGCGATTAGAAATTATGGATTCGTCTCATAACGATTTTTACAACAGATTTAATTTATTTATTAAATAAAAAAACAATCAAGCGAAAATTTTATTTACAAGCAAAAATGCTCCCCGAAAATAAATTAAACGATAGCCCACAAAAGCTTCCGCGCTATTGTAAAAGAGATTCGAGAGAAAACTAAAACATAGCCTCCGGGGAACGTAATAAATATACTGCGCCCGGGAGGCGGTTACTAAAAATGTAAATTTACATTTTAACGACTTGTGGCCATTTTCAAATAACTACATTTTCCAATGGGCTGGCCCACAACAATTTTTATAGTTATCTATTTATATTATTAATTGAGTAATTCGCTTACACTTACGGTAAGCACACTTAGGGTGGGTTGCACCATCTAACTTTAATGGTAACCATATCCAAATCAGCCGTTAAATCTTCGGTTAAGCATATTATGCGTTACACCATTTTTACAACGATCAAAATGACGTCATAACTTAACGCTAACCTTAACCGCTTGATATTGGCCGGTTAATGTTATTGTTTCGGTTAAGTCAACTGTTACATTTTTGTGGCAGGTGACTTTGAATGTTGCTATATTAAAAAAAATTATTACCACAACAACTTAGGAAAATTACATTTTTTATAATGGCAACCCCTTTAAATTTGACAGTTACGAACAATATCATGTTGCAACATGCAATTGTTAATTTCGACTGTCACCGTTAAAGTTACCGCTAAAGTTAATTTTGACCGAAATAATAACCAAGCCTACTGTGCAATCCACCCTTAGTTATTAACATGTTTAACCTTTTATAATAGAATGTATAAAAATATGTAAGGACTTGATTGCTGCTATAATTTTAAATAGTTGTTAAACTATTAAGATTTTTCAAGAATGGCAGAACTTAAGAAGGAAGTGCCAAAAGTTTGAACTTGTACAAAGAAGAATATTTGAAATTTACACAAGTAAACGTTTAGGTGTGGTTAAATTTAATTTGAACAATGAAAATAGGCGCAGTATTGTTGGAGAAAAAAAAGCTCGTGACCGCAAAAAAGCTTCTCTAATGGCCGCTCACACATCGTAGGTAAAGTTAGCAATAAATCAAATTGAAAAAACTGTAACGCAATGCAATTTTAGTTTCAAAGTGTAACGGTGAACGCCAAAACGTTATAAAAGGCACTTCAATAAGGGTTAAAAGGCGGATTTTGAACACAGAACTTTGTGGTGGGATTATCTTTTTGGGACTTGGATTAAATCAAAAACGCATCTATATACGTTTCTCGATAGAATAGATAGGAATTTCAAAAATTGCGGACGCACTTTTAGTGCGTACAGTTTAAATAATAATAATAAATAAATAAATGTCTTCTCACATTCTACAAAGCACCATCTAGTTCCACATTAAGCAACTAATGCTTGTATTATGGATACCAGACAGTTGATATAATACATAGATTACTTTTTTTTGTAAATACATAATACAAAAACATCCATGACTCAGGAGAAAAGGCTAAATGTTAACACATAAACATTTACACCCTAGCGGGATTCGAACCCGCGACCGTTTGGTTAACAGCTAGTGTTACTAGCCATTAGACCAAACGTGTTGTCAATAACATAATAATTGTTATCGTTTGTTATTGTGTTGTATAACATGACCAAATAATTTAACATTACAACATAAAACAAGTGTATAACAATGCAATATAACAATGTTATCTAATATGTCTAACAATAATTGTATAGGTCGCATCATACTAACTCATTAACAAAAGGAGATGAGCCAGCAAGTTACACGGATATCATGTTTAATAAGCTGTTTCTGGGATTGATTTAAATGGATTTTTTAACAACATTACTCAATAGGGAGTAATGAATCACACGAAAATTGCTGAAAGAATGTTTTTTTTTTAAGTATTATTGTTATACTTAAACCTGAATAAGTATTATTATTCAGGTTGAACAGCATTAAAACATCCATACTTTACTAATATAATTGCGAAAGTAACTCTGTCTGTTTGTCTGCTACATTTTCACGCCTTAACTACTCAACCGAACACAATGAAACGAAATTTTGCATACATATTGTCAAGGATACAGTCTTTATTTCATTTATATATAGGTCAGGTACTTTTGAAGATATTGAAGATTTTCTAAATGACCCTTTTTCTTTGCGGTCCTGTGTAGTTTACTCAGCGTAATATATAGTCAGTACAAAATGACTAAATATTGAAAATAATAAGAGATAATCTCAACCGTAGGACGTCCACTTCTGAACATAAGCCTAGAAACGATTAGAAGTAGCCTGAATACGACTGACTAGACTATTTATTAGGTCGTCAGTCCATCTTGTGCTACTTCATTAATATTATTCATTATTCATTATTATATTATTATATTATTCACTATTAGAAAGGGTACCAAACAGGCTAACGACTAACGGTTACCGGCTACGGTTACCGTAGCCCAAGCACAATCAACACCAGAAAGTATGCAGGCGCTTTACTAACCATTTATAATCAACTTAGTATAATCTGTCGGGTTACACCAATGACATTCGATGTCTCAATATAATCCCTTAATAATTAATTAAAAATATAAATAAAAGAGCTTACACAAATAAATAACAAAGTACTGAGCGTATTAAAGAAATCATCTACTACTTAAAAAAAATTAGTTCGCTTTAATATAAATATTATTTTAAATGAAACGTTACCAATAAATAACTACTCACTGATGTAAAAATATACACAGATCGCTTCTTTCATCTACGAAGCAAAACATGACCATTCCCTATTTAGCCTTGAATTCGTCGGAATCCATGAAAACATTGCAGACGTTGTTAGTTCGAGGCGTAAACAATGGCCCTTTATCGATGTGTTTAGTTTCCTTCAGCTTACTAATTCTGGATATTTCTAGTTTTATGTCGGCCATGTGTTTAATTCGCTCTGTTTGTTTGGATGCCGAATTGACTTGTTCTCGCATGAAGGAACCTTCTAAATTGTGCAAAACATCTGTCTGCACAGTTCATTTGTTATGTCGTCCGCTGGGAGCTCACTTCGTATTCCGCAGTCAAATTACTTGGAGTATCCAATGCGGATATTCGCCTATCAAGGAAACTGGGTCCTCTAGTAAGTATAGTCTGTCTATGTATTTCAACTCAAATGGTTTTTTTTACTATAATATTTAATAGCTAAATTCCGATATTTCTCCATTTTCGAATTGTAAGATTTTTTTTATTTTTATTTATTTATTTATAAATTAAAAAAAATATATATTATAGATTATATATACAAATAGGCCTAAAGAATCATAAAAAAAATATTTTTACATTTATTTATTAATTAAAAAAATAATAATAAGAAAAACAAAAAAAAAAGAGAATATTCTATAAGTGATAAAATTAACTTTTCAAAAGTAATTCGCCAATTTTCTTTTTATAAAAATTCAAATTGTTTCATACTAGTATATGCCCGCGACTTCGTCCACGTCCGATCGCTACCAAACATCACAGGAACACCCGCTGGACTAATCTGAAGATTGTCTGAAAGTTTCATCAAAATCGGTTCAACGGTTTTGGAGTCTATAGGGGACATACATACACAAATACAACACATACATATATATACGTATTAAGAATATGGATTATATTTATCACTTGTTTAAAAGTTACAACAAATCTAATAGTTAATCACAATAAATTTAAACAGAAGGCATTTTTCTTAAGACTATAAAGTCGGAGCTTTTTTAGTGTTTTTAGCTTTTTTCTGCTTTCTGTAGTGTAAAATGGGTACCCCACGTTGTCATAAGAACCACAGACTAATAAAAGAAGATCACTTAGTCTGGGCATTGTATTTTTATAGTCACGGGTGAAAACTCATAGTGGCTACTGGATATACCTAGAGATCATAATATCAAAAATTCACCTTGTGTATGATTTTTTAAGATAGTTTATTAGAAATTCTTTAAAAATAACATTTTAACGTATTGTATATCCAAAACTGTCAATTAAAAAATGTGGAATTTTTAAATACAATGTAATGAAATACAAAGCTTAATGAAAACACAAAAATCTCCTCTATAGGATTTTTGCAATAAAATATAATAGCAATTAAATATTTTACCCCCTATTTCTCGTAATAGCTGTTGGGAGGGAGGGGAAAAAGTGTCACACGGGTTTCTAATGAAACTAAACTATATTCAAAACAAGAAAAACAAACTATACGAAATAATGTGTTCACAATTTTATTTTTCCCCGACTAACTATTTTGCGAGTCTTTGTAGCACTGACTGAGACATTATTATTACGAAGACGACCATTCAGTATAGAATCAAGACAACCATAAAAGTTTTTTTAATTTTATATACAAGAATCCATTCAAGTAGGTACCAATTTCAAGAGAACGCTAACAAAGCCGCCGGCGAAAGCTAGTAAGTAAATAAAATAGACCCGCCAGAGGATTCAGGAAATTAATTGAAGAAATATCAAACGGAATAATTTCTTATATGTAATAAACGCGAAAGTATTTCCATTACTCTAATAAAATTCTTTCTTTGACGAAATTGCTTCTTTGATGGAAATTTATTGATAGAAAATTGTAAAAAAAAAATATATCTGTGAATACATAAATCTTTTATTATTTCCTTCCAGGAGTGGGAAGTCAATGTTTTATTTTATTTCAAAAAATGTCTTTACTTTGAAATTATATTACTTATATTATAAATTATTCGAATTCGAATGACAATAATTTTGTACATTGCAAAATTGTATTTCGGTAAGTGCGTAGGTAAGGGATATCAGAGCCTTTCCCTATTCCTTATAGGGAAAAAATAGTAAGAGGGCGGTTACTGTCGCCAGACTGGTTGCCCAAATGACTGCGGAACTTACGACACGTAATTTTATTATGATTTATTCAAAAGCTAAGTTTTGAACAAACCAAACTAAGTATTATTCTGCTACCTAGGGCATTCAATTCGTTTTTTATTTTTTTCTTAATTCATATGGAATATTCCATATTCCATCAGAAATATATATATATAAAACACTATCTGTTGCACGCAACTTCGCCCGCGTAATTTTATAAAATATAGCCCATCTTACTCGCTGATAATGTAGCTTACTAAAGTTGAAAGAATTTTCAAAATGGTTCCATTAGTTTTTGAGTTTATTCATTACAAACATACAAATCTTATCTCTTTATAGTAATATAGATAAACATCATAACACGAAACCTTACAATTAAATATTTATATTTTAATGCAATCTTGTTAACAATAAAATGTCTAGATACTAAAAGTGCGTCTATTTAAATAGCTCCGTTAACATAAACACTGCAACTCACGTCGCGTTCTTTAAATACTCAAATAAATAACTGTAAATGGTATTTCTTTGTGCCGATACGCTAACGACTGATTTGTGAACAGTTGGTGTGAGTCTGGCCACGGATTAACCAAAATAGATGCGTCTTAAGGCTTTAAACTTTCGAACTTTGCTAATAATATTAACAAAACACCTAGGGGTGTTTTGAAGATGTTTTTGAGTAGTTTGTATAAACAACTAATTACTTAAATTAGCTTCTTTGAGTTTACCTATTTTTAGTATGTTACCGAAGTTGCTAACGAAATAGAACCGAAACGTTAACTATTCTATAGTCTATAGTGAAATTTTTAAGTTATTCGTAAGCAATGCAAAGAGCTACCTACTCGCATTTGTGCTTTTGTGTTTCGGTATGTTTGTGTTAAGCAGCAGTCTTAATGCCTATTCTCTAGGCCCACGTGTTTTTTTTTTTACTATTAAAACGACCATCAAAAAGAGTGTCAGCTTGAATGCTGGTTTTTTTATTGACTAAATAAAACTTCTAAGTAAAGAGTAATTTAGCGATTCGTTTAAAAAATATAACCTTCCGTGAAAAATACTAAAAATATATTTTACTAGCTGGTACCCGCGACTTCGTCCGCGTTGAACGATGATTGGTACCCTATGTCCTTTCTGGTGTCCCAGACAACGTGTATGCAAAATTTCATGGTGATCGGTTCAGTAGTTTTTGCGTGAAAGAGTTACAAATATCTATACATCCAAACATACTTTCCCATTTATAATATTAGTACGGATAAGTAATTAAATAGCGTCTCATCTACACAAAATATTTACTCTTTGTAAACTGAGCAGTATATTTATAGGGAGAATTCCACTGTGCACGTCACTAGAGATTATTATTATACGCTTTGTCCGCGTGTTACAAATATGTGTCCTTTAAAGACTTAAGCCCCTATACGGACGTCTCTTGCTTGCAGTATGAATTTAGTTACTGAAATATCGCTTCTTAAATTCAAAAGTACCATAAATCAAAAAATCACGTTCACAATCGTTCATATTGTATGTTGCAAAAATACTTATGGTTGTTTTATTCCTGTTGGCAAGCTATGTTATCAGCGAGTAACATAGGCTATATTTTATAAAGTTAGCGGGCAAAGCCGCGTGCAACAGCTAGTGTATTAATATATTATAATATTACTAGCTGGTGCCCGCGACTTCGTCCGCGTTGAACTATAAAAGGTACCCTATATCTTTTCTGGTGTCCCAGACAACGTGTATGCAAAATTTCATGATGATCGGTTCAGTAGTTTTTGCGTGAAATAGTTACAAACATACAAACATACTTTCGCATTCATAATATTAGTACGGATAGTGTATTAGTTTTAATGTAAAAAATATCAACAGGACACGGACACGATGTCATAAGGACGGACGGAGTGATAAGGTAAAGTATCAAGTAACGTGTAATTACATGAATCAACCATGCTTGATAAACAGTTATCGTGAAGTGTTTCTAATGCTAGTTAATTACAGAACCGTGTACCTTTACGCAAGGACATTTACACTATACGTCTTTTGTGAGAAAAATTATTAAAAAAAAATTAATTCAAAAGTTTTTACATATTACATATGATTGTGTTTCGATGCTTCAATAAAAGGATGTCAAGTAATAATAACCCTAATGGCGACTTTTCCTTATCTTGAATTTGATCAGGTAGCCTCGTTGATATTGCTTTTATATTTTTTAGGCGACTGTTATATTATAGCCATGAGCCGTTATAACCATGATTGCTTTGCTACATACTATCGAGTGGACTGTTTACCTATCATTTATTTATTTATTTAAAAAATCGACAGCTCTCAACATAAAAATTTACAGACAAAAACATAAACATACTCAACAGCCAATTACGGATTTTACATTTATACAAAGGGAACAATACAATCACCTAAGTCACATAATACATATTATACATAGATACACATATACACAAGAGTTTATCGCATACCTACCACTCACATAGAACAGCCAAAGTGCCCACTGTTTAAAAAAGTTGCCAATGCTATTCCTGAATGAGAGCAAAGACGAACAGAACAATACAAGTTCACCGAGGAAAATTTGTCATTGTACAATTTGAACCACAAAAACCTTGTAAAACAATTGCTAAGCTAAAGGAATCTTTTAAATCAATCTATTCTCCCACAGTTCTAGCGTGCGGTCAACTTTTTGCTCAATTATTGGTAATAACACAGTAATATTAACTGGGCACAACATCTTATTGGAAAGTTATTTGCTATAAAAAATCCTTGAAGGAGATTCAATTTATTTTACCAAGAAACTGTACTTACAGGCTAAAAACTTTACACTTTCTTTTTATTGATTGATGAGTCAAACTATTTGAGTGTATTGGATTTCAGTTCTTTTTGATATTTACAATAAAATATTTTCGTGTATGTTGTCAAAGTGTATGCAAAATTTAATGTTGATCGGTTGAGTAGTTAATGCGTTATAGTGTAACAAACATACAAACAAACTCAATTTAAATAACCTCAATAGCCTCCGGTCTACTTTGACCACTTCCTAACTTGTCCGTTTACAAAGTTGTCCACTTCCTAACTATTATTTATTAATTATTTAGCGCAATCTTGACATATTGTTTATTTATATAAGGGCCTCTTTTGCCAACTACAAGTAAAGTGTTGATTAAATATGCACTTGGTTTACTGCATCCATAGGCGAATTTTTTTTATTATTTTCTTTTTAATATTTGGGGGTTTTCCCTTACAAACAAAGGTATATCAGCTCCATCATTCCCTGTTACCGGTGACTTTAAATGGCGGTTAGCCTACTTGACACTTTACTCAGAGATGGTGAAAGAGGCCATAAGAAGTCTTGAGTATAAACCTGTTTTGAATCGCATTTTATCATCTCAATACATCTCAAAAGGTTCACTAAAAATATAACTTTGAATTTACAAGAATATTTCAAATTTGCTTTTGCACTTTACAGGAAATACAGTTCTTTGTAAGTAGTTTGCTCTTTGTATTTGGTCTTGTAATATTTTACAACATTTACATATTACTTTTCCAGAACTTTTTAAAATATTTCCACCAAATGACATTTCTTGTCGTGGTTTTCGGCTCAGTCAAAAGATATGTTGGAACTCTTTTGAGCAGCGCTTAATTGAAATCACGTTTCCTGATAAACTGTTCACACTGCAAAGTGTAAAATAGTTAATAAACGGCGCATTCGCACTAATTGCGAGCTATATCTGATAACATTCACTTCAATATTCATGAGACTCGAATCGCTACTGGTTATCCAATTTTCGTCTTTTGATTTACATGCATATTCGAACAATTTAATGGGAGCCGTCGATGAAACGCGACTGATGAATCTGACGGACTCATTACTTTTATGCATTTGTTAACCTAACGGTTGATTTTGATTTACGAAAAATTACTATTAATTAAGAGCAATTATAAAAGAATTAAGAGTTGAGTACCAATATATATATATGAATATACTAGCTGGTGCCCGCGACTTAGTCCGTTCCTATGTCCTTTCTGGTGTCCCAGATAACGTGTATGCAAAATTACATAGTGATCGGTTCAGTAGTTTTTGTTTGAAAGAGTTACAAACATCCATACATCCAAACATACTTTCTCATTTATAATATTAGTACGGATTATACTAAGGTCCTTACGAGACGGGCAAAAAGAGAAAAGGCTAATAACGAAGAAGTATCTATAGAATAAAATAGATAGAGAATCCGACTTCATTTAAATTAATCTAGTAAACCTAGTAAGCCTATTGTTAGCCTATAGTATTCCAAAAAAGTAGGTACCTAACAACAATTTTGATTCGATCATATATTCGTTAACAAGCAAGCGATTCGTCTTCCTCATAAGTTTCCAGGTCAAAATTTATCTTGAGAGATAACAATGTTGATAAACAACCGTACCTTTATAATGAACGAGATATCCAGAAGTTGGTCTGTCTGGAATGGAAACGGAATTGAATAACAAAATTTATAGGAGCGGCTCGCAAAATTCACGTGGGTCCTCTGGC
This sequence comes from Synanthedon myopaeformis, assembly GCA_944738685.1. Lineage (NCBI taxonomy): Eukaryota > Metazoa > Arthropoda > Insecta > Lepidoptera > Sesiidae > Synanthedon > Synanthedon myopaeformis. The sequence continues at coordinate 881,430 of OX122930.1, forward strand.
GGTTGGCTTCACTCCAGGTACAAACTTTATGACCAACTTTGGCCCCAACTTTGTAATTGAAAGTTCACGAATATGAATCGTGAACTGTTTTAGACATGATATACGGTTGTTATTATGACTTGTTCGCGTCTCTTCATCTGGACCGGAATCAGTTATTGCCCCTTTTTTAGGAGGGGGGATGACATTTACGCAATATCTGTTCAAGTCGACGAGGGCAAGTGTGGGACTCGCCCGGTTTAAGTGTCTTATCACAGGATATTCATAGGTTCTGTGGTCTCGGCAAGGAAATCAATTTATAAATGTGTAACTTCATAATTATTATTAAATTGTTTGTTAAGTGTTTAGTACGATTTTATTTTAGTATGTTGTGTTCACATTTAGTAGGTTACATTCCGAATTAACTGCTGTATATTTTTTTTTTGGTCTGCATAAATTTTTATTATATTATTATTTAATACTAGATTTGAGTATTTATCTTTTGTAATGTAAAATTGATTAACAAAAAATACTTTATTAATATTTCTAAAATAACTAAAATCTACAATCAAATATTGTTTGTATTTGTATTTTCTGTGTTTGTATGTTCTTGTTTTTTTTTTATTTGCTCGTACATGGAATTGTATACCAGTTTTGTGAACCATAATAAAAATAAAAAATAAATATACAAAAAAATAAAATAAAAAGTAGATTCTTCTCTATAGTTCTTATTTTAATTTTTTTCGTTTTCTTTGGAGAAGGCCTTTACCTGCGGAGAGGTTCTTGCAGAAGTTAAAGTTTGAATTTAATATTTACACAGTTCCATTCAACTTTAAGGTTTACATGTAATTAATTTGCAAGAAATAAAAGGCTTTTTATTTTATACAAAAAAAAATTATAAAAAAAAATCTGAAAAAATTACAAGATTTAAGCTATTTAAAGATTAGATTGCTGACTATATCAGAGTAGATTTATTAAAACATGCATTACTTAAATTTATCTTTCATTGCATTAAACAGCAAATGAAATATTATCACATATTCTCTCCGTACTCCTAACACCTGGAAACATTATTATTGTGATGTACATAAATGTTATTACAATATCATAAATCCATACGTTCGCTTGACAATCGCTTGTACCGGCTGACAATGCTCGCACGTGCAGCATTCATAGATTAGGAGCTTCATACTTTATCATTACACTGCAGTAAAATTCATTGAATATCTTGTCTAATTGAAAACTAGGTCTCACCTAAAAAAACCATGCTGTTTTTATGATCCATTGGCCGCCATTGGCCGAGAATACTAGAAAGTTCGGCATCGGTATTCCAGGAGAATTGTTAATGTACAGTAAATCCTTAGCCTATGTGCTGTAATGACACGATAGTCTTCTGTAAAACAAGACTAACTAACGTGCCGCCATAACTTCTCAAATCGCCACAACTCACGCCTTAACTTCTCAAAAATCGTGAAATTTTGACAATTTTTACGTTGTCAGGGATGCAGTAAAATACATGGTACTTTTCACAAAAAAAATAATACTTTTCCTATAAATAAAAATAACTATTTATTAAATAATTAGACGTTAAATAAATGCACGCTTTTTCCCGTTTACAATGACTAAGGTAAGTTAGGTATTGGTTTCAAGAGATGAAATGTTTTCGCCATCGCTCCTAGACTATAATATAGTGCTTCAGGTGTCACGGTGCACTTGTAAGGAATGGGTTTCCATTTAAGCGCCCCGCGACGGTGCAGCCTCCACTGAATAAATCCCATCTTAACTTACATTAATATTTAATTAATGGACGGGTCCAAGGTATATTATCTGCTTAAAAATCACTACCGCCATCAACTTTTGCGGTAACGGTGACCACCATCTTACAGAAGACATTTAAATTAGGCGTACGATTTAGGGATCCCTTTGTCCTTGATCCTGTCAATGCATCGTAAGCATCGCATTCGTACTAATATTACAAATGCGAAAGTATGTTTGGATGTATGGATGTTTGTAACTCTCTCACGCAAAAACTACTGAACCGATCACGATGAAATTTTGCATACACGTTGTCTGGGACACCAGAAAGGATATAGGGTACCTTTCATCGTTCAACGCGGACGAAGTCGCGGGCACCAGCTGGTAAAGAATAATATGCTTTTAGAAATGTTATTGAGGATTTGCTTGTGTCCTCACTTTGGATCTATGTATAGCCAATTTTTTTTTTTTTTTATTGGGTGGAACTAAAATAGTATATGTTGTATATAATCAAACAATCGATATCCGGTAAGCCATCTACAGGCTATCCATAGAAGCAATCAGACTAATTATCTTCTAAATTAAAATGTTATTTTGGACAGCGATTCTTGAAGTTATAAAAAATATTTTTTAAAGAAAAGACAGGTCCATTAATTAGATCGTGTAAAATGTCTTGTCAATCTCTATAACTCGGTTCCGTGAGTTTTGTAAGGATTCAACGACAGACAGACTCCTTTCATGTACATGTTGAAAAGTACTTGACAGAATCTCGCTTTTTCTGAACTTTTACAGAAATAAATCCCATTAATTCTCTTAAATTAAACGTCTTATCATTTACAATTTGTTTTGTATGTAGGTAAGAGAAAAACCCTAAGAAGTTGTGGCAGGACACATTGCGTCACAGATTGGGCTCTGGCTAGACTACAGTACCCATCATCTGGATATAACTTTGAAATAACAGCATATGTGCTGTCGTGTTTCAGTGAGTTAGTAAGGTATGCCATAGCCCATATCCACTTCTGATCCTTTATCCTTAATCCTGCTATGAACTTTAGGCACCTGTGGCGTTGTTGGTGAATTAATTTGAATAAATTTGTCTAAGGGCATCTTTCACCAACTACAAGTAATGTGTTGATTAGTTAATTTTAGAAATAATTTTGTGTTTTATTAAATTATGCACTCGGTTTACTGCATCCTTCGATGGGCGATTTTTTTTTTTGATTATTTCCTTTTTAATGTTTGGGACTTTTACCGTACAAACAAAGGTATATATCATCTCCATCATTTCCGGTTACCGGTGACTTTAAATGGCGGTTAGCCTACTTAACACATGGTGAAAAGGCCCTGACAGATTTTGCCAAGCACTCAGTTCTCCATTTAAACCTAAATTCTATAATTATAAATTCTATAGTAAACTAAATCTAGTAATTTATCACGTTTATTTTTGTACGCATATTAAGACAGAAATTTATTTGATACTAGCTGTTGCACGCGACTTCGCCCGCGTAACTTTATAAAATATAGCCTATGTTACTCGCTTATAATGTAGCTTTCTATAGGTGAAAGAATTTAAAAAATCGGTCCAGTAGTTTTGAGTTTATTCATTACTTATATACAAATCTTTTCTCTTTATAATTGTTAGATTATGAATGCATTGTCCAATTAATATATATAGTTCTTTGGTGATAGTTTATAATATATAGATGTTCTGTGTACATAAATTTTATATAAGTGTGTTAACTGCTCTGTGTCCTCTCTTCTACAAATAAAATATATCGTGTCTTTGTCTTGTATAATTTTCACATTTAAAATCAATATTAATCTCAAGCTATCAATAATAATTCTACAATAATATTAGTATAGATTTAATTTGAAAAAAATCTGAATTTTGAACTAAAAAATGAAAATTTTAGTGACATTAATAATGTCACTAAAATTTAAAAAACTTGTTGCCCGTGGTCCACCTATACTTTTTTTTTTCTTCTTCTTAGACTTGCTGTTGTTTTATATTGTTTTCACTAAATGGAAGGAATGATGAACGAGGGAGGTTTGTGTATATTATTTTTATATTCTTGTATTATACTAGGTTATACTATATGTGTTTATTCTTTGTTACCGTTCTTGCGGCTAATGTTGTATACGCCTGTAATTGGTGCTCGTGTCAGCTGAAATACTCTGTGAATCATTATATCATAAATAATTTTAACACGTGTACTGTTGGTGTATCTTAATAAATTAAAAAAAAAAAAAAAAAATAAAAAAATAAAAAAAAAATAAAAAAAATATAGCCTTAATGAGGAAAACACATTTTCATTGGCACTTCTATAACTTTTATATCTGTGTCAATCGCATATGGCCGCAACATGGGAGTCCGAGATTCGGTGCAGTAAATCATATTGTACTTTCTAGGAAATAGAGGGTAATAAAAAACGTATCCCTCATTAAACTGAAAAACAAATAAACGACAAATATTTCTCATACAACTTTAAATGTCATTGCTTTATTTTTTAAATACGTGTTCGCTTGTTTATATTTGGTTATACAAATGACCCATTTCTATCTAAAGATAGTTTACACATGTTACACATCATACTGCACTATGGATTTCATCTTATTATTTAATATTATTACTTTGTCCTTCAGTACACTTTTAAAGATTAAATCATCCGTACTAATATTATAAATACGAAAGTATGTTTGGATGTATGGATGTTTGTAACTCTTTCAAGCAAAAACTAGTGAACCGATCACCATGAAATTTTGCATACACGTTGTCTGGGACACCGTAAAGGACATAGGGTACCTTTCAGACCTTTTTGGTATCCCAGACAACGTGTATGCAAAATTTCATGGTAATCGGTGGAAAATTAAAAAGTGGTGTCCGCGTTGGAAAATTAAAAACATAACACTTGAGTTAAAATATATGAGTATATAGTGATGTGCCGGATATTCGTATCCGTGGATATCTGAGGCAGAAGAAAGATCCGTATCCGTATCCGTTACTTTTGGGCGGATCTTTTTACGGATCTTTTACCTTATTAATTTTTAATTCACAGCTGAAATTCTACATATAGGTGATTAGGTAGTAATGAAAAACTTATTTTTTGAAAATAATTAGTTAGTTTTTCAGTTTTGTATATATACTAATTTGTATACTTATAATTTATATTAATCATTTAGTTAGTTAATTAATTAATTAATTTGTAATTAATATCTATTGTTATAATAACTTTATGAAATATTTGCAAACTGTTGCATCATAAATAAATATTGTAGATAAGGTATAAAAAAAAAAACTATCAAATTCCATTCGGATTATTTTTATTTCTTAAAATCAAACATTTGGCACCTTTATAATGCAAGCGCAAATATCGTTTCAAGGTCACGCGCACCAACACCGATTGAATAAGAAAATTAAGATCCGTATCCGTATCCGTATCCGCGGATCTTGACACCAAATATCCGTATCCGTATCCGCGGATCTTGACACCAAATATCCGTATCCGTATCCGCGGGTCTTGACACCAAATATCCGTATCCGTATCCGCGGGTCTTGACACCAAATATCCGTATCCGTATCCGCGGATCTTGATACCAAATACCCGTATCCGTATCCGTATCCGCGGATCTTGATACCAAATATCCGTATCCGTATCCGCGGATCTTGATACTAAATATCCGTATCCGTATCCGCGGATCTTGACACTAAATATCCGTATCCGTATCCGCGGATCTACATTTTTAACGATTCGGCACATCACTAATTATAACGCCTGACATGGACGTAGTAAGGAAAGCAATAAATTGACTATTTAAACCCAGTTCCTATTTTATTTATAACATAAATCAAACTGTGATCTAATTAAATGCATAGCATTTCATGTGTTTGCCTTAATACATTCCTCGTTGTGCAAGTGGTCAAGCGGCGAGCAGCTCGCTAAACTTTGCCAATAAATTAACTGTACGAACTACTGCACTGAATGTACACCGAATTCGTAACTGTTCACGAGTAAAATTATAGGGCCGTTGCAGTTTTATGAATTTAAAAAAAAAACAGTTTTGAATTATTTCTCTTCAATGCGGTTTACAGTATGTAAGAAATTCGTGTAACGAAGATGAATAGTAACGACAGACGATAATGTTGAATTGTGTAACAAAAAATGAGTACTAGAATGGAACTAGAAGTACTAAGCCCTTTGAGTATAATTTTCCATAATTAACTAGCCGGAAAAGTAGCATTTAAGTAGTTGCAGGACACACTGATTTTTTCAGTCATTTGGGCAACCCATTTGGGCGGCAGTAAGGTCTTTTTTTTTTAATGGGTAAGTACATCATAACATGAGCAACCCCAATACGATGTATCAGTTTCTTACATTGTTTAAATTACTTACACAAATTACAAAAACATGCACGCACAAGAAATTACAAAACAATTACATAATTATAAACCAAAATTACCTACCTACTATAAAATATACATCACAAATGTCTTCTGTAAGGTGGTGGCCCTTACAGAAGACACTATAGTTTAAGTCCTTCGATTAACTACACTATTTTAAGCCCTAAAACGGAGTGTCCGGGAATTTGTAAAAATATGATCTTAAAATTTTGTTTGTGAAAATGTCTTCAGCATACAAGTTAAGGACGTCCTAATTAAGTTATACTATTAAAATGTTTCCCTGGATGACGCCATTAGAAGCTAATTATCGTGTATTTGTGTTGCAAAATGTAACTTAACATGACGTTTGCTCAACAAATTGGCTGTAAGTCCTCTGTTGACGTTGTGTATGTTTACACATACCCCGTTAATTAGTCTCACTAGAACTGAGATAGTGCATTTAAACAGTTTTCGACATGTTTATAATGTGTTAAGAAAACATTACCAACTTATTTAAAGTTTAACGAATATTTAAATAATGTTATGTGGATTTTATTATTCTTTCTAAACACCATTTAAAAAAAATCTTTAGATTGATTTGTTATTCATGACACTAACCTTAGCCCCATTAGATTCGTTCTTTGGAATTTAATGGGACACATTAAAAATTAAAGTAGCCGTCTGTCCGCGTCAGTCTATTTTTACGCAAAATTAGGTGGTCTTTTAAAACACTTTTATTATGGCGAGTGAAAATGCCAAACGCAATACTATAAAAGTAACGCTATAACAATGAGAAAAACTCCTGTATTTTTTTTTTATTATAACAAAAATTTATTAGCAACAAGAAAAAAAAAATAATAACTGGAAAAAAAAAAGCGCGCCATAGACGAGTACTCAAAACGTCACTAGTCGCCCGACCGGTCGCTGGGCGGGTGGTACTCGTAGCTGACGCTTAAAATTTGACTGCATGTCACTCCGGCAATATTAGTTACTTTGAAATAATTTAAAAAGTGTTGCAAGGTTTACAGCTATTATAGTTTTGCAAAATAAAATAAAGTATAACAAAATGAAGTAATTATTTTGATAGAGACTTCCTCATATCTATGTAAATTATATAATATATAATACATACAGATGGCGTTCGCGTGAGTCACACGGTGCTGGCTGAAAATGAGCGCTGTAGGTGCCTTCTTAGCACCTCGGCACAATGGACACACCTACCTGTCTGTTTTTTATTAATTTTCTTGTGTCATTTTATTTTTGTTGTTTCTGTTTCTTATTTAATGTTAATGTCCTTCGTACCTCAAGTAGGTACAATACTGTGGCTAAAAAGCTACATTATCAGCAAGTAAATCACTTGTTTGAACCCAAATTACCATCAAGTGTATAAACAAACTGTCTGCTGAATTTTACATTTAAAAAAAAAAAATATTATTACAAATTACAAATTACAGATAGGTTAGATTTTGTCCCTAAGCTCGGCTTGTATCGTAGGAGTCAATTAGTAATTGACAAGTACAAAGCCCTTTTTCGAGTTGTTCATTAGTAATTCACAAATTGGTTTTAAATACAATTATTATGTTAAAATTATAACGGTCATAATATGTTTACAGCTTGTGTTAATATTTGTTAAATAATTTAACAATAACGACAAAATTATACAGTAATATGTAAATTTAATATACTTCTAAAAACGTGCATAACATTATAGACCAGAGTGATAATAGTCTTAGGGCCTCTTTCACCAATTACAAGTAAAGTGTTGATTAGTTACTTTTAGAAATAATTTTATGTATTATTATATTATGCACTCGGTTTACTACATCTTTCGATAAGCGAATTTTTTTTTATTATTTTCTTTTTAATGTTTGGGACTTTTACTGTACAAACAAAGGTATATATATATCAGCTCCATCGTTCCCGGTGACCGGTGACTTTAAATGGCGGTTAGCCTACTTGACACATAGTGAAAGAGGCCCATAGTTTATCAACTTACATAGTTTGACGAATTAAATAGGGGTTTTTTTTTTTTTTTTTTTTCATTAAAATGCTCAAATTTTGACTATTAGTAGGCGAAACAAATCTGCTTATATGATGATATTATTTAAGAGAAAATAATATTTTATAGTTTCATAGGTTCAAACTTACATAGCAACGAAAATGGCAAACATTTTTAACTATTTAAACGTCCTAGTATCTTAAAAATCGAATTTAATGTCCGGATTTTACATATTAAAAAAGAGGCTATAAAAATTTCGCGCAGATTCAGCGATGTCGATTTAATTGCCGATAAAAAGACAAGGCTATCTAAAAACCACTCCGATACTTATCTTAGCGCGGCGGTCGAACACATGCGCCGCAAGTTATGGCCCCACAATATGTGCACGGACTTAGTTCTCCTCTCCAGTACTTTATTGTGAACCGTTAAATTTTACAGCCATGCATAAGCGAAGCGTTTCATGTGGCAAACACTAACTAATGAAACAGACGCGACAAATTGTCCATTGTGGTTTGTTCAAGCTTTAAAAATGCGCTTAAAAATAGTATCTTTACAAAAAAATCTATAATATCGCCAACTAAAAATAATATCGAATTTGTAGACCGTATAAAAGGTTTGTCCATCGTCATTGAACTGCCTCGTATGTGTAGACTTCTCCAAGGGCGTGTCTTTACTATACTATCTAATCTATCTATACTATCTATCTATACTATCTAATCTATCCCAGACTTATTACAATGCGATACGCAATCACTCAAACTTTATCAATTGCAGTTTAAGACACAAGGTGTTAATATAATTGCTAATAAGCAAACAGGCAACATTGATCTTCCAATGGTAATTGGGAAAACATACTACGTTGTACAGTTTGTAAATACTGTAAAATTATTTTTGTTAATATTGCTGCAACTCTGTTAAATTATAATGTTGATATATGTAATAAATAATAAATTTTTGATAAAGAAAACATACTACGTAAATACGTGTATCTGTAGATATTGTCTCGGAATGCATTCATAACGAAAGACACCGACGATTGTACGTATCACTTAATTAAAGACTCCTAGACGCCTAGGATTAAGATAGTTAAGACCTATTATAACACTTCATTAACCATAATTGATCAAGTTTAACTATTATTATTGAAAACATATAATTTTTCTTACTTTAAATCTTCAAACGCAACGATATACTCACTTTTTAAAGTTAACTTACTTTCGATTTGGCGACAATGATTATGGTCAATTCACTAAGAAAAAAAATGACCCACACTTTCAAAGCTTAGATCTGTTGAATGCATCTAATGAGATTGAACCGTATTTTACCTGGGAACCTGGAAATTACCTGGATGTTTATAACTAAGCCTAACTAAGATTACCTAACTGTAGACCTGAGCCAACTAATTTGAATTGAGGTTTTCTTTGGTCCCGATATGAACTGATGAAGCTCAAAATATTAACATATTTGATGAGATAACCTCATTTTATATTATGTTTTTATTTCTGTGTATTTTATGAATTTGTATTTTGAGCTTCATCAGTTTGAGAATTTTTATGTTAATTGTGATTATAGTAAAAATCAGCGATACAATGTTGCCTAGCTTTATAGGAACTGATTTGCTTAAAGTATTTTTTAAAGTATTATTTTTAGTCAAGTTTCCTCTAGACGTCATTAAATTTCTTTACTAAAAAAGCTATTACTTAAAAGCTATTACTAAAATATACCTAAGGGCATATCTACGATTTTCGATCTAAGATTATTTGTTGACCGTCAGGACGAGTTTTACGTCGTTTTCCGCGTCTTTTTATACTTTTTTCCTGAAAGTTGGCCACACTGGTGTAGCATCATATCGCATGTCCACATGCTTTGTCACCAACAGTTTTGCACAATTAACTTAAAATTGAATGCCTTTTTAGTGAACGACTAGTTCAAGCTTTTAATTATTCCAAAGTTAGTTTTGAGTGGATAAACAAGTGAAGTACGTTAACAACTTTAAAAGTACAGAGCATTATACGAAGCTTTTAGTCTGCTTAAAATAAAACAATATTATGTAATAAAATTCTGAGCCTTGAACAAGGTTAGGCGGTTCAGCATAATGTTGTAACACCAAACGCAAGCCTCAAGGCTGTTTTCTTGGCACAGCTAATACTTACAACGATTACGACATAAATAACAACCTGAAGCCAGTGTAAAGGGTAGTCTAACTAACTTAATACCTATTATTAATGTTTAAAAAAATATTTTCTAGTATAAATAATATCTAATTAGAGAATCTTACTAAGACGCGAAGATCAACGTAAAATAACAGTACCTATGAAACACGTACAGGCTGATAATGTAACTACTGATAGTTCATATATGTTAGCACTCACACGACACGTTTGGTCTAGTGGCTAGTAACCCTAGCTGTTAACCAAACGGTAGCGGGTTCGAATCCCGCTAGGGGCAATTCTTTATGTGTTAACATTTTACCTTTGTACCTGAGTCATGGATGTTTTGTATTTTTAATATATATGTATTTACAAAAAAAAGTAATCTATGTAGTATATCAACTGTCTGGTATCCATAATACAAGCATTAGTTGCTTACTGTGGAACTAGATGGTGCTGTGTGGAATGTGTGAAGATATTATTATTATTATTACTCACAAAGTCGGTACATTAATTAAACCACTTTATGTTTAGTCCAAATACTTTTATCGTCAGATCGATATATATCAGAACTACAATTCAAAACTAAGTATAAGATGTTAAAACATACGACGACGATCTCTCTTCGCGAACGCGTTCGTTCAACTGTCTGCTGTCTGATACCTTTTTAATAACATGTCACCGAATGAATCTGAATGAAGGAGCACCTCTTTTTGCAACGTCACAGAGCACATATTTAATTAATGTCTGAAATAAAATATATTAAATACTTAAATTAAATTAAATAATTAAATTTGAAATATATACAAAACAATATTATTTCTTCTTTCTTTTATTGTGTGTGGGATTGATTCGTCCTTCTGCTGATCGAAACGTGTGTGCGTGCTTGTAATGTTATATTATGTTTGTGTGTAATGTTTGTATTTTATGTATATACTAAATTGCTATATGTACTATAACTATATGTCCTACATGTACCCTAAATGTACACTACATTGTGTAGTTCTAGTATAGACAATTTCGGTCGTAATGTCTACATAGTTTTAAGCTCATGTATGCCAAATACGTCATGGTACTTCATAAAAGCGTAAAACTCGATTTTACAGCCCGAGAGTGTTTGGTTCAGTACATTTATTTTTAGTGTTCCTTAACGAAATGAGCAAACGTATAAGGGGTTCTGAAAACAGAACAAAGTGTTTGCATCCATTTCAGGCCATTCACTTGCAAGCGATTTTTAAAAAGTTTGCGATATTTTTTTAAAGTTTTAATCTTGTATTGTAGGTACTTATATAGAACTAGCTGGTGCCCGCTACTTCGTCCGCGTTGAACGATTAAAGGTACCCTATGTCCTTTCTGGTGTTCCAGACAACGTGTATGCAAAATTTAATGGTGATCGGTTCAGTAGTTTTTGCGTGAAAGAGTTATAAACATCCATACATCCAAAAATACTTTCGCATTTATAATATTAGTACGGATTCTTTTTCTTATCCCCTTGACAAGTTCTTCTACACTTGGCGTCCGATTAGATTTTTTTTATATCAAGGTCGACAGACAGGCTTACGTCCAAATAATGGTCAAGCAATGCCACAGTTGTTGCAAGTGCCCTACTGATCAAAGTAGGATTAAGAAGAGCTAGGGATAATTAAGGGATAGGGAGAAATGGGCTCTGGCCTCCCTTACTCACTTCTGTACGGGAATGGTTACTGCCACCAGATGGGCTGCCCAAATACAGTGTGGCAGTGTTCCTATCTAACCTTTCCGGAATCGCAATGCCTTTCTTTCGATAGTAATAATTTCTGAATTTATTCATACTTTGACAAGCTTGTGTCTTTGGTGACGGTAGCCACCTACTATCAAGTGGACCGTCGGCTATTCTGCCAATCGATATTATTTATTAGACGACACGTTTGGTCTAGTGGCTTGTATTTAACCCTAGCTGTTAACCAAACGGTCGCGGATTCGAATCCCGCTAGAGGCGAATGTTTATATGTTAACATTTTACCTTTGTACCTGAGTCATGGATGTTTTGTATTTATAATATGTATGTATTTACAAAAAAAAGTTATCTATGTAGTATATAAACTGTCTGGTATCCATAATACAAACATTAGTTGCTTATTGTGCAACTAGATGGTGCTGTGTGGAATGTGTGAAGATATTTATTTATTTTATTTTATAAAACACATTAAATGTCATGTTACAATATACAGTGGGAATTATAGTTAATACAAGTTTATAATTTAGCGTACAGCTTAATAGGCATATTAAATTTACCTCAAGCCATACCCTTATCAAACGAGCCTTAAAATGTTATGCTCCACAACTAGTTCACAACAATAGCCCCTAAAATATGTGGGATACAGTTATACTGCGATTAGTCGGGATAATGACGAACGCACGGCACCTCTATTAAAGACATCTGACTATGGTTAAATAATTATTAGGTCACGCACGTGTGATGACACTAGCTACGAACTAGTGTTGCGAACTTTCGCGCTAAATGAGGGAGTCAATATAATGAGTCACATCACGACCGACTCGCACAACTCATTTTAGGATTCTAATCAACTATTTAGGTATTTACTGGTTTATAATATTATATTGAAATTGAAACAAGTTGCAATACAATGTTTACAGTATGTAAATTTCAAAACATTTTAATTAAGCTAATTGGCAACTTCAATTAGCGAAACAGCAAGCAAAGCAAGCAATAGTTTAAAACATAATTAAAACCTAAATCGAGCACTCGAGCACTTCGCATTCGAGCACTTAAATTAAAGAACCTAAGTGTAATATCGAAAATTAATCAATCATCGTTGGGGTAGTTAATTTTAGAATTTCCTTTCATCAAAGATCCTGTCTTGACTTACAGAAAACAGCTTTAAGTGTTGTTTGATAGTCTCTTCGTTTTCAAAGTTCTTCGTTTCCATTGAAAGAATTTTGTAAAGACCAACAGAAGTGAAAATCTTACAGATTGCAGAACTTTCTTCGGGCACAGTTCTGACTTTGAAGCTAACCCACTCTTTATGCAAGATATTTTGCTCTTTATTCTTAGATATTATAAAACAAAGACCTCCGCCGCGTCTGTCTGTCTGTTCGCGATAAACTACTGCACCGATTTTCATGCGGATTTCTCCAATGGATAGAGGGATAATCAGGGAAGGTTTTTACAAAAGCGAAACAGGCATACAGGTGAAGCAAGGAAGATACATAGTACTTTCTGTGTCAAAAGTATGCTTTTTTTTTCCACGACAAATATTTTATAAATACTTTAGTCAGTAGGTATTGTTTTTACAAAGTTTTAATAAAATTATTCCTGATATAAATTATGTAGATAGGAATCCGGCTTACATAAACTCAAAAAAAAAAGCGCAGGTCATAACAAGGTTCATTATATAAGATTCCATCAATTGTTTGAATGTTACATTTTAATATAATATTAATAAACAAAAATGAATATTCCCATCTAACTAAATATATAATAGGAGTGACTCATTTCATGACACCACTCTAGTGGGGAAATTGAGTTAACCGACATCTATAAAATGTAGTTGGTACCTCATAAAGCAACGTGATTTAACATCGCAAATATGTCGTGTTACATTACCTTCGGGAAATTTTGGATGAGAGATATTTAAATCATTTCACTGCTTTTGAACGTCACCTTTTAAACTGATCGTAAATTTTATGGCGTATCCAGAGGTCATTCGGCTCGAAGGACCAAATTATTTGATGCATCGGAAAACTTTGTTTACAATATATTTATAATATTTTTAAGAGCTAATTCTATATATTCTATTCATTATAAATGGTTGCGATTATAATTATCGAGTCGTAATCGTAACCATTTATAATGTATTTTAGTTGCAACCGCGTACAATATCCGCGAATGTTCTCATACTCACCACGGGTCTAAATAAATTATACCGTAATTATACCGACATTCAAAATATATCGATTAGATAGGTACACAAGTAAAACTGCAAGATCGATAAATAATTTGAGAATATGACGTCAAACTTTTTGGTCTTCCTTCTCAAATAACTACCATACAAGTCTTGTTAACGTAATGAATGTCTATTTTGACACGGGTGTACTGCTACCTAATTTATAATTTCATCAACAAATTGTATCTGTGGTAAACGAGAAGGGGAATATCATCTAACGCTTCTCTTTTGAACCATAAGATTAACGTTCCATTTCGCGTTTGGTCCAAGTCAAAGTTTTAAAGTTTCTTTCCACTACAACCCTAACTGATTATTAGTATACCAGTATGCAAGTTTACAAATCTAAACTAGCCGGGAATCGAACCCGGGGCCCCTGAGACGTTAGGCAAGCACCCTTGCCACTCATCCAACGGGCTCGTCAATATGTTCTTAATTTCTCATCTTTTCATTTCATTAAATACAGTCCACTCTTCAACATGTGGGCTTTTTTGTGGGCTTTTGTGGGCTTTTTTCCTGACGCCACAACTGAATTTGACTGTAATTCAGAAACTATTCAGAGAATTATCCAAACTACTTTTTAACCATTAAATATTTCGGTTAATTGAAAAATATATTTAAAAAAACTCGAAGTTTTCATTGGACTAATAATAAAACATTTGTTTTGAAACCATCGCTTGTACCACGACATAAAGTTACACGGTTAAAACAGAATTTTCCCGCACGAAGCCTCACTCCGTACCAGGATACACAGCCTTTGTGTCATTCGAGATGTTTTTTAGTTTTTTTTTCAACATCGGCTTTTCAATGGCGCCAGATACGCGTGCGTTTATTGACGTTGTCTCTTTTATATGACTGGTGGTGCGTGACATACGAGGTTTTTGTAGTTTCGCGAAATTCCCGCTTGAAAATTGCGGACACCTCAAAGGAATCAATAAGGCTGGAGATGGAACACAGCATTCCGTGTTACGTACACACTTACACTCGGTTTTAATTACTTTTTTAAACACAAAACTTGTAATTTTATATTACCACTAGTTGGTGCCCGCGACTTCGTCCGCGTTGAACGATGAAACGTACCCTATGTCCTTTCTGGCGTCCCAGACAACGTGTATGCAATATTTCATGGTGATCGGTTTAGTAGTTTTTGCGTGAAAGAGTTACAAACATCCATACATCCAAACATACTTTCGCATTTATAATATTACTAGCTGGTGCCCGCGACTTCGTCCGCGTTGAACGATGAAACTTACCCTATGTCCTTTCTGGTGTCCCAGACGATGTGTATGCAAAATTTCATGGTGATCGGTTCAGTAGTTTTTGCGTGAAAGAGTTACAAACATCCATACATCCAAACATACTTTCGCATTTACAATATCAGTATAGAAGTATAGATTTCAGATCATAGACATCTGAGATTTTAATAATAGGACCGGTCAGAAGCAGCGTGAATTCAGTTCTTAAGCTTAATGTTATTATTATTTTGTGTTAAGGTTGGCAGACTTGATATAGATACTTGATATCAACTTGATACTTGATCACCACTTGATAGTAGGTTGATAGTTGACAGTATTACATACAGCCATAAACTTAAAATATATAAATTAATAAATACATACAACAACGAAAAAATATAATGCAATAATTATTTACAAGAAATTTTATACAACAAGTTACCATACAAGTGTTTTTTTACAATATTATGAAATTTCGCTATACAATTGAAAAAATACTATTAACCAAAATTTAACATTATATTATGTGTACAAATCTATAATTACTAATATTATAAAGCTGAAGAATTTTTTTTGTTTGGTTGAACGCGTTAATCTCAGGTATTACTGGTTCGAATTTAAAAATTCTTTTTGTGTTGAATAGTCCATTTATCGAGAAAGGCTTTAGGCTACATATATATAACATTTTGAACGCGGACGAATGAAATAAATAAAATTAAAAGCAGTGAATATTTCATTACTTAGCATAGGATTTAGTTATAAGCTTATATACATAGGACTCTTTCACCATGTGTCAAGTAGGCTAACCGCCATTTAAAGTCACCGGTAACCAAGAATGATGGAGATGATATGATACCTTTGTTTGTACTGTAAAAGTCTAAAACATTTTAAAAAAACAATAATAAAAAAAATTCGCCTATCGAATAATGCAGTAAACCGAGGGCATAATTTAATAAAACATAAAATTATTTCTAAAAGTAACTAATCAACACTTTACTTGTAGTTGGTGAAAGTACTAATTTAACAATTAAAGGTAGATTTAAAAAAATCTAATTACCTTGATCAAAATAATTGCTCACTGTACTTACACAGAAAATTCCTGTTGTTTTTTATTGTTTGATTATTAATGTATATATGTATACGGTTTTGTTAGTAAAAATGGAAAGAAATTATTGTATAAAAAAAATATATCTTAATTTTAATAATGTATGTTATCTTAATTTTAAGAATTTTATCTTAATTTTAATAGTGTACGTTATCTTAATTTTAAGAATTTTATCTTAATTTTAATAATGTATGTTGTCTTAATTTTAAGAATGTATGTTATCTTAATTTTAAGAATTTTATCTTAATTTTAAGAATTTTATCTTAATTTTAATAATGTATGTTATCTTAATTTTAAGAATTTTATCTTAATTTTAAGAATTTTATTTTAATTTTAATAATGTATGTTGTCTTAATTTTAAGAATGTATGTTATCTTAATTTTAAGAATTTTATCTTAATTTTAATAATGTATGTTGTCTTAATTTTAAGAATGTATGTTATCTTAATTTTAAGAATTTTATCTTAATTTTAATAATGTATGTTGTCTTAATTTTAAGAATGTATGTTATCTTAATTTTAAGAATTTTATCTTAATTTTAATAATGTATGTTTTCTTAATTTTAAGAATGTATGTTATCTTAATTTTAAGAATTTTATCTTAATTTTAATAATGTACGTTATCTTAATTTTAAGAAAATATATTACGAATGTTACATTTCGTAATATATATTCAAACAAAAGCTGATTTCACAATATCACTAGATGTCGCTCTCGTGAATATGTGAAAGATAAAACTTTGTGTCCTCATAAAATTTATTAATTGTCCTATGTAAATATTTAACGAATGTACGCAGCATGTGTATGAGTATGCCTTAGTTGTTCCTAATCTTTTTCTGATTCTAGGTTCCACGAGGGCGGCAGCAGTCTTCTGAGAAGAGGTCTGCTATCGAGAATACTTAATTTTTTGAGACGTGTATTTTGCTTTGTAGCAATCCCACACGCCTAAAATACTTTTAACTAATCATAAGTTATTTCAACTTTGTAGATAGATTTTACAATTTATTATGTAACTAGCTGGTGCCCGCGACTTTCTCCGCGTAGAACGATGAAAGGTACCCTATGTCCTTTCTAATGTCCCAGACAACGTGTATGCAAAATTTCATGGTGATCGGTTCAGTAGTTTTTGCGTGAAAGTTACAAACATCCATACATTCAAACATACTTTCGCATTTATAATATTAGTACGGATATAATATTGTACGGATAGTACGGACTAGCGACCCTCTCCCGGCTTATTACGGGTGCATTATTTAATAATATGTATTTATATAATTAATATAAACCTTCTCATTTAACGCTCTTTCGATTAGTGAATAATTTTCAGAAACGGTCAGTAGTTTCACAAACCTGGATTAATAATACAATATTTTTTTATTTTTTTCTTTTATTGATACATTATTTATTATGTATCGGTTATTGTTTTTAACTAACTTGAGACAACAAATTCTCCCATAATACTGACTTCTCATACTCGTACAGCGTTTCCTTAAAAGTCTTTCACCTGCTTCTGCTATGTTTGCACTGTAATTTTCCTTGTATTATTATTTAAAGCATATTTTGAAGGTAACTTTCACCCCTTGTTACGTATTCGAAATATTGCAACTTCTTGTTGCAATATTTCGAATACGTTTGGTCTAGTGGCTAGTAACCAAACTATCGCGGGTTCGAATCCCGCTAGGGGCGAATGTTTATGTGTTAACATTTTACCTTTGTACCTGAGTCATGGATGTTTTTTATTTATAATATGTATGTATTTACAAAAAAAAAGTAATCTATGTATTATATCAACTGTCTGGTATTCATAATACAAGCATTAGTTGCTTACTGTGGAACTAGATGGTGCTGTGTGGAATGTGTGAAAATATTTATTTATTATTATTTATTTATTATTATTCTTCTCTAAATAATTCAAACGGTTAGCGTTATTCTGAATGTATTAACAAATCAATCGCACCTCCTCTTAAACCATAAAACTTTAAGCTCAACGGCTTAACTTCTACTCTATCCGGTTTCATCATAAAGTTTAACAACTTAAAACCGTCCGAAACTAAAGTTTATACGGCAACCCGATATATTGACTTTATTTTCGTAAGCAAACCGTTACTTACTTAATAGTTTATGTAAGAAATCAAAATAACTATTTTACTTATATTTAAAAGCAGAAAGATTTTCATAATTAGTCGGGAGACTATTTACCGAAAATCTTTCAGAAAATAGACAGATACTACTTATGCGACATGTATTTAAGATTTAAACCATTAAGGGCCTCTTTCACCATGTGTCAAGTAGGCTAACCGCCATTTAAAGTCACCGGTAAACGGGAATGATGGAGCTGATATACCTTTGTTTGTACTGCAAAAGTCCCAAACATTAAAAAGAAAATAATTTAAAAAAATCGCCTATCGAAGGATGCACTAAAGCGAGTGCATAATTTAATAAAACATAAAATTATTTCTAAAAGTAATTAATCAACACTTTACTTGTAGTTGATGAATGTCAAACTTTTCTTTAACATCCAGTAATTCTTTTGCGTTCTACAATAATGCGTATGATAAACAAAAAACCACAACGAACAGCGATGAAAATATGGATACAGAAAATACCATTAAATACCATTCGCTCAGAACTAGATAACAAAGAAGAGTCTAAAAATTAAAAAAAACTCATCACCAGATAAAAATATTTTAGCAATAAAGAAAAAGTCGGCGCGGCCGAAATCGCGAGAAATAACTAGTAGAAAGAAATATAAAAAAAACTAGCTGGTGCTCGCGACTTCGACCGCGTTGAAAATTAAATAAAAAAGCAAAATAACGCTTGACCTCGTGTTGCTATAACACTTTGGCCAGGCGTTAGTTTCATATTTTTTTATTTATCCCTCGGGAATAGTCAATTTTTTTTCTGGATCAAAGGTACCCTATGTCCTTTCTGGTGTCTCAGACAACGTGTATGCAAAATTTAATGGTGATCAGTTTAGTAGTTTTTGCGTGAAATAGTTACAAACATCCATACATCCAAACATACTTTCGCATTTATTAGTATTGGTAGGAGTTTTGGTGATGACTAATTTTCGCACTTGTGTATATGCATATAAATTATAATAATAAATCCAGTACAAATAACAATTTCCGTACAGTTAGTCAGACCATCTGGTCCCACCCTATATAAGCGTTGAAAGTTATGATAATGCCTTCGGCCTGAATAATAGAGGAACCTTGAAGTGCTCCATCCAGCTATATTTATATCGACGACACCATAATTGTCTTCTGGATTCTAGCACTTTTAGTGACCAAGTTTATTAATGTTACTAGTATATCACCAACAAAGACTGACCAGAAAAATTCAATTTTTCTCAATGTTGTTAACTGTGGGAATGCAGGGGTATATTATAAGTTTTTTTTTTTTAATTTTTATTAAAGATGGGTTTGCTCTTGGCCAACAACCAAATGTGTAGTAATGATGAGGCCTGAGATGGAGCGAGCTCATCCAAAAGATGCCTATTCACTCGAACTTTGAAAACATTTGGGTTATATGAGGTCGGAAACACAGACTTAGGGAGTTCTAAACCTTGGCTGTGCGCATTATAAAGGATGTTTTAAAACGCTTGGTCCGAAAAAGAGGGATTTGGACAAGATCAGGATGGTAACCATTTGGACGTCTGTATGTCCGAAGGAAGAAAGGAGAATGCGGTATGAGTTCATGCAGCTCCTGAGCACACTCTCCGAAGTACATCTAATATATTAAGTATAATAATAATATTATTATATATGGGTTTATCTATGTATAAATAGGCATGTTATGTTTAAGACATTATGTTTGCAAAATTCCATGATAGTCGATTTAATAAGTTAAGAGACAATCAAACTTACTTTCGCATTTATAATATTAGTTAGTAAAAACTAAGATTAAATAAGTATATTTCGCGTGAAATTAGTCCCTGTGTTTTGACTACTATACGAGTAAGAAGGTATGCAAAGTTTTTCGCGACCTCTTCTGAGGGTAGGTAGCTCAAATAATTTGCACAAAAAATATACATACTAACTACCCTCACTGATTAGTTTCGCAACTCATGATATGTAACACTGGAAACACAAGTTACAAGGGAAAATTCATCTTTAACATAATATACCAACTCTTACATACAGACACCTACAGCATAACAAAAACGTCAGCCACATTATCTATTCATAATTCATTTGCACTTTCGAAAAGCGCCTTTATCACAACAGTCGTAAGAACCACTCTCTCCATAAATTACTTAGCATCTTACTACTCCAATATTACCTCAGAACGTTGGGGTGAGATGAAATAGACCTTAATAAGGCGCAATAAGGATCTTTTCGAGTGAGTTACGAGTTCGGTCGCTCTGAATAAAGATGAATGGTGATGTCTACTGTCTCTCTGTAGGTGGTCTTTGAGACAGATGTTCACTTGGTCCTCTCGCAAGCGCCATTTTTATATTTAGAATCCGCCAGACGTTGGAATTCCAATTATGAATGTATGCTCACTTTTTAATCAAACGTGCTTCATTAGTTCACAAGCTACTGAAGGTTTAAAAATTTTATATATCTACTCTCTCGGCTTCGTACGGAATTTTCAATTTTCAAAAATCCTTTCTCAGCAGATTAGTTACGTTATAAAATAAACCTATGTACCAAATTTCAGCTAGAAGACTAGAAAGACTTAATAGTTTTGGATGTTTGTTGACAGTCAGCGAGGAAAAAGAATATAAAAAATTAATACACATATTATTGTCTCAAATTCACAAATATTGTGAATATCACGGAAATAACAAGAAATCTGATTTCTTTTAGAAATCAAGTATCTCTTTAATAATTAATATCCGTACTAATATTATAAATGCGAAAGTATGTTTGGATGTACGGATGTTTGTAACTGTTTCACGCAAAAACTACTGAACCGATCACCATGAAATTTTGCATACACGTTGTCTGGGACACCAGAAAGGACATAAAGTACCTTTCATCGTTCAACGCGGACGAAGTCGCGGGCATCAGCTAGTAGGTAATAAACTATCAGTCATCTAAATCCAAATATTTATAATATTATTATTAATATTAGTATTAATATCTATACTAATATAATAAAAAGATAGATAAGTATTTTTTAAAATTTTTGTTTATAAGGAATAAACTCGAAAACTACTCGATCGATTTTAATAATTCTTTCATCTATAGAAATCTACATTACCAGCGAGTATAACACAGGCTATATTTTATAAAGTTACGCAGACGAAGTCGCGTGCAACAGCTAGTGACTTAGCAAAAACGTTCAATGTTTTCACAATGCCACTAGATGTCGCTCTAATGAATATATGCAAGATGTAACTTTGTGTCCTGAAAAAAACTTATTAATTGTCCTATGGAAAGATTTAACCATGCACGTTTGTGTGTAGATAAGTGTTCCTTAGTATTGCTTTTACATGTTTTCATGTTAGGTCTTACCGCAGTGCTAGTCTTCTAGTCGTATAGGACACTTAATTTTTGGAGACGTATTTCTTGCTTTGTAGCAATCACACATGCCTAATATACTTTTTAATAATCATAATTCTTAATTTCTTAACTTTAGATACATTTTTTATTATTTGTCATGAAATAGGAATATTCTAGGTACATAAATTGCAGCTATTTTAATGACAGATACAGCTCAAAATCTGTCGATTTAGTAACTATTTTGCATTTTAGGATTGCTTTTGCAATAATTTACATTTAATTGCAGTAATTTTTTGGAGTTATATACTTTCTTTTATGTTACGAAATTCGTAATGTAAACGATAGATTGCTGCCCTCCAACTAAGTCTATTTTTATATCGTATTTTTATTCTTCCCACAGGAAAGTAATTGCATTATCGCTTTTCTTCCTATATATAACCTTAGTCGTCCCAGAAGTATTAAGTAATTAACAACTTGTTGTATTAACTATTTATACCTGATAACTCCAATAATACCTGATAACCTTCAATAACTCTAAGATGTTGGGCGAAGTGGTCTCCTCCACAACTTGCCTCTCAATCTTTTAACGTAATCCACAAATATTTCTGCTAAAAATACTGTCACACTTGCAGTGTACATCAAACCAATCAGCATGAACGCGCCCAACAGGTGTTGCATGCTCAATGGAACTATTGTACTTTTTTCATCGGCATTAACAGCACGTATAAATAACTCTTCATTCCATTTAACTATTAAACCGTTCTCGGATATTCTACGTATAATAGCATTCAATTTATTCAAAATCGGAAACCATTTTCTGGCCAACAGTACCACTCCGTACTTATATAGGTTATTAGTTTTCGAAAAACAATAAATTAACGAAGCACCTCTCCCCAGTTCCTGATCTTGATATTTTGCCTGCCGTCTGGAAGAAACGACCGCAAAGTTTCTGTCCTTGGCCGCCCGTTTTATCCCCTCGGTGAACGTCGTTGAGTTATATTTGCGATACAAATAAAACGAGCTGGCGTTATTAGTCTCAAAATAGGATCGGTAAATCTCTCTGCCTCCCAAAGGCATTCTAGAGTCTATGAGATCCGCCTCGCTGCTTATCTGCTTTTCGAATCTCGGATGCATTAGGAAACTTCTGAGGAACGATTCGTATGAAATCCCCATGTTTATACTGAAGCAAAGCCAACCGAAGATTAGTATGCGGAATGTTGCGCTTCTCGGACGAAATGATGAACCCCATCCTAAAAGCATACTAAAAGTCATGAGCAAGGAATGAGTTGGCCATTTAGTTACATTACAATCGTGTTCTTGATAGTATAAATAATGAAAAAGAAGTCCCATTAGGACTATACTGGCCAATGTTGTCACCCATGTCGACCATTGGAATATAGCCACCAAGTTGTCCCAAGTGGAAGCTGGTTTTGCTTTCGGAACACACCATGTCATATCATCTTGTATGTAAGTCACAGTTGGGTCGAACCATTTTCTGATGATTTTGGTGACTTCTATATTACCTATAACCAGATCTGTAGATTCATTTCTTAATACCCCATAAGCACCAGATGCAGACCCATTTTCGTGTATATTTCCCCAGTCTTCTATCAAATCTGATTTTCTGACAATAAGTGTCATATTCAAAAACTTTGAAATGATTTTCACAAGATTGATTTCTGATCCTCTATCAAACCAGTAGGTATCTGTAAAAGTAGTGTTCAATAGCTTTTGTGTTGGAGGCAATACGTAAGGTTCAGCTATTACAGCGTACGATATTAAGGGACATCCTCTCAAATCAGAGGGAAACATTTCTTTAAGTTTTTCTACTTCTAAAACGTGGCCATCTTTACATCTGTCCAATATGTAAACAGAATCGCATTCTCCACCACAGTTAGTATCACTGTAAGGACTCCAAGAAAATGAAATCATTTCTTCATCATCTGGATAGTATAAGAAAACAATTGTTTTAAATAGCTTGTAGAATCGTAGTTCATTTATAAAATCTGTTGCAGTCTTTTCACCATTTTCATTTAAATTCAACTTATAGTAAACAATTGCTTTCGCCAATGGATTCCATGTTGGTAACTTATTTAATTGCAAGATATTTTGCGTTAGCTCTGATTTATCTTCTAATATTAGCATATAATTCTTGGCTTTCTCTGGAAAATGAGACGCGTTGGCATGAACAAAAAACGAATCTTTAACCATGATGGAGTATTTAATGCCTCCGTGTATAGTTTGCAAAAGAAGCTTCTGAGTTGTAGACAAGTAAGAGTTGATGTTAATAATAACGATACTGCCACTCAAAGCTTTCTTCTCGACAAAATACTTAGCGGAAAGCTTTAAAACGCATTCAGCAGTTTTTGCCGTTTGGCCGGATTCCCCTGCAGCCATTAGTAGTGGATTTTCGCTTATCGCCACTAAAACTAAATTTAAGATACATAAAAACCGCAAAAACATTCTAACGTACGACGTAACAGACTTGAAACAAATGGAAAACTAATGGCGAAAGAAAATATAACGAAGATAATAAGCGCCATAGCGAAGGCCACACCATAATTCTGACATATTATTTCATAGAAGCCTCCTATTTTGATGAGCATCAATATTTGTCTTTTCATTATAAGTGGGTAATCGAACTATAGATAAGTAGGTATTGGGTTAGCTTTTTTTTTTTGTGAGTAACTTTTCGAAAAATGTTTCACTTCGCTTTTTAAAAATATTCAAACTACGTAATATTAATAAACTTGAATAGACTAGTCCGCTGAACTAATTTCTAGACCTTTGTACCTACACAGTCTAAATTCTTGGCAAGGATTAGGGCCTTTCAATATTTCAAATGGAAAAAACCGCGGCATTTGCTAGTTTTAAATAAAAAAAAAATTACAAAACTATAATATGTTTTATATTACTACAGAACGACCACATTAGTGAGCGTTGCTAAGTATTAAGTATTAAGTATTAAGTAAGTATATTTAAGCTTTACACGAAATAAATAAAAGAATAGCTTCGAAAATATAAATATGTGATCGATAACTTTCTCTACATTACTAATTTATGTTTTAATTTTTGGTTCAAGTGGACCGTCAGCCTGTCTGTCAACCTCAATCTAAAAAAAAATTTTTTGTAAAAAAATATTATTAGGTAAACAATCAAAATTATCTATCAACAAATGTTCAGTTTCTTTGGACCTACGTGTATATTTTATTTTGTTATTATGATTGACATTTCGTTCTCAATAACCGGTCATTTTCAAGAAAAGTACATAACAACCACAATACCCCAATTACTTACTGATCAGACCGTGAACTTTCAACTCATATCACTCAGGGCCTCTTTCACCAACTACAAGTAAAGTGTTGATTAGTTACTTTTAGAAATAATTTTATGTTTTATTAAATTATGCACTCGGTTTACTGCATCCTTCGATAGGCGAATTTTTTTTTTATATTATTTTCTTTTTAATCTTTGGGACTTTTACCGTACAAACAAAGGTATATAAGCTCCATCATTTCCGGTGATAGGTGACTTTAAATGGCGGTTAGCTTACTTGACACTTTACTTGACTCAGAGATGATGAAAGAGGCCCTGAATACTCATAATATTTAAATCATAATATTTAACTTTAGAGTTTTATTACATTACATAATAAGTTCTTTTTCTTTAAATTCTTTTTAAATATTTAGGTGAACCGTTAACCTTGCCTGCGACCTTTTATATAAAAAAAGTAAATCTAAGTACTGTAACACTTTGATTTTTGTTTTATTTCCTTTTTCTAAAATATGTGTAAGTATTAAAAAAATTACATAATCTCATCAAACATTAATGATTTTTTTTAAATTTTTAATTTTATTTATTTATTTAGATTACATACAGCCATAAATTTAAAAAATATATATTATAGATTATATACAAATAGCCCTAATGAATCATGATAAATCATAATCATTATTCATAATGATATAAATGAAACACAATAAATGTAGGAATACACACTGCGCTGTCGCTAGATGTCACTGTCAAGAGAATAAACCAGCCAACACATAATATTGTTACTCGGTATATTTATTGTTGCATTAAAACATCCAATAACGCATGGTTTTTTTTCTGCCCTCACAAAACCATTGTACCGTCTCGTGTTGGAAACAAGTACTATCACTTGGTTTCAACGTATCGGTCAATTTTTGAAGGCGATGCTATTGCTTTATTGCAATAAGCGCGTCTAATTAAAGCTTTCTTAAGACTCTGAATGAATAAAATTATTTTTAGTTTGAATAGCTGAAAGGCACACTGCCTTTTGGCCTTGTATGACAAGAGATATTCACGTTTTGTGAGCAGATGATGCGCAAGGAAATTGAGAAGAAGGAGCGGTAATAGGATCCCTTTTTTCAGCCCAGCCGACCTGAGTCCGCCACCTTATTTATCTCTTTGACCGAGTCCGAGTACTACCTAGTATTGGGAAGACCACCGCCCGCAGTGAGCCCCCAGAGATGGAGGGCGTACCTCCACTCTAAGGTACGCCGAGATTCCAAAAGGGAGCATAGCTCTCTCCGGGTATACATTTTTCCAAACCCGAAACGAGTCAGACCAAAGGGGTAGAATGAGTTGAAAGTTTGCTCATGTTATAGGCGACGGTAGCCACTCATCATCAAGTGGACCGTCAACCTGTTTGTCTACATTAACATTTAAAAAAATTGTCATTTTCTAAATTTTTGTTTCTTTGTTTCGGACGTAGGTTACGACTACGTAGTAGACCAGCAGCCGATCGGCAAGCTGTTATTCAGACAATTTTGCGAGAAGAATAGACCGGAATACCACAAGTACAACAATTTTCTTGACGCGGTTAGTATTGATTCTTATAAATCATTGCATGCGTCTATGGCCAACTAAACAGCGTGAGTTCACGCTGAAAGGCGACGCGACGCGACGTGACGTGTCGCGGTAGTTTTAAGGTAGCTATCGTCGATCGACTATAATACTAAATACACAATGAACTACAAAAGAAACGTTCTCAGCAAATGAGCACCCACTTGAATATTTGGGTGCGCTTTTGTATTAGTATAATCCGAGTCGTTCAACCGCAAACATGCCACTGTCGTGTCATAATGTTACAGCGATACCGATGCGATGGTCATCTACGGCCGCCCTAGAATGTCGTTGGGTTTTAGCCGGTAGGAGTCTGGCATAACTACGCAACCTTCTCAAGCTGTCCATAAGCAGTCAATAGGGCAGCAGCCCGTCTGGCGGCAGTATCAACCCCCTTACAGAAAACCACCGTGAAATAAGAGCACGTGTGCTGTTTTGTTTCGGTGAGTGAAAAAGGAATGCCAGAGCCTATTTTCCTATCTCTTCCCAATTCCTTATTCTTAATCCTAAATAGTCGACAGCGTACTTGCAGCACCTGTAGCTTGCTTGTGTTATAGGCGACGGTAGTCACGATGTAGTTTTTCTAGTACCATTGGACTGTACCATTAACAGTACTGATGAAACTACTTGGTACCTTTAAAAAAAGCTAAAACATCCTTCAAGTGGACCGTCAGCCTGTCGGCCGACATTTACATAAAAAAAGCCCGTCAGGCGTCAGTATCCGCACCCTTAGACCAATGTGATTCAGTAGTTAAGTAAGGGACGCCATAGTGTTCGTTCACGTTGACTCGCGGGCGCGGTAGAGGGCGCGCTCACGAAATATCAAACACACGGCATAATACGAGTATACAATACACGGCGAAAGTAGCCGGCAAGTTAGCGACAACCGCGCGTGGAAATAACAAAATTTTGATGTTGTTAGAGAACCATACCGTTCTCTTTTTTTATTAATTTCGTGATTACCAATTTTAATTTTTGTCATGTCCCACTTTTAGGTATTAATTTTCTATTAAAAATAAAAGATCGTCGTCAATGTTTCCAACCTCTGACAACACGTCTTATTCGCGCAAACGCCTGGCGGCCATTGTGAACAAGAGCTCGCCACGCCACGTCCACCGCGTCCGCGCGTTCAACGTGAACATGTCAAATTTGGCTACAATCCTGCGATAGCCAATGCCATCAAGTGGTCAGTTGACCTGTATGCGACCTTTACTTATAAAAATGTATGTTATTTACTTTAAACACTTATACCTACTTACTTTTATATAAACGCATTTTTCCACTTAAACATCACATATCTTTTACCAGCCTTATCGCGAACAAAAAAATATGATCCACACCGATGGTGGTCTAGGCATCATATGCATCAACATGCAAATCCTTTGGCATATTTAAAATTGTGATCTTCCGCCGTAGTCTTTTGGTTACTTTCGAGCCAGATCACACGACAATCCCATTAGTTTTATAAATTTTATAATAAATTCTCAGCGTGAGCGATTTTGAAGTAAAAATAAAATTGTTTTTGAAGATTTAAAAAACAAACCTTTTCTAAATTAAATATGGACCCATTATATTCTGTAATGAGTAAGCTTAAAAATTATATGCAAATATAGGGTAGAGAAAACAATGAAGCGTCTGGTTTAATTTACATAATATTTATTATTTTAAAGTCGGTCGCTTTACACAAATCAAAATTTGGTCCGACCTTTAGTCGCGTGTATACAAAATATCAGAAACGAGTTGGGTATAACAAAAATTTGTGTCACCATCGGCTTTTGAACACGCAGCTGACTCACAAAATACCTTACAAAATTATTATAATATTTACACACAGCAAAATGTATCATTCTAATCGATAAATAAATATGGAATTAGGGACTATTGGCAATGGATTTACAAAATAAAATAAAAAAACTCCATGTGAAGCCCTAAGTAATGTTAGTAAATATAATGCATATACCACACTAGAAGCGAAGCTAAACGAAACTTAGTTCATCTCGCTTCGCACGTAACCGAGAACAGTACTTACCTTTAACATGAGTTTACAATGACCGCAAACGCTAGCGAGAACATAAAATATTTATACGGAAAATTGTCAATTTGACATTGACAGTTGACAGATTTTCATATAAATGTTTTACCCTCTCGCTAGCGAGTGCGGTCATTGTACTCATTGTAAACTGTCAATGTCAATTTAACATTGAGAGTTTTTCATATAAATGTTTTACCCTCTCGCTAGCGAGTGCGGTCATTGTAAACTCATTGTAAAGGTACTGTTCAGCTAAATAACGCCAACCCAGGCATTGTAGGGATTTCTATCCCTGGGAACCTATGATCCCGGGGATGAAGATTGAATGGCAACTCATCACATTGCTACATCCAATGTGAACCAACTTAAATTCACATAGCTTCACTTGGCTCACATGACCATAGCGAAATGAACTTGGTTCTGCTTAGCTTCGTCCCAGTGCGGCCTGTTCTTAAAATAGAGTTCAGCCGCGTGTTATTCAAAAATCTCGGCTAAATTTAAACAGCCCTTTACACATCGGTACGGTACAAATAATTGAATCGCTTTAATTATCTCTAAAATTGACTGACAAACAAACTAACATTTTGTGCCGCAAAACGAGTGTGATACCATACAATAGCTTAACTTTATTACAATATTTTTTACTCAATAACTATTTACAATAAATGCAACGTTATTTACCTAAAACCTGTGCTTGATAACAATCTATATAAATATGTTTTTAGATCTTAATTTTAAATACTAATTTATTTAAATCGGAGAGAGGAAACGGGACGGTGGATGTACATTCTAACTTGTAAAAATATAAGCAGTTTACTTTATTGATAAATGGTTTCAAGAAGAGGCTTCATGCAGTGACTTATAACAAGAACAATATTTTGTGTTATGACAAGAGAAACCTTTTTTTTTCTCAAACTTAATAATGAAAACGCGATGTCAGAGAAATATCACAGTCATGAAATATTTTCAGAAAACGATGAAAATTTCGATCGAGAGACGGCTTTGATTAACAAAATAGTATTTTCTCTTGTCATACACATTTGAGGTTATGTAAATATTAAACGTTTGTTAGATAGATTTTTTTATTAATATTACATTTCTATTCATATTTCTAACAAAATAATACTATTTTGTCCCTCCTTGTGTGGACTTGGAATTGATTTGAACCAAGTGTAGTGTAATTTCAAAGAGCACACAAATTTCCTCCTCGTGACACACCTGTGATCACTAATTTCTGATTATTTCATTTTTATTTATTTATTACCTTTACTAAGCCAATACCAGTTAAAAAATAAAACTTATAGGGAAACATAAAATACAATATTACAGTTATAATAATTGATTTAGTTGTATGTAGCACAGAATCGAACGCTTCTTATAAATCCTTTAGAATATTCACATTAATGACTTATTTTATTATGCAAAATCTAATTCTGATTCTATTAAAATGAAACAATTAATATGAATCAAATAACATCAACAAAAATTGTCTAATGCCCGTTTTCACAAACAGTCACCTAGAGTTAGGGAACACATAAAGCCGGCACATTCACAATCCTGCATGGCCTCCCATGTCTAGGATTCCATGGGATCCTAAGATATTTTTTTAGCTTTGACTCACATGGGATCCTAGAGTATTTTTTTACTTCTCTTGGCTCCCAAGGATCGTAGGATAATTATTTGAAGCCCTTGAATCCCATTTCCTTTTAATGATTAAGTCTCCATTTCGTAAAATGAACAAATGAGCACTTCTTGCAAATAAGCACTTTATCACTACAAAAATACTGATCTACTTCCAAAGTTATTAATGTTATTTATCGCTCAAATATTAATAAAGTTATTAATGTTACATTTTTTAAAAATGTTTTAAATTTATGGACTTAAAGAAAATCATATGGCAAGTAAAGTAATATGATAATGAATCATAAATGTCAATAAAAGTGGATCCTATGAGCATACAGAGCAAAATGCCAAAAAAAAAAACCTAGGATCCCATGGGATTCTAGACATGGGAGCCAAGTGGAGCCAAGTGGAGCCAAGTGGAGACAAGTGGAGCCAAGTGGAGCCAAGTGGAGCCAAGTGGAGCCAAGTGGAGCCAAGTGGAGCCAAGTGGAGCCAAGTGGAGCCAAGTGGAGCCAAGTGGAGTGTTCCCCAACTCTAGGTGTTTATTGGTGAAAACGGACATGAGTAATATAAAAAATCACCTACAAGCTCGTACTTCGGTTACACGTTCTATGATAATGTACATAAACGTCCAGGCATTTGAAACCAAGCGATTCAACATCATTCACTAACTTGACTACCTCACCCACCATTTATTATACATAAAAATATTGTATAAGACCTAATAAATATAGGAAAGAGATATTGAAATCGTAAAAAGTACTGTAGTCTTCAATTGATCGATATGCTTTATTTTCACGATGGCAGCCCAACACTTTAGCAATGACTTACTAGAATGTTTTAATCACATTGAACTCTTTGAAACAGTACCTATATTCGAACCAACCTTTTAATTTACTTTTGAAATATATGCACACCTATCAAGTTATTAATTTTTTTACAGTGACATGAAAAACTGTCATACGTCATTAACTGTTGTGATCAGTTGTGATTAACTGTCATACGTCATTGTTGACGGAGACGTAATAGTGTAGGATCATCTGACGCATAGACTAAAAGTTATCGATACAGTATCGATATAGTAAATAATTATGTAAAAAAAAAATATCAAATAAAACAACTGAAATATTTTATAATTATTTTAATATAAATTAATCAATAATGGATCGTCTAATTCTTCTCCATATAAACTGGGATCATCAGTTGAATCCTCAATAACATAAGTTACCTATTGACCGTATATAAAATATATAATATAGTTATTTTTGAATAAGCATAAAATATAAGGCTCGAGTAAATGTTGAGCCAAAATAATTTAAGTCGATTTTTATATGAAATCGATTCGGTCAAGAATATGGATGTCACTAAGTCGAACTGTCAAAAGTAAATTAAATAATCGGACTGAAAAAATCCGATAAATGTTTTCTACTTGTTATGTGAGTTCATAATTTCAATGGATCTGACTGTTCAAAGAATTCAATATAAAAAAAAAAACTTGGTAAACAGAGTCGTATGCTCATCAACATTGTCAAATATCAGATATATTTGTTTGCAATTTTTTAAATCAATATCCAAACATTTCTAATATCGGACGTGCATATGATGAACATACGAACGTTGGCATAATAATCTTAGTGTAAGGTAAACTATCAAAGGCAATGTCGTAGTAAAATCGCAAATACATGAAAGAGGTATGTAATTACATTCACAAATATACATTTAAGAAACGCTCAATTATCATCGATAACACAAATGGAAAATCAATTAAAACACATATAGTATTTCTATAGAAAATTCAATAAATGCAATTCCCAGGTATCAATGTTTTATAAGATTGACATATTTATTTTGATCGTTACAAACTGCACATCCGATCGCACAAGTGAACTATAAACATTACAATAATATTAATATTTACATATACTAAAACACTTGCGAATCAGTCGGTATCATCTCATACTTTATCTCTCTAATTCCTTAAAGCAACCGAAACTTTAAACGCTTGAACAGTTTCATTTAAACTTTTAGCTTTCTTCAATATCAAAGCTAAAACGCTTCCGAGGCTAACCTTAGGCTCGAGTTCACCAACAGACGGTTATTTTTAAACAGCTGTTTAAAATTTAAACAGCCGTTTAATAATATTTTGTTCACCATCGCTAAAATGCGCCGCTCTAAACATCAGATTAATCATTAAGTTAATCAGATCAGTTTAGGGCGTTTAACCCGCATTTTAGCGATGGTGAACAACAAAATATTATTAAACGGCTGTTTAAATTTTAAACAGCTGTTAAAAAACTAACCGTCTGTTGGTGAACTCGAGCCTTAATGGGTGAGCCCATGAGCAAATGGAAAAACGGACATTTAACATTTACCCTCTCTTATATATTTGTGTTACGTTTGAAACTTATTAATAATTTACATAAAGTAACAAAATCTAAAAGGAATTTTAAAAAAATTCTACATTAATATGACAGAGATTTTAAAATCATTTAATTAATAATTAAATTGATAGTTTTAGTGTTATTAGGATATTAAAAAAAATTCAAAAATTGAAAATCTCTTAAAGATATATAGTAAAGTTCATTTAAAAAAAAAATTTGAAATAAATAAATATTGAATTTAAAAAAAAAAAAAAAATTTTTTTTAAATTTCATTTGATTTTCTTGTAATGCATATTTTCAACAAGGCGACTTCATAAAAACGCTCACAGAGTTCTTCATTTCTGGTATTTTGCTCTTACTGTGATTTCGTCCATCATTGTAAGACCATGAAATGACATAATATCCGTTTTTGCATCTTCCAAAACAGTATTTAGTTGAACAGTGTACGAAGGTTTATTGTTAGAAGAAGAAGCCTTAAGGTAAACGTCACCCAATAAGACACAGTTGTAAAGGAATCGAAGCGACTACGGGATGACTGCATTACAATCACATCACTATTGTATATAAATTGAACTACCGTCTCTTTTATTGATATGTCCATCGACATCACATAACACTGCGCAAAGTACACCTGTCTCTTTCTAACCAACGTGTCGGCGCGCGTTTAAACGTACCACTCTTTGATGCCCTCTCGCTTCACGGGCTGTGTGGGAATAGGGGCCAGAGGTACTGTGGACCCGTTTCTGTTCAGGGGTAACGGTTGCAGATTCCTAACCGCTCCGCCCGTTCCACTTGATGCTCCACTCTGGTAACTGGAATGGGCCTGGAAAAATACCAGTCGATTATTTCTTTTTATAAAAAAAAAGCTATCGGACTTTGTGAATATCTGTACTTCCGTACTTATTTATAAAATAATTTCTTTTTATATAAAAAAAGCTATCGGACTTGGTGAATATCTGTACTTCCGTACTTATTTATAATATAATTTCTTTTTATAAAAAAAAAAGCTATCGGACTTGGTGAATATCTGTACTTCCGTACTTATTTATAATATAATTTCTTTTTATATAAAAAAAGCTATCGGACTTGGTGAATATCTGTACTTCCGTACTTATTTATAATATAATTTCTTTTTATAAAAAAAAAAGCTATCGGACTTGGTGAATATCTCTACTTCCGTACTTATTTATAATATAATATTATAAATGCGAAAGTATGTTTGGATGTATGGATGTTTGTGACTCTTTCACGCAAAAACTACTAAACCGATCATTATGAAATTTTGCATACACGTTGTCTGGGACACCAGAAAGGACATAGGGTACCTTTCATCCAGAAAAAAAGGACTCTTCCCGAGGGATATATAAAAAAATAAAAAACTAACACCTGGCCAAAGTTTTATAGCAACACGAGGTCAAGCGTTATATTGCTTTTTTTTTAACTCGGACGAATTCGCGAGCACCAGCTAGTAATATTATAAATGCGAAAGTATGTTTGTGACTCTTTCACGCAAAAACTACTGAACCGATCACCATGAAATTTTGCATACACATCGTCCGGGACACCAGAAAGGACATTGGGTACCTTTCATCGTTCAACGCGGACGAAGTCGCCGGCACGAGCTAGTTGAAATATAAAATAAATAGGGAAAAAAATGTACCTGATTGCCCAACAAAGCAGCGCTGGCACCTTGTTGGTAATTCTTGTCCTCCGTCACCTTGTACGACGGATCTAACTTGAACACGATGTATTTGAGCACTATTATAACGATCAGTATTATTGCTATCAACACTGACGCCACTATGCCTGCAAAATAATATGGCAATATATACTCATTTCCTTATAGATGGCTTTTTAGGTGTTAAGTATCACTTAAAGAAATCATATCTAGATAGAAAATCGTTCATAAAAAGTATTGATGGTCACAATTAATCAATACTCTGTGGAAAACTTAAGTAATTATTTGTAAAATATAGAAATTGCGATATTATGTCTCAATATAAAGTCGATATTTCAAATTTTGAATTTCACAGTTTTGTGTAATAATAATACTTATTTCAATTTACTTGTGACTTTGAATAAAAAATCAATTTTTTTTTTTTTTTTATTATTTTAAAATATATTATATTTGTAGTATAAATGTTTTGATGGTGACTCATACTCCATCTGTTACATTACTTAGTTACGTATTTATTACACGTTTTATTTGTGGCATCTTTTATCCTATCCCGGTCTCTTAATTCCTAATTTATTACCTTTATTATTAGTTGAATAAAAAACCCAAATTACACTAGTCAAAAACTAAAATTTTATAACAATGATATTGAAGTTATGAATACTAAGTACGATTTCAATAATATATTGAATTTGATTACTAAATTATCTTTCATATCTGGAAAAACATAGTTACTATTTTACAAAACGTCTCAAAATAAATTCCAATTAATGCTTTTGTAGGCAAAACCCAGTAAAAAAATCTTTTATAATATATTTTGAATAACTAAATTACTATATTTAAAAATATCTCAAAATAAATTCCAATTACAGAACCCAGTAAAAAAATCTTGTATAATATATTTTGAATAACTTAATTACTATATTTAAAAATATCTCAAAATAAATTCCAATAATACCTGTTATATAAAAGACTTCCTTACCAACGATTGTCGCGTAAAATTCAGACTCCGGCGGCACAACTCTGTTGTCCGTGGTCTTGGGATGATACCACTTGGTGGTGATCTCGTGTTCGTATCCGTTGTAGTCGGGATGGGCTCTCCCGGGCCCCCTGTCCGGATCGCTCATCCCGTAAGTGGGGGTCCGCGCCTCTATCTCGTTCCCGATCCGGTCCTCGTAGTCCGGGATGTGGTTTGCGTCATCTTCCGTTGTATGCGTCGTTTCCGTCTGACGACCAGTTACTGTTGGCGTGTAGTGACGACCGGTGTATGTATGTTCTGTAATGTGTTTATTTATTGGATATAATAGAAAAGACTTTTGTTTATTTTATTAACCTTTGAGACACAAATTGAAACAAAATAAAGACGTATTCAATAAGCGTGTCCACAAGTAGGTATTACATTTAAGAGAGAACAGAAAAAAAAAATGTTACTATAAAAATTAAAAACCGATATTTAAAAAGAAAAAAAAAAAAAAAACAATTAAAAAAAAAATATTTATATATTTTTAAATTTTTTTATTCACGCATTCATAACAATATCTAGTTCCACACTAATGCTTGGTTTATGGATACCATACAGTTGATATACTACATAGATTCCTTTTTTTTTTTTTTGTAAATACATACATATTATAAATACAAAACATCCATGACTCAGGTACAAAGGTGAAATGTTAACACATAAACATTTGCCCTTAGCGGGATTCGAACCGCGACCGTTTGGTTAACAGCTAGTGTTACTAGCCACTAGACCAAACGTGTGACTCGTCAAGCTCAGATATAAGACCATTCAAGCTGCACTCTAAGCTGAGCAATTATGAAGATGAAAGGCTCCAAACTAAAAAAAAAAAATGGCGATTGTGTAGCCCTAATTGCTCTCACCGTCAATAGGAGTGGTTCTCTTCTCGGGAGTGGAGGCGGAGTCGCCGGTGCCCGCGTGCAAGTTGTCGTGGTCCAATGGCGTGGTGTGCGCGACAGTACTCTTCGCGCCGCTCCTCGTCGTGTCCGTCGACCCGTCCGTCGATCCGTCGAGCGACTTGTCGACGTGCTCAGTGGATGTGACGGACGCGGTCGGTGACGTCATGCTGTGGGTGCTCGACGAGCCCGATCTGAGTTCACGATTTAATCGCATCAGTATGGTTATGGCATTAGTAATGGCAGTATTCCACCCGCCCAACGTGAAATAAACAGCACGTGTGCTGTTGTGTTTCGGCGAGTGAGTAGGGGATGCCAGTGACCATTTCCCTATTCCTTCCCAATCCCTTAAATCATAGTGGGTTAGGCGGCCAGCTCACTTGCAGCACCTGTGGCGTTGCTTGTGTTGTTTGTGTTATAGGCGACGGTAGCCATCTACCATTAAGTGGCACGTCAGCCTGTCTGAAGACCTTAATATACCTTAATATAACCTTAAGGACTACTTACTGTCTTTTATGCATGGAAGTCAGACGTTTCATCTCTCCTAAATTTTCCAAATATTTAATGGCTAGGACTATTTACTAGTAAGTTCTATAGTTAATACAGTTACATCCAAATTATATTTAAATGTCCCTCATACTAATTTGAGAAATCGTAAGACAAATTATAGGAGAAATACATTCATGTATCGGTCATGTAGACTTTTTAATGAAATTTTACTAGAGAATAAAGATGTCGACCAGTTTGTTCCACAGTTCCATAGTTAAAACTAAAAATATTATAGCCGATAAATTCTTCGATGGCCTACCATAATTTAACTTAAGTATAAATTGTAATAACACACGAATTGTTATAATTATTATTAGACTAGTTTGTAATCCTTAAACTATGAGTGGAATTTTTTTATTAGGTGTAAGCTATCTATTCAAACCTGTTATCATGTAATAATACCTGTCAGTTTCCCTGAAATAAAATAAAAACATCAATGCAACTTACGTAGTGATATGATGTTCAGGCTCAGTAATCTCTTCACCGCTGGATCCGGAACCTTCAATACAGTCTTCGTCATCACAAGGTTTCATCAGCTTACCGTTGGCGTCACCCTGAAATTTACATTTGAAAATTATTTGTTTCAAATCGCTAGAGAATAATAAAATTCCCAATTGAATCTCGTCAAAAAACAGTTCAGACTGTTCTGAAATGTTTATATCAAAAATCTCTTTTAAATATTCTTTGGCTGTTTTTTGATAGTTTTTTTTTTTTATAGTGATGATAATTATTGAATTTTTAATCACATTCCTAAGTAAGTTGACGTATTTATTAAATAAAATCTGTGGCCTGGTGCTAAAAGGGCCAATATCTATATTCCTATCTTTCGGTAATAAGCATTAGAACAATGAACAAGAATTGATAGTTATAATTTACATGTTATTGATAGTTATAATTTACATGTTATATTGTAGTATTACTAAAATATCTTTTTGTTATTGTTAGAACAAATAAATATCATTCTTTTTCAACAACTTTGCTGTTAAATCCCATTTTTCACAAAAAAGGACTTTGGCCCTTTTAGCACCAGGCCACAGAAATATAATAATTTTATAAAGTTTTTTCACAAATGACACTCATACACAATCAAACAAGTGAAATTCTTCTTAATGTATAAATATTGCTATGTAATTGAAAACAGGCGTTTCCATAATTTAGTTTTTACTATTAAATCAATACGTTATAAAACTTTTCTTTGGTGTCTTGAATGATTATAATTATAATTTTAATATTAAAAGTAATACTGAAGATGTTTTTTTTTGTTTAATAGCATTATCCTCATTTTCTATGATCACATAAAATCTTTGTTTTACTAATCTTTTCTTTTTAGTTTTCAAATATTCGGTTTTCGCGTTACAATTGAATTGATTTTACAAAATGTTGAATGATTTAAACCTCCTTGTGGTGTGCGTGAAAGAGTCACAAACATCCATACATCCAAACATACTTTCGCATTTATTATATTACTAACTGGTGCCCGCGGCTTCGTCCGCGTTGAACGATGAAAGGTACCCTATGTCCTTTCTTGTGTCCCGGACGATGTGTATGCAAAATTTCACGACGATCTGTTCAGTAGTATTTGCGTGAAAGAGTCACAAACATCCATACATCCAAACATACTTTCGCATTTATAATATTACTAGCTGGTGTTCGCGACTTCGTCCGCGTTGAACGATGAAGAGTACCCTATGTCCTTTCTTGTGTCTCGGACGATGTGTATGCAAAATTTCACGATGATCTGTTCAGTAGTTTTTGCGTGAAAGAGTCACAAACATCCAAACATACTTTCGCATTTACAATATTGAAGTACGGATTTCAATTTAGTGCGTAATATAGCAAACGTTGAATGTGTGAGTATACCTTCCCATACACCCTCGATGGTGGTCTTCTAGTGGAGGGGACGTAGACGGGCGTGATGAGGTCGTCTCCGGAGCCAGCGTCGGGCAGCACGCACGCGTCTTCGTCGTCATCGCGACACCCCGACCCTGCTCCGGAGTAGACCAGCTCGTCCAGCACTCCTGGACCCGCGTACCCCGACGGCGGAGTCTGGATTTTTTTTTTATATATTTTTTTTATATATTTCTTACAGTTACAGTTTATACACAAACAGATTGCAATTAAATACTTGAAAACTATAAATTACACGTGTATGGATAATTATCTAAATTGCACTCATAAACAGTTAACAGTACCCACTTAACATGTTTAATTTAACTTAATTACTAACTAAATTTACAATAAAATTACTAAACATTGTGAAATTAAGCATTATATCATATGTTATGTAAAGTTAAGGTTAAGATTAAAAAATGGTTGAACAGTCTTAAAAAATACGACTATGTAGAAAAACTATTTAAATATAGCCTCAAATTTATTGTGTCTTTTACTTTTATATATACCTATACTTATTATTAATTTAATTTATATTTAATAATTTATAAATTATTTGAATTTTTAATTATTTTAATTAATATAATGAAGCACACGATACAGCCTTGCATGCCTAGTCAATAAACTAAATATATATGTTCCTGTAAATAAATAAATAAATAAATAAATCTAAATGTAAAAATGGTCTTAAATACTTAATTAATTCTTAATATATAATACTATTTCAATTTCTACACAAATATTATATAATTACTACTCAAAATTGCCATTGAATAATAAAAAATTTTGAATACAAGCAGTTCTCAGCGTATACAAGATGTCTATAGGCATAAACTATTTATGCCTAAGCACTATTTATACTATTTACTCTGTGCTAAGCACTACAAAACTAACGCTGGTGTACGTGCACCTTTATATCGTATTATTAAGCACAAGTATCTACAATTGTTTATTTACACGTGTTGATCTATTTTCAACTAGCTCACACAAATATAAAAATAATATTGTTAAGTTGTTTTAGTTTTAAAGTGTTGTTTTGTTCTTCCTTAAATAAATTAATATCTTCACACATTCCACACAGCGCCATCTAGTTTCACATTAAGCAACTAATGCTTGTATTATGGATACAAGACAGTTGATATAATACATAGATTACTTTTTTTTTTTTTGTAAATACATACATATTATAAATACAAAAAAATCCATGACTCAGGTGCAAAGGTAAAATGTTAACACATAGACATTTGCCTCTAGCGGGATTCGAACCCGCGACCGTTTGGTTAACAGCTAGGGTTACTATTCACTAGACCAAACGTGTTTGTTGTTTTTGTATTTTTTGTGTATTTTTGTTTATATATATAGTTTTCTCTGTATAAAATCAGTTTACCAATTCTCGTAGAAAATGTCGTTGATTGCTCCGTTACCTTTATTTAAAAAAAAAAAAAAAAAAAAAAAAAAAAAAAAAAACTGATATTTTGTATTTGTTTTCAATTAAAAAAGTATAAAAATTCCTAACTTTGAAGTGTTATTTAACGACATAAAACAGTCCTTTCGAAGCTGTATATAAAATTTAAAATGGCCTTTTGTTTACCTGTTGCATTCTATTAATGTCTCTGTCGAGTGGAGAACTGGCTCTCCTGGCATCCCCTCTGACAGTAGCCGCGGGGTCGCCAGAAGCAGCCGCGTCAAGGATCCGAACGCCATCCACCACCAGACCAGATGCCACTCCAGCGAAAGACCTAACGCCTCCCGGACCACCGCCCACCGTCACTGACGACATGCTGTTGAATATCGTCGACTGTTGACCTCCTGAAATAATTATTTTAAACTATTAGTCGAAAAGACTTAGATCTTTTCGAAGTCCAAGCCGTTCTCGAGTTTTGCACTTATAACATATTCATTTTTTTTTTTCTTTATACAGATAGAAGACAGATTATTATTAAATTAGTCTACCAAATTGACTGACGAGAACTTGCCTTGCGGATGACGTATGTTGACGTCATAGTTGTCCAGTTGTAAGGCTGCTCGGCTTCCGTTCCTCGTGAACCGAGCGATGTGGTACGCACCGTCGTCCACCCTGGTGGTCTCATCGCCCAGCGGATGGTCACCACCGCCCACGTTGTACACCATAAACAGGTTGCCACGGATCTGCGAGACAATCGTGTTCAGTAACACTTACAATACGGTTAGTTTAGTCAAATGCCAAAGGCCAAATTCCAAAGGCCAAATGCCAAAGGCCAAATGCCAAAGGCCAATTTCCAAAGTCCAAATTACAAAGGCCAAATGCCAAAGGCCATATGCCAAAGGCCAAATGCCAAAGGCCAAATGCCAAAGGCCAAATGCCAAAGGCCAAATGCCAAAGGCCAAATGCCAAAGGCCAAATCCCAAAGGCCAAAGGGCGAATGAAAAAGGCCAAAGGCCAAATGAAAAAGGCCAAATGCCAAAGGCCAAATTCCAAAGGCCAAATTACAAAGGCCAAAGGGCGAATGAAAAAGGCCAAAGGCCAAATGAAAAAGGCCAAATGCCAAAGGCCAAATTCCAGATGGTAGCCGCCCGCCACTTACAATCTCCATCTGCATGTAGTCCTGGGTGTTCGAAGACTCGATCCTCAGCAGAACAGCGTCCGATTTGCTCGTAACGAATCCCAAAGCGACGCGATCCGTTTCCGTGTCAGCCACTGAACTCGGTGGGAACGTGTAAGTGATTATGCCCCTTCCGGGGCCGAATTCGTATGCTATTGACTCTGAAAAAATTCCAACTTTATATTATCTACCTAGAGGTTTTTTTTTTTAATTAAGAGACAAGAGAGAATTGTTCAAATTATACCTAGTGATTTTAATGTTCTAGGGTTCAAATTATAGTTACTAATTACAGTAATCCGATCCGACACTTCTAGAACATGAAAAAGCAAAAGCAACATGTGATACCACGAGCGACGAAGAAATTACGGAACAAATTATTTTAAATTGTGTCTGTTGTGCAGACAATGATTAATAAAGAGTTTACCAATGATTCGCAAAAATCATAAAAATATGACCTATAAAGTTATCACAAAATATGCATGGTTCTTTTATATAGAACCTGAGTAGAATACCAAATATGGACATTAGTAAAAAAAAAAAAAAAAAAACAATATAAATAATACATATTATAATGAGTTGTTAAAATTTGACTAGAAATTTTACACAACATTAATCAATTAATTAAATCGTCGTCCCTTAGCAATAGCAAAATGCGGGTAAGTCAGGACGTTGGTTTATGTGAATTTCCAGTGCCTAGCTAGACGATATCGTGTAAAACCAAGGTGATATCAGAGGAAAATGGAAAACTTACCATCGTAACAAGTGGGTCCAGTAAAGGAGGTGAGGTCGCAATCGCAAACATATGCATTCCATTGCTGCACGCACACGCCTTTGTTGGCGCATGCGTTGTGCGTGCACTTCGTTGGACCTGATAATTCAATATTTATTTAAAATTACAAGACACATTCGTTAAGCAAAGGGGTGTGTTCACTGGTTTGAAGTGTCACAATATACAATATCGTGAACCAAGTTCGTTGTTATGGCAATCTAACATTGAAATTAAATTTAGCTGTATTTGTCACATGATCCTCAATTTTGGGTTATATCATGTGAGTGTGATAACAATGTTAAATCACTTATACTGTTTTCAATGTGGCATGGTCCTATCATTTGAAGGAAAGTAGGAAAACTTGTTCAATTGGATTTTAATTTGCCCCTTTTATTACATTGGTGTCATTGATGATTATTATTTTAATAATAAGGGTCGGCGCACATATGGCGAACGAACTGTGTTAACATTTTTCAATGTCAAACTAATTATAGATATTGTTTGTGTTGAAATAAAATTGAAAATAATTAATAATTCTAACCTATTTTTCTAATTCCTCATCTTCTTCTGCAAGTAAGGTAATCAGCAGCACGCTCAAGTCCACCGTTTAAATAATCAATTAATTTAATATGTCTGGACTTGGTACAAATTGTAAAACAAAAGACAATGGTCTCGCACATCCTCGCGCATTGTGGCCGCTGCGATTCGCCAAACTTCGCATGTGCACTGGCCTTTAGAAATCTTCTATGTGAATTCATTAAAACAGTATTTTATGACGTTAAAGTTAACAAATTGAAAATTTTTCTCAAAGATTTATGGTATTTTTCAGTATTTATGGTGATATCATATGTAATTCAATATGATTAATGGGAAAATTCTCCGGAAAATAAAATGACTCGTACCTTCACATCCGGAAACCAAAGATGAGCTTGGAACCACAGCATCTTCAATGAGTGATGGCGATTCTCCAGGTAAGTCCAGACTCGACATGCAACCCTCGAAGCCTTGCCTGGACAGCACCCCGACCGGCAGAGACGAGTACAAGTCCTTCGGGACACCGCCAACGTACAACACGCTGTCCAACTCTAACATCAGGTTGGAGCCTGAAATCGATCATTTTTATTGTTATACTATACAGAGTTCTCCGTTCAATTTGTCGCATTTTTTATATTAATAATGTGCTCTTGGCCAGCATCTAGCCGACGATAGAGTGAGCTCATCCAGAAGATACCTATTCACTCCAACTTTAAAAAGATTTGGGCTATACACAGGCAACAGAAGAGAGTTCCAATCCTTGGCAGTGCGTATTATGAAAGAATTTTTAAAACATTTGGTCCGAAAAAGAAGGATTTTGAAAAGATAAGTATGGTAACCTAACCAGCTGTACGTCTGAATGAAGAAAGGGCACACTCTGAAGTACATCTTATAAAAGACACAAAACCGGGCGATTTTCATTGGGATTGGGACCGCTAATTTTAAAAATTACATAAAATAATTTACTTCTAAATATACATTTTAC
Source organism: Synanthedon myopaeformis (assembly GCA_944738685.1). NCBI lineage: Eukaryota > Metazoa > Arthropoda > Insecta > Lepidoptera > Sesiidae > Synanthedon > Synanthedon myopaeformis. Next base: position 925,223 of record OX122930.1, read on the forward strand.
AAAAAATAAGATAGCTCTCCGTTTCTTTTTCAAATAAAAAATATTTGCTACAATTATTTTTAATGGAATTAATTATACTCAACACTTACTTGTAGTATGGATTTCAAGGTCATCGTCAACTTGCAAAGTGTGTATCTTGGGTGTAGGTCTTCTAATAGAGACGGTATGCCATCGATTATCATTCAAAAAGTTGTTCAACTTATCCTTCATAGTGACCACACCGTCTCCAAGGTTGAAAACACAGTGTATATGGCCACTGACCAACTCGACAGCCAAGAAATCTTGCTTCTTTCCACCATTGTAAAACAACAGCCCGTCCATCTCTGTCGTGCGGAAGTAAAAGTCCAAATATGTGTTTCCGTACGCTTTGAGCAATGGGAGACCGACATATGTGTGTTTTGATTTGAACGTGACAGATTTGTACACATTCAAAGAGTTGGGCTTCACAAACTCTCCAGTGAAAATGATATTTGATGTATCAATAATACTGTTACTTTTCCCATTGTTACCGATTCCGATGGTCTTCGCTAGATCTATATACTTGATACCGTTGAAAACGAACTTTTGTATATGTCCAACAAAGTTCGGGAGAGTTGATGTCATTTGTATTTCCTCCTCCGGGTGGAAAAGACCCCCTAAATGCAACGTGGAAATCTCCAGAGTGGACGCTTTTCCTAAAATCGTTTCAGCTGTAAAACACATAAACACAATTGAAAAATAATAGTATTTTTTGTTTGAAAACGATGATACATTGAAGACAACATTGACTCTAAAAGAAAAAGAAAGAGCAAAACAAACGCTGCATAGAGTTTTTTTTTTTGTAGCAACTATTCAAACATTTTCTATTCGTGAAACAGTAGCTGTTATAGACAAAGAATTAAAAGCGAGAAAGAGACATCTAAACAGTTCCATTAAAATTATTTTTAAAAGTTTAGCATTAGCATTACAATTCAATAATCTGTACATTGAAATCGATATAGAAAAGAGATAGTATACCTTATTTTTAACTATTAAATATCAAAGTTCCATTATGTAAGTTAAGAGATATTACCTGAATTAATATACCCTGCGTTGAAATTTTATATATAATTATTAATTTTATTTGCAATTTAAAATTTATTAGTATTAAATAAAACATTTCATTTTTTTAAGAAACAGCTACACTTTTGACATAATGCTTGTAGATAAAATTTCAAAACTGGGTTAAAAAACTTTGCACATACACATAGGAAGAACTACTGGAAAAAAAACAGTAAAAAATAATAATAATAAAGAATTAAATAAGAAATCAGAGCATTCAAATAAAAGGTGGAAATACCAAGTGCCAGCTAAAAACCAACTCAAACAAAAGCTGCTATAGACTACATCTATTAGGACGTCTAACATCGAGTTATAATAGACATTTTATTCTTCTATTGAGTCCATTTGAAGGAAAGATACACATGTATTTTGTCTTTTGTATTTATCTATAGTATTTATCATAGATCAGTTGTAATATTTGAGCAAAATACATGAATCAGAAAACATTACTAATCAATAATTTATTAGTAATGTTTTCGAGCTGCACTTGATCATATCCTTCATAAAGGCTCACAGTATTTTTTTACTATTAATATTTGATTTAACTCCGTTTCGCAATTTTTTTACACCTTTAGATAAATACTTAACACGTTAATTTTCCTTCGTATTTTTGTGCCCATTAAAAATGTATTAAATTAAATATGAAATTATATTCAATTACCTTTTTTTCAGCGTAATTACAGTAACTTTAAAGTCGGACTGTGTAAATGTTAACACAAGAGTGGCCCAGTTTATTTATTATAAACATTATTATTATTTATATTTATTATTATTTATTATTATTTATATTTTATTGTGGAGTTTCAACCACCAAGAAATGCTATAAGTTTAATTTGTTATATAATAACAATATAATATAAAGACAATTCTATTTGTAAAACAAAATTGTTTTCTTTTTTAATAGTAGCTATTTACGTGCTTTAAAAAAATGCTTGGGAACAATTTTTCTAGCCTTTGAAATGATAATGATCGATTTTCGACCAGTGATCGAAACACTACTCTATTTAATTATTTAACCAATACCTATGCACTGATAAGTATGGAATTCATTTCTTTAAATCACCTGTTTTACTATAGGATCTATTTTATCAAAATACTGTTTGCATTGTTAACAATTTAATATTGTATGAAAATAAAGCAAGATCAACGAGACAATATTTACAAATACTGTTTTTTTTTTTTTTTTAAAAAAAACCAAAATTTTTATATTAAAGATATGTCATTTGTCTATCAAATCCGTTTGAAAATTAGAGGGCACCACATATTATAAAACAAATTCCAATGGATTTCACTGAAGTTGTCAACGGAGTGAAATCAAGACTAACCTTATCCTCCACTACATAGGGTTGAAAATAAAATGTGCGGGTGCTGTCCCGTGCATACGTACATAACATACCGCGCACTGCCTGCGCCCCGTCCACTTGCAGCTTCAAGTTGGAAGCCCTTCGCGAGAACCTCACTGTGTGCCAATTGTCGTCGGCGACATTAGTGCCGGCTAGGAGGTTCTGCAAATTTGCAGGTACTTATTGTTATCAACACTTATATATTGTATACTCAATGCGTTTGCGTTCCATCTGGGCCTTATGAAGGCCTTAATAAGGCCTTTATATGTTCTTTATAAGTCCCAGATCCCACGTGAAATATTGCTGGCGAGCCGGAGTACTAGCTAGATCGATTTGACACCTTGTAGAGTCGAATTATTCTTAGTTAAGAAGATATGTAGCCTCTCTTTTGTATTCTACTGGTATGCTACAATGGTGAGTGTTCTGATGAGTTGTTCCAATTAATGGCTACCCAAATAAATTTGTCACTATGCAACTGCGCACAATCCGGATGAGTAGAAACTTCATCTTGCTGACGCGCTAACTTTGAAAATATCTCCCTTCTGAGGTGTTTCCACGGCTTCGGACCCTTTGGACCCACAAGTTCCTCTTAATAGTTTTCCATTGTTTAATAGTAACGGGTCAGAAAGGCACTAAAAATCCAAAAACAAACTTAATAAAATATTGTTATGAACCTCAGTGGGTCAGACGGGCACTTAAAAGTGAGTCCAACGGGCACTTTTATTCAGTGGGTCAAAACTAGTGGGGCGAAAGGGTCCGAAGCTCCACTTAGCTACAATATGGGATTCTTCAAGCGTGCCGTAAACATATTCCTGCAAGGTCGGCACCGCACATGGAAATTTCAATTGGGTAAGACTTCTCCTAAAATCTCGCTCCTATGTAAATCTCTTGCATCCGTTTGATTCAAATTTAACTTATAAATAAATAATAATGTTAAAGAATCACCTTTTCTCTGTCTCCCAGCCTAACACTCGCCCTGACTCTGCCTGCAGCCACCGCCAGCTCGATCCTGTCGGCTGTGTGTTCAGAAGCAGTTCGCAGCAGAAGACCAGCTTTGTTCGTACGGAACCTCAGCATCAGTTCTTCAGTCTGCGTTACGTGCTCAGATCCCAAAGACGCTGAGAGATGTTGACTCCCATTCAAGAAGATCGTTGGTGATTCTGCAATAAGAATTAATAATAATAGATTATAGAAAAGGTGGCCCAAGTAAAAAAAACCTGTCAGTTGAGTCATAAATCAACCAGTCTGACGGCAATAACTATCCCATTAATATCACCAGCAAAGGATGTCAGATCCCATTTTAATTTTTCTGTTCACTCCTAGAAAAATTGGCATTTACCGCACTTATGGCGTTGCATGTGTTAATAATACGACGTTAGCTACCCATCATTAAGTGGGCCACTACATAAAAAGAACATACAACATTACGCCGAATTTTCTTTTTATGCAAAAAAAATAACATCAAAAGAAAAATCTACAATTGTTATCTTCAAGGTTACTGCAGTAAAAATACAATTAATTGATTGATTAATTGATTAATGTGAAAACAATAAACAATTTTACCTCGTCCACAAGAAGGTCCACCATAATTTGTAGATGAACAGTCACACAAGGCCCTATTCCATCCTTCGGAGCAAACGCCCCCGTGCTGACAAGGAGAACTCACACATTGCTTCATCAGCACATGGCAAGCTGAACGCACAGATGCTGAAAGAATTACAAATTATGTTCTGTTATCATAAGTGTAACGGGATAAATTCCATTTAACCCATTTAAATATTTTACTACATCACGCAAACACGACAGCTACTTGACAGTACATTAAAAAGTAGGACTTAAAAAAATTCGTAAGTCCCAGCTAATTAATTATTCGTCTGCACGAAGGAATTAATATTTTCAATAACATTTGCCTTCTACTATGAAGATATTATTTAGACGCTTTTATAAATTTATATAAATAGGTTAAGTATGATTTTCTATTATGTGTTTGCAATATCTCTGTATATATTTATTCTCGTCGTGAATTCTATTTCACACGGTCATTTTAATTACAAATATGTAACAAATGCAAAAAATATATATATATGACATCAATACCCTATACATATATACAGATATCTGTAATTATAGTTTGACTAATCAAAATGAGACTGTAAAGTAATGACATCAACTAAAGTAGCGAGTAAAAAAAGTAGTGTCATTAGAATGGAGTTAAAAGTTGGTTTTAAAAAAAAATCAATTTCATTTTTCTTTAGACAGACTTCTATTGGAGTTTCTATTGGAAACATTAATGAACAATCATACCACGTATAGATAATTAACACATCATAACTCTTAACTACATTGTCACACAAAATTAGGTCTTTTCCATACTGTTCGATACTGAAATGAAGATTCCCACCTGAGTCCTGTTGCCGAGCGTATGCTGTCAAATCCTGAGGTTTCCCGTTCAGCACCAAGTCGCGCATACACCCGACGAAGCCCTGCCTCAAGGCGGCTGTCCATAGAGCAGGCGGCATTCGAGAGGCTGAATACTCTGCACCCAATCCACCAACGAACAGAGGGCCATCCAGCTCCAACTGATTAGATTCACCTGGAAAATATGTTATTACTAGCTGGCGCCCGCAACTTCGTCCGAGTTCAACGATGAAAGGTGCCCTATGTCCTTTCTGGTGTCTCAGACAACGTGTATGCAAAATTTAATGGTGATCGGTTCAGTAGTTTTTGCGTGAAAGAGTCACAAACATCCATACATCCAAACATACTTTCGCATTTATAATATTACTAACTGGTGCTCGCGGCTTCGTCCGCGTTGAACGATGAAAGATACCCTAAGTCCCTTTTGGTGTCCCAGACGATGTGTATGCAAAATTTCATGGTGATCGGTTCAGTAGTTTTTGCGTGAAAGAGTCACAAACATCCATACATCCAAACATACTTTCGCATTTATCATATTAGTACGGAATAATTAAAAAATATTCTTTTACCTGGCGTTTTAAATTCTGCATTAGCACCGTCCACCGTAACTCTACCGTCTCGCCCCGTTCTTCTGAGCAAGAACTCGTGCCAATGGGAGTCATCCACTCTCCTCCTAGACGCCCTAACTCTTACTCCACCGGAGCCAAGATCGACGTGGACATAAATATATCCGTTCAGTATCTCAACAGCAAACAAATCCGCCTACAACAGAATGTATAAGCTGATGAATTTTAGGCGAAATGACTATTGCAATATAGGCCATGCTCTAGTAAATAGGTGCATGTGATACTACTAGTTACGTTTGAAAAAGTTCAACTACTTATTAACATAATAAAATTAATTTATAAAAAATTTATAAAAACTATTTTTGTTTTTCTAATTTTAAGTAAGTTAGTAATTATTTTACTAATAAAAATATATTATTAATTTAAAGTTAATTAAATGAAATACACGAAATTCATGCAAATTGCAATTTACAATTAAAAATTATTGAAAAAAAAATAAAAATAACTGGTCGGGGTTTGGATAAAAATGTTTATCTAATAGTTTTTGTATTAAATCAGCTAATTCCTCTAGGCTATGTGCATTACGGTGCGAATTTGTGTAGGTATTAAATAAAGCCTTTCAAATACGATAGGAGCTTAATTTAATTATACAACTTTTTGGCACACAGAATACGAGAATGGCTAAAAATTACACATTTATTTTTGCGTCTCAGAAAAATATTATAACTTTAACATCGCTATTAGAAATTTTATATAGTAATATTTTACCCAAAATATAAATGCTTTTAATAATACACGTTAATAAAATAATAATCAGAACCCGACAAAATTGTTTCAAGAATATATGAAAAATATTTGATCATCTCTCTCGAGTAAGTTTCTCATATTTAAAATTCACTAATATTTCTTACATTAATTTATTAATTAAATTCTTATTGCGTATTTAAGTTTTGGATGCATTTTTACATAATACTGAGGGCCTCTTTCACCATGTGTCAAGTAGGCTAACCGCCATTTAAAGTCACCGGTAACCGGGAATGATGGAAATGATATACCTTTATTTGTACGGTAAAAGTCCCAAACATTAAAAAGAAAATTATAAAAAAAATCGCCTATCGAAGGATGCACTAAAGCGAGAGCATAATTTAATAAAACATAAAATTATTTCTAAAAGTAACAAATCAGCACTTTACTTGTAATTGGTGAAAGAGGCTCTAATAGTGATGAAATTTTTTCATGATAAATTTTCCTTGACAGTAAAACTGAACATTGTAACAACATCATTTATTTTACAGCACTAAAGTATTTCATATACTATTAAACAGTATTGCTAATAATGACAAGTAAATGTAATAAAAAAAAATATTAGGACAAATTTAGGTTGGTTACAAGTAGCTTTCACAGAAAATAAAATTTTCGAACAATATCGACGGTAATAGTGAAAAAAATCTTGTTATTATATAATATACATTATATTATAATGGCAATAAACAAGATAGATTTTAATTTAAAAAAAACTGACTAATCAGAACTACGCGTAATCTATGTGCCAATTGTTGTATGTAAATAGTTTTAATATAACCATAATCACTTAATACATATAAAAGTAATTAATTCCTTCTACCAAGGACTAGTTTGTCTTTTTATCAATAAAAATATTAAACCAATATTTATTTAATATTAATTAGTTTATTTTCGTCTATTAAAAGAATTTTCTGTTGTCATTTTAAAACATCACTTACTTTAAATTTGGAACAATATATTTTTCCCAGTTGAAGGAAACGCATTAATTTTAATACATATAAATATCACGTGTCACGACGTTCGTTCACGTTAATCTCCAAAACCGCCCAACCAACGTGAATGGCTGCTTCCAGCTTCAAATATAGATACAATTTATAAAAATACGCGGACGAAGTCGCGATCAAAAGCTATTAAGACTGATTTACATTGATATATACAGTAGCTGGCGCCAGCATCACTGGATTCCGGCGCTGGATCAGCACTGTATCAATGTAAACATGTTTCAATCCAGTCCAGCATCTAGTATCCAGCACTGGATCGAAATAGACTGGCCGCCTATTTTTCGATCCAGTGACCGCCCCCCGCACGCCGCACAGCCCGTGCCAGTGGCACTGGATCCGTATAAACACTACGCGCAAGTGAACGCCAGTCGCTAGAGCCTAATCGTACATCGAAAATGTCATCTAAAAAGTTGTCTAATGAGGAGCTCATTAAGTTTGTGCAATTATATAGACAGGAAGAGTGCTTATGTTAGGATGCAAACGTGTAGTTACCGCAACAAAGTAGAAATGATTACTGGTGTAAACGACGGGATCCAGTGCCAGTGCAGATCCAGTGCTGGAATCCAGTGATTCTGGATCCAGCTACTGTATCAATGTAAATCAGCCTTTATATTATGAAATACTACCTACAACAAAATACATAACACCCCTTAAACACTTGCTCTTCTATCGTATATTCAGTGGTTAGGGTAAAAATAAACTGTGCTCACACACTACGGTGCAAATTACACTTAACGAACACAATAAAAAAAAATAAACACTTCAACATTTAAGTGGGTGAAACTTTATAAGGTACCATACACAAATTCCCCTATAGTCAGTGTTATTCAATACCTAATGTCATCGACACGTTTATGTTACCCTGGTACGCCCGTTTAAACAACAATTTGGAAGGAATAAAAATACTCGTACGTTAGCTGTTAATTGATTAAAATGGATTTTTACTTTCTCCTATCTTTACTTAAGCATCTAAAGATATAGGATCTAAATATTATCTAAATCTTAAAGGAGTGAATCTCATTTGTTTACTCGAATTTATATGAAATTTATTTATTAAGGCGCTTTTTTTTTTCAAGCTTTTTGGTCCAACCATAAGCGAGGAGTCAGAGGTTTAAGAAAGTACAAATTTGACGACACAAAGAGCCTTAAGTTAAATTTAAAAACTTTCCCCTGTAACTTTTAGCTGTCTTAAGAATACGAGTGAATCTCATTTGTTTGCTTGAGTTTATTAAATTGAAATTCCTTTCCTATACATCTCACATTTTAATGATTGATTGATTATATAATTTGTTATATACTATAATGCTACTTATTATATTACTTTTGATAATATAAAAAATATTCTATTTAAATTTGCAGGAAACCACCTGCAAATGTAGTCAACTTCTCACATTAAATTAATGTTGAATAGAGCACCTGTGATATTTCTTTCTTTCTCATAGAATATTCATTTCCAACTTGTGGTAAGTTCAAAAGAAATTAACTATTGAAGTGAAATGTGAATTTTGTTCCAATGCAATAGAGAACGTTTTTCTTTACAAATATTTACTTTTACGACTTAGGGCCTCTTTCACCAACTACAAGTAAAGTGTTGACTAGTTACTTTTAGAAATAATTTTATGTTTTATTAAATTATGCACTCGGTTTACTGCATCGTTCGATGGGCGATTTTTTTTTTTATTATTATTTTCTTTTTAATCTTTAGGACTTTTACCGTACAAACAAAGGTATATCAGCTGCATCATTTCCGTTTACCGTTGACTTTAAATGGCGGTTAGCCTACTTGACACTTTACTCAGAGAAGAAGAAAGAGGCCCTTATAGGTATACCTAAACAACCATCATAGAATATACCTAAAAAGCTTTATCAGACAATAAATAAATAAATAATAATAATAATAATAAATATCTTCACACATTCCACACAGCACCATCTAGTTCCAAAGTAAGCAACTAATGCTTGTATTATGGATACCAGACAGTTGATATAATACATAGATTACTTTTTTTTGTAAATACATACATATTATAAATACAAAACATACATGACTCAGGTACAAAGGTAAAATGTTAACTCATAAACATTTGCCCCTAGCGGGATTCGAACCCGCGACCTTTTGGTTAACAGCTAGGGTTACTAGCCACTAGACCAAACGTGTCAAATATATAATTATAGAACATATGGTAAATGAGATTCAGACGTAGTAACTTTGTATATTACATAATCGGTTTTAAATAAATAACTATTATATTTTTATTCTTTCCAAATTTAATAATTATAAATGTTTTGTTGACATTGCATATTCGTTCACACAATTGAAATTAATAACTGTTGTAAATTAGCAAAACACAATTGTATTTTAAAGTGTCTTCTGTGAAGTAATATGTAGAAAAAAAAATTATATATATATATATATAACTTTTGTTAAAATATGCAAATTATTTTAAAGCCATTATTAGACTGTGCAATGCATAATGAAAATTTGATTTTTGACATAATATGAATAGTCTGTAGAGAAAATAATTTACATAAGTATAAAAATATAATAAAAAAAAATGTCTGAAATTAATTTATTGATGAAGCAAATCGCATCATTAGGGGTAAATTTCTGACTAAACTTTTTTTAAACTTTAAAAAAAAAATTTTAAAATCTTATATAGGTTAATTTGTATCCTGTAAATTCGCGATTTTTTTTTTAAATTTTTTTTTTATTTAAGAAATTTAAAAATATATAAATCTTTTAAACACTATTAAGTATACAAAATGAGATAATTTGTTACTTGAATACTGAAAATCTACTAAAATAAAAAGCTTAGATATTTATCACACACTTGTAATATTTATTTTCTGATAATTTATTTAAAAATAATTGACCAAGATTTTTTTTTTTAAATTAATGACTTCTTTTGATATCAATGACTATGAAAAATTTTTATACTGATTAGATTGTAAATCTGTAATTTTTGGAAATACAGATTATATTTTTGTACATACATTTGAGAGAACTATGTTGAGACGAGTAAGATTGGCTTTTTCCGAAACCCTGGTAAATTTAAATTTTTTAAATTTTTTTTATATAATCTTTTTGTATTTTGGGGCTTTCAAACCTTAGAAAGGTATGTCAGCCACATCATCCCCTAAACAATTCATCATAAACACAATTAACATAACCTATTAAAAGCTTCATTGATGCATTGGTAAATTTAAAATTAAATTTATAATCACGATCATAAGAGTTTCTTGGAGAAATCTAATTGATAAATAATTTTTTGGATTTTTTGATTTTGTATGTATGAATGTGTTTAGAGCTATATTATTTTTTCTCGTAAAAACCAAACAAAACTTCATGAATATAATATTATATATAAATTTTTTTAAAAGCTCCTTTTGTTAATATCTAAATAAAAAAATGAAACAGAATATGTATAAACTTTGAAAATGTACAGTATCAAAAAATACAATGTCAACGACAACATTAATTAAACGCAGATATTTCAGCCTACCATGCAGCCTATCTCAATGGATAATTTAATTATTCAATATTAAATTTTGTAACGGAAGTTAATTAAGTCAGAATTTCAAATAAGCCGAAAGGTTATATTGTTGAAGGCATGTTATTAAAGTCACTGCCATTAATTTAATGCCAGTATTAATTGACGTGAGAAATTTCATTATCCATAGAGATTAATTTTATAGGGGACTGCGTTTTTTTTTTTTTTTTTTTTTTTTTTAATTTTATTTGTGATCATTTTTCCACAGTTGAATTGGTTGTAAAAATGTATTTTGAATATAATAGGAAACTATTAATATAATAGGGCTTTACTCTGACTTGGTTGTATTTTTTTTTAAGATTCACACAATAGTCTAAAATTTAAATAAAATTTTATAGGACATAGGGTACCTTTCATCCAGAAAAAAGGACTATTCCCGAGGGATAAATAGAAAATAAAAAACTAACGCTTGGTCAAAGTGTTAGAGCAACACGAGGTCAAGCGTTATATTGCTTTTTTTTTAAATATTTTGAACGCGGACCAGCTAGTAGGCTATATTTTATAAAGTTACGCGGACGAAGTCGCGTGCATCAGCTAGTTAATTATATTTACTTATATTACATACCACTATAGTGGGCTTAGTATATCAATAAGAAATAAAATTGGTCATTACTAAGTTATGATAGTACCTACTACATAATAATAACTTTATGATCGCTTAGCAATATAACTTTACTGAGTCACAAGTTTTAATCAAAATAAGTGTCGTCTTTACTTATTTGGCATCACTTTTTTTTTTGTTAAACTTTATTAACCCCTCCATTTAACTACTCGTAGTAAATTCTTGAGATGTGTGAATTAGTTTAAATTGTTTGAAAAATTTAAATTTACAGTGATACTATTTTAGATCTTATTTAATTTATTACAGAGGGTAAAAAAAAATTAAATCCATTGAGGGTAAATTAAAATATTTTTTGTACACATAATATATATTATATCGTTTTGTTAGAGCCGACAAAAAAATTACAGAAGTTAAAGATGATATATTATAAAAACGCAATCCCCGATTTCAGTAAGTAAATTTGAGAATGTAATCATTGATGAGGGCGATTGTTCATGACGATGATAATGATGACTCTCTATCTCCTCCGGATAATGATGATCTCTGTCCAACCCCAAAAGCTTCACCCCTTACCGTGCAACCTACCCTTGGTGGTTTTGCGCCCATGTTGAACAGGATCAGGCCGTTTGGCTCGTTCGTGCGAAACTTGAAAGATATAGTTCCGGTCTTGACAGCTTCCCATTTAGGCAGTATCTGTAAAAAAAATTGATTTTAATTGACCAGTTTGTGTTATTGGTATAAGGTGATTAAGACTGTACAATACGAGCTTTTAGGGCCCAAGGGAAATTCGTACTAATATTATAAATGCGAAAGTATGTTTGGATGTATGGATGTTTGTAACACTTTAACGCAAAAACTATTGAACCGATCGCTATGAAATTTTGCATACACGTTGCCTGGGACACCAGAAAGTACATAGGGTACCTTTCATCGTTCAACGCGGACGAAGTCGCGGGCACCAGCTAGTAATATTATAAATGCGAAAGTATTTATGGATGTATGGATGTTTGTAACTCTTTCACGCAAAAACTACTGAACCGATCACTATGAAATTTTGCATACACATCGTCTGGGACACCAGAAAGGACATAGGGTACCTTTCATCGTTCAACGCGGACGAAACCGCGGGCACCAGCTAGTAATATTATAAATGCGAAAGTATGTTTGGATGTATGGATGTTTATAACTCTTTCACGCAAAAACTACTGAACCGATCACCATGAAATTTTGTATACACGTTGTCTGGGATACCAGAAAGGATATAAATAATATATAAAGTATACTAGCTGGTGCCTGCGACTTCGTCCGCGTTGAACGATGTAAGGTACCCTATGTCCTTTTTGGTGTCCCAGACGACGTGTATGCAAAATTTCATGGTGATCGGTTTAGTAGTTTTTGCGTGAAAGAGTCACAAACATCCATACATCCAAACATACTTTCGCATTTATAATATTAGTATAGATGACTCCACTCGTGTAAAAATCAATGGAGTTATTGCGATTTTTAATTCGTTTTTAATACAAAAAGTTACTTTTAATTGAATTTAATAGATCAAAAAGCTATATATTATATAAATAGACATTAAATATTTATAAAATAAAATATATTAAGTTATTATATTAAATTACAAACATACATTGTATTGTAACTGTTGTGTGTGAATTAATATCTTTTTTACAATGGTATGAAATAAATGAAAAAAAAAAAGTACTCTAACATCCCTCCCTAGCCTTCGCCGAATCACAACAGCACATGTGCTGTTAATTCACTATGATATTTTTTAATACAATTCACGCCTTACAACAAGCTGAAAACTCATCTATATATCAACCAAAACTCGTGTCAATTATATAATAATGAAAAAATCGATCAAACCATTTTACATAAGAATCAATTTAAAAAAAGCCTTGTTGAATCGGAAACGTTATAAGTGTAATTGTTGGTCGATACGACCTCGGCCCAGGTCATTCGAGTTCGCCCTTCGGCAACAATATTTCAAGATCAAAACTGCCGATAAACTACCTGTAAAGGGACTATTACATGCCTATAATGTATTTTACAATTGGTATCATTTAATTCTTATTTATTTATTTATTTATTTATTTAAATATTAAATATTTGTTTATTTATTCATTTATTTAAATATTTATTTATTTATTTATTTATTTATTTCAATATTTAAATATTTATTTATTTATTTATTTATTTATTTAATTATTTATTTTATTATTTAAATATTTATTTATTTATTTATTTATTTATTTCAATATTTAAATATTTATTTATTTATACATATATTTAAATATTTATTTATTTATTTATTTATTTAAATATTTATTTATTTATTTATTTATAAAAATATTTATTTATTTATTTATTTATTTATTTATTTATTTATTCATTTATTTAAATATTTATTTATTTATTTATTTCAATATTTCAATATTTATTTATTTATACATTTATTTAAATATTTATTTATTTATTTATTTAATTATTTATTCAAAACAGCAACAGCTTAGCACACTTGTCATTCTAACCCTATCGCTCAACATCTAGATCCAGTGTGCAAGCCAATTAGAGCTCTACACATAATTAATTCACTTTTGTACATAAACTCCAACAAATAATTAATTTTATTTCGAAACAATAAAATAAAATGAAAATAAAATCTAAACAAAATCAATTACAATTATTAATACAAACAAAAAATTTGAATACTATGTCAAATGTTAAAAATATATATGTATACATACCTACTTATGGCAAAAGTAAAAAAAAGAAAATCGTATTAAAAAAACAAAAATCAAAAATTAAAAAAGTCAAATGTTAAAAATTACTGAAAAATACATAAAAAACCATGAACAGGTTAAGATTTGATTTATGTCATAAGTTCTATTATTTACATAGTATATATATATATAGAGAATACAATTTATAATTATCTAAGTATATATAAGTCTTACGTATAAATATCTCAGAATATCAATATCAATGATCTAACAGAAAATAAATTAAAAAAAAAAACTATACGATCTAGTGTCATTTGTGTTAAAAAAAATAATATACCTAAGTATATATAAAGATTAAATGAAAAAAAAACCACACACACGCGCACGCACGCACGCACGCGCACGCACGCGCGCACACACACACACACACACACACACACACACACACACACACACACACACACACACACACACACACACACACACATATGAACACCTACAAGCCGACGAGGCTTTTCTTCACTCCCATTTTCTCAAAGCCAATTGCCTGATGCCATTTGCCTTCTCTTATCGCGACATTAGAATCAGTTATTTCCATTTTCCCGCTTTTTTGACGATACGTAAATGTGTGACATATAATTTATTTACAGACCAGAACCAATGGGTTTGTGCTATTCAGTTATATACCAAATGTAGTTTTATATAAGACTAGCTGGTGCCCGCGACTTCGTCCGCGTTGAACGATGAAAGGTACCCTATGTCCTTTCTGGTGTCCCAGACAACGTGTATGCAAAATTTCATCGTGATCGGTTCGGTAGTTTTTGCGTGAAAGAGTTACAAACATCCATACATCCAAACATATTTTCGCATTTATAATAATATTATTATATAGAACGGATTTACACACAAAATATAATTGGTGGTTTAGGTGTAATAAAAACTTAATTAACTTTCTACCGTACACCTGAGTTGTCGAACAATAATAAAAAGATATTCAAAATTAGCGCTATGAACAAACATAATAAAAAAAAGAAGTAAGTATATGTTTGTAGGTAGATACAATAGTGACACGCTTTAAAACAGCACACCTGCTTGTCCCACTCTTTAATGCAGCTAACTCATATTAATCAATAATAAATAAATAAATATCTTCACACATTCCACACAGCACCATCTAGTTCCACAGTAAGCAACTAATGCTTGTATTATGGATACCAGACAGTTGATATAATACATGGATTACTTTTTTTTTGTAAATACATAATACAAAAACATCCATGACTCAGGTGCAAAGGTAAAATGTTAACACATAAACATTCGCCCCTAGCGGGATTCGAACCGCGACCGTTTGGTTAACAGCTAGGGTTACTAGCAACTAGACCAAACGTGTCGTCAAACGTCAAACTCAATATAAGGTCAGACACTTATAGCACCTGTAGCTTTACTTGTGTTATAGGCGACGGTTGCCACCTACCATCAAGTGGACCGTCAGCCTGTCTGTCGATCTTAACGTAAAAAAGAATAAGTATGAATAATAACAAAAATAAATAATAAGTATTAATAATTGTAAACACAAATTAATCTGATGTCATCCATTAACAATACTTTGTACGAATTAAGGTAATGGCTTCGTGCGATTTACCGAGAAATCATTCTGAATACACAAATTAGCTTTCACGCACAACCATTAGGCCAACAATGTAAATGTGTTAGTGTTGACACTTAAAATGTGGCCACAACAATCAAAGTGAATGATTGCTATGAAAACACAAAGTCATTGTGTTACATGCTAAGACGAAAATAAATTGTCAATTGAAATGATCTTGCGACGTATGTACAACTGACTATAGAGCAAACAACAGCGAATATCCAATCACAGGAAACTAAAGTGCACTTTCAACCCCTAGTCGAACGCTTAACTCAAATCCAATCGCCACAACCCGAATCTAATCAGAGGTCAGTACCACTCGGAATAACCGACTACGTTCAAGAGTCCACCGACTCGAGAGACACTTGAAACTGCGAGGATTGTCTTTAACTGGGCAGCATGAAAACATTGTCCGAACTGAACAACACCACTTCGATTTCCCTTTAAGTCAGATTATTGGAGAAAATTGTCACTCAACTTTACATTGAAAGAAAGCTTTAATTTCGTGGTTACTTAAAATAAATAGTGGCGGGGCACACTGCATTTCGCTTACCTTTTCATATTATTAATAGACAGAGACAGTTTTTATATTATCTATACGAACTTCTCCAATGCACCTGAGTGAAGGCGGGGCACTTGAATAGATGTAGCAAATAAAAAGCGTCCGTGCATGTACGTGGTAATGAGGGACTTCTCGTATTCTTAAATTAGCGCGACTTCATTATGAACCTAATCGCGTCTTTGGACCATTTAAACTGCTTTAATTTCGCACAATAGCCCCACTGAAGACAGAAATGGAGTATTCATATCGTTTCTAATTAAAAAAGGCTTTACCTTGCAGTTTTCTACGAACAACAATAGACTTTCACACACCTCATTATCCGACAATAGCTTTTAGAAAATCGTCTACTCCAGAATTCAGAAAAATAGCTTAGAAGTCTTTGAAAAAATGTATATCGCAACTTTTTTGTGCAAATAATGAGCTGACAGGTCGGAAAATGCCTACCTTACAAAAAAGTGTTTTCCAATCCAGGTCGAAGAATAATATTTCAGGAAAATTATTCCTCAACAATTATTTAATGCTGCAATGAGTTGTTATTGATCCCAAGTTTTTACCACAGTACTGCACACAATAGATGCGGAGTTCATCGGCATTACTTGGATAAGCTGTCGCTGCGTACAGTCCGGTTGAATAGAAACTTTATTCCGCGGACGTGCAAATTTTGAAACAATTTCCCTTCTGAAGCGTTTCCTGCCTGCAGGAATAAATTCCTACAGTGTCGGCGGCGCACTTGTATCCTTCCTGGTTGTGTCCTTATTCCTTAGGCAATGCTTGTGCTTCCTCCTTGCTTGTGTCCTTAGGCAACGATAACCTACCATCAAGTGGAGCGTCAATCTGCCTGCCACCCTTAATGGTATAAGAAAATCTTTATCAGAAATGACTAGAAATCTTAGACATTGAGACCAAGGTTCAAATCGAGAAGAAAGTAAGCGACCAGGAACGCTAAAGGTAAATAGAATAGTAACTTACTAAATGTGCATCTCTAGTTGTGAAGGTGACAGGATCAGCGGTGTCTGATGCTGTACAGGAATACTCGAGTCTGCCGGTGACAGTGATCAATTTGCTGCCAGTGCGCGCCAAATCGATGAGATTCAAACGCAATGTGTCTGCTGAAAACTCCACCTATACAATCAATACATACATTTTGAACGCTTTAATCTTTTCATTTCTATATTTGTTATAGTAATACTATT
Organism: Synanthedon myopaeformis; assembly: GCA_944738685.1. Taxonomy (NCBI): domain Eukaryota; kingdom Metazoa; phylum Arthropoda; class Insecta; order Lepidoptera; family Sesiidae; genus Synanthedon; species Synanthedon myopaeformis. Next base: position 942,683 of record OX122930.1, read on the forward strand.
GACTGTTTAAATAAAACTCAGTTGGGTTGTACTAAATAACATTCAATTGAAAGTCATACCTTTTTCAGACATCCGATAAAGTTATTGTGAACCCTAGCTCCGGGTAAAGCTCTCGCATTTAACGATCCGCCAACATGTGCACGAGAACTCGCCAGCATCGTGAATGAGCCTGCCACATGAGCATGCTCAGGGTAAACATCGTCAACAATTGCCGATACCTGAGAAAAAAAAAATCATTTTAACAATGACAACTTTGACAATATTTTTATAGAATAATTAGTAGCAGATTGGCAACACTTTGAAACCATCATGCATTATATCGTACCATATGATTTTTAGACTATGTAATTATTTACATAGTGACAAAAAAGGTTTCTCATTAAAATATACTAATCGCAATATCTAGTCTACTTTACTATGTATTCTGATGTATAATTATATAATTACTAGTTGTAGCATATGCAACTTCGTCCACGTAACTTTATAAAAATAGCCTACTAGCAACACGCTCCCAGCTTCGCATGGGTGCAATTTTTTTCTGAAAATTATCTGTAAAAAAACCTTCCTTGTTTAACACTCTATCAATCAGTGAAAACCGCATTAAAATCCGTTGCGTAATTTAAATAATCTAAGCGTACAGAAGGACAGACGGCGAGAAGCAATTTTATTTTATACTATGTAAAGACGTTACTCGCTAACGTAGCTTTCTATAGGTGAGTATTAATAATTTATACATACTACAGACTGTCGTATTTGCTATGAGAAATGTAATAATATAATTATAATAATAATAATTATTATTTATTTTAATAGAAAAATATTAATTTTAGTTAATAATTAATAAAAATAAAAAAAAAATAGTTCAATAGAAAAATTAATTTAATAATAATATATTGTTAATTAATTTATAATAAAAAATTTATTTTACAAATTATTTCTAGCGATTTGTTTAGATTTTTTGATCTATTTACATCATAAGAATGTTGGGCGAATTCTGTCGATAGATATTATATCTATTGACGTCGAATTCAGATAAATTGGGCTATCTAGCACCTCATAACATACCGTAGGTATGTGTTTTAGCCGTTAATGATCTAATCAAAGTTTAATTAACTTGTTAACCGTTACTCGTAAATTCGCAATGACGTCACAATCCATTCATTATGTGTACTAAAGTTTATTTATACTCGGTCGGGCATCGAAAGTCGTAAAAAAATTTTTTCATATCGTTCAGCCCCGGGACACTATTTAATGAAATGTGTTTCCTTTGAAGTTGTATCTCGTAAAATGCGTTATTAGGTTTATCTTTTAAGGGCGCCCCGTTCATTTAATGGACTGGGAATTTTTCCAGGAAAACGCACGGAAATTTGAATTAATAACGGTTTTTTTTTTTTTTTTACTTTATTACTTACATTTTTTATGAATTAAAGCTGCGGGCGGGCTAACTTTCCATAGATGTATTAGGTTCAGATTATATAGTCGAAATTGCTGATTGACTTTGTTAATAAAATGTTAATTGTATGGACAATGTTTGAATGACTTACTTTCCAGGCATAATCCAACGTCGCCATTATGACAACTTTATTGATATCATTTTTATAGTAAAAAAAGTCAGTTACTAACTAATAGTAAGTGTAAAAATAGAATAAATTATTAAAAAAAAATATGGCCGACTTAAAAATATAAAATATAATAATCGGCATATAAGTAAAGACAGTTATTTATGTTTTAAATAAATGCATTGTAATCCATGGCGATTCCAAAGGGTTTGTCTTTAATAATGATTTTTGCTAAAATATCTTCAATATTGTCTCTGTGACGTCTGACGTTGAGGCATTTGTCAAGTGTCAACGTTCGATTCCCACTAAAGTCACGATCGCCTAATTTAAACGAGGCTCCGAGGGGTTTCGAACAAAGGAGAATGGAAATAAGGAATATCATTTCATATTATTTAAATATTTTATTTAATCCCTTAAAGAGGTTTCTGTTGTAATTAATTTTCCTCAAGCTATAGAGTTAATGCTAGCATGAAACTTTATGCCATTTTAAGGTAGTAGCAGGTTGCGACAGCGTAGCCCACTTGACATTTTTTATGCCATCGGTACTAACTCTATAGTTAGTCTATACATCGGAGACGTTCATATATAATATATTTTACATATCACGAGTTTTTAATGTGAAGTTCGACAGGTTTACGGTACACATGATGGTGGGTGGCTACCGTCATCTAGGCACTGATAATCACACAAGAAACGCTCTAGGTACTGCATGTGCGCTGTCACCTTAGTAGGATCAAGTATAAGTATAAGGAATGGATAGGGACCAAGCGCTTTAAAACATCTTTTATAATGCGCACTGTCAAGGTTTGGAACTCCTGAGCTCATACAACCCAAATCTTTTCAAAGTTCGAGTGAATAGGCATCTTCTGGGTTGAGATTGAGGTTCGCTCCATCTTAGGCCTCATCCTTGCTACACAGTTGGCTGTTGGTCAAGAGCAAACCCATCTTTAAAAAAAATGTGCTCTGGCATCCTTAAGGATGCTTCTTCTGTAAAGGTCCCGGGATTAAAAAAGTTATTTGGAATGCTTAACTGCATGGTAACTAATTTAATTTAACCATATTATATATAGAAGGGGCAGAAGGCAACTGGAAACCACTGCTAATATTTTTCCCATGAGAATTATGGAAAGGTCTATTCAGACTTTTCATAACCACGACAGCTCCGTTAGGAGTATACGACTGAAGAGAGAGAAAGGGCATATAACAAAGTTCACAAAATAAATTTAACTACTATTATTAGTCGCCTAGTGGTCGAAATTCGACCGTAATTCATTTAATTTTTAAGTACTCAACAAAAAAGTAAACATACAATTCTCAGTTAGACCACAGACTTAGACCATAAACAAAAGAATAACATACTACATAAGTAGTGTCAAATGTGTGTGCGTGTTTCAAACACGTGGTAGTGTGTGTAACACTTATTTTAATTTAGGTAATTTAATATATTTCTAATGCATATTATGTAAAAATTTTAGCTTCCTCCAGTCCTTCTCAATATACTCGTAAACTTTAAGTGTATCAAATTTCATACTCCACCGTTCGCGCATTTTTCTTAAAAATCCAAAGTTTTCCAAATACATATATCAAATTAAAGTACGCAGGTCTTGTCACATAGCTCGTCGATATTAGATTTAAACTTAACATCGAATAAATTTCGACAAAAAGTCATGATTATAGAAAAACAAGGCACCATCAATGTTTCCCAGAGACATTAAGAATAATTGCACTCAGATATACCAAACAGTAGAATTTACGCTTGGGAACATTTTATTATTCCAACCGTGACGCCTAAAACGACAGCCTCCATTGTTGTCCAAGATAAAGGGACAGTAATTAGTGTGTCTCGCTAATTGGACAGAAAATTATTTATCTTATTACAAACCGCTGTTTGCTCGCGTCTAAATAAAAATATAAGCACTGCTAAATATTCATTTCGGTGTCGACTTTATTATGTTTAAGAAATATTTCAACTATAATTTTTTTCTCTGATAAAGTTTTTTATTAAAACATTTTCATATAAATATAATTTACTATTTAAGACAAAATTGCTACTTCAGGTTGTTAATTTTCTCGATTTTATCAACAATTTTGATTCAACTGAGGAAACTCCGAGCATAGCAAGCTCTATAGCTCGTTCAGCTACTTTAAATTAAAAGCCAGCAGCCAGTCCAGCCTTGTTAGGCTTCGTTTTGAAACCTGCGGCCAGATGGACAGGCTAACGTTCAGACCTAGAATCATTATTCGCTCGATTGCGTAAAATAGTTGTCGCCTATAACAGATCGATATGGGGTACTGTTATAGATATTTTTCGATGTTCCGCAACATCCTTTAAAAGAGAAGTCTGAAAGTCTCTGTCATCAGGTACTGCAACGTTTTAGAGTTTGTGTTTTGTTAATTATATGGTACTATTGTATATAATTATGCTATTATTCTTTTGTTTTGTTTAGTTTGGTTTTTTGGTTTTTTTCTTTATTAGCTTTATTTTGTAAAAAAAAAAAAAAAATGTGTTCGTTTTTAATGCATGCTGAGTCAGCCTATAAGTGGAGTATACAATATTATAAAAGATTATTTAAATGTGAATAAGTGTATGTATTGTTGTATACTGTGTTGGCTTCCTAATAAATAAAATAAATAAAATAAAAAATGACCTGAAAGGCAGACATTATTCACCTAATTGTGAGTATAAAGTGTTCTGTGTTATTCACTATCCATAATATATTAGTTGACTTATCAGTCAACTGGCCTATTGCAAACGTCAATTCGATATTCTGTTTTGTTTTGATAATTGCCCTTGTGCAAGCAAATGTCGACTTTAATGGTGACGAACCTATTATTACAGTGACTGTACAAACACATCAATGTATATTATCCGCAATCCAAGTCCGTTAAAGTATGCGGACCTCGGGGGTTGGTTTAATATTTGAACGGGAAATTGCATTGGATTCAATTGTACAATATCAATACGTAAAACGATTTGATGATGATGTTTTTACACACAGCACTCAATACAAAAATAATATAAGAATAAATACATAATGTATGCTTAAACGGACGGATTTTTTTTTTACTATAAAAATAGCTATGAACATGGAACATTTAATACTATACATTAGTATTATTATCATTTAATAATGAAATATTAAATAATATTAAATAAAAATAAATAAATAAATAAATAAACGAATAATAAATAAAATTCTGACATGAGACTTGTATGTGTATCGTATGTATTGGTTAACTAATTTTTGTGTGTTTGTGTGTGTGTGTGTGTGTGTATGTGTGTGTGTGTGTGTGTGTTTGTGTGTGTGTGTGTGTTTGTGTGTGTGTGTGTGTTTGTGTGTGTGTGTGTTTTTGTGAAGTATGTCCTACCACGATGTATTATCTATATTACTAATATTATAAATGCGAAAGTATGTTTGGATGTATGGATGTTTGTAACTCTTTCACGCAAAAACTACTGAACCGATCACTATGAAATTTTGCATACACGTTGTCTGGTACACCAGAAAGGACATAGGGTACCTTTCATCGTTCAACGCGGACTAAGTCGCGGGCACCAGCTATTAATACATATATTATACATTGATATGATACACGTTTCACATCCATTTCTGTATTAATTATTATTATCCTCTATGGAAACCCACTGTTCTTGACGTCGTTGATATTGTATGTCAACAAATGGCGACAACAGGCATCGTGCTACAGTAGCGTCTGATGATATGGTCCGATTGTCTTGCGCTCCCAAATGTATTGTATAGTACAAATTCACTAAAGACACATACTTGCTACCTCAAACTCGTAGGTTTTTGTTTTTATTTTTTTACTAGCTGGTGCCCGCGACTTCGTCCGCGTTGAACGATGAAAAGTACCCTATGTTCTTTCTGGTGTCCCAGACAACGTGTATGCAAAATTTCATGGTGATCGGTTCACTAGTTTTTGCGTGAAAGAGTTACAAACATCCATACATCCAAACATACTATCGTATTTATAATATTGTGTTCTTTTATAATTGAAGACGTGAGTGAATGAAGGTTTTTTTTTTGCGTTGATGAAGGTATATGTCCATATAAATGATTACAGTCCTTAAGATCGTCGTTTTCAAACATATTTTGGAAAATAGAAAGTTGAAAAAGGTGTTATGTACAATTAATTTTAAAAAGCAAAAAGTGCAGAAAAGTTTACTTTTGTTAATGGAAGAAGGAGCTATGTTCACTTTTTATTTAAAAAAATAATACAAGTGTTTAATTGCTATCATATCATTAATATTTTAGGCTGTTTACACAACTTTGCATCATAATTTATTACAAAAATCAGTTCTGTGGCGATTTATTTCAAAAATTAAATGTAAAACTTTAACCTCGATTTCGCGTCTTCAATTGTCAACAAAGGTGTCGGTTACGGTTACGAGTTCAATGTTTTTTTCCCATCTCAAAAATGCCCAACGCGCCTAAAGAAGTTTTCACTTCAATATTAGCTCTCACTTTTCAAAAAAGGTCTTTAGTCTTTCTTCACAAGGAGATCTTTTGAGCAATACGCAGCAGTCCTACTATTCGTAATTCCTAATACATTATTATCATTTGATTCTTCACTTAGGCTCGAGTTCACCAACAGACGGTTATTTTTAAACAGCTGTTTAAAGTTTAAACAGCCTTTTAACAATATTTTGTTGATCATCATCGCTAAAATGCGGGTTAAACGCCCTAAACATCTGATTAACTTAATGATTAATCTGATGTTTAGGGCGTTTAACCCGCAAAAATAAAATAACCGTCTGTTGGTGATAATTCATCATCGTATCATATTTCTACAAAATATATTACCTATTATTTTCCTATTGGTTGCTACTGGTTTTTTTTTAAATAATAAAAAATACCCACTCTCAGATTCTATAACAGTACCTAAAAGTTGTAGGACTGTTAACCGGACTACTGGGAATGGATCGTAATCTCAACGCAATGTATGCTCGCTTTATTGACAGATCTCTGTGTACAATTCGAAACTGCAAACGTTTCATACTTCTAATCCGGTATTTGTGAAATTGCCTTTCTCCTCACGTGCTCCCAGTACGATACGTTATTGATTCTTTAAAAAAATCTACATATTTTTATTCGAAATAAGATTTACAAAATCGCTTTTCGACGTCAGGGAATGGCAGAGAATGGCACGTTCGCTACCAAGGCGTGCATTCCTCTGTGGAAAAGAACGACCAAAGAAACTCCACAGGAATCGCATCTTTTATATTTTCATTTATAAAAAAATATATATATTTTTTTTTATATTATTTTTTTTTTACATAGTTTCTGAAGTGATCTATAGGGCCGTTGCAACTCTCTTGGTATTCAATGGTTATATAGAATACAACTATAACAAGGATGATGCAAGCGATCTTCTGATACTGTTCTAGCCAATATTAAAAAAAAAGATGAGATGAAAAAGAAAAAAAAATATTTAAAAAAATAAGTGAAGATGAAGATTAAAAATTTGAAGAAATTAAAAATAAGAAGATAAATTTGAAATATTTTAAAATGTATATACGTATGAAGGACAACAATGCTTTTTAAAATTATGAAAATTATTATGAAAAATTATTATGAAAACAAGCATTATTAAAATAATGATAATTATAACACTTTCACCAACTACAAGTAAAGTGTTGTTTTATTAATTATGTTGTTTAATGTTTTATTAATTTTTTTTTTTATAAAAACAACAAACAAACAAACAAAGGTATATATATCATCTCCATCATTCCCGGTTACCGGTGACTTTAAATGGCGGTTAGCCTACTTGACACATGGTAATATTAAAATACTTCATCTCTAAACTAGCATTGACTGATTTTAAAACTATGGTTAAACTTATGAGTTTAATGATAAATTTTGATAATACATTATTATAAATCCACCATAGAGTCTCATATAAAATCATATTTTTGAATACAAGCAGTGTTCAATGCCGACATCTTTTGTGGCAGTCGCCATTGTCAACTCCTTTCATTCGAGCCAGCATTCTTTCTATTATACTACACCAGCCACAATCTATTCTATTAAATTTGAAAAAGAAATTAAAGTTCATTTTCTTCACTGTTGAACCTTAATACATGGAAAATAGAAAATCCAGGGTATCGTTTTATAGTGAACTAGCTGGTGCCCGCGACTTCGTCCGCGTTGAACGATGAAATGTACCCTATGTCCTTTCTGGTGTCCAAGACAACGTGTATGCAAAATTTCATGGCGATCGGTTCAGTAGTTTTTGCGTGAAAGAGTTACAAACATCCATACATCCAAACATACTTTCGCATTTATAATATTAGTACGGATGTTACTCGCTGATAATATAGCTTCTCAACAGTGAAAGAATTTTTCAAATCGGTCCAGTAGTTTCGGAGCCTATTCAATGCAAACAAACAAACAAACAAACAAACAAACAAACAAACAAACAAACAAACAAACAAATCTTTTCTCTTTATAATATTATGTATAGATGACTCCACTCGTATAGAAATCAATGGAGTTATTGCGAATTTTAATTCGTTTTTAATACAAAAAGTTAATTTTAATTGAATTTAATAGATCAAAAAGCTATTTATTTATTTATTTATTTATATTAGGGAAACATACAATATCTCGCTACACATTATAAATATACATACAAGAAAAACATAAATCAGCAAAGTTTCCACTAAATTACTAAAACATATTATAAATTACAAGTCACACAAGAATATTGGAGCTGGTAGAAAACATACAAAAAGGTAAGAATCACACAAAAAAAGTAAGAGAAAAACAAATAAATAAACCAGTTAACAAATAACATATAACATACAAAATAAACATAAACTGGCTGCAACAAAAAGGAGAATACAAAACTATACAAAACTATATATTATATAAATATAATAATATTATATTATATATTATTTATATTTAATTTAAATGTAACTAACAAAATTATGAGACATGATCGAAATGAAGAGTTTTATTATTATTAAATAGATTGTCCTGTCACAAAGATCAGACCGACCACTAATTTTATATTAGTTTTGATAAAAAGATAAGAAATCCTCTGACAAAACTCAGTTGAGTAATATATTTATGAAACAGATAGAAAGTGGGGAAAACTGTTCATAATCAAACAAAATATTGGTAACTTAGTACCTACATATCTATTCCTAAAATATTTTATCATCAACATAACATTAATTTCTAAAAACATAGATAAGTAGATTGTGCTCAAATAAGATGTTCCAATTAATGCTTACCCAAGTTTGTACTACCTAAAAGCCAGAGATGCAAAGTAGATGCTTACTAATTGGAAAATGTGCTAACTGCACTTGGTTTGTGTGGGTAAACCGTAGCCTTAAGGTGCCTCCAAACCTGTTTAATCGGTATGGCCAATTAGCCATAACTATTTAATGTGGATGCGTTATACTTTATAGACCTTGGTCTTCAAACATTACAAGAACAGATGATGTAGTTTCACGAATGCAGCCCAACCCAGCTGGATTCTTCTTAAAGTTATTTCTAACCTGACTTGGTCGTGTTTCCCAAATAGACATAATTCTGTACAACGGTAACACGTCTTGGGAGAATTTGTTCGTTAAAAATGGTCTCATCAAAATTCATTTTAAGATCTATCAAATATCCAACATCCCAGTCCACAAAGTCTAAGCTATTCAACATCCCACTGAATTCTTCTAGCTACTGTAGCAGAATATATTCGCCGTTGACATCAACTACGTGGCTATTTAAAGTAATTGAATTTTCACACTAAGAATGTATTATTTCGCAAGGGTGAGCATTTCTCCAGAATAAATCATTGGGTAAAAACGTATCTGGTAAATTTATACATATTCATGTCTTTTGAGAAATTGGGTTACTTTAAATTTGTGATTAAAATAAAACTACTTTCTAGGTTTGATTAAATTTGTTCAGGGTCGGTATAGCACTCGAGCTGTAGCGGAGGGATGACCTCTTGACCTCAACCCTCTAACCGATGCAGCAGGTAAATGTTTACCAATTTGTGTAAATTAGCATTAAAAACATTTACAGGTTCACGTCAGTAGTAATAAGTATACTAGTAATATTGTAATTACAATTGTTTTCAACCTAAAAGAAAAGTTACAATAGTTTTTACCCTTTCATGCAAAAACTGATGGTATTTTTATGAAACTTTACAGTAATATACCTTATACATCGCAATAACAAACAGGTTACAATTCATAAAGATACATGGACGAAATCGCAAGCAAAAGCTAGTATATTTATATATACTAATGAATATTTTTTGTGGGTGTAATTAGAGTATAAATACTTACTCTGCAGAAGCTTGTTTGAGGTGTTATCTGTAAAGACAAAAAAACACATAAATAAAGGAACATGGCAAAAATTTACTCTCTCAAATTGCAGGAACTATTTTCGAAACATATAACAAGTATTTTTAGTAAATGTATTTTTGCAAAAAAACTGCGATCAATCATTTCACAATAAATTTTTGTGTCCCAGTCCTAATGAGTTATTTAATAAAGGCTTTCCGGCTTACTATAAATATATGTTCAATATGAAGCCTAAAATAATATTGACAGGTAGACGTGGGCAACCGTTTATGGCGGTTTATTAATGGAGACCTTTGTCCAGCAGTGGGTGTCTGTTAGTTGTTACTTAATTAAAATGACAAATATTGACCTGAAATTACCAGTTCATAATAAAGCATAACATCGTGATTTTCATATGAAACATTATTCAGTTGTATTTGATATCATTTATAATTTTTTTCCTGCTTCTAAATGGAATATGTTTATTATATAGCAATCATATTAACAAATTTAAATTTCGATGATTTAGGTATTGCTTACTCTCTTGAATGATCTAAAATCTATTACGGACTACGTCTAAAATCTATCACCATGAGAACTTGTTAGGAACTGTCTTCGTGCCAGTTTAAACTTACTGATATCTTCGACAGCTTAAGTTTCGTATTCAAGCCAGACCACACTAGCAACTTCTTGGTAACAACAATATTGTTGGAACTTAGAAAGATTCTTGTTGTTCGTATCTAAAACGTCGATAATTTGTTACGTCTTCTTAGGCATTAATTTACTTTCTTTCTCTCTGGTTATATGTGATGGGATTTGGAATATATTTGATGTATGAAGAATTGGTGAGCCTTAAGGGAGGCTTCAATCCAACATTGGAAATTTACAGGCTCATGATGATCGATAATTCCAATTTATTGAAGATTTATCTATCAATTTTCTATTTCAAATTTTAATGATATTACCTATACTTAATATTTAATAGAATTATAGATATGTTGAAAATGTGTAGATATTTCTCTAACTTTGGTGTAAGGAATCTCGTAAAAAAACTGTTGTAATTGCCTCTTATTTAAGTATTTCAATAACACTTCATTTGGGAAATTTATCAATAGATCGCGCATTTTTAAAGTTTCATTTCAAGTAACATTTTAAAGAGTCATTCCATTTGTTGAAATGCAAACAGACTACACCAATTAGCTTTGTATATGTCGGCGGTCAATCGTATAATCTGGAAATTCGTGATGTGCCTAGGCAGATCGTAATATGGTGGCATTTCATGAAGTTCCTGACTAATATCAGTCAGATCATTCGAAGTACGTAGTTCAACGATTTGGTTTCCCATTGAGATGTGAAATTGTGATTAGTTTCTGATTAAATGTAATTTGATAAGCACTATTTTGATCACATTGCAACTTTATGAAACACCATATATCACGTTCTGCCTAAGCACATCACGAACTGCCGGATTAATACGATCGGCCGCCGACATACATACCGAACAATAGCTTGTTAAAATTTGATGAGAATATTCGAGACAACACATCAGTGCAACCAAAAAAATACCTTTAAACGAAATCAATTCAAACCTATTGAATTTAAAATTGACTCCATACAACGCGCCTATCAATTTAATTGCAGATAAAAGTTGCCCAAATTGGTTGAATTACAATCGGCCCGAATGGTATCGATCATTATTGTAATTGGTCGATCCAAAGAATTAATTCCGATTTCTGAACGAAATAGTTTTTATCTTCGAGTGACATTCTTTTACAAAATAAATTTTATTTTGTATGAGGAAAACTGGAAGACATTTGTTTTCGTACAGTTTACAATACTTTATCTAGATATTTAGTAGCACAAGCGCGGATTCGGACGCACTAGCATAAGCTGGTAGACAATCTTATATTATCTTTTAAATAAATTATCAATATAAAAAGTTGTAAGGATTTTTATCAATCACTTTGGTGTAAAAGGATTGGGCTGATACTTCGTACACATATAGTCCAATTACTGAATAGGCGTAAAAGGACTCCTCTCCAGTAAAAGATATCCTAGGACATTGGATGCGTTGCATCCAATATTAAGTTCTTAACACTTAACGGCTCGAAGGACCAGAAAGAAGGGGGATAAAGCGATAGCAATCACTCGCAAACAGTGGTCTTTGACCTTCCAGTCCTTGGTTGGTTACTATCACCTTCAGTTCACTAGCGATTGGCGAACTGCGTTTTGTTTTCCTTCGGAGTGAGGTGCGACCGATACGGCGATTTAGTGGACTGTGTTTCGAATGTGTAAGTAATTGTCTTTTTCTTAACAGCGAGTGCAGGGGGGTAGGAAAAGGAGAGGGGGCGAGGTATTGATAACGCGCGAAACCAAACACTATAATAATAGTAAAGCTTTATTTATTTCCACAAACAATTAGCAAAAATAAAAAAATATCAATTTAATAAATTAAATAAGCTAGTTGTAGGCTTGTGGATCCCTTGTTTGGGTAAAAGCCTCTCCCATTTTTTTCCATTTTTTCTGTCACTACCAATGTTTAACCAATCTTTCCCTGCTACTTTGATGATGTCATCTGACCACCTTTCCTTTGGACGTCCAACACTCCTTCTCCCTTCTGGTCCTTTCCATCTCGTTGTCGTTATGGTCCATCTTTTATCTTTGTTTCTAAAAATGTGACCTGCCCATTGTCACTTAAGTTTTAATGCCCGTTGGAGAGGATCAGTTAATTTAGTTTTTTGTCGTATGGCATTGTTTCTAATTTTATAATTTTTTCTCAAATTTAAAATACTCCTTTCCATAGCATGTTGGCAGGAATTAATTTTAGATTTAATTTTGTTTGTTGGCTTCCGTACAGTAGGCATGGTATGATACATGTTTCGATTACAGTTTTTTTCAAGTTCAAACTATAATTTCCTTTTAGAATTTCTTTAAGTGCCCAAAATTTCTGCGAGGTTATATTTATTCCCCTATCTATTTCTTCTTCGTTACTTGCCCTAGTTAACGAGACTTGTTTCCCAAGATAAACATAACTACCAACATATTCTATTATTTGTCCTTTAAAACTTATAGGTTTTTTAAAACTGTTCGTCAATTCTGGTTTTTGAAACATTCATTTCCAGTCCAATTTTTGAGCTTTCCTCGTCCAAACCACATATCATCTTTTCTAATTGAATCGAATTCTCCGCAAAAATGACAATATCGTCCCCAAATCTCAGATGAAGCAAATATCTATCAAAGGTCCTTATTCCTTTGTGTGTCCAGTTTAATCTTTTAAATATATTCTCTAGAACAGCTATTAATAACTTTGGCGATAGAGGGTCGCCCTGCCTCACCCCTCTTTCAATTCTGATCTCGCTACCTCTGCTTTCTAATTTTACTGTACTAACGCTATTGGAGTATAAATATTCTTTATGATTTTTATATACTTTTCATCAATATTGAAATATGACAGAGCTTCCCATATAGAACTATGGGTTATGCTGTCAAACGCCTTGCGGTAGCCTACATATGCTATTTATAAACTCTTTATATTTTTCTATCACTTGTTCCAGTGTGTGAATGTGGTCTATTGTGCTGAAGCTTGTCCGGAAGCCTGCCTGTTCGATTGGTTATGCTTGGTCGATTTTGGGTGTTATACGTCTTAGTATTATGGACGTAAACAGCTTATAAATGCTTGATAACAAACTAATTGGTCTATAGTTACCAACATCTAAAGGATTTCCTTTCTTGTATAGTAGTATAATATCAGATGAAAAACATTGTTTGGGTATATTGTCCGACTTTAGACTTCAATAGACATTTGAAATGTTTAGTTAAAATTTGTGATCCTATTTGAGACATTCATTGCTTATTCCATCTTGTCCTGGGCTTTTTTCAGTTTTCATAAATTTTAACTGCGTAAATATTTCTTGTTCCTTTATAGCTAGTATAGAGCTATCATCTATTTGTATTTTTTCTTGACAAACTATGTAATTTTCTTGTCTTTAATATAGTTTTTTGTAATAGTTTGTTGCAATTTCTAGATTGTGCATTTTTTGAATTATTTGCTAGTTTTTGTATTCAGTTTTTTGTATATTTAATCGTTTGAAAGCTCTCTTTGTGCTTCTATATTTTTTTAAGTTTCTTTCTATATTTTCTTTCCTGTGAAGTTTATAGTCATTTCTGATAGATTTTTTAGTTGTTGTGAATAAGAAAATTATTTCTTCTTTTGTTGCCTTTGTTTTTGGTTTCATGTTAATTAAGTTTGTTCGTCTTTTAATTAATTCGATTGTTTCATTTCTTAATACTTTGTTAGCTTTTTTGATGACTTTCTCCGTTTTTATACTATTAATTATAGCTTTAGATAGATGATCATAATATTCCTGGACATTAGTTTCTTTAGTCTTAACAGTTCTTAACACTATTGTTATTGAATTAAATCGCGAATAACTTTGAGGAAGAATAAATTAAATTTATTATAAATGAATAAATTAAAAGTTAGACTTATTCAAAAGACAGATCCAGGCAAGCCAGCGGGGAATAACTACTATGCAATATTCGAGATACTATGAAAGCATATTTCTGTAAATACAGAAAAGTATCATCTTGAAGATATTTCATCTACGTTAATGTAACACATCACATTTAATTTAGTTAATGTATTTTTTTAATATCTACACATTTTCCCTTTCACCACATTTCCCTGAAGTGGTATCTTTCATTAATACCGCGAATCACAAATGGATGTTATTTGTAGTACGGACATATCAATACAAAATATGTAATAAGGGATTTTCGTCCACAACAAATTCTTATGGGATATTTTTCTGCGACTTAACGATGAATAATTTTTTTTTATTTGTCCTCTTAATTTTTTATGCAAAGGTCAGACAGACAGACCGACGGCCCACGTGATGGTATGTGGCTGCCGATAAGGATTGGGAAGGTATAAGGAAATGTTCTCTGGCATTCCATTCTCAATCACTGAATTTGCTGCTATTTACCGTTTGTCTGCTATAAAGGGGTGGTTACTGCCGCCAGACGGGCTGCCCAAATTACTGCGAAACGCAGTGTAACCCTACCACTACTTTTCAGATTCAGACCGAAGCAAACTACGAAAAGTTAATTTCCAAAGTAGGTCGAACGTTATAGCAACACACCTTAACTACTCGACCAAGAAGCCTGTCAAATTGTACTAACAATTTAACAATTATAATCATATTGTAATAATAAATTGTCACGGCAAATATATATTTACAAGAAATCAACAATATATTTTCATCAAATCATGCAATTTTTTAGATAATTTTTAGGCTTATTTAGTTTTAGATTTTAGTTTTTAGTTTAGTTTAATTTTATTTAGGTTTTTTGTTTTAGATATATGGATATTCTTATGTAAATCACTATTATCAAAAACTGTGTCTAAATTAAATAAATTTTTTTCATCAACAATTGAAACACGCGAAGCGCTCATAAGCTAGCTTCGATCGGTTTTCTACGAATTCTAAAAAAGGAATTGATTGCAACTTTTTCAATGACAATTCCATGACTAATTTGTGACGAGTGTAGCTGCTATTGCTGACGAGGAATATATTTCTTGAATTACGACTTGTTTTTATTTACACACTATCGAGTCTCACACTTCCCTTCGTCGACTGTCCCTGTCGACGAGGGGAAGTGTGGGACTCGAACGGCGCGAAGGCAAAGTGACTTATCACCGGGAATACCGGGAATAAAGTATTTTTTTTACATGGGAAAGTACCTATATCCTTTTAGGATTACAATCTAGTTGTAAGACTAATAAGCGCCCGCAGGCATAACCAGCCCCTTACAAGAGACCACCGATCAATAACATAACATAGAGTAAATAATGATGTTGTGTTTGGGGTGAGTAAGTATAAAATAAATTTTAAAAAAAATCTTAAAACAATAAACTCTAATCTTAATAAAAACAATCAATAAATATTTTATTGTAACTGGTCAAATATATAAATTTTCTCTAGCCATATTAATATTAAAATACCAATAAATTAAAAATATAAATCATTTCTGTATGGAATAATAAATAACATGAATAAACGATATTCTCAATGAGAACGAAAATAAATACCAATTATAATTCTTAGTAAAATTAAACCAAATAAAATATTAACTCCGCAGTCATAATTTCCTAATCTTTCATTGTTAATCTTACTAGGTCGGTAGCACGCTTGCATTGCAGCACCTGGCTTTGCTCGTGCCAAAACGCGACGTTAGCCACGTACCTTATATCAAGTGACAAAAAACCTTAGAAAAAGTGGTAATATTCAAAACATGTCAAAACAATGAACTAGTGAAAATATACGAGTAATAATTATACCTCCTGTATTCTCCGATGTACTGTCAACTTGTGCCACTGATGATCGTCGAACCTCGTCTTCGTAGGCTTGATATGCATCTCCTGCTTTCCGTTTCCAAGGCCCATAGTGAGAGATACGCCGCCATCTCTCACTGCGAGGTTGAGGTAGTCAGCTTCATGGCCTATTATAACAAACAGATATACTTAGTCGAAAATTATAATTCAAAATCGTAATCAAACATCGTAATATCTGTACTATAATATTATAAATGCGAAAGTATGTTTGGATGTATGGATGTTTGTAACTCTTTCACGCAAAAACTAGTGAACCGATCACTATGAAATTTTGCATACACGTTGTCTGGGACATCAGAAAGGACATAGGGTACCTTTCATCGTTCAATCGCGGGCACCAGTTAGTATTGTAATAAATCATACATTGTAATAAATATTTAAATACAATTAAATAGGAATAACGTCCATCCACCACACAAATTCACAACTACATTATTTATATTATTATTTGAATAAAATAACGTCAAAATGAAGGCAATTAATCAATACTTTTGAATCTTGAGAGTTTCCTTTTAAAACAATTATTCAAGCTGTCATGAAAAATATCCACTTCCAAGTCAGTCTGGAGAGAATGGAAATTGGAAATCATACGATTGACAGGGGATAAAGAAGGGATCAGGTAATGAGCTCTGACATCCCTTAATCACTCACCGAAACACAACAGCACATATGCTGTTATTTCAAGGTGGTCTTCTGTAACCGGTTGTTTACTGTCGCCAGTTAATTATCTAGTCTTCCATAATTATGATTCTTTAGACCTATTTGTATATAATCTGTAATATATATTTTTTTAATTTATGGCTGTACGTAATCTAAATCTAAATAAATAAATAAAAATTTAAAAAAAATTATTACCTTTAGTAGATTTTGAGATTTTAATTACATACATATCTTAGTCATCTTTGTTACAATTTTATCACGTCGCTCTGAACCTCTTACTAATTTGCACATAGTTTAGAAATTTTCCCTAAAATACGTGATCTTAAATACAGTACAAGGATCTTCTCAATTTACCCTAAGCACACAAACTTATATAGTAAACGGGTGGCTGTGTTTGAAATTCAAGCTTTAATGGGTTCTTGATGAACATGTAAGTTACAGAAGCCAACGTTAATAACCGTTCAAATAACCTCTCAAATATGTGAATACTGGCAAAGTTAGCTGGACATGCAGACTTAGAAGTGATTGAAAATATACACTTATACAAAAACAAATTTAATACCTAATGTCAAGAAATAAATATAGTGAACTAACTTTTTCATACATCAAAATATTAAACCACATATTAATTTGAATTTTTTTTAAACTTCAAGAGAATATTTTTAAATTTTTGTTTCATTTTGGAGAAATATTAATTTTCAATAAATCTTAATCGATTTTAGTGATTTTTTTTGTCAATTGTTGCCTATGGTTGGTTCGAGCTTTAATCATCATTTAAAAAGATGTGCAGATGTAATCGCCAGCTAAATATATAAAAAATATATACTCACCAGTATAAAAAAGCAGGCCGTTAGGTTGACGAGTCTTAAAGTATAGTGAAATCGTATCCTGCGTGCTGACGATAGGTTCGCCTCCAGTCTGGGTCAAGTCATAGGATAGGAATTCAGCGCCTCGAAAAGTAGCTTCGGAGGGCGCTTTGTCTGCAACGAAAATATAAGACTTAGGTACTATAAGACGGAAATATAATATAAAACTGACTTTTGGAATACAATACACTAGCGACCCGCTCCGGCTTCGTCAGAGATGTAATTTTTTATACACACATTTTATACCTTCCTTATTTATCACTCTTTCTATTAGTGAAAATTGTATCAAAATCCGTTGGGCGGCTTCGCCAGGGATGTAATTTTTTATACACACAAACCTTCCTTGTTTATCACTCTTTCTATTAGTGAAAATCCGTTTCAAAAACCGTTGGGCGGTTAAGAAGAAGCTAGCAGATAAACAGACAGACGCAGACAGTTTCGGTTACTTGGTTGCAAATCCCCAATTATCTTTTTAAATGATATTCCTTACTCCCTTACAAAAACTTCAACAATACCAGATGGAAAGTGGTATAGTTGAAGTTGAATTTCCCCAGATTAATCTCACACCTAACCAGGATTCGAACCAGTTAAAATGACAAATTGAGAAACAAATCTGCGTCTGATGTTATCAGCTGTACGTAGCAGTAGGTATATGTTATTATATAAATAAGCTAGCTAACTAAACCGCAATTTTTGTAATAAATATTTACTTAATCCAGCCGATAAATTACCTTACACGGCCATCTGTGAGAATCTTACGGAACTCACAGATAACTTTTAATATAAGTTTTAAAACAACTGTGAGTTCCATGAGATTCACACAGATGGCGGTGTAAAGTAATTTATAACTCCTTCTCATATAATAAATAAATAATTTGCAATAAAAAAAATACTATAAGTTGAGATAAAAAACTATCCTATCTTTTAAGTTGGACCAAATTACACATAGTTACGAAGTTTTATCAAAATCGGTTCTGTAGTTTGGGAATCCATTGGTCCCAAACAACGTGACATGTAACCTATATCTATTCTATACTTACTAATGCGTACTAATATTATAAATGCGAAAGTATGTTTGGATGTATGGATGTTTGTAACTATTTCACGCAAAAACTACTGAACCGATCACCATGAAATTTTGCATACACGTTGTCTGGGACACCAGAAAGGACATAGGGTACCTTTCACCGTTCAACGTGGACGAAGTCGCGAGCACCAGCTAGTATTTTATAATCGCTGACTATGATAATGATGGAATTGTTCTAAAAGGCGAAGGCACGAAACAATGTAGGAGGAATCGCGTTAGCGTTTCAGTCTGTTCGTTAAGCTGCGAGATAACTGCAGTGCAATCAATAGCCACATTGATTACGAATGGCGCCGAGGGACACCTAGCATGTATGGCCCCACTGATTATTCCTTTGCAGTTAATTATTTTCAATTATTGTCCCTACAAATTATACTAATGTTATAAAGAGGAAAATATTGTATATTTATTTGCTTGTATGTATGTGGGAGATAGTCTTCAAAATTGCTCAACCGATTTTAAAAAATCTTACATGGTATAAGCTAAATAAAAAAAAAAATTAAAAATAAATAAAATATTTGAATAGGGTTCCCCAGCTATCTAAAAATAAAGATCCAACGCTTGACAAAAGTATAATGTCAGGCGTCAATGTATGTCAGCGGACGAAGTCGCAGGCACCAATTTGTCTCTAAAGTATTTATAACTTAAAGGACAGTTAATTAAAGGTTAATAAAGAAACAGTTATGTACATTATAATCCGCACTAATATTATAAATGCGAAAGTATGTTTGGATGTATGGATGTTTGTAACTCTTTTACGCAAAAACTACTGAACCGATCACTATGAAATTTTGCATACACGTTGTCTGGAACACCAGAAAGGACATAGGGTACCTTTCATCGTTCAACGCGGACGAAGTCGAGGGCACCAATTAGTGGTTTTATAGATTTGATACAATTCGTTTTCTTTTGTGTTATGGCTAAATCAAATTAATTACTTATTTAAGTTAAACGTTTTAAAGTAATTACTTTCGTCCTGTTATCTCGCACCAAATGTACATATAGTACATATGAGATACAGGCCAAACTACATAGAGCTTTTCCTTTATACTTTCCGTAACATATAACCATAGAGTAAATAGTACTTAACCAGTATAAGTACTATTTACTCTATGATATAACACATGCAATTTGCCAAAGAAACTTTAACATACACATTTCCGGTGTTTTATTAAAGCATGAGTCGACTAACTTTCAAAAATTTTCGTTAATAAGGTTTTTAAAGCTGTTGATATGTTATTATGTTCAAATTTGAAATATTTTTAGTAATATTTAAATTTTGATAAATTGAAGGTCAAGTTTAATAAAACATTTTTTTATGGATATTTTTTATGATATACCTATGCCATTGGTAGATGACTATCAATGGCATACCTATGCTACTAAAAAAAAAAGAATATAGCGGCTTTAGCTGTATATATCCATAATAATGTTATAAATGCAAAAGTAACTCTGTCTGTCTGTCTGTCTGCTACCTTTTCACACCTTAACTACTCAACCGATCAAGATCTCAATGATACAAGAAAGGACATAGGGTAGCTTTCATTAAGAAAAAAAATTACTGTTCTCGAGTGATCGTCTAAAAATATAAATGATTGGGCGCCACTGTCGCGTGGCGGCGCCACTGTCGTCACAGCGATAACGATATAACTCATATATTTTCTTGCGGGCACAAGCTAGTATAAAATTAAGTCGCCTTCCGCTTCTATCTCTTTCTCCTCTAACTTCTTCTAAACCACCGGACGGATTTTGATACGGTTTCCACTAATGGAATGATATATAAACGAGGAAGCTTCGTATATATAATCTACAGAAAAAAAAATGCAACCATGCGAAGCCGTGAACGGGTCACAGTTAAATATAATTTAGCGAGCCTTCTTAGACTCGAGTTCACCAACAGACGGTTATTTTTAAACAGTTCTTTAAAATATAAACAGCCGTTTAATAATATTTTGTTGTTCACCATCGCTAAACTGCGGGTTAAACGCCCTAAACATAGGTTTATATATCTTTATTCTCATTAAAGCTTAAAGCTATTTACATGAAAAAAAAATAAGAAAAGACTTAATTAAGAAACGAAACATCAAACAGGCAGACAAAAATTATACAATATTTGTTCCGGATTGTAACAAAATCACATTAAAACATTTAAACACTTAACATAATATGTTTCAAGAGCTTGGATCTAAATTCTCCAAAAGATTTTGCCTGTTTTATATGCAACGGTAATTTGTTAAAAAGTTGTGCTCCCTCAAAAGTAACCATTTTTTTACCACATGTTGTTCGTACCTTTGGTAAGACAACATGGCTTGCTCGCCTAGTTATGCAATTGGAAATATCTTTTTGTTTAAGTAAGATAATATCAGAATGAATTGATTTATCTAATATCCTTCGAATGAGTATACATATATTATTTATGTCTAATCTGCGACTATCAGAATGTTTAAAAGCCAACAAAGGCCTACAAATACAAAATTATTGTTAACCTGAAACGATGAGAAGACAGACGAGCTAAAAGCAGTGCCAGCTATCATTAAGGAAGCAGGAAAGACACTTCAAAGTCCTACCGTATATACAAATACAAATGGCGGATGCTAGAACCCTTGTACGGTGAAAAGGCTTTGGAGTGAGAAACTTGGAAAGGCCCTCTACGCAACGCAAGGCGACTAAATCAAAGCTACGTCTAGACCACTTTAATCGCTAGCAGTGACGGCACATCTTCCTTAATTAATGTTACATACGTGCTCTCAGTACTTGATCTCAGTAAATGCAAAAGTAACTCTGTCTGTCTGTCTGTCTGCTACCTTTTCACACCTTAACTACTCAACCGATCAAGATCTCAATGATACAAGAAAGGACATAGGGTAGCTTTCATTAAGAAAAAAAATTACTGTTCTCGAGTGATCGTCTAAAAATATAAATGATTGGGCGCCACTGTCGCGTGGCGGCGCCACTGTCGTCACAGCGATAACGATATAACTCATATATTTTCTTGCGGGCACAAGCTAGTATAAAATTAAGTCGCCTTCCGCTTCTATCTCTTTCTCCTCTAACTTCTTCTAAACCACCGGACGGATTTTGATACGGTTTCCACTAATGGAATGATATATAAACGAGGAAGCTTCGTATATATAATCTACAGAAAAAAAAATGCAACCATGCGAAGCCGTGAACGGGTCACAGTTAAATATAATTTAGCGAGCCTTCTTAGACTCGAGTTCACCAACAGACGGTTATTTTTAAACAGTTCTTTAAAATATAAACAGCCGTTTAATAATATTTTGTTGTTCACCATCGCTAAACTGCGGGTTAAACGCCCTAAACATAGGTTTATATATCTTTATTCTCATTAAAGCTTAAAGCTATTTACATGAAAAAAAAATAAGAAAAGACTTAATTAAGAAACGAAACATCAAACAGGCAGACAAAAATTATACAATATTTGTTCCGGATTGTAACAAAATCACATTAAAACATTTAAACACTTAACATAATATGTTTCAAGAGCTTGGATCTAAATTCTCCAAAAGATTTTGCCTGTTTTATATGCAACGGTAATTTGTTAAAAAGTTGTGCTCCCTCAAAAGTAACCATTTTTTTACCACATGTTGTTCGTACCTTTGGTAAGACAACATGGCTTGCTCGCCTAGTTATGCAATTGGAAATATCTTTTTGTTTAAGTAAGATAATATCAGAATGAATTGATTTATCTAATATCCTTCGAATGAGTATACATATATTATTTATGTCTAATCTGCGACTATCAGAATGTTTAAAAGCCAACAAAGGCCTACAAATACAAAATTATTGTTAACCTGAAACGATGAGAAGACAGACGAGCTAAAAGCAGTGCCAGCTATCATTAAGGAAGCAGGAAAGACACTTCAAAGTCCTACCGTATATACAAATACAAATGGCGGATGCTAGAACCCTTGTACGGTGAAAAGGCTTTGGAGTGAGAAACTTGGAAAGGCCCTCTACGCAACGCAAGGCGACTAAATCAAAGCTACGTCTAGACCACTTTAATCGCTAGCAGTGACGGCACATCTTCCTTAATTAATGTTACATACGTGCTCTCAGTACTTGATGAGAACAGTGGACCGAACTTCGTTAAAGTATTGCCATTGCATACTCAATAAAATGTCTGTCATTTCGATATAAAGGCCTTTAATTAATTTCGTAATATTAATAAATAAAATTTTAATTATATCGAATAAATTCCTCTTTAAATTATGGAATTTTCAATATTTTTAACTTAATTAATGGTTATGTGTAATGTTACGATGCCACTTGGACTATATATTATACTAGCTTCTTTTTCTTAGTATTTGTGTTAAAATTTTTATTAAATATTTATTGCTCATTTATTTTTGTTGCCATAATTAAACAATTATTAATTACAATATTGGAGATAGTTATTACATTTGTACTGTACCATAATCCGTACTAATATTATAAATGCAAAACTATGTTTGGATGTATGGATGTATGGATGTTTGTAACTCTTTCACGCAAAAACTACTGAACCGATCACTATGAAATTTTGCATACACGTTGTCTGGGACACCAGAAAGAACATAGGGTACCTTTCATCGTTCAACGCGCACGAAGTCGCAGGCACCAGCTAGTATAATATAATATACTTACTCCGAAAATAAACGAAGTACTTATAACATTATAGTTTGCAAATAATAAGTTTTCTTACTGTTTATTTCCTATACTGTGTGATACCAGAGCACTCAAATTACCAAGTTTCCTATGTGACTTTGCAACTCAAATATAAATATAAATACCGCTTCGACCGCGCCGCACTGAATGGCTTCGATATTGAAAAAGTTTTCGAGCTTATTCTTGCACTAATTGCTCAACAATTTATTTCCGGCTGTTTTATTCTCTGGAAAAGACATTTACTCAACGAGCAAGACTGTACCAAGTTCATAACATTACAGAAATGTGTATACTTCATAACTAGAATTGACGTATGCGCCTCTTTTGAAAAAAGAGTACATTTTAAATCCCCAAAATCTTCGTTTCATCACTTTGAAAAGTACCTTTTATAACCGTCCTTGTCGCATGAACTACGCGAAAAATATCCTCTTCAGACACAAATGCACTTGTTATAAGTGCTTATAATAAAATGTTAAAAGATTTGTGAATATAGTGGTTATTGTTTTGGAACTTAGTATAAGAATTTTCTGTAATCTTAAGGGTAGATGATTGATGTTAAATGTTGTTTATACCTGTCATTGGAATTCACATCAGGCCAAGACCAAATGTAAAAACTGTATTATTGTGCTGTATCGTTGTGTCTTCTGTTGGTGTACCTTAATAAATAAATAAATAAAAAAGATTTAGACTTACTCGTAGTATCAATTCTATGGGACCCCGGGCTACAGGGGCCACCCCTGTATCCAGAAACTCTTGTATAAAAAAATCGTAAATTGTTATCCACAAATTCACTTCAATTTTTCCTAGACCCTAAAGTTTAGAGTTTAGCGTACAGCCTTCGAGTTTAGAGTTTAAGCTTCGCCAGATAGATAGAGCGACAAAATTTGCTACAGAACCCATCTGGGGCATGCTACTCCAGCGGTTTCAATGACTACTTTCAGGAAGAGATTAGAAAATCTACTATTATGTTAATAGATGTTACTTATTACCTTATAAAAATCAATTTCATTTCACATTGCTGATACTATTATTGTTTTCTTTCTGAATTAGCGACCGCTTTTAAATACTCGTAACAATCCATCTCTCTGTGTGTCTCTCTCTGTCTCTCTCTCTCTCTCTCTCTCTTTCGCTCTCGCTTTCTCTCTAGTTCTCGCTCTCACCGTGTGCCTCTTCAGGTTAGCCGTCAACTTTCTTAACAGGTCCCTGTCAAAGGCCAACTGGAATAGCTGCTCGACCGAGGCAATCCCAGTCCACTGTCAGATATTTTTGAGCCACGACTTTCTCCTTCGCCCATAGTAACGAGCTTAATAATCCATGGTAACAGAGTAATCTCCATAGGTGATCAACCAATATAATTCTAACAGAATGATTATAGGTTGACCATTCAAGCGCGTCCCTTACTGTTTCTCCGTTAAGGAATATTACAATGAAGCCTTTGACCATTTTCGATTGACCACTGTAGTCAAATAAGTACACAGAGAATTTGAGATTAAAGACCACGCTCTAAATCAAAGTAGGCCTTTTAAGTGTTAATATTTAATTAATTATTTAAACGGTTTTAAGTCGAACAATCTTGAGTTGAGTCATTGAACCTGTTAAATAATTAGTTTAGGGTTCAAAGTAATATACTTATGAAGTCTGTAATGATAATGTTAATAATAATTTTAAAAAATCCAGTTATCTCTAATATAAAAAAGTATTATAAGTTAAAAAGTTACAGCCTTATGAAGCCGGAAAGGATTTGCAGTTTAATAATAAATTAGATGAATGGTAAATATAATTTAATAATATCTTGCTTGAAACACGGCGAACGTATTTCCCCCAAGTTCCTGATGCAGTTTTAATCGTGGCACAACTTTCTTACAACACCTGGACTCGGAGAAATTGATTAATAGCGGCAACTTTCACGCTTATGGCTTAATAGACAAACTTTTCTTACCTTCCGATGTTACACGACTAAAATATTGTAGCTAATTGAGTCGATAGATTACTTGTGAACTTCTGTTCCTTGTAAACCTTCCTGTAATATGTATATTGAATATTGTACTGGTGTACATACAGATAAAAGAGACTATTTGTCATGCTCTATTTCTCTCTCAAAGAAGCTTGATTTATTATTCATTTAAATTAATACAACCTTAAATTTGTTTAGAAAAAATTAAAAATATTTTCTAAACAATAAGTTAAGAATGAAATGAATGAAACTTTTTTTTTTTTTTTCTAATTGCTTGGTCGACATAATTTGTGTTAAGGCAATTTGTAAATAATTTTGATTATTTTTTTTTTCATAAATTTTATACGAATATTGATTAATTGTATTGAAAAAAAATCCAAAGATATGTACATAACATAAAAACGAATTAGAAACGAAACACACATTTTATTTTTTAAATTAGCACTAAAATTATTAGTTACAATCCTCCCCTAACTTAAAAACCGCAATAAAAGCCCCACTGCTGGATACATACTTACCATTTGACATTAATGTATAAACGAATAATTATACATGTATTAATTACTTTATTAGTGCGTACAGACAGACCACAGAATTAATGGTGTCAGTTTATAGAGCTTACTGAGCAACTAATTCGCCAAAGTGCATCTCAAACCACTCAGCCTAGAAGCATGTAGAAGTTTTAATATATACAGAGAGCTACCGGAGCCGAAATTTCAACGCAGTTAACAATCTCAAGCAAGTTTTTAAAAGGGTTTAATTATTCTTTACGACAAAGGCTCACGGTCTATTTCATGGCAGATGTGACAGTAAGGGTTCAAGCATCATTTTATTTCACTGTAAGGTAAATTATTAGACATAAGGGGATGGTTACTGGCACCATTAATCTTTTTTTTATTATATTTAATTAGAGATAGGTTTGTTTTTGGGCAACACCCAGTCGTATAGCGAAGATGAGGCCTATGATCGAACTTGGAAAAGATTTGGGTTATATAAGCTCGGAAACAGAGGCCGGCAGGAAGTTCCAAGTTTTGGCAGCGCGCATTATAAAAGACTAGCTGGTGCCCGCGACTTCTTCCGCGTTGAACGATGAAAGGTACCCTATGTCCTTTCTGGTGTCCCAGACAACGTGTATGCAAAATTTCATGGTGATCGGTTCATTAGTTTTTGCGTGAAAGAGTTACAAACATCCATACATCCATCCAAACATACTTTTACATATATAATTTTAATTCTAAAAATGTTGTATGTAGGTTCACTAAAATGATTAAATTTTCCAATTAATAATTTTTCAGTTTTCTGTCCACTGTTTTCGTTCTAAATATTCATACGTCTATGATCAAGAATTAGATTAATGATCATGGAAACTTATTGACAGACAGTCTGACGGTCTACATGATGACAGAAGCATTAACATAAGCAACACCGATAAATAATAAATAAATAAATAAATATCTTCACACATTCCACACAGCACCATTTAGTTTCACAGTAAGCAACTAATGCTTGTATTATGGATACCAGACAGTTCATATAATACATAGATTACTTTTTTTTTTGTAAATACATACATATTATAAATACAAAACAAAGGTACAAAGGTAAAATGTTAACACATAAACATTTGCCCCTAGCGGGATTCGAACCCGCGACCGTTTGGTTAACAGCTAGTGTTACTAGCCACTAGACCAAACGTGTCGTCAAAACGTGTGTGTCAAAACGTGTGTCAACCGATCATAGGTGACCTAACTTAGTATTATTACAGGGTTAGGATGATTTAGGTAAATTGGCTCTTTAAGAGAAATTACAAAAATGTATTTAACATCTGTGCCCGTTTAAAGTGATATTTAATGAGCAACATAAGACCATTTGTTGAATACTAATTACTCTGATGACATAGAGAAACACTTACGAGTAATTCTTTGCATTTACAAAGTTTTAATGTGAATCAGTCGAGCTGTGGACGCCACTTAACATTTTTCCGAGACAAAACACACTCCGGGGAGCTGTTCCAACTAATCTGGCGTCAAAACATTATTCATGAGATATTTTAGACTATATTCTAGATAAAATGCTTGGCTATTTGCTTAAACACTCTTGGGTAATATGTTAACTTTAATGCGTTTGTTTAATTTAATAAAGGAGCACGTATTTTCTAAAATTAAAATATAACTAATAAGGAGATTGTCTGTTTATTTAAAATGAAATTTAATATTAATTTTGATTCAAAATTCGTATTTATAAATAGTCAATCACAATGTAGTTAAATTATATAATAGCAAGATAAATATTCTACCCGCTCGAAAAGCTTCTTCAAAATAGTTGAATTCTTCAAAATAATCTTTCATTATTAAAAATATATTCAATGTTAAGATAACAGTGATGTTTTTATTTTATTTTATTTTATTTTATTTAATCGAGATACCAACAGCACATCAAAATTTACCAAGTCACATACATTAGTTATAAAAACACGTTTACATTTGCGTACCAATTACTGGTATCTACAGCTATAATAATATGTTACATGTTGTCTCTGTTAAAAATTTAGAAAAAAATAATAAAAAAATAATAAGTCAATTCAATTCAATTGTCGACAATGTTGTCGACAAAAACAATTCTTTTCCACGCATTTTTGTCAAAAAAAAAGATTGATATGCCTTAGAACACAAATTGTTTGACATAAATGATTTGAATTTAGTTATTGACAGTGTTGCTGTTGGTTCGACGGTAACTTATTGAAGTTTAAGTTTATTGACCTTTTAAGAAGTGGGACGGTGCTAAACAACATCTCAAATAATGATACATTTGTATGAATATCCAAAAATAGTACTAAACATCACATAACACATCAAAATATTAAGTACCAGCTGGTGCCCGCGACTTCGGCCGCGTTGAACGATGAAAGGTACCCTATGTCCTTTCTAGTGTCTCAGACAACGTGTATGCAAAATTTCATAGTTATCGGTTCAGTAATTTTTGCGTGAATGTTACAAACATCCATACATCCAAACATACTTTCGCATTTATAATATTAGTACGGACGGATATTATTAATTAAAATTTCTTTTATATAGTTTATCTAAAAATTAATAACCATTTGCTTTTGTTCTTTATAAAAATTAACAACTTCAACATTTAAGTTTCTTACTAATGTACTAAGTAAAAAGTTTACACTACGTACAGTGTTAAAATTAAGTTCACTCTTTACCACCA
This sequence comes from Synanthedon myopaeformis, assembly GCA_944738685.1. Lineage (NCBI taxonomy): Eukaryota > Metazoa > Arthropoda > Insecta > Lepidoptera > Sesiidae > Synanthedon > Synanthedon myopaeformis. The sequence continues at coordinate 971,401 of OX122930.1, forward strand.
CATATCATTCCCCATTCCGCAATTACTTTTGTAACGCGTATACTCGTACACAACCGAAGCAATTTAAACAAAGTAATTTAGTCCTAGAACATAACAATTAAACTGAGTAAACAGCTGTTACCCGCGACACAATTAAAGAAGTTACTGTCGTCTACGAAATTACGAGTTAATTAAGGGGACCACCTAAATACGCGTTGTTATGTTACCCGGTTCGTTATTTCGCTATTTTGCGTATAACAGCAACAGAGATCCATTTAAAAAAGTGTGTGTGTCAGCACGACTGGAGTTTACTCCGCGAACGATTATAAAATACTAGCTGGTGCTCGCGTCTTCGTCCGCGTTGAACGATGAAAGGTACCCTATGTTCTTTCCGGTGTCCAAGACAACGTGTTTGCAAAATTTCATGGTAATCGGTTCACTAGTTTTTGCGTGAAAGAGTCACAAACATCCATACATCCAAACTTACTTTCGCATTTATTCGATTAGTAAATGAGGGTAAACGAATGCATTTTGTTAGCTTCATCATTCATTTCACAAAAAAGAATTTACTAACAACGTAAGCTTATAATTTTAAGACATTGCGAATCGCAGTCATAAATTGGACAGCCAATCTGGCGAGAGTAACCATCCACTTATAAAAGATTACAGTGAAACAACAGCATCTGTGCTGTTGTGTTTCTATGATTAAATAAAATATGCCATAGCCCATTTCCATATACGTTGTCAATATCTTATCCTTAATCCTATTACAGTTAGTAACTCATTCGCAACACCTGTGGCTTTGCTTGTGTTATAAGCGACGCTTGTCCACTTACGATCAAGTGGACTGTCAGCCTTATTTAAAAAAGACATAGTAAAGGTACTTTAGCATCATGACTAATATATACGAAAGTAAAAAATTACCACAGTTTACATATGTTGTATCCGTCAACTATTTATGTAAAAGTTGACAGATACATATGTTGTATCTGACAACTATTTATGTAAAAGTTGACAGATACATATGTTGTATCTGACAACTATTTATGTAAAAGTTGACACATACATATGTTGTATCTGACAACTATTTATGTAAAAGTTGTCAGATACATACATATACACTTAATCGTATGTGACTATTAATACAAGCTACGAGTATGAGTTGCAAGTGCGCTGATAATCATGATAGATGATATGACAATGATGATGATAAAAAACTCTTTATAGGAGAATGGCAGTCGACTTGCCTATTTCATGACTGAGAAACACATATAGTTTATGAATAGAAATATTATTGCACGAACAACGATAATGCACGTCTGAATGCGGTTAGACCTGTACCTCTGAGTCCTATATTATCGAAGACCTATAATCTTCATGTGAACCAACCAGTAATAGGCTTGTGGTCAACTGCTATATATAAAATACCTGCAGACTGACCACACAAGTGTCTGAAATAGAATTTCTTGTTACAGTAACCAGTCAATGAAACCACGACCAACGTGGTCGTATCATTTACTTGATATTATCAATAGTAATTTACAATGTATTAACCCAAACTTGTAAGTATAAATCGTACTTGAAAAGAATATTTAAAGACTTAATTTTAAATTTATACTACTAATATTATAAAGCTGAAGAGTTTGTTTGGTTGAACGCGATAATCTCAGGAACTACAGGTTCGAATTGAAAAGTTCTTTTTGTGTTGAATAGTCCATTTATCGAGAAAGACTTTAGGCTATATAACATTTTGAATGCGGACTAAGTCGCGGACACCAGCTAGTAAAATTTGATTTAGGTAATTTTTAATTGAAAATTGAAAATGCGTGGAAAATTCTAAATTTAATAACCAACTTCATTTATGTGCATACAAAATAATTAAATAGTTTTTTTTTTACGATATTTATATTTACAAAACCGTGTTCACACATATCTCATTTATATTTGCAAAAAGAATTTTTTTGACTTCCATCTTATAACCCAACCCAATCTACGACAATCCGTACTTTTTTTTTTTTTTTTAATATTATAAATGCGAAAGTATGTTTGGATGTATGGATGTTTGTAACTCTTTCACGCAAAAACTACTGAACCGATCGCCATGAAATTTTGGATACACGTTGTCTGGGACACCAGATAGGACATAGGGTACCTTTCATCGTTCAACGCGGACGAAGTCGCGGGCACCGCACCGGCTAGTCTAAAATAAATTGTGATGAAGTTCGCGACCATCCTACGTTTTACATTTTTGTAATAACATTCGCAAAGAAAATGGCACGGCCTCAACAATCAGATCGAAAGGTGTGAACGGAAACCATATTGAGTTTGAATATGAGATGGGGAAACTCAATTCCGAACCTCGTGAGTGAACACACGCTCTATGCAAATTCCCTTTCCCTGTTTATTCGACGGTCCACTACGATGGCTTCCGCCAATAATAAATTCATAGACATTTGCTTTCTCTCTATTTGAGGATATAAATTCAAAACTCAACTACAAATTGTTTTTGCACTCCAAAGAATACTCCAAAGGCAAGTTCAGTCGTGTGATCGTGCTCAGGTACTCCTTCATTTTTGCCACAAGCATACTTCAAAACAATACTTAACTTATTTATTTTATTTAATCTTTAGTTTAAAGTATAAATTTCAATGTACATCTCAGAAATATGTATCAATTTATTAAAACCGGCTGCCTTATTATCTAACAGCAGACGACTTGCGACCAACTTACGTCAGGCGAGAACTTTCTATCAATTTGTGCAATATCACACTAAATCGTGTTTTTGGTATCACGTAACTCATAACAAATTTGTGGTTTGCGATAAGGCCTCTTACGGACAATAACTAAAATTAATGTGCATTATTTCTGTATGGCAGCACACGCGATGGCAAGTCGTCTGCTGTCGTCTAACGTTAGATAATAAGGCAGCGTGATACAGTTAAATACATGGTTTCTTATAACCCAGTCAATATTTCACTGTTCAATTATTAATATATGATTTTCGGATATATCTTTATAGATATATTTTAAATAGATATCAGCTGGCTAAATTTAGACGCATTTTTTATTTGAAGTGCTAGTAATTGAGCTAGAGTTAGTATCATATGAAATAGCTAATTTACTTTAAAAGTTACATTGACAAATTGTAATTTTAAAAATACTGCTTCATTAAACATTATACTCTTTTTGTACATGATGTGATTATATTTTTAAAATTACAAAAATGCAAAAAATTACTTATACAAAATGTAAATTACAATTTATAAAATAAAACGAAATATCTTGAAATAAATATATCTAAGAGTCGGAAAGGTTAATACTTTCTTTCTAGGAATAAAAATTATATAATTTTATAATTATACGAATATGATAATAAAAATCAGTAGGTATACTCGTACATTGTTGCTAAAAACCAAAAAAAATATACAGTACGAGTATTCTCCATTGTGAAAGTATAGGTTTCGTAACATAAATATACTATACACACCACAGCCATAGTAATAGAAATGACGTGTCCATTCATTTCAATTGAATAAAGTAAAGTCTGGAATCCTATCGCGAGATATTTCGGAATTTTATTAGCTCCAATGTTTGTCCTCACAATTCCCAGTTGTGGCAAACACTGTTAGCGTTTCGCTTCGCTTAAATTTCCTTCGTCGTGCATTTTTAATTTACATCTGTTTACAGTCGGCAGGCATCTTTCAAGTGTGTTTAATTTTTGCCATTTCACAGATTACCTTACACTTTGATATGAAATAATTCACAATTTCCCCATGTGCTGCACTCGGCTAACTAAACTGACCTACATTATTCTACCGCGTTTGTAATATAATGTTCCCTTTGATATTTCAAATGGAATTTTAGGTCTGGAACTACACATCATTTGTTCTGCCAAATGCTTTAATTGGCTTCATCCTTATACGAGTAGAACAAAGTTCCGCCGCCTCTGTATGTCTATCTATATGTACGTCTGAATGTCTGTATGTGCACGATAATCTCAAAAACTACTGAATGGATTTTTATGCGGTTTTCACTAATGGTAAGAGGGTTAAACGAGAAAGGTTTTTATTTGATTACATTTTAATTTGCAGAACGACCTTGCACCCGTGCGAAGCAGGGAGCGGGTCGCTAGTACGTAATATACGTAATTTGAGGAAATACAATATAAGATCAATAAAATTGGCTTCTATTGGCAAGAAACGACGGTCCACTTTAGTAGTAGTTAGTAGTCGTCACGTTTTACTCATACATCGAAATAAACTCATACAATCGAAACGCAGATGTGCTTTTTTATGGCGACATTCGGTGTTATACCAAAGGCAAAACATTTAAGAATTTCTTAGCCATAATTACACGAATTAATATAATCTATTTTTTCTTATCATAAATTATATACTAGTATCATAAATAGAATTGATTTCGATGAGTGAGTCAGTCCCATTTCCCTATTCCCTTCCAATCTTTTATTCTATGTCCTATTCTAGTCGTTTTACAATCTAGACTTTATGAACCAAAATCATTTTTTTCTATGCAGAAGCAATTATCACGTTTTATATTTCTATAAATAGTATTGCCAATTACGTTTTTGCTTGAAATAAAATGCATTAAGTCTTTCCGTTACATGTAGGTAATCATAAAATACGTCCTCAAATTATAAATATGCTAATGGCCACAGGGCGCAAGGACAGCCTCGTTATTCCAAGGACGATAGTTGTCAAAACTCAATATATATTTAAATTCTTGGTATAATGCGGGCTTTACACTAACGTGATTTGTGGAACGACTTAGCATGCGGAAGTGTTTGGAATAATTACTTTGTTTCTACAACTTGGAGTAACATTTTTTGTTAATTTTTATTAAATGGTCATATGAATCAAATGGTTGAAAAATTATATCACAATAATAATTATTTTATGCATACTTAATTAAAAAAATGCCAATTTATATATCTAAATGCAATTAATTTTTTAATGGGTTGATACAATTTCAATTGCAAATTTCAAGATTCAAGAAAAAATTCAAGATAAATAGGCTTTGGCATTCTTTACTCATTCGCCGATATATAACGTAAAATTGCTGTTATTTCGATGTGGTTTTATGTGAGGGGTGGTTACAGTCTCCAGAAGTGTTGTACAAGTACAACAATATACACTTCGTACAGCGCAAGACATCCACCCACAAGGCGGACAGACGACTTGATAAGGGCCAAGGGTCGCCGGTGGATTTAGGCTTCTTCTGATCGGTCTTTTTGACGTCCTGCGGCTGAAATATGACATACTATACCAGCGTATCATATTCATTATGAAGCAAAATGCTTCATCTAAAATCTAAGCGGTTTAAGCGAAACCTTTCAGTTTGTGCTCGATAATGAAGAAATATTATAGCACGTTTTGCACAAAATTCTGTGACATCAAAGTAAAAATATGTGCTTCACAAAAGAGTATTGTGTACAGCGAGTTGCCTCTCTACCTGCTTCGTATTAGAAGCAAATGAGATTTTTAAAGGCCCATTATTCTTGGCGTATAACGAGATTTGTATCCGGGCAACGCTCAATTTCCATCATGTTTTCATGTGTTTAACAGTAAACAAGATGTCATGTATTTACAAATACGTTACGCCGTTAACTCGACGGATCGTTAATGCTCACTAGTTCACTCTTCCAGTGTTTTCTTCGTACAAAAAGTTCTTCTTCTTCTTCTTGGGTTTAAATGGCAATGCGGCTCATTTTAAAATGGCCATTGTCTGCTAGTGTCAAGTTAATGTCGATTGTCGCGTTATGATTTTGCCCGTGTCATTAGTAAAAATATCAATTTGTAATTTTTTTTTAAAAAAAATCAAATTTGAAATTAAAATCAAAAGTAGCAGATCCAGACACTAGTTAGTCAAGTCAAGTCTATAATTTTTCTTCTTCTTCTTCTTAGGTTTAAATGGCAATGCGGCTCATTTTAAAATGACCATTGTCTGCCAGTGTCAAGTTAATGTCGATTGTCGCGTTATGATTTTGCCAGTGTCATTTGTAAAAATATCAATTTGTAATAGCTTTTTTTTTTAAAAGAAAAGGCAAAATTGAAATTAAAATCAAAAGTAGCAGATCCAGACACTAGTTAGTCAAGTCAAGTCTATAATTTTTCTTCTTCTTCTTCTTAGGTTTAAATGGCAATGCGGCTCATTTTAAAATGGCCATTGTCTGCCAGTGTCAAGTTAATGTCGATTGTCGCGTTATGATTTTGCCAGTGTCATTTGTAAAAATATCAATTTGTAATAGCTTTTTTTTTTAAAAGAAAAGGCAAAATTGAAATTAAAATCAAAAGTAGCAGATCCAGACACTAGTTAGTCAAGTCAAGTCAAGTCAAGTCTATAATTTTTCTTAGTTTTCCAAAACAGGTCCGTCAAGTCTAAAGCAGTCAGGTCAAGTCGAGTTTGTACAAAAAGTTATGAAAAATGCTTTTCATTGATGTCGTTTACGATCTGTCAAATGACGTCACAACATGGCCGCCGCAATCGCTGTCAAGCGGAGGCTTAATCACGCAGCTATGGAGAAGGTTAAGGGCGTTATTTCGATGCACACAGATTAAAGAGGATCATTAATTATTTTTTATTGGAATTTATTTTTAGATCTATGAGGTCCAAAGTCTCTTGTGTACTATAAATATATGTAGCAATACGATCATAAAGCTCTTAATTTTTTAATTATACATTTGCAAGTAAGATTAATGTACTACTTCGAGACGATAAAAGGTAAATGACAAAATTGGAAACGAAAAAAAATATGTCTTTACATTTCGATATTGTTCTAAGAATGAACTTTAAATTAAAATAAATCCTGCGTAGAAGTAAGTATCATAATGATTAGATATCTGCGAAAATCAGCATAAACACTATAACCATCTCCGCATAAAGCCTACATCTTACAATGACTTAATAGTTAAATGACTAGTTATCAAAGTTATTATATCGTTAATAGGCTTTAAAACGACTAGGTAGCAAAATGTATTTTTATTTCCCAAAGTTTATATGCGCGTTTAGTAAAAAAAAAATCATTAAAGACATAATTAAGAAATGCTTATAAAAATGATTATAAAATTAACAATAAACCCTTTTTTTATTATAGATAATCAGTAAATGGTAGTTCGATCACCCCTATGAAAACAGTTTAGAAGCGAAACTTCATTACTAAGTGAAGATTTTCAGGACGCCCCGTACGTGACGATTTTAACATTCAACTACTCTCTTCACCTATTTAAGAATCGTTTTTAATGGCTATGGAATAACTACCTTATAAAACAGGAGCAACTTAGTTAACTTAAAAGCTTAAAAAGGATAAAGCAAGCTCTGAATTGACAGCGTAACTGATGTAAAAATTAAGATTTATTTATACTATATATAAGCACAAAGTATTTAGATGAAAAATATTTTTTTTTACTCAGTATTTCAGTATTAAAAACAAAATTAACAATTTATAATTTATTGAAATAGTGAAGTAAGATTTGGTTAAAGTTGACAATATAATATTAGTAACGAAACTTAAATACTAATATATATTTTAAAATTACTATTACAAAAACTACAACTTAGGTACATAATATTACTAGTGATAAGACCTCGGATTCGCACGGAGTTGAAATTTTCAAAAATCCTTTAAAATTTCATCTTTCTAATAGACAAATTGCTGCTGTTGTTGTTGTTGTTGTTGTTGTTGTTGTTGTCAAATTGTTGTTGTTGTTGTTGGCGAGACAAATTGTTAGGTACTTGGATATATTACTTGTTGAGTAAACTAGGTATAGCGTGAATCAAATATGGAAACAATTAAATCCGTACTAATATTATAAATGCGAAAGTATGTTTGGATGTATGGATGTTTGTAACTCTTTCACGCAAAAACTACTGAACCGATCATCATGAAATTTTGCATACACGTTGTCTGGGACACCAGAAAGGACATAGGGTACCTTTCATCGTTCAACGCGGACTAAGTCGCGGTCACCAGCTAGTAGAACATAGATTGCGGACGAGTGTTCGTCCGACCTCGCAACTTCGCACTGCCAAGAGGTCTACACCACTACAATCTCGAGGTAGGAGTTCGACATAACCCACCGGTCTGTCCCCAGTATGGATTCCTCTTGTAAAAAAAAGCTTATATTAGAACATAATTCATTATTACAAACCCGACCTTCAACTGTGATTTTTTTTGTCACGGTAACTTTTTGTTACCAAGTCCAAGTCTTTACGAGTGCGCTCATTAAAGTGTCGCGACAATACAGTGACAAATAGTTCCATCGATCGGCGACATAAAGGTTCCTTCCATACGTTCAGCTCAATAAGCGACGACTGTCGCATGGACAGAACGGTCGTGTACTGAGGAGACGTGTGTACTTTAATTTAAAAAAAAAAAATTTTTTTTTATTTTTTTTTTATTTTTTATTTATTTATATTTAGATTACATACAGCCATAAATTTAAAAAATATATATTATATACAAATAGGCCTAAAGAATCATAAAAATTATATTTTTACATTTATTTATTAATTAAAAAATAATAATAATAATAATAAGAAAAAGAAGACTATATTCTATACGCATAAAATTAATTTTTCAAAAGTAATTCGCCAATTTTCTTTTTATAAGAATTTCCAAATTGTTGGAAAATATGTCAATATCAATAATGGACAGCAAATTATTGATAGAGAAGATGACGAAGCGGCCAACGGTATAAATATCCTAACTAATACTAAAAATGTTTAAATGTTTGTTTGTTCGTTACGCTTTCACGCCTTAACTAGTCAATCGATCATCATGACATTTTTCATACACGTTGTCAGGGATACCGAAAAGGACACAGGGTACCTTTAGTCCAGAAAGAAAATACTATTAACTAGGGAAAAATAATTTAAAAATAAAAATAAGAAAAAGCCTGAGGGTTAATTCCACCAATCCAATGTAGTGGCATGGCACAATGCGTTTCGCAGTCATTTGTGCAGTCCGTCTGGCGGCGGTAACCACCCCATTACAGAAGACCACCGTGAAATAACAGCATATGTGCTTTTGTATTTCAGCGAGTCAGTAAGGGATGCCAGAGCCAAATGCTCAATCTTTCTATAGTCGGCAGCGCACTTGCAGCACGAGTGCCTTTACTTGTGTTACAGGCGACGGTATCCACCTACGATTGAGTCGACGTCAGCCTGTCTGACACTCACTCAAAAAAATGTGACTGTCGTTCACTCAATCTCAAAAAAAATGCCACTCAAACTCAAAAAATACTGTACAGTCGCATAGATAAATGTTTTTAAATACATAGTAGTTTAACATTAGATTAATAGCATGCCCAAACATGCATTTATATGAGACGAGCCGCTGGTAACTGCCCTAAACCTCTCTAAACCGCTCAGAGCGGGACGGCAGTAACAATCTGCATGTTAATGCCGCTAAGGGGCCAATAAAGCAGAGTTATTGCTCTCCGCTATACAATGCGATTGTTATTCGAATAGCTAAGTTAATTGTGTCGTGGATTTCAATGTTGTTATTGTTTAATTGCTCCAATGACCTAAATCTTCGCATTAGAATATTTTTTCTCCAAGAACAGTTGCTAAAATATAAAGCACTAGGTGTTGCACGCGACATCGCCCGCATAACTATTATTAAATATAGCCCATGTTACTCGTTGATAACTTAGCTTTGTATGTGTGAAAGAATTTTTAAAATCGGTTTATTATTTTTTGAGTTTATTCATTACAAATATACAAATCTTCTCTCCTTATATTATTAGTATAGATATTCCTTAAACTATATTAATTTCTTCGTGCATACATTTTTTGACCAAGCCCATTCTGTTTTGGTTAATATTGTTTTAAATATATGAAAAAATTGATACATTTTTTGTTTAAACTTTGATAATTAACATAAGTATATTTTATTCAAGCTTTCTAGTCTAGCCATAAACGAGGAGTAGACTTAAGAAAGTACACATTTGACGGCACTATAAGATTGCGACGTAAATGAAAACTGCACGTAGGTACTAGTAGGGGAGCCCGAGAGGGGATTTTGGGATTTACTCGAGCGCGTCAGATATTGTCAATGTACATTCCCAACGTGTCTCCGATAACGGATATGTGTTAATCTGCCGGTTTGGATGGTGGTGGGGGTTTGGGTAAAAATTAAAATACTACTCGAGCGCGTCAGATTTTCAGAGGGGATGTTATGTGGACCAAAAATAAGCCATTTAAAATACAGACGATTCGGATGTAACGCAAGCTCGTAGCAGTTTTTGAAAATGCAAATAAGATTTTATGCCATTGCCATTTTAAAATACTCGAGCGCCTGAATTTCTGATCGTGTTGATTCTTAATCTGACGATTATTTCCAGGATTTTTCTTAATAAAGCATCTACAAATTTTTGAATGCCTGTAGACGCTTGAAAAGGGAAACATCATATAACCTTTTTTTCTTCCTACCATCGAATCTTCAAAATCGAATAAGTCCCCATGACGCTCGAGTGACTTCACATTTACCATCGTGGGCTCCCCTACCATACACGTTGAAGTAAAAGTGTTACCTAAAAATGTCTTCTAACATGTCATGTAACACGTGATTACATGACTCTCGGGCAAATATTATTATAACACATTATAAAACATGCTATATAAACATGTCTTATAACATATTTTGTTACATTTACGGTAGTCTGGACTCACATTTATTGATTAGAAATACAATTCAAATATTCGCGAGTTGCGAAATAAAATAAATAATGACTTAGGTATTTTGATCCCACTCGATTCATTTATAAAATAAATAGGTATAGAAGGACGGTGAAAAAATTTGAAATAAATGTGAATAACCTTTACATCTGGTCCCAGATTTGTATCCATTTCAAATTTCATTTATAGCAAACCGGTTTTGCTATCTACTGTCTAAAGTTGGAACTCTGAAACTTCGTCCTCGATCCGCTGAGAATTATTGAATACCGGCCATTTATATCCGGTCGAGTATTTGTATTGTTTATAATGTTTTTTTGTCTGTCGGCTACCTCTGAGAATAATAATAATTACAAATGTAATATTGTAGTTATTATAGAATAATAGAATATTTTATAATTCAATAATTCCTAATAGATAACAAATACACTCATACACTCATCTGTACTCTAATATCTATACTGCTCGTAATACTAGCTACACACTTTCGGCTTCGCCCGGGTTCAAAATAAAAACTATCCTATCTTTTAAGTTGGATCAAATTACACATAGTTACAAGTTTTATCAAAATCGGTTCAGTAGTTTTGGAATTCATCGGCGACAAACAATGTGATACGAAATTTTTATATACCTATATAGAGATTATAAGGAGAGAAGATTTGTATTTTTGTATTAACTTAAAAACTACTGGACCGATTTTGAAAATTCTTTCACCTATAGAAAGCTACATTATCAGCGAGTAACATAGGTTATATTTTAAAAAGTTGTCGCGTGCAACAACTAGTCTATAATAAAAGTCGTGATAGTTAAACCATTTATAAATCGAGAACTGCTGGATCTATTTTTATGATCTATGATTTGTTGAACTCGTCTCCGCCCCGAATAACTGTTAAAACATCTGAAACATTCACGAAATAAAATATTGTGAATGAAATCCATTTTATTATACATTTTGTATAGAACGCTTTTTTATTCCGAGACTGTACGAAGTTCGCCGGGTCATTAAAAATGAGTGCAAAATCAAAACAATTGAAGTCCTCTTTACTGCAATAAGAAAGCGCTATATTATAACTTTAAATCTGACATGAAAAATTAGGCCGCAAACTGAGCTGAAAATCCGAAAAGCAATCTGCACTGGCGACCGCAAACACTGGCCAATTTCGCAAGCTACATAACGTTCCAATTCAAATTTCCGAAACCACCTTCGGGGCAGCTCGCCCATTTCCGGCACAGACGACAAATGGAACAGCACCGACTCCATAGACCACTACATACCTGACACCATAGAATTAGGAACTGTTACTGTTAGAGCCTCATTCACCAACTACAAGTAAAATTCTATCTTGTTTATTGCCATTATAATATATTTATTTATTTATTTATTTAGATTACATACAGCCATACATTTAAAAAATATATATTACAGATTAAATACAAATAGGCCTAAAGAATCATAAAAAATATATTTTTACATTTATTTAATTAATTGAAAAAAATAATAAGAAAAAGAAAAAGAAGAGAATATTCTATAAGTATAAAATTAATTTTTCAAAAGTAATTCGCCAATTTTCTTTTTATAAGAATTCAAATTGTTGGAAATTATAAATAATAACAATTTTTTTTTCACTATTACCGCCGATATTGCTCGAAAATTTTATTTTCTGTAAAAGCTACTTGTAACCAATCTAAATTTGTCCTAATATTTTTTTTTTTTATTACATTTACTTGTCATTATTAGCAATACTGTTTAATAGTATATGAAATACTTGAGTGCTGTAAAATAAATGACGTTGTTACAATGTTCAGTTTTACTGTCAAGAAAAATTTATCATAAAAAATTTCATCACTATTAGTTACTATTAGAGACTCTTTCACCAATTACAAGTAAAGTGCTGATTAGTTACTTTTAGAAATAATTTTATGTTATATTAAATTATGCACTCGGTTTTGTCTATCTTTCGATAGGTGAATTTTTTTTTATAATTTTCTTTTTAGTGTTTGGGACTTTTACCGTACAAACAAAGGTATATCAGCTCCATCATTTCCTGTGACAGGTGACTTTAAATGACGGTTAGCCTACTTGACAGATGGTAAAAGAGGCCCTTATTATTCCTATTTTCTATGGCTGACACTCATCAATTTTCGGAACACACATTAAATTCTCGGCAATATTTTGGTAACAACCAATTCCGTTATATAATTCAAATTAGGTGTAATCATACCTCAAAATAAATATTTAATGATGTATTTTATTGTTTTAATAGTCGCATATATAAGATACTAGCGACCCGCTCCCGGCTTCATCCGGGGGACAATTTTTTATATATAAAAATCATTGAAATTAACAAAATCGCGGGCACCAGCTATATTGTTACGAATACGATTTATAATAAATTATTGACTAAACAACCCTCTTAAGGGTTTAAGACATTACGGACAATTCCATGTAATGTTGTAAATACGTAAACTATAACTACTTGTTCATAAATATGTAAAATCTGCAAAGTAATAAAATATATAATCTTATGAACTATCTCTATTCCAAATGACGTAATAAGTGGTTTAGCTACTGCGAATACAGTTGTACTGTTTCCGCCATCCGCCGTCCGGAATAATGGGTTCCACGCGTGTCACCGGAAATAGGCGCGATGACGGATCCGGATGCTCAGAGACGGCTGACACGAGCGACCTTCTCGTGTTCAAAGCTGCCAATTGGAGAGTGTAGGCTTTGAAGCTTTGTCGCAACAGTTCAAAGATTTTGTTCTAATTTGTTCAAGGCCAGCAAAACGTATTTTTAGATGCGAAATCTTTATTCAATATCGTGTTTTTCCCTGTTGCGTATTGGGACGTTTTTTGGTAGATTACTTTTGTAGTCGAAATGTCTTAAGTAATAATATAAACAAGGCGAAATAGTCAAATTCATTTCATTCTAATTGTAATATTAAATATATTTAGTTTATTAAGAGATTTTTGTTATTCTTAAATAAAAAATTATAATAACTAGATTTTGATAAAAGTAAGTAAAAGTTTGGAAAATTAATTAGGAGATTATTTTTAGTTAGCTAGATATTATATTATTAAGCGGCCTGTTCCCGGCTTCGCACGGATGCAAATTATATATCAAAACTTTCCTCGAGAACCACTCTATCCACAAAATATTAAGTAATAGAAAATATTTCTAAATTAAAAATATTTCCCATAAAAAGAAAGATATTGCACAAATGGTCTGGTGAAATCCGTACTATATCTATACTAATATTATAAATGCGAAAATATGTATGGAAGTATGGATGTTTGTAACTCTCACGCAAAAACTACTGAACCGATCACCATGAAATTTTGCATACACGTTGTCTGTGACACCAGAAAGGACATAGGGTACCTTTCATCGTTCAACGCGGACGAAGTCGCGGGCGCCAGCTAGTGAGATATAAATATTGTACAATTTAATGTTGGAATATTTCGATGAAATGGTGTCTAAGTTTCCGCTATCCGAAAGATCGCTCTGATCGGATGAACTCGGAACTTCCTATCGGCCAGACTTCTCCAACCTCACGGTTCATTTAAAATGGAACTTAATCCTCTTACTCGTACACTAACTTCAACTATTTTCAGGACTTTTAGCGTTAGAACACTTCTAAACTATTTTAGTTACTTACATATTACTTTTGTATTATATAACGTATTACTGTATATTATTTCATTTACTAGCTGGTGCTCGCGACTCCGTCCGCGTTGAATATTAAAAAAAAATCAATATAACGCTTGACCTCGTGTTGCTATAACACTTTGGCCAGGCGTTAGTTTTTTATTTTTTATTTATACCTCGGGAATAGTCCTTTTTTCTGGATGAAAGGTACCCTATGTCATTTCTGGTGTCTCAGACAACGTGTATGCAAAATTTCATGGTGATCGGTTCAGTAGTTTTTGCGTGAAACAGTTACAAACATCCATACATCCAAATATACTTTCACATTTATAATATTAGTATATAGATTACATTACATTTATATTAATAAATTAATAAAATACGTTTGGTCGTAATTAAAACGCAATAAATTTTTAACTTTTCTACTAACAAAACTTCATTTCACTTTTACCAAAGATACCAAAAGTTTCAGAGATTCCAAAGGACTAACTTTCTGGAAATGTTGGGGAAAGTCATTTTCGATACAACTAAGTATGTGAAATTTTTAAATTCCCTTGCAACTTCGTACGCACTTAGCTTTATATTATAAATTCGGCTTTATAGTGTATTAATAGGGATTGGGGGGTAGGGTAATGAGCTCTGGCCTTCTTCACTCAACGAAAAACCACAAATTCTGTTATTTCATTTAGGGGAACGATGGCCAAACGAACTTTCCCAGTACATGTCTGCATAGTTCCACTTGGTACTTGATACTTGATTTTTCATATGAACAATAATTTAACGGATATATATATATATCAATTTACATATAATATAGCATGATCTTAAAGCTAAAAGAATAGAGGTTCATTAATATTAAAGAAAGTTCGAAGTCGTGTGAAGAGAAACAATAGAAAATCTCTTTTCATTTTGAAAACTCCACTCGATTATGCAGATATACAAAGAAGCGTCGATGCGTTTACATAAGAGCCATCGGAATACTAAAATTGTTCTTTTGAACAAATCGACTGTGAAAAACCGATAAAGACGCCCAAGAAAAATCCAAGTGCACAGTAATATATTTTATAATGATTATGTAAGAAGTGGGTCATTCTGCAATAAACTGACCTGATTTTTTTTTATGTGCCTATAACGGGAATAAGAAGGGATAGGGTAATGGACGATCTGAATTTCGATTGTGGTAACATTTGTGACAGAGAATCACTCGAGAACGGAAGGACCGTTTCTGCCGATTTTCTTTTGTGTTCGTAATTGTCAATACAAGGTTTGTATGAAAGAGTTTTTTTTTTTTTTTTTTGAAAAATTCAAGTAGAAAAGTCGAAATTTTTTTATGGTATTTTTCGTGAAATTGACAGGGCAACGACTGTCGTATCAAAAAGTAAGTTATAAATATTATAAGTATGTAGTATATATATTATAATTATAAATATTATAACTTACACTAAGTAGTTATAATTAGTAGGTTTGATTTTAAAGTGCGGAAAATATTATTATTCATCCGAAACGACTAAATACCTCGACCTTACTATGTTTAATAACAATAAAAGAGTTGTTTTAAAAGTTAAAAATAAATAAACAAATCAAAATTTCAATCAGAGAGCTGTTAAATTTTGCGTTCCACGTCACCACCACAAAAATTCCCCTCCAAATACTTTCCAAATTTGAAAACTCACAAACTTCCGCTATCAGAACTTGGTAACAAACTTCGGTGACAGTCTGAACCGTGAGATTTCAGACCCCTACCACTGGTTTAAACCGTTTAAAATTAGATTAGACCAAATCTGAAGTTCGTAAGGGACACACAATTTATACCTATTCAGAAACTTCACCAAGATTAGTTGGTTACATTTTCTTATAATTTGCATAATGTTAGAGTCTCTCTACATTGATGAAGTTCTTGTAAAACTATTATGTAAGCACTTGTATATAAAATAAAATAGCTATCTTCTATGTCTAACTAAATATTTATACTAATATTATAAAGACATTGTATTTTTGCATGTTTGTAATGAATAAAACTCAAAAACTACTGGACCGATTTTAAAAATTCTTTCACATATAGAAAACCATATTATCAGCGAGTAACATGGGCTATATTTTATAAATTTACGCGGACGAAGTGAACAGCTAGTCTATAATTTCATATACAAGTTATTTTCATGTATAGTTTTTTTGTTAAGGTCGACAGACAGGCTGCCATCCATTTAATGGTAAGTGGCTACCGTCGCCTATAACACAAACAAAGCCACAGTTGAGGTGCTGCAATTGCGCTGCCGACCATAGTAGGATCAGGTATAAAAGGTTGGTAAGGAATGAGGAAATAGGCTTTGGCATCCCTCACTCACTCAACGAAACATAACATCACACCTACTGTTATTTAACGGTGGTGTTCTATGAGGTAAACCTCAATCAAGGTTTTGTGATTTGAATCACTCACCTACACCTCACAAATATAAACTAAAATAGCGGTTTTTTTTTCATGCCACTATAAAAAAGGTAAATCATAAGGAATCATAAAATATAACATTTGTCGTTAATGGGTATGTAAATAAGGTCTACAAAGGTTCAAGGTCGAAGAGGTCACCGAATAGTGGTGTTGGCGAGTTAGAGTAGGTAAAGCAGAATTGATTTTTATGTGTGTCGATTGTGATAAGCGACGATGTCACTTAACAGTACTAAAATTTTTAAAAGAATTTTGTATTTATTTTTTTTAAGAATTCTACCTATCTAATTTAATAAGGAGCATTATATACCTACTACAAAACTGAAATATGTATACTGTACAATTAGTGTATAACTATTAGTTATTATATTACTTACTGTAAAAATATGCCTATAGTTATGTAATGTCTTATTTATTTCAATCCTAGTATGAACTAATTAATGTTGATTTCATAATTTATAGCAAGTTTATTTGGAATTGAGGTATTTTTAAATTCATACTAAATTTGTGTGATTTCAATACATTTTGCGAGAATTTTTTCATGTTTTACGAGTGGCACGCGATATACGCTTGTCAACATAAATCACGCTTAAAATCGCTTTCGCCTATGCACTGAGGGTGTACCTTTTTAGTACGAGTGGTTGTCACAGCGGCGCCTAACACTAATTTCGTATTCCACTAATAGCACACGCCAGGCTTTTCGTAGAAGCCGGCTTGTGCAATATTTAATGCATCAAATATCGAAAGGTGTATCTATAAATGTGGTCTGGTCTATGTGAGAACATCATTCTATTCTTGAGTTTATTTCAACACCTCAAAATAGAAGTTCTTTTATAGCTTTACGAGAACAATCTGACATTTACTTAGATATATTTAAATCAAATCAAATACACTGGACCGCAAAGAAAAAGGGTCGGTTAGAAAATCTTCAATATCTTCAAAAGTACCTGACCTAGCTTTATGAAATAAAGACTAAATTAAAGAATATTTTAATGTGCTTAAATAAAAATAAAATTTATTTAGTTTAGATTTAATTTAGTCTTTATTTCATAAAGCTAGGTCATTTACTTTTGAAGATATTGAAGATTTTCTAACCGACCCTTTTTCTTTACGGTCCAGTGTATTTAATTCAAATTCGAAATCTCATTTACCTATTTACTTAATATTTTTGCCACTTGAACCATCTTATTTTAATTCAAATATAATTAGTTTTATCCTTAATTATAAATTCATACACAATCAAGGCCTTTTTAATGGCACACAATATGAAATATCGCCATTATAAATTCAGCACCACATCAGGCAAAGTAACCAACACATTACAAAAGATCATCATGAAATAGCATTTGTGCTTTTTATGTATATTTAGGGCCCCTACCTTTATCTTTAGGGCCCTTTATCCTTACCTTCACAGGCGTACTGCTTGACACACTTGACATAAAAATTTATGTTACACGTAATAAGAGACCATAAACTTGGTTCATATTATGTTATAAACATAAGAATGGTCGATGGTTTCTTTTTATGTATAATGAACTTTTATAAAGTTATTACATAAATAATAATATAAGTTGAAACTAAATTATATAGTTTTTTAAAGTCATATTCTCCTAATTATGTTTTAGGTTTTTACTTAGTGGAGTAAGATAATACGAAAATTTTCTTATAAAGAGAAATTGAAATTGCTATATAAAAATTTAGGTAAATAAAATTTTAAAAAAAATGTTTAAATAGCTTCTGGTAGGCAAATAAAGATATTTGTATTATACAATATTCCACACTACAATATAGCAGTACTAGCTGGTGCCCGCGACTTCGTCCTCGTTGAACGATGAAAGATACCCTATGTCCTTTCTGGTTTCCCCAGACAACGTGTATGCAAAATTTCATGACGATCGATTCAGTAGTTTTTGCGTGAAAGAGTTACAAACATCCATACATCTAAACACACTTTCGCATTTATAATATTAGTACGGATAGTACGGATTAAGAAATATTTTTTTAAGCTTTGTTATGTTTCTATAGTATTAATTTCTCCCTTTTCATGCGAGTATATACGACAAATTTGTTTACAATAGACTTAAAACATTTATAAATAGACTTCTGAAACAAAATAATATTCCGACATTTGTAAACTCAACTTGTGAGAACATACAAAGTTCGTAAGAAGATTTAAGCCGAAGTTTCTCTGAGTTGGTGAATTTCTGTTAGTTTCCTTGAGGTTCTGTGGAATATTGGAAGTTCCGGATGGCTATCCACACGTCGCTTCCTCAAAACTGGGTTATTCATTGAATTTACGAGTATATGAAGCAATGGACGTAGTTATAAATTCAAACAGCTGTTTATGTTAATGTTAAAATCGTTAGAATAAATATAAATTTAAATCAACATTATGTGCCCGAAATTTAGCGATTCAAATTTATATTTAGTCCCATAAGTGCTTTAAGTTAGGTAACCTAAGGCTTTTACGCATCCTAACTTAACCTAAAAATTACAGTAAACTTCCAGTATATATGTTATTTACTATAGATATTTTAGTAGTGGCAAAGCAGTAAGTCTTAAATCTTGAGACCGTCTGATGGCAGTAACCACCTGCAGAAAAGTACCGTAAAATTACAACACGTGTTCGATCAGTCTATAATGTACACATAAGGGTTCTTTCCCTTATCTTAATGAGGTCACAAACGCATTTTCCAACCCTATAACGTTAGATATAATATAGTCGTTGTCAAACCAAAATCTACTTATGTGCAAAAGTATACTTTTGAGATGTTGGTTACAGACGATTATTTTTAAACAGCTGTTTAAAATTTAAACAGCTGTTTAATAATATTTTGTTGATCACCATCGCTAAACTGCGGATTAAACGCCCTAAACATCAGATTAATCATTAAGTTAATCAGATGTTTAAGGCATATAACCCTACGGGTTAAAGTGATGGTGATCAACAAAATATTATTAAACATCTGTTTAAATTTTAAACAGCTGTTTAAAATTTAAACAGCCGTTTAATAATATTTTGTTGATCACCATCGCTAAACTGCGGATTAAACGCCCTAAACATCAGATTAATCATTAAGTTAATCAGATGTTTAGGGCATATAACCCTACGGGTTAAAGTGATGGTGATCAACAAAATATTATTAAACGGCTGTTTAAATTTTAATCAGCTGTTTAAAATTTAAACAGCCGTTTAATAATATTTTGTTGATCACCATCGCTAAACTGCGGGTTAATACGCCCTAAACATCTGATTAACTTAATGATTAATCTGATATTTAGGGCGTTTAACCCGCAGTTTAGCGATGGTGATCAACAAAATAATATTAAACGGCTGTTCAAATTTTAATCAGCTGTTTAAAAATAACCGTCTGTTGGTGAACTCGAGCCTTAGTAACTTAAATGGGTGTTTAAAAAAATAATTGAATTGAGTTTTAAAGAGTTTTCAATTGGCAAAACCGACAGAAGGCACCATTAATTTTAGCAGCAGCTTTTAACAGAGCCTGTTTGGCATGCCACCGGCTAATAGCCTAGCGAGCGGTCGCCCAAGTAACGCTAAGTTCGCACGCGAACAATTCACAGTTAACATTAACACACAGCAGATGAACTTATCGCTGTCGACATTTTGGAAATTATTTGACGAAATTCTTTACTCTCTTTAAAAGTGTACCTAACTAATATGTTAGTGAACAATTCAGTGCATAAATCCTAAAATAAATGTGGGAAAAAGGGTAAGTATCTTCATTACCTATTTAGGTACCGTAAAAACATGTACCTACACTTCCTGAGGGTACATAAAATAAATTAAATCCGTACTAATATTATAAATGCGAAAGTATGTTTGGATGTATGGATGTTTGTAACTCTTTCACGCAAAAACTACTGAACCGATCACCATGAAATTTTGCATACACGTTGTCTGGGAAACCAGAAAGGACATAGGGTACCTTTCATCGTTCAACGTGGACAAAGTCGCGGACACCAGCTAGTATTAAAATTTATGACCAGATTTCGTAAATAGATAATCTCAGAATCAATATCTAAAAAAATGCTCAAGCAAATTTAAATAGCAGCCTAATATACATTAGAAGTTCGAGTTTTCTATTATGTGGTCTGTAGAATAATTTTTTTTTTAATTGTTTTTTTTTAAGTTTATAAAAACTAGGTAAATAAAAATAATATGTGAGTGGTATTAAGCTTAACCTTAGCCTGGTTTTTTTTCTAACACACATCCTTACATATTATAAAACAAAGTCTTCCGCCGCGTCTGTCTGTCTGTCAAACTCAAAAACTACTGCACCGATTTTCATGCGGTTTTCACCAATGGATAGAGGGATAATCACGGAAGGTTTTTACGAAAAAGAATGCACCCCGGGCGAAGCCGGGAGCGGGACAGCTAGTAGTATATAAGAATATTCAAAACTGCTTCTCAATTAAAACTTAAACTTTGCTAAATCACAAGCATTTTCAAGAAAAAGGTTAGTACTTAATTTTCTCTTTACATAATAAATAAATAGTCAAAAATATACTTGCTTCTGATTTTCCGACAGATTTTACTTTTCACAAAATGTAATATAAATTTTAATCAATCTAAGTAAGATCTAAAAATTATATAATGTCGAAATGTAGGGTAAAACAACATTATCCAGGGCATAACTAACTTCGGCCTGTCTAACTGAGATTAGGATGAAGCAGTTTAACTATTCACCCTCTGGGAAACAGCTGACTATAGATTTGGAGACTTAATTAAGATTCGAGAGTCTTAATTAAGTTTGTCGACTATTAAATTTATAGTCAGCACCAACAACTTTATATCAATACTAGCTGATGCCCGCGACTTCGTCCGCGTTGAAAAATTATAAAATAAAACCTGAGAAAATATCTGACATCTTTATCGCTGTAACAACGGTGGCGCCACCACTGTGATAATGGCCCCCAATCTAATGTACTTTATCAGCGAGTAACATAGGCTATATTTTATAAATTTACACGAGCGAAGTCGCGTGCAAAGGCGATTTTTTTTTTAAATATTTTTAGACGCAACCGTGGGAATGTAACATTTTCTACATATTCTAAAATATCCTATTAGTTAGTATATATGTTAATCCAAGTAATAAACATTCATACATCTATCCATACTCACAAACTTTCGCATTTATAATATTAGGATCACATGAGAAAGAGTTCAGAAAGTAGTTTCAGAAAGAAAATTCATTACGAACATGCTTTCAATTTTGATTATATCAATGGTATTGATTTTAATTGATGTACTCGTATTCAGTCATAATAAATTTCAGCCACGGTTCGTATTAATTTTGTTTTATTGCTGTATAAATATTTATTTTAATAATTTGCATATATATGCTATACACTTGTGACTCGCTAAGTGAAATTTGTCGACCCACTCTCATATTTAACTTAATTCTGATAACTTTTTCATATTTATTACAACACACATTTAAAATGTTTATACAATATAATATAATATTCTGTGTAATGAATAATTTCGTACTAATACAAAAACATTTAGTTACTTATTAGTTAAAAACGCAATGTAAATTAAGGTTGTTGATGGATTTAAAAAAAAAATTACAACTTTTTTGTACTTGCCATTTAAATAGCCCATATTTATCTGCACTTTTACGAAATAAACGCTTGTTAACAAAGTAATACGAATGAACGTTTAATACAAATCACTTGTCATACTTTGCAGACTCTCGGATTTGTGAATTACTAACGCAACCAATAGGAAATTCAGATCGTTACAAGAACATTGTTTAAATTATTAATTATACTTATTATATGTAAAAAGACCTTTCGGGTAAAATTCTCCAATTTGTTTGTGAATTTATTTTTTCATTCCTCTAAAGTCGACGTCACACATTCTGTTCCATTCCAATAATTTTATATTGTTAGACCATATTTTTATAAAATTTAATAATCAATCGAAACATATTCTTTTTAACGGAATCGAACGTAATAATAAATTATTATTCAAATAATTAATGAACATTATCTTATCACGTACCTCTCTCACAGAATGGCCCCTCGTAATCGCCATCTCGACATTCGCAAACTGGCCCATCGTCTGTGCTGATACAAACGCCACCGTGTTGACAAGGATCTCGTCTCTCGCACGCATCACCACTAGCGTTACTGATCCGAGAAGACTGCACAAAAAAAAGTTTTCATTGATGTATTTTTAAAACTGAAATGCAGAGACATAGACGTAAAGTTGCCAGTCTATGTGTATTTTATAAGATGTACTTCGGAGAGTGTGCTCGGGAGCTGCATGAACTCATACCGCCTTCCCCATTCTTCCATCGGACATACAGACGTACAAATGGTTACTAATACCATCCTCATCTTGTCGATATCCCTCTATTACGGACCAAGCCCTTTAAAACATCTTTTATAATGCGCACTGCCAAGGTTTGGAACTCCCTGCCAGCGTCTGTATTTCCGAACTCATATAACCCAAATATTTTCAAAGTTCGAGTGAATAGGCATCTTCTGGATGAGCTCGCTCCATCTTAGGCCTTATCCTTACTACAAATTTGGTGGTTGGCCAAGAGCAAACCCATATTTAATAAAAAAAAACGTACTGCAGACAGGCTGACGGTCCACCAGATGATAAAGGGTGAGTGATATGGATATCTTTTAAAAACTATGGACGATGCGACAAATGGCCTAATAAGGTACAAAGTAGTAACATTGTGTATAGTTTTGATAGATTAAATATGATTTATGATTTATTTTGAAATATATTTATTATATATTTATTTCTAGGATTACATAAAACGATAGAGTAAATAGTACTTAACCAGTAAGTAGTACTATTTACTCTATGATAATACAAAATGAAGAATCTCAAGGACCAATGTTGTTTGTATATCGATCTGTTTATACGCTGCTAAGACTTTAATATTTAGTATAAAAAAGTCGTTTCCCACTGTGTGTATTAGATCTTTTAAGCTTTAAATTTAAGCGTAGTTACTCAACGGATTTTAATACAGTTTTCCCTAGTGAAAAGCCTTAATGTGACTGACGGTCTGCTAACAGCATGTGTGCTGTTGTTGTTATGATTTGCAGTCCCTATGACTTGCCTTTTGTACGTCGTAGCCAATGATTGTACGATCTGTCGTTTTTTATATTTTAAAAAAATGTATCCAGTTACGAGGAAATTAAAATGGTTATATATGGTTTGTTTCAAGAAAGAATTATATTTGGACTAAGAATTAGTATTGTGTAGACATTTTTGTAGCTCAGCTACGAGCTTCTCGTAGAACTTCAGTACTAACTTTCGTAATAGAAAATGAAACTTATGCGTTTGCAATAGAGCGCTATTTCCACTGAAATCTTTGAATAATTTTTTTTTTAAAATACTCGATTTCGTGATATGGGGCGAGCTTATGATTTATTCAAGAGGTGAAAGGCGAATGAACTATGAAGCTTCGTTGGTGTAAATGGAAAACGGAGTGTATAAAAATGCCTTCAGTGTAAAGGTAAGTCCTTCTTTGTAACACTAAAATTTTATAGGTTAGAATCTGGTTACAATTTATACAATTTA
Source organism: Synanthedon myopaeformis (assembly GCA_944738685.1). Taxonomy (NCBI): domain Eukaryota; kingdom Metazoa; phylum Arthropoda; class Insecta; order Lepidoptera; family Sesiidae; genus Synanthedon; species Synanthedon myopaeformis. The sequence continues at coordinate 995,734 of OX122930.1, forward strand.
GTCATAAAATTTATGCTGAACAAGCACAATGACTGCTGGTTTTATAACTGTGATATTATCTTAAAGTTTATAAAACAAATATAAAGCACATTTCACACTCGTAGGATATTTGAAATTAATATATCATTTAAAAAAAAATGAATAATTAAGAATGTTGTCAATATGGTTTTTCATTTTGTTATAATTTATGCTAAAAAGTTTATTAAGACATTGGTTTGACTATATTGACACAACACAACACAACACGCCCAAATATATCAGCAAGTAACAGCCTTTAAGCCTGTAACAGTTAAGCGTTCCAAGTCGCGTGCAACAGCTAGTATAATGCGTACTAATATTATAAATGCGAAAGTATGTTTGGATGTATGGATGTTTGTGACTCTTTCACACAAAAACTACTGAACCGATCATCATGAAATTTTGCATACACGTTGTCTGGGACATCAGAAAGGACATAGGGTACCTTTTATTGGTTCAACGCGGACGAAGTCGCGGGCACCAGCTAGTATATTCATAATATATCGAAGGTATATTAATTGAGTCAGTAGTTTGGAGTTAAGATGAAAAACGTGTCACGCGATCCGTTGTCGTCTAAATATTCAAGTCACGTATGGCGATACACAATAGACATTGCGACAGCGTTAAGCAATTGAAAGAAATGAATGTTTTCTTTATTTATTTACAGGTTTGCCGACGGTCACCTTGATGGTAGGTGGTCACAGAAATAGTAAGACTTATACCGGCCTTCAATTAACAGTAAATATTTAATGTTGTTGTAGTTAGGAATCCATACAATATTTCCATACTGTAATATTATAAATGTGAAAGTAACTCTGTCTGTCTGTCTGTTACCTTTTCGCGCCATAACTACTCAACAGATTACCATGAAATTTTGCATACACGTTATCAGGGATATAAGAAAGGACATAGGTTACCTTTTATTAAGAAAAAAAAAACTGTTCCCGAGGGATCATCTAAAATAAAATCAAAAACTAACTTCCGGCCAAAGTCTTATAGTCTCAAGAGGTTAAGAGTTATATTGCTTTCTTATATTTTTATTTTATTTTACAACGCGGACAAAGTCGCGGACACCAGCTAGTGTTATATATATATTCCATTACTCTAATAAAATTCTTTCTTTGACGAAATTGCTTCTTTGATGGAAATTTATTGATAGAAAATTGTAAAAAAAATATATCTGTGAATACAAAAAATTATTATTATTTTCTTCCAGGAGTGGGAACTCAATGTTTTATATTATTTCAAAAAATGTCTTTACTTTGAAATTATATTACTTATATTATAAATTATTCGAATTCGAATGACAATAATTTTGTACATTGCAAAAGTGTATTTCGATAAGTGCATAGGTAAGTGATACCAGAGCCATTCCCTATTCCTTATAGGGAAAAAAAAGTAAGGGGGCGGTTACTGTCGCCAGACGAGTTGCCCAAATGACTGCAAAACTTACGACACGTAATTTTATTATGATTTATTCAAAAGCTGAATTTTGAACAAACCAAAATAAGTATTATTCTGCTACCTAGTATCTAGGGCATTCAGTTCATTTTTTATATTTTTCTTAATTCAGATTCAGTATTCCATATTCCATCAGAAAAAAAAAATATATATAATTAAATATGTTTAAATTTATTTACACTATCGCATTAGATGTATTAAATTTTCAAAAACAATTGTTTATTTTAATCAGCAAATATATGATTATGAAGTTAAATTTGAAAAGTCATAACCAGAACTGCTAAAACAGAGAGTATGTGTAGAAAATTAATATTTAAGTAGAAATTAAGAAAGTAAAAATAAATAACAATTAAATTATGTATTTAAGACCATTAGTAGTTAAGTTAAATTAAACATGTTGAGTGGGTACACTGTTTACGAGTGCAATTTAAAAAATTATCCATACACATGTGTTTTATAGTTTTCAAATATTTAATTGCAATATGTTTGTGTACTGTATCAAATATTAAAAAAAAAAAAAAAAAAAAAAAACCGGATTCTCGTTAGATAACGTGTGGGCGTCAAACTCAAGGTCATTACTCTAACCCCTCTAAACCAAATATAGCCGTGAGTACTGTGTGACGTCAGATGGTCACGTATGACGTCATACACATTTAGTTCAGGTGAACTGTTTAACTAATATTATTATGACACAATAGATATTTTACTTACAGTTTTAAGGGTTTGACGACACGTTTGGTCTAGTGGCTAGTAACCATAGCTGTTAACCAAACGGTCGCGGGTTCGAATCCCGCTAGGGGCAAATGTTTATGTGTTAACATTTTACCTTTGTACCTGAGTCATGGATGTTTTTTATTTATAATATGTATGTATTTACAAAAAAAAAAGTAATCTATGTATGTATAGTATATCAACTGTCTGGTATCCATAATACAAGCATTAAGTTGCTTACTGTGGAACTAGATGGTGCTGTGTGGAATGTGTGAAGATATTTATATTTTATTTATTTAAGGGTGTTAAAAAAGGTAGTATAAATACTAGCCTTTGTCCGCGACCTTTTTCGCTATGTTCATAAATAATAATAAATTACTATACAACCTAATTATGAGATGAGTTTCTATACAAAACATTATTGTGACAGGTATGTGACGTAATGTTAAAAATAAAACAATATTCCCTCTTTTATTATATACTAGCGGCCCGCACTCGGCTTCGCACGGATTTTTTTCTACAAATCATATACACAAACTCTGCCTTCTTTAACGCTCTTCCCTATAGTGAAAACCGCATTGAATTCCGTTGCATAGATTAAAAGATCTACATACATACAAACATAAATACGTATGTGTTATTCTGATGTATATATTGACTCATCAACATTATTCATTCCAAGTCTTAAGAAGGCTTAATCGGACGCGCTTATTGCAATAAAGCAATAGCATCGCCTTCAAAAATTGACCGATACGTTGAAACCAAGTGATAGTACTTGTTTCCAACACGAGACGGTACAATGGTTTTGTAAGGGCAGAAAAAAAAACCATGCGTTAATGGACGTTCTAATGCAACAATAAATATACCGAGCAAAAATATTATAATTATGTTGGCGGGTTCATTCTCTTGGCAGCGCCATCTAGCGACAGCGCGGTGTGAATTACATTTGTATTTCATTCTATTTTTTTTTTTTTGTATCCTTTGTGAATTTTCGACAAGATATAGAATAATATAATTATTTTAATACACTTTTTTTTAAAGAAACATATACTTAATAAGAAAACTGCATTCCAAATTCATACTAAAGGTCCACTTAATTGTATGTCAACGCAATACTCGTTCTGACAGTAGTTGTTTCATTTGCGCTACAAGTGAATTACCAGCCTTTATAGGACAAAAGATAAGATGTCTATTAAACGAAAGGAAAATGTACCCTGGCATCCGTTACTTACTCATAGAAACACAAAAGCATACACCCAGTTTTTTAAAAGCAGAAAGTTCAAAGCCTAGCCGGTTAAAAGCGAATTCAAATCTTTCTAAATTTTTAAAAAATATCTTTCTAAATTTTTTTGCTTGTGTGGTAATCAACGACTGTTTACAACATAAATCATGTTACATATGGTATTCTTATTCATACTGCACTGACGCTAGATGGCGCTAAAAAGAAAATAAACACACGTGATGTTTTCATTAAATTTATTGGAGCTACAATAAAATAACAATTTGTGCGTTGTTAAACGCCCTAAACATCTGATTAACTTAATGATTAATCTGATTTTGAGGGCGTTTGACCCCTAAGGCTCGAGTTCACCAACAGACGGTTAGTTTTTAACAGCTGTTTAAAATTTAAACAACCGTTTAATAATATTTTATTGTTCATAATCGCTAAAATGCGGGTTAAAGGCCCTAAACATCTGTTTAAATCTTAAACAGCTATTTAAAATTAACCGTCTGTTGGTGAACTCGAGCCTAAACCAGTTTAGCGATGGTGATCAACAAAATATTATTAAACGGCTGTTTTAATTTTAAACAGCTGTTTAAAAACTAACCGTCTGTTAGTGAATTCAAGCCTTAAGGCTTAAGGGTAGTAGCTATGCTGGCGACTTCATCATGAAAGGGTCAGAGATTAGGTAGAAATATAGTGCCTCTATTCCAACACAGCATCACATGACTGTCATGTTATTGTTATAGAGCGGTTTTCTAAAGAAGTGGTTACCGCCACCAAGTTGACCGCGTAACACTGTGTGAATATTAAAAATGACTACTAAAAGAGATAACCTATAAAAGATTATTATCTAAATGTGTAATCATGTCATGTCTAGACAAACCTAATAATGGTTTACAGACATTGTTATAATTTTGTGTGTAAATACGTGTTGGATAATAAATAAGTGTTTGTTTACGATTTATAGTCTCAATTTTACATTGATTTTTTTTTGTATTTACACATGATTTGACGACACGTTTGTGCTACTGGCTAGTAACACTAGCTGTTAACCAAACGGTCGCGGGTTCGAATCCCGCTAGGGGCGAATGTTTATGTGTTAACATTTCACCTTTGCACCTGAGTCATGCATGTTTTTTATTTATAATATGTATATATTTACAAAAAAAAAAGTAATCTATGTATAGTATATCAACTGTCTGGTATCCATAATACAAGCATTAGTTGCTTAATGTGGAACTAGATGGTGCTGTGTGGAATGTGTGTAGATATTTATTTATTTATTTATTATGATTATTTTAAAAAATATTGTAACTATTCTAGAACAAGAAATATCGTGTGATAAACGAAGGGTGGATGAAGCAAAAAGGGCACAATCTAGCAATACCCTCTTCATTGTTGAAGACGCCCGTCAAACAAGGACAGATAAAACGAGAACTTTTACTGATCCCCGAATGTTTTATTGTTGAACCTTTTACATGGCAATTTTGTGTATTAAAGGTTAGATTGTGTTACATTATAATTTAACTAGCCGGTGCCCGCGACTTCGTCTGCGTTTAAATAATGACAAGTATAATAACATCTGACATATCTTTATCGTGTTATTATTTATATTTTTAGACGATCTAATCTTTCTAAATCTTCTAATATGTAACATGTTTTGTCAATTGTAAATATAATATATATATATTTCTATATTTAGAATCTAATGAATGAAAGTAAAAATTGTATTTCTTACATGCTCACACTTATATTATTGAAAACTAGCTGGTGCTCGAGACTTCGTCCGCGTTGAAAATTAAAAAAAAAGCAATGTAACGCTTGACCTCGTGTTGCTATAACACTTTGGCCGGGCGTTAGTTATTTATTTTTTATTTATCCCTCAGGAATAGTCCTTTTTTCTGGATGAAAGGTATCCTATGTCCTTTCTCGTGACCCAGACAACGTGTATGCAAAATTTCATGGTGATCGGTTCAGTAGTTTTTGCGTGAAAGAGTTACAAACATCCATACATCCATACATACTTTATAATAAGAAAAAAGAATTAGTAAGGTAGTAAGATATACTTATCTTAAATAAACGCTCAGTTAAATAACCACCTAGACATAGGCAAATATTTTCCCATATAACATCGAGCACTCTCGATTTATTTAATACAAAACCAGGCACCTGTTACCACTGATGCCTACGTAGGATCCTTTTAAAAAAACATTCACCTACAGAAAACTTTACCAGACGAATAAGATACAGTCGACATTAAAATAAACTAAATTCTACATTGTTATATTACATTATACGTGTAAAGAAAAAGAATGTTAGGCATTTTTTGCTAACTTTTTTTTATACTGCAAAACTGATTTAAATTTCTTTCTTGCGTCTGCGAAGCCTACCGTTAAGTGCTAATTAATTATAATAATAATGTTCAATTTGTTGAAAAACATTACGATGTTTCTTTATACATCTATACACACTCGAATTATAAAATACAGTACATCTAAATTGATGGTTTAGAAGAAGTCATTATATATATACCATCCATCGGTTTTCAGTGAGGAATTTTTGTTTATATAATGTGCAGTAAAAATTGCATTCATGCACTTATATATATAACATATTATATATATAAAAATCGCAAGATTCGATGCTCATTTACGCTAATCTCTGAACCGTCTTTCATTAAATTTGTTCACGTCTATGACTGGTTTCAGCTTAAAAAATAGGATATATCTGTACTAATATTATAAATGCTAAATTATGTTTCGATGTATGGATGTTTGTAACTCTTTCACGCAAAAACTACTGAACCGATCACGATGAAATTTTGCATACACGTTGTCTGGGACACCAGAAAAGACATAGGGTATCTTTCATCCAGAAAAAAATGACTATTCCCGAGGGATAAATTAAAAATTAAAAACTAACGCCTGGCCAAAATGTTATAGCAACACGAGATCAAGCGTTATATTGCTTTTTTTTAAATTTTCAACGCATACGATGTCGCGAGCACCAGCTAGTAATTTATACATTTAAACATAGTTAAAGATGCGAGTAATTTGATGGATTATTGCAAATATGCAGTTACAGGTTGTAATACAATTAAAAATTCATTCAATTAATCTAATTCAATTATTGAGTTAAGCATAAATTTTAATATATGGATTAGTAATACGGTATATATACAAAACAGTCATCCATACATCTTTTTATTTTTCACATATATAATGCCAAAAATATTCGTCTCGATCCCTTTTTGTGAAATCCTTTAATTATCATAAATTATACGAAAAAAAAGTTGCTGACTATACCCACACAGACTATAAGCGTGGGAGGACGCGTGGGATTATAAATGAAAACACACAGGAGCATATTGCGAATAAATATTAAGTATACTTACCTAACTACCTATAACACGAAATTTTAAAAAATAGCTAGTAAATGCGGCTTTGCGGATTTTTTTTTGAAATTCCGATCCCAGTTTTTTTTTTTTTTAGTTTTTTTTTAACATTTGACGTATTATAGTCAATAGACTGTAATTGACTTATTATACTGGCTTTTAACCCTGGTTTTGTCCGCGTATTCCTTGAAAATTTCGTAATTAATAGTCCTATCTAAGCTTCATAACATTTTTGTGAAGCACTTAGTTTTAATTGTGGGTAAAATTTAATTTTCATATTTGAATAAAAAAAAATATAAGAAAACTAAATCACAGCAGCCAACTAGGTAATTAATAATACTATTACAAAATTATATAATTCAAAACTAAATGAAGTGTCGTATAATTTGAAGCTTAATATTTTGGTCAAACCGCCCACTCTTTGTCAACACGAAAACAACAGTTACCCGCAGCGAATTTTAATCGCAAAATTCCGCATTTAACTAATTATTTTAATACATCGTATATTGCATAATTTAACTGTGCTTGAAAAACTTTTTTGTCAATAACAAAATTTTAACAGTCATTAATTAAAAAAATGGCAAAATAGTGGTATCAATTTTTTTTTATATAGTTTTTTTTTATTTAGTAAAACATAGGATCCATATTTTTATATTTTAAACAATATGCCTAACATTCATGATTTTTACCAAAAAGCACTTAACCTTTTACGCAGTAACTGTAGTATACTAGTCATAGTGCTGCTTGATTCACCACTAGCTGGTGCCCGCGACTTCGTCCGCGTTAAACGATGAAAGGTACCCTATGTCCTTTCTGGTGTCCCAGACGATGTGTATGCAAAATTTCATGGTGATCGGTTCAGTAGTTTTTGCGTGAAAGAGTTACAAACATCCACACATCCAAACATACTTTCTGCATTTATAATATTAGTACGGATAAGCTAATGAATAACTAAGCCGGCCACTATACTCGTATAACTATTCTAAATAATGTGGCAATACTGAACTCCGATAAGAAGTCACAGCAAGCATAAAACAATTTACAACGCAATCAGAAATGTCCAACTACAAAGTTTGTTGAACTTGTAAAACATAAACAATGACCTTTGTCAAAATGAAGGTTGAAAATTTAACACAAAAGGAAAGTTTGCCCTACATTTAATTTCCTACAAGAGAAATTAAAAATATTATACTTGTGATTTTAAAAATTCAATTTTTGACTGGTACTCGCATAAATCAATTAGGCTTCTGCGACGAATTTTTGTTGTCTAGTCATACAATTTTTTTTTCTTATAGAATCACTTTATTTTTCTACCTAATACGCGCTGTAGTTCGTTTTTTTCAAAATCCTCCTGTAGGATTTTGAAAAACCTAACCTAACCTAACCTAACCTAAAATTTATTCCAGGATAAAAAGTATCCTATATGTAAATCTAAGTAATAGACTATCTGCCTGCCAAATTTCATCCAAATCCGTCACGACGTTTTGTGTCATTGAATAACAAACATCCAAACATACAACGCAGACGAAGCCGCGAACATCAGCTAGTATAATATGTAGTGAGATGTCAGTAACTTGTCAAGGCAATCATTCTCCTTGTTATCAAGTGTCACTTCAAGCGCAATGTCAAGTTCTTTGGCACTCGAGAAACTTATTTCGCGCAGAGAAATTGTGTGTCAACATTGTGAATAAAAAAACGTTTAGAGATTGGAATTTCGAAAAGAAGAAACATTTTCGGCGCTGACTTTTTAAAAAATGTCGGCTCCCGATGCAGGAGATTAAAAAGGCATCGAGCATGCACCGCCTGTAATGGATTCTTAATGGGTTGCCCATTTACCCCGATTCTCCTCAATATCAGTGCGATGAGGTTGTATAACCAACAAATACGGCAGGTGTGCACCCTCTAACTATCTTCCATGTAAATGATCTTTATCGTTTTAAAATGTCATTGTATTTTTTTTGGGTTGCAAACGATTTTGATTTGCATTGTGCTAGGTTTTTCTGATGTTGTCCAGTCCATACATACTCACTAATTGACGGGAAATACGAGTAATATGCGTACTAATATTATAAATGCGAAAGTATGTTTGGATGTATGGATGTTTGTGACTCTTTCACGCAAAAACTACTGAACCGATCACCATGAAATTTTGCATACACGTTGTCAGGGACACCAGAAAGGACATAGGGTATCTTTCATAGTGTAACGCGGACGAAGTCGCGGGCACCAGCTAGTATTCTTATAAGTAAAAATAATTGGTAGTGATTGCACCATTGCTTTCCCCCTGGCATTCCCTGGATTCCTAGACCATTAATCTCATTGCGTCGTCAGAATGTCTACATTTCTTTAACATAAAAATATTATGTCTCGAGTCTAGACAAATAACTTTTATGGTGTCAACTTTCTCAAATAACAAAGAAAAAACGAGGGAAATTTACTACAAGGGTTATGTGATATTTCTTCGCTGTGTTTTTTGTGTGTGACAGACAGACAGATAGATATATATAAGTATATATATATTTATTAATTTAGATATTTTTTATTTTAATTAAAATTAACCATATTATACCTACTATAAACCATATTATAAAAATATATAATACTTTATGTCTTTTGTATTTAGCCTACTAGAGCCTGTCTGCTGCCTGTATGCCTGTCTGCTGGTCTTTAACTTAAAAATATTATAAGGAGTCAATTTAGAACATAAGATTTTTCACTTCTGTTATAATCGTCAAAGCATTAACTCATTTCTTTTTTATAAATTTTATTCAAATTTAACAAAGAAAAAGAGATAAATCTAACTTAATAATAATTCATACATCAAAGACGAACACCTACGCCACCTACGACCCAATTATAGTAGAATCGTCGGATACCCGGAAAAGTGTCAACTCAAAAGGATATTTTCAAATGATAGCTGTATGAATATATTGGACAAACAGTAACATTTTTGTAGACTGGACATTTAAAAGTACATTAAAATAATATCCAGTAGATTCTTCGGTTATTATCACAAAACAACCAAGAGTAGCTGAGAAGACGAGTTACCTTTGAAGTACATTTTGATAAAATTTGTCTGCTGTAACTTTTTGCAGTACTCTTTATCAGTTCTTTATTTAAATCCATATGAAGCTACTTACAACGCCATCTAGACATTTTGTGCGTAATCAATACTATTTGTTATATAATTATTATAATTTAATATTATTATTGTTTATTTGGGGTCTTGGTTTATTATAAAAGTTTATAATATTTTTGTGTGATTTAATTTCTATTGGTGAACAAAAGTATAAATTAAATACTAACATTTTGTTTTGCCATATCCGTTATTAAATTTGAGGTTATTGGGTTTTGTGTATAATATCATAGGCTATGGAAGCCTAAATTGTTGATAACTAAAAAAATAATAACACGAAATAACACGAAATTAGTGTCGTAAAAAGTTTAGAGTAATATTACTGCTTGAAAGCTTATGTGTCGTGTAAAAAGTTCGCTTGGGAGACAAATCACGCGCCGAACATAAATCTCCGTCCTGGCAAAGAAATTTCAGCCATTTCACTAGATTATTTCTTGAGACATGAAATCATTTTAAATGTTATAACTTGAATTGAAAACATATATTTTCTTCACATTTTAATATTTTACATTTATGAAGAAAAATAAAGTAACAAATTAGTTTTACAGTTACAGATACTTTTACTAAGTATTTCGCTGTGCGCCTGTCCGCCTTTATCTGTTTCTCCACCCAACGGATTTTAAAACGGTAAAAGAGAAATAAAAAAAAAAAGGTTGTGTATATATATTTCTGAAAATTTTGCATGTGTGCAAAGTCGTGAGCTTGTCGCTAGTTATATATTATTTGAAATTTAAAAATGCAAATAGCATTTCTACATTTAGATGATACAGCACTTTTAAAAGAAATAGCCTTATAAACTTTTAAATATACAGTTTATAAACGATTACTCTAAATTGAGTCTAGATTACTGAATGACTTGGTTAATAAAATATCTAAACTGTAAACGGTTAAGGTAGACAGAATTTCAGAATTGTTTTGAAGGTATAACAGGCAATTGATTATATGAAAGCTAAGCTATATGACTTACAAAATGCGCATAAAAAAGACTTGAGAACTTCCAGATTACGAGTATAACAAAAAAAGTCGCCTGAAATTTGAACCCCGTGACCTTTTGGGGTGTGGCGTATAAGAGGCGAGGCGAGGTAAGAGGTCCTCCCACTGAACTGGTGATTTATATTTCTCGTGAACCGGTCAGATTGATTGCAACTCTTAAATTGAACCAAAAATAAAGATTTTTATGTTATCTTTGGCTCCTTCCACTTGGATCCACAGCTTGGCTCCACATGTGGATACCTTTATCTCCTCTTAAATCTACCATTGAGGGGATTCAATAATACACATAATTTTATATACCACTTCGATCTACAAACGAGGAGATCAAAAAATACGAATATTTTTCTATGCCACTTGAATCCACAATCCGCTAAGTGGATCCGAGTGGAAAGAAGTACTATGGAGGCCATTTAGAGGACCTTTGGTTTTTTTTTAATCTGAAAAAAAAAAAGGTACCCGCGGATCCACATGTGGAGCCAAGCTGTGGATCCAAGTGGAAGGAGCCTTATCTTTCATTTAGGGCCTCTTTCACCAACTACAAGTAAAGTGTTGATTAGTTACTTTTAGAAATAATTTTATGTTTTATTAAATTATTCACTCTCGGTTTACTGCATCCTTCGATAGGCGATATTTTTTTTAATTATTTTTTTTTTAATGTTTAGTACTTTTACAGTACAAACAAAGGTATATCATCTCCTTTATTCCCGGTTACCGGTGACTTTAAATGGCGGTTAGCCTACTTGACACATGGTGAAAGAGGCCCTTACTCTATTAGACAATCGGTAAGTTTTAAAAACTTTTCTGAAATTAACATTTTTGAAGTTGAAAGCTATTTTATCAATACCGCAGGATAAAATATGGTAAATAATTTGTCCATCTCCAAAGTTCACTCTATTGGTTAAAATGTATTTTTGATTTTACTAATTATTCTCCTGATCCTCTTATTAGGTCCAAACTAACAACCTAAACCTCTTTATAACATTGACCAATTTTTTTTGGTGCAAAAAATAACATAAGAACGAGTTTAAAAAATCTTTTTTTTCTTTAATAAAAACTAACTAAAGTTAGTCAAAGTGACAGTTACGTGTAAAGCTGAAGTTGAAGTCGCAGTTGGGGTCATCGTACTCACAAACTGTCAGTCATCCCCTCGCCCTATTAAGGGTGGGCTCGGAGGGCTCGCACTAAATAAATAACATCAAAGATAAAAGCGAATGGCTATCTGATATGTTTACACATAAAGCTACATTTTTTATGCTATGCTAAGATGCCTGTTCATGTTATGGTAAATTAATGTTGTCTATAGTAAATAGCATAGACAACTATATAGTGAAGCATGTCTAGGACAACTTTATGACGTCATGAACCCGTTTAATTAAAAAAAATATCTTAGCACCTAAATTAATTTTGCAATAAAATTGTAATATATACTTATGAAATCGTTTAAAATATCCAAACATACAAACTTGCGCACTTATAATATTACTAGCCGGTGCCCGTGACTTCGTCCGCGTTGAATTGTATATTAAAAAAACCTTCCTCGTTTAACGCTCTTTCCATTAGAGAAAACTATATTAAAATCCGTTGCATAGTTTGAAAGATCTAAGCGTACAGTCGGCGGAAAGCGAATTTATTTTATACTAGCTGGTGCCCGCGACTTCGTCCGCGTTGAACGATGAAAGGTACCCTATGTCCTTTCTGGTGTCCCAGACAACGTGTATGCAAAATTTCATGGTGATCGGTTCAGTAGTTTTTGCGTGAAAGAGTTACATACATCCAAACATACTTTCGCATTTATAATATTAGTACTGACGGATGAATGTTTGTAACTCTTTCACAAAAAAACTACTGAACCGATCACTATGTAATTTTGTATACACGTTGTCTGGGACACCAGAAAGGACATAGCGTACCTGTCATCGTTCAACGCAGACGAAGTCGCGGGCACCAGCTAGTACATGATGATGATGATGTTGATGATGGGAAGATTAGGTATAATGGGACATTAAGATATCAACTACGATGGACAAACTAGTCAAGGTTTTTGACTTAAGGCCAACTGCAAGTAAAGTGTTGATTAGTTATTTTTGGAAATAATTTTATGTTTTATTAAATTATGCACTCGGTTTACTGTATCCTTCGATAGGAGATTTTTTTTTTTATTATTTTCTTTTTAATGTTTGGTTCTTTTACCGTACAAACAAAGGTATATCATCTCCTTCATTTCCGGTTACCGGTGACTTTAAATGGCGGTTAACCTACTTGACACATGGTGAAAGAGGCCCTTACTCGTATACACACTTATATATTATCTGTATTATTTAAATAGGCATAACAAAATTAATACAGACTGGCTCGCTGATCGTTTTCAATCCAAATGGATTCGACATTAAACAAAACAAACTCTTTTAATGTTATGCAAAATTGCCTATTAATTTTTTTACAATTTTTTAAGTAGTGAATATTTATTTATGAACTGATGTGGAAGAACTGTTTGTTAATGTTTTTAGTTTAAAATTTAATCTCGCATAGAAATTAACCAATTACTTAAATAAGCAATTAACATGATTGTTTTGCATTGTATAATTTAAGCTATTAAAATTTAGATTAGCTAAAGCTAATTTGGCGGTAACAAAATTTAATAGCGTTTTATACGAATCAACCAAAAAATAATAACTTATAATTAACTAGCAACACGCCCACGACTTCGCATGTTTTTCTACAAATTTTAAACATGAATTAAGTGTACTCGTTTATCGCTTTTACATTAGTGAAAATCGTAAAAAAATCCTTTGTTTTGTAATATTTACCTAAATCCTAAATCTATATGATTTTGATAATTGGTTCTGAACTTTTTTGTCTTTGTGTATTTATACATACATACATAGATGTTGGCGTCAACATATTACTTGGATGTTAAGCATCTTAATTAATTTCTATATTGCTTAAAAGTTTTTTAAGTCGATAATTTTTTTTTTTTTTTGTATAGGTATACAAAAATTCTGTCTATGACATATGAAAACTGCACTGTTGACAGTAAAACGAGGAAACAACATCTCCATAACTTTACGACATAGTGATTTGATAAATGTTCTCAGTTTTTAAATAAACTCCTAAATTTAAAAAAGATATATTCACGTTTTCATGTTACTATTGTTATGTGGAATAAATGACAACGCTATCACAGTATAAATATAGAAACAGTATGTCAACTGAGCGTTAACTCCTAAATAAATATTTATTTAAGTACCATATTCACTAATTGCATTCTAAAAAAATCTATATATTTTTTATTATGATATAAAAAATATATATATTTTAAAATCTATATATAAATAAATCGAAAATAATACAAAATTATAGATATAAAAACAGTGCTTGGTATGGCGGTGAAAAAACATGTGGTGTGGTTAAATATACTTATATAAAGACATTTTTCTAAAAGAAAAGAACTTATATAAACTAAATACTATTTTTTGGATCAACATTGAACAATCAGGGGTTAAAGAAGTTATTGGCTCAATATGTCCGGTTAGATTTAGAAATATATGTATATTGTATTGTTCTATGCTCATATAAATTCATTTAATAAGGTTTTTATAATTTCAGACAAAAAGTTTCAGACAGTAATTAATAAGTCCAAGTAAGTATAACCACAGTTATAACGTCAATAATTCTGTCTAAACATCCAGTCAGTTGACTAGACTAGTCACTGTATGGATCACCTATACTGTGGTATGGATTCGGTATATTACATAATAGCGAAATATTTTCGACCATTCGCCCGTTGATTCACAAAATTGTCCAAAGTCACGAATATACGAAAATATTTTTAACATAAATACAGTACTTACACAAATTTCCCTCATATTTTAGTAATATCAATAGTGTTAAAACTACATCATGGTTGAACAAAGAGCAGATTTAAGTGTTTTTTTTAAATTACTTTCAAAATGAGAGGCTAGAGATTCATTTCTACAGTCAATAGAATTTTTCAAATTCTACTCTGTCAAGATTTCTCAGAATTCTTGGCTAAAAATAGTTCCAAAAAGATTTTAAACTATATTCCCAGAGATTGAATAAAGCAACATGCCACATTAAATTAGTAATTTAGATATTATATATTTTTTATAAGATCTTAATTTAATGCTCTTTGGATATTAAAGTAATAAATTCGCTTTTTAAAACATATAAGCCATTGTTTTGTATAATATATATACCTTTTATGTAAACATACACAATATGTACTATAAGCAAACTTCCACTAATGCTATTATTTTTCTTGCAAACAATAAAAGTTGAGGGTACAAAGAAAACTCTCTTGTAAAAGGAAAAAATGGAGAAATACCAGAAGTTGTCATCCCACGTACGTACCAGTGTCCTCTTAATAATTTATACTACGGTCCGAACCCACGATATCATACGTGAGGGTGTAGTGTACAATTTATAACCGTACAGCGGATTATTATTGTATACTTGTAAACCACTGACATTAAATAGCAACAAAAATGTTTCTCGACAATTCTTCCTCACAATATATAAATTCAAACCTGCTAGAAAATGCTAAATAATTGACTATTGTATAAGACTAAAATTTAGTCAAATTAAATAAATAATATTTTTATTTATTTACTAGCTATTGCATTAATAAACTCAAAAACTACTGGGCCGATTTTAAAAATTCTTTCACCTACAGAAAGCTACTTCGCCCGCGTAACTTTATAAAATATAGCCTACTAGCTGGTGCTCGCGACTTCGTCCGCTTTAAAAATTTATAAAAAAAAACAATACAACGCTTGACCTCGTGTTGCTATAACACTTTGGCCAGGCGTTAGTTTTTTATATTTTATTTATCCCTCGGGAATAGTCCTTTTTTTCTGGATGAAAGGTACCCTATGTCCTTCTGGTGTCCCAGACATGGTAATCGGTTCAGTAGTTTTTGCGTGAAAGAGTTACAAACATCCATACATCCAAACATACTTTCGCATTTATAATATTAGTATAAATATAGATGTTACTCACTGATAAAGTAGCTCTCTACAGGTGAAAGAATTTTTAAAATCGGCCCAGTAGTTTTAGAGTTTATACAACCATACAAATCTTCTCACTTTATAATATTAGTATAGATAAAGATTAATATAGATTTAACACATATATAAAAATATGCGGCCGAAGCTAGTCATTATAAAAGCTAGTCAGTATATAGTCAGTCGCGTCTTCTCACCTAAAACGTAATTGATGTTGTTTGAACCCTAGCCAAGGATGAACCTGGACCTACTTTAGAATTAAAAATTTTATAATAATTTTATTTGTATGCGTGTTAACCAGTTTGGATTAACACAGGCAGGCGTTATCTTAAATTAACGATTAAGTTAGCTAATACCCCTTCCCAATTACCAGGAAGTTGTAGCACTTAATGGAAGCTCATCTCTAATGTTATTTTGACAAACTTTAGTTCTCAAATTTCTCAACAAGTCGCTGCTAACAGTTATTAATTTTCAAGATAATTACTTATCCTAATTTAATAGTTTTAACTGATTGATAGTCTCATGATGTGTTAGGTAATTACGTACTTGTATAATTCTTTTTTTATATTTGTAAGAATCTTATTAAATGTTTTAAAAAATCGCCTGTCACTTGTAACTTACTTAATATATTTTACAGTGAGAACGCTCAATGGAATTTGTTTGTTGGATTTACTCGAATATAAACAGAGGACACTTACATGTGAACCGTATTTCAAAAGCGCTACGGTCCTGTTTTGAATGCAGGTCGATTTATTGCTAGCACGTGACGACGCTTATGCGGGAAATTGAGATGCTTATGAAGACTTTAAAGAAAATACTTTGTTTATTACAGCGATGCTCCTTTCTTTAAATTTAATATTGTGTTTTAATAATCTTTTTGAATTCCTCTTTGTATTGGATATTTTATTTTCTTAAGTGCATTTATTCCCGCTGTTTGGCCAGGCTAGCCCAATAACAATTAGCGCCCTACCTCACCGGGACACCATGGCTACGTTGCCGGCGACGTGGCCAATAATTAATATTGAAAGTTAACGCACTTGGCGACGGTTTAGAAGCGTCGCTAATTTGGACGCAGCCACGACTGTGTCAGTTCTCTGTGTGGAGTCTGGAGACTCTGGCGAGCCGACGACGTCGTCAGTAAAATGTACACGAGTAAACTGCGTCTCACTCACTCAGTGTCCAACCGGTCGCGGTCGCCAAGACGGTCGTACGACATGGATTTTCGTCTGTCTGTCTCTATGTCTGTATGTATGTTCGTGATGATCTCAAAATCTACTGAACGGATTTTCATGCGGTTTCGACTAATGGAAGGAACATTATACGAGGAAGAATTTTATGTATATAACTTGCAGAAGAAAATGCACTAGACGAAGCTGGGAGCGGATCGCTAGGTGTTATACATTAATATTAATTTCTTAAAGATGCATTATGAGTATGAACTACTAAAAATATATGATACTAGCGACCCGCACCTGGCTTCGCACGGAGTTGATATTTTCAAAAATCCTTTGTTAATTAGGTGGATTACGTTAGGTATAAAATAAGCCGATGTCCCATAAGCTAGGAAGTTACAGACTACTGCTTTTCTCAAAAACCTAACATTGTAATGAATAAATAAAAATGGCTAACTCGTATTGAATTGAAAAGCTTTGTGGAAACAAAAGATTTTATTATTCTTGCGCGAAAAGATTACCACAGAAAAGCGAATAAAATTCACAATTTTATGCAACAAATTCGGCCGCGAAAGAAGTGGCGCAAAATATCCGAGACATTTTCAGTGTTGTTTTGCAGATAACAGCTATTATAGAATTATCTTCTGTTCAAAGATTTACAAAAAATAAATTAAGGATTGTCTAAAGATTTCATTATACTCGTATTTAATAAAGCTACCAAAACACTTTTTTTTTAAGAGTACGACTTTTCCTTTGCTGCGATTTTCTTTGTTTCATACTACCTGTTACACGAGACTTCTCTAGCGCAGCAAGTCAGAAATCTCTCGTAAATTAAAAGAAATAACAATAAAAAAAATCCAATGCTGATAAAACCCCTAGACTAAGCTATTTATCAAAGATTTTATGTAAATATTCAAACATAGCTCGCCGGTCACTTTTCCCTTGGACACGTTATACAGAGCTGTTGGTTACGGTAACAGTGTCGCGAGTTCAATGGTTTTTTTCCCATTTTAAAAATGTCCAACGCGCCTAAAGAAGTTTTCACTTCAAAAATATTAATTTCAAAAAAATTTTTTAAACTTAGCGATTGTCTATAAAAGTAAGGGCCTCTTTCACCATCTCTGAATATAGTGTCAAGTAGGCTAACCGCCATTTAAAGTCACCGGTCACCGGAAATGATGGAGCTGATGTACCTTTGTTTGTACGGTAAAAGGTCCAAACATTAAAAAGAAAATAATAAATTAATTCACCTATCGAAGGATGCAGTAAACCGAGTGCATAATTTAATAAAACATAAAATTATTTCTAAAAGTAACTAATCAACACTTTACTTGAAGTTGGTGAAAGAGGCCCTAAGTCAATTAGTAGTTCAGTTAACGGTTAACTTAAATTACACTTACTTTTAAATCCCTTGAATGCCGGAGCTCCTGCCTTCTAGGTGGTTGTCCAGGTATGTCGGAATACACAAGGTTCCTGACAGAACCTCGAAATTTTGGCTCGAAGATCACAGAGGGCAATGCCAAAGTTGTTAACTTGGAGTTATATCTGTAACAACATAAATAATTATGTTACTCAAATATAGTAATATTTTTCAGTGCCAACACACACTGAGTTTCACAGTCATAAATTGGGAAAATCGTCTGGCGGCGGTAACCAACCCCTTACAAAACACTATGTGTGTTGTTGCCTTTCGGTGAGTTAGTTATCTTACCCTACTGAGTTTATCTTATCTTATCCTTTATCCTACTGAGTTCGCCAGTGTACTTGCAGCACCTATGGCGTCGCTCGTGTCAACGGGCGACGGTAGCCACTTACTATTGAGAGAACCTTCAACCTGACTATTGACATAAAGAATAATAAGAACTTGCACACTGTTTGCAGTTTGATCCAACTTAAGAGATAGGATATATATATATATATATATATATATATTATATAACATAATATGTATAAATAAGATTGATTCAATTGAAGCCGATCAGATTAAAAGAATTTTACAGTAAGTAGTAAATCCAATAATATTTGGAAATTAAATTCTCGATTATGAAATTGTTTACAAAATAGTTTTCAATATAAACTTTTAAATTTCAATCAATTGAAAACATAAGTTTCCCTAAATTCATAGCTTTTCAAGCGGACTGCAATATATTCTCTGTTCCACTACGTTGAAGCGAGATAGATGGCAATATTTCATATAAACTTGACATATTATTTTCGAAGCGGGCACTTTATTCAAAATTGCTTTGGGGATAACAAACGCATTTGTCTGCATAGAACTGACTCAGCATGGTAAAAGTGCAATATGTCCTATACTTATGGAAACTATTTCCATTGAAAAAACAACGGCCAGAGTCCATTTCCCAATCCTCCTTAAGAGCACTTTCAATGGAAAGAGGTATAAATGAAGCTGAAGACTTTTATATATAAAAATTGCACCCCGGGCGTAACAGGGTGCGGGTCGCAATTTTTTTATATATACATAATGATAATGGTTAAGTAATTTTATTAATTTTATTTTTTTAATTACTTTTAAGTACTGTAATCAAAAATTATTAATAAGTAACCAAGAACTTTAAATCCAATACAAAGATTCAGTGGGCTAGATGAAGCAGTGATATATAAATTATAGTATATTAGACAAATATAGCCAAATAATGGTCACATATTTGGCTATTAGCAATTTCTAAGCACTTGATGACTCACAGAACTTAGTACCATCAAAAATGGATTCGATTTGAACTCTTCATAAGCAATTTCATCGATTCTAATAAACCTTCCAATACATTAAGATCAAATCATTTGGTTAATTAAATGTTTGTTTGTAACACCAAATTCTTTTTTGTACTTATACCTTGAGAAAGTTACAATATTGAAATCCTCAAACTAAGTCCTCGAGTCTCGCTGAAACACATTTCAATAAATTCGTGGTTTGGTCTAAGCTTGCAAAGTCAATTTACCTTAATAGAATTGCTGATCAAAATTAATGTTCACAAAATGTAATTAAATTTGCTTTTGCGGAAAATAACAGTTCTGCACAGTTAAACGATAGGTCCGCCAAGACTATTACAATTAAGTATATTAATTCTGCCACCTCTGGGATGGGTTTGCCCGTTATCAATTGGCTGCACTGGACTCGATTGAAAGGCGAGCTAAGAAACTTATTGGCAACGACACCCTTGTGGAGTCTTAGCTTCAAAGCCTGCAGCATCGCCGAAAAGTAGCATGGCTATCGATTTTCTATCGTCTGCACTATGGAGAGTGTGCGTCCATTCTATACGATCTAATCCAACCGGAACCGTTCCACTTGCAGACCACGAGGCATGGACAGGGGTTTCATCCCTTCGTGGTTAATGTTCCTCGGTCACGAACGAAGCGTTACAGTTCCACCTTCCTTGTCCGAACTGCTAAGGAGTGGAACTCACTGTCTGCGTCAGTGTTTCCTCAAAATTACAACCTCGGGGTCTTCAAATCTATATAGGGTAAATGGGCACTTACTAGGTAAGCGTGATCCACCTTCGTCTGCATCTGCACCTTACATCAAGTGAGATCGCGGCCAAACGCTGCCTTGAATCAATTTAAAAAAAAATGTCCTCGATACATTCATGACTGTCTTGTATATAAAATTTGCAATGGTATGGTAACTAATATAATACATTACATAATAACTAATACCGAACCAGACGCTTCACACTTAGACGAACTTATCGTCCAAAGTAATTACGCTCAGAATTCAGTCATATATCGACTTAAGAAATAATACACTGTCAAATAATCTTCAGCAGATTTGTTCTGCTCATCATTGCTCACCTTCGCGAATATAGATAGCATCGTCAATACTCTTGCTAACTAATAAGTAAAAGATTAAAATCGTTCTAGTGTTTCTAAGCCAATAAAATGTTGCAGTTTCATGAGAAACCTCACTTTGCTAATAAGAGCCTGTTTTTACACTGTTTCTAAGTCCCTAGGTACGCATTTGAGTTGAAAAAGGGTATGGCATTAAATGTTGCGATTTTTTTAAAAATTTTACTATTAAGTATTAAGTCTGAAAGTTTCCCGAGTACGATATTCTTTGAAAAAACGAGCTAAGCTGTATGACGGTGTTAATAAATATTAATCGATGCTAAAAAGATTAGCACAAAGGGCAATATTATAAGCACAATGATTAATTTCGATACATCACAAATAAAATGTTGTTATTTCACATAAAACATATTGTTATTGCATTATGGTCTACTTTAAGAGCGTGGTTACAACCGCCAGACGGGCATCCTATAATTTATGACTGCAAAATTTAGAAAAAACCTTCTATAAGAAAATGTTTTTTAAGCCCCAAACTAGTAACTCAAATATTGAAAAGCACTTAAACTCGCTCTCACTGCTTCCGTAACTTTATGAACTATCAAGATCTAGGAAAGCTGCGAAGCTAGAATTTAATTAGGTTAGTGAAGCTCTCTCGAGCGTGCACAAATTATTGTATTTTTAACGCTTGCAGAATTACTTCAGGATAATACTATCACATTCAAGGTACTTGATGCAAGCAAATCAGTACCTTATTGCTAGTCATGTCTCTTACACCATTTGCTTGTTCAGAAAGGATTAGTACAGCCTTTAAGACATTCTCAGCCCGAAATACCGAAGCGGACTAAGCTCTAAAGGCGGTACCCAAAAAAGCAGCAGAAATATATTATTCACTAGCGACTCCCGGCTCCGCAAGTATCCAATTCGTTTATTGTTCTTTCCAGACGTGAAAACCGAATCAAAATCGGTTGATCTCCCTTTTCTTAGCTAATCTCCCTACATACTTTAGCTATTAATTTATACGTGAGAGTATTAGTGTCCAGTGACACCATCGTCTTCTATTGGCTACTTTTAAATAATAACTAATACCGTAAGTTTCACCTCGTACTAATACCGTAAGTTACACCTCGTAAGTTTCAAATAAGTATATTAGAATATATTATCTTCTAATTTAGTTTTATAACGCTTACATTATTAAAAGAGAAATGGAAACGTTTCCGCTGTAAAGTGTTTATGAAGGTATGAATGAACCCTTTAAAGTTTGAGAAGCGCTGCATTTTCATACGTTCGCCACAGTGTCTGAGCCATAAACGGGACACAAAGGGAAACAAATTGCTTATATAAACAAGCAGTACCGCCGTATCTAGACCGACATCATGTTGTCTGCCTCCCTTAGGAAGAAAAATCAGGTCACACTGTTATGAGGTCGAATGGAGAAAGATTCCACATGATATATTGTTCGGCTACCAACTTCTCTTATATTTAATTCATAAGAAAGTAACCATTAAAAACAATATACAAGTTTCGCTCTGATGTCATAACAATCTCATGTTCTTTCTAGCTAGTTTTCCTTATTCTAAGGTTAAGTCTATAATGATGGAAAATAAATAAACAAATATATGCATTTCGCACATGGCGGTCACTCAGGAGCTAAGACTAACGAGGCTTTCATCAAAAATTATTATTAAACATTTATTTTATAAGCCTAATTTAGTAGTACATGACAAGCATTTTATAAACATTATAATTTAAAGTCTAAAGCTCCACAGAGTGGGCTTTGTTTTGCAAAAGAACAACAGTGATTAATTACTCCGTACAAGGTATGAAACTCGAGACAATCTCAAACAAATTAGGAGAAAAATAACTTTTTTAAATACTCCGTTTAAACTTTGCTCTTGAAGTTACAGTGAAGAGTCAGCGGTACTCAAAGCCAAAGAAGAAGAACATTTAATTACCATCGTATTTAGCACAAGTTTTTGAATAATGAAGCAAAAAACAGACGGGCTCCAGGCCGGTACGTGACTGTAAGCGTGTTTGGGTAACGAGCCAAACCATTCCAAACTGGATATAACTGTGTATAACTGGGTCACGCAGAAGTATTAACACTAGAAACTAGTTTTAACTGGAATATACTGTCCCGTCGGTCTGTGAATACAATTTAAACGTAAAGTACAATAGTTAGGTGGAGGTCCCGCGGGAGTAATCTTCAGGACTAGGTCAGCTGGATTCGTTTTTTCAAGTCCTAATTTATTGCGCCAACCGAGGGCGGTTTGGACCAAAGTTCTCATGACGAGTTACATTCTAATCAAAGAATGCAACTTGGCATTGGCACATTGGCGTTACTGTCCAGATTGCCAAATAATGACTATTCAAAAAAAATATTAAAGTTTCAGCATTAAGTGGCTGTCTAAAAAAATGTTTGGATTCAAATCTAAAGGTCTTTACTCATTTGATAATATTCTCACCTCCTCCAATCGAACCTGTTAGTAGAACCTCTTTGGACTTTTATTATTCAATTTGTTCTATAGTAGAATAAATACACTGGACCGCAAAGAAAAAGGGTCTGTTAGAAAATCTTCAATATCTTCAAAAATACCTGACCTAGCTTTATGAAATAAAAAGACTAAATTAAAGCTTAACTAAATAAATTTTATTTTTATTTAAGCACATCAAAATATTCTTTAATTTAGCCTTTATTTCATTTATAGCTAGGTCAGCTACTTTTGAAGATATTGAAGATTTTCTTTGCGGTCCAGTGTAGTAGAGCTAGTTGGACTAACACTTTTGTCATTGTACATATAATATAATCTACAGCCTTATTCTTATCCTCGTCCTCATCCTCATCCTGGTCCTCGTCCTAGTCCTCGTCCTCGTCCTCCTCCTCATCCTCATCCTCATCCTCATCCTCATCCTCATCCTCATCCTCATCCTCATCCTCATCCTCATCCTCATCCTCATCCTCATCCTCATCCTCATCCTCATCCTCATCCTCATCCTCATCCTCATCCTCATCCTCATCCTCATCATCCTCATCCTCATCCTCATCCTCATCCTCATCCTCATCCTCGTCCTCGTCCTCGTCCTCATCCTCATCCTCATCCTCATCCTCATCCTCATCCTCGTCCTCATCCTCATCCTCTTCTTTATATCGTTTGGTTTAGAATTTAGACAATTTCATTTGTCGCTGCTTCTATTCATTAGCTAGTAAAATTATTTAAATGAAATAACCCTTAATACATTGATATCAATGCATCGCAGTAATAACACGGTCTAATAATATTGTAAGCTTTAAAAATTCAACGAAATGTTCAATAAAAAGAAGCGTTTTAACTTGTAGATATTTTGGGGAACAAAGTGGTAAAAGTTTTAAATTTTTCTATTAATGACTCCATATTTTTGACCACGTCTTCTTACTGATGTTTCGGCGTGGTGTAAATCAATGGGCAATAGGCGTTTCGGATTAAAATTTATAAAAATATTTACGAAACAGTATTAAACAGAACATTAACTATTAAATAGGTATGATTAAAAACATATAATTTTTCTTTATCTTTTTAATAACACCGAATCACAGTCTGCTTAATATGACTTAAGTTTTGATACTCATGCCTCTTGTTTTACTTAAAAATGTATTCAACTTATTTTATTTTTATTTGAAGGTCGTCAAATTGAACCGATTTGAATGCGGTTTTTAGCTATGTATTTTAGCAAGCTACCAGTAACATTTAGTGTTTGTTTCATTCCAATTGATTTCAAAATAAAAATGTGAAGTTAATGGAAATAATAAGGGCTATTCTAGAAACGCGATTTGTTCATTTATTCCGAATAGTAAATAATGTTAGTAAACAAGTAATAAACATTTTTTTTTTTACTGTATAAAAAGTTGAATAAAATATTAAATAAATGTTTATTTTTACGATATAAAAATATTAATTAAATATTTCGATGTTATTTTAATAACACGAATGCTATATTATATTACACTAGCTTTATGCTATATTACGCTCGCGACTTCGTCCGCGTTAAAAATTTAAAAAAAAGCAATATAACGCTAGACATCGTGTTGCTATAACACTTTGGCGAGGCGTTAGTTTTTTATTTTTTATTTATCCCTCGGGAATAGTTCTTTTTTTCTGGATGAAAGGTACCCTATGTCCTTTATGCAAAATTTCATAGTGATCAGTTCAGTAGTTTTTGCGTGAAAGAAGATATATAATATAATATCTTCTCACATTCCACACAGCACCATCTAGTTTCACAGTAAGCAACTAATGCTTGTATTGTATTATTGATACCAGACAGTTGATATAATACATAGATAATTTTTTTTTGTAAATACATACATATTATAAATATAAAACATCCATGACTCAGGTACAAAGGTAAAATGTTAACACATAAACATTCATCCCTAGCGGGATTCGAACCCGTGACCGTTTGGTTAACAGCTAGGGTTACTAGCCACTAGACCAAACGTGTCGTCAATCCATACATCCAAACATACTTTAGCATTTATAATATTAGTATAGATGTAGATATTATAAGTTAGTAATAAATTATTCGCTTTTTTCTCATCACTTAGACCACACACTAACAATGGAGACACAATTAAAATTCCTAAGACGTCCCTATCCCACTTTTATTACAGTAATTTCGTGAAAAAGGAAACTTTCATCGTATTTTACAAAAGTTACAAAGGAAATGATATTGTCACGGTTAATTAACACGAATCTATTTTGAGTTTCTGCTTATATTAGGTGAGATTTAAAGTGTGAACCGACTACTAACCGTATAAATTAGATAAGTTAAAATTACTTTTTATACTCCGGCCATTTAGCGAAACCATCTTGACGCACTTAGCAATAATTAGATTTGTTAGAGTGAACTAACTTTATGTTTTATGCTTATTTTCTGCAGTGTTTTGACATTGTTTGATATTATTTTACAATTTATTTATTTTTTGTAGTCACTCCTATAAATATTTTGTGAAAGACTAACCGAAATAATTATAGAATGTTTTTTTGACATCGGACCAATCTGTTTCTGTGATTTATTAGTCAACTATCTTCTGACTGCGACTTCGTCAGAGTCGGCTAAGTAATTAAGGCGTGAAATCATAACAAACAAACAAGTTCACTTTCGCATTGATAAAATTAGTAAAAAAACCCATTGCTCTAAATATATGCAATAAAAATGAATGTTAATTTTCTTTAATAACGCTTAATGAAATAGTAAGTGCGCTTCGTTTATACTTCATTGAAATATTAACTGTTTGCAGTCTGTGTGTAACTTTATATTAACTTATAAAAAGAAAATAGGCGAATTACTTTTGAAAAATTAATTTTATCACATAGAATATTCTCTTCTTTTTCTTTTTCTTATTATTATTAATTTTTTTTTAATTAATAAATAAATGTAAGAATATAATTTTTATGATTATAGGCCTATTTGTATAAAATCTATAATATATATTTTTTAAATTTATGGCTGTATGTAATTTAAATCTAAATAAATAAAAATAAAAATATATATACGTTGGTAGAGGCAAAAATGCACATATGAGTCGGAACAGTAAATACTGTTCGTGCCCTCAAGACGTTTATAGGTTTTCCACTCAACTGGGGCGTAAGGAGCAGCGCACACTTGCGATTAGCTATTGCTACTCTTCTTAAAAGGAGGAACGGCTGCCTTATTATCTAACAGCAGACGGCTTGCGACCAACTTGCAACCAACTTGCGACAGGCGAAAACTTTCTATCAATTTGTGTAATATCACACATATTACACAAATTGATAGAAAGTTACACAAATTGATGTCACACAAAATCGTGTATTTGGTATCACGTAAAATTAAAGTGCATCATTTCTGTATGGCATCACACGCTATCGCAAGTCGTCTACTGTCGTCTGCTGTTAAATAATAAGGCAGCCGATAGCTTTTTTAAACTTCATCTTATCGATTTATGTGTAAATTGTATAAATTATTTCATTATTTGTTTTTGATAACTCTTTATAAAAATGTGTACAAAACTTATACCGATTTGTGATTATAATTAGAAGTTACTTTTTTCTAAGATTTTTTTTTTATAAATTAATATATAAAATAAAACGCGTCGTTTTGTTTCTGCTCTTGTAAAAAACCACCTAACGTATTTTGAAAGGGTTTTCACTTATGGAAAGAGTCATAAACAAAAAATGTTTATGTATATACTTTGAAAAAAAAAAATTGCATCTGTGCGAAACCGAGGGTGGGTCGCTAGTGTGATTACATAATATAGATTATACTAGCGAACTTGGAAAGATATATTAATTCGACGATTTATACACAATATATCCGTACTAATCTATATCTATCTATACTATCTTCTATACTAATATCTATACTAATATTATAAATGCGAAAGTATGTATGGATGTATGAATGTTTGTAACTCTTTCACGCAAAAACTACTGAACCGATCATCATGAAATTTTGCATACACGTTGTCTGGGACACCAGAAAGGACATAGGGTACTTTTCATCCAGAAAAAATGACTATTCCCGAGGGATAAATAAAAAAAAAACTAACGCCTGGCCAATGTGTTATAGCAACACGAAATCAAGCGTTATATTGATTTTTTTTAAATTTTCAACGCGGACGAAGTCGCGAGCACCAAGCTAGTGATACAATACATTTAAAAAAGGCAATTCTTGATATTGATATTGATGAATAAAAAGTAATACGCAAGTGTGCGTCTGTTCTACTCGTACTATCGCTTTCTGGAAATTTCCACTCAAGCGAATACTTTCCCACGGGAACTTGCCGATGTTACTATGATACTATAACTAGGTAACTGGTTTCGATCCTTTATAATTCTCTTTCTTCGCCAATAAATAGGTATCTATCTATATTAAAGAGTTCTAATCAATTATAGGTACAGTAGACCAGTGGAACAAACGCTTGGCTGCATAACAGGTTTAATTCCCGGTTGAGCTGCTGCTCAACCTTTTAATCAAAGATTTGCACTAGTGGCAGAACACACTGCGTTTCGAAGTCATAAATTTGGCAGCCCATCTGGCAACGGTAACCACTCAAATGACAGCATGTTCAGTTGTATTTCGTTAAATGTCCAAGATACATTTCCATTTCACTATTCTGTCCTAATCCCTAATGTTTTATTCTATACTAGCCTTTGTCCGCGTCTTAGACAACTAGCTGTTGCACACGGCTTCGCCCGCGTAACTTTATAAAATATAGCCTATGTTACTCGCTGATGATATAGCTTCTCAACAGTGAAAGAATTTTCAAGAAAGAAAGAAACAGTGAAATCGGTCCAGTACTTTCGGAGCCTATTCAATGCAAACAAACAAATCTTTCCTCTTTATAATATTAGTATAGATGAAGAGAAAAGTTGTGAACCGAATCCGACCTCCGAATAGCATCGGAAGCAGTAATTCTATTTAGGATATGAAACAAATATTTCTTGTGTGTGACAACATATTGCTGATTCAATATGTTGGAACGCGTTGGCAGAATGTTATTGGCTTTTCTTTAATACGTTGTTACACTGGCCGGACGCATATGAAAAGGTTCTGAATTACAGCCTGCGAATATACAGGGATGTTTTTGTGAACAGTTAGAGTGCTAAAATAATTAAATTCGATATATGTTCGAAGTTACTTCTTAGTCTAATTCAAAATGCCTTCACTAGCTTTTGTCTGCGAATTCGTGGTCTTTATATTAACTTCCTGTGTGTTATCCTAATTTATTTATAAACTACTCCTTCGCTGAGGCTAGTATTTTTTTTTATATTATTTATTTTTTCCATTTTCATTAGAACTTCTGGAAACACTCTGTTAAAATAAAATTTTGTGTAAAAAATTTTGAGTCAATCCTGACAGCTAGTTTTCGATTTTTGCAGACATCAACATATACGGTAGCAAAAAGATATTAAAGATTTATATATTACTGTAGTTAAAAATATTTTACGTGAAAGAATAACAAACATTCATCCTCGCAAACTTTTGTTTTTTCTTAATACTAGCTTATTTATATTTTCACCAAAATCCGTTCCGTAGTTTTTGCGCAAAATAGTAAAAAACATGGATTGTCATCGTTCAATATAGTAATAATAATTAATTAATTTCTTTTTAAAACAGATTTCCTTCCCTCTTTGACAATATGCTTAAGCTATTAAGAATGTACTGCAAGCGATTTATTTTATTTAATTCTGTCCCCATAATAATTATCATTTCTGTATAATTTCAATTGACTTCACAGAAAAGTATTTAAAAAAAATTATTATTATTATTTGATGTCGGCCTTGAGATTATAAATCCGTATCAAACTAAGCGTATATAGTTCCAATCATATATATAGAGCGGTAATCCAGTAATCCGTGTTGGCTGTTGGGTGGACCGGTCATTCGTCACCGTCTCAACGTCCCGTACACTGCTGTATAATAAATATTAATACTACCTACATATTTATAACCATGGCCGAGCGTTTAATTCAATCTCCTTCGCAGCTGCAGCGAAGGATAAGCAGAAAAACATCACTTTTCGTTGGTTAGAAAAAATCAACTTTCTGCCTCATAATCATATAAATAATTATAAATATCTTAACACATTCCACACAGCACCATCTAGTTCCACATTAAGCAACTAATGGATACCAAACAGTTGATATACTACATAGATTACTAATTTATTTATTTTTCGTAAATACATATACATATTATAAATACAAAACATCCGTAACTCAAGTAAAAAAGTAAAATGTTAACGCATAAACATTTGCCCCTAGCGGGATTCGAAGTCGCGACCGTTTGGTTAAATATTGATATAACATAAATCATTATTAACGTTTAATCATCTTAAAGCCAGTGTATGCCTGTATAGATAGTTAAATTGTAGTGATTTTGTATGCAGAAATCAAAATTTTGTATCAAAATCCGTTGAGTGGTCTAGAAGAAGTTAGTCTTCGTCCGCGTTGAACGATGAAAGGTACCCTATGTCCTTTCTGGTGTCCCAGACAACGTGTATGCAAAATTTCACGATGATCAGTTCAGTAGTTTTTGCATGAAAGAGTTACAAACATCCATACATCCAAACATACTTTCGCATTTATAATATTAATTATAGTGTATTAATATATGGATTTACTCAGCTCCTAACCTGTCCCATGATTAGGGTTATCTAATGAAAAAAAAAAAAAATTTTAATCCCTCTAATAGATTATAATAATAGTATAGATCCCACTACTGAAGGTCCAAGAGTGGAACTACTACGATTAAGATTACATTATTCAATTTAAATAATACTCTTTTAACAAACGTATATAAGTGTAGATTTTAATAAAATTAGCCGTGACCCCGAAAATACCAAATGATTAATCTAACACATTTACTTTGCGATAACAGAAACGCGATCTTGCATTGCGTAGTTATAAACTCTATTCTTATGGGAATAAGAACTATGATTTGTGTGTTACATTCAAGGTTACTCCACTACAATTCCTTATCATGTAAATTGTAATGCCTGCGTTTGTTGTAAGAAACTTCTAATATACGAATAATTAATGTAAGTAGAATTTAATTCTATTTATATTAATTTATTCGTGTTACATAACAGACTGACTTCTGTTTTCTGGTATATTTGGTGTTATAAAAATAACTATGTTTTATAATTAACCAGCGACCCATTCACCGTTTCGCACAGGAAAAAACTTAATTAGGTTTTATTACATAATATACAAAAAATTCGTGAAAAATTATCTAACTGATGGTGAAAACTGCATCAAAATCCGTTGCGCGGTTTAGGAGGAGCTAGCGGCTACGCGGCGTACCTCCACTTTCGGGTACGCCGAGGTTCTGACAGGAGCGTAGCGCTCCCCGCGCTTGATAGCTGTGGCGGGGCACCGATGTCGTGTCATAAGTCATAACGTCCCGCCCATCAACGGCCGCGCTTGAAAGTGTCCTCTATACTGTCACCTATCCAAGAGGAATTCCCAGTGTTACAAAAAAAGGGACTAGCGGCCATACCGACGCGGAAAGCGACTTCAAATTATACCATGTAAACGTTTTATTAAATAAATTCTATTTACACGTACGTTACATGCATGAAAGTCTGTTTTTTTTATGTTAAACTCGTCAGACAGCCTGACTGTTCAATTGATGTTAAATGGCTACCATCGTCTATAACACAAGCTAAGCCTGCAAATTCGACATGCAATTTATTCAAAATTTATTACTTTCTAATAACGATAACCAAAGTAATAAGGCATATTTTTAAAAAATTCTGATACACTTCAAAAGAGAAAAAATTTAATACACTAGCTTGTCAGCAGCGTACTAACTTTACAGAGGAAGAAATATCGAGAGAGACCACATGTTTAAGATTAATAGTCTTCAGTACGCAGTGGGATAAAGTGGCGGGAGACCTTCCTCCAAGTAATACCGGGTTGGCCAACAAGTTACTAAGCTGAATTAGACAATTCAAATACCGCAATATATTAAAGCAATAATACCGCAATATATGTTATTCTCATTAAAGCTTAAAGCTTAATTAAGAAACGAAACATCACACAAGCAGACAAATGTCACCAAAATTAAACAATATTTGTTCCAGATTTCATAACAAAAACATGTCAAAACATTTAACATAAAATGTTTCAACAGCTTGGATCTAATATTCTCTAAAAGATTTTGTCTGTTTTATATGCAAAGGTAATTCGTTAAAAAGTTGTGTTCCCTCAAAAGTAACTTGCTTATCCAATGCAATTAACGGGACAGCACTAGCTATTAATAAGCGACGTATGGCTTCAAGAATTTACGATCGACATTGTTTTTCTAAAAGCGAATGGCCGTCTAATGGTGCTATTAAGGTTAAGAATTAGGTTTATTACTTCTTTTGTTTCGGTGACAGATTAATTTGCTTATTCGGAGTTTAATATTATAGCATTATGTTGAAAATCTTAATACTAACTAATTCTCACTGATATTATGTTTTTTTTTATGTTAAGATGTTAAGACAGGCTGACGGTCCACTTGATGGTAGGTGGCTACCGTCGCCTATAACACATGTGATGCAAGTATAGTATGTGATGTTTGTAATGAATAAACTTAAAGCTATGTAGAACTGGTTATTACGACCGAAACCGAAACAGAATTTCGGCAACTTTCTCAGTTTTGGCCGAAACCGAAACCGAAACCGAAACCGAAACTTCCTTACAAGGATCATGTTTTGTAGGGAAAAATAAAGAAAACGTTATTATAATCAGTCAGTTTTATTTTGTTATCTTTAAATTACATAGCTATGCAGTCTTTGACATTTTCACTTACTGATAATCAACATAACAACCCCTCATTTATGAAAAAAATATTTAAAAATACTTAAAATAGGTGAGGTGTTTATAAATCACACGAAAACTCACAACAAACAAAACGAACTGCAAACACAAGCCAGTCACATGATTAGGCACGTGGACGCGACAAAATGTCTTCGTCCCTTGAATGGAATTTATCGCGCCGATCATGACCGAGCACAGCACTAGAACTACCGAATGCAGTTTCGGTTTCGGTCGTAGTTTCGGCAGGTTTGCCGCCGAAACCGAAACTAAACCGAAACCCGTTTTTTAGCCGAAACTCGCCTAAAGCCGAAACCGAACTTTCGGTCGGACACTACATTTATATACTAAAATCGGCAGCGCAATTACAACACCTATGGCGTAGCTTGTGGTAGTAGGCGAAGACGGTAGCCATCTACCATCAATTGGAACAGCCTGTCTGCTGACCCAAAAAAAAAGTGGATTATAAGACAATTGTTGTCAATTGTTTGAACGATAATTTCGAAGTCAAGGTTATGTCAAATCGTGTAGAAGTCTTTATTTATAGTTATTCGCGTGACATTGTCTTATTTATTATTGAAATCGGCAATTTTGGCTCCATTATTTTCAAAACGTTATTGAATAAATATGATAATAAAAGAATAAACTAAAAATCTATATAGTAGTCAAAGATAATACATGTTTTACTTTATACAGACAAATAAAATTGAAGTGTCTGTCAATGTTTTCCAATAATCGTTTATCTGGAGAACAAAAATAAATATAAACTAAAAAAAAGCTTATGTCTGTTTCTATCTGTTTGTCAATTTTCTCCGGTTATTTTTTATTTAATTGTCGCCAAGCAGACAGTAGAGCTCCTTGACAATGACTCAATCACCTTTAAACACAAATACCATTGATAAAATATAAGATATACAAAAGAATGTGCACAGGACTTTTCTTCCGCCAGAGGAGTTCCCTAGTATATGACTGCGAAATATATTTTTTTAATTTGACGACACTTTTGGTCTAGTGGCTAGTAATCCTAGCTGTTAACCAAACGATCGCGGGTTCGAATCCCGCTAGGGGCAAATGTTTATGTGTTAACATTTAACCTTTGTACCTGAGTCATGGATGTTTTGTATTTATAATATGTATGTATTTACAAAAAAAAAGTTATCTATGTAGTATATAAACTGTCTGGTATCCATAATACAAGCACTAGTTGCTTACTGTGGAACTAGATGGCGCTGTGTGTGTGGAATGTATGGAGATATTTATTTATTATTAATTATATGGGTTTGTTCAGAGAATACCTATTCACTCGAACTTTAAAAAGATTTGGGTTATATGAGGACGAAGGACGACTTCTAAATTCAATAACCAAGAGGTACATAGAACAGTATTATAGCAAATAGACTGAGAGTAACACGAATGGATAGTCACATAAAGTTAAATTCTTAGTTGCGTCCATATTGTGACGATAAATTGTCATCGGCAGAGGCAACTGCGGTGATCGCTCTGTCGGATATTTAGGGCAAATGCGGTCACTGGTGTAGCAAATCACGTATGTATATACACGTAGGAATAGAGCAAAGCCTATTATAGTTTTAGCCGCAAAATTCATACATCATTTTCATATCCGTACTAATAAATGCGAAAGTATGTTAGGGTGTTTGTCACGACTGAACCGATCACCATGAAATTTTGCATACACGTTGTCTGGCACACCAGAAAGGACATAGGGTACCTTTAATCCAGAAAAAAAGGACTATTCCCGAGGGATCAGTAAAAAATAACAAACTAACGTCTGGCCAAAGTGTTATAGCAACACGAGGTCAAGCTTTATATTGCTTTTTTTTTTTAATTTTAACCAGCTATAAATTATTGCATCAGATTGACAAATAGGTACTAAGTACACATAAAGTAGGTCTTATTGAAGACCACTTTGAAATAATGGATGCAAGAATTCATTCTCTTCTGGACTATACTTGTCCTTTAAACATTATCTTATCAAGGTCAATTAATAGGCTACATGATATCCACATACTGCCAATACCAATTGACCACACAGCTATCATAGCACGATACTAGCGTCACGTACTAGCATAAAATAATAAGAATGTCTAGCATAGTATAATAGCAGTACTAGCATCCGTGAAAAGTGACAATAATGTTTTTCATATGTATTGTCATGTTCAAATAAGTTTAAAGAAATAATATTAGTTAAATATTACTACAAAAAAACCGAGATATTAAGAGTGTAGCATTTATTGGTGATTTATTGTATTGTGATTAAATCTTTGATATTTTAGACCTATAGAATCTCATAGAATGTACCCAACACTATAATTTTGTAAATATATTGACAGTTATAATATCTTTACTAAATAATAAATTTAGCAGGAAATTTACAACTTTTATTTATAACGTTTTGAGAGATTTTGACGTCATTTGAGACGAAGAGGCCTTACTTTATCCTTACAGCATGTATCTGGAGATACCGAATACTTAAAAACAATTTTCAATTCCATAAAAATTGTGCCCAGTTTCCTGTCTTTTTGTTTAAATATGAGACATAAAATGCTAATACTCGTACCTACATTTGAACAAATACTTAGTCGAAAAAATGTAGTTTATCATACAGCGGGCGACAGTCGGCTCGCGAGGCTCGCGTTTTATTTTTGTTACAAACTTTTAGCGCAACTTGTTAGGTGCTGTGTACAAGGGAACTCCATTTGCAAGCATTGTCGCCAAGCGAGCCGCGTGCATAAATTATGTTATACGTGCACTTTGTTGTCATTCCAAACAATGACTAGACAAAATTGCACAAAAAAAAATAGAGTCCAATGCTGGCAATAAAAAAAACGCAGAAATTTTATATTAGCCGAAATTATTTTTTGTTAAAAAACCTTCTAATAAAATTACCGACATTTACATATCAAGATAGTTTAAATTGGTAAACAATAACAGCAAATATTTTTTTTAATAATATTAAATTACTTAATTAGCATTGCTTTTGGTTTTTCCCGGTTTTGGTTAAATTCCTACCATCAAGTGGACCCGTCAGCCCGCTTGCAGACCTTTGCATATAAAAAAACCGAGGGTTTTCTATTTATTAATTGTCTTAACTAATTTCCTAAAGAGCCATATAAGCTTTAATTAAGATTAGAAATATTTTAGAGATTAATTGAAGCAACATTTCATCCCGGAAATATTTAGGGTTATGGTTAATTGAAAAAAATTTTATGGACAAAGTCGCGCGCGATCACTGGTGGGAAAGTTTAATAACTTCAGGCAACTTGAGCCAATCAGATTTTTTTTAACATAAATTATTTGTCGAAATCGTTAACCAATGATATATATACTAAGTTATTAAGCTTAAAGCTTAAAGTTTGAAGTTAGGAGTAAGTTCAATGAAGTAAGTTTGGACGTTGAAAGTTCTCCGGAATTTATCATCCGATTTTAAAAGGTTTCCTGATGTTCCTGATATTGTGTACACATCTAAGTAACAGTAACTGTAAATAAGTAACAATAATAAGTTCATCTAGTACCTAATACTATTAGCAAGAAATTGTCAAATTTTTTGTTTCATTTTAAAATAAAATTTAAAATTTAAATTTAAAAGAAAAAAGATTAAATTTAACCACTCATCTGTAAGTATATCACATGTTCGGATGCAAGCAAAGCCGCGAGCGAAAGCAAGCAACTAAAATACGGAAATGTAAAATTTAATTTTAATTTTCCAAATGAAATTTACGTTTCACAGATGTATTTACAATCTGCTCTAAAAGGCCAGTTTAAAAAAAATTTACATAAAACCTGAATAATGTGGAGTGGTCACAAACCGAGGCAGTGTAAAAATAAACTTCACTAAAAACCACGAACGAGGTACCTACTCGTACAAAAACCGAAGTTATGACAAACCATAAATCTTTTGGCGCAGTCACAATTTAATTTAAAAAAAAAATGCGTACCACTCTCTGCCCGTATGTTCCACGTTTTGTGAGGGGAAAATAGATTGTGCGATTTTAAATAATTCAACAAAAGGTTATCCTACTAAATATACATATAAATTTGAGTGTTTGTAAGGATGTATGTTCTTCAATAATGCAAAAGTGGGTGAACGGGCATGGATGAAATTTGGCACACAGATAGTTTATCACTTGGATTAACATACAGGATACCTTTTACCCTGGAAAATTGTTAGGTTCCCGAGGAATCGTATAAATATATAAAAAAAATTGGCGCCACTGTCATATTACTCATATATTTGGCCATTCTAAGAAGATTTTTTTTTATATATTTACGAAATCCATGTAAATTATTTATCTGTAACGTAGGTAGGTACCAACAATACGTCTCACAACTTAGGCTTTTAGGGCCTAGATTTGAAAATCTACCTAAAAAGCTATCTAAGAAAATAAAGGTACAACCGCTTGACAAAAGTGTATATTTTATTTTTTAACACAGACGAAGTCGAGGGCTTCAGGTTGTATATACTCGTATATATATATAAGAGCATTCTTGATTATTTGAAACATATTGAAACCACAATACATCCACACTCGAACGAAGGAACTTAGCGAATTTGTTACGTAGCCGCAAACCAGAGAGCCGCTAAATTTGTGGACCGCTCAATCTGTACCGCATTCGGTGCGGGCGGTCACCACAATTTGGTCCACAATTAGACATCTGTCTGTATATTATACGACTTAGGAGCAGTGTTCCGTGAAAACTGGCTTTGGTAGCATTTACGATCGAAAATAATGTACTATCTCGACCAAAACCTGATCTAGTGATCATTTGTTTTAATTTGATTATCAAATTTAAATAGTATTTTTATAATATTTTAAATCTATAAATATTATAAAATACCAAAACCTGGTCTAGTGATCATTTGTTTTAATTTGATTATCAAATTTAAATAGTATTTTTATAATATTTTAAATCTATAAATATTATAAAATTGTAAACGAGCCGTGTCTGTACATTAAACACATTACATATATACATACATATATATATAGATATACATGTGGTACTGTACTTATATATCACTGAGGTTAAAAAGTTGTTTTTAGAATTTTTGTCTATTTGTCTGCGTTTGTACACGGTTATATCAGAAACGGCTTGATCGATTTGAATGCGGTTTTCATTAATTGATTGTAGCAAGCTTCACGTAACATTTAGTGTTTGTTTCATTCCAATCGATTTACAAACAAAAATGTGATTACAAAAAATATCTAAACACAATTGACATTAAAAGATAAGCGTGTATATAATTAGAGAGATATAAACTCAATATCATATGAAACTTTCATATTATTATAAATTATAAAACGCCTTAAATTCCGATATTAAAAACCTTCATCATGTACAAAATAGGACCCGAATAAGACCGACTTTCGATAAATATTCCGAAGGTCTCTTGTATAATGCTTTACATTAAATCTTGCCAACATGTGACTCTCATAGCTTAGGGTTGTCTCTGAAAAATGTCTCACACGTGTCCCGCCACTTAAACGATAGCCCCCATATCTATAGACTAGTGAGTTTAACTGGGATTCACTTATTTGAGGCTTGCATCCCTCATTTGACTCATGAGTTTTACACTTTTGCAAATGTTAAGAGTTCAATTACACAAATTCCAATTTTATTTTTTATATATATATTATAATAGATAGACTTGTAGTATGAGGCAAAAGTTTAAAATTCTAAAGATAATGAAATATTAAACTAATATAAATAAATAGATTTCTGTAATTGTTCAGAAGAATAAGCATAAATATCACTTGAAATAAATAAAATATCTAGACATTATTTAAGTTTACTTAGTCATTGGTCATTATTCCAATAAATTGTATAAGCAACTATACTTATGTATATCGGAGAATTTACTTCGACTCCTCGAGTAAAGCTGAACTGAGTCAGAGAGTGAAAGAGTCAACATTAACTATGCGATGTACATACTTTATCTCGAACATGATTTTGATCGCAAGGGGATGTAAGATGCCCTACTTTTGAAATAGAAGGACACCTAATATTATACTCGTACACGAAACAGTTTTATTAAATTAGCTTTTATATGTCAACCTAATGTATTCTTGAACTGTAATGTCATATAATGTAATATCATTTAAAGTTCGAGTGAATTGACATTTTATGGGTTAGCTCGCTCCATCGTCAGCCTCGTCTTTTCTGCACGGCTAGATGCTGGCCAAGAGCAAACCTATTATTTATAAAAAAAACCCTTTTAAATATTTACTTTTTAATGCATTTAAATTTGCTATTTTTACGTAGACATTTTGGTTCGCATGTAGGCTGCAAAGTTTTGTGAAATTTATTAAAAAATGCATCACTTCCTACTATCCCTTACAATTTGACACCATAACTAAAAGTCCTCGGCTACTAAGTATAAAAAATATAGTAAACTATATTGGTTATTGTGAAGGTTTATGCTGGCTACACCAAGTAACCCAATCTACCTAGTAAGAATGAACCCAGATTGTTGCTCGTTAGTAGAATGAGTCTGCCTCATTATAGAGGTAACAAATCATAGGGCCTCACACAAATCATTCCTCAACAATATGGCACAAATTTAGAGGGGCTCCGTGATATAGCATATTTGTATTCCTTTGTTAGTCAGGATAAAAGCGTTGGAAGATTGGATCCAATGTTGGCCCATCTTTTACCACGATAATCTCGGTTCTAAATTTGGACCTACAAATATTACAAAATTATTATGGACTTTAAGTTGTCATTTGTAGTGATTGTCTCTTCTTAATGTGTCACGTGTTTTTTTTATATATATTTTTTATCTGCTACAACCTAATCATAACTAAAATTATAATTTTAGTTAGATTATAATTAAAAATATCATCACGAAATTTGTGCATACACTTTGTCAGGGTACAGAAAAGTGCATAGGATGCCTTTTATTTAGAAATAAAGTGTTGTTCCTAAAAATTAAAATTAAAATCAAGAATTTAAGGCCCGACAAAAATAAATATAAGCAATAAGGTTTGAATAAAAATTTTAACACGAGACAAAAAATTTAGAATTTAATTTAATTAAATAACAAAAATAAAATAAATATTCTATTTATTTATTTCTTAGATAGATCATAAGCTTACTTTGGTGAGGCTACATATACTAGATTTGAACTCCTAAGTATCTATCTAACTTTTTTTTAACTGACTTAAAATCTCCACGTTATTCTCTGGGCAGCCTGTTACTCGTACATCACATAATTACTCTGTTAATTATGTGCCCTCCTTCTATAGCTAAGTAATGTCTACCTGATTCGTGGCTCCTACTCATCAACTGGTACATTATAGTGATGTTTTAAAGTTTTGAATGTTTCAATTAGGTCGCCGTATGCCCGACTCTCTTGAACCGTAGGGAATTTTAACATATTAGCTTCTCTTCATAGGTCATAAGCTCTTTTTAAGTTCTCGCATCAATTTCGTGGCTTGTTTTTGAGCTTTTTCTGGCGGATCAATGTTTTTTTGTAGTAAAACTTCTTTAGGCGCGCGCGTTGGGCATTTTTGAAATGGGAAAAAACCATTGAACTCGCGACCTGTAACCGTGTAACCGTATCGTAACCGACACCTCTCTATATTTTCAAATATTGCGCCATCTACACAATACCACTGAAACTAGAATATGTTACGTAATAATACATCCTTGCGAAAATTAATTGAATTGAAATAATACATCAATGCGAACAAAGATGGCTCTGGCATCCTTTACTCACTCAACGAAACACAACACCACACATGCTATTATTTCACTGTGGTCTTCTGTAAGAGGGTGGTTACTGCCGCCAAACTGGCTGTCCAGGTGACTGCGAAATGCAGTGTTATTATATTAGAAAATGCTTTTATGTTCGCTAAATGAAATTTTAAATATGTAAAATATTTGAAAATAGCTATCAGCAGTCATCTGCACTGAAATACGAAATAATTTTTGTAGCGCCCCGTAGAGCGAATCGTAGCTGTAGCACTCGTAGCAACGTAGCACACGCTACGCAGCCCGTTATTGTTTCCGACACGTTTGTAATAAATGTAGTACGTACTACCACTGCGGGAATGCTCTAAATTTTCTATCTTTTTGTATGTCAACAAAAAAAAATACAAAACACAGCCACGATGGATGTAACGACGAACTACATAAAAATAATAAAACACTGAAAGAAATATACAAACAAGAAATACACCTCTGATATACATAATAAAATACATAAAGTACCAAAACTCAGAACAAGATCAAGTGATACATTTCATGTTCCCTACTGTAGAATTAATCATTGTAAAAATTCCTTCTTTCATCGTTCTAAGTATCACTACAATAAGATTCTGAATGATATTCACATTTTTTCCAACAATTTGAATTCTTATAAATAGAAAATTGGCGAATTACTTTTGAAAAATTAATTTTATCACTTATAGAATATTCTCTTCTTTTTCTTTTTTGGTCTCATAATTATTATTATTATTATTTTTAATTAATAAATAAATGTAAAAATATAATTTTTATGATTCTTTAGGCTTATTTGTATATAGTCTATCTATAATATATATTTTTTTAAATTTGTGGCTGTATGTAATCTAAATAAATAAATTAAAAAATAATAATAATATGTGTAAATACAGTAGATTATTTTATTGTAATCTAGTCTTTAAATCGCTTTAAACCACAGAATAAATAATAGTATTAAAACGTAATTAAAACGATTCTCCAACTTATGAACAAGTGTAATTGCAGGCTATGACGTCATAAGTTACGTCAAACGATTTTATTACGTCACGACACGTCAATAAAGTAGTTGTAAAACTCTGTGCATAAAAACAATAAACAGATGTGCAAAAACAAGGTCACAGTCATAGCATATGATGCTTTATTATATTATGTTGTATAATATGTAAAGTGAACTGTTTATAAATTTATTTTATTTATTCACATAGTTCTCCGAAACTTGTTAATAGATTTTTTATGACTTCATTACGGTAAGCATTAATTGACTAGTGACCCGCCTCTGGCTTCGCACGAATTCAATTTTTGTGCATATATATATTTTTTAAATTAAATCAAAGCAGCGCTTGCGCTTGCGCATACGCTTGCTCACTGAAGCCGATGTCTATTCCATCAGCTCCTTCTTATTCTTTATCCCATAAAGGTGATGCGTATCTATGCGCAACTCCTATGGCATTGCAAGTATTACCAGTTTTAGATTTTTTCATCGAATAGCCAAATTCTAGCTAAAAATACGCGCATTTTCTTACATTTTTAACAGATTTTCAAATTTTCACCTGTATAAAAATATTTTAATAAGTAAATTACTTAATACTTGTGGAACAATAACAGACAAAATAGGTTACAATAAATAGAAAGGAATTTATATATAGGAAGTAAGGTGGTGTAGTTTTGTATTGGTCTCTGTGTATCCGGGCCAAGGTAGATAGATGGAAACTTATTCAGGTCAACGTAAACCAATTCAGATCACGTCTCCCACAACTTTATACTCAGGACGCATTAAAAATTTAAAATTCTTATGCAGTGTGTAACTTTTGTTACAAATTGGAGATCGAACAATCATTTCAATTCGCCTTTTATTCAAAATGAATTTATTGTTGGAGAATGAATCGCTTGGATATTTGGAAAATTTAAATTAATTCCAGTCAAGATTCCTTTCGGAGAGTACAGCCAGCCAAGATACCTTCCATAACCTTTATCTTATCGGAGCCCCTGGTTTTGTCTGCCTGAGGTCATTTAAAATCAAGACTTGTATCGAATAAAAACTTTATACATTAAAGTTTATTAAATTTGCTAGAAAAGGTTTCACAGCCTATTTCTCAATTCCTAATCATTAATCCTACTATGGTCTTACAGGCTGCTGTACTTTTGCTGTTGCTTGTGTTATAGGCGACGGTACTCACTTTACCATCAAACGGACCGTCAGCATAATATAAAAAAGTATATTCATTTACATTCATTTACAGTCACACCAAATAAAAGACTTATTAAAATAACTAATTACCATATTACACTAAAAAAAGCTTGAGATTTTGAATTTAGCATTTGAATGACTCTAACTTCTAGAGAAAGTAAGTTTCTTCAAAAAGATATATTTAAAACTATTGACCCGCTCTTGACTTTTATTTTCTGAAAATTATATATATAAACCTTTTCGTTTATCGCTCTTTATCATAATAATACTGTTTGACGGTGAATGCAGGTTGCTTCTGAACGAACTTATTGTAAAATTTTTGGAAAGGCCTATATATCAGGCAGTGGACGTCCTACGGCTGAAATGATGGTGATAAGATGATGAGATGTCTGTTATGTTTACTTTAAGGTAATATAATCTACATAAAAATCG
This sequence comes from Synanthedon myopaeformis, assembly GCA_944738685.1. Taxonomy (NCBI): domain Eukaryota; kingdom Metazoa; phylum Arthropoda; class Insecta; order Lepidoptera; family Sesiidae; genus Synanthedon; species Synanthedon myopaeformis. The sequence continues at coordinate 1,038,355 of OX122930.1, forward strand.
TAACTTTATAAAAAAAAACATATAATACAAGTAAACAATACTTCGCAAGTAAAAACTGTAGATACAGTTTTACCTTTGTTATCCCCGCGTAGTTCACGAGCAAATAATACGTAATCCTATTGTAAATTTCTGTATGACGACGTCGTTAGGGCTGTCGCCGTCGGGATAACGGGCGTAGACTTTGACGTACACCGATAATAACCGTTTTACCAACCCTAGTTTATCGTGAACGCTCGATTCTAATGGAAACTTCAACTTTTCTAAGGATGTACTCATTCGAGTGTATCTTTGCGATGTTTTAAAATTGACTGATTATATATTTAAATTATTTATTATACTAGCTGGTGCTCGCGACTTCGTCCGCGTTGAAAATTAAAAAAAAAGCAATATAACGCTTGACCTCGTGTTGCTATAAAATTTTTTTTTACTCTTACCTGCATAAAAACTGATTTAGGTTATATTATATATTACGAATAAACCTTCCTACAAAAATTATCTGACTGATGGTGAATCCCGTATCAAAATCCGTGGCGTATTTTAGGAGTTAGCGGATATACAGATGTATAAAATAGACTTTTATATTGGGAAATGGCCAGGTTAACTTTTGTCTAAAATGAAATCGCTAGGTCGGAAAAAAGTAGTGAAAAACATACCTACAGTAAATCAATCAATGAACTGGGAAATATATTTTTCACGCATTTCAAGCGACAAAGCCAAATGGCTTTCGAATGTTACAATTTAATGAAAAAATCGCACATTCGACTCTCCTTTTGCCTCAGACCGAACAAAAAATGCGTACGATAAATCTGCCCCGCAAATACTGCCCTTATCTCTAAACGTTTAGAGTCTAAGTTTAAATGGAGCGTCTCGGAAGCTGAGTAACCAGATTGTATCACCACAAAATACGGTAACAGTCTTGAATAAATCGAGCATGTTTCTCGATTACATTGCAGCCGGCTGACAATTATGGCGACGCAATTAAGTTGCCACCAACTTAATTAAACTTTTTTTAAATGTTTCTACAGCTTTGCTCTTTCGTGAACACATTTGTTAATACTTTAGTTTAATATTAGTTCATAGTTCAGCGACACAGACTAGTCACTCCTGTCTGGTCAAGAAGTACCTCCTTCTGTATCTCTCCAGCCACTTGAGGTGTTGGTCGAGGCTCTTCACTATAAGACCGTTTGCCGAGACGACTACCGAAACAAAGATTATCAAAACGACATCCCACATGTCGGTGTCTCCGTGAGCCAAGTCTACGTATAAACTATATATACTATTGTACAGATTGTAACAGATAATATAAAGAAATTACTTACGAGGGTGGTATTCCTCCAACGAACACATCTGAATTTGTGTTGAACTTGCCGAAGACAAACTCTTTTCCCCGCGAAGTCTTGCTCTGAGTGCCTCCGTCTACCGTCAGAGAGGTGTGTTCATCGCGACGTGCCACCTAATTACATAAAAACAAATATTAAATTAACTGACTGGGATAGTCAGGATATTATTAATTTATTTTTTATTAAAGATGGGTTTGCTCTTTGCCAGCATCTAGCCGTTTAGCAAAAATGAGGCCTATGATGGAGCGAGCTCGCCCAGAAGATGCCTATTCACTCAAACTTTAAAAAGATTTGGGTTATATGAGTTCGGAATGATGAGTTTATTTATTTGACTCATCCATAAGTTTATTGATATAGTTACATTGGTAACTACTTCTGTTTGCCCCATCATCAATATGATATTACGACGACTGACGAGTTTATATAAGTCGTAAATATAAGATTTTATATAAGGCTTATTACACTTTATATAAGAGTTTATGTAATAGTTTACATGTTACGAAGACTTATATAAAGACCTCTCCCTCCACCATGCAACTCTCATATACTGTTTCTTTTTTCAGACAGGTATTTTTTTTTTGTAATTGATGGTAGTATCTACCGTCGCCTATTCAATTAATGGTGTTGTCAAACTCAAAACTCAAAAGAGTGCCTTCCTCCATCTATAGAGGGAGTGCAGAGGGGTGGATACTTCCCCCAAGCGGTTATACCTATATATACTCGTAGGTAATAAAAAAAACTGTATAATTTACAATCTTGTTGATACTACGAACTATATAGCTTCCTTCTGCCACTTTGTAATTTACTTATATGCCTTTAGCGCTTGAGTGTAATATAAACCTATGCAAGATTTATAGCCATCAACATATAGCAAATACAAATTCTTAAAACCTACATAAAACATTACAATTTTCAAACAATTATTCAAATATTATCACACGTAATGTAACTCGTAAAAATAAACCCGGAATAAAAACATCTATATTGAAACGCTACAATGTATAAGATTGTCTAAAATTGAAGTTTATTCGACAAACACATACAATTCGACAAGCTTTGAGGATATAATCTTAATTTGAATATTCACCTGTATTTTGTGCCAATGTCCGTCGTTGAGATTGTTCCCGACTGTGATAATCTGAGCGCCACCTCCTAAATTATATCGAAGTCTGAGCGCACCGTTCACGAGTTTCAGCTCAAAAAAGTCATAAGTGCCACCATCGTCAGTGTACAACAATAAGCCGTTTGGCTGATCTGTTTTGAATTCGAGTTCCAATGTGCCGTTGAGGCCCGCGTTCCATTTGCGGAATTGCGAGTACGGATTCTGTTTGTCGAGTACGAATGCAAGGTTTCTATTGAAAGATAAGGACAGCAAAAAGAAAAGTATGCAACGCATCGTTTTGACGTCGTCCAGAGCCATGGTTAGAGCGACACAGACTCGTCACCATATCACTCCTGAGGTTAGTAAGCACCGCCTGCGTTTCATTTCTTATCACCTGAAACAAACACAAGGTATAATTTATTTATTAATTTATTAATTTAAGTGATTGAGAATAAGACTTCGAAAAGAATTGATTCCTTGTTTCCAAGCAGAAGTACTCTGCGGTGTGCAGTAAGCGGAAACAGGAAATTTTAAGAGATATACCTACCAAAATTGTTTTTATTCGCTGTCTTTTAGTTTGATCTTTATTTCTAACTGTTATTTTTACAGAGACTAAGTGACTGAGTGACTGAGTGGTAGATACATAATTAGGTATAAGGCGCTTGCCCATAAATCAAACATTTGTCTATCATATTTGGGGGGCTTGGTTTCATAGTCAAATCAAACGTTTTGAATATTTTAAATGTATACAAAAAGGTGGTTTATATTATTAATGTTATAAACTTGTTATTAATGCCGGTCCCCATTTGGTCCTCTATTTGTTAAAATAAATTTCGTATAACAACTCTGCGCCCTTAGAACAAAGCCGCAACATTTATTTTGTCTGAAATGGAAAAACCGTAACATTTTCTAGGAAATTCATTTTATGGAAACCGTAAAACAGATACGCAAAGGCCAAATCTATTGGGATTTGAGGCAGTTCATACAAACTGCGAATAAAGATGCAGAGAGCGGAAGTTAAGATCAAATTCTATATTCATTCTTCAAAGTACAGTCGCCGTGAAAAATCTCTAGGGCATCGTTACGCGTGCTCCCTTCACTTGTACCATGTTAGTAATAAAACGAACAAGTATTATAGCTTTACCTATATACGCAGTAAAACGTGATGACGTTATATTTTCATAACTATATAATTTGCAGATAAATTTGCAAACCTGCGAAGCCGGGAGCGGGTCGCTAGTAGGCTAATCTATTTTGATATGCGGACTATTCGGGCAAAAACTAATCTTATACGAAAATGTTAAAAGGCTTTTCTCACATTGATATAGTGTTCAAGCCTAGTGTCGTCAAGTGGCGATCGCCGGTGCCTTGTAATTCAACTTTGAGATAAATCCGTCAAAGAATCTCATAAGGTCGACATGCTTCAACGCCTCCTTTGATCATGTCGGCACCAAACCAACAGCATATAAGGTCATTGGCCGACAAAAAATGCCGAGTTGGCATCAAGTTTGGACGCCCATCTATATCAAAGGAGCAAATTCACGTGAAAGGTTACACACGCCTTTTTTAAACTCTACTGAAATATCAAAGGTATAAAAACATTGGGACGGAAAGGACATATAATATTTAGTTACATTATTACATTTCACTATAATCTATAAAATAATGTTTTACCGCCTGATATATATATATATTATACAATCTACTTTACCTTATTGTGAATCAATCATTGTCTTTATTTAATACAAAAGAAAAATGTACACAAAACAAAGCACAGTGTACTGCGTCAAATCGGTCCAGTAGTTTCGGAGCCTATTCAATGCAAACAAACAATCAATTTCCTGTTTATAATATTTGTATAGATAAACATACAAATCTTCTCTCTTTATAATATTAGTATAGATATAGATTTGCGCGTGAGTCACGTCATCACGTGTACTTATGGTAGACATAATGTTATATAACAAAGTTATATAATTTATATTTAATTTGAACCCACTGTGAGGCGTGATTCATTTGAAATCCATGTCAAAGCAATGAATCGTACCTAGATAATCTTGGCAGTTGAGAGATTATTAAAAAGTCTCCTGATACAAGTATTTTTATACTTAATAGGAGGTCCCCTATACGCTTTTTGTACCTAGGCTTAAATAGATAAATAAATTATTTTGTATTTGTATTTTTGTATTTGTACATAAAAGAAATATATAGTTAAATTTTTTTGTGGCGGCGGAGCTTAACTTCCTAGACGTATCAGTGTCATTGCCTGAATAATTACACTGTAATTTTTCGTGACGTTTCTTCTTAAACTCTAAAGGATGCACTTGAATTAACTTAAATACGCTTATAGAATTAGTAAGCAGTAAAGAGCATGGGATAAAGATTTGTGCAAGACGAATGCGTCTATCTGGCTCAGGTAAAAGGCACTCGAAGCACAAAAGGCTCGCATTTGGAACGTTGGAAATAGGCCGACTGAAAACTAGGATCAGAGAGCGCTCATATCCACTCCAAAACGGATACGCTCTAGAAATATTATATAATAATCTATATCTATACTTCTATATCTATATCCATACTAATATTATAAATCCGAAAGTATGTTTAGATGTATGGATGTATGGATGATTGTAACTCTTTCACGCAAAAACTAGTATTAAGTGGGAAAAATTATTTTCGTAATATTAATATTAATTTGCGTAAATCTATACAAATATACAATATATTGATTAGTTTAAACAATTGGTTCTATTTTTTCATTTAAAAATCACCGTATTTAATTTAAAAACATTTTTTGTGAATAAAAGTGTTATATATCTTTTTTTTTTCGTAAAATAAATTTTAGATTTCAAATTTTAAAAGTAAAATATTTTTTAAAGCAAAATAATTTGCATTATTCTTAACTTATCTCCATTTTTTTATTTGGTGACATGCAAATACAAAATAAAATAATAAAACTGTTTTTTTTTAAATGTAAATTTAACCAATCCAATATTATTAATGTAAGTTTCCACTGAATCATTTAGACAGTTATATATTTTTTAAACTGTTCATTGCACAACTATACTACAATTGGGAAATGAAGTTAGTGCAGACAATGTAAAAACTAGTTAATGGCAAACATAATTTACCGTTTACCATCGATTTTGTAACATATCAAATTTGTCATATCCATCCGGCCAAAGTCTTCCCTCTTAAAGCGCCTGTCATTTCACTAACGGGCTATGTGAGTTGGCACAGACTTCGGTTTTCACCGCTTTTTACCAATTCCGGAGCTTTTTCGCCGTCGATTTGACGAATTTCTTTTTTTCTATATAAAAGCGTATTTTCACTTTTAATTTATCGCATCATCGGCCCTGCGGTTTCACGGCCTTTTTTACCTCAGCCTTTTCGGTTGAAATTGTTTCAATATATTGTGTAATATAAGGTTAATGTTGAAAAATATCTTGATTTTAAGACAGAGATAATAATAATTGACATAATTTTAAGTTGTTTTATTCTTCAATAGCGACCCGCTGCCTTATTATCTAACAGCAGACGACTTGCAACCAACTTGCGAAAACTTTCTATCAATTTGTGCAATATCACACTAAATCGTGTTTTTGGTATCACATAACTCATAACAAAGGTGTGGTTTGCGATAAGGCCTCTTACGGACAATAACTAAAATTAAAGTGCATAATTTCTGTATGACAGCACACGCGATCGCAAGTCGTCTGCTGTCGTCTGTTGTTAAATAATAAGGCAGCCGGTATGGGCTTCGCAAGGATGCAATTTTTTTCTGCATATTATAACACCAACCTTCCTTCGGTTTTTGATTTCAAAATTTTAAACAAATTCAATATATTTTAAACATATTCAATCACAGTCCTACACCCTCTCACGCCCACTTCAAAATTGGCGTGGCCTTCACATGGGGAGGCTTATGAGGCCTTCCCTCTAAACAAACCGCATGGTTTATAGGAGCCCCCTTTCAGCCAATATTGTGTCGTGATAATACAAAGCCAATGAACTAGAAGTGATTTGTGAACACGGTTATAGAAAGGTTTGTGTAACTCGATAACGAGCCACGTATTTCCGAAATGTCACACTCGACAAAGCTAGATTATTTTATCTTGGTATATGCGGCATTATTGATCGCTTTTATATTTGGATCTTCCGATACACTCCTAAGTCTATTGTCATATACAGTTTGTATGTAAAGCAGTAGATTTCATTCCAATAAGGCGAGACAATAACGGTTGTCAGTATCTTTACATAAACCCTGATATATGTATTTATACCAATATACGCAATAATTTTCGATATATTCGAGAAATTAATATTATTATTTTTATGCTGTCAAGGTAGCGCTTGGCCGCGATCTCACTTGATGTAACGTGTTTATCAAAGAGTAGACTCACGCGTTGAGGTCATAAATGCTGTTATTTTATATTATACTAGCTTTTGACGCGACTTCGTCCGCGCATTAGGCACTTTTTGTATAGGGAAAAAGCGCTGAACTCGCGTGACCTTACTTTTTATATACACGTGTGTGTGTGTGTGTGTTTGTTTAGGCGATAGGCTAGGTTATATCTACCAGCTCTGGAAAAAAAAATCCAGGTGTCCAGAAAATCGACACCCTGGACGACATTTTTGGGTCTTGTGATCACAAATTTTCCAATTTTTTTTTTAATATTTCCGGCTCCTTTAGGATTTTATTACATATATAGATAAGATAAATTATATCTCATCAGGACGTTTACTATGTCACCTGATAACAGTTTATAGCTTTTTTTCGACGCTTTTTTTTTATATAAAGAATCTTTACATAGCAAAAAATATTAAAAAAAGAATAAGCAGTATTTTTTTTTCTTTTTTAATACACAATAGGCCTTTAAAAGCAAAACAGAAGCGTGTTCTGTTGGCAGCAAGTTCAGTTACAAGTACTGCATTAGACTTCAGAACAATACTCGTCTAGGAGACATCAAAGCGAGAGAAATTCTAAAGAATGGCCTCTCTTCGAGACGGAAAATATCGAATATTTTTAGCACTTAGGCTTCTACACACAAAAGATTGCCTTTATGAATTTCTAGGCTACAATCCACCGTTATTACAATTATACAATTCACAATATTTTTTCAGAAACGTTCTTTCTAATAGTGTCTGAGCATTCGTTCACATTTCGTTTCACATTCGTCTGGCGGCAGTAACCAACACCACAAGTCCATTTTCCCATAGAAGTTTAAATGTAAAACGCATTCGAATTAAATATATATATAATTTTGTAACTCGATTTTCAACTTTTAAAGCGGATAGCTAGTTATAGTATCATTATTATTGAAAATGGGAAATCATCATAGACTAGCCACAGTTCAACAAATGTGGTTAAATTATTCAATTTCAATGGTTATGTACGAGATTAATTTTCGTCTATATACCTAATAATATGTACATTGCGGACATGTGGTTCTGAGGAGACGTATATATAGTAATATATAACGGAAAACGAGCAGATATTACCCTATCTAGATGAGCGGGGAACCCATTCCAGGGACCGGCGGTGATTTGCGGCCCAACATGCTATTGTAACGACCAAATTTGTGGCAACACTATGAGTTTGCCTCGCGTATTAATCATTTCAGGAATAATGACGGATTCCATGCATTGTATTGTTACAAAAAATGGCTAGCGTCATTTCGTGTACCCACTTGAATGGGCAAAATAAAAGGTTTGTTTAAATATACTTTTCCCATTCCCTATCACGTCTATCCCTCATCCTCAATCCCTATCTATCTTATCAATCCTCATCTATGGTCAACGGCGCACAAACAGCACCTATGGCGTTACTTGTGTTATATTCACCTACCATGAAGTTAACATATTATTTAAAGTTAGGTATAGGTTTATTTGTATTTAAAAAAAATAACAAATAAAACAGTAACACCAAATATTACAAAATTTACAAAAAGGGCCCCACGCAGCTAAAGTCTCAGGGCTTTTTTTCTGGCATAGCCCAGCACTCATCTTCCATAGGAAGCCTTAATTCAAATCACACAAGGTTATACACCATGGACCATGCATACCTCACAATCATCAAACCATGTATTGATGATTACCTGGATTAACATATATGATACTTTTTTCCTTGGGTAAATGTCAGGCTCCTGTGGGATTTTCAAAAAACGAACTACATCGTTTACGAAGTCGCTTGCACCAACTAGTCAGTTATACATAATACTAGCTACATGCTCCCGGCTTCGCCCGGATTCAAAATAAAAACTATCCTATCTTTTAAGTTGGACCAAATTACATATAGTTACAAAGTTTGATCAAAATCGGTTCAGTAGTTTAGGAGTTCATCGTGGAGGAACATGTGACACGTAATTTTTATATATTAACATGTAATACTTTATACTTAATATGTATAAGTATTATATATGGCCAGCTGTTATGAACCTTATTGTTTCATAACAGTTTAAGTTTTAGTAGTTACTAGCTGGTGCCCGCGACTTCGTCCGTGTTGAACGTTGAAAGTTTGAATGTCCTTTCTGGTGTCCCAGACAACGTGTATGCAAAATTTCATGGTGATCGGTTCAGTAGTTTTTGCGTGAAAGAGTTACAAACATCCATACATCCAAACATACTTTCGCATTTATAATGTTAGTAGTTATAATAATTGTAAGTGGTGACATGTCAGCATGAGTTTAGGTGGGCGGTTCTAATAAACATTATATTCATAGTGGGCGGTATGAGCAGTAATGGCATTAATACCACAAAGTGTTTACCAAAATAAGTTTATGACTAGATGTATCTGTATCTACTCATACTGATATTTGCTAATGTATAAATTTATCTTTTCTTAAAAAGAAAAAAGTATTTTATTTTTAGTCCTGTTACTTGAGAAAACGTACTTGTTATGTTTAAAGGTGCCCCAAAAGTTGCGAAGGAATAGTTATTTACAAATTATCAAATATTTTTGACTATCATAAATTATTATTATCTTAATAACTTTGTATTATGTTTGTGTATTTGTGTTGCGTGAATAAAATTATTTCTTTCTTTCTTTCTTTCTATGGTAGGTATGCTTCTATAAGACAGTAGGTAAGTATTTCGTAATTATTTATCAACAAGCCAATATTATCTAACATAAATATAACATCTTAATGATTTTCTTTATCAGCACTTAATAATTGTTATTCTATTTTTAAAAAACTCGTTTGTCTCCAAGTAGGTACTGTAAGAGATCGTCTTCGTCGCTTACTTTTAAAATTACACGTTTTCGTATTTCAACATTTAATTCCAGTTTGTATATAAAGAATACTTTGTAAATGTACTTGTTACAGCTTACAAAGATCTCTCACAAAGAAGACTTATTCCTTGAGGGAAAATTCAGTTCGGTTGCCCTTTGAGTTATTATATTAATTAGGTTAAATTATTTGTACACGGAAAGTACTTAGTTAATAAATATAATATAATATTAAATATTACCGGTTTTTTGTTTCACACAATCTTACAAATTCTTCGTAAATAATAAACTTAATTATTTTTTCCACTATCATCTCTCTGTCAAGGAAAATCCTGATTAATGGTCTGCGAAAGCCCGTATATATTTAACTTTAGTGTTGTGCCCCTCATTAGCTACTCATAACTGTAACATTTGAGGAAAATAACATAATATATAAGTACATATAATAAGAACGTAACGACCCGCGTCTGTACATTATATATTTTTTTAAAAAAACAATTTATATGTTACAGAGGTCAAAAAAATTGTTTTGAAAATTATTGTCTGTCCGTTTGTGCACGCTAATCTCAGAAACTGCTTAACTTAAACCGTCGAAATTGAAGTGAAATAATTAAAACTTAAGCGTCTAATTTTAGACACGGTAAAAATAAAAATTTTAGACACGGTAAAAGTCTAATGTAAAAATTGAACACGGCCCTATGACCATAATATGAAATAGTTTAAACATTTTTTAGCATCGAGATTTAAATCTACTACCGAAATGAGTCACGATAACCTCAACACTCTTTTGATCGCATCACTAGTGAGTCAATGTCGTCGGTGTGTTTAATCCCATAAGTTTTTCTGGACACAAACATCCCACGTGCCATTGTAATGAAGTTAATCTGGGTTGTGATAAGCTCACAACCTTCTTTTGTATACAATATCATATATATCAAGTATGCACAGTGTATGTCACGAAAGATTATATATCAAGCCGGACGCAAATGTTATAGGTTTTAGTTTAAAACATGTACTGGACGTGCAGACAGAATATGTTAGTAGCGCACTAACCCTAACACTAAGGGCCTCTTTCACCAACTACAAGTAAAGTGTTGATTAGTTACTTCTAGAAATAATTTTATGTTTTATTAAATTATGCACTCGGTTTACTGCATCCTTCGATAGGCGACTTTTTTTTTTTAATTATTTTCTTTTTAATGTTTGAGACTTTTACCGTACAAACAAAGGTATATAATCTCCTTCATTCCCGTTTACCGGTGACTTTAAATGATGGTTAGCCTACTTGACACATTGTGAAGGAAGCCCTAACGCTAACCTAGCACTTACTTAATTGTCACATAATAATATTATTAGTCATTTAATAAAAAAAAAATACTAGGCTTAAAAATAATATTGTTGAACATAAAACTCGTCGCATCCATACAATATTTTTTTTTTAAATATTTTATTATAAACTCGAGATAATTAGAAACCTAACCTACCAAAAAAATTAACAATGTAATCAAAATAAAACTGTTCGAAAGGTTAATATAAAAATATAAACGCTCGTGGTTATTATTATATTAACCTTTCGAACAGTATTTTTGTTTTTATTTCAGTCCCAAAAAGTAATAAAATGAAATAAATAATAATAAAATATGCGGCATTATACGAGGATTAACATGACAAATGCCTCAGCATCATAAGTCATATATCATAACATCAGCATAATATGCGGATGACGCCGCGAGCAAAAACTAGTAGTAATTCAACAAAAATGTGAAACTACTAGAAAACATGCGTAACACGTTGTTTTACGCTATATTATCGAACATATAGTTTTAAGTGTTGGACATAGTTTATCTTTCACTAGCTGTCCCGCTCCCGGCTTCGTCCGGAGTGCATTTTTTTTCCGCAAAAACCTTCCCTGATTATCCCTCTATCCATTGGTGAAAACCGCGTGAAAATCGGTGCAGTAGTTTTTGAGTTTATCGCGAACATACAGACAGACAGACGTGGCGGAGGACTTTGTTTTATAATATGTAAGGATTGAGTGGAGAATTGAAAGACACAAATTCCTTTGATATCAAAATAAAAAGGGGACATTTTTATTTCTATATTGGTAGTGTTTGTGTTGGAGAAGGCAGTAATCCGGATCAGCGGAAACAATTCCAAATTGCATTCCATTCCAAAGCGGTTGGCCGGATCGCGGACTGTTCCACCATTGTGCATACCGTGCGACATTGTAGCTTATCACAGTATAAAAGACATTGCAGTGGATAATCTTAGTATACGCTTATGGATCCACACGTGGATTTAAGAGGAGATAAAGGTATCCGCGGAACACATGTGGATTTAAGAGGAGATAAAGGTATCCGCGGATTCAAATGTGGATTTAAGAGGAGATAAAGGTATCCGCGGAACACATGTGGATTTAAGAGGAGATAAAGGTATCCGCGGATTCAAATGTGGATTTAAGAGGAGATAAAGGTATCCGCGGATTCACATGTGGATTTAAGAAGAGATAAAGCTATCTGCGGATTCACATGTGGATTTAAGAGGAGATAAAGGTATCCGCGGATTCACATGTGGATTTAAGAAGAGATTAAGCTATCTGCGGATTCACATGTGGATTTAAGAAGAGATTAAGCTATCTGCGGATTCACATGTGGATTTAAGAAGAGATAAAGCTATCTGCGGATTCACATGTGGATTTAAGAGGAGATAAAGCTATCTGCGGATTCACATGTGGATTTAAGAGGAGATAAAGGTATCCGCGGATTCACATGTGGATTTAAGAGGAGATAAAAGTATCCGCGGATTCACATGTGGATTTAAGAGGAGATAAAAGTATCCGCGGATTCACATGTGGATTTAAGAGGAGATAAAGGTATAAGCGGATCCACGTGTGGATTTAAGAGGAGATAAAGGTATAAGCGGATCCACGTGTGGAGCCAAGCTGTGGATCCAAGTGGAGCCTTTTAAATCATTTAGCATTATGTTTAATTTTCTTTTGTCCATGTTAACATGCTTGTCCATGTCCATGCTGATTAATACTCAAACCAAGGATTTCATATCTTGATATATTAATCACTATAACTTACTCTAAATACAATAAAAACTTATTACTTATGTGTTAAATGTGTTGGGAGATAGCTTTCGAGCGAGACAGCATACTTTGTCATAGAATAGAACTTATTATAGATGAAAACTAAACACATTATATCACTTTAAATAGTATAAAGTAAATTCAACCTTTTTTCTATCTGTCTAATATGTTTTCATGTAAAGTTCAACAGACAGGCTGACCTGCCACTGATAATACTATTTATTTTACATTTATGAAATTTAGAAAAATCCTTTCTTAGCGGACGCTTACGTTATAAAATAAACACATGTTCAAAAATTTCAGCTTTCTAGACTTGAAGTTGATAAGTGAAAAACACTAGTTTAAGTCATCTTTATCTTATATAATTAATTAAGTGTTAACTAATTAAAAGCTACTTGGACATCTCTTTATAGGTTAATTATATCAAAAGGTTGTCGATGGATTTATTTAAAAAATTTAAAATTTCTAAATTCACTCAAAACCTAGCAAAACTTTCAACTTAAGTGTAAATTTTAACGTTAGTTGAAGCTGCTAGCAGAAGCTAGTTTATAAGTCGTTTATTAGCATAAGAATACAATATAACTCGCTTCCTTTCGCCCATGTATTTTTATAAATTACTAGTGAGGGTGCAATTTTTATATACCTTCCCCGTTTATCCATCTTTCCGTTAGTGAAAACCAAATTAGAATCGGTACTAAACTTTTCGAGTTTTAGAAGAATACACAAACCAACTTAACATTTATATATGTCTACAAAGATTGCCTTCTGATGCGTAAACAATTTAAAGTTTCATCAGAATCCGTTCAGTCGTATACAATAATAGTATATATGTATCTATCCTCTTAAAACTTATGTAATTTATGATTTTCAAAGAGTCTCCGTTACTAACAAAGTGTTCGGATTTACTATGAAACAATATCAACATTGTAGAAGCTTCGAAAAAGACAAAACTCAAGTCACCAAGTGACAAAACAAGACGCGCTCTTGGGAAACGAATCCGTACAAGTTTCGACTTAGCGAAGTTTAAAGGATATAGTATACTGAATAGACAACAAAGGAGGCGTCCAAACAAAACAATTGTCCAAGGCCCGCCATAGTGCAAAGCTCTGCTTTATAATTCACTAGGTGTTTCGCTACAACCTCCTAGAATGTTCTAGAACTGTGCTATGAGACGTGGCGTTAGCTATTTAGGGTGAATTTGTTTGATATCGCAGTTACACCTTTATCGTATTTTTTAAAAATTTAAAAAGTTTGTAAAACTAACCAAATGATCTAGTCGAATTAGGATTTGACATGGAAAATAAATCCGAGCAGCAATTTTCCATAGGAAATAGATGTATGGGTTTCACTGGCAATCGACACTTCGGTTTACGGAGTTCTCACCCTGTAGCGTCATCCGCCATCTTGAATTTAATGGTTAATTTTTGTTTATTGAATAACTCGTTTATTTTCAACTAGCTGGTAACCCGCGACTTTGTCTGCGTTGACCGATGAAAGGTACCCAATGTCCTTTCTGGTGTCCCAGACAACGTGTACAAAATTTCATGATGATCGGTTCAGTAGTTTTTGCGTGAAAGAGTCACAAACATCCATACATCCAAACATACTTTTGCATTTATAATATTAGTACGGAAGTACGGATTTTACACGAAAAATGGTTTCTAGTAGAAATAAAGACAATATAAAAACTGGAAAATGTCTCATTGTGGTAAAATTTTTATTTTATTTTTATTTATTTATTTAGATTACGTACAGCCATAAATTTAAAAAATATATATTATTGATTATATACAAATAGGTCTAAAGAATCATAAAATTTTGCAGATGTTATACCGTATCCTCTCCTTGGCTAAGGTCTTCATTCACTTGTTCATATATTTAAAAAAAAATAACGACTCCACCACTCCAACATCCTCCATACTTTGATTGAACACTTAAAAATCCAGATTCATTCGAAGCCATTTTATTTTGGACAGAAGCCAAAACATCGTAGTCGCAATGTTGCAATTAGAATTTTTTTTTTTTTTAATTATTCATTGTTATCACAAAGGTGGCGAAGTTAAAGAACTATCGTATAAAAAATTGTCTCCTTATAAGTAAATTTCTCATTAAACATTGAAGTCAATGTTAATAGTTAGTTGTTAAATAGTTTTAATAGAATTTTAAATTTATTGTTACTTGTCAAAAATAAAAGTGAATAAATTGTTAATTTAAAAAAAAGTTTAACGTTATTTAGTCTTCGATTAAAATAGTTATGGCAGATATAAAAACAAGTCTATGTGAAGGTGCACATAGTTTTCAACGCTAAAAAATCTTACTAAAATTATAAACTAGTTGATGCCCGCAACTTCGTCCGCGTTAAAAATAAACACGAGGTAAAGCGTTATATGGTTTTTTTTTATTTTTAACGCGGGCGAAGTCGCGAACACCAGCTAGTCTTGCACAATGTCGCACAAATATGACATATTCACGAGAGCGACATCTATTTGCATTGTGAAATCATTGAACGCGTTTGTTCGAACACTGGCCTTTGCACGCGACTTCGTCCCCGTAACTTTATAAAATATAGCCTGTGTTACTCGCTGATAAACCCGTCCAGTATTTCTCATTAAATTTTGTTTGTAAACCTTCTTATAATTCTTAAAGAAGCTGAAGTCCCCGGCAAAAGCTAGTGAATCTATAATAGTGCAATCTCCAATTGCAGTAACTGTATAAATTTCATATTTAAAATACAAAATTAATAAAACATAACTATTTATAAGGACATTATAATTAAAATTAGTTATAGCTCTCTTCGTGAGAGAAATTACATAAAATTTTTGGTCCTTCGCGGCGGATACATTGTCATCAGTGAGACAAAGCCTCGTGCACCATATCGCAATACAGTTTAGTTACCAGTGCAGCGGTTTTAAAGTTTGCTTTATGATATAAGTTTATGAAGCACAAATCTAAACTCAGACACTAACTTTGCACCAAATGACATTATTCTAGTTAGAGTTGCAGCGACGCGTTTTATTGTACAATAATGAGACACAACACAATGCTTTATCCTTTGGCACGATTCGATTCTGTTTGGTATAGAAATAACTCTTCCATTTGATCTTAAATTAAATGCACCATTAGCATTTACTACACACGCTAGATCGGTTAATGATCTGACAACATAGGTTTTTCTAGCTACATCTCAACCTCGATCGATCGATAGATCGATGCATCTTTTTTTATGCTAACGGTCTACTTGATGGTAGATGTCTAGCGTCACCTATAAAATAAACAACGTTACAGGTTCTGCAACTTAGTAGAATTAAGGCTAAGGGAATCAGAATGAAATAGGGATATGGGCTCTGGCATTCCTTACCTACTCACCGAAACACGACAGCACACATGCCGTTATTTTACAGAGGTCTTCGGTAAGGTGGTGGTTACTGCCGCCAGACATTTTTTTTAAATCTTTATTTAAGGCTTTTCCCTTAGGAACATGTCGCCTCATTGGGCAAGGTCTTATATACATAGCTAAACTATACTAGATACTACTATACTAAACTATTACTAAAAACTAAATCTAGAATGGTAAATATTGTACAGCTCCTTGGCATCATCAGATAACGGGAAAGCCAGGGCGCTGTTCAGGTCACCTACTTGCAACCTAAATTGGCCACTGAAGCCCAGCCTACGCACCCTCTCGTTCCGGACACATTCCTTCGCCAGACAACTTGCCCGAATAACTACGAAACGCAGTCTGCCCTGTCACTACTTATTTTGTCCATGCATGATACAATTTGCCTTGTCAAAGCCAATTTGCCAAGTCAATTTTGGCTGGCCAACCAAGGCGGCTGGCAATTTGTATGAAACCGTGAACCGGAATAAGGTATGAAACCGATGACGGCTTTCTATAGAGAAAATTCACACGTAACCGGCGCGTGCGTAGGCGACACTCTGAGGAACGAAAAGGGGTCTGTCTATAAAGTTATGTCGTCTATAAGTTGGCAGAAGTTATGGTCTAGCAGAAGTTATGGACCACAGGAAATGTCTGGCAGTGCTGACGATCATTTTGCAATAATATTGTACAAAACATAAGTAAGTAAATATAAAAATTAGCTTTAATCGATTTCCCACATTTTGTCCTTTGTCCTTTGCCGAGAATCGAACCCGGGAACTCTGAAACAGAGCTTTAAGGCAAGCACTCATTCACCACTCATTCAAGGGTCTTGTCAAAAATTTAAATTTTATAATATTTTATTTCTACCGGTAGATAAGGGTTACAGCATGATGTCTAGCTGTAGAAAGTTAGTGATAGTGGTCATTACGTTCTAACAATCATTTCTTTTTCTGGATATCATCTTCGAATATATAGAGTAAAACTACAAAATCCAAAATGGGATCTTGAATAGTCTAAAACAGACCATAAATTCAATTATTATTTTTTACTAAAAAAATTAAATTCTAAAACAATATTATGTATATATATAGCAATTCTAAAAGATTTACATCCAACAGACACAATATAAAACTAATTGTATAACTAGGTATGAAATAATCGCTTACGACAGAGATATTTCTAAACAAAACCGCGTGAAAACTATTTCGAACAGCAACAAATCGATATTTGCTTTAACAATATATATCTAGGTTACCAAACGGAACACTTTATTCATAAATAAACATCTATACTAAACAAAGAAACCTGCTATACCTTCAAAACTACAATTTTGACAGTACACACACATAAAACAGTATCGTGTGCTTGAAAACACACCAAGTGATATACTTAAAACTCATACCTACGTTAAAACCATCGATTGTCTGGCTCGGACGATGAAACACACGCCGAAATATAACTTAACACAAACACGGAACAGAGTTATCACTTAACGCAACTCGAGAACACAGTACACTGTCATAAATGCAAAAAAAAATGTGGATATTAAGACGTGTATTATATAATTAAGTTAAACTGATTGTTGCATGGCGCGAGTAGAACGCGCTGTGACTATCTGCAGTTAGAAATGGCGGCTGGATGCGCGCGCCGCCCGCCCTACGTTTAAGGTGGAATTTCATCACTGCGATTATAAATAAATTGGAAAAAATATTTTATTTTATTTTATTAATCTTTAAACAAAAACAAAAATACAGTAAAAAAGAGAAAAATAAAATTAAGACATATTCCACATGCGTGTCCACGGATAGATATTACACTAGCTGGTGCCCGCGACTTCGTCCACGTTGAACGATGAAGACTACTTTTCAACGATCGAGTAGTTTTTGACTTTATTCATTATAAACAAAAATTTAAAAAAAAAATACAAATCTATCTCTATAATATTAGTATAGATATTAATACTAATATTAATAATATTATTATAAATATTTGGATTTAGATGACTGATAGTTTATTACCTACTAGCTGATGCCCGCGACTTCGTCCACATTGAACGATGCAAGGTACCCTATGTCCTTTCTGTTGTCCCAGACAACGTGTATGCAAAATTTCATGGTGATCAGTTCAGTAATCAGTAGTTTTTGCGTGAAAGAGTTACAGCATTTAAACATACTTTCACATTTATAATATTAGTATGGATTTAAGAGAGAACAAGAACCAAACATCAAGCCAAAAAAAAGAACAACAAAATATTACTACAAAAATAGATATTTAGGAAAAATAAGATGTTCAGTTAATTGGCTAATTGGTTAGTTTTATATTTGCTATAAATTTTCTAAAAATAGATGCTAAAATAACTGTTTCTCCTTTAAAAAAATCGTTAATTGTGTTCTCTGCTGATCTATGTATGATTTTTTATTGTAACAATCCGGTTTATAATGATAATATAGTGTTTTAATATAACAATCAGTACTTTTTCGATTTTATATATGTGTTACATTCCAACAAAAAATTTAAATTGCCGAATGTACAATATTCGTTGTATTTTTAGAATAAAAATAGAGAAACCCATGTATACATTGATGTTGTGATTATTATGTATTAATTAAATAATGATTAATATTGATTAATATCAATTAATATTAATAATCAATAAGTAATTGCTTACAATAAAAATATTGGAACCTATACAAAAATTTATTTCTCAAAACGATATCGATAGTCGAATCGAAAATTTAGGAATATCATTTTAAAATCTTCTTAAAATTTATTTATTTTGCAACAGTTGATAATAAAATAAGTATTTATTTCAGTTAATTGAATTATACAACCAATCGCATGATCGAAACGAACAAAACATTCCTTAATCTAGACAAAAGGCTCACACTTTGTAACGTTCAGCGTTTCCTTTTACCACTTATCCTATACTGGGGCATTCCTATACATATATCGTATACATTGCTTCTTTACAAAGCTTTATACGCAGCGATCGCGACATAAAAATGGCAATGTATATTTGACACATCGATGGCGTAGTGTAGTATAAAACTTTGGCTACGAGCCCACAACCCTACGCGCGACATGGAAAATGTTGATTTTCTTGAACAAAAATCTCTCGCTACTGAAAGTGCAATAAGAAATCTATAGATGCTTTATGTTACAAATCAGAAGAGTAATCGTACTGAAGACTTTTGAATTGAATTCATTAATATGATCGCTTTTTTTTTAAACGTTGAGTATTTAGAGTTTTTCTTTCCTGATAAATTAACGATGCTGATTCTTAAAAAACTACTTAATTATGTAGTTAAGTACGTGCAACCAATAGAATTGATATTACGCCTTCGATCATACTGGCAATTATCTTTTGAAAGATCCTGTAAATGATAGTCAAGTTCCATCGTCCGGATTGAATGAATCAGGTTTCAATGACGGTTTATTCTATTAAAGAAACCAGGATTGGACATTATTATATAGAAATTCTAAGATAACCCCGAAATGTATAGGCAATGAAAAATAAATATCTTTCTAAAATCAGGTTTGGTAATTGAAATTGCCGTTTTATGTGAGAAAAATTATTAAAAAATTTCTTACAAAAAAAGTTATGAAAATATTTACTTACATTAGATATTCTTGCCATTTTACATACAGTTGGTTGATACCTCAGAAGTCTGCCAACCGAAAATAGATGAATTCGTTAAAAGCGTTCTTACCTGCTTTTTGGTGATTTCAATTTTTCTAATAAGTAATAATAATTCTAATAAAGTGGAAATCCTTTGGGGTATGAAGAAGGTCTCTAGCTTTAGCTGTTAATCTTCCCTGAGTCTCTTGTGCAGTCTGTGGCCGAGTGATGTCACGAAGAGTTGTTTGTGTATTGTTTGTGTATCCTTTTCTCCTCCTTATTTTCAATTTTTACAATAACGATCAGCAATAACCGAGGATCCAGGCAGCAAGAAGCTATTTTGAATAACATCAACGATAAACCGATCAACTTTTGAAATGAACATTTCAAATAATGGCAGAGGACTGCGCTTCGCAATCTTTTGGGCAGGAACCACCCCCTTATAAAAGACCAGCTTAAATTAAATCATTTGTGCTTTTGTGTTTCGGTAAGTGAGGGATTTCAGAGTCCATTTCCCATGGAACGAAATGCTCTAAATCTATATTTAAATAAAAATCGTGACGACTTGACGTGACGACGCTTCGCTGTGACGAATTTGCTAAATTTTTTTCGGTTCTGAGCTCAGTACCTAAAATCAATGGCTAAAATTATGTGAGAACTGCATTTTTACTAAAACGCATTGCATGTTCCTAATTGAAAAGACAAGGTATGTATCAGCATTGTTGCTGATATCCGCATCTTCATCCGCAAATGCGGAACTTCCGCATTGATGTAGCCGATCGAATTAGCAATAATTATATTTTGCGGATGCGTACATGGAGCTAGTCCTAAATCTGGAAGATTTCCCCAGGGTGAATTGTGAAATTGTTTCAGTTTTAATTTAAATCGTTTCTATTAAAATTAAAACTGAAGTTTACCTTGAAATTTGATTAATTAATAAAAATTAATGTTTCTGCATTAAAAATTAAATCTATTTAAAAAAAAAACTTGAAATCCGCATCATTCGCGAGTTTTTAAAACTCTTCATCCGTTACTGCACTGTTATATATTATAAAGAAGATATGTTTTTGGAAATTCGACAGTATATATTATAATTTAATACTCTGATCGACAGGAAAGTTCAGAAATTTGAATGGAATATGAAATTAACAGAACAACTATCGGATCAGCTATAGTTACATAAAAATTTTAAAACAATTTATTGAAATTAAATTATGTTAGACATAAGTATTTTCCTATTAAGTGAAAATGATCATTAACTTCTTATTGCAATAGTTGCAATGGTAGTATTCCTAGAAACTAGAAATACCTACATTATTTTGTAAATTATCGGACGAACTTTTTCTTGATTGGAAAGAATAGGTATTTGTATTTGTATAGGTAGTTAAGTAACAATTTCTTTTTTTATTTTACCATCTCATGGCCACAGTTAACAAGAAAATGTAAATATATCGACTAAGAATCTAAAATTGAGGCTTTTAATATTTAATAAATATTTAATTTATTAAGCTACTACTAATATAGGTAATAACAATTATGTACACGGAATCCGTTAAAACTATTTTGAATATCTAACGCTTAAAAGTAGTACCAGCAGAACAATAACTAATTTCAGAAGAGGTATTTTTCATACGTCGAATAGTATTTTATCGCCATCTGTCAATAAAAGTTCATATCAATCTTGTTCATAGAAACTTGAGATAGAAACAATAACAGCGACTATTATAAATTTCTAATAGAGGGCGCTGTGTGTTATACTTATGTCGTATGTACTACGATTTCAGCAGTTCAGCTTTCTGCTTGACAGTTGACATATGTCAATGTTACGTGACATCTGGCTTCGCATATTTTTTTTATTAAATTATTTATGTAATCAACAGAAGTTCCAACGGCTATTTAATTTCTATGTTTATTTAGTGTAATTCAATAAAATGCTTTAAAAAAAGCTTCCAGCTATGACATCACAATACAAAAAATTTACCAGACTTATAGCAAAGTGGCCTTTAGACGTCAGTAAAGGAGACAGGTGAACTAACTTTTAGGTTATTTTCAAGTGTATTTTTGCTATATTACCTATATATAAGCTTTTTGCTAAGCGATATTTTGCATAAAATATATTGTATTTTAATAAATTTTGTTTTCAGGGATCTCGGTAAATACATACGTGACAAGGTTAAAGTAGCTTACGAAACAGACAAACAAAGTTTAGATACCGAAACTTGTAATAAACAATTCAACTCCTTGAATAAAATTGCCGACAATCATTACAGAAATAAGTATAAAAGGCGAACGAACAGTACCGCTACAGGCCTTAGCCCCGAAGAGTGCAATTCTATTCTTTCTGATGAAGTGTTGAAGTATTTGAAAGAGGAAAACAAAGGATTATTTAGAAATATTCTCAAAAAGGAGTAACAATGTTTAGCAGACACCTAAAATATTTAAGGCGGACATTTCTGCCACGCAAATTCAGCACAGATATTGAACAATACAAAGACCATACGCCTGTAATGCTAAAAGAAGCCATTAACCATTTAAACCCTAAAAACGATGAGGTATTTATTGACATGACATTTGGAGCGGGCGGTCATTCAAGGAAGATTCTGGAATCGGCCGATTGTAAGCTCATAGTTTTAGATAGGGACCCTACAGCATATGAAAAAGCAATGAAATTATCAGAAGAGTATCCAAACAGAGTCACACCATTGTTGGGAAAATTTAGTGAGCTACCAAATCTTTTGAAAGAAAAAGGTATAAAACAGATGTCGATAGATGGCATCTTATTTGATTTCGGTTGTTCTTCGATGCAATTAGACACTGGAGAAAGAGGTTTTTCAATAAGCAAAAACGGTTATCTCGATATGAGAATGGACGCGGGGAGAGATCCCAATCAGATATCAGCCAGAGAAGTTTTAGCAACGGCAACAGAACCGGAGCTTTATAAGATATTTAAAATATACGGTGAAGAGAAAAAAGCTGCTAAGATTGCTCAAACTATTATTCAAGCCAGGTATATGATAAAGAATATTGAAACAACACAAGAATTGGTGGAAGTTGTCAACTCTTGCTGTCCCGATGAGACAAGACTGGATAAATTGCAGCGTCCGCAATCCAATGCGACAAAAGTATTTCAAGCTCTCCGCATATTTGTAAATAATGAATTAAACGAGTTGAATTATGGTATAGTTTTAGCAAAACACTACTTAAAAATACATGGCAAACTTGTGACAATATGTTTTCATTCTCTTGAAGATACAATCGTAAAGAGACATATAGCGGGCAACATAATAAATGAGACTGCCAATCCTATACCTCTGAAATATTTGAGTCCTACATTAGTCCAAGACCAAGACACAATAAATCAGTTTCTTGATTCATCATGGATGGCTATCAATAAACATGTCGAGGTACCGACTGATGAGGAAGTAGAAAGAAATCCACGATCTAGAAGTGCCAGACTCAGGGCTGCAATCAGAGTTAAATAACATGTATTTGCTTATGTAGCTTGAATGTATTATAAATAGATATAGAGCATATTACCGTGTTTTCTTTATTGATTGTTATATTCCTTTTTGTGATTGTACTTGTTAGGTACAAGTGCAAAAATTACATAGATATAGGCAACAATTCTATTCTAAAAGCTAACTGAACTGGTCACGCTTACACTATAGAAATTTAAGACAGGCGAAATGGCGGGGTACAACTAGTTCTTCACAAAGGGTGGACTTGTAGTGATATCATAAAAACACCTTATTATAGCGAATGTGGTAAAAAGCAAAGTAGACTGGCGCATTCTCCTCTCCCCTCCTTGTCTTTTTTGAGTTCGTTAGCGGATTTGCAATCCCTAAGTATATCATTGTTCTTTCTAACATCAAGTGGACTATGGGCCTGCTATTTTAAATTGTACATAATATATTAACCAATAAATCACCAAAAAAACTGTCTGCTTGCACGTCACTTACCTACTTAATTACAAAAACATCCTATAATTAAAACCCCCCCCCGACTTTCTATTGAGCCCAAACACGCTATATATGCTGTTAGTTGCTCAGGAGTTGGGTGTCCCGCGGACTACTTGATGCTGCAGCATCAGATCAAGATTACCATGTCATGGAAATACCACTGAAGTAACAGTACATACCTACACCAATTGAGCCCGTGGAAGTCCTAGGAAATTTGCTGACGATCTTCAAACGCCTGAAATGATCTTCATAAATTATAGCTAAGATCAAAATGCAAACAAAAATAACTAAGATTTTACAGACAGACCTAGACGTCATACTTTAACACCCCGTTTTTGTGTGGGGCTTCAAAAACCACCATTGTAACTTGTAAATAAAATTACCAACATTACTCAATCATAATCTTTATTGCATTTTTTTTTCATTACCTACTTCTTTATCCGACAAACGATATTATACCATTCATTATGTCTTAATTTTAAAAGCATCTAACAATACATGATTTCCATGTAGGCAATGACTCTATACAATGATAATTATATTTTTCGAGGCATATCATCAGCTCTGTGGTGAATATAAATTCATTAGCAGTTTAGCAATAAATAAAACTTGGAAATAAGTTTTTGAGCCTTCATGCAAATGTACAGTCACACAGAAATGTTATAAAGGTTTAAAAATGCTAAGAAAGGCTAAAATCTGTTGAAACACACTAAAACTCGCTCCACAGATGGAATGCGCTAACGAAGAGGTACAAGTAGCAAACACAATAAAGGCAGTGAAATATAAATACAAATTCGGTTTTTATTTAAGTATAAGAATATATTATGATAATTTCATTATTATTGAATTTTGATTAGATTTACACAAATGTCGTAGTACAGAAAGTATAATATTCATAAGAAGAGTGAAATAAATAAGACCAATTCCACTAAGTAGATTAGTTCCATTAAAACCTAGATTAGTCTAAAATTAAATTTTACATTTTTTTTTTTAATCCTATAAACATTTGTAACCAAAATGACTAATGAATTCTGACTTACTTAATTCTTTTATTTATAATAGGACAAACTTTTTTTTACAAAGTTTGCTTCAATTTTTATAAATTTTTAAAATGTTTGGAAATTTTCATATTCTATTATAAACTTTAGACAATCTTATTTTAAGCTGGTTAGAACTTTTAAATAAAAGAATTACAGACAGGCACATTATGTAATATCTAATAATGTGAATTGTTCATTATTTAAATTGTATTTTTTTACGACACTAATCATAAATGTGGCGTAACGCATCTTTAATTTATTAATTAAGTACTAACTACTAAAGTATGCCGAAATGGTTTCAAATTTGATTTGAAGAAGAAATTTATTCGAAATTGCTTCATCTAATGGCAGTAATGTGATATTGGCAAGTTAAAATAAAAATTGCATTCAAATGCTTATAAGGTATCTATTTTAATAATGATTCAGATGAGTTTTAAGATACCAAGTAAACTTAAAATGTGTAAAATGACTTAAAATGGAGGGCGACTCTGCTTTTGTTACATTTTGTTACAGGTTACATTCGTATAGAAATTTGTTAAAATCATTGTAATATTTTTTATTGCACAAATCCATAATTTTTAAAATTCTTGCATTTTACAAGTACCCGTGTAACCTACGGTCATAATATTTTTAAAATATTATATTGTCGGGACAGACATGCGCACAAGCGTTATCTGATCGTTACTCTAATCATCGACCATAGAGCAAAAAAAAAACGCTAATAGAGACGGCATCGTCAACTCTTTCCATACAAAGGTAGCGTGTCAGGGAGCGTTTAGACACACCAGTACACGCAAAAATTACGCATTGTTTAGGTTTTGTGTTCCAAAACAATCTCGACTCGCATTTTTTTAAAAGTCAAAAAATGCATTTAATTATTAAATCTTAATTAATTGTCATATTAATACACTAGAATTTTGCTTATTCATGTTTTCACTGATTATTACACCAAAACACAGCACAGTGAGGCATTTCTATCGATTTTTTTAGTAAATGTTTACTCCACAACGTGCAAATAGAATAGAAAATGAAGGCCAAAATGCGTACTGAGTTGCGCTCAGCGCAATTACGCGAGACGAATATTATTATTACTGCCGTCTCTAATAGGGAGCGATTCTTTGCTCTGTGTTCTTGACTAAATTAATTAATATGTTTTAAACAGGTTTGTATGCGAGTGTACATGCGCGAGTATCGGGCATTTTGGGTGACCACATTAAAAACTATATTGGTGTAATTTATTCCAATTTGTTTTTGAAGAATGGCGAAAATTACGCAATTCCTTCATTTAGAAGGAAAACTGAAAATTCGTAACAGTTTGCCATATTTCACACCAAATGTGGCACTATGTTCTCATACATGACACCATCACCAAGCTAGAGTTGTTATTTAACGCGAAACTCTTTTTTAAACATCATAGTCATGTTTCGGTAATATCATTACTTCAAAAACGCAAATTTTAAATATTATTACTTGCAAGTTAGAACAAGTTTCCAGTAAGATATTATCGATCTAACACTCTACACATTATTACCTATTATTTTAAACACCACATAAAACGTCTTTTCTTTTTTAATGTTCATTTTGCAAATCCTGCGTTTTTGTTGCTTCTCTATCATTACAACTTTATGGACAAAATCAAAGATAACGTAGGTATTCATGTTGTTCGGTTACACTAGGATTTAAACTCCATTTTATCGCACAAAATGTTGGACCGCGGAGAATAGAGAGGTAAGGGGGACTAACTTATATGGTGGTTTTAAGTTGACGAACGTCATTTAATTTTTTATCTGTCAAGTGAGGTGGAAGGGGAGGACTAGGGCTCCTGTTAGGTGCGATTGACGGAGGAGAGGACGTTGGCCTTGGCGCGGTCGGTGGCCGCTTGCGCCGCTTCGCGCATCTCCTTGAGCGTGTGCGAGACTGTGTGCGCGTGCGCAGGCGCTTGCTTCGGGAACATCGCGTGCAACACGTGATTGAACCCGTTCGCCATCTGATTGCAGTTCTTGCGAAACCTGTCCACCCCAAACGCCCTAATGGCTCGAGAGAATCCAAACACCTGGGAATCTATCCAAGCTGATCGTCGAGCCACAGTCAGACCGGGGCCCGAGGAACGATACTCCACCCGCTCAACTACACTCTGAAAAATACATCGATTCGCCACTTATTTGGGCGGCCCGTCTGGCGGCAGTGACCACACACTTGCAGGAGACCACCGTGAAATAACTGTGTGTGTGCTGCTGTGATTTCGTGTGCGAGTGAAGAGCCCATTTCCCTATCCCTTATACCTTCGTCCGCATTGAAAAATGAGAAAATAAATGAGTAATATAACGTCTGACATCTTTAACGCTGTGACTATGCAACGAAAACATACATGTATAGATTTATATGGCAAAAAAAAATTAGTTATATAATGCTTTCTATGCCAATACTGTCTCATGAGGTTCTAACGGGTGAAAATAGCTATTAAGTGTGAAAAGGGACATGGGCTCTGGCATTCTTTACTATGCAACCAAAAAAAAGAAACACCTCAACACAGTTTAAGAACACTAGAATACAATAAAAAAAAAAAAGCTTACCATGACTTTAGTGTAGCCCAGATTTCTTGTATATGTGACAAACACTTTCTTCTCGGGGTCAACGACACTTTCTTCGACGATTTTCACCGACTTTGCATTGAAGAATCTTCAAAATAATCAACACATTTATTTATCTATATAAAGTTTTACAAGCACTTTTAGAAAGTTAAACACAATAGAAATAAATGAGCTGACAATTATTATCCTTATATAAACAATTTCGATTAAATATATATTTTTATTTATTGTAGATTAATTTAATAATTAAAATCAACAAATATGCAAGTTTTTATTAAGAAAAGCAAGCATTTGCAAGTTTTTCGGTGTCAGTCGGATCCTGTCTTCTGTTTGTACCTTGCCCGTCATTGAAAATGTTCAGAATTAACAGTGGACACTTTAAATAGATGCTATAGAAAAAGGAATGAAAACGAAGGAAGTTGAATTAATGAAAGAAACGACATGTTAACATGTTGCGTTCCGTTTCACTCAACAAATTCAAGAAATGAAAATACAGGTGAATAGGAATATTCGAAAAAAAACTGACAGTTATATTAATTGCACCCAAACTGCATTTTTGCAGATAGCTTGCATTCTTAAATTTTGTCAGTTTGAAAAGACCATTATTGTATTCAGTCAAACTCATTGTGTTAATTTTAATTGTTGGCTTTGATGGGTAATTTCAAAATTGTTCATAATACTATGGAAACAGCTATGTTAGGGAGAAAACATCTGTAATGAGGACATCTGTAGGAAAACAGATATCTTGGAATTGTCCCCCCCTCTAGATGGGTTTGTCTGTGATAATGATGTTTCTGTTTACCTCTCTCCCCATTTGGGCACCCGGTTGGTTTTCGTGAGAAGCCTTTTTGTGTAAAGGCAACCATCTTTTACCTGTCTGCTCCATGTGTCTTCGGATAATACATGATTACTGAAATGTAAAAAAAGAAATGAATACTAACTAACAGTGGACGCTTATGGACTAATCAATTATTAATTTTTAAAATAATTTATTATTTCAAATGTAATACAAAAAAGGGTATTACAATACTTAATTAAAACGTAACACAAACTATGTTGGTCACAACTTTTCATTCTCGCAAAACAAAAATCGAGTAAAATTTTTAGATTTTTTTATTGTGTTTATAGATTCTGTGATTAAGTAAATAGGACATAAGTTTTAATGATAAAATTTATTTATTTTAAGCTATGAAGCTTGTGAGAGTGAGAGCCAAAAATGTGAGAGTAATAAAAAAAAACTAACACTATCTAGAGACGTGTCTGGTATAATAAAGGACAATGGCGAACCCCCGAACAAAATTTTGTTGACATATTTTTTTAGTGTCTAGTGATGAAAAATATACAAAGGTATACAGATTAAATTCCTGAAATTTTTTATCTTAGACATTACTATTAATAGAAGTCTGGAATTAAAGATATTCCAGTTTAAATTTAGGGAGGTTATGTATACCTACATTCATGAATACCTATCTATGAATTTTAAAAATGAATACACGCATTCATGTAGTAAAATAAGGTGTAAGCTACTTAACTGTAACATATTTAAGAAGCAGTAATTGGTAAGTAGTAATTGGTTATTTTTTCCATAAGCTAGTAATTCTGTTCAACTCAATTGCATGGTAACACTACCTAATTATAGTCAGAGGTTCTATTATTTTGAAAGGTTTATTATGCTCATTCTATGATTTCTGTTGTAAGCTTACAGATTTTATTTGAAAATAAAACAACACAGTAAATGTCAAGCAAATGTATTGTATTTTATAATGAATTAGTCAAATGTGTGTTCAAAAATAATGATTTTGTTTCCAGACTTAGACAATGTTGTACCTTAATTTGAAAAAAACTGAGTAAAATATATTATCTATTTTCCTAATAGTGACATTTATAGACGCTTGAGGTTTCGACCAACAACATTTTCGCCATTGATCTTTACACACATGATTTTTCATAGAATATAATTATATTGTTACTTATTGTATTCAGGTATTAATCTATATTGTTTATTTTTTCAAATAATGCAAACAATGCAATTGCATCTTACCTTTGTGGATTAGGATACCTGTTCCAGTACCCACAAGCGACTTGGTCCCAACTAAAATTGAAAATACTTGTGTTTTCATAATAACGCGCCATTGTTTCAATTTTTCTGAGGGTAGTCTTCACACTGGAATGATTAAAGCTAAAAAGCAATAACTTTAGCACTGCGCCATGCTGTTGTTTTAGCAAGAAACCTGTAAAGAAATCACTTCTTCAGATAACTATTGTCACTTGACAAGACACCCACAGCACAGATCAGGTTACATAAACAAAAAAAAAGTAGGTCAAACAATATTTTTTTATGGTTTTAATGTTTAAAAAATTAAAATTAAAATCGAGCTAGGGCCACTACACAGTTAACAAAGCAATCGTGTTGATCGTCACGTAGGAACTCCGCAAAACATGTAAACACCTTGTTTACATGTTGTTGCAGACGGTTTTATTGTTGAAGGGCAAAGTCTTTCGCAATTATACATAATCATATTATTACGAAATCAAGTACTTAGGCGGCACCCAAGTTGAAGCAGTTTACTTTAATTTAATAGTGACTAGGTGCATAACACGTAATAAAACAGACTGATAAATCATTTGTTCACCATCATTTTTTTGCTTACCTTTGCCGGAAGATATCCCGTTTTTTTTTTAAATATCGGTAAATATATACTCCTACTCTTTTGTAGGAACTGTTATAATAATCATATGATAAAAGATTTATTCACAAAACACACGCTATCATTCACATTCACACATTTTAGATACAATTTTGATAAATGTTGACAGATAAGATAAATTTCAATCCTTCCACCATTCTTTTTTTAGATGACTGACTGACTCTGAGTGAGATTGAGACTGACTTTGGTCTTGATTATTCTGGATTGATCTTGCGAGTATAAATATAGTGTTCTGTGGTTGACATTACAAAGACCGAAGATCAATAAACGCTCGTTAAGCTCACCACATCAATTTTAGGTTTTAATATTATATTTGTTAATAAATATTAAAATATATTTTTACTTATATTCACATTTAGGTATTTCAGTAGAATAGAAGAGCCAGACATATTTATATAATACTAGTCAAAGCCCGACGACGTTTTGCTGCGATTTTCTTTGACGTTTAATGGTCAGCGGCTGCCATGACAACGGCTAACTGCCACTTTAAATGTGACAGCGGTCCTCGATGGAGAGTGAGTTCTTCTCGCTTTCGGCAGATGGCGCCGTAAAATAAGCGATTTTCTCGCGATCAAGATTATATTATTACGCAAAATATAGATATTTGCAATCGATTGCATATTGTGTACAATTTTCAAGTTTAATCCGTCGACTAGTTTTCGAGTTTTAGGGTCATACTCAAACCTACACAACATTTTTAAATATATAGATAATGACCATACTGACTGACCATACAGCTATATTAAAATACCTACAGGTACCTATAGCAAAATACCATCAAAATAAGAATACTTAAGTACCTACTTACCTAACTTATTTCGAGTAACTTGGAAACAATGCGGTTTTGCGATCATAAATAATGGCAATATTGCCATAGAAACAGAAAAAAAGAGAAAACTAAACAAGATTTCCTTGACATAGTACTTAAATTTCCTTTTTTTTTAATTTTTTTTATGATTAAACATCATAAATACGGTTAATAGTAATGGAAGAATTACAAATTTATAAAGATTATATAGTGCAACTCAAAAGAAAAGCTATAAATAGGCCCTACATAATATTAGGTGAAGATGTTGCCCCGAAATTAAGTCAGTATGTCTATATGTTAGAAAACATTGAATTCAAAGATGGTGAGTACCATTCGTATTATGGAAGGATGGTGAGAATAATAAAATCTTTTATCGACTTTAGGACTGAAGTTATTGACCAATGTATTAAAGAAGTCGATCACTACACGAATGTTGTTGATAAAAAGTCCTTAGTATATCTGATAAATAGAACAATAAATATTCAGAAGAATAATGACACGGAATTCGTAAACGCTTTTGATCAAAGCGAAGCGACCTCCGAGGAAATTGAAACTATTCACGAATTGACCGAAATGTATGATAAAAATATGGAATCTTTACACCTTTTGAAAGATAAAATAGAAAAGTTTGATAAGATGGATGTTATGGTGGAATTTTCAAAAGAACACTTTCCAATATCTCTGGAGATGATGAACGAATTGTTCTGTTTCACGCATGAATACGTTGCTGTGGCTTTAACAAAATTCGTTAGTTTTTCAGTTTTGATATTATTTTATTCTATTCTTTTTATAAGTATTTGGGTTAAAAACGGAATTTATATTATTGTATAACTTATGTAAAAGTTATTAAAATTAACACGTTTATGGTAGGTACCTATGTATCTGAGATTTTATTATAATACTAGATGGTGCCCGCAACTTTGCACGCGTTGTAATTCATTTTTTGAAAATCCCACCGGAATACCTAGCATTTTTCCAGGATAAAAAGAAAATCGCAAATATGTTAAGCCGTTTCTGAGATCAACGTGCACAAATACACCAACAGACAAATAATCTAAAAACTTTCTTCTTGACCTCGGTAACATAAGTACAATGTTACATATATTTTTTTTAATGTATACCTACCTACACATTAATTAAGTTTAAATACAAGATAAATAAGCAAATGAATGCGTAAATATGACCCATAATCAGGATAGGTTAGGTTCTAATAAGAATTTTATTTGACTACAATTTTTTTTTATTATTAAAATTAAACTTTAATTATAGCTTTACAAAATAAGAGTCAGTTTAGAGGAGATTCACAATCGAATGAATAAAAATTTAAAGGAGGTGGGAAAAGAAAACGAAGAGAATCTTGTGGCGTTGAAAAGATTACTTTACGAGAAGCATAAGGAGAAATTAATCGTGAACAGACGCTTGCAAAGGTCCTCGACTGATATTGCAAAAGTAAGCTATGATGTATTACTCGTCGTTCATCGTTAAAATCAATATAATATACATAAGATGCGATCATTATTCGGGTCTTTATTTTAGCTCGTTAGCTAAGTTTCGCTTTGGCTCCGATAACAAGAAATTTGGATAAAAGTTTATTGGACCAATAGTTATTTTAGCTGCTATAACTAAAAGAGATCAAATTCCTTTTAGATCTTGATTTCCTCCAGCTACAGCTGCACCTATCCCAGTTTTTGCTTTAATTCATTTTAACCACTCATCCAATGGGTTCATCAAATGCGATTAGATTGCGGTTCTTATGATTGTAATGAAACTTACTTACTTATGATGATATTTATGATGATTATGTTGAAAATTTACTAAAATATAGTTTATTAGCACAATAAATTAGATATAATTTATAAATATGCGATAGAAGTAAGTACCTATATATAGATGTTTGTTACATCTGTTCGATAGTATTTTTACGCAAAAAAACTACAGAACAATTTATAAAATTTAGCAGAACATTGTGTAGTTCTGATATACATCAGAACTGAATTAACTGTGGAGAACTGTATGCCCTGCCACAACTAAACTATGAAATAATCATTCATCATCACCATCATCTAAGCCGCAGGACGTCCACTGCTGAACATAGGGCCTTCCCCATAATTTTCCAATAAGACCGGCCGATCAGAAGCAGTTTGAATCCACCGTCGACCCGCGGCCCTTATCAGTTCCTTTACTATGAGTTTACAATCACCGCACTCGCTAGCGAGAGGGTATAAAACATTTATATGAAAAACTGTCAACTGTCAATGTCAAATTGACAATTTTCTATATACCTAAATATTTTATGCTCTCGCTAGCGTTTGCGATCATTGTAAACCAATTGTAAACTCATGGTAAACGCACAGCATACAAATTACGTATGTTGTACGAAATTAGTATACTGTGGTAAAGATACAGGTACAGGCGCTGGGCTTGTCGGTCCGTGGCCTCTAATCGAGAAGCTTCTGGCCTCAGCGGCAGTCGGCTCTTTTTTTCGGTGGGTAAATCTGCGAACCAGATCCCCGCCGACCATCGCTCCATAGATCGTTGAGCGATGTTGAGGCCCATAATTAGAGACCACGTTTCAGCGCCATAGTTATGTCATCAATGGCAATTTCATGAAATAATATTTAAAAATATTAAATGCAGATTACAAAAGAAATTCAAAGCATATATGAAAAGGTTGAGAACTACGAAGAGCATCCGTATTTGGATTCACTTCGTAAAGAAGTGGATTATTGGAGACAAAAACTTGATTATTTCAGTGACATCGAAGCTACGCTGAAGAAAATCAAAGCCGAAGAAGAAAATGTTGACCTTCAAACAAATGCTTATAATAATATCAGGTAGGTACCTAAATGCAATAATTATATGGAAATATTAATTTCTGAATTTTTTTCTATTGAGTAGGTGCAGTGCGAGTCTTCGTGCTACTTAGGTAATACTCTATGACATCAATTTCGTATTTCGAATAAAACTTTATTTTTAAACATGAAATTTATTTTAAACTAGCAAACCGTCCCCGGCTTCGCACGGATGTCCAATGTTTTTTTTTTTTTAATCTTTATTAAGAACCTTCCTCCGATTTGGTCCAACCGTTTTTAAATTTTGCTCTCAGCAACAAAGTAAGTATTTAGCGATTATTATTTTTTATTTATATAGATTTTATTAATTAATGTATCCAACATTACCATAATTACAATTTGGTATACACAAACATAACAGGTGTTATGTAAGTATTGTAATTATTTTTACGTTAGGTACATTGTACTGGCATTAAATTAATTAAAGTACTTAGGCTCGAGTTCACCAACAGACGGTTATTTTTAAACAGCCGATTAAAATTTAAACAGCCGTTTAATAATATTTGGTTCATCACCATCGCTAAACTGCGGGTTAAACGCTCTGAACATCAGATTAATCATTAAGTTAATCTGATGTTCAGAGCGTTTAACGGTCAATTTTAAAGTCTTATTTTTAGCTCACAAGTACTACCCGGTGCGAGACATGAATGTTGGAAACAAATTAAAAGAAGTTTAGAAAAGAGGAAGGAATATGTAATACAACAAAAAACAAATGCATCATTTGCGTTATTTACATTTTTTGGTGTTAGAGGTAGATATTATAAGTTTTGTAAAAATATATCAAGTATTGTTAGTACGGTGTGTTAGTTTTACAGCAGAATATTTTCATTTAACTTGGGTAATATAAATTTTAACCTTGATTGATTTGTTAACAATCACTCCTGAAACTTTTCCTGTGTTTCTTCTCATCTAGGATCGTCATCTAGGTTTTTTTTTCTCGAAAACCCTGCTAAATTTAAATTTATAATGACGATCAATAAGAGTTTCATGGAGAAACCTAATTGTTAAATAAATATTTTTATTTTGACTTGATGTTTTGAAATTAATACGTTACGTGACATCTTCACGTGACGATCGCGTTGCTTTTTGTTTGATATACTTACATTAGTAAACAATAAGGTCTGTTCAAATGTAGGCCAAAACAAAATGTTGTTTTCTGAAGAAGATGGACAGTGCTGGTTAGACACGTTCAATCATAAGGTATACGCTTTTGATTACGGACTTAGGAAATGTCATATTAACGAGGATGAAAAATTTGTGGAGGTAATATGGCGCCCATATATTGACACATGTTAATATCTTATGATATCTTATCTTATATATCTTTATCTTATCTTATCTTATCTTTATCTTAACATGTTAATATCTTATCTTATATATATATATATTTATTAACTGTCTGGTATCCATAATACAAGTATATATCTTATATACATATAATATACAGCACCATCTAGTTCCACAGTAAGCAACTAATGCTTGTATTATGGATATCAGACAGTTGATATAATACATAGATTCCTTTTTTTTTTTTTGTAAATACATACATATTATAAATAAAAAACATCCATGACTCAGGTAAAAAAGTAAAATGTTAATACATAACATTCGCCCCTAGCGGGATTCGAACCGGCGACCGTTTGGTTAACAACTAGGCTTACTAGCCATTAGACAAAACTTGTCGTCAAAATTATAATAATGATTACTTTGCTTTTGCTCACAACTGTCTTCTATACATCTATAGTAATATTATAAAGATATATTTGTATGTTTGCAATGAATAAACTCAAAAACTACTTGACCTATATATTTTAAAAAAAAAATTCTTTCACCTATATACAGCGAGTAAACATGGGCTAACATACAAAAATACAAATCTTCTCTATTTATAATATGTATTAGTTAGATTGCCTTGAATGTAATTTACAGATTTCAGAAGACAAGTACTATTTTGATGAATACGGACGATACATATTAAAAGATTGCAATAAATTGTACCAATTAGGACCTTGCACGAGCAAATACAAACTCAGCGAGGACAATTTATTTGTAAAAGTTATATCGGACGAGAGAAAAATTAAGTCCTTCAAGGATTACGAGCATTACGAAATATTACCAGAAACTGAAGAAGTTGATTTTAAAAGTATTTTTATATCTATCTTTATAAAATAAAGTCGCTACAGTTTTCACGAATAAAAAGAGCGATAAACGGATTGCTAGTTTTTGGATACGAATGTCCATATTTAATTAATAGTAATTAATTAACCCTTTAACAGCTTGGTTTTGTAGGAGTTGTCGTGCCCCTAGCGCCTGGCTCGTTAATTTTTTTTTTAAGTAATGATTTAAAAAATAAACATTATACAAGTAGAAGAGGAATTTGTCATATATATCCGGTTCTGGCGAAATGTACACGAAAATAATTATTGCATAAATCCGACTCTGACGGTGACGGCTAAAGGTTTAAAAACTGTTACAATATTAATTTTAACTTTCAGCCTACAAAATATAAAGTTATGAAAATAAGATATTAAATAACACACAGTCATGGGTAGGGTATGGACATAGGGTTACCTTTCATCCAGAAAAAAAAAGTACTGGTCCCTAGGGATCGTTTAAAATTGAGAAAAGTATCGCCTGGCAAAAGTGTTTACAGCAATGCAGATATTGCTTATTTAATTTTGAACGCGGACGAAGCCGCGAGCGCCAGCTGGTATAGCTATAAATAAATTGGAACTTAGGTTTTTTTTAAACAATAGGTAAATATTTGCTGATTGTTATTTAGTTATAAAACAAAAGTTGATGGTAATATTTAAAGGTATATTGGACAAGGAGACTGTGAAGTACTTGTGGGGAAGTTTGGGTTCGATTCTGCCGAAGGCTTTGCGTGATGTTGGAGCCGCAGTTCCGAATAACCCTATACATTATTTGGCGCATAGAATTCTTTATCACAAGTGCGTAATCATTTTCTAATTATATGTGGTAAAAAAAATGGTTACTTTTGATGGAGCACAACTTTTTAACGAATTACCTTTGCTTTTAAAACAGGCAAAAACTTTTTTTTTAGAGAATATAAAAGAATTTACGTTAAATGTTGAAACATCTTACGTTAAATGTTTAAATGTTTTGACATATTTTTGTTAAAAATCAGGAACAAATAATATATCTTCACACATTGAACACATCACCATCTAGTTCCACAGTAAGCAACTAATGCTTGTATTATGGATACCAGACAGTTGATATACTACATAGATTACTTTTTTTTTTGTAAAATATTACATATTATAAATACAAACATCCATGACTCAGGTACAAAGGTAAAATGTCAACACATAAACATTCGCCCCTAGCGGGATTCGAACCCGCAACCGTTTGGTTAACAGCTAGGGTTACTAGCCACTAGACCAAAGGTGTCGTCAAGTATTAGGAACAAAATTAAACATAATTTTGGTGACGTTTGTCTGCCTGTTTGATGTATAGTTTCTTAATTAAGTATTTTGTTATATTTCTCATGTAAGTAGCTTTAAGCTTTAATGAGAATAAAGAAAATATAAACCTAATTAATCATACTGACACCTTATCATCTGTACCAGCTTATACGATACCTATTAGGTATATTAGATAGTTATATTAGGGGACGTTCGTGTATTTTTTTTTAAATTATCTAACACGTATTTACACACAAGATGATAACAATGTCTGGAAACCATTATTAGGTTTGTCTAGACATTTTATTTCAAGCCAACATAACAACATTACACCATAATATGGTGTAATGTTGTTATATTATAATTATAAAATTATAACTCATCAACATGCCTAACTAACTGAATCGCATACGAGATGCAACTCAGTTAGCAGCATTAAAAAAAAATTACGTTACGTAACGCAACGTGGGGGGTGGGGGGTGGTCTTGTAAAACGTTACGATGTTTTACAGGGGCGGGGGGGGGGTATTTTTTATTTTGTTCTTCCAAGTTGGCAACCCTTCTCGTTGGTAAAAATGGTCAGTTGGTAAACTTGGTCCTAAACGTAACTTTTAGGGGAGGTACAGAAAAACGTTCGGCGCTCAAAAAATCTTCAAAAATCGCGTTACGTAATACTTGAACGCCCCCTTCCCTTATATGGAATACGTACTTATTATAATTTGCATTTGATAGTCCAACTCTTGAGGAAGGTTATAACAATTATTATTTAATATCACTTTAGAACAAAAAATGTAAGGAAATACGCCAAGTGAAAACGCGGGTTCAACCGCCCGAAGAAAATCGACACATTGTCGAGAAAGAAGGGAATCAAATTTACCTTTTCTCTCTCAGTTAAACGCCAGTTTAAATTAAAAGCCAGTTGAAACCGCGCGACATAGTTAGTTACTTATACATTATACTTAACACTGTTTGGGACATGTCTCTGTTAACTACAACGCGAGCTTATTGCGGTCTTCGCGTGAAAATTATATTTTATTATATATAGATCATTATAGTAGGTAACTTGTATTCCTCACATGAAATCAAAAACCATACAGAAGTGTAGGCCAAAGCAGGATTTGAAAAGGAAAATACTTCCTAATAAGCTGGATTTATTGTAGTATAATGCAATAAATTATTATTTTTTTGTTGATATGGTTTACAGATATGGTAAACCATTTAATGAGCTTGAAAAAAGGAAGATGGAAGCTGTGTTATATCGCGAAGACGTACTTAAGCAACGTAAAAATGTTAGTCATTATAACTACTTACTATATTATATTTATCTGCAAATTATTATAAAAAAATAAATATCATAATTGTCTATATCTATAATAATGTAGAGGAAACATTAGCTACCTTAGCTAATCCGTACATTCTCACTTGGCGAGTATGGGAATCATTTTTAATTTCTATTAAATCAAAATATTTGTATTCAAATGAACAGATGTTAAAAATAATAGAAATTAAAAATTATATATTATACAAACTAGATGTTGCACGCGACTTCGTCCGCGTTGAACGATGAAAGGTACCCTACGTCCTTTCTGGTGTTCCAGACAACGTGTATGCAAAATTTCATGGTGATCGGTTCAGTAGTTTTTGCGTGAAAGAGTTACAAACATCCGTACATCCAAACATACTTTCGCATTTATAATATTATAGTACGGATGTTACTCGCTAATATAGCTTTTTATAGGTGAAAGAATTTTTAAAATCGGCCTAGTAGTTTTTGAGTTTATTCATTACAAACATACAAATCTTTATAAAACTAATTTTTCTATCTCATGACAAGCTTTTCTTGCTTGATAGGATTATTTATTTATTTATTTTTATTTGCTGAATATACTTAGGTTACAATACTTATGGTCTTTCTTTTTACAGAAGGCCATCGCTGTTGCAAAAGCTTGGAAGGCTTTACAGGTGCAGCGACGCAAGCCTGAAGAGTCTGATGACACTCTGGACTTAATCATATCTCAACAACAACAGGAACAAAAAGCTCTTATTGACTCTTTGCAATTCTATTATGTTTAGTAGTAAACTCTGTTATACATTTATAATTGTTGCAATATATTAATGGAACAATGAATATTAAATAAACGACTTTTAAATAAAAAGTTCGGTTTCATTTGACCATTTATTGACCTAATCTTAAGATTAGGTCAATAAATGCCTTGATGTTTGATGCCACTTTTCATTTTTGAATTTCCAATTATAAAGTCCTAAACGACATAAAAACAATTCATAATTGTTGATGTGAAAACTTCTTCAGTCGCGTTGGGCACTTTTGAGCGACACTCTCAGTGAAGTTTAATTGTTTGAAATAAGCGCCATCTACCCGAATTAGGATTTAAGTACACATCAGTCAGTATCAAGTTTCGTCATAAATGGAAATTTATGAAAATTTAGTTGCCTTTGGTCATGAATGACGAATGTGTAAAACCAATAATGACACTTTAGTCAGTTTCTACCAAATAGTGTAAAAAGAACGGACCTGCGGTCCGTTTTAAATTTCGAACTAATTGAATTAATTAAAATCTTTTGCTTATAACAAACACAATACATACCAATTTTCACAAAAATAAATTTAGTTTTCAAAGTGTAAAATGCGTAGCCAGGCACTTAGTATTAGCGATTTAGGAGAGGTACGAGGGGTGATGAATCTGTCGAATGTGGAATTATAACATACTAGCTGATGCCGGCGACTTCGTCCGCGTTGAACGATGAAAAGTACCCTATGTCCTTTCTTGTGTCCCAGACGATGTGTATGCAAAATTTCACGATGATCTGTTCAGTAGTTTTTGCGTGAAAGAGTCACAAACATCCATACATCCAAACATACTTTCGCATTTATAATATTAGTACGGATTGCAGTTTCGTCATTGGCTTTAAAATTCTGACATCCGGAATCTGACAAATGTGTTCTGAATCCGAATTAATACGAATTTTTGGTTCTTATTAAGCTTAACTTCATCAATAGTTTAAGATGTGAACAGATTGCAATAAAATGTCCCACAGTTTTTTTTTTATTTTATTTTTTATGTTCAACCTATGTGCCATCAAGTTGACCGTCAGCCTGCCTGCCGTAGGGTTCAAAAAAAAAAAAAAGAAACAAATAAAAGAAATTCATAAAGGTACAGGTATTTATTTATTGTTCAAGCGTCTACAGTTCTAAACGAGACACACTTTTTAATAAAACGTCGATATTCATATGAAAGCAAAATTATAATTAAACAAAAAAAAAAACAACCAGTTATTATTAATTTAAACCTACATAAAACATCTCAGATATACCCACTGCCAGTAATATTTGGTTTATATTATAAAAGAGAAATGATTATCTAAAATAAAAATTACATTTGTATGAACAATAAATGTGAATATGATATTCGTTAAGAAAATGTACAAATTTGTTCCGAGCGAAGGTTAACTTTACATGAATGCTTTAATCAAATATCTTATGCATTTAGGCTCGAGTTCACCAACAGACGGTTAATTTTTAAACAGCTGTTTAAAATTTAAACAGCCGTTTAATAATATTTTGTTGATCACCATCGCTAAACTGCAAGTTAAACGCCCTAAACATCAGATTAATCATTAAGTTAATCAGATGTTTAGGGCGCATTAACCCGCATTTTAGCGATTGTGAACAAAATATTATTAAACGGTTGTTTAAATTTTAAACAGCTGTTTAATAATATTTTGTTCTTCACCATCGCTAAAATGCTGGTTAAAATGCGTTTAAACCGCAGTTTAGCGATGGTGATCAACAATATGTTATTTAACAGCTGTTTAAATTTTAAACAGCTGTTTAAAAATAACCGTCTGTTGGTGAACTCGAGCCTAAATGGGTTTCATTATTTATTTAATAAAGTAGATTAATCATAAATTTGATGCTATATATTTACACACAAACTTTTATTATATTAATACTTCAGGACATTGTCTGTGTATTTATTGTGTATATGAACTTTGATGGTATTTGAAATTTTTTTTAATGTATGATGCATCTACTATTATATTTGATCAAAGCATAGATGCCTTTTTTTTTTTTTTTCATTTATCGCAATGACACGAAACACTTTTTCGATGCAATTTGTCGCCAAGAATTTTACCAGAGTTCATGTAAATAAATAATAACATTATTTTACTAATTAATTAATTAATTTTTAATGTTTTCAATGAAATATAATATGTATTACTCTCTCCAACAAACATTGATTGACGGACAAAATGGCGGCCCGATCACGTGGATTTTGATCAGATAAAAAAACAATATATAAAATCAATCACTTGTTCGGTAGATTCTTGGCTACATGGCTACCGTGGCCGAGAAACACATGAAATACAATTTGGTTGAGGATTGTAAAATAGAAAATTGTAAGCACTGACGATTGTGAAACGTGTCATCGAGATTTTTAAAATATCCAAGTCGCAGGATCACTTGAAAAAAAAAATAGATTTTTTTTTTTTAAATACTACTTTTAAAAAAACTAAATTGCAATGAACTGAAAGTATTATTGACAAGAAATGGCAGTAATAGCTAATTTAAGTTTAAAAAAAAAGTATTCATCTGATCCACAAGTTTAGTCGCTCAGAGAGCTATCGAACGAGTTTATTCTCCGAGTTTCTTTGGTGGATAAACAAATTGTGAAAAATTGTATTCAAAACATTTAAATTCATTAAAAATCATTAAAAATTATTTAGAGCCTGAAGTCTGAAGGTTCATTGCAATCATTCCAAGTTTAACAATTATCCTGCGACAAAGACTCAAAAAAAAAACTGCAAATAATTGAGAATTCGACATCACTACATTCTATATGTATGTATATATATAAATATATTAATAAAATAATATTATATTATATAAATATAATAAATAGACTTTAACTGTATAAAATTTGATGATAATGCAAGTGAATCTCTATTGATACATGTGACGCTTATCAATTTTTATTAGTTGTTTCGAAAGTAGTGATTTCTCGAATTCAAAATACAAATATATTTAAACAGTTATTACAGGCTTCATTTACAATAGTGTTAAATGACATAAATACTAAATTAGTACAGTTTTCATACAAACTTCATTGGACTTAAATCATTAAAATACAAAATATGTATTCATTGGTAACAGTTTAGTTGTTCAAACGAAATTCGGGTCAGTATTAAATCGAAAAAATTTAATACACCAATTAAAATGTTCGACCACATACCAATATATAATTATAATACTATAGAATTAATGTGCATAAATAAAAATATTGTAAAATTTTATATGCAGATGGTGTCGTTTATTTTTTATAGACTATAATTTTTTTTTTTTCCATTTAACTGTTTATAATTTAGTGTCCAAACAGCGCTGAAATATGTTAATTCTTAGTGTTGATGATGATTTTCATAAGAGTACTGTCAATTATGCTAATTCTACACTAATATATTGTTCTGTGGCTTAGGCTCGAGTTTACCAACAGACGGTTATTTTTAAACAGCTGTTTAAAAATAACCGTCTGTTTAAAATTAAAAACCGGCTCTTTAAAATTTAAACAGCTGTTTAAAAATAACCGTCTGTTTAAAATTAAAAACCGGCTCTTTAAAATTTAAACAGCTGTTTAAAAATAACCGTCTGTTGGTGAACTCGAGCCTTAAACGCCACATTCCTTTCACAGAATAACAACAATATAATTGCTGTGTAACTGTGAAAAATATTTTTTTAAATTGCAAATTATATTTTTATTATATATTATATGAGAAGAGAAGAAATTTTATGGAGCTCACAGTTAACTTTTAAAATAAGTTGTTATTAAGTAATTAAGAAAGAAAGTAGGCGATTAAGAAAATATTTATTATAAAAATAATTGAAACCCGGGGCGAAACCGCGAGAGGGACAGCTAGTTAGATTTAGAGAAAACGAGACCAAGTCCAATGATGATTGTATAGGACCAATAAGGAGAAAATATTAGTAGAACTTACACTTTTTATTTTACACTAATAAATGATTCGCTTGAACAGGTACAAAAGTATTTTATTCTCTTTTATTTATTTACATGATGAAAAGAAATCGCGTCGCGTGTACTATATAATAATATGTAGTTATCATTGAGGTGCAGTGTGCAATTAATTCATTTTTAAATTATTGCCTATATCATTATCAGTGTCCACATTGGTAACTAGTTTTTAGAATATATCAAACATTAAATTTAAGTGGTGGGGGATGTTTAATAAAAATTAAAAATTAAAACAAGACATTGAACTTTAATAATAATAAAAAAAATTGTAAATGAAAATTCTAATAAATGCTTGGTTAAAAAAAAAAAAAAAAAAAAACTATGAATGCAGAATATTAATTGTGGCCAATAATTTTTTTGTATATAAACTTTAAAAATAATTTATGTATTTTTTGTCTTCTGTGCTGTTCTGGATTTTTCATTTAAACTTTACAACTTTACACCATTCGGAGTAAATTCATATATTAAATTAATGTTTTATGGAAACGCTAAATTTAGACAATTCTAGTTTAATTATTAGCAAATACGTCAAAAATATGAACCAAAAAAAAAATCTATGTTAGCACAGTACACCTCAATGTTCTTAAACGACTATGTTCACCGCATTTTATTCCAATAACGATATAAATTTAATGTACTTTAATATTTTTCTTATAATTTTTTTTTTTTTGTACGCGCATCTAATTTCCTAGAGTAACCGAAAATGTGGACCAAATACCGTTACGTGTGTAAAATTATTGGTTTTTTTTTTCTTTTTTTTTTCTAAGTACGAAGCAATTTTAAAGCAATTTCCGATGAAAAAAAAATGGGGGAAAAAAATAAAAGGAAAAATAAAACTTACTCAACGCGCCAATTTAAACTAAAGAAGCAAAAATTAAACCTAAAATGATATCCAATCGAAGAGACAAGTGACAATTTTATATTATGATGCATTTGAATAAAAATAAAAATTAAATATTTTTTGTAATAATAAAAATATATTTTTAATCGTAAAGCCAGTAAATGAGATTAAGAAATTGTATTGTAAAAACTATACAAATAGATTTTATTAATTTTTAAAATATAATAATTTTATAAAATAATAAATAAATAGTCAATATTTTCGGTAAATGTTGACATTCTTTATAAGAGTGTGTACTTTTTTTTTTTATATATATATATAGATAAAACGTATAAAAATCTCATTACGACTGGCTTTAGAAGTGAAATGAGTGTTGAAAATATTATGTACAAAAGTATATTTATTTTATTATGAACCCTAAATTTTAGTTAATGAACATTTAAAAAAAAAAAATAAGTCAAAATTGTACTAAAAATGATGCAACACAAAATTGTGACTGGCCACACCCGATCGTTGCAATCATAGACAATAACCGTCCCAACGCATTGTTATATTTAACTGATGTTAAACTAAAGAAGAAAACATTCAGTTTTGTTTGTCTATGGTACTACCCAA
The DNA here is from genome assembly GCA_944738685.1 of Synanthedon myopaeformis. Lineage (NCBI taxonomy): Eukaryota > Metazoa > Arthropoda > Insecta > Lepidoptera > Sesiidae > Synanthedon > Synanthedon myopaeformis. Next base: position 1,082,996 of record OX122930.1, read on the forward strand.
TCGCGTTAGTACGTCTTTATAAACAAGTTTAGTGACAATGAATAATGGAAATTTGTGCCACACAAACGTAAGAAAAAAAATGAATGTGTAACCTTCGACCAAAATGGACAACCCTAGTCTATGACAGACCAGCGATAAAAAAAAAAATCACTACATAAACAAAACGCACTAACTTATTGCAGTGTGTAAAGATTTTAGGCTCATTTATCAAATAGACTGTACTTTATTACAACATTAATTAATATTAATATATATATATAATATATAATATCTCTACATGTCGCTCGTCTGTCGACGCCTTAAAATTGTCTATGACTCGATTCGCATTACACTACACAATCTGTATGTTTGACATTGACGTTTTCATGTTTCCGCCACGTTGAGATCGAATTGTTCTATGACCCACCATAGAGTATATAATAGATGTAAACTATGTACATACACTATGGTTCTATGACTATAATAAAATTATAGATATATAGATACAAAACGCAATTTCAACGAAACAGAAACGTGCTTTAGTTTTTAAACAAGAATCAAATTAAATTATAATACCTGTTAGACAAATATATTATATATTTATTTTTTTATTTTTTTGTAATAACCAACAAAATAAACCGCAGCATTTTTGTCGTAAATGAAACAAAATTTGTGTTTTTTTTTTTTTTTAAAAAAATAAGATAATATTCGCCCCAAGTTAAGAGCGAACAATCGATTTTGCCTACGATTTAAAATGTTGACCAAGTATTGTTCAAATTAATATGTAAGGCTTTAACTCCATTTGGTTTAACTACAAAACTCCATTTTAACTATATTAAGAACTAAATCGTACACACTTCGTATGTTGTTTTTTTTTTAAAGGATGTATTAGTCTGTGACTAATGTTACAGACTAATCAATTGTGTCGTTGAAAAAATGCTATTGTCGTCTATGAGATGTATAATTTGACATTATATATTTTAATTAAAATTTGTGTAGTTGAGATATTATTATTAACACAATACAACAACCTGTTGCAAGTTTTGGCATTAATTAAAAATTTTAAAATTTATATTTTTGTGTGTTTTAAAAAAATGCAATGTTTTGTGTGTTCTGTGATAAAAGTATTTTTACAATATTATGTTAATTCTGCAGACGTATAATTAACTTAACTTACTATTATTATTATTATTATTATTTTATTTTATTTTATTTTTAAAGGGAACAATGACAAAATACCATGTGTTCATTTTCATTGCGCAGATTGAATAATAAATAACCAATTTAATTTTTTTTTTTAAATTTTATTACAAAACTATTCGGAATTTCGAAACAAGTATACAATTTATTAAGTAGTTACATTAATAGGGAAACATTTCTTACGTAAATTATAGTCCAGGAGGTCAGTGCACGATTTAGCTCCCCCCGTTGCGGATTTCAATTTGGGCCAAACGCGTCCATTGAGTCCGTTTGGCAATCGAATGTCTCCGAACTGTCCGTGTGGTCGGGATAGAACTCCCTGTAGATCTTGTCCAGTAACGCTCGCCTGTAATATGTGCATATATATTATTAATAATGTCATTAACACTTGAGTGTCAATATCTCCACGGCCACTGATCTCCAAAACACAGGCAATCCTAGCTTGGAGGTCAGGGGACACAATATATGTATATGTATTTTAAAGCCCATGTTACTGTCTAGCTATGTTCCTGTTAAAATGTAAATATTATGTATACAAATAGTTACTGGCTTAAGAAATAAAGTATATTATTATTATTATTATTATTATTATTAATATATGACGACACGTTTTTGTTAACCAAAAGGTCGCGGGTTCGAATCCCGACTGGGGGCAAATGTTTATGTACCTGAGTCATGGATGTTTTGTATTTATAATATGTATTTACAAAAAAAAAGTAATCTATGTGTTATATCAACTTTCTGGTATCCATAATACAAGCATTACTGTGGAGCTAAATGGTGCTGTGTGGAATGTGTCAATATATCCAACTGTTAGCTAACAGCTAACACCCTCTACTTCGAGTACATTAATTAAAAAACCACTTTATGGTTTAGACCAAATGCTTTTATCGACCGACCGATATATCAGAACTAAAATTTCAACTAAGTATAAGATGTTCAAACATACGAAGACGACCCCTCTTCGCGAACGCGTTCGTTCACTTTTATTTAATATCATCATACATATCACCGAATGTATCTGAACGAATGAACATCTCTTTTTGAAACGTCACAGAGCACTTTTCAATCAACTTCAGTCCACATAAATAGCAGACGCTAACACACCCACCCAATGGTGCATAATATTGATCGAATGGTGCCCCAGAAACGGGATACGAAATAGAGATCGACAACGCAAAATATGGGAAACTGGAGAAACTTTGCAACTAAAGCATAGAGAACAATGGAAATCGTTAGAGGAGGCTTTTGCCAAGAGGCACACACTGAACTCCGGGGGACATATTATAACATAACAAAAGGCTATATATTATTATTAGTATTTGGATGTATTTTTGTTATTACGCCATATGTACACATTTGCTTGCGTAAAATTTCACATACAAATAAAACAGATATTTAGACGAACAAATAATATATGAAATATACTTTATTTTATATGGTTAACGAAAAATCTAATCAAAACATAAACACTTATAAAATATATGTGTATAGAACCTTATACAATCTATAATTTTATCTGAAATTTAATAATGAATTTGAAATGGTCCAAAAAATTTCCTCTTCGCTAAAATATCTCTTTAAAATTTGTTTCTACAATTCATCGCGTTCGGAATGCCAATAATATAAGGAAAAAAACTCAAATCAATTATTGGATAATTTCAGTTATCTGAGGCCAGTTTATATCATTCGAATAATCGCTAAATTTCACTGATAAATTTTAACTTGAAGATGTAATCAATCAAGGATAAATGCGGAAAAATTTAGAGTTGCCCGAACATTGCCCAAACATGGATTGTATGGATTGTATTAGACCTTTTTCATATTTTGTCATAATTTATAACATTACACAAGCCATTGGACTATGGCAATGTAATGTAAGACATGTACTAACACTGTGCCATCATCAAACCAAATTACATGAAAAAAAAAAAACTGTTCCATTGTTAAGTAGTGAAAACTTAACAGACACATAAATTTATTTTCATATTTATTCTATTAACTTATTAGTTTAATGGAATGTTGGAGCTGATATACCTTTGTTTGTACGGTAAAAGTTCCAAACATTAAAAAGAAAATAATAAAATAAAAAAATCGCCTATCGAAGTATGCAAATTATTTCTAAAAGTAACTAATCAACACTTTACTTGTAGTTGGTGAAAGAGGCCCTAACTGTAACTGTAAATTCTGTAAACTTGTATCTTCATCGCAAACAGTCCAATGTATTGAAATACAGTGCTGAACCTATCTTTAAATGCAAGTGCAAAGACAAATGACAAAAACGACGTTTACATTTAAAAAAAAAGGCTATTGATAATATTAAAATTCAAAATATACTCGGTGAGTTTGATGGCGTTCAAAATACAAAACAATTTCGAGAGCTCAATTCGGCTTTTGTCAATAGAAAAAAAAAATTCTATAGAGACCATTCTAGCTTTCCAAAGCTACGCTTCCGACGCGTACGCATCTCCATAAAAAAACCGTTGTTTTCTATGGAAATGAATAGATGTAGTTACTCCCTCAAGTCACTTACTTGGCAGCGAGTCCTCCGCCAGGCGGAAGTCCAGGTATGTTCTCTTGGGCCATCTGTTTCAACACCATAGAGAAGTGGCACGAGCCGTCCTCCGACGAGGCGCTTTCGTTGGCGCTCTCCTCTATCAGAGCTGGAATCACGACAATACTAATCTATTGGAGGTGTCTTTATTGCCCTAATCTCTATGGCAATGTATTTATAAGACTGAATAATTAAGGAAATTTCTGATGCACTTTTTAAAAGAAAATTTTATTAAGAAATAAAGTAAGAAAAAAAAAATCGCCTTCACACGCGAATCGCGTCACGTCAGTTGACATTCAAGGCATTCTCGCGTGACCGTGACCAGAGATTACGATCGCTAACGTAACCAATATGAATTCTAAAACCGTTGTACATAATAATAATCAAAGGTAATTATTGGGGGATCACTTTCGAAATTTTTATTTTACAACGTGGACAAAGTCGCGGGCAAAAATAGTGTGTCCATAATTTTACGCCCTCAAGACTTAACAAAAAAAAAAGAACCTAATCTAAATGTAGTATTTAATCTTATACATCATAATTACACATGAATCTTCAGACATCCCAAAAAAGACACTGTGCCACTTGTTGTAAGATATAAATAGATAATAGCGATTAGTAATCGATAATGCGAGTGAGTCACATATGATGCTAACTTCATTACATTCTTACGCAATATCAACTACTAGCAATTCCCCGCGGTTTGACCCGCGTTAAATTTGAACCCTCCCATACAAACATATCTAGCGATGAGAAAAAGCATTTTTATAGAATAGCGGATTGATGGTATTTTCTTAGATTTATGGGTTTGTTTGAATCAAGTAAACCCACAGACCTCTTAAATAGCCAACAGCGTGTCAATGGTGTAGTTTTTAGTGAGTCAAAGAAATTTATTAAGTTATAATTTATAATACAATTTGTTGAGCTCAGACCAAATAAAAACAATAGACAGAATTTTGCAGACAAAATTATTGTAAAGCCGGTTTTAAAATAATAATTGTTCATTGCAACTAGTTGTGAAAGCGGTTTTATTAATTTCAGTTTTATTTTTCTTAATTAATTAGTTAGTTATCAAATTTGTATAATTAATCATTTATTTAATATTTCGCTTTCTATAATGTTCATTAAATATTTTTTCGAATTTATATAAAAAATTGCAGTCGCTTATATAAGACTTAACTAAACTTTACGCAAATTTCTTTAATGGCAAAAAGCAAAAAAAAAAACTTTGTTGCTAAAAATAATTTAAAAGTCGCTTTCGCAACTAGTTACCTACCAAACTTTATGTTAAATTTTATTTTAAAATACACACACTTTTAGTTTAGTAGATATCTACTATCCCTGTATCGCATGTGATAATTTCCATTGAAAGTGTATGGAATGCGTTAACAACACGTGTTGTGTCAGCAAATGCAATTAAAACCGCGTTCACGTGGTCGACACACAATATTGGATTATCAATGCACGCGTTCTTGTGTGTGGCTTCATTCGATTAACGCACAAACACCTCACAACCGTCGCGCCCTCGACACGTTCATTGCTTTAACCCCTTATCGCATTCCGTTTCATTTGTACTTTTAAATATCAAGGCAAAGGTGACATGCTAAGGGTCAGGACTAAAGCAATGAAACTAGTCACTTGTTGTTTTTTAACACTTTAATCAAGATAATAACACTCCGAGTTAACAAACATTAAAATTTAATTAACTATTTAAAAAAAAAAAAATTTTTTTTTTACTCTAGTATTTTGAAAAATTGGAAATGTTTCTTTTAATATTATTATTTTATATAATACAAATATCACCGTACAAATATCACAATATTAGATTTTAAAAATATTAGTTAAGTAAGTACTTCAAGTAACAAACATTTTAATGTAGAGATGTCTTTTTTTTTTTTCTAAATAAACATTAATTCTATTTAATGATATCAAATTGGTCTATTTAAAAATATTTGAACACATTCCATTAATAAAACAATTGTACAGTCACCGCCGAATTCAACTAAATAATCATAATCATTATTATATTTAAATTTTATCTGTATAATATTAAAAAGTGGTGTTTATTGAGTTAACTGGGAGATGTGGCCGCATTTATAGCAATGATCAATCAGATTTTCAAAGAATATAATTCTTCTATGGAAAATCTAGGAATAAACTAAGGGCTTAAATGACGTAAATTCACCGGTCAAATGAAATAGCTTTGAAAAAATAGTTTATAAGGACATAACTGTTAAGAAATACAATTAGCTTGAAATGACGACATGGAATCTCTAAATTTTTATTAATCAAACAAAATATTAAAAAATATTTAATATTTTCCACTGAAATTACAGTAATTTAAGATATTGAAAAAGAAAAATTTAAAAATGAAATTTTTGACTAAAATAAAAAAATTAAGCTTTTTACCACGACAAATTTGTCTAAAATATTATTATTTTTTTTTGATAATTTTGCCTACTTTTTTTAATAAGTGGGTTTTTAAAATGTTAATGCCTAAAAAGTTTTGACAGCTATTACAAATTCATACTATATACATAGTCTGATAGAGATCTGAACAGTTGAGAATAATATTTACACACGGACAAATATATTATTATTATATGTGAGCCGTATGCATGCTCCCGTTGTCATTTAAGAATTTGTTTTGTGTGGTGAGTGGGACTTTAAACACATTCAGCCGATTTTGGTATAACGACCGTTATACATAATTATGGCATGCTAAACACTTAATATAAAAATAAATAAAAAATAAATAAATATATATATGTATTGTTAGTTAAACCATAAAACATATTTATTTATACACAATTTTCTATTAATAAATACTTTTTAAACTTAAAAAACAAAACATTAATAATTACAGGGGAATATATGGCACTAATTAAGAAATATACAACGAAATAATGTATTTAAGAAAATCAAGTAAAAAAAAAAATATATATAGCTATGTGATATAAATAAACACAATTATTTCAGACTATTTTTTTATATATATGTATAAATAGTGTATTTACTTTGGAGTTGAAAAAAATATTGATTTATGTGCATGTTACATAATAGGAACTAAAATAAACCCACAAGATAGTTACTTCAATTATCACAAATTCTAATACTCAAATCTGGCTGCAACTTTTAGGCTTGAGTTCACCAACAGACGGTTAGTTTTTAAACAGCTGTTTAAAATTTAAACAGCCGTTTAATAATATTTTGTTAATCACCATCGCTAAACTGGTTTAGGCTCGAGTTCACCAACAGATGGTTAATTTTAAACAGCTGTTTAAGATTTAAACAGCCGTTTAATAATATTTTGTTGATCACCATCGCTAAACTGCGGGTTAAACGCCCTAAACATCAGATTAATCATTAAGTTAACTCGAGCCTTAAAGTGATAACAGTGTGGAGCAACCCTAAAGATGACTGCATGCATTTTAATACTATAAAGCTTTATGATATAATATTAATATCATATCGATTAATAATTGTTAATCACTATAAGTTGCAAATAACTATATTAGTACATAATAATACTTAAAAAAGCTGTGTTAGGACCAAAAAAAGCGAGGCTAATTTTCACTATGCAAACCACAACATAAGGTCAGATCAGAGCTCAATAAAAATAAATAAAATTCAATATAAAATAAATGGACAGAATCAAAATATTCTTTAAATAAAAGGTTACCTCTTATAATTGATAATTTAATGATTTAATTTTATTCACTTTGAATAGATAGATCTAGTTCATCTATCTATTCAAAGTGACTTAGAACATTTGAACAGCCACATAATTTGATCTGACATTTTAGAAGATTGTACTGTTGTGAAAACAAAGAGTAATTTATGAAATTGTGGTTAAGTAAGAATAGGTTTTTAATTTTAAATAACTAAAACATCTCATGCATTTGCATGCATGCAGTTTTTAAAGTTTTAAGAATAACTTCTACGAGAAAAATGTCTCATTAATTTCTTGTTTTACAGACAGCGACGATATTGTCAGAAAATAATTTTTATTAAATAAGAAGATTTATTTTTATATTTTATATTATTATTATTTTTTCAAAATTTTCTTACTTTATTATGAAAAGTCAAGTGTTAATAATAAAGAGTAATTGAAGTCAGCATGAATTGAAGATAAAATTTAATAATTTTCATAATACACAAACAGATATATATATAAATTACTTAGTGTATAAGTTATTTGAAATATTTTTTAAATACATTTACCGAGCTAATATTCTGAAATACAATACGATTTGGCCATAAGGAAGTTATGTACATATTTGCTTAAATTACCCTTGAAACATTGTAGAAACAAGTGCACTTACAAATCATATTAACTAATACATTTAAGGCTTTCATAATCGCTTAACATCTAAGTACACTGTATAATAGAAATATTAATTTATTATTGCTTCAAACTTACGAGAAGTTATATTGCTTTTAATATAATATTACCCTAAAAATTCAATCCTATAAATATCTTTCAATTAAGTATGTCATGACATGTTTAACATGCCTTATTTGTTACTAACTATATAAAAAGGCAATCAAATTGACAAGACGAAAACTACTCTGTATGAGTATTGCATTAATAATTAAGTTATTGATAATAAATTCATGAATAAGTACTCTATAATTTATGCTAATAAAATACGTGATAATACTATTTTATTTTTTTTGTGATTTCTGTAAGAAGTTATTTTTTTACTTACGAATAAATAAATAATTATGTAAAGTTGATACATAGATACATACCTAGTGATGTGATATGACGAAATATTAACGCGACTTATATAAGGGATCACCGAACCATAAACAAGAGATGTGCAAGACTCATTTAAGCAAAAGGATGTTGTCATTTTTAAAATGATTATAAATAAACTAAAATTATATTAAAGCTATGATTCATCAAAACCATTAAACATTAGACGCAATAAATTTTGAATCGTGTCACCATGCTATTAATTTTGAGTCAAGCTAAATTAAATATTGAGTTTTAAGATGATATTTCATTTTATTTATAAAAAAAATCTAAGTATTTAGTTTATTAAATAAATAAGTTTTGTGTCTGACATTCAGACATTAAAATAATTTAATTTCTTACTTTATTCAAGCTCTAGCTTCACCGGACGAAGTTTTAGGCGCTCTATGCATTTTATAAGTGGGAAATTGTCTTTCGCGATTTTTATATGAGCATGCATGCAGTAATGAATAATAGCAACCTGTAAGTTTTTGCCGCAGGGTCTCATCCAGTTCTCTATCGGCTCGTTGAGCCTCGGGACAAGGTTTCGGTGCCGCTGGAAACACCACCAGAACAATGCTCATGTTGTCTTTGCTGCCCTGTAATCAAAACATATATATATGTATATCTAACGTACAAGCCTTGAAAGTAATAATTTACAACAATTAACTTAATAACATAACAAATAGAACTTGTATGCTTGTAATTTGTATATATATTGGATTATCTATACTAATATAATGAGCGAAAGCAGATTTTGTATGTGGAGGCTAATCTCCGGAACAACTGCACTTATTTGAAAAATTCTTTAACTATTTGAAAGGTATATTATTTTAAAAATAATGTGTTCAAAATAGACAGTTTTAAGATAATTTTATAACTTGAAGGATTTTCACGTATCTTTAAAAATTAGATGATATAATTCAAAATATAGAAAATAGATTAATGGCTTATGAATTTTTACTTCTTTATTTGCCATGGGCAAAATAAGATGATTCAATAGTCACATATTGTCATAGTATGTAGATGTAGGTTACAGATTTGATTCTCAATAGGGTCACCTTAAAATATATCCAATTTTTACATTCTTATACAGATGTATTGTGTTTGTGTCTGGTCCAGTCAAATGTATCATTTCTATAGTATTATTATAATTTTATTTATGTAAAATTTCATTTAAAATATTTAACAGCAGAATATTAGAATCATATCATATTATAGTAGCAGAGTATACATTGTTGGCTCAAGTGTTAAAAATATTGGTTATGATTTAGTTAAACCTTTAAACCACACAAATATATCCCAACTAAGGGGCTGCATTGAAAAAGGAAATATACCTGAAAAATCTAACTTTATCGCCACCACGGTAACAGTGCCACCAAATTTTTTTATTTTATTAGACTATCCCTTGGGAACCAAACATTTTTCCAGGACAAAAAGTATCCTGTATGTTAATTCAGGTAATAAACTATCTGTGTGTTAAATTTCATCCAAATCCGTTAAGCTGTTTTTGGATGAAAGAGTAACAAACATCAATCCATTCTCTAAAACTTTCCCATTTAGTATAATATTAGTAGGATTATAAATTGCTAGGTGTACCCGCGACTTTGTTCACGTGGACTTCATCTTAAAACAAATATTATAAACAAACAAAAACAAATATTATAAATTGAACAATAAATTTAAATGTGTAAATAATTTTAGAGTAAGACAAATACTGGTTTTATTTAAGCAATTTCTTTTCTTATAGCATGTTGGTAAAAATTGCATTGTAAAACAAAATATAAGTCTCAATTAATATGAAAATTATCATGATCAAGTTAATGAGGTTTGTTATCATTGATGTGTGTCAATCTTTGAACCCAGATAATATTATAACATCTTTCTGAAACATAATCTAAATTACCATTTAAAAAAAAAAGCTGCAAATATCATATCAGTTATGATGTAGGTCTCTATTAATAGATACCAATTACATTTATTCATATTATTTGTCCTCAATTAAGTGGGTAAGCTACTATTATGTACATGTACATGTTCAAATTCCGTTTTTATAATAAAAAACAGTTTAGAAGGAAGGTTACTATTGGTATTAATCCCAATAGTAACCTTCCTTTACAGAAGACCACCATATAATATGTACTGCTGTATTTCAGTTAGTAAGAAAGAGATTTCCTATTCCTTTCCAATCCCTCATCCTTAATGTGACTATAGATAATCAGCAGTATATTTGCAGCACCTGTGGTGTTGCTTGTGTTATAGGCGACAGTAGCCACCTACCATCAAGTGGAATTTCTATTGATCGTAACATTAAAATAATATAGCTAATAATTACCTTATATAGACAGGTATCAATGACCTGGTTGGTGATCGCCACCAGATCATCGGTGAGTTGGAGGAGTGAGTGCACATACGCACACAGAGCTTCGTTGCTCATCACATCCCATATCCCATCACAGGCCAGCACTAAGAACTCATCCTCCCCTTCCAGCCTCTCATGGATTGACACTTCCGGTTCAGGTGACACCAGTTGTTCGCAAGGCCCTCTGTTCATAACCTTTTTGTACTCATAATCGCCAAGCGCTCGAGAAACAGCCAAGCTTCCGTTCACGCGTTGTATCATAACGGAACCACCGGCTTGCACAATCCTGGACTTCTCCGAAGGCAGTTCAGGCTTGTGATCTCTCGTCGCAAATATTGGTGCACCATTTCGAGCGAGTACCGCGCGTGAGTCTCCGCAATTGGCTATGTATATCTGCTTAGGCGAGACAAAAGCGCATACGGCCGTAGATCCCGACTTCTCCTTCCCGTTGGAGAGCTCGGGAAGCTCTCGCATCTTCCTATCGAGGTTTAGGAAACCAGCGCGAATCGCCTCCGATTTGTCTTCCTGCCGAAATTCATCGGTCTGTAGGATACACTCTAGCAAATTCTCAGCGCAATGTGCCGATACCCGCGCCCCAGCGTGCCCATCGAACACCGCAAAGTAAGACCAGTCCGATAACGTTCCATTCAAAGTTAACTGGGCGTGATGGGCATCTTCCATCTCCACACGCCAACCCTGCATCGACGCCACGCCATAGCGAAGACCATTTCCCTCGCCACTCTCGTTATATTTCTTCGTTTCGGGCTTGTTTAAAAACGCTCCCATGCTGAGTCCCTTCTATTAGCTCAGACTGTCAATCGCACATAATTTTCACACCATCAGGCGCGCACCAGGTGAACTTCGCAACCGATAACGTAAAAGGGAAGCATCATTGGAAGTACGATACGATCTCACGGTTAGATCACGTCAGAGGACCAGAAAACTGTTACACTAGTACACGGATGAAAAAGATGCTTTGTTAAGACAAATTTATTGTTTTCACTGTTTTGCGTAATTCGTTTCAGGTGAAAACGATCTCTCGGTGATAAATTACGTCCTCTCCGAGGAATTATGAATAAATTGATATCGTAAAACGAAAAAGCAACTCAAAAGAATGAATGGCGGACATAAATAGTTAATTGTCTATGGTGTAATTTTTTTTTACTTTTGTCATTGAAATCAAACAATACAATATTGGGCGTAATTAAATAATTATCTGGTAGAATAATATTTTCTAATAATAACATATATAATAATATTTTCCAGTCAAGAGTATATGTAGTTTTTTCAGCAAAGGATTCTATTTATATATTTTTTGCAGTATGCGTCGATGGTATTAGTTATTTCTCCTATTCTACACTTATTCGTGCTTATTCGTTATTATATATCCTGTGGTCGATAGATTCTTGACATTTTGACAGCTCTCTACTTTATCCACTATTTCATAATTAAATAAATTAAATTACTTCACTTCAGTTCAGTTTTTTCAGGTTATTGTTGAAATAGGTTATTTTATATTTTAACGTTTGAATTTCTCCCATTATATAAATTCCAAACCACAAAATCACAACTATTTTTAATTAGTTACCAATCTCCTTACCAAAAAGTGTCATATAATTATAATTTATATAATTATGTGATTAATGAAATAAAAATAAAAACTTCTGAACTACTGGCTACTGGTAAACTAACTACCTGATTCTTCTCTCTGGAACCTTTTAATTTGGCCATTGCCAAGAGTAGTAATTTCGTTATGTACTTATATTTGGTACAATAATATTACTATTTTAAGTCAATATTCGAATTTTCGAACATGTACAGAGGAATGTTATTTCGTTTGTAAGTACTTAGATTTATAAATATGTATAATAAATGTAATATGTTTGTATTAATGAAATAGTGAAATTTTTTTTTATCTAAAAACATAATCTTACGCTTCACAGGTTACCATTTAGGAATCGTGTACTTAAAGAATATTTTGCGCAAACTGTGGTGGCCAATAGTTACCTTGAGTACAAATCAGCAAGACTATTATCAATATCGTTTGTTTCTTATAAGAAAAGAAGAACACCAGAAGAAAAGGTAGAAAATACGTATTTATTATATTATAATAGATTTAAATAAACAGATAATTATAGTAGGCAATTATTCTATCATACCTTTTAAGATTACTCTAATCTTTGAAATCTGAGAAAATATTTTACATTGCTTTGTTTTAACTTGAGGGTTGACTTGGCAAGAAATGTTGAATCAGCCCTAGTTCATGAAGGGATTTCACAAATTTCCACAGGTTGGATTAACGTTTACTTTGTTGGTAGGTATTTCCATGACATAGAAATCTTGATCTAATGCTGCAGCATCAAATAGTCTGCGGGCCACTCAACTCCTCAGAAACTCACATCAAATATAGCATGTTTGGACTCTATAGAAAGTTAGGGCTTAGTTTATAATTTAAAAATTATAGCTAGTGAATGGTTTTTTAAAATTTCATATTAAGAAATGTGCCAATTTTGAAGACTGCAAATCTACTTTATCTTATAGATTAATTTTCAGATAATTTTCTTGTATTGATTGTTTAACATGAACTTTTACAGGCAGCCGAACGTCAGACAGGCAGGCCAGTTATTAAAATATCGAAACGATCCGAAGTAGTCGGAATATGGCGTAATATGACCGTGCAGGAATTAGCTAGCGTTTTGAAGAAAGATGTAGGTAGGTTTAAAAAAATGTAAAAATTAAGGATGTGCATAAATCAAACAAAATAATATCCCATTCATATTATTTTGTTTAATTTTAGTTGCATCATTGAACTGTAGATGGGAAGATGGTATAATGAAGGTAACAGGAGCAACTTAGAGGAGGCCTATGTCGTTTTGACGGTCAAGGAAAAATAATAAAAAGAAAATTTGGTTCTATTTTAATGTACTGTAGCATGTTTTATATTAATATTACGATTCCTTGAAATAAAGGCTATCTTTATCATTAAATGTACAGAATAATAATGTGTTTTTTCTTACACTATTAGTGTATGAAATTTTAAAAGAGCTTTTAAAAAAAAGTTCAACTAATTTTCTTTCAGATCATGTATTTAAAGCGTTAGAGTTTGCGGACAAAACTTCAGATATTGTATACAGAGACAGGACAGTGCTGCAAGACATGAAAGTCGTCAAGGAAGTCGTCAAGATATCTGGATTCAGATATATGGTTGTCGCAAAACCAGGAGAAGAGGAAGACGAGGAAGAGGTTTGATATTTTAATGTTTTTAACCCTCAACCAGGTAGCTCGACCGGCAGCTGCTTAAAGCACATTTAAGTCAGCGGCTTTTATTGCAATCACTTCAATTCATTATATTATTAATAATAAAATAAAAGTTATTGTCTTTCAATTAAAGCCATTTTAGTTCAGCCATTTTTGTTAATTTCTTGTTATTTTTTCAACCCTAACGTTTTCGCTCGATAACGCAATAGCGCCGTGTACTTACGCGGGAATCTCGATTCTCGGCGCGCGTTCATAGAGTACGTTTTTCCTTGCAACGTCTTTTGTAGGCTAATATAACGTAGGTATTTCAGCTTTTGTATGGTAGTGATGAATCTGTTACAAAGTAACTATTATCTAATCTGAGCCCCAACGCCCGACGCAATGTCGGCGTGTTACAAGTTCAATGTGCGTGTGTCTGTCTGTGGAATCGTAGCTCTAAAAATGATGGACCAATATTAATCTGTCATTTTTTTTTAAATCTGATGTGATCGGGATCACTCTTAGCTATAATTTATGAAGATATGTTCAGGCATTTGAAGAACATCAACTCTATTCCCTAGTTGCCGAAGGGATTTCACTAAGTTACACTTTTTAGATTGATGTGAAAGTAGCCTAAGTTACTCCTTATAACATCAGCTATCTGCCAGTGAAAGTCCCGTCAAAATCGGTCCAGCCGTTTCGTAGATTAGCCGGAACAAACAGACAAAGGTTTTAAAAATAGTTTGTTTTCTTATAAGTATAAGAATATACTTTGATATAATATTTAGTGAAACGCATTTGAATTTTATTGATAATATGTATGTATGGATAGAACAAAGACGCAGTCCCGCAGCCGCCAGCGGCGCCCGAGGCGCTCCGCCCTCGGCCGCCAGTGGTGTGTGTCATGGGCCACGTGGACCATGGGAAGACCACACTACTGGATTCCTTGAGGGACACTTCGGTCGTTGAGCAAGAGTTCGGAGGGATCACACAGCACATCGGTGCCTTCGAAGGTGAACCAATAACATCGATAGACAATCGATTGTAGGTGCTGCTGCAAGTGGTGTTGTTTGACGTCCATATTCCGTTGTTCCAGTGAAAGTGGCTTCTGGAGAGACGGTGACGTTCCTGGACACTCCGGGCCACGCGGCCTTCAGCGCGATGAGGGCTCGAGGCGCCTTCGCCACTGACCTCGTCGTCTTAGTCGTCGCTGCTGACGACGGCGTCATGGAGCAAACCCAGGAGTCCATCCGGATGGCCAGGAACGCCAAAGGTTATCTTTTCTATGGGGTCACATAGTAAAATCCTCATAGTTTTTCCTTTATTTTTCTTAAGTAGCTATTATATTTGTAAAAGTTTTAGAACAAGTTATTTTTTTCCATATATTCCATATAAAATTGTATGAAGTGAATGGGTTTAGACCAGTGATGCAAATGCAAACGCTTTTTGTGATTTGATAGACATCAATTTAATAGAAAGAAGTAATTTAATTTGCACTATGACTATGAGGCAGCAATGAGAAAAAGTAAAAAAAAAAACGCTGAACTAAAACAAACATTATGATACTTAAAGTATTCATAAACAAGAATGAAATATTAAATTTAAGCAAAAAAAAAAATAATCTAAAATTTTGCATGTTTACACTATTCTTTTATCATTTTCTATCTTTTTTTTTAATTATATTGTTGTAATTCTTGCGAGAAAAAAGAAAAAAGCAAATCAATTTTTGTTAATATGAGAATGAGTTATTTTCTTTTTTCGACTTTCTCTTCTGTTTCAACAAAACAGAAGGACCGAAAGTGCTTCTATCACTTGATTCACTCGAAATTAAAAAGATAAAAATCGTCAAAATGTTGTGTAATGTTTATAAAATTTGTTTCGTCAATTAGTAACGAATATCTTAATGTGCGAAGGGCCTAATAAAACGGACAGTACTTATCTATATATTGCTGACTAGCTGGTGCCCGCGACTTCGTCCGCGTTGAACGATTAATGGTACCCTGTGTCCTTTCTGGTGTTCCAGACAACGTGTATGCAAAATTTCATGGTGATCGGTTCAGTAGTTATGCGTGAAAGAGTTACAACATCCATACATCCAAATATACTTTCGCATTTATATTATTAGTACGGATAGACTGGACTTAACTTATCTTCACACATTCCACACAGCACCATCTAAGCAACTAAAAGCTTGTAATAATACAAGCTTTAGTTGCTTAGTGTGGAACTAGACCAGTTGATATGGTATTCATCAACTAGTATCTATATGGTTATCAACTGTATGGTACCCATAAGGATACCCATACAGTTGACATACTACTACATAGATTCCTTTTTTTGTAATACATACATATTATAAATTCAAAACATCATGACTCAGATACAAAGGTGAAATGTTAACACATAAACATTTGCCCCCAGGCGGGATTCGAACCGCGACCATTTGGTTAACATCTAGTGTCACTAGCCACTGGACCAAACGTGTCGTCATATTTCTACAGCAAATATTTCCAATATATTACTGCACTTCTCGGACACGGTTGGCTTAAATGGACTATTAAAGCTTTATGGTGTACTTTCTTCAAATTTCAGTTCCAATATTGGTCGCCATCAACAAAATAGACAAGCCGAATGTGAACATTGTAGGTATGCCTCAATTTGATAATGTCTCCTTGTTCGTTGGTTCCCCGGGGAGAGTTAAGAAGTGATCGGGTAACTTGTTTTTTTTAATAGGAACGCACAATAAAACTGTTGGCCAGAGAAGGAGTCTTCTGCGAAGCTCTCGGCGGTGATGTACAGGCTATACCTATTTCCGCCCTGAAGAAGCAGAACCTGGACACGCTGGTGGAAGCACTAGTGCTACAGGCTCAACTGATGGAACTCAAGTCGGACCCAGGAGGCTTAGTCGAGGGTGTTGTCATAGAGGCTCAGTTGGATCCAAAATTGGGGTAAGAATTTTAAAAATGTGATGCGCAGGAGTTAAAATTAAGAATAGAAATATATATTTTTCTCTCAATACTCAATTCGGAATAAAAGATTTTTTTTTTGTGTTTTTATTTGGTATTAATGTATGTGTGATATTGTATATTTTTGATTGAATTGAATATGTATAAATTAATGTATAATACCTTAAGTTTAATAAAACGAACCTGCTTGTCCCACTTCAACATTAACTTTAACTCATATAAAGATATGATCTGTACACAATTACTTTGTAGCGCCACACATTTAAATAAAAAAAAAAAAAAAAAGAGTTGTATTAAAATTGTACATTAATTTAAAATTAAAATTGTGTTTTTTTTTTTTATTGTGTCTGTGATTCTGTAAAATTCTGTTATTATAGACAAATCAGGTGTACGGTAGTACAAATTTAAAATTTTGAGTTACCTAAACTGTGTGCCGCCAATTGTTTTTCTTTTTTATGTAAAAAAAAAACATAAATAATATTGAGCCGTTATTGTTTTAAATGTGTGGCGCTAGTGTACCTAATAATTGTTAATATAGACAATTGTTTGTGGTCAGTAAACAAGCGACGGTGTTAGTGCAACGGGGAACACTTAGGCGCGGAACAGTTCTCGTGGCCGGCGTCGGTTGGGCCAAGGTCATTATCCCCTTTTCTCATTTATAACTTATGCTAACTTCGACACGACAGACAGGCTGACGGACAACTTGATGGTAACTGACCATCGTAACCTATGGGAACATATGGAAGTGGTATTATTCCATAATCAAATCGTCGAAACGCAACAGCGCGAATGCTACTATTTCACAATTTTGTAGTGTTCAAGTGAGGGAGTGGTTACTGCCGCCAAAGCGGTCACGACTTATCAAATCCCCACACCAATGCAAACTTTGAAAAGTTCATAGTCGATCCTGTCCGGAATTGAACCCGTTAACCCTGCATACATAGCGTTAAGACAACACTCTAACCACTCATCCAGCGGTCAAATAGTGAACGTATTTTTATTAAGATTTCACTGAATTATATTTAAGAGGGGATTATTTATATTGTACTAGCTGGTGACCGCAACTTCGTCTGCGTTGAAAATTTTAAAATTATAATGAAAAACGCTATGACGACGGTGACGCCACCACGGCTACAGTGGCGCCCAATATTTTATATTTTTAGTCGATCCCTTAGGAATGTAACATTTTTCCAGGATAAAAAGTATATATATCTATACTTTTATACTTACTTACTAATATATAAAAGTTGAAGAGTTTGTTTGTTTGGTTGAACGCGTTAATTTCAGGAACTATTGGTTCGAATTGAAAAATTCTTTTTGTGTTTGATAGTCCATTTATCTAGAAAGTCTTTAGGCTATTATAACATCACGCTCAAATATATCTGTAATTTCGATTTGCGGGTCAACTCTACCGCCATCTGTCAGTGAAAAGTGACATTAAATATAATACTGGCAGACTGCATTGACAAAGTCTCGTTTTCATCCCATCAGATGGCGCAAATATCAAATGATTATTTTTTAAATTTGTTTTTGCAATATCCCATCGTATAATAATTACTTTTTCAACTCGTCAACGAAGTCGCGGACACCAGCTTGTCCTATTATATTAATCGAGATAATTGTACTCTACGTGTGCCATATATTCAGTAGTTTTTACGTAAATACATGCACGGACAGTCGGACACATCTAATCCATCTTCACAACTAATAATAGGTGCGAGTTCTGAATTCGGCTGACGGTCGTTCAGTCGAAGAGGCTGGTCCCTCGTGTCCTGTCTCCGTTTTGGGGTGGAAGGAGCTACCTTCTGCCGGAGACCAGGTCCTCCAAGTGGATTCTGAGGTAAGTTGATATTTACACACTGTACATACACTTTGATTGTAATCAATGTCACCGTCGACAATGTCTCAATAAAATTGACAGGGCACAAAAGTTGTCTCGTCGAAATCAATCTTGTCTCTGAAAGTCGGTGATGTCGCGAACTCTTAAATAAAAAAAAAAATTAATTAAACTTAAAATAAGTATTCCACGTTTTTATTGAAAATTTCGAAAAAAAAAAGTTACAAAATGTGTTTTTTAATTTTTTTTTTAATGACCTTTAAAACAAAAAATTGTGAATTTTACGGTACTCAGTTTTTTTTTTTAATTGTACAGTAGAGTATAAACATAATATAAAGTTAAAGGTTGTTATACATAAATTAAAAAAAAAAAAAAAAAAAAACTATTTAAAATGTATTTCCATTAATACACAATATGTCCTCAATAAAGAATCAATATTTTTCAATAGATCCCATCACTAGTTTATCAATCCAACCATTGACAAAGGCAATGTGGCGGATTGTTATCGAAAACTTCTAAAAAAAAAAAAAAAAAATAGACTATAGATAGGTATGACCATGGAGGATAGAGGTGAGGAGGAAAGTGTCAGTCGAATACGCTCAACTAGGCGGCGCTGTAGTAGCATTACTACGCAACCAACCAATCACGCTACACTAGCGCCATTGTGGCCATTTTTGTGAACCAGTAACCAGTATTGAATGCCAACAAGTTGGTCCTCCTTCACCTCCACCCTCCATAGATATGACGAAGGGTTGTGTGGTGTGCAGAAGAGGGCGAGCGTGGTGATGCGCTGGCGTCACGCGCAGCGCATGAAGGAGAAGCAGTCCGAGGACCAGAAGGTAATCTCGGCCAAGGAGCAAGAGCACCGGGCTCGGCACTCGGCCGAGTTGGCCCGGAGGCTCACTCTGGGCCGCCGGAGGGCCAGACGCCTCGAGGGGCCCCGCCCCAAGCAGTTCCAGGAGGACACTCATCCCACGCTCAGCGTACTCATCAAGGGTGAGCATTTAACACTTTGACAACACGTTCGGTCTAATGGCTAGTAACACTAGCTGTTAACCAAACGGTCGCGGGTTCGAATCCCGCTAGGGGCGAATGTTTATGTGTTAACATTTTACCTTTGCACCTGAGTCATGGATGTTTTCTATTTATAATATGTATGTATTTACAAAATAAAAAACTAATCTATTATATATCAACTGTCTAGTATCCATAATACAAGCATTAGTTGCTTACTGTGGAACTAGATGGTGCTGTGTGGAATGTGTAAAAAAAAAAGAGCGCGCTAAAAATGCGAAAGTATGTATGGATGTTTGGATGTTTGTGACTCTTTCACGCAAAAACTACTGAACAGATCATCATGAAATTTTGCATACACGTTGTCTTTGACACTAGAAAGGACATAGGGTAGCTTTCATCGTTCAAAGCGGACGAAGTCGCGGACACCAGCTAGTATGAGATAATATAAAATAAATCGGATTCACTCTCTATCATGGGATTGTTCAGTTTTCGTCAGGCGGCCTTGGGTTTTTGTTGATGTGAAAACTTCTTTAGGCTCTTTGGGCACTTTTAGTTTGGGGAAAAAACATTGAATTCGCTAATTTCAAAAATCCTTTGTCAATAGTTTAAAATGAAACTTCAGAATTGAGTTAAGTTAGTTTTCAACTTTTCACATGGACGAAGTACGAAGCCGAAGGAGTGCTCCAAATCGGTGGGGTTTTTTTTTGTTTTTTTTGTTTAGGTGACGTGGATGGATCCGTGGAGGCCATTTTGGATATCCTGGACACGTACGACGAACACAATATAGTCAGATTGGACCTAGTCCACTTTGGTGTGGGACCAATCACACCCAACGATGTCGAGGTGACTATAAACACAATGGCAACTGTTTAGATATGACGACGGTTATTTATCGTTTATGTTACTAATGAGACAGATCGCCTCGGCCTTCGGGGGGATAATATACGCGTTCAACGTGGAGTGCCCTATGACGGTGGCGGACGAAGCCAAGGGGCGGGGCGTTGTGGTGAAACACCACAACGTCATATACAGACTGGTCGACGACGTCAAGGAGGAGATCACCTCCAGAATACCCAAGAGGCAGGAGGAGGAGGTTATAGGTGAGTTGGCTAAATGTGTTTTGTTTTTTATTTTTAAAAAAATAATACAAGTGTTTAATTTGCTATCATTACTATTAATATTTTATGTTGTTTACTACACCACTTTGCGTCATAATTTAGTACAAAAATCAGTTCAGTGGCGACTTATCTCAAAAATTAAAAGTAAAACTTTAACCTCGATTTACTCAAAATTGAAATTAAGCGACTTAAGAGACTCACGTCTTGATATTTTTTTTATTTAGATTTAGATTACATACAGCCATAAATTTAAAAAATATATATTATAGATTATATACAAATAGGCTCAAAGAATTATAAAAATTATATTTTTATATTTATTTAATTAATTAAAAATAATAATAATAATAAGAAAAAGAAGAGAATATTCTATAAGTGATAAAATTAATTTTTCAAAAGTATTTCTAATAATAATAATAATAATAATAATAATAACCATTTATTTGCTGAATATAGGTTACAATGGTTTTACAGTAGATAAATCTCGCTACATTCTACCCTTCGAGGGTGTGCAAATATTTTAAGTATGTTACATAAAACAAAGCTAATTAATATTACTAATTATTACAATAAATAATCACACATAAAATCTTTTATACTATAATAACATTTGTCAACGAGTAATTGCTTCATTTTCTTCTTGAATAAATTAATATTGAGTTCTTTAATGGTGTTCGGAATTTTATTGTATATAACTGGCGCTTGACAAAAAACACTTTTATGCATCAGAGCTGTTTTTGCTTTTCGTATGCATAATCTGTTACGATCTCTTTCGCCAATTTTCTTTTTATAAGAATTCAAATTGTTGGAAATTATGTGAATATCATTCAGAATCTTATTGTAGTGTTTATGGCAATTGATATGTGTAAGTTTATTATAAAAAACTGAGCAATGAATTGTCAATTGTGTCGATGAGGTGAGGCGAATGTGCTGCAGCAGTTCCTTGTGTCCGAGGGCAGACGCAAAGTGCCTGTGGCCGGAAGTCGATGCAGCAAAGGCTCGCTCGAGAGAAACGCCCTCTACAAGCTCATCCGGGGCAACGAACTCATCTACCAAGGTGTGTGTGTGTGTGTGTGTGTGTGTGTGTATATATGTTCCCTACAGACAGCAAAACGTCATTTTTATATATACTTAATATTAAGATGATATTTATATGTTTGTAATGAAATAACTCAAAAACTATTGAACCGATTTTAAAAATTCTTTCAATTATAGAAAGCGAGTAAAATAGGCAATATTTTATAAAGAAGGGTGCTAATGTCGGATGCGATAGGCAAACATAGGCAATATTTTATAAAGAAGGGTGCTAATGTCGGATGCGATAGGCAAACATAGGCAATATTTTATAAAGAAGGGTGCTAATGTCGGATGCGATAGGCAAACTGGCGTCAATGAAGCACCTGAAGGAGGAGGTGACGACGATCAAGCGCGACATGGAGTGCGGCCTGAGGCTCGAAGACCCTTCGGTGGAAGTCCAGCCAGGTGACCTCATCGTCTGCTACAGACTCGTCGACGTCAGCGACTCCACCTCCTGGGACCCAGGGTTTTAGTAGACCGGCAAATGTTCAATTAAATTTTTAGACAGTTCAATTGCTTTTTTCTCTCAACCAATCCCTCAGTACTCTGTCTGTCTGTCTGTCTGTTACCCACGCCTTGATTACTCAACCGATCCTCATGAAATTTTGCATATAGGTACGTTGTCAGCGATACAGGACACCTTTCATCCAGAAAAAGGGAATGTTCCCAAGAGATCCCGGGGAAAATGAAAAAGTAACACCCGGCCAAAGTGTATTAGCAACAAGAGGTCAAGTGTTAAATATTTTCTTACTTTTCAACGCGGACTAAGTCGCGTGCACTGGCTAGTTTTCTATATAGTTTATACTGTATTTTCCCTTTGGTACTGAAGATACTGTATCCATGTTAGGTATAGGAAAATAAAACACACACAACCATTAGCGGTTAAATATAGAAATAGCTCTGACAAGAGCTGTTGATATTAGCGATCAACGTGTTTTCTTCACATCACTTCCACTGGACACCCGATGAAGAACGATTACTCTAGCAATATTGTCCACGAAATCCACGAGATGTTTCTTCCACGGCGTCCGGCGTGCAAATGGCCGACCGCCACTACGCGACCTATATTTATAACTGCGCACCTCCGCCGAGAGCGCATGCGTACTAGCGACTCGTGAAGCAACATCGTCCGTCTCACTCAACAAACAGTATTCTCTTTCACACACCGTCACGTGACCATGTAAATATTGTATAAAAATTGGGCAATTTTTAATAAACGGACATTCCTGTACATACAACAATTGGAGTATCATTGAACCTTTACATAGTTCTTTGGCGATTATGTAGGTTGCAATTGCCCTATTTATATGCATTATTTACAATTACATGATCATGTGACTGTCGCGCATGCTATTAGACTCTGTTCAGACGTTCCACAACCACAACACGTGGGCGGGCGCTAATTTCTATTTAATTCACACGAACCACATTTTGCCGTCAAATTCAACCGCGTGGTCGGTACCGACAACATCGCAACCACAACGTTGCGTCGTCTCAACCACACTGCGCATACGCTACCCTAAAATCGATTTCTTTTTCCTCTAGCACTTTTACCATTAGTAAAAACCGCATTAAAATCCGTTGCGTAGTTTACAAGATCTAAGCTTACATACCTCTTAGAGAGTACGATATTCCTTGGTACAGAGGAATAGACGACGGGAAGCGACTTTTTATTTTATCTTATCTTATAATACTAAACGAGTAATTCTTGTATGCTACGACGATCTCACAAACGGCTCTAACGATTTTAACGAAAATCTAGGGTTAGGGGTTTTTTAAGTCTAGAAATCGATGTGTCATGGTCTTATCTTTTAGGTAGTTTTAGGAGAAAATTCGTTTTAGGTAGTTTTTTTAATAAAACGGTTACAAAAGTAATACCGCTTGCTCGTTTAATAATATTTGGAATTATTAATTCAAGTATTCTTGAATTTTTTTCTATAATGTTTCATATACTTTCTTTCTTACATGTAAAAAACTTTAAACCTTTCATTGGCCCGAGTGAAACTCCGTCACCCAGTTATACTATATAAAGAAAGACAAAATAAGGAAAAAATAAAATTAATTATAAATTGTTTAAATCATGTTTATTGTAGGTATGCATAGGTCTTTACTCTGTTTTATGCTAATGTGCTAAAACATAATTAACAATAGATTTTAGGACAGTAGAGTTTTTTTTTTGTCGACCCTACGTTCACTTTGTTTAGGACACCATTCATTCAACATAGAATATTCTTGAATAGCAGATTCTAGAAAGTCTGTTGACATGTTCTTTGTAAGTACCTTAGTACTTACTATTATTTTACTATAGTAAGGCCATGCAGACAAGCAAACAAACACTAACCATACTGAGTTTTAAGGAAGCGGCCAGCGCTATCTTGACAACACTTGGTCATATTTTTATTAATGATTTTCGCTATAACAATTAAAACACATACCTAATATTACTAAAAATGTGTTGTTAACTATTTCTTTTATTAAAAAAAAAATTTTTTATAAGTTTTAGTTTTACATCAATGTTTTCTTTGTCTCCGTGGCCTTGCTTTAGTTCTGTTTTTTATATTCTATTGATCAAAAATGCTATATCAATTACTGTACTCAATATCAAAACAGTTAAAACTCATCTGAAAAATGTATTAACACTGAGTACATACCGTAAAGCGGAGTTATTTAGCATAATAATATATAATAATATAATAAAACTGAAGTGAAACCATAAAATTATGCAATTTTTTGTGAATCTGAAAGCATAATATTTTTTTTGCACCAATAGAACGGAAGGTTTCTATCTATTGTATATGTAATTCAAATAAAAGAAAATTAGTTACAAAACTTACAAGAGACCGCACAAAAGGGAATAAATAAAAAATGCCTGTAGTAAAAATTACATATTTTACATGAAATATTTGACAAGACTAACAAATTGTCTAAAACTTTGTGCTGTTTTTTTTATTTATTTATTTATTTATTTATTTATTAGAGATGAGTTTGCTCTTGGCCAGCATCTAGCCTCATTCTCAACCCAGAAGATGCCTATTCACTCGAACTTTGAAAATTAGAACAAATGGGAAAAAAAATCCTATTTGTTCTATTAATAGAATAAACACTCCTAACTCCGCTTTACTGTAACAGCTGTCATAAAAGAAATCATTTCAATTTTACTGTTTAAAAAAAAAACAGTTCATTACACAGACAAGTTTTATTTGCTACCTACAGACGAGCTAACCCTCATATGAAACGCCACTTTTATTTATTTTTTTTTCATTCATAAATTTTTGCTATTACAGTTTTTTCATTCTCATAAAATTTTAGAGAAACGTGCTAAATAAAAACTTATATATACAAATATTTCATTATTATTTTTTTAATTAATTCAGCAGCCATAAATAATTTCAAGGTGAGACACTAAAACAGTAACATATCTTATAAGGCCACGAAGAAAAAACTGAAACAGTTCACACTTCGCATACATCTATCTCTTTCTAACGCGTTTATTTACAAATACTCTGTCTCGTTTTTTTTTTCACATCTTTTGAGGCGTTCGCAGAATAAGTTATCTAAATAGATTCGCAATTTAATTTCAACGCATTATTAAAATAAAATATTTACAAGTATGTGGAGACGATGTCATTTTTATTTTAAATCTCGCGTTTTCTTCGATTATTCATTTCAACTCTCTGAAGAAAAAATATTTTAATTTTTTATTTTTTTTTTTCAGAGGGGATGTTCAGAAACCGTTTGCTAGAAACACTTCATTGTTAAACATAAAAACACTCGGCGCATATAAATAACTAATATACATAATTATTATAAACTAATTAAATACAACAAAACTTTTAGGCGAAGTACACACCGGCAATATGTAAAATAATTAATTACAGTTGGAAATGTGTTCAGATATCTTTTTCGCTTCTAGACTTTGTTTAGAAACCTAAAGAATGTTTTAGAAAAATGTTTTTTTTTTTAACATGTAAAAATGGTTTTGGAAAAAAACCCAAAAGCTGTCTGTTGAATAAAAAATATATTTTCAGACTGTGCTCAGTTCATAAAATTAAAAAGATATTTTCCAATGGATTATAAATGTGTAATTAATGTGAACAAATTAAAACAAGTCCTAACATTGGCGAATAAGGGTCATTTCACACCGAGACGCGGCGCGTTCGTTTTAAGGAGTAACTACATTTATTCAGCTCTATACAGATTTTGTCCATTTGTATAAAATACCAATACTTTACAATGTACAAAATAAACTTTTTTTTTTTTCTTTTTCTTTCTCAAATGTATGTATTTGTATGCTTCAGCTTATCGAAGCTGAATTGAGCTAAATAAATTTAGTCACTCCCTTAAGATACAATATACGCTTAAGATAAAAGTTATTTATTACACAAAAAAAAAGTTGGCCAAATGTTGGCGTGTGACGCCAACATTTGGCCCAACTTTTTTTGCGTCGCGTTTCTGTGTAAACTGACCCTTTTGTACGCTGTCAGTATGAAATAAGAACTTTATGGCCGATGAGAATTGGAGGATGGCTCGGTAAAGTTTTTTTTTTATTATTTTTCATAGTATTTTGTACCTTAAATGTTAAAATTTATAAATCTAACATAACACCCACAATGAAGTTTGAATTATATTAAAAGCACTTAAGGTACCTACAAAATACTATGAAAAAATTGAAATACTTTGCTGTGCCGTACTCTAATGTGCTCCGGCCCTTATGTTTGAAAATACACATGAAATTCCTTTGATTCTTTTACTATTTAGTGCGACGCGCCTCGTTATCTGAGAAATCCTACATACTATTCGGTTTAAGGCTGGGTTATTGATTGATCAACTATTGATCAAGTCAAAGATTTAAATCGAAAGATGAGGCGCTCAACTCGACCAACTACAGTGAGTGACGATCGCTTGAAGAGATTGTTTCTGCTTGTGCTTTTACTATCAAAAAACTCTTTCGAAATGTTGTCTGTGTTTAAAAGTGTGTTCAGACAAAAGACTCGAATTGCTATAAAAATATATAACTGTGAATTTATATGTATTTTTAAAACACAGTTTTGCTACTAACGGCGCATCTATCGATTTAAATCTTCGGATCAACTCATTCAACTGTTAACAATAATCAACGTAAACTGTCCGTCTGTCTCTATTGTCTATTGATAAGTAGTTTCATTTATTTTATACTCGTATCATGAATTTAGATTAATTTAGAGGCCATTTTTTTACTTACTCACATATAAATAGTCAAAAACGAAACTCACCATTCAAACACTAACAACATTTTGTTTTAATTAATAAATAAGAACGTAAGACAATGAAAGCGCACTAGTGCGTATTAAACGGCAATCTTTGATTGCAATACATATATACCTACTTACTATATTTACATGTGTGAGCCGAAATAGTCATCTTAAATTACATTTTTAACATCAACCACATAGTCGAGTTTCTATTGCTATCTAAAAGTTTGCCTTTTTTTTAACTTACTCGCCTCCGGGGAAAACAATTGCCTAATCTTTGTTTATTGGAATAACTTTTATCATCATTAACAAGCGGAGGACGTCCTCCTCTTGGACATAGGCTTCCTCCATAAATATTTCAATCAAAGAAAGAAGAGTCAGTGGAAGATTGAATGTGTGCCTAGTTTTATTTTATGTGCCAATATTCTCATCGCAGAGAATATCTTTGATAAATCTATTGTCTTACGGTATCACCGGCTATGAAAATAGAAAATCGTGTGAGAAAATCCACTTCAAAAGTAAGTAATCAAGTTAGAGAAACGTCCTCTTCGGAGGAGCCTGCCATTCGCAAACATCCAACACCTTATTGCCATCATGGACAGTAGAAAATAATGGTAACTTTGCTGTATTTTTTGAGTGTAAAATAAATATTCTATCATCGTATGCAATGTTTCGTTATAAAAAGCAGTCTTTCCTAAAAAAATGTGTAACTCTATAGACGAGTAAGTATACAATAGTAGTCTTTCTATTTTATATTTATAAAAAAAAAAAAAAAAACGCAGCAAAGTTACGAATATCACCAGCGTTTGCGATAAAATTCACAGAAACCGATATTTTGTCGAACATATTTCATAATACCACATCAATAGAAAAAGGATGCAACTGAGGAGAATACAAATCTATACTAATTTGTGTGTTTGTAATGAATTAACTCAAAAACTACTGGACCAATTTTGAAAATTCTTTCACCTATAGAAAGCTACATTATCATCGAGTAACGTAGGCTATATTTTATAAAATTACGCGGACGAAGTCGCGTGCAACAGCTGGTTAATCATAAAGTGAGATGCTTTTTCTGGTATCCCCCTCCAATAGCTATTAGGTGTAATATAGTACTTTTGGATAACTATTTTTGAGCTGACCAAAAGTTATTACGGACATATCGCACGCTTAGTATTAAAGTGACCGAATTAAAAAAAATCACTTTTTTGATAAATGTTTTGTAATTAGGAGTTGGGTTGTTTATTTGGACATTAATAACACAAGATGTTAGTTTTACAGTTAGTTTTTTTTCCATAAATATAGAATATGAAACACAGATTTGAGTGAAACTTTAACTTGAATTGAAAACTATTTAAGTTGTTTATCTAACTCGTTTAAGACTTATTCTGAATTAGGTCACTTTAATACTAAGCGTGCGAATTATAGTTTCAAATGTTTCAAACATGTATTTAACAATAGCGAAAAATATTTTTGAGCTGAACGCACGAAGCGAACGATGGCCACCTATTGGAGGAGGACACCAGAGTTCATACAATTCCTGGCATCAACCTTTCATTAATTCTTATCCCTTGGTAAGTAACATTTGTTAAAAGCTAAAAAACATTAAACTGTTTTACACAAGTGATTTTATTTGATGGAAACATTCAACAATTCAAAGTCGCACAGTAAGACATAATAGTTAACCTCAATTGCGCCCTTTTTCAATTAAAGCAGCCAATATTTTTATTATTTTTATATAAATATTTATAAGAATAACATCTGTGTACACTCTGAACCGGTCCGGTCCAACATCGGAGGCTTTTGTTAGAGCGAATTCAACAAATCATCAATTTTCAACAAAATCGCCCAACGCAATCTCCAATGTCGGATCACGGTTTTAATTTCTAATACTGTTTGCAAACGGGAATAAATTTCTATATTATAAATAATTTGACTTAATATGCAACACTGTGAAATTTCACCTTATAAATGCGATGAAAAATCTCCAAAGTTTATGCATGAAACTTTCGAGGTATAACTGGACGACGCTTCATTTTACAGTTTTACCTTGAAAATTGTCGGGTTATATGTGTATTAGGTGATTGGAAAGAAATAATAAATTTGACCGACCCCTAGTCGACTAGATCGATTCTGTCGAACCGTCGATGCGCCCGCGCATCGCCGTTGTGAGCGCGCGAAGCCGCCGGCCTGGCCCAAGTGTTGACGCAGCCGTCGGCGCATGCCGTCACGAAGTACTCCGCGCGGAACAGCAGCGCCGTCAGTCGCTCGTGCGCTATCTTCTTGCACACCAGCGGCTCCAGTACGGGGCACTCGTCGAATCGAGGACACGACGGCGTACCGATCAACTTCAATGGATCGTACGAGTCGCTTGTCTGTCCCCCGGCAGACTTCCCCCTCAAAGCGACAGTGTTCGACGTTGAACTCTTCTGTTCCGCCGGCTTGGTGAGGCTGAAGTTCCTCCTGTGCTCCGAACGGCGTTCACCAAACGAAAAACCGGCCAACCTCTGCGTCAACGAATTCACTCCTAGAGAACCTGAAGTTTCCTCCTTCGCTTTCCCCACGCTTATATTCAAAGTTGACACATTATTCACTTTTGTAGTTTTCGGATTCGCCTTAGCTCCGGACGGCTCGCCCGAGGCGTTCGTCTGTCCGCTCAGTTCCGCATGTTTGTGTCCGATTTTGTTGGTCTTCGTCAATTTAGCTGGCACTTTCATGCCGGGCACTCCGTTCGGGGAGAAAGTCGATTGACTGTTGGGCGATAGGTGTGCCGAAGCCCTCGCTCTCACCGGAGGCTTCAACACGTCCTCGGTCAAATCCCACAAGCACAGTTGCGTGTCCTGCGATACACTACCTAACCTATAACACTGAGCACTCTCACTTTTCTGTCTATCGTCTTCGACTCCCTCCTCGCTGTCGGGGTCGGTGAAGCTCACTATGTACGGGTCAAACGCAACGACAGAGACCCACGACCTGTGACCCTGTCCTCTCGCCACAACCCGTCTTTCGCTGAAAGACCACACCGTCACTAAATCGTCTTCACCGCCTACCACCACATACTTGCCATCGGGCGACCAACATACGCACAAGAATCCACCAAAATACGATCTCGCCCTACCGATGAGCTCCATTGTGTCGTAGTGAAACACTCTCAGAAACCCGTCCTGCGAGACTATGGCCAAATTGGTCCCGCACGGTGAAAACGCGAATTCGTTAATACAGCTGCCCTCGACGCCTACGACCCACCTGTAAAGTGGGTTCCTAGTTGACTTGGTTCTACATGTGTGTATGGAGTAGCCGTCTCCCTGTTTGAAGAGCTGATAGTGCGGGGCCGTTGTGCCGCAGCTCAACTCCTCGTTGTAGACGTACAGTTGTCCCGAGGCGTGAGACGTTATGAACAGGTTACTCGACCCGGGCACCCATTTTATGCATGTCACACGGGTCTTGTCGATCAGTCTCTGTAAAGTGTAAAGTGTAAACATTATGTTGAATTAAATTTTTCTACATCATACACTGCATTTGCTGGTCCACTCTAGAACCTTCCTTCAATGAATGTCACTTCAAATGCAAACGTAAGCAAATGCAAACCTATTCTCACACACTAAATCGACGGTCCCTACGTACACTATCGAAAGTGAGAAATATGCACATTTCACTTTTTTGCTTTAATGGTCCTAATTTTATTGTATTTTTTACACACTTACTTAAACCGTCAATTTATTAATACTTTAGGTAATTAACTAACGTACATAATCGAATATTAGAATGAATTCGGCCGTAATGTATCGAAAATTAACTTTCTTGTTTATACGTTGCAACAAACGTTGTGGGAAGTTTCGATACTTTACCTAGGGACCGTCGAAATATTCTAATATACGATACAAAAGTACAATAATTTTATTAATTAATGAAATAAAATGAAATATAGGGTCGGCAGCACCCTTAATAATATTTAAAAAAATAAACTTTTTTTCCCATTAAATCTGCAATCAGTCCGTCAACTATAAGCAGATGAGCCTGATTAATGTCGAAATCACAGGAAGATGATTTCGGCATTAATCAGACAATTTTTATTTTTGAATTTTCTACTTAGACGGGTCCATAAATTCCTGCCTCTTTAATCTCCAGCCAAAGGGTTACGGTGGTTCGTTAGTCGCTGTTTTGCATTTTGCATTCAACTTAATTTCCTCAGAAACTGTTGTTAAAAAATAAACTAATAATAGTCGGTTACGCTTTAAGAAATTGGAGTGAATTCTTTTGACACAGGTGTTTTTTACACTTAATAGCAAATTCTAAACTTGTCTTTATTTTGTATGACTGTTGAACCAATAACGTTTTGATTATTTTTAAACTATTAGGTATACATAATAAATAATATAATTACCTCTTCATTATAAAGTTTACTTAATTCCTTTTTAATTGGATCTATTAGCTGTATTTGGCCAGTAGAAAAACCTATAACTAAGGAGACACTGTCCGGTGTCATCGTGACTGTGTTGAAGTCGTGGCATGTGGGATTCGTGCCCTTATACATCTTCTTGTCCACAGGTTTTGTGAGGTCTGCCGCCTGAAACAGTTATTTTATGATTAATTAAAATTTAAGCCAATAAAACCATTATTAAATCTATTTAAATATTTATCTTTCATATTTTGAAAGATAATATATGAAGCCTTAAAAGTATGCTAAGACAGAATGGGGAGAAGTATGTTATATACAAAATTAAAAGACAAAATTAGACTTGTAGATTCAAAGAAAAGACAATTAAATAATAACATATATTAAATAATTGTGTGGTACCCTTGTGATTGTAAGAGAAAGATAGATAAAGAAAAGATGGCAAATGGCAGGTGTACAATCAAGAAGGAAAACTCTGGATCAGAGGAATGTGACGAGTTCTATGGAAGGCCTTTGCTGACATGCAGAAAGAAAACCAAATAGTGTATTCTATACTAATATTATAAACAGAAAAGGTCTAACAGATGAACATGTTACGATAAGATAATCACTTTTCACAGTCAATTGGGTGGCCCATCTGGTGGCAGCAACCGACCCCTTATGTGTTCTACCAGAGCCCAATTCCCTATCAACGGAGCACTTGCAGCACCTGTGGCGTTGCTTATGTTAATTTGACCATCAGCCTGACTGTTGAGCTTAACATAAAAAAAAAATAACAATCCAATTTAAATAAACAAAAACTAAAGTAGTTTTTTCTCATGTCAATTGTTATCCAATTAGTGTAAAAGTGCTTAACAGGATTAGAACTAGAATTTGTTTTGCAAAATATAATTTATTTTACAATAAAAATCTCTGTAAACATAAAAATGTGATAAAAATCTATTATAGTGTAAGTGATACGAATATATATCATTACAATATTATGCAGGAAGTATTGATAAAATTAGTCATTGGTATCTAATGACATTTTCATATCACTAAACATTCAACATTGTTGTGATTATATAAAAGCACTTATAGAGACAAGATATTCATTATTTTTTTTAATACATTTAAACTAACATAACATCTCTTTGAGTTTAGTATGGACTACAAAATGCTACCTAGTTTCATACTTTAATTATAGATTAAATCTATATCAATATTATAAATACGTAAAGTTTATTTGTTTGTATGTGGGAGCTAATCTTCAAAACTAATTATCCAATTTAAAAAATTCTTTCACCTACAGTTAGAATAGATCTTCAAGATTGACATAGACTAAATATTCCACCAGGCACCAGCTATCTAAAAGTAAAGATCCAACACTTAACAAAAATATAATGTCAGGTGTGTCAGCAGTTATTTTCTTTACATATTTTGTGAGGTGTTATATGTTATTATTCAACGCAGACAAAGTTATGGGCAGCAACTAATGCAAGATTATGCCTCTACACTGGTATTCAACAGTAAATATTCAATTCAACTATCGGGCAGAGACATACGGAATAAAGTGGGACAGTGTAGAACTGTGGCATGAGAATTTTGATAGCAGAAAATGCCATTCTATATAAACCTTAAATTAATGTGTGATTTGAAATCTATAAAGGGCAAATTTTGTATGTGTGTTTATATGTGGAACCACTGCACCTATTTGAAAAATTCATTCACTATTTGAAAGTTACATTATTACAGAATAAGTATATATTTTATATACTAACTAATGCCCCTAATTGCTCGCAGGAGAGGCCAGGGCGCGCCAGTCTAGTACTAAATAAAACTAATATGTTTAAGTGAATAGATACTTATAAAATTTAAATGTTTTAAAAAACATTAAATCTCATACCTTTTTAACGCCTCGATATACATAGACATAGAGCTCCTTGCCGTGATTAAAGCATATTCTGTCATCGGAGCCCTGACCGTCGGAACCAGGCGCTCCGCCAGCCTGTCCCGGTGGGAGGGAGACCAGCGAGACACGTACATGCGACGAGCCGGACCCGCTCGTGTAACCAACTCTGTTAGGTCGAGAGTACTCAGAGAGTGTCATCAGGCGGTACGTGCCCTCTCTGGTTGCGAATTGTGTCTTCACGTCGTCCTTCCCGCCAGAGTCAGATTGAACGGCCATGTTATCATATTAATATCCTGTTATTATTCATGGAGTAGGCCGCTGGAGAAGCCCTGGATTTGAATTGACAACTCACCCGAATGCAGATAGCAACTTTAATAGCTCGTGAATAAAACCCATAGCGTATACACACACCTTATGTATGTCTAATTTATGTAGCTACCGGAAAATATATGTTAGATCGTATGTTTTTAATTAGGTAGGCACTAAAACGTCGAAAATTATCTTGTGTATGCAATATAAAGTCAGGTGTCATGTCAAATATCAGACAACATTGAACATAAATGATGTGAATTGTTAACTACATGAATGACGGCTCTTTGATTGGTTGTTTATGGCTAGTTCAAAAAGACACAGAAAACAGTTGATTTAACAACAGGATTTTAACTTTTTGGTATCGTAAACTAAGAAATCAAGTTTTATCTACCTATTTTTATATTACGGATTTATCGAGATCTAAAGCTTAGCTTATGACCTAGCTAGATTCCAACTAGATTCTAACTAGGCTTTGGATAGCAGGGGCATATATACCACAGAATCGTAAGTAACTTCTAAGTATTTTATTATTTGCTACGAATTTGCGGGACCTACTTATATATGCATATCAAAAAAAGAAAAGAAAAGAAGTATTTGCTTTTTCATTTCACTGACCAACTACATAAATGAGGACCAAAATAAAATAGTAGTAGCATTAGTGAGTTAGGGTAATATAGCGCTGTGGCAGCATTTTATTTATGGTGGCTTTATGAATTACGCAACTTCACATTCATACCAAAACTCAATGCTACATAAGCGCCATTCTGGCCAATTTAGGAACCACTATTTAATGGTTGTAGCTTGTTTTTCCGTTTATAACCCATATAAATAAGTTAATCATCCCTTACTTATATTCTCCATGCTTACTATTTATAAGGGTATTTGCTATTTTATTTTATAAATTTATTTGACGAGCCCGTTGGATGAGTGGTTAGGGTACTTTGCTTTTCTGAGTTTTAATTCTCGGCAAGGTCAACTTTGGTAATGAACTTTTCAAAGTTGGCTTCTGGACCTGGAAAGTAGTGTCAGGGCATACCGCGTTTTCTTCGCAGTAATTTGAGCTCCCCGTGTGGCGGCAGTAACCATCCTCTTACAGACGATCACCATGAAATAACAGTATATATGCTGTTGTTTCAGTGAGTGAGTAAGGGATACTAGAGCTCATTTCCTTATCCCTTAATCCTACCGTAGTCAGCAGCGCACTTGCTGTGTTGCTTGTTATAGGCGACGGTAGCCAACCACCATCAGCCTGTCTGCTGACATTAACATGAAAAATTCCTATCTTATCTTTAACTTTTTAGTTTTTTATAATCAAGATAACACATTCTATGATCTATATTGTATAACAATATAAAATTCATAATAATTGATCTATTTGACAAGAATAACTAATATTCAAGTATTTTATATACTTACTTAATTAAATATTAGTTATTATATAAATCATTATAAATGTATATTATGTTTATACTATGGCAACTATTATCATTTTGATACAGTCATGTTTGTTTTAGTAGTTTGAGCATGCTCACAATGAGTTACATTAAGTTTATTGTTTAAAACATTTATTCCTAAAAAATTATATATACATAATATTATTTCTTATGGGCTGAACAATAATTGGCTAAACACTTCTAAGACTTCAGAGGTTCACTGGGGCTTACAGTAATTTCAGCAGGTTTAACATCAGAACCTCCATCATTGTTAGGTTTTTCTGAATTTGCTATTGTAGCATTATCCTTACTGTCTTTGTTGCCACCTCCCTTACCATCTAAGAATTCATCCCATTTCTCTGTCCTTTTACTTATTTCTGAATCTGTTTCAGCTATCCTGTATTTTGTTCTTCCGTCCCATATTTCAGCTGTAATCTGCCTTTTACCAAACCACCTTCCATTTATGAGCTGGACAACAGCGTCCGCTTCTTCAGGACTCTTCATAGTTATTTGAGCTACACCCTCTGGGTGCCTATCATATATGACGACCTTTCTAACCTCACCGCTCCTAGCGCACTCTTCTCTCAAATCCTGTTGGTAATCTAAAATCAATTGGACATCTTTATCAAAGTCAGTAGGATGAAACAGATTCTTAACAATAACGACTCTCTCGTGTTTCGATCTTTCACCAATAAACTTTTCGGGTCTCCAATCGAAAAGTTTTTGCTGCATCTTCCTTATTATCTCGAGTTCTTTCTTCTTTTTCTTCTTTGGTTTAAGCGCTGGATTATATTCTCCTTTTAATTGAAAATGTGCCCTTTCCACTTTCACCTTGCTCCCATTCAAAATGTAACCATCCAGAAGTTTAAGAGCCAAATCTACGGATTCAATCTTTATGTAAGTACATAGAGCGTCGCCTTTGAAGCAATTCTGCTCCTTGTCCATGTAGAGTTTAACTTTCATTTTCTGCGTTTTAGGATCTCTCTCAACTAAACCACATTTTTGCATGAAGTTAACAAATTCTTCCTCAGTTAAATCGAGTGGTAAATTAGATACATACACTTTTGTATTATTTACATCAGACGCCTCGAACCATTGTGGTTCATTTTTTCTTTTAACTGCGGTTGGCTCTTTTTTATCCTCTTTAGAATCAACTTCTTTTTCGTCCTCTTTGGAATCATTTTCTTCTTTTTTATCTTTTGAATTTTTTTCTTCTTTTGGAGTGTTGTCAACAAAACCATAGGACATCTGGTAATAAGCTAAGAATTCATCATCTACTTTAGGTATCCAAGCTTTCTTTCCGTCATCCCAGAAATATTTTGAACCATCAGCATCAGTGTAAATGTGGGTATCATTTTCATAACTGTATACTCTACCTGGTACATCACAAGTCTTTGGATCCCAGGCATTATTCGATTGATTCCATGTGTATTTTTGTTGTGATGTGGGATCTGTGTAAATAGTCTCATCTCCTTCATAACTTATGTATGATGCATACTCTCCCCAGGACTCATTTGGTTTTATCTCAGAATTATTTTTTTTATTTATTTCGGACTTATCACTTTTGGTTCCTTCAGAAATAATACTGACGCCGATTGGCGTATTTGGAGTTCCCGCTTCGACATTTATAGATGGTTCATCTATTGTGTTTTCAGATGAAGGGATCTTATCAAGTTTCACATTATCATCGCATAACTCCACAGAATCTAGTGTACTAGGCTGCGGATCGATAGTTTTAGCTTCCTCGGCTAATTTTTGCACTGTTTCGTCCGAGAGTTTTATTTTAAAACCCAACGTAGGACATTTTTCTTGTTTGGCCATTTTAAAAATTGTTATACATCTGAAGTATAACTACCCAGGTCCATTTCGGTACCTAACAAAGTAATAAACGATTAATATCAGAAAACTATCTACACGATATTAAGTAGTATGGTAACAAATTATCAAATTAAATAAATGTGAGAATCAAAAAAGTAAACCAACTAAAACATTATGTGTCTTCACTTCATTCACTAGTCCCTACCATCTACACAGTTCAATCGTTCATGTGTTCAATCAAGATCAAGGATGCCAATGCCATTGCCAATGTCAATTGAAAAAAGACCGCTGTCATATGATGTAGAAAATAAATGTCCATTTGAAAGTTTAATTTACAATTTATCGATTGTATAAATTATCAATAATATTGTAAATAAATGTTAAATATTTTGTTCGATTGCAATGCGTCATATTCATGTATTTAACATGTCAATGTCATTAAGCAACCATAGCTAAATAATTTCATCCACAAACTCATCAATGCTCAACAGTCAAAGTCATCCATCTGTCATCACCATAAAAAAAAAAAAATTTTCATAGCATTTTCTTTTCTAATCCTAATTTTCCAATTATTAGATTTCTTTTTGTTTTAAGTATTAACACTTTTCGGTTTGGACACTAGTCTATTTTTTCAAATTTTCTTTTAATAATACGTAGGTAAATTGTATTGAAATGATTGTCTTCAAATGTCTTCTCAATACGTAGGTTAGGTATTTAATTTATGTTTTATTAGAAATATTCTGGTTTTTTTTTAAGGGACTAATTAGTCTAACGATGGAAGACTTGTCGGATGTTTACTTGAGTCCACTTCCAAAGACTTCGCCGTATGTGAAACCTTTCAGACTCAATTACACACAAAATGGTAAACAGAAGAACTGGGATCTACTCGAGGTGCACGATAGCGTTGCAATTATAGTTTTTAATGTGACGAGAAAGGTTATGATTTTCGTTAAACAATTCCGTCCCGGTAAGACCACTTTACTGATATAAATTTTACAATTTTCCTTTGAAAACTCATCACTGCTTAGACATGTTAGTCTGGCCGTATTCTTTTTGACTTATACTAAGTAGGTACATACAAATGTATTTTATTTAACCATTGTATATTTTTTCAAGTCTTCTTGATATATGAAATAACGTCTACCATGATTACGTTGTTTTGATTCATTACTATATTACAATTTCAGCATAGGTAGCAAATGCTTTTTTTTTTATAGTTTTACAGATATAAATTAAGTATGTAATTAACAACTGATACATTTTTTTAAATTCAATTCTCAAATAGAACAAATTAGAAGCAGTGTTAAATCGTCAATACATTGCAAAAACAAAATGTAACATTATTGATAACAATTTTTGATAGGTATAACATCAGATTAAACATATTTTCAACGCTTCTAAATTTTGAATAATATTTAATTTTAGCAATATACTACAACTGTATCAGTCGAGCTGATCGCAGTGACTCCGTAATAGACACAGAAAAATATCCTGCTTCTCTGGGAATAGCTTTAGAGATGTGTGCGGGCATTGTTGATAAAGACAAACCACTCATAGAAATAGCCCGAGAAGAAGTCTTGGAAGAATGCGGATATGTTGTGAAACCTACGGATTTGCAGCGAATTATATCCTATAGGTAATTATTAATCTTAACAGAAATTTACTGCAACTTACTGCAAATTTTACCTCCTTTAATTGACTTATTTAATCTTTAATATTACAAAAAAATATATGCATTTATGTATTATGTAACATGTTCCCTTCTTTTTCTTCTCTTTGCTGAAAAAAGTAGAGGAGGCTTTTACTTTTATTAAAAGGTTTCTACATTTTTCAGGTCTGGTGTAGGCACTCAAGGCTCCTTGCAAACATTGTACTATTGTGAAGTCACTGATGATATGAAAAATGAACAAGGTATTTATTTTTTCTTATCTTTTACCTTTAACTACTCAACCGATCATCATGAAATTTTGCATACACGTTCTCAGGGACACGGGTTTATCTTTCATTCAGAAAAAAAAAAAACTGTTTCCAAGGAATTATCTAAAATAAAATAAAAGAAACTAACGCCCGGCCAGTCGAGTGTCACAGCAACAAATTATATTTCTTACTAGATGTTGCACGCGACTACGTCCGCGTAACTTTAAAAAATAATATACCCTATGTTACTGTCGCTGATAATATAGCTTCCCAACAGTGAAAAAAAATTTCGAATCTTTCCAGTAGTTTTTGGGCCTATTCAATACAAACAAACATAATATTAGTATAGATATATATTTTTCACCTCTCCAGCACGAAAAGGGTGCTGTTGGTGTTTAAAAACTCGCAGAAAAATCGTTTCTTGATGGCAGCGTGATTCGAAATTTAAACACGCGATTTAAGAGTTAAACTTTTGATTTTATTAATGTGTCCAGCCATAGTTGGCCCAGCTGTGAAGATAGTTTCACAGACGTTCATAAACTGGTTGGTTGGTTGACTAAAGATGACCTCTAGTAACGCTTTTCTCGCTGTCGATGTGAAAATTTGTATGTTTAACACGAGAGCAAAGATTTTTTATGTCTCGTGCCTTTAAATCACTCACTTCGCTCAGTAGAGTCTATATTAGAAAAATCACTCCGCTACGTTCGTGATTCAATTCTATAGACTACTTCGCTAATTCGTGATTTAAAGTATGCACTCGCATAGCAAAAAACGATTTTGCTCTCTAGTTGAACAATGTATTATTTTTAGTTTTGAAATATATTTTGTTTGCAGGAGGCGGCGGAGTGGATGACGAAATAATAGATGTGGTCGAGATGGAAATCCCCGAAATGGAGGAAATGTTGAACTCACCGGGGCCGTTGGCGAGTCCTCCGAGTTGTCTGTTCGCACTGATGTGGTTCCTAAAGCACAAGGCCGACAAGTTCAGAAAGTAAGTAGTGCTAAGATAATTAAATCACTAGATAGTTTTAAGTTTTAAAGCGCTTCTTAGATATCTTGCAATCAGGGTCAAGCTTTGCCGAGTGATGAACTTGTTATAGACAAACATACAGATAATATAATTTTTATCACCGAGAGATTTTATAGGCGACGGTGACCACCTACAATCAAGTGAAACGACCTCAACATAAAAAAAAAAAATTAAAATAAAAAAGTAGAAAAAGTTCATCGCTTAGATTAATTATATACATGTAAAAAAGCTCATGTTTAATTTTTTTTTTTTTTTTTTTTTAAATTAATAATAACAGCTAGATTGCCTAAATTTGGAACTTATTTAATTAAATTGTGGGATTTATATAAAAGGGTCATCCCATAGTAAAACCATTCCATCACATTTTTTTTTTTCCCTTAATAAATTATTCTTTGTAAAAGCAAAGACTATTTGTTGTCATTTAGTTTATAAGTTTTGAGATTTTTCATGAAGGTGATACTACGCATACATAGTGTACAGTACACTGAGTTTTTTTTTTTTAATTCGAAGGAGTAATTTGACATTTTCTGGGTTGCAGGGTTTTTTTTTTTTGACCATAAAAAATAGTGATGTCATCTAAGCGGCGAACTTATTTAAAAACTTACGGTTTCATAAAAACGTTATCAATGCTGTAATTAATTAATTAGTTTAGAATTAATATTAATTATTATTTAATTGTTTAAATTATATTTTTTTGCAAAGTCCGTTCTATAAGTCGCAAAATTTTTTTCGATTATTATAACTTTTCTGATGAAAATATTTTCATAGGTGACAAAAAATTATTACAAAATAATGCATTATACTATTTTTTATTTATTTGACTTCACGTATAAATTTTTTTTTTTTGTTTATTCCAAATCGACTCGGTCATTAGTGATCGTGCTTTAAACGAAATTCAAACCTTAAAATAATAACAATAACAAGCGCGAATGTTAAAACAATAAAACAAGATCAAAAATATTTTCACCGTAAAATATTATAACTGTTTAAGTAAAACCGATATTAAAAAATATTTTAAAATTTAACATTAGGAGTCAAATTACTCCTTCGAATTAAAAAATAGGCAGAATAAGGCCTGCTATACAAATATACAAATATACAAATAATAACTTACACCGGGCTTAGAGAACAGGAAAATGATTGTTTTTGTCACATAATCGTGACAAAAAAACGTTTAATTTGTGGCTCTCAAACAAATAGATATGTTATTTTTAATTTTAAACATTTTTTATTAATGTCCCTTAAAATATTTAAAGACAAACATTTTTTGTAAAATGCCATTTTATTTTAGTTGTACTTAATTTAAATGCCTCTCTATATTCTTGAATGTTTAACTTAAAAAAAAATATATATATATAAAAATAACTAGTTATATTTT
Source organism: Synanthedon myopaeformis (assembly GCA_944738685.1). Lineage (NCBI taxonomy): Eukaryota > Metazoa > Arthropoda > Insecta > Lepidoptera > Sesiidae > Synanthedon > Synanthedon myopaeformis. Next base: position 1,124,490 of record OX122930.1, read on the forward strand.
TAATTGAATTAAATTTTATTTTCGTAAAGCACATCTTTCAAAAATATTAATTTTTTTAAAATATTCATTTAGAAATATAGAATGTTATTAATCTCGTTTGTAGAAATGTTGCATTGTAATTTTTTTCTTCAAAGCTATTTATTCTTTCTTTCTTAAGGGCCAAAGTACGAGTATATTTATATTTGTGTGATTTGAATATTGTTGTGTTTTGAACAGATCTTTTGAACGACACTGTGCGGAATGTAAAAAAAACTGATTGTTGGTTTGTATAACTTTTGAAAAATGACAGTGATTTTTAATTTTATTTATATTATACTCTATACGTTTATATTTAAAAAAAAAGCATCTAATGCTACATTTCTTTATTATTGTAGTTTAGAATATAATTTGTCTTAAATATTATTAAAGCATGTATTTAATATAATAAAAAAATAATAATAATAATGTACTTTGTCTATGTATTTATTTTGTATGCATAGTTTTAATTTTGTTCAAAGTAAAATACATGTTAAATATAAAAAGTTAAAAAATGTGTATTTATATTGAATTAATTAAAATTAGAATTGTTACGGAACATATTTAAACTAGTTTGGAATTTAGATTTTACTTAACTTGGTTTTCTCCTATTTCTACCATCAAACAAATATTATAAAAATCTATTAAACATAAAATATGACAAATGTTTAATAATAAAATTTTGTCACAAAAATTTATAGTTTAATAGATACATTTTAAATTATTATATATCTCCATTGCTTTTTTTTTGTGTAATTTAATTATGCACTTAGTACAAGCTATAATAATGGACTGTGATTGCGTATTTTATTTAAATTTGCAAATTAAAACAAAGTTTTAAATTGATTTTGTCTTTTATTTTTATTCTCAAGTGTGTCCACACTAACCGCGGGGCCACGGGGAATTCGCTGCAGCGAATTTTCGCGCGGCGAAGACGCCGAAGCGTCTTGCGACTAAAACAAATGTAAACAAATGTAAACAAATGTAAACAAATGTATAGAAATGTAGTAAACGTGCCACGCGTAGCGGCGACCAGCGGGGCGAACGACGAACGATTCGCAGGAGCGTCTTGCGCGGCGATGGGCGACCGAAACAAATGTATGAATCAGTACGGAGCATGCCACGGAGTCGAGCGGTAGACGCGGCGAATAGTACGGCAGTCAAAGTACGATTTTATTCGAATAATGAATACCGAAGCATTCATAGGTGAAATTTTAGCTAGGCCAGCTATTTGGAAGTCTGGTCAGTGGTCACCCACATCTCAAATTCAAACATGTAGTGAAGAAATTGTGGGTAGAAATAAAAATAAAATTGAGAGATATGGATCCTACTCTACATGCAAACATCAATTTTAATTGGCGACAATCGAAATCGTTTTAGCTTTACTTACTAAATAAAGTAAAACAATAATCATTAGTGATAGAAAAAAAAATCATTACTGATCATAATAGTCCATGGAAATCGTGTTAAACAAGAGATGTTGCCTTACATCAAATCGGGTAGTTCTTTTTTTTATATGTTGGTTGTTTCAATGATTTCAGTAATATAAAATGTACTTATTATATTTTGAAACTACCCAACCTAATCCATACTAAAATTTATTAATATTTTCTTTGTAAATAATCAAGCAGTCTACAATAAACTTACATACTTGAAAGCCTTTCAGATCATTATTAAATTCATTAAAATGTAGGACTTTTTCAGTTTTTCTTGCTTTTCACTACCAAGGACCAGTGTTATGACAAAAGTCACTATGCACTTTTTAAATAGATTAAATTTGGAATTGAATGAGAACAATTTAGTCTTGGTAGGCGAAATAGTTTTAAAGATATGTCATTACCATTTCATCAGTACCAACATACTCGTATATATAAAAAAATCAGAACAGAATATTCGAAAAAAAAAATTCTGGATATTGTCTGTATTTCTGGTATTTCCTGTGGAATTCTCCGTTTATACAAGCGACTCATATTTAAATCGTGTACTCCACAATCTCTTCCAAATATTAAGTCATGAACTAAAAAACTACTGCTCTCCAAGCAATGAGATAACGTTGATAATGACATTTCGCTCTTCGTCTATAATAGTCGCGGCGACTAGCGCTACTCCCCGTGGCCTGCATATTGTGCCGCGCGAATTGCCGCCTCGCCAGTCGCGCCGCCCGTTCCCGTGGCCCGGCCGTTAGACTGTTACCGAAACACAACAGCACATGTGCTGTTATTTCACAGTAGTCTTTTGTGAGAGGGTTTTATTGTATTCAGTTCAGACGAGCTGTCCAGTTTACGAAAGTACAAATTAGAACTTTTTTTTTTAAATCATTTTAATCCATATATAATTTACCAACTCGAAACATTGTTTAAAAACTACACAAATAGTCGGAATAAATAATCAAAATACAATTAAATTTTGAAATTGCAATTATTTTTTATAATTTACCAAATAAGTAGGTATTGACGATACAAAACTAACTATATTGATATTATTATTTTTTTTTTATATGCAATTATGATATTATATTCTTTTCTATTTATTATTTTATAAACAAATGATTGTTCATTTTACTCTCTTGATATTTATCTATCTTTTTACTTAAAACGTATTTAAAGTGTCAATTTTATTTTCCTTCTCTCGTTTAACGAGCAGAAACTGTCTCGAAGACACCTTTATAGACATAGCTCTCTACTTTGGACCTACTATAATTTTTTTTTTAATTTTTTAAATAAAACACCTAACTCAAAGAGAAACGGTCAACGAAAATGGCTACAAGTTAATTTTTCTTTACTTTAGAATGTATGGATATGTCTTTCGTATTTAAGATAGGGATGGTTTATTTGGCGTTTAAAAAAAATAATGCATACAACCTAGATTAGATTATCGCTGAAACTAACTATTATGAGGATAATTATCAATATTTTCCAAAATCAGCTTTTAAAAAGTCCAAACGACTTTATGGCGTTTGAATATTCATGATCATTGTATTTGAATATTCGCTATATAAAAAAAAGAGAATGTCTTCTTTTAATTACTATCATCATCATCATCATCATCATCGTCACCATTGGATCGTATGTATCATATGACTACATATTTTTCGGACCAAATTTTGTGATTATGTTTAAAAAAATTACAATATTTTTAGATATTTGGAACACTGTTCGCGAAATTTACTATGAATATACAAAAACAGGAACAAATCGTCTTCCTTAAATAAATCAGAATCATCGAAGTCTGAAAAGTGCGATATTTTGAAGGCTGCATTAAGTACTAGACGCTTTTTTTAAACTTTTAATAGATTTTTATTACAGCAATATTGCTAATTTATTTATACACGCATAAAACAGTCTTTACAAGTATCAATATAACTTCAAAACTCGAATGCGAGCCAATTAAAGATTAGTGTTGCTAAATAATGGTAAATAAAGTCTATTTAGCATAGAGAAAGATATTTACAGCGACATAAATAATCTTTTAAACGATTTTTTTTAAGAATTATTTGACAAAATTTATTTAAAAATAGTACATATTCTCTGACTTATCTTGAGACTTATTTGCGTCAAAAGAATGTCTTTATATTTTGCCATTACTTATCCACACATTTCTTCGATTTTTTGTACCTGTGATTGCAATATATAAATTTTAAAATATATATATATATATAAAGTTCATTAAAGTACGTAATTAAATATAAAGCATACTATATTTTAATCATAGTATTAATAAAAAAAAAAAACAGGCGAATAACTCAATATAATCAAACTAATTTGACAAACTCTTCGACGGATTCCGCTTCCGCCGTCACTCGGGACACACCCTTAGACGTTTGCCATACTACGACAGCGCCACCATGAAGAAATTTGTAAACTTTCACATCAACATTCGTTCGCGAATCTTATCAAATTTCTTTATAAAAACCTATTCTTTTTAAAAAAAAAAAAAAAATATGGGTTTTTAAAAGCCATAACATTACAAATTTTTAAGCTTTTCCGAGCTTTTACATATCATATTGGGTGTTTAAACTGAAAACTGTCAAGGTTTCGTACCTTTAATTAAATTGTGGTTCGTAAATTGACCAATTAATTGGCGCTTGTGTAGACTCTAGTTTAACTGAAAGTCTACAGACATTTTTTCTCATGTATAGAGTTTTGGTTTATCTTACAACTCGGCACCTTCCCCTGTTGTTGATCTGTTAGCAGTAAAAAAATCGGTTTGCGGCATTCTTTGGAGGTGTGTCGAGAGATATAACTAGTAAAACATAATTATATCCGTGTTTTTAGTGTATCCGCGACAAGTCCTCGACGATCTTGACCAAGTCGTCGACGGTGGCGTCGCGCTTCATGCCGCTGCCGTCGTCGATCTGTAGCCCGGCGACGACCTCGTGCTGCAGATCGCGGCCGAGGTCGAGGAACGCCTCGACGAGATCCCCGTCTACGAATCCCTCGGCCGGCTCGCTCTTGAAGTCCGTGTGGAACGAGCGCCAGAAGGCGTGCGGCACTCGGCCGACCGCTTTGATGGCGTGCGCGAGTCGCTCCTGCAGCTGCGACAGGAAGTCGTACAGGTCGGCCGAGATCTGCACCACGAGCGAGATGCCGCCGGTGACGGTCGCCAACAGCACCGGCCGCTGCACGGGCGCCGCCGAGTCGTCCGCTCGGCCCACGAGGGCGCCGGGCCGCATCACGTTCACCATGTCTCCGATGTGGAAGCGGCCCATGTCGTTCATCTGCTGACGCTCCTCGTCCGTCGTGGCGGCGCTGCAACAATTCAAATTGTAAAGCATTTTTTCAATTATTTTTGAACTGATGCCTATTTCAAATGTATTCAAACGGTACCTGTCCTTCTGGCAGACGAAGAGGTTGAAACTGTTCTCGGCTCCGAGGAAAGTGTCGTCGTCCAAGATCTCCATCGCAGTCAACCAGTTGGGCGAGTAGTCGCGAGCTATCTCCTCGAAACTGCCTTCCATCTGTAAAATAAGGGGGTATAAAGAAAAAAAAAAAAAAAAAAAAAAAAAATCACATAATATGGGAAATACGCGTATAGATTACCTGCTTATACTGCAGCAATGACATAGACCTCATGAGGTCTCCAACCAGTATGAAGTCTCCCTTGACCTTCAGGTACAAAGCCACAATGTTGTTGAAATGACTGCACTCGAGACGGAGCTCCTTTTCAGACGTCCACTCAAAGAGGCGAACCTGCGGCAACCATTCATCTACTATTTAACTCATAGTCTTTGAAGAATCATAAGGTATCGGTGAGTAGCACAAAATTGGATTCACAAAAAAGAATGCTACGCAAGCTCACTGAATTAAACTATTGAAACTTAAAGAGACGTATAATATAGCACCTAATATTATTTATTGTTTAGTTTCTATGCGTGTGTCTCAATTTCTATATTAGTTTGTAGTTTATCTGTGTATGCCTTAAAATTGCCTTATGTTACATATACTAGAGCTATCGTAAGTTTCTTGTTTGTGCTGTTGGTGTACCTTTTGGACAATAAATAAATAAATAAAACATATTTACCGTACTATTGATTGAAGCCAACAGTTTCCCGTTGAACTCTACCAGAGTGTAGCAGCCACCTTTTATTTCCTTTTCAGCCACTTGCACCAGTTTGCCTTCCGACCAGTGGAACAGTAAGATCCTGCCCTGTTTTAAGCAAAGTAATGTCTTAGAAAACAGTGAAAGCGGTTAGTAGAAAAGAAAAGGAAAGAAAAGAAAGAGACCTGCTTGGGCTCGGACTCCTCGGGGTTGAGCAGCGCGGTGCCGACGGCGTAGTAGTGGTTGGGGTCGTCGCTGAGGCGGCAGGAGACGAGCGACATGGCGTACTCGCCCGCCTGCAGCTGGTGCGCGTGCAGCACCTCGAACGTGTGCTGGTCCAGCACCAGCAGGTTGTGCACCTCCAGGTCGAGCGCGTTGGGCGCGTGTTTAGCGGGCGCGGGCGCGGGCGCCGAGGCGGACGCGGAGGCGGAGGCTCTCGCGGACGCGGCCACGCCCCACTCCAGCTTGTCCACGCGCATGGTCACCACGCCGAAGGTCTGCGTGGCGTCCTGGTGCGCGATGCGGCGCGGCGTCTCGCCCAGCGGCACCGTGCGGATATGCAGCTTCTGGATCTCGTCGATCGTGCCTATCGTCACCGTGCCGTCGTTCGCCAGCGCCAGGCTGTCTGGGTAGGCGTGCGCGTTGAGCGAGCACATGTGCGTCACCTCCTTGAGGTTCACGTTGGAGAAGACTAGCTTCCGGTTGGAGGAGAAGATGACGGTGGGTCGGTCGGAGCAGGCGAAGATGTTGGTGGTGGAGAGCGAGCGGAAGGCGCGCAGCACGGTGGGCTGCGTGCCCAGCGTGACGCGCTTGCGGTTGCTCAGCTCGCCCGTGGCCGGCTCCACCGTGAAGTAGAACATGGAGCCGTCGCCCAGCGCGCACAGCAGGTAGCACACGCCCTCCAACACAGCGATCAGCAGCGAGCGCGGGATCATCTCGCCGGAGAGCTTCTCCGTGTGCAGCGGGCGCAGGTCGGGCAGGCGCAGCACGCGCACTGAGATGTCCGTCCACAGGCCGACGCCCAGCAGCGCGTCCTCGTCGCCCGGGCCCACGTCCAGGCACGCCACCTCCTGCTCCATGCACGCCTCGGCCACCAGGCGCAGCGAGCGCTCCCCCACCGCCAACACGTACAACTGCGAGCCCGCCGCACACACCACGCGCGCGCCGCCGCACGCCACCACCGACACGCCTCGCGCGCCCTGCACGCGCCAGCTGGCCGCCAGCGCCCACTGGCCGCTCGCGTCGCGCGCCACGAGGCGCACGCCCTCGTCCGTCACCTGCACCAGCTGGTCGTGAGCCACGTTGCCCGTGAAGAACGTTTGCCGGTCCGACGCGAACCCGCCGATCTCCGTCTCCTCCACCTCCTCCCCGCTCAGCGTCAGCACTCTGGATCCGCAAACACTTTATGTTGCATTAATCGAGCTACTTTATGCTACTATATAAAATTGCGCTATTTTAAACAATTCTGTTACTGAATTTGATGTCAGCATGTCATGTTTTCGTTCGAAACGACACGTTCAGACTTTACTACTCGACTAAATTACTAGCCTAGTGTGAACTATCCTTAAGGGATGTGTGGCTGGATCCCTTAAGGTCTATCTACGAGTATGAGGACTGTGAGTGACCTGGTCTGTCCGACGAAGGCCAGCACGAGCGTGTCGTGGCGGGTCTCTCCGGGCGCCAAGACCAGCGCCCACATGCCCTTGATGCCGGGCAGGTCGATGGACGCCTGTTCCTGTATACCGATCCCGTTCCGGATTATGCGCAGGGAGCCCATTTTGAACGCGCCTGGAATCATACACATTATTAATTATTAACGAGCCCGTTGGATATGTGGTTAGGGTGCTTGCTTTAACGTTCTTCCTGAAGCATCCCGGGTTCGATTCCCGACAAGTCAACTTTGTAAATGAACTTATCAAAGTTGGATCTGGATAGTAGTGGCAGGGCACATTGCGTTTCGTAGTCATTTCGAGAGGCCGTCTGGCGGCGGTAGCCACTCTCTCAAATAAGACCACATTTAAATAACAGCATTTGTGCTGTAGTGTTTCAGTTCATGAGTAAGGGATGGCATGACAGAGCCTATTTCCACACTTGCAGCATCTGTGACGTGTGGCGTTGCATCAAGTGAACTGTCAGCCTGTCGGTCGAGTTTAACATAAGAAAGGTAAGATAAAATGACGGGCGACCTGAGCAGGTGATGAGCTGATTCTTCCCCTGGCGGTCGAGGTCGACTACGCACATGTCGACGATGGGCGCGAGACTGGTGAACGTCTGCATCGGCTGCACGTACTGGCAGTTCTCGTCCCGGATGGCAGACAGCCGCACGAGCGCCGAGTCCCCCACGCGCGACCCCACGAACACCACCCCGTTGTCCAGGTACGTCATGCACTCCGGGATCGGGATGTCCCCCAGCAGCTCCACCTTCAGGTCCTTCACGGCCTGGCCGCCGTCCATCTTGTCGTGCAGCTCCAGCATCAGCATGAACAGGCGGCCGGCTATATCGCCCAACAGGTACCGCAGCCCCCGTCCGTCCACGCGGCAGTAGCAGTTGATCGGAGTCAACTGGGCGACACGTTTTTCTCCAGTATAACAATATATCATTAATATTAGCCGAGGAGTTGGATGTACCGCGGATTAATTGATGCTGCAGCAAGGTGCATGTGCAATGTGCAAGGTTAACGTGTCATGGAAAAATACCAGCAAAGTAACAGTATACCAAATTTCACTCAAATAGAACATGTAGGCAGTTAGTGAAATCACATCGTTAACTAGGAAATGGGCTGACGGTCTTCAAATGCCTAAGACAGATCTTTATAAATTATATAGCTAAGAATAAACCCAATCATGTCAGATTTCAAATGAAAAAAAAAAACATCAAAATCGGTCCATCCGTTTGGTGGCTACGATGCCACAAATAGACATAGATAGATACACACGTTAAACTTAAAACACCCCCTTTTTGCGTCGGGCGAAACTGAAGAAAACGAGATATCCTCACTCTTGAACTTCGCTGATTTACACTCCCTTACAGGTAACTGAATACTAAAATAATAAAAAAAACATTAATACATACTTTAATTTGTGGTGGAGCTACTGCGACGTAACTCTGTCCATCGTGATAAACTATAGACTCTTGCCCGATCACAATAGCGCCACCTTAAAAACAAACATTACAACGAGGTCAAAATTCACTAAAGACAAACTAACTATACATCAACCGTCTTTACTAAAAGCTGCAAGTAAAAAAAAAAAACAAAGACTCACCGAGTGGACTGGGCACGGGTATGAGTATCGAAGCTTCCGTCTCCACGTTGTCTTGCTTCCAAGGTATCTTCATGAATTCTTTATCACGTAAACTAACCTCGTGGGTCTGAAATTCATTTATTCATCTCTTTCATGTCAATATATTTCTTAAGTTTATGTAAGAGGTTTTCTTTTTATGTAAAGGTTGGCAAGCAATGCACTTCAATTGACAGTAGATGGCTACCGTCGCCTATTGTTATAAACAATAGGCGGTAGGTAGTGTCAATAGATTCTCCACTGACAGACCTTTCAAATGATACCCAACATATAGTTAATAAAGAACAAATTTGTATTTTTTTTTTTTATATTCACCAAAGATTATAATATTAAACATTATAGCACCGATTATAAATCAGATTTATAAATAAACAAACAAAACAGCCTTAATAGGTTTTAGAAGAACAAAAATATACCTTAATGTGTCTGCCGTTGAGATCTTGATGTATTAAAATTAGTGTAGGGTTGACACAGCCATGTAAAAACTCCACATCATATACATTAACCTCTTCTAATCTGTGAATGGAGAAAATGCGTTTATCAACTAGGAAACGGGCTGATGATCTTCAAACGCCTGAACAGATCTTCTTAAATTATAGCTAAGAATCATATCAATCATCCGTTTAGGAGCTACGATGCCACAGACAGACATACAGATACACACACACACACGAGTCAAGCTTATAACACCCCTCTTTTGCGTTGAGGATTAAAAAGGAGGAAATAGGATAAGGGATGAAAAGAGAACAGAGGAAAAGCCTCCGGCGTACTATATGGACTGCTCACAATGGCCTTCTTTAAGGGGTTATACCACGGCAAGTTAATGGCTATCAAAAAAAAAAAACAGTATATCATTTAAAAATATATGACTCACCGTAGACTTGCAGCTTTCAATTCTGTAGAATCCTTGTCTAAAGGTATGATTTTGAACAAGCCATCGTAAAGTCTAAGACCAATAACCCTCGCTTGTGGATCAATGACTGCCAGTATACCATTCTCCGATGGTTTGCCAATGCGGTCTGATACATCACCGTGAGCTCTTGTAACTACTTCGAGATCGCCATTGGAGTTTGTTCTCCATTCTAATATCATGGCGTTGTAGCGTGATGTGAGGATAAAAACTAAATCCTTTTTTTCATACTGCAATAACAGATACACTTTATTCATTCAAAAATTTATCAATAATTAAATAATATCAACTTTATCCTGATTCCCACACAGATTTTAGGTATAAGAAATATGTTCATGTTTTTGTATTATCAGCAATTATTACTTATCTATACTTATAAAATTGTTTGTCCTGTGTTTATTATTATCAACACACAGCTAAATCTACTAAATCAAGAAAGCTGAAACATAACTTTATTTTTTAAGCGTACTATAAGAGAGGAAATTTTGAAAATTTAGCTTGGAGTCTCTTATTTCAGTATTTTTCATTAAGCAGGGTAGAGCACTGGGTTTTAAAAATAAGATCTTATAGAATGTTGTTTCTTTACAAGCTGATTATTAGGTGAAATCATAGTCAAAGATAGTCTATAAAAGCTATCTTTATCTCAGATCTGAGGAATTTATACGAGTATAAATGTAATATAAAAACATTTTACATTACATTTCATTTATTAATTACTAGCTAGTGCCCGCAACTTGTGTTGAAAAATGAAAAATATAACACCTCAGAAAATATCTTTATCTGTGATGACGGTGACACCCCAATTCTGTATTTTTATTTCATAGGCAATAAATACTTACAGGAGGCCTGAACATTTTCATTTTGGCCACTCTCCCATACAGGCCGACTTCTTTTAAGGGTCGTAGACCTTCCGGTGTCACCAAATACATCTCCAGACGTGAGACTTTTGCCACGAGAAGGTTCAGGTCGGTGGGAGATGTGAAATTGCCTGAAGAACAAGTTATTATTAAATATTATATTAATTGCGAGTACTGCAAATAATTTTGGATATGTTTTTAAACATGCTACTGAAGTATCCCTCCAGATTATCAAATAATCCAAATATACATAACCAAAAAAAACGAAAGTGGAAAATATGTACCTATTATACTATTTCTCTATAACTACAAATGTTATTATAATCGAAAATCCAATAATTAATAAGGATTGTGTAATAAAAAAAATTATAATATACATGTTATGAATTTGATTGGTAAAGCTATCAAAACAAAAAAAAATAATTCAATGTTATTGTTAAAACATTTAAGGCCAATTTACTAAAGATTGTGTAATGAAAAGTATAGTTACACACGTAAATATATGTTAACGCATAAAAATAAATTTGCGCCAAGTATACATTTAGTTAACCTCATGACAACAAAAACAGCGGCTTTTTACCTGTAATGCATGCCGTAACGGCAGTAGGCTTTTGTGCAGTAACAATATAGTGATAAGCCATCTTAATTTCTCCACAAAATGATCAATAATTCTCAAATAATAATCTTATATATTATTCTTTTATTTGGTTTAAACAAATGATATACATCACATCACTTAAAATAAACCTAAGACATCCGTGCCGCAACTCCGCACCAAGGAACAGTATTATAATTATATACTCTAGCGAGCACCGCATCCACAGAACACTATTACTCACAACCCGCAGACCGCACCAACATACCAGTGTGACCATTTCAAAAATCAGATTGATTACCAACTTAAATAATCAAATAGAGAATGAAAGAATCGATTTTTTCATAAGTATTACTTGAATTTTTGAAAATGTAGATATTTAATAATGTATTCGAAATCCTTCATCGCTTACTGAGTATTGGCTAGGCGGTTAAATTATCGATAAAAATAGTATGTAGTGAATATTTTATGATTGAAAAAGAGATTAGGTATATTTTTATATTCAAATTTCAAGTCAACATTTCTAATTAGATTTTCATATAATCATAGTCATCATAATTACAATGTGTCTCACCTCTGCAGGATGTAGGCCTCTCCCAACTCCCAAGGGTCGTCACCACGCACGGCACAGGGTACTATGTACTATGCTTTTCGCATCCAGTCGACAACTATGGTTCTCTTCTCGGGGATTATAGAGCAATCCTGCCGTGACTAGTATCTACATATTATTTATAAATTATAAACTTAGATATGTACCTATTTATTATAGGTACATATCTATTTATTATAGGTAGATATGTACCTATTTCTAGTTTTCCTTATTCTCTATCACCCAATTCAACATAATTTATTGTTCATCGTATGATTATAAATTCACCCAATTAACTCACGCAGCAGAAAAGCTCTTTCTTTATTTAATACTGCTGTACGCGATCATTGTGTGCCTATATTATGCATTTTTCGATCTACACGTAATGAAATTTTCGAGCATTATTTAAGAGTTACACAGAATTTGTTACTCACTTACATACTTTAAAGTATTCACTTTCCTGTTCTTTTTCCTATTATGTACCTACGCTAAAAAAAAATTAATGTTATTTTCGATCTCGGTACAGATGTATAATAAATGTAGGTATATAATTTCATTACAAACTGATTATTATTCAAGAATAATAATCAATGAGATAATGAACAATGAATTAATTGAATGGGCGAAGAGTCGATGTGATGAATATATTTTCACATTTGTTATTATAGTTTCCAACTTTCCATTCATGAATGTTGTCAGCCAAATTGGAGCCCTTAATTAATTTAAGAAAGTAATCTACTGATACAGTACATAATTTTCTGCAAATGGTCACACAGTCATTTAAATGTCATAGCACCGTCATAGCATAAAGCAAGTGTTCCTGTTTACAACGTGTTTACAAGTAAATTCAAGCCTTATAAAAGCATTTTCGTCGATATTACTTTACATTACTCTATGACTTACCATCAAGCCATAGACACTATCAAGCAGTGGAAACATTAGTGGAATAGATAATATCTCTCGCTTAGAGAGTACTATATTCCTTGGATAGTATGATACCCTATGATCTACGCCCTATGATAATAACAACTTTGTTTTGTTTATGTATTTAATTCATTTGAATTTGATTTTAGTACAATTTCTTGGGTAATAGACGCATTAAATTTGTGACCTAGTTTAATTTTTTTTGCAATTTGTTGAGTTATTCATTATAAAATGGTGAAAAAGTGCTGTATAAGAAGTTGTAAAAGTGAATCATATGGTGGTTGCGCTATATCCTTTCACAGGTAAGCAAGCATGCAGGTAAGTTACAGTTTTTGGATTTGATATAAGTAAAGGGTGACAATGGTACCAGATTAATTATGCGACGGTCCACTTGATGGTAGGTGACTACCGTCGCCCATAACACAAGCAACGACACAGATGTTGCAAGTGCTCTGCTGACCATAGTAGGATAAGGGATTAGGAAGAGAGAGGAAAATGGACTCTGACATGCCATGCTTTAATCAGTTACATGCTGTTGTTTCACGGTGGTCTTCTACCACCAGACAGGCTGCCTAAACGACTGTGGAAAACAATTTGCACTGCCATTACTATAATTTTGTGTAATCACTTCACATGTTGGTATCCATGGATAATAGATAAATACGATTGGTATTAAAAAATACTTACCAACCTTGTAATATGGCTCAATCGCATATAACCAGATTCGAAATCGCAATCTCAAACAAATTTTAATAGTTTATTTGTAGCTAAAAGAAAAATGCTTAATTTCTATAATGTTTTTGTTAACAGTTTTCCTAAAAATGAAGACATTAAGAAAATGTGGGTGGATATTGTTCCAATGTCACAGAGATTAACTAAAAACTCGGTTGTGTGCAGTCTTCACTTCAAAGAGGAAAGCTTTGTTAATGGATACTCACGACGGTCATTAAAGGCTGATGCAGTACCATCCATTTTTCCAATGGTAAGCATATCTATCTAACTTTAAACAAGCAATGGGATGTCCATTGCTGAAGATAGGCCTCCCATAATTTTTCTAAAAGTACTTGTCTCAATGTCATTAAAAAATTGTAATTATGTTATCAATGCACCCTTGAAGGGAAGATTATTTTACTTAAAGGAAACATTCCTTTAAAATACCATATAATTATAATATACACTAGCTGGTGCTCGCGACTTCATCCACATTGAAAAATAAAAAATATATATAAGCAAAAGCAACGCTTGACATCTTGTTGCTATTTTATTTTTGATAATCCCCCGGTGATAGTACTTTTTTTCAGAATGAAAGGTACCCTATGTCCTTTCTTGTAACGTTGACAATGTGTATGCAAAATTTCATGGTTGAGTAGTTAAGGCGTGAAAAGTTACTTTCACATTTATAATATTATAGTATGGATATATTCCATTAAGAAAAAATATATTATATGGTACTTTTCTTCCCCATTTTTTTAAACATTTCTATATTCTTTTTATATTCTTTTCCAGCTAAATAATAAACAGATTTATGTACAAAGTAACATTGTTAACCAGTCACCGTCACCACCCTTCATATATTCAACTTGTGTTATCTCAAAAGAGTCTAACTTTGAAATAATGTCTTCCACACTTGAACCAAGCGCTACAGCAGACCTTCCACCAGCCAACAAATCTTGTTTAAGCTTAAAGGAAGTAGCAGTCCAAACGGAAATGACGTGCACTGTCCGTACAGTAGACATGTTGAGGCGAAGAGTCAAAGTGTTGTCACAGAGATTAAAGAGGCGTGATAATAAAATAAAAAGTTTAATGTATAGAAGTTATTTTAAAAAGAAAATATTATTAAAAATTAAGCAACGAGAAGATTTAAACTGCGATGAGGTTTAACATAATTCTTTTACTCTTCTTAAGAAATATTTGGGTGTAAATAAGAGGTGAGTATTTCACAGTTATAATTTTTGAAAAAAAAAAAAAAATGTAAATTTAATTTACAAATTACATATTAGATGTATGATATACTTCATTAAAATGATGTATGGAAAGGGTCACGTTTATTATTTTCATTTATTATAAAGTTCTACTATATATAAATAAAAAATCAATTTGGAAATAATAATATACATTTTGGGAACATCTATAGAAAATTAACATATATAAGAAATGTTATGTTATATAACATTTCTTATGTAACATAACATTAACATAACATATATCTTATATAACATATATGTTATAATGTGCAAATAAAGTAAATTGACAACTTACTTAAAGTTTTTTTTACATAATGCTATTCAAATAGTTAAATATATTAAAATTAAAAACCATGCTAAAGATATTTGTAAACATTTCCTTTTTTTACTTATCATCTAAGTTTAGACTTGCAAAGACCATGTTGCAATAGTTATTTGTTAACACAAGGGGACAAATTAATATCTTGTAATGTCTTGCCAAAATGATTTTGGCATATCTGATAATAATAGACAGTAAACACGTCTATCGGTTGTCTCCTTAGTGCTTGAGTTTCAAAAGGTCTATATTTTGAGAGCTACGTGTTATCAAGAAATCAAACTTATTTTATTTATCCAGATGATTGTAAATAAAAATATTGTACAGAACGCTCGGTCCTGAAAAGCCTCTAAGTCCTATCGTGGCTGTGAAATTAGACTCGTGGATTTTTTTAAAAATAAAAAAAAAGTTTATCTTAAAAATGTATTTGTATTGTTTGTAAGCAGAATATTACAAAAAAAAAAAAAAAAAATCTTAGTAGATCAGTCTTAATCGTTGCTTGGTGGTACACTGTTTAGAAGCACTTGAGTTAGGAATGTTATTGTTCCTGAAAAAAAAATGATTAAAGTATAAATCAATACATAGAAGATAAAGTACAGAATTCCATATTATGCTTCTTCTCGTACCGCCCTATATATTACTTATTATACTAGCTGTTGCACGCGACTTCGCCCGCGATGAAAAATAAAAAAGTAAAGCCTGACAAAATATATTGTGAGCGATCTTATTTATTATACTTTTCTAGTTTTGAAATCGGTTGGATTTTTATTTTTATGACTCCTCGGGGAAGTTACTTTTTCTGGATGAAAATCCCGCAGGAACCTAACACTTTTAAAGGATAAAATGTGTCTTATATGCTATTTCAGGTTATAAACTATCTGTGTACTAAATTATATATGTTTTTGCGTCATTGAGTAACAAATAAACAAAACTTTCGCATTTATAATATTTTTAGGGTCTCTTTCACCATCTCTAGAGTAAAGTGTCAAGCAGGCTAACCGCCAATTAAAGTCACCGGTTACCGGGAATCATGGAGCTGATATACTTTTGTTTGTACGGTAAAAGTCCCAAACATTAAATAGAAAATAATAAAAAAATTCGCCTATCGAAGTATGCGCAGTAAACCGAGTGCATAATTTAATAAAACATAAAATTATTTCTAAAAGTAACTAATCAACACTGCGTGTAGTGAAAGAGGTCTTATGTCTAATATACATATATCACTCATACGGTATAAATAAAAACTCAAAATATTTTCCAATTTTACAGGAGACATGTTTAAAGTTTTTGTAAGTCCATAATCCATGCTAATATTAGGTCCTTACGTATGAAATTGGCGTTTTGTCGTACTGGCCACTTTGATCTCAAATATCTCCTCTTTGGTTAGGAATTCCAATTTCAAATTTATACATCTATTTACTCATGCTTCTGTGTTTTTAAAACCGTAATTCATTCCTATTAATTTACTCACTTAGAATAGCAGTCGGCGTTTTCTTGTAATAAACGAATATTGTGTAGACAGCGACCCCCAAAGCGATAAACCCGATGGCGATTAAATATTTAACCGACGGGTCGTGAATTATTGGCAACACTGACAGGAATATTGCCACAATCAACACGAAAATGGGCACAGGCGTAGGCACCTTGTACGGTCTAGGTCTTTTTCCTTGTGTTTTTCTCAACACTAATAACGCCACCATGGCTAATCCGTAAAAGAACCATAAGAACCAACTGGCGAATTCAATCAAAGTTCGTATGTTACCCACTGCAATAAATATTGCAGTAATAAATGCCTGAAAAAGTTAAATTAACTCCTTTTACTTAAAAATATAGGAAGTATATATAAGATATAAAATGTATTTTTGGAGTTTACTCCTTAATAATAGATTTTCATATATAAGCTCGTGGTATGAAAATTTATGGGAGTAAAATAAAATGTCACATGTCACACGTTACGCGTTACAGGCTACAATATATTATATTAATATGTTTTAATTATATTTATTAAATTATTTATTTATCGTTCGTAAGGAGTAAACTCCAGTCGTGCGTCGGAGTTGACACACACACACTTTTTTTAATATATAAGAAGGTAGGTATGTTGAATGTTCAGTAGAAGGTAGGTGGCTACCGTCGCCTAACAAGCAACACCATATATATGCTGAGTTTGCCGATTTTAGTAGTGTAATAAGGTATTTAAGAGTGAACAAGAAAATGGACCCTGGCATATGGTGTTATTTCACAGTGGTCTTCCAAAAGGGGGTGGTTACTGTCGCCAGATTGGCTGCCTAAATGACTGGGAATTACAGTATGCCATATACTGACCTGTAAAGCTACGGCAGGCGCCGGAGTCAATCTCTTCATATTAATATAAGAAAGAACCTCCAACATGTGACCTCCACGGGCAGCTGTGTAGCAGACCCTATTACAACATAGGTATCATTTTATACCTACCAATATTGTTTTTCACAAACAATCGTAAGTAGGTATATAGGTGTTTGCGAAAATCCTTTATTGTCAGGCTTTGAAATTTGAAAATCTATGCGAGCAAAGATGTTCTTGAGAGAAGCATTTAGTGTACTTTGCAGTGTAATAGAGAAAAACGCAGAATAGTAGATAGTTTTTTTTTTTTTTTTTTTAAATTAAGGATATCCATGAGTATATTTTAATAGGCAACATAATCGAGATTTATTTTCTCATAGATAAAAATTGATAAAATATACTTTTCGTCTGGTAAAGTAAGAGGAGCGGTCGCTCTAGGCGGCAGACGGCAAAGGACGCCAAAAGACCAAAATGGCGCTTTTGGCCATATGAGTACCCTTTTGGCCAAAAAATCCAAAAGGGTACTCATATGACAATCAAACTGAAAAAATGGTCCTCTCCAATAATAAAATAAGGGTTCCAAAAGTGGCCAGAATGGCGCTAGTGTATCATATCTTCTATCTATCTATCTTTATCTAATTTACTCGACAATGCTATACTAGTGCCATCTTAATTTACTTGTATTCTGGGACCATTTTTTAATACATAGACTTGGCCTTGCATACTCTAGATAATAGATAAATTCATAGATTTATAGACTTTTTAAAATGTTTGCTTCGAGTGACTAGACTAGCCTTGAATTTAGTCCGCGAACAGCGAGGCCTTCTCTTCGTATGTTAGACCAAATGAATAGCTTATAAATGTGTGAGTCTATTTCCAAGAAAAAAAGTGCTCTATGACTATGAAGTATGATACTATAAATTCCATTATTAATTTATTATTATTTTTAGACTAGTTTGTAATCCTTAAACTATAAGTGAAACTTTTTTATTGGGTGTAAACTATCTATTCAAACTGTCCTAAAATAAGTTTCCTAAAATAAAATAAATAAATATTGTGCGAGTCTAGTTACAAGATTAATATGTGTTCCCTTAATAACCTAGTCACCTGGTAACACCGAACTGAACGCTCATGGCGCAGCCGAACGTTGCGATGGCAACACCGACCGGAATGAGGAAACTGGCGGGACCCAATACGCGGTAACCGAACGCCACAGCCACGGCCGGCACTGAGATCATTTCGCCGTAGCTCAACACTGTCATGTACGCCACGTTCATGAATACGTACAGCGCCGTCATTAGGGGCACCGCTATCGATATGCTCAGCGGTACATTACTGGAAATAACAATTACTCAATGACCATATCATAATTTATTTATTTATATTAGGGAAACATACAATATCTCGCTACACATTATAAATATACATACAAGAAAAACATAAATCAGCAAAGTTTCCACTTAATTACTAAAACATATTATAAATTACAAGTCACACAAGAATTTTGGATTATAGTCTCCTTTGTGTTGCGGCCAGTTTATTTGTTTGTTTTGTATGTTATATGTTATTTGTTAACTGGTTTATTTATTTGTTTTTCTCTTTCTTTTTTTGTGTAATTCTTACCTTTTTGTATGTTTTCTACCAGCTCCAATATTCTTGTGTGACTTGTAATTTATAATATGTTTTAGTAATTTAGTGGAAACTTTGCTGATTTATGTTTTTCTTGTATGTATATTTATAATGTGTAGCTAGATATTGTATGTTTCCCTAATATAAATAAATAAATAGAATAAAAATAAATCATAAATATGCTCAATAAAATCGTGCAATGCAACGGAAACGTGTTACAGGAAGCCGGGATTTAATGAAAGAGCGTTATTTGATTTGGCCAACGAGCGCGCGCGGACGCCACCGCGGTGTTGCAAGAGTTAAAATTTTAAAAATCGATAAAGTTGCCAGCAACTTAATAGGTTTTTTTATATTTTAATAAAAGTAATCTCTCATCTCACAGCTGTAACGTTTCTTGTGTGTCAATAGGCGATGATCTTTAGCTAATAATACTTACACTCCTGGATTAATGATTTCTTCAGTAACAACCGTGACGCTATTCCAGCCGTCGTACGCCCAAAGACCCGAATAGAGGGCTAGGGCGATGGCACCCGGGTTCCAATTGCTACCCTCGAAGCCTTTGTTTAAATGTGCAGTGTTGCCTGAAATAAATATCAATAATTACTGCGAGCACTACAAGTTTCTTTTATTTATGTTGCCATGGCTGTTTATTATCGAGAAAGTGTTAGTTAATAGTTGTAATTTAATACCTAGGTAATTAATGTGTTATTGTTTGAAATTATAACTAATTATGTAACTTAACTTCAATAAATAGACTTTATTGTGACATATACGTGTGTGTGTGCTTTGTGACCTTTGTTTACTCTATCAACTCAACAACTTCAAAATCAACTAAACCTATCAATTACATGTAAATGTTGTGATGTGAGGTTAAACTAGCCCTTAGCTTAGGGCAGGTTCACACTAACGCAGAGTAGAAGCGAGTCGAAGCTCATTGTATTAACAAATCCTTCACAATATGGGGTTAATATCCCATATTCCAATAGATAAGCATGCTTATCCTGAAGATAATAATCTAAAAAAACGTATAAATCTATATTTTTTAATATAAGTACTGTACCTTTAGCAATTTCGTATATACCGCCGCCGATGACAACCAGACATGCGAATACTTTACACACTCCAAACACGTTTTGAACTTTGACAAACAACTTTACACTGGTTATATTGATATACGTCATTATAACTGGAAAGAAATGAGTGCTAATTTAGGCAATTTACTTAGACACCTATGTTGAAAGTTTAGCAGGCGGACTGCCAATGTTTTCCTATAAACACAGCAACGAACACCATTACCCAAGCGTTAGAAATGTGCCCACTTTGATATGATAAAGAATCAAAAATAAACACAAGAGCACATGTGCTGTTATTTCACGGTGATCCTTTAACTAGAGAGTGGTAACTGCCGCCAGACGGACAGTTTAGCAGTGTGCTTTACCGCTACTATATTAAATTTAAAAGGCTCTCAAATGTGCGCATTGATATACTTTGTAAATAGCCTTGAAAAATATATTCCTTAGTTTACTCTAAATAATTACATACATTTGCAGGTTTCGTTAAATAAAAACAGTAATTCCATTATTAATTTATTATATTTTCACTGAAAAAACACACAATTTGATTAATGTAATATAAATTTTTAAATATATTTTGTGTTATTTTAAAAACAAACTTCAATTTTGTTTAAAAAAATATATAGACAGATTTCACAAGAGTAACTTAACCAATTTGAACTTTCATTTCTTATCACTTCTTGATAGAAAATTAATTAATTAATTAATTGCATTATTAGTTTTTATAATAATTATTCTTTAGTCAAATTTAATTCAGTCAAACATTGAAAGCAAAAAAAATTTCATCCATAACGTTCAACACATTTTGCTCCATTATTCCCATGAAATGTTCCTTCCGTTATTCCCATTCAAATATTCCTTCCTTTATTCCCATTAAGGGCTCCATCTAGTGTATACTTCACTTAAATTTAAATCCCCAAGTAAATATAATTTAAATTTCTTCAATTAGTATTTTCCGATTAAATTGGCAGTTAATGTACCAATTTAACCTCTTCTTCGTTATAAGGATTTTTTGAAACAATATTTAAGTCTATCAGCAAGGCTATTACTCTACAATTCTGCAATGATATTTTCATATATTCATCTGCATTCAATTGGGTTAAATCCTAAAAAAAAAATAATTAAAATTTAATTAATTCTCCCTGTGATGAGCAAAAAAATGAGTGGTATAAATATAATTTTCATTAGCACTTTATCATCCTCTAACTAATGATTATTAACGATATCAAATTTTCAAAAATTCTTTCTTATGTTATAAAACGTGGCTTAATGTGCATTAACAGTCGGTCGGGACAAACAATTTTATAAGTATAAAAGATTTTAGTACAAAAGCTGGCTCTTAATTCTAATATTGACTAAAATTAAAACAAAAAATAATTACAAAAATAAAATTAACTTACACCCAAAACTTCTCTGACAGCATCTGCGTCCTTACGGAAATATGTTTCTATTAAACCATGCATTTCTGTTTTTAGGGAAACAAATTTCTGTTTTGCTTTCATTATCTGTTCCACATTTATTTCTTGCTTCTTCGGCCTCGAACAGGCCATTGCATCCTGAACCATTTTTATTTGGCTTTGTAGTCTGAAATAGTGTTAATTATAATAGACACAAAAATATAATGCCGACCATAGTAGGATCAAGATAGGATCAAGACCATAGTAGGAAGTGCTATCTCTTCCTATGGCCTATGGCAATGTTCTCTGGACATCCCTTACTTAATCACCGAAACACATGCTGTTATTTCATGTGAGTCTTTTGCAAGGGAGTGGATACTGCTGCCAGATGGGCTGCCCAAATGACTATGCAGTGTAGGGCCTGCTACTACTTTCCAGATCCAGGCCAGGGCCAACTTTGAAAATTTAATTTTCAAAGATTACCCTGCCGGAAATCGGACCCGGAACTTCGATGACAGAGCATTAAGACAAACACCCTAACCACTCATCCAATGGACTCGACACTTGTCGCTATTTGTTGAAAATGTATAAAAAATAACTTTTACTTAACACCATAGCAATGTTTAATCAAAAAAGGAAAAGCATTTTTATAAATTATAATGTTAAATTGATGTTATAAGATGAACGTAGCAGAATTTATATGCTAACTGTAATAAATATGAAATACTAGCTGTTGCACGCGATTTCGCCCGCGTAACTTTATAAAATATAGCCAATGTTACTTGCTGATAATGTAACTTTATATAAGTGAAAGAATTTTCAAAAGTGGTCCGGTAGTTTTTGAGTTTATTCATTACAAACACACAAAAGTACAAATCTCTCTTTATATTATTAGTATAGATTACACATACCTTTGGATTTCAATATCAAGATCCGATATAACACCCTTCTTAAAGGCTATAATTTCTTCTGCTTGTTTCGTTTTCTCTGTTAACTCCATTAAAAACTGCTGTGTATGTAACAGATTGTCAGTTATCACAGGTGTAGATGAATTTGCGATCTGCGCTCTCAAACTTTCTACGTAAACCAATGCTTCGTCCTGAGAATTGGAACTGGTGGAATTCAACTCTATAGAAGGATTATTTGTGATTAATTGGCAAGCTCCCTTACAAAGTAACTTTAACGATTTTATTTCAGTAGACAACGTCTCGTTGGTTTTATGCATTGCTGTTTTCGGTTGATCCATATTTCTGAAAGTCAATATAAATATAGATGAATTTTGAATTAAAAAAAAAAAAACATTAAAATAAAAGCAATAATAATTACTGAATCGGCAAACTTACATTCGTTTTTGTTCCGTTTAATTCGCTTACCTATATAATTCGTTTCGTTGACAAACTTTTATTAAAGAAAATAAAATAATCCAATAAACATAATACGTATTATATTTAGCGCAAATTAAATTTTTAACGAACAAAACAAACAAAAATAATTTAAATTGAAAGCGTCTGCGTTTCTCATGTCACGATTCACCGGTCGTTCGGAAATTCAAATGAACTGACAGTTGACATTAGACAACAGTTGACAGTTGTGACATTTGTCTGCGGATAGTGATGTGCATTGAACTTTTAGTAACCAGACAAGAATCGATTAAATTATGTTCAAGTCATATCACCTTTGTAAACAGAGTAGAATCGATTGCCATTACAATTAAATTATAATGGCGTTCTGGGGGCGTTGTGTAGCAAGTATGATTGCCCGTTTCTATCTTTTTGTGTCAAATTTGTTATAGGGGTTTGTCAAATTTGTTATTTGTCCATTTAATTCGTTTTTTTTCTTAATGATTGATGCATTTTATTTTAAAATTTAACTATAAATTTTACATAAACATAGCTTTAAGTCAATTGTTTCTAACCAATATGGTTATTAAATCAACTAATGAAACAATACTTTATAGTAAACAATTTACAATAGTTACTTACATAGTGCTGACAAAGCTGTAAGTTTAACAGCTGTAATTTTATAGTCAACTTGTAAATCGGAAGTGAACGGCTGCATTGCATATTCAGCAAAAGTCATAACTATGATTGCAACTTCTGCAGGCCGTAAAATTATAACATATATCCAGGCACATATAAACGAAGGCAGAGGGCCCCAATATTTATGTGTTTTCCCGAATGCTTCTTGAAAATAAGCGTATTCTGCACCAGATTTTCCAACAACAGTACCTAATTCAGCAAACGATAGTGCACCTGAAAGTTCATGTTGATTAATATTTTAATATATTTGTAAAGTTACAGTATTTTGTAAAATAGTAATCTTACCTATTTACACCCACCTAATAAGGATATTAAACCAGATACCGTCCATATTATTAAACATAAAGCAACAGAACCGGAATATTCTAAGGCTGACGCTGGTGAAACAAAGATACCAGATCCGATCATCACTCCAAGAATCAAGTTGACCGCTGAAAACAATCCAAGTTCTCGTCGAAGTTTTATAGATCCTTCTGTTTTGTTTGTGGTATCGTTGCCTGTGTCCAATCTTTCCATACTTTCTTTATCTTTTGACAACATCTTATCTTATATCTGTAACAAAAATTGATTCTAATAAATACATATAAGATATCGTTTCCATTAGTAAAAGTAGTTGATGTAATAGCAAGTATTTATGCATTTCATTTGATATAAAATATATCTCGTTTATAATTTATCGAATATGGATATGAAAAGACAGTATTATATTACAAACGATTTAGATGTCAATATGGGCACATAACTAGGTACTTACAATTATTCACAAAAATACTTATGCACTATCAATTTAAGATGAACATCAATTTAACTTTGAATTATTAAATTCCTACTAGAGAGACGTGTTGTACAGTGTACAGCGAGTAAGTTTTAAATAAAAGCTATCATTTAAATGGTCTGCTAAGTAGGTACATACATATTGAAGCTAACCAACATTTGATACTGTTAAGTATTGGTCAGTTGTAAAATGTAATCTGATTGCAAGTGCTGCAACTAAGTAGTTGATACTTACATAATACGATAATTAGAGCAAGCAATTAGTACACAAAATTGATAAGCAAATAATGTCATATTGGGCAGCTTTAAAATTTATTTCACTGCTAATTAAATATATCTGCAGCAATATACTTAATTAATGAATAAAAGAAGCAAATCGTGATACAGATATGTATCACGATTTGCTAAAGTGACGACACGTTTGGTCTAGTGGCTAGTATCCCTAGCTGTTAACCAGGCCCTCTTTCACCATCTGAGTAAAGTGTCAAGTAGGCTAACCGCCATTTAAAGTCACCGGTCACCGGGAATGATGGAGCCGATATACCTTTGTTTGTACTGTAAAAGTTCCAAACATTAAATAGAAAATAATAAAAAAATTCGCCTATCGAAGGATGCAGTAAACCGAGTGCATAATTTAATAAAACATAAAATTATTTCTAAAAATAACTAATCAACACTTTACTTGTAGTTGGTGAAAGAGTAAAACATACATAGTAACAATATAAAAAATACTTATAAATAATAAAAATATAATTAATGGGATCGATCCAAAGCCATTTAAAATGTCTCACATCAAGGATGGAGTCGAATGGCGGAGTCGAATGGTGGAGTCGAATACTGCGTTATTCGTTAATATTCAATCCAATGTCAGTGCGACCTTGCCCTAAACGTTCTTTCACGTGAGCTTATCCAATATAACATTTGACCAAATGGACAAATATCTCTTGGGAACCGACATTACTGTCGAAATTACTTTGTAGCGGATGACACAACCACTTAGTCCACTTATTCAAGAAGCCACTCGTTGAATGTGTGTTATCTCGTTAACTAATTCCTTTGTAATGTTGAAATTCATGAAACATCTGTTTCAACATCGCTTAATATATTATGTAGTTTAGCACAAATAAAATGTTAAACAGGTATTAATTTAATTTGATTTGCGGCTTGTGTGACGGTTGTGCGTGGCGTGCTAATTAGAATATATTTATCAATAAATTAAATGGAATAGTAAAATTGCATCAGTTTTTTTTAGGAAAAATCTAAATAAATAGGTAATACAATATAATAAAAGTTTAAATATCTATACTATAATATTATAAAGAGAAAAGATGTTTGTAATGAATAAAGTTAAAAACTACTGGACCGTTTTTGAAAATTCTTTCACATAAATATAGAAAGCTACATTATAAGCGAGTAACATATGCTATATTTTATAAAGTTACGTGGACGAAGTCGCGTGTAACAGCTAGTAATATACACAAATGGTGGCGGGGTACTACATATATCCCTTCCTAATCCTTTAGGTATTCTTAATCAGCACATTTGCAATATTTGTAGTGTTAATGTGTTATTAGGCTAAGGTAACCACATACCACCAAGCGAACCGTTACGTCAGGCTGTCTGAAATTCTGTAAAAAATATATCGATCGAAAGTTCAAAAAATATATATTTAAAATACTTAATTAAATTAAATTAAATAAAATTTTCCATTTATACGCATATGTCTGTCTATGATTACAACTTCGGTGAATGCGTGCATGCAGTAAAGAAATAATGTTTTCCTTATTTGTAAATACAAATAGACAATACAAACTTAATTTATAATTTTATTTGTAGGTATATTATACCTACACCGCACGTGCTTAGTAGAACGTTGATTAGCGATGCAAACTGGTATTTATTGACTGATAAATTGATCTTTAAAACGGAATAAGTGCTTCAAAGTTTACTTTCTGTAATCTTGCAGTAAGGAATCTATATCTTTATCGTCTATCTGTCTGTCTGTCCTTTTGTATGTACACTTAGATCGTTTAAACTACGCAACGGATTTTAATTCGGTTTTTATCAATAGATAGAGTGATTCAAGAGGAAGGTTTATGTGCATATTTTAATATAGTTTTGTGTTAATTTATTGAAAACAGACGATTATTGTTAAAGATGTTGGAAAAAAATCCAAGCCATCTGCTGGGAGCTTTCATCGAAAGCGCTTCATCGAAAGAGCTTCTATCTATCCGTTAGAGTAATAACAAAACAATGTATGGTGGAATTATTTATCTTTTATAGGTTTACAAAAAAGTGCCGATATGCCATGTTTATATTATACTGACAGTTTCTATTTAATTTTTAAAAAAATTACACAAATTATATTCGTTACCTTAACCATGTGCAAAATTAAGTGCATGCAACTTTATACATTAATATAAATATTAAGTGTCAAAATATAAGACGAAATTCCCCATTTTTTTATATCTCAACAAATATCTCTAAAAATGTACAATAAATAGCTTGTTTTGTCTATCGGAAGCACCAAATTATATCGATTCTTACCGTTTCTCTATGGATCTCCACGTTCTTGATACGATTACATTTTTTTTAAATTGAGTCAAGGTAGCGCTTGGCCGCGATCTCACTTGAGGTAAGGTTCAGATGCAGCCAAAAGTGGACCACGCTTACCTACTAAGTAACCATTTACCCTATATAAATTTGAAGACCCTGAGGTTGTAATTTTGAGGAAACACAGACGCAGGCAGTGAGTTTCACTCCCCAGCTGTTCAGACAAGGAAGGTGGAACTGTAACGCTTCGTGTGTGACCGAGGAACATCAACCACGAAGGGATGAAACCAATGTCCGCGTCTCGTGCTCCGCAAGTGAAACGTTTCCGGTTGGATTAGATCGTATAGAATGGACGCACACTCTCCACAGTGCAGACGATAACAAACCGATAGGCATGCTACTTTTCGGCGATACTGCAGGCTTTGAAGTTGAGACTCCACAAGGGATTACACAAGGGGTTTTACATAATCAAAACATAATATTTCATATTAAATAAAATGTGATCGCACACATACTTAAGTACTTAATATTCAAATTCAAATTCAAATTATTTATTTAATTGATAATTGATTAGATAAACAAATTACGAAATAATTTTTTAGTAATACTTAATAAGGAAATCCATTTAGCTAACGCCATGCGTATGCGATGCAATGTGACACGAGGATGGCTCTGATTATTTGCATGACATATCGCGCGCGGAATTTCATTATTAAGTGTCGCGTGATGTCGCCGTTCAACAATTTATTGGCACCTAAAGTTGTTAATATTAATATTTTTTTCTGCAAATAATATCAACAAATCTTTCTATAAGTGAAAACCGTATCAAAGTCTGTTGATGAAACGTTAAGCTGAAATGAACTGAATTTTCTTTCATAACAAGTACTTATTTTATTTTTAAGACTGGTACCTAATAAATTCTTCAATTTAATTCGTTTCGTTAGTGTGAAAAAAAACTGTGTATAAACATAGAGTAAATATTAAGTACAATTTACTCTGTGGTATAAAGTATTTTAAATTTTCCTACATATCCTTCTTTCTAATTAACCTTTAAAATCTCAAGTGCAAAATAGCGCTAAAATTTTATTAGTAACCAACTAACATTAAAATCACGATTCTGTGTCATAGTATTTTTTTTTATATAGAAAATGTTATACCTAGTGAAGAATTAATGCGTGATTTTGTTATCTTTGTAGTATTGACTTAAACATAATTATATGAGTACCTACTATGCTATATAATCGGGTTTTTTGACATATACACGTTTATTAGGCGTGATTTTAGTGTATTGACTAAATTGGAATCAACACTTTTAAAGATTTTTGTAATTATTTACTCCCTTTTTACGTTCTGACAGGAAAATGGAGCGCTACCAGCAGTAACTTTACTAGTAGCGTTACCTGTGAGTATAGTACGTATTTAATAAATTAACTACATTAGAAGGACGTTGATAGGAATTATATAATAAATCTAAAAAAAAATTAAATATATCTATACCTTATAATATAGCGCGAAATATTTACTAACAAACACATCATTGACAAAACAAGTTAGA
Source organism: Synanthedon myopaeformis (assembly GCA_944738685.1). Lineage (NCBI taxonomy): Eukaryota > Metazoa > Arthropoda > Insecta > Lepidoptera > Sesiidae > Synanthedon > Synanthedon myopaeformis. Next base: position 1,152,840 of record OX122930.1, read on the forward strand.
TTTGCTACAATGGGATATATAAAAGCTAATTTATCTCTCGTAAAAGGCAGTTAAAATTTAAAAGTCAGCATTATGAGCTGTCAGTCACTGGTCAGAATTACGTGGGAAATATGGGCTCATAATTAATTTATAATACGCCCGGTTGTACAACGAGCACCCATTGATAACCTTGCTGACATTATACGACCACCATAATATGATAATATGAGAGATCTAATTGCAATTGTGGAATTAAAAGTCCACTAAATAGGTATTTATATTAATATACTCATAATATAGGAATTAGGTAATAGACTTTGACGAGCTAAGGTCGCGCGGTCAAGGTGCACTCACACTCAGGACTTTTTATTGAGCCCAAACACGTTATATCTGCTGTAAGTTGCTGAGGAGTTGGATATCACGCAGACTACTTGATGCTGCTGTATCAGGACAAGGTTACCATTTCATTGAAATACCATCGAAGTTACAGTATACCAAATTTCACATCAATTGAACATGTGGAAGTTAGTGAAATGCCTTCGTTAACTAGGAAATGGGATGATGCGATGCTATTCAAACGCCTGAACAGATCTTCATAAATTATGGCCAAGAACGTTCCTTATCACGTCAGATTTAAAAAAAAAACCGGATCAAAATCGGTCCATCCGTTTGGGACACACAAGACACACACGTCAAACTTATAACACCCTGTTTTTGCGTCGGGCGTCGCAAAAACGTAATTTAAGCGGGAGTTAAAAATAGAAAAACAAACCTGTGACGTATTATTTAACAAGAATAAAACACGAATTTCTAATGTTTTTTCTTTAAAAATAATACACAAATATTTCGATTTTGTTTATAAGTACCTACAGATACTTTTGTGCAGTGAACATTTCTTTGTTTTCAAGCATTTTATGTATGTTTAGCATTTCAATGTTATTGACCGCATGAAACAAGACACAAATACTTGCAGTTGTGCAAAATGATATTTTATTACTCAGTGTGACGTTTAATGCAACTACATTATGTTTTGGCCAATTTTAATCTGACTCGTTTTTTTTGTATAAATTGCGAATTTATATAAAATATATTTAAAGGAGAATAAAATCTAATTAATATTGTTACTGATTATTGTGCAGACCACACTCATGTTCTTAAGGAGTATATATAAACTCCAATAAAGTTAAGTATGTTTAGTGTGATGAAATTTCTTTTACGGATTGGGGCCTCTTTCACCAACTACAAGTAAAGTGTTTATTAGTTACTTTTAGAAATAATTTTATGCACTCGGTTTACTGCATGCTTCGATATGCGATTTCTTTTTATTATTTTCTTTTTAATGTTTGGGTCTTTTACCGTACAAACAAAGATATATCAGCTTCATTTATCTCGGTGACAGGCAATGGTGACAGGTGACTTTAAATGACGTTTAGCTTACTTGACACATGGTGAAGGAGGCCCTTAGAGTCACGTTACTTTAATTGTTTAAAATAATTGTTATTCTAAACTGGCGACCCACTTCCATGCCATGCGGCCCACGAGTTTAGCGTTTAGAAGTTTAGTTAGAGTATATAATACGAGCTGACCTGGCAAACGTTGTTTTGCCAAAAATAATATTTATTAATAACACCCGCACATCACACATGAGGCAAATCGATTTGACAGTACAATTTCTTTCTATAGCAATTTCTGTTTATAGTTTTTATTTATTTATTTTTCTCCTTAATTATTTTCGATATATTAATGGTTATTTTGCTATTCGGGACGGAGACGAATCCAACAAAACAGATAATGAAAATCGGTCCTGCCGTACTTGAATTATAAATGGTGTAACTAACACGACCTTCCTTTAAATATATAGATTTAAATATCATTGCTAGATAGCATAATAAACCTAATTAATTTGTCTTTTATTAAATTTGAATGCGACAGATAATTTTATATTACATTGCGTGGTTAATTATGTATCAACAAGATAACTAGTTAAATAAATCTGTAGGTAATAGAATTTTTAATAAAATATGGTGCTCCTAATTGTTACTAAGACGTCGTGTTTACCGCAATTACAACTGACAAAGAACTCGTATGCTTAGATGTACTTATTTAAATCTTATTTACTTTTGTAGTTCAACATATTCTGCGCATTATTTGCTTATCTGTGCAAATCCACTGAATATTCTTTTATGACTTCCACAAATAAATTTTGTTGCCATAAACAGTTGTAATTTTATACAACGTAATTGTATTTATATAATAATTTTATAGGATTTACAGAGATTTGTATTCTTGCTGATAAAATGTTTCTGACACTTGAATATTGAAACGGGAATTTGTAATTATATAACATTACAATTATATTTTATAAATTTTTACATTTATTACAAAATGTGAATTTTCTTATTTTTAATGAAGTCACACTTAAATGAAATAAAAAAATTGAAATAAAAAATATATTAAAAATAAAACTACCCTCCTAATTATTTAAAAAATAATAATATAAGTCTGAGAGAAAATATATATATATCGATAGTTCATTTGAAAATATGGAACACAAATAGGTATAATAAAATAAAAGAGGAGAGCGGATACTTTATTTTATTAGATCAACTCTTAGAATACCTTTTTTAATTTTCGAGATTAACTAATTGTAAAAAAAATGCTTTTCTCCATATCCGTACTAATATTGTAAATGCGAAAGTATGTTTGGATGTGTGGATGTTTGTAACTATTTCACGCAAAAACTACTGAACCGATCATCATGAAATTTTGCATACACGTTGTCTGGGACACCAGAAAGGACATAGGGTACCTTTCAACGTTCAACGCGGACGAAGTCGCGGGCACCAGCTAGTATTTTATAAAATGAACTACATAAATAGTATCTACACGCAATGCGAATAATAATCTAAACGGCGCTTAACCATAGGTTACTTTACTTTTGTTCCTAAATAATATTTAAGAATTAGCTTCAATCGGACTTTGGAAGTCGGTTGAATATAAGATTTTTCTGAGGCCCTGTATCCTCCTTAATAATTATGAATTAACAAATGTAAAAATCACAAAACTTTCCGGAATTAATTCTATAAATCATAGTGAAAACAGCATCAAAATCTTTGGCCTAACTTCACAAGAACTTATTATATAAATATAACATAGTATCTTTACCAACTTAGTAATTTTACTAGCGGATATGCAAAAAGTAATATTTCTGTAAAATGGACATAAGTTAATGGAACTTAAGTTGATCGTACGATAAAGCAGTTGCGCTGTAGGTAATGTAAATTTAAACAGTTTACACATTCTACGGTTACTTCTAAAGCACGAAACGGATTTTTTTATTTTTTTAAATAATGGAATAGCGATAAAAAATGGAAGTTTATGAATTTGAAGATTGTGTAATATGGAATCCCGGTTTATTTGTAAATCATGATAACACACTAAAAGTTACCTATTGCCTTCTTTTCTATATTTTTAGCATAATATACAAACGTATATACATATGTTTTTAAAAAATATAAAAACGAGTTTTTAAGCGTACACAAACCAATTTTGTGTACGCTTCAAAAACTCGAGAATGGATAGACCGATTTTAATTCGGTTTTCAGATATGGAAAGAGGAAAATTTGTGTTTATAAAAATTGCACCACAGGCGAATCCAGGAAGCGGGTCGCTAGTTGTATATAATAATATTAAACTAGTACACTTCAAAAACTGGAGAAGGTATACCGATTTTAATTCGGTTTTCATATAAGGAAAGAGGGATCAACGGGGAATATAAAGGCATTCGATTAGATACTTTTAAAACGAATACAATACCACAATATTCTTGTACGCAGTGAAAACAGGTATTTTATTTGTCACGGACAGCAGCACGACTCACTGACACTCAAATGTTATTGCGACATTATTGTATTATTTATTTTATGGTTTACTTTTATTTTTAAATCAACTTATGTAGTTGACAGTCGCTGTATGCAATTATGCAGCGCCGTTCGCCGCAATAAACACGTTCGCCCACGTACGCTCAAACGCATACACTGACCAAAACCATTCGCTGTACTGTATCTACTGGTCCTGCACTATAATAATCGAGTCCTAACTAATGCTCGAAGCTAGTATTATCGTAGCGTAGACGATAAGCAAATGATAAAAACATCGTTACCATCCCACATATCTCAAATTTTATGAAGCGAAATCACAAATTTATTATCTGATATAATTATTACTAATAAATATATTATTTATTACTAATATGCAGAGCTTGCTTGCACAGCTGGTTGTTGGCCAAGAGCAAACCCATCTCTAAAAAAAATCTGATTGTGTCTGCTGTAAAAGAATTTTTGTTAAGGCGTCATTAGGTTATGTTAAGAAAGTCGCGTTATTAAAAGTGTTGATAACTTTAATAACGTTCAACGTTATTAAAGTTGAAGAACTCGTTGATTGAGTGGTTAGTGTAAGGGAAGACCCCGGGTTTGCTTCCTAGCTATGCCAATTAGCCTTTTTTTGCTAAGCTTCGCTCACAGCAGGCATGCCTCAGATGTTACGATCATAATTGGCAAGTCATCTCATTATCATCATCTTATCATTATCATCATCTGTCCACTGTTGGACGTTGGCCTCTCCCAAGGTTCGCCACCACGCACGGTGCTCTGCCCTTCGCTTCCAGCCGCTTCCTGCGATGCCTTTCAAGTCGTCTACCCACCAAGGTCGTAACGCAAGGCTGGTAAGGCGTCCAACGATGCGTTTTCCTCTCTGCGACATATAATTATACTATCTTTATTTAAATTTTTTTTCAGGAAACACTTAAAACTTTAGAATATTTAATAAAACTACTTATGAATTAATCTATTTGTCAGTTTTAATATATATAATCAAATAATTACCTATATATATCTATAAAAGTAAGACAATAAAAATAACTGCACGTGAAAAAACAGCACACGTGCTTTTGTGTTTCGGTGAGTGAATAAGGGTTGCCAGAGCCCATTTTCCTATCCCTTCTCAAACCTTTATCCTAAATCCTACTGTAGTCGGCAGCGCACTTGAATAGCTTGTGGCATTGCTTATTTTATGGGCGATGTTAGCCACCCAGCAACGGATCTAGGAGGGGTGGGGCAAACCTTTCTTTCCTTTTAATCTGCCATCGGCTATTTAGCCTTAATCAGATGTGTTCCCAAGTTTCGCATTTGTAGGAAGTATTCCTGTGAATGACACTCTAGTAATATTATATGATAGGACCAAGTCAAGTATTTCTATCTTTTTAGGCGTTTCACATTTTGATTGGTGTTCATGAAGCATTTCGCCAATTCATTTGAGTGTCCCCTTAGTCTGTCCTTATATCTTATGCTGTTCTTGGTAACTTCCTCTTTGACAGTTGGCATCTGCAATCTGCAAGTACTCGTGAAAAACGCATAAACAAGGCGACTTCAATCTGATTAAGATCGTTTGGTACATGTCCGCTTACTAATCTAATGTTTCGATATGAACATATATAAATTTAAATTAATTGTCAATGACAAAAAGGTCTATTGAACTCAACAAATTTGTATTATCAGTATATGATAACATTCAATATTAAAAGAAAATCTAAAAATGTGGTACGAGTTTTAAAGTTAGGTAAAAGCAGTGTTTTGATTTGTAACTATTTTAAATCAATGTAATCATTTATTATCAGTTTTTAAATTCTGATAATAATTGATTTATTTGATCCATGAATAGTTGCGTCGCCGAACATTCTGTATAAATTAAATTAACATTTAGCGCTTAAAAGTTGTTATTTGCACATATATTCAGATTTAAGGTTAATTGTTTAAAAAAATAATCCAATTGATAAACAAACATATTGATAGCGGAAAATAGTGCACAGCAAATATTTTTCCATATTTCTCTGCCCTTATTCCACCTCAAAGGTCCAATTTTTTCTTATAAATGAGACTCAACATTCAACATGTTGAAAGTAGGCGCCATTTTGCCTACTCACATGGCAATTTGTTGAATTAACAGATTGGATTTAAAATTGCACAGCGAGTAGGTCCTTCCATAATCCCGATAATGCTACAGTAATAAATATAACTATTTGAACCCATAATATTTTGCAGTTTTTAATTGTATCTAATCAATTTAATACTGTATTGATTGGAATCTAATCGAATTGAATGAATCGATCAGAGATTACCATCGTAGTCATCTAGTCATTAATACTCATGGTGGCACTTCACTACGTACACAGACCAATCTTTGCTATGCGACCCTGTTCTGAATGACTAATATTATTCTGAGGACCTTGTTGAAAGTACATGGCATGGTTTCGTATTTCTGGTGTTTATCCATACTTGCCTTTTATTGGTAAAAATTTTACTAATTTTATTGAATATAGAATAAATAAGTAAATAAAAATATATCAGAAATACTTAATTACTTATAATTCATTTAAATATAATTTATATTTTCCAAAACATTGCTCTCTGTAACCAAGCCACAATTAAGAGATAATGGTAAATATCTATAATAACATAACGAATTCTCAAATCTCTATGGTTGCTTAAAAAAAAGCAAAAAGCTTGATTGAAGCTTGAAGGAAGCGAGAAGGTGATTGAAAAACATATTCTCAGTTCTCAGTTTTCTTCTTTTATAAAACAATTGTGATACTTTTAATTAAGTCTTCTAAATTAGCGTTAAAACGTAAGTTATTTGTATTATCGTTAAACGAAATATTGTGATCTTTGTGTATTGTAGTAAGCGTCTCGCAGATCGATTTGTTATAGCCGAGGCAGTTATAGGTTATAATTAGATTTCTTATTTCTTTTGTACTCAACGCACTCATCAAAATGGAAAGTATGGATGTTGCACAAGAAGGCACTTCTGCTGTTTCGACTCCAGTCCAGGAGAATGGTAAGTGAAATTATTGAAATGCTTTCGGTTTTTTTTTTCTAGTCGAATACCGGCGCTTGGCCAAAAACGTGTTCTATTGTGTCACCAATTTTTGTTGGATTTGTCGTAATATACCTTGTAATATATTATAGGACCCGATAAAAATGTAACAGCGGAGGAAATGACCTCAAGGGATTATTATTTTGATTCGTACGCACATTTCGGCATACACGAGGAGATGCTGAAAGATGAAGTTAGAACCTTAACATATAGGAACGCCATGTACCACAATAAGCACTTATTTAAGGGAAAAGTGAGTTATTTTTTAGTCTTATGACGTTTTGTCTTCTGCATGTTTTATACAAATTCTCAAAGCAAACTTTGCACAAGCTAATAAATAAATGTCATATGCTTGAACTGCTTGAAATGGTTGTTTTTTTTTTTAAATCAACACTATTGTAAGTTTTTAAGGTGACTACCATCGCTTATAACACAAGCAAAGTCACCGGTGCTACAATTGTGCAGCTGACCATAATAGGATTAAGGATAAGGGATTATAAACGGATAGGGAAATGGGCTCTCGTATTCCTTACTCATTCACTGAAACATAACAGCACTATTGCTGTTATTTCACAGTGGTCTTCTGTAACAGGGTCGTTTTTAGTGCCACATGACCTAAGCAACTGAAATGCATTATTCCGTATCACTGCTTTTTAGATCCAGACCAGAGCCCTTTGAAATGTTCATTTCCAATTTTGGGCTACCGGGAATGGAACAAAGATGGAACAAAATCACCTGTCTATGTGTCTTTTATAAAATGTACTTTGAAGAATGCGCTCGGGAGCGGCATGAGCTCATACAGCTATCCCCTTTCTTCCAACGCACATTCAGACGTACGGCTGGTTGCCATCTTTTTAAATCCCTCTTTTTCAGACCAAGCGCTTTAAAACATCAGTTATTCTGTAATAATGTTTTGAACAGAGTTTAATTTGGATTCAACTTTAAATTTTTTTATAGATATGTTTGTAATTATCCTAAGAAGTTTATTATGTAGACCCACATCCAAGAATGCAAGTATCTTAAGTTACTTTAATGGTTAACTACATGTTAAACCATTAAAGTGCGATTCTGAAACAAATCTTATTTTTAAAATGTCAGTTTCAAATTATTCAATTGACGTAAATTCATGGGATTTTTTTTAAAATACTATTTATTAAAATTATACCCTGAAATAGTTTTAAATTCCATTAATTACAGACAGTATTAGATATTGGCTGCGGCACCGGCATCCTTTCAATGTTTGCAGCCAAGGCTGGCGCTGCTAAAGTGATAGCGGTGGAATGCTCTAACATTGTGGATTTTGCTCGTAAAATTGTTGAAGCCAACAGACTTGATGATGTTATTGAAATTATCAAAGGAAAGGTAAGAATTGAGCAAAATTTTTATCCAGTAAGTAATGGTGCCAAGAATGCTGATTGAGCAGTCTGTTATTTTTTTTTTGCTTGTCTTCTAAAAAAATTTGGTTTGATTTAATTATTTTAGTATGATTTTTTTTTGTAATAAAAAAAACTAATGCGTATTAATTTATGCAACTAAATAAATTATTATGTAGGGGTGTGTGTTGAAAATCTTCAAAAATTGCATCATTGCTACTGCCACCAGACGGTAGCATCCCTGGGTCAACTTTCATTTCCAAAGTTGACCCTGCCAGGAATCGAACGCGGGAGGAGCCATGCGACGGAGCCACTCATCCAACGGGTATCGTTAATTTCAGGTAGAAGAAGTGGTCCTTCCGGTGGAGCAGGTGGACATAATAATATCTGAGTGGATGGGCTACTGCCTCTTCTATGAGAGCATGCTCGACACTGTACTCTATGCTAGAGATAAATGGTTAAAACCTGATGGCATGCTCTTCCCGGACAGGTAATCTGCCTTTTTTTTTTGTTTTGTAAACAATATTATCACTATTTTGTACTTACAGTCACCAATTAGTGGAAAATCTATGTGTTAATGTCATATTTTCATAACTAAATGTATGTGAAGCGAGAAATTTTGGCAAATTATAATTTTTTTTTTTTTAAATTTCTAAAAATTTGCCAAAAATCTCCTAGACAGAGATAGAGATGTAAATCGACTGAAGAGATGGCAAATCCTTGACTTGGACCATCGAAGTTAATCTTGGGGTGATGTTCGCATGAATATCAACCATAATTCAAACAAACAAAATATTACATCAGATTATAGCTCTGTGGGCTGATTGCTGATATAAAAGGGGAAAAAAAAAAAAAAAAAAATAAAAAAAAAAATAAAAAAAATTCTACAGCAAAAAATGTTATTTACTTTGATGCATTAAGTTATTGAATAAGTTGTTGTAATTGTTTTCAGATGCACCCTATTCATCTGTGGCATTGAAGATCGTCAATACAAAGATGAGAAAATAAACTGGTGGGATGACGTGTACGGTTTTGACATGTCGTCTATCAGGAAGGTGGCCATCTCCGAGCCCTTGGTGGATGTCGTTGACGCCAAACAGGTAAACCCGTCGATGTTTATATGTATGTGTGTGTGTGTGTCACGAAATGTATGTTGTATGTATGTAAATTGATAAATTTCGTGTACAGGTGGTGACCAATTCATATCTCCTGAAGGAAATAGACTTGTACACTGTGAAGAAGGAGGATCTTAATTTCTCTTCCAAATTTCATCTGATGGTAAGTCTCTCGGTTTTGAATTATAATTTTGAAATTTCTTTGTGTAGTTTACACACTTGGTTTTATTTTATTATATATTTTATTATATATTATAATCTTCAAATTGTGGACTCTTTAATTCCCATCTCGCTGATTAAATTCAAAAGTAGCACAAATCAAAATTACACTTTTTTACAGGAGAGCTAATCGAAAAAATAAATAAATTAATTTTGTATATTTTTTTCTTATTACATATATATCAAATATATGCATATTATACATCGTTAGAAGCGTATTTTTAAGTAGCGTTAAATGTTTTAAGTACTTTTATAAATAAACTGAATAACTAGACGAGATATTGAATATTAAAAAAAAATGATAAAAATATACTAAATATGGAATAAAACAAACATAAGTCTTTTTGCAACATACAATATGAAGGATTGTGATTGTATTTTTGCAATAAAAATATTTTGAATTTAAACAGCGATCTGTTCACTATTTTAATTACAGTACTATAGTCTGTTCGCGTTATGAATGTCACGCCCCCTAACCAATCAGGTCGCTAAACATTATAAAGTCATGTTCACAATGGTTGAACCTTTGAACGAAACGGTTGTTGTATCTTTTGTGCGTTTATACTTTCAATTTTAAAATTTAAAAAATGAATATCTCACCCATCGGTAAGAATAAAAGTGGCGCGATAATTTCATAGTGGAGTAAGACGAGAAATTTACAATGTTTATAAATACTTTAATTTAAACAGCGTGATTTTTAATGTGAACGTGGAGAGTACAAGTACTAAAAACATCAACTGTCATACAGTTTATCAAATTATTATTAGTGATAACTCGAGAGAGTTTATTCATTACAAACATACAAATCTCCTCGTTTTATAATATTAGTGTAGACAAATGGAAACTAATACATTAAAATCGCCAGTGAAAAAAAAAAAAAAAAGCCACTTTTAACTCCACTGTGAATACACCTTTACACTACCGTTGCACTTATGACTTAACGCGAACAGACCATATAGGCTTCATAAGTTGTTATTGTTGATATAAAAATGCATTATATAAACTATGTAGAGTTTTGTGGGTTTTGTTTTTTTATCATTCGGGGCGGTAGACAGGCTGACGGTTCATTTCACATAAGGATTCGACAGACACCTTGCCATATTTAGACAAATAAAATATATAAATAATTTATTCATCTACTATTAAGTCTAGATACAAAAATGTATAAAAATACTTGTATCAGGAGACGACCGTTCCTCAAACACCGTACTCAAATCTTAGGCTAATTTGTAATAGAAAAACTAGATTGTCTACAATGTTAGAATAACATAAAATGTGCAAGTGTATGTGTGAATGTGTATGTATGTGAAGTAGCCAACATCTATATTATGAAAGTTAAAATGTTGTAAATTTTAGTTAAAAATGTTCATTGATAACGGAGTGAACGTAACAAGTGATTCACAAGTGAGTTTATTGTCGGTCAGGTGAGACGCAACGACTTCATCCAAGCTCTGGTGACGTTCTTCAACGTGGAGTTCACCAAGTCGCACAAAAGGCTCGGCTTCAGCACAGCCCCGGAGGCTCCGTACACTCACTGGAAGCAGACAGTCTTCTACTTTGACGAGTACATGACGGTGAGTCTGTGTGCTTCCCTATTTCTATCTATTGCTAATAGGATAATGATGCAATTTTGAATGTTTTGGTGTTTGGTGTTTGGTGTTTGGTGAGCAGGTGAAGAAGGGCGAGGACATAACGGGTACATTTTCGATGCGTCAGAACGCGCGCAACAATCGCGACCTGGACTTCGAAGTGGAGATAGAGTTCAAGGGGGAGTTGTGTCAGGTCCAAGAGAAGAACCATTACAGGATGCGTTAACCTCTAACTTTTAGGAGAGTCAGTGTGAGTAAACTTTTTAGGACTTAATATCGTCACAATAAATTGTAAATTGAATATATATATATATATGTAAGTCGAAAACATAGTTATTTAATATTTCTTTCTATCGACTTTTAAATTTCTGTCGACCTTAATGTAAAAAAAAAATAAAATTAAAAAATGTATTTTATCATTTTTTTTTTTTTTTTTTTTTTTCAGGTCACCTCATTTGGAACAGGAAAAGTTGAGTGTTGCCCGACTTCAAATTAATTTAGTCTTTATATCATTGTTTGTAAGAAATTGGATCGTTGAAATGCGGCATTAAATGCTTTCACCTTTCAATAGGCTTTAATGTGACAATTTTTTTTTTTTTTTTTTTAATAATTTTCTCTTAAATCACTTCGCAGACATTTAAGATTTGTATAAAATTTCCATTTGTAATTTGATACTGAAATGTTTTAGTAAAAGAATGATTACTACTTCCATGTGTTCTAATAGACGAGCAGTTTTTTTTAGTAACTAGAGTTTGTCGTGAGATTAAAGTTCAGATTGTAGCCTAGCATTATTATTTTTTAATTTTATTAAAGACATTTGTAACTGTCTGTAATTTGGTCTAACTTAAAAGGTAGGATAGTTTTTATTTCGATTATATTGCAAATTACATGTTTTTTTTTTTTTTTTTTTTTTTTTTTTTTAATAAAACAAAGAGTGTAAAGTTCCATAAGATTCTAACAGATGGCGGTGTAAGGTAATTCATTGACACAACATAGGTGGCTTTTTTTTACAAGGAAGTCGTGTTAGTTATACCATTTATAAGTATTTATTTTTTAACCAAGTATTTACAACGGTTTTTATTGCGTTTGATTTTTTGAAATTTCAACGCCCCGAATATCAGAATAACTACTTAAAACAGCGGAAATATTCTCGAATTATGAATATAACTAAAATTAGCAAGACTTGGGACCTCTTTCATCAACTACAAGTAAAGTGTTGATTAGTAACTTTTAGAAATAATTTTATGTGTAAAGGATTCGATGGGCGATTTTAATTTTTATTATTTTCTTTTTAATGTTTGTGACTTATACCGTACAAACAAAGGTATATCATCTCCTTCATTCCCTGTTACCGGTGGCTTTAAATGGCGGTTAGCCTACTTGACACTTTACTCGGAGATGGTAAAAGAAGCCCTAAGACTCGCTAAGCAAGCAACTAAGTTACCATAAACGACTTTACGACAATTGAGCAGTATAGAATGGACTCTAGTTCACTGCTTGTCCAATAGAGTGTTCTATTGAAGTAATTTTGTCATCATGTGATCTTATTTTAGCGAGTGTAATATAAAAAGTAAAAAAAAAGAAGTATGATGATCACAAGTATCACAATTAGCAGGAAAAAAATTTTTTTTTTTTCATAAAATTATATTATTTTTCAGATTTATGTTAAGTGATGCATTCACACTGTTCACAAAACAAATATTAGTTTTCTTTACAAAGTATAAGAAAAAAAAAGTAAAAAAAAAAAACAACTATAACTTCGCAAATTTTTCCAACGGGTTCATAACGCTTAATTTTATTAATTATTATTTATCATAATTCATGATTTTGTATCACCACATTTGAACGTGTTGTATGACTGTGTATTTTAACGATTTCAACGATGAAAATTGTATTCGTATTTCCAATGAAAAGATCTGTTTTTTTTTTTTTCCCAGTGTGTTTAATCTATTGAACGAAAAATAAAACCAGATACTTATCTGTGGCGTGATTGCGGTGTGTTTGCCCAAAATGTACCTTTATTACTTTATGATTGCGCGCGTTCACTTCTTTTGCTGTTATTATGCACTGTGATAGTTATCATCCGTTTTTATTTTATTGAACACAAAACGTAAACAAACAATTCACGACATGGAATTTTCCAGTTTTAACCTTAAATACACATTAATATATACACATATTCATTTACACTCACTAAACATAATATTCTTTACGATATGTATCCAAAATTATTGCATATTTTCAGAGGAAAAATTGTCACATAACCTACATTATAAATGGACGTTACAGAGATTTTGTCTATGGTTTTAGGGACGGGAAATGTACACGACCTAAGTCATTTGGAGTCACATGAGGTTTTGATTCGTACATAAATTATCAAGTTCACAATTTTACATACATTTTTGGTGTTTTTTTTTATCATAACTCATAACCGGAGACGAAAACACTGAAATTATTTCTGATTAAATGGCATTAATTAAATAGATTACTTAAAATTACTACTAATAGTTCGTATTTTATTTATTATTCTTATTAATAATAATATTTTATTCGGTTTTGGTTTTGCAGTGTTGCCATGGTAAATGATTGTACTATATTATTTTAAACTTTGTTAATATGGTTTTAGTTTGTCAAATAACAAGTAAAAAGACGAGAAATTCATCACATTAAACAATACGAACAAGTTCTAAATGAATCACTCACTGAGTCAACTCTCATTGATATGCCTATTGTACAAATCCCATCTCTAAAACAGGTCAGTGACCCTGGCGACGCCATATTTGTTTACTTTTTTGTTCAATCAAATAAAAATAGACATTATATGTTTACAGCGAGAGAAATTTTACAAAATTTTTTTTTTAACCATTTGTAAAGTTGCTGCTTCACCCTTAGTTTTTTTATCAGAACAAATAAAATGTCTTTCAAGAAACGTCGAAAGTCAATTCCTTGTTGTCATTATATACCACTGTCAAAGTTTTTTGGGTATTTGAAATTATTTGATGTTTTAAAGAAATCATACGTTAGTGTCTACTACTTAGCAAGAGCGAATAATGTGTTTTGTATGTAAAATTCGTATTCGATTTAAGTATATGTAGGTAGGTGATTTTGTGATTGTGCTAGCAAAAGCTTACGAAGCTTTTATTTTAATTAAAGTATTTAATTAAGAGCTCAGATAAATAAGAACTGTGTAGAAGATAGAGGAGCACTGTGTAGAAACGAGTCTACAAAAAATAAAAAGCAGTGTCTAAACTAAACTAAACTACTGAACCGATTTTGATAAAATTTCGTAACTATGGTATGCGTAATTTGGTCCAACTTAAAGGATAGTTTTTTATCTCAATTTGTAGTATTTTTTTATTGCAAATTATTTGTTTATTACACGAGAAAGAGTAATAAATTACCTTACACCGCCATCTGTGAGAATATTATGGAACTCACAGTTGTTATGGAACTTATTTTAAAAGTTATCTGTGAGTTCCATAAGATTCTCACAGATGGCGGTGTAAGGTAATTTATCGGCTGGATTGAGTAAATATTTATTAAAAAAAATTGCACCCCGGGCGAAGTCGGGAGCGGGTCAGTTAGTTTTTTAATAATAATAAAAAAAAAATGGTTATATCTTAAACAGTAAAAGGCCTACGCAAACATTCTGTCTATAGTTCTTATTTGGTCTGAGATTAAGAGGCTTTAATTAAAATTTTAAAAGATTGTAATTGAATGAGTACCACGACATAGCTGTAATATTTTTAATACTAAACCAAAATGTCGGTCCGTTTACATAAATAAATTTGTAAAAGTGAAATCGGTTTCTGGTTTTTTTTTTTGACAGGTGACACGGTGAAAAATGCCAAAAGTGACGGCAGAGCCGTATTTTTATAAGTAAGTAATGTGTAATTTACTCGGAAGTATGAGTGAGTGGTGTATGTATAACTATTTAGTGTAACATTAAATAAGTTGATTAAAAACGATTGTTTTATTCATACTTTTGTCCTGTCTATTGGTCTAAATGAGGTTAGAGGTATACGAGAATGTGATGGCATTAAAAAAATAAAAAAATGTTTAAAATCATCACGTCTAAACCCAGTTTTCAAAAATTTAACAGTATCTAGATAGTTTAGTCCAATTTTTATGTATGAGATGCAGACCTATAGTTTATTTATTCAGGAAAGCTTGAAAATAGTATTTTTTAGATGGCAACATTTTAACAAAAGGGTCGCCTAATTGGCAACAACACTACCAAACCAATTTTGTATATGATTGTACAGATGATTGTAAATTTCAGAAATATATAATTACTAGCTGTTGCACGCGACTTCGTCCGAGTAACTTTATAAAATATAGCATATGTTGCTAGCTGATAATACAGCTTTCTAAAGGTGAAATAACTTTCAAAATTAGCTCATATTAAGACTAGCTGTTGCACGCGACTTCGTCCGCGTAGAATATATCCTATCTCTTAAGATTGATCAAAATGCACACAGTGTGCAAGTTTTATTAGAATAAGTTCAGGGATGGGTGCTTTGACATATTTATATATTTTTTATGTCGTAATGCATTACATTAATTTTTTAAAGGAAATAAAAAAAAAAAACCTAAATATTTTAAAGGAAAAGAAACATTAAAAATACAGTTTTATTATTTTGAATGCATATGTATTTAAAAGTTATCTAATTACATTTAGCGCTCAATGAACTATTATTAATATGCCTACTCTACTATAGATCCTTTTTTTCTTATTTACAATTTAAATTTTATATTTAACTTTAAAATACACAAACTAAAAAGTTACGATCACATATTATATTCATAGAATTAATATAGGTACATATTATGTACTCGTAATAATGTAAAGAAAATCGTTAGCTGTCATCCGAAGTGCCAAACCAAATCATAAGTACCTATATACAGGCTTTTATTAGTTATACATTATTGTCTAAATTATTATTGTTATACCTACAGACAAAAACATTAGCTGATTAAAGTCACCATTTGAAGGTTATCAAAAAAGTATAAGCTTCATTTAAGTACATAAGTCTGTGATCATAGTTTTTTATTCAAAAGGAATCCAAAACTTAATTATAAAATAGGTTTATAATTATATGAGTTGTCAAGTTTATAAAACAAATTTATCCTTGTACAGGTTCAACAGCGTTTTTCTGGAGGTCAACGCAGCAACAACTTGAGATCAAATTGTATTCTTGGCAGGAGTTTGCGTAAATATATTTACAGTCGGTCTTGCGACAGTTGAATGGTATATCTGCCAATAATAAAATAAAGTTTAATTAAAAAAAGGTTAACTGCAAAAGAAGAACTCAGAGGATTGATGACACCACGTAGGTGTTCACTTCACAGGGATACCGGTGCAAGCTCGTTCACATTACTCCGGTCCGGGCGTTCTGCCGGAGCTTCGCAGTGACTAAACGTCCGGCCTTTTGTCAAAAGCTTCATAATAATATATTTGTACAGTCGGGGTACGAAAACCTTCGTCAGTTTTTAAATTCATTCCTTTATCAAGTCGTAGACTGTTAGTACCTTTTGAAACTAAAACATTAAAATGTTTGAATGAAATTTTGGCATGACTGATAATTATTGCTCTGGTGCAAAAGCAAGCAAATGTCGACTTTAAAGTGACGAACCTTTTCTTACCCCGACTGTACAACCACTGGACATTCCGACGGATTTCTGGCCCGGCAAATTCGCCACATTGGAATAATGTGAACGAGCTCAGAGAGTTCTGAGTGCCATAGAGTAAAAATAACATAGAGTAACGCCGTAGGAGTTGCAATAGAATGCACAACATAAGTTGCAAATGACCGTTTCTCAAAGTGAGCATGCGCATGTGCATTTGTGGAAATTTTAAAATGTAACTGGAAGTAGACTGACGGTTTAGATAATAATAATAATAATAATAATAATAATAATTTATTTGCCATAACCATGGGTATCAGTTTACCAGAGATAACATTGACTTTTCTTGTTCCTACATGATTCAACCGATAAATCTACGGTGTGCAAATTTTAAAATTTTAAAAGAACAAAAATTAAAATGTTTACAATAATCTTTATCTATACATAACAATTATTTATTTATTTAGGTCCGTGAAGTCTATCCATAAAACTTACATTGATATTTATCAAGGAATTCTTTAACAGAATAAAAAAATTCCTCCATGTAAATACAATGCATGTTATCAAGATTGAATTGGTCATTTTGACTTGTTCTGTATTCTGAGTGTACCTATAAAGTATTTTCTACTCACAAGCAGGATTTTCGCAGCAGCACGCGTCGTGGGCTTGTTTATGTGAACAGTAGCTGTATACTGACGAATCGCACAATGGACATCCGGGATGAGCACCTGGTGGTCCCACTGCTCCCGGATTGTTCACCGGGTATTGAGCACCCGGGTACTGATTTGGATAGTGACCGCCCGGGTACAAGCCTGGCCCTCCGGCACCCGGGTAATTTCCCGGATAATTGCCTTGATAGTTGGGATACTGGCCGTATCCGCCTCCTAGGAAAAAGTCCGCGATATCTTTTAACCCAAAACCTGTTGAATGATGAAATGTGATGAAGCCATGATTGTTAAGATGGTGGATGAAAATAGTAAAGGCGATTAGCACTTAGATGAGCCAAAATGTTATTCTTCCTACTGATATACCTACCAATTACTTAAATGCAAAAAATGAGTTCAGGTTCTTGTAGGTACATATATCCTTTATTTAAGTTTAGGTATGTTAGTAATAAAAGATAGTTTTTTTTAATTAACTCCTAGATTAATCTAGAAATAAATCAGTATATCTATTGGTAATGCAATTGTACGAACGAATTTTTGACTATTTTAGTTAGGTATTCTCAAGTTGTCTGTCCGAAAAAATCAGATTATCTTTAGTGAATTCAATACAGCTTCCGTATTAACTAAGTTAACCGGCAGATTGCTTATCATGAGAAGATTTTAAACAATTAACCAAGTAATTAACATGAAAACAATAATATTCATTCTAATGTGTGCTCTTAGCCTTGGCTTGGACTACATTTCCTACTTAAAATTTGTAATTAAGAGAATAATTAGTTAAAAATATGTGTTAATGATCATGCCTGCCATGACGATTGTATTTTTTTTTTGTTATTGTTTAACTTTGCTTAAAGAGAAATACGTAGGTACCTAGTGCCCAATGCTGATGTAAAGTTTACTTTGTACTAAGTTCATAGATGGATAATTTTTTTATACTGAACTTTTTCAATATTATATCAGTAGGTACCTATTCTGTATTAAATATGTACTGTAAATAATATTTTAATGTAATTTAATTTAATTAAAATTATAGTCATTCCAACGTAAGATTGACACATAACCGCACACACTTATGAAAGTCCAATAATAATATTAAATGAAATTATCACGTAAAACAGTCGTTATTTCTTTAAATAAAAAGATGTGCAAGAATTTTTTTTTATAAAATTAGACATTCCTAAAAAGGATATTTACTTAGGTAATTTTTTATACAAGCCAATAAAGGTTACATTTATTAAAAAGCTCAACCAAACCGAATGCAATATATTTATGAAATATTGCACATGAATTATTTGCGACAGTGTGGTCCTAAACCCAATTAAAATTAATTGTGCCGAATAAATGGAATGGCGAAAATGATAATGAAATTTATAATCCAAAAATGCCAAACGTTCATGATTCCAGTAACGAGTTAAACGGTTATGCGAGATGCGACTTCGTTTGCAAAACTTTGTCAAATATAGCCTATGTTACTCTCTGATATATTATAGCGTTCTATAGGTAAAATAATTATTAAAATTGAGTTAAATGATTACATACGAAAATAAAAATCTTTTCTCTTTATAATATTAGTACTTAGTATAAATTTAAAAAAAGCGTGAATCCAATATGGATCCCAATATTTGCAAGTGTAAATTATTAATTTCGATAACTTGAAATAGCTTGAATTAAAGCTCATTTTTTAAGAAATATTATACTCCATTATTCCAAATTCCAATTATGAGAAAATTAGTCCAGCGTAGGAATGAACGACCGGAATAATGTGAACCCAGGCTTAAATTTTAAAGAATGACATGATGAAATCTGATGCATTGGGACTTACCATCTGCACCTATTCGGTTTCTGCTTATTTCATAATTGGAAGGTTCGA
The DNA here is from genome assembly GCA_944738685.1 of Synanthedon myopaeformis. Classification (NCBI taxonomy): domain Eukaryota; kingdom Metazoa; phylum Arthropoda; class Insecta; order Lepidoptera; family Sesiidae; genus Synanthedon; species Synanthedon myopaeformis. The sequence goes on from OX122930.1 coordinate 1,172,208, forward strand.
TACCTATAGTAAGGTAAATCATGGTAAATCATGGTAACCATGGTAAATCAGTAAGATCAAATGACAAGGATTTTATATTTATTTTCAACTAGCTTTTGCTCGCGTCGCGACTTCGTCCCCGCCTCTTTTTCTTAAGTGTTACAACATTTATTCAATATTTATTCCTCATATCTATATTATTGTACCTATGGCAATGATTTTTTTATTATTTTTTTGAATGAAAGGTTTCTCTATGCCCCTTTTCTGTATCTCTGATAACGTGTAGATGCAAAATTTTACGATGATCGGTTGAGTAGTTAAGGCGTGAAATCACGTTTGCGCTGTGGAATAATACATTGCCCGCCAATCTGACGGATGTTCGAATCCTGGTTTTGGCTAAAACTTTAAGTCCTTCCAAAATCATATGTATTATGTAGTGGCAGGGCCATACTACGTTTCGCAGTTATTTGGGCAGCCTGTCGGTGGCAATAATCACCATAAAAAAATGTGTATTAGAAATTATGATCACTTTTCTCATATCACACTATATTTAAATCAATGCAATACTTATATATAATATATATAATACGACATATATTATAAACTATTAACGCAAACAATAATATAATAAATAGGTAACTTACCGCTAGCCGTTAGGAAAATTGTCGCGAAAATTGTAAAAAATATTTTAGCAGCCATTTTCAAAACACGAACAATTGACGGAATTAGTATAAATACTTATACAATTAATTAGTATATGACTGTTTATTGATATAAACTTTTATTTTTGTAATAGAACATCTCAGTATCCATTCGCTGTATGCAATTACAGAATTGCAACTAATAAGTCAGCGCCCGACTTCAAACCGCCTATAAGTGTGTATCGTTTCGAGGACGCCAAATGAATATAATTTTTAATGAAGTCAAGCTATCACAAGTCTTGGACATAGTGGAATTACCGGTACAGTCAGTGATATAAGTGTTATACTTTTTTGAATCATTTTACTGAAAATACGAGTATGTATTTTTATTTAGAGTATGTAATATGCGATGGACAGTTGACACAGAAGCTCAGTTACCCAAACTGTCGAATAAACAAAGGAGTAAAAGAAATGTACCTAATCATAGGATTAGGTAACTAATCCTATGATTAGTAGTAATAAAGAAGTAAGTTTGCCAAAGTAGCAAAGAGGACAAATGTAAGGGCGTAATACCTGTCGAATTCTAACTGAATTTTTGAAGTAATGTTCAAAGTAGCACATACGAGTAATATTGTGTAATATCTTCCCTGTATTGTACAGTTATTGTAATTAATATTATTATAAAAAATTCTTTGTATAATATGAAATATTATAACATAATTATATATGTTATCAAATATGACTTAAGCAAAACGGTTTTTATGTTCTGGTGACTGGTGACGTTGATATTGGTGAACAATTGAATATTACTGAGGGAAATTTCGAACGGTCATTGAGATACTGTGTCTACGATTGTACTAAAGTGAATAACACTACTCCAAGGGTCAGTGCAGTCGTCCTTAGCACTGCTTTAATAGGACCTGCTCTCTAGCTGGCTACTTTTGTGATCTAACTCACACTATATAAGATAATCAAGGTTTCAAAGTTACATGTTGGTATTGCTGACTTAATTTTCTAGGGCAAGACAAAAGCTTTATACATCACCAAGTCATACCTTCGTTCATTGCATACTTATTACCTAGTGACATATTATACTCATATCTACAGGCATTTGGATTCCTCGTTCGATAAAAAAGGTATAATCTTGTAAAATTTAATCTTCATAATTGTGATAAATCATCATAATTATCAGCCTGTGTCTCTTCATTGTTGGATATAGAGCTCTCCCAAGGCTCGTCGCCACACACGATTTTCTGCATTTGCAGACATTTCCTGGGATGTTTTCAGATCGGCGTCCGTTTCCGGTGCGGTCTCTTGCTAATTTACTCAGCCGTAAAGAGCACAGTTTAGATATGTATATAGTTTATGTAATAAACTTTTAGTGTATACTGAAAAGAGATGTCATATGAGTGTTGAATACTTTTATGAGTAGACAATTTCGCAAACTACAAAACGATTTCTTTATAGTTTTATATATTTATTATTAACATATTAGCCAACCTAAGTTAGTCATAACTTTTAAAATCCTAGCCAGTAAGTAAGACATTTAAGTAACAAAATATACTTTCTATTGATCCACTCCGAGTGGAAAAACAACTGCAAGGCTCTATTCTTATTTATGGTCAGGGTCTAGAGGCGCTTGACCTCTAGTCGATGAACTCTCTGGTACCGTAATCGCGAACCAGTTAGCTGCGCCCGCGCATTCGTCTCTACATCACTCACATTTATCCCAGTAAAAAGCTTATGTCAATCATCTAACTGTTATTTATCACTAGCTTTTGCCCGCGACTTAATCCGTTCCACTTTTTCTTAAGCGTTGAAAAATAAAAAATCAATGCTTGACAAAAATTAATGAGCATTAATTTATTCAATTTTTATTGCTTAGTTGATCCCTCGGGAGCGGTAGGTACTTTATATTACATTAGCAGCGAGTAAAGTTACGCGGACAAGGTCACGTGCAACAGCTAGTAAGGTACGAGTATATTATAAGCATATTATAAGAATGTAAGACGTCTTACTCTTTTTCTTTCTTTCTTATACATAATCTTATTTCCTCTCTACACTTGCGATATACACGTATATATACATGAGATGTTTATTTTAACTTGGGACAATAAGTAATTAAGATATACCTATAGTTAACTTCCAAACAATAAAGACCTCTTTTAGAACATTAATACCCTTTTAAAGTTCCTAATAATACATTAATATTCTTTTTTGGTCAAGTGTAAGTTGCCTATAAAAATATATAAAACTGAAGTTGGTAACACGTTAAAAAGAGTCTGTGGTATTAAATTAAAATGTAAAAATTTAAAAAAAAGTCATATATATAATAAAAAAACCCACTTTTATTTATAAATATTAAATTTAAATTCCGTAATATGACCTTGAATTGATTTCCGTTTTTTACTATTTACTACAGTAAAAAAACACTATATTTGTTACATTTCCCTATTGTCTTATTCTAAATAATTATATCATAGGGCAGTTTTAGGCGATGACCATAGCCTACCATAGCTTTCTGTCTTTTACCAAGGTAAGTATATAACAAGGATTATTCTAAACAGTTCTACTACGAGTATTAGTTCTACGATATAACTGTTTGGACAAAAATTTCAATTTATATAAATCCACATTTGAATATCGATAGGCTGCCGGTCCTATTGATGGACGGTGGCTACCGTCGTCGCCTATAACACAAGCGCCACATGCAAGTGCGCTACCGACTACGTAGGAATTGAGATGGGATAGGGAATTTAACTTATAAATAGGTTTATTAAAGCAATTCCATTCCTATAAAGTTTAACACTTATTGTACCTATGCTAGCATCTCGCTTCCGGCTTCTCACGGATTCAATTTTTTTTTTGCAAATTATGTACACAAATATGACCGTTGGGTCATTTAGAAGAAGTTAAGGAGAAACAGACAGAAGCGGTCAGCTACTTTTTTATTTTATATGTATGTACTTATTTGTATGTATTATGAAATAATTGTGTTGCCAGTGATGAGATGACATGGCGTTGAAACGTGGTCTCTTTATTGGGCCTCATAAGAAAGCTCAATGTCGCTCATCGAGCTATAGAGAGGGCTATGCTCGGGGTTACACTGAGAGATCGAATCGGAAATGAGGAGATCCGTAGACGTGCGAAAGTTAAAGACATAAGCCAGCGGATCAAGTGGCAGTGGGCAGGACACATAGTAAGTACCGCTGGGGCCGGAAGCGGAAGGTTCTCGAGTGGAGGCCACGGACCGGCAAGCGCAGCTTAGGACGTCCACTCACAGACTGAACAGACTACCTGATAAGGCCTTGGGTCGACGCACGGTGGATCCAGACTGCCTATGACCGGTCCTATTGGAGAGTTATGAGGGAAGCCTATGTGCAGCAGTGGACATCCTGCTGATTGTGCAGTTGTTGTTATTTCTATTTATTTGTTTATGTGGAGTCTGTGGCTTATCTTTATCTTTATATTATACTAGCTGGTGCCTGCGACTTCGTCCGCTTTGAACGATGAAAGGTCCTTTCTGGTGTCCCAGACAACGTGTATGCAAAATTTCATGATGATCGGTTCAGTAGTTTTTGCGTGAAAGAGTTACAAACATCCATACATCCAAACATACTTTCGCATTTATAATATTAGTAATATAGATAATAAAAATATAGTACGGATTTTATTTTATTATTTATTCTGTCCATGTGTATGTAACTGAACTCCCCTTAAACGGCTAGACCGATTTTGATGAATTTTGAGCCCCCTTATTGGTTTAGATTCACAATTGGACCCGTTACCAGGAAAATGTCTACTAGGACCGCTAGTTCTACATAAAGATACGCATTAGTCATTGAATCGGTGAGTTGGTTCTATGTAATTTATTACACAGAGAACAATAGTTCAGGAACGGTAAAATTATATGTCCTATATACCCTAACTATTGCATACACAACTAACTAAAATTAAATTCAGAATTTTTCTCCAAAACAATAACTTAGACCAGCTTAATGTAAGGTTCTAGTTTCATTGCCCTCATGATGTCACCGGTGACTGAGCATCTGCCGGCTTGCATGATGACTCTGGCGTCTTCGCGGCCAGTCACCAGCTGCTTGAAGATATGTTCTGATAGGGTTACCGTGCAGTCAGGGTCATCGTCTGGCTCCCCTTCGAATACCCTCACGTTGTCCAGGTCCAAGGCTGTTAATAACAATTTTAAAATAAGTATACATTTTGTAGTGGCAGGGCAAGAAAGCGGACCTCGTCTGACGGGGGGAGAAGGAGAAGGTTGAGTGTCTCACCGATTCCTGACCCCCGCCCATAGGCGATGCAAAGAAACACCTTGGGTTTTTAGTGGATAGAAGTGTTACGTACCCCACTGATCTCCGGATCCGAAGGTCGGTGGGGGTCTGTTTCGTAAATTTTTCCACTCAAAAGAGGCACACTACGTTTCGCAGTAATTTGGGCAGCCTGTCTGGCGAAGTAACCAGTGTAACCACCCCCATACAAAAGACCGGCGTGAAATAACAGCAAGTGTGCTGTTATGTTTCGGTGTGTGATCAAGGGATGCCAACTTCCCTATCTTGTCTTGTCCTTGTCTTGATCTTTGTTTTGCAGTAATTAAAATATTTATGGAATCGAAAATTTCTTTCACACAATATCCTAGAAAATTATATCAAAAATGTCCCTGAGTAAAAATTAAATGACAAAATTCATGTAGATAAAGCATTTATTACATTCTTCATATAATAAAGGTCTGGTTCAGTAGGTATACAATAATTTGCAACTTAATAAAAAAAAAAAAATTTTTAACATTACTTAAGTATTGAACTTAATAGTTAGGTACAAAATGAGCTCATGCAAAAAAAAGTTTTAACTCACTCCAAGAATAAACAGATGATCCCCGGATAATGTTGAATAGGAACACACCGCCAAGTTCCTTAGCTTTGTTGGGATCTGCTTCTGATAGTTTTGTTTTTATTTTGGAAACCAAATCGGCTTTGCTCGGACTTGATTGGTCACTCTGTGATGCGCCCTGAAATATTAACAAGTTTTATTAGTGGAATCTTATACGAGTTTGCGCCATCGCCCAGTCACTCAAGACATCTTAGGTCGCAACAAATTGCACTGTTTTGATTTTTTGGGATGTTGTTAGGATAGATACCAGTAGTGTAAAACCAAGTTTGCAGTTTCGAAAGACTTGTGCTAACTGCACGGTGTTCGAAAAAGCTCGAAATTTTCAGACTTTTTTCAGTTTTTCGCTTATAACTTCTGAAAAGTGCATTCTACGGAAAAGTCATCTTACACATTTTTAAAGAAGATAAAATTTGCTACAATTTGAGTGTAACCGCAGCTCTGTATGTCTAATAGATCTTGAGATACACTACATAAAAAATGGGCCGGTTTTCCCAAAATTAAAATTAATAATCCAAAAATCTAAAATAATCATTCCCTCAGAATGATTATTTTAGACGATATTTTGTTTCAAAAACGGCTAATTTCAATTTCTAACTTTTTGGGAAAAATGACCTATTTTTGAAGAAGTGTATCTCGGGATCTGTTTGATATGCAGAGCTGCAGTTACACTCTAATTTTAGAAAAATTTGTCTTCTTTAAGAGTGTGTAAGATGATTTTTCCGTATAATGCACATTTCAGAAGTATATATCCTAACAACATCCGAAAAAATTAAGACAGTGCAATTTATTGCGACCTAACCCGATTTTTTGTCTTAGGTGACTGAGTCGGTTTGCGCTTCTTATTGTTACTTAGTCCGGGCAAAGAAAAAGTTTGTATGAAAAACTTACATTAATTCATACACAATATACTATTATAATGTAGTTTGATTAAATATTGTAAATGGTATTTTCGCCGACTATGTCGTATTTATTTATCGTTCATTTATTTATTTATTCAACATCCAGAAAGATGACTTTTGAAACATAGGTTTATTTTATAACATAAAGGCTCCGCTAAGAGAGGATGTTTGAAATTTTTAATTCCGTGCGAATCCGGGGGCGGGTTCCTAGTAGTAGATATAGTATATTAATAATATAAATATAAAAGATTTTTATTTTTTATTTATTTTTGTTGGTATGAATAAGCTCAAAAACTAAGTAATAGAAAGCTACACTATCACCAAGTAACATAGAAAGTTACGCGGACGAAGTCGCGTGCAAAAGCTAGTTAAGTAAGTATATTATATGATTTAAAAGAAAATTATATTACAATATTATTTTATGATGTATTATATGAATTCATTTCTATTGCTTAATTTTATTATTAGTTTACAAAGATTTTTATCTAACTTTTAAAATAAAATCACAAAAATAAGATTACATTTTTAAAATCGTAATTTTTTTTGTTAACTTTTACCTTTAGTTCTTTGTCTGTTTCGCAAGCTTTATTTTTTTATTTAATTTAATCTAACTTGACTGTAGGTATCCACTTACGGTACAATTGACAGTCCGGCAATTTGCTACCCTTTAATTAAAATAAAACCTATTATATGTATATTTAAAAAATCCTATTGAGCTTATTAAAAAAAAAAGAACTCACCATTTTGTCGTGTATCAGGCACCGTTCTTCCGGCTACAATACACCTGAGATGTTGAGAAATGCGTATTCAGCCGGCACTTTCACTCTCAAGCACGATCATTACAAAATACTGTTTGTGTGCGTAATGGTGACCACAAGTTTTTCTTAAAAAGCTGGACTCAAGATGTCTAAAATACATAAGCTATATATGTAAGCTATATAAAAGTATTTTTTATTTTATTTTTATTTTTTTATTTTTTCTATTTTTTTTAATTTTTTCTATTTTTTTTAATTTTTTAATTTTTATATATATAAATATTTCTATACTAATTTTATGAAGAGGTAAATTTTTTTGTTTGTATGTAAGAGGTAAGATCCGAAACTACTGTTTCGATTTTAAAAATAGAATAGAATAAAATTTCAGTATAGACATAGGCGAAACCGCGGGCACCAGTTATTTCTAACAATAAAGATCTAACACAATGGCAAAAGTGTAAGCATTCTACCTCACCGGGACGCCATGGCCACGTCGCCAACAATTAATATTGAAATGTAAGGCAGTTAATGCACTTGGCGACGGTTTGGAAGCGTCTAAAATATTTTGTCAATCGATATTATATCTTTTATTTTTTAACGCGGACGAAACCGCGGGCACCAGCTAGTTTTTTTTATATATACTAGAGCGTATCTGGAAAAGCACATTTTAAGTGTCAGTCATAATCAAGTGGACAGTCAGCCTGTCTGTCGCCCTCATAAATAAAAATAAATCAGTGTTATCCAGTAATTAATCTTAAACAGCTTTATTCGTTAATACGAGTAGCAACTCTTTTCGCACTAATATTGTTTTAGCACTTTTTTGAAGCATTGGACTATAGTTTTTTTCAAGTTTTAGATATACTAAAAGGATGTTTATTGAACTGTTAACTATATTTTAATAAAAAGTTTAACGAAAAAAAAGAAATATTATATTGTCCACAATTTTACGAAAACATGCGTATCCCACTTAATAAGTATAAATACATCATCAGCTATACAGCTATAGGTACAGTGTGACAGTGTTCATTTTTAGTTTCACTTTTATTATGCCCTTACCTTTTTTGTACAATTTATCTTTGAGATTATCTTTTTGTTTCAAACGAAATCAAAAAACTTAATTTGACGAAAATAAGAGAATATTAATGAAGGTGGTATCGGTGGGCGGTTATTGCGTCTAAGTATAACATATCCCATCTATGTATCCAATAAATTGGTATGAGCAAAAATAGTTACTTTTTTTCAATCTTGATTTCTTAAGTGTTGATATTTTAAGCTAAAATCATGCCTTTAACACAGCCTTGCAAGACTTTTTTTTTTTTTCTGTAAAGTCCTTCGCGGTATAACACTCTTTCCAATAGTGAAAATCCCATTAAAATCCTTTGTATAGGTACCTACCTCGTTTAAAAGATACACTACATACATACAGAGGGAGAGAGAGCCATAAACGACTTTGCTTTATACTATACTTATATTATGTACCTAAGGGTTATTGCGGATGCAGATTTTTTAACATGCGGCGCATACGGATACGGACGGAAGGCGGATTTTTAGAGGATCACATTCTCTAAATATACGCGTCCGTACTAAGACATATACCTACTACCTATATATAAACTTTTATAATTTAATTTTAAAGTTGTACCTATAAATTTGATATTTTAAAGTACCTACGTAATAGAAAATTAGTAGTAGAAGTAGGAAATATAGCAAATAAAACAACCATATTTAGTATGTCGATTCGATTAGGTACACATTTTAAGAAGAATCATCTGTCACATTTGACAGCTGGCTAAGATTTGGCCGATTCAAAAGGTTGAAAAATTATGACCAGGGCAGAGCATAACTAGCCCTGACGGGTTGCCCGGAACGGGTATGAACAAATCTCGTCTGGATCAAATTATGCTTGAATGGAGTGCTTAACGTTCCCGCGACCACGCCTACCTTCCAATGTTTATAATTATACATACGGATGTCAGTCGTGACGTGACGGCAATCTCAAGTGTCAAGTTCATCTGTCAAATGTCAATCAACATTTTTTTGAAAAACCAAAATAAACTAAGTTTAAAGTTATATCTAACATTGGACTTGACCTGACTGCTTTAGACTTGACGGACCTGTTTTGGAAAACTAAGAAAAATTATAGACTTGACTTGACTAACTAGTGTCTGGATCTACTACTTTTGATTTTAATTTCAATTTTGCCTTTTTTAAAAGAAAAAAGTTATTACAAATTGATATTTTTACTAATGACACTGGCGAAATCCTAACGCGACAATCGACATTAACTTGACACTGGCAGACAATGGCCATTTTAAAATGAGCCGCATTGCCATTTAAACCTAAGAAGAAGAAGAAGAAGATATCTAACATTGAGATAAATTTAAAGATTTTGTGTTATTTGTGAACTGATAATTTATACAGTAAAGACAGTAATATTGTGGTAATTTTACTATTTTACCATACGATTTTTTTAATAACCCTCGAAACATATAGGTATTATAAAGATACAAAATGACAATTGCACTATCAGATTTTGAAAAAGTTTGTCGAGAGCATAACTAGCCCTGACGGGTTGCCCGGAACGGGTATGAACAAATCTCGTCTGGATCAAATTATGCTTGAATGGAGTGCTTAACGTTCCCGCGACCACGCCTACCTTCCAATGTTTATAATTATACATACGGATGTCAGTCGTGACGTGACGGCAATCTCAAGTGTCAAGTTCATCTGTCAAATGTCAATCAACATTTTTTTGAAAAACCAAAATAAACTAAGTTTAAAGTTATATCTAACATTGGACTTGACCTGACTGCTTTAGACTTGACGGACCTGTTTTGGAAAACTAAGAAAAATTATAGACTTGACTTGACTAACTAGTGTCTGGATCTACTACTTTTGATTTTAATTTCAATTTTGCCTTTTTTAAAAGAAAAAAGTTATTACAAATTGATATTTTTACTAATGACACTGGCGAAATCCTAACGCGACAATCGACATTAACTTGACACTGGCAGACAATGGCCATTTTAAAATGAGCCGCATTGCCATTTAAACCTAAGAAGAAGAAGAAGAAGATATCTAACATTGAGATAAATTTAAAGATTTTGTGTTATTTGTGAACTGATAATTTATACAGTAAAGACAGTAATATTGTGGTAATTTTACTATTTTACCATACGATTTTTTTAATAACCCTCGAAACATATAGGTATTATAAAGATACAAAATGACAATTGCACTATCAGATTTTGAAAAAGTTTGTCGAGAGCATAACTAGCCCTGACGGGTTGCCCGGAACGGGTATGAACAAATCTCGTCTGGATCAAATTATGCTTGAATGGAGTGCTTAACGTTCCCGCGACCACGCCTACCTTCCAATGTTTATAATTATACATACGGATGTCAGTCGTGACGTGACGGCAATCTCAAGTGTCAAGTTCATCTGTCAAATGTCAATCAACATTTTTTTGAAAAACCAAAATAAACTAAGTTTAAAGTTATATCTAACATTGAGATAAATTTAAAGATTTTGTGTTATTTGTGAACTGATAATTTATACAGTAAAGACAGTAATATTGTGGTAATTTTACTATTTTACCATACGATTTTTTTAATAACCCTCGAAACATATAGGTATTATAAAGATACAAAATGACAATTGCACTATCAGATTTTGAAAAAGTTTGTCGAGAGCATAACTAGCCCTGACGGGTTGCCCGGAACGGGTATGAACAAATCTCGTCTGGATCAAATTATGCTTGAATGGAGTGCTTAACGTTCCCGCGACCACGCCTACCTTCCAATGTTTATAATTATACATACGGATGTCAGTCGTGACGTGACGGCAATCTCAAGTGTCAAGTTCATCTGTCAAATGTCAATCAACATTTTTTTGAAAAACCAAAATAAACTAAGTTTAAAGTTATCTCTAACATTGAGATAAATTTAAAGATTTTGTGTTATTTGTGAACTGATAATTTATACAGTAAAGACAGTAATATTGTGGTAATTTTACTATTTTACCATACAATTTTTTAATAACCCTCGAAACATATAGGTATTATAAAGATACAAAATGACAATTGCACTATCAGATTTTGAAAAAGTTTGTCGTTGTTGTCTCGAGACTGTTGTTCCTCTGCAATCAATATTTGAAAACAGCTTAGTTATGATGTTCCGTGATATAGTTCGCATAGAGGTAAGCAAGTTTTAATAGCATTATAATAAGGATTTGAGGTGTTAACCTCTACAGACAGACTGACGGTTTACTTGATGATAAGTGGCTACCGTCGCCTATAACACAAGCAACGCCATAGGTGCTGCAATGCCACTGATGCTAAGGCATGGGGCATTAAAAGGGTTGCCTATGGCAGAAATTTATTCCAATAATCATTGTAATCTATATAAAATATGTATTTTTATCTATGTAAAAACCCAAAAACATAAAATATTTTTTTAAGGTGTTTTTAAAAAGGTAAAAATTTACTCAAAAATAACATCTATAATGATAACTAATTTCCTATTAACTTCTTGTTATATCATTTCAAGACCCAATAATTCATAAACCTGGCCTAGTCTGTCATTATTTTTTTTAGTGCAAAGCTTAAGAATGGATGCGTAATTAAATAGGGTAATTTTAATTTAAAGACACTTAAAGATTGTTATTAAATTAATTAAAATGATGTATTCCATACCCCTTTCATTACGATGTAAAACAAGTTAGTCATAATTTTAAATAATATTAAGTAATTTTGTGTATTTTTTAGATGGATGAAAATGATGGTTTGCCACAAAAAATATGTATTAGATGCATACTTAAACTTAGTTCAGCATTTAATTATAGAGCAACAATAATAAGAAACTATAAAATACTTTGTGATGCATTAAAAGTAAGTAAAATATTTTCTATTTACCTTAACTTTAAACCTATAGTGTTTCTAATATAAGTAAGTATTAATGTTTTATTTTTAGTAAAGGAAAATTTTGTCACCATTAAGGTCAGGATTGGATTTTAAATATGATAAGAAGACATTTATTTAATTAGGAACTTAATTGTAACATTTTAGATAATTTTCATAGGCTACCCCAACTAATAATATATCATGTATAATATATCATGTAGGTATATCATGTATATAATATACATTATGTAGTTCACGTAGTTGGAATGCTTGTGTTCACAGTGACAAAATGACCACCTATCATTAATTTATTAAGTGTTTATAAATCTATTATAAATTTCCAGAATTCAAAGGATGTCAATTCATTACAAATGGAGAAATCAAAGTTACATATTAGCGAAGAGAGAAATATTGATGATTTGAATTCAGAAACCTTAACTCTAATTGAAACGAAACAGATTAATATGGAAAACAATAATAAATCGGCAACGAAACAGGAAACTGCTGTAGTATATGAAGTGACATTAGAAAAAGAGATACAAAGTCATATAGAGAATGATGAAGGTTTGATGTATGATGATACATTTGGAACAGTTTTGATGGATACTGCCAAAGATTGTGATGATGGTATGTATAATTATTGTTCACTTTCATATGTTCAAGTGTACAGACGGACAGGAGGCGGGAAGTGACTTGTTTTATACTATTTAATATTTATTCATTTGTGTTGTAGATTGATTTATCGAAATATTCATTATTACAGATTCATCTGTATCATATTTAGATCATGTTTGCAGCAAAGAAGGAGGCTTTTTGGAAAAGAAAAGTTTGGTGGTAATGAATGAACACATTTATAGATTTCTTAACATATTCTTATTTTATGAGAAAGTTCAGGCTTTTATCAAACTGTCGCGAGAAGTCTCTTGACAATACAGTTAACAAACCACATTTAATCTCACCTTACCTTATTATATGTTAGGCTCAAAGTACGGCGTGTTCAAAAGTTGCCTTGTGTGTATGTTTGTCTGTGGAATAGTAGCTCCCAAACGATTTTTGTTCCCAACTATAACTTATGAAGATCCGTTCATGCGTTTGAAGACCATCAGCACATTTCCTTGTTGATGAAGAGTCTCACTAACTTCCAAGGATTCGATTGATTTGAAATTTGGTGTACTGTTGAATTGGTGGTATTTCCATTACATGGTAACCTTGACCTGATGCTGCAGCAAGTCTGCTTGTCACATCCAACTCCTCAGCAACTTACATATAGCAGATGTAGCGTGTTTGGGCTCAATAGAAAGAGTCGGGGAGGGGTTTGTTTATAATTTTTAATTATTGCTTGTGAATCTGTGCTGAAAATACTAATATGTTTGTCTATCCATCCACCAATAGATTTAATAGTTGCAAATCTTAGACTTATAAGGTAATAAATATATTACAGACTCGCGTAGGAATTGAATCTTTTGAAGAATGCGACAACATGACGATTGAGGGAAAGGCCAAACAAATATATGACAATAAGTCAAGAAAACAAACGCATCTATGCTCTCACTGTGGTAAGTTTGAATGACATTATGTAGCAATCGTCGCAAATAATATACTAATAATAATAATAATAATACAAATAATATAATAGCAATAAGCCCTTTATTTCCTTACAACAGCAACAGTTTCTAGTTGTTTCCCATAGAATATTTTATTAAAAGGTTCGACAAATAGTCAATATTTTTTTCAATGATAGGTTAGGGTGAAAATGTTTGAATTTCAAAAAAGGTCGACTCGTGTAATATGTTGTAAATTAGTTTGTTTTTTAATGTTTAAGGTAAAATATTTAAATGGAAGACATCACTGTACAAACATCTCAGATTGCAAATGAAAGGGTTTGAATGTCACTTGCATACAAAGGGCGTTGTCAATGAGACTCAACTGGACAGGTATTTTAGTCTTAATACTCAGAATGCTAGCTTTTGCCCGCGAATTCGTCCCCGCCTCTTTTACTTGTGCGTTAAAAAAATAAAATTAATAATTCAACGCCTTATAAAAAAATTACCTATTTCTAATACAATATTTCAGGCGATTTAAAAAAAAAAAAATTAAAATTTTTTTAGATGATCCACGGGCTTTTTTTTTTGGATGAAATGTACATCTATGTTTTTTCTGTATCCATGACAACGTGTGAATTTTAAACTTTATTTTTTATATATTACTAAAAGTTTTAAAAAAACTTTTTGTTGTGTAAAATTGCGTTTTTATAAGAAATATATAACTATAAAAATTAAAAAAAAGCAAAACCTTAGCTACTTAAGTACTTAAAAAAATTTCATCAAAATCGTTAATACACAGTTGTCTCTGAAATACGCGAAATATGTATACGAGAATCGCTCTTTTAAAGTTATTAGATTAATTAACAAATACTTGCCACTGTTTGTTTATTGTTTTCGTGATTTTTTTTTTTGTGATTTCATCACGAGTGATGAGGACTTATTTTTTTTTCCAGTTTATCACAGCCGGAACAAAAGAATATTCATAAGTGCGGTACATGCGATGCGATATTTAAATCCTCAAGGGTTAGGAGTAATCATGAAAAGATTCACTCGTCGACGAGGCCCACTTACAATTGTGGCCAGTGTTTGGCCACTTTCTATCATAAACGTATAATAAATATAATATTTTTTATTACCACGATTAATAATACTTTATATTGTATAACATTACAATCTATTGCAACTATGGAATTTGCGTGAAAAATGCCAAAGCAGCACATAAGAAGTGCGCCTTAAACGGAATCATGGCGGAGTCAATGGTGAAAGGTAGTAACGACCAACGTCTGCTAATCATTTTAAACTCTAACGTGTTGACGTAAAGTCACATTTTCTTTAAATGACAGACGTTGGTTGACACTGTTGACAAGAGTTCATGCTCTAAGCATATTATGTCATTTGTAAATGATTTCAATAAAATTTGTTGTGTTTTGTATGGCATGCGAAATCCATAGTTGTAGTAAATTGATGGTTGTAAAAAAGTGGCTTAAAAATTAAATGTCTACTGTATGAAAATAACCTCTTAATAAAAATATACTATGGGCAGCAGTTAGAAACTGTTCATGTGCAAAATTTATTTTAAACTATTGAATTTTTTTTTTAATGTATAAAAGTGAAATAAATTTACGTTTCAAATAAAATACTTTTTTTTTTAATAAAATTTCATGAAAATTTTTTCAGACACTTTTTTTTTGTTCTCAAAAAGATTTTTTTTGTTGCACATAGCGAATTTCGGTTTGATAAAAACGATATTTTAAATAATTTCACGTGTTTATTTCAGATTCATTACGACGCCACTGTCAAAGAAAACACTCAATGAAAATGGAAGAGCACACTTGTGAGCATTGCAATAAAACATTTCACTGTAAGTTATATATTGTGTTATACTATAACACACGTTCAATCATCATTACCATCATCACAATCACCACCACCACCACCATCACCATCATCATCATCGTCGTCATCTTCTTCTTTATCACCATCATCATGATCATCATCATCGTCATCATCACCACCATCATCATAATCATAATAATAATCAACATCATCATCATCATCATCGCCATCATCACCATAACCATAATCATAACCATCGCCATCATCATCATCATCACCACCACCACCACCACCACCACCACCACCACCACCACCACCACCATCACCATCGTCGTCATCTTCTTCTTTATCACCACCATCATCATCATCATCATCGCCATCATCACCATAACCATAATCATAACCATCGCCATCATCATCATTACCACCACCACCGTCATCACCATCATCATCATCATCATCATCATCATCATCATCATCATAGTTCCTTATAAGATGTTTCATAATTGGAAATGTATTTTTTTAATGTTAAGGTCGCAGACAGATTGACGGTCCACTTGATGGTAGGTGGCTACCGTCGCCAATAACACAAGCAATGTCACACGTGCTGCCTGCAAGTGCGCTTCCGACTACAGTAGGAT
This sequence comes from Synanthedon myopaeformis, assembly GCA_944738685.1. Lineage (NCBI taxonomy): Eukaryota > Metazoa > Arthropoda > Insecta > Lepidoptera > Sesiidae > Synanthedon > Synanthedon myopaeformis. The sequence goes on from OX122930.1 coordinate 1,188,309, forward strand.
TTAGGATAAGGGACTGGAAAGGGACTGGAAAGTGGGCTTTGACATAACTTACTCACTTGCCGAAACACAACAGCACACTCAATGTGGTGTTCTGTAAGGGGCTGGTTACTGCCGCCACACGGGCTGCCCAAATGACCGCGAAACGCAGTCTGCCCTGTCACTCCAGACCAGATCCAGACCGGAGCTAAATTTTATAAGTTCATTTCCAAAATTGACCCTGCCGGGAATCGAACCCGCGAACTCTAGAACTGTTCCACAATAGTATAGTGTGATTTCAATAGAATATATTTAATTTTTCAGCTGAAAAATCACTAAAGAATCATCTAAGAGTGCATAAAGTGGAGAATGTTGAAAGTGATTCGCTGCAAACCGTTTTAAATGAGAACAACATACTTGCAAGTGGTAAAGCTATTTTTTTTTCCATTAATAAAATGTTTTATCCAAAAAAAAAAAATCACAAAAATAAATAACATGGTATTTTTCTTGTACAGGTTTGAATATAATTTCCATGCAGTATTTATGTATGGTGTGCAAAAAGAAGTACGATTCACAAGGTGAATTTGAGGTAATGGAAATATACAGATGTTTGTTTGAAATTAATTAAAAATTTAATCAACCTGTATATTTGTGTTGCAGTTACATGAATGCGGACAGGAATCGCATCATCCTGTAACAGACGACGTCGACTTGTTAGTGTTAACGTAACATGTTGTGAAATATGTCGATGTGTTTGTAACAATGTAGACGAATTAAAGGTGCATTTTCAGACCGTACATAATGTACGTAATGTTAAATTGTTAAAATTATGAAAATGTTTAAATTTTCCATTTCAAAAATTAAATAAAAAATTAAAGAAATTAACAGTTTCATTCAATTTATGTAATTATTTATCCAATTCACTATTACATTAATTCATCATCATCAGCATCATCATCATGGAAGAGGCCTATGTCGTAAGCTATCAGTTGACGACACGTTTGGTCTAGTGGCTAGTAACCCTAGCTGTTAACCAAACAGTCGCGGGTTCGAATCCCGCTAGGGGCAAATGTTTATGTGTTAACATTTTCCCTTTGTACCTGAGTCATGGATGTTTGTATTTATAATATGTATATATTTACAAAAAAAAAAGTAATCTATGTAGTATATCAACTGTCTGGTATTCATAATACAAGCATTAGTTGCTTACTGTGGAACTAGATGGTGCTGTGTTGAATGTGTGAAGATATTTATTTATTTATTTATTATTTATCAGGTCTATATATACCAAATTTATATCATTTTATTGGAAATTTAGTGCACTTTAATAACTTATAAGACAATTTATACCATAAACCCATTGCTTAGTGGTCAAAATTGTCAAAAACTAAAAAGAACTGTAAAACATCTATTTTTTTTAGAAATTTCGCAAACTTTTGAATAGTCTTTTCATTAAAACCATTTGACCTACCAAGACTAAAATTATCCTCATTCAATTGCAAATTTAGGGCCTCTCACCATGTGTCAAGTAGGCTAACCGCCATTTAAAGTCACCGGTAACCGGGAATGACTGAGATAGGAGATGATATACCTTTGTTTGTACGGTAAAAGTCCCAAATATTAAATAGGAAATAATTAAAAAAAATCGCCTATCGAAGGATGCAGTAAACGGAGTGCATAATTTAATAAAACATAAAATTATTTCTAAAAATAACTAATCAACACTTTACTTGTAGTTGGTGAAAGAGGCCCTTAATCTAATTAAAAAGTGTGCATTGTGACTTGTAGCACAGATCCTTGGTTGTAAAAATCGACAAAAACTGAAAAAAGACCTAAATGTTAATGAATTTAACAATGATCCGTAAGGCTTTCGAGGTGGACAATTTGGATTTGTCATAACCATTTCATCAGTACCAACATATAAAAAAATCAGAACTACTTTATTTGATGTAAGATAAATAATACCAAATCCATGTGCTAATATTATAGCGAATTAAATTAGTTGTTTTTATGCATTCGTTTTAATATAGTTACCTATATCTATGTTACTTTATATGTAATCTAATTAATTTAAGATTTTATATTAATTAATTAGTTAATTAATTAATACAGTTAATCCGTACTAATAATTTAAATGTGAAAGTAAGTTTGGATGTATGGATTTATGGATGTTTGTAACTCTTTCACGCAAAAACTAGTTAACCGATCACTATGAAATTTTGCATACACGTTGTCTGGGACACCAGAAAGGACATAGGGTACCTTTTATCGTTCAACGCGGACGAAGTCGCGGGCACCAGCTAGTATAGTATAAAGCAAAATATTATCATAAATTTGCATCCTGGCGAAGCCGAGAGCGGGTCGCTAGTATGAAAATAAATATATTCGGTATGTATTTTCGACTTTTGTGTTCGCGTTAAGCGCTCGTAAAGATATTTTGAGCTAGACTCGTTTCACGCGCTGGGGACCGTGAAGACACGGTCGCCAACTTTGGACCTTTGCGACGTTTGATACAATGCTTTGCTGACATCACTTAAATTGCCTTACGTACTCGTATGTAGTATTACGTCGAGGGCAACTTAGATTTTTATTTCATATTATTCGTCTTTTTAAATTTGACATATCGATGAACTTAACAATAAATAAATAAAATAATAAATAAACTTATTTACCTTTATATTTTGATGATTTGTGTTGGTGTGATGAGGTTTTCACCTAAGTACATTCGAAGAGTAAATCCAGCATATTGAGCCTTGGATAGTTTTCGGAATGGGCAAAGTAGGACCAAAGAAGAGGGATTAGGAGGGGATAGGGAAATGGGTTCTGGTTCTGGGATCCCTTACACGCCTCACCAAAACACAACAGCACACGTGCTGTTATGTTTTGTCGGTCCTTTGCAAGTGGGTCGTAAGTTACTATAGCCATAAGGGTTGCCTTATTTATGACTGCGAAAAGAACTGTGCTCTGCTTATTTATATTAAACCAATAAAACAAATAAATAAATAAATCCTTATTTTAACAATAAAATAAATTTATGTTATAATAATAAAAAGGCCAGTTTTATTACATACATCATTTAGAAAGTATCTGATGATTATTTTTCCAATAAACATTTAAATTTTAGGTTTTCTATCTCAAAATAGAAATCAGAAAGTTCCCTTTTCTGCTGCTTCTGCGAAAGCTCACAAGTTTAGTGATATTATGGCGTCCTAACATAAGCTTCAATCGATAGATACATCCTTCTTGGTAATGTCTAGTACTCGTACGAACGTAGGCGCTTCCAATTTGTCTTCAGTTGTTTACATCTACCAAGTAATCGTATTCTATAGTTCGTGGAAACATAAATACAAACAGAAAGAGCGTTTGTTTGCTACGCTTAGCTTTCAAATGCGCACTTCAAATGTTTGATGAACAACGAAATTAATCTATATTTATCTAGATATATAAAAATGTTAAGTTGGGTTGTCTATGTTTCAAAACAAAATAATTATGCACCTCGGGCGAAGCCTGGAGCGGGAAGGGGAGAGATAGGGGAATAGGTTTTGATATCTTTTACTTACTACAAAAGCTCATGTGCTGTTATTTCACGGTAGTCTTCTGTAAAACGGTGTTACCTACTGAAGTTGAATTAGATTCAATAATATATCTGATTTATGAAGGCCTAAAATAAATGTAATAAAAAAAATATATTATTTGAAAATTAGACGATGAAACTATGAAACAATATTTACTAATCCAATAAAATTGTACAGACATTTTATTTGCCACAATTCCAATTCAATATACCCGCTACATTTTCCATACCTCGTGCGTTTACAAACATGAGGTTTTCGGCAAAAATAACCTTAAACGAGAACAGTTTGGCAACCAATTGGCAACCTTATTTGGCCAGTCCTATGTAAACGTAGGGCACTTCCTTCATTCGTATTTAACATGTAGCGAATAAAAAAGTTGTTTGGAATAGTTAATGGAATTCTTGTTTTCTTTCCAGGGCGGTTTCCCCTTGATCCGGTTTCGTGAGATGTGTTACACTACCGCTTGAACATTACCAAACACACGTTGTTAACTGTTAACACAAATGATTGAATTAGTCTTTGTTTTTAACTCTGAAACAGATAATGAAAATATCTGTTGTGTTTGATTCTTATTATCCAGTTAGGGTCCACACAATTTTGGGATTACTTTGCACTTTAAATATATTTTTTTTAAATGAGACATACGTAAAATGAGTTTCAGATGCATGACAATTATATTCCGTGACTTAATTGATAGCTGGGTTGGTTGGACTGTTTTAAATAATTAAATTAAATTCAATTTACGTATAGTTCAGTGCTTCTGCTTTGCGGACAACTCGTACTCAAACAAAGCGGTCTTAGTACAGTTATAAATCTGTGATACACTCAAGTTTTCGCTAAGTACGGACACCGAGCACTGTGTACATCATACTGTCTTATATTAAATTTAACACGGCAAAGTTATAAAGAGTGCTAAGTTTGCAGGAACTTATCGCAATATTAATTCCACGTACATACATCGCAGGTCGGTAGCTTAACTTTGTTCGTTGTTCGAATCCATTTTGGAGACACACGTGAACAAAATAAAACGACCACTAAAGAAAATTTACAGCAACTTAGAACCACTCTCTTCAAATTTGGGGTAATAAAATTAAGGATTGTAACATGAATTACTGACAGAATTTTATTTAAAATTTTCTAGATATATATACTTAGGGTTGTCGATTCGAGTTTGTCTGTTTTATTTTTAATTTGTGTTCTGATCAAATATGTAGTTGATTTAATCATTAAAAGCGTTTTAGCTCTAACGGGTTTGGCTTTTTTTAGAATTTTTTATGTTGAGGTCGTCAGACAGGCTGACGTTTCACTTGTCGTCTATAACGCAAGCAACGCTACAGGTGCTGATATTAAGAAGGGATATCGAAATTGGCTCTTGACATCCCTTACTAACTCACTGAAACACAACAGCACACATGTTGTTATTTCAAGGCGGTCTTAAGGGGGTGGTTACTGCCACCAGACGACTGACTGCGAAACGCACAGTGTTCGCTTCGCACTACTTAATGCAGTAGCTTTCATTATTATTTATTATTATTTATGTCAAAGCATAACACAATCAGAACACCGTTGCTTAGTTCATAAGTTTTTTGTCTTAAATTGTAATTTACAGTTCGGGACCCCTCGATGCATGCTTGCCTAGTGTGGGGACCGGGGTTTGTTCCTCAAATTGTAAAGTCTTATGATATAATAATAAATTATTTGAATTTGAATTTATTTTATTTGGTAGAGCTAAATCTCTGTGTCGCTGTATAATTTTCTAACAAGACAGAATAACGCAGGAATGTAGTAGATATTGTTAGATATTTAAATATAACGAGATAATATTGCAGTGATACGCTGTACGGTAGCAAAATTGACATTTCGTTCATTTCGTACGTCAAAAGACAACAGTTTTAATATTCTGAAATGATACAGGAGCTGCGTGAATATTTTATTCTTTTTGTCTTCACTCCGTGTCGACTTGCTCACGAACGTACGAATTTTATTAATGGTTATGTGATGAGATTTTAGGGGCCCTCAGTGAAACAATTTAAAGTAATATATATACATACAAGCAACCCGCTCCCGACTTTTCACGGATGCACATTTTTTTCGCAAACCTTCCTTGTTTATTGCTTTTTCCATTAGTGAAAATCCTATAAAAATTCGTTAGGTAGTTTAGAAGAAGTTATCGAAGAAACAGACAGACAGTTAGGTATATTATATATTCTATAATATACCTAACTAGCTGACCCGACGAACTTCGTACCGCCTCATAATTAAAACCCGTTCCATACAAAATGTATGAAGAAATGCAACAGTGCAAGATCGAATTAGAAATGAGGAGATCCGTAGACGTACGAAAGTTATCTATTTAAGCCGGCGGATCAATAAGTTTAAGTGACAGTGGGCAGGACTCGTAGCTCGTAGCATATACTCGTAGCACGGAGAGGCGTAGCACGGAGGGCCGCTGGGGCCGGCAAGCGCAGCGTAGGACGTCCACACACAATGTAGGCAGCAGCTGCCTTATTATCTAACAGCAGACGACTTGCGACCAACTTGCGACATACAAATACTTTCTATAAATTTGTGCAATATCACACTAAATCTTGTTTTTGGTATCACGTAACTCATAACAAAGGTGTGGTTTGCGATAAGGCCTCTGCGGACAATAACTAAAATTAAAGTGCATCATTTCTGTATGGCAGCACACGCGATCGCAAGTCGTCTGCTGTTAGATAATAAGGCAACCGATAAGGGCTGCGAGTCGACGGTGGATCCAAGCTGCGTCAGACCAGTCCTATTGAAAAATGATGGTACAGGTCTATGTCCAGCAGTGGACGTCCTGAGCAGTGCGACTGTAATGATAATAATTTATTCTTATAAGTATATTAACATTATTATATTACAAGAAACATTACTTTACAAAAATACGGAACCATAACGTCAGCCTGTTTGCTATTGACTCGTTTTACTCGTAGTGTGTTCAGCTATATTTGGTCACGTGTTACATTGTCTTCTTCAAATCGATAGGATTTCGTGCAAAATATGAAGAATATATGTCAAGACTGTGCGAAATAATGTATTATATTTTAGGAACTCACATGAATAATGCTTGTAATGGTAACAATTTTCGGATACAGTTCTGCGTCTCGAAGTCAAAAAAAAAATATATTTAATTGAACAAATGCCCTAAGTATAATATTTTTGTCTTAATAATTTGTTTAAAAAATTTAATTTAAAGAATAATTAAATAAATAATCTAATAACTTATTTTTTTATGTCCAACTGGAGATAGATTTTATCAATAGCTGTAATTGAAATACGTTAATTTACAACTTGGCTATGAGTCGAAGCTAGGACCCTGTAATCAGAGATTTAACACCTTACCATAGGGCCCGAGAAATGAAATAAAAATTCGCACATTAATGGTTTAAAGTTATTTTCCGTAACTCAAAAAAAGCAGTAAAAAGAGAAACCTAATAGAAGGCGTGTTGTTACATTTTGGTCTACTATTATGGTTACTGCCGCCAGACGAGTTGCATAGTGTACAATCCAGGGAAGCAGAGAAAATAAAAATGCTCATAATATAATTAATTCATGTATATTGTCGACAAGGGCACATGAATTCAACTGAGCTAAGAGCCAACCTCGAAAAATTCTAAAGTTCTAAAGTTGGCGATGCCAGGAATCGAACTCTGGCCCTTTAAAGACCTGAGAGATTAAGTCAAGCACCTTAACCACTCGACCAAAGGCCTCGTTAAAGTTAATTAAAAAAAAAACAATTAAATAAATTAAAAAGCAATTATGTACTTAAGTTGAAATTAGTTAAATTATAAAGCGAACACTAATAAAGTAAATCTAATAAATATTAATTAAACTGGTCTGGGAAATTTTCAAGCATTTATGGCCGTTATTAAATAATTAAGTGCATAGATTGTTCTGTAACAAATATATTGTAATTAAGATTAATTTTTTGTTAGGAAATATTTTTTTTTGGTTGTGGTACATTTTTCATAAGGTGACTTAACGCTGAAACGCGGTCTATAACTATGGGCCTTGTCAGAAAATACAACGTTGCAAAGTTATTGGAAAATTATGGTGGGGCTATGTTCAGCAGTTGACGTAGTGCTGCTGAGATAATGATGATGATGAACTACTTAACAAGAAAAACCATTAATTGTTCTGGAGGACATTAAATATTTTTTATTATAAAGATGACAAAAAGAATTTTACTTTGTTAATTGTTTTCGAGATGCCATAACTAAGTAATAAGCCTGTTATAAACCTTTTCTGTTAGATAAATTTTAATTTCTCTGCGACATATACTCGTACGGAGCTAATATCTTAACAAGTTGGCATAAAATTTGTCACAACTAGGGTGCATGAAATATGCAAATAGGTCGGATGAAGCGGAAAGTTACATTGGTACCGTTTTGATGCAACTTTTAAATAATACAGTGTTCTACTTGAACGACTTGAACGCGAATTAAAGTGGCACGTTGACCTCTACTTGCATATAGAGTAAAAAATACCTCTACAAAATGAACATGTACCTACTTACGTGGGGTACTAGGACATTGTAGAGGTGCTACGCAAACGCGTAGCACCTCTACATTTTTCGTTCATGTAGACGTGCTACGCAAACGCGTAGCTCCTCTACCTTTACAAGAATGCTCGTGCGACCTCGCAACTTCGCCTATAGCGGATGCGGAGGACGCCAACAGGTTTAGTCGGTAGGTCTACCCCACTAACATCTCGGGGTAGGAGTCCGACATAACCCACCGGTCTTTCCCTAGCCCGGTGGGTATCCATGATGGATTCCTCTTGTAAAAAATGGATCCTTGACACCTAGTATCTCCTGTACTCACATTTTCATTCAATATAAAGCGAGTACACTGTACCGTGTGAACGGGGCTTGAAGGACGCGGCCGCAGGGGAAATTACCCCGATCCGGGGCACGGTGCCCGCGGATAATATGTCCTTGTCTGGTCCGCGCTGTGTGTGATTGCTATGCGTATACCGCACATCATAACTGTTATCATTCTTTTCTCTTCAAATGTTTATTTGGAGTTCCACACTCAGTTCGAGTTACTCATACAGCATTTTCTATTTTGTAATTATGGAAATTAGTATCTGAATTGTTTGTATTTAATTTTATTTATTTAATATTAGTGCATTTATGATTATGATTGTGTCATAAAATTTAACAGCATATATTTCCATACAGAAGAACAGCTTCAAATAATAGTACTCTTACTTGTGTTTCCGTGCGTAAGAGTTTCCAAATCCCATTTTTTATCTACATCTTACTCCTTATTAGCCAGACAGGCTTGGCAGCACACTTTTTGTATGGCCTTATCAATGATATCTCCAAGCATTCTATCGTTAAAAACTGGCGACTGCGGGGCTGGAAATTACTCTTCTGAGCAATTAAGCATAGCCATATGCTGGCTGCATTATCTGCAACCATTGGTGCAAATGACCGCACGACTGGTTGCCATCAGCTTGTGTCCGGTTATTCCGTTTATCCACCCATCCTAGCCTGGGTGGATCTAACTGAGAGACCAAGCCTTGAATAATATAAGTATTTGTCTTTAAATTATGATTAGTATTGCCAGTATTAATTAAATTAAAATTAATTATAGGTAATTAATTAATGTATTAATTACCTATAATTAACCTTTTAATAGTGTAAAAGTTATTTAATTTAAATAACATTATGGACGTAGACATATTGCAGTCAAATTTCATATTACAATTTTCAGAAGCACAAAATAAGTCTTTAAATCTGAAGGTCTTGAGATAGAACTAGGTAGCTAGTATATATGCAGCTGTTGATTTAAAATGTAATTTGATATAACGAGAACTTGACAAAGCAATGACTAGACGAGTAATGGAATTGGCTTGTATAATTTGAACCCTGTATACTTGAAAAAATTCAAGATACATTCTACGTTAGATGGAAGAATTCTATTGTGTGCTCCATTGAAATAACGGGTTTTTAAAATTAAAAGAGAAAAGAAATATGATAAGTTTTAAATTTTATACATATGTAAATTTATAGAAAAAAAATTAATGGGGCAGGTGGGTGAACAAAAGATTTTTAAGAAGAGACGGCTGGCGGTTCACTTCTCGCTGTTTGACTGCAAGGTTCTGACCTGCATGTGTCGACATTGCATTGTGACTGGATTTGACTTGTCGGTACTGCTTCTGTTGTCGACTGCTGTGTTGGTTCATTCTGACGCGAAGATATCCATGCTAGACGTCGAGATTCCACTGCGAATAAAAAAAAAATGCATATTTGAATATTTAATGACTAAGGGCTTCTTTCACCAACTACAAGTAAAGTGTTGATTAGTTACTTTTAGAAATAATGATATGTTTTATTAAATTATGCACTTGGCTTACTGCATCCTTCTATAGGAGAATTTTTTTATTATTTTCTTTTTAATGTTTGGGACTTTATTCATTGAAAGCAGGCTGAGTTGTGACGTTAGCAAGCTGTTGCACGCGACTTTGACTGCGTAACCTTATTAAATATAGCCTATGTTACTCACTGATAATATAGCTTTATATAAGTGAAAGAATTTTTAAAATCAACCCAGTAGTTTTTGAGTTTATTCATGACAAACATACAAATCTTCTCTTTTTATATTATAATATTAGTATTGATAGCCTATGTTATTCGCTGATATTATATTAGTACTTTTTGAGTTTATTCGTTATTAACATACAAAAATACAAACATATAGATTTACTAGCTGGTGTCCGCGACTTCGTCCGCGTTGAACGATGAAAAAAAGCAATATAACGCTTGACCTCGTGTTGCTATAACCTTTTTATAGCTAGAGTCCTTTTTTCTGGATGAAAGGTATCCTATGACCTTTCTGATGTCCCAGACAACGTGTATGCAAAATTTCATAGTGATCGGTTCACTAGTTTTTGCGTGAAAGAGTTACAAACATCCATACATCCAAACATACTTTCGCATTTATAATATTAGTACGGATAGTATAGATTGAATTAATATATAATTTTCATCATTATCTTAATATAAAAAGAGAAAATCTAGTTTCTCGAATAAACTTACCGGCATTTCTGATTGCAGTCTCTATTCTTTTTTCAAACACTGTCCCGATAAGTAAGAACATTATAACGGCTAATATTATAGGACCGCATATCCACCATTCCATTAATAAATTCATGTATGTATTACTCGTATTCTTATGTATTTTATATTCCGGTTCACATTATTACATTACCATATTTTATTACATATTTGCAGGTACAATGTGGTTTTTTTTTAATTTATCACCTTTAAAAATAAAACTTACATTTATAATTATGTTTTGACATTAACATGTCAGATTTAAGAGATATTTTTTTTTTAAATTACAATACTTAAAAGAGTTTACTATTGTGAAGGAGATATTCTCTAGTTAATATAGTCATAAATAATAGCTAATAACAATAATAAGGGATGCTCGAGCCCATTTCCCTACCTTATTCCCGATTCCTTATCCTTAATTGCAGAACCTGTGGAGTTTCTTGTGTTATAGGCTACGGTAGCCACTTACCATCAAGTGGAACTTCAACCTGTCTGTCGACCTTAACATATAAAAATAATAAATAGATAATTAATTCTTAAAGCACTTGATTGAGACTTCACTGTTTATTCCAAGTTATTGCACAATATACATAAGTTAAGTATATTAAAGTGCAAAGCTACTTCCTTAACTCAAGTAAATCTGGAGATATCTTAGCTGTAGTCATTCTTTGATAAAAATAATCTCGACCGCAAAATAATCTCTTAAGATCAACTGCCATTTCACGCCTTTCTGCGGCTGTCCGACTATAGTGTGACACGCGGTCTCAAGAATATGCCCAGTTAAAATTATAATAGCGACCTTAAACCCGTTTATCGCTCTTGCCATTAGTGAAAACCGTATCAAAACCTGTTGTTTGTTTTAGAATTTGCGGAGCAACAAAAGCGAACTGGGACTTTATTTTATAATATCTATAAAATGTAAAATCTTAGTCCCATATAGCAGAATAAATAACTCAAAAAGCATCTGAAATATCCATAGAAATAAAAACTGATATTTTCATCACAACATAATTCATATAGCTAAATAGAAATATTCATAGAAATAAAAACCGATATTTTCATCACAACATAATTCATATAGCTAAATAGAAATATTCATAGAAATAAAAACAGATATTCATAGAAAATTATATTTTCTCATACAATTTGTATGGAATCGGTTTTTATTCTGAGGCTTTACGAAGTTCACCGGGTAAGCTGAGTAGTATATTCTATAATTTATAAAGATACACGTGCAAAAACTGGTATAAATTATACTAAAAAAGCGTCTATCGCGTTAGAGTTTTCTAAATATTCTAAATTCGAGCTTGTCAGTGTTTGGAATCGTGCACAACCGTATGTCGCTCGCTTTTAGTCCTGAAAGTCCGGATAAAAACGCCCGGGTGCCGGGTGGTAACCGTAAAGATTTAACGGACATCTGCTGCTTTCAGAGCGGTTTATGACGTAGAAAAAATTGTGGCTAGATGGAAAGCCGATGCGATAATGATGGACACTTTTTATTCGCCAAATAGTTTCATGTGTTCGACTAAACACAGATTATTGGAATCCGATACGGTTGTAACAGGTCTTTGTGACCAATTACTAGGTATTATATATCTATGAATATATATTAGCTTACATAATATATTATTTTGGAACATCTGTAGCACAGATGTTCATTAAATGGCCATGTATACTATAGCGCCATTTTATAGTTTTTGTTAATCTTATTCGTCATTAATGTTAATATTGATTACCTGTGGTTTACTGATAAAATGACTAGCGACTAGTTCCCGTCTTCGACCGAGGTGCAATTTTTGCTACCCATTCTCGAGTTTTTAAAGCGTATACAAACCAAGTTAATTTTTTAAAAATTAATAACTAGTAATCCGATCCCGGCTTCGTCCGGGATGTAGGTAGTTTTCATATACCCAAACCTTACTCCTTTATCCCCCTTTCTATAAGTGAAAATCGGTTTAGAACTTTTCAAGTTTTTAAAGCATATACAATAATTTAGTTTAGCTTATAATTTAGTTATATAAGCTAAATATAGTTGTCTTTTCTATTTCTTTTAAAAAATATATTAAATACCAGATACTTATTTCAGGATTGCATATTTATCTCTGTGTGTTTTACTTATTAGCTTTCATTGATACTCCCGCCTTGTCTGATTGTATCATTGGATATTTTGGAGAGATTTATAATCATCAGAAAATAAAACAATAACGTCTGTAAATAAGTGGTTGTTAAGATATAACATAGGTAGTCTTAAAAATAATAAATCGTTAACCAATAAACCTTAAAAATAAAGTAATGTCGTTATCAGTTTGAAAGATGATTAAATAAGTTTATTAATTTAATTCTCAGCATCAAAAGGCTGCAAAGGCGTCCTAGTTAATGTTAACAATTTTCTTTCTTCTGTAACGATACTTATTAAAACTTGAATCGTGTTTCTGTGTAATATTACCAGCAAACAATCTCAGTGAGTTCATGAGAAGCAACTGCTACGGAGAGCACTACGAGGGAAATTAAATTTCCCACTACAATGTTGTTTGTGATAACTTTTTAAAAGTTTTGGGACAATAAAAATGGCCGTTATTAAGCTTCGTACCTACCTAACGGTCACCTAACGTGTGGGTAAAAATTAATTACCGTAATATCAGTCAATATCATATAAATTGTATTTGGACGTGTGTACATATGAAATTCAATCAAAACAAATTCATTATTTTATCGAACAGTTTGATATTTTGCAAGGAGTCGCAGCACTATTGCTGACATTGCGGGTTCAATCGAACGCACTGGCTTAAATTATTTATCTTCAAGCCAGAAATCTAAAAAAAAAACTACTGTCATAATATTAACACTAAGATAGATAGCATCAAGAGTAAACGAGCCTACGCGGAGAGCGTGAAAAAATATGGGATACAAATGACCAACTGTGTTCACATTAACCGCGCTTAAGATTCTCCCCGCGATTTCCGCCGACGAAAACAATCGACACGCAACAAATCCGGATGAATGCGCAACTGAACCGGCTGTAACCGGTTCCCGCCGGGTCGGGATTATACTAACGGCTACTAATTGCTACGTGCGCCGAATGGGAACTACGCGGCGAACCACCTGAGTAGCGCAAGTTAATGCCGGCTCTGTTTTAAATGTTCGCACCTCACAACCTGCTATAAACAACTATTTGTTTAATACTACGGTTTTTTGTTGGTATTTACAATGATTCTGTGGCTCTATTATGAGTTTATAATTGTCAATTTGACATTGACATTTGACAATTAATTTCATACAAATATTTTACGCTCTAGCTAGCGAGTGCGAGCATTATAAGAGTAAGCTCATGTAGAGCCACTATCTACAATCGTACGATTACAAATGCAATAATTGAAATTTATCAAAATAAGCTCAGTTCCTATGGCCCTATCCCTTATATATACCTAATAGTATAGATTTAAACACTACATTTAACCGTGTAAAAATATCAATCATATAGGTATTATTATTTATGATGTATTTAGGTTTGAGAATTTTCAATAACGTAGATAATAATAACAATCGAATTTATTTCAGACTGCCTTTACAGGATATTTTTTTTATATACATTACAATTATTTTGTACTACCTGGTGCCCACGACTTCATTCGCGTTGAAAAACAAAATAATGCCGTCGCAACTCAAATTTTTAATATTTTTAGACGATCTCGCGGGAACCCAACATTTTTCCAGGATATAAAGTGTCCTATATGTTAAACAAGATAATAAACTAACTATCTGTAACTATCTGTATGCCAAATATAATCCAAATTCATTCAGCTGTTATTGCGTGAAGGAGTAACAAACATCCATACATCCTAACAAACTTTTACATTTTTAATATTATTAAGATTATGTAGGTTTAAATATATATATAGATCGGAACTGACTCGGCGACCTTTGAAGTGGATATTCCTTACAATTAGCAGGAGCATTTAAAAAGTCCAATTATTCTCTGTCATCGCTATCCGAATATTTACACGGCGCGCCCTGTCATATATACGAAACGGGCTTCAACAATGGCATAGTATTTCACTGAGAAGATTTTAATGGCAGCGTATTTTGGCGGGCTGCCTCCGAAATGAAATTCATTGTGACCCCCAAAATGAGTTCTATTGTTCGGGCCGCAGATAAAACAAGGCAGGAAAATTACGTACGCCCAGCCGATTGTCAATGCGGTGGCACGGCAATATTGTTGGCTTTTTTCGCATTTCAATGACGGACGGCGACCGGTCGGAAGCGGTCTGTAGCTTCGTACGCGGCGACTAGGTCATTAGGAGTGAATGCATTCGGAACTGTAAATGACTTGGTTTTGTTTAATTAATTTGTAACAAATATGCATCACGGTTAAAAAACCTAAAGTTTCCTACCTGGCTCATATCCTTAGACATGAGCGATAGTTGATGCTTCCTAACTGGGTAATATTCTTAGACATGTGCGATACGTAAAGATTTACCTGGGTCATATTTTTAGACATGTGCGATACGTAAAGATTTACCTGGGTCATATTTTTAGACATGTGCGATAGGTAAAGATTTACCTGGGTCATATTTTTAGACATGTGCGATACGTAAAGCTTACTACATGGATCATATTCATAGACATGTGTGATATGTAAAGCTTACTACATGGATCATATTCATAGACATGTACGATAGTTGATGCTTCCTACCTGGAATTCAAATTCTTAGATATGAGGGATACTACCTGGTTCAGTGGACTTAACTTTATAGAAGCTGGTGTCCGCGACTTCGTCCGCTTTGAAAAATGAATATTAAAACATCTGAATAACGTCTGACTTCTTTATCTTTAATATTTTTAGACTATCCCTCGGGAACTAACATTTTTCCAGGATAAAATGTTTTGTTAATCAAATTAATAAACAATCTCTGTGCCAAATTTTCCTTCCTGTAACACTTTTCCATTGCACTGCACGATTTTAATCCGACGAAACCGAACTATAAGATGTTACACATCAAAACTTTTGAACTCTTTTTAGCTGTATTTGCGTAATTGACTAACAAACATCCAAATATACAAACTTTCGCATTTATAATATTATTAGGATTAAGATAAAGGCAAATCGCAACCTAACAGAAAATATATATGTATTGAATCATATGATTAAAACCAATTAAAAACTTTTAAATACGCCTCGTGGATTATGTAGGTAAGCGTACTATAAATAAATAAATGTGGGGTATTAAGTTGAAGCTAAAAGGCATTTTAGATGATAGCCTGGCGTACAGCCAACTTGTAAAAAGTGAACGCATCGAATAACCATAAAAAGTGGAACCTCAAATTTCAGTAGTGATAGCGGAGTTAGAAAAGCTTTTTTTTATGTCCACATCAATATTTTCTAAAGTAAAATGGATTTTGTTTGTATTGGAGTGGGCTTTTAAGGGAGATTTATTATTTAAAATTTTACTTTATCGTCACACAGAATTAAAGTGATCAGAATGGGCTATTATTAAATTGGGAATTACCAATTTTGTATTTGTTATTTAGAGAAGTAATAAGTAAAAAGAAAAAGGAGATAATATAACAAAATTAAATTAATCCAAAAATGGCCCAGATAATAAAATAAAAGGCACTATAGGTATAGTATTGCCAGGTGTTGGATTTTTTATTTTTAGATGCTCCTTCGGTAACAGTACTTTTTTTCCATATGCAAAAATCGAATAAGTTTTTGACAACCAAAAACAAAAATTAACATAGAGCAATATATCGTGTTCGCGAATTTTTTTTTATGTCCAATTAAAAACTTGTAATGTAAAAAGAAAAGTTTATCTTTTTACTAGCTTTCTGTTAGGAAATTTTCTTTGTCTTTAACTACGTATTATAAACGCTTTATAATCTACATAATTTGAGTATTATAAAAAATTATATTTGTATAATTATATGAAAACAAATTGACTGATGAAAATGAAAATTGTCATATTTAGGTAACTAATGTTTTAACACCAGACACCCGACGCAAAAACGGTCTTTTATAAGTTGACAAACGAATGGACGATTTTGATAAGGTTTTGAATGCTGACATGATCTGGATGGTTGTTAGCTGTAATTTATAAAGATCTGTTTAAGCATTAACTTCTACAAATGTTCGATTGTTGTGAAATTTGATATACTATCACTTGCGTGGTATTTCCATGACATGGTAACCTTGACCTCATGCTGCAGCATCAAGTAGTCTGCGGGACACCCAACTCCTCAGCAACTTACAGCAGATATAGCGTGTTTGGGCTCGTAAGAAAGTCAATTAGCTTATAATTTTAAATATAGCTTGCGCATATTAAGGTCGTCAGACAGGTTGACAGTCTATTTGACCCCTACCATTGATGGTAGTGATAGGGTAATGGCTTCTGGCATCTCTTATTGACCGAAATACACATAAAGCTGTTATTGCAAGGTCTACTGTAAGGTGTTGGTTACTGCTGCCAGACAGGCTGCTCTAATGACTGCGAAACGCAGTGTACTCTGCCACTACTAAATATATTTTTAGTTATATAATAATTATATAGATTATGGTAAAATTAATCAAATTCAATTCTAATATGTAGATAAGTATATAGATGACAGTATCTATTGATCTGATATTTGTAAGTAACACAGACTATATTTTATTTCGATAAAAGTTTTCAATTTGGATAATGAAAATTTGAAAAATCATTCTCGAAAAAAAGCGCCTATACGCCTGAATGTGTTACTATTTTTTAAAGGCAGGCTTTTGGTGGCCGCTATCAAATATTTGTTTGTAAATTTGACTCGTCAGTGAGAATATAAAGTAATTTATAATCACTTAGGTAAGTAAGCTAAATAAAAGATGGGCGAAACCTCTTCGGACAAAGTTTGTTATTATAACTTACAAGTGAACTGCTTCCGGCTTCTCCAGGGGTGTAATTTTTTTTACATACAATGCTTCCCCTTTTATCCCTCTTTCCATAAGTGAATACGTGAAAACGGAATTAAAATAGGTTGAGCGTTTTTGAAGTCCATAGAGAACAAACATACTTAGATTGATTTTGATATAATTATACGAGTAAAAAAGAAGATTATTATTATTCATTTTGATCCTTTGGACACTGTTTGTATTGGTTTGAATTTCCAAAAGCAAGGAAATAGGTGAGTGTTTATTTTGTCTGAGAAGTGGTAATATTAAATTTCATTTTTCTTAATTAAAAAAATTACGGACTCTCCATATAAACCTTCAACCCCTATTTCACCCTCTTAGGGAAGAGATTTTATAAAACGCTGAAATATGCATTTATTTATTCCTAACCAGAAACTTATATATGAATATTCATGTTTCTATCTTTGAAAATGACGGTTTTCCATACATTTTTACTCGGTTATTTTACTCCTTTTGGGGTGGAATTTTCAAAAATTCTTCCATTGTAAATGTTTGAATCTTGCCAATGCATTAGCTGCCAAAATTTCAAGTTTTTAACTCCTGTGGTTTAGGCTCTGCGTTGATAAATCACTCAGGACATACGATTATGAGTATAGAATTTGAATTAGGAATTTAAATAGTATATTAAGTAATATTGTTATTAAAATATGATTTAATACCGAACCAGTAGCACTCCAGTGTATGATAACGTTGAATATGAAGTTGTCGTAGCGCCGGTAATCTAGAACTATCTGCAATATGATGTTCAAGCATTTCCTCAGTTCGTGACTACCAAGTTTGAGTGCACCAGGGTAGACGGCAGAAGGCCAACTTTCGGCTAATTTAACTTTGAAAGCGTCTGTCTTGGACGAACTATGCTTGCACTTTCCTCGTAAGGTATGTCAATAAGTGTTTATTAATACTTACTTGATTTCAGAACTAAGTTTATCAGAGACAAAATTTATATTGTGATTAATGAGGTGCTTCGTTTCTCTTGCACGAAAATATATTAAACTAGTGTATGCCCGCGACTTCGTCCGCGTCCGATCGCTACCAAATTTTATAGGAACACCCGATGGACTAATAGGAAGATTGTATGAAAGTTTCATCAAAATCGGTTCAGCGGTTTTGGAGTCATTAGGAGACATACATACAGACATCGCCTTTTATATACTCAAATATATACAATATATAAAGCCTTTTATATAGAAGATAAGCTTTTTCCAGCGACTTACTTCGCGTTCCTTTTTCTTAAGTGTTAAAACATATTATATTCAATGTTTATTGCTTAAATATTTTCGATCTTTATTGCTCATACGAGTATATCTACCCTCGTGAACTTTTTCTATATAATTTTTTCTGGTTGATAGGTATCCTATGTCATTTTATATATCTTTGACCACATGTGTGCAAAATTTCATGATAATCGGTTGAATAGCAAAGGCGTGAAAAGGTAACAGACAGACAGACAGAGTTACTTTCATATTAATAATTAAAAAAAAAAATCGCCGCAACACATTTAACGATTTAATTAAAATTTCAAAATAACTGAAATTGTTATATAAAAATATTGTAAATTAGAACCCGTAACCGTAATCTGTCAGTAAGAGGATTATGTTGTCGGATCAACGGATTACATCGCTGTACATTGATAGATATGTTAGTTTCCGAGATCGCATTGATTACCGTCATTTCGAGCGGCTATTGTCGGTATTAATACCAGATACCACATACCTATTTAGCAAAACGTATTGTGCAAGATAATGTTCATCTTATTAATTTATATGAACGATTTATCAATTGCGGAATACGCGTTGAAACGTGTATAAACTGCTAAGGTATGATGCGTAGTAACTTGGATATATATAGACACAGATACATATTCAGATATATATTTTTATGTTAATGTCTACTAGAAAGACTGACGGTACACTTGATGGTAGATGGCTACCGTCGCCTATACTCAAGTGCGCTGTAGACCATAGAAGAATTAAGGATAAGAGATAATCCCTTGTTCTACTATACTGAAACAAATACAGGGCATATGAGGTTATTTCACGGTGGTCTTCTAGCTGGTTACTGCCGCCAGACGGGCTGCCGAATGACTGCGAAACGTAGTGTGTCCTGCCACTGCCTTAATTATTTTGTGCATCTGGATTTATATCAACTATTCACAATAATTATAATTTTTTAAAATACTGATCTAATATTTTTTCAATATGACTTGTGGAGACACATTTTCTTTTAAAGTTTGGACAAAGTCTACGAATATTTTTGTCCTGATCGTTATTCTTTTTGATATTCTACGATATACACTATGCAGCTATAATGAGAACTATAATTTATGATACCGATTAGGCCAACAATGGATCGGAACCATTATTACTCATTACTGCCGTCTACCTCATATCAGGAGGCGATCATTTGTAACAATATTCTTTGTGAACATTGATTAATTTTTGCGCTCACTTTTAATAAATCGTGACATGTGAATATTATCGATGTGTATCAAAATTATATTTCGCACTCTTATTAATGTTAATGTCGACAGACAGGCTGATGATCCATTTCATGAGAGGCTATCGTCACATATAATAAGTTAAGCAACGCCGCAGGAGTTTCGTCTGAGAGAAAGAATTCATTAATAAGGTGCAGTGTCGTTATCATTGAACTTATTTAACAAGTTAAGGTAGGAAACCGCATTATGAACCGATGGATGGTTCGTTTACTTCTAACATGCGTGGATATCCGATTAAGACATTAAACTCAATATATAGCTGTTTTTAATTCGGCAAATATCTTTTTTATGATAAATCGTGGCAGGCACATTGACCAATTTTCTATTCTTAGGTGTAATTCTTATATTATTTAGGTCATATTTAACATTTAAAAGAAGTTGGTAATGTTTTCGAATAACACTATAAATAAGTTTGTTCGGAAAACTCATATGTACGTATTTTTTTCTTCGAACAGTAATTTATCTGAAAGGTAAATTAGGAAGTCTAGTTTCTAAGCTGTTGTACAAGAAATGCCTTCGCAATAACTTGCTTACAATGGCATACACACATGAGTCTACGGAGTGAAGTGAAGTGATTTATCCTTGCCAGAATTTCTAGTCCTGGCACCGAACAGCAATTATACACTGGCAACATTGTTTGCAAATGTATTTACTGGGATATTCTACCTGCACGCTACGTCCTTTGTTGACAGCCTTATACGTTGTTTATTAACGTGGCCATGAATTGATGAAAATAAAAATATTAAACGTGTCACTGTACTTAAAGTTCGCAAAATGTTTGAATTGAAGGATTTTACATAATTTTAATCATTTTTTAGAATGGGTGACAACAAATCGACGCTCGATTAGTCGACTAATCGGCCGATTAATCGGCTGTATTTACCGGTAAATATTTCAACACAGTTTGGATATTTAATGATATACCTAAGTACCTAGTCATATCTTATATTAAATAAATTCACATCAAATCATTTATTCCTAAAAAATAGGACAACATTGTCACTTTTTTGAAGCCAAAAATAAGAAAAAATAATTATTAATTTAAGTGGTTATAGGTTTAATTAAATTTTTACAAAATAATTATGTACCGGATTGCAAACACATTTGTATATAAGAATCTAATATAATAATAAATGTTAATAGTTCCCAATGTAATTAATTACTAATATTACATGTAGATTACATGGAAAATTTATTAAGTAAAATATAATACCTACCTACTTTTTTTATTAACGAATCACAATATTTTAACATCAAGCAATAATTTTAAAGGTTGAAACTTTTTATGAATATTTAAATAGTATGCGTACCTGATTAGTGACTATTTCCTGACTAAACTACAGAATTAAACAAGTACATTTAGTGTTAAATAACATTTTTAGAACAAAATGTCCCATAGGTAATGAGATTTACCTTTAAGGGGACGATATACTGTGACACAGGTAAAAAGGATTTTACCTTTAAAAATTGTTTGCTTTACAATAATGTGATGACAAAAATAACATTTGTCGGTGCCTGGAAACAATATAGCTTGTTCGAAAAAGAAAAAAAAAAAAAAAAAACTACAAAAAGGCATAGAGAATTTGTCGGAAGGTAACGTCAGCAGCATAGATGATTCGAGTCACGGCTTGACATGGGTCGAGGTACGGTCAGCTCAATTTGTCTCCTTCCCGCAACGCGGCGCCGATCAATTACATATAAATATCGGCAAGCTATCAGTTCGTGGGCGAAATTTTATTTCTCCACCAAGGAAATATAATTATGTTTTGTGTGTGTGTGTGCGTGTGCGTGTATATGTATGTATGTCTATACACATGCATATGACCCTGGCTACCTTTCTCGTGGGATCTAGGGTCTATCGGCATATCTGTAAACATATATCCCGTTAAGTTTTCATAAATATTGTTTTGCAAGCGCCGCAAATGACAGTCGAGAATATTATTTAAAAAAAAAAAAAAAAAAAATTGTGCCATTTTTGTTTACAGCTTTCATACAAAACACAATCACTTATTATGTAAAGGTCGTCAGACAGGTTGACGTTTCAGTGGCTATCTTCTCCTATGTCCTATGGCATAAGCAACGCCACAGGTGCTGCAAGTGCGCTGTAAACCTTAGTAGCTTTAAAGTTTAGAAAGTGATAAGGTTCTGATAAATCTTACTCACTCACCGCAACACAACAACACACAACATATGCTGTCATTTCACTGTGTATGTGTATGTCGTATGTAAGGGGGTGGTTACTGCCGCCAGATGTGGAAGAGTGTGCTCTTCTAAGACTTGCCAGATTCAAATCAGAGGTAACTAAGAAAAGTTATTTTCCGAAGTTGAACGTCTTATAGACGTATGTATGTCTGATATGCATGTGGAACTTCGAGTACAGTCTAATTAATCAAAAGTTACAAGTAAATACATAATCTCATTAATTTTTATACGCATTATTATTTTCAACGTTAAAAACGTGGCTTAGCACTAATTTGAGTATTGTATCAAATACGCTTGATAGAATGCCATTTACAGGAATATCAAAATAAATCAAT
The DNA here is from genome assembly GCA_944738685.1 of Synanthedon myopaeformis. Taxonomy (NCBI): domain Eukaryota; kingdom Metazoa; phylum Arthropoda; class Insecta; order Lepidoptera; family Sesiidae; genus Synanthedon; species Synanthedon myopaeformis. The sequence continues at coordinate 1,210,918 of OX122930.1, forward strand.
TAAATTAACGATTGCAATGAATGCACAGTCGTCGTAAATAATCAGTTTTCAGCTAAATATAATGGCTGAACTTGTGAGAAAAAAATGCATGTTTTAAATCATTGTTGTTTTCTAAAACTTCAGACCCTTATGAATAAAAGATAAAAATTTAGATGGAAAAATAAATAAATAGTTAAATAAAAACTAGTTTAGTAAGTTAAGACCTAACAACCTATTTATTATTTGTCTGTGATCCGACTTGTTTTTTATGTTTTTTATGAACCTAGTGGGCAAAATAGTTAAGGAACTTTTTCAGAAAACAGTTTTTCTTTACCTTCGAAGTAAATAGAAAACGATGACGAAAGAGAGACGGAGGAACTCAGTCATGAAGCTCCTGTGCACACTCTCCAAAATGTATCCAATAGACAACCGATTTATAGGTAAATTTCGACCATTCATCACTGGCAACACACACTGGTCAATAAAGTTTATTTTGAGGTACTAAGAAATATTGGATAAGAAGATGAGACCATTCTTATCCAATATTTCTTAAGAAGCTAGCTCTTTCTCAAAGTTCGTATACTTAACTGGGCGGTTTGTTTACATAGTGGACGTGTTCATCAACAACTTCAAGTATTCAGTAAGTACTTAATTGCAACTAGGATGGATATAATATGGTCATTTGATATGACTATCGTTTCGTCCATATTTACCCTCACATATAGGAGAAACCTTCATCTTCTCAAAGTGCCTCTCCATCTGAACAGATGAATTCTTTGAGGTTACATAGCCAGGATTCTTCCACCTTCCAGGACGCCGTCTCCTTTCAATTGTGCCCATCATCATCAACTGAAACTGTCCATATCTGTTGTTGAGTAGCAAATATTTTAGACATTTCTATTGACTAGCAATGAGCAATAGGCTAATAAAGATATCATTTCAATTTCAACATTAACTTGAGAACTTTTAAACGAGAGGTTTCACGTGGTTAAAGTTAGAAATATTTTTCATAATTTAATAATAATGAAGAAACTGTGAAGTGCCGCTCAACTTCTAACAATGTAGTGTAAGCAAACATGTTGACACACGTTGTAAGCACTTAAGTGTTCTTGTGTTGTGTCGTAGTAGTCGAACGTCCTTATTATTATATGTTAAATGTATACCAGAGACGCATGCATGAATATTTAATAAGATTGGCAATATGAATTTGATTTTTATTTTATTAATTTACAAAGGTTTAAAAGTAGGTAGGTACAGTAAAAAGCCTTATATTTATTTTCACCAAAATACACTTTAAATACTTCCATATAAACAGTGACATAGATTTTAATATCGTTTTTAGTAACATTCTGTTACTAAAAAAAAATAATATGTATTTATAATAAAAACAAACATCAGAAACACAAAAAAAAAAGGAAAAGACGAACATTTAAAGGAATCGCAATATTCATATAAAAAGGTTTATTGTAAAAGTTCGTCTTACATAGTTTAAAATCTCAATGTTGGAGGGAAATTAGAAAACTTGGCTGCTCGCTGCAATCTCAACGTACTGAAAGCAGGTATTACCTAATACATCGATTATTATGTACATTGGAACTATAATTTACTTGCTGTGCGCCGCGTCTTCGCCCTCCTTCAAATTCGAAAACCTAAAAACAAAAAGATAAGATTTTATTTAAAGTTTTTTTTCCACAAAAGGATGTGCATGACAATTTTCATAGTGATAGGTATTTTCTAAACTTAAACATATAAATACTAATAGAAAATACAAAGAGGGCTCACAATACAAGTCAGAACAAAACAATACAATAACACTACAATAGAATATGATAAACAATATTATATAAACAGAAACATTACAAATGACAAATTAATTTACTAAAATTGTGAGCAAATCAAGCCTAACTCAGGCTTGCTTTTTATGTAGAAGTCCGCAGACAGGCTGAAGGTTCACTTGATGGTAGATGGCTACCGTTTCCTATACAACTGTGCTGCCGATCTCCCCATGGTCAGTGGGGATCTGGATCAAAGATTTTCCCAAGCAAAAAAAGGAGGGGATAGGTAATTGAGCTGTGAAATCACTTAATCAGCGAAACACAACAGCAAAAGCTTTTGGTCATTAAATGGGGGTCTTTTGTGAGGGTTACTGCGAAACGCATTGTGCCTGTGACCACTAGATTAACTTCCCATTTAAAAGTTTTTAAAAGTTGTCTATTGATATAATAATAGGTAAAAATCAAACATGATAACTCACCCATTCGGGCGAGACAAATTCGGGCGTGTAGTCCATTAACACATATTTGCGACTTTAAACTACTTCATGTAGTTACAAAATATTATAATACGAATTTTGAGATGTCTGTATGAAACATCCATGCTTTGTATGCTTGAGATACAAAGCATCTATCTCTGCTATCTATCTCAAACATAGAAAAAACATCAAAAAAAAAAAACCATCAGATTATTATAAAAATTATTTGAAAAGAGTACACGCTTTAAGCTCCATTTATTGAAGTTTGTTGGCCTCCGTTGTTTGTGCAATTCATAACCCATTTACTGTTGGAACTGTGGCTTACGGGAAGCGACTGGTAATCTTGGATTAAGGCTGTGAAAGCGTCTTACTGACATTCCGTTTGTACTCATCATGAATTGTACGCCCTCAAATGTTTAATGTTTAACTTTTCGGATTAGAGCGGTTAAAATGAACAACATTACGGTTGGAGCCCTGTTCAGATTGGTTGATCAATCTACTTTTTACTTTTTAACTTGTGAATTAAATTTAATTCTATGCATATCTATATCTATTTTATCTGTATGTTAAATATATGTATGTCTCTTTACATACTCGTATCTCTACTAATATTATAAAGAGACAAGATTTGTATGTTTGTAATGAATAAACTCAAAAACTACTGGACCGATTTTAAAAATTGTTTCAAATATAGAAAGCTACATTATCAGCGAGTAACATAGGATATATTTTATAAAGTTACGCGGTCGAAATCGCGTGCAAAAGCTAGTTATAAAATAAAGTCGCTGTCCTCCTCTGTCTAAAGTTCTAAACAGACAAACGTCCGCTGGCTTCTTTGAAAAGTTTCATTTTCTAAGTTGACCCTGCCGGGAATCAAACCCGGGAATCAAACAGCGGACTCGTCAAGATTTAATATAGAATATCCTATTGGCGATTCGATATTAAATTTTATTTAGCTCTTTTATATATACCTACGAACTTTACGAGTATAAAATGGGTGTGCGTTCTGTCTCTTCCTCCTTTCAAACGGGCTACTTTAGCGTTGTCCTTTGAAACTTTCTATTAATAGTTTTCTAGCTTCGTGTAGCTCTTATTGAAGTAGAAATTCTACCCAAGATAACCGGGTGGCTAAAATGCCCCGTTTATTGTACACTGGTTTCATAAATAATCCATATCGAAAACAGGATTTCTTATTTAAAATTCGACGTGAAAGGTCACATAAAGGTTGACCCTAGAATAGGATAAAGGATAAGTTTTTCCAGCTTCATTATCGAGTTTCTAACTTTACAGGTTATTGTCTCAGCTTTAACCAATTATGACATTTGTTAAACACGACAAGAGGTATTTACTAAGCCAGTTAAGATAAACCAATGTCTAACTTTATGTTATTAAGTAAAACTCATTGATAATGCCGGAGTCCAATCTCTTATCCGCTACTTAAGAAGCGGATTTTTATAACATGGGCTGAAAAGTCCAGGGCCTAACAAAGAAAACATGGTTTTTTTATTGTTCAAAATTAGCTTTATTCATCAACGTAATCTCCATCAAGCAAGAGAAACGCAATCATTCCAGGGCCGCTCTAACATTTCGATACCACTTTTGTAGATCGATTTATCTTTTGCCCAAAAACAGTCCCGAGACTTTTCAGCCCATGTAATATGTCCTCTCAGCATAAACAGGGGATTATCATCCCTCACGGCGTTACTTGTGTTAATTGGCCTGTCTGCAGACTTTTACATAAAAAATTTTTTTTTTAAATGTAATCACACATGTTACAAGTGTTTAAAAAGAAAGCGCCATTTTATTGGCCTTCGTACAGTCCATAACTCGCTGTTTCCCTTCAATATGGTTTCTGGATTAATGGTACTTGTTTAGTTCGAAAATGTTTGTCATTGGCCAGGTGGGTTTTCATTTTGATTTACTGTTAACAAATATTCAAAAATACTACGGTTTACTCATGTTTCGTTATTCAATAATGTTTCTGTTCGAATAATATTTATTAAATTGACTTCTGTTCGCAGTTACTGTTAGCTTTTAATATTATTTTTTTATGAACAATAATACAAAAAACAATGAACGGTATTTTTTTTTTGCCTTTTTATATTTTTATTAGCGACCCGGCTTCGCATAGATGCAATTTTTTTCTGCAAATTATATACAAAAGTCTATCGTCCTTTCCATAAGTGAAAAATGTTTAGTACATTTTATTGAGTTATTGAGTTATTTTATTTAGAAAAAAAGACAAATAAAACAGTACTTAAATCAATCCTAATCCCTAATCCTAATCCTAATCCCAGAAACAGCACACATCGCTGCTTAAATTCAAAATTACCACAAATCAAAATTACACTTTTTTACAGGAGAGCTAATCGAACAAAATAATAATTATGTTTTGTCTATTTTTTTTTATTAGATATATATCAAATATATGCATATTATACATCGTTAGAAGCGTATTTTTAAGTAGCCTTAAATGTTTTAAGTACTTTTATAATAAACTGAATACTAGAGGAGATATAAGCATATAAGTTACTTTTAAATATAAAAAAAAATATCATAATATACTAAATATGGAATAAAACAACCATAAGTCTTTTTGCAACATACAATATGAAGGATTGTGAATGTATTTTTGCAATAAACACATTTTTAGAATTTTTTGATTTGTGGTACTTTTGAATTTAAGCAGCGACATACTGTTTTTTTTACGATGGACTTCTGTAAGAGGGTGCTTGGTTATTGCCGCCAGATGAGCTGCCGTAATAACAGGCTAACTTTGAAAAGTACTTATTTAAAATAAATCAAATATTTATAGTAATTAAAAACACATTAAAGTTTCCAGTTATGCCATTGTCTTTTATATTAAAGGCCGTACGTACACTATATCATCTAAGTGGGGTAACGTCTAAGCTGTTTGTTACTTTTTAAAAAATGTTTTCACCGTACACCAAAAATAGGAGAATGAAAGTGCGTTGAAAACCCCTCTGATCCACTTATCTCGGGAACTGGCACCTATGTTTTTTCACGACATTTATAATACATAAGCGTATATTATACATTCCGAACACACACCCGAGTACGTGGGGTGAGCGCACTTACCCCACTCCGTATCAATCAATTTACCTGTAGTGTGAGAGATATGATGATAGGATGTTTTATTGCTATACAAGCATTCACCAATATTTTTAATAATTTTACAATAGCCATCCTAATAATTTATTAAAAAAAAAAAAAAATTCATTACAAGGAATTTGATATATATTCCTTAAGTAGGTATACCACAAATAATTTAATTTTAGCCAAAGGGATCGATGCTTTATTTTATAGAAAAAGGTTTTTCCTGCGACTTCGTCCGCTTTAATTTTTCTTATCCGATCGTTACTACCTAACTTCGTAGGATCACCGGCTGAAGATTGTCTGAAAATTTCATCAAAATTGGTTCAGCGGTTTTTGAGACCATAGGGAACATACTGGAACATACATACATACACACATTGCCTTTTATATATTAAGAAGAAGATGTGTAAATGTATATAACTTATTTTATTTTTTATTTTAATTTAAATAAACTTTTTTTTATTCTATCATCATCAAAAATCGTATTATCATAGTCGGCAGTGCACTTAAATCTCTCCAGTCTAGCTTGCGAATAGGTTACGGTAGCCACTTACCGTAGTAAGTGTGTACTGGACGGACCCCAGTACACTTTGGCAAAACTAATTATAAATCTATACTAAAATTATAAATGCGAAAGTATGCTATAAGAGAACCAGCTACTATAAGTATATTTTTATAGTTAAACTTGCCAGAATTAGAACCTTGGCCTTGCGTAAGAAAGCTCACATCTAACACCCAAACCAATGGGATAAATGCATGAATACCATTGTAAAATTTCTATTTACATTCTATGGAAATATCAGCCAAGTGTATGTATGAGTATGTTACCTTTAAATGTTACGTGAATTATTTATTGTCTTTCATTCGTATAGGTACTATGTTTAAATTATGAATTTAGGGTTCACTTAACGAATATTTAATATTCCAACCCCTCGATTTATGTAGTCAGTCTCAAGAAATATTAAATGAAATAGCTGAGGTTAATATATGGTTTAATTGAATTTTCGCTTGGAATTCATTGCAGATTCTAACTTCGTATTTAGTATCGAAGTGAAACAGATTTCCATATAAATATAAATACATTTAAATATAGCGATGGAATATAACTTATACATGGGACAGATACATCTTCTCTCTTCCATTGCACTAAATACTGTATTATTTTCGACTTAACCAGAATAAATATTTTTTAGAACTAAAAATATAAACAAAAATAAACATTTTTTAGCTGCCCATTACCTGTTTCAGTCAGCAAAAATACTAGAAACTATATAATAGTAGTAGAAGATAAATTGGCCGAGGGCGTGTGGCATGTGACCGTTGACCACACGCGACCCCACGCCTACATGTCACAAGCATTCTAGTGAGGTGCCATTTGACTCACTATCCCTCATTATTGAGGTACATAATATAATTTTTAAAAAGTGTTTATTTACTTTTCTCTACTAATTTGTTTAAAATTTTGAAGATGTGATACTTTTTTTATATAAAAAGGTCGGCATGCAGACTGATGGTCCAACTGATAATAGGTGGCTGCCATATTAAGTAACTTAATTTAGGCCTAATAAGTATTAAGAGCTATTACTTAAGTAGTGGCAGGGCACAGTGCGTTTTGCAGTAATTTGTGCAGCCCGTCTGATGGCAGAAATCCCCTCTGAGTGTTGTACGCGAGTAAGGTATGCCAAAGCCATATATTTTATAGGAAATTGCCAGCGCAATTGTATTTATCTGAAGTTGCTTGTGTTTATAGATGACAGTACCCTAAAGTGTAATTTATTCACACCAGTCGCCCTTTATAATGTCTGGTGGTGGCAAAGAAAAGCAGTGTAAAAAAGTCCGCAATCATAAATAGAAAATCCCGTCTGGCGGCAGTAAGCATCCCCTTACAGGAATAACTGTTCGCTGTTTTTGGTGATCGACTAAGGGATTTCAGAATCCAATACACTTCTTATCCTTAATACTACTAAGGTTGGAAATAAATCAAATTTTCAAACATGGAAACTGTCACAGTTTGCAACTAAGTCAAACTGTGACAGTTACCAAGATTACAACTGGCCAGTATTATTAAAGCAGCAACAAAAACTACCTTATAAGTTTTGTGAATAATAAGAAAATCGGTGCAGGTGTTATGATGATTGCATTACCAGTTACCTCAATACATTACAATAACAAAGTTCATGTATTGAGATATTAATATTATTTTTACTCAATAAGTACATCAATGAGCGAATAATGGCTCATGATTATGAGCAATATTTTAGAACGTCACTAAAATGTGCAGGTACAAACTCATCAAAACATAAATGCCACTTACACTAATATCAGACCACACGGTTTAGTTGAAATATTAAATAATACAAATTATTGTTACACATGGATTTCTTTTGAAACAGTTTTAAGGCCTTCATTTTTTTTTATCAATTATTTAGGTCATGATTATTACGCGGTGAATATAGACAAATACAACTATTATATAACAAAATATGGCATAAAACATAGTTACATAGCATATTTTATATGTGTGAACGATATGTGTCAGTAACAGTTAGTAAAACAAAGTTATATAAGCTGACCCCGCAAACGTTATTTTGCCAAAAAAAATTTTTTTTGGGGTTAGCCACCCTTATCTTAAAAAATCTAAAAAAATACCTACATATTGTTCTTTAATAAACTGACACACGATCTAATAACGCCTCGAGCTAATAAACAGCTTTTAAGTTTTTATAATAGCAACATTATTATTTTTACAATACGTGATTATAATATAATAATATTTATTTTGTAAAAACAATAATATTGCAGTTGTATGAAACGTGCTGCAGGCCATTTGTTAAAGTGCGTTATAAAACTGCCTGCTTTATCATTTATTATTAGGAGGTACAGTCGGGGATGAAATATGCTTCACTTAGAAGAGGCTTAGAATCTCCTAACATTGTTGCATACGTTACATACAGCTGCTACATGAATAGTAAGTCAATTTAGAGAATGTATTTTCAGTAATGGCAGCGCTCACTGCATCTTGCGCACAGTAGTTGGGCAGCCCGTCTGGCGTTAGCAACCATCCTCCAAAAGACCACCGTGAAACAAGACTAGCATGGGTGCTGTTGTATTTCGGTGAGTGAGTAAGGGATGCCAGAGCTCTATGCCTAATAATTATCCTCAATTCTACTATGATGGCACCGCACTTCTTGCACATATGGCGTTGATTGTGTTAATAGGTGAAGACAACAACCTACTTTCAAGTGGACCGTCAGTCTGTCACCTTAACATTATTAAAAAAAAATATAATGACATGCTGACCAATATACGACTATGGAAAGCAGAATGAACAGCCACCTGCGTCCAGTTCGTCGGCAACGGAGGAGATGAGACAGGAGTCGCCCTCCCGCTCTCTCTCCGCCGCCTTTTTCTCTTGAATCGCTCGCCAAGCAGCTCTTCTGCCATCCAATGGTCGCAGCGAGCTCAGTTCGCTGCGCCGACCATCTAGGGCACTTCGCAAACCTGAAATTGAACCCCAGTCATGCGCTAAGACATTTTTTTAAAATAATTAAATGAACGCGGTAAAAAGCTCATGGGGCTCTTTAATGACGTCACAAGCCATGAGTCTTGCGTTGTAGTGAAACGCTTGAATATTTCATAACGATAACAACGCAATAAGACTACGAGTTATTCATCGGAATAAGAAATGTTAAGTAATAAATAAAAATAAAAAAAATGAAATAAAGTGGTGTATGCACGACGCGACGCGACGGGGTGTTCGGGCGAGAGGCTTCGCGTCGTAAGGCGCTCCGTTTTCAGGGGCGTTATGTAAATTTTAATGTTTACTACGTGTTCGATTTGTTTAATGGCTTTTATTTTTCTTTTTAAAATAATTACGGTGCGTTCCTCTCCAACATTCCAAGATTTAGGGTCGCCGCGATTTGTGATAAGCATAATAAACCGCGGTTACTTTATACCTATAAATTAACTGAGCGAATTAAAAAGAGCGCACCTAATAATATTTAGGGGCTATGTGTCAAATAGTTAGCCATTTAAAGTCACCGGTAACCGGGAAAGAACTAGATGATATACTTTTGTTTGTAAGGTAAAAGACTCAAACATTAAAAAGAAAATAATAAAAAAAAATTCGCCTATCGAAGGATGCAGTAAACCGAGTGCATAATTTAATAAAATATAAAATTATTTCTAAAAGTAACTAATCAACACTTTACTTGTAGTTGGTGAAAGAGGCCCTTATGCTTATTAGCAAGTGATGCCGACCATAGTAGGATTATAGATTAGGAATAGGGAAATCCCTTACTGGCATACCTTAGTCACTAACAGCACACATGCTGTGATTTTAACAGTGGTCTCCTGTGAGATGGTGGTCACTGCCGCCAAATGGGTTGCCCAAATGACAGCGAATCGCAATGTGCCCTGCAGCTACTTAAAATACTTAAATAATTTATTAAGTACTAGTTGGTGCCGCGACTTCGTCCGCATTAAACGATGAAAGGTACTCTATGTCCTTTCTGGTGTCACAGACAACGTGTATGCAAAATTTCATGATGATCGGTTCAGTAGTTTTTGCGTGAAAGAGTTACAAACATCCATACATCCAAATATACTTTCGCATTTATAATATTAGTAAGTACGGATTTTGAGCTATTTTTTAGCGTAAGTCAGTTGAGTTGGTTATAAAATGGGCCCAAATAAATTTTATTACGAAGGTAATAAAATTCACAATAAATATTAAGACAATACATATTAAGAAACCTGTTGTAGGTATTTAAGGCTCGCACTCGAAACTATTCGCACATATGAAATTCTCTTCAAATTATAAACATGTATGTTAACTTGAACCTCCTTTGATGCGGTTATGTATTTACGCCAACAAATTAAGACACAAGGAAACTAAATGTTTCAGAACATTCAACTCTAATTCCTGGTCTGTAAGATTCAAGTTAAACTTTTGTAATATTTGGAGCCGCAAACACGAATTTGTATTACCCTGCTTGGTGCACGAAATATTTGTGCAAAATGTAATATGTAATATGCTTTATGACATTGGAACTATCTCTGACATGGAGACTAATTATTTTGAATTTGAAAAATATAATGGCATGAATATGAGATATCAAGGAATAATAAAAAAGTGTTACTACTTTTTCATTTTACAAGTAAAAATATAATAATAATATGAAAAGTAGAATAACCAGACAGGGAGGTAATTTTTAAGTGATTCCAAATATTATTATTTATATATTTATAATTTCAGAAAATTAATATATGAAAGAATTTTTTTTATATAATTGTTTTAAGTTTACCAATAATTATTATTTACACTTAATTGTTAAGAAAATGTCTAAAATTTTGTTTTTTCACTTGCCTGAGAATATTATTCTGAAAACCAAACATAAGGTCAATTTTTTTATCACGAAAAACTATAATTTAATATCTCGAGAACATCGAAATAATTAAATATATAATATATCTTAAATTGTCAAAATGTATATCTATCGGCACAAGTCAATATTAAGTTGCAATGCAATTAAATTGTGATTATATTACACGTATAACTAGTCTGTTAATTTTTTTAAATCTGCTATAAATTTGTACATATGCTATACCCAAATATGCTGCACCTTCTCTCGGTATCGACTTATCATCCGCGCATTTACAGTTAGCATTTCCAGGATTAATAACCACTATATTACGGCAATTAATACCGGTATTATATCTTGATATATATACCTGAGCGAGTTGTCAGAATAATTTCTAACGATTCATCATGTTATGTACGCTGATAATATTAACCAACACTTATCAACCTATAACCAATGTATGTGTAACAAAGAGGTACATTAATTCACAGCAAAAGTAAGTTTTGATCGTCGAAAAATAAATTTACATGAGTTACGTAGGCTAAACCTTAAAAGATAAATAAAAATTATGTACTACCATAGAGAATTGTGGTTCTTCTAAAATCCTAAAGAAAACTCTGCAATAGCATATATGGCATATAAAAGGGATAAACGAGGAAGGTTTGGTTGTATAAAAAAATTGTATCCCGGGCGAAGCCGGGAGCGGGTCGCTAGTATTATATAACTTTGTTTAATCCACACATATAAAGCGTGCTCTATAACTATGGTTTATAATATATTTATTCTGACTGTATAATTTGGACTTGTCTATATTTAAAAAAAAAGTCATTTTCAACATATAATATTAAAAGCTTATGTTAAAAGCTTGCCTGCCCTTTTAATAATAGTCAATTTTTGTTGCCCTGCATTAGCATTAGTTGAAAAATATTGAGCACGAGTGAGACCTTAAAGTATTAGTGATATCTATTTATCAAAGTGTTACCGAGATATCCGTATAAAAGCCATCGAAATCGCAATAGTCAGAGGCAATTAATTTCTCTGTAGAAAATTCTCGAGTTAAAACTTGGCGGGGAGGGATGTTTTTTCTCGGACAAGAAAGGAAGATTAATGTCTCCGGCGCGACTTCATGCAGGTGCCTGAGAACCGTTAGATGTCTTTTATTGAACAGGAAAGGCCCGACGTCCTCTCACATTTTATTTATCTTATCCATTATCGACTTGTAAAAATATAGCCAGTTTACTGTGTTAAAGCTTTTCCAGTTTGTTATATACTGTATTAGGCCTTACGCACATGATAAGTATGTAATAGTTCAGTTATATAACTTAATGACATGACTTAATATGATGCCTAACTAAATGACCTGCTCTCGCCTTCGTATATATTTTTTACAAATTATATACAATAGATACAATTTTTTTGCAAATTATATGCACAAACATTCCTCGTTTATGGTTCTTGGCATTAGAGAAAACCGTATCAAAAACCGTTGGGTAGTTTAGAAGGAGTTATTTATTATCTTAAACAGTTTCTAACTTTATTTAATCTCAAAGATAGAACATCAAACATAGAATCACAAATACAGAACTGTAATACACAGCTTTATATCGAATTTATTTTTAATTTATTTTAATATCACCTGTCAGCCAGTTAAAGCCCTGTCAAATTTGGTTTAGCCGTGTCGACAGACGAACAATCAGACAAATATTTAAAAAAAGTGTTTTTTAAGTATCGTACTATGATTAACACTAATTAAGAAGTTGTTATTTTAACAATACAAACAGACATTTCAATTTTATATAATGCTGTAAAGATTGCTATAGAGGGAGAAGTAATTAAATAAATAAATAATACAATATAGAAAGTGTATATAGTTCCATACGAACAGTCTCTATAGAGCCGGGAGCATTCTATTGTTTATGCTCCATAGAAAGGTCAAAGAACCAGTTTACACAACCTCATAGGGTGTCAACACTTATCGCTTTACCCTGTTGTTGCAGTGTCAACTATAGGCACGTGTACCCTAATCCCATTGTGCGGGACAAAGCGGGCGTGACGATAAGCACTGTTATTGTACCTCGAAGACGCGTCGTTGGAAGCCTAGGGACCTATTTACATATTCCTGGTTACGTACGCACATTTATAATGTATATAAAACTAGCTTCAGCTTGCGACTTCGTCCGCGTGTCTTTATAAATTATATGCTATCTTTCAAGCAGACACAAAGTATACACATTTATAAAATTTCATTAAAATCGGTTGAATGGTTTCGATACTATTTATGTAATAATTAGCAGAAAAAAATTTCACCTGTGTGAAGCCGGGATCGGTTCGCTAGTATCAGTTTTTAATAATTGAATTTAATAATTAAATTATATAAATTATTATTAATTATTAAATTCGATTACAATAGGTTAATACATAGAAAAATAAACTAGGTTAACTAGCTAAAAATGTTAGGAAGGACATATTTATATTTTATATTCAAATGCCGTAAGTATATGAATTAAGATCCTATAAATATATGTGTTTGTGCAAATATTTGTTTATCTTAATTCAATGTTGCAAGATTCAATTTTTTTTCTTATCGAAAGGATAATACGTATCACTTATATGACAATATTGATAAAGCGTCGTCGTTTAAGGGCTTGAAGAAATAAAAGATAAATCTGTTCTCCGAATCGAATTATCTCAATTATTATCGATGGCAGCGTATCGAGTGAGTGATCGATCATACGGTACAACCGCTACTATAACGTTTTACTTACGACATCATTTTTCATCGGTTCGCACAACGATTTCGATCATGAAGTATTTTATTAGGAGACTAATAAGAGTAGAGAACTTCTCCTTTTATATAGAGAGTGCTTTTGAACTAGATCAGCCTTCATATTTGCTTATCATCCAGATTTGCAGAAATAGTTTGATAACATTTGTTTGTGTATTTTTTAATTGTCTTATAGGCAGCTGGTGTGGCGACAGTAACCAGCCCTTTACATATTCCCATGATGATATTGTATTCATAAAGCTGGTATTTCATTTGCGCTCTTGTAAAAGTAAACAGTACTTTTTTGAGCAATGTTAAAACGTTTGATTCACGAAAAAAACTGTTAATGACTGCACTATGAAGGTTCATGAATGTAAACGCACACTCAAAACTCTGTTCTTCTTTTTGCGTGATGTCGGAAAATTCCCATTAATGATGACAGAGTTGATATTATTTTGATTTACCTAATGGCTAAAAACTAGAAAACTCGCTGATAACGTAGCTTTCTATAAGTGAAAGAATTTTTAAAATAAGTCCAGTAGTTTTTGAGTTTATTCATTACAAACTTTTTATAGTATCTATAGACGAAGAAATATAAAATTATGTATCCAGTAGTAAAACCATTTATCTGTTATTATGTAGTCCTAGATGGCACTTCTCAAAGATGGCCTAGGTTTGTGTTTTTTAGACTATAATCTGATCTCCAAATGATCCTCGTCAGTCAGGTCTTAACCAGCCATATATTTTATGTATAGTATTACTTGAAGCGTTCAATACAATGCAATGCAATACTCAAACAATCGGTTTGAACGTCACCTAGTCGCTTTATTAAATGGGGACATTTTGTCAAGCGTCTGTGCTCTTTGAAATCGACCTGCAGTAAGTATATATTGCATTGAATCTAACACATTTTAAAACTACAAAGAACGAGCTCATTTTTATTTGTAAAAATTTAAACATGTAAATCTTTTAATTTGTAATATTGTACAAAGAAATAAGTCAAAGAAAAAGAGTAAATATCTGTTGTTGTTGGCCTCTAATCCAATTCAATTAAATTTCGATTTTCAATGTGCACATCATTAATATTTTTATTCAATCAAAATAACTTAATTAACATTTTAAAACTCTTACATTATAAACAAAACTAAATAAACATTTTATTGTAGTTACTTTTAAACATATTTCACTAAAATCTGACTGAAAAATTTTCACTAAACTATCTCATCAAAACAATGTCTTAAAACAGACTGATCAATTTTTCCCTGTCATTATATTCTACATATATTATTTCTCAATTCAAACTAATTCGAATATAAATTTCTTTTTAAAAACTGCCAGTGTTATTTAAAATTCAATTTCCCAACAGTATCTACTCCATTGCTTAGTATTACTAGAGGAAAATGTCAACACAAATTAAATGGCTAATATCGTAAGCTACATAAGCGTTCTAAAATTCGTTATTTGACGACTCGATGATAAAACAAAGCCGAACTCTGCCTACTTAGAAATGCTTACTTACTTATCTTTGTGCGTCTAAAAGGGACAAATGTATATAGACATGACATACTTGTGTCTGATACTTATGGTAGACTAGCTGGTGCCCGCGACTTCGTTCGCATTGAACGATGATAGGTACCTTATAACCTTTCTGGTGTCCCAGACAACGTGTATGCAAAATTTCATTATGATCGGTTCAGTAGTTTTGGCGTGAAAGAGTTACAAACATCCATACTTTCGCATTTATAATATTAGTACGGACGGATATACTACCTAAATGACTGCCTCCTAATACTTTATTTAAATTATATTAAATTTTATGTTGTTTGTTTTATTCTAAGGTTTAGTTTTGGTTTATAAAAAATATAGTTAAGTCGTTTATGTATATAAGATCTATTAGAGGGCCTGTACATGTGATTTTGGATTTCATTTGAGGATAAAAAATAACGCTTAAGTGCATAAGTTTCAATGTTACCTAAAGGAGAATATAAGACGAAGAAAATACAAAATATAAATAGGAATTAAGATGAGAAACAACTAGTGCATAGTGTCGAATGCGGTGTAAATAAATAGAATAGACATTATGTGTCCAAAAACAACGTCATTCGCTACCGCACCGAGCACATGGGCTCTCATCCGCACCATGAAAAATTCATAACTAATACCACAGAGTTGATATACGAAGAGAATTCACGGTGTAACGGTTTATCATTATTTTTCTAAAGTGATCCTGAAACATAGTAAAAGTGATAGAAAAGCATTGGGCATGTTGCAACTAGTTTGACTGTCTATGGAGAAGGCTTTTAATAAAGAACTAGCTGTTGCACGCGACTTCAACTGAGTAATTTTATAAAATATAGCCTATGTTATTCGCTGATAATGTAGCTCTCTATATGTGAAAGAATTTTTAAAATTGGCCCATTAGTTTTTGATTTTATTCATACAAACATAAAGCAATATTTTTTTTTAATAGTTAGATTTTAGTAATAACTAGGTTTTGCCCACGACTTCGTCCGCGTTTATCCGATCGCTACTAAACTTCACAGGATCACCCGCTGGACTAATCTGAAGATTGTCTGAAAATTTCATCAAAATCGGTTCAGCGGTTTTGGAGTGTTTTATATATTAAGATCTTTTATATTATATATCTTTTAGATTACAAATGGTAACACAAGATTAAACCTGAGTGGTTTTTAGATCATTTTGCATGTATTATATTATTAGCCTTAAAATTGTTAAGATTATAAATAATATAAATATAAAAATAACTCTTCTCTCTTTACAATATTAGTATAGATATGTTAGTTTTGCAGTTCTTCAATATTTTTTTTGCAAGGTGCATTTAGTTCTGCATTAATGATGTGTGTATTATATTTGAGTGTGTGTATGTGTGAGATAACGAATACAATTTTATCCCCTTGTTCCTTAGTGTTAATGCTATCAGCATAAATACGATTTTTAGGGGTTGTTTGTATCTTTAGACAACAAAAAGCTACCGACCATCAACTAAAATATTATCCTGCCATTAATTAATATACAAAATTCAGTTAAATATTCAATGTGAATATAGTGTAGTTAGTTACCTCTGGAATCCGCATAGCAATTGAATTTTTTAACTGAAAATTCACTGGATCTTAATTAAAAAATAAAATTGGAATATAAATGAAAAAAAAAAAAAAAAAATGCTTCCAGGATATAAATCCCGGAAGCTTTTTTTACTGAAATGCAATATAATTTTGAGTACGTTAGCAACCCGGTGGGACTAACCATTGCAAGTCAATTCTTATTTTATATTTTTCATAAAAAATTCAAAATAAAACTATTCATTATCCCTACTAATATTATAAATGCGAAAGTATGTTTAGATGTATGGATGTATGGATGTTTGTAACTCTTTCACGCAAAAACTGCTCAACCGATCATCATGAAATTTTGCATACACGTTGTCTGGGACACCAGAAAGGACATAGGGTACCTTTCATCGTTCAACGCGGACGAAGTCGCGGGCACCAGCTACTTTTTTAATAAGACGTCAACTAAGTGCCACCAATCAAAAAGATCGTATACACTTCTATATATAAAATAGTCAGCAGTATCACTTGATGGTAGTTGGCTGCGGTTGGATATCGTTGTCTCACAAGCAACGTCATAATGTGCCATAAACGGCAGCCATAACTGCCAAAATGGCTGTTAAGGTGGTAATCTGTAAGTAGATGGTTACTGTCGTATTATTGCCTACAGAAAATCAGCCCAATTTATGAATGACAAATGCAGTGTGACCTTTTTTTATGGAAAATCCTCATAGATATACTGTAGCGTAGGGGATTATGCCGGACTCTTATTCTAGCGTGGCTGTAGATGGGCGGGGTCACAGGGACCTTATGACACGACATCGGTGCACAGCCACGCGCGAGGAGGGCTACGGTCCCTTTTTTAACGTTGGAAAATCCTCTTGGATACCCGGCAGTGTATGGGACACTGCGGGGTTATGCCGGATTCGTACCGGCTAAAACCCAACGACTTTCTAGCGCGGATTTGGTTATGACACGACTTTGGTGCCCCGGGGGGATACGCTCCCTGAGGTAGGTACGTCGACCAATTCAGAGGACCTCACGACAGGCGGTAGTCTCCCCTAAGACTACCGTCCAGGTCCCGGTCAAGAGGAAAAAGTACATTTATACAAAAATACTCTGTGAAATACTCTGTGAATCATTATATCATAAATAATATTAACACGTGTACTGTTGGTGTATCTTAATAAATAAAAAAAAAATGTTTAGTTGTTTATGAGAGCTCTCCACAAAAAAGGTGTCTGGTCTGTACCCCGTGTACTCTATGTGATGCTGGGCGTTCGACAGTAATAATAATGTCGGTGCAGCCACATCGTATATAACCCGTGTTTGGGAGCGAGCAAATGCGAATTTACAGCGATGTCCGTCGGAATCTGTTCTGACAACAAATCTCGGCACTCTCGCGAACCTCGTCCTCGTTCTATCGATGCCCACGATTACTAGGTTATATTGTAGTAGTACCTATCTACTGTATATTTTAAAGTACTGCTTAAAATTATACAGTAGATAGGGTAATATTAAATAGATATAATAAATAGTACCTATGCTTCATTCTATATATATTTTTGATTTTAAAAATGATATAAAAACACAAACTTTATTAACCTCAGAAAGAACACGATTTTTAACAATATGAGCTCAACCTAATGCCCAATGATTTAAGGTGCTATATTGCACAAGAAATTTTTGTAGCTTCTCTTCCACGGGCCTCGCAAGGCGCCACCGCCAAACGCTCTTATTATTGTGAGCGGAGTCACCATCGGCATCGGGTCGACGCTGAAATATCTCGGCGTCGTTCTCGATAGCCGATGGAACTTCAGGGAGCACTTCGCAAGAATAACTCCCAAATTGGTGAAGACTTCTATGGCGCTGGCCAGAATAATGCCAAATTTAGGAGGACCTAAGGGAGGATGCCGCCGTCTCTTTGCGGGGGTGGTACGCTCGATGGCCCTGTATGGAGCGCCCATCTGGGCGGACTCCTTGTCCACCCGCAACGCGATCTTGCTGCGGCGACCACAGCGGGTCGTGGCGGCCAGAGTCATCAGGGCGTACCGAACTGTCTCGTGGGAGGCGGCGTGCGTAATAGCCGGAACACTCCCCTGGGAGCTGGATGCCAAGGTCCTTGCAGTAGTTTTTCGCAAAACTGCGAATGCAAGGGCCCGACATGCGGCTCCACTCCCAGAAACAATATCTCAATGGCGGAAAAAGGCCTACGACAAGGCCTTGGACAAATGGCGCGATATGCTGTTGGACCCAAGCGCAGGTCATCGCACGGTAGCTGCAATCGCGCCTGTCCTCAAAGAGTGGACGAGCAGGCGGGCCGGTTCGCTCTCCTTCCGGCTTGTGCAGGTGCTTACGGGGCATGGTTGCTTCGGACGGTACCTGTGCAACATCGCGAGGAGGGAGTGAACCACCGTCTGCCACGAATGTGGGGCGCCGAATGACTCGGCCCAACACACATTAGCGGAGTGCCCAACATGGGACACAGAGAGAGCTGCTCTGACGGCAGTCGTGGGAAAAGACTTGTCCTTACCCGCTGTCGTCAGAGCTATGATTGGTAGCCTTGACGGCTGGAATGCCGTCAAGAAGTATTGTGAAGAGGTCATGAGCGGCAAAGAGGCCAGAGAGCGGTCCCGCGAGGTTGACCCTCAGGCCGATCCAATAAGGCGTCGAAGAGTCGGCCGACGTGCCCGGGCATACGCCGCGGCGCACGTTGCGTAAACTACGTCAGGGCGTCAGAAAGGGACATCTGACGTCCTGATATACCCAACAAAGATGCGTGGCGGCTCACAGCATTCCAGTGGACCGCCACAAACAAATGACGTGAGGCATAAAATGTTCGCCCTGAGCTGGGTCCGCCGAGGACGTAGCGGTGTGTAGGGATCCGAGAACAAGGCCTCGCTGTGATCTCGGACCCACACATCACCGCTGATGGTGGAATGCGGGGGGGTTTTAGTGGGTATTCCTGGGGGTAAGACTTCGCCGGGCGAGTCCCACACTCACCCTCGTCGACTGTCCCTGTCGACGAGGGATAGTGCGTAAAAGTCATTTCCCCTCCATAAAAAAAAAAAAAAAAAAAAAAAAAAGGCTTCTAGGCGATAATCGAATAGATTTTTAAAATTGGAAGGTTTTGTCTTAAATATTGTGTAATTTTTTTTATATAATACCAGCTGTTGAGAGATAAATGCGGGCCGATTTGTCTATTATCTCGCTGTTGCACGCGACTTTGCCCGCGTCATTTTATAAAATACTAGCTGTCCCGCTCCCGACTTCACTCGGGGTGCATTTTTTTTTCTCCGTAAAATCTTCCCTGATTATCCCTCTATTCATTGGTGAAAACCACATGAAAATCGGTGCAGTAGTTTTTGAGTTTATCGCGAACAGACAGACAGACAGACGGACCGGGAATGATGGAGATGATATACCTTTGTTTGTACGGTAAAAGTCCCAAACATTAAAAAGTAAATAATAAAAAAAATTCGCCTATCGAATAATGCAGTAAACCGAGTGCATAATTTAATAAAACATAAAATTATTTCTAAATGTAACTAATTAACACTTTACTTGTAGTTGGTGAAAGAGGCCGTTATTATAATAAATAAACCATGTCGCAAATAAGATTCTCAGATCCGGTTTGAGTCTAAAGCAATTCTGATTTGATAAAACGAATTCTGAGTGCCATTAATTCACTATAAATTGCATGTTATCATTCGGATCCGTTTGATTTTATGTGTCCCTTGAGACCGTTTTGTTATCTTGTGTACTTATGAATTTGGGCCGAAATCGGCCGCTTTGTGTTGGTCGCTTTGAGGAGTCGAGATGTACGATATTAGATTAATATCTCTGTACGATTTTGAATGGAAAAATAACGAGAAACTTGTAATGAAACATTTTTTTTTCCAGCAAAAGTAATACCATGGAAATGAGACCGACGTCCCATTGAAGGTACGCGAGCTCGCGGAAATTATAAAATTTAATTTTGTGTGAAATAAATTGAATGGAAGTTTTATACTTTATTAAAAGTGATTGCTGGGTATTTGGAAGCTGAAAATAAATCGTTCAGTTTCTCTGCATATCGGAAGCAAACTATTCTCATAAGTATAACAAATTATTCAGTAATTTATTTAATAGCAAACCTTACAGAGTGTAACATTACACAAATATATTAAAAAATAATTAAATCTTTATATAGCCTACTACAATTTATAAGTAAAAAAAAAAAATATTCAAAAATGATAACAATACATACATTCATTGATCTATAATTATGTTTATATGTAAAATACTTATTGTAATAGTATCACAAAGTTATTTTTTAAAAAAAAGGACATAGGATAGTCCTATGTCCTACTTCCGGTATACATTCCGGTCCTACTTCGCACGGGTGCAATTATTTTCGGAAAATTATGTTAAACCTTTCCTGTTTAACGCTCTTTCCATTAGTAAAATCCGTTGCGTAGTTTAAAAGATCTAAGTGTACATACAGACGGACAGACGGCGGGAAGCGACTTTATTTTATACTATGTAAAGATGTATTTTTTTTACACATTCCACACAGCACCATCTAGTTCCACAATAAGCAACTATAGGCTTGTATTGTGGATACTAGACAGTTGATATACTACATAGATTACTTTTTTTTGTAAATACATACATATTATAAATACAAAACATCCATAACTAGGGTACAAAGGTTAAATGTTAACACATAAACATTTACCCCTAGCGGGATTCGAACCCGCGACCTTGTTAACAGCTAGGGTTACTAGCCACTAGACCAAACGTGTCGTCATAAACGGTTATATAAACGGTTTGCCTACATCATCATTATATTCCAACTAGCTGTGATCCGTGGTCATGCCTATCTCGAAATTTGACAGCGAGGACTTTCCTCATTTATCGCTTTTCCAGTTAGTGAATACCGCATTAAAATTAAGGACAGCCACTTTATTTTATTAATGTATAGATGTAGATATAAATATAAGAATATTTAACATTTAAATGCCTAGACTTTTTCCGAAAATGTATTGATACTTATGAAAATATAATGATATTATAACCAAATAAAATATGTTTCTTTCTTTATTCTGAACACGGTCATCCACGGTAGCTGACTCGAACCAATAATACCTACAATTATTGTGTCATTAGAAATATACATAATCATAGATCATATAAATTTCTATGTCATAGAAAGGGACTTTTACTTAAAAATAGTTGTGCCTAATTAATTTAATTGTGTTGATAAAAATATTTCATATAATCTATCTTTTGTTTGTAAATTTATTAATATTATTTCTAATCAAATGTAAGCGTAATTGCATTCAGATAAGGTGTTACTAAACATGTACGCATTTGTATGTCTGCGTGTGGTTATTTATTTTCGCGTATACAAAAATAACGTATAAATGCGAAATTGCCTATTTCATTCGCGCGTCTTATCTGATTCTGTGTCACACGCTCAACAATTGGAGTCAGGGTTGGCGAACATTCAGTTTATATTATTATTTATACACTAAACAACACCTATTAATCTAAAGTAATCCTTCCCTTCCCGATCCTTTATCCTTTTCCTTTATCCTTAATCCTATTAAGGTCGGCAACGCACTTGCAGCACCTGTGACGTTGTATGTGTTATAGGCGACGGTAGCCACCTGACATCAATTGGACCGTCAGCCTATCTGTTGACTTTAATATTGAAAAAGCTCCATTACTAGATTAATTTGGACTTCATGTATGTTAATTTTTAACTGCTAACATTGATTACAACATTGAGCTTCTAGATAAGGTTAAGATTCTCGTGTCACAGTGTTTGTAACCAAATTCTTCCGAAACGGCTTGACCAATTTTTATGAACTTTTTTGTGTATATTCGGTAGGTCTGAGAATAGGTCGTAAACTATTTTTATACCCATAAGTGATAAGGGTGGCCTACCCCAAATTTTTTTTATTTTTTGGCAAAACAACTTTTACCGGGTCAGCTAGTTGGTAGTATATAAATATTTATAATATTATAGCATCGCATTTACTACACACCTACTATAGAATTTTCTGAGTGACCAGGCCGCGGCTTATAATCGTATTAATATGTGTTATATAGCAACGTGAACTTCGTCAGTCGTTATGTTGTAAGGCAAAATATATATTTTAGCATCTTACACTGTCTGTAGTATACATTGCTATGTATAATATATATATAAATATTTAAGCATATTATTAAATATGTAGATAACTTCCTCGTTTAATGATTTTTACATTAGTGAAAACCGCATCACAATCCGTTGCGTAGTATAAAAGATCTAAGCGTACAGAGAGACAGATGGCGGAAAGCGACTTCATTTTATTTATACTTATAGTAACGTCTGGCCTTAACGGTTAGCGGTGATTGTAATATTTGCATTAGTACTGTAAGTACACAGTACATACAGTACTGTGTATAATATAAGTACTCTGCAATCATATACTTACTGGGCAGCCAGCTAGGCGGCAGTTACCACACCCCTCACAGAAGATCAACGTCAGAATCAGAATAAATAAATAAACACACATGGTGTTACTATGTTTTGATAAATAATTAAGGATAGTTGTAAATTCTTCAAATGAATAAAAAAATCAAGGACAAAATGCTTTGTTAACCTCATTTTGCACAGCCCTAACGCGAGTTATAAATCTAACCAATATCTTTTCTCAATACAGGGAATATAACGAAAAAAAAAAAACTACCAAATTATGTTGACCAGATTAATTGGATGTTTACTAACAGAAAGAAGAAAACCATCTATTATCCAATTAGAATTTAATCTTATAATCTTGTTCGCTTATTTTTTGTCGTATTGAGGCACAAAATTTTTCTTCAATTTACGACCTTGTAACTTTCATAAAAGAAATTCGGTTATATTGGTTTTACAGGAAACTTTTCAAACGTGTAGGTGTTTCTTTTCTATAATTAATTAACCTTACCACGCGACTTCGAACGCCTTGAAATTTGACACAATAAAAATTTTTTGAAGTGAAAACTTCTTTAGGCGCGTTGGGCGCTTTTTGAGATGGGATAAAATCATTGAACTCGCGACAGTGTCATGTTGTTACTTTAAGGGCCTCTTTCATCAACTACAAGTAAAGTGGTGGTTAGTTACTTTTAGAAATAATTTTATGTTTTATTAAATTATGCACTCGGTTTTGTGCATCTTTCGATAGGCGAATTTTTATTATTATTTTCTTTTTAGTGTTTGGGACTTTTACCGTACAAACAAAGGTATATCAGCTCCATTTATCCCGGTGACAGGTGACTTTAAATGACGGTTAGCCTACTTGACAGATGGTGAAAGAGGCCCTAAGTAATGTAAGCGAATAATTTAAAATAATTTAAGAAAAAAAAAAAAAAACAATTTTTGAGATGGGGTAAAATCATTGAACTCGTCATATTACTTACTTACTTTACCAAAATTGACAACTGCATATGAAAGTAACCTTAAATATGATAACAAGGATCAATATGGTATACACCTCTGACCAAAGCAAACAACTGCATATGAAAGTAAACTTACTAGATATGACGACAAGGATCAATATGGTATACACCTCAGACCAATAAAATAGTTTCATATCAATATCAAACCTTTTTAATGGTCTGTCATTATGAATTTATTATTGTTATTGTGTGTCAGTGTCATGTATACATTTTCTCTTGTATTTCTTGCAATCAATAATTTTGTGAAGCTGTTTTCACTTCTGACGTGCAGTCCAACGATTGACATGATTTTTTTTATTTGAAGCTTGTCATTTATATTGGATTTAATCGATTTTATTTACTTGATAAATTTTGCTGAAATTTTGAAGTCAGGGTATTGAAATAGAATATTGAAATAGAATATTAATCTTATGGCAAAACTGAAAAATTGCTCACAACTTTTTTTATTCATAAATTTTTTATAGGCGTATAATAAACATTTTATATTTTATTAATAACAACATAAAGTTAACGTATTACCTGCTCCAAAATCTTCATATTATAGAACTCCTTGTCCCTTATTCTATATTTTGACAGTACGACACTATCGCATACATATACTACATTATGTATTTCCTGTGACGGTAAGGGCGTGTTTACACACTCAAATGCTACCTTATGTCAATGTGGATTGAGCTGATTTATTTAGCCTAAACAGTTACACGACTGGTTAGAATGTTAAGACTGTTTGCTTAGGCTTCGAGATATCAGTATTTTGTGTTTGTAATGTCAGCTATAGAAAGTAATACAGTCAAAGAAGTTTTTTACTCACAATTATTCTGCAGTTGTGAATATGTTGGGATAGACGAGACTTGGATTGGAGATTGGGTTGACCATCTGCTCTCTTGACCAATGATTTCAAAAGAACAGCTGGCTTTCAAAAGACCGAGAACCGAGGGTGATGGTCTGGACTTTTCTAGGCTGATGAAAATGGCTCGGCTGAAAATGTCGATGGCAAAAAATTATAGCATTTATTTGAATGTAAATGATATTAAGCTGTTTTCCGCTTTGCAAGTGCTATCTGACTTAGTTCGTATATGTTCCTAGTAAAAAGTTAGTATATGTTCCTAAGTTTTAAGTTTCCTAAGTTTTAACTTTTCCAAAACTATTTCACAATTTTATTTCCGATATCTTGTTAAAATCTGTGTATAATGTGTATATTATAAATGCGAAAATAAGTTTGTTTGTTACACTTTCACACCTCAACTACTCAACCGATCATCAGGATATTTTTCATACATGTAAAGAAAAAAGAACAGATCCCTAGTGTTCTAAAAATATTTTTTTAATAAAAAAAAAATTCAACCCCTTAGAAAAGTCAATGACCAAATTAACACTGAATACATGGTTTGACGTCTCAGAAATGCTATGTAATATACTGTCGACGACGGTCATACAGTATGATCGATATTAAGATCCGACTGTACTTGTCATAGTTCGGGTAAGCTGCAGTGTAAACGTGCCCTAAAGGGAGCCTCACATAAATTTGGCAGAATCACCGTTTTGTCAACTGGACGTGTTTAGGTTTAGGTCCGGTATGATTTATAATTTCGACAAGCGGTATTGGGCGACATCACATTTTTGGGGTTCAATATCGTCGCGATGATGAACATCCGGATTTTATTACAAGTGTATAATTCTTTAACAGTTTATTTATTATACAGTTTATTTATTATACATTAAAATTAAACAAAATTAATTAATTAATTAACTAACTAAATGTTAAATATAAATTATATACTAATAAATATATAAATTAAATAAAACTAAATTAATATTTTTAAATATTACTTAAAAACTAACTAATTATTTTCAAAAACTACTTATATAATTTATATTATATAAATTATATTAAGTATATAATTATATAATTTAAAAAGCAAATGTAAAGGAGAAAAAATACTGAGAAATAAAAATAAGTGAACCATTAAAATCTTATAATTTATTTCATAATATAATATTTATATAATTAGGATAACCAATTGTGAATATTTTTTACAATTTTAAATAAAAAAATCCTTTTAAAAAATATTTTGGTTTTAGCAACACGCTATTTATATATTTTAATATAGTATATTAGAATTCGTACATTTTTTTTTTATAGTAGACAGGTTACAATCGCTTATACATAAGAATCGTCACAGGTGCTGTAGAAGTGCGCTGCCTTTATTGATTTTTTACACGCTACAATCTGCTGTAAGTTGCCGAGGAGTTGGATATCCCGCAGACTTGTGCTGCAGCATCAGGTCAAGGTTACCATGTCATGGAAATGCCACTGAAGTTACAGTATACCAAATATCACATCAATCGAACCAGTGGAAGTTAGTGAGAACCCTTCGTCGAATATGAAATAGGCTTATTATTTTCAAATGCCTGACGAAATCTTCATAAAATATACCGATTCACTATCTCGATCATGTTAGCTTTCAATCAAAAAAAATCGGATCAAAATTGGTCCATCCGTTTGGGAGCTACGATGCCACAGACAGACACACAGATACACAGAACTTATAACTGGATCTTTTGCGTCGGGCGTTAAAAACCAATAACACTGTGAATGCATAAATTATATATTGTCAGATTTAAAAAGAGTAAAATTTAAAAAAAATATACATTTTAAATTTAAAATTTCCAATGGAACCCTTCGCTTTTATTTCCGTTCCAGTGTTGTCGGTTTTGCATTTTTTCTTTATTTCCCTTTGGAAAATCGAAACCTCCCGCCATATGATTTTAGGCGGGAAAAGAAAAATTGTCTCGCCTTTTCACGGCCGATGATATATCGTTGGATCCGAACTCGGTAATTGTACATTTTGGAGGGACGGCCATCACGTCACACGGATCTAGGTTAAGTTGTGAAGTAGACATGACAACACTGCTCTACTATTCTGTACTATGACAAGTAGCACTTATAATTAAATTAATATTTCTTCTAAGAGTATGAAGATTCCAGTAAAATACATATAATTATTAAGTCTAGAAAACAAATGCGTAGATAAATTTTAACAAATTATTGAATAACTTGTCTTGAATTTTCATTTAGGATTAAATTTGTATGCAAAAATAATATGACAGTAGATAATAAAACTTTGATGAATTTTAATTGAATAAAATTAATAAAATAAAATAAATTCAATTCAATAAAATAATAATTAATGAATGGACACAGAAAGTTTATGCTCTAAAAGGTGATCTACAAGCCTTAGGCCTATGTTTCTAATAGGTGGTTAGCGTAATTCAAAATTGTGGCATTTATATGCCTCATTTTAACCTTTCACGGTGTTTAAATGCAAGTATAACTATAAAACCGGAGAATAGTCGCCAAAGCTTATTTTTCTTTATTTAATCACTTTAAAAAAAAAAAAAATTATGTTGATTGATTTTTCATGACATCAATTTATGAAACTAGTTCACGAAAATAAATACTTTGTAAGCTTTTACAGGACAAAATATAAAATTAAGTTGAATTTCCTCTTAAAACAGATTAAATTAACGGAAACGAAAAACCTTTCCTTAAATAAGCCTTTTAATAAGTCCGAGAGAAACTTTTAAAGGAGGAATTGCCTTATAATATCAATTTCAATAATCGAGTTCCGTTAAAAGCCCTTTTAGCTAAATGAAAAATAAAAATTCACAACTAATTATACGCGGCGGAACCTTAAATCGATACCTGGCTGCGATAAAAAATGCCAAATAAAGGTAAAATTTTGTTGCGTAAAAGATTTATTGACGAAGTGTTTTGTTACCTATTGTTTGCTATAATTTGCTTAAAACGCTCGTTTTCGGTAATAAACACGAATAAAGGTCTTTGTTCACGGCGCCGATAACAAAGTTAAATATTAAAAAAAAAAACTAAGCCAAAAAAAATGGGATGCCAAAGGCCATTTTGTTTTTACAGGTGGAATCCATCAGGGATACCCACTGGCCTGGGGATAAGGACAAGGAATCATCCCCTCCTTTTTCACGTCAGATTGCTCTCCTCCTAGGGCTGGTCCTGGCCACCATTCAAGATCCTGATGACTGCGGTCAGGGACAAGCCGAAACGGAGGGACAAGGACAAGGGAATCCTTGCCCAAGGCAGCCACCAGAACTACCTATCTCCTACTGGATATCTAGCTTAATAACTAGGTGCTAGGTACCTTTGAGCTAAGTTAAATCAAAATCTTTTGAGCTATATACTCGTTAAAACATCAAAACATTTTAACAAACTTTCGCATTTAACATATATTTGAATTCTAAAATTTTAAAGTAATTATTGAAGAATCCAAAGTATGCTTGAGCATCAACAAAAGGTTTAATCAAGCGTAATAGGAATGATTAAGTATGTGTATATATATTTACATTATCTGTTTGTATTTTGATAATATCTGTCCGTATATATTTATACATATCTGAATGTATATATTCTTAATATGAGCATGGTGTGCGGTAAAACTCTAATGTGTTTATGTTTACACCATTTTAAAACTAAGCTTAACATTATGCTGTATATATAATAAATAAATAAAATAATAATAATATTTTTTTTTATGTATATTATAAGTACTTAAATTCATGTCTGCTTGTTGATCTCTTTAAGTTACAAAGTCAAGCATGAGTTTTCAAATCTCATCAATATAAGTATAATCGAAAGAGATAAAAATGATTTAACAGCACACATTAATAATATCGTTCTGAAGTGCTTTAATTGTAAAGCATCAATAAAGTGATGACGGCAACCTTGAATAAAATTATTTCAAGATCAGGCAAACTCCAAATAAACTTAGAACGTATTTTAATAAAGGTCAAACGGGTGAGGCTTCGAATTTCGAGACGGTCCCAATTTGATTTATTATTTATTTATCAGAGCGGATAAATTTGTGTTGGACGACTACGTTTGTTGATTTTAATCTTTCTTAGATGTAATTCAATGCGTACGACTATTTCTTTACGTTTTTGTGTAGGCATTACATATAAAGTAAGTTTTCTTTTTTATCATATATCTGTAGTGTAAGGGGAGAAAAAGGAAAAATAGGAATACAATTAAATTATTTTAATTATATATCTATAACACATTTCAATTAAATTTTATTATTGATGACCAAAAGTCCTAAACTTTTGGTCATGCAAATTCCGATCGACCCTGTTCATTCTTGTCGATGAATTTATTTATTGTAATGTGACACTATATCTATGGACTTTGCTTGTGTGGGTTTAATTCTATTATTTTCTCTCATTTATGTGTAGGTATAATGTATTTTATGTTACTTAGAACTTACATTGGTGCAGACTGTGCCTCTTGTAATTGCGGAGGCATACGCCAAGTGTTACTTTATTTAGATGATAATTTTATTTTATGCCAGCTTCCTTGGAGGGCTTGTAAATAAATAAATAATTTTACATATAACACTACATCATTTTTTATCTATCACTATTGTTATAAAACGATGTATTGCCCATTAAATTATTTAATTTATAATAAATTTATTTAACTAATGTCTATAGATTGACACACATAATAATGTTAAAGGAATCAAGCACAGATTAACCTACGAAGAAAAAACCGTAAACAACATCCTAACCGAAATACTTTCATATATTTTATGATATAGTATACCAGTAATTTATAAATACAGTAAAAATTAATAAAAAAAATAAATAAAAAAAAAAACTTGAAAATTTTCTATTACGATTTTTGAATACGTAATCTTGTGATACACGACGTCACCAACATTTAGACCAACACTACCAGGAGTAAGGAAGGAATGTGAGCGTATGTGAAAATACGTTCAAAGGGCAGCTCACCTAATTGCTCAAATATAGCGCTAGCCAGACACACAGCATCAACAATACACAGTGACTAATCTTTAATCGAAGTAATCTATATTTTTGTAAGAATCAATTAGTCTCGCAAAAACTATGAAATGGCTGGATCGAATTTAATATTTTTTTTTTTAAACTATTATTTTTGAATTTCCATTTCGATTTACTTTCAGTAGATGGCGTTCGCAGAGGACTTAACGTTTGACAGTTTCGTTTCACAAAAATTTACAATAAAATGCCATTAAATATTAATAAGAAAGATTCGAATGTTGTTGAATTTTTTGACTTTTACTTCTGTTTCTTCTAAACTTCTTCATGGGCCCCATAAGATAATTAAATAAGAAAACTTTCTTATAATTCTATATCATAAATTTAATCACTTCATTTTACATAGCCATGTGTAACTTCATATAAACATATTCATCAAAATTACTTTATAACCATCTCAATACAATTTCTAAAACACACACCTAAATATCTTCAAATCAACTATGACATTCATTCTGAAAAACCCCTTCACTTGTTTTTTAAAATCACATTTCAAATTATATTACTTAAATTTATCACCAGTATAAAATTCAAACCTCTAACATCGAAGTTCTTTAGAGATTAGGATGACATCAGAAATTCTGAAATTCTCCCAAAAAGCAAAGTGGTGTACAAAGTCGAAAGAATCAGCAAGCTGAAGTGGCAATGGCCGGTCACATATGTTGCAGAGCCGATAACTGATGGTGTCGACGAGTTCTCGAATAGAGGCTACGAATTGGAAAACGCCCTGCGCTCAAGTGGACAGACGACCTGAAAAAATACGCGGTAAGCGCAAAGCGCAGAGGAGATTCAATTAGTAAGTTTTATATTTCTTTATGTTGAGGTCGACAGACAGGCTGACGGTCCACTTGATGGTAGGTGGCTACCGCCGCCTATGACACAAGCAAAGTCATAGGTGCTGCAAGTGCAATGCCAATCATAGAAGGATTAAGGATAAGGGATAAGGATGGGATGGGGTAATGGCTTTGGCATCTCTTACTCACTCACCGAAACACAACCGCACATATATTTTTGTTTCACTACTTAAATTAAGGATTTCAATATTGTAAAGTTCGCAAAGTAAGTTCATTAGATTTGAATTATTTGAAGTACTTAGCAATAGTGGCAGGGCACTACTGCTAAGTAGTGTGCGTTTCGCAGTCATTTGGGCAGTCCGTCTGGTGACAGTAACCACCCACTTACAGAGTACCACCGTGATATAACAGTAATGTGTGCTGTTGTGTTTCAATGAGTCATCTCCGTCGATTTGCTTATATTCTAAAACAACTTTGGCCACCTACTACTTTATAGTAGGCAAAAGTTCTATACTGTGATAGAGAAATATTCGGCCTTTGCCTGGGGATCGTGTTTTGTGTCTGCCTTTAAACTATTGTTGTGTGGTGTGTGAGGTCATTTTATACCTACAAATTGTTTATGAAAGGTTACACGTGAAAATTAAAGAGCAAGGTACGAATTAAGTATACATTTTTGCACTTTTATTTCGGCATGAATTATGTAAAACATTTTATAATATGGCGCCTATTAACACAAAAAAATAATAGAATTCCCATATTCATCCATCCACATCCACAAATTTTATCCGTTTCACAAAAACTCGGCTGGGGTAAAGCGCCATCTTTTGTTCACTAGTGAATTGTTTTCAGAGCGTGGTCTACACACAATTCTAATTGAATAAATGTATTATTGACATTATTCCGTCTCACATATCACGAGTGGGCTATAAGACAGTGAAAATAAGATTCGTAAATGAAATAGGAATACTTAAAACTCGATATAAAAACGTTACGGACCTTATCAATAGTAACAAACACGCTCAAAGCCCGCAAATGCTCCCATAAATCGAGCGTTTCCACGAGAAACAATAATCCACGCTCCATTGGAGCCTTTCCTCGCCCGGGAATAAATTGGCGGTGTAAAATTGATTTAAAAAAAAAATATTTCACACCTCCTTACATTGTTAGTTTAGACATTGAAATCTGTTTAGCGAAATGTCGCATTATGTATGAATGAAATATATTTTTATATGTATAAAATGCAATATTAACATTATAGAAAATTCAATATGTTTTATGAATTTTATGAT
The DNA here is from genome assembly GCA_944738685.1 of Synanthedon myopaeformis. NCBI lineage: Eukaryota > Metazoa > Arthropoda > Insecta > Lepidoptera > Sesiidae > Synanthedon > Synanthedon myopaeformis. Next base: position 1,242,899 of record OX122930.1, read on the forward strand.
TCTAGGTATAATCACTATTGTATGATTATATATTACACTATTGTAAGCCTGCATTTTTCGCCTATGCCTTCTAAAGCCAAAATTAGGAAGAGACAGTGTTACCACCAGGCAGTCGGTCGGGGTTTAGTGCAATAGGGACATGAATGATACCTTGTCCCTAATTATCGTATCCATAATTAGGGACAAGGTAATGGGTGTCCATCATTAGTAACTATTAGTGTCAGGGATCGAGCAGTATCTACTGCCTTCTTCATAATCACAAGTCGAAACCTTAACTGTCACAGATTACCACTGAAGCTGGTAATATTTAACACTTTGACATACAATATAACGATTGGAATGGTTTCAGCAGACGTCACATCTCATGACTATTATTTATTTTTAAATTGAACTTTTTTTGCAACAATTATAATTATTATTAGATAGATAAATAGATATATCTAAAGATAACAAAACAAATAAAATACATACATACATTTGAATGAGAATATTTAAATAAAAATCTCATTATTATTATTATTATTATTGTTATTGTTATTGCAAAAGAGAAAATTAAAACCATTTATTCCAATATTTAATAAGTAAAATATGTGCATCAACCTTTACTTTCGAAGGAGATTTAATTTATAAACGAACAAATTGGTATCGTGTCTGATGTCGATTTCGTACAGCCTTTTCTTTAGAAAAGCAAGTTCATAGAGCAGTGTTTATCAAAACAATTTTTTTATCACAGCCAACACGCAGGTTGAAGGTCAACTTTATGGTAGGTGGCTACCGTCGCCTATTATGCAAACAACGCCACAGTGCCTATAGTATTTTTATGCATAAGGGATTTTTCTATTTATTGGTAAATATAAATTTAAGTTTATAATGACGATCATAAGAGTTTCTTGTAGAAACCTAATTGATAAATAAATATTTTGATTTTGATTCATTTCATTGATCACATCCAGTGCCCATAAATTACTATTACCCATAAAACGTTATAGAAATAGATTTAGATATATAATATAAATGGACACCTCGGAAGCGCCTAAGCCTGTATAGAGCGAGCAGTTGAGCACTAAGTTTAGTGCTCTTATGGAGAACATAAAGGTCTTTACGAGCCCTCCAAACCCGATGCACCGTTTCGAGTGGCGCAGATAAATTTTATGACGGAAGTCAGAACTTGTCAACTGTGATTTATTGCTAAGACGGATCGACCAATGGATTCACATTTAACAAACCCAAATGAAATATGAAATCGATTTCAGATACCTGTTTTTAGCTGATATGGCGAAAAAATTACTGTAATTTAATATAGGTATATAGTTTAACTTATCTTTACAAATTATAGAATATGTGTCATTCTGATGTATATACACATATGTGATGTCATCAGCTTTAATGGTATTATTATAAAGTACAAGCGACATGCCCGTGGCTTTACTCTTTACGTTAGTGCAAACCGTATCAAAATATGTTAGGGGATCTAAAATAAATTAGCTAAGATACATTGAGAAGCGGACAGCGTTTTTTATAATATTAAAATTATAATATTAGTCATTTAATATTATAATATACTAGCTGAACCTTCGCTATGGTTTTCTTTGACGTTCAACGGTCAGCGGCTGCCATCACAACGGCTAACTGTCACTTTAAATGTGACAGCGGTTATCGTTGGCGAGTTAGTTCTTTTCGCTTTCGTCAGATGGCGCCCTAAAAAATTTTTTTCTCGCGATCGAGATTATATTTTTACGAAAAATATAGATAATATCAATCCTTGAAGCGGATTGCATATTGTGTAAAAATTTCAAGTCAATCCGTCGGCTAGTTTTCGAGTTTTTCTTAGCACGCAATAGACTGTATTTGTATTATACTAATAGCACTTGTGAATTTTAAACTCAATAAGATAAATATCATAATCCAATTCAGGCAGTAATTAGAAAATATTAAAATAAGATGACCTTTATTAATTTTTAAGAGAGTAATTGAAAGAAAGTACAATGTAAATTTCGGTCACAACAAGTCAGTGTATATATATATATTTACTTAGCACCCTCATAAAACATTATTGGCCGCCGAACTGTGCCGATTAGTGCCGAATCTTACTGCGCAAGAAAAAAACAGGGTAAAGCAAATCCCGTGTTTGCACGTCAGAGCGTTCTTCACCTAAAACCTTTGATTAAACGTTATTATAGAAGTACACTGGTGTGAACTTTTATAAATTTTTTTTCTAACTTATTTATTTTCAAAGCGATATTGATTGAAAAATTTTTGATTTTTTTTAAATTCTCACGGCCAATGGTTTCTCAATAGCCTTCTGCTTCAGTACTTTGAGATTATTTGGACCTCAACAGATCTGTTGTAGCCTTTTCTGCTCTAGGTAGGTAGGTAGGTGGTTATATCGTCACTTTCTCGGTCGCCAGACTCGTTGACTAATTATCTGATCTCTTCCTAATTTTTTATCCTAAAACGGCAACGCACACGCAGCACACCTATGACTTTGAAGTTTATGGGGTCACCAACCATCTCCAATGAGGATCACTTTTAAACAGAAATGACATTAATTACAATATAATTGATTTCATTATTAAAATAACTAATTAACTGAATATTAAAATAACTAAATTTTGACTTACGACTGTTCTTATTAAAAAGAATTAAAAATTGTTTTTTTATAAAATTACACAAACGAATTTAACTTTATAAGTAAAAGTTGGCCAAAATGTTATTGTTTATTTAAGTACGGTGGCAGTGTACGCTAACATTTAGAGAATAGATTTTTATACGGCAGCAAGAAGTGGCTGGGCGTGTAGCTCTCACAGTAATGCACAATTAATGGAGCACCCAAGGTAATGCTGGCAAATTAGATTGGATTCAGAGTTCATACTGGGCTTTTCGAGGCAGTATACCTACTTATGTTGTGGGGTATCAGATTTTAGTGTGCACCCACCCCCATATTAGATTGTTCTAATGAAAATTTGGTTTCACTCGTCTCGAAAGGCTTCTATTAAAATTTGATGATAATGCATAGACTTTATGAGTGTAAGGTATTTTATTTCTTTAATGTTTTTTTTTTGATAATAATTGGTTTTTAATGGGTTTACCTTTTATGGGATATAAAGAAAGTAGAAAGAAATAAGAAGATTTTCCCTAAATTTTAATGTGCGTTACACTGTTATTCGTCTTATATATGATCGTTGAAAATCAGGTCAATCAGAGAATGGTTCGATCAGCGATATTTCTGTAAAGGGGAGTTGCGGTTCTGTCGATTCGGCTTTTAAAAGACAATAAAATATATATAATATAAAGTCTATGTAGCAAATTGTATAATTGGCACAAATGTCGTTAAACGAATGGTTTTAGTCGCTTAATTTAATATTATGTTTTATATTACCACAGCAATCTAAAATTTTTCCAGGATAAAAAGTATCAAATATATTATTCCAGGTAATAAACTATCTGTGTGCCTAATTTCATCTAAATATGTTTAGCTTTTTTTGCGAGATTTAGTAAAAAATATCGCATTTATAATACATATTTTTCGTACTTCTAATGAATACTCGTAAAATAAAATGACAATAATTATATGAAAGTAACAGTTTTGTAAAATATCGTATCAACTTAGAAATGAATTTTACTTGGTTCCCTTTTAATCAACTGATTTGCGCTTCAGGACACAGGTCTCCGATTACCAGAAATTTTTCCACAACATTTGCAACGTTGTCGATACTTGGCAGTACCACGTGAACCTTTCTTGCCCATCGGTTATCGGCTTATTGAGCTTTTAGCGCGTTCATTCTGTGAGCTGGTTAGGTATTTTCTCTTCTTTTATGCCAATATTTTCTACACTATATATTTCTTGTAACAAAACTCCTCCGAAACGGCTTGATATTTTATGTGTATATTCGGTAGGTCTGAGAATAGGTCGAAAATTATTTTTTATATCCCTAAGTGATAAGGGTAGCCCACCCCAATTTTTTTTTAGTATGTTTATAAAAATATAAAACAATTTACATAATGAAATATTTATTTAAATGTAAACAGATAATATTTATGTGTTCAATATATAAAATAATATGAATTTATTTCTTTAGTAACATTCGATACTTAAAGAGGACTACTAAACTGTCTCAAAAATATTAAGAATTAGTACTGGTACTTGTACGTATACGTAAGTATACTGATGACTACTGAGTAAATATTTTCAAATTTATCAATACGAAAATTATACCTACATTTTTAAATACTTATTTTTTAGGCAGTAGGTACCTTTAAATTTTTAGTCATAAATAATGCCTAATTCACTCTTTCTACAAGTCTAAATGTATCTTATCTCAACTCTTAACAGCCTGGGTAAATATAACTAAGATCTTAAGATCAATAGATTTCGTCTCAATACAACTGAGTAAGCTTGAATGTAATTGGTAAATTGATGAGAGATTTCCGAATTATATTTAACAAGTTAATTAAATTACTTCTTCGCTTATCAAACAATTTGACTGAGTGGCGATGAAATTGAATGGCAAATAAAGTTTTTTGGAAATAAAATTCTCTCCGTTTAAGAAATTAAAAATAACGTTTATCAGTAAAAAAAAAAAAGTATTTTAAGGCTCCTATACAATTTATGTAGAAACTCCCTTTTCGAAAAATCAATTTATATCAATCTATTTGAAAAGAATCTTCTAGTGATTTTCTAGTTATTTGTTCAATTAGAGAGCAAAATTGTTTTTTCCTGCGAGTGCCGACTTTAAATCACGAATTAGCGAAGTAGTTTAGAATTGAATCACGAGCGTAGCGAATGATTCTAATATAGACTTCTGAGCGAAGTGTGTGATTTAAAGGCACGAGACATAAAAAGATTTGCTCTCGTGTTAAACATACAACTTTTCACCTCAACAGCGAGAAAAGCTTTACTCGGCACTCGCAGCAAAAAACAATTTTGGACTCTAGTTGAACAAATAACTATTTTTACCTCATGTCGTTTTGAACGATTATTTGTTTGAAACAATTATTTCTGCTTTTCAAATTGTGACATAAAATTCTATTGTAACATTTTTCAAATTTTGATAGAGTAATAATCTGACTATCTCGAGGGATCATAACACTAAGTGTTTCATGAATATTTATAAACTGGGGTCGACCGTTTGTTATAATGTTACCATTTTAACCAGTATTTCGGGGAAATGTGTTTATGTATTCCGAAGACTTTTGATTAACTATATCACTGGAATTTTTCGGGAAACTTTTGTCGACTTTTTTTATCTTTTGGGATTAGTGGATGGGCATATGTAATTTATGGAGTAATTAACTACTCCTTCAATTTTTTGCTTCAATATAGTAAAACATTTCTTAAATATTATTTCTTAACAAAACATTTAGTGCGGCTGTACACTCTCGTCGAGGCACGACGAGGGCGAGAGTGTACATGCTACACTCTCGCCTCGCGTGCTCTCCGTTCCATGTCGGTTTTTATGCGCGAGTCTAAGGGCCTTAACGCACTTGCGAGTGACGGAGCCGGAATCCGCTGCGTGAGATCCTTAGATCCCGGATTCCCGCCGCGGGATTCCGCTGAACTAGCCTGAACCGTCTGTCACCCGTAGAACCAGTGGGAATCCGCTCCTCGGTTAGCCAGTACGAAAATGGATGTCGTTGAAATGGCCGCTGCACTGTCTGTTCTGTCTGTCCTGTTCGCACCCAACCGCAAGTGCGAACTGTCATAGCGGGCGCGGGCGGCGATTCCCGCGTGCCACCCGCGGACTCTTCACCCGCCGCGGGATCCTCTCCGCCGCCCGCAAGTGCGAATTGGGGCAAAGGGCAAAGGGGCTTTTCTCGCGAGGCGAGGCGAGTGCGAGAATGTACACTTTCAGTTTACCTGATATATCGACGGTGGCGCCTGAAAAAAGGACTGTTCCCGAGGGTTTTTATTGTCTAAAAATATTTAAAAAACGACGTGTGCTGTCACGTCATGGTCGTCAACAGTCATGCGCTAAAAAAAGCGTTGTCTATAGTAATTGATAAACAAAATGTCACAATATAAAGAAATATTTATTTGCTCTGTAAAATTACATATTGATTATTGGTTTAATTTAATTAATAAGTTTAATTGGTTTTTGTTTTACGTAACCAATGGCAATAGTGTTAATAGGAAATCCATGCTAATATTATAAATGTGAAAGTAACTCTATCTGTCTGTCTGTCTGTTACCTTTCACGCCTTAACTACTCAACCGATCATAATGAAATGAAATTTTGCATAAACGTTGTCAGTGATATAAGAAAGGACATAGGGTATCTTTCATTCAGAAAGAAGTACTCTTCTCAAGAGTTCATCTAAAATAAAAAAACTAAAGTCACATAGCAACAAGAGGTTATATTGATTATATATAATATTTTTTTTATTTTTTAAAGCGGACGAAGTCGCGGGCACCAGCAAGTATTATATAAATTTAACGCTCACAAAATTAATTCCTCATATTTTTTGTCAGGTGTTGAATTTTTTATTGTTCAACTTATGAAAAGGGACGCGCACTAAGTCGCGGGCAAACGATAGTGAAGAATATTTTTTATTTTATTTTATTATGGAAGACACTCCTTTGTACACTAATTGGCAGTTAAAATGACTTTTAAAACATATTCAAAGACAAGCGTGTTATAATAAAAGTAGTCGTGTTCAGAATAAACTCTCGCCCCCTCTGTTTTTCCATTACCCTCCGTTACTCCAGAGAGAATGGACTTTTTATTTGCTGAATAGTGGATGCCGACCACTTATCCTTACTGAGCTTACTTAAACAGTAATGTGAACACTTTGCTGCGGCTTAGTCATTGTCAAAGAATAAAAAGGCAAACATTGTTTTGCAGGTTTATACCTACACTAGCAGTCATTTGAAAAGTGAATACGACATTCATAGAAAGAGTATAGGTAAATGTTTTTTTAATGTTAAAGTCGTCAGACAGGCTGACGGTCTACTTGATGGTAGGTGGCTATAACTGGTACCTAGCTGGTGCCAGCATCTTGGTTCACGTTGAAAAAGAAAATATATGTGATATAAAGTTAACATTTTTATCGCTATGACGACGGTGGTGCCGTATTGTATATTTTTAGACAATCCCTCGGCAACCTAATATTTTTCCAGTATAAAAAGTCCTATCCTATAAGTCAATCCAGGTAATAAACTATCTGCGTGCCAAATTTCATCTAAATCTGTATATTAGTTTTTATGTGAAAGACTAGCAAACATCAATATCATTCGTATTTATAATATTAGTAGAATGTCACATCTGAAATGCTATTTAATCTTTGATCTGGATTTGGCGACTATCGAAACACTGCAAGCATTCTTAAGGGGAATTAATTAATTCAAACGCACCCCGCGTTTCTTAATCTAGGACTTTTGGCTTGACGTTCATTACAAATATTGCGTTGAGGTCGGCCAAACCGAAACTTTCTCGCTGACTAACAATTGAAATGACAGTAAGGTTTAACATTATTTAATTAAAACTTAACACTAACAAATGTACACCCCCTTACAGAATACCACAGTGAAATAACAGCATATGTGCTGTTGTGGTTCGGTGAGTGAGTAAGGGTCCTTAATCCTATCCTTAATCCTTGTGTAGGCAGTGCACTTGCAGCAGCTATGGCGATGCTTGTGTTATAGGCGACGGTAGCCACCTACCGTCAGCCTGTCTATCGACCTTAACATAAATAAATATACCCCTTATACTAAGCACAATCAACTGATCACTATTTTTAAGTATTACAACAATAAAAATATGCATATAACAAGGCGCATTATTGAGAGTTGGATAATTGAAGTTTGACCATGTTTTTGTTTTATGCTAGCGACCTACTCCCGGCTTCGCCCGGGATGCAATTTTTTATACACACAAGCCTTTCTCGTTTATTCATTCATAAGTGAAAACCGTATTAGAATCCGTTGGATGGTTGAGAAGTAATTAGCGGAGAAACAGACAAACAGTTTCAGCGACTATATTGCAAAATATTGCTTTTTCTGCTTACATAAAAACTTAATTAGGTTTAGAGAAAAATTATCTAATAATCTATCTGATAGTGAGAATCCTATCAAAATTAGCGGATATATAGACAAACTAGACGCGGACTGCGACTTAAAATTACACTTATTTAAGGATAACCATCTATCTATAATGTACATTTTAACTCACAAAATTAAATAAACACATATAGGTAAACAAACATACAATATTCGCTATCTCTCTTTGTAATACCTATATACATATTTTTTAATAATAAGACCTGTAAATCTTGTTGAAAAAATAAAATGTAAATAAATAAAATTATTTTAGATATGATTTAACAATACTAAGAATACTATTATTATAACTGAGGATTCTTGCCTGCTGAAACGTTGGGCGCCAATGAAACGTTGACAATAATTGAACTAAGATAACGTTTTCGGCTATGAAATTAACTAAAAAAATTGGGCGCCAGCTAACTAAAAAATGAAAAGAAATCATATGTTAGCACTTAAAATATATTTAAACAAAAAAAAAAAACAACACAGGGGGTGGTCCTTAAGCCCGTACGTTATTATATATATATATATATATGAAATTTAAAATTTGATTCAATAAACCCGGCTAATAAAAGTTAAAAACTTAGCTGGATGTGAATAAATGGCTGGATGTAATAATATAGTTTTCCTTCTCGGCAAAATAAAGACACGCTGCTCATCAGTGTCACCAAAGAAAAATGAAGAAGGCTCATCAGAATGTAAAATGCGGATAAAACCCAGGATTCATTATATATTAATTATATATCTCTAATTAAATCCATGAATGATAAAAAACCAAAACAAAAAAACCATAACAAAAAAAAAACCCTGAAATGAAAAAGAAATAATTAAACACAAATCTAAAAGAAAAAATATGTGTGCCTGACCGTGGGAATCTAAAATTTAGATATAAGATCCCTAAATGTTAATAATTTATTCAATAAATGGTCAGGCAAAAATAAACAAGAGAAAAATAAAAAAATACAATTGCATAAGGATTAAAAAAAACTGCAAAAGATAATAGAATTAAATGAGTAAATTAACAATAAATTTAAAATGAACTAAAACACAAATTAAAATAAAAAAACATTAATCAACAATCTATCATCAGAAATAAGATGAAATACGTACCCATTTATAAACCGGGGTTTTTTTACATAGATATTTTAAACTGAATAATTAAAATTTTAAAAGAAAATGAACTGGCAAATACAGGCTATTATCAGCACAAAAACTAAACCGCTCTCTGCGAGCGACAGAGAAACAAAAAACGCTCTCTGACTGAAAATTTTGAATATTGAACGTCAAATGCAATTCTATATATTTAAAAAAATAATAAGTTTTTAAATACTTAAATAAATAAATAAACAAATAAGGTAATATAACTAATAAAATAAATAAAATAAGTAACGCTACGTTACACTGCTTGTTGTTTTCAAGCTATTTTATCCAGGGATAGATTTAACTATGCAGAAGGAAATGGACTCTTTCAAACTTTTAAACTAATTAAAACTACGCACAAGGAAACTACCTCTGTCTAAGCTTTGTTTCAGTCACTGTACTTGCAGTTACTGTGAACTGTCTCTCTAAGAAAATTATTTAACACCAAGAAACGATGAACTGGCATAATTGTGTCGGAACTGACATTTATTTCTTAAATAGACAAAATTGTCACAGGCTTTAGCCTTGGGCTTTAAATAATTACGAATATTGCGCTCTTTAGACGGCAACGTTTTTTGAGTAACAAGGAAACATCAGGGTTTTTAAAATATTGCAGTGTTAATATTTAAGTAGACATTACAATTTTTATTCAAGTTTCTCTCATTTAAACTTGCGATCCGCCCTTGGCTTCGCACGGATTCTTATTTTTCTGAGTAATATATACACAAACCTTCCTCGTTTATCGCTTTTTCGATTAGTGAAAGCCGTATACTAATCTATTGGGTCGTTTAGAATTCAGATAAAAGCAGACAGCGACTTTATGTTATAATATAAAAACTTACATTTGGCTTTTAGTCGAAAATAATCACAAGAATTTATCCCGCGAAATATGTCAGTTACATATATGTATGCAAATCTGAAGAATTTAGAAATTAATTGTACTCGATATGAACTCAGGTATGAGTACTAGATTAATTTCAGTTTTTAGTTTTCAAATATGATATCTCAGAAATGTCATATTTTCTTTGTATATTGCTACGATCAATAATATAGAATTGCGTAGTATGGAATTGTTAAGCGGCTCCCGTTGGCAAGTGTATTATTAAGAATAAGGACTAATATTGATTACGGTTTCAGTATACCTGTGGAATTGGTGAGTGCGTTATAACAAGGAAATAGGCGAACAGTCTTTAATAAATATGTCTGCAGCACGCGACGAGGGTTCGTCCATTCATAGCTCGCAGTTAACTACGATCGACGAGTAATTTTCGCTTTCCGCACCCCAAATGTAATTCAGAACATAGTAACCACCAATTTTTAACCCTCGACGCACCACGCAAAAACAGGGTTCTTATAAGTTTAATGTGTCTGTGAAATCGTAACTTCCAAACAGATTTTTTTATTTGAAAGCTGACTTTATTTGAATGATTCTTAGCTATAATTTATGAAGATTTGTTAAGCCATAAGACCATCGCAGCCCATTATTTATTCGCTTATAAAATAAATCATAGATATGTTATGATGTATATATTTAATGATTAGTTTGAATATAATTTTTAAGGTATGTGTAATGAACAGGCAGAACTCCATGAGATGGTAACCTGTCCGTATAAATCGAGTGTTAAAAGTTTAATCAAAAAGGGGGACAGGGCAGGGAGAACATAAGAATTAAATAGGATAAGAACGAGTTGGATTAAGGGAATGGGATCTCAAATCTATTACTCAATCTATAAAATATAACAAATCAGCATGCATGCTGTTATTTGAATGGTTTGAACGTTGAAAAGCAGTCTGCCTCTGCCACTCTTGTGAATATTTTCAGATTTTGATTAAAAATTCTTGTACGTGCAGGATGCCAATGAAAACTAGAGTCGGGCATTCATTAATATATAATTATTTTTTCTTTGCTACATACCACGTTTTCTTCTAGACTAATGTCCAAATATTCCGCCTCGAACAAAGCAGTTTGTTAGCGCAGTACTTTTGCTTTACTCTGTCTCTCAAAACGTCGAGTGCTTTTTCATTTCCTGCCGCCAGAGGGCGCCTCTGTGTATTTATTTTATTTTTTGTACATGCTCTCCAGACAGTCGTGTGGTTATGCAATTAAGATGTTTTTACATCAGTAAAACACTCTTGGGAAACTGCTTAATTTTATTTATCTCGTAAATATTATTTATTGTGACACTTGCTTTGTAAAAGCAGATACGGTATTGCAGATAGCTTAGAAGAAGGACAGGCCTAGTATTATATAAGGCTAACCTACTAGTATTCGAATAGTCTAGTCTATAGTGTAATATAATATTTTTTTAAGGTCAAGGTCGCCTAAAGCATAACCAACGCCACACGCAAGTAATGCATTCCTTATATCCTTTGTAATCAAATTCAGTAGCATATTTGCTCTCATTTCTGTCCTTCGGATATTATAAAAAAAAAAAAAAAAAAAATAACGTAATAATGTTAACATTACCAAACAATAGTAGAAATTAAACCGTACTGAGCTCCGGCATTCCCTGTTCCAATTCCAATACAATGTTATTAAATTAGACTTGTTTTTGATGTTTACAAAATTAGTGACGACCGAGAATAATACTGGGAATGAAAAGGCAGACTGAAGGCCAATTACGTTTAATTGAAATAATTCATGCCCTGTAAATAAACAAATAAAACATAATAATTATGTCTGACGTTTTTCCCTGAAAATAATAATACCAACTGAACAGTTAAGTAAATAGAATTAACACAATGTTATGTTAATAATATCTTATAGTTGTTTATGTAAGTTCAGGAGATATTACATAGAGCATTTTTTATACTATTCGCTACTATTAATCCTTTTATAAAAAAAAAAAGTGGCACTCCGGGAGTGCCGACAGAAGGGAAGATTTAGGTCCCATTCGCTCGCAAGATTCGCCCTAAATAAAAAAAAAAAAATTAAAAAAAAAAATATTTTTTCCCAACTGGTCCGAAAAAGTATGTCCCATTCGACCGAATATTAAAATTGTTAACTAATTTACCCAACTCGCCCGAGTTAGTAGGTTCAACTCGCCCGCGAATGAATGTAGCTTTCAAATAGAGAATAATTCACAACTATACTTAACTCCACATGATTTGTAATCTATCTCTTTCTAATGTTAGTATGACATGACATGACAATTTATGATAATACAAAAATCGTTGTAATGTATCAATTACAAATCATGATAATCATTTATTTATTTAATTTTACATAGCAGTGTGTTCTGTATCTTTTTGTAATTCTTGTCGCTCAATTGAACCAACATTTTTAGTAATCTATTTTTGTTTTCTAAGCTTCTTTACTCGTAATCACCCTATTTCATAAATAGAACGAAAAACGTGTTGTTTTATTAGAGATAATTAGTAATTTTAATAGAGAGAGAGCCGTCTGGTAACATAGAATTCTATACAGAATTATAATATTAGAAAGACGATGACCTAATTATTAAATAAGTAATTATTATCAATGGCTTAGCGTAACAAGATGTTTCAATACGACTTGAGGATTTCTGTAAGTAAAGAAATTTTTTTTTTTTTCAAATTGTTTCTCTTTCGCGTTCAATAAACACATACATAATTAAAGGTTATGGCAACGAAGAAAGTGGTTCACCTTTAAAAATTTAAGTTTCTTGATTCAGAAACCCTGTAATTATATTAGGAAGGTCAGACTGTATTAAAGTTTCAACGTAACGATTTCGACCACTGCCTGGTACAGTCGCGTACGTATTAACATTACAATCTTATTGCTACTTATGCTAGAACTTTGATGTTATTATACAAACTTTTGAAAAGCTTTTATATTCGGAGGGATTGGCAGTCATTTTGCATCATGCAGTTTAGACTGGTTTAGACTTTGCTCTTTCAAGCATATTATATTTAATCTCAGTAGATAAAAGTGGTGGATAACTATGAAATAAAATATTGTCCCATTGGACATTAAGATGTTCGCCAGACTTGTCAAAGTACTAGAATACCAAACACCTAAGCAACTTACAGTAGATATATCGTTCAAGCTCAATATAATGTTGGGTGTGAGGTTTATAATTTTTAATTATAACTTGTAAGATTATGATGTTTTAATTAATTTTGTATTCGAGTGTACACACTAGAACCTTCTTTTAAGGTTTATAAATAAACTAGTTGCTCGAAGGTATAAACGCAGTATAACTTCATATTGGATTACTTAAATATGGTAGTCGGATAACGTTTAGAGGGCTCAATATAATTTTTTTTCTAAATATTTTTGATTAAAATAATTATTACTAGGTTTTTCTCCCGATTTCGTCCGGATATATATTCTAAATTATAGACTCTGTTATTCTGTTGTATTCTACCAATCATAATAATATTTAAAAATGGGACTGTTTTTATTTTTCTTTGGATGTTTGTTCCTCAAAACTTTTTATCTGAAAAAAAAAAATATTGTTAGGTTCCCCGACGGATTGTCTGAAAAATATGAAAAATTCGGCGCCACTGTCGTCAAAGCGATGAAGATGTCGGGCGTTATATTACTCATATATTTTCTCAAGTGTTATATTTTTCATTTTTCAACACTCATATTTTCCGGATAAGGCTCCACACGAATTATCAGGATATATTATTACAAAGATTTTATTATTATTATTATTATTAATATATATTATATTATATTATTATATATTATTACACTACTGAAAGAAATTTTTTTTTAACGAATCCTTAAAAAAATTGAACACCTGTATGCACCAGAGCAATTTCAAAAAAACGGTTACGTACACAACGCGCCAATAATACGTACGGCGAAAGAACTACCGCTTACATTGTCCCACAACTTATCAATAGTCTACCTTCAGATCTATGTAACAATATAACAATTATAAATATTAAATTTAACTTAAAGCAATATTTTTTAAACTGTAATTAATAGTATATAATTAGATTTTATTAATAATTACAAATGATAACACCAGATTAAACATCAGTGGTTTTTAGTGTTATCATTTCACATGTTATTTTATATATTAGTCTTAAAATTGTTAAATATTATAAATAAAATTGCAAAAATATAGCATATACTTGATAATTATAATAGCATTTTATCTGAAAATCAACTTTAAATAAGTTTTATTTATAATCATTTTAATTATAATTTTTTATATTTATAATCCTAAATAAAAATTTAATTTTGGTCTTTATTAAAATTAATCTTTCTCTCTTTATTATAATCAATATGTAAGTATAAATTATTGACAATACCCTACAATTAAAACAAAATATATACATCTAAATGTAACATACCATCTAAGCATACACACGCTTAGATGGTATGTTGACACACATGAAAACGTTCTAAACTTAGGAATTTATTCATTACACGCGAGTCTGCTCCTGAAAGAGATGTTTCTAAGGATGCCAATTTAAATAGCAAATCTTTTTACACTTCAAATAAAGAAGACCGTCTCCAATCCAGATAGGTCCTGTGATCTGTCTAAGGTTAAATTTTTCATCGTATATACCTACTGTAAGTATTTTAATGAGATAATCTAATACAAACATCGGGAGCATGTTATTTAGAATTTTCACTTCATTGAGTTTTTATCAACGATTTTCTTCTACATTGTGCAAAGTTAAAATTTTTTTGGAGAAATCTGTTCTGTAATGATAGATGAATTTCCAAACGAATATCCAATGTATCTTTATGTCTTTAGAAAGTAGTGAACTAAAACAAAGGAAACCGATAAGTCACTTTTTTGAGGCAATAAAAATCACATACCTAAGGGAGTATTTTGTCTATTGTAAGTAATAATATAAATGCGAAAGTGGGTTAGTCAGTTAGTTTGCATATTTTTGCATCTAGGTCAAAATTTTTAAGTCGTTAAGTGCCTATTGCTTATATAAAAGCACTAAAAACCTTAAACTTATTTGAATTAAGCTTGGCACAGATGGATTTTTGACTTTCCGGTTCTAGTCTGTAACTTTAATATAAGTTAACAACGCAAATATTGACAGTCTCCGAAAATAATGAAACCTAAAACATTACAGGTTACAGGAAATTTATTAAAGGTCAGCATTTGTAAATAACATGATTAAAACAATTACATTAACATGAATAATGGAAACAGTACTTACAGAAATTAATCATAAATTTAATACGCAAAATAAGTGAATTCAAAATCAAAGGCGCCTTGATGAAAGATGGATAGCATTACGACATGAATTCTTATGTTCTCGAATCTTTGGAATTACAAATGAGCTGACAAACGTAGATTCTATTAAATGTACGAATACTGGAAATGCACATGGAAATATTTTTTATTTATTTTTATTTTATTTTATTTATATTAGGGAAACATACAATATCTCGCTACACATTATAAATATACATACAAGAAAAACATAAATCAGCAAAGTTTCCACTTAATTACTAAAACATATTATTAATTACAAGTCACTACGGAATATTGGAACTGGTAGAAAACATACAAAAAGGTAAGAATCACACAAAAAAAGTTAGAGAAATACAAATAAATAAACCAGTTAACAAATAACATATAACATACAAATAAATAAATATTCACTTATATTGAATTTATATTTTAGCAGTACCAGGGCACACTGCGTTGGCGTACCTCCACTTTCGGGTACGCCGAAGTTCTGACAGTGAGCGTAGCCCTTCCCGCGCTAGATAGCCGTGGCGTCGTCATGTCATGTCATCGTGTCATGACGTCGTATCATGACATCGTGTCATGACGTCGTGTTATGACGTCGTGTCATGACGTCGTGTTATGACGTCGTGTCATGACGTCGTGTTATGACGTCGTGTTATGACGTCGTGTCATGACGTCGTGTCATGACCCCGCCCATCAACGGCCACGCTAGCAAGTCGTTGGGTTTTAGCTGGTACGAATCTGGCATAACCCCGCAGTGTCCCATACATTGCCGCGTATTCAAGAGGATTTCCCAAGACCACAAGTCATAATTCTAAACGGAAATTCTAGAGACAATCTGTTTTTATGCACTTGTAAAAACGCGAAGATGTCTTTTCAAAAAGAGAAAAGTTAAAAATAAAATAAAGACAAAATCAAAACGAATAAATATGAAGGCAGGGTTCTGTATTCGTTATCCTTTATTATATCTGCAGCACAGTTGCTGCGGTATAAACGTAGCCATCTACCATCAAGAGGGCCGTCAGTCCGCCTGCCGACCTCTAAAAAATCATAGCTAGTGCTAGTACTTCCTTTTATTGTAAAAATCATGTAAAGTCATTTAAGTTTTATAGAACTAATAATGGTAATCTTATTTCCTTTCCTGTAACCCTGACAATGTGTATGAAAAATTTCACTATGATCGTTCGAGTAGTTAAGTGGTGAAAACTTAATAGACAGACAGACAGAGAGAGTTACTTTCACATTTATAATATTAGTATGTATAGCTGGTGTAAGCATAAGGATCAAATCACATCAAAACGAGACAGCGCGTACAAATTTAAGGTAGCAATACAATATAGAACTTATTTACTACACAAAAGAGTACATAGTTCAGCGAGTAAGCGAAAATAATGGCAACTTCACACTGCGTCACTTCTTTACATACTCATAGTTTCTCAAATTAACCTCTTCAAACATAGTCGCGCCACGTTTCAGTGTGAACTGACCCTAAGTATAAGAGTGCGCGAATCAAATTGATCAAATTTTTTTTCTGCACGATTGGTCGTAAAGAAAAAGAATTTAAAATGTAACAGCATAATTGTCGTACTCTCAGAGTTATATGTTATGTGTTACAGGTCTATATATACTCGTAAAGTGTTATAAAGAGTCCCAAAGAGTGTTGTGTCTATTTCAAAAATCTTTCTTATGAGGTACTGTGGTGCCTTTCCAC
This sequence comes from Synanthedon myopaeformis, assembly GCA_944738685.1. Classification (NCBI taxonomy): domain Eukaryota; kingdom Metazoa; phylum Arthropoda; class Insecta; order Lepidoptera; family Sesiidae; genus Synanthedon; species Synanthedon myopaeformis. The sequence continues at coordinate 1,259,949 of OX122930.1, forward strand.
ATTGTCTCACAGGCTCATGAACAAATCATGATCATGATCCTTGCCACTTTTAGTACACATTGGAATTTTATATCAATGTTACGAGAAAAAAAAAAGAAACAGTCCTTGTTCGAACGGAGATCTGCATAATTCATATCGTGACACCTGCCGTTCTATGTATTGGATGTTGTTCTAAATTCCAAAGGCACTTGCCAATCACAATTTAACGAACTCTTTGAATATTAAAAAACTGATAGAATAGGAAATAACTCAATATAAATTTGGGTCCAATAATAATTTCATGACTTCAGAATCATAGTAGCTATTTCATTTTAATATTGAGAGCATACCTGTTTTATTTAGAGGAAGGTGGGACAATTTAAATAGGATATTCTGTATGGAACCTCTGTAACGGTTGGATAGATTTTGACGAGATTTTCACTAGCAGAATAAGCAGAAATAACTTAGACTACTTACTTAAATTTTTAAATTAAAAAAAAAATCTATATTAATAATATTAAAAACAGGATTAAGATTTGTATTTTTGTTTATAATGAATGAGCTTTGAGACTGCTGGATAGATTTTTAAAATTCTTTCATCTTTAGAAAGCTACATTATCTGGGTTATGTTTTACGCGTACATAATGTAACGGGAACGAAGTCGCGTGCAACAGCCTAGTATTATAATATAAACAGTGTCTAGTACCTAACACACACACAGCAGCGAAGCGTGGCCGATTTCAGTTAGTAATAAAATAAAATATTCATCCACTTGACAGTACTTAATTTTTGAATTGCTATCTTTTCGTTACTTCTTTAATGGTATCTAACGATGCCATATTTACCTTTCAATTAAGAGCAAGGTTGGCATAGCGTAATGTATAAGTACGTTAAGGCATCTTTCCACTTAGCGAAATTGATTGCCTCCCCTGAGTCCGCTGTCTATCTTAAGATCTATTAATGATTCACGGGTTAAGGATAGAAGATCTCGCCACGTTGATCCCCTGCGAGCCCCCAAATAACTGCTTTCAATTGACTTTTATACATCACATAACAATAATTTAAAACCAATGTAATAACTACTTTAACTTGGTATTTAAGTATACTTCAAAAATATAGAAATAACTTTATAATCCTTGCCCGAGACATCGTCGGCATCTGTTTTTATTTAGGTGTTAAAACATTTATTCAATCTTTATTGTAAATAAATTTTTATTTATAGATGATTATTATATAAAATTGTATTATATTACATATATAATATAAATACGGCACCGCACTAATAATAATAAAATTCCAAAAATATGTGAAATATCAGATAGCTGCCAGTTTTCAAAGAACACTTACGTAATATTCAGATGGTTTTAAAATTAACTTCTCAATGAGTTTCTAAATGATAAGATTAAGTAGTGCGAACAGTGCGTACCTAGTATTATTTCTAATTATTATAGTATTATTACGAGTAATTGTTTGTTTTTTTATAGTAATTTTCACACCGCTGGTCGGTTCTAATTTGGACTTAAATGTATAAAACTTACAATTAACATATGTAATATATAAAATTCTCGTGTCACGATGTTCGTTCCCATAATCCTCCGAAACGGCTTGACCGATTCTTATGAAATTTTTTATGCATATTCAGTAAGTCTGAGAATCGGCTACTATCTATTTTTCAAACCTCTAAGTGATAAGGGGTGTCCACCCCAAAAATTTTTTTTTAATTTTTTTGTCAAAACAACGTTTGCCGGGTCAGCTAGTATTATATATTATAGTGTTGATTAGTTACTTTTAGAAATAATTTTTGATTAGTTATGCACTCGGTTTTGTACATCCTTCGATAGGCGATTTTTTTATTATTATTTTCTTTTTAGTGTTTGGAACTTTTACCTTTTAAACAAAGGTATATATCAGCTCCATTTATCCCCGTGACTTTAAATGACGGTTAGCCTACTTGACATATGGTGAAAGAGGCCCTAAAATTTACAACTAATGTATAAACATAATATTGTACAAATAAATTATTGTTAATTTTTTTTTTCATAAGTACAAATCATTTAAAAACCTTTGTCAATTTCGTTTTGTGATAAAAATTGTGGACGGGTTCATCAAAATTGTTAAAAGTCGTTCCCTAACTGCCAATCGAACTAATCGTGATGGATGGACGTCACCGTTCGCTGACCGATCACTGGATACGAGCGGATACTACCCGATACTTCTATTCACAATATTATTATATAGTCAGTAGTGAAACTGAATATTTTTGCCGTTTCTGAACACTACACAAAACATATTAAAATAAGTTCGGGGTTAAATGTTTTTATAATAGATATAAAGTAAAATGTTTAGACATTTAATAAAAATCACCGATATATTGTAATACTAAATGGTGTCCGCGACTTAGTCTGTGTTGAAAAATGAAATCTTTTTCGCTCTTATACAATGACAATTGATGTTTTTATCACAACAATTCACTAGAGTTTTACTTACATATACAGAAGTTCTTTAGTAAGTATAGATATTATTGTGGTCAAATAATTTTTTTTTTTATAATAATTTGAAACAGTTTAAAAGAGAACGACGGTTAGTTATGCTCAGGATTTGAAATTATGCAAATAAATCAGAAAATATCACATTGAATATTCACTATTGTATGTGGTAATCAAAAGTCTTTCAACTGTTACATATTTATATTGTGTATTGGAAGCGGACTGAGGCGGATCAACGCTGTGAAAACAAGCAGCCCCTGGATTGGACCGGATCGAACTGGTTTTGTAGCTTTTACACTGCACTTTAGATGTTACCGATTTTATCCGTACTATATATATATATCGATCACCAAAAACTACTGAATCGATCACCATGAAATTTTGCATGCACGTTGTCTGGGACACCAGAAAGGACAAGGACATTTCATCGTTCAATGCGGACGAAGTCGCGGCCACCAGCTAGTATTATAAATGCGAAAGTATGTTTGGATGTATGGATGTTTGTAACTCTTTCACACAAAAACTACTGAACCACACATCGTTGTGAAATTTTGCATACACTTTGTCTGGGACACCAGAAAGGACATAGCACCAGCTAGTATATTATATTTTCTAGTTGTAGTTAAAAATGTTCGACGTGGAAAACTATGAATATTTCAAGGCACACCAACATTGTACTGTGCTGGAATAGTAAGTCATAGTTTGGTGAACAAAAGATGCAGAGGTACGAATCCTGATCAGGCCTACAATTATACACACGCGTATAGAAATTAATGATATATATATCAATACAAATTGGTCAGTGAAGATAAATTTAAAACTGAAATACAAAAATTTGTTTTTAGAGACTACGAGTATAGCTTTGAATTATGAATAAGTTCAAATCTCTGAAAAAATATATCGCAATTATTTTTATTAGCGTAGTTAATATGGATCATAAGGATGTATATTAGTCCAAAGTCCAAATGGCAGTTTCCTGCTGTAGATTATAGGACCTACATACATTTTCCATATATTGGTCAGGTTTGTTTTATGACCATGGGTAATTCGTGTCATTCATATATTTATTACTAACGAACTTTAATTTTTATTTATATAGATAGACTAGCTACCCGCCCTCGGTTTTGCATGGAGTTGAAATTTTCAAAAACTCTTTCATATGGGATTATTGCGTATTAATTCTTAAAAACCAAGTCAACCAATCAATAGAGAACAGAGTTAACTCTTGTGTTAGCTAATTTAATATTGTACATTTTAATACAGTCTCATTTACATCGTTATGATCTGTAACTCACCGTCAATATGTAAAGGTCTGTGTTAGATATGACACTTGTGAGTGGATGTTTATTTTAGACTGTGTACTTTTTACTCTGTGTCTGTTGATGGAAAAAAGATGACGAATTTTAATATATAGACTCTCGGCTGAGTGAATAATACAATTGTTGGCGTTTTATTTTCTGTTTTAAAACAATTATCCTAATTACTAACTTGAAGAAAGTGTATGCAGTTTGGCCTAAGTTTTCACTTGACAGAGACAGGTTGAAGGTGTCGACGGCAAACCTTCAGTAGTGAAAAGGCATTGAGAGAAAGGTATACTTAAAAATATAAAAAGAAACTGAATTTGTGGCTTTTGCTCAATTAATTCCCTTTATAGACTCTCCCGCCTTGGAGTAAGAGTTTTTTTCAGTTTATAAAATTTTTTAAACAATCTCACGAAAACTTGTAACAAACTTTCATTTCTTAGGAGGGGAACAGTCGATAGAGAAAATCTCACCGCACACTGGGTTGTGAATTTAGTCACGCGGTGACTTTTTCAATTTGTTCGGGGGAGAGTTCGTTAAAAATTCAACCGACGAAATATTTTAGTACACAGATAGCTATGATACACAGACACCGTACTATATTTGATTTTTATTTCTTTAAATTTGGTAACTACTCGTCTTAATTGTTCAATGATCACTTTACTAAACCTGCGAATCCTAAAAGGCTATAATCATCAAGTACATGTTTAGTGCTGTTAATACCTAGTCAATTTGAAATTGTCTAGCAAGAGAAATATTGGAGAAAATATACATATCAAATATTTTAGTTCATATATGTCTGCTAATACAGATAATCTGAGTAGTATTGACATCCAGGACCAGCGCAGATACTGCTAAAGCTTATAAAGGGCTCATTAGTAAACTGCTAACATTGTGGTAACAGGAATCGGTCCAATTGATGGTAGACGGCAACCATCACATAAATAAAGCAACTATATGCAGTTGTCTGATATGTTATTCATGCAGCCAAACATAACGTTCAGTAGGTATTATGTCATTTCACTTAGTTTTTCTTCAACGAAGTAAGTTCTTACTATGTTTTTGACTGCAGAATATACCTACTATGCCTGTCAATGTTAGGACTATACAATTTAAAAGTTTTTTCTGTAAATTTTATTGCAATAGTTCAAAATCAATTCATGTCTTCATATAGTATCGCTTGCTTACTATCTTATTATCGCTTGTACTATACCTCACACCTATTTCAGATTATACTTATATACATAAATGTATATATATAAAGCTCGTCAGAATTGCACCTTTGAATTTGTACATAGATATTTATGTCAGTTTTAGTACTGTTTGTTATTATATGCAAAATAGAATTTACAATATTTTGTAAATTTAAAAATAAGCTAGAGATGTACAGATCGGTTAATAGACATTATTGTCACTGCTGACTAGGAAAGTACATGAGAAAAGTGTATACACATAAGTATAATAATAAAATTGTTGTCTGTGCTTTAGTGTTTAGAATTATTAAATGAAAGTGTGTCAGCACTCTTAAATATATTTTTGTAAAGAGCTCATTAAGGCCACGTATCAAGTAGCCGTGGGCTATAACGATATAAAGCTTTTTTTATATTTTCTAAATATGCATTCTAAACATTTTATGATATATTATATTGTTATCTTATGATGTATTGTTACCTATACAATATATTATAAAGTGGCTGTCCATTTAGTATTTAGTGGTTTAGTGGCTGTTTCTCAATTAACTTTTAAAACACTCAACGAATTTCGATATGGTTCTCAATAATGGAAAGAGTTATAAACGAGTAAGGTTTGTGTATAAAATTCACAGAAAAAATGCATTATTGCGAAGCCAGTGGCGGATCGCTGGTTTAGAATAATAGAAAAAGTAGTTAATATGTCGGATAAATGAAGGTAAATAACCAACACCTTAACTACTTCCTTATTATAAAAAAAATTCCCCCGCCGCATCTGTATGTAGGTATGTAAATTCGCGATTATCTCAAAAAATACTGAATTGATTGTTATGCTGTTTTCACTAAAGGAAAGAGCGTTAAACGAGGAAAGTTTTTTTAAATGATTTTCAGAAACATTGAACTCGTACGAAGCCGGGAGCGGGTCGCTAGTTAGGTTATAAATGATTAAGAAAACGCTCCGCTCGTGTTAATGAGTCGTCTCTCTTATCACACAACGGTAAAGAATAAACGCTGTGTCAGTCTCAAATTTGGACACCCCTGGCCCGACTCACTTTATTAGATAAGGGTAGGAGACACTTTAAAAAACAATTTTATACCGAAATGACTGCGCTCTTTAAAAGCCTTGTTTGTAAAGTAAACACAGGATGCTCTGTTAGGTCAAAATTTGTCCTATTAATTAACGAACATTGCGTATCCATCAGTTGCTAAAGTAGAAACGGTTTAATACATTCCAAATTACCATAACGCTAGTAAATTTTTTTCGATAGAGACACATCCGGTGTTCGGAATCCTAAAATAGGAAAAATAGGCTTTCAGCAGCTTAAAATACCTGCTCTAGGGACTTATATATTCTTAAAGTTTTTATTTATTTGTGTATTTGTTTAATTTATTAATATTTTTAACTTTTTATTTATCCGAAAATTTACTAACAAATAAAAATTTGAGATTCTTAGGGGAAACACTAGCTGTTGCACGCGACTTAGTCCGCGTAACTTTATAAAATATAGCCTATGTTATAGCCTTTGATAATATAGCTTCCCAACAGTGAAATAATTTTTCAAATCAGTCCAGTACTTTCGGAGCCTATTCAATGAAACAAACAAACAACAAACAAACAAACAAAGCATTCCTCTTTATAAAATTAGTATAGATAAACAATATGATGGGGATCCAAGTGCGCTGCAGATCCTAATAGGATCCGATTGGAGAAACGATTTTGGCATCTTTTTTCACACAGCGAATCTAACAGAAAGAAAAGAAATTTTATTGAGATCGAAACACAAATAGCAAATACAATACAAGTTTAATGAGAACAATCTTAATATCGTATTGGTAATAGTACCCTACTAGCCAGTATTGTAGGCTTCATGGACGGTAACAGCTAACATCTAACAGCTGAAATAAAAAAACATTCACAACAGCCTAATGTATTTTTATTTTAGCCTCTTACTGTTACGTTTGTCAAGCCACCAAGTTTATGGCTGCAGAAACCAATCGCCTGCAACTAAAAAAACTTGTCAGTGATATCTTATCTATGCATATAATAACTACATCTAATTAGATTGGTCTACTTAGTTTCACCAATTAAAATCAGTTTGAATTTATAAAAACAAAAACAAAATAAATAACATCTAAAACTAAGTGAGAAACAAACAAACACTTGTTATTATTGGAAATAAAGTCGGAACTTTGGTTAGGCATAATTAACTGGGCCAAAAAAGTTGGTAATACGCAAGTCAGGGGTTTTTGCTTCCCGGGACGAGCACTGCGCGCATGCGTGCTAAGCTCTCTGGTGGTATGGTCCAAGTGATAAGAAAAGGAAGGTTTTAGGACGAATAAACCATGATAGAAGATTAATAAGTTTAATACATATTTTTATTTATTTATTACATATTTATGACAGAATTTTGCGATCGAGTTCTTTTTCTTTTTCAATTTGTTTTCGAATATATTCGATTGTGCTAGTGACTTCATCCGCGTTCCTTTTTCTTGTACGTTAAAACGTTTATTCAATCTTTATTGCACATTATATTTTTGTCCGGCGTTGAAGTATGCGAAATTTCATGATTATCAACAACGAAAAACAAACTCCCTTTCGCATTTATTACAGTTAGTATCCATATCATGTTTTTGCATTGAACAAATTTTTCAGTAAAAACATTCCACTCCTGGATTTCACTTGGATTAGTTGAGTAAAAATATACTGCACTAGTAGCAGTTCTCTGACCATGAATTGATACATTTAGAACTAAAGTAATTCATGAATAATATTAAAAGATTATTGAATTATTGGAAATTTTTAATTTTCCTTTTTGTTTGACTATTATTTTATACAATTGATGTTGTTGTTTGTTTGATTATCGTTTTATTGAAAATTTATAAAAAAAAAATTGTTACAGTTGACACAATAATAAACATATTTACTCAATACCACTACAAAAAAATTAATTGATATTTGATACTGATTGATGGTAATAAATGTTACCTTGAAATGTAGATAAAGATTTTGTAACTTGCACCACAAGAAAAGGGTGGTTGGACCGTGAGAACAGCGCTCCTGAGCGAGACAAATATATTTCACGGTGTTCTACTTCCAAAAATAATAGCGCCGTTAATTGACTAAGGTCGTGTTTACACTAATGATTTTATTGAAACTCGAACTAACGTTACATTCAAGTTTGTTCGGGCGCTTGAATTATTATACAGTTTTTAATTGAGTTATCTCCGCTTTAGGCTGTTTGGTTATTTCACCGTAATAGGGTTAATTCTATTCTTTGTGATACGAGTCGGTCTCGTGACGTCACTAGCTTTTTACTTATATTTCTTACTTAAATATTATTTGGAAGGGTGTCATTTTAAACTAAAGTATTTATTAAAAAGCAATTTATCATTTTTGAAAACAATTTAGGATTTTCAAATCCATTTATTAATTAAAAGTATGTGACAGAAACTTGTTCAATTTATTAGAAACTTTGGCGCATGTGTTTTGCGAGTGAATACCAATTTGTTTCTACATTAATGTAGAAGGTATTTTGTGTTGAGTTACTAGTAGTCTGGAATTTATCTCGCACGAACCAGCGAGTTATCATGTTTGTTTTTTTACCTATTATTTCACTAGACAACTCGCGTGCCATCATACAGTCCATTACGTAAAGGTATTAAACAAATTTTTAAACTAGAAAAGAAATATTCTTATTAATTTTAAATTTTTTATTCAGTTAGTAAATATACTTAATAATAGCTACTTAATCCGTACTAGTCCGTACTAATATTATAAATGCGAAAGTATGTTTGGATGTATGGATGCATGGATGTATGGATGTATGGATGTTTGTAAATCTTTCAAGCAAAAACTACTGAACCGATCACCATGGATATAGGATATAGGATACCTTTCATCGTTCAACGCGGACGAAGTCGCGGGCACCAGCTAGTTTATACTAAATAAGTCGTGCAATTGTCAAAACAATGTTATTACTTTTAAATCCAATGTATATTATACGACGAAGGGCCTATTTAAATTTTGGTGTCCTATATGATATATCTACTAGTGACCCGTTATAAATTTATATATAGATTATTTTTAGCGCATAAGTTGTAAATATAGTGTTACAGTGTATTTAGATATATAGAGTTAAATTATATATTAAAATAAATATTAAATTTGAAAGAGAATAATTATGTATAAATATTAAAATAAATATTAACATAATTATAAACTTTTGCAACTTTTGAAGTATATGAAACTTTTGAGACATATAAACTTTTGAACTACTAGGCTTGTTTTTATGCTTTCGTAGTAAAAAGAAAACGCCATAATTTGCGAATTAATCTCTTTGAACACTCTTTTAGGTCAAAATAAGAATCGAATCCCGTTTTATTATTTTACCCTATCGCTTCAGATTGTTGAAAACAAATCTTTTTTCTTGTAACCTACGAGTACCGCATAGAATAAAGATAGAACAGAAAATACAGTTACAGAGAGAAGAGGAAAGAGCTTTGGCGAGTGAAGCTGCGGGCAGGCCGCTAGGGGCATGAAACTTTCAGACGTTGCACTTTTATAATTATGCAAGTCGGTTCCGTCGAGCTTTCACCTCACTGTCTTGTTTCTCTTTTAATCTCGAAGCGCACGCTGTGTGACATTTCATTTTAAGGTGAATAAACCGAAACAGACATTTATGCGAATATCGCAATGGCACGCAAATGTTTACAACTCCTGTATTTATATTTATTTACTAGCTGAACCCGATAGTCGTTGTCTTGTCGATTTCATATAAAAAAAACCCAGATTAGCGACTTTTCATGTGTATTTTCGAAAAATTTCTTTCAAACAAACCTTGTTCTGACAATTACGAAAAAATAAAAAATGTAAAATTTGTAGTGCCATTCTCAAGTGATGCTCCCTGACTTCGCACGGATGCTATTTTCATAAGCATTCTCTTCATAAGAACCTTTCTCAATGATTATTAAAAAAAAAATTGCCGAATTTTGTTTCCAAAGTTGATCCAGCCGGGAATCGAACTCAGAACCGCTGAAACAGAGCATTTGAGACAGAGAGCAAGAACCTTTCAACACTCTTCTAACGGGCTCGTCAATTCTACCATCAAACTGTTTTTGCTCATGTGAAATCATTTCGCATGAACAAAGTATGAAAAAAATAAATAGATTTTACTGTTCTGTTTAGTAATTGTTTGTAGAAACGATTTTACTAGTTTGATTAGATGTCGGATAATTTCACGTTGCCATGTGTCGTTTTCACACAAATTAACGTACGATCTGAAATCTATATATTATTTTTAAATTAGTAAAGTTGGACATGAAATAGAAAAAATTGCCGCTAACCACGCTTAGTACAGGTTCCGAAGAGAGGTTGTCCTTCAACCATCGGTTTAATAGACGAAAAGTATATTTTATCAATTGTTATCTGTGACAAAAATTAAATCATGATTATTTTGACTATTAAAATACGCTTATGGTTAATTTAAAACAAAACTAGCGGCTATGCTGCGTCTTTCTCTAATACACGACACAGAATGCTTAATGCTACTCTGTCGAACATCTGATGCTTGCTTCGATTTTCAAATTTAAAATTATAGCTTTGATAGTACATATCAGCCTGCGAAAATGAATTACCATGCTTTGCTTTGAAATTTGAAGATCGGAGCAAACAAAGAGGTCGCCCATAACATAACCTGGGACCAATGGAGTGCGTTCTGTTTCGAAATGTCTCTGCTTTGAAATATTAGTAATTTTCTCAACAATTTATTTCAAAAGTCTATAGGCTGACTATAATAATGTTAAGGATTTCTTAAAAGAGAAAAAAAGTATTCTAAAAAAACACACCTGCAATGGTGTTGGCTTGTGTCCTAGCGCGAACCACCTACCATCAAGTGAACCGTCAGCCTGTATGCTATTATTTAGACTTAATACAAAAAAAATCCATTACATAAATGGAAACGTTTCTGTTGTGAAATCTTAGCAATTTTTAACAATTTATTGCAAAAGCTCAAAGATTTATTGTAAAAAAGCGCGGGCGTTATTGCGCGTAGAGAGAGAGAGGCGCGGGGCGAGGTCTACGGCAGTCGTATACCGCGCGCGGATCGTAGCGGCCGCTACGCCGTAGACGCACTGTACCAACGGATTCCATAATAATTCATAACGCTTCTTATAAATTCGCGTTGAGTGTTAACGCACATTAACATTTTTGTGTGTAAATAGTGTCCCACTTGAGTGTTGTGTGTGAACAGTGTAGTGTTCTGTGGATAAAACTTGGAAAAGGTAAATAAAAGATATTCGTTTAGTGAAAGGAGATATTTTTCCCTTTCTCATTTATCAAGGATAAGGATTAATTGAATTATGTCTACATAGGGAATTGTTTGGCTTTATTATTTAGCGAATATAATATATTTTTTGTTGTAAGGAATATAACGTTAAATTCATTCATTCATTTGAAAGTAACAAGCACGATGGTTAACATAGACAACTACCGTTTTTTCAATCATATTTTTTTAATTTGTCTTTGTATTCTTGTACCTACATATATATGTACTCTTATTATATTAGGTACATATTTTTATATGGAATTTATGAAACTGAAATGCTATACATATTTCAAATCAATTTCTGCATGTACTTAAATACATATTTCTTATACATTTCTATGTACATATTATACACATATAATATATATATGTATGTATGTCTTCGAAAGTGATTAAGTTTAAATGATTAAAGTGTTAGCCTTCTGATTTATGGGTTGCGGGTTTATTCCTGGAAAGATCAATCATGAAAACGGACCTTTCTTAGTTTACATTGTTTTGTGTGTACTAGTTTTTTATGTTAAAGTGTGGCATACATACTAACGCTCCGCTTAATATATTAAGCGGAGCGTTACTCTATTTATAGCGTAACATAAATTACACTAACATTTCTTTTAAAATGGTCTTGTGTAAGCTGGTGATTACTGCCACCATACGGGCTGTCGGAATAATACTACGAAACGCAGAGTTTCTTGTCGCAAAATATAATCATACGTCCAAAACTTCTTTGGGAATTTTTCTATAAATTTCAATAAAACATACATATTTTCCGTAGTGATAGTTCAAAAGAAGTTAGACAGCAAAAAGACGCGTGGAAATAGTGTAATTCAGGTGTATAAGTTGTTTTTTATAATCAAAATAAGAAGTCGATTTTATATTATATATATATATTATATATAGGTACTTACGTTTGGCAAATAGCAAATAAACAAGACGTACATTTAACTTAATCAAACTTCTAACATAAATAAAAGGAAAAAAATCTTTGTTTTGCGCTTGGACCCCGCGAACTTTTGAGTTTTATAAATTAACTTCACATTATTCATAACATCACGGACTTTCCTTTTAGGATTTGAGAGATCACAGTCGAGGATTTTATATTTATCTTAAGAAACGTTTAATAATGACGTAATTTGGACGTCTTAAATGTTAAGTCAAAGTAAAATTAGACATCTAATTTTTCTATGAATAGAACTTAGAAACGTTCAAAGTTATTATTCATAGAATTTTATAATTTATTCTTAGACTCTGAACCTATAATTTCGAAATTAAGCGCTCGCTATAAATTAGAATCAAATATTAGCTTCCTAATCTATCGAATAATAATCTTGACACTATATTACTATATTAAGAGGATAAAAGTATGTCAAAATATCTCAAAAGAACAAACATTTTTACTGGCGACATTATCGACGCAGGCTCGAAGCAGACAACACAGTAAATTGGATTTATAATATATGTATTAGAAAAATCTAATCTGAATATTAAAGGTATGAGTATAATATTAATAAAAATAAATACACATTTATTTTAATTAATATTAATAAATAAAAATAAATGTATATTTCCTGACAAATTCCGCCAACCAAAACAAGAACTAGGTATTACAATGTATATAAAATTAGCTGGTGAATCACCTTACAAAATATGTAAAGCAATATCATTATATTGAATATTGAAATATTTAGCCTATGTTATTACTGAAATTCTACTCAACTTTACCTCTTTCTAATATTAGTATCTATATCTATCTATACTAATATTATAAATGCCAAAGTATGTTTGGATGTATGGATGTTTGTAACTCTTTCACGTAAAAACTACTGAACCAATCACAATGAAATTTTGCATACATGTTGTCTGGGACACCGGAAAGGACATAGGGTACCTTTCATCCAGAAAAAAAGGACTATTCCCGAGGGATAAATAAAAAAATAAAAACTAACGCCTGACCAAAGTGTTATAACAACACGAGGTCAAGCGTTACATTGCTTTTTTTTAATTTTCAACGCGGACGAAGTCGCGAGCACCAGCTAGTAGAGAAATAAAATTTCAATTAAGTTTAGTTGGAATTTGACACACAGACCTTAAAATAATGCGTTCCTTTATTTAAATAGATAACTTTAATGTTATTTTCGTATCGTTTTATTTATTAACTTATTTAAGTTCAAATTTGAAAGAAAAAAATCCTCAATTAAGTTTGAGTTTGTCTGACGAGAAACTAGGTTTTCAATTCTATTTTCAAATGTATCTTATATTAATGAGAGTTGAATACGAGTACGATTGATAACCACTTAAAAGAACGTTATAGGAAGTTAATAAGTGGGTAGTAGCAATGTAATGTCCCAAACCTGATTGTTACTTGCTCGAACGTGTCCATGCAAGTATATAGCATACGTAGTATAGAAAGGGCAATTCAAAGAATCGTGACCGGGTTGCGAGATGTCCACCCTTAGAACAATTTGTCCAAAGCCCACTGACAATAAATTGTTTATCTCCTCCAATATTAAATTAATGGACGGGTCTGATGTCGATTTTCATTCACATTAGAGTTAAAGGAGATCAATCAGTGTTGTATAGAGATCAGGCCATATTTACTATTTCCGTTTTAACTAACTATTGAAATTTGTACACATAATGTAAGAAGAAGTTATAGATTTTATACTGGGAAAATATCTTATAATTTGGTAATGGAATTTCATAGTTATTTAAGTTTGAAATTATTAAAAATCTATTGAATTGTACGTCACTGTTGAACAATTTTCGAATTTTATCCACATTTGCAATATCTGAAATATTCACAGGAAATGACTGAAGTAAAGACTTATTACTAATTTCTCATAAGTGTTTTTAAACCAGGCCATTTTTTAAACTTACATCGTTAAATCGATGTACCCACCTAATTCCTATTTTTTAAAAGTATAAAGAAAGTCTTTGCTAAGCTAATAGTCGAGTGGTTAAATTAATTCAAAGGTCATCCCTGATCCAAAGGTCTTCAAAAAAACACCTCTCAAAGTTAACATAATACACTTAGTATTATATTTTGCTCCCAGACATTTATTATTATTATTATTTATTTGGAAAAACAAACAATTACACCATACATAGTAAATTTAGAAAAGGAACAGTGCAATCAACGACATTTTGCACGAATTTGTAAACTAATTTTATACAGAGAAAACTATATATATATTTATAAACAAAAATATAAAAAAATACAAAAACAAAGAAGAACAAAACAACACAATAGAACTAAAACAACATAACAATATTATTTTTTATATATTTGTGTGAGCTAGTTGAAAATAGACTTTGTGTGGTGTCTAGAGTTAAAGAGTTAAGATATTGCTTATGGGTTAGAGAAAGCCACCTTGATATAACATCATATGTATTGTTGTGAAATTTTTTTTTTGGAATTATAAAAATTTTAATACTTTGTTTTAAAATTTTAAATCAACCAACCTTTTTTTTACAAATTTTATAGAAAGACTTTTAGTTTTATCTTACTAACATTTTGTCCGATTATATAAACAAAAATGGGAATAATATGAAAAAATAATTAAATTTCAATTTATTGCTAGTTCGTTTGAAATTTATTGTAATTGATTTTCAGTTTACATCAAAAGATCTTGTCATGTAATTTTTTTTTTGATATAATTTATTACAAAAATTTGTTGGTTTAGATATATTCTCAGAAAATATTTAAAATGACATATCTATAAATTTAATTTGTACAAATTCGTGGCTAACGAACTCGGCATTTTGTGTCCACGAAAAGGATTTCGTCTATTTATTTTATAGACATCGTGACGGTGGTCGGTTTTTGTACTAACGGCTTTTGTTGGACTAAGATAACGATTATCTTTATATAATTAACATGCGCCCATTATTCATTTCATTACACTACGCCAGATTAATCTTAATGCATTTATTTAAGCTTTAAAAACAGGCACCTATATTTAAAAAAATAAAGATAAAATTTTGTAAGAAAAAATAAATAAATAAAGATTTTACTGAAAAAATATTGTGTCATTTGGTAATGGGTTTTCATATATACTTAATTTTAAGTTTCAAAGTATTAAAAAAGTTTGAAAGTATCAAAAAGTCTTTTTAATTTTCGAATGTTATCTCCATTTACAAAATCTGAAATATTTACAGGAAATCACTGAAATTAAGACAAACTATCAAATTCTCCAAAGTGTAAGTTAAAAAAAGACCTGGTTTGTAAATCCTTAAAATTATAATTAATTGGTTAATTGTTGTATTAATTAAATTAATTGGTTAATTAAATTAATTAACTTATTAATTGGTTGTATGTCCTTTAAATTTTTCATATGAACCAAGGGCGAATTCCTTTAATAATTCTCGAGTAATTCAAAATACCCAGAGAAATCGACTCTATTTTCTTCTTTCTTTCTATATTAAAGCAAATTAATCATCTTAGATTTGAAATAAAAAAGACTACATATTGGTCGCGAGCCAAGCATTCGTCCTACAAAGGCTTGATTTCAGAGAACTCAATTTCTATTAGTGAAGATGTATCTTTTCCTATTGGTTTTGCTGATAAATATAACAGGTATTATATACAAGAAATATATTAAACAAATCGTGTGTATTTCATTAGTTTTCGTTATTCAAGCGACTGAAAATGTCATGGAAATGTCAAAGGCGGAGGCTTCCTTTGAAATCTCCTTTGATGCAGGCTCTCGGTACAGAGGCGTGAAACCAGTCAGCGAAAGGGAAGTCACTTCCTGTTTGCCACACGTATTTCTACTTAAATATTTGTCTAGAAAATAAATATGTCTTATATTTTATCATACTCATCCACGAGAAACTGCTTCCATGAGTTCAATAAATTAGATCAATTTTTCAACATGGGGTTTTCGCGGATCCCCTTCGATAGAAACCTCTGGAGTACGGCGGACAAATTAAAAAAATAATAACTATAATGCTATAATGCAGAAAATAATACGTGTTTATGCGAAAAGGGCTTTACCACTTTTGCGAATTTAAAAAATTAAAACACAGAAATATACTAAACGTAGAGGTTTATTGGAGGATCCAAATAAGCAACATTAATTCAAACATACGGAAATGTATTATTTAGGTAATTTAAAACATGAATTTTAAAAAATCACAAAATTTTCCTCATTATTTGATCAGTTCTGTTACGAGTAGCACCCTCTACTTCGGTTACATTAATTAAACCATTTTATGTTTAGTCCAAATACTTTTATCGTCTGAGCGATATATCAGAACTACAATTCCAACTATAAGATGTGCGGACATACGACGACGACCTTTCTTCGCGAACGCATTCGTTCAACTGTCTGATACCCTTTCAAAATCATGTCACCGAATGAATCTGAATGAATGAGCACCTCTTTTTGAAACATCACAAAGCACTTTTCAATCAACTTCAGTCTTACCTGTAATATATACCACTGGACAGGCTGTCCCATACAAATGACAGATAATTTCGTTTACCATTTTGAAACGCCGCCCTCGAAAGTACCGAGAATTAATTTTGACATTTGGGTATTTTTATTCCATAGATATGTATAATAGTGTCTGTTTTATTCTATTTGTTGATTTCTTAGGGAGTGTTTAAGTTTACTTGTGTCCGCTTGAGTTTTGAAACATGAGGAAATGTGTATACTGTAAATGTTCCATGGACAAATTTAATTATTGCATGATTAATTTTAGTTATATATACTTTCGCTCCATAGCCTATAGCGCCAAAATGGCGTTTTTCAAATAGGCATAAAAATAATTTGACAGCAGCCTGTCCAGTGGTATATATTACAGGTCAGTGACTTCAGTCGACATAAATAGCAGACGCTAACAGTTCTTTTTTCCGAATGTCGTAATATCATAATTTCTATATCCAAAAATATAAGTAGGTATTTCTTAGGAAACTTTCTAAATGTAAGTAAGTGTAAAATATAAATGAAAATTATTATGGTGTAAGTTATTTTCGCGTTGCAATATAATGCAATAAAGGACTAAAGGCTTGGAATACTAATGCGTAGCAAACCAAGTCAGCGCACGTTACTCGACTGCTGGACCGGCTGTCGGTTTTTTGAAACGCAGTTTTTGCTTTTTTTTTGTTATATGTGGCTAAAATTCGTACAATTTTTAAAAAATGCTATAAACTGAAAAAGTTTCATAATTGTTGGTCAACGTCACTTTTAAAAGTGAAATAATTTAATTAGTACTCCTGTACAAATTCAAATTTAAACCATTTATTTGCCTGCACCTGGGTGGGGGGATACATAACCAGATTTTTTTTAATTTATTTATTTTATCTTACAAAATAGTAGGTACATACTACCACATTTTTTGTGCAAAATAAATATTAGTGCAAAAACAAAAGCAAAGTCATTCATAATTAAAATAATCCATAGTCAAACAACATTTAGCAAGCAAAAAAGCAAAAAAAAAAAAAACAATATATTTATATACAGTTATTAGTTTAACATCTGTAGGTACTTTATTATAAAGTTTGATCGACATAGAATAAGCATTATTCTCACAAAAGTCGTTAACGGTTTATTCGTTTAAGGCGAGGACTTTGCAGAAAAGCGTTATTTTCGTCGCCTAATTTGACATCTCAGAGTAAAAATAAAACCTAAATAAAAATACACGGCATAATAGACTATATATTATTTTCTTCTATTCTTTAAATAATACCAAGGATTTCCACAATCTTCCGTTTCTATCCCCTAACATATGCAAGCTTTCTAATACGATATCCCATTATCTTTAATAGACAGAAAACCAAAAATATACCAATTTTCGAGTATCAAAATATTACATACTTAAAGAGGTACAGTTTGTAAGATACACGTAAGTATTCTTTGTTTTTGTAACGTTTTTGATTACATAATCAAAAACAAAAAGAATTAATATAATTTTATAATTTCTCCACGTAATTTATCATATATATGTATGTATTTAATTTTACTAAAATAAATTACTTTTTGACTTATTAAAAATAATTCATTTTTTAATAAATTGCCTGCTGCCTCAAGATTGATCAAATTAAGTAAAATTTTTACTTAATAACGTATATATAAATTTTTTTATAGACCACGTTTGATCTGCAAGTTCTTAGTTAATTTTTTAACGATTGTCTACTTTGTTTACATAAAAAAACAAAGATCCGCAAACCATAATATAAAGCAGTTGTATGGGAAACCACAATATTAGCACTTATTCATCGTGGCGCGTTTTATTATCTAAATTGGTACGAATATCACGAGAAGAAAGCTTTTGACACAGTTCGCGCAATATCAGTGTATCAGGAAACAATAGCAATATTTAACATTGTCCTAACTTAGTTGCTTTTTTTATACGAAAACACTAAATATTCTTTCTTATTATATATAAATAAAAATCAATGTAAGTATGTTTGTCCTCTATGGACTCCAAAACTATCTCCAAAACTATCTTCAATCGGTTTTCTTTTATTAGTCCAATAAAAATTTACTAACAAATCAAAACAAATGAGTGCCTTAGGGGAATTTTTGATATATCTATATGTAGTAAGAGTATCTAGTAAACCCAACGTTGTTAAGGTCAAGAAAATAATTTACTATTTTCCACACTGGTATGAACGTTGGGAAATCAGTTTTTTTTTTTGCCTCGACACTTTCATTAGAATAGTGTGAAGAATAGTGTTCATTAGGTTAGTCTTGGCGAATTATTTTAAAACAATTGTTAATTTAAAAACGAAGCATCTTTAGAACGATTTAAACTTAGTTGTGTCACTTTTACTCATTAAAACTGTTTACAGTACTTCAGAAATTAATTTAAAATGTCTCCTAAATAATCATCATTAAGGATCAAACTTCCATCAGCTATTTGAATTAATTTGTATTTTCTAGCTGCTAAATTAAAAAAGTTTTTAAAATAAAATGACTACATTAAGTTTGTTGAGTTTCCAATTATTTTCTTTAAATAAAGTCGACTTGATTAAATCCTTTAATGGGTCGTTTCGGATGAAGGTTATAAATTTGAAGGCTTTTCATTAAATAGTAGACATTTTATTTTCATTAATATTAAGTTACTTCGTACTAATTATCTTAATCCTAACAATATTATAAATATAAAAGTTTGTGTTGGGACGGCTCAATAATGCAATAACGTCTGAAATTTTGCACACACATAGCTTATTACCTGGATTAACATATAGGATACTTTTTATCCTAAAAAAAATATGTTAAGTTCCCGATGGATTGTTTAAGACATGTTAGATAACATTGTTATATTATAGTATTTAATAGTGGCAGAGCACACTGCGTTTTGCAGTCATTTGGGTAACCTGCCTGGCGGCAGTAACCACCCCTTTACAGAAGACCACATTGCAATAACAGCATGTGTGTCTTTATGTTTCGGTGAGGGTTGCCAGAGAGCATTACTCTATCCCTTCCTAATATTTTATCCTTAATCCTACTATGATAAAAAAAAATATTGGCACCGCACTTGTACCCACTTGCAGCGTTGCATGTGTTATAGGTGACGGCAGCCACCTAACATCGAGTGTACTGTCGGCCTGTCTGCTCACCTTAACATAAAAAAAGTCGGCGTACCCATAAATAAAATATAAGTTACCACACCGCCTTTTACTTATACGGTGTATTTCGCGTTCCGGAAATTTATTATTTAAACGAAAATGAAGTGAGTACCAAGTCGTGGGTTTGTTTGGTTGCTTTGATGTCGCCAAGGTACCAAAATTTCCGTTGAAATATTCCAGTGTTGGGACAAGGAATTGTAAAAGGCTTGCTATGATTGCGAACTGTGACTGGAGCAATTTGTTAATGGGTGTCCTGTTTTTTTTTTTCAATTCCGAAGTAAGGTGCGAGCGTCAGCGTCGCAAAGTACAGTGATATTACTAGAGACCTAGGTGTTTTTTTTTTAAATTTCTTGTGAACATTTTTTAAAAATTGTTTTCTATTATAAATACTCACGTTATTGCTGACCTAGTATTTGAAATTGTAGCAAACGAAATAAAATGTTACTAGGATTTTGCTGAAGAATTTAAAAAATACATCCGTTCAAAGACGCGTCCTTAGTTAATTATATTGCGATTATTATTTATATAAATATCACTTAATATCACTTATTTTTTTAAATTATTTTAAAACTGTAACGCTAGCCGCTATCAACATTTTAGTTGAACAAATTTATTTATTCACTAGCTGTCGCGTTTCCGGCTTCGCCCGGGGTGCATTTTTCCCTGATTTCCTTTTTATAATAATGTAACAATTATAATATTTTGGAGATTTAAATAAAATTTAAATAAATTAATTTTGATACTATACTAAAAGGATTCGGTTGTCTCCTTTTGAGGTGCAAATTTAGATTTATGATCTGGGAAATTTAAGAATAATCTCTTCATAGTAAGCAGTGCTCTATGATATTATCTCTTAATTTTTGGTAGGTACTAAATTAATTGATTACTTTTAGAAAAATAAATGTTCATTCTAATGTTATTAGAAACTAAAAAAAAGGTTTATATACTTCGTTTATTTCAATGCTAGATTTTCTGCTTATATTGTTAAAAAATCCATATTTCCATCCTCTCCATGCAGCTTTTCAAACATACAATGTGTGGTCAGCTACTAGATACTAAAGAAAATGATAAAATATTACCTACACTAGACTCACATACGCTTCCCTCTCGACACTCGATCCTGTATAGAAGTTGCAATGCTCCCGCTACGAGGTGCTATTCAAAGGGAGTGCACAAAAGGAGCGACGCATTTTGCATAGGATTGTCAACACTGTCGACTGATTGAAAGTATTGTAAAATACTGACACACTTCGATTAATCAAAACGAGTTCATTGTAAACCATTTGTGCCACTATTTTCACTCAAACAAGCAGAAAAGTTTTACACTAGTCGTGCCCCGTGATTTCACATGCGATTTATTCTATACTTATTAGTGATGTGCCGGATCGTTAAAAATGTATATCCGCGGATACGGATACGGATCTTAACTTTCGTATTCAATCAGTGTCGGTGCGCATGACCTTAAAAATGTATATCCGCAGATACGGATACGGATATTTGGAGCCAAGATCCGCGTATACGGATCCGGATCTTAACTTTCTTACTCAATCGGTGTCGGTGCGCGTGACCTTGAAACGATAGTTGACGCCCGCCACTTGACGCTTGCATTATAAAGGTGCCAAATGTTTGATTTTGATTAAAAATAAAATGGAATTAAATAGTTTTTCATTTAGTTCCGAATTAATTCTGAATGGAATTAAATAGCTACCTAATCACCTATATATAGAATTAATTCATTTATGAATTAAAAATTAATAAGGTAAAAGATCCGTAAAAAGTAACGGATACGGATATCCGGCACATCACTAATACAAGACTTATACATAGATATCATCTATACTAATAATATTATAAAGAGGAAAATTTTGTTTGTTTGTATGTAGGAGGGAATTGTATACCATTCTCGGATATAGCCCGCCTGAATAAGATTCATACTTAATATACGTGTAGCGATCTTTCTTTCTTTCTTTTAAGATGTTCGTGTGATGTTAATTTGCCTATTAAATGCAAAAACATTTTTTTTTAAATCCCACTGGTAGTTCCACTGGAACTAAAGCGAATTCGTAATACAAATTCTTCAGCTCTTTTTCATTTGTATGGATTGTCTAGTCTAGTTTATTGGATTAAATTACATATAGTATTATGACAAGACGAAACGAAATATCATATCATATAAAAACAATATCATTTTGCGTCTTTTAGTTAATGTGAATGAACTGTAATATGTTCGGCAAGTACCTAATAAGCCTTAGAAATTTCATTACGATAGAAACGGCAATCATCGGTGGAGAAATGAAAATAATAATATTATCTGGAGGAAAGGAGGCTTGTTTATTGTAAATACAAGGAAAATGATATTAATACTAATATATAAATGTAAACAGTAACTATTGTTTGATTTGGTAAATTGGTTACTAAAATGGTATGGCCAACATGTATTTGGCATTTTAATCAAATCAAGAGGTCTACTATAATATCTCAATGTCAAATATAATACATTGAAAAATATTTTTTTCGTATCACCAAATTTTTTATATTAAAAAAAAAACTTTTTCTAAATGTGGTCAAAGAAAATTCAAAAAAAAAAAAATCTTGCGAGTCAAAAAGTCAAATTTTGGATTTTAAGAATGTATAAATTAATTTAAAGATTTCACATTTTTTTTTCTTTTTTTTTTAATAATATTCTAGTTATACATAAATATTTATGAACCATTTAGAAGCTGCTTTAATAAAAGTTTTGTAATATTTCGTCCATATTTTACTGACTGTGACTGTGGTCGGAGATGAGGTATAAATCAGAGAGTTGAGTTGAGCATATTTTTTGTTGCTATGCAAACCAAAATTTCAGACACTAGTTTTTCAGGGCGGAACGGCACGCGTGGGAATAGACGGGAAAAGTTTGCGCTAACACTGTCGTGTGTATTAATACTTTAATGAGCGTGCGATGACGTTTAATACGTTTTGAATTTGTTAGTGTCCATTTTAGTAATTAGTTGGGCATAGATTTTGGTGTTTGAAAATTTTGTTGCATAAAATTTGGCAAGGGGTCAAGCGATTATTATTGCTACGAAAATATTGTCAAGGTAAGCTATGTTAATTATTGGCTTTTTTAAAAGTAAAGGCTGCTATACATATGGTCGGTCGACATAACTAGGTGGTAGAATCGAATATGTCGCTGCTTAAATTCAAAAGTACCACAAATCAAAATTACACTTTTTTACAGGAGAGCTAATCGAAAAAATAAATTAATTAATTTTGTATATTTTTTTCTTATTACATATATATCAAATATATGCATATTATACATCGTTAGAAGCGTATTTTTAAGTAGCGTTAAATGTTTTAAATACTTTTATAATAAACTGTATACTAGAGGAGATATAAGCATTAAGCATATAAGTTACTTTTGAATATAAAAATAATTATCAAATTATAGAATAAAACAACCATAAGTCTTTTTGCAACATACAATATAAACAAGTTCCGTATTCGTCTTTTAAATTCTTTATTTAAATGAATTGAAACGAAAACGAAATCAAAAACCAAAAAGTCTGTTAAAAGAGGTCGCTACAAATCATTTTGTATATTCTCCTGTACAATTTCAAACAAATATGAATGGGTCATGTTGCAGCAAGTTATTGGCATTGATTCGATTCCGCCGGCCAAACTCTCGCTCCATGGGACAAGAGGCGAAACCAATCAGCAACCATTGATGTGCAAATTTATTTTTCCCAATCAATCCGCAAACTGATTACCCACCAAATCCCATTACGTAATGTGAGATTGATTGATCAATCAACACGAATCACGGCGCACGTCCCGGTTGGCTAGCTAATAATTAACTAGCGATTATGAAATGGGAACTCGAATGGCTTCCAAAATAATTGCTTTCCATCGTCGAATAGATGCAATAATCACGTCCTACGTGCCTTTATAGAAATGTATCTGAAATAGAAAGTTTTTTGACTAGCTAGCGGCACTCGGCTTCAGCCAGCTTGTATGGCGGACCTTTATGAATCCAATTTTTCATATACAGGAACAAAGTACATACTTTGGCCTCTCTTTCATAGAGAAATATTAATTTTGACGTAGCTATCTATCTATCTAGATTGTTAATACCTTTTAGAAACAAAAAAGTGAGTTTTTATATGAAATTATTATATAGTTAGTAATTTTTAATTTCTAATCTATACTATTATTATAAAGAGAGAACTTTTGTATGTTTGTAATGAACAAACTCAAAAACTGGTGATCCGATTTTGAAAATTCTTTCACCTATAGAAAGCTACATTATCAGCGAGTAACATATTTTATAAAGGGCGAAGTCGCGTGCAACAGCTAGTATGGTTTATGAACCAATTAGTAATATTCCAGTTGTCTAAATTTAATAATGTATTATACTACGAACCACAATGGTATTATGTAATATTAATTAATTTAATAATTAACCGTGTCCTAGATTGGCTCGTTTGTAATTCAAATTGTTTAAAGTCTAGTAGATGTTCTTTTTAGAAATAATTAATGTATAGGTATGCTACTTCATTCATATAATTAACTTGTTTAAGTTAACTATTGAAATACTTTAAGCATGTATGGAGACACATTTTTTTGTTTGCACTATATACAACCCATTCTTGAGGGTGGATGTTAGAAAATAGGTTTTTTAGTTTGTCTAAGTTTCAGTAGTATCTATTGAGAATTGATTATGGAACTAGCACTAGTTAATAGTTAATAGAATAGAAATAGTGACTAGAATTAATCATTAACTGTGGAGAAAGGTTCTCCATATATATATATATATATCAAACTTAACTTTAAAAAATATACTTAATAATAAAAGATATAAGAATATAACTTAAAAAGATAATACTGCCTACATACTCACATATATACATACACATTCACACACACAAACATACACATTTTTCTCCTACAGATAAATTGTTAATGCTACAGAAGTGTGTTAAACCACACAAATTTATATGGAGAACCTTTCTCCACAGTTAATGATTAATTCTAGTCACTATTTCTATTCTATTAACTATTAACTAGTGCTAGTTCCATAATCAATTCTCAATAGATACTGCTGAAACTTAGATAAACTAAAAAACCTATTTTCTAACATCCACCCTCAAGAATGGGTTGTATATAGTGCAAAAAAATGTGTCTCCATACATGCTTAAAGTATTTCAATAGTTAACTTAAACAAGTTAATTATATGAATGAAGTCGCATTTTTTAAAGTTAAGTTTGATATATATATATCAAACTTAACTTTAAAAAATATACTTAATAATAAAAGATATAAGAATATAACTTAAAAAGATAATACTGCCTATATATATATATATAAAGAAGAAAATATTACCCGCGTTTGATCTAGTGGCTTAGTAACCCTAGCTGTTAACCAAACGGTCGCGGGTTCGAATCCCGCTAGGGGCGAATGTTTATGTGTTAACATTTTACCTTTGTACCTGAGTCATGGATGTTTTGTATTTATAATATGTATGTATTTACAAAAAAAAAAGTAATCTATGTAGTATATTAACTGTCTGGTATCCATAATACAAGCATTAGTTGCTTAGTGAGGAACTAGATGGTGCTGTGTGGAATGTGTGAAGATAAAGTATATATTTTTCTTTCTTAGTTTTAAATTTTCACAATATAAATAAAAAAACAAGGCCCAAGCTACCGGTGGTTAGGGCTGCAGATTATTATTATTATTTATTGTGTACAGTTGTAAAACACACAGCCATTTCGTGTCAACGATAGCTTTTTTTTAAAATTAAATTTATTAACACTTCTAACGTGTAGTTTCTTTTAAAAAGTATCCCGATTTATAAATTATTATATCTTTGAATTTTCTCTTCAGCACCTTCTGTATTTAACGCATTTCAAGTGACATACACGTAACTACATTACGCAAGTCCTTAACGAAATAATAGTCATATCTCTTGAATCTGTCCCGACGCGACGCGACATAACTTGACAACTTGTCACGGAAACAGGATGGAACGAGGCTTAATATCAGCTGGAAGTGAAGAGAGTTAAGAGGATGGTTTTTTTTAAAAGTAAACCTCTTGTTTTTATAGTTAATTTCGTCTTAAATTCAAATGCTATTGCAGAGTTTACCAAGTCGAATGTAAGCGATACCTGTATGAAATAGAAGCCTATACTTTTAAACATGTATTACCATGATCTAAACAATAAAAACATGTTTTCCGTTTCACTGAAGTGGTTGTTTTGTTTTTATCGTTCATCACTTGTACCATACGTCACGCACATGTAACGTGACACCCACAATGAAACAGAAGTATAATAAACAAGGTGTGCAGACGCGCGTTGCGAGCCGCCATCGCGCGTCCTCACGCCTCGCGCTTACAAATTAGACAGGTGAGCATTAATGCAACAGTATATTGAACACAGTAGCTGTACTTGTTTGTTTTACTACATGAATCAATTTAAATCCTAACATTACTGGTATTACTGATTCTATACCAACAGAAACTTCGGTTTAGTAGAGGTTTCGCACATATTTGTTTCGTACGAATTGTGCAAAGAAGTGACTTTAAAATTAAATATATTTTTAGTGGTTGATTTAATTTATTGTATTTATTTAATTTTAAATTTTTTGACCATTTTATATACTCGTAGGTTAAATGTTGATTTTATTAATAACTAGCAACATCCAATAATGAAACTCGTTTTAAAATCCGTTACGTAATTGGTTAAAAGAAGTTAGCGGAGGAGCTGACACAGAAGCGGACAGCGATTTCATTTTATAGTATGCATAGAAAATATGTATAAGAATGTAGTTATTTAGAACTGCATAAAGTGTGTTTATATGTGACTAAACATGATTTATTATGAGCACTCGCTTCCTCTTTCGGACAGCAGTTTCAAAGGTTAAGGTATCCTTGATGGTCATGAATATTCGTAAAGAAGAGCCACTATAAAAAGAAGAAAAGTTCGGAAATAATCAATTTCCATCGGAATTAGTTCAACTCACATATTCATATTATGTTCATATGATAAAAAAATATAATAAAACATTATTTGCCTTATTAAGTTAGGGTTCCCAAAGCCAGTATTATATTATAATAATATAATTATTATAAATCCCGACATAATTCGTAACACGTCATCGACCCTTAAAATGGTAAAAGTCTTTCTTACCAAATCTGTACACTTCATTTTTGTAGTTCAGAAACATATAACAACACAAATTTAAAATAGCACTATTGAATGGGAGATTCCCTACCGTTTAGTAATTTGTTGTGGGGCTTCTTTGTCACGGTAAGAGTTACAAGACGGAATTAATTTCGCTGGGTGATACGTGCTCGGCTTAAATAGTTTTCGATGGTGTTACATACGTTGTAATTGCGTGTTTTCCCTTGTGTATTGCGCGTGTTCTACTGTGCAAGAGCTAGTCAAATTTATGACATTTTAATTTGAAAGGAAACCGACTGATTTCCATAAATTTTTGGACTATAAATCTGACCCACTTTTATACTATAATTTACATATATCCATATTATAACATAATGTCGCCGTCCGCCTCTGTCTGATCTTCTGCTAACTTTTTCTGAACTATTCAAAGGGAAAGGTAAAAAAATGCACCCATGCAAAGCCTGGGGCGGGCCGCTTGTGAACTAATAAATAGCCTAAACAGACTAAACACACCATTTATACGGCCCCACTATTATAGGCTTGTGTAATGGATAAACCATACTAAAGACTGCAGACGATACTCAGAATTCAGATTAGAATTTAATTTAAAAAATACATTTCCAAAGTTGGATGGATTTGGTACATAGATAGTTTATTAACTGTATTAACATGAATGATACTTTTTATCCTGAAAAAATGTTAGGTTGCCGATGGATAGTCTAAAACATATAAAAGATTGGGCGCCACTGTCGTCACAGGGATAAAGGTGTCGGACGTCATATTTTTCATTTTTCAACGCGGACGAGGTCGCAGGCACGAGCTAGTTAGTACATAATGAATAAATAAACGCTCATTCCCTTTTAAAAAATAAAAACAATACATAGGCCTCGATAGTAATAGCAGCAGTTAAAATAATGTTTCGCGGCCATTAACACCCACAATGAGTGTACTAAAAAACTTTTAAACGTGAAATAGTTATTTATTTCTCATTAACCTCAATATGGTGAATAGAGTTTGTGTTACAACAGTAAAAGATATATATTATATATATAGTTTTATTGCGTAAGACCCAGTGTCACAATCGTCATTTTAATATCTACTTATATTATTTAACAAGTACTCTTTATTGCCAAGCAAAACTTCGCTACCCGACCCCGTTCCTGTAGAAATATAATTATCTAAGGACAACTCTCTATATATATTATACAAAATATCTATTTTAAACTAGCGATCCGCCCTCAGCTTCGCACAGATGCAAATTTCCAGGTAATTTTTCCAATTTTTCTCTTTAGATTTACTTAAAATAGAAAAAATATTAAGATCTACCTGTTATACAATTTGGATAAAACCAGTTGAATAAATAAAGTTTGTCATGACAGCTCGTGAATATTATTTTAAAATATAAATGACAAATTAAAACTACAACAATAAATATAGATAAATAAAAATTTCTTATGACCCTTTTGGTGCTGCTTTAGACGTACTTAGTAGTTTAAATATAAGGAAAGCATACCTTCAAGTCTCCAAATTGAGTCATTTAATGCAATTCAAAATGAAATAAGTAGCCCATTATTCGTATTTTTACGTCTAAATAAAACTAGAAAGGTAAAGCTATTTATGTGATATATAAATAAACAAAAACTTGCCGGAATAAGGCTCTGTTCACACGTACCACAACCACACCACATCGCAGCGACAAAAAGCTGTTGCACTTTGCAGTTAAATTGTGGTAACTACAAAATATAGATATGGTTGCATTGTCGCTAGTAGTTGCGATGTGGTCACATTGTGGCTAGTGTTTGCAGACAGACAGATCGACTTCGGCTTTCGTAGAGGAAACACTCCTTGACTGAACGAACTCATAGACTTCCGAGAGGAAACATTTTTGTTGCTATCCTTGTTATGGCTTTTATTAAGAAGAAGAAATCGATGTCAGCGTAGCGTACGCGCAGTGTGGTTGCGACGACGCAACGTTATGTTCCGTCCGCTAGTGTGCGGTGTCGCAGCTAGTTGCGTTGTGGTTGCAATGTTGTCGGTACCGACCACACAGTTGAATTTGACAGCAAAATGTGGTCCGTATGAATTAAACTATTCACTTTTATACAAATTAGAGCCCGCTCACGTATGGTGGTTGTGGTGTGGTTGTGGTACGTCTGAACAGAGCCTAAGTACGTTTTAGCAAAGTCTCAACAAAGAATATTTTATTGACGATTGTTTTGAACTCACTTATTGCCTTCCATTAAGGCTGAAAATATCGTGAGCTTACCATTTATTTTTACACAATTTATAAAAGAGTAAAAGAAAACTTTTATATAGCAATATATACCTATTTTTTGCTCTATTTTAAAAGGTTTTCGTTGTTGCGTTACGAGTTTTTTTTTTTGACAGGATATTGAAAAATATATAATAAGAAAGTTGAGATTGTGTTGAGAAGTTTTTGATTCAAAGACAAAAACTTTGAGTAGGTATGAATGATGCATTATTTGCTTAGTGGAATTAATATGAAAAAATATTATAATATATAAAAATTTTAACAAAGAAGGGAACTTAGTCTCTATATCGTGTCAACTTTAAAATAAGCCTATATGTATTACTTCTGAAATATAATAAACTAGCTGGTGCCTGCGACTTCGTCCGTCTCGTGACCTAACCCCTTGTCAAGTTTAACTTAAGATTAACTTAATTTTTAACTTTTTTATAATATGTTAAGGTCGACAAACAGGCTGACGGTTCACTTGATGTTAGGTGGCTACCGTCGCCTATAACACAAGCAACACCACAGGTGCTGCAAGTGATTAAGTCATTAAGTACAAACAATAGTAGGATTTTCAATATTTCAATTTCAGTATTTAAATGCAACATTATCGGTTTTTTAAAGATGCTATAGATGTAATTGTTTTTTTTAATCTCTAACAAATTCTAATCAGTCGCCTGGGAAGCATTGCTCTCTTAGCTTCTAAAGTAACTGAAGTGATAATACTCGTAGTAATAAATTTCTTACTGTGAAAAAACAGCATGTGTGCTGTTGTGTTTTGGTGAGTGATTAAGGGATGCCAGACCCCATTTCCCTAATCCTATATTCTACTATGGTCAGCAGAGCACTTGTAGAACCTGTGGTGTTGCTGTGATACAGGCGACGGTAGCCACATTACCATCAAGTGGTCCGCCAGCTCATTTGGGGCGACCTTCACGTAAAAATAGAGCTTGCTGAACGACTTATAACTTGTAAACGAGATATTTCGTCAATATGTTTTAGTCACCTATGGCTTGATTCTAAAGTTTTAGACCTTGTATTGCTAATGATGTTATAAATGCGAAAGTTAGTATGCTTGAATGATTGTTACTTAATCATGTAAAAACATCAAAACTGATTTGGATGAAATTTGACACACAGATAGTGTCTGGATTAACCTATGGGATACTTTTTATCCTGGAAAGTTATTAGGCTTCTGTGGCATATAAAAAAAAAAATGAACTATAGAGCGTACGATGTCGCGGGCATAGCTAGTATAAAAATAATTCTTATAAGATGTTTAATAGCAACAATTTCGTAAAGAATGTAAACAACTCCAGAATACGTAATACCTCCTTGCAAACAACGCCGACAAATGTCAAGTCCAAACTCGGTTGCAAAGTTGCCAACTAAATCTTGTGGAAAAGGTTGCGAGTTGGCTAGTCGGACAATTCCTGTGGCGGACCCTTGTTAAACACAACTTACCTCACTGTTTCTTACTTACTAAGTTTCATATTTATTGCTTAGAGAACAATACAAGTAAGGAGCAGTATGTTAACTTGATACGTACAGAGTGCACGTACTAATATTTTACTCCCTAAACTTTGTATACTTTATGTAATGCGGGTCATACAAATTTTGTGAAGCATAGTTTTAATAAGGTAAAACTATTCATCTATTGTTTATATAATATGTTAGCTGCATGGAAAATTATTTAATCAATTTGACCTTGTTAAGCTAAGCCACACTGCATTCCGCTTCGTAGTCATAAAACGGGCAGATTTGATTTGTTTTTTACGTTGTCCTCTCATTACTGGGGTACTTAAAAAATAAATAAAAAATTAGAAAAAAGGATCAACCAAAATATCAGAATAATCACAATTGGTAATTTTTTCATTTTCAGATACGTCGCAAATGAGTTTGGTAGCTAAATTGTAAAACATTATGGTGATGCTAATCAAAATATTATATAATTTTTACCTACATATTTTTTCTATGTATAAATTTTCTAATTCCTTACTAGAAATATTAAAATATAATGAAAATAATACACGCATATTACCGTACATCATTTAACATTAATTAACACAATGTGAGCAAAGTACTTTGATGTCCCCATAACTAGCAATATAGCTATGTACTTCAACTCTTTGCGCACAGCCGGGAAAGCTTTAAATCTACGGTTTAATTACGGGTCTTTAGTAAGCCTCGTGAGCTTTTGCGCACGGGACAAAAGCCGCAAGCTCCGCTGAAAACGTTGTGAACTAATTAGTTGCACTTGCTTAATGTTTACGGTAAGAATGCAGCGGAAACTTACAAAAAGGACACGCGTCTATAAAGGTGCGTCCATATTGAATAACATGTTGTATAACATTGTTACATAAAACAAGACCGTACACATTAAAATAACTGTGTAATATAACAATGTTATTTAATATGTCATTGTACGATTGTCTCGGTCGCATTATGATACACGTAATGGCGTAACTAACGCACAATAATGTTATATAACATGTGTTTTATAACATACTAGCTGGTGCTCGCGACTTCGTCCGCGTTGAAAATAAAAAAAAAGCAACATAAAGCTTGACCTTGTGTTGCTATAACACTTTGGCCAGGCGTTAGTTTTTTATTTTTTATTTATCCCTCGGGAATAGTCTTTTTTTCTGGATGAAAGGTACCCTATGTCCTTTGTGGTGTTCCAGACAACGTGTATGCAAAATTTCATGGTGATCGGTTCAGTAGTTTTTGCGTGAAAGAGTTACAAACATCCATACATCCAAACATACTTTTGCATTTTTAATATTAGTAAGATTAGTAAGATATAGGTACATGTCAGTATATTTATGAAATTTTAATTTATGCGCATAAAAATATTAGTCAATTTAATAAAAAATGTGATGTACACAATATCAATACTAGGTTTAAAAATGATCTAGATTTACATAAAAGGTGACTCCAAAAAATAAGTAATTCTTTTATGGGTCAATGTATACGGTTTTATAATAAACAGCAGAGATAACCAGAGCCTTATATATAAATAAATTTAAAAGTGTTATTAAAACCAAATTCCTCTCGAAAGGCTATTATAAAATCACTGATTATTTAAGCGACATTGAAGTCTGGATTTAAGCGATTCGAAGCTCATACTATGTTTAGTATTGTATTATATTATACTTTGATATGTTTTTTTAAAAATTAAGTGTAATTTTGTTGTTTTTTTATATTTTAAAGATGTCAAAAAGAATGGTATCTTGAGTTTCTTTCGGGGTTTCTTCTCAGGATCGTCATCTTGGCTTTTTTTCGAAACCCTGGTAAATTTAAATTTGCAATGACGATAATTAGAGTTTCTTGTAGAAACCTAACAAACAATCAAATCTTTCCTCTTTATAATATTAGTATAGACTAGTGCCTCAAATGTGTAATTTAGTAAATCAAAGGGAGGGAAATTGCCGTAGGCGTGTCACTTTGTGTTCAGGTAAACTGATTATATACTATCAACTACTTAAACTTAATCCTTAGACCTTTGAGTCGGATATTCAAAACTAAAGCTCGTTAGGATTGGATATCTGCAAGTATAAATTTGTGTTTTATAATTGTTTTCTATATAACATTAAGGTCATCCATCACTTATTGTTTCCTTTATAATGGCAAGGTTTGTAACTCCCTGCCGGCGTCTGTCTTTCCAAGCTCATATAACTTTTTTTTTTTTTTTTTTATTAAAGATGGGTTTGCTCTTGACCAACAACAACCAAATCAATCAAATCAAATCTTTTCAAAGTTGGAGTGAATCTTCTGAATGAACTCGCTCCATTATAGGCCTCATCTTCGCTACACGGCTAGATGCTTTCCAAGAGCAAACCCCATCACTAATAATAAAAAAAAAAGAAAAAAAAAAGTTATTGCCATTCAAATTTAAATCATTTGCAACGGTCATTAACGTACAATTTTATTCTAATGCTTTGATCTATACTAATATTATAAAGAGGAAATATATGTTTCTTTGTTTGTGTGCATTGAATAGGCTCCGAAACTACTGGGCCGATTTGAAAAATTCTTTCACTGTTGGGGAGCTATGTTATTAGCGAGTAACATAGGCTATATTTTATAAAAAAGTTACGTGCAACAGCTAGTTTAATAATAATAAGCTAGTTTAATAATAATTCTCTGATACGATTGGAGCGTTTAGAAATAAAATTCATAAACACCAGGGTAACTCCTGCATGTAATGCAGTGTAGGTTATATGTACTAGTTATTATGTCTTTGTATTATACTTATTATATTATATGTTTTTGTTTTATGTTACCGTTCTTGTGTCTAATGTTGTATACGTCTGTAATTGGAATACTCTGTGTCAGCTGAAATACTCTGTGAATCATTATATCATAAATAATTCTAACACGTGTACTGTGTTGATGTATCTTCATAAAAAAATTAAAAAAAAAAATAAGAGAGGATTCGTTTAATTCAGTTCACAGTAAATTTGTACGGCGACATAGGGTAGGTATCTATTAAACTGAGTGACATTAAATTTTGATGCGTTCACCCTTTCGGCGTCATGGCCTGATGCAATTATGCACCAATATTGAGCGAGACCGGAATCCATTAACAATAATTTCCGCATCGCGGTGCATACGCGGCCAACATATTTTGTAAAAGAGTATCATGTAAGTAGTATCGGATATTTGGCTCTTAATTTATCCATTACTAGCGACTGGCTTCACTAAATAGAACTACATTTATAGTAATTACTTAAGTAAAATATGTTAGTAAGTTTATATTTAATAAGCCGGTGCCCGCGACTTCGTCCGCGTTCAAAATGTTATATTAGCCTAAAGCCTTTCTCGATAAATGGACTATCAAAACATAAAAAGAATTTTTCAATTCGAAAAAGTAGTTTCTGAGATTAACGCGTTCAAAAAAAAAAAAAAACAAACTTCAGTTTTATTATATTAGTAAGTAAGTATAAAGTAATAGATAAGTTTGTATTTAACATCAATTAAAATTTTAAAATATTTACTTATTTATTAGTGCGTAAAAAGACCCCAAAATTATCATTTATTTATTTATTTATCTATATAAATTTTGATTTAAGTTGCATTCTAATGTACAATTTCTAAAATACAAAGACAGTAGGCAGCTTGGGTTAGTATCATAATGATCTGTAAAATGACCTAATCAGTATAATGACTTAATCTCAATATGACTAGCTCTGCAGTAAACATATATCTTAAGTGACTTAGTAAGAAAAAGACTAGTTATAAAAATTATCACATAAAAATCAACAAACATTACCTAGTAGGTTAATTAAGTCTATTTTTTATTAATTAATGATGAATGCAATGATATTCATCAGTGCATAAATTTTTTCTCTCTCACTTACAATGAATTTAAACAGCTATTTTCGAATTACCTTCTGTAGGTTTTTATGTATAAAATGGATACATATGATTACACGCAATACCGCGCTTCGTGGAATCCAATTAAGTTGGCTGATTCTGTTGCATTCATTTGCATACTGATTACATGTAATTTGTTAAGTCACACTGCGCCTGATTGGCGTACGCCAATCTCTTCAAGAACTCCAATTCCATTTCTACTCCTATTCAGTTGTTAATGTTCTATTCTTTCTTCTTATATTTTTATTTTGTTGGTAACAGAATTGCCCTGTGAGCAATTGAGAGACTACTTTAGAATTTTTTTATTGGACTGTAATAATTATTGTAATTATTAAATTATTAGCGACCCGCTCTCGACTTCGCGAGGGATGAATTTTTTTTATATACACAAATATATTTATTTTTCATAATACGCACTGTCAAGGATTGGAACTCCCTTCCGGTGTGTGTTTCTGAGCTTATATAACCTAAATTTTTTTAAAGTTAGAGTGAATAGGCATTTTCGGCTTCGCCTTTACTGCACGGTTAGATGCTGGCCAAGAGCAAACCTATTATTAATAAAAAAAACCTTCCTCATTCATCCTATTTTCTATAAATGAAATCTTAATTAAAATTTGTTCGCTAGTTTAGAAGTAGGTGAGAAACAGCCAGGCACAAATCAAAATATTTTATATACATAAAAATAAAAAATTGGCATACAATAAACACATGTCGATTATTTATTCTTACAGAGTCCCCTGAAAAGCGAATATAAATGTAACGCATAAATCAACGGGAATAAAATGAAAAAAAAAAAAAAAATGTAAATCTGTAAAGGCGGAAACGGCCCCTTCAAAATCTTTTTAACTGCAAATATACTGAACCCCTTCGCAAATATATCACTGGCCCCGCATCCAATACTGCCTCGTGCAACACTTCTGATTTTCATTTAACATCGGTCGAGCATGATACCGGCACATTGACATGCGGATCCATATTTGTAAAGGGATTTGTTTATTAACTTTGATAAATTAGTAACTAAAAATAGATCAGCGCGTTGGCGTTTGTCATGAATGACATAACAGTCCTTGGTAACAATAGTTACTAAGGACGATTAAGGGTCGATTACATTGAGCGAATTTACTGGCAGGCGAATTTACTAACCGCTAGTAATCCAGTGTAATAATATTCATTAGCTAACTAGCATATTTTAAACAATTTGCGAGAAAAGTTGAGTAAACTACGCGCTAGTTTACTCGCATGTGCTACTCGTTGGCGTATGTTTCGTCGTAATTAGTGAACACTTCAATCACTAATATTGATATTGACTAACAAAACTTAGAATCCATTTAGAGTTTTAATGGAATAAATTTTAAGTAAATAGTTTGACGACACGTTTGGTCTAGTGGCTAGTAACCCTAGCTGTTAACCAAACGGTCGCGGGTTCGAATCCCACTAGGGGCAAATGTTTATGTGTTAACATTTTACCTTTGTACCTGAGTCATGGGTGTTTTGTATTTATAATATGTATGTATTTACAAAAAAAAGTAATCTATGTAGTATATCAACTGTCTGGTATCCATAATACAAGCATTACTTGCTTATGGTGCTGTGTGGAATGTGTGAAGATATTTATTTATTATAAGGGCGGTCCGATAAGTACTTAGCCTCCAAAACGAAAATTTTGGAAAAGTGGTGATCTATTTTTCAACATAGTCTCCTTTTAGCTCGATACACTTGACTCAGCGATGCTCCAACTTCTTAAACCCGTTTAAAAAATACGTTTTCTCGAGACGACCTCCGTGGCGGTGATGACCTCCTAATTCGACTCAAATTTCTGCCCGGCGAGTGACTTTTTCAAGTTTGGAAACAAAAAGAAGTCGCACGGGGCCAAATCTGGAGAATACTGTGGATGGCCCTATGGATGGCAGTTCGTAGCCCAATTCGACCAATTTTGCCGTGGCGAGGGCGGAGGTGAGAGCCGGTGCGTTGTCATGGTGGAAGAGCACTTTTTTTCTTCGCTAAATGGGGCTGTTTTTTCTTCAATTCGGCATCGAATCGGCCCAATAATTCGGCATAGTACAGCCATGTGGCCGTTTTGCAATTCTCCAGGTAGTCGATGTAGATCACACTTTGTGAATCCCAGAAAACGGTGGCCATCAACTTCCGGCTGATAAAACAGTCTTCGCTTTCTTTGGAGCCCCTTGGTTTCTAGTGTGTACCTGTGGATCCATGTTTCGTCGACGGTCACGAAACGACGCAGAAACTCCTTCGGATTGCGCTTAAACAGCGTCAAACACTGCTCTGAAGTGGTCTCACGGTTGCGCTTGTTGTTCGGAGTGAGCAAACGCGGCGCTCATCGCGCCAATAGCTTTGTCATGCCCAAAATTTCATGCAGGATATGACGCACGCTGTCTTTTGAGATGCCTACTGTCTCAGCTAATCGGCAGATCGCCGAGGCACCTTCAATTGGCGATCTGCCAAAACGAGATCGTGGATTTTTGTCACGTTACCCTCCGTGGTAGCCGTTTTTGGGGCACCTGGGCGTGGCTCATCAAAAACCGACGTACGACCACATTGAACGAGTAAACCAATTTTTGACTGTCGCCATCGAAGGAGAAGAGTCACCGTACACAGCATTTAAACAAAAATTAAATCACCGACCGATATTGCTCTTTTTCCATTTTTCTAAAATTCGTGGACACTCCTTCTTCCACACGCGGTCAAAACAAAATTACGAGTCCGATTCGGCTGAAATTTCGATAGTAGCTGTCTACAAGAATGTACTAATAAATTTCTCATGCGATAGTGGCACCATCGGGCGGTGAAGCTAAGTACTTATCCGACCGCTCAGGTATTAGTGTGTATTGTTATGTACCGTTTATTGTTTTAGTATTTCAATAAAACATAATTATTTGTTGTGGAATTCTATGGAGGACGAATGAAACACGTTATATAAGATAAAATGGCATTGTTTTAGATTCTTGGATTAACTCCCACTGTTAGAGACGTACACGTGCCAAACTTACGTAAAATGGGATTGATTGCAAGACTGAATAAAATAATGTACCACCACATATAATTGAAAAATATTGTGCTCAAAGGTAACTGCCACATACGCATAAAGTTAACGGCCAGTCTACCTGCTAATCTTTTTACGAAATCTACCACTAAGTAATTTTTTATCTTCAGCGTTCTGACATAGTCAAAAAGTCCATCTATGTTATGGTAGGGGAGCCCACGATGCTAAATGTGGAGTCGCTCGAGCGTTGTGGGGACTTATTGGATTTTGAAGATTATATGGTAGGAAGAAAAAAAGGTTATATGATGTATCTTTTTTCAACGGTGGGGTGAGCGTCTACGGGTGTTCAAAACTTTATAGACGCTGTATTAAGAAAATACAGAATTAAGAAAATAATTGTCAGATTAAGAATCAGTACGATTAGGAATTCTGTATGAAAATCTTACGCGCTTTAGTATTTCAAAATGGCAATTGCATTAAATATTTTTTGCATTTTCAAAAAGCTGCCACGAGCTTGCGTTACATACGAATCGTCTGTATTTTAAATGGAAGCTTAGTTTGGGTTCACTTAACATTCCCTATGAAAATCTGATGCGTTCGAGTAGTATTTAAATTTTTACCCCAACCCCCACCAACACCACCATTAAAACCGGCAGATTAACACGACGTATCCGTTATCGGAGACACGTGGGGCATATACATTGGCAATATCTGACTCGCTCGAGTAAACCCCAAAATAGGTGAGCCGGGCTCCCCTACTATTAACTATGATTTATATTACTTTTTCAAATATTCATTGGAGCTCTACAAAAATAATTTTAGATAGTATCTAATTAAATTAAATAAATTCAATAAAAAATATTAACAATGGCCCATACTTTACATGGATTACGTCATATGAAAGAGAGTCAAAAGATGTCTTCGCAAACGAAAAGAACCAGATTAAAAAAATGCTTACAATTTTTTAAATCAAATCACTCAGTTAAAGTAGGTCTTCCTATGGGTTAAATACATATAAAATCAATTACGATTATCCCCCCCGGGTCAGTATTAATCTACCGGCGATTTCATTACCGGTCGACCCCAGTAAGGGTTCAGGATTATGAGTTATATTTGGAGAGTCGCTGTAAAACCTACATCACATTTCAATGTTCCAACGGATATATTTCTCTTCAATTTATTAATCACAGCTGATAATGTTTTATTTTGTGAATGAGTGTGTAAGCGGATTTGTTTTATTTCTTACAAGCTCTGCCTGCGATTTCGTATGCGCTGTAGTTCGTTTTTTTTTTTTGAAAATACCTTAGGAACCTAACATTTTTTCAGGATACAATGTAACCTATAGTTTAATCATCAATACATTCAGTTAAAACCGCATTCAAATCGGTTAAGCCGTTTTTGAGATTACCGTACACAAACGCACAGACAAACAAACAAAAATTCTAAAAACTATTTTTTTGACCTCAGTAACATATTAAATACAACGTACAATTTTATCAAAATCAAAAGCTGAATTGAACTGAATGAATGTGTTATTTTGTAGTGTTCGTGTTTCAAAGGGCCGTAAATTCTTATTTGATACGTTGTAGTTGATTATTATCTCTGTCGATCGGTTATAATGATTATGAACCTGTTTGGTTTCATAACCTTCGGAAGGTTCAAATTCATAACTAAGTCCAAATTCGGTAATTTTGGAATTCAAAATTCAGTTTGAAATTCAATTTGTACTTAGTAATTAAGAGTTACAATGTTTATGCCGTACTCCACAATGGCTTAACCAATTTTGATTAAGTTTATAAAGAAATATTAGAAACTAGCTTGTGTTTGCGAATCCGTCCGCGCCCCCCTTTTATTTGACATTAATTTATTAATATTAAAATTACCCTGGTGTTAACATTTAATCATCTTTATTGATCTTATATTTTTGTCAGGCGCTGAATTTTTTAGTTTTGTTTTTAGATGATCCCTTCAGAACAGTTTCTTTGGATGAATGTTCTTTTTGACAATGTTTATGCAAAATTTCATGACAATCAGCTGAGTAGTTAAGGCGTGAAAACGTAACAAACAAACTCACTTTCGCATTTATAATATGAGTTAAGACATATTTAAAAAGAACATCAGTGTTTTGTACACAAACTAATACACTTTTGTAGGTGCCAAAATTTGGAAAAAAGTAACATTATGGGATCTCAACATTATAAGAACCGATATTGTGATTCCGTAGGATAATATAATATTTGACAATGTATTGTTAAGTTAAAGTTTACTTTATAACAAAGACATTGAGAATACTTAATTGCTATAATATATTATAATACATAACTAATACAATATTTTACGTAGAAATGTATCTCCCTACCTTTGCCACAATACTTTATACTTGAAATAATTTAATAACTTCTCTTCAAGCGGTCTCGAGCGTGATGACCGCGGAGTCAGAGCGTCAAGATGTGGCATGGCCATTGTAAAGTTAGTCTGTTCACCAGTCAACCGATAATAGTAAGTTATACTCTCAAACCGGCGACAGTGACCACCCAATTTATAGATTGTTGAGGATTACAATTGTATAGATAGATGTTATGGGTATTAATGATTGTAATATATATTTATCAGTCAATAGAGTGTCAGTGAAGCATTATATGAATAACGTTGCCATTTTTCTAAATTTGCTAAATCATAAGGCTCAATTGTAATATGGTTTAGATAGAACCTTTTCGCATAGTTTTTTTTTTTTTTTTTGGGTCCACCCCCCGGGTTGCACAGGATCCCTAACTCACCCCCCCAACGACAGCTGGCGACGAGGTCTGCCCTCCTCTTCGTGAAGTCCGCCGTGAGTTTTGCTGAACGGTAGCCATCACCAATCATCAAGTTACACCGTAAGCCTGTCTGAGACGACTTTTACATAAAAAAAAATTATATCAATTTAAAAAGGTTAAAAAGTTATTCCTGTTTTCCATTTCAGTTATTATTCGTAGGACTTTATATATTGCTACAACAAATATGATTTTAATAAACCATGCCACTTCCAGTAGTACGTATGTATAACGAAAAATGTAACGGTCGATATAAGGCTTAATTTTGCTCGAACAATTCCAACATAATACTTCCTCGACAGTCTTAAATTTAAGCAGTAATATACGTCAAGGCGTTAAGAAAAATGTGTCGTATGATGAGTTTTACGACGCGTTTTTTACACAGTCTGCCTCCGAGGCTTAACGAATTATCTTGATTTCAGATTGTCTCGCGTTTCTTCATATCCGCGATAATTCAGTTGAATTTTATTTAAATCTATCTTTTTCATTTAATAATAATTATAAATATAAAAGTTTTTTATGATATTTTAAAGTGTGTTTTTCATACTTGTGAACTCAAATTCTTAAGAGAATTTGGATGAAACTGAAACTGAACTTAATTTTTTTAGATGATCCTATTTTCTGGTTAAAGGTATGTCCTGCAACGTATATTCAAGATTTCATGAATTCTGTTGTCATGTTCGTGTATCATTTATATATCTACCTATATATAATTAAACAAACACACTACAAGATCAAAACTTTAAGTTTAAATTACCATACCACCCCAAGAACAATGTGGAACAAGCGTGGAACAAACATGGAACAAGGCTGGAACATTAAAACATTAAGTTTCCAACTCTTTGCCAATTTATTTCGTCGCTAAGTGAGATTTAAGGCAGATTTAGTTTGCTTCGCTTTTGATTCTGGGACCAGCTTAATTAAGATTTAAGCAACGAAGTATTGGTAGCTCTTTATTTGAATTACGAACTAAACTATTAAAAGTTTGCTTTAATTTAATTAATTTACACAAATTTAATTACAGATATAATTGAAATACACAGTCTGTGTATTTAAAATTTTTCATTAATTAACAAATGAGATATTTAGTTTTAAATTTCTCTTCATCGGCTTTAGCTCGCTCCTGGCTTCGTGTGAATGCATTTTTTTTTAAATAAGTTGGATGGTAAAGAAGAAGTTAGCGGAGAAAGACAAAGGCAGAGAGCGACTTTATTTTATAACTAGCTCTCCCGCTCCCGGCTTCGGCCGGGGTGCAATTTTTATAATAAATATTTACTTAATCCAGCCGATAAATTACCTCACACCGCCATCTGTGAGAATCTCATGGAACTCACAGTTGTTTTAAAATTTATTTTAAACGTTATCTGTGAGTTCCATAAAATTCTCACAGATGGCGGTGTAAGGTAATTTACAACACTCGTATAATAAACAAATAATTTGCAATAAAAAAATACTATAAATTGAAATAAAAATTATCCCATCAAAAACTATACATAAGTTGGACCAAATTACACATAGTTACGAAGTTTTATCAAAATCGGTTCAGTAGTTTAAGAGTTCATCGAGGACACACAAAGTGACACGTAATTTTTTATTATATATATAAAGATGTATGGTATGTACATGGAAACCTTTTCTAGGCATATTTTACATAAGACCCAGCTTATTGAATATAAGTTTAATAAAATAACATTTAAATTTAATTTGATTGTTAAATTTGTGCTTCCGACAGATTATTTATTGAATGTCTGAATTATTTGAAATTAATTTAATTTTATTCATCTCAACAACCATTGCTTGGTCTACTTGTACATCAATTAACGATTGTGCATTTTTAAAATAACTCTATGGCATTTATGTTTAGCTGCATTTTTAAAATATTTCTTGAGAACTTTTTAATATGACCGGACCCTTACACA
Organism: Synanthedon myopaeformis; assembly: GCA_944738685.1. NCBI lineage: Eukaryota > Metazoa > Arthropoda > Insecta > Lepidoptera > Sesiidae > Synanthedon > Synanthedon myopaeformis. The sequence goes on from OX122930.1 coordinate 1,302,338, forward strand.
ATTCCGTTTAATTTTCACTGATTCTAATGTTTCTGAACGATATTCATAAAGTAACTTTCTGGATCGAAATACAAATGAATGAGGGCCATTATTTAAAACAATATGGCAAAAAAAAAATGACGCGTCGCTCCAAAACTCAAACGGGAACACATTTATTACATAAAATTCTCGACAGACAGACAATTGTTCGAATCCCAAAGCAAATTGACGCACGGATAAAGAGTGAAATATGTTTATTCCCTTGTCAGCCATTTTGCTCGCTTATCTGACGTTTTAAGTCCGGCCCGGCAATTAAAAAAGTTTTTCAACACAATATTAAACAAATGGTGAGATTTTTTTTTATCAAACATTGCATAATTATTGAGGCACAATAGCTTTTACGTTTTGTTCCGTGAGTAGCGAAAATTTACTTTTCAATATCATATACTTACTTTACTAATATTATAAATGGGAAAGTTTAGGGATATATGTTCGTTACTCTTTCACATTAAAACGGCTTGACAGCTTTAAATGGAATTTGACAATCAATATAGTTCATTTTCTGGACAACATATAGAATACTTTTTATGCTGAAAAAATGTTAGGTTCACGAAGGATTGTCCAAAAATATAAAAAATTGAGCGCCATTTCTCTGGATTATTTCTCAGGAATTATGTTTTTAATTTTTCAATGCGGACGAAGTCGCGGTCACCAGCTAGTTAATTTATAAAGACTCAGTATTAAATTGTTCGTTTACAATTAAAATTAAATGTTCGACCGTCTCTATGGAACTGTAAAATTGCCTCCTTATCTGGTTCTTCAGACGAGGGTCGAAGGGAAAATATTGACAATACACCAAAATGACAGACAAATTGACGTTTCAACTCCAAATAAATTATGTAAACACTTGGCTTTCCTTCGTGTACAGTAGTCGGCGTAATTTCGTCCGTGCTCAAACCTCTAATGAGGCCATTGTACATATAGTATGTGCTGCAGACTGTACGACCCACATCAAGCTGTGTAAGGCTCAGGTGTCATGTGAGAGGGCTTAATTAGTCGTAGTCTCGTATCGATACTCAAAGATGAGTCTCCATGGCAGCCTTGATGTTAATCACAATTATGATCAGTCGTATTGGAAGGTAAATGTGGTTCTAAATTTAAACTACAAAATCATCTAGGAAGTGATTACGCGTGATTATCTGATATAATGATATTATAAGAAGGAAAGATTTGTGTTATTGTTTGTAATGAATAAACTCAAAAATTACTGGACCTATTTTAAAAATTCTTTCACCTATAGAAAGCTACATTATCAGCGAGTAACATAGGCTATCTATATCTATACTAATATTATAAAGAAGAAAGATTTGTATTTTTGTTTGTAATGAATAAACTCAAAAACTACTAGGCCCATTTTAAAAATACACTTATACCTATAGAAAGTTAAATTATCAGCGAGTAACATATATTTTATAAAATTACGCGGACAAAGTCGCGTGTCACAGCTAGTTATTTATATAATAATTGCAATATAATGATTTTTTTTTGTTACAGGTAAACATAACGTCACAGAAACATAAATGCAAATATATACACATAGTTCTATCACGGGAATTGCTGGCATTGTTGGAATGGGTACGAAAACGAAATTATTTTTTGGTACGACCGCCGATATATTTTTAACTGTATGTAAAAAACTGTAAACGATAACTGAAAATGTAAATATTGACTTGTGAAATCAGTGCGGAATAAATGAAATTGACTTTAAATTATTATGCTAATAAATGTATCGGCTTTTCTTGTTCGTGAAAAAAGCACAGTATAACTTGAAAATGATAATGTCGACGATGTAAGTTTGTGTGAGTGTATAGCTTTTGGGTAGAGCTTTCCAATTGCAGCCATGTCTGTTTTTATGATTTCGATTCCATGTCCATAATTTTCTATTATCTTATTATCTAACAGCAGACATAATTATTTGTTGTGGAATTCTATGGAGGACGAATGAAACACGTTATATAAGATAAAATGGCATTGTTTTAGATTCTTGGATTAACTCCCACTGTTAGAGACGTACACGTGCCAAACTTACGTAAAATGGGATTGATTGCAAGACTGAATAAAATAATGTACCATCACATATAATTGAAAAATATTGTGCTCAAAGGTAACTGTCACATACGCATAAAGTTAACGGCCAGTCTACCTGCTAATCTTTTTACGAAATCTATCACTATGTAATTTTTTATCTTCAGCGTTCTGACATAGTCAAAAAGTCCATCTATGTTATGGTAGGGGAGCCCACGATGCTAAATGTGGAGTCGCTCGAGCGTTGTGGGGACTTATTGGATTTTGAAGATTATATGGTAGGAAGAAAAAAAGGTTATATGATGTATCTTTTTTCAACGGTGGGGTGAGCGTCTACGGGTGTTCAAAACTTTATAGACGCTGTATTAAGAAAATACAGAATTAAGAAAATAATTGTCAGATTAAGAATCAGTACGATTAGGAATTCTGTATGAAAATCTTACGCGCTTTAGTATTTCAAAATGGCACTTGCATTAAATATTTTTTGCATTTTCAAAAAGCTGCCACGAGCTTGCGTTACATACGAATCGTCTGTATTTTAAATGGAAGCTTAGTTTGGGTTCACTTAACATTCCCTATGAAAATCTGATGCGTTCGAGTAGTATTTAAATTTTTACCCCAACCCCCACCAACACCACCATTAAAACCGGCAGATTAACACGACATATCCGTTATCGGAGACACGTGGGGCATATACATTGGCAATATCTGACTCGCTCGAGTAAACCCCAATATACGGGAGCCGGGCTCCCCTACTATTAACTACGATTTGTATTACTTTTCCAAATATTCATTGGAGCTCTACAAAAATAATTTTAGATAGTATCTAATTAAATTAAATAAATTCAATAAAAAATATTAACAATGGCCTATACTTTATATGGATTACGTCATATGAAGGGACCGCCGATATATTTTTAACTGTATGTAAAAAACTGTAAACGATAACTGAAAATGTAAATATTGACTTGTGAAATCAGTGCGGAATAAATGAAATTGACTTTAAATTATTATGCTAATAAATGTATCGGCTTTTCTTGTTCGTGAAAAAAGCACAGTATAACTTGAAAATGATAATGTCGACGATGTAAGTTTGTGTGAGTGTATAGCTTTTGGGTAGAGCTTTCCAATTGCAGCCATGTCTGTTTTTATGATTTCGATTCCATGTCCATAATTTTCTATTATCTTATTATCTAACAGCAGACGACTTGCAACCAATTGCGACAAGCGAAAACTTTCTATCAATTGGTGCAATATCACACTAAATCGTGTTTTTGGTATCACATACTCGTAACTCATAACAAAGGTGTGGTTTGCGATAAGGCCTCTTACGGACAATAACTAAAATTAAATTGCATCATTTCTGTATGGCAGCACACGCGATCGCAAGTCGTCTGCTGTCGTCTGCTGTTAGATAATAAGGCAGCCGGAATGGACTAACGTAGTAAACTAAATTATAGTTCATTCCACCTTAGATTGAGTTGAGGTTTGCGCCTGGATGTACTTTGTAGACACCACAAATGCGTTGCATACCTCCGCCCACTGCACCATGGCATTTGAAATTTTTAAGAACATTTTGTCTTATTATTTCAGCCATAGGAATTCCACTCCAGGACTTCCCCATAATTTTCCAAAAGGAGTGGTTAGAAGCAGCCTGGATCCAGGGTAGATCCGCAGGCCTCATCAGATCGTCTATCCACCTCGTGAGAGGACGGTCTACGCTTCGCTTGCCGGTCCTTGGCCTTCTTCTTTCCGTACTATTGTGTCCTGCCCACTGATACTTCACTTACTAATCCACCGGATTATGTCGGTAACTTTCATTCGTCTACCTCTACGTTCGTCCTTATTCCTAATTCGATCTCGCAGTGTTACCCCGAGCATAGCCCTCTCCATAGCCCGTTGAGAGTTTCGAGCTTTCTTACGGGACCCATACTTAGAGACCATGTTTCAGCGTCATATGTCATCACTGGCAATAATTATGTTTGATTTTGGTGCAAGTGAATCTGCGAGCATTGCTAGTAGAAGACAAAAATGGCTCACAAAAGTAGATATATGTTGTGAGCACGGCAAGCATCCATCAAACGTGAGTGGACACATCCTGTGTGATTAATCATTTTTATTGGACGCGAAACGCCTTTATTGATTGTTTGGATGATAAAAGTTCGATTAACTCAGTCAATGTGCCTTTATCCTTGTTAAGGTTTGTTCATGATGATAATCAATTTATTTTTTTCTTATTTATTAAATACATTTTAACAACATAGTTCTAAGACTTGTAGGTAAAGACTTATTCGACAACACTAAACCTTAGCGCACAACTTATAAAAAACGCATACACATTTACTGATTTTTATGGCTTCAATCTTTTGAACGTTTTGATTTCAGTCGAATACGTGACACGTGACGTCACGCGACACATGAGTGATTTACGATGTGGAAAAACAAAATGGCTGACACAGTCTAAAATGAAAAAATACGAACTTTTGGAAAGGTTTCAATTTTGTACGCGCAATTCGAACTGAAGTGAGTATACGGAGCCAAAATCAAACAGATTTTCGCAACTGAATTAGGTACTCTTTGAACCGTAATCTTGGTGTGAATATATATTACAGTAAATTTCTCATTGTTTTATTACGATACAGTTTAAGATACGATATATTGTTTTATAGATGACAGTTTCTGTTTATAGGTATTTATCTGAAAAGCTGTAAAGATTTGAATTAAATCTTTCGCTTCACAAAATAATTTAGTACAAGCAGGGCACATCGTATTTCGCAGTTTTAAACCGGAGGACCTGTCTAGTTGCAGTAACCACCTGCTCACAGAAGACAACCTCACATTAATAACCTCATAAAATATTTTTTTACTAATATTGTAGAAAACTACAAAACGTATTTGCCTACCAAATTAGTGCCTAAAGTGAACTGCAACGTTTGTATGTTTGTATGAAAATACTTCATGAGCCTTTGATTGTGAAGTACTGATAAATTTTAGGGGTTATTCAAAACCAAGAGAAATTTTACGAGATCGAAAGTTGCTTATCAATTATATGAAAAGATTTTAACAAAAAAACATATAAAATATTATAATATTTATCTGTCGTCAAAAATAATTAAAGTTGACTCACTTCAAAAAAAAAGCTCCAAATGATAGACTTGTCAATAACAAATACATCAAAGAGCTGTCGATATCAACTTTCGGGTTAAGCGAGGTAAATTTTATTTCTCAAAAGAAGTTGTTATTTATTAGGATATTAATTTACTTTGAGTTTGTTTTCATCGACAGAGATGCGTCAAAGAATGTTAGAAAATTTGAAATTTCATAATTATTTAGAGAGTAGAATATTAGTATTTCACATCTAAACACTGAATACAATTTATGAAATTTTATATTTTGATGATACAGGTCTTGCCGGAGTATATAGGCTATATTATGTTCGCTATGGCTGTCTATACGTTCGCTATAATCTCAAAAACTACTGTACGGATTTTTATACGGTTTCACTAAGGAAGCGAGTCACTAGTATATTATATTATCTGTTCGATCTGTAATAAAAATTAATCTGTTCGAAAATAGTATGTTTTTTTTTTAATTATTAATTCTAATTCTTAAAAATAAAGCTAGGTCGAAAGTTTTAAGAAATCTTCAGATCGTTTTTTAAGTAGGTACATGTCAATAAACTTGTTTATTGGACAAAATTAGAAAGGAATATAAAAAAAATGTGCTTACAAGCGAAAAACATAGAAAAGCACTTTAGAAAAGGATTCTATACGAAATAGGATCCGTTTTATTACCGATTTCGTCAATTTCCACGTTATATATTCCGCGCGTTATTGGGAAATGCAATTGATATGCGGCATATTGAGAAATTCTAGACGCTTCCAGCTCGAACGTGATCTGGGTTCACTAGATCAGAAGGAACGCCATTGCAACTACGTCTTCGGAGACTTTTATTGTATAAATATGAGACTTAATCAGTAGGTAGGTACTTGGGCAATTAAAAATTCATAAGAAAACCTCATATACACAATATATGACGACTCGTTTGGTCTAGTGGCTAGTAACCCTAGCTGTTAACCAAACGGTCGCGGGTTCGAATCCCGCTAGGGGCAAATGTTTGTGTTAACATTTTACCTTTGTACCTGAGTCATGGATGTTTTTTATTTATAATATGTATGTATTTACAAAAAAAAAAAATCTATGTATTATATCAACTGTCTGGTGTCCATAATACAAGCATTAGTTGTTTACTGTGGAACTAGATAGTGATGTGTGGAATGTGTGAAGATATATATATATATACCCATAAAATTTAAACTTAAAAGGACCTATTAATCCGTGTGAAGTCGGGAGCGAACAGATATCCGCTACGCACCACGACTGTCAACGAGGGCTACGCTTCCTGTCGGCGTACCCGAAAGTGGAGCGTACCCGGCGTACGCCAGCCATTTCGGGGAACCTCACAAAGGGCGGTGGTCTTAGGATAGTCTTAGGTCCTGTTTAAGGGGGAAGGTGGCGGACATAGGCCAGCAGCTTTCGCTCGAGCCTCTTCCGGCGGATCGGGTTGGAGAGATGATATTCTTCCATACAATAAACGCATGCACACTTACTTACTTCCTTCCTTCCTACGCACACATGTTTATAAAACCTGCTTCACTATGTTGTCGGTAAAACTGTGTCTATAGTTCTTATTTTGGCCTGAGCTGAAATGATTGAAAATAAAATTGGCTGCAAACTTGTTGAATAATAAATTGGTAAACATTTACTTATATGTACTTATTTATTGATAACAAAGGTCAATACAATACGATTACCTTCACTAATGATGTGTATTTCTCGAAATAACATTAGTTACGGACGGACGGTCGTATTTAACGACTTATTATTGAACGTTTATTTGAGAAACATATCCGTTGTTTATTCAATTAACCGTTCACTTGCGATATTCCAATTATTTCGTAGTCATATAATTATATCATTATTATTTCAAATATATATACAATACAAATACAATGTTCCTGGTAATATCAAACGTATTATTGTTTACAATAATTACTGTTATATAAATATTATTTGACTATTGAATTTATAAATAGCCGTCAAATTGTCAATTACAAACTTTAACTGACAATTTGACGAGCGCATTGGTCGACTAGTTAAATCACTTGCCTTAGCGATCTTATTTTTTTCAAACATCTTTTTCAAAATTATTCAGCCGGAGTTGATTATGAGTGTATTTTGTGAGAAGCGTAAAAGGGATTTTTGGTGAAACGCATACATATATCTCATTAAGTTAGGGACAATAATATTAATATTTTATCAAGCTTTATCCTCCAATATTGAATATTCGGACAGCATAAGCCACTTCATCAAGCCCGTTTTTGAATTACATAATAATCGTAATAACGAGATCAACCCTTCCTCTATCTGAACCGGAGACTGAGTCATCATATATTTAGTACAATAATCTTGGTTTATTCTTAATTTTTTTTTTATTCTAAGCCCTCACGTATCGATCCTACTAAATGTAAATCAAAAATTTGTGAGAATAGATGGACATTTGGTTTTGTTACTCTTCTGAACGGATTTGGATAAACTTTGACACACAGATAGTGTATTGGTTTATATATATGATACCTTTTATCCTGGAAAAATGTTAGGTTTCCGAGGGATAGTCTGAAAATATATAAAAAAAAATAGGCGCCACTGTCGCTGTGCTGGTGTCGTGGTGGCAGATGTCAGGCGTTATATTGTTATATTTCTATTTTTTAAAGCAGAACAATTGCGGGCTAGTAAAAACTAAAAACCGCAAACTAAAAACGCATGTCCTATAGGAGCCTATAAACGAAGCCTTAAACAAGCTCTCGAAAATATAGTTGTGTAGTCTCCTTTTTGTTGCGGCCAGTTTATTTGTTTGTTTTGTATGTTATATGTTATTTGTTAACTGGTTTATTTATTCGTTTTTCTCTTACTTTTTTTGTGTGATTCTTACCTTTTTGTATGTTTTCTACCAGCTCCAATATTCTTGTGTGACTTGTAATTTATAATATGTTTTAGTAATTTAGTGGAAACTTTGCTGATTTATGTTTTTCTTGTATGTATATTTATAATGTGTAGCGAGATATTGTATGTTTCCCTAATATAAATAAATAAATAAATAAATAAATAAATAAATAAATAAATAAATAAATAAAATACAATCTTTCTTTTAGTTACAGCCTACTGTACTATATCAATATTATACAGTTCTGGTACAGTACAGTCAGAGTGGTGGTTGTCTGGTACAGTAGTACTTACTGGTGGAACAGTATTGGTAGCAGTTATATGGGTCGCCTATGTCTAGCAGATTTATGATGATGATATTAAGTACTAGTTATAGTTAAGTACTAAAAGTGTTTAAGTCGTAAATGGCCTTTTATAATTTAGACTAAATTTTAAACCTGTTACATCTGAGAATTATATAAAAAGTCGTTTAATTACTTTGGCGAAGCCGTTGTTAACCAATCCCAATGGAACAGGCGGAGACCGCGCAATATTCAGCGTATAAATCATTGCATAATTAACGCTAACTTTTGCGGGACTAATAACGTCCCTTGTATATACCGATAATTGCAATTTCACCGAGAATTATTAGTTCGAGCTTAACATGAGCCAGTGCCTAATCAACGGTAAAACTTGATTATATATTGCGGTATGTGTGGTTAAAACTTCTGTGATTATCTTTAATACGCTAATGCTTATCACTGTCCATGTATCTAACTATCTATCTATGTCTATATATATAGCTATCTATATTAATAAAAGTAATGTTTGTTTATTCAAAACCTAATCAAAAGTACTCTGAAAGTACTTTGTCGATGGACATAATTTTGCATACACGTTGTCAGTGGAAAAGTCTATTTATGTTTTTATTTTGAATGTACCTTGTCCACACACATGAGAATCTGTCTTCTTGAGATTCTGTCTAACTGAGTTTAGGCGAAAAAAAGAACAAAGGATAGGTATTGAAAACTTCTTTAGACGGTCTTGTAAGAAGAATTTGGCAGAGGGGTAAAAACAGTACATTCGACAATGACATGAGTTTCAGCAAATTACTTACTTTCGAAACCTTTAAAAACGTTTTTTAAGTAGATTAAATGTATACTTTAGTCTCTTAGTAGCTATTGCAAATAAGTAGCCTACTAAAATTTTTTGTTACAAAAAATGTAACAAATAAAATTTTTGGCTCACACTAGACACAGTTGAGTATTGATGTTGTACACGACTTTTCTATTACGATGAGCACAACGGAGAACAACAGAAGGACATTTTTCACTGTTCCCGGTTTGCAATTTGAGAGCTACGATACTTGGTGCAAGTGTGCCGATGGCTTAAGTAAAAAAAAAAAAAGTTTAAAAATATTTATTCAGGATCTACGTACGTATGCCTTAGAAGCTGCGATTTTGATGGGATACAGAATGTGGGAATTGGCGCCCCATTTTTCCCTTGTAAAAAAAAAGGTTCTGGAATAGTAGTAAGAGTTGGTCAGAGCACAATCTTCATAAAATTGAAAACTAATTTGTTTGTTATTTCTTGAAATTTTCAGATTTGTCAATTATGTGACAGCAATTGTTTTAAACTTTGCTTTGTTATCATGATAAGTGTGATGATAAGTGATTAAGTAATCAGATGTGGTGTCTTTTACCATGTATTCCAGATTTAATCTTTTCTCAAAGAAAAGACATAATTGGGATTCAAAAGGTACTTATACATTTTCAGTAAGTATTGATGAATACATTAATATCACATCAGAAATTCGCTCCCACTTTTAACTTGGGCCACAAAGTAACAAATAACATGTCTGCGTGTCTCTGCGACGTTTCCAATTTAGTCGCCTTTGTACGCGTCAAGTCGCAACTTGCATTGAGCTTTGAACTTTGTACATATTCTCTTCTCGAATATGCTGTAGGTTATCTTAACAAAGGATTTTCACTAACAGCTTAGTACTTTGTTTCGTCTTAGTCAAAAACATTCCCTCCAGTATCATTAATGTACCATTAATGTATTATGGATTTCGCACGCCATACAAAACACTAAGAACTTTATGGAATTTAAAAGTGACATAAGCGTAGAGAATGAACTCTAATATCAGTCATTTAAAACCAACCAAACATCTATTATTTAAAGAAAATGTAACTTTATGTCACCACATTGGAGTTTAAAATCAATAGTACTTTTACCATTGACGCGACTTGACTCCACCATGATCCCGTATTAGGCGTACTTTTCATGTGCCGCTTTGGCATTTGTGACGCAAATTCCATAGTTTTAATACTTCGATGTTCAGCACCATAGGCACCATATGCTTATTAGCAAATAATTCAGAATTCGCTAATAAGCATATTCTGAATTACCCACATCTGTTCAAATTCCTCTTCATGCACTAGAGGAAGTTGGACTACCTCAATACAAGAAAAAACATTATGTATAATTTCAAGATAATTGTAATAAATTGTAATTTACATTGCGTGTCCACTATTGATTTAGAAAACAAATATTTTATGAATTGATGTTAGCGTCGATTTAAAACACATGATAAATTCCGACAAACAGCTATAATTATAATAAGCTTGTTATAAAGAACTCAAATTAGCGTAATTTGTTTAGATAAATCTAGTTTTCGTTTTTTTGTAAGTAATCATATAAAATAATTGATATTCAAAATTTTATCGCTTTTATTGTATTTGGTGATTTGAAATGGCATAGAATAATTGTCCCTGTCACGCCATCGAACCTATGTTCAATTTATGAAGCCTTCGAGAGGAGAGAGTGGAGAATATTTTTCTTACCAAGTCGTTTGGAAAACTCATTTTATTTCTTTCGGAAGGAATTAACTTGTTATAGTGTGACAAGTTCGAGTAGAGCACGCTCGGTATGCTCAACTTATTTGAGGGAGAATAATTTTATATGCAAATTTTTTTATTTGCGATTATCTTGTAAGCACTTAGTATTCGAAGTAAAGGTGTTGTAAGTGTTTTGGAAAAATATGCTTAAATTCTTGCAATATAGGTACTTCTATTATACGAGATTGTATCACTTGTCAATAATTGGAAAGATCATTGGTGATAAGAAATGAGAAAAAGAAATAAAAATTAATTAAAATATAAATTTTTACCTAAATAATGTCTTAAGTTTATGATGTATACCTACTTTTAAGCCTGAATATTTTTTGGTTTCGACTTTACTTAAGGGGTTATACGCAGTTGCGAGGCTCAAAAAAGTACGTCTTTTTATGATTTTTTTATAGAAACAGTTTTTATTTATCAATTACAAGTGATGGTAATTCAAATAGAGCCTACTTTTAAGAATACAATAGCGCGTCGATCATGTAAAAATATTGATGTGCACCGATCCTGTAGATGATGTCCCGAACGACCTCCAAAAAAAAGGCGCTTGGCGGTGATCTCTTTTTCGGCGGTTTGGATTATCTGAAATCAAAAACTATGATTCTTTTAAAGGATAGATTAATCCAGGTATTGAACGATGAAAAAGATTTTTTTTTAACAATTTGGAGCGAAAATTTCAGTCAAAAACGATTTTTTTTTTCAAATAGACGACTTTTTGTCAAAAATATTTTTTTTTATTATTCCTTCGTTCAAAAATCATAAAAAGACGTATTTTTTGAGCTTAATATAACCCCTTAAGTTTTTACTAGATAAAACAACGAAACCTATAAAATGTTTATTTAATACATATATTGTGACAGTTTTCAATCAACTATTAACAGAACTCACTTGGGGAGGAAAACGAGTGTCACAATACGTAATGTAGTACATGTCTAGCTACTATGTATCCATAGAAACTTAAGTCCAGCTTTTCATTCTTTACAATTACATAGACATTAGATTCATCTATAGTCAGAATTTAAAGTAGTCGAGTTATACTTCATGGTGGGAATTTCGGTGGTCGGCTGGTATTTCGCGGTCCATTTAACAGAATCGATTGTTCCTCGCTCGTTTAGAAACGTCATATAGACCTTTTTTAAAGATAGACTTTCTTTGTGTTACTCTTACAACCTAAATCTATGGTTACAACGATATGAGTAATCAATATTTTCAAAATACTAATGCTTTGATTGAAGTGTATTCATTTTTTACTCGTCACAGCTATAAAGATGTCAGGCGCTATAACTCAAACATAAATTTTTGAAGTCGCGGAGGCCAGCTAGTAAAAAATATTTCACATAATTATAATAATAGTCTCTTCTAGTCTAAAGTAAATTAAGATTAAAGGATAGCCTTAGAGACTGCGAAACGCAGTGCGGTGCTATTTTTGGCTGTTAATCATCAATCAAAAATGGGTCAAATAGCCGTTGTGTGCTATTTGTCCCATTTTTGATTATTGATATCACAAACATCTGTAAAAAGTTGACGATAAAGTTGAAAAATAACAAAAGTGTGTTTGTTTCGTTTAAGGATCCAATTTCGTAACGTAGTAAAGATTAAAAAAGCTCTTTTAACGTTATCGATCAAGTTTCCAATTTAAGTTGCGTCCATAAAACATGGATTTTAAAGCGCTCGAAAGTGTAGTCTTCTCTACATTGTCAGTTACTGTTGGATATTGACGCTATTTTGTCTTTTGATGGAGTTTTGATATTAAATAATCTAGTCAAACTTTCTTTTCAGTTATGTAAATTAGTTAAGTTTTTAATGTTTTGGAAATGAAATTGAACCGCATTACTCGCGTTATTTTAAGTGTAATTGACTATGTCGTCGAGGATAGTGCAAATACGCATAAGTAGCATTGAATAATTCTACATAGGTATCTGACAAATGTAGCCTATTTGAAATTCCACAGCCGTGCACTTAAGATTCTGATTGGACCCCTTTAACATCTGTTACCCACATAATAGATTATACTTTTTCTTCATTTACGCCTCTGTAAAGGCTTCATAGAATCTAATTTAACATGGTACGTTTAAAAATGAAATACAAAAAACATTGGTCCGAAGCTATTATCTTTGGTTTAGTTAATTTTGATTTTATCTAATAGTCAATTGCAGCCCATAAGCGTCCACTGTTGGAAATAATCATTTTAAATTGACAGTCAGAAAACTCAGTTCTCCATTCATTTAACCTCTCTTGAGGTCATTGGTCTACCAGTATGTGTTAGGTCGTCACTCGGAGCATTTCAACCGTGGTCAGAACTCCAAGAATTGTCTGCTCCAAAGCAAAACATGAGATAATGCACGATAGATATTATCTCCCAAACTTTCCCACTTAAGCTAAACACTATGGTTCTCTGACGGATCTTACTATTTTAGATCATATCCTTAAGACAAATGTTGGACAAAGCCCTCTTCATAGTTCATCTTGTGACTTGAAATTTGTGGCATTTCGGTAGAATTACCACGTCTTACCACCATATGTGAAAATCTTTGATGTTTTAAAACTAACTATTAGAACTGGTTGTAGACCTTCGATTATAGCATTTCATTAAATATTATCTTTTGCCCGCGACTTCGTCCGCACCTGTTTTTCTTAGGTGTTTAAGAATAATTCATTAAATCTTTATTGCTTGTATATTTTTTTGTCACGCGTTGAATTAATTATTTCAATTTTTAGATGATCCCTTTCCGTATCCATAACAATGTTTATGTATCCCTAAGCGAGTGAGTTAAAGATTGAAAGCGTATCAAACAAACAAACTCAATTTCGATTTATAATATTAATTGGGACTAAATAATTAATTATTAGATTGCTAGAAAAATTATAATCACTTTTTATTAGATTTCATTTATATACCTACCGTCTCAATAAAAAAAAAAAATGTCCTTACATTTAGTAAGAACATTAAGTCAAACAAAGCTACATTAAAGCGTGTTTATTTTATTTTATTTTATTTTATTTTATTTTGAAAAACAAACAATTACACCGTAGATAGTAAATTTGGAAAAGAGTAACATACATAAATAAAGGTAATCAATGACATTTTCCACGAATTGGTAAACTAATTTTATACAGAGAAAATTATACATATATATAAACAAGAATACACAAAAATACAAAAACAAGGAAGAACAAAACAACACCACAAAACTAAAACAACTTAACAATATTATTTTTATATTTGTGTGAGCTAGTTGAAAATAGATCAACACGTGTAAATAAACAGTTGTACTTGTGCTTAATACGATATAAAGGTGCACGTACACCAGCGTTAGTTTTGCAGTGCTTAGGCATAAATAGTTTATGCGTATATTCATCTCGTATACGTTGCAAACTGTTTGGCAATCGATATACAATATTATTCATTAAGTAGTTACAGTCATAGCGGTTATGACAAACATTATACAAGAACATAACATCCATGAGCAATCGTCGCTGTTCTAAACTTGGCATCGAGTATTTCTTTAATACATCAACATTTGTTATTACAACAAAGAAGTTTTATAAGTAATAAAAATATACAATTAAAAGGTATAAAGAACAATGTCTATTCCATTTCTCCGTGTAACAGTTGCTTCGAGTATATACAATCCTAAATCCTCATCAAATATCTTCTGCACCCGATATAAACTTTACAACCGCAAATTTGTACTGAAAATTTGATCCAACAATTTGAGCGAGTCGATCAAGTATTTAGACTGTTGACCGTTGTCCCTCAATCAAAGTTTAAACTCCGCAATACTTTAGGGAAATCAGACAGACTTCGTTATAACATGGCGTGAAGTATAAGCGGAAGAACTAATGTCTAATGAAACTAACGTCTAAGATATAGACTCGGCCTAGTTTAGACGCTAATACTCAACCTAACTAAATTAAGTATATTGAATAAGTATTTATAAATTATATATTCCAATTATGTATTATGTGTATGTGTAATGAAATACTTATCAAATAAATTTATTATTATTATAAGACAATACTTAAAATATACTCACTGATGTACTTCGGAGAGTGCGCTCAGGAGCTGCATGAGCCCATACAGCCTTTCCCTTTCTTCCATCGGTCATTCAGATATAACGGCAGGTTACAATCATCATGTAGTCAAATTCTCTATTTTGGGCCAAAAGTTTTAAAAACTCTTTCATAATAAACAATGCCCTTGGCATTGGAACTCCCTTCCGGCGTCTGTGATTCTAGTAAAGTTAATAACAAATGAATTATAGTTTTGGATCGTCAAAACCCAAATTACATAAATAATTATATCTATCTCTGTTTTAGATATAATATTACAAAACAATTTTAAGAATATTAGAATTTTTACAACTTCACCAAGTAGGTGCTACTCCTTTTACTGGAATTATTTTTTACTTCCATAAATCCTAATTAAACTCATGCCGTAAGACTAATGAGCAATTTTAATTTAACCTAGTTTTTTAATTTAATTAATAAGTAAAAATATGTCCATTAACACTATTCTTATTGTCTATATTGAGGGGAAGTCACTTTGTTATTGTGTTCCTTATAATTAACACTAATTTCTCTATGTATCGCTAATTTATTAAAGCATTTTATTATTAAATAATAATCACTATTTTATTAATATAACAAACCGTTACCAGCTATAATAAATAAATAAAACATTTAATCTGTATTTTAAACTAAGTTATATATATTTACAAATTCTAAATATATATAAACTTAAGCTTCGGTTCCCTAGGCAGTAATTAGTAGCTTATTAAGTATTTTAAAACAAATAAATAAATAATGATTTTTAAAACTATTATCGAAAAAGGAATTTATTATTAAATAATATTAGAAAAACGCTAATCTGGCGCTTACGTTTTAGACCACACGATTTCAATTCATTCAACATTAAATCTAATTAAGGGGAAATTAAATTAATTAATCCTGTCGTTTTGTGTTCGAGTGTCGCAAAATCAATGGAGTGAATAACAGCTCACAGAAATAATAGCAATCTTTTGAAGGCTTCTGCTTTCAAAAGATTGCTATTATTGCTGCTACCGATGTAATTATTTAATTAAATATTTACAGATACTCTCAACTTAAGATTTCTTAACGATGTAAAATGTAATTATGATTTTGACAGTCTCTTTGATAAATATATACCAATAAATAAAATTAGTGTCTGAATGTAATGTTAAAATAACTGCTTTTTATTAAATACCGGAATCAGTTAATATCGATGTGTTGATTAAAAATGTTGTTTTTTTTAAATGTTTTTAAAAAATTTTTTAGGAGCATCAAAGAATTCAAGCCAATAAGCACTGTTTGGCATTTTTTTAAATTTATATTGAAGTTTTGGTGACACGAAAATAAAATGTACCAAATTGTATCTAAATTTTGGTTAATACATATATTATACTCGTAAATATTTTAAACTTTTTGATCTAGCCGTTAAACGAGGAATAGACTTAAGAAAGTACCCATTTGATGTAACTAAGCGCTTTAAGCTAATCAGAGTTTCCTGTATGGTAACTACCACTACTGCTCAGTACTATTCAGCAGAATACTCATATTATAGTCATTAGTATTCCAAAATGGGTTTTACTATGATAATTGTGTTAATTATATCCTGGACAGATCGTATAAGGAATGAGACGGTATTTTTTTTTATTGTTTCCCCCCAAGGGTTACACTACCCCCGTGGGCCATATATTTATTCAGTTTTACATATGGCTTATTAATTGTATGTACATTGAGTAGGGGTAAAATCGCAGTTACCCCTTGCATAGGCAAGGGACATTATAATTTATTTAGTGAGACTAGTGTCTTCTATAGACGAGACGGTATTGCAGAGAATGAATTAAAAAGTAGAAATTTTTAAAGACCATAAAAGTCAGAAAAGTGGAATACTTTGGACGTATAATCTACTGAAGTTTATCATGCAGGGGAAAATACAAGGGAGACGCAAGTCGGGCAGACGACGTACTTTCTGGCTCAAGAATCTCTGCGAATGGTATGGCCAAAGTACCAGCATCGCTGTTTCTAGTCGCCTAGAAGCTACGAATAACTATTATTTATTCGTAGCTATGATGATAGCCGACCTCCGATAGAAGATGGCAGAAGGAGAAGAAGTATAAATAAGTATGTTAGTACTTTATAGAATCTTTTTTTATAAAAGATGGGTTTGCTCTTGACCAACAACCAACTGTGTAGCAAGGATGAGGCCTAAGATGGAGCGAGCTCACCCAGAAGATGCCTATTCACTCGTACTTTGAAAATATTTGGGTTATATGAGCTCGGAAATACAGACGCAGGGAGGGAGTTCCAAACCTTGGCAGTGCGCATTATAAAAGATGTTTCAAAGCGCTTGGTCCGAAATAGAGGGATATCAACAAGATGAGGATGGTAACCATTTGTACGTCTGTATGTCCGATGGAAGAAAGGGGAAGGCGGTATGAGTTCATGCAGCTCCTGAGCACACTCTCCGAAGTACATCTTATAAAAGACATATAGACTGGCAATTTTTCGTCTATGTGCCAGGCTATGTCTATGTTAGATTTAATTGTTATTTGTCAGTAATCCGCTTCATAGTTTCAAGAGTATTTCCATATTACAAATAGCAAACGAAATGAGCCGACGAAAGCAAAGGAGTTTGAGAGAGATTAACGCGAACGTCGCAAAGTAATTTGTATTCTATAAAGAGACACAAATCGTCACCGCATTTGTGATTTAATCGAATATAGATTACACATGTTGCCGGTTCATTTTTCCCGCGGGTATTATACGTTTTGAGCATTCGAATTGTTTGTTTGATACTCAAAAACTAATTTTAGAACAAGATTTTTTTTATGGAATAATCGTTATTATAACTACAATTTTATTATTATAAAGCCCTCATCATTTTCCCTCCACAGGCTTTGCCCAGGGTGCAATTTTTATATATAAAAATCTTTCCCGTTCATCCCTCTCTCCATATGTGGAAACCGAATTAAAATAGGTCTACCCATTCTCGAGTTTTTGAAGCGTACATAAACCAACTTAACGTTTATTATATGATATGATGTATATTATATGATAAGCTTTTCTTCACACTATTCTATGCAATACATAGGACCCCTGTGTATTTCTAAAGTATAGATATATATTAAATCGAGTCGTGTTCGTCGCAAACGAATCGTATTATTCAAATAAGATGTGTCGAGGAATATATAAAAATTTTCGGCGCGCAGATGCCGTCCGATTTGTTGGTAGTACGTGATCTGTGGTATCGATTCCAAAATCGATGTCGATAATTCGATGTTGAAAACTCGATGTATGCAAATTGAGTTGACATCTGCCGTTGAACGAGTGGAAACGTTTGCCGTCATCTGTTCACCGTTCCATTCTTACAAGTTGTTGCCAATTGATTTTTGATTATTATGTCGATTTGGTAAGTATATATTTTTATGTTTTTTTTTTTTTTAATGTGAAGGTAAGCAGACAGGCTGATGATCCACCGATGGTAGGTAAATTAATGGCGGAGTTACTATACCACCCAATTTTATTCGGTGAACTTTCATGGTTCAGCGACAGCAAAGTAAGTCTCACTAAAAAAAAAATTTGAATTTTGTCTGTTTGTTTGTGCACACTAAATTCAGAAACGGATTGACCGATTTGAATGCGGTTTTCATTGATATATTATAGAAAGCTTCACGTAAAATTTAGTGCTTGTTTCATTCCAATCAATTTACGAACAAAAGAGTTATACCGAATACCGAAATATCAAGAAAATCTAATACGAAAATATTTTATGGCATCTTACACGCCCAAATTCGTTAATTTACAGCTAAGAGAATCTTCTACTGTGCTCTAAGTATAAAATAAATATCCCCCTTTGGAGCAAACATTGGCACCGCTTAGTGCAAAGAACTTTCGCGAAAAGCTCTCGAAAACCGAACAAATCAGAAACTTGCGATCACGTTCACAATTCCTAACTATCAAACTGTTTCTATCTACTCAACATCTCGAACCGTATCTATAATCGTTGAGAAGCTTCCAAACTGCTATTACGATTCGCCTCCAATGATCGTTATTTGTTTGAGTTTAAAGTCTAAATTCAATCGAAGGTAATAAGCTGGCAGATAATAGGCTAGTGCAATGTCAATTGCATTGTCATACCAAGCTGTGCTTAACAAGCGTACAATAATCGAGTGTTAGATTCGAGCTTCGAAACGGAACTCCGATTAAAGGTGAATCGAAATGTGGGCATATTAATGGGTCACTATTGAGATTATTACATATATCATATTTAGATATTTTTAAAGATTGTTTAATATAATTTATATTAAGATTATTTATATCTAGTCGAAATCCCTCTTTTTCGGACCAAGCGCTTTAAAACAACCTTTATAATGCGCACTGCCAAGGTTTGGAACTCCCTGTCGGCGTCTGTATTTCCGAGCTCATATAACCCAAATCTTTTCAAAGTTCGAGTGAATAGGCATCTTCTGGGTAAACTCGCTCTATCATAGGCTTCATCTTCGCTACACGGCTAGATGCTGGACAAGAGCAAACCCATCTCTAATAAAATTAAAAAAAAATAATAATCAAATTTTACAAAAGTAATAGAATAATATATGTCAGTATACATAATAATATTTATTAACTGCATCTACATTAGTAGTAGCAGGGCACACTGCGTAGTAGTGGCAGGGTCCACTGGATTTAGGCAACCCGTCTGGCGGCAGTAACCATCAACCATCAAGAGGACCATCAGCCTGTCTGCAGACCTTAATATAAAGAATATCTAAACTAAAACATACTTAACTCTAAATTGCTCATATGTATTGTGGAAATCAATAAGAGTAAGCTACATTTTATTTCATGTTAACGCATCTAGTAAAACATAGACTAAAGACTTATTTACATTCTTAGAAATTTTATTTAAAACTTCAAGTACGTTAGGCTGTACCTACTTTAGGCCTAAGTATAAACGTAAACAATGTCAGACGAAAATAGTTTTTGATTAACAAAAATATGCCCATGAACTGTTCTTTTGAAAAACAAACATATCTGGCAATAACAATTGTCGTGAGATCCAAGTAAATGTAATAAAATAAAGCTTAGACGGAGCCTACTAAATTTGGATAACTTAGATAATATACTAGAAAATATTACTAAGTAATATTGCTTCCAAGGATTTTATGAGCTCCTAAATGACACAGTTTTCGTCTGTTATATTTAAAAATCAGCCTTTTTTTACTATTAGGTTTTTGTCTATTATTATTCGTTTAGCCTAATATATTTTTCAATTGATTTTCATTTGTTTTCTATCTTCAACAATTATTTTTATATACAAACTTTTCAATTTTTCAAGATGCTGTCAGAAACGTCTTGAAATTTGAATTTTTGTTATTATATTTATTGTAAATATCACAATAAAAATGAATAAAATGTGTGTATTACGACGATGTGTAATGAATACTTTTTCAACGCACACGAAGTCGCAGGCATCAGCTAGTATGTTATATGATAAATCAAAATGTTATAAGTTAAATGAGCTGAATGAACCTTTTTCTTGTTGTTCAATTGAATTACACGATTCGTTAGTGTTATTAGAAACTTGGATACTATCAGTTAGTATTTAGTTAGTAGTTACATTGAATAGTTTATGCCTTTAGAGAACCGACTTTAAGTTGTGTAACTTATTGTCCACAAGTTAATAGAAACTGTTAATAGTACATAACGATAAATTTAGTAATTGTAACTTATATGATATAATATTACTGAAGTTATTTATCAAAGATGTAATTTTATGAAGTTATTTATTTATCAAAATTTTACTGAAGTTATTTATTAAGTATCAAGGTTGTTCAATCAAGTAATATTAATAAATAATAAATTGAGTTTCTTGCTTTGTTTGTTACACTTTCACGCCTTAACTACTCGAGCGATCGTCATGAAATTTTGTACACATTGTCAAGTGATACGGTGGTGGTTACGGCCGCCAGACTGGCTGCCAAATTTATGACTGCGAGCGTAGTGTGCTTTGGCACTACTAAATTTATTATAAATGATTGTCACATTCCTATTGATTTTTAGTACTTATAGCGTACCCAATATGTAGTCTCAGTGATAACCAAGAATGTACTTACCGTATAACAAAGTGTTTTAGTATTCAAGTCGGAGGGACACTCAATTTGCGCCGGCCAAGCACGAACTGCTGTGACATCAGTATGTATGTATATAGGTTGCTTGGATGTGTACATTCACGAATACCTTCTAAAGTGAAACGGAATTAGGAAGCTCCAAAGCAAGCAAGTAATGTTTATGCTCCAAAGAATTACAAGCTTGGTCCATTTCTTGTTTAGCAGTCATGTTTAGGTCAGGTCCGTAACATTATATAACCTAACCTATATAATGTTCAATACTAATAATAAATAAACTTAAGTCAAACGAACATCAAAATCTTCATGACGATCGATACACTTTTTCGTGCATTAAATTTGAACCAATTTTCGAAGCACTTTTTCCACTTCGATTGAGGTACTTGTAAAACGTGCTTTTTGTATGTTTCAACCGCTTCTCTGTTGACAAAAATCATTGTTCACGCATTATTTTCTGGATGTTTGGGAACAAACATTAACGAACAGTCATTAGGTGGCAAGTCAGGGCTGTAAGGAGGAGAATGACCCATCAATTCGACGTTTTGCTGGGTCAAAAATTCGTTTGTTTGATGCAATGTGTGAATCCAATCCAATTTTATTATAGTTACTTACTTAATATTGACTTTTTAAT
This sequence comes from Synanthedon myopaeformis, assembly GCA_944738685.1. NCBI lineage: Eukaryota > Metazoa > Arthropoda > Insecta > Lepidoptera > Sesiidae > Synanthedon > Synanthedon myopaeformis. Next base: position 1,324,069 of record OX122930.1, read on the forward strand.
CTTGTGTGTTATTTGATTCGTATTTTAGGCGATAACAGCCACCTACCATCAGTTTATCATCAGTCAGCTTGCCTGCTGCCATTGATCATATAAAACATGTATACAATTAATTAAATAATACCTTAGTATATGCATCTATCTGTTGGGAAAACAATGTACGTGGTGTCAAGTCCTCAGTATGCGTTGGACCTTAGTGTCCAATTACGTGACGTCGGCGGGGATATTGAATTTCGCTTGTCACGGTGCAGTGAAGGCTGACCCTAATTTTCACTTTAACTTTATTTTCTCACAGTACGTACCGTTTTAACGTAGAATTCAATTTCGATGCTGACTTTGCAGCCTACGTAACTGGTTTTGTAGATGAAGAAAAAAAAATGTAATAAAAAAGATCATTTTAAGACATGAAACTAAATCAACACTTTACTTGTAGTTAGTGAAAGTGGCCCTAAGCCTTTTAAATGACTAGTTAATTTATGTAAAGGTAGGCTGATGATTCTGATGATACACTTGATGGCAGGTGTCTATCGTCATGTATAGACAAGCAACGCATTAGGAGGATAAATGATGATCGATAGGGATAGGGAAAATGGGCTGTGATATCCTTTACTCATTTAGCGAAACAAAATCACAAACTACACTATGAAATACATTAATTATTACTGTGTGAGAAATGAATATTTGTTATAAAAATTAAATCCAATTATCATAATAAGGAATAGTAAAATAAATAAATAATATCTTCACACATTCCACACAGCACCATCTAGTTCCACAGTAAGCAACTAATGCTTGTATTATGGTTACCAGACAGTTGATATACTACATAGATTACTTTTTTTTGTAAATACATACATATTATAGATACAAACATCTATAACTCAGATACAAAGGTAAATGTTAATACATTAACATTTTCCCCTAGCGGGATTCGAACCCGCGAACCAGCAAAGGAAATAACTTGATTTGAAAAGGCAGTAAAAATTAACAATGAAATTGTAAACAGAGCTTTTATAAAGAATCTCACAAATCGATATCACCGGTCATTCGAGTTCATTCAGTAATGAAATCCCCAAATCGGATATCGCATTTCGATTTCAGATCTAGTTACATTCCGTATTTTGTTGGCGGAATCCGATGATCTATTGTCACCGACAATACAATGTTTAGTATGAAATTTTATTGTTCATGTTGTGTTTTTAATGCGCGAGTGCAGTTAATTTGTCAATAATATTAATTATTATTAAAATATAAATATAAAATTTTGTGAGCATCGATAAAACTTTATAAAACTACTTTTAATGTAGATTATAAATGAGTTAACCGATAGTTAAGAATTTAAGTAGATACATGATAGAAGTCGCATACAAAATGTAGTTTTTAATATCCGAAACTGACGCAAAAGATGGATGTTATAAGTTTGACATGTGAGTCTGTGTATGTGTGTGGCATCGTAGCTTTCAAAGGTGAAAGTTTTTTTGTTTTTTGTTTAAAAGCTGACATGATCGAAATAGTTCTTAGTAATTTTGAAGTTATGAATAATCATCTACAGTTTATGATTTTCTGTTGCGGCATTTGAAGATGAATGGCACTATTTCCTAGTTGATGAATGGATTTCACTAACTTCCACAGGTTCGATTGATGTGAACAGGTTCCACAGGTTTCTTTAGAGGTATTTCCATGACATGGTGACCTTTATCTGATGCTGCAGCATTAGATAAAGGTGTGTCTGAAGAACACACTCCTCAGCAACTTACAGCAGATATAGCGTTTTTGGTCTCATTAGAAAGTCGGGGGCTAGTTTATTTTTTTTTAAATTATAGTTTGTTATATAAATTAAAATTATTATACTATTATTATTCGTAGATAATTTATTTTAAATTCACGGAATTTAAAATATTTTAATTAATAAAAAAAAATTCTATTGGCAAATATTGTTACACATTTTGTTATTAATCGAGTATAAATGATGAAGAAATGATTTTTTTATTATTTAAGAATTACGCTACCTAGGTAAATACTTAAAACAAAATAAAATAAAATTTCATTTTCATGTGATTTTTTGTTTTACGAGTATAAATATAGAAAAAATAAATAGGTTACAGTACGCCACTCTATGGGCTTTCACCAAGAGTTTTATTAAATTATGCACTCGGTTTACTACATCCTTCGATAGGCGATTTTTTTAAATTATTTTCTTTTTAATGTTTGGGACTTTTACCGTAAAACAAAGGTATATCAGCTCCATCATTCTCAGTGACCGGTGACTTTAAATGGCGGTTAGCCTACTTGACACTTTAATCAGAGATGGTCATAGGGCCTATGACTAATAAAAATTAAATTCAATAATTAATTTTAGTGCATAGTAAATCGGACGAAGCAGTCGGTCTCAGAGAATTTTCCATAAGATCAAGCATATTTTTAAATAGATTTAAAGTTTAAATTGCAGATTATAAACCTTAAACCTTAAGTGTTAAACCTTAAATATTGCTTTTTTATTATCTTAAGTTTCTGTTCATTACTCTCTGTTCTTTACGTACTGTGTTTAGTGAAACACAGCGGCGAAGAGAAATCAATAACTAATCTTAACAACTTCATGCGGTTTGAACCAAATAATAGGATTAACTCGATGAATTCACTGTAATTAGCGATTCAGTCTGATATATATCTTGAAATTTAATAAAAAATGTTCTTAAGCTTTTTTCATATAAAAGCTATAAATTAACGTCACATTTCAATTATAAAATCGAACTTAAAATGTGGCAATCGAACTTACATATAACCTAAAATGAGTTAATTATTAACTATGTAAATTTTGCTATTTTTTTTCCCGCTAATTTGTCCGCGCTCCTATTTCTTAGATCTTAAAACATTTTCATCAATCTTTATTGCTCATATATTTTTGCCAGGGGTTGAATTTTTTGTTTTTACTTTTAGGCGATCCCTCGGGAACAGTAACCTTTTTTTTTTCTTTATACAAGGCACTCTATGTCCTTTCCTGTATCCCTGACAACGTGTAAGCAAAATTTAATGACGATCAGTTGAGTAGTTAAAGCGTAAAAGTTTAACTATCTATATTTCTAAACTAATATAATAATAACAATAATAATAATATTATAAAGAGGTTTGTTTGTTTATTTGTTTGCATGTAGGAAGTAATATTCGAAAATACTTATCCGATTTAAAAAAATTCTTTCACCAATAAAATCGAGGGCACCAGTTATCTAAAAATAAAAATCCAAGGTCTGGCAAAAGTATAATGTCAGGCGTCAATGTATGTCAAAAATTATATATTTTATTTTTCAACGTAGACGAAGACGCCGACACCAGCTAGTTAAACAAATAAATAAATACCTACACTTTCTCGTTTATAATATTAGTTAGAATAAGGCTTTCTATTATAAATTTATGTCAAGAAGCACATATTAAATGCCTCCAATAACCGCGAAGGCATATCTGAGGCAACATTAACTATCGGTACAAATAAGGGAATGGGTCGCCTCGCAAATTTCGAACGTTACCAATATTATAATGTTACCGGAAAATATCGGTATAGGAAATTGGGTTATCAGGCAACATGCGGTCTGTGATCGTGAAATAATTGGCGATGCTGCGTATATTATAACGAGAAATTCATATTTCATTATTTATTACTTAAACTTAATTTTGGTATATACTTGATAACATTAATTTTGGTCATCATCTCACCAGCAGAACGTTGCCTTCCCCTATAACTTTCCAATAGGACCGGTCAAAAGCAGCTTGTAGATGGACGGACGTCCTGCGCTGCGCTTGCCGGTCAGTGGCCTCCACTCCAGAACCTTCCGGCCCCAGCTGCCTTCAATTATCTTTACTAATGTTTCCTGCCCACTGCCACTTCAACTTACGGATCCTCTGGCTTCGTAAGTAGGTACTGAACTCCTCATTACTCAATTACACAAGAATAAAATTGCAAAATTTTAAAATTTGTCATCACAATACTTAAAAATGTCGTATAGGGTCTCGATTTTCCCCAATTTCAAATATATCTCTATTCTCTTAACCAAGTGAACTGGATTTTTTTTTCCAGAGCTAGTATAACCTGTTCGGTCAATATATCTCGATCATGCTAGTTGAGCGCTTTTTCCCCATACAAAAATAGCCTAGGGGCGAGCCACACGTTGTGGTTGCGGCGCCACAGTGTGTCCGCCAATGCGGCGTAATCAATGCGGTGCGCACCGTGTAGCTCGGCCCTAACGCGTCTAAAAAAGTTTTTACTTAAAAAAAAATAATTAAACTAATAGTGTATTGACTATTACTTGGTAACAATTAAAGAGGGTGGCGAACTTTTGCAATTCTAATGTACATAATTGCTTCTATTATACGAAGAAGTCACGCCCTAATGACTTTGGATTTCGAGTAACACAATCTTAACCCGCCTCAGATTTCGTGTTACCGGGATAATGAATCCCTTAAGGCCAACAATGAACCAATATTCTAAACTAACGAACCGTAACCGAACAATTTCTGAATCTTTCCAACCGTTTTGCAGATGGTGACGACTTGCCGATTACACGGCAATTTCACACTTATTACTTACTCGATAGAGTCTCATGGTTCAACACTAATGTGGAAAGGAAAAAAATTAATTCATTTCAAGGCATTCTGTGAAATGGATGAGAATTTTATTTCCTTATACTAAACGTTTTTTGACGTCCAATTGAATTATACACGTTCTATTTGATTCGCCTAAATATTATATTTCCACAGAACGACGACGAGAAACCTTCTAAACATATATGTAATAATAAAAATATAAAATTCCTCGAAGGCTTTTTGTTTTTGTAAAATTTATAATAATAAAGTAAGGCAAGCATTCCCTTAATTTCCTATTTCCCTATCCCATCCTAATCACTATCCTTAATCTATAAAGCGAATCGTCGGCCTGTCTGACGAACTTCTCATAAAAAATGTACACTTTATAATAAAAAAGCAAAGAATGAAAAAATGTGACTATTATTAACCTAATACCTTTTTGACTTTCATTATGATGACTGAATAAAGAAACTCTAAAACTAGACTAACAATGGCCTCCATTGTCCGCATCGCCTACATAGTCCCAAAATTATGTTCTAACGGTTATAATTTAGTGGTCTATAAAGCTCGACCTCTCAAATGATTCATTAGTTTGCCCCCACTAGTTATGACACCCCATTAAAAGCCTCCATAACCGGGGTGTTCTTAATACAAACAATAACCACTCCTGTATAGGTGAAGAAAAAGTTATACTATGGAAAAGAAAAAGTTATTTTAATATATATTTTAGTAAAAATTTTAGACTGGATTCGTTTTTTTTTTCTTTTCATGCATTTGCATTTTAAAAGAGAATGTAAAAGTGTAAAAAAATATTTTCTTTTAAAATTGTTATATAAATTAAATATTGGAGATTAGACAATAAATTTATTGGATCATAGATTTTTTAAATGTTTCAAGTCCGCGCAAGTCGCTAGTAATAAATGTAGGATGCAAGAAATGAAAAAATACAAAACCGTTGCCTCTATTTATTTTAGTAAAAAAAAAAAAAAACCGACCACACAGAGCAATAAAATTGAAGGCGTTTAACGTTCGAATTTTGAAATTGAAATTCTGGCGCGGACCGCATTTCATTTGACGTAAACGTTGCGCTACACGTGCAAGCGTTCCGTTCGAAAATTGAAATTTAGCGATTGACGTCGACAGGGTATGTTTGTTTTCGACTAATGTCAAGTTGGGAAATGAAATTTTCTTATTATACAGTTTAGATATTTATAGGTCTACGCAAAGTAATTGGGTGATGGAATTTGGTATAACTAACATTAAATTAAAATAAATTGGAAATAATAAAACTTATATAATAAATTATCAAGACATAGCTTTTTAATTATGTAATTTGCTACCATCACCTATTAACTTAAGCAATGCCATAGCTGCTGTAAATGAGCTGTCGACTTAAGGCTAGGTTCCCACTACGCCGGACCAGCAGATTTACCGGAAACCGCCACCCGGACGTAATGTTCACTTTAAACCGGATCCAACATCATCGAAGTTTGGTTTCAGTATTAAATATTCTGATTAAATAAATAATAATAAAAAAAAAACTCAAGAAAATAAAATGAAGTCTCAAGTGATTTCCTATTTGAAAACGATATTACCTAATACACCCACACATGATTGTAAAACTCTCATTCAATTTGAAAATTCTTTGAGAGTATAGTCAAAGAGAAAAGCGTGGGCACATACGAGTAAATATTTTCCTCTGATCCATGGGCACAGATTCTCAAAGGTATTCATTTTTACGAGGTATTAAGTTCACTGAAGGCGCTAAGGGCTTAAGCGACTACCTTTTTACTCGTAAATTCCTCTAAATTTCATATTATGAATATATGTGACGATAAAATAAATACTTCTATATTTTTAAGAACAAAACTTCAAAACTAGATAGTTTTTTTTATAATTATGGCTATAACACATGATATGAAGTCACAAAGTATCTTTTATGTTAAGGTCGACAGACACGCTGACAGTCCACTTGGTAGTAGGTACAACACAAGCAACGCCACATGCCGCCCATAGTAAGGTTAAGGATAAGGGATTAGGAAGGGATAGAGCAATGGGCTCTGGCATCTTTTATTCACTCACCTAAACACAACAGCACAGACTGTAGAGGACTGCCGCCAGACAGGTTGCCTAAATGACTGCGAATTCCTTATTCAGACCAGAGCCAACTTTGAAAAGTTCAGTTTCAAAGTTGACCTTGCCGGGGATCGCATTATCATATAATAAATAGGCATCATGGATGTCAAGCAGATCGATAAGTGAACGGTATAAATCAGTTGTGGATTTTCAATAATTTTCTCAAAATAGCCCTTAAACCTTATATATTTATTAGAATATATGCTAACCTAATTAATAAAGATATGCATAGTGTTTGGCATGTCGTGTCATGTGTTAATGTATTATATATAATTATATATATTACCTATTACCTACTGAAATTAGGGAATCGAATGCTTATAGTAGCACCTAATCACGTCTATCCACAGTAGAATATATATGTATATGAAGATACATATATATTCTACTACTTTACACGCCTCATTTTTCATAAGCCAAAAATACGAGTATAAGTAAAGTGTGTGGTCCTCATTAAACGGTCAGGAAATCGAGTTTCAATTTAATAACAGTAAAATTCAAATAGTATATTTTTTTAATTTTAAATTTATGCTAGTTTCACTTATGCTCCTTCTTTGTACCTTACCTTATTTTGTCACCTTTCACTTTGTTAGTATAACGTAAACATAAGGTATTCTGATGCGTTGAAAACTAAATAGTTCTTCTGAACATATATGGCTCCATAGGGAACTCCCATCGGTTAGGGAAAGGCGGAAAACACGATAGATAATCCGATGGTGTTAATCCTTACTCCGTAACGTTATTACACCTTAATCTCACATTAAATAAGGGCTTTACCTATACCCGGGTGTGAGCAAGTGTACGTTAATCCGATAATTTATACTTATCGACCGTGCGAAATGACAGATTACCTATTAATATTTTTTATATATTCTACTAGCTGAGCCGCTCCCTGCTTCGCAATTTTTATAATAAATATTTACTCAATCCAGCCGATAAACTGCCTTACACCGCCATCTGTGAGAATCTTATGGAACTCACAGATAACTTTTAAAATAAGTTCCATAATAACAACTGTGAGTTCCATAAGATTGTAAAGGAAATTTATTAATTCTTTCTCATGTAATAAACAAATAATTTGCAATAAAAAAATACTATAAATTGAAATAAAAAATAATTGAATCTTTTAAGTTGGACCAAATTACACATACCTTAGTTACCAAATGTTATCAAAATCGGTTCAGTAGTTTAAGAGTTCATCGCGAACAAACATGTGACACGTAATTTTTACATAAATATAAGGATGGGAAGATAATCTATTGAAAAATTAAAAAGAAATCATTTAATATATAAATTTTTACCTATGTTTATGTTATTAACTTGGGATCAAATTTGGATACAAAGTTCATTATTCTGGTTTATGATATCCGACAGGATCAACCTTGTAAATAAAGTTTTTAAAATTGACTTTGGTGTTGATCTGGAAAGTAGTTGAATTTACTCATATTAATATATCTATATGTACATAAATACGAACTTACATTCAAATAATTACTTAGATATGTAAAAAAAACCGTGAAATAAAAGCAAAAAACATTTAATTCGGGTCTAAAGCGAATAAATGTTATGTATTTAATAATTGACATAGTAGCTTTGGTCAAAGGTCGTCATTCTTCAAAACCCGCCTTGGGAGTTCGAAACCTTATCTTTATTAAAAAATACATCTCTTTGTTTCAGATGCCTCTCGAATTGGAGATGCCTTCGCATCAACATTTAAATTAAAAAAAATAATAATAAGAATTTGAATTAAAAATTGTGGAATGTCGGTGCGTCGGACGCTTCGGTGGTGAATATTAGTTTATCACTTGTGAATGAATGAATGTGTGTGATAATCTGATAGGTGATAATGTGTTTTGTGATGTGATGTGATAGTTCATTGGTGCAATATGCTGCCGGCGTTGTGTCGGTTGCTGGTCACTGCTTCGGTGCTGGGTGCCACCCTTCTCGCTATGGCAGCTAAAAATGGTAAGTGAAGTTTTTCATAAAGTTAATAAAGTTATGTGAAGATTTTCATAAAAAGTAAATGAAATGATTCGACTTTGACGAACAAAATTTTAACAATGCTAGACGATAAATAATGAGATTATGTTAGGTTATATTATAGAGGACGTTCTATTAAAATTTAAAACATTCACTCAACAAAAATTATAATTTATATAATAAAGGATCTTTCTTCGGTCGTGGTTATGAAAAGTCTGAATCTGACAAAATCTTTAATAGACTTTTCCTCACTCATGGGAAAAATAGTAGCAGTGATTTCCCGTTGCCTTCTGCTCCAATTCTTTTAAAGATTATTTGTATATCAAGGCTGCTGTAGCCTCGTCTACTCTAGGTAGGTAAAGACTATTATATTTAACTATTAAAAATTGTTGGAGCTGATATTTGTATTCACGAGGACGAATAATTAATAAAGTTTTCCTTATAGAAAATAATGTGTTTAGTGTTTTCAAACGAATGCATATTTTTATATAAGTAAATATTTACAATTTTAATGCGCATGTCTAAAAATGTTATAAAAAAAGTTGAAGTGAAGTCTTAGCCTAGACATATAGACTAGGTCTCCACTTCACTTAGGTCAGAAAACCCATGTTTACCAAATTGATTACCACAAGAGAGCTTATAGTTTGATGAAAATGATGAAAAAATTTGATACTCAATTCGGGGAGAATTTCTATTCCTATAATATTTTTGGGATGATAATTATATAGGTAAAACACTACAGTGCTGATATCTCTATGGTTCATAACCATACAAACATTTAGTTAATTATTTATTAAGGATTTATGGTTTAAAATTTGTTCTGTCAGTATTAATGGGTTTAACGCAGGTTTAACGCGATTGATTTGTGTTTAAGTGTAACACCGACTTTATTGGAAAAACTATAAAACAAAACCTTTTCATTTCGCAATCTCTGTAACGATCCAACTGGAGAACTTTGCAAACCCATGATCTGAATTAAACAGCGACCGAAGCTTCGAGATTTTACGGTGGCTGTCTCAGATTTACAATAAAACAGTTCGTTGAACTTCCCGCAAGCGAAACTCCCCCTTATTGAAATTGCAATAAAACGTTTTTCGCGTGCCTTTTAAACTCTGAATGAAAAACTACGCGGTTAAGTATGTTCTGACTATTTAACGGATGCTGTTGACGTTAAATTAATTTTATACTGTAAAGTTTTCTTAACTTTAAAACCAAACTCACACTTTTAATGGTGATTATTATTAAGTACCAACTTTGTTATGTTAGATTTTCAGTAATGTACTTTAATGAGTTTGGGCAATTGTCAATAATGTTTAGTGGCTATTTATTTCACGGCTTTAAAAAGGCTTTATATTGTGTGACCCAAGGATTTAAAAAGGCTTTATATTGTTAGACGACACATGACCTAACACTTTTCCAGGATAAAAAGTATCCTATATGTTCAATCAGGTAATAAACTTGCCAAATATCATCCAAAACCGTTGCAGAATGTGTAACGAACATCCATCCTTACAAACTTTAACATTTATAATATTAGTAAGATAAAATATTGGTGTTTAAAATAATAAAAGTGACAATTGACATTCCAGTTATGATTAAATTATGCTCGGGTTCTTACTACGCAATCTCAAGCGCCATTGAATGGCTATTAATAAATATACACTCTGTTTATTTCAAACAAGAAATGTACACGGGCGAGAATGAAGTGTTATTTATGTTTTAGCGATCAGCGTTTTCAGAATAGATTTACATTTTGCTTCGTTCCAAGATCCCTTTTCTTCCACGGTGCTATTAATAGTGAATTGTTTTTTAGATGATCAGATTACATTTACATACTTAATCTTTGTTTAATTGATTTTACTGAAAGTTAGAAACTCATTTCTAGCCAAATTCTAAGCCGATATTTGAGGAGCCTTTATCTATATTAATACTATAAAGAAAGAAAATTTATATGTTTGTAGTGAAGAAACTCAAAAACTACTGGACCGATGGCGAAGTCGCGTGCAACAGCTAGTTTTACAGATTAGCCAAATATAAGTTCAGTTCTAAGCACAAATATATATTCTATAATTATATCTAATTATTATAAAACAAAGTCGCTGTCCGCCACTGTCTGTCTTTCAGTTAAACTTCTTTTAAAACATCCAACGTATTTTGATACGGTTTTCACTAATTCAAAGAGCGTGATAAACGCGAAAAGTTTGTGTAGATACATGCTTTATTTATGTAATTTACAGACAAAAATTGTATCCGTGCGAAGCCGGGAGCGGGTCGCTAGTAAAATACAAGTGAAACTGTAATCAAAATGTGTATTGATAATATTGATATACTCTTAGCACCCCTGATCCATTGAAGGGTCGATTGGTTTCTCTCCATGGTGATTTTCTGGGAATAGATAATAAAGATATCTAATTACAAAGTAAGCAGAAACCGAAACAAACAATTTAAACATGATCGGACTTTTATTGTTCTATATAATTAAAATATTTTAACTAGTTGCCAAAAACATTGGTACTAATTGAGTTGCGTCCTTGTAATTACGATAATTGGACTTTCTAGTATTCAGTTACATCAAAAGTACAGTTGTTGTAATTAATTTTCAATGATATCCGATACGGACGATTATATTCATTAAATATAAATAAAAATTAAATTAAATTAAATAAAAATAAATAATTTCAATTTTGAATTATTTTTAAAATATTAATATAACTGACTTTCTCAAAAAAAAAAAAAAAATTGGCACAGAAGGAATTTCAGTACCCAGGTAGGTCTATAGAATTTTTATATCTCAGGATAATATAAGATAATATATTCACAGTATGTTTTCAATCACAATCAGGTATTTCTAATTTATTCCAGTTGAATTTTATTGTTAGATTTTTTGATGACTAATTTCGCTCGCGACTTTGTCCGCGTACCTCGGTAATACCTCGGAAACTTTTCTATGGATAAAAGTTACCTATCACAAATGTCTATACAAAATTTCATGATATTAGTATTCTATACTCACATAACATTTGTAATAACTCTTTAGTAATAGAAAATAAGTAATTTCTTTGTGAGTTCTACAGGCAATGCAGTGTCTTTCCGTCTTACTGCTTTAAGCCTTATATAAGAGCCTCATATAAAGAGAAAGGTCGGGATGAATATATACTTTATCCTGCGAACAAACGCAAAGTTTAACTATGTTCGCGTGTTTTTATTACTGCCTCAGGATCTTTGAACAAAGCTGTAAATAAATTATGGCTGTTGCATTGATAATACTTGAATCTCTCTTATTATACTTGTATACTTAAACAACGGTAGCCACAAAGCCCATAAAACATAAAGTAGGTTGTCTATCCCTCGCTATTAAACTTCGTATAAGCTTGATCGAGCCTTACCAGCATTGGCTCTATAAATACTCATATATATATTAACAACAATCATCAAAACTCTACAATATAATCTACTTGTTTATGTCCACTTAAAAGACAATTAAGTTGTTTGTATAGTATCAAAGCCACCAGGACTATAATAGCATAAAAACAATTATTTTAATAAAACAAATATTACTCTTAACAGCAAATTCCATTAACTCCCTAACTTTCATATGCGGTCTCACGCTCCAAATAAAAACCGCAATGTATTGCAAACAAAAAAAAAAATGCAGGAACTAAGTAAAGTAGCTTAATAACTTTCTACATGACCGCATTGCGACAATACAATGTTCTAGTAAAAGTTTAACTCGGAAGTTAACTTGGATGTTGCATTAACTTTTGTCAAAGTACTAAGTTAGAAATTCTACATATGAGTTGGCTATATTTAAATACGTCATGAGCATTGCAAGATTTTTACTAAAGTTTTCATCATAAAAATATATATATTCTTATATCTGTACTAATATTATAAATGCGAAAGTATGTTTGGATGTATGGATGTTTGTAACTCTTTCAGACAAAAACTACTGAACCGATCACGATGAAATATTGCATACACGTTGTATGCAATATTTTATCATGATCGGTTCAGGACATAGGGACATAGGGGACATATGTCAAGGACATAGGGTACCTTTCATCCTTCAAAGCGGACGAAGTCGCGGGCACCAGCTAGTCATCAATAATCACAAATATTTTTGCGATGCATTGCGAATCGAACCCGCTAAATATGAATCTAATTTTACTGTACTTACCGATCGAAAGGCTCAATAATAAGCATTTATTTCTTCTAAACATAATAGCATCTTAAATAAGAGGAAGGTTATGAAATTTAACATTAAGGTAAAGTTAACTGAAACTTCACCAAAGAAACTGCTCGGTTTGGCTATTAAGACAGCACAACAGCACATATGCTGTCATTTTGCAAATGGTTTCCTGTAAACGGTTGGCTTCTGTCGCCAGACGACCTACCCAACTTATGCGAACACCACTAAGAAAAAGATGTCTCTGAATTATTAAAAATAATTTTTAAAATAATATTAAAAGGCTTCGATAAATTGTAGCTATCTGTTATTTCACATATTTCTCTAATGAATTTTTGTTTACACCCATGTTCAATAAAATGAATTATATTGTATCTATTAATATAAAAAAAAAACAATTAAAAAAAAAATTAAAAAAAAAAACTATATGAACTAAATAATACGCAAGAATAAATAAAACTTAGAAAAATAACTGAAATATTACGATACCAAATACTTACTTCTTTTATAAGGTATAAGCTCTTTTGCACGTGGCACAGTATAGAATTATGAACGGGAATTTTTTTTATGAAAGAAAAACCTTAATAAAATAACAATGCAGTAAAAGGAGCCTTAAAGAAAACTCACCGTTTTAGATACATGAATGGAAAACGGGCACCGAGATGAAAAGAAAACATATAATTGTACTAAACCCACAATTGGTATTCGAGGCCTCAACAGAAATAAGAAAAAGTACGATACAAAAAAAAAACCTTCCAAATTAGACGAAGGAGCAATAATAATAAGGCTAAGAAATACAGATGAAAATCTTTCTTATTGAGCTTTATAAACTTAAGCTTAAGCTTTATAATAAGAGTATTAAAGTATTAATTTAAAAAAATAAAAACATATTTTTGTTTGAGATAATATTTTAAAGGCAGTATTCCAAAAAGCTTCATAAATCTTTATTCGTGTAACTGAAGTTACATCACATTCTGTTGAACAATATTGAAAAAAAAAAAATACCCATAGGGACCAAACATATATTAAATTTTCGTCTTCTTTAACTGTTGCACGCGACTTCGCCCGCGTAACTTTATAAAATATAGCCTATGTTAATCGCTGATAACGTAACTTTCTATAGGTGAAATAATTTTTAAAATCGGTCCAGTAGTTTTTGAGTTTATTCATTACAAACATACAAATCTTCTCTCTTTACAATAATAATAATTATAATATGTAGTAGGTATAAATGTATAAATAAAAAATAAAAAACAAAGTCGCTTCCAGCCGTCTGTCCGTCTGTATGTACGCTTAGATCTTTTAAACTACGCAATGTAGTTTAATGCAGTTTTCACTAATGGAAAGAGCGTTGAACGAGGAAGGTTGGTTTTTATACAAGACGAGCGACACGCTCCCAGCTTTGCCCGGGATGAATTTTTTATATATAAAAACCTTCCCCGTCTATTCCTCTTTCCATATGTGTAAACCGAATTAAAATTGGTCTACCCATTCTCGAGTTTTTGAAGCATACACAAACCAACTAACCAACTTTTTATAATTATAATATATATTTATAATTATAATATATTTATAAATATAATTTATAATTATAATTTTTTATATAAAGAAGATTTGCAGAAAAAATTGCACACGTACTAATGCCGCTAACTAGCGACCCGCTCCATAAAGATAAGGTCAAACAATGTTAAAAATTGTGCAAAATTTTTCAATGCAAAAAAAAAGCTCACTCAAAATATTTTTCATTTAAACTTTCAAAGAAATGTATCGCAGTAATTATAAAAATTAATAAATAATTATTATTCCGTTATTCCTATTACTAATAATGTATTTTTGGCATGTCATTCAAAAATGTCATGTCGTAATTTCAGATCAATACTCGCCTTATGTCTCTGTCATAATCAATGAGCAATCTCGGATTTCAATCGAGATAGCATTACGTAGCCCTCCAGTCCTCTCTTCTGTGCCTCTGTGTGGAAGGTCGTTTGGGTAAGCAAACGATTCGCTTTGTTTTCGATATCGGCTCGCTATTGTAAAAAAAAAGCAAAATGGCGGGAAATTGTTTCATCCAGTAGGTATAGGGACCGAGATTGGTCCCGGGCAACGGTTTTTTATTTCATTTGTGTGTTTTCCGTTGTGCGTAAACAATGTGGTATCACTACAAATATACAACTTATATTTCAATAGTTGAACTGTAGTTAACTTTGTATGGAACAAGCAAAGCTTATAGGGATGGGATGGGATACACAATAGTCCATTATCCTTTATCCTGAACCTAACCTAACCTAACCTAACCTAACCTAACCTAACGGACGTGCATCACTTTAATGTTACAATGACTGTCTTTGTATTTATAACGGTGGCCGTTTTCAATAAAATGAAGTCAGTTTGCCTCCTAACTTTATGTTAACTTAAAAATAATAATCATAAAAGGAGCAAGGAGAATTATATTTAAAAAAAAAGACATTTGAAGATATTGAGACAGTAAAATTTTCCTTTAAATTTTCAAATAAAATACTGTGAACGGAATTTTTTCAAATGAAATTGGAATTATTTTGCGGACGCGGAATATTTTAAATATACTTACACTTTGGTGCTTTTAAAAGGTGCAGCTAATATTCCTGTTGCATTTTCCATAAAATTGTTTTAATTCACAAGCGAAAGCGATAAGCGAAAGTAGAATATTTTATAATGAAATAAAACTTTATATTGTCTAAATATACTGCGATATAAAGCATAAGCATATCTGCTTACATTCTAGCCTTCTTATAGAAGACCATGAAATAACAGCTAATTGCCAATGAAAGTCTCCTCAAAATCGGTCCAACCGTTTAGACGGTACAAACAGACAGAAAGACACACAATAATTTTTTAAATTTTTTTTTGTAAGCATACTACATTACTTTAATATACATTGAGTAAAAAGTTATTTTGACATTATAAACAGACACTTAAATTTTATTTATTAGTGTAAATTAGATTAGGATTATTTAAGTATTCTAGACTTCAAAGAAAATGTATCTGGAGAGCGGTTCATAAGAAATAAAGTTTAAAGACCAAAGTTTAATCATATTTTGAACTACAAAAGTTATCAAAGACGTGTAATAATGTGTACGAGTGTTTATATTATTTAAGTGATGTTTATTGTATGCTCTGTGTCAAAACTTAACAAGATTCAACAATAAATATTAGTCACTTGCAACATACTACGAGTAAGTACTCGTCGTAATAAACACCACTCCAAGACAAGCAAACTTCGCTAATTACAGCAAACTTGTAGTCTATCAATATTGAAGAGGGAATCTCTACGAACAGCAAACTTACACCCCACTTTATTGTATTAAATCCAAAAGCTTTCTTATAACTATTATATGAACATAACTTTTATTTTCTTAGGTGTAAATATTTATTCAATCTTATTGCCTTTTTATTTATGGTGTTATTTCACGATGGTCTTTTGTAAGAGGGTGGTGACAGCCGCCAGATGGGCTGCCCAAATGATTGCGAAGAAAAAGCAGTGTGCCCTGCTGTGTGACTTGCCACTACTTTCCAGATTCAGACCAGAGACAACTTTGAAAATTTCATTGCAAAGTTGACCAGGGCGGGAAGAGACCTCGGGAACCCTCGAACAGAGCGTTGAGGCAAGAATCCTAACCACTCATCCAATGGGCTCGTCAAAATTTCGAAATTCCAATGATGAGCTGGATTAATTACAGATTGGGTTGTTTGTTTAATTGCGCTGTACACCGTAACATGGCGGAAGTATTTCCAAGAGGGTATCGCTTTGTCGGCCATTTTGTGAATAAATCATGTTGAAAGAAGAAAGTGCGCAGATAACTACGGCTTGTTCGCATTTTTTCCACAAGAAACGGAAGTCCAGTTTGTTGATGTGAAAACTTTTTTGAGATTAAAGGAGGCAAAATATATTTTACACTTCCTTTTTCTTTAGGACGAGTTCAGAAGCTGAATACTTTAAGGTGGAAACAAAGTTTGGGTTTTTGTTTTACTCATACTTCAAAGGAGTTTCTGAATCAATGAACCCCATATTATCTGATTTTATTAAAGTGAAAGTGTAAAAAAAAATAAGAGTAGAAGAAAATTCTACTGAAACCAATAGAGAAATATTATTCCAAGAATATTTATAACATTGCCTATTTCATAAGCGAATACACAACAATATATGGCCACATTAAATTGTATAACAAGGCATTGTAGAGTTGTTGCTAAGAGAAAATCCAACATATTTACAAACTTTTCTCGCATGATGTGTCAGTCTTCAACACGCAACAAAAGGTCTTTGTCAAGATGAGGCTGCAATTACACCGCAGTAAACATTGAGCCTTTATCAGAAAGAAATGTTCTTCGAAATAAGCTACACTGAACTTACACTACTGGGTGGTGCGATGACGGAGTAAATGTTACGGGAAACCAGAGATTTGCTTTAGCTCTTATGGGATTCCTATGTCCAGCTTAAGACGTGTCTCGCCTATTAATAGAGATGATGATGATGATAATTATGGCAATGATGATAAACTATGTTCACTAATTAATTACGTATTTTTTGTAAACTGCTTAAAAAATATATTAATATTCGCTGAACTGCTATAAAAAATATTAATGAATATGCTAACTGCTGCAGACGCAAATTCAGCTAGTTAAAATACCCACAAGCATACGATCTACATACGATCAATAACTGGTTTTAATAATGAAGCAATATTTCATGAAGAAACTATAGCATGTATTTTTATACAAGCAACCTTTAGAGTCAATATACTGCTAATATACAGTCAAATGACGTAGCATATGTATTATGACATAGCATTTACTTAACACTTCGCACTTGTAAAAAATGGTTATCTAAGTCTTTCTTTAATTTTGAACATTACGTTCAGCTTGCTCTGGCTTAAAACTAATTATTCTATTGAAAATAAGCTTATATTGAGTAATAAATTGACATTTGGAAGCTGAATCTGATGACAATACAGCTACAATAAAACTCAGAAAATGGAAATATCAGAATAGGCTGCGTTCCGTAGTTATAAACTAGGACAGCCTGTTTAGTGTCGGTAGGCACCTTTATTTAAATAACTACCATAAAATAACAGCACGTATGTTGTGTAGTAGTTGTGTTGTATTCTTTCAGTGCAGTAAGGATGTGTGTGTTCTTCCTATTTCCTACTTCTTTTGTTCAAGTTTCTGGTAAGAATCACCTAAATACACGATGAAACATTTATAGGTATTTAAAAAACTTTACTGTTGTCATTTGTTCACTTAACTGACTTTCTTATTTCTTATTTGCATTGCATACTCTATGGTTTCGAATATTAGGAAATAATTAATGGTATCTGAAGTTTTTTAGGCGGTTTCGCTACGGTGTAACAGACGTCCACGGACCTAACTTCGCTACCCACTTTATAAAGCGAGTCGACATGTTTATGAGTAAAGTTTTTAGCTGACGACGACTATCTGTCACTTCTGAATTGACACTTTCTATGGAGAATGAACTGGAAGCAACACTGTACAACTTTGAAAGTATTAAGTTCAAGTTCTTAACTGACAAAAATACATGTATCTTCCTGTTTACATCAGCTTATTTGCGTAATTTTTAATTTAATTTATTCCTATTCTATCTACCTAGATGGTTCGCAACTTCTTTGTAAATCGTCTAAGCTGAAACCTGAAAATAATGTGTCATGTTGAAAATATATTGAAGTGTCTTCCGCATATTTGGTCCCATATCGTACATACTCTACTCTGAAAATATAAATATAAAAGGGTGCTTTAAGGGTATGGAAATGAGCGTTGGAATTTCTAACAAACCTACATATACATATTTTATTAGCCAAAGTTATATTTATTATACATATATATAATACAAGCATTAGTTGCTTATTGTTGAACTAGATGGTGCTGTGTGGAATGTGTGAAGATATCTGTTATTATCTGTTATCTGTTATTAATTATGTGTTTCGAGTTCCTGAAATGTTTTACTTTTTCAAGGAGGCCTGGAATGAACATTCCCAGCCACTTTCCAACATTTGTTTGCCCCAAATCGTAGTTCAGGCTGTTACTGGAAACTTAGCGAAATGTACCTACACATTATTGGCAGATTTATGGTGACAGGCAAAATTGAAAGCAACAGACTGAGAGGACTATATCTTATCAGTTCGGTCACTCCAGTCGATGAATAGTAGCAATATAATAGATGATATCCATCTACGGAACAAGCGTACAGAGCAGTCAAATAAAGGATAGTTCTCACCATACAGAACTATAGACTTTTCTAGAAATAATAAAATATTATATTAAAATTATAACCAATGCATCCACAATTTTATCATCATTTTATATTTTAACAAGAGCTTTTTATATTTATTTAAAAATGTTATTATGAATAACTAGCTGGTGCTCGCGAGTTCGCCCGCGTTGAAAATAAAAAAAAAGGAAGCTTGAACTCGTGTTGCTATAACACTTTGGCCAGGCGTTAGTTTTTTATTTTTTATTTATCCCTCGGGAATAGTCCTTTTTTTCTGGATGAAAGGTACCCTACGTCCTTTCTAGTGTCGATGGACAATGGCGACAATGTTAAAGGACAAAATTATGTCTCTTAGTGAAGACAAAGATTTAGACGAAAAGGTCCCGACTATTGTGTAGGTACACATTAATAGTCTTGCGTTAATTGATTAACATCAAAAAATCTTATGATATTCGATTAAGGTGATATGAATTTAATATAATATAAAATTTGACGATGTCAAGTTATTAAGTACTTGCTGGTTCCTGCGACTTCCTTCGCGTTAACGTCTGAGATTATACTTTTGCCAATCGTTGGGTCTTTATCTTTAGATAGCTGGTTATTGGAATATTGTAAGTCCAAGTCCATCCTGAAATTCTATTTTAACCATCGATGAAAAAGTTTTTTTTTTTTAAATCGAATTAGTGGTTTCGAAGTTTATCTCAAACATACATACTAACAAACAAACATACAAAATGTACCTTTTTATAATATTTGTATTTAATAAATGTATATGTTTTTGTGCAGAAAACAATTTAAAAAAGAGAGAAAATATTTAAGAATACTTTCTACTTATCAGTTCTCGCTTCGTCTTTATTCGACATCGTATTAAGAGGATGTATGGCGTTTTGCGACCATAAGCTACACATTTAATCTCCTTTACGGCTCGTAAGCACCCGAGTGTTATCCATCCCCCCATCACCCCCTTAGCGAATACCTTCTACGCGTCGAGCTATTATGAACATACCTTTTACCTGGATGATTGGGCAATTCCACAGCTCCGATTCAAAAAGTGACTTTCTGTAGAAATTATTGAAATTTTAAAGAAATAATACAAATTTTTTCGTCATTGAAATTTATTAAATTTGTTGTATCAGTGCAACCTATCATCATCATCATCATCAGCCTTTTTTTTGAGGAGGGGAAATCACACTTTACGGATTGTCCTTCGCCGACGAGGGCAGTCGGCCAAGGGGCCAGGACGTAGGCCTCTCCCAAGGCTTGCCACTATGCAAAGTTTTCTCTCTTTCCCATCCAGCCGCTTCCCCCGAAGCCTTTCAGGACATTTGTCCACCTGGCCGCATGGAGTCTCACGCTGCGCTTTCCAATTCTTGGCTTCCATTCGAGAACTCTTGTACCGCATCGATTATCCGCTCTGAGACAGATGTGAACGGCCCAACGCCTCTTCAACTTGCTAAGTCTGGCTATGTTGACAACTTTGGTTCTTTGGCGGATTTCAGTATTTCTGATTTTATCCACCAAAGAAATTTCAAGCATAGTTTGCTCCTTAGCCTGAAACTTGTGAATCAGTCTTGCCGTGAGAGGCCACTTTTCGGCACTATACGTCATCACTGCCAGGATGTACTGATTATATAACTTGGTCTTCAAGCATTGTGACAGTGACGATGAGATGAATTCCCGTATGCAGCTTAACTTAACCGGATACATAATACATCCATAACCTATAACCAATACATAATAAGTATATCTCATTGTTAGACAAAGGCCTCTTTGTGGCGGTGATTTATTCCACAATCCCAGCCTGCTGCTTAGTTTCATGAATTCTAATGACTAATTCGATATGAAATTTTGCATCCAACGCTTAAAGTCTTTTAAAACAAATAATCCAAACATAAAATAGAAAAGACCTGAATACTAACACGCCTCATTCTAGTCGTCAATTGAGTTTTTAGTCACTAGGTATGCTTTCAGTGTTCAAATCAATAAAACCTTGACATAAAAACGACAGAACGTGTCGCCTAAACCAATTGCTCCCCTTATCGAGGGATCCATCGCTCTTGGAGAAAGTTATACTGAATTCCAAAGTTGTCTGATCTATTTTGTTCACTGCTCGACTCTAGTGACAGATAGTAAGAGCCAAGTTTTGTCGTAAATTCGCCTTGCTCCTCTAAAAGTGTCATATAGTAACTTTGAAAAGAATAAGTTTACTCGTATCATGAGGGAGCTTGACTTCCAGACTCGTGCATATGAGATTGGACAGTTGCGTTTGACTTTTTAGTCGTCCGTTTTACGTCCTTACATTTTGTGAGGTACCGATAAGGTTTTAGTTGGCAAACAAACAAATAGTTATTTATGGTTTCTGTTACATAGAGAACGATGTTTTATTATTATGTCTTTTAAAATGAGCCAACATTTCAATGTTTTCTTAATATAAGTCTATAATTAATATAACACCCCTCATTTGCGCCGGGCGTCGAAGTTTAAAAAGATTCGTAAAGCACTAAATATACAATAAACAAATATTGAGCCATCAATCTTAAATAGCTTCACTAGTCAAACAATAATAATTACACGAGTAATATAGCCGTTTATAAATATTTTTATTATAATTTTAAAAGCCTTGATGCCTGGAGATCTTACTGCAGAAGTGTATATTGAAAAAGACATTTTAGTATCCCTTGTTCGGCGTATAGACAACTTTATTATTGTAGTTATAACACATATTAGCAAACAAGACGACGACATTTAGCAAATAAATGACAGTACGAGAAGCACAAGAAAAATGTGTTGTCCTTAACATAATTTTTTTACACTTAGGTACTACTTTTTTAGTAGACAGGTCAATCATTCTATAGAAATGGAAGGTCTTGACAATGTCTGCCATTTTCTAATTTCGATTGAAATAATGTTGCTTCTTGTTGAATTATATAAATTACTAATATATGCACGCGACTTTGTCCGCGTTCGATCGCTACCAAACTTCACAGGAACACCCGCTGGACTAATCTGAAGATTGTTTGAAAGGTTCATCAAAATCGGTTAAGCGGTTTTGGAGTCTATAGGAGCCATACATACACACATCGCCTTTTATATATTAAGATTTAATATGTCAATGGGAAGAAAGTTTGGTTATTACATTTGCAAGTGCCAAAATGAAGAAATTACTTCAAAAATATTGATGATAATATTAATTTACCACTCGAAATTTATAGAAACATCAATAAAAGTAGCCTTAATTACTTCTTATAACATCAGCTATTTGCCAGTGAACGATCCATCAAAACCAGTCCAGCCATTTCGGAGAGTAACCGTAACAAACAGGCAGACAAACAAAAATTCAAAAATTTTTGTTATCAGTACCACGGATATAATATTCCTTTAGTAAAAAAAAGCAATTATTTGGACATTACAAACAGACACTTCAATTTTATTAGTATAGAAGATAACAGAAGAAGGCAAATTGAGATAAAACAAACTATTTTTAATGAAATTACTTACTTAAACGAAAATATAACATTCAATTTGGCAAAACAAACATAGAACAGATGGACCCAATTTCGGCATCATACATCTATTGGCACTCGAGTACATAATTCGTTTCCAAGTAATTCGTAAAGATAAATAGGTGAAACAACAGGAAAATGGGAGACGACATGAATAATGACTGTGTTTTTGTCTCAACAAGGTTCGTGGAAAGCTCGAGTTATAACCATATTTCGCGGAAAGACCTCCACCATAACGTTTGAGTTATGACATGAGTGAAAAACATTTGCTGTACCGACAAACGGTACCCGTTTATATGTTACTAGAATTCAGAAGGTGGAGCGATTTCATACAAGTTGCTAACAGATGACAAATGTTATAGCCGTGTAGACTTCTTTTGAAGGTCACTAAGATCCGTTTCAGTCTTACCTACATATTTATACATTTTATAAAATTATCTGCTTATAAAATGTCTGCTTCTGTTTGCGTCTCTGCTAGCTTCTTCTAAACCACCCAATGTATTTTAAAACGGTTTTCATTAGTATAAATAGTGATAAACAAGGAATATAACGAGGTATACTATCTGCATTTGCAGATAGTATACCAAAGGGAACGATGCTTTATATTATAAATATTATTTATTTAAGAATGTATTCTCATTCTAACGTGAAAAATATTTTATTTGTGTTGTTATCTTTATATGTATTCGTGAGTGTCATGTGTATGCAAATAAATGTTTTCTATTCTATTCTATTTTAAACTTAGGATTAAATTTTATTTTAAATAAGCTTATTTTTAGTTTCTATTATAGATTTAAAGTTTAGTAGAGAAGAGTAGTAGAGATTAGGAATGTTTGTATATATAACTTGCAGAAAAATTGCAGCCATTCGAAGCCACTGGGCGGGTCGTTATTTTATTATAAACTAAGATCCGTTTCGGTTAGCTGTGATGGTACACAGTTAACCCATCTAACTTTAAATTCCGGAAGAAGTTAATGTTTAAGGAGAGTAGTACGTTTTAGAAGTTTCAAAAACACTATTGTTTATTATGTTCAGCAGCCATAAACTGGTTAGACAGGACAGACTGATTAAAAACTCACATAACAAGACACTTTAATTAACTAAGACAATTGAAGACTTGAGTGGATGAAGGTTTTTTTGGGGTTTTTTTTTTGCGTTGATGAAAGACCAGGTATTAAAGTGCCTTTTAGAGTGTCAACAATTTGATTGTTAATGGACGAGGTGAAGTTAGAGAATATTGTATTTTCCAATACTCTACTTCAAATTGGACATTATTAAGATTTGTCACATTTATTAAGGCAACCAACGCCAGAAAAAGTTGCTCAGTAAATGAAAGTTTTATTAGTTAATATAGCGGTTTGTTTCCATATTTGTACAACAGTTAGTTCCATAATTATTTTGACATCAAAATTATTTTGGCTTCGATGTGTTAAGGGAAGATTGCTCAAATTTATGACTTCAAAACGCAGTGCGCAACAAGATGACACATGCTTATAAACCACAACTTTAAATGTGTTGCTAATTTTGCTGCCTGTTCTAAAAAAACTTCACAATTTGTTTCTAATTTAGTATCGTCCAGGTATTGTAGGTATCGTCCAAACTCTACAAAATTGACACAACTATCTGGCACAAAAAAAAATGTGGATGTTAACAATCAACTTCAACTACGAATATTTTGTCATCTGTTTAAAATAATACATTTGAAATTACCATCCGCCGAACTGGAACAGTCGAAATAAAATAAAAAATGGCATGCCTGTTGGAAACGTTGTCACCGTGAGACGAGAAAAAAACAATAAAAACGCCCCCGCGAACACAGACGTAATAGGAACTCGGTGTTTGAAATTTGCCAATCACCGAGCGCCTCACGCCGTAACGCCATTTTCTAAGGGCTGGCTTGATTAAATTTGTGCTTTATGTGCGTGGGAACACGCTACTTGGAATTAACTACGCCATGTATATTTCGACATTAATTTTTTTCCAACAAAACGTGGCCAATTTGAAAACGGATTAATGGCAGTTTGAGCCAATAAAACTGTCAAATGGTGTACCTACATACAATTTTTCAATCTAAATTACCTGCTATAATATTGTGCACTCATTAGCTTTCAGGTGTTTTAAAAAAATCATAGCTTTTCACGTATGAAATAATTTATTCGTTCTTTTTTTACCATGCGGCACTTATTAATAAATATTGGGTTTAAAATGTTCAGGGCTCATGTTTTAAATAATATCAGCCTGTGTCGTTCCACTGCTTGATGTAGGCATCTCCCAAGGCTTCACCTCGCTCGGTCCCCTGCCTTCGCATCCACCAGCCACTTCCTTCGATATCTTTCAGCTCGTCTGTCCACCTGGGCATCCCATGAGTTTTCAATTTGGAATCTCCATTTCAGTAATCGTAAACTTACCATTCTACAACGGCATGTATTTCCTGTACTGTATATGAGACATGCTATAGAGCCTCTATGTATATCCATCTTGTCTCTGATCAGACCGAACTTCTGCTATCAGGTCGAAAATAGGATTTTTTTTTTAAATTATTTTAAAATTAGATACTTCATGAATTAGATTAATTATATTTTTATTTATTTATAATTTTTTAAAATTAATATTATATACGAATACATTAAAAAACCAATGAGGTAATCGCCGTTGAACTCCTAAACTATTGAACCGATTTTGATAAAACTTCGTAACTATGTGTAATTTGGTCCAACTTAAAAGATAGGATAGTTTTTATTTTGAACCCGGGCGAAGCCGGGAGCGTGTAACTAGTTTAAATATAAAAAATATTGAATCAATTTCACTTAAAAGTTTTTAATTGTTATTCTGTGTAAAATAGTTACATTATGATATAAAGTAATAATAATAAAAAAATGTTCAACGAACATGCATTAAAACATACTTTGCTAAGTTTGCTCGTTAGACAAACAGAGAAACTTTCCAAAGGGGATAAAATCTAGCTTCTACTGGCAAAGATTGAATGAACTACTATGATCATTGATCTCTTCAACAAAGAAAAATGTAGGCAACGTTGAAAAAGGTAGCTGGGATCAGCGACCTCGAGAACTAGGTCGTCTTTATAAAAATATCAATTCTATCTGTATTCGATTCTTCAATATCATTGTTTGTCATATGGCGTTATTGAGATGTGACTGACTTGCAAATTTATTTTTAGATTCTAATATTACGTACATTCCTTTCAATCATTGTGTATACGTTTTCTTATTAATGGGTTTTGAAATTGGTGTATTTTAACCCTCTTATTCGTAAAGCTTTACCAAGCCTACGTCGTTTATTGAGTGCTTTGACTTATTTGTATACTAGCGTAGTTAATGCTCCGCTTAGGATACAATTAAGGCTTGAACCATTATAATTAAGGAGTTGCTTTTAATTCTTAATAATGCGTTATAATTAAGAATATTCAACTAGCGATCAGTTTCTGGCTTCGCACGGATACATTTTTTTGTGCAAATTATATAAGTACAAAAACCTTCTTCATTTATCGCTATTTCAATTAGTGAAAACTATATCAAAATATGTTGGGTGGTTTAGAAGAAGTTAGCGAAAAATAGACACAGGTGGTCAGCGACTTTATTTTATATTATAAAAAAAATCCGGGGTATAAAAAAAATTATTATGCTATATACTCGTATAAACTGCCCAGTGATAGGAATAATACTTATTGATATTATGATTCTTTTCCAAGCGTTTTAAACTACTTATAATTATTTATTAAAAGTCAATTATTTTTTTAGAATATTGATTATGGTTTTTTAAAATAAAAGTCTCTGGAATCATGTTCCCATGCGCCCTAACGCAAGCACATGTGCTCTTATTGCTCAGTGACATTTTGTAAGCTATGTATTCTGTCTGTACATGAATAATTAGTACCTATGTAATTTATGAATCTTCTTTGACTTGACGACGACTTGACTTGGTAAATTTTCTCTGACGACTGTGAATTTTTTTATAAAATAGCCTATCATCTATACAGGTCCTCTTGAAGATGATGAAACTCAGACCCATTATCCACATAGCCATCATACATAAAAGGATTGTGTAATAGAATAGAATGAGGATATGTTTTAATATACAAGTAAAAAGGTAAATTTTTATAAAGAAGCCAAAAATAGAATTTAATGTCAAACCCATTAGGTACAATACACGAACTTCGCACATGAAGTACTTCATACATGGAGCTCATAAGCACTTAAAATCTTCACAACAGTACTTAATATCATTTTTGACAAGCACTTGCCTCTATATTGATCGTTTGCTTCAAAAGGAAAAAGGCTTCTCTAAAAATTCTCTCACTAAAATACAATATGTTATTGCCACCTCAAGGAAAATATCAAGAGCCTTATCCACACGTTCTCAAAGTTCATTTTCGTTTGAAAATGTTCTAAGACTAGAGACTACGTATGTTGGCAAGGGTGTATCATGTTTTTTCGTCGACAAGGAGGTCGTATAGGAAGAGCAACCTATTATGTACGCACTTAATCCAAGAGCAGCGTTCATGGCCCCGTAAATATTGCTTCTTGAAAGGTGAATTGTTAATACGCCGCCCGCTATTAAGCTTCCACGCTTACAGTTTATGATGGTAGGTGTATCAGAATTATGAACGAAATCCGTACGATTCGTGAAAATTAAGCTTCCGCAATAAACGTGAAATATTTTGTGAAGGCAGTTTTTCACCCTTTACATAATTAAACGGTTTTAATGAGTAATAAATTGGAAAATATATTGTTTATTTGTTTGTCTATTTTGTATGAAAATATTTCTTTAATTAATTTCTTAAAAATTTTTTCAAATTAAATTTTTGTACGTTTTGAGATTATTTTAAAGTCAATTCAGTATAGCCATTGTCAATCTGTAATAACATATATTTTAAATTACAGTATTCTATGATTTCCTCTCTTATAGTTAGTTGGCATAATCATGTTTTTCTATATTACGGGGAAGTCACGGCATTTCATATAATTATATTTTAGAATTTTTGTAATATTTCTAGGTAAGAGTTGCTTTCAGAGCTCTCCAGTTCGATGCCACATTTCCAGATTGACTTTATAACGTCCTCAGAGACAACTACATAGTTTATTATTAATTGCATTTGGTTGATCACTATTTTATTATGATTTTGTATTTATTTTATATATTACTTTTCGGTTTTTAAGCTATTTAGCAAAAATTTCTTTTACTCTAAATGGACCGTTACTTACTATCTATATCAAGCATTTCACTTCTAAACGAAAGTTTTGAATTCAATTTAGGAAACCAATATTGCGAGCATTTGCAATTCTCTTTGTAGCTACTGCTATGCAAATATTTTAAATAAATATTAAGTTTGAATCGACATCTAAATTACTCCCAATCTAATGTCGGTGTCTATTCAAATAAAGCATTTCGGGGCCTATTCTATCTTTGCAATAGATTTTAAATTCTTTTAAAAATATATAGGCATCTTTTAGTTGCGTAGGTACTTTAGTTGATGAAAAATATACAGAAAATAATATTTGAGCTTAAAAAACATTTGAAATGTCTCAATATTTTTTATTACCATTACATAAAAAGTTTGATCACGTTTTTCATTGTGATTATTTATACTCTGATGATTTATACTTAATTTTTTAAAATTAATATTATGAGAATCTATAAAATCTATTACTCAAATAAAAATTGTATGTTATGTATGAATTATAATAATGTCTCAAAAAAAAAAAAAAATAAACAATTTTAATTTAAGATTATAATATATATCTTATATTTTTGGAATTCTTTCTCGTGTATAATTCAAGTTGCCTATTAAATAAATACGTTTATATATACAATCTTAATCACTATGTCGGTTAGTTCATAGTTTTTCTAAATACTTCTGTTTTTGTTTTAATAAGGTTTTCTCCTCCTGTTTCTCATTAAACTCATAAAGAAGCTTACCTGCGTCCAAGCCTTAATAAATCCCAATGAAATATAAATGCGAAATAGAGGAAAAGAACCCAAGAAACAAAAGAAAATGTAATTTTTACCTAAGAAAAAGAGACGCAGACAAAGTCCCGGGCAAAAGTTAGTCCATACTAATATTACTTACAAAGATAGAAGATTTGTATTTTTATATTTTTGTATTTTTGTTTGTAATCAATAAACTCAAAAACTACTGGACCGATTTTAAAAATTATAGAAAGCTACATAATCAGCGAGTAACATAGGCTATACCTATATTAAAGTTACGCGGACGAATTCGCGTGCAACAGCTATATTTTATATCAAGGTAGACTGTCGCTTAATGGCAGATGGTTAGTTCACCTATTAACACATGATTAATTAGTTGATTGATAAATTATTTAATCTGTTGATGATATAATTAAAGATCAATAATAATATATATCAGTGACTGGACGTGTCCTGTCTCCTTCTCGAAGTGAGGTGATTTCTATCTCTATTTAAAGCAGCTCGAATACTTTTTTTATTTAGCTTGTTGGCAACTGGCTGGTTGGTGGCCACAACGAATAGTTTTAAAGGAATATTGTAATTAGAAAAATAATATATGAGACATATTGTAGTATAACTAACACATAGTTAGTTTGACGACACGTTTGGTCTAGTGGCTAGTAACCCTAGCTATTAATCAAACGGTCGCGGGTTCGAATCCCGCTAGGGGCAAATGTTTATGTGTTAACATTTTACCTTTGTACCTGAGTCATGGATGTTTTGTATTTATAATATGTATGTATTTACGAAAAAAAAAAAATCTATGTATTATATCAACTGTCTGGTATTCATAATACAAGCATTAGTTGCTTACTGTGGAACTAGATGGCGCTGTGTGGAATGTGTGAAGATATAAAAAAAAAAAACATAGTTATACTGTAAATATATGTTCTTATTTTATCATCATCTTTTCATTTCATTAAATACAGTACACTCCTCAACATAGCACATACCATTCAAAACTTTAAAATTCAAAAATATTCGCAGCGAAGTCATAAACTGAAGTAGAACATATCAAAAATTCATTTCGCCCCTGTGGGTGGAGCTCTTCGGAGCTCCTATACACAGAGCACCGTTGATTAAAATATACTTTATTGCTGTTGTTTTAAAGTCCCATTTCCAGCACCTAATTCGAGTTTGAACATGTTTATACGATTCTGCTTCGTAGTAATTTGATTTTTTAAATTTATTACTCTCTTATCTTGAAAGAACATTTAATGATTTTATTTCAGTTTAATGTTTAATTTAGTCAAATATTTTTTTTATTTTTGTCGTGAATACGTTTTTAAATTTGCATCCATGGCATTTTATTCCCTGACAGTTGAGAAAACTATCAGGGATCAGGGGATACAATTTAATGGATATATATCATCTACATCAAAAAATTAATTACACCACTCGATAGCTAAAGGATCAAAAAAATTTTGGTATATATGGTATAAGTATATTCTATTTTTTTTTTCGTCCCATAATACTATATAACATATAAACTTTTAAAGAAAATATTTTTTAGTAACGTTACACGTAATTCACGTAGGTAAACAGCCACACTCATTTTTTTTAAATTATAATATAAATTATAAAGTAGCGCCCATACATTACTCTTCTGGACACATACTAAAGACAGTACATACATTTAAAAAAGCTTCTAGACACATAGTATATGAACAGAAAACAGAAATAAAGTTGAATTCAAACTCGTCTTGGCATCTAAAGTGAGTTTTACGTTAACCGTAAGGTAGTGTCGGCAATGCGACTATCATTACCTTGCTAAAGGCTTGCGGTGAATTGAACATGAGCCAATTAAGTCAGTCAGTTTTAACTCAAAGCTATAATACCTACTGCATTAAGTTACTCCTAGTTGAATTTAAATACATCATATCTGCTTCTAAATTTAAATAAAAATGTATAAGTATGATGTTCTCCGTCGAAATAGCAATGGAGGGCCTAGTTTGTTTTAAAAGAACCTCGACAGATGCCTCGGCTTTTAAAATTCACTTGTAAAGTAACTTGGTTTCGCCTCGTAGATACCTACTTCAAATAACTACTACTCGGGCTACAATTGCTTCTACGGCCTGAGCAGTAATGTATGTACTATTGACACTAATTATGTTTCGGAGGGGATAGGGAAATGTGCTCTATTCGGTTAGCCAATGGAGCAGACGAGTTGTTGAAGTTAGACTCCATTTTGGAAAGGGTGTTGTAGAACGCCTCCAGTCAAGGCAAGGCAAGGCGGTAAGACTGCTTGAATGATGTTTTCTTTAGTGTAAAGATCGGCAGCAGGCTGGTGGTCTACATAATGGTAAATAGGTAGTTGTCTCTTATAAACATAAACAACGCCACTGTGCGACTGCGCTGTCGAACTTAGTAGGTTAAAGAATAAGGTATAGGGAAAATGGGCTCTGGCATTCCTTATTCACTCAGCGAAATACAACAGCACACAATATGTTGTTATTACATCGTGGTCTCAGTGCAGTTACTGCCGCGAAACGAGTTCCTAATAATAATACTTAAGTATACATTATTTATGTGTTATATAGGGCATAAATCCAATACGATTTTTAGAACCTAGTTGAGGTAGAAATGGTATAGATTTTCTTATATTTTCTTTATCTGTGGCCTATACTATGTTAGCCCTAATATATTTTGTCACTCCAGTAAGTTCTAAAGTTCGTTATTTCTATTTTAAAATTTTAAACCAGTTAGAAGTGTCAGTTTAAATAGTGTCTATAATTTAAGCTCCAGCTGATATCTACATTGACCGGTTAAGTTGAGTTATGTGCCCATTCCGACCACGGGCAGCCGACGACGTTCCAAGCAATTACTGTGAATTACAGCCTACACTCCGCTAGTACTGGCGCGGCTGAACGGTCCATGGCGGACCATTCAGCCGTGCCCTTTGCGAATGTTATGCTCTGGGAAACCTTTTTTATGTTATATATATCATGTTTTGACAGTGTTGTGTGTTAATTCTTTTTGAATTACATCCCCACAATTTGATGGATTGTGTCTACGTATTGTTGCAAGCATGCGCGTCCGAGAAGAAGCTTTTGTTATATGAGTAATGAGTACTCATGTACGAGTAACAAAGTTTTCTTTTTATGAGTAACAGAGTTTTCTTATTAATTGCTTATTTAATTTTAATCACCATCATTATCTGAACCGTAGAACGTCTACTGCTAAATATTGTGCAACCCATGAAATGTTTGCATTCTTGAAATTAATTTCATATATTTCGATAAACTCTTTAAACTGATAAAAACTAAAACAATATGAAAATACACTTAGCAGTACAAAATGTGGTCCAAAGTTAAAAGTTTCTCACCACGCTTGGCAGGCGGGTTGCCAAGCGCAGTTTAACGTCCGCAAAGGGTGCTACTGCCCACCCTTTGGTAGTTTCTCCCAGCCGATTTCTGCGGTACCTACCCACGGGTTGAGATGGCGAGATACTATTCTAAGCCGGTACCCCACGGCAAATAAAATAGCATTATACAAGTAAAAGTGAAGTAGTAGTCTGAATCTTGGAGTAAAAATAATATTATGAAATAATCCTCTCTTTAGCAACGGTTTTATTGTCGTTAAAGACTGCGGACATAACTGTGTGTGGGTTAAAAATTCAATTACAGTTCATGTTCATGGAACTGACAGAAAAACTGTTTTTGCGATTTGTTTGTAGAAAATATATGTATTAAGTGGATTAGTTGAAGAAGCTTTGGTGCATCCACATTCTTGAATAATATTTTACGTAGTGTTTGACATGGTTATTAATACATTGAGATAACTGTTTTTTTGTACTATTACTTACTATTAATTAATGATGAAAGAGTAGCAGCATATACTAAAAAAGCCTTCGGCTTTTTTAAAACTAACAACAGTTTTGTAACTTATCAAATATCATCATCAGCCTGTGTAGGCTGCTGCATGTAGGCCTTCCCTTAGATTCGCCACCTTGGGCGATAATAAAAAAATAGTTTTGGCAAACAAATCCATATACTTCCAAACTATTTTTTTTATATTTCCATATATATTTTTTTTTATTAGATATGGGTTTGCTCTTGGCCAACAACCAGCTGTGTAGCGAAGATGAGGCCTTTAATGGAGCGAGCTCACCCTTAAGGTGCCTATTCACTCGAACTTTGAAAAGATTTGAGCTCTATGCGCTCTCTCTATTATATATATATATATATATATATGAGCTCGGAAATACAGACGCCGTCAGGGAGTTATATATATTATATAACCAAACCTTGGCAGTGCGCATTATAAAGGATGTTTTAAAGCGCTTGGTCCGAAAAAGAGGGATTTCGACTAGATGAGGATAGTAACCAGGTGTACGTCTGTATGTCCGATGGAATATATTCCATACTTAATATTATAAATGTGAAAGTAACTCTCTGTCTGTCTGTCTGTCTGTCTGTCTGTTATCTTTTCACGCCTTAACTACTCAACCGATCACCATGAAATTTTGCATGTACGTTATCAGGGACACCGGAAAGGACACCTTTCATTCAGAACTACTCACGAGGGATCATCTAAAATAAAATAAAAAACTAACGCCCGGTCAAAGTGTTTTAGCAACAAGTGGTCAAGCGTTATATTGGTTATAATTTTTTTATTTTTCAACTCGGACGAAGTCGCGTGTACCAGCTAGTAAAAAATAAACGCCAATTAACCTTGAAGGGACACCATGTTTTCATGGTCAGTATGAAACCTATGGGGATGTATAACTAAGCATTGCAGTGGTACAAACTCACCTTACACAATTTCAAATCGTTTTCTTTACAATACAGTAACTCGCGAACAATGTTTGAGGCTGTGTACACTTGGCAATGTCCCGGTTTAAATATTCTAGCACAATTGTTTGTTGTCCCAAATAAAATAGAATAGTACTATAGCAAGGGTTGTAGAGAAGACATTTTCATCTTGTATTTTAAATTTTAAAACTTGGAGCGTATAGTTTTGATTTGAGTTTAGTGCGGCGCGATGCGGTTTAAAATTTCTAGCATCTGAATTTGTAAACTCGGTTAGATCTGGTTATGACGTGGCAAGCATATTACTCTCGAGTTGTTTACGACAGACGTTGTCGGGAATATATTTCGTGGAATATGTTTTCGGAGTGGAATTTTTATAAATTTTACCAAACATAAAATCAAAGGTACACAAACGCCATACCAATTAACTTCGCATACGCTTTTTGAACTCTTGACACAAAAGTCTCTGTGTGACGCTCCCCCAAACCCCCAAAAGCTTTTAAAAATCCAATTTACATTATTCAATGTTTATGGACATACCTTCTCACATTAGCTTACAGAAGTTATTTATAAGCGATTTTTTTGTGATTTTTTTTTCTTATATTTTATTTTTATTATAAAAGCTAATAAATAACCCATTAAACTTTTTAACATTACTATATTTTATAAGTGATCTAATTAAATTATATTTTTTCTAAATAAAACATTAGTGTAACAATTTTCATTTAAAATACTTATAATATATATTTTTAAAGTCATACTAAAATAATGATGTTTATTAATATTATCACTAATGGTGATATATTTTTCAAATGCAACAAATATAGTAAGTAACATTTTTAATAATATTCTCAATGCGTATTTTTAATAATAACCGATTTAGGTCGTCATTCTGAATATATAAATGTGCACTTGTAAAGCCTCTTAGTACTTTGCTCTAGAATATCTGAATCGTTAGAGCGTTGCTTAATTTCTCTTATGTGTAACTTTATAACTTGACTGACCACGTATTTTCGTAGTAAGAGTATAACAAAATACTTACTAAAATACTTACTCATAACAAAATATATAATACTAAAATATTAGTGATGTCTAAACACATTTGAAGTCTCGCTAAATTTAGTCCAGAATCTTTACTTTGAAAGGGGTATGTAGCCATCATTGTACGTTTTTATTATTACAATAAATTAATTATAGGAATAATGACTATATAACAATGCAATATTTTCAAAAACTTTAAGAAAACTAGGACAAGGAGAAACAATAAAATCGCATCTGTGTCAACTGTCATTGAAATATACGCCTGGGCGCCATCGCCATCGAAAATTCACATTTATACGCGTACGACATATTAATATTTATTTTAAAGCGTACGAGAAAACTTTTATATAGCACCTGCCACATCTCGCTTTGTTTGAAAATTGTCAACAGTTTCCAACACGAATATTTGCGACTCAACTTTCCGCTTACTCTACACGAGCGGGCGAAAGTTGATGGCAACTTTCAAAATGCCAATACTTTACATTGTTCTAAAGAAAAATACGATAATGAAGATCCGCTTGCTTTGGATAATGGCGGTGAATAAATGAACTAAAATCAACAACATTTGTCACGCTATGATTTAAAAATCATATCACATAAGCGATATGATTTGTATACTGCATTCAGAATACTTGAGAATCGTTTCAGAAGAAGCAGTTACAGTAACAATAATTATTATCAATTATCAATTTTATTTACATTACATTTATTGGTATTTACATTTATTAATTCTAATCATTTACAATAAGTACCTATTATATATGTATGAAACAATATTACAAAATAATACTACTATGAAACAATCAGGAGTGCCTGATACACGTGATATCAGGCACTCCTGATTTCAAGTGCTGTGTCAAAAAGTACCGCCTTCTATATCTGTCAAGGGACAGACAGTCAAGGACTAAGGGGTCCAGTTTTCGAATGAGAGCCTTTTGAAGCATTGGTCGTGACGTGCGCCGAAATATAATAAAATAAATAAATATCTTCACACATTCCACACAACACCATCTAGTTCCACAGTAAGCAACTAATGCTTGTATTATGAATACCAGACAGTTGATATAATACATAGATTACTTTTTTTTTTGTAAATACATACATATTATAAATATAAAACATTCATGACTCAGGTGCAAAGGTAAAATGTTAACACAATAAACATTCGCCCCTAGCGGGATTCGAACCCGCGACCGTTTGGTTAACAGCAAGGGTTACTAACCACTAGACCAAACGTGTCGTCATTAATAATATAATATTAATATAATTTTCAATTAATGAAACTTACTAAAGGTAGATTGTTGAGTTTCAAAGAAAAGTATAGTGAATCGTCTCCAAACCAATATAGATTGGAATTAAAGAATTAGCTCCATTTAATTTTCGAATATAAAATCCACGTCTTGAACCTTTCTTGAACTAACTCCAAGCCAAATGACTCAAAAACCCCGAAGTTGGAAAGAAGGAAGCACGAACCAAGTTTGAATTACTTACTTCTTAGAGAGACGTATAATGAATCGGGTTCGCTTTTAGATATTTTGTTACAAACTCAACGAAATTTTCTAGTGAAGGAGCAAAGTTGTTGGACAAAACGATTTCCTTGCGGATTGAAAACAATTTCAAGTATAGTTCCTCATAAACTTCAAACTCTAAACTAAATATTATCATCAGAACTGTTAAAATAATTAACTCTACTTAGATTGGAGAAAGAAATCTATCGGGTTGAATTTTCAAATTAACAATTGATGAAAATAATTTTATATTTATTAAATAATTCTCATTGTGTAATTTTAAACATGTATTTTCATAAATTACAAATTAAAAATCGGAAGTTTTGTTGGTTAAGTTACTAACTTTTATAAAATGTAAACAATTTTCAAACAATCCTCAAACAACAAACATTGATTGGCAAAAATTGTTCGTTTAATAAAAAAATATAAAAATCGCATCAATTGTATAGCCCCCAAAGTAAACACTTTTACGACTAACACTTCCACTTTTAGACTGAAGGCTAAACCTTGTATTCCCAGATCAGAGTCAACTTTGATTAGACAATTTCCAAAGAATGGCCCTACCGAGAATCGAACCATAATCGCTCGTTGAAAAAGCTCAAATTTGATCGATTTGAAATAGAATGTTTCTAAAATAAGAATTTAACATGCTTTATTATAGTCATGCTACATTGTTTATAAACTTTTTAAAGTATGACAAATTAAAATAACTCAAAACATATCAAGTTTCGATGATCAAAGTAAAATTTCTTTTTTCCAATGGACACTCCAAATCATCTCATGCATTTATTAAGAGCACTTCTTGAAAACAACTTCGCCTCAGTATAATTGGACAAAACAATCTCAAAGCCACTTCACCCCCTTTTGGTGTTTATCAAGAGTTTGTTCACCTTTGTTATTAAGTATCTATACTAAAAAATCTGCGCTTTAAGTCTAGACAAAATACCAATCAGCGGAATGAACATATCAGCTGATGGCACAACTTGGCGTGGAATTTTGTGGCTATAGAGAATCTGTCAAATAAAAGCTATCACGATACTGTCCTAAGTGATAAATTCTTTGGTAAGAGTCATAGCCAAAAGCTGTACTTAAGCGACTACTGTGAAGATAATAATTAATATATATTGTCTTATTATTTAAATTCGAGCTAAACAACCATACGTTTGTACGTGACATTTTTCTGAACTATATTATCACCACATTCCATTTACACAGCAATAAAACAGTGTTAGCAAGAAAACAGATGTTGTCCAATTAATATGGCATAACTGTACTTACGGAGAAACACAAACACACTCTTCGTTTTAAACAGTAATAGTTACTGATGAAGCTTAACAACTGGTAACCGCTAATCCGTGAAACCTCCTAAGTTTACTTTGAACTTAGTTTAAACTTGAAGATTATCTTTGCAGAGTTCCTCGGATACCGAACGCGCTTACAACATTTGTTTTCAGGTTATAAACTGTTAACTAATTAATCATTTTACAGGTTGCCGGTAATATTTCAGATATAAATATAAAATAATTTTGGTAACACTGATTTTTTTTTACATAACATTTATTTTTCCCTCTTTAAATTCGACAGAATTCTAGTTATTTTTAATGACTGACAGAGCTTTTACATATACCTTCCATGAGTGATAATTGATAAATATAAATATACTTATGTTATATCCTACTATACATAGAAAATTCACAGACGAAACAGATATATTCGTGCACATTCATGCATACAATTAATGTTTGTCTCGAGCGGGGATCGAACCCACGACACAGCAGGCAAGGCTACTACCGCTGAGTCAATCGATTACAATCGATACAACTCTGTTTCTATTTTCTATTTTAATTTAGATATATCTTTACATATTATAAATTCAAGTAGCTGACCACGTATGTCTGTTTCTCCACTAAATTATTCTCAACCAACGGATTTTGATACAATTTTCATTAATGGAAAGAGCGATTAACGAGGAACGTTTGTGTATACAATTTGCAGAAATTTTTTTTATCTGTACGAAGGCGGAGGTGGGCCGCTTGTCTAATTATATTCTTTAAACAGATGTAGTCCTACATTGTACATATAGAGATTTTATACACAAAGACTTTTGTCTATATATTTTTTTTTATTTAAGAAACAGGTTATTATTAAAAGTAACTGTCTGATATCCATCTAAAATATTCTAAAAAAGAGACCGTAAAATAATTCCAACAAAATAAGCAGCAAATATCATAAATAACCAAAATAATTACAAGTAGTGAAACCAATCTCCATTTTCCAACGAACGAAACTAGACCTGAATTACTAGAATTACTAGAACACCAAACAATTTCCCAAGTTTCAATTAACTGGAACGCAAAAGTACTGAACGGAGTGACCTACTTTGTTTTTGACTTATGAAAACTCTTTATCTTTCGCAGTGGGAGATCTCTACAGCAAAATACAGAATTGCACCTCGGCGTGCTGTTAACATAAGCTTCGTGAAGACATATAGCTCCCAACAGACCTTTTATAAGCAGCTGTGTCTTGCTATATCGTCTGGCCACGGCTTAGAGTACATTGTTCCTACATAGAAGATGAGATTTTTCAAAGACTTGGCTCACTTGAATAACATTCAGGAAAGTGTTGGTGTAAATTTTCCGATGTCTTCATAAGCTTTTAAAATTCAAGCTGTTAGTAAATGAAGCAGTTTGTTTATTTGTTCACAATAGTTCTAGATAAACTCTAGTAAAAAATTATGTAAATATTTTCATTGTAACAATAATTGAAGTTCATTGTAAAACAATTAGGTGAAGTTATAGATTTAAAAAAATCTATAACTTCACCTAACGGTTTTTTGTATTCCATATTCTTTAAAATACTAATGCGAATGCACTTATAAATAATCTTTGAGATTCTGAAAATATAAGTTGTCACAAGTCATATTTTTATTTCACATATTAATAATATTTTTTTTTTAATATTTATATTGTAAAAAAATTAATATTAAGAAATAAAATAAATAAAGAGAATAATAATAATAATAATAATGATGACTGGGTCAAGGGACAGATACAGAAGGCGGTACTTCTTGACACAGCACGAATTGTCAGGAGGTTCCTCACTATGCAGCCCTAACCACCGGTAGCTTGGGCCTTGCCCCGCTACTTGCGGAACTCTAGGTTTAAGTTTTTTATAATATTTATTGTTTTTTTATTTATATTGTAAAAAAATTAAATCTAAATAAGAAAATATATACCCACTTGAACGAGCTCACCTAGAAGATGCCTATTCACTCGAACTTTGAAGTAGGGAGTTCCAAACGTTGGCAGTGCGCATTATGAAAGATGTTTTAAAGCGCTTGGTCCGAAATAGAGGGATATCGACAAGATGAGGATGGTATTGGTAACCATTTGTACGTCTGTATGTCCGTTGGAAGAAAGGGAAAGGCGGTATGAGTTCGTGCAGCTTGTGCGGGTATGAGTTATACAAAGATAGGAGCTGTCCAGGCGTAAATTATCGCTTCACCCTATTTAGGATGCCCAGCTTTTTGGCTGCTGTTTGTCTTACTTGGAAAACATAATAGATTATAGAATGCAAAATTTCAATGTCTTAACCAACAAACGTTTTATTGGTTACATAATTCGTTTTTTATTACAACTACAATAAGAGAAAATATCAGATTTTGATGACAGTAAAAAGGATGTCTTGAATACTGTCCAGAGCGCTCTAATACAAACTACTCTGTTCTTTTCAACGTTATTTTATTTGTGTAAACGTTCGCCAGACAGCGTGCACAAGGTTCTCGACTAATTTAAATTCTTACTTTCTGTTGAAAAAAAAATCTTGAGAATTAAACCAACAGGTGAAGCTCGGGACTTTTTGTTTCCTGTTTTCCTTTCGCGTTTTTATTGAGTTTTTTTTTTTTAATTCAGAGTGTCTTTGTCATTTACATTGCACAAACGAACACAAATGCATTGTGTACATAATTTAAGTTTCATACATTATATACAGTTCATTATATATTATACAACTTTAAACTTAAATTTAACGTAAACTTTTAGATAGGGTGTCATCTTGTCTTGACTGAAATTCGACATCAACTAGACACACTTTATGTATTCATAAGATTTCTACCATTTATATCTCAGAGAGAAATGTTAAGACTGTTAAATAACTTAATATTTTTCAGTTATAAATTGATTTTATCTTATTTTTGCAGTTGTTAGTTCTCCTTAAATAAATAAATAGACCATTAAACCTTTTCTGAAGCGGTGTTCACGGATAAAGTAAGCTTTCGTGTTTATACCGTTTAGGTGTTATTATTTTGGCACGTATAGAAAGACAAAAATTTGTATTTTTATTTAATTTTATAAAAATTACAGTTCATGATAGTCGCTAATGAAAAATATAAAAAAAAAACATTCAAAATAGAAACAATAATTTTAATAAAAATTATATGAGACAAGTATTTGTACTATTATGTTTTCTGTGATAAAGTTTAAATTTGTATAAATTCAAATAAAGGTAAACAGAAAATTCATGTTGTCGAATATATTTCCAGTTTCGTGTTTTGCTGTTTCCCTTTTTTTAAAATATAACAACACAGACTGCTACAACATTTAAATTTCAATATCAGTTAACTAACAATAAAAATGGTTGTTTCATTCGAGTGGAAATTGCTGTGTGATCACTCAGCGGAATAATACAAAAAGTATTGTACAAATAAAAATTTTGCAAATTGTAAAATACTCGTAAGAAATACGAAGCTTTATGAAACATTGCATACACAATATTATTCCGTAAATATATATGAAATGTGACAAAGATCGTACCATTTCTTTTTATTAACAAGAAATATATAGTATTCACAATGATCTGTTGAGCTTTAAGGCGTGAGAGCATAAAAAATAAACTTATTTTCTCATTTATAACATTAGCTAGGATTTCCACCTTACTGCTTACAAGAACATTGAATGAAACGAAGGAAAAACTACCTAATGACCAATGGCGGTCCCTCGTGTGAGTTAATTCGAGGAGTATTTCAATAGTGTGTCTAAGCCTTTCAATGTTACGATTCATTGAACACGAGCCAATAGATGTGTTTCATGATAACTTTACTATTTTGCGAACACATAACACTGTTTGCTTGATAACCGTGTGTTTGTGGACATGACACTTTCATTTCACCGCGGTCAATGTTCACGAAGAATGTATTATCCATAACCACACAGCGGACTATGCATTTTCAGATACATCGTAAAATCCCGTAACGTGTGGTCATTCGCTTTTATGTCTCTCTGTGTTTGAAGCGGAGACACAGCTCTGAATTTTTGACTTGGTCACGCGTTTTTTGTTGGACTTTATGGGGTTGCGGCTTGGTTTATGTCCATGTTATATGGCGTGTTGATTATGGACTTTCCGCTAGAATGAAATAGTAGATTACATTGTATTCAGGTGTTATAAAATTTGACACTGGAAGTGATACTAAACGTATCTTGATGACTTTGGAAAAAAGAGTATGTTGTATAGAAAAAAATGTATATATTTACAAGAAAATAAAAATATTGTAATTTTTAAATAAAAGTTCATTACAACTTCAAAAACAGTCAGATTTATTTAAGTATGTAAAGTCGGGGTGCGAAAAACTGATTTAAAATTGTTTTCGCACCCTTCGTCAGTTTTCAAACTTTTAGTGCCTTTTGAAACTAAAGCACTTGTATGGCCACAGAAAACTGTACATTTTGTAATGGCCAATTTATTTACATATCAGGTACAAACGTCTGATATATTATAAATTTTGAAGAATCATAATGTCTTAAATCATAATGGTCCTTCGAGCCGGATAGCAACCATTGACGTTTATTTTTACTCACATTTATAATATATTTTAGCATCCAATTTTGTCTCCAACGAAACACTTTAAAATTGGCACACGACAAACACAAAACATTTAAAAGAAAATAAATCTCCGTTGAAAATTTGAAACGTTCTAAATCTCCGCTGCCCATACAATCTGCTACTTACTTGAAAGTATGTAACCAAAACTTAGTAGGTACCGTGAAAGAAAACTGCTCACATGAACTTGGGTAGGCGAAGTTTTGAGAGCTGAGTCGTGTGTCCCGAGTTTTCGATCTCTGGCGATTTTCAATAGAAACGTAATTCAAACTTTGCCCGCTACATCGGAATTTATTACTACACATTTGAGTTATTTTGGCATGGCAGCGTCCTTTTGTAGGAAATTTATCTATTTGCTTCTCTAGCAACGAAAATCTCCTAGACTCTTGGATAATTGAACAATAAGAAAAAGTTTGAAGACCAGTCAATGCCAGTTTTCGGGATGAATTGAGTTAATGTATGTCTTATTTCAATAGTTTTATAAGTGAAATTGAGGTAAACAAGCCTCACAATGATTTATAAATATAACTTGGACATTGTACAACTTTGTTAATTAGTTTTACTTGGTTTTTACGACTTGTTTTTTTTTTTGCAAATAAATCTGAATAAAATTGACGGCTTTAACAAAGTAAACTGTGTGCGTATCAAGTTCGTTTTTACCTTTAAAAGTTTTGTTATTGACTTTTTTATTTATTACTTTTGAGTATCGAATATTTATATTGCTTAAATGTAAGAAATATAACTTAGTCTGGTTATAGAAAAAATAATTAAAACTGGCGCAATAACTTAAGGCTAATTTTAGTAATTAAGGATACTAAAAGATTTTTTTTTGCTTTAAATTCTTATTACACTTGGAAAATGAAAAATGGTCCTAAGAAACCTTGGCGTATGAGTCTTAAAGAACTGATATAAACTTTGTTTTATATTTTATTTATTGTATGTAATAATGCGCTTGAAATCTCACGAATTCCATTAGAAATATGCTAATAATATACATATAAATAAAATCGAAATGTCTGTAGACGTTCATTTCTCTTCATTTGGAAATCTCCAAATGAAGGATTTTTAAACTCGTAAAAATTCCAATTAAGTATTATAATTGCTATTACCAACAACATTTTAAAACGTTAAGTTTATTATAAGTTATTAAAAAGTATGAAATATATACATATACACACACACACACACATATTATTTTTATTCATTACTAGTGACCCGTTCCCGGCTTAGCCCGGGTTGCAATACATAATATTTATAATTTTAACAATGTCTCGAATACATACTTAA
This sequence comes from Synanthedon myopaeformis, assembly GCA_944738685.1. Taxonomy (NCBI): domain Eukaryota; kingdom Metazoa; phylum Arthropoda; class Insecta; order Lepidoptera; family Sesiidae; genus Synanthedon; species Synanthedon myopaeformis. The sequence continues at coordinate 1,367,154 of OX122930.1, forward strand.
ATATTCCATTTTTGACATAACTTTCACTGGCAGATTATTAAAAAAAAAAAACTGCAAAAAATTCTTAAACTTAAACTGCTTAAATACCGCAATGAAATATCCGACAAGTACTTTAGTAAAAAAATCTATCTCGAAAACCAGACCATCGTCGATCACATTTGACGTCCATCAAAAGCAAAGTAGTGACCCAAATATACAAAATTGTTCGAAAACTCCGCCATGTTGAATGAGGCAAGTGCTGAAATTTTAAGGTAAACTAGGCTATTATGATTCACTACGTTAAACGCACACCGCTTTTGCCTATTCCAGGGCAGGCTTAATATGTAGAGCGCCACTATAGCGAGTCATGGCCGCTCATCAAATTTTGGACTGAGGCCAATCTCATCCCGTTGCTAAAAGGTGCTTAGTATCGCCGATATATCATGTACGGGAAATATTAAAAAAACCCAATGGATAGTTGAAAATATTAAATCATTTTACGTGTTTTCAAATTAAATTTGTATAAATAAAAAAATAATTTTACACTTTTGTTATATTTGCGTGCGTGATGGCTTTTAAAAAACCTAGATATATGTATATAATATATAATTAAAAATTGCAAAAACTATGCTTATTTTTATTATTTAAGAAATATATAATTCAATATGATGCCAATACTAAAAAATTCTACACAATTAACATTTTTGCATAATAAAACTCTTGCATATATATTATTTCTATGGTGATTATATACTCATTTCTTTTGTCTTTTAGTCAACTAACTTTTGCACGCGACTTCGCTCGCGTAACTTTATAAAATATAGCCTATGTTACTCGCTGATAATGTAGCTTTCTGTAGATGAAAGAATTTTCAAAATCGGTGTAGTAATTTTTGAGTTAATTCAATACAAATGTACAAATCTTCTCTACTTGCAATATTAGTATAGATATATAGAAGTATATATGAAAAATATTTTTTTAATCTCATAGCTAATAAGTTGCCTATTAATATTCGAATATGTGAATAATAAACAAACAACTACAATTTTCCAACAAAAAGAACACAAAGAAAATTCCAACATCTTAAAGTTTCCAATATGACGCGAAACAGCGAGCATTTTCTTTTTGAATATCGGAGTGTTTTTAAAATAAAGTCAACCTTTTTGTTCAGTTTAGCACATAATATAGAATTTACACAAACAATGTGTCACTGAAAATCACTCAGTGAAACCAACTTCACACGCTAAAGTTTGTAACTGAATTAGGAAGAAAGTTTAAAATTTGATTAGATAATTCGGTCGGTTCTAAAGAGGCTGTGTGGTCTGAAATGCTATAATTTGTGCTATTATTATCAAACTGGGTTCCCCAATCATTTACTAGCAACCAATCGGAAGCAACCATATCCTCATAGATAGAGGAACACCGAAATAACAGCTGATGTGCTGCTTAGTTATGTGTTTTGTGCTTATAAGTTAGGCCAAAAGCCTGTCTTCGAGTCTCTTCTTTTCTTTTCTTTCTTTATTTTTCTTTAAATGAATTAATAAATAAACCTTATCCGAGTTAATTCTTTATTCTTCGATCAAAGAAGAATCTCACTTGTTTATTAAAAAAAAAAATGATCTAATCACCTCAACTCTTAAGCCCTGGCCTGTGAAGCTGAACCGCTTTAAGATTCACGTTCATTAGTCGGCCCTCATTTGGGAACATCCGTGACTTATATAGAAGTTCTAGTGTGGTGTAAAAGCCAAGAGCTTCAGCTTTGCCTTTGATATACCTTCTCTCATTTAAATTAAGAATCACATTTAATAAGCAGGATTTTTAACTACAGAGACATGTGTAGAAAAATTTAAGTATTTTTAATGCCCTGGGGAGAAAACATATTTATTATGTAAGCAATTTCGAAGGAACATTGTTATTTGTATACAAAATTTCAGTTGTCATTAAGTTACATGTAAACCGTTTTAACTTTAGAAGTGTAAATTATCAAAATATTTAAATTCGCATTTACAGTACATTAAGGTAAAACATGCACACATTAAGTTTACATACGAAGTTTACATTAAGTGATTATAAATTTTATTAGATTATTACTAAAACCTAATTTTGTAATAGCTATGAAAAGCTGCAGTTTTCATTACGTATACTTAGTTTATTAAAAATATCACAAAAATATAAATTTGTAAAACAAATCTTTTACTTCCATTGCTATCAAATCAAATTATGGAAGTAAAATTTCTAAATTACATTTATGTATATTATTTATGCAGCATTTTATTAATAATTTATGTAATCTATATAAATTACGTGTCAAGTGTTTGTGCGCGATGAACTCCTAAACTACTGAACCGATTTTGATAAAATTTCATAACTATATGTAACTTGGTCCAACTTAAAAGATAGGATAATTTTTATTTTGCACCCGTGCGAAGCCGGAAGCGTGTAGCTCGTATAATATATAAAGCCAAAATTAATATATGTAGTCTGGTTTATCTACTGTTTATTAATGAATTTATAATTAAATACTTGAAACATTTTCAATAAATATAATGTTACGAGTATAGAAAAATTTTCAAGGTAAATTTTGTTGTATAAATAAAGTTGAACGACGAAGTATTTGCATGAAAAAAACTCTGAAAACAGGAACATAAAAATTTATCTTTAACGGATTCAAGCTAAAGAGCACTCGTAAAAACTGAAAGTGATAAGTGCATTCGACAAGTGGAGAGAGTTAGTAAATATCGTTACAGACCGGACATTTGAAAAATAGATTAATTCCTTCTTTTCAGCATCTGGCTTAAGATCCCGTTGGGAACGAGGGTGCTTGAGGGTTGATTGTACTTTGAAAATGTTAGTTCTTCGTTATTACTTCGGATCTTATAGAGGAGGGTGTTATTTTATTGCTGCTACGCAAGCATTTTACTGTAGTTCAGCTTTGATGTCCGTTTGTTAGTTTTAATACCCAAAAGTGTCGTATATTTAAGTCGCTTTAGAAAGAAGAAGGAGCACTGTCCAAACGAATATTAAAATCACAATAAAAAGATTGCATATTTTCGAACGCCATCCATATTTTTTTTAATGTGAAGGTTGTCAGACAAGCTTAAGATTCACTTTTTTCTTCCTATCGGCTAGGGTACCTCTAACATAGGTCAAAGACCTTATTTGTCACTGCTAAATAATGGTACTGAGTACTAAAACGGCCACTTTTCCTTTATTTGTTGAACTATGTCTTTTTTATATATTTTATAGTCTTTTTTTATTATCATATCTTTTTTAATTATAACAATTAATTACCCATTCTTTTATTTTTTCATTACTTTCTCATTACCATCAAAATCACAGATCGACTTGATAGTTACCGTTTACCATAACACAAATAACGCCACAAGTGCTGTAAGTGAATCATATAACCCTTTACAAAAAACAAATATTCCATGTCGAGCCAAGGAGTCTAAAATTTTGAACAAAAGCTACATATACGTTGAGACATTATTTAAACATAAAATCCACCAGTTCGGTCAATCCCCAGCGATAAAGTGTAACAACATTAATGGAATCTTGTTTTATTGCTCGTAAATACGAAAGAACTCGCGTGAATTCGGCAATAGCAATACATAAAAGTCTACATTCACATCTTTATTCCAAAACAGACTACTGTATATAAACAGTCTACTTTAAACAAATTAGAGCTATAGTACTATTATAGTATTGGCAATATTTTGATTTAATTATCATTGGAATCATTTGTTTAAAGAAATCTTTACATCGAGGTTTACCCATACCAATATATTTCATGTTTAGATTTTTGGGGTAATTAGAATCATCATTATGATCAAATCAAAACAAGCATTCACAAACAGGGAAATTATTGTAAACAATTGTATCAGATCTTTTTCAATGATCCACTGCACATTTTACGACTTGCACATTATGCTATGCATCCTGTTATTTATGTACAAAATTTCACCTGTCACTAAGTACTATCTGAATTCATGATCTATCTATCAGCCAAGTTACATCTAAATCGTTTTACAGTGTCAGTGTCATAGGCAAAATTCAAATTAAAGTCAAAAGTAGCAGATCACGAGACTAATCAGTCTGGTCAAGTCAAGCCCACAAGTTTTCTTTGAGTTTTCCAAAACAGGTCCGTTGAGTCCAAAGCAGGTCAAGCCCCAAAGTAAGGTTATATTTGACGTAACATTGAATTTTGACAGGTGCCATAATAGAAAATAAAATAGAGTAGCGTATTTCCGTTTGACGCAAATTCACTTTTCATAAACAAAGTGAAAATAAATTATGACCGTTTTCAATTTTCTTTTTTTATAATTACCCAGTTTGACCCTACGTGACATTTTCATATGTTTTATAAAAATATGCTAATGCATGCGTGAGAAATTTTGAGGCAAACGTAAAAATGCGTCGCCAACGGTGTGCGGTAGTGTTTACAGAGTTCAGGTGGCATCACATTATCGCCACAACAATGAATTTTCCTTGCACGTTTTACTCGACATTAAAATAACTTGGGCACATATTTCCTGGAGGTTTTAACGTGCAAACTCGTCAACGTTACCGCATTATTCGCGGTTATGTGATGGTCTACAACAACCTTATAATGCTTAGTGATTTTTTCGCTGAGAATTTTATGAGCTCTTTGATGCGCATTTTCTGTTATTGGGGTTAATAACAAGTCTCTGATATGATGGCCGTATAATGTTAATGTTACGTTTCTTTTTAGGGTTCAGTAGAAAAGGGTAACATTCTTAATCTATTTTCAAATACATACCTACTATGACGTATTGGTATTGAATATTGATGTTAAACCTAACCTCAATGTTATATAATAATCTAATTTTCCTATTTCTACCAGAAATCCGGTAATTAGATTTTAAGAACATTTATATATATAAAATGGATTTTAAAAACATTTGTATATATTTTTTTTGTTTTAGCCTCTTACTTTGCAAATTTCGTAGTCTTTAAAAACATAGTATAAGCCTCAAAACGGAGTTTTTTCCACTGTCTGCAATCGTCCTAAGTACTTTATATATGTAGTATTTAAATACAATTAAAAAAGAGATTTTGACGCAACCAGTATCCTATAACATATTCATGATTGTACGAGATATTCTTACCTAATTACATAACCCGGTTACACAGTGAGTTTAGTACTAACCACAACTCTTAAAGAGAGAGCTTTGTTTAGCGCAACACGCAACCAACTGTGCAGAGGCAAGTCACGTAGAATGTAGGTTGTTGGCTAATGAGACGCTTCACGCCTGTATGAATGAGTGCGGACTCAATATGGGGAGTGTTTGAAAAAATCTATTTTTAAACCTAGTTTATAATTATAAATGACGCTTATTTTTATGTATTCTACATTAAAATAATTTCAATAAATTATTATAATGTAGAATACATAAAAATAACCGTAATTTATAATTATAAACTAGGCTTAAAAATAGATTTTATGTCTTCAACGCTTATTTTTATGTCTTCGACATTATAATAATTTATTGAAATTATTTTAATGTTGAAAACATAAAAATAAGCGTAATTTATAATTATAAACTAGGCTTAAAAATAGATTTTATGTCTTCAACGCTTATTTTTATGTCTTCAACATTATAATAATTTATTGAAATTATTTTAATGTTGAAAACATAAAAATAAGCGCAATTTATAATTATAAACTAGGCTTAAAAATAGATTTTATGTCTTCAACGCTTATTTTGATGTCTTCAACATTATAATAATTTATTGAAATTATTTTAATGTTGAAAACATCAAAATAAGCGCAATTTATAATTATAAACTAGGCTTAAAAGTAGATTTTATGTCTTCAACGCTTATTTTTATGTCTTCAACATTATAATAATTTATTGAAATTATTTTAATGTTGAAGACATAAAAATAAGCGTAATTTATAACAATATAAAGCCAATGCATTAGCTATCTTTAGAGCTTGACAATGGCATTGGAAAATACATGACAATTATTTTATTTGATACTGTGCTCCTTAAGAAGACATCCAGCACTTAGATCTGTGAAATCTCAAAAGGGGCAAAAATGTTAATTTAAGTATTCTAAGTCGAAAGTGACTATGTTTGTTTGTTACGCTTTAACGCCTCAACTACTTAACCGATCATTAAGAAATTTTTGATACACATTATCATTGATACAGAAAAAGGACACAAGGTACCTTTCACCCAGAAAAAAGGTAGGGTTCCCGAGGGATCTTCTAAAAATAAAAATAAAAAATTCAACGTCTGATAATATAAGTAAATAAGCTGTAAAGATTGAAAAAAAAAAAAAAAATAATGTTTCAAAACCTATAACAAAGGAGCGCGGACGAAGTCGCGAGTAAAAGTTACATGTACAAACAAAAAGATTCACCACTATAGCTTTGTAATTTCACTACACATACTATAATTATGTATGTGTATATTGAAGTGAATGACAACACAATTTGTAGCCTTTTTTTCAAGTGCATTAACTTATTACTATGATCCATTCAAAGAACATAATGAAGTTGTAATAAAGCGATTACTTAGTCCCACAACTCGTAATAAAGAGGGTTATTCACGAAGATAGTTTCACGTTTAATTTATGCGCTCGTAAAACCTTCTTTTGTTGCCTGTAGTGTCCTCGTAAAATTCAACTTGTTTTATTATTGCACTGGGGATAACCGCAATTCGAGATGAAAGTATTTTTTCATTCAGCCATTACATCATTGCTGTCACTCGAAACCGTGTGTGAGGCTGTGGTTTTGTTTTATTTTTTACAACTTCGTCCACGTTAAAAAAGAAAATATATAATTAATATAACGCTATAACGACCGTGGCGCCACCACGACGCTATATTAGTAATCGGTTAATCCATGGACGTAGGTTGTTTGGTATGTCTATGAGTTTATCACATATTATTATATTAACACACAAAAAGAATAACTCTTTCACCATCTGTCAAGTAGGCTAACCGTCATTTAAAGTCACCTGTCACAGGGATAAATGGAGCTGATATATACCTTTGTTTGTACGGTATAAGTCCCAAACACTAAAAAGAAAATAATAAAAAAAAATTCGCCTATCGAAGGATGCAGTAAACCGAGTGCATAATTTAATAAAACATAAAATTATTTCTAAAAGTAACTAATCAACACTTTACTTGTAGTTGGTGAAAGAGGCCCTAAATATGCTGTGCATTCTGTATCTAACTCGTACATACACAGTTTAATAAATGAATTCTTCAAATAAAACTATGACGTATTCATATGCGAGTTACGTGATAGATTACAATGAACATATACTGTAATAAAAAATACAAGTAAAAGCGAGGGATTTGAGTGTATGAAAAAAGCCGGCAGCATCTTCAGCGAAAGCGTAATGTTCCGCTGAAAATTTCAGGAGGCCACTCGTTTTTTATTACGCCCCGGCCTTATTTACGAGGGAGGGAAGATGAATATGCCGTCTTCAACGTGAAACAGAGGAGAGTTTAATCCTTACAGGTGGATTACTGGATAAGAGTGGAACGAAATATTAGCTGCACTAAGTATTTGTCACAGTAATTCGTTCCGGTGCACTAGAGTTTCGTGCAATTGTTTTCTGAGAAAAAGTTTAGAATTTATTGCTTTAGTTAGTATAGCTTTTATCGGCCTTTGTGCAAAGTGATATATTTTAATAATAATTTTTATTATGTATGAATATAATAACTATTTTGTAAACAACATTGACTATGTTTACCTATGCAATTAAATTAAAATAAAAAAAAGCTGCCAAATATATGTCTTGGTACTTGCTACATGTAGCAGACGCAATACACTTCACGCCTCTGTCTAACGTGCCTTTACAAATATGAGATATCTCTTCGAAGATAAGTAAATAACAAAATCCTATTGGTTCTTTCTGACACACCTCTCCTCTCGTCTCGTCTTCGGTTTGGCCTTTAGAGCAAGTGATCATTTATTTCTAACCAAGACATGAAATCAAAAACTCTCAGCGGTCAAATCCAATCGGGATTTGAACCTACGACTGCTGTTTGTTAAGCTGAGTTTTTAAGCCACTACAGGCTCTCATTGATTATATTAGATTACTGAAGTATTATAATAATCTTCATAATGCACGTTTTTATAATATCTCAATAGAAATAACACATTAAGTAGGCTCAAATCTAGTATATGTATGATCGTTTATACCTACGTACATCAGAGCCGTTAGCTTCTTGACACAAATCCGCGCTGCACAGGCATTCAGCTAAAAGCCTGTCGAATGCTGGTTGTAAAACCTTTAGAGAGCAAGAGGATCTTATGAAACACGCCATCGGGAGGGTTTCAGTCTACCACTTGTCATACTATCTTAGTATACGTACATGTTTCTTTAACATTTTTGACTGTGAGCGATGGAAAAATAACCAACGGAACATATACTTCATTGCTTATATCAAGAAGAAAGTCGCGTCATATTATGCTAGCAACATTGCAGCTGTCCTGCTCACTTCAATACATATCTCTCTCTCCCTCTCGGCCCTGGTAAAAAGTGTTGAGTGGATATTGTCTAACTTATTAGTAATCTGTGATATTGTCAGTAACTTATTAGTAATCTGTGATATTGTGCTCTTCGTTTAAAATAAAATGTTAATTAATCACGGGTATTATATTGAAGATATAAGAATTATTATGTCATTATTTATTTAAGAGTCAGTTGTTAAAACTCTATAGATGGAACTAGCGACCCGCTACCGGCTTCGCCCGAGATGCAATATTTTATATACACGAACTTTCCTATTTTATTCCTCTTTCGATTCATGGAAACCGTATCAAAATACGTTGGGTGGTTTAGATGTAGTTAGCGGAAAAACAGTTTCGGCGACTTGGTTGCAATTTTTTTTTTCTACTCACATAAAATTCGTTACGTTGTTACCTGGTTACGTCCTGTACCTAAATCCGTTAACTCCTCCTAGGAGTTCAAATTATACTATAAAAATACGTACCCAAGCATTATTTATTATAACTACTGTTAGCGTCTGCTATTTATGTCGCCTGAAGTTAATTAATTAAGGCATAAAGTATAGCATAAAGTACTCTGTGACTTTACAATATTAAGTACTCTGTGGCATGATATCCAAAAAGGTAATCTGAAAGTTTAAAGTGGTTTAATTAATGTACCTGAAATCGTTTTACTAACACTACATAGTAAAACGGTTTTCAGTGTATTTTTTTTTTCAAAATATTTGCGGTGCACACAATAATGTCGCAACATGTTTGGTACATTCACGCACACACAAGTGTCAGTACGTTAGCAACTTGACACAGAACCGAGCTGCATTCACCTGACAACCGTCCAATTAGTGTGGCGCGTCGTCTCCTTCATTACAATCGCAAAACATCCGTGAAACACGCCCTACGCGAAGCACTGCAAATTGTAATACCATGTCGGTGGGGATCGTTAGTAATTTTAACTAAGTCGTTTTACTTTAACAGAATGAACTCATATAATATTGGCAACTATTGGCGAATGAGTATTACATACAATATCGTAATGTTATTTCAGTAAATTTTCCTGAAATAAAAATGATGAGTCAAATTTATTAGACTAGGAGCCTCTTTCAACATGTGTCATGGAGGCTAACCGCCATTTAAAATCACCGGGAATGAAGGAGATGAATATACCTTTGTTCGTACGGTAAAAGTCCCAAACATTAAAAAGAAAATAATTTAAAAAAAATCGCCTATCGAAGGATGCAGTAAATCGAGTGCATAATTTAATAAAACATAAAATTATTTCTAAAAGTAACTAATCAACACTTTAATTGTAGTTGGTGAAAGAGGCCCTCGCTGTTGCCCAAGTAAGTAGTTAGTTTTTTGAAATTTTTTTCAGGAACTTAACATTTTTTTCAGGCCAAAAAGTATCCTATAGTTTAATCCGGGTGATCATCAATACATCAGTTAAACCTGCATTCAAATCAGTAAAGCCGTTTCTGAGATTACACAACGCATGTACAGACAAAAATACGAAATCAATTTTTTTTTTGACGAAGGACACATTTTTAGTTCAATTAAGTAGGTAGTTAAATATATAAAAAAGTGATATTATATTTTTTAATCAATTTAATAATTTAATGTATTATATTTTATTGGCTAGCATAACAAATTTGCGAATCAGCGCAGAAATTAAATTAAAAAAGTAATAATAAAAGAACGCATTTATTTTATATTTAAAGAAAAAGACTAATGACGGGCCGTCTACTTACTTGGGAATTTGTTTTCACTCTGCCATGTCAAATAAACAGTTAAATAAATAGTGCTAAGTCGCAGACCTTCATTTGGCCATTTATGCCTTCTTATCCTTCTTTAGAAGGATTTTATTTATTTTATTTTAAACAAAAACTACAGCAATACAGAAAATAACATACAATTGAGACATTTATGTAAACAGATATTAAGTTTAAAAATAAAAACAATTCTTAATAAACTATGTTCCCTCCTAGGAAAGGATCTGTGAAGGTATTAAGTTATGTATGTTCTTCAGCACATTACAACACTGCGTTAAAAAAATATTTTTTGGCAGATGGATAATGTCCAATTGTATGAACTTATCATTGTAAGTTTTGGGTACTTTACATAGCATTTTATCCTTTTTTGCCATTGAAATATCACTTAAATACATTATTAAAGAAACAAAATACTTTAAACTTTTAACAAAAGCCTTAAACTTTGAAACAATCACAAGTTGAACAAATAGGTGTGCTTGATAGAAGTGCATATGCAAGTAATAAACATATATATTATGTTGCTAATATCTCCAAAGTTTGTTAAGATTAAAAAGCCTCTATTTATATCAAACATCGACTATATTACCTTAAACAGGTTCGATGTGTAACTAACTAAGAATAGCACCTCCCTGTCAACATTCGCGGTACTATTACGGTGGGGTGCGGTGGCAGGGTTGATTGAAAACTGACTCGATGTTCCTCTTCAACGAACAAGCCATTCAAAGCAAATTTTAAAGTGTTGTCTTTACTATGAAATATTTGAACAGAATATATTCTATGAGTGAGTGGCTTCGAGTTCATTCGCTCGAGTATTTTCAATATCACGCTTTACTTCAAAGATATATCTTGTTTTATGTAAAGTTTGATTTACATAAAACTTTTTTTTTATGTGTCATAAAACTTAGTCATAGTTTTATTCAAATTTTATGTAAAGACTAGCGACCCGTCCCCGGCCTCTCATGGAGTTGAAATTTTCAAAAATCCTTTGTTAGCTTACATTATAAAATCATATACATATTAACAAATGTGAAATAAGGGGGATTTTATAATTTTTTTAAAGTTTTTGTTTTATACTTTTTTGTGGCTATAATCTACTAATTACTACATGCTTAATTTTTGATTACTTTTTTTTATTGTAATACTCAACTCCGCATTAAAATCTGTGAGTGAACAGTATATCACCCCTATTTTCCCACCCTTAAGGTAGGAGTATTTTTTCCAAATTTATATGGGACTAACTTCGAAGTATACCCTGTCCAATAAAAATAGAATTATCATTATGCGTGGTCATACATTATAATCAGTGAGTGAACAATCAATCATCCCCTGTTTTACCTACCTGTTAAAGGCTAAATATGGGCGGAGGAAGAGAAAAGATGGTTTTAGGTCAAAATCTTTATCTTATTTAGTCCGAAAATCTTACGCTAATGACAAAAACTGTAAAAAATTATAAAAATTGACAATTAGAATATAAAAAATACAAAAAAAGCCAGTGGTATAAAAAAGGTCGTCAACACTACCCTTAGTTTTGGAATTTTTTTCCAAATTTATATGGGACCAACTTCGGGATATACACTTTCCAATAAAAAAAAAGAATTATCAAAATCATAAAAAAATATATACGCGTCGAATTGAGAACCTCCTCCGTTATTCGTTTTTTTTTTTTCGTTTTCGTCGGTTGAAAAGGGAAAATGATAAGAATGGACTTAAAATGCAGTTATTGTACCTTGGTCCTCTTTGAGGTAGTGGTTGTATAGTCTGAAGAGCTCAATCATCACATAGTATGGTTGGTTTATAAAAATTCTATAGCATTAAGTGGTACAGTTATAGATGTTTATTGCCTCGCTTTCATTGGAACACGATCATATTACATTTCATTTCTGAACAGACCGTTAAACTGATGAATAAAGCTGAGATGGTACCGAAGTTATTTTCAATCAGAATAAATCGAACTCTCAACTTATTCTTAGTTCTTACTGTTCGATTTCGATCATATTGTTCTGACGATTGCAGTCTGTTGCGATTGAACAATTTCACTGCGAATTTTAAGGATGCTTATTTATAGATTTTTGATTTTGTGTCAGAATTTATTCGCACTGAATATATATAAATGCTTATTTTCATCAAGTAAAAACAAATAACTGTTTCTTAGGGATGAAAATAAACTGCGAATCCGGAAGGAAATTTGTCATAATAGTCTAATTTACCTAATAGTACGTACAAGTGGCATTGTGAAGAAAATCAATTAATTTTCATGCGTTTTTGTCGACGAGATTTTTTAAGTAAGCTTAATTCATGCTAAATAGGTCTAAGGTTTAGGAAGGCCTTAGGCCTACTTAGCATAGCAAAAATCACAATTTAATAAATAAATAAATAAATAAAATACACAATTTTATTTTGATATATAAATTTAGATATTCATTGTTGTCGTTCAAATTAAGATAAATTTTTACTATTAGTCTATAGCCATATAGCTTAATCTTTAAAAATATGTTATCTTTATTTGCTCCAATAAAATGTTTGGTCGGAGAACATTATTAAAGGAATGTCACGAGCAGTTCTTACGTAAGTTAAGGTTAGAGACTGCACAAAAGACGTTTGCAATAAGGAGCCGATGTCGCCCCAGACATTTCATTTGTTCCGACCTCACGTCCTCTTATTATGTTGCTTGCTGCGAAACGAAACAATGCCCGTGTTCACTAAAATCACTGTAAGCGCCTTAAACCCTTACGAGACTTATTACAAGAAATACAGAACTACCTAAAATCAAACACCAAAGAAACGCTCAAAATACTATAAACAGATATAAATGGAACTCAACCCTGGTTTAACCAAATTATGGTGTTTTGATGAGTAAGATCTTACTCGTCATCAAATATTTTTTTAATTTATAGGTCGTCAATTTGATGGCAGGTGGTTACCATTCGCATTATTAACATAAAAACACCACAGATAGTGCTGCAAGTGTACTGCCGACTTTATAAGGATTAAGGATAGGGAATTGGGGTCTGGCATCTCGTACTCACACATCGATGTGGGTTCTGTAAGGGTGTGGTTACTGCGGCCAGACGGGCTGCCCAATTTATGACTCCAAAACGCAATGTGTTCTGCCTATACTTGCCAGACCGAAACCAGACCCAAATTTAGAAGTTCATTTCGAAAATTTCCCTGCCGGGGATCGATCTCAGGGCCCCAGGATCAGAGTGCTAAGGTAAGAAAGCACCTTATACAATCCACCAACCGGCTCGTCAAATTATCACAATTATATTTACATAACTTACTTGTTCACAAAAACAATGCAATGAAATGTATATATAACAATCTTCGATGAATGTAATCGACTACTTATGGTGAATCTCACCAACCCAAACACTGTTTTCTTTGTATAAGTTTTGTCTGGACACGTTCGTTAGCAAATCAAAAGAAAACAATAAAGTTTAAGCATCACAGAAACCAGAATGTTAGAAATTGTAACAAATTGATATAACTCAACAAATTTACTGAGCGCAGCCAACCCAACAACAATAAATCGACGACTGCGAGGCGGCACTGTGTTTCTTTAACTTCATCCATCCAGTGGACCGCAGATGTTATATAACTAAACTGTTACTAGCTTTACGAGTAATATCCGCACTCATTTATCGAAAATTTAAAGCTGAAATTTCAACGTGTTGCTAGATAATTGAAATTGTTACAAAGTTGCTCATACGGGATGTATCCCGTGGCACACAGACGACAACGACATGAATTTTCATAAAGTTCCTGGGAATTTAAAAATTAGTTTGTGTTATTTATGGATTCAACAAGGCCAAAGTTAAATTGACGTGGTTACTGGGTATGCCGAATATATCCTTACAGGTTGGTGCAGGAATGTTTAGATGTTTTGAACATATGGTCACCCTCAAAATGTGTCTGTTTATTCTAGTAAAATTATTTGAACATATAATAATGACGCATCCAAATAATGTAATGACGTATTTAATTAAGTACTTAAGTACTTAAATGAAACGTGTAAATATTTCTTTCCACATGAAATATAGGATGATGAGTTAAGAGGAACAGTCGAACAAGTGTCGTTTGGACGCATCGTTTATATTCTTCGAAACTTCTGGATCTATTTATCAAGTAAAAGTTTTCTCGTTATTGTCCCTCAATCTTAATAAGATTTAGCGACAGAATGTTAGTTTTCAAAACTGACCCTAACTGAAAATTGTTTCGTTTCCAGATTGTTACGGAATTCAGGAACATTCTGTAGATTACTTTGCCAATAGTATAGGCAGAATTTAATTTAAATTTTCCACCAAGAAATTACATTCTAAATAATTTCGTAAGCTTAAATTGAAACTTCAAATGAAACTGACTCGAGTCGAGTACATTTTAGTTAGATGTTATACATTTTAGTTTTGTTATATTTTAAAAACGACTAGACAAAACTATCCCCTATTACTAATGGTCTTGTTGATGTATAGACAGATCCATAAATGTATTTTTCGTTAATCAGCTAAATCACTTAATGGCGGAACACTGTTGCCGATACATTTTTTATTGTACTTAAGGTATAATTACTCTAAATGATCGCTAGTAGCAAGCCCTTTTGATTTATGCACGTATGCCATTACAGCCTGTGGCGTAAGTCGAATGAATGGCCCAAATCTGTCTTTTCATTCGTTCAACCATGGGTCCCCCCATTCATCAAGATCCGCCCCAAGAGCACGTCTACACCATTAATTGACCGACCCTTTCTAATTAATGTCATTTTCTTTGCATTTGTAAAAAAAAAATGTTATATGAATATAATATTTTTTCGTTAAATACATTTTCAAACAAATATTATATGAGTACTGGTTACTGGTATATTTTACTTAAGAACTTCATTAGCCCCGTGAAACGTATTATTGACTAGAGACCTGACCCCGGCTGTTTTTGACATCCCTGCGATGATTTTTTTGTTCTGTAAGTTATAATCTTCCATTAGTGAAAACCGCATCAATATCCTTTGGATGGTTTAGGAGGAATTAGCGGGTATACCGACAGACAGACGCGGAAAGCTACTACAAATTATGTAAAATATGTAAGGATATCAAAACGTAGATGTTATTTCCATTAAAAATCTGTGGATTTTGTTTATCAAATCTATGGATTTAATTAATGTTAAGGTTAATATTAATTTACATTACATTAAACCTTAACATTAATTTAAGCACTGCTTAAATTAATGTTAAGGTTTATTACTTTACATGGAATCCCATAAATAAATTGATTTCATCAAATAAAGAATTTTAGACCCAGACACGGACTATTAACTAGAGATTCGCATAAGAAATTTTCTCTTAAGACAAGGTGCTTTATTATCTTTTGAGTCCTGTGACTTTCGCATGAGAAAAGCTTGAAATGAAATATTTGATTGAAATTGAAAGTATTGAACCGGAAAGCAATAGCTTCCCATTTATAAAATTTCTAAAAGCACTACTAGAGTTGAGAAAGTAGTAAAAGGAATCATAAAGACGAGTATGTGAACATATGTGATTCGTCCCTTCCATAAAAAGGTGCAATAAACAGAAACTAATAAAACCCTTAAGGGAACATCAAAAACTTTTTTGGCCTTTACGATATTTTGTGTATAGCTGACCGTACACGGTTTGTATGATGCGAAGGAGTTTTATTGAACTATCCAACCGTTAGGGGATGTTTCATCTTTTTATAGAAATTCAGGTGATCTTTTATTTTCATGAATTTTTTATTTGATTACATCTTTTATGTAGAGGTCCGCAGACAGGCTGACAAAACGATTGACCTACTACTTTTATATGGCATCGGTATATGTGACAGTTGGGTATTTGAAGTTACTATAGAGTAGGCTCTGATGAAAACGAATTAAAAATATATCGAAAATATCTTAAAATATTTTAAAAAATGTATTTTCAGTTATTTTTGAAGTGAAAACTTCTTTAGGAGCGTTGAGCATTTTTGAGATGGGAAAAAACCATTGAACTCCCGACACTATTACCATAACCGACATCTCTGTATATAAGTATGTACATATATTGTTTATGTATGTGTACGTACATAGATACACATGCATGTTGCCATTTTTTGAGATGGGAAAAAACCATTGAATTCGCGACATTGTACCGCGAGTAACCGACACCTCTATATATAAGTATGTATTTTCTTTACGATTTAAAAGCCGTTGGGTTTTAGACGGTACTTATAACCCCGCATTGGACACTGCGGGGTATCCAAGACGATTTTCCTTCAAAAAAAAAGGGGGGAATGCAAGTGTGCCAACCTTGATTAGTTAAAGGATAAGGGACACGCATAAGGAGGACATATGGCAATGATCTCTCAAACCGAACAGCACTTTAATATGTAAATGTCAGGAGACAGGTTTACTGACCACTTAATTGTTGGTGGTTACCGTCATCCATAAACATAAGTGCTATTAAAAAAAACATAAAACTACCAATTAAAACTCAATTTTTCACAATCACACATTAGAAATTGAATTCTTAAGCAATATAAAAGTTAATATTTTTAGTGATTTTTCTATTAGCAAGTTTGATCTCGTGTTATGCATAGCTTTAACAAGTTTTTCTTATTTGAGTCCTCATAGTTTGCTTTTGAGTGTTTCTATCGACCTACCAAATACATACTTGTACAGTAAAATTAACCAAGTGTTAGGAAGGTTAAGGTTGAAATTTGCGTTTAGAAGACATTACAGCGACGCGTGCAAAATAGCTTAGGACATGGTGAAAGAATATGCGTGGAGACTGCCTTCTGAATGTGCCTGGGAGACAAACGAAATTGGACTCGAATTTTTGCGAATAGAGTTCAGTTTTGTTTGAGGTTTTGAGCGGGGAAGTGAGGGGTGATCCTTATAATCTTCGAGTCAGCATCTCTGACGCCCGCAAACTCCTTAAAGAGCTATCTGTGAGGCTTATGGCTAAATGGAACACAACTTTTTCATTCCGAAAGGCGGGGAAAGTGCGAAAATTGCTAAAAGCTCAAGACAGTGGGGTGGTGTTTGGTGAGATATTTTTCAAATTGGCATTGAATATTTTACTATATTTGTCAAATTTTGTGTCTAATTTATTCTACACCCGATAAATAAGTATACAACTCACTAAGTTCTGTAAGGCTTACGGTATATTGTTAGTACCTATATTTTGTAACAGACCTCTATAACTATAACCGCCCTGGGGTGGTATGTATTTGGTGAAATATTTTTCAAATTGGCATAGAAATTTTACTATATTTATCTAATTTTATGTGGACGTAATAAAAGCGAAATTAATTGTGGCAAATCTTTCCAATAGACACCTGTGCCTATGAGGTTTTAACCTGCATATTTAAAAAAAAATACAACTAAATAACTGGCATTCGAACAATAAAAAATATCCTATAAGTATGTTGCTTATTTTATAAACCACCCTTTAATATCATTAGTCATTTAAAAATAACGTTGAGGCATTTAAAAAGTAAAATTTTCAAAAAAATATTGGCATTTGAAAAGCTTTCAAAGTATTAAACCTTTAATACATTATCAGGCTTAAATAAAAAGCCTTAACAATCTGGAAACAACCTTTATTTACATATTTATTGGGAGTACAGGTTAGAATTTGTCGTATTTGTTTATTTTTGTACTCAACAAGCGGAGTTCCAGTTGGCGGCTTGCTGGCCAGCGGACCACGAAATGGTTTTATTGTTTTCGATATTTCATTTGGATGCCCTCCGCATTGTTTGTTCACTCTGAGCGAAGTTTTCTAAGTTATTATTTTTCTTTACGTCTGCCGCTATGAATTCTTTAATAAAAAAGTTGGTGAGTTCTTGTACTTTTTTAAAGGGACTTCCGCACTTTGAAAATTGATTAAGTAATACCAAAAATATTAGTACTAACATACATTTTTATGTCATGGAAACGAAGCTTCCTCGTTTATCTCTCTTTCCGTAGTGAAAACCGAATTAAAATTCGTTGGGTGGCTTTGTAGTTAACGGGGAAACAGACAAACGCGGACAGTTTCGGTGACATGGCTGCAAAATAAAGTTTTTTTTTTTTACTTACATAAAATCTTAATATTTTTTTTATAATTAATACCTTCCGTGACAAATTGCCTAACCGATAGTGAAAACTGCATCAAAATCCGTTGGGTAGTTTAGGAGGAGTTAGTATAGGTATATAGAAACAGACACGGAAATCGAGTTAGTTTGTAAGAATGACAAAGTTAGCAGAGCAGGTTTTAGTTTTTACCAAAATAAATTTAGCTCAATGGGCTTATACCTACGTTTGTTTAGTTTCACATACGCTGTGAGGCTTTGAAATGCAGGTACACTAAAAAAATCTAGTAATTTTTGATATATGTTCCGACGTAGCACAAACGCAACTGAAAAAGCTCGCAATCACGAAGCCTGTGTATGAACATACTCAGTTTTTGGCTTTAGTGGCTTATGTAGTGAAATTTTTAATTTTCAAAATGAACCGTGTATAAAACAAGGAATCTGTGTTTTATATTCACTTAATGTTAAGTTTATTATTTTTATATATAAATGTGTGTGTAATATTAATGTGTACTGACTATAGGTTTTGTAAGATGTATACTAACACTTTGGGTCCAAGTAACCGATTAAAGAACTTTATTATTATTATTATTAATAATAATAATATTCTCCTTGTCTTCAAATACACACTTCAAGCATCTCTTTTTTATCTAATATATTCTCTCTTATCCATTATGAAATTGAAAGAAACAATTCTTTTAAAATCATTTAAAAATTCAAATGAGAATGTTCAAAAGTTCAACTCTCCTCCTTTTTCGCTATAGTGTTATAGGTGCAAGCAATATTATGTTAAAAAGGTGTTCTCACTTTTTATAATAATTTGTTTGCATACAAAATATATTGCACTTCAGCACATTGAAAGCCTTTATGAAGTAACAACAAAACTGCCGTCATGTTTTGAAGCGTGATTAAGTTCAGTCTATTTCCCTATGCTCATGACTGTAATCTCTGTATAATTTTACTGCTACTTATTATAATCACTAGCTGGTGGCCGCGACTTCGTCCGCGTTAAACGATGAAAGGTACCCTATGTCCTTTATGGTGTCACAGACAACGTGTATGCAAAATTTTATTGTGATCGGTTCAGTAGTTTTTGCGTGAAAGTGTTACAAACATCGATACATCCAAACATACTTCCGCATTTATAATATTAGTACCGATTTCAACGACAGCCTGCTAGTCATTTATTTATGATAAGAAAAATAAATATACTCGTATATCTCACTTAAGACAGACATAAAATAATCACATCGATTCTTCTTCACTTTTAGAATGTATTCACTACAATGTACCAAAACTCAGAACAAGATCAAATGATACATATTTTATCATATTCCCTATTGTAGAAATTCCTTCTTTCATCGTTCTAAGTATCACTACAATAAGATTCTGAATGATATTCACATATTTTCCAACAATTTGAATTCTTATAAAAAGAAAAATGGCGAATTACTTTTGAAAAATTAATCACTTATTTATCACTTATAGAATATTCTATTCTTTTTCTTCTTCTTCTTCTTCTTCTTATTATTATTTTTTAATTAATAAATAAATGTAAAAATTTAATTTTTATGATTCCTTAGGCCTATTTGTAAATATATATATTTTTAAATTTACGGCTGTATGTAATCTAAATCTAAATAAATAAATAAATAAATAAATAAATAAATAAATAAATAAATAAATAAATAAATAAATAAAAGCCAAGCGTGATACTATGATATCACAAATAAACTTTGAAATCTGAACACATGTTCCCAAATCAACTATTGCCGGTCACTGTTCCGGGATGTTACGGGCGTTCTACATTCGCGACAATCGGGAAAGATAGCACAGATTTCTTGGCAATCGTGTTGATGACGTCCTGTTTGGGTGGCTCGGTACGTGAGGTTTTTGTCAATTTCCAAAATGGCTTTTCGCCTACGTATTTATGTTTCTTTAAGTTTTTCTTTTTAGAATTGAAATGCACGCTTCTACACGAAATATATATTTGCAGTTATCGCAAAGTTTGTGAATTAATACTATTGTTATATTAGGTATATTAATACATAATAGGTAAATGCAATAATGTACAAAAAAAAAAAAACGAAATAACAAAACATAAAATAAGTGCGAATTTATTCTACTATTCTTAATAATATTATAATTGCAAAAGTTTTACTTAGTGTGAGTTTGTCATTCTTTCATGCTAAAACTACTGAACGAATATTGATGAAACTCTACGGTAAGATAGTTTACACTACAGCAAGTTATAAACATAAGCTATATAACTTATAAATAAACATAAGCGGACAAAAAATCTAGGGTCAAATCGTAGTTTTAAATAATAAGTCTTATTTTAAGGAAAAATAATTAAAATTATTTTAAATCGACTAAACAACAACAGCCTTAATTTTTTTTTTCATTTTTTGTTCTGTGATTAAAAAAGTATTTAATTTTACAAATGCACATAATGCACAAAAATGCAGCAACCATTAGACGATTACAGAAAACGTGTTGCGGTTACCGCAGTCCAATTAAAATTTCACACGCCTTCTGTTGCCCATTTAATAATATTTATTTTCAGCGGTCACGAACTGCAAAATTCTTTTACAACTATCACGTAACAAAACTATTTTTGTTTTTAACCTATATTTTATCTATGTCATTGGTCAGCAAGAGCTGAATTGACAAAATTTTGAAAGAACATCTAGGTTACGTCAAGGTTTGTGCAATGTGGGTCCCGAAAATGCTAAGGCCAATCTACGATTCAGTCATATAGAAAGAATGGTCCACCGTCCATAACAAATGGTCAGTCATAATAGACTATACGCTGATACTCGTAAGATAACTTATTGCTTGTCACTTTTCGAAGATATGATTAGCACGCCATGCACTTTAGACATTGCAGGTCAACAGATTTTACATTTCAACTTGTCTGCTTGTCTTACATGTAGACTTACTAGAACTTATAATGTGTAGCGAGATATTGTATGTTTCCCTAATATAAATAAATAAATAAATAAATAAATAAATAAACTCTGAGGATCTTAATAGTGTTTTTTTTTTTAAATTACTATTAAAGTACACAAAATTTTTGCAAATTGTTGATCTGTTCTAATATATAATTAATAGCTTTTTACCCATACAAAAAGTGCCCAACGCGCCTAAAGACTGTCACTTCACTTCAAAAAAATTAAATATACCTACCTATTACTAAAAAATAAATCAACATTAAAAAACTTTCTCGAGTTTTGAGCTTATAATATACCTAATAGCAACACATTTAGCGATTAATTTGTTTATCTATACAAAAGACTAGCTTTTGGCCGCAACTTTGTCCATGCACCCTTTTCTTAGTTGTTAAAACACTTATATATTTTTGTAAGGCGTTAAATGATTTATTTTTATTTTTATTTTTAGACGAACCCTCGTGAACAGTACTTATTTCTAGATAAAAACCTACCTTATGTCTATTTCTGCACTTTTTGTCTAGTAAGCATTGTACTGTAAATATTGTTCATATCCTTTAGATTTATTCGATACAGCCTTTTGATTTTTTTAAATTAAAATTGAAGAAATTGAAGTACTTACAGAAAATTTTGTAACAAAGTAAATTATATCAAATGGTATCTGGACTAAGGCGAAGTTGAGCACTGAAAATTGTTAGAGTAATAGAATTTTTCTCATGTAACCCTAAAAATCGCAGATAAGAACATCCCCCGGTCTTAGTTTATCCAGACTCCACGGCGCAGATCCCTGATGCCATAATCCTTGAACTTAAGAACCGTTTGCGATGTTGAACTGAAATATACTGCCACTAGCCTTCTCGTACATTTTTGTTAAATAAGTTACATACCTTAATGCCATACTATTCTATTGAGACTTAACTGTATTTAGGAAATGTTTTATTTTACTGGTTTTTTTACTGATTTCTCTATATTGAGTATGTGTCCTAAAATATCCAACTTAAACTATGAATTTGGGTAATTAGATAATTTTCTATTATTTAGCTTTTATTATTAGTTAATAGTTAATAGTCTACTTGATGGTAAATGGTAGGCATTTATTGATAAAAGCAACACAACCTTGATCGATAAAAATTTAAAAGTTTATTAGATATTAGAAGGCTTGGTTTTCCTCACTATGTCCTACGGTTATTTCAATGTAAATGATATGGTTACTGTCACTTAAAGGAGATCTAGTTTTTGACTGCGGAATGCAGTGTATGTTGCCATTACTGTTAGTTTTTCTTTTATTTAAATATTCCTTTCATATTATGATAAGAAATTAAATTATATTACACCCCTCGAGCAGAGGACACTTCTACTTAATACTGTTTACAGATTATTCAACATAACAACAGACTCCCTATCTAGATATAAAACGAACAGCAAAACTTGAAACGAAATTTAGTTGACATGTAATAAATTAACTGACTAATCCGTCGGTTGAGTCTGTTGTATGGTTATCCCGAAGTAATCCTATAAATGCTTACTTTGGGGTCCATACAATTGATTTTTATAGTTTTGGCAATTTATTTAAAAATTGATTTCTTCTTTATAGACTTAGTATGTACGTACATTCATGATATGTGTGTCTATCTGTATTTTTTTAATAGATTTCATAAATTTTGCAAATATCAATAATTAGCGACCCGCTCCCAGCTTCGCACGCGTGCAATTTTTATTGCAAATTATATATTAAAACCTCCCTCGTGTAACACACTTTTCATTAGTGAAAACAGCATGAAAATCTGATCGGTAGCTTGTGAGATTATCGCAAACATACAGACATTCAGACATGCAGATGCCGCCAGGAATTTTGTTATAATATATATTGTACGGATTAGAAGGTATTAGAATAAACAAATATCTAAATAATGTGTGACGAGCATCGACAATACAAATAATGTCGCGGTTATTACAGAGTTTTGATTGCCATATACTAAATTCGGTTTAATACATACGGGTCATTGATTACTCTCTTCCGATAATACTAGACATGTCCTTAAGTTGGATCCAATAAGAAAATCCATTTGTAACATTTCGACCCAGTGGGCATTAATTTTGTCACCCGCACATCACAACTTATAAGTCCCTGTCGGATATCGCTAATAACTAAGGAAAATCTCCCACTAAAGTAAACTTCATGGACGGTTGTTGGTCCAAAAAGATAATATATTATTGTTAAGTTTGTTCCCATTTACCTGGCTTGATTCCTCGCATTAGCCACAGTATCTGGGCGAACCAGCTGCGCTCTGTATTCTTTTTTACTCCAACGTAGACTTAAATCCGTCACAATAATTGCATTGCAATCGACGCAGGTAACACAATAATTACCTTGCAACATAGTTAAAACTGGATGTGAGCATCTTCCAAAATTTTGAGTTAAAAGTGGATTGTTACTTATTGACAACAAAATAATCATAATCCTTACATATTATAAAACAAAGTCCTCCGCCGCGTCTGTCTATCTTTCTGTCTGTTTGCGATAAACTTAAAAACTACTGCACTGATTTTCATGCTGTTTTCACCAATGTATAGAGTGGTTCTCGCGGGCGAAGTCGCGGGCACCAGCTAGTAAACAATAAAGATACCTATCTTGTATATGTTTTATATTGTTATATTAGTTATATTATTATAAATCAAAGATATTCCGTATCACCAGACGAGGAGCCGACGAAGGAATGCCACCATTGTGGCTGTGCGGTTGACACTACGCAGCACACTTTGGCTGAATGCCCCGAATGGGCAGAGCAGCGCGTCGCTCTGTTTCTCGTCGTAGGCGCCGATCTCTCGCTGCCGGCCGTCGTGAAATCGATGGTTGGCAGTGACCTGGCGTAGGAGGCGATGCTCACGTTCTGTGAACAAGTTAAATCGCGCAAGGAAGCAGCGGAAAGGCAGCGGGAAGAGGATCCCTTCTCTCAGCCAATCCGCCGGAGGAGGCTCGGGCGCAGGCGGTTTGCCTATGTTCGCCGCCTTCCACCCTGACTGGGACCCGGTGTCATAATGTTCACGCGACCCCGTTCATCAACGGCCGCGCTAGAAAGTCGTTGGGTTTTAGCCGGTACGAATCCGGCATAACCCCGCAGTGTCCCATACACTGCCGGGTATCCAAGAGGATTTCTCAACTTTAAAAAAAAGGCGCTATTGGCTGACTAACCTATAAGATACTATGTAACAATCTATATAGAGGTTGTGCAGCCTTAGTACAAGACTTGTCCATTAATTTTATACTGATCGGTCTACACAGAGAAGAGGTCGGCAAACGTGAGTTATCCAGCACTATTAGCCGTTAATCCGGGAAGCCGACCATTTCGCCGCGAGATACCCTGTGTGGATTAGGTTTCGTTGCGAAAACCCTCCGCACGTTCTCAAGGTCACCCCTGATTCCATTCCAATTCCAATTTTTATTAAGTGGTGAATATACCTACTTATATATTTTTTAAATATTCTTCGTATAAGGGTTGGCCCATGTGGTGTGGCAATTTGCTCAAAAAGACACATCCATGACAATTTTCAAATGTGTCCCAATCTGCTTGTCTTAAAATATTGGTTACACTTCTCAAACGGTTGAATTCTTAGGAACATTATTATAGGATATTTTTTTTCATTAGAAAAAGAGACAATTATTGACACAAGAAATGGAAGGCTCCAGGAATTACTCTTAATTTAAAAAAACGCTTATTGTGAATTAACTATATTATATTAGTTAGGACCTCTTTCATCAACTACAAGTAAAGTGTTGATTAGTAACTTTTAGAAATAATTTTATGTTTTATTAAATTGTGCACTCGGTTTACTGCATCCTTCGATAGGCGATTTTTTTTATTATTATTTTCTTTTACCGTACAAACAAAGGTATATCAGCTCCATCATTCCCGGTGACCGGTGACTTTAAAAGGCGGTTAGCCTACTTGACACTTTACTCAGAGATGGTAAAAGAGGCCTTTAGACATATAGCCATTAGTTAAATCAGTTATAAAGTTTTTGAGTTTAATTAAATCTTTCCTCTTTATAATATTATACTTAAGTGAGATATGTATAGATATAAAATATATACTTAGATTTTAATATACTATAATCAAGTAATTCCAATTACTTAGACTTATTTGTACTTGCATTAGACTTCACAAATTTGATATGTAATTTATTGTTACAGGTAAATCGTACACTAAAGACAGGAGAAGAATAACAATTGATCGACAAAACGACGTCTTGCCGGGTTAGCTAGTAAAATATAAAAATATTTACGTGTTCCTAAAATTATAACAACGAATATAACATTCATAAGTACTCTGAAGTTCTAAGGGCAAGTTACGACAAAGTTACAATATTAAGTAATGTATAAGAGATTGAATATTCAATGTGTACTTAAATATTAATTACACGAGGCATAATTAATTAATGCATGTCTTAGTAATTAATTTGTTTTATTTTGTAATTATCCCTTGATACAGCTGCATGTGATAGGTTAATGTCAGTGTGGAAAATTAATTATCATTTTAAGACTTTTATCATTTCGAGTTTATGGGTAATGGCACTTTTAGTTTTTAAAATATAAATCATATGTGATAGGCATGATCGAACACAATCTATCATGTAGTGGATGGTTTTTGATTTTTTTAATAATCTGTTAGTTGGTAACTATAAAATCTAATGATTAGTCTTCTATTAGCTTGGCAAAAGACGTATGAAGAAAATAGAATAGAATAGATGGACGAAACACAAAATAACTAGTGAGTTTATATGATACTTGTATGTTTTCAAAAGCTTTTGTTGTATTTAGCAATAAAATACGTAAATTAATTGATTTCGCCTTGTATTTTCCTTTTTGGTTTTTTTGCACATATATTTTCTTGACAGTAAAATGACACAGATTAAGTAACATGGCAGGGGTTGCCAGCATAGTAGTGTTGTCAGGTTATGACAGCTTTAATAGACATTTAAACAAAATATAATCCTACTTTTACACAAAAATTACAAATATTCAAAAATTGTGCGTGAAATAAAAATCCAATATCTGTCATTATTCTGGTCAAGACAATCATATGTTGCTTGGACGTCCGCTTGTCTGTCACGAGTTGATGTATAAATTATAAATTTGGCCTTGGTAGATTCAGTGTTAAAAAATAACTCTAAATAAATAAAATAACTAAATGTAACTATGAAATTTATAAAACAAATATTTATCATTTTAAATAAATAACAAAATAAATAAGAGACACTGTTGAGACGTGTGCCCGCATAATGCAGTGTTGTGACACTTCACTGTAGCAACGAATCACAGTACAAAAACAACAGATTTAATACTCAACTTATTATTATAATCGATGGCGACGTTTGGCTTTCTTTCTGCTCTAAAATAAGTTGTCATTGCTTATCTATCTACCTATACCTATCTACCACTACTTTATAAATCCAGAACAGAGAAAATTTTGAAAGTTCACTTCCAAAGTTAGCCCTGCCGGAAATCGAACTCAAGACGCCTGCTGAGACAGAGAGCTGAGGCAAACATCTTAACTACTCGACCAATAAGTTTGGCTGTTTCTAAAGATTTTACTGAATACTTAGCCAATGTTTTAAGTCTTCAAGCACTTAGTATTTTTAGCTATATGACGTACCAAAAAATGTCTATGTGAAGTGCCAATATAAAAGTAAGATTAATTTCTATTATTTATTGTTACTGTGTAGCACCGTAGAGCTTTGCTTTAAGTGCTACAAATATCGCTACGACGCTCCTGTGCTACGAACTACTAAGGTGCTACGATGAAACTAGACAATATTGTTGTAGCAGTAATTTCTACAGTAATTCTGAATGTAGATCATACTGCGTCATAAACAGAGACGACGTGAGTTGGCAAAGACCATCTATTTATGGAAGGCCGTCAAGAAATAGAGGTGACCTCCAGCTGTCATGTTAATAGTCGAATATAATAATTATTATAGACAGATTCTACCGTCTAATCTTACCATTACCGTGTCTGTCGCTCTTTGTCATACAGTAAAATGAAATGAAACTAGTAAAAGTATAAATAGCCTCTACAGCTTAGGAAAAACTTTCAGTCACTTACAATTCTCAATTTCTTAAACGATCCCTAGCGGAAACTTAAACTTTTTCCTGGGAATAAACTACCTGTTTACCAAATTTCATCCAAATCTGTTAAGCCGTTTTTGTGTTATTGAGTAACAAACATCCAAAAATTCAAATGTAAATTATAATGAATATGAAAAAAAAAGATGTCAAAATCAATACAATGTGAATATACACTCACATATTATCGTTATTAAATTAGGGTTTATTATAGAAAAAAATACTAAATAATTAAGAAAGACATCTTTTAATCCCGAATCATTTATCAACTAACACAAAAGCTAACTTTTTGTCAATGTAAGTCCAAAAAACAGTTCTTTCTACACGCTTGACTAATGTAGGTTTCATTGTGGACGTTGTTCGAGCGACCCAACCTACTAAAATATACAAGTACATGAGAATCCAGTCACCGCAGCGTGACCCACTAAACTAAACTTCTATTAGTGTTCCCAACATCCCCATATACGCAATATCACTACTAGTCCACACAAAATGAATGGACGGTTGCGAACACAGGCAGAATGTCACCTCTTGAGTTCTTTCCATTATTGTACAGATTAAAAATAATTATGACTTCCTCCAATGGAGGAAGTCATTATTTTAAGGAAACCTACTTTAAATGTTAAAACAAAAATTATTTTATTTTATTAAGTTAATTACTTTTTAGTTCTGTATATATTAATTTGTATACATATAATTTATATGTATCATTTAGTTAGTTAATTAATTAATTAATTAGTAATTAATATCTATCGTTATATATTACTTTGTAAATTATTAAGTTATTCTTATGTATAAAGAGATGAATACTTTTATAGCTCACAAATGTCTATTAATCGTTTAAAGGTCTTTTATTAAGTAATATCATTGTATATCGATTGCCAAGCAGTTCGCAGCGTATAAGAGATTCTTATACGCATAAACTATTTATGCCTAAGTACTGCAAAACTAACGCTGGTGAACGTGCGCCTTTATATCGTGTTATGCATAAGTGTTATGTCTAATATATGGTGTAATTGTTTGTTTTCCCAAATAATAAAAAAAAAAAATTAATCTAGCAGTGAAAACATATTCGAACGTGTTTGTCAAACATACATCGAATACAGTTTAGTCAAATTAAATTATTTTTAAAATAATAGCATTTTAGTCAAATGACGTCCCCTGTCTTTGCAATCTATGTTGAGTTCCAGGCCTTTTGTCTATAAAACACATCCGCTACACATCTAAACCTATTTTGGTTTATTATGCTTTTGTTTCCATATATATTAAACTTAACTGCGTAATTCAGTTCTTATAAAGAAACCAGTTCTGAGTTTCGATTATAAGCATAATAATATTTTCAATTATTCATATCTATCTATTCCAATCCCTCTTATACTGCTCTTATACCACGACAAAAAAAAGTCGCTCACAAGTACCTATATTTTACTCACTCCGAGCTAACGTTTTTAGGAGTTTTATATACACATATATTTATACTTATTATGCGACCACGTCGCATACGGGACCGGTTCACCTGATTGGTGTTATGAGTGCTGTTGTTATTTATTTATTTAGAAATGCAAAAAACATTAGCGCAAGTTGTCTAATTACGACAAGTATCAAAACAATTTTTTATGTTAAGGTTTTTCTGATTGTCCATTTGATGGTAGGTGGATACCGTCTCCTATAACACAAGCAATGACATAATTGCTGCAAGTGTGCTGCCGACCATAAAAGGATTAAGGATAAGGGATAAGGATAAGTGATGGGGTAATGGGCTCTGGCATCCCTTACTCACTCACCGAAACACAACAGCTCATTGATGCTGTTATTTCACAGTGGTCTTCTGTAAGCGGGTGGTTACTGCCACCAGACGGGCAGCCTAAATGACTGCGACACGCAGTGTGCCCTATGTCACTACTTTAATCATATAACATCAATTATACAAACACATAAAATTTAAATAAAATAAATTAACTTTACACAACGGATGAGTAGCAAGTATAAAACGTTTTGCTTTCTTTGTTAAACATTTTGTAGAAAATATAAAATCTTGGCGTATCTATTAATTTCAATTGGTCCAATATTTTCCTAACTGCGAAGACATTGAATGATGGAGAGAAAATCGCGAGAGAAAAATGACGCGGAGCCCTCATATTCTTATGCTAATGTGTTGTCACTGTGTTCGTTGTGTGTCTAATCTTCTACTCAGTAACCGCCATTGTGTGAGTACGTTTTGATATACGGACTGCCATTAGCTATTTGAATAACAGTTACGCAACTGCTCTATAATATACTGCGTAATATATTATATTGTAATTCTTCTAAAATAAAGATTAGAAATTACACTAATAGCTATTTCGTGTTCTTTCTATTGCTATGAGCAAATGTACGAGTATATTTGCTTACTATGTGATATGTGATTGAATTTAATAAACGAAAGTGTGTTTGTTTGTTTGTTGGGTACGCTTAACTACTTCAAGATCATCGAGAAATTTTTCATTAAGTAAAAGTACTGTCTCTGAGAGATCATCTAAAGATAAAAATAAAATAATAATAATAAGAAAACGCTTATTGAAAACCATTTTGAAATAACACAGTCGTGCACGCATTGAAAAGTACGACACAGCCGAAAGAATCGGTTTAGTAGAGTTTCGCATAATTTTGTTTCGTACGAATTGTGCGAAGAAGTGACAAATATTATTTTCATAAAAAAACTTGAACCAAAAGTACAGTACGGTACAAAAGTGATATCTATGGGGGAATGTATATTTTTATTAAAAAATTAAACTTTTATAAAAAAAAAATATTGTTGATAATTTTACAGTTCTAAACATGATATTTATAACTTCGCTTACAAAATATTTACATTTTATTTACAACAATAAAATATTCCGAAATTTTGATCGTTTTTTAATAAGTTTTTTACAGAACTTACGTATTTGTCACTATTAATGATTATCAAACTAATTACATAAACAGTCAGCTGTAAGTGGTCTAAATGGGCCGTTCACATCTGTCGCAGGGCGATTAACTTTTGGGGTAGACAAGACGCCACTAAAATTGGAATACGCAGCATGGGACACCCTGCAGCCAAGTGGAAAGTCGACCTGAAAGCGTGTGTCGAAACCTGATGTCACCTGTAAACCTGATGAAACCTGTAAGTAAGCAATGTCAGAACCCATGATTCTATTCCTGGCTTATTCCTTATGACTTTTCCTGTCAAGGTACCTTGCATTATTGGCGACAGCTTGTTTTATAGACGACATCTAACATCAAGTAAACCGTCATAATATCTACTAACCTTTTACATAATAAAACCAAAACAACAATATTTAAAGTTGCATTTTAAGTTGCAGTTAGATTTTCAAAAAAGAAATACAAATCAATATTCCGATAGTATAATTTAATTTCAAGTTTTATTCAAATATTCTTATTCCCGATTCCATAACCGCGACGCGACTTTAATGACGCCAGTATCGATAACATATACCAGAACAATACCATTGTACAAAATGTTCATTTCATAGAGAAATCTGCTGAAGTTGTGTCTATACAGGACTGATATTAATGGAATTTCGTACTATTAGTATTTAATATCAAGTCCGCTGCCAACCTTGATTATGGACAATGGACGGGTTAGGGAGCTTGGATTACTGAACTCACTGGTTTTAAATTTATTATCAAGCAAAGTTTGGAATTAAATAGAGTTTAGTGTTAAGTTTTTGAAGTTACGTAAAATAACGCCTATTATTTGGATTCAAATATACAATTATATACAGGATATTTTTTTATTAAATTAAACTGAACTATTACTATACAATTTTTAAATTTTAAATTAAACTATACTCACAATTTTTAAAAATGAAACTTAAACACGAAATACAATTTTCTTTTTTAAATCAAATTAAGAAACATATTTTTTGTTTTTTTTTTTTCGAAATTTTTCAATAAAATATCTGATATAAATATTGGATTTGGAAAATATTAAGTTTAATTTAATTTCTTGAAAATAATTTTGTAACATCACTGACTTTCAGAGACAAGATAGATTTCGAAGAGACAAAAGATGTCATTAAATTTAACGTGCTAACGTCAACCGCAAATAGAATTTCAGTGAAATTATTTAGTTTTAATGAATATATTTTATTTTTATTGAGTTAAGAATGTAAAAAAAGTTAATACTTTATGAAGGAAATCAAATTTGGTCGTCTAGTGTGATAATGCATGGAGAAACAAAGACTAAAGTGCTTGTTTACATTGTCGACAAGTTCTAAAAAATATAGTATAGATGTAGACACTAATGCAAGCTGCCAGTCTATCTAGGAAGTAAATAAATAAATAAATAGACTATAAAATAAATAAGCCATGAACATGCATTTCGAACATAAAAATATACGAAAAATCCATTCGACAATGTTTTTAATCACCCTTCATGTCCAGAATTTAATTACTTGCCTTGTCGCGGTTTCAAATTGGACCCAAAAACTTTTTTATCCTCATCACGGTTTTGATGGCCTGAATAAGGCCTCATTTTTGTTTCGGCCTGTAATTACGCTCGGTTTAATGAGACGAAAAAGTAAATTACCCGTAAACAATTAATAGTTAGAAAATAATTGCCAAAGGGACCACCATGCACTGGTTTTCTTATATTTGCCGGTTGTTTCGTGATTTCTCGATGCCTTTGAAAATGTTATCGTACTAGAAAGTGAATGAGAAAAATTACCAAGTGTTTAATTTTAATAGTAGCTACACTCGCACAGTTCACACCTCTGCTGATGCCTCTTAGTTAAGTAGATATTTCCTTCAGCTTTGTCTGCTTTAAATTTAAATTTCTGTCATGTAAAAGACTCTCATCTAAGTCATGTAAGGCCAAATAAAAAAAGCTTTCTATAAATTTTAATATTAATTTAATTCCAAATATCATTTCTAGGTTTAAGGGGGCCACCCCTTAATGTGTATGTTACACAAACTAATATGATTATATGATAATCTACACAAAATTATATGATAATCAAATTTAATAACTCAATCAAGATTTAGCTGTTTTTTTAGCATTGATGATGAATCAGTCCGTCGAAGCTTTAGCTCTGTTGGAAGTTATGTCCAAGAAAGTAGGTACAATACATGATGCTGAAATTGTTGTGATTGAATAGAATTCGCAATGAGACTGTTTTGTACATGATGAGCAATAATGGAAGTATTAAGTATTGAAGTGACGCAGTGCTTTGGAAACATTATGTGAAAAGATAATGATAACAAAAGATAAAAAAATGACACTGATAAGACAGGAAAAAATCAAGGACAGACGATATATATCTTGACTCAAAATAGGGAGGATTGGTTCAAGTCATAGAATTGTTCAGATGATTCAAGTCGAGTGCTAATTAGTTATTTTCTTTGGAATCTCCGTGTATAGTGTTAAATTTGTCATAATGGACGCCAACCTTCGGTACAAGATGACACTCTGAGTAGATAAATAAATTCTTCATTTATCAATTTTATGTTTAACTTTTTATATTATAAATAACTGTTTCAATACCATCATCATCTCAATTGTGATAACATTATGTCAGTTGTGTCCAGACACAATGAAATATTGCTACCAGTTACTCTACTAACCTTATCGACTTCGGACATTAATGGCTTTATGCTAAACTTATAAACAATACTAATATTATTTTTATAATATAAATAATAATATCAAATTTTAAGTTTTGTTAAGATTTATGTCGTTTCTAGTCTACACATACCTAGTTTAGTTGAAGTAATATTAACTTTATCAGTATTATAAGTTTAAAAGTATTCTAAGTATGTACAATGCTACTCAATGACAGGATACTTTATATTGTATATATTATTATGTAGTTATACCAATTTATATCCAATTCAGTTAATGATCATGGATAGCTGAGAAAGCGATTATAATGTCAGTCGGATTTTGATTAGAAAAAGCAAATTTATGTCATGAAACCGTCTCCTTATTTAATTGTGCTCTGCAGGCTTTTCGCGCTTTGTGATTTGAACTTGTAAAGAAGCTAGTGAATGTAGTGATGGGATAGTACAGAGCATTTATATGAAACTCAGAAGTAAAGATCAAGATCCTCTATTACATACACTTTTGACTGATTGTCCTTAATTGGGAATAAAAATATATTCATAACTGGGTGGGTATAGTTTCTTAAAGCATATATTTATATAATATACCATAATGATATAATTTATGTCGAAGTTCAGAGCTTTCGCGTTCACACCGAACTGTTAGCCGAAGCAACTTTAATAGGGACTGACAGATTTCGAACGTACTTCGCTCGGTTCGGGATAAGATTAATGGTTGGTGTCTCTCGGTGTACATTACGTGAGGGTGTGGTATGTAAAGCTAATGCCCTGTTATACCCAAAAACCACCAAAAAAAATCTGATTTTACACAACGCTAACCTTTTATGTTTTGTGTAGAGAACTAATTCAAAAGAGTTTATTTCTAATGTATTAATGTACGATTTTATTTTTGCTTGTAAGAGCATTTTTATCCTATAGCTTACTCTCTTGACTGTTACCGAAGCAATAAATAATTTCTTATTCGTAATTTTTTAATTTTAAATAGAACAAATACAGTACTACTTGATGTTGGATATCTATACTAATATTATGTGGAGAGGCAAATTGTATTTTCATTTGTAATGAATGGACTCAAAATCTACTGGATCAATTTAAAAAATTCTTTCACCTGTAGAAAGCTACATTATCAGCAAGTAACATATAGGCTATATTTTATAAAGTTAAGCGGACTAAGTAGCATGCAACAGTTAGTTTTACATAAAAGTAAAAGCAAGATAATATTGCTAGGGAATATAATTGTGTATTTATTTATAAGGTTTTTTAAATCATTTTATAAATGATGTCTGTCTGTATTGTATGGGTACAACAAAAACCTACAAACTTCAAAATGTTAAAACACTGGCACATGTTCAGGTTTTGTTCGTAATAAAGTAATAGTGGGTATCCTAAAACATAAAGCCTCGCACGCGATTTTTTTTTCATGTAACAAAGCTGTATGTATACATAGATATCAGTATACACAGTATATTCTGGAAAACGGATACTGTGTCAAATCCAAGCCACAATTTCTCTCACAACACACGACTATATCTCCACACAGCAATGTTACCCTCCCCTTGCACACCCGAATAACACATTGATGAAAGGAAAAAGAATATAGCGATTAATTTTATTTAAAAAATAAACTTTCGCCTTATACTAGTCTATGTGTTGAAGTCTTTTTCTGCTTGCGCTGTCATCTGTCACAGTGACGTTTGATATAATAACGGTCTGAATTGTTTATGATGGCGCACGGTGTATCAATTTATTTGTACAGGCAGCACTACCGGTAGTATATATCTATTCTTCCTATATATAGATATAGATAACTTTATCCTTTGTTTACCTATATTTATAGTGTACCTATATATATAGCTTTCGTGTATTTTTTTACTTATAAATATATATCGGGTGGTGCCGTTAGTTAAAAATTAAATTAAATTCACCTTATTATAAAATACGTACGTTCATCTTTCCGCTATCGCTTATAAACGATACCACACCACATGTGTGTTTCACTATCAGCGGGACGCAGCCTCTCCCGGTCAATTTACTATATTACCTAGTATTATTCATATATAACTAAACATTTAGAAGGACTATGTAACATTTATAAACTCTTTAATAGTGCCTACTAATGTGAACCATTACGAATCGCGACTAAGCGACTCACTATGTGTGATAGACAAGCAGACAATCCATTAGGTAGAAAGGTTTCAACTATATTTCTAAAGAATTTATAATTTATAAGACGGACATAGGATAATGCCTATGGCACTTGATGAGGATAGGGGAAATGGCTTTGGTGTTCTTTAATACTCAAATATACTGGAGCACATGTGCTATTATTACACAGATATCTTCTAGATAATGGTTACTGCCTCCATACTGGTTGTTAGTGACTGCAGAGCGCAGTGTGGCTCGCAATTTTTATAACTATACTATAAATGCTAAAGTTTTTGAGAATGTATGTATGAGTGTATGAATGTTTGTTACTGTTTCATCCAAAAACTAACTGAACAGATTTTAATGAAACTGTACACTATACAGCCGAAGAAATCGCGAACAAAATCTAGTATATAATAAACAAATTAGAATCCGAAAAATGAGTCAATGTAAATTTATAATTTAATCATTACTATTTAGATTTACAAATGATTTAAAAAAAGGAATTTTCTACACACCCATTGTAACGATGAACAAAAAAATTGGAGAGAAAAATCGTTTTTTGCTTCGCGCCCGAAAAGTAATTTTCAAACGTAATCACGATTCATCCATCCGAATCGCGCCGTTTGAAAAAGAAACACAATATTTCAACAAAAATAAATGCCTAACGGAAACCCCATTCAACCCTTTCGACAATAAATTTGGAATTAATTAAATCGGCCGACATGGCCGACATCTTGGGATGACGGATCGATTCGTTGCTCCAGTCTTCACCGCGATTCGGACAATTAGTCCGTTTTCACTCACTTCCGGAGACATAGCGTTTGTCAAACTCAAAATTAATAATTGTATCCAAAAGT
Organism: Synanthedon myopaeformis; assembly: GCA_944738685.1. Classification (NCBI taxonomy): domain Eukaryota; kingdom Metazoa; phylum Arthropoda; class Insecta; order Lepidoptera; family Sesiidae; genus Synanthedon; species Synanthedon myopaeformis. The sequence continues at coordinate 1,403,132 of OX122930.1, forward strand.
CTTACATTGAATTATTACAGAAGACTAACTTACAAGAATCGTCTCACTAAACAATATCTGAACTAGACTTTGTTACCGAAAATTCTATTACAATCTACATGTCATAGCTTAATAATAATAATAATTAACATGTTAAAATTAAATTTTCAAGACGTCCACTGCCGAATATAGGCTTCCCCAATAATTTTCCAACAAGTCAGAAGCAGAACGAGAATGTCCGGATAGGTAGAAATTTTATCCCGCGGATGCGCTAACTTTAGGACAAGTTACCTTTACCTTTTGAGATATTTATTTTATGTTAATGACGGAAGACAGGCTGATAGTCCACGTCTTGATGATAGTACATAGGTGTTTGCGCCTAACTACAATATGAACTACTTCATTCTACCTGTAAATAAGTTCCTGCAGGGTCTACTGTTTCGCATCAGAATTGCGCAAGTATAATAATTAACTTAATTAACTATACTGTATTATATTGTAATAATTAAAAAAGTTCGACTTATTAAATCAGATTAATAAAAATAAATCTGACTGAGATTCGTTCAATCTTTGAATGAAGATAAATATTCTTTGCTTTTTCTCATTTTTTTACGAGTATTATGCGAAAGAACATTACTCAACGTCTGTTATTAATTGACTCAGTCATACATCATTCTGGCGTGCTTAGCATTAATATGTTGTCGGCTACATTTGGCTGTTTCTTTTGTTAAGTGGAAGTTAGAGGTGATTAGCTGGGTTTGATATCATTAAAATATATGAACAGCTATTTGGCGCAATCTAGATTGTACCTTTAAATGCCATTTCAGCCTCTTCTAGGGATCGTCAATTTAATGTTAGTGGAGATATGAGGGATAAGAGTGTTCTGAAATTATGTTTTGTTTATACATGACCTACTAGAACAAAACCATAAAACATTAGCAGTCGTCTTGATGCCTATGTAGTGGGAGTAATTTCTAATCCCAATCAAGTCATTGCATTTTAGGATCCTCAATCACATACTATAAATAGTGATCGTTATCATAATCAACCTCTTGCATCAAATGTCAACTACTAGGCATCATTATCATCATCATAGCTCTTAAAATAATCTCAAACCTAATGTTCATGTTGTGGATGGTCGTCCTACGCTGCTCTTGAAAGTCTATGGTCGCCAATAGAAGAGAACTTTCTAAAACCAGATGCCGTTTTCTTAGTTAAACGTATCAAATTCGCGAATACGTGTTGCTAATTCAAAGTGCGACCAAATCATTAATAACAATAAGCACGTTTTGCAAAGTAAATTTGAAATTATCGCATTCTACACAATTACATGTCACGCATGCATTTTCATCTGCATTAATGCAGCCGTGCTCTCCGGATACATTGTTTATTGCAGTTTTGAAGGTAAAGCCAACAAATAGATTCGTTCGCATAACCGTACAAAATTCAACCACCCTGTAGTGGACGACCATCAATATTAATGAGCTAATGAATATGCGAGGACAGTTCCGCTATGGGAAAACGAGTAGGTATACGCTTGATGCACTTAGCGATCAAAAAACGCTTCGTTTTGTATCTATAAAGAAAACCGTAAAAAAATTAGTTTATATATTTTTTTTTTTTTCAAAGGAAAAGATTCTCATTAATCATAGTGGAAGCGCTAACTGCGTTCTTCTATACTAGTTCATATATATACTAATATTATAGAGAGGATTTGAATTTTTGTATGTTTGTAATGAATAAGCTCAAAAACTACTTAAACGATTTTGAAAATTCTTACCCATAGAAAGCTACATTATCAGCGTGTAACATAGGCTATATTTTATAAATTTAGAAGTACTTCTTTAGATTGTAATTACAGAAGGTATTGTATCCTTCTTGAATGTACACTACATTTCAATCTAGGATTTCAATATTCAAAGCAATTTCTCTAATCAAATTCCCCACTAAATACACACGTAGAATCTTAAGGAAATGATTTATTGTGATTCTGATGATTTTTCTTCGACCGTAATTTATTTCTTGTAACATGATCACCAATCTAAAATAATTCTAAACTTCTTAATGGTCGTTATTCGTAATGCATCGTATACGTCAAGTTTCGATGCCTTTGTAAGTTTGCCAATACCACATTCATCGAATTATTTCTCTGTTCGTGATTTTTAGTTACTAACTGATGTACTAGTTACTAGTTACTATCATCTGTGTACAATAAGTATCTCATTTATCAAGTTCATCTCCTATTTAACTCCGTTCAAGTTTTATTGTTGCGACATTTTATAAAAATTCACCAAAATTGGTTCAACATCTAAACAGCCAGAGCACAGAGGAGAAAAAAGAGATACTTTCGCTAAACTAGAATTATAAATATAGTTTGCTTTTCGAGGGTGTGTCCCCCTAAGGAAGAGGGGATCCACACACTTTGCAAATCCACACTGCACAAAAAAAAAAAAACTTCGGAAGTGAGATATTCCTCCTATTTGGCAGCACAAATGTCAAAGCATAAAAGAATGGCGTTTCAAATTGGTTTTAATCGCCAAGCGAACATATTAACCTATCGCAAGACCAGAACTCGTTAATTTTACTTTCATGAGGCATAAAATCTAGTCTGCATTAAAAACTTTAAACGCCGCTACATAAATGTTTGGGTTCGTTGACGTCAAGTAATTAAATACACACATTTGCATTGTATTGTATTTTGTTAATGTTATTATAAAGTTTCTGCGAGAAGGAAATATTCCGCATAAAATTAAGCAAAAACGGACCTAAATTTTAAATCTTTTGACAGCGCGGCTTTCAGACCCATTTATTATGGCAGTTTTTTAATTAAGTCTGGGTTTTAAGGTGGACGAAATTATTATGTGGTGTTTTTTAATTACTAAATCACAAAGGGTTACTTTAGATAGTGAAGAATTCAGTTTAGATAATATTTAGTTATCAACAGTACTACATATAATTATTATAATAAAATAGAGCTGTTTCTACATTAAATATATAATGAATATATTTAACTTTGAATCCCCATTGGTGTTATAAAACAAAATTGAACCATATACACGGTTAGACGATGCCTTCCTTATCTTGAGTTTGGTCCAAACCACTCAAGAATTACGTAAGCCCCGAGGGCACCTAATGCGCATAAATTAGACATAACTTGATGACTCGGTTATATGCGGCAACCGAAACTATTATAATTTCCTTTGAACGTTACAAACAACTTTGATTTGAGAGTTTCATATAAATGTATATTGTACTGGCTGGTTATAGATTTTTCAAAATTTATTATATTATGATCAGTTATTTCAATTAATTTCAAATTTATAATGGTGTCAATGTCAAACAAATTGATGATATTGATGATCGCTGATTACACTGCGAGATTGAATCAGGAATGAAAATATCTGTGGATGAACGAAAGTTAGCGACATAAGCCTACGGATCAGTAAGATGAAGTGGCAGTTGGCAGGACACTTAGTATGAGAAACGGAAGGCCGCTGGGGCCGGAAGTGGTGGCCACGGACTGAAAAGTAAAGAGTAGGACTTCCACCCACAAACAGGACAGATGATCTGATAAGAACCACGGGTTGACGTTAGAACCAGGATGCTTCTGACTTGTCTTTTTGGAAACCTATGGAGGTGGCCTCCGCTGAACATAGGGCACCTCCAATTTATTGCTACGAGTATAATAATAAACAGAAAAGAGCCGCTTATAAATTTTGCTTGTAATTAAAAATAATAATAATATAATAGCTTAGTTTAAATAATAATCTTTTTTAAATTTAACAGAAAATATTTAATAATATATCACATTATTATATAGATATAATATACTAGCTGTTGCACGCTACTACGTAGGCGTATCTTTATAAAATATAGCTTATGTTACTCGCTTATAATGTAGATTTCTATAGGTGAAACAATTTTTAAAATTGGCCCAGTAGTTTTTGAGTTTATTCATTACAAACATACAAAAATACAAATCTCTCTTTGTAATATTAATGCAGATATAGATTAATTAATTCTAAAAAGTGTAACGCCGCTTTCAATTCACACTAAATCAAAAGAGCCATATGAAACAGTTACCTACGAGACTAAGTTATTCACAAAGCGTCAAAGTGAACCACTCACAAACTTATCCCCTGATCAAACTTGCCCCTGTATATGTTTTGTTTTAAAGTCCTTGATTCGTTTAATGACTCCCAAGTACGTGACGACGTAGTTTCAGAGTAATTCAAGGTTTATAGAACTGTAATTTAACGGATCGCATTTTGTTTGCTGTGCCTTTGACGATTTGAATAGCTTTGTGTTTTACTACGACTAGCACAGAATTGTATTTTAATAAGTAATCAAATTAAGACTAGAGAAATTCCGTACTATTTGTCCTGCCCATTGATACTTCAACTTACTGATCCACCGGGTTATGTAACACCGAGCATAGCCTTTTCCAAAGCTCAATAACCTTTCTCACGAGGCCCATAGTTAGAGACCTAGTTTCAGCGCCATATGTCATCAATAGCATTGCTAGAAAACTTTTGGTTTGAGGCACTGAAAATTTTTGGACGAGACAATGTCTCGGCGCTTCCCAATCGCTGCCCATACGAGCTGGATTCGTCGATTGACCTATTTCTCGAAGTTGACTCCACCTAATTGGAAAATGTAAACTGAACAAAAAAAAGTGTTTTTCCATTTCGATTTCAAAACAAGATTCGTGCTGATTGTAAGTGGTAAAGTAAATCAAGTACTACACAGTATCGGCCATTTTTATCAAAGCAGGTGAATTTTATAATAATTGTTATGAACCACGAGTAATACTACGTAATTCGAATGCGATCCACGATAACGTTGATAGTCGACACGCAACATTGTTTGCTACTTTATTACTTGACAGAAATAGGTCGGAAAGCAATTTGTGTGGTACGATTTCAACTTACTTTTACTTACTATTAAGATTCACAGAAGACTTTTGCGACAAGGTACACATTAGACACATATACACAGTAAACTTGTGTAGTGACAAGATACACTGGGTTCTACACTCTTACTCCACCCTTACAAGAAGACAAACGTGCAAGAGTCTTTAGGTGCACGGAGATGCCAGAACGCATTTTCCCTATTATACAAGCTTTTTTCTCATGTTTCTGTTGTGACTTTAACCACATACCGTCAGCATAACTACCTATAAAGCACATAAACACGCAAGGCACAAAGTTGTCTGGCCTTAGTCAAGTTTTAAGAAAGGACCTTCCTGTGTTTCTAGTAGTTCTGTTTTATTGTTTTAATTAATCTTAATAAGTAAAACTTAACATACTCTAAAATAAAATAAAATAAAAACTAACGCCTGACCAATGTGTTATAGAAACAAGAGGTCAAGCCATATATTGCTTATATATTTTCTATATATATACATATATATTCACATAGAATTAGTTCCTAAAATAGAATAAATTCCACCACTCTAATTCAACTTCTATACGTACTCGAACGGTTAATAGTCGTATTAGCCCATTGCATTGCCAGAAAAGTTCGTTGCAAGTGGACCCGCCCTTTCCCTGTCCTCAACCACAGTTGGAAATTAGGTTTGCTCGACACTAACATCACCTAGTATAAAGAACTGGTAATAAAGCTCGACATTTGAACTTTTAAAATGGTAATTATAACATGCACAAGAATTTTTTTTTACTAATTTTTTTTATAAAGTAAGTAAAATCATTTTACTTAAATATGCTTTTTTGGAAAAAAATAAAATAAAAATACTTTTTAAATTTAAGCTATCTATAAAGAAGATAAAAACTAATTGCGAATACAGTCCATTAAAAAAAAAATGAAAATATCAAGTAGGTACTGAAATTTTACACGTAATGATCTTCAGTCATTACAGTTTTAATTTCCCTAGGAATGTATATTTATGTACGGCGAAATATTTTAATAGCACTATTTTAAAAGTAAAAAATAACTCACGAAATATAAAGTAAAAAATACAAAATTTAGAAAAATATTTGTTGTTGATAATTAACTTGTTAGAATTTTAGATTAATTTCAAGAAAATTGAGAGATTGAAATAATTTGAGAGTATTGTTACAATAACAATAAATTGAAACAATCTGAAACCCTTTGGGCGGATATAAAGCATCCTACGCACATAGGTATTATTTTAATAACATCAAATCAAATCATTTGTAAGACCAGATGCCATAGATAAAACAACGTCCCAGCATGTACTACCACATTTGGTGTGCAAAATAAACATTTTCTAAGTAATTGTTTTTATATTATATTAACTAAAATATAAACAATAATCTGCACTGTCGGATATTTTTTTAACTGCTTACCCTGCTTCCTTTAAATATCACCAAAGTATCGAATTATCTTTGTAGCAATATATGCTTACCTACTGGTAATAGTTTCGTCAGTGAAGGGACAGTACGATATCGCTTGTTCCATCGCACTTTTTGTGTCGACTAACTTGTAGTGATCAGATGTTTTGTGGATTAGCCTCATCAAAATTCAAGGGCCCTGGTTAGCGGTAAATTATGATGGATGTCTACTTCATGTGACGAATGATTTACGTTTAATCCTAAAAAACTTTCCTGTGGTGAATAAAGTAGAGCCCCACATTTTATTGAAGTTTATATTTTTTCAAAGACCTAGGAAAAATCTTACACTAGGAAACTTTTACAGGATTTTTTTCCCCCTTTTTTCCTAACTAAAATGCAAACTAGATAGGTCATTTTTATGTAAAGGTCGTCAGATGGTAGCTACTGTCGTCAATAACACAAGCGAGACGATAGGTGCTGCAAGTGCGCTGACGTTCCTATACTTATCCTTAATCCTATCCTTATCCATAATCCCACTAAGGTCTAATCCTTTTAAGATTAAGGATAAGGGATTAGGAAGTGATAATTAAGGATAAGGGATTAGGAGCATCTCACTCACCGTAACACAGCAGCATACACTGTTATTCTTCTGTAAGGGAATGGTTACTGCCACCAGACTTCGAACACAGTCTTTTGTCTGGTATTTCCTACTCTCCTATTCGAATTATTTCACGGTGTTCTTCCACAAGTGGCTACCCAGTCGTGACTGGGACGTGTGATCTAAACTCCAATACAATTGGTATATTATTCTCGTGTCCACTTTATAACCTCGCCTCGTGAGATGTGTACCAAAATAATTTAATAAAATATAGAGCCAATATTTCCGTTCATTGTGTAGAAGGCGGCAACGAACAAAGGGCCGATGGAACAAAGAATGGTTGCACGCACAATACGCTTTCGAGCGGAATGGTAATGGAACGAACGTAATGTTATTTTACCGTCACTTAGTCGAGAAATCACGTTCGAACTAGTTTTTAAAGCGGATACGGGGCGTTTTCTATCTATTTTTAACTCCATAAAAGGCTTAAAACTCTCTTTGAAAATGACGAGTCGAGTGGTTAAGGTTAACGCTCTGACTCATGGGTCCCTAGTGCCAATTCACGACAGGGACAATTTTGAAAATGAACTTTTCAAAGTTGACTCTGGTCTGGGTCTACTAAGTAGTGCTTTGCGCAGTCATAAATTGGTCAGCCTGTCTGGCGGTAGTGAACTCCTTACAGAAGACCTTGAATGATTAAGAGGCTTAGAATATTCTATATTCTAAGATAAGAGATGCAAGAGTCAGGTACGCGTTGTACTTATCCACGAGGTTAAATAAAAAATAGTTTTTTGAACTTTCGTCTGTTTGTCTGTGCGTTTGTGCAGGCTAATCTCAAAATCGACAACCGTTTTTCTGGTGTACGACCAAGCTTCCTGTAACATTTTGTTTTTGTTTCATTCCAATCGGTTTACAAGCAAAAGCAAGTACCAAGTTCCGGGTACAGCTAGTCTGTATAATTATATTAAACGTACATATTGTAAAATAAAGTCGCTATCCGCCTGTCTGCTTCTTTGCTAACTTTTTCTAAACCAACCAATATATTTTGACATTATTTACCTACACTAATGGAAAGACCGTCAAACTAAATAGAATAAGTTTTGTGTATATAATTTGCAGCAAAAAATGCACCCACGCGAAGACTGGTGCAGGTCGCTAATTTTGCATAATAAGTATACAATTAAATTATTTCCGTGCGAAATGTTCTTAACCTTCATAGACGTACTTTTGGAGTGAGTACATATAGACGTAATCTGATTATTACTAAGGTTGCATTAAAAGGTAGTCCACGCTAAACGCACCACTCCCGACGGGGTTCTAATTAGGATTTCCTTACATAAATTTGCCTTTGCTAACACGAAATTAAGTTTACTTTGCTCTAATAAACAGGTGTGACATGGCTGTAAGATTTAATTAATAATTTTGAGAAGACAAAATAAAATTACAATATTATAGAATATAATATTCAAAGACGTGTTACTAGTGAATGTCAAGTAGGTACTACTCTCTTCTCAGACCAGATATTTGACCGCAGTCCAACCAACTGCTAAAGTATCTAGTGGACGGCCAATTTTACAATACTATCAGTAGGCCAATTCTTCTCAATATCTTATCCCAAACATCTTAATTATCCGACTCACTAGGGACCCACTCCCGGCTTCACATAGGTGCAATTTTTTCTGCAAATCTTTTATATTATACTAGCGAGTATTATCCTAACGTACTTTAGATTAGATAAAATTGTTAAAATAATTATTGTAATAAACTCCATTAACTTAATCAGATATTGTTTTGATTTTTATCATGACATAGACCATTTTTTTTTACTCTGAATATGTTTTTGTTTGGCTTTAAGTGCGACATTTCCTTTTACTTTTTTTGAGTTAACCTTTTCACTTTTTCATAGTTATTTTCGTTAACATAAATAAACACTAAAATCTAGAAGACGTATATATATTTCATTAACGATATTTATTTTATTACGTTCAAAGTGTGTACCTAATAATAAATATAATTTTCTTACCTCCTGTGTAGTTGCGAGATTGAACAAATGGCAATCCCGTTTGGGGCGAACAATATTCCTGTATTCTGTGGTACTCGTATTATTTTCCTTTTGTTGTCTAGTAATTGTGTGTAGATCGTTAGCATTGATATTTTTCCCCTTACGACACGATAATAGAAGTCTGCTACCAAATAGGATGCTCTGTTAGCTTGTCGGCGACCAATTGTAAAATATAAGAAGCTTTTCCAATCTTATATTTTTCAAGTTATAGTTTGTAACATTTTAAGAGTAAGAACAACACAGTCATGACCCTATTTCAAAAATAACAATGCAAGTCAATGAATATGGTACACAACAATTTATCGTTAGGCACTACAATAGTGATTTTGGAACTTTTTCCCAGATATCTAAATAAAAGATCTATTCAATTTTATCTTTGGAATCACTATTTAAATAAGTGTTAGCGTTTGCTATTTATGTCGATGGAAGTATAGTAAAAAGTGCTCTGTAACGTTGAAAAAAAAAAGATGTTCATTCATTCAGATTCATTCAGATTCATTCGGTGGCATGATATTAAAAAGGTATCAAACAATTGAACGAACGCGTCCGCGTAGAGAGGTCGTGTCGAATGTCCGCGCATCTTATATTTAGTTGGAATTGTAGTTCTGATATACATATATCGGTCGGACGATAAATGTATTTCGACTAAACATAAAGTGGTTTAATTAATGTACCCAAAGCAAGAGGTTGAAATAGAAGATTAATTTTCGTTTGATTTAAATTTATTTTCTAACTAATTGACGAAACTAATTATTCTATTTTTTTTATATAACAAATGGTACAAAGTATCAAAAATACCCTTAGAATCTGCAAAACGTTATGATAACTATGGTATAACTTTAGTTTTACAGCACTTCGTTGAAATGTTTTAGTTACTAATTACGGATTTATTTAAGTACCTACTTTAACTGTTTTGATGAAAAGTTTTCAAATTTTTAACTGAACTCTGTGTTCTCCAGTAATTGTTAGTTAGTCGTCAATATATCGTCTCGAGTACCATTTTGTTACTACATTGTATTCAATTAGGAGGTAAACGCAAAGAGACAGTCTGACAAAATATACCTACTTTATACATTAATAAAATTATTAGGACAATTTTAAATTATATTTCAAAATTTTAATTTTAATCATTATATTGGACAAATTAATATAAAAAAGGTTGAATGTAGATGTAGATGTCACAAGTAGAACATCAGCCCGTCTTCAGTACTTCATCATAAAAATTTAATAATATGTATTCAGTACCTACATAAATAAGCACACACAAATTGCCACAAATGTACAGCATCTAATATCGATAGGCACATAGGTGAATATAATGAATCCTATACGTGATTAAACCCCTAGTGGCTGTCTAGATTCTAGATTCTCGTAGGTCTAGACTAGACAGTATAGAGCGGCTGACGTGATATGAGAACGTACTATTTAATACCCCACTTTAGATGCAAATAACTGACGCGTTGAACATGAGGTAATATTAATTTAAACGTATCCCATCTAGGCACTTTAGGTGTATCTATTTAGCCCAACTACTCGAGATCCCAGTTTAATTTCCGCTTTGTTTACCTCTAAACGTTCGTGGTTTACTTAAACCTTAAGTTGGCGGCCATCTTGGATTTTCGTTTGTTTTCTCATTACTTTACTTTGCGGCAAAATCATTCCTTTTTATCTCACATATTTATATTTTCAAAGTTTTTTTTTTGTAAATAAATAGTTTTTAAAATTTGAAATTGGGTGCATAATTTAAAATAGGTTGAAATTTGAAGGGATAGGGAAATGGGCTCTGGGCTCTGCCATTTCAGAGTGGTCTTCTGTAGCCCGTGTTACAGCAGTAACCATCCCCGGTTATTGCTGTAAGTTTGGCTGCCGGTGGCCACTACTTGCCAGATCAAGGCCACAGGCAACATTGAAAAATTTTTAGATTATAACTGTGTAGTCAAACTTTTCTATGACGAATCTTACATTACGTGGAGTTCACAATTAACTGATTGCAGCCAAGTACTTCGAGTTCTCAAACAACTAAATGCAGTCTTCATAGTTTTCCTGAACTCTACGTAACACATACGTAATTAGGTCGCTTGCTCAAAGAAACTTGTCACTACTTAACTGGCAGACAAAACATTTTGTAGCGTTTGTCGCGGTTAATAAAGATCTGTTGGTACAAAAGCGTAAATGAAAAAGTCCCGAGGCGCCAACCACTCGCTTTTATACCTTCCTGTTTTCTACGTAATACTCAAGCTTGAAGTAGTATCGTAGGAAAAACTGATACACTATGTTTAAAATTATCTTTTGCTTGCTACTTTGCCCCCTATAAAGAAAATTATTTATGTATCCAGAGAATAAATGATACATTTTTTAGAGTGGTTAATGTGTTACTTTAACGCTCGATCTCTCGAATATTGGGATCGTTTTTGGAAAGGCCAACGTTGGAAATGTTTCATAGTTAGCTCTGATATGGATCTGGCAAGTATGACAAGTAGTGGCAAGGCACAATGCATTTGTCTGATTACCTTTAACATAAAATAAACATTACTTAAAAAATGGTATTTATAATGAAAAAAAAGAATGGTTTCATAAATACATTGTGTTATTTCTTTAACATTATTCTTCTAATCAAGTCACATAATAACTGTTTACTGGCAATAATTGGACAGGAATTGTTCTATATGTTTTTACACGACTAATAAATTATCCCATTGTTTTTTTCTAAAATAAACTTTTTAATATTTCGACAACTTCAATTCTTTTAAAGTATTATTTTAATCGTAAAAATATTATGCTAATTAATCTTACGATACGGTTATTATAATAATTTACACATTAATTAATAATTATGATTTTAATTTGTCACGTTTTGACTGATAAGAATTTCCGTTAAGCCTGTAAAATTGAGTTCCTTTTCTCGTTATACACATATAAAAAACAAAGAATTTGTTGAAACAAAGCAATCTTGCCTTAAACCGAAGGTGAACCGACGCAAATTAAATGCCAGTAATTATTTTTTAATTAAATTAAACTCACACTCTCTCGGTGCCGAGTACCTCAGGATTTTTAATTAACATAAAATACGTTCCTCACTCTGTCTCGTTTGATTTGTTTACATCTTTTCTCTTTCTCTTGCTTTTAGGTGAATTAAATACGTCCGGTTATCTATTTCTAGTCTTTTTAAAGAGAAAACTTCTTTGAGCGCCATTGGGCCCTTTTAGTATGAAAAAAAAAAAAGAAAAAACAGTGAACTCGTGCCGTCACGCTCTGTGAGCGACACCCTCAGTGACGTTTAATTGTATGAAATAAGCGCCATCTATTCGAATTAGTACGTACTTCTTGGTTCATAATAAGCGTAACATCGTTAATTAACAAACGTTGTTTTCACTTCTGACCCACAGTCTTACGACAGACAGTTTTTTTGTTATGTACAAAAATTATTTGCCTTTTCTTAAAGTGTAGGTAAATGGAGTCAGGTTCTCTTTTCGATTTGGAAAGAAATTTAGAGTATTTTCGTTTTTTATATGAATGTCAGCTCTAACTCTATAGGAAAATCCCACACGAGATTTCCCACACTAGTCTATGAAGTCTTAAGAAACCACAGTGGGCTAACTTAATGGACTGTAGCCAAACTTATAGCAAAGTTTATATTTCAATGGCTTGAAAATTGATAGCCGTACAATTAAGGGTACATATGGCACAGTATGATGGTTGTTATAGTTGTGACATTGAATGGTGGGCCTGACTATTTGACTTCTAGGTTGATACGAAATATTGTTGGTGTGTTTTATGGCTTTCGTAACTTTTAGTTTTTTTTTTTTTTTTTATAAAAACAGTAAAAACATATCTATTACATTTTATATTTCATTTCATTTGGGTAATATTTCGGATTTTATCACAAAAATAAACTCAATTGAGATTTTGTTAGGTTATAAGAAACCTAAATAATCTAAACAATGTATTTCAGTGTCCATTGGTGACGACACGTTTGGTCTAGTGGCTAGTACCCTAGCTGTTAACCAAACGATCGCGGGTTCGAATCCCGCTAGGGGCAAATGTTTATGTGAGTCATGGAAGTTTGTATTTATAATATGTACGTATTTACAAAAAAAAAAAAAGTAAAAAAAGTATGTATTATATCAACTGTCTGGTATCCATAATACAAGCATTAGTTGCTTACTGTGGAACTAGATGGTGCTGTGTGTTATATTATTATTATTATATTATATTATATTATATTATATTATATTATATTATATTATATTATATTATATTATATTATATTATATTATATTATATTATATTATATTATATTATATTATATTATATTATATTATATTATATTATATTATATTAATATAATATATATATAATATAAGCGCATTAAAATTTGTGTTCAGACACCCTAACTTACAGTTCTCCTTAATTAACGCGAAACATATTTCGCGCTTCATCAGACTGAGCAGAATAACGATGTCACATTTGCACTTAATGTTGCATTTGAATAGTGAATAGTGCAATCCAGCAGTTGCATCCGTAATGCAGTGCGGTTAGTGCATCGTACAATATATTATTAACTTAACTGGACTATTTAGTTTAAATTAATTAGTAAAAATTAAATAAAATGAGTTTTGCTTTAACTAAGAAGGGCTCCCTCCACTTGGATCCACAGCTTGGCTCCACATGTGGATCCGCGTATACCTTTATCTCCTCATAAATCCACGTGTAAAGAATCTTGGATACCTTTATCTCCTCTTAAATCCACATGTGAATCCGCGGATACCTTTATCTCCTCATAAATCCACATGTGGATCCGCGGATACCTTTGTCTCCTCTTAAATCCACATGTGGATCCGCGAATACCTTTAACTCCTCTTAAATCCACATGTGGATCCGCGGATACCTTTATCTCCTCTTAAATCCACATGTGAATCCGCGGATACCTTTATCTCTTCTTAAATCCACGTGTGGATCCATAGATACTTCTACCATTGATAGCTCAGTTAACGAACGCACGGCCGGCTGTCGACACGGGTGACGTACGTACTGTCGATTCCTGTTCGATTTTCATATTAAATTAGAAACTATGGATCTTCTTTTGCATTCTATCCGACGACAGCGATCTTTGCTTATGAGTGAGTTATCAAAACCAGGTAACTATTCCCATATCCTTACCTTACCTTACCTATCCTTACCTTTACTTATCCCTTATACTATGTCAAGGTTGGCACCGCACAAGCAATAGCACACTTGCATTGCATTTTCTTTTAATATAAATAAAATAAAATAAAAAAGCCTTTTATTTCTTGCAAGTTAATTAATACATGTAAAGCTTATAGTTAATGGTTATAGTTTTAGTTAAAATATTAAATTTAAACTTATAGTTATAGTTGAAGCTTATAGTTTTAGTTAAAATATTAAATTTAAACTTTAACTTCTGCAAGAACCCCTCCGCAGGTGAAGGCCTCCTCCAAAGAAAACCAGTTATCTTTATCTTGGGCTGCCCTCATCCAGTATGGGCCAGCCGTCTCGACTATATCGTCTTCCCACCTCTTGTACGGTCTTCCTCTGTAGCGTTTCCCTTTTGGGCCTTTCCACGATGTCACTCTTATGGTCCATCGCTCGTCTGGCAATCGTGCTACATGTCCCGCCCATTTCCATTTTAGTTTCTGGGCATAGTTAAGAGCGTCAGTGGCTTTTGACATGTTTCTTATTTTGGTGTGTCTTATTTTTTGGATTTTCTTTATTTTTAGCATACTGCGTTCTAGTCCCCGTTGGCATGTTATAATTTTTTTCTTAATTTTTGTGGTATAATTCCAAGTTTGGCACGCATATGTCAGGCACGGCAAGAGACATGTGTTCATCACTCTAGTTTTAATTTTAACTGGCATGTTGCTTTTAAAAATCTCCTTTAAGCTCCAGTACTTATTCCACGTGTGTTGTATTCTTCGTTCTATTTCAGATTCATTATTTTTTCTGTCGAAGCTGATTTGTTTGCCTAAGTATACGTATTTTTCTGTGTAATTCAGTAGTTCCTTGTCGACCGATATTGTATTTTCTGTGCTGTTAGTCATTGTCATAGTTTTCGTGAGGTTCATCTCTAGACCTACTTCCTTGCTAGCCACATTCAGTGATTGGATCATGGTTTGTAGTTGCTTGCTCGATTCCGATAGGAGCACCAAGTCATCTGCAAAACGGAGATGGCTCAGGTATTTTCCATCGATGTTGAGACCTATGTCCTTCCAATCCAACTTTCTCATTATCGACTCCAGTATAGCAATGAATATTTTAGGGGAAATAGGATCACCCTGTCTTACACCCCTTTGAATGGGGAAACTTTGGCCTACTTTTTCCAATTTGACTCTGCCTGTGTTATTACTGTAGATATTTTTGATTACCTGTATGTACTCATTTTCCACCCCTTGATCTTTTAGTGTCTTCCATATACTTGAATGTGATACTGTATCGAAGGCTTTTTTGTAGTCTATGTATGCTATGTATAGAGCTCTTCGCCTTTCTTGATATTTTTCAATCAGCAACTCCAGGGTATGAATATGGTCGATTGTCGAAAAGCTTTTCCTAAATCCCGCTTGTTCTATGGGTTGTACAGCTTCTAAAGTGGTACTTATTCTTTGGTTTATAAGAGATGAGAATAACTTATATACACATGGTAGCAAGCTTATTGGTCGATAATTTGAGATATCATATGGGTCTCCCTTTTTATAAATTAAAATTATATTTGACTCAGACCATTGTGTCGGCGTTTTAGAAGTTTCCAATATGCGATTGAACAGATGGGTCAGCGGTTGAGCCAGCAATGTTTGAGCTGTCTTTATGGCTTCATTCGTTATGTTGTCTGAACCTGGACTTTTGTCCATTTTTAATCTCTTTATTGCTTCTACGACCTCCGTTACGACAAATGGTGTTTTAATTCCTTTTATATTTGCATCCTCAGAAAACGTGTAGCTATGGTCGGTTTTCTCCTGTTTCTGGGCGCTATAAAGATTTTTATAGAAATCTGTTGCTATATTTATAACATCGCTACGACCATTCAATGTTTTTCCTGCGCTTTTTAGTCCGTCAATCCATATCTTGTGTGTTCGTAATTCCTTGAAAGCTTTTTTGGAACTACCTGCTTGTATCAGATGTTTCTCAATGGTGCTGGATCTGTACCTTGAATAGTCGTTCTTTATGCGTTTGCTAATTAGCTTGTATAGCGCTGCAGTTTCATTTTTCAATGCCCTAGTTTTGTTTTTTGTTCTTTGCAGTACGTGTCTCCTGTTCATAAGTGCTAGAGTGCTTTCTGATAAAATTTTATGACTTTTGTTTGTATTTTTATTAGATGTGCTAGCATTCTGATGGCTTTTAGTGATAGCTTTTAATATCTTGTCGTAGTATTCTTGTACTGAACTGTCTTCTTGAAAGTCTTGTAAATCTGGTAAGTGAGATGTGATGCATTCTTTGTATTTAATTATTTCTTCCTCGCTCTTCAATGTTAATTTTAGGTTGTTATTAAATCTAGTTCTATTCTTTTTTAGTTTGGTCAGTGTTATTGTTGCCCTCACTGGTCTGTGATCTGAAGAAAAATTGATGTTTAATACATCTATATTTTGCACCATACCAGGTCTGTTTCCCATAATATAATCTATTTCGTTTTTATGTTCTCCGTTTGGAGAACGCCATGTCCATCTGCGGCTCGGTTTCTTTTTAAAATAAGTATTGAAAATAGAGATTTTATTTTCGAGAGCGAAGTCAATCAGTCTCTGGCCTCTTTGATTTCTTTCCCCATAACCGTTTAATTTCATTATTAAGTATTCATCCGCTCTAGGATGGCCTATTTTTGCATTTAGGTCGCCCATAATTATATAAACCTTATGTGCTAGGTCTATTGCTTTGTTCAAATTTTCGTAAAAAAGATTGATTTCTTCTTCTTTTGCTACTTCTGTGGGTGCATATACTTGTATAAAAGACATTTGGTTTCCCTGTATATTTAAGTTTAATAATGCAACTCTATCTGAAATGCCAGTGAAGCTTTCTATGTTGTCTTTATGGTTTAGGTTTATTAAAAAACCGACACCATATTTTCTTTGTGCGAGTCCTGTATGACAGAGTATACAATTTTTATATTCTTCTATTTTTGTACCCATGCGTCTCGTTTCCGACAAACCAATTATATCAAATTTTATGTTATTTAAAGCTTCTGTCAGTTCCAGCAAACGTCCGTATGAAGACAAGGTTCGTACATTGTAGGTTAATATATAGAGCTTATTTGTATTTTTGGACACTGATTTTGATATTTTCATAGTTGGTATAGTTGTAGATGTATTGTTCTTTGGAGGGTTTTGGTCATGATCTTCCACGGTGACCAACCGGGTTGGAAGATGACTTTAATATATTTTCTTTTAATATATTTTTCCATAAATTATAGTTCATGCGTAAATAGATTTTTTTTCCATTTACGCATGAAAAGGCGGCAACATCTCAGAAAGTAGGTTGCTCTCCAGTTCCACCTTGTGTAGCGGCACGTTATCCAATTACAAAAAAAAAAAAAAAAAACATATTTTTAATTTTATATTCACAGCGCTTGACAATAAAATCTATACACAGTCAATATAAGTGTACCTATCGATAGGTAATCTTTTCATCACATTGACATTGTTTTTCCATTTACAGAATGAGACGCCTGATGTAGTACAACGTTATGGGGGAAGCGATCTTAAACGACTAGCTTAGTATAGAGACATACTAAGTAGTTAAACTAAATAAAAATATTTATTTATACAAGCATTACATACTTATTATAGTTACACGTAAAATATTTATTCATTCATTCATTCATTCTCTCATTCATTCATTCGTTCGTTCGTTCGTTCGTTCGTTCCTTCATTCATTCATTCGTTCGTTCGTTCGTTCGTTCGTTCGTTCGTTCGTTCGTTCGTTCATTCATTCATTCATTCATTCATTCATTCATTCATTCATTCATTCATTCATTCATTCTATCATTCATTCTTTCATTCATTCATTCATTCATTCATTCATTCATTCATTCATTCATTCATTCATTCATTCATTGATTTATTTATTTATTTATTTATTTATTTATTTATTATTTATTTATTTATTTATTTACAATGTACACATGGTACATCATAACAGGACTAATCCTAATTAGATGAATCAATTCTCAATCGAAGTACATTATTTAAGATATTTACATTACACAAGTCAATTTCACAAATTATAAAAAATACAAAATTTACAAAAACATGCAAAAGAAATTATAAGAATACTTAATAATAAACAAATAATAAAGTTTTCTCCGCTAGCTTCTTCTAAACAACCAAATGGATTTTAATACGGTTTTCACCAATGGAAAAGCGATAAACTGGGCGATAAAAATTAATAGTTTATTTTTGTAGGTTATACAAAGAAATTAAGCATAAATAATTAAATACTTTTAATTATTTATTTATTTTTGTTTACTAGCTTCAATTCTTTATATGACAATCAATCTTGATATTGATTAAAAATTAGCCCTGAATTTAATTACTAATTAAACTGTATTTAATTTTTTGTCGTATTAATAATTATTATATCACATTTCTATATAAGCATACTTAATTATGATTTATTATGAAGCATATTTTAGTCAGAAGACAATTTAAAATTTCCCAAACAATACTTTACTGTAATTTCAAAGTGCTGTGTACACATCGCCCGGTTACTCCCTAAGGCGTAATAAAAAACCCAACAAACAGACGTACAACTCGTAGCACCTCCGTTTTTATTACACTTTAATTGAGACTTGTTACTTCAAATTCTTGTTATTAGTCTTTTTTTGTTTATTTAAGTTTACATTTTAAATTTTGACTGCTAAATAAATTATCCTCTTCACAGGGATAATTGAATATCTCAACAATAACCTACACAGAAGTTTGTCTGAACAATATATTCTAGTTAAAACATTAGAAAATGTTTTAGACAAAGACGTGATAGTTCAGACAGAAACTACGCTCTGTTTTAGACAATGATTGATAGCTTCTACTAGATGAACGTACGAGTAAATACAGTTATATTATGTGTTAATATTAATATTAGTTTGTGAGTGTAAGGGTGTGTAGTAGCAATATACAATTGTTTACAAAAGGCTAAGGTAATAATTAAATAAGCACATGTGATGTTTTTGTTTCTCTATGTGAGTCAATCATCTTGTTCTTGTGATAGCCAAGTACGATATTTTTTTTTGAAATTACTATTAGAATATCATGCAACATTTTCAAAATACGATTTTTGTTACTATGACTTTGCTATAGATTTGATTTAATAAATTTTAATTTGAAAATATTAACTTTTCAAAATAAATTTTTGTGATACCACATAACTTGTTCTGTGGCATTTGTTACTATTGTACTGATCACTATGGAATTTTTAATTCGCACGAAACAAAATTGTGCGAAACCACTAATAAACCGTGTAACGCGCTGTCTCGCTCCCACACCCAACGGCTACGGCCGCACTCGGGAATATTCGATTCCGCGGCAGGCCTGCGCCCCGCGTTAGAGTCAGTCGCCTTTGCGTCGTCAATACGAAAGTATGTTGTTACTTTGTAAGAGATCTCGCCCTTCCGCGCCCCGCGCTTTTTCGTAGTAACGGTCGTGTTCACCAAAATGTTCTTTCATTATTCTTTTTCTATACAAGGGAGTCAGTGGCAGTGATACCCTTGTTTATAGTGGCGCCCAACGTGGGGCTCGAACACGAACTGAGATCCATGCAACGTGTCTGATAGGACGTTGGTGTCCGTACGCGTGTGTACAGTAGATACCTACCTATCTGTTGCCATGCCGCTTAACACGCGCAACCGGCAATACGACTTGGACCGTCCGAGACAAGCGGGCGAGAACGAAGGTCGCGACGAGATCATGAGCGACGACGCAAGTGAACCCGACCAATATTACCCTGCAGCGGCAGCGGAGCAGAGCGCCCGTGGCGCCCCCGCGCCTTCCCCGGCTCACGCCGCGGCCTCGGCCGCCGGCGGCGCCGGAGCAGCACCGAACACTGTCTCAGAGACATTCCTTGTCGGTGTTATGGAAGCCTTCGCCAGAATGCAGGAGGAAACCAACAGGTCCCTCATGGAGACCCTACGGGCGCTCCCATACGGCAGCGGCCCACGAAACCCACCGGCCTCGACGCCAACGTCTAACGCCGTCGACCCCGGCGACACCATCGTCGCCGCCGTCGGCAAAGGCAATTTCTCCAAGTGCAGCGCGCGGTTCGATGGCAGCTCGCGCGACGCGGAGGTGCTAGAGGCGTTCATCGATGCGGTGCAGGTATTCAAGGAGTGCGCCGACGTCAGCGACGAGCACGCGCTGCGCGGCCTGCCCATGCTGCTGGCGGGCGACGCGGCCGTGTGGTGGCGCGGCGCGCGCGCCTCCGCCAACACCTGGTCGGAAGCCCTGGCGCGCCTGCGCGCCATGTACGGAATACAGAAACCGGCTCATAAGATTTTACGTGAAATCTTCTCTAACGAACAGAAAGACTCTGAAAGAGCCGAAGTGTTTATATGTAAAGTGCGTTCGTTAATAACCAAGTTACCATATGTAGTGCCGCCATGTATGCAAATAGACATGATGTACGGTTTATTACACCGCCGTGTTAGGAAGCGTTTACCTAGAGATAAAATAAGTGACGTAGACAGTTTTGTAAAAAAGGCGAGGGGCATTGAAGACGAGATTTCCGAAATTAAATTCCCGCCATCGTCCGCGTCAAACACGGCAGCGCTAGCGCTACCGTCGATAGGTACGCAACTACAAAATGGCGACCGCGCGCACGGACACAAGGTCACCGGGTCACCCGAGTGCGGCGTTACTAACGGTTCGAAACTCACTAGTAGCTCACCCGAGTGCGACGTTACTATCGGTTCGAAACTCACTTGTAACTCACCCGAGTGCGACGTTACTATCGGTTCGAAACTCACTCGTAACTCACGCGAAAACTCGAAACGTGATAGGCGCGTTCGTTGTTCATTTTGCAAGTTTTACGGCCATAGTGTAACCGATTGTCGCAATATAAATAACAGATCGGTCGCGTTTACCGATCGCGCAAACGCCAATACCACGCCTAATCCGATTCGTTGCTATGGATGCGGCCAACCCGGCGTAGTAAAATCAAAATGCGAGACTTGCACTGGGAAAAGTATACCCGTGAGGTCACACGATTTTAATATCGTGACCGGTAACGACGCTTCGCGCATTTCGCGCGCGACGTCATCACCGTCCGTTTCGATTTCCATCGCGAATAGGGTAGGTATAGCAATCGTCGACACCGGGGCGTCGTGTTGTCTTGCCAGTCCCATGTTGTATTCTATCTTGCAATCAGACGGGGTACAATTTAAGGAGACAGAACGTAATATTGGACTCGCAAATGGGTCCCGTCAGTATAAAAAAGTATTGATTGCTACAGTACCGGTACTTTTGGAAGGAAGGCAAATCGATACCGAGTTTGTAGTATTACCTGGTGAAAATACGCGTACGTTGTTAGGTCGCGATTTCATCATTAATGCCGGGGTGACATTGGAATTAGCTCAGGAGTCATGGTATTTTTCTGATAGCCCCAAAAAAATATTTTCTTTTGTGCAATCTGCCGTAATGAATAGTACGGAATTAATGCGAGCAGACATCTCCGACGTCGCCTTACGCGACGAAGAGGGAACGAAGCCGTCACCGGAGCACCGAGACGCGCCCAACGCCATTTTACGTAGCGGAGCGTCCCAGTTTGCTGCCGAAGACCCTCCCACGGAGATTGTTCAGCCGCCGGATCACCGAGACGCGCTCAACGTCTTTTCACGTAGCAGAGCGTCTCAATTCGAGACGAAGCCGTTCGTCCTCAGAACTGATAGCAGCGGAAGCGCTCAAAGGGCAGTTCTGCTTCAGGGGGAGAGTGTTGACAAGCGACCTGTCGAGTACGCTAGCCGCCTCCTCACTGCCGCTGAGACAAGAGTTTATCGCAATAAGAAGAATCTTAAAAGTAAGCGAGGAGACAAGCCGTCTACTTCGCACAGCGTCAACAAGGAAAAGACGTCTGCTATAGCTAATACGCCACCATCCTACAGGTTGGCCGACGAGACGAAGCCATTCGTCCTCAGAACTGACAGCAGCGGATACGCTCTAGGGGCAGTTCTGCTTCAGGGGGAGGGTGCCGACAAGCGAACTGTCGAGTACGCTAGCCGCCCACGCCCCGTATGTACCGCGGACGCCGACTGCGAGTTGTGCCTTACTGTGGTAGGTTCACCTTCCCGCACCCCCAAGGACAGCCGGGAGCACCAACTTAAGGGCCCCGAGATATCGAAGATCATCAAGGCAATAGAATCCGACGATCCGTTTAGGGGGAGGGTTATGTTAGGAAGATACCATGTTCTCCTTGTTAAACCCCTTTGTAGGCCGCAGTCAAGCTCCCGTCCGGGCAAACGTAAGAGGGGGAGACCTCGAAAGCCTAACCCTGCATCGAGGGCGTAATGCTAGGGTTAGAGGGGGAGGATGTAACGCGCTGTCTCGCTCCCACACCCAACGGCTACGGCCGCACTCGGGAATATTCGATTCCGCGGCAGGCCTGCGCCCCGCGTTAGAGTCAGTCGCCTTTGCGTCGTCAATACGAAAGTATGTTGTTACTTTGCAAGAGATCTCGCCCTTCCGCGCCCCGCGCTTTTTCGTAGTAACGGTCGTGTTCACCAAAATGTTCTTTCATTATTCTTTTTCTATACAAGGGAGTCAGTGGCAGTGATACCCTTGTTTATAACCGTAATTTTTAGTCTAACTATAGACTTAGTGGCATATTCATTTGTAGTATATAATAGTACTAGTAATATAATCCGTACTAATATTATAAATGCGAAAGTAGATGTTTAGATGTATGGATGTTTGTAACTCTTTCACGCAAAAACTATTGAACCGATCACCATAAAATTTTGCGTACGTTGTCTGGGACATCAGAAAGGACATAGGGTACCTTTCATCGTTCAACGCGGACGAAGTCGCGGGCACCAGCCAGCACTGTAATAAGGTAGCAGACACGAATGAATGATGATGAAAATCAAAGTTTATTAACAATGAAATATTAATGATTAGCTTCGTATACAGAGTAACTCTAAATAAAATTAATGTAAACGTATATTTATAAATATTTACGTTATTGCTTTAGTTTTATGAGCGCAGGCAAAATTGCTGATACCCTCATAAAGTTTTGGTACAAAGCGCATATATCCAAACCCCATAATCATAAAGAGGCACTGGGTCCACCGTTTTGCACATTAATTAAATTGGTAATGGCACACAGTGAATGGAAATGTCAGTAGATACATTAATGAAAATACTCTAACACTTATGCGGGTTTAAACAATTATTCCGTAAAACTTGTTCGTAATTTTTCGTCAGTACTAGCTGGTGGCCGCGACTTCGTCCGCGTTGAACGATGAAAGGTATCCTATGTCTTTTCTGGTGTCCCAGACAACGTGTATGCAAAATTTCATGGTGATCGGTTCAGTAGTTTTTGCGTGGAAGAGTTACAAACATCAATACATCTAAACATACTTTCGCATTTATAATATTAGTACGAAAGTACGGATTACAAAAAACAGGCAAATATGTAAGAAGAGTTCCGTACAAGCATAAATATTATATAATTTGTTCATCACTATAGATGATGGTGAATTTCAATGATTTTTTCTAGCTTTCAGTAATCAGATTGATTGAAGGTTCCGTAATCACAATCAGTAATCAGTAATAGTCACTTAATTATCTTAACTTTGCAAACACAAACTATAACCACTCAATTAAAATAAATAGTAAAATAAAGGTATGTCTTTTTTTTTGGTGCATGGGTAAAGGATACCATAGTCTATTTCCCTGACCCTATTTCCTATGTTATTTAGGGATAATTTACACTTCAATATTAATAAATTACAGTAACTACTTATTACACTTCATATATATTTGTTTTCAGTACAAAGAGAATTTAACCTATAGATTGTGCTGAGTTAAATATTTTATTTTATCTGCCATAATGGTAAACAGACAGGCTACTCACGAGTAGTCTATACACCTAGACCTGTACATGACATACAGGATCGTAGACCAGTCAGACAAACCGACAGTTCTTTCGTTTCTAGTCTATAAACATTAATAAAGTAAGGCCGGTTGAAAGTTCACTGTCGACCCCAATCGGATTTAGAAACGTAGATTTCTAATCAAAAGTTTCCGTACTGGTTTTTTTAAAACCTATCCTAGGAGCCACATAAAACTGTTAAGGCTTGATTTATAGGCGCTGGCCAAGTGCGCTAATGAATGGCAGTTGACTTTAGCAAAGCGTGCGAAAAGCGGGAACGCAAATCACATGTGAACCGTGACACAGACGTGACAGGCATTTGTGGGAAAATTCGGGATAATAACAGAGCGGGGTTAAGCGATTTCCTAGAGGTCATTTATAATTTGGAGATTTTGTTCTTTAATGCGTTGAATTTACATTAAATAATTTAAAATGCTATTGAAAAGTAACAAGAGAATTTATTGTATGGGCTTATGAAAAACATTAATGTGAAAGATTAACATTTTATGGTGCTTGCCTTTAGCACACTTATCGGCAGAGCTAAACTGAAGACTAACGTAAAATAACAGCACATCTGCTTTTGTATTTCGCTAAGTGAGTAAGGGTTGCCAGAGCTTCCCTACCACTTCCTAATCCCTTATTCTTAATTCTACTAAGGTAGACAGGGCAATTGGAGCACCTGTGGCGTTGCTTGTGGAAATAAACGACAATTGCCATCTACCATCAAGTTGTTCGTCAGCCTGTTTGAGGGCATTAACAAACTCGTCAGGAGATGCATCAACTTAGACAAGAAATATAATGTAACAAATAATCTTTTTTTAAATAACCTTGAATTTTGAAATATAATGTAACAAATAATCACTTAGTCATCTTTTTTTATATTTTACAAACATTTTCCCGTGACTTCGTCAATGTACCTCTGAAATAGAACTTTTTTCTGGATTAATGGTACCATAAGGGGGCGTCCATTAATTACGTGATGCGATTTTGGCGATTTCTCGACCCCCCCCTTCTCCCCCTGGTGAGATGTCGTGAGATTTGGCTCGACCCCCTCCCCCCCTCCCTAATCTCACGTGAGTTTTTTCAAAATGCGTATTTTTTGTGTAAAAACATTAATGTGTGCTTGATTGCGCTGGATTTATTAAAAAAAAAAAACATAATTCGCTTAATTACTTTAAGACTACTAGTTAACTACTATTTAAGACTACTAAGAACACAGTATAGAATTATATTGAGAAAATTGAACAATAAAATACTTAAATAGGAGCTACTAAAATTCGTAAAAAAATATTATTTCTAATTCAGTCCATAGGTGTGGTTTCATAAGTGATTACTGGAACCAACATCTTCATGTGATTTTCAGTAAAATCATCTGTTCCTTCAATAGTAGGTATTGTACTTTATAATTATAGTGTTATTATTTCTACAATTGGTCTTGAACTATTACAATATTATTGTGTAGGATTTAGCCATATTTTAGTGGAGAAACATGTTTTACTTAATTTAACTCAGCTTTCTTACAATTTTATACTGTTTCTTGCGGAAAAAAATATTACGTGATATTTGCCGAGACCGACCCTATCCCCCACGTGAGGTTGAGTGAGATTTGGCTCAACCCCCTCCCCCCTTAGACACCTCACGTAATTAATGGACGCCCCTAAGGTACAGAAATAAGTACTTTCTTGTGTTAGGTTCTCATTTTTTTATATCGTCTAGAACTAGATCTAAACACATAAAAAAAAGGGGGCCACCATCGTGACAGCGATACAAATATCAGATATTTTCTCAGGTATTATATTTTTCAATTTTCAATCCAGACAAAGTCGCGGTCAGCAGCTAGTAAATAATAAAACAATTTCAGTTAATTAGATCAACAGTGAAAACAATCGTACTATAGTCATCTTAGACGTTGACCACCCATCGTCGATTTAAATACAGTATGTATATAAAATTACAAAATAAGGAAATTTATCTTTTTAATCAAGAAACATTCAAGAAATGTAGGTGTACCTAGAGGTATACCTACATTTTTATATGTAACATTCATATCCGTCTAATTTTCTACAATCTTCAACCTAAAAGACGTGAGAATTTTTAATTAAAAATCTGCCACGTTTATTAAAGGCAAACGCGAGAAAAGATTATCTTTTGGGTGTGCCCTTTTTTAATTAATACGGCGGCTGCGACGTTGAAGAGGAAAGAAGCAAATCCCTTAAGACCACTGTTTGCCTTTATTGAAAAATCTCAGTTCAACATCATGTTCCGGTATTGCAGAACAGTAGATAATCTTCAAGTTTATAAATGTCACAGGCTTATATTAAAATTAGATTTTTGATGGAAAACCTGGACAATTTAACTAATGGAAGTTTATTTCATAGAAATTATTATAACTATAAAGGTTAACTTATAACTATGGTTAATTTATTTTTACTTATTTAACTCAGCAACAGCATAGCACATTTTACATTTTAAACTTTAACGCTCAAAATTTAGGTCTAGTATGCAAGCCAATTAAAGCTGAACATATAATTCCAATTTGCTACATAAACTCATAAACATCACTGTATCTTAGTAGCTATATTGAAAATTCAAAATGATAATAAAAAATATATACAAAAATAAAAATAGGTCTAACAATTGAAATAAAATAAAAAAATCTGGATTAGGACACTACAAAGTCAAATGTCTTTAGCATTGTCCGGTTGCGGACTACCGCGGCGGAGTTGCGGAAGAGTGTTCGTCCGACCTCGCAACTTCGCCTATAACGGACGCGGAGGACGCCAACAGGTTTAGTCGGTAGGTCTACCCCACTACCATCTCGCTTCTATAATAAAATACCAGATGATATTTTAAATTTGTCCGATTGCCAGTTTAAATATAAAATTAAAAAAATTCTGTATTCTAAGGCATATTACAAAGTAGATGATTATTTGGAAGATAATGACGTCTGGTCTACGGTTGCTCCAACTCAGCATAATGAATTAGAATAATATTAAGTTTACAATTAATGTAATGTAAAAATAAATAAAGTAAAAAATATGTTTTTTTAGAAATGAAAATATAAAAGATGCGATTCCTGTGGAGTTTCTTTGGCCGTTCTTCTCCACAGAGGAATGCACACCGTGGTAGTGAACGTGCCATTCTCTGCCATTCTCTGACGTCGAAAAGCGATTTTATAAATCTTATTTCGAATAAAAATGTTTTGAATTTGAATTTGAATCTCGGGGTAGGAGTCCGACATAACCCTCTGGTCTGTCCCCAGGCCGTGATACAATATTATAGAATGGTTCCTATTACAGTGGATATTCTGGTGTGACTTGTGATGTGTGATCGTAGAGTACCGCACCTTAAAAAACATTAAAAGAACCAAGGCAAAGCTACCGGCAAAAGCTTAAAGAGCAAAAGCTCGTTAAGAAAGCTTTCGGAGAAACAAAACCCTTTGTGTACGCAAAAATGCACCTGTGCAAAAATGCAATAAAAACAAAGGAAACTGTTTGAAGAAATTTAATTATTTTAAAATAGCTTTTAAGCATTGCTAAAAGAAATAATGAAATCTTAATTAGAAATATAAAAAAAAAAACTTCTATGTATCTACATAATTATGTAACAATATCTTACTAATATTATAAATGCGAAACATTTTTATGGATGTATGAACTTTTGTTATTATTTCACGCAAAAATTGTTGAGCGCATTTGGGGGAAATTTGGCAAACAGATAGTTCATTACCTTTTCTTTAAAGTAGAGTAATCTTCTTGGATACCCCTCAGTGTCGACACTGCGGAGTTAGCGCACCCGCACATTCAGCGACTAGTCGCGGCCATTAGACGCGACCATTAGTGGCTAAGTCAAGCCACTAGAGGTGGCGACTAGATACGGCCACTAGTGGCTTAGTGGCGGCCACCAGTCATCTCGAAGAAACCGGCTGCTGTGGCCGAGTGTGCGCGATGCGAGCGACAAACGCGGCCATAAGTAGCGCATGATGCGAGCGACAAACGCGGCCACAAGTAGCATATGATGCGAGCGACAAACGCGGCCACAAGTAGCGCATGATGCGAGCGACAAACGCGGCCACAAGTAGTGAGCTCCGGCGACTCTCCCGCAGCCTGTGACTCGATTCGGCCACTCGAACGCTCGGTTTGCGCCGATACTATACAAAACGTATGAAAAGACTCATCCGCAACTTGTGGCCGCGTTTAGTGGCCGCGTCTAGTGGCTCAATGTGCGGGTGCGCTTATGCAGGATTCGTACCGTCTCCAAAGACTTTCTAGCGCGGCCGTTGATGATCGGGGTCGCGGGGACGTTATGACACGACATCGGTGCCCCGCCACGGCTATCCAGCACAGGGAGGGCTACACTCCCTGTCAGAACCTCGGCGTACCCTAAAGTGGAGGTACGCCAGCCATCTCGGGGGGCCTTATGACGGGCGGCAGTCTCCCCCAAGACCATCGCGCAGGCGGCGGACATAGGCCAGCCACCTGCTCCCGAGCCTTGGCTGGGAGAGAGGATCCTCTTCCCGCTGCCTTTCCGCCGCTAGATAGTTCATTACCTGGATCAACATACTTTTTATCCTTTAAAAATGTTATGTTCCCGAGGGATTGTCTGAAAACATGAAAGTTTAGCGCCACCGTCGTTACTGCGTTAAATATGTTGGGCGTTATAATACTCATATTATTTTCTTAGGTGTTAAATTTTCATTTTCCAACGGGAACGAAATCCAGTAAGTACATAAAAGCTTGCATAAAAGTAAACAAGAAGGAATATTAGTACATAAACGTACATTTAATTAATGTAATTAAAAAAAAAGGCTGTCATGTAAATAATAATGTTAAAAAGTAGGAAACAGTGGTTTTTGTCTCTTGACCTCGAGCTAGTGCATTCACATGCCGTTGAAAAGCCTAGACGTCCTGTTCGTTCAAAATGCGACAACTAGGTCAGACGAAACCTTTATTCGTAGCGAAAAAAAAGTTTTTATACTCACTGGTAAGTATTGTACCGAATTCGCTCCCTCAGTAACTTCAGTAGCTGAAGTTTTATTTAGTCTAATATAAGGCTCGAGTTCACAAACAGACCGTTAGTTTTTAAACAGCTGTTTAAAATTTAAACAGCCGTTTAATAATATGTTGTTGTTCACCATCGCTAAAATGCGGGTTAAACGCCCTAAACATCTGATTAACTTAATGAACTTAATACAGTATATAGTTTTATGTATATTTCGAGACTATATACTAACTACTTTATAGTTAGTAATATATGTAATTGTATTTTCTCTAATTACGCACTAGTGAATATAACTGTTATATCAATAACAATACTCCTAAAAAGATAAGTATCTATCTCCTATAAAATATGATGTAACAAAGCTATTTTCTTTTACAGGTACGTTTTCCTTAAGCGGTAAAAGATCACAGAGATCACAGATAATAAATTATGAACAGTGAGTAATAAAATTTATTTTTCAAAATTATGATTTTTTGTACAATTTGGATTAGACAAAACATAATTGAACATTTCTATTACTTATCTATAAAGTCACAGAAGAAAATAGAAATACGTATAATCTAGATACATAATTAAAATTTTATTTAATTTAAATATAAAAAAAAAAAACAGGATAAAAATATAGAAAATACTAAATGTAAATATGGAAAAACTTAAGACATAGCCTATGTTACTCGCTAATATAAAGGTGAAAGAATTTTCAAAATCGGTCCAGTAGTTTTTGAGTTTATTCAATACAAACATACAAATCTTCTCACTTTATAATATATACCATTTATAGATATACCAAAGAAATGAATATCATCATCTATTCACTTATTATAAAAATTGTTTTTTCGTTGTCAAAATCAAGATATGTATAATATTCTGTATAACATCAGGATACACATCAATACTTAAATAAAACTATATCCGTACTAATATTATAAATGAGAAAGTATGTTTGGATGTATGGATGTTTGTAACTCTTTCACGCAAAAACTACTGAACCGATCACCATGAAATTTTGCATACACGTTGTCTGGGACACCAGAAAGGACATAGGGTACCTTTCATCGTTCAACGCGGACGAAGTCGCGGGCACCAGCTAGTAATATTATAATACTGCCAAGGTTTGGAACACCCTGTCTGTATTTCCGAGCTCATATAACCCAAATCTTTTCAAAGTTCAAGTGAATAAGCATCTTCTGGGTGAGCTCCATCCATCATATATACAATGTATGGATGTTTGTGACTCTTTCACGCAAAAACTACTGAACCGATCACCATGAAATTTTGCATACACGTTGTCTGGGACACCAGAAAGGACATAGGGTACCTTTCATCGTTCAACGCGGACGAAGTCGCGGGCACCAGCTAGTAATATTATAATACTGCCAAGGTTTGGAACACCCTGTCTGTATTTCCGAGCTCATATAACCCAAATCTTTTCAAAGTTCAAGTGAATAAGCATCTTCTGGGTGAGCTCCATCCATCATATATACAATGTATGGATGTTTGTGACTCTTTCACGCAAAAACTACTGAACCGATCACCATGAAATTTTGCATACACGTTGTCTGGGACACCAGAAAGGACATAGGGTACCTTTCATCGTTCAACGCGGACGAAGTCGCGGGCACCAGCTAGTAATATTATAATACTGCCAAGGTTTGGAACACCCTGTCTGTATTTCCGAGCTCATATAACCCAAATCTTTTCAAAGTTCAAGTGAATAAGCATCTTCTGGGTGAGCTCCATCCATCATATATACAATGTATGGATGTTTGTGACTCTTTCACGCAAAAACTACTGAACCGATCACCATGAAATTTTGCATACACGTTGTCTGGGACACCAGAAAGGACATAGGGTACCTTTCATCGTTCAACGCGGACGAAGTCGCGTGCTACAGCTAGTATTATAAATGCGAAAGTATATTTGGATGTATTAATGTTTGTAACTCTTTCACGCAAAAACTACTGAAACGATCACCATGAAATTTTGCATACACGTTGTCTGGGACACCAGAAAAGACATAGGGTACCTTTCATCGTTCAACGCGGACGAAGTTGCGGGTACCAGCTAGTTAACAACATTACATTAAACAGGGATGTAGATCTGTCTGATCAAACAAATTCCATCCTCCGGTAAAAGTACTAAAAGGGATCGCTTGTTTCACAAAATAGTATTATATAAATAAAAGCATCCGCAGAAATAAAACGGAGCAAGTTTAGTGCCTACTGTTTTCCCAGAACATATTATTGGATTGGAAAGGGGTCTTCCTAACTAATTTTCGATTCTGTTCGATGTATACCGATACTGATAATAACAATGAACGTTATTGGGACCACAGATGCTCATAACTGCTAGAATCTTGAGTCAATATAGATATTAAACATTAATATTTTGTTACATGCAGTAGACTTCTTCAGAAATGAATCGAATTTTATGTTAATGTTCCTATTAATAATCGTGGTATGAAATGAAACTTGTGAATTAATATCATCACTCATATTAAATATATAATTATATAGACACAAGAAAGAAGTTGTTTTTTTTTTAAATTGTGATCTCTTAGCATGATTTTGTTTTTGTTAGTGCTTATGTAGCTAAAATTATTTTATTTGTTAGGCAAAATTGCATGATTAGTGTTATCTTTAGCATAAGCTTTAGCATACTGTGCAGTCAATAAATTGGATATAGTATCCAAAATAGCTTCTCAAACACTATTAAATCAGATATACTACAAATTTAAGTTTTTAGAAATTGAAAGAAAACTTATTTGACCACTTCAGTAAGTAAGAAAGTACGAGTAAGTATCACTTTTGAAGTTATTTTGGAGTGTCGATAGTGCACCTACACCTCTCATCATCTGTCCTTAGGCGACCTTAGCTATCCACCATCAAACGAAACGTCAACCTATCTGCCACTCTTTTTACTCAAAATAATATTATTATATGGATATTCAAAGTCTGATTTGAAACAGCTAACCTTTCACATTTCACATTTAAAACAATACCTGTTTCTTTGCAAGATTCTAATCATCATCACAACAAAATTACCTAGCGTTTTTTCCATAAGTGAAACACATTTGGTCCTACTTCGTTGTAATCATGTTATAGGCAGTAAAAGTAACAATGAAGGCCGGGGGCTGCATAAAATTGTAATAAAATTATACAAGCACTTTGGAGTGCGGCCTAACAGCCTGGGTTGCCATACGGGCGCACAATTAATATTTTTTTATACGTTAAACACGAGCTTTTTGCTGGCGTCAGCTGATTTGGCGATATGGTTTTCAATTATTGTTAAGTTGGCTTAAAAACTAAAAGCTTTTTAAAAAGCATCCACGCCGCACTTTTCATAAATTAACAAGTTCACAATTTTTTTTTTACATAATATCATTCGTATTTGATATCTCACCCTCGTCAATGTAGAACTTATTTTGTTTCTTCTAATTAGGTTCTAAGTTTGAAAATAATTACCTTAACGTTTCCTTCTAAGTAGATAGGTCTAATAAAACAGTTAGTGCTGGAACAAATTTTAGTTGAGACAGTCATAAACTGGGCAGTTCTTTTGGCTGCAGTAACTACACCTTTTAAAACTAGATCCCGAGAAATAAGAGTTAAAGCATTATCATTTATTACTTATCCTATCAATAGGGTGGCAGCACACTTACTTGCATTTCCTATAGTAGCTTGTGCTAACAAGCAACGGTAGCCACAACACATGTGCTGTTATTTCACGGTGGTCTTCTGTAAGGGAGTGACGATCACGCTGAACATTTATCCTGGACTAGCTGGTGTCCGCGACTTTGTCGGCGTTGAACGATGAAAGGTACCCTATGTCCTTTCTGGTGTCCCAGACAACGTGTATGCAAAATTTCGTGGTGATCGGTTCAGTAGTTTTTGCGTGAAAGAGTTACAAACATCCATACATCTATACATCCAAACATACTTTCGCATTTATAATACTAGCTGGTGACCGCGACATCGTCCGTGTTGAACGATGAAAGGTACCCTATGTCCTTTCTGGTGTCCCAGACTACGTGTATGCAAAATTTCATGGTGATCGGTTCAGTAGTTTTTGCGTGAGAGTTACAAACATCCATACATCTATACATCCAAACATACTTTCGCATTTATAATACTAGCTGGTGACCGCGACATCGTCCGTGTTGAACGATGAAAGGTACCCTATGTCCTTTCTGGTGTCCCAGACTACGTGTATGCAAAATTTCATGGTGATCGGTTCAGTAGTTTTTGCGTGAGAGTTACAAACATCCATACATCCAAACATACTTTCGCATTTATAATATTAGTACGGATATATAATATACTGTCATTATACTATTATTAAGAGTGCCCATTACAAGTTAGAAATGGTTTCAGTTGAAAAACCGATGTCGAAGAGGTGAATAGAATTTAGAGGAGC
The DNA here is from genome assembly GCA_944738685.1 of Synanthedon myopaeformis. Classification (NCBI taxonomy): domain Eukaryota; kingdom Metazoa; phylum Arthropoda; class Insecta; order Lepidoptera; family Sesiidae; genus Synanthedon; species Synanthedon myopaeformis. The sequence goes on from OX122930.1 coordinate 1,436,580, forward strand.
GATTTGTTGAAATGTGACTTAACTTCAACTGTCGGTAATGTTGAATCCAAACGACTGGAACACAGTTAAGAATGAATTGTCAGCACAATATGAAATCGCTTGAAGCGAATTCAGTGAAAATGACACACAGTACTGTGAAAGCCGTAGTAATTTGTAAAAGAAATTCCATCACTTGACCTTCTAGAAAGTTTGAGTTTTTGATTATATAAGGACGATATCATAAAAAATGTATTAATTTGTTAAACACTTAGCGACTCGCCTCCGACTTCGCACGGACGGGAAGTCGGAGCGATTTTTATTAAATCTTTTATTTTTCAACTGACGAAGTATAGTATTTCACCGTTGTCAAACCAAAAATCTGCTATGACTGAAAGACACTTTTGAGATATTGACAAAACAGTTTACCTGAATTTTTTTTTACATGAAGTTTAATTTGAAAACATATATTTTATTTGAAAATTTAGTTTGTTATACGAAAACTTATTTGTCTTTAAATTTTTTTTATTTTTTTATTTATTAATTTGATAAAATTTGCACACAACAGATTATAGCTGCTGCACTACATAATATATATCGACAAATATTGCTCTTAAGCACTTAGCGGTTTTTTTTTTACTGTGATCTGTGATTTACTAAGACAGTGATCTGTTCGCTAAGGTAAAAATGTTGGAATCTCAAAAAAGTGCACATATCAGGCGGACCTGAAGGTCTATATTTTATATATTAATTAACGATTACAATATGTGATTACTTTGCAGTCGGTATCATGAGAATTAACATTAGCAGTGACCTTAGTGCTACAAAGGGATTGTAATATAGCAAATCGTCGCTTTTGCTTGCAAAAATAAGCCCATCTAAATGCTAATAAAAACATTGTCATAGATTGCTAAGGAAATACGAATTGTTCTGTTTGTAACACAATCATGGAGTTATTTCAATTGTGTAAAAATTGTAATACAAAGGATATCTTCAAGTAAACCCATAACCATTCGAAACGCTTTATTTTACTTTCGTAATGTTGTTTTTCGCTTTCTAAATATTTGAGAACTCGTCTCAACAGAAAGCGGAAAACAACATTACGAAACCATATTTTAAACAGATATTTAATGCTTATATTGAATAGTACCTATTATATAATTATTATCTTAATTGTTGAGAGTTATATTAATTTATTAATTTTAACGTTTTAATTAATAACTTAATTAATAGTCTTTAAGGTGAGTCTTTTTGTGAGGGGACTCGTGTTGTGATTTAAAATAAGACACAATTCTAGGTAAATATAAAATTATTTTGAATTTAATTTATTCTACGTCGGCAACTGAAGTGTCAACTAGTAATTGTTTGAAGGGCTCGATAGTCCGATTTATTCTTGCTATTAACCGGAATCATCAAAAACACTGAATTATAAATCCCTTACAGAAGATCATAGTGAGATCACAAAATAAGTGATATCATATTACTTTCCTATGCCTTTTTTCATGAGCAACAGCGCAATTTTTTATCAATGCAAAGAAATATCATTAATAAAATGTGTACCATGACTAGTTTTTCGAATATTACCAGTTTTTCTACAAAACAAAAAAAGATTAACACTTGATTTCATAAAAAGAGTTCCCACCGAACAATATCTTTACTGTGCCTAACCTTATAACGTCTGCAGTCGCGTCCATGCAGTTTGTTATCATAAAATAATAATAAAATTATTCTTTGGCAGTATGACGCCTCCACAGCTCTGGAAACCGCAATACGGTGGGGGCAAATTGTTGAAATATTTGAGTTCAAAGATTAATGCTTTAGTTAGTGTTTCACTGTGGTTAGGGGTTGAAATGGAATTGATTTGGGATATTTAGTAGAAACGATTAACCCTTCTATTTGGTTTAAGTTAAAGTCACAAAATTTCCTATGTTATTTGAATTTTATTCTTCAAAATAAATTGTTTTTTTTAAACTTTGTAAATCTACTTACTACGTTTAAAAAATATATATTTAAGTGCCTCACTTTTTTATTATTTTTTGAAAGAACAAAAGCATAACTATCAATTCCTTTACTTGTAGTGTGTAATGTTAGTGTTTATAACTATTTTGCTTATAATCGTTAAGTTAGAACGTTAGGGTAGTTTACCCTTATACCTACTTTAATAAGGTATATACTTATAGTTTAATTTATAATAGTTATACCTAAATTAAACTATTTCAATTGCTTATTTACTTAATTAACTATGTAATAACATATTGTTTATAAGGGCTTAAAATACTATTACGTTCACTCCTATTTAACCCATTAGCCGCCGGAGTCGGATTTATCCGACAATTATTTTTGTTTTGAGCCGGATATATACGACAAATTCTTCTGGTATAATGTTTATTTTTAAATCATTGTTCTCTCAAAAAAAAAAAATTAAAAAAAAATACGAGTCAGGCGCTCTAGGGCACGACAACTACAAAACCAAGCGGTTAAAGGGTCCTACCGTTATTATGATTGATGAAAGTGAACAATAGAATCAACCTTTTCAGTTATTATTTTTAAAGTATATATTTTTCCTTGCCATTCTTTAATAATAGCTCATAACCATTCGTTTGTTTAGTACCCTTAACACTCTACAATCGACACGGAATCGCCATTAGAAATACAATACTAACTTGGCTTTTTGTCGTATAAAATCCACAATACTGACCCGACTGCTCTTGCAATTTTGATCTAGATTTTATTCTTATGTATAAACTATATTATGGTAAAGTTTCATATAAAATATATTAATTCAGAAATTTTATCTGTGAAATAGTTAATGATTAAATAATATAATATTAATAACGGCCTCTTTCACCAACTACATGTAAAGTGTTGATTAGTTACTTTTAGAAATAATTTTATGTTTTATTAAATTATGCCCTTGGTTTAGTGTATCCTTCGATAGGCAATTTTTTTTATTATTTTCTTTTTAATGTTTGGGACTTTTACCGTGCAAACAAAGATATATCACCTCCATCGTTCCCGGTTACCGATGACTTTAAATGGCGGTTAGCCTACTTGAGACATGGTGAAAGAAGCCCTAAGACGTGTTACTGGACTACTCGCTGGATTTTACTAGATAACTCGCGCGCCAGTACATAAAGTTTATCTTTAGAATAAGAAAACTATTGAGTATTTTTCTCTTATAACTTTTTTACAATAATTCTTGTGTGCATAAGTATAACTGAAATGTAATAGAAATTCTTATTCAAACTTCCATCCACTCACAATTATTCGGATAGACGTAACGTCTGCCATAATGCCTCTCCCACAAAAAGGTGAAATAGACTAACAAGTACGAAAGTGGTTTCTCTGCAATTCTTAACCTTTTTTTTTTAACAAAGAGAATGTACAAAGAAAATTTTAAATTCCGTAGTCGTCTTGGAATCAAATTCCAGGCGGAGGGTGAAGATAAAATGATAAGAAAATATTTTTGTTTCATTTACTTCAAAGCTCGTAAGTTTTAATACTGAACGCAGAGACACTTTGAGGGATTGATAAAATTTATATTAAGTTATACTTAATTTACTATTTTTCATTTATAAATTGAATAAAAGCATTTTAATTGTGGCCATAGATTATAAAGAACGTGAAACAGAAAAATTAGATAATATTACACTGAAACGGTCCTATTACTAAAGTATTACTTGTACTATATATGTTTTCTGTGTCAGTATTTGACAGTTATATAAATATACTGGCTGTTGCACGCAACTTCGCCCGCTTATCTTTATAAAACATAGCCTATGTTACTCGCTAATATAAAGGTGAAAGAATTTTCAAAATCAGTCCAGTAGTTTTTGAGTTTATTCAATACAAACATACAAATCTTCTCACTTTATAATATATACCATTTATAGATATACTAAAGAAATGAATATCATCATCTATTCACTTATTATAAAAATTGTTTTTTCGATGTCAAAATCAAGATATGTATAATATTCTGTATAACATCAGGATACACATCAATACTTAAACCAACAATTTTACACTATAAAACTATATCCGTACTAATATTATAAATGCGAAAGTATGTTTGGATGTATGGATGTTTGTAACTCTTTCACGCAAAAACTACTAAACCGATCACCATGAAATTTTGCATACACGTTGTCTGGAACACCAGAAAGGACATAGGGTACCTTTCATCGTTCAACGCGGACGAAGTCGCGGGCACCAGCTATTAAACTATAAAACTGCCAAGGTTTTGAACTCCCTGCCGGCGTCTGTATTTTCGAGCTCATATAACCCAAATCTTTTCAAAGTTCAAGTGAATAGGCATCTTCTGGGTGAGCCTTACTTCGCTACACAGCTGGTTGTTGGCCAAGAGCAAACCTATCGCTAATAAAAAAAAATTTGTAAAACAGGTTGTATAAGACAGAACATCTGTACCTACATACACATACATTCATTTATCATACTGTAATAGATATACTGTAGAATTATTGGTATTCTATCTAAAACGAAACCCTCGTTAAGAAAATATTATTTGTACTCCAAATGGTTGGAGACGAATTTTTTTTTTCCTAAACGAAATTGGATACAAGAAAAACTCTGGGGAGAGGGAATCTGATATCGTTTTGTCTTTGAACTTCGGTATTAGAATTTCAAACATTCGTCAGAGCAATGTTTTCTTTGCATCCTCTGATGACTAAACTTGGAGCCTTGTGTTTTTTTTTTTTTTTAAATATAGAACGCAGGATTAATAAAGGTGTAGTCTGCAAGGAGTTTTAATAAAAGCCAAGTACAAGGCTCGAGTGACACTCAGGATATGAGTTCCCCTTTATTACGGTCCGTAAAAACAGGGCCATAAGATTAATATTAAAGCATTTTTTTTGCCTAAATTATGCGTTTTTTTACTCGTAAAGTTGCGATATTTTTTCCGATACAAAAAAAGCTTCATAAAAAATGCATTTTTACAAACAGTGGCTATGTTAAAAGCGAGTCGCATCGGATTTGCGGTAGGACAATCCAATCGGCGTAAAACTGGCCTGTTTCCCAGAGAGGTGTTGCTATGGCAACACTTCGGGTGGGTCCCGGGGCAGAAAGGGGTCACAAAATCCAAACTTATCTCATAAATTTACACAGCAGGTCGATCTCATTTCAACGTGGTGACGTTTGGGGAAATTTCATTTTGCACTCCATGGAAATGTTTAATTGGTTAGAAAAATTATAATATGGTATCACTATGTATGATATGGAATTTTTATTCAATTAATAAGATGGACGTTTTGTATATTGTAAGAGCACATATATCGGCAGGCAAGATGATGGTAAGTTTGTAGCATTGGGTTGCAAAAATGTTGCCGATCTTGTAATAGGATTTTATATTTTTACTGACTAATAGAACATAGAAACAGGCTGTCAAGTTTGTAGTACTACTGGACAGATTCTCATTTGGACAGTTTCTCAAGTGGACAGATTCGCAACTGAACGGATTAGCAACTAGTCAGAACATTATATCCACTTAAGTTAAATCTCATTGCTTTATGGGCAGAACTTTACATGGCTTGAAATATTGCTAAATCGCAACAATTCGCAAGATTCGCAAGACAAGAAGGACAGACAAGTTTTCTAGCGAATATTTATTAATCTTTAGAACAATTGATCACTCATTGAAGAGTTATATAGGATACAATTTATATCAGCCATGTAGGCTCAGCATCAAACCTTTTGGGGTATCGATCCTATAGTAATATATACATGTATGTTTACATAACTTTGAAAGTTTGTAATTATGTTTATAGTTTGCAGTTCTATTAAGGCGTAAACCGTTGAAAGGATTCTGATGAAACCTGGCACATTATGCAGGTTGTTCCATAAACGTTTACCAAAACTGAAACTGGTGTTAGATCTTTTCACGCTCTAACACATGTCTAAAAATAGTTTTAGTAAAAGCCTCACGGATTCAGAGGTTTTTGCATGTTTATGTTTATAGAATAAACGATTTGACTGGGATTTTTAATGGAAAAATGATTTTTAATGGCCCATTTGAGCAATCAAAAATATTAAAGCATTCTTACATTATTATTTAGTCTTGCCTCTTTATTCGTATAATGTCGGTATTAATTTTACAACCTATGCAAATCTACATTACTTACGAACTTTTTGTCGTAGATCATTTGCAAATATAACCAATAAAATATCTACACATTCACATATTGGATCCGTAGAAATTTGAATTTCGAATTTGAGAAGAGAAAGTTGATATTTTGTTTTGTTAATTTTTTCATTGAACTTTGATTTCTCAATAGAATTCAGTCTTATATTACTTTGTGCGAATATTAATAAAAATTCTATGAATAGATTCAATTAATTTGTGTAACTTTTGCACTTTAAGTGGGAGTCCAATTTCAATATTGTGAATGATACTTGTTAATGAAATTATAAGTGTTTGTTTGCGTTGCAATGAGTTTGTCAAAAGTACCTCGAATAATAAGTGTTGCATGTCTGGATCGAGGTCATCAGTTTATTTGAATTTATGATAATTTTAATTTAGTTTAAATATTATTCATAAATTCAAAAGGATTTCAAATAATAGGTATGCCAAGGATTAGTTCAGCGAAATAAAACTAGGTTCAACGTGGACTATAATAGTCAATAATAGTCATCCATAGGTGATATTATAGTTTTGGATTTGGATGGATTTTGGATTTATTTGAACATTAATACCGATATATACTTACTTTACTGAGTGCAATACAAAATAAATTCCTCATACTTACAAAAATAAATCAATTATGATATCACAACCCAAGGCTACATAATTGAGAAAATTTAAAAAAAGAATAACTGGGGTTGCCGTAAAAACATGTAACATGATAAATGTGTTTACGTCATTAATTTTGACAAACATAACAAGGGAAAGCCGCTTTGACGTGAAAAAAAAAACCAATATTAAAAGAACAAAAATTTAATCGTATACGCGTTCCGACGAGACTTAATTCGAAAACGTTTTATTCGACCTCTATTCGATTTCCGTATCGAATAAACAATCGAGTTAACTGTTCCATTTTATGTAAACATATTTCGATTATTTTCAACTACAATTTGTTAAAAAAAAAAATTATACCACCAATTTACACGTATCACGTTTGTACAAAGGAAAGTTCATTAGACAATTTAAATAAAAAAAATTTTTGAAAATATTTTGTGTAAAATATATCAAAACTAATATTCGTATATATGTATAGATTCTTAAAGAGTAAACTCAAAAAAAAAAAAATTTTTTTTCTACCTATTTACAAAATGTGGATGGAAAGTTATTCCCATAGTTTTATGTACTATCGTGAAATGATGGTTCTATTTGCATTTTGGAAGCCTACGCACGGCACAGTCATAGATAGCGGCTGCAATCTATAACATGTATAAATTAAATGAACGTGCTCCCCGTTTATTTGAAACACGAGTTGAAATGAAATTACATTTGACTTGTACGCAGGTGTCTCAAACGTGGGATTACGCGGGTGACATATGGCGAAAACAAACACGTTAATGATTTGGTGTTTGCCTGAGTGCGTACAGATTTACGTGTGTGTGTGCCATTTGACAACATATGTTATTCTAACATGTGAAGAATTATTGCGAAATCTGATAGGTATGAAATTATAAATCGAATTTGCAAAATGTCTTTGTTAGAAACATTTATTAATTTAGCCTTCGTATCGAAAGGAACTCTTATTTAAGTGGAAAACCCCATAAGCTTGTTCTTCTATGCGAATGTTGGCGATCATCATATCTATCTTGAATTTTTGAAATTTTTAAAAATTAAATCAATTTTACACGGATATTTTAATAAGTAAGTAATCCCCCCTTTATTTACATATAGTAATTTCGTGAGTATTTATTGGAAAACTTCTTATAGTGGAGTCACGTTGTACACTACAAAAAAAATATTTGTTTATTTACTTATTAAAAAATATACTTAATACATTTTAATTTTAGATATCTTAACTTTGGAAGCTACTGAATAAAAGAAGGAGCGAATGCTTAAACCAAACCACTCACTTAAATTTCTCAATCAGAATTTATTTCTCTTGACTCTGTTACGCTTTCCCAGTATTTTCCTCTGCATCACTAGTTGAAGAATACGTAATACATCTCCAAATATTGCAGTTTCCTCTCCTTTACAGTTCTTAGCACTTCATTCCCTTTCTAATTCGCTTGTAGGATCATTTCCAACTCGACAGATTTTCAAATGTATATCCTCTTTTCTAATTCTTCCAATTTAGAGCACCCTGAAGTAGGTCAGAGCTAATTTCCCTATCCCTTACCAATCCCTTATCCTCAATCCCACAAAAATCGGCAGTTCACCTGTAGCACCTGCCTCGTTGCTTGTGTTATAGGCAAAAAAGGCAACTGTAGCATCAAGTGGGCCGTCAGCCTGTCAGACTTTAACATAAAAAATATTGACGCAATTATTTACTATTAGGTGGTTTATACTTTAGTTACTGTTTAAATCAAAACAGTAACTTCGTGCAATAGATAACACGATTATAAATAATGATTATTTCACACAAAATTTTGCTAAATTTAAATTCTGGCAGTTCTGAGAGCATCAGCTGTCATGACCAAACTAAGCGCGAATTTGCATGAACGCAAAATCTGTACTCGGATAATAGGACGAATATCAATTGAAGTTGAAACAGTAAATGCATGTTGATTCAAATATTTTATTTCAGACACTATCCATAGTAGTACATTTGTACGTTCGTAGTACATTTATTTTAATAATATTTAATAAATATTTACATATAAAAATAAGCAGGATTAAGGATCATAATAATTAAGGAATAGAAAAATGAACCCTAACATCCGTGTTATTTCACTGTGGTCTTCTGTAAGACAGTTATTACTGTCGCCATACGTCCGCTAATTTGACTGCGGAACGCAATGTACCCTGATACACTAGATCTTTTTTTTTGTAATTGTATATCAAGTATGCAAATAAATAAACACAAATTTCTATAGGAAAAAGTAGCATTAAAAGATAAGATAAAGAAGAAAGATCGAATTGAGGAAGGTCATCAATACCTATCGCAAAAGTTTCAGTGGATTTTTATTCTGAACACAAAATGGTCTTATAAACGTGATCCCACACAACAAGTAACATTTAACGCGATACCAAAATAGGGTTCGTAAAGCCAAGGATCAATGTTCTTGAGGGATACGAAGCCTAAATGGGGTTAGGCCGGGGCGAATTGAGAATACATGAGTTTGTGTTATTTGTGATGATAGGTTATTTCTATATTATCTTTTTGTAAAATAAATAAAAATCATTATGTGCCCTCCACTTCTTCTACGCCACACTAAGAGAGATAGGCTTCGGACTAAACTTAATATTAGGCCCATTTAGGGCAGACATAGTAGCCATTGCTTCCTCGTCTATTACTCTTTCTAAAAGAAATCAGTGAGTAACAGACAGCGACTTTTTGTAATATTTAAATTGAATTTTAATTTATTTAAAGTATTTCAGCGTACCTATCGATATTGATACTTTGAAATCCTTTTCATTTATCGCCAGGCGAAGGGCGTTTAAACGACCCGAAGGTCGGTCGATATCTCCTTTGTTTTGAAGAAATCAGTCGAATCCAAAAGAAACCCTATCCACTTTACCATTTTCCGTTTGAGAACATTTCCCGAGCACGAGAACCTTTTGATACATCTTTGAATTATTATATTTGAAAGGATCTTTCCTGATAAATTGTAGACGAATGACCTCTTGTAAGTCATATGATACAGAAGAACTTGCGAGGCGAATCAATATATGGGTTTTCTCAAAATAGTATAGGTATCTAATATTTTAGTTCCGTTGACGCATTTGATATTATAAATGGTTGCTATTTATCAGAGATACGTAGAATATAGTTTATATATTTTTAATATAATATGAGGTGTAATATGTAACTTGTAATATTAAGCAAATATTGTTTGGTGGGCATTATTATATAGATGAACTGTGAGCTGTATTTTATTACTGTCTGCACATTTAGGGGATGAAATCTTAACAAATTATTCACTTAAGGATTTTTCCAAACTACTTTTTTAATTATAATTATTGAAAGTTACTGTGAAATTTTAGCAAAAGCTATATATTAAAGGATAAAGGATAAGGATGGGATAGAAAATGGTTTTAGCCTTCCATGCCTGTTATTTCACTGTGGTTTCTTCTACAATGGGGTGGTTACTGCCGCCAGACGGGCTGCCCAATTTATGACTGTAAAACGCAATGCACCCTGCTACTACCCTATGTTTAAGTTTATCAATTTTATAATTATATTATTACAAGGTACACGAAAAGCGTTAGCAAGGTGTTATTTCGCATTGGCTCCAACATGAATATAAGCAGGCGGTTCCGACTCGCCTATCGATCACTAGTACCGCTTCGCACTCTATAAATATTTATACAGATATTCAGATACATAAATATGTATGGAATCGTTAAGTGCAGGCGTACCTCGTAATATATTTCTCTGTTTCAAATTATTAAATGTTCCCAACTCGTATTTGGTGCCAAACTTATCAAATAATCAAATGCGTTTCATTTAGCATGTAGTTTTCATTCAAATATTCATCATTTTAATAGAAAATAAATATCCCCAATCAGATATACGTAAGCCGATAAGGTTTCATACTGTTAAAAAATATTAAAAGCCTATTTTTTACTGAATTATCGAATTTCGTAGTAGATATATAATTCTATAAGCGCCTATAAAACAAAAAACTATATAGGAAGGTATTGGCGGGATAAAGAAACAGGCAGTGACCACCCCTTTATGGAAGACCACCGTGATATTACAGCATGGATGCTGTTGAGTTTCCTTGAGTGATTAAGAGATGCCAGAGCCATTTTCTATTAATTTCGACAACGCACTAGCAGCGCCTATGACGTTGCTTTTGTTACAGTTAACCGTAAAAAAAAAAACGAAGTGCATCTATGAGAAAATTTATTTATAGATTAGCATTTTCATTTTCAGTAAATGCAAAATCTCACTCACTTTTGTGTCTGACACTGTCTGCTACCGCAAAAACTTTACTTACCGTAAAGGAAAGTGTGTACTGTATAACCGTAAAATTATTATTAATTTTAACGTATAGTATGAAGTCAAAAAAACATTTAAACAACCTACCCAGTTGAGTACAATCTCAAGCAGAGATTTGTTTGCAGTAATTTTCATCTATACTTCTGATATTAAAAAGAGAAAAAGTTTGTAAATTTCAACGTAAGTAGAAAGTAATCTCTGAAAGTAGGTTTACTTACTTAAATTATATCCAAAATTCTTTTTCAAAATTCTTCCCTACGCTGAGTTTATTTTAGTCTTCTACACATTTATAATAATATTAATTTTTATTTATAAAATTATATATTCATATTTTAATTTTAAGATAAAGTCCAATTTAATACAAATTAAGATGAAATTGCGAACAAAAAGTTAAAATTTTATTGTTTAAATAAGACAAAAATATTTCATGCTATAAGGAACGAGTATGGTGCAGATGAATTAGCATTCAGCTTTCACCGAAGGAAATTAAAGTTTTCAAAGAGTCCGCCAATACGCGAAAGCGATCAATGATTCGGAAAATTAAAATCAGATACAGAACCCTGAGGGAGTAGAAGACTTATTTACACCGTTGTTATTAAAAATAAATTGGTTTGTATACATTATAATATAGTATACCTACTAGAGAGACGCCCCCGGCTTTGCACGGTTTTTTTTCTGCAAATTATAAAATTAAAAACTTTTCTCTTTTAACGCTATTTCCATGAGTGAAAACCGCATTAAAATTCGTTGAGTTTTTATATTATAAATTGTAAGATCTAAGAGTACTTACAGAGGGAAAGACGGTGGGAAGGAATACTATGTACGAATATAGAAGTATAAGGGCCTCTTTCACCATGTGTCAAGTAGGCTAACCGCCATTTAAAGTCATCGGTAACGGGGATGATGGAGATGCTTGGAATTAGCCTACTTTTCCAATGCTTGGAAAAAGTGTAAAGTCAGGCGTCAATATATGTCAAGCATTATATCTTTTATTTTTCAACACGGACGAAGTCGCGGACACCAGCTAGTACTAAACAAAAGTCTGTAACTTAATTCATATGCTTGTATACTTGGGTCTCTTTCACCAACTACAAGTAAAGTGTTGATTAGTTACATTTAGAAATAATTTTATGTTTTATTAAATTATGCACTCGATTTACTGCATCCTTCGATAGGCGAATTTTTTTTTTATTTTTTTTTTTAATGTTTGTGACTTTTACCGTACAAACAAAGGTATATCATCTCCTTCATTCCCGGTTACCGGTGACTTTAAATGGCGGTTAGCCTACTTGACACATTTTGAAAGAGGCCCTCAGTCAAGTAGACTCGCACCCAATGACGTCACAAGTCGAGCTCCATTCTTGAGCACCGGATGAATGCGGAGTTGAAGGTGCGTGAACTACCTTGAAGTGATATGAGATAAACGATAAGGAATTATAGCATACATCACTTATTTACCAAAACATATGTTTACACGATCTTATTTGAAGGAAATCTTCCTTAAGTGGGTGTTTACTGCCGCTCAGTATGTTACTACCTTAAGTATCAGACTGGTCGCTCAGTTTATAACTTCGGACCTTTTGTGCGTGTGTGTGTGTGTTCTTGTGTGTCTGTGTGTGTGTGTGTGTGTGTGTGTGTGTGTGCGTGTGCGTGCGCGTGTGCGTGCGTGTGTGTGTGTGTTCGAGTGTGTGTTCGTGTGAGTGTGTGTGGGTGTGTTTTTATTTTTATTTTATTTAGTGGCATATTCTGCAAACCATTACAAACCATAGTCTGATACACCGTAGTACTTAATTTGGAACTAACGAACGAATTTGGAACACGGATGTAAGGCAGGTATAATAAAAAAAAATTTAAAAACTTTGAGAACTTGTATTGAAACATTTTAAACATTGTTTAAATAATTGTAATTTAAAACGTCAGACCCGTTCAAATGAAATTCAATAAGTTGTGAAAGTGGACCTTTTAATGTTCACATTTTACCATTATTACGATGTAATTGGCCGTGTTAAAAATTCCTCAACTTTCAAATATTTAAATCTCCTTAATTTCCCATCCAATTGTTGTTCAATTTAAATACACAAAGGAAACTTTTCAACGGCAAAATTTTTAACCATTATATAATAGATATTTGATTAATTCATTTATTTTATTCAAAGCGAACCTAACAGCGTAATTTTTATTACAACACTAGCGGGCCGCCTCCGGCTTTTCACGGTTTTTTCTGAAAACTATATACAAAAACCTTCCTCGTTTAACGCTCTTAAATTAGTGAAAACCTTATTAAAATCCGTTGCGTAGTTTACAAGATCTAAGCATACATACAGACGGACAGACGGCGGGAAGCGACTTTATTTTTTACTAAGGTTTTAGAAATTAAAAATTCAAAAACAAATTATTATAAACCAGAGGATTCAATATAATAATAGTACTAATTATGTATAAATAAGTATGCCTACAGAAAATAATAATATCTGCATGAATGTTTAGGCCATTACATATAAAACTAAAAATATTATAAATTATTTTTTATAGGGTAACCAAAGTCATTTAAAATAAGGTTGTATTAACCTTATTTGTATGTATTAACCTACCCAGACACTTGTCTTGTTAGTTTACCCCTTTCCCATCGGAATACCTATCCTCGCTTTTAAGTAGCTGCAAGGACAGTGGTCGTATTGACATTGGTGCAGGAAGTGGTGTCGCCACACATGCATTTCGTGAGTAATTACGATTTGAAGTTACGTAAGTTACGTAAGTTGTTTATCAGATTTTTTTGGATATAAGTTCCGTCAATTCGCATCTTTTACACGATATACAAGTGGACGATAAACTAATAGAGGAGCATTTATAAAAAATAGCTCGACTTGTAAATGGTGTAAACTTGTAAATGGTGTCAAATTAATTTGTCATTTAGATATTAAGTAAATTTTTGTACAAATATCATTGTAAGTTTTCCTTGAAAATAAATAAATAAATAATACAATAAAACATTTTTTGTAAGTATGTCACACATAGTGAATCATAACAGTTTGCGGATTTTGAGGTTAAACATGAGCTCAGTTTAACACTAGATAATTGTTATAGTTTTCAAGTTAAACTGAATATATTGCTGCACAATGTTTGGGGGAGAGATCTAAACAGACAAATCATCAGCCATTAACGCGCACGGAATTATAATATCATATTGATCAAAATATCAGGAAATGTATCGGAAATACTTACACACGCGTAATGGCAGAGAGAGCTTTGTGATTTATTGTACATGAATATATGAGATATACACTGGCACATATTATTTCAAGCAAACAGAATTTTATCTAGCATTAAAATTGAATTTATGTTTTGACAATAAAAACTCATAACTTTGAAAGTGAGTTTGTTTGTTTGTGACGCTTTCACGTCATAACTAATGAACAGATCGTCATGAAATTTTGCAAACACGTTGTCAGGGATTCAGAAAAGTACATAGGCTACCTTTCATTCGGCAATAAAGTATTATTCCCGAGGTATATTTCTTGAAATTTACTTGTCTCACAAATTTCTCCCTATGAAGAAAATGTATTGAAATATTATATTTTATAGACACTTTTTATTTCCGATATCGTAAAACTCGGCCATACTTGGAGCCCCCATGCCATTTAGCTTAACTTTGCAAAGGCTATGAAATGTTGCTTTACATAATTATTATAATATACAGATACACTTTTTTGCATCCTTTTCTTTGAATTTTATATATGTTTTTGGTATTTTTATGTTTTCAATGTTGATAGTATTTGTGAGAAATTGTAATTGTTATGCGTATATTAAACATTGATGATAAAATTACAATTTATCATACTTGGTTACATAAATGCGAGAATTTCCGAAGAAGTTTGAGAATACGAGTATAGGTGTATTTTAAATAAAAATAACTCAAACCGCTGAATAGATTTGGATGAAACTTGGTACATAGATAGTCATGTTTGACACATGAATAGGCCTCGTTTTTTGGCGATAGCGTCTCTGTTTTTAGCAACATTGCAACACAAGCCTAGCACATTTCAACATATTCAGTACAATTTCGAAAAATAGCCAATGAAGGCTTGATTTCTTGTGTTTGAAGTAGGGTCTCAATTGTTTTTGTTACTTATTATTATTATTTTACAAACATTAAAGTTTTTAGTTTAGTGTTGCGTCCACTGTTTTATTAGAAGTCTGTATTTGAAAGCCTATCTATATTGTCAATGCATTTAAATGTACTCTCAAAATATTTTCCCCAATATAAAATTGTACACAAGTAATACCTGAGTTTCTCCATTCATTATTTCCAATACATTTCGGAACGAGATACAATCTCCGCCTCTTCCAGCCAACAATGGTTACAATAGGAGCGATATACATAAACACAATATAGACAGATTTACATATGCTATCGATCACGTGACGTTGACCGCGGTACCCGGATCGGGGTTCCGCAATAAATCCACGAAACTGGACCGTACATCACAATACGCGGCGGACGGTAGATTAATGAGTTCGGCGGAAAAGAAATTTTCAGATATACGCCGCGATGAAAAAGATTTTTCCAAGTTATGAATACAGATTTCGAGCAAGAAGTTTTCAAGTTTCAAGTTCAGTTCACGTTCGCAATACGATTCGGACATGCAAAGTTTATTTAGTAACATTATAAGGACTGACATGATACTCAGGTAAATAAATAACATAACATTTAGCGAATATTATGAGAGTACAACTTTTGTGACGTTTTTTATAGTGGATGAATTTGTTGAGCAACGATTATATGTGTTATAAATGAAATTTCTTGTGCAGAAATACTTAGAGTGATTCTAATAATTGTATCTATAAAACTCAGGCATACGAGTGGTAGAAATAATTTAAAGAGGCGCGTATATTGATTGAAAGTTATGGGAAACTTTGAAGTTAGACTGATAACGATCATCTCAATAAAGCGAAGAAAACTGTGATGCAAAATCGCCGTGAGAGTGTGACCCATATTGGCTGATTTTTTGCATACGGATCGCGTCTTTGCTCGTATCGTTCCAAAAGATCTGAATTTCATGGAAATTAGCGCAGAATGGACATTGCTAATGAGATGTTTTCTGAAACACAAAATGATACCCATATTCATGAAATGAATCATAACTGGCGATGAGACATGGGTACGATATGGAAATAGAGCCACAAGCATCCGAATGGGTCATTTCAAGTAAAAGACCAATTAAAAAGACCCCGTCGAACCAAAAAGAAAATCAAGACACTTTTGACTGTTTTCTTTGATTACCGGGGTGTGGTTTATTATGAGTGAACAAGATATTACCTTGAACTCATGAGGCATTTTCGCGATACTATCTATCGCAAACAGCCGGATTTTGCCGAATATTTTGACGTTGCCAAACACGTAGCAACGTGACGACACTTTGCCACGCGACGACCGCGTTGCTCTACGTCCTTAGATGATGAATCATTTATTGGTTAAGTTAGTTTTTTGCTGATAGATTTAAAAACAGCCAAAAAAAAAAATAGATGCGTATTGAGTATTTCGTAAAATATAATAATAATTCGTATTAAAAAAAAATAACACTTTTTATACAGAATATTATGTTCCGAGCTCATATAACCCAAATCTTATCAAAGTACGAGTGAATAGGCATCTTCTGGGTGAGCTCGCTCCATCTTAGGCCTCATCCTTGCTACACAGCTGGTTGTTGGCCAAGAGCAAACCAATCTAATAATAAAAAAAGATTTTGTCAATTATTATGTTTTCGAGTTGATTGAAGTTTACTATTTTTTTTTTTAAATATAAAGGTAATCGTCGCCTATTAACGCAAGCAATGTCATATAGGTGCTGCACAGGTGCTTTTATTCGCCGACCTATAAAATGTTGCGTATTACAAAACATTAGCTAGTATTTTAAAATACCTCTCACGGTAAAGGCAAAAAACTACTGTTCTAAATTTGAAATATAGTCGAGACCGTTAAGCCAGGGGATTCCCCAAAGGACTATAGCAACGGGGTCAAACCGCTGACAACGTTATAAGATAAGCGAGTAGCTTAATGTACATGAAACATATTTCTCTTACAGGATTTCTTTTTATGATTGTGAGTCTTATACTCGTATTACTTATAATATAAATCAGTAGTGCAGCTTCGATAATTACAACTAAAAAGGTAGATTTCTCTCTGCATTCCTTTCGTAAAAATTGGTTTAGAACATGAATCTAGACGGAGTACTGTCACTGTATATAGAGTGAAGCACCGTAATGGCAGCGCGTTTTGTACGCGGCGTGTGCGTTTTTACATGTGGAAAGTGACTCCTTGTTCTTTTTATCACGTAAAGAGCTACAGGAACAACGTTTCACGACGCAGGTGGCATAATTAAACAGTTATTTTAATTACTCATTACGTGTGCACTTAATCAACGCTAGCAGCGTAATGGCGGACGCCGAGCTTACTATTGTTTATCTGTGTGGGTGTTAACGTGTTACACGTTACCGAGCTTACTACGGTGCTTCACTTTATTAGTATTATATATGGAATTCCGTCTGTTGTTTTTTCTATGTTCATGGTTTAGAAGTTGAACATTTTTTCTTATTTTTTTGATAAGGTCTTGAGACAGGCATGTGTGGCCTGACACTATTTGCCAGATCCAGACCAGATACAACTATGAAAATTAATTTCCAACGTATGTCCTGTCGGGAATTGAAACCGCTAACCCTGAGACAGAGCGTTAAAGCAAGAACCTTAACTCGACCTAGGAGCTCGACATAGTTTCCTTTCATACTTATAGTACGACTAGTAGAGACGGGGTTAAAAATAAATAATTAAGTAGTTTGCGCACAGATGGCGTGCAAGATTGCCAAAAACGCAATGTTTCCGAGCCGTCGAATGTCGTCTGAAATATTGTAAGTTGGCTTTTGGGCGCCGAACCATGAAGTCACCATTTGGTGTCATGGAAATTCAGTTTGGAATCACGCCCACACCGCTCCATAGATTTTGACGGCATCGGTGTGCCAGGACGATGTAAAAACTATCAGCTAAATGGACAATGGACTACTATAATTTTCAATTCCATACGAGTATAGTGCAGTTTGTGAATTTGATGTTTAAAATAACTCTTTTTTTTTTCAATATTGACTTTGTGAAGTTTGCCAAATGAATTCGTTCGTTTGCTTAACATACGAGTAAGTAACATACATAATATATTGCATAATATATTGAAGTAAGTTAAGGCAAGAATATACCTCAATAACACTTAAACTTTACACATATAACACTAACTTATATCTGACGTTTAGATTAGACATTTAAGAAATATAGATCTGACATTCAGAAGAGATATATAGATTACATATGAGTATAATTACACTCGTATGAGATTAATTATATATAATCGCATAAATAAATGTCTAATGAAAGCTTATCTTAAATCTAATTTCAAACTAGTATAATACCACGAGTAGACATAGTTTCCAGATATCGCTTCAATCTCATCCAAATGTACTAAAAACTGATTATACGAGATTCTGTCCGAAAAATTTCCGTTCGGCCAAAAATTTCGGCGATAGGCCCTATCTGGGGAAACATCCGAGTTACAATTCGAAAGTCGATTTAACTTGGGGGGCCTTTTTCGAACAATCTCCGCCAGTCGCGGCCCTCCGGCGAAAATTTATTTCCTATATCTGGAAAACAAAGCGTTCGCCCTTCACGAGACCAATTGCGAATTTCGCGAGCAACTGCGCCCCGTGATGCAAACTTTTCGATTGTTTTCAATATAGTCGTCGCCTGCGGATATGCTTGCATCAATATAATTTTACATGTTCATCATCATTAACCTCATTAGCTTTATTGTAATCACTGTTAGGCGTGGGCTTCTCTTAATGAGCGCCACAGGACTTAAATCCATTTGATTAAGATTTTCTTTTTGAGTTTGTGAATCAATTTTGCCAACCAACCATACATGGGCTTTTCGTTTCATTTAGCTAATTCGAAAAAATCATATAAGCATTTCTTTGTGGTGGTAATAGATGTCTTGCAGTGATGCATGATGATATGGTTACATGATATGGTTTATAACTTCAAAAGAAAAATTATGGAGAATTATCATTATCGTTTCTTATTTTCAGTTTTTTTAGCTTTTCTTAACTTCAGAATCATCCAAATATTTGTAACATAATCCTGCATAGTTAGTACAATCTGCCTTTCTATAGCGTTGAATCCATAATATTTGGTTTTTTTTTTACTACTCTAAGACCATTTCAGTGAGTATCTGTACATTATCAGCCTAAATAAGGAAATCTCATAAGACTTTTGTGGCTTTTGTAAGTACTTTTGCAGATAATCCTGCTAAAAACTGCTGTTTTCCGTGATAATCATCTTAATGAAGTTTTAATCTAGACCTCAATTTTACCAGAGTCTTCATTACTACTGAAAAGCAACCCATTAATGCCTAAAAGATACTATCGGGTTTCATTAGTGCTTCAAAGTATCTTTTGTAGGTTCCGTTTACACCTAATGTTATCTTAAACAAACAAGCTCTTCGTATTCAGTCTAACAAGATTGGCTTAGATCTCAGCGTTAATTCGACAAGCTAGAACACGAAATGCCTGTCTGTCTGTAACTCAATGCGTTATATATACACGTAGTAATAGGGTTTCCGTTTCTACTGTGATTAGTTCCATCCAACCACTGATGAATAGGGAAGTGCTTTGTCGGATGTAATAACATTAGCGAATTGCAGAAATTGGTTAATGCAAACTCGCTTAAACTAGCAAGGTGTAAGGTACTTTGGCTTAGCTTAACACCACTTTCTGTATACCTATTCTATTTTATGAAATGCCATATTTGATTAAATTTATTCTTATATAAAGTTAAATAGGTATATATAAATATAAATAAATAAATAAATATCTTCACACATTCCACACAGCACCATCTAGTTCCACATTAAGTAACTATAGGCTTGTTTTATGGATACCAGACAGTTGACATACTACATAGTGTTTTTTTTTTTGTTGTAAATACATACATATTATAGATACAAACATCTATAACTCAGATACAAAGATAAATGTTAACACATAAACATTTGCACCTTGCGGAATTCGAACCCGCGACCGTTTGGTTAACAGCTAGGGTTACTAGTCACTAGACCAAACGTGTCGTCATATTGTATCCGTAAGAATAACATAAATAAATATAAAATTGTTTAAATTCTTTCAAACATTAAATCTTGCAGGTATATTAATCTTTTAGGTACATATTTTTGATTTTTATTTTTAATTTCCAAATAAAATCAAAAAGACATGAGTAAAATGATCAGAACCGACCGGAATTCAAACAGCTGTTTGCCATTTACCCCATTTAAGCCATATGTGCTGTTATAAGCGCCATCTTTTTTTTTATAATTAATCATAGCCAATTGCGGTTATAAAGAAAATACGTTTAACAGCCCATTCATTATCACACCGAACCGCACAGAGAACGCCATCAACAAAATTAAATACTTCAACACTACAGAGAAATATCTCACACTAGTACAATTGACAATAAACCCTCTGTTTCTCTTGGGATAAAAATGTCTATGAATTATGAGGTAGAAATTTGCTCGGAAAACATCTGTTTTAATTTAGATAAGTGGCTCATAGCTGATTCTACGCACGTCACGATACTATACAGCTATTCATTTCACGTTATCTAATATTTTATTGATAAATACATTGAATTTCGTTTTAAAGATAACTATTTATACTTGTGATCTATTCTAGATTCAAATGAAACATTATAATCATTATATGTACAATTTCATTAAAATTTATTATAGTTCTTTTTTGTCAATAATATTTAAAAAAACTTTCAGTATGCTTGTAAATTACATTTTAAGTATTTTAGTTTAGCCAAAACGTTGGATTACATATGCCTTACCTTCTACTACAAACGAAGGTAAGGTTGTGACCTTATTTTCAGAACATCTATTATATAATACATAATATAAATAATACCAAAATTATATTATCAATTTTTCAATAACTATTATTAACTAAAACGTGTTGTACGTTTAGTAGGATCAATCAAGATTTATAATCCAACGCTTTTGGCGAAAGAGGATGCAATTTTTGGCATAATACTAAGCCTCAAATGGACCGGTTCGGGCACGTATAACTGTTATTCTGAACAAACAAGAGATTATTACTACCTACTGTAGTAAGGTGCCAAATGTTCTAATGTAACAATATTTTATGTAATCTTAGAATATAGTATCTACAAGTACCTATGCTTGAAATAAAATTAATATTACCCACCATCTCTCTTCGTCTATAAGGGAGTTTTATAAGTTGAATGTTAAATAAGTAGGTTGTAGAATATTATATGTGTGTATAACATAATACATAACAATCTAAAATGTATAACATGCTGGGCACAGACCTTAACTATATCTCTGTCTTTTGTCTCTCTCTCTCACTCTCTCTCTCTCACACACACACACACACACACACAAACACACACACATATATATATATAAACACACACTCCCTCTTCTTATTAAATAATTAAAATAAATAATTTGTAAAATATTATTTTAAACAAAAGTTTCGCCTATTATCAAATAATAATATATGCATGAATTTATTTGTAACATTAAATTTTATTTATGTAATATGATAAAGCTAAATTATAGCTTAATATTAATAATTCCCATGAGCGAAAAGTGGCATACAAAACTATTTGTTATTTAGTGTTAGATAATCCTAAACAAATAAAACAGATGTAGTTGTACGCACAATATGCAACAACGACCAGTAGGTAACTAACTTAAATCATTATAATGAGACCGCTTAATTAGGACTATTTTTTTGAAAATATTTAGAATTGAACTACAGAATAAACATTGATGTGATTGAGCAGTAATTAATTGGAACATAATGCAATTTGTTTTTATAACTTACTAGCTCGTGCCCGCGACTAAGTCCGTGTTGAAAAATAAAATAAACGCCTGACATCGTTATCGCTGTGACGACGGTGGCGCCGTCAAGCGACAGTGGCGCCTAATTCCTTATATTTTTAGACGATCACTCGGGAACAGTTTTTTTTTTCTGGATGAAAGGTAGCCTATGTGCTTTTTTGTATCCCTGAAAACGTGTATACAAAATTTCATGATGATCGGTTGAGTAATTAAGGCATGAAAAGGTAGCAGACAGACAGACAGAGTTACTTTCGCATTAATAATATTACTAGCTGGTGCCCGCGACTTCGTCCGCGTTGAACGATGAAAAGTACCCTATGTCACTTCTGGTGTCCCAGACAACGTGTATGCAAAATTTCATGGTGATCGATTCAGTAGTTTTTGCGTGAAAGAGTTACAAACATCCATACATCCAAACATACTTTCGCATTTATAATATTAGTACGGATTTATAATATTAGTACGGAAGTATGGATATAAACTGTACACTATTACGTTGGCTTTCCTAATATAAATAAATAAATATACATAATAGCGAAGATTTCCAGTAATTCGATCTCATTAAATTAATTTTGATTATGAATCAACAGAATATCTTGTATTTAAAAATAAAATATCTTCGACACAATAATGCTTTCATATGCGTTGATTGATTTTATATATTATATCATCATGTGTGATTTCATTGTACTAATATAAAAAAATATTCAAAAAAGAGCCCATTCCCTTAACTTAATCCCTTGTCTTTAATACAACTATGGCGTTGTTTGCTCAGCTTTGGGTGCATAAAAAAAACCTTTTTTTACAATTGAAGAAAGTTCAAGTTCTGTTTTTATATACTATGGAGTGTTGAGTTTGTATGATAAATACTATTCGTATATTTATTCTGTATAGTAAACATTCCCTCGCCTAATTCCATTATGGATGCGTACAGGCTTGTCCGTTGTGTATTATTCAACATTTTAGTATTAAGATGAGCTCAGCAACCGCGGTTTTAGTTTTCTATGTAATATATTTTTTTCAGTTTATTCGTACTATGTTTAAATAATATTCAAAAATAATATTTAAATTTGTTTTCTTTTCCACTCAATAAGTAAGAATGAAATATATATTATTTGAAATAATAAGAATAATTTATTAATATAATAGAAAATCATTTATGATACACCAAAATCATCTCCACTCCTTTCAATAAAGCAAACATATTGTATTAAATGAAGATAATTGCACATTTGAGTCTAGAAGAATCGCAGTGGTATATTAGACAAGTGGTAAAAGGGATGATACTTAAATTTTTAACTTATTTTTAGTCCACAAAAATTTTATGATCAATTTTACACAAGACGTCACGTTGTCATTTTTTGTGAGACCTTTAACTTTTGTTTCTTGTATAATTTACATGTATATTAAAAATGAGTAAAAATATTGTGTAGGTACTAAGGAAAAACAGTTTTAGATAGAGGCTTATTCGAATGTGGAATGGCAATCGTTTATCGAAATGGAAATCAACAACAGGAAAAACAATTTTTGTCTTAAAAGATTCAATTTTAATTCTTCTTAAGACGTATGAAAAAAAAAATGCTTATCATACAAGTAATTACTGTATTTTTTTTTAATCTACGAACACGTTTTCGTGTTCGCAAAATATCTTAAAGAATGGTATAGCTAGTTTCAACCTTGTATTCTAAGTAGGAAGCATAACCTCAACGACAAAAGTCCACTCTTAGTGCGTCTTAACAGAGTGTCTTTCCTAAATATAAGTAAGTCGAAGTATTGCACGAATATAATATACAAATTACATAATACCCGGCGCGGGTGTGTTGACTCGGGTGTACGTCTATTTTTCAACGTCCCCGCGCATGTGGTTTACATAACATTTTCACATTTAAGGCTACTTTTGCATTCGAGCACATATTCAGACAAAAACATTTTCCTAGTGCAAATAACTGGATTATACGAGAATGTATAATATAATAATTGAAAACCTAGTTAAATGTTTCAACTAAGGAAATACAATAATGACTAATGAAGCACCCATCGAATTTTAAAAAGAATTACAAACTAAATAATAGGCAATAACTATTAAAAGTCCTTGAAATTCGCAAATTGATTTAAAATTAAAATTTTGCTTTTAGCTCCTAGTTATATATATACAGCTATTTGAACAGGAAGGGGCCATTTAAGGCTAACTACCTATTTAAATAAATAAAAATGTATCTCAGTGTCTTATCACTGATCATGCACTACGGTGCACACGAACCTTTATGCCTTACACGTATAACGTTGCCTGGCGCTACTTCCCTCATATGTCATGTCAGGTTTCACGACTTTTAGTCATGTTGTGCTAAAAATTGAACTACATAAACTGAGATCATGTTTTAACAGATTTATGGCCTGTAACATATATGTTATGTATAATATTAAAAATAGTTCCTGTATATGTTGCAGTATTTTCTTGTAACGCTGTATTTCAGTAGGTACATTATTAGTTTTGAGGTTGTTTCATTTGTCGTGAGGGATATGTCAAAAGTATTCTTAGGTATTCAAGTGTATTTTTTAATTGTTGATTGATTTTTTTTTTTAATTTTTTTATTGATTTTTTATACCTTATACCTACCTGGGATGATAATCTGGAATGAGAAGTGTTAATAAATGTGTGATTTTATATTTATTTTAAATTAATATAAAGGCTTATATTAATATAAAAGCTGCTCGTATTTATGGCCTCAATTATAGCAACAAATTCTTTGTAATAATTAAATTAATATAAAGGCTTATATTAAAATAAAGGCTGCTCGTATTTATGGCCTCAATTATAGCAACAAATTCTTTGTAATAATATTTTAAAATCTCTGTAAAGAGAAATACACCAATTTAGCTTCCATTTTTATTTTTCTGAATCTTAGGTAACAAAGCGGTAGTCCGTGAGTAACAAGGTTAGGTTCTGTAGGATTGTTTGTATTTCCTACGTGAGTAAACGGAACGCTGTTTATTTGTACACACGTTAAAAGTGTATCAGTAGACAATAATTTCCATAAAAAAATGCACAAAGCTTGGCGAACTTGATTTTTTCATAAAAAAATTGATTGGATTTTTTTTTAATAAACACAACTTAAAAATTGTAAGCATATAATAAATATATAATTTAATTTTCTAAAAATATGATAAAAACTAAATTTTTATTTGATTTTGAAATCGATTGAACACAAACATTAATCAGTTAAAAAAAAAATTCACCTGTGTTAAGTGTCAGGCATGAAAGGCAGAGGACTGACTATTGGCTACCATTAAGGTAAACTGTTCAGTCGGGAAAGACTGAATGCTGAAATGACCTGGGCATGGACAAGTTGAGGTTTTTTTTAATGAATTATGTTATGTTTCTAACACCAATAGTACCTCTCACCTAACATTATTAGTAAGAGTTACTTTTAGACATAACGTTTCTCTTCCTTGAGTAAGTATTCGATTCACAATAAACTCCACACTGTTTGTGTGATCAATATACTGTGACTGTTTATGTGAAGCAATGTCTCTTTTACGTGTTCTATTTTGTATTCTTTGGTAGTGGTTTATAGTGTGTACAATACATTCTCTGGCCATACAAGTTAATATGAGCTGTATACGTGGCATGTTTATTATTCAAATAATTATATATTTTATTTATTTAATATAAGACATTGCAATAAAAATAGTCCTTGTCTACCGTTGGTCATTTTTGATCTTCATAATTTCTCACGTCCTCGTGTCTATATTATATAACCTTTATTCTAACTTTATTCAATAAATTTACATTTAGTTTGAGTGTTGTGAACGTTCAAGAGGCGCCTATGTTCTCTCAAAATCTTTATATACCTCATTATTAATTATTGATTAGCCCATTAGGGGTTCGCTTCCCAGTAGGACCAACTTTGACGAGCCCGTTGGATTTGACGAGGATCAACTTTGGAAAAGAACTTTTCAAATTTAGCTCTGGTCTAGATCTAGAAATTAATGACAGGGTGTTTCGCAGTCATTTATGCAGCCCGTCTGGCGGCAGTAACCACCCCCTTACAGAAGACCACTGTGAAGTAACATCACATGTGCTGTTGTGTTCCTGTAAGTGAGTAAGTGAGAGAGTGACCCCATTTGCTTATCCCTTCCTAATCCTAATCCTAATGCTTGTGTTATAGGCGACGGTAGCCTCCTACCAATAAGTGAAACTTCAGCCTGTCTGCCGACCTAAACTTTAAAAAAAAAACTGTTATTTTGTATATTCAATATAGTCTCTTTTATAATCTTTTCGCAAAGGTTATAAAAGATTTAAAATTAACCTAAAAACTACCCAAACTCTTACGACAGCATTTCAAATAACCTACTCTCAAGCAGGTACGAGTATGACTGGTTTAGGTGCCGCATGAGGAGGGATGAAGGCCATTCGGAGTGATATATTGTATGACGTTGGATGTTCGGGAAAGGTCGCAGAAGTGATGGATTGATTCCGTGAATGATGAAATGAAATCTTGTATCGTAGAACGTATTTGTATTTATATTAGACAAAATATTTTTCTAATGCGATTTCAGAATTTATTTTACTGTATTACATACTAGCTGTTGCACGCGACTTCGCCCGCGTAACGCTTGCATAAAATATAGCCTATGTTACTCGCTGATAACGTAGCTTTCTATAGGTGAAAGAATTTTCAAAATCGGTCCATTAGTTTTTGAGTTAATTTATTACAAACATACAAATGTTCTCTCTTTATAATATTTAGTATAGATGTAAATAATAATATCTTAAATCTAAACTAGCTGATTAAATCAGACAACATCATATAGCAATATATAAAAATAAACATGTCAAAATGTTCGTTTATGTTTATCTCCAAAAACGATAAGATTATTGAATGTAATTTTGGGAATGTTAATGATAAGATCCGTAGGTGCTAATATTATAAATGCGAAAGTATGTTTGGATGTTTGTACTCTTTCACGAAAAAACTACTGAACCGATCGCTATGAAATTTTGCATACACGTTGTCCGGGACTCCAGAAAGGACATAGGGGACCTTTCATAGTTCAACACGGACGAAGTCGCGGGCACCAGCTAGTATAATATAAACTACGTGGACGAAGTTGCGAGCATAATCTGTTATGCTAGCCTATGGATTAAGAACAACACAAAGGTTGATAGAATGCAAAATTCAATTTAATTTTTGTCAAAAAAGCCGATTGGAGGCACTAATAACAAATGGTAACGTCAACAAGACTAAGCAAATCCCTTTGTCCCATTTGGAAATTGCTCAAAAACGTAATTACTACCACACTGCAGAGTCACAATTGTAAAAAGCTTAATAAAGTGCCAATATCTCTCTGTATAGACTGCATTTCTGTCCAAGAGTGGGTACAAACAAGAAAAGGCTGTAAAACTATGACAGTAGGACTCGAAATTAAATGTTAGACTGGTTTTCGGTTTGATTCTGAGTACGCTAGTGGGACATCATTTGAATAATTAAAATGAGGCTTTATCTATTTATTCAGTTCCTCGCTATTTCTACAGTTTGAGTGGGACTGCAATTGTGTCAAATTCTGTTATGCCTTCGAGTGATACTTGTTACATTTTGACTGAGAATCCTTTGTGATGGCGAAGGCTTATATTGGGTTGTTGACTGACTGAGAGTACAAATTTAAAGAAAGAAATTTAAAAAAAATTTAGTATTCATATTTTAATAATTGGTACCCGCAACTTAAAAAGTACTTAAGATGGCATTAAAAAAAATTACATTTTGACTGAGAATCCTTTGTGATGATTATATTGGCTTATATTGGGTTGTTAACTGACTGACAGTACAAATTTAAAGAAAGAAATTAAAAAATATTTTAGTATTCATATTTTACTAATTGGTGCCCGCGACTTAAAAATTACTTAAGCTGGCATTAAAAAAAAATATAACGCCTGACAAAATATAAGAGCAATATGTTATTAAATTTTTATTGCAATTATAGTTTTTCTAGGCGTAGGATTTTTATTTTTATATAATCCCTCGGCAACACTATGTTTTCTGATGTATGTAAAATTTCATGATGATCGGTTGAGTGTAGTTAAGGCGTGAAAAGGTAACAGAGTTACTTTCATACATTATAATATTCTTACATAATAATACACTTATATCTAATATTACGAGTAGTAGGTATATGGGTGATGAAACTTTTTATTTAAAAAGTAGATATAATCTTTGTGAGTATTATATTTTTTTTAATTTCTCTCTTTTCCTAATATATAGTCGCCTAACAAATTATTATTTTCTTTTACAATTCTATATATTCGTACTTACTGTTAAAAGCTTTCAAGTTTTGTGAGCCGGTGGAATTGTCTACAGTAATTTTGTGGCATTTATAATTCTTAAATAAATATATACTCGTAATAATATTATGAAATTAATTATTATTGTAGCATTCAATGTATTGGAATAAAGCAATGACAAAATTTCACTAAATAGAAGCAAATAATCGTATTATTTCTGACATACAATTAGTCGTAGGAATCATATTAAAGCAAATAAACGAACATTTCGGTTGAACGTGACGTATTACACAAATTATTGAACATGACCGACAATGTTACCATACAATTCTGCTTGTTAGTGAATATGTACGCTCGAACAAGCACACGTCGATACACTATCAAATTTTATGTAATATTTCAATATTAATTTTTCATTTTTAATAACAAGGTTCAAAGAACTTAAAATATATTTATGGTATTAAAATGTCAAAAAATGATTTTGTAAAACTTTATTCGATTATAATATTTTTGAATTACAATTTCAATACGAGAAAGTAAAGCTCAAAATGTAGATATCTGTGGTATTACTACCAAAGTAGTGACATAATAGAACGAAAAGCTCTCGAGATTATGCACCTTAGATCAAATCCTTAAGTTTTTTCGAAGTATACCAAAGTCACAAAGTTTTTGGAGCATTTTGGATTCTCCTATTTTGGAGCAGATTTCAATAATGGAAATAGCGATAATCAAGAAAAGTGTGTGAATCAAGAAATACAGATATGTATATGCATCCTTGCGAAGCTGAATCGTTAGTATATTATACAGGGCCGCCTTTAACCTATAGGAGGCCCTGGGCACTTTAGAATAATGGGGCCCCTATGACTATGATATATGATTATTTTATTAAAATAGACTTTACTATTAAAATAATTTTACTATGTAGTATTTGAATCATTCCTATGTAGCTTGATAACCAGACATATTTTCAAGAAAATTATGGTTGATCTGGCAATAATTTGGCAATACCCAATAGAGTGCCCAATAGAAAAGAGGAGCCTGATAATATATTTTACCAAATTTCAATTTTCACTTTACATAGCTTTTGTTTATATTTAATATTATATATAACATATTACATAGATTTGATGGAATACAAATTATTTATAAAGCATCTTATAAACTTATATCTTAATCTTCCCGACTCCAAGGAACAAGTAAATGGGATTTATCCGAGTGTGAAGCCATCAAGGCAAGGCAACTCTGTCTTTATATAAATAGACTATATATAGGATCTATGACAAAGAACAGGGAAATTTTTGAAAGCATTTTCCTTGAAAAGTATCGATGAGGATTCCACTCGCATTAAGAGGATTTTTATTTGTACACAAAAATCTCTTTGTATTGCAGATTATAATCGCATTTCTCTCTGAATATTCTCAAGAGCTTTTTATTCTCATAATTTAAGTCTGTTTTTATTAAATTCTGTTTACAACTTGTTGTTTATTGTATTATTAATGTGGTAATGGACAAGCCGACAATTTGTTTATGGAGATTTAGTACTACGAGTAAATAATGTAGGTGAACGTTAAAGTGAACTTAATGTAGTAGTGGCAGGGTATACTGTCTTTTTTGGGCATACAGTCATTTGGGTAGCCCGTCTGGCGGCAGAAACCAACCCTTACAGAAGATCACCATGAAATAATAGCATGTGCGTGCAGAAGCTAGAGCCCATTTCGCTATCTCTTCCCAATCCCTTATCCTTAACCCTACTGTAGTCTGCAGCGCACTAGTAGCACCAGTGGCGTTGCTTGTGTCATAGGCTACGGTAGCCACACTACTATCAAGTGGACTGTCTGCCTCTCTTCCGACCTTAATATGAAAAATTAAAATAAAAACTTATTTATGGGATAAAAAGTATATTATGGTTTAATCAACATAATGGACACTAATTAAGATAGTATGTTTCATCAAAATCCGTTTAGCAATTTTAATCGAGTAATTGAGTAACCAACGTCCAAACATTGTAACAAACTGTTGCTTTAATGATTAACTCGTAAAAGTTATGATTATGATTAGTGTATGGTCGCTAACTCCTCCTAACTCACTTTTCGCTCTCACTTCTGAAATAAATTTTCTAAATAGTAATAGAAATCACATCAATCAGTGGTCATCCTTACAGAATATCACTGTGAAATAACAGCATATGTGATGAGTGAGTAAGAGATGCCAGAGTCCATTTCCATATGCCTTCTCAATCTCTTATCCTTAACCCTACTGTAGTCAGCAGCGCACTAGTAGCACCAGTGGCGTTGCTTGTGTTATAGGCTACGGTAGACACACTACCATCAAGTGAACCGTCAGCCTGTCTGTCGACCTTAACATAAGAAAATCAATAAATGTTGCGTAGTTCTTAAGAAATTAGCATACAAACTCACTTATGCAGATATCAAATTAATTATCTCACACTATTTAGTTAGGGCCTCTTTCACTATCTCTGAGTAAAGTGTCAAGTAGGCTAACCACCATTTAAAGTCACCGGTCACCGGGAATAATGGAGCTGATATACCTTTGTTTGTACGGTAAAAGTCCAAAACATTAAAAAGAAAATAATTTAAAAAAAAATCGCCTATCGAAGGATGCAGTAAACCGAGTGCATAATTTAATAAAACATAAAATTATTTCTAAAAGGAACTAATTAACACCTTACTTGTATTTGGTGTAAGGCCCTTAGTGTAACAAAATTAATATCAACATAAGACAGAGTTTGAAATAGCTCTTAAGTATAATGCTGCACAACACACAAAATAGGCTGCAGAGATCTCAATATATCATGACATTCGGAATCGTGGCTCAGACACGGCATAAGGGAAGTGCTATTAATTTCCGAATGTCGTGTCGAGTCGCCACTGCTTGTAGGAAATAAGTTGAACGGGTACATGGAACTAATTCAACGATACAATGTTATATGACGAACGATTTATCGGATACGACTTCAATCCATCGAGTTAATTTCTAGAGTGAAAAGCTCTTTAGTCATCTAAATTGTTTTCACTTTGATATATTAATGTTTAATCCTTACAAATTATAAAACAAATTCCCCCGCCGAGTCTGTCTGTCTATGCGTTCACGATAATCTCAAAAATTAGTGAACGGATTTTCATGCGGTTTTCACCAAAGCAAAGAGCGTTAAGCGAGGAAGTTTTTCTATATAATTTGCAGAAAAAATTGAACCCGTGCGAAAGTAGAAGCGGGTCGATATTTCTAACTTAGACGCGGGTTTTAAATCAGAAATTTACATTAATATGGGACAAACGAGGAACTTTTTGGAATGTAGTATGAAATATCAGGACGAACAAGCATAAATCCAGAGGTCTACACTAATCCTGGAAGAAATCTGGAATCGATCAAAATATTATATTCACATTAAAATTATATCGACCACTTATTAATAGTTTAAAGATAGCTCGCCACATTTAAAACCAGCGTGCCCCGATAAAATTTAATGAAAAACAATAACAGAAAAAACCAACAAAGCCCCAGAGAATCGAGCCCAAAAAATACACGCCAAAAATACAAGGAAATTGGAAGCGGCACTGTGTTTACATTAGCAAACTCAATTCAAGTTGAAGTCGTACATACAGCTGTGAAGAATGGCCATCATGCCTTAAAAAATCTATTGCAGCTAAAGTGCGTTCTATAATTCGAAGGGATAATTTGACATTTCCTGTGTTGCAAGTTTTTGACCATGCAAAAATAGTGATGTAACCTAATCGGACCTATTAAAAAACTTTCGGTTTAATAAAACCGTAATCAATGCTCTATAGAACATTAATGAGTTTAAAATTAATATTAGTTATTATTTAATGATATAAATTATTTGAAAAGTCTCTTCTATAAGTCGCAATTCTTTTCGATTATTATAACTATCCTGATGAGAATATTTTCATAGCTTACATAAAATTATCACAAAATAACAGCTGTGTATTGCGTTATACTCTCTTTTATTTATTAAACTTTACATTAAAATTTTGAATTGTTTTTTTGAATGATTCCAAATCGACCTATTCATTAGTAATTATTATAGTTCATAAAAATAACAAAAATGCGAATGTTAAATCAATAAAACAAGATAAAAATGGAACGCACTTTATATAAAATTTTAACTTTCTACAATAGCTATATAAACTTTTTAATATTTATAACAGCTATTATATTGCTTCCATTGATCCTAAACGCCAAATTAGTTCTCGATTCGCTTTAAGAGTGGCAAGACATACTTTACATTACATTATACATACATATACAATATACATACTTAAATATAGACATAGCCCGTTTAATATCTAAAACATATTTTAAGGTCCATAGAACAAGTTCTTCTGAATAGAACTTAAAAAGGTATTGAAAGACGAAGTGTTAAAAAGATTATACTTAAAGTTCGTCACGACCGTGAGTAGTGTAATATCTTCTAAGCGTAACTACAAAATTTATATCCCGTACTTATCGAAGAAAATGCTCCAGATGTTGTTAGAACTTTCGAGAATCCATTTAGATTAATTCTAACAACGAAGTGGCAACTATAAATAATATTTTCAATGCCTTCAGGTCTATCGCAGATTATTGGGTTTATATTTTAGTTTTATTACTTGTCAATTTTTAATATACATTGTGATGTGACAAGGTTAAAAAAACACAAACCAGTAGAACATAACTTTTCAAAGTTGTCTCTGGTCTTGGTCTGACAAGTATTGGCAGGACACACCCCTTACAGAATGCCACCGTGAAATACCTAAACCCTTACCTATCCTACTATGGTCGGCAGTGCTCTTGCAACACCTGTGGCTTTGCTTGTGTAATAGGCGATTGACTACAATCAAGTGGGACCTTCACCCTGTCTGTCGACCTTAACATAAAAAATAAGCTTACCCCTTCATTTCGGGTATCACATAAACATTAATATTAATTTTTTAATGATTTTTCTTTTCTTTACAGTACCAATAACACAAGTGGTTGCTGTCGCCGGAGAGCCTGTATACCTTCCTTGCGACATTTCCACGCAAGACGAAGACGACGCAGTTCTTCTTGTACTTTGGTACAGAGAGGACCTTGGCACGCCAATTTACAGGTATTTCTTCAATTGATATAGACTCAAATAAGGAGAAATATACCTGTTATAGCTTATTTTACATACATACGTTAAAACTGCTTTCAATTAATAACACAAACAAAACAAAAATGGAACACGTATACATAACTACGGTTTTGTGACTAGATTTTGATAGTATATAATGTTACTATGTAGGTTAAATAACTGCTTGGTTTTGTAGTTGTCGTGCCCCTAGCGCCTTATTCGTAATTTTTTTTTTAAAGCAACTCAATAATTTAAAAATAAACATTATACAAATGGAGGGATTCTTCGTATATATCCAGCTCTGGCGAAAAAAGATACGAAAATAATTGTCGGATAAATCCGTCTCTGGCGGCTGAAGGGTTAATACTTAGTTTTAAATTTACCTTTTATTTTAAACTAAAAAGACTTTGTATAATCGTTTTGAGGGTTTTTAAATGTTTTCATTATGTTTTAATTTGAACATTAAAATATTTAAATGTTTAATGTTAAATTGCAAATGTTAGCAAAATAAATTATAAAATCAATGTTTAACTTTGTGATTATAGTCTGTATATTAAGTAAATGCTGATGTTGCCGTTTGAAGAAAATTCAATTCAAATGAAATTTTCATATTATATTACACAAATAACTCTAATAAATATATTAATTTATTTATCTGACTCAATAATGTACATTTATGAAAAAGGAACGAATAACTTCATGTATTTTTGTATATCTAATTGTTTGTTTTTATTTACTTAAGTAAGCAGGTACATAATCTTTTCAAAGTTCGAGTGAATGGGCATCCTATTTAATACTGCTGAGTGTAAGCTTTTATAAGCTCATATGAAGAAATGATATTGCTTGTATACATTAAAATAATTATAGTTATTCAATATTTTGATGTAAGATATGTTTATATTCGATAAACATATCCTACATCAAAGTATTAAAAAATCACTTCCTAATCCTTATAGGCGACGGTAGTCACCTACCATCAAGTAGACCGTCAGTCTGTGTGTCGACATGAATATAAAAAAAAATGATTACTAAAACTCTTCTTAAAGTATTGAAGCATCTCAAACACATTCTAAGGAAAAAGGACAAATAAAAATTTTAAAATTTTATTAATTTCGTGAATAAATTTTCGAACTATTAAAACTTTGAAAAAATATTCACCAAAAAAAAAATATATATATGAAGAAAATTCATTTTCTCATACATTTTGTATGAAATTGGTTTTTATGCTCCCTAAGGCGGTAAGAAGTTCGCGGATCAGCTCGTTATGAATAAAATTGAAATAATATATGTAATTTTTTTTAGCGTCGACGCAAGAGAAAGGGATTTTGGTGTCGCAGAACGATGGTCAGACGAAAGCGTCTTCGCGTCAAGAGCTTACTTCTTACCTGAGAGAAGACCAGCAGAACTAGGAGTAGATCGTGTCAAAGCACTGGACCAAGGAGTCTATCGGTGCCGGGTTGACTTTAAACAGGCGCAAACTAGGAATTCCAGGGTGAATCTAACTGTTATTGGTGAGTATTACCTAAATATTTTTTCTTACAATTAAGGCTCGAGTTCACCAACAGACGGTTAGTTTGTAAACAGCTGCGACATCAGATTAATCATTAAGTTAATCAGATGTTTAGGGCGTTTAACCCGCATTTTAGCGATGGTGAACAACAAAATATTATTAAACGGCTGTTTAAATTTTAAACAGCTGTTTAAAAACTAACCGTCTGTTGGTGAACTCGAGCCTAAGTTAACTTTTGTATACTAACTGTCTCTTTCACCAACTACAAGTAAAGTGTTGATTAGTTACTTTTAGAATTAATTTTATGTTTTATTAAATTATGCACTCGGTTTACTGCGTCCTTCGATAGGCGAATTTTTTTTTATTATTTTCTTTTTAATGTTTTGGGACTTTTACCGTACAAACAAAGGTATATCATCTCCTTCATTCCCGGTTACCGGTGACCTTAAATGGCGGTTAGCCTACTTGACACATGGTGAAAGAGGTCCTAAATAAAATAATTTAAAAATTAAAATAACTCTTAATTCCTGTTTACAGAGTATAACTACCATGCAAACTAAAGCTAATTAGAATTATTTATAAAAAGAGTGTATTTTTTTTTTAGCAAAGACCCACTTTAAAAAAATCTCCATAACTCTCGGTTTTTTACAACTTGAATCATCTACTATGGATACTCTTTAATTTATTTGGACTTCAATTGAAGTCTTCATAATCAATTAATTTCCGCTCTATGTAATTTTGACAGTTTATATATTTAACAGTCGTTCCGTTAATGCCCACATAACCTACTTATTTATGGAAAGCAGAAGGCTTTCATTTGTGTTTAGTAGGAATATCTTTATGCTTCAGGAACAACACATACATATGTTGCTTTCCTCTTATCGATTTATAGGATCGACAAGCATTGATTTTAGGTATCAGGAGACACAGGTACACAAGAAAAACATCCTGTTATAACGTGCGATTTTGAGCAATCTGTTTTGATCAACCTATTCAAAGAATAGGCTCAGATCATAGTATCTGTTGAGTCCATTTTTGTGTCATTCTTAAGCACTATAATATATCAAAAGCTGCTGAGAATATTTGGGGCAAGATAGGGGCTTGTTAAATATACTGCTTTTCAGACTATAAATTTAGCTAAAGCAATCTTTTATATGTAACTGCACCTCTGAATGCATTTCTGATTGTTCTGTAAATAATGATCATTTATTTATTCAGGTGACAGAAAACATACTATTAAAGTACCTACGTGTTTGAGTAAGTTTTAAGTGAGCTTTTCTACAAATTTGAGTGGGCGAATTCTCAAGTTACATGAATCAGTTCAAAATGTTACTTAACTGGAATCTCAAACAACAGCTATTAATAATTTAACGAAGATACGATAATGTTCTATTGACACGTTGAAACCGTTTTTTAAACGCTTGTATAATATTAACTATTCTTCAGTTATATTTTTAGATATGTAACAATTATTGAATAATCAAGACAAATTTCTGTGCAACGATATTTCCCTCCAATGATCTTTAAAATTGTGACAAATTTGACTAGTGAAATACGAAAACCAATAATTTGGGGCAAATAATTTGTCGGCCGTTTCAAATTCTATGAAAAATGACAGAAAATTTGCTAAAGACAACGAAATACCGACATCGAAATAACAACGCGAAGTTGTTAGGAACACAGTAATTTTCTGTGTCAATTAAAAGTATGAATGATACTGTGAAATGTCCGCAAACGTTTCCTGCTCTCTGAAAAGCCCGCAAGCCACACAAATTTAATTTTCTATGTAAGCACAACGCGACGACCGCTCGAATTTCCACACAATATTTAGTTGAACATTACAATGTGGCTATTCAAAGTCGGAAATCAGATTCAGCATACTTGTCTTCACCAAAAGACCAAAATATTGTATCAGAATTACCTTAAAACAAAGGGTTACTACCAATGTGTGTTACATTGGTCGAAAGCCTTTGTTTTAAGGCGCTGACGAATTTTTGACAAGAAGAGCCAAGTTTACTGCTTTTATTTTACACACGTGAAGATATTTCAAATTTAGCTGTAAAATAACTGGCTAGATATCGTAACATACCTGTAGTTTAAAATGAACGCAATAATAATAAAAAGATAACACAGAATATTTATCACATTGTGTATTAATTTTGAAAATATCAATGTCAATTACGATGAAGGTACCTACGATTTTGTATAATTATCATTATTACAGTATGATGTTTAAAATGAATATTAAACACGAAACAGCTATGTTAATGAAGTAGTTATTGAATATTAACAT
Organism: Synanthedon myopaeformis; assembly: GCA_944738685.1. NCBI lineage: Eukaryota > Metazoa > Arthropoda > Insecta > Lepidoptera > Sesiidae > Synanthedon > Synanthedon myopaeformis. The sequence continues at coordinate 1,473,790 of OX122930.1, forward strand.
TTAATTAATTATTATTTGCGCAGTCATTTGCATGCCTCTATATTAAATGTCGATCGCAATTGGAATCAAAGAGGTCACTGACGTTATTACGAGTACACGAGTACACAATGTGTGGTTTTTAAACACATAATTAAAAGGAATAAAGGGAGTAAGGTTTTTATTATGTTACAAAAAAAGTAATAAAAACTATATAGTAAAAAAATTTTAAATAATAATTAATAAGTGTTTCGTTTTGCCTAAACAAAGGATTATATTGAGGACTTCATGCAAGTGTCCAAACTAAAGTCAACTATTAGTAGATTTACTTTGATATTCAGATTACGACTAGACTAGACTTCTAGAACTTCTAGAACTTCTAGACTTGGATGCTGTGACTTCCCCGACGTTAGCGAACCTCTCTTTCACGCGGCATTCGGAACAGTACCTTTACCATGAGTTTACAATGACTGTACTCGCTAGCGAGTGCGTAAAATATTTATATGGAAAATTGTCAATTTGACATTGACAGTTGACAGTTTTCCATATAAATATTTTCCATATATAATATTCAGTGTAGAACACAATACACACAGAAACCCAGTAATTTAACTCCCTTTTAGGATTAAAGTGGTTTTATTAAGACAGATCTTTTACAAATTTACATAAAACGCCTGATATTGTTTTGACATTGCTTTTACTACTTAATAATATTCCACTAATCCAAAAATATAAAATCGTTTTCTTTTAAAAATCCTTTTAAAGAATAAAAATCATATGTTAGGGAAGTATCTATTTCTCTTCATTTACATCAGTTTGATGAGCAAAGTCTTATCCAAAAAGGGATTATCCACAAGAGGGACATACTCTTTCATAGTGTTGTAAAAAGTGTGACTTACTGCCACCACAGCATGAGACTTGATAGCTAATTAATAATTGATAATTGCAGGTGTTCTCTTGACGAATCAAACGTATTTGGACGAAATGACCTCAAATGACTGTTTTAAATTTTAACTTTGTTTTCTTTGTAAATCCTGCTTGTCCTGGTGTCCGACTAAATTCGCTTTTGCTCAAGAGATACCGATTTGATACCGAGTTCATAGTCAAGATCAAGAGATACCGGTTTCATAGGCTTGGCGATTCTTTTTTCTTAGAATTCAACAAGTTCTAAAATTCTTATGTGTAGACAAAACATACAACGTGTATGTTGTGTATACAAAACATACAATAAAACTCCCGTCATTTCAACCTTTACACAGCACCAATCTTATAAAGTCTACAATTGAACTGTAACAGGTTTTCTGTTTCAATTGATTTTATAATATACTAGCGGCCCTTAGTAATCCGTACTATCTATACTTATCTATACTTCTATACTATCTATACTAATATTATAAATGCGTATTAAAGTATGTTTAGATGTATGGATGTATGGATGTATGGATGTTTGTAACTCTTTCACGCAAAACTACTAAACCGATCACCATGAAATTTTTGCATACACATTGTCTGGAACACCAGAAAGGACATAGGGTACTTTCATCCAGAAAAAAGGACTATTCCCGAGGGATAAATAAAAAAATAAAATCTAACGCCTGGCCAAAGTGTTATAGCAACACGAGGTCAAGCGTTGTATTGCTTTTGTTTTTTATTTTCAACGTCGACGAAGTCGCGAGCACCAGCTAGTCTTACTAATATTATAAATGCGAAAGTATGTTTGGATGTATGGATATGTATGGATATGTAGGGATGTTTGTGACTCTTTCACGCAAAAACTACTGAACCGATCACCATGAAATTTTGCATACACGTTGTCTGGGACACCAGAAAGGACATAGGGTACCTTTAATCGTTCAACGCGGACGAAGTCGCGGGCACCAGCTAGTCTATTACATATTATAGTAACCATAGTTTGTTCGATCCAATAATAAAACATTACTCTGTCAATTAAAATTGAAACATATAGTTCTTCATAAAAATAATACTATAACAATTTTGTTACGATTAGAATAGTACACTAGAATAGAAGACAACTTCAATCAAACAACATGAAGTTTACATTTTGATGAGGCCTGAATAATATCGCGCCATTGTTGTTCGGCACCGGAATCGCGCACTTTGTGGAACTTCACTGCAATTTCATTTGAGAAATACACAAATACATTATTGTTTAAACAGATGCTAGCATCGTTAATATTTTGATAAGCCGAATTCTGTTTAGACTTATATGAAGGGCGTATAATAAAATTAATTTTGTAAAATAATTTTTGTAAAATAACAAAGAATATTTTCTTTTCTAATTTTCAAACAAAGAATTATGACACCCTGCTACTCTCTTACTATACATCAAATTAAAATTTAAAAAAAAAAAAACTATAATACCCGGCGCGTTGCTGCCACAGGAGAAGTAATTGTGGAAATATAATTAAAAAATTTCTTACCAAACTCTCGGGAACAGTATTTTCTTTTTGATGACAGATACCCTGTACTTTTTCTGTACCAACGACGACGTGTATGTAAAAGGAGAATGCCCAAAAAAATGTATTGAGATTTTCCACACTTAAAAAATTCAACGTCCAGTAAAGGTATTTGGTGTTCTGAATTATTAAACATTTTTGACTAAATTAATAGGAACAGATTCGAAATACCGAGCGAATTTTAATATATTTTAAAAAACAAAAAGTAAAAAAGCGCCTGTTAAAAGTAAAAAGTGATATATGATAAAAGTAACGAGGGCGAAGTACATAAAGCTGAAGAGTGTTTGTTTGTTTGCTTGAATGCGTTAAACTTAGGAACTACTGGTTCGAATGAAAAAAAAATATATATAATTTTAGTATAGTTTCGATTTGCGTCAACTAGCGCCATCTGTCAGTGAAAAGTGATATTAAATATGATACTCTCAGACTGCACACAAAAAGTCTTATTTTCATCCCATCAGATGGCGCTAATAGCAACTGATATTTTTTAATTTATTTTTGCGATATCATTTGCATATTTTTTTTTATCAACGCGGACGAAGTCGCGGGCTCGTTAAATATATTGAAGTTTAAACCTCGACTTTTTCGGAATTTAAAAATTCATAGTAATTCTGAGTATTTTTTTACTAAGCACGAGTTTCATTACATTCTAGTTGTGAAACAGGAACTAAAAAAAAAACACCACGACATGAATTAATTTAGATCATTTAATAAGTTACTTTTAAAAATTACAACATTAAACTATAAGTTCATTTCATTAAAGGTTGTATTCGCTTGTTCGCAGACGTGTCTACAATTTTTTTCATCGAAGGATATGAAAAGCCCGGATAAAGCGTGACCCATTTTATAAACGTCCTCAAATATAGTAATTGCATTTACATCGTCCTGTTGTATGATAGTATTTTACAAGCGAATTTTTTATTATATTATACTCTATTTAAATTATTATAATTTAAAATGGAATGTATAAAGAATAATCTTTGCCCCAAATTCTTTGTTCCGAGTTGTTGTTATGTAAATCTCGTTTTCACGAGGAAACTCGCGAAATTATGCTTGAATCATTACCCATTGCGTGATTATAAGGAAAATAAGTTGAAATTAATTTTTTTTTTTCTGAAAATTATTTTTAACTGAATTTTTTAACTGTACATATAATAAAATCGTAAACGAGCCGTGTCTGTAAATTAAATATAAAAAAAAATTATTTACACGTTGTAGGTTACCTTACGTTACCGAGGTCAAAAAATAGTTTGTCTGAATGTGTGCCGCTAATCTCAGAAACGGCTTGACCGATTTGAATGCTGTTTTCACGTATGGTACAATATTGATGATTACCTGGATTAACGTATAGGATACTTTTTATCATGGAAAAATGTTAAATTCCTGTGGGATTTTCAAAAAACGAAATATATTCCAACTGAAATATACCCATGGTTTCACTTACCGTTAAATTTTATATAAGTAGTTAGTTATATACAAATCTTGAACTATAAAATCTGAAACGAAGTGACATGTCTTATTAATTTTGAATTTTTTTTTTTTTTCAACAGTTCCACCCAGTAAAATGGTAATCACAGACGATAAGGGAGACGTGAAACAAGCCATCGTCGGCCCTTATGTCGAAGGAGATACCTTCACACTCAAATGCGATGTCTCTGGAGGTAAGATTGTTATCGTTACAACATAATTTGCACGTAAACATTTGTTTAGCTGCGTCCTTGTCCTGGAAGCTAATATTTAAAAAGTAAAGAATCATATTAAGGTCTGTTTCATATATGTATATGTCATTATGTAACTGTTGACAGCTTATTTCAAAGCATAAATGTAATACTAAAAGTTTATGTTCCAACTTTATAGACATATTGTTCACCTATATAATATTATATAAAGAAAATATAAAGAGAGAATATTTGTATGTTTGTAATGAATTAACTCAAAAACTAATGGACCGATTTTAAAAATTCTTTCACCTATAGAAAGCTACGTTATCAGCAATTAACATAGGCTATATTTTATAAAGTTACGCGAGCGAAGTCGCGTGCAACAGCTAGTCTTAATATATACATTTTCTCTGTTGGTATATATGCACCATAGCGACCTGTATTTTTCTACAATGAACTATTATAATTATATAATATATAAATAATGAATTCTGTTACATATACCTGTAGGTAGATTAATTTAATCTGTTTTAATACTTGCTTCTTAGACGAGTAAGTAAAATTTTAAGATTTTAACGTTCCCCCATGTACTCGTAGGTACGAGAAACTTCCCTTATAAAATAAATTTTATAACTGCCTTTGGAGGCCTATAAACACATTAATTAAATCCTTCGGGCGTTACTTAACACCTTTAGGGACATAAATACCTTAAAATTGTCTCCAAATGTTTTAAATCGCATCCCGAATTTCATATGAAAATGTTTTAATTATTGACCCGAATACACATTGAAAATTAAATACACCCCAAAGGTCTCATGAATTAATGTATTACGCGCTCATTATGCATCCCTCTACATTGACATATAAATTGTTCTGTAAAAACTGCCCCTTTAAACCCCTTCGCATCCTGTTTTATATTCATAATGGGATAGGCCGAATTATGTACCCGGAGAGGGAAACTAATTAATTTTAACCAACAATTTATTGTCGCACAAAATCGCATCAAGTTGGATTTGAAAATTTGTTTATAAATTTACTCTTTGAGCTCAGATTAAATTTTAACATTTCATTCAATTCCCTAAACAAAGGGTATATTTTTTTTTAAATAAAATTAAATCACTCCCGGCTTCGACAAGTGCACACACCCTTTCCATTTGTGTATCAAAATCTTTTGGATATTCCAAATCCACTTACCAACCAAAAATTATAATGTACATTCTAACATAATTATTATAGTAAGCGATCGTAATATTTAAAGCAAAGTAATGCTTTGTTTTACTATTGTGAAATCGATGGCATATGACCACTGCTATCCTTAGAACATCACAATGAATTTGTATTTAAATACATAAAAATACATAACGTGTAAGTTGTTAATTAGATAATAAATATTCAATAGTTTGTACGTAAAAGTTACAGATGAGAATATTTTCTTATTTCAAACTTTTTAGTGATTTTCGGGTTTTAGTTTTTTAAACTTACTTCTTATTTATGATATATCTTGACAACGAGGATGATTATAGATGGTTACCATCGGAGTTGTTCCTCAGAAATACATGCTACACTATAAGGGGTTCAAGAGCGTTGTCGACTCTGACAGTACAAGGGATAAGAGAAGGGGAGAGCACTCTGGCATCTCTTATAGCGAATTAAAATCTAAGTTTAATTGCAAAGCGAGTGTACCTCTGGCTTTGTATGTTATTCATGATATTATTAGTCGTACAGACAGACAATATTGTTAATTCACCTCTTCTCGGTGCTGTTTGTGTTTATATGCAGCACCTGCTTACTAACAAGTACACCATCAGCCTGCTTGCGACACTTTAACATAAAAAAGTTACCTGATTAAGCATCCAGCTCACTGCCAAGGTTTGGAACTCATTGCCTGTGTTTTCGAGCTCATATCATATAATAACCCAAATCTTTTCAAAGTTCGAGTGAATAGGCATCTTCTGGGTGTGCTCGCTCCATCATTGACCTCATTTTCGCTACACTGCTATATGCTAACCTAAAGCGAATCCATTTTTAATTAAAAAAAAAAAAAACTGTTTTAAATTATTTATTTTGATTATTCTCAGGACGACCCCGACCGTGGGTGAAATGGTTCAGAGATGAAGTGGAAACAGATACGCCAGCAACGCCGCTCCCAGGGAACGGTGTACGGGGTGTCATCAGGGTGGGGCCCTTAACAAGGAGTGATGTCAGAGCGGTCATCACATGTAGAGCATCAAACCATGCGCGTGCGCATCCCATAGAAACCACACTTACCTTGGATATGAATTGTAAGTATCCTGTATTCCTTACTTTGTAAGTTTTTATTTTCTATTTATAATTTTTACAAATAATTGATAAAATACCATGTATTATGGTCCTTATGGGCTCCAAAACAGCTCAACCGCTTTTATGGTATTTTTAGGCAATCATCAGATTCGCCCAGCGGGTGATTCTATGTAGTTTAGTAATAATAATAATAATAATAAAGCCTTTATTGTTTCCCATCACTTAAATATTACATATTTTTTAATTTTCTATTACTATGAATACATTATTTACACAATTTACATCTATTGTTCATTTACATGTTTATGTACATCGTGATTTTCTTGGATAGGAACCCCTATTTGGGTATAGGCCTCCTCCAGTTTGATCCAGTCTTTTCTGTTTTTAGCTTGATTGGTCCAATTCTTTCCTGCTGTAGCTATAATGTCATCGCTCCATCTTTTCATCGGTCGTCCTTTTCGTCTTTTCCCAATAGGTCCTTTCCACTTTGTCGCTTCTATAGTCCATCGCTTATCACTGTACCGTGTTATGTGGCCAGCCCATCGCCATTTCAACCTCTGACTGTAACTTAGCACGTCTATTAGTTTGGTCCTTCTTCGTATTGATTCGCTTCTTATTTTGTGTTTTAATTTTATTTTTAGAAGGCTCCTTTCCATGGCTTTCTGACAGTTTACTAGTTTTGTTTTTGTTTTGTTGCTGTATGTCCACGTCTGGCAAGCATACGTAAGAGTTGGTAAAATGCATGTATCCATTGCCGTTTTCTTTAGGTGAAGCGAATAGTCCCCTTTCATTAATTCTTTGAGCGACCAGTACTTTTTCCAGCTCATATTTATTCGGCGTTCTACCTCTTCTTCTTCATTTCTATCTTCAAATTCAAATGTAGTTTAGTAGCAATCGGATAATAAAAAGGGGCTCAGACGAAGTCACGGTCAAAAGCACGATCCATGTTTAACTGTAAATTAAATTTTCTTTTCCTTGTAAAGTTAAATGAAAAATAAATATTGGTATTTTATATTCCAAATGTGTGCTTTTACCTTATAAATTTAAGATGTCTGCAAAAGTCTGCAATATATTTTCTTTCTGAATACGAAAATGGATAACAAAGGAGCTTTTTAATGTTGCCACAGCGTATATTTGCATGCACACAGCATAAACTCTCTAGTTACATATTCATGTGTATTTTAGTTTAGTAACATAAAAACAATCTTTTTCTGCAGTTCCACCTCTAAATGTTCACATTCTGGGTTCGAATCAACCGTTATCAGCTAGTAGAAGATACGATCTTCTATGTCAAAGTTCTGGGTCACGACCTCCTGCGTCCATAACTTGGTGGAAGAACGGACACAGAATAAACAACGCCAAAGAAACAGTGAGTACAATCATTATTATTATGTCAACCCCAAACCTCGGCAGCGTAAAAGACAACGACATTCTAGCGCGGCTTTAAATGATGAGCGGGGTCGCGGGAATGTAATGACACGACATCCGCTACCCGCCACGGATGTCCAGCGCGCTCTCTGTCGAAACCTCGGCGTACCTGAATGTGGAGGTACGCCGGCCATCTTGGAGAATCTCATGACGGGCTGTAGTCTCCCCAAAGACTATAGGTCTTAATCATCTCAGACCTAGGACGGATCTGTTAGAAGCTGTCTGGATGTCGAACTGCGTCGCTTATTAAGTCGTTAGTTCATATTGGGCATCCTACGCTACGTTTACTGGACAGTGGTCTCCACTCGACAAGTTTCCGGCCCTAATGGAAAGTACTCATGGAAAGCCCTAATGGAAAGTGAGACCTTAATGGTAATTTTATGTTGAAAAATTTTAATTATCAGGTGATTTTATGTAGACCAAGCTTTCAGAATTGTTTTGTCCAAAACTTAAACAACGTATAGTCAACATATTTTATATACTTCAATGGCGTGTTCTTTCTAGAGGTTGTTGTGAGTGTTGAGTTTAGAAACGAGCCCTGGTTACAACTGCCAAGGATATTTTAACACATGACCATTTCATTTAGATATCTTAATTAAAACTTGCTTCGTAAGAGAGTTTGAAGATCATTTGGGTCCCCAAATAAGGCAGTAAGCACGCTCCATAAATCGCCAAACTTTTTAAGAGGAACGAAGCTAATTTAGCTCAAACTAAACGGTCGAAAATTCATCGCGCTCACGTAATCTTTATTACAATAAGAAACAACATCTCTGAGTCAAAATAAGAGCACGTAAAAGTAATAAATGTAGATTGAATGGGACAGCGAGTGCTGGGGGCGTGCTCAAATCGGTCGTAAGGGACTGCCCGCCTAAGTTTCCGTGCTTAGTGTTTCATATAAACGGAACGAACACTGTCAATTTTCAAACAGATTGTTTTTCGATTAATTGTTTATGTTTCATTAAGATTGCTGTGAAGAATCAATCAAATAATCTAGTGTCGTAAGACTTAAGTCGAAGCAGGTAATGAAGCTAGATGACGACTCGGATACAATACATTCAGATAGGTATGCAGGTGACCCATAAACCTTCAGTCAAACTGAAATTGATGTTAGCTTTATTTACGCTATATTTAGTCTCACGAATTTTACAGTATATACAATACTGGACATAGTATGAGCTGAGAATCATTTAAATTCAGACCTCATTATCGTTTCAGCGATTTTAGCGATCGCTTAATAACTCTATATCTTACTTCTTACTAATATAATATTATACATGCGAAAGTATGCATGTTTGTAACTCTTTCACGCAAAAACTACTGAACCGATCACCATGAAATTTTGCATACACGTTGTCTGGGACACTAGAAAGGACATAGGGTACCTTTCATTAAGAAAAAATAACTATTCCAGAGGGATCAATAAAAAATAAAAAAGTAACGCCTGGCCAAAGTGTTATAACAACACGAGGTCAAGCATTATATTGCTTTTTTTTTAATTTTCAACGCGGACGAAGTCGCGAGCACCAGCTAGTAATGTATATATTCAATAGTTAATATGAAATTTATTGTAACGATATAAATGGCTCACAAATTATGTTTACCCTTTATGAAAAAGCAATTTTATATACTGAACGATCGCCAAAAGATTTTCATGTGATCGATATGAAAATAATTACCTCATTATAAATACCTATCCCTGGCGAGGACATTAATATCTGCGTAGTTTTTTATTTATTTATTTTTATTTTGTATTTCTATATTAAAATTTCGATTAATATTTTGTAAATATTCGATATTTGTGAATATTAGTAAGATTGAGCTATTCTCTTTACTATAATAAGTCTAATAAAGCTTTATTTCTATGAAATATAAATATGTTTTACCTTATTGTATAAAAATTGCCAATTTTTTTCAGAACAAAAGTAAAATTAGGAAAATATATTTTTGAATTGTGAATACCATGTTTCCTCCCCTATCAATTTTCCACTTATATCTATTTTTAATCATGACATAACAAGCTTTTCACGTATATTTCCATGAGTATGGTAGTTATTATAAATATAGTTTCTGAAAAGTTTCAATATGAAATGAAACATACGAGTATTGTTACTTTTTTAAACATTCCTTATACTTTACTTGCCTCGACTCCTTAAATTAAAGCTGTTTTATTTAAGTAAATAATTGGTCTTAAAAATAAATATATTTGATTTGGAAGCCACCCTATTAACAATTTATATACCCTATTAACAATTAAGCAAATAGGCCATCGAGACTTTGCTTAAAAATCTCCTTCAAGGTAAAAAGTTCATGTTACTTTTCATAGAAATATAATATAATAAATAATTATGATATAATAAATGACGACACGTTTGGTCTAGTGGCTAGTAACCCTAGCTATCAACCAAACGGTCACGGGTTCGAATCCCGTTAGGTGCAAATGTTTATGTCTTAACATTTTACCTTTGTATCTGACTCATGGATGTTTGTTTTATATTTATAATATGTATGTATTTACAAAAAGATAAAACTAGGCCGCAAGGGATACTGCATCATTTCTTATACTTCATCCTATAAAAGTCAACAGAGCACTCTTATACCTTCACATATTGTGTTGAGTTTATAGGCGACGGAGCCATCTACCATCAAGTATCCCGTCAGCCTACTTGCCGAGCTTTACGTAGAAAAAAAGCACAATTGGAACAACACACAGTTCACATCAAATCATCAAAGTTTGAGCCATGAAAATATAAAATAATATGCTTTCCAAAGTTAATTAGATGTCTACTTTCTAAATCCTATCAGAATATTTTTTTTTTTTAATTTTTTTTATATATACAGCATAATGTTAAGCTTAATTTTACAATGGTGTAAACATAAACTCATTAGAGTTTTACCGCACACCATGCTCATATTAAGAATATATACATTCAGATATTTATAAATATATACGGACAGATATTATCAAAATACACACAGATAATATATAAATATATAATAGGAAAACATAATACTACATTAAAACTACTTGTCAACAGCTATCAACAGACGGTAACACAACTACATCTACGGTCTCCCTGCAGCTTACGAAGTCAGATTCTGGTGCGAGGCTCGCGTGTAGGGCCACAAATCCTCAAATGTCTTCAGTGCCAGCCTTGGAGGATGGCTGGACGTTGGACATACAATGTAAGTAGTTTTTAATTCCCACTAAAGTGGTAACGTTTGTGCTATACTGTCAACAACGCAAGCCTCTGTTGGCAAACTTGGCCGACTTAATGTCTTCGAAAACTTTGTCTTTATTGAAAACTTTTCTTTACAGTAAAGCTAATAATGTATACATTACATCCGTACTAATATTATAAATGCGAAAGTATGTTTGGATGTTTGTAACTCTTTCACGCAAAAACTACTGAACCGATCACCATGAAATTTTGCATACACGTTGTCTGGGACACCAGAAAGGACGTAGGGTACCTTTCATCGTTCAACGCGGATGAAGTCGCGGGCACCAGCTAGTATAATATATAGAAAATAAATTAAAAATGCAATGCATGAAATAATTTATTTTTATATTTGTATCACCACTAGAGTCAGTCACCATTGAACAAAAAATTAACAAATACATAAACTCGTAGGTACCTAGCGCTGCAATCGAGTTTTTCAGGTTCTGCTGGGACCGGTAGTATTATTATAGAATAATATTTCACCCTCCCCCCCCTTTTCTTTAATGTTATCTACTATGTCTTTTAATGTTTTAATACCAATAATCCTTAACTATAACTAATTAAATAAATACTCCCGTTTTCTATTATTTATATTAATAGCTTCTTCTTCTCTAAGTGCTTTATCAGGTTTCCACTCCCGTGATTCCGGTTTATTGAAGGATGTTTCTTAACCAAGACCAATCTGTCTTTTGCCCACTCCTCTTCGCCTCTCAATCTTGCCCCCCATGATGAGATGAAGCAAGTGGTACTTTTTACCCCTCAAAATATGATCCAGATATGCCACTTCACGAACCCGTACTCCCTTTTTACATGTGGCCATTGACATGGCCGCTCGCGTGTAATCCGTTCGCGCGTTCGAGAGCAAGTGCTTTCACTTGCTCTCGAACGCGCGAACGGATGTATAGAGTGTTTACATGCTGCTCTCTCTTTAGAGAGCAGCATGTAAACACTCTCGCACTCGCTCTCGCGTTGCCGGCCCTTGGCGTTGCCGGGGCAACGCGGCCAAAGGACAATATTATTTATATGGAATATTGTCAATTTGACATTGACAGTGGACAGTTTTTCATATAAATGTTTTACGCTCACGCTAGCGAGTGCGATCATTGTAAACTCATGGTAAATGTAATGTTTACATGCTTGCGTTGCCCATTTTATTTCCCATGTCCCTGCTCATGGCCGTGGAAATGGGCCACATGTAAACGGGGTATAATATTTGCTAGTAGCTCTCTGTTAATATGAGCTCTTCGAAGAACTTCCATATTAATAGTTGCATGTATCTACATAATTACTGTATACTGTACAGTATAACAATGGCCAATAAAATCACCTACCTATATTGTGTGTTTACGACACAATTCAGTGGTAGGTTGTTGGTGGTCGAATGTGTGATTGTTTGTGACGTCTCTGTTTATGTTTGCCCGCAGATGTGCCAGAGACAACAGTGCGGTTGGGCACGAATTTAGACCCGACAAACATCAGAGAGGGCTCGGATGTTTACTTCGATTGCATTATTAGAGCACATCCCTATGTTTACAAAGTTGAGTGGCGGCATAATGTAAGTATACTGAACTAACAATTGACATGGCTTGCATTAAAATCAACGACAATTTATAATTTCAGTACAAATAACTTTTAACCCCATGAGTATTTATTTAAAATTACAAAATAATAGCTTAACATTTTTGTAATTGCTACCTAACATTAAGACCTTCTGACTACCTACCTACCGTCTGTTCTTTTCAAAAAACCTACTTCCACAAAAAACCTACTTCCACAAAGAAAACTTTCACTCTTACAAAAGATTATATTAATATATTTTTTATTGTACAGGGAAAGACACTGCTCCACAACGTAGGTCACGGTGTGATCATCAGCAATCATTCCCTGGTGCTGCAAGGTGTTGGCAGACGCACTGCTGGAAATTACACCTGTGTTGGCTTCAACGCCGAAGGGGACGGTGAAAGTAAACCTTTCACTTTGGATGTGTTATGTAAGTCTGATAAAAATCTTTATTATTTAAACCCCGCTCATTGGGAGACCCAGGTCACATTGGTTACTGCCACAAAATGGGCTGCTCAGTTTATGACTGCTGAACCCAGTGTTAGATACCACTACCAGTTGATGCATAATACTTTAAAAAATATCTCACTGGGAAAGTTTATATATTCACCATCCACTATTCTAAACACCGTTTAGCTGTGATTCGGTCTTTTAGTATTTCGCATAGCACTATCGTATTCACTCAATTTGCACCCCGTCATGAATAAATTATGGTTAGCCATTGTCCGTGTGTGGTAGACTGTGTACTATACAAGCACAGTGCACACATGACGCCGTAATACCGGTATAAACTACTATAAACACGTTTGTCTGATATTGAAATGATTTCGGGAAAAACATTTACGTGAATTTCGGGCCAAAAGATTATGCACTATAATCACAAAAGATTATGTGAGAATCAATTTAGTTTCTTTCCAATTCCAACAACATATTAAATCGTTTTCTTTTTCAGATGCGCCGACCTGTCGAAGTTCACAGCAGAGAGTGCATGGAATAGCGAAGCAAGAACGGGCTCACATCACTTGCCATGTAGATGCGAATCCACCTGAAGTCACAGTTAGTACCAGTACATTTAAAGGAACGCATCTCTTCAACGTATCCTTAAGGTTGTCAGACATGCTGACGTTCCACTTGATACTAGGTGGCTACCATTAAGAATAAGTGGGTATAGGAAAATGAACTCTGGCAACCCTTACTCACTCACCTATACACAACAACACTCATGCTGTTATTTCACGGTTGTCTTCGTAAGGGGGTGGTTGCTGCCGCCAGACGAGACGTGCTGCCCAAATTACAACTTACAATTGACTAGCGCTCTAGTCTACTAAAATAGGTTTAGAAAAATTTTGAGGAGAAACAGGAAGAGGCGGACAGCGACCTTATCTGACCTATCTTATAATACTTATTTATTTAGATATTATATTATATAATAGAAAAGTATTTAATTCGACTCATTTATTTTTGGAAAATCAGACTGCTATAAAATTATAAAGCCAAACTATAAAACTATAGAACTATAAAATTCACTGTAAGCATATTAATTTTAAGATGTCCACTATCATACTTTAATGCATTTGCGCTTCTGTATTTCAATATGCAGGAAGAATGGTGCAGATTTTAAAGCGAGATTTTTCTGTGTGCAGTTCCGATGGACATTTAACAATACAGCGAACAGTAATGAAGTGAGCGAAACATACGTGTCCAGAGCGGGCACCAGTTCAACGGTGACGTACACTCCGCATACAGAGATGGACTATGGCACTCTCTTGTGCTGGGCGCACAACCGCATCGGCAAGCAGAGGGTTCCGTGCGTCTATCACATTATCGCTGCTGGTAATTACATTATTTTTTAAATGTGCTTGTAATTTCAATTAAAAACTTCCAAAACTTCTTAAATATTCACAGTCATCATATGTTATAAGCTGTGTCATTTTCTAACGATATTATTGTTTGTCTAAAAGTTTTATGTCATTCAAATATCTACAACGTTATATGTTATAAATATGTTTCATAGAAGTCGAATTAAAATACAGGCTGTATCGTTTGTAAAAACTTTTAAAAATTTACTCCCGCTAGCGAAGTAAGTAATACGCGAACTAAGCAATCAAACTCAAATAAAAAAAGCCACAATTTTTCAACTTTAACTTATATAGCTTGATGTTAAAATTATATTTTACCACGTAGAAAATTGCATTATTTTCCTAATTGAAGTCACGAAAACGCCATGTCACCTTCGCTGAGTTTTGTGTTCCCTGTAATTAAAAGTCACGAAAGAAAATCCACCATGTTTCGTGTAAATAGCCTATTAAACGACAAGAGTTAGTAGAGAAAAATGAAAATGTCCTTGTTAATAAAAAATACAAAAAAATGTTTTTCCCTATTTTGAGATAAAAAAAAATATTATGAATTTTTGTTTAGTAGCATTTTAATATTATCACTGCCGTTATGTTGTACAGGTCGGCCCGATCAAGTCCACAACTGTACAGTTGTCAACGCTTCCTTGACTTCATTCGGAGTTCGATGTTCAGAGGGGTTCAATGGTGGCATGCCGCAATCGTTTCTACTCGAAGTACGAGAGATTGTTACACAGGTAATATTAATTTGATTTTACTTACACTGTGACATGATTATATTGATAGGTTTAGACCTAATGTAATTAATATGATTAATGTAATTTATGTAATTTATGTCATTTATGTAATTTGTGTAATTTATGTAATTTATGTAATTTATGTAATTTATGTAATTTATGTAATTTATGTAATTTATGTAATTTATGTAATTTATGTAATTTATGTAATTTATGTAATTTATGTAAGTGAGGCAGTTAGCCGCCTTACTTTACCATACCAGAGTTGTTGCGGATGCAGATTATCAACATCCACGAATGCGGAGGGGTTTAATTTTTAATGCAGAAATAAATGATTGAATAAATCATTTAATAAAGTAATCGAGCTTTTAATAGTAATTTTAAATTAAAAAAACTGAAACAATTTCATAATTCACCCTGAAAAAATCTGCCCGATTTACGACCAGCCAAATATCCGCACCCGCAAAAGATTCGCATTGATTATTGCGGATGCGAATGTCTCAATCGACGCGGAAGTTCCGCATTTGTGAATGCTCAAACATTGACTGAGTACTTACTTATTCTTTTACATCTCGCACAAAGTAATTTTCGCCCCTATGTAAATGTAAATTGCATTTTTCAAAAAAAAAAAAATGCAATTTACATACGCTCAGTCCATATTTATTTTGTCAGCGTCTCTCTACAACTTAAATGCAACTTAATTGCATTTGTGAATGCTCAAACATTGACTTACTTATTCTTTTACATCTCGCACAAAGTAATTTTCGCCCCTATGTAAATGTAAATTGCATTTTTCAAAAAAAAAATGCAATTTACATACGCTCAGTCCATATTTATTTTGTCAGCGTCTCTCTACAACTTAAATGCGATTCACATCTAACTCATGATGTGCACACAAAAAACGAGCAGAAAAAGTAAGGTAACTATTCCCAAGCTGCATTCATTGTTTGATATCCAAAACTAGAGCTCAGCGAAGAAAGCAAATACAGAGGAAGTGCATACGATATACTATGTCTAAAAAGGTTATTTACTTCCAACAAACAAAGTCTTCTTAACCAATTTTTACGTTCAAATATGTATTCAAAAATAACTGAGCTGGCATTAAAACGAATTATCCTACTATAATGTTGTATATGCGAAAGTTTGTGAGAATGGATGAATGCATGATTTGATACTCTTTCACACAAAAACTAATTAACAGATATGGATGGGCACACAGATAGTTTATTACCTCGATTAAAATATATTATATATACTGAAAAAATGTTAGGTTCCCGAAGGATCGTCTCAAAATATAAAAAATTGATCACAATTTAGAAAAATCTTTGACTATTTAAAAGGTAGATTATTCCACATTGAGACAGGCTATATATATAAGTGGAGCATACAATGTCATAAAAGATTGTTTAAATGTGAATAAGTGTATGGATTGTTGTATACTGTGTTGGCTTCCTAATAAATAAATAAAAATAAAAAATAAAATTATTAACTCTCCAAATTGCACTCGGGCGAAGCCGGAGCGCTGCGGTTTATAATTTACACATAAATTGTTAAAAAATAAAACCTATCATGTTTTATGTATTATTAATGTATTATTGTATTATTAAAGTTTTCAATGATATCTACACATAAAGTTTTGTTATTTTTTTATGTCATTCTTATTTTAAAAATATTTTATACTAGCTGTTGCACGCGGCTTCGCCCACGTAACTTTATAAAATATAGCCTATGTTACTAGCTGATAATATAGCTTCTCAACAGTGAAAGAATTTTTCAAATCGGTCCAGTAGTTTCGAAGTCTATTCAATGCAAACAAACAAACAAATCTTTCCTCTTTATAATATTAGTATAGACAATTCGAAGTAGAGACTCTATTTGGCCACTCTAGAGAAACACCTCAAATTGAGTACAAACTTGCGTTTCTCTTCTATATTCTAGGAAATAGTCGCAAACGTCTCTAGTGCAGTGCCTCGCTTCACGGCAGTTGGTCTTTCACCAGGAAGAACTTACGGAGCAGCAGTTTTAGCATACAACGCCAAGGGAAGGGGTGATCCTTATCCTCTAAGAGCTAGCACATTGAGACCTCCAGAAAAACATCATGTACATGATAAGAGCTTGGGTAAGAAACTTTACTTTGGTAATAAAATTTTAATTGAGAATATTTTTTTTTATTAAAATATTGAATTTTATATTATTTATTAGAATATTGAAGGTAGTTCATATTGGCCATTGAAGCATTTTACTTGTTGTAATTAAAATTTAATAAAATAAATAATTGAATATTCGTATGTATAAAGCGAACAAGATTGATATTCCCAAGTTCAACTATACTATATTATTATTGTTATATTATTTTACTATAGTTCTAAAGTTAAAGTTAGAAAATTTGTAACCAAGAAATTAAATATTAACCTGGATTTCTAAATTGATTTTCATAATTTGGTCCACCATCCATTTTGACATTGTTATTCTTAAATGATATGCTATAAGTGGACACTTGTACTATAATCATGTATCATTGTAATATATGTATGATTTTCTATAATAAAAAAAATATATAAAATGTTATTAATTTTAATATTATTTAAACAGATCTGCCGAGAACAGCCTTCCAAATGTCAGGAGCGATGTCAGCTGCTGTCGGCGGAGGTGGAATCTTAATGGTGGTACTTGTTCTGTTCATGATTGCGGTAAAACAGAGATGTGCCAGAAGGAAGCCACGATCGGCTCCTCCGCCGTCTTCACAACCAGCTTCACCAGACAAACTCAGAGAGAAGGATGATAGTGAGAGCGATGACAGAAATCCAGACATAATACCATCAGACACTGATCAGATGCAGGTACTTGAAATTCATTTAGTTCTATTTTTTTTTTATAAAGGACGTGAAACGGGTCAGTCGAGATAAAATAGATAATTTGAAAGAAAAAAACACTTAATTTTTCCCACCTCTTCTACAGGGTGGAATAAAAAATTTCTTTCACCCATCGATATTAAATGTTTTCTAGAATCTTACGTCAAAAATGCTCCTGACGGACACAAATTTATTTTTTTATTAAATTTTTATGGACTATATAAATGATTTATAGCTGAATTTTTCTTATAGCTGGACTACTTCAGACAGCAGCAAGTGTCAACTATCTCACCTCCTCCTGGTAACAGAATACCTCGAGGTAGCGTAGCTGGTGTTCGTGGTGGACTTCCAGGATACTGTCCGCTGAGGACAGCTCCACCGCCTTCACATCCTATGCATGAGTCTGGCGTAAGTTATCTTTTATTAATTTTCCCTAAATTTACATGAAATCACATATTTTCGCGTGTTTTAAATTAGCTATTTTGGGTTGATGGTACAATGGACCCTTTAATATTATTGTATGTTACACTCTGTATTGTATATTAAGTATTACGAGCACTCGATACATTTATAAAGAGATATTTTTGTTACAGAACTCTACATCAGGCATCCCTCCGCCCGCGCGGTTTGCGACAGGATCTTGCACACTGCCGCGCGGCTCTACCCTCACGGGGCCCAGCGACGTGCGCTGCGGCATACCGCTGCAACACCTTCGCACCCTACCGCGCCCTCTCCCCGCACCGGCGCCTGCCGCACCCCGCGTCACACCCCGCGACACTCCGCTCTGACAGACAACACAACTCTAGGACATGTAAATACGCCTTTTATAAGTGCTCAATACGGACCGGAATCACTTAGGCACCGAGTATCTATCCTACAGAGTGACAGGTCCCTAGAAGCGTAAATTATATTAGCCTATCCTTGTAGGGCTGTCACAAAACACGAAACTATTACTTCCGTGTCGCTCGCGCGCGTCTGTTTCTCTGCCACTTAGTCCGCTCGGACCGCCCGAAGATATTCTCGGCTCACGTTCGTGAACCCGTCGGTGAAAGGTCACGCACACATAGCTGCGCGCATGTATGAAGCTGTTTCTCTTTAGGATAGATACTCGATGACTTAGGCCACTACACTATGGCGGTCATCTCTAGACTTAACTAGTTAGGGTTGAACAATTGTGTTAAAAGTTATAATGTAAATAATAATTTAAACGAGTTTGTTTTTTAATAAAAAAAAAAATATTGTGTGAAGTTTGTTGGGTCATTTTACGTATGAGAATGGTTGTGAATGAAGCTTGTTATGTTGAAACTGTAGTCGATGTATAAAAATCTAATGAATAATTTATTAAATCAAAGTTCTCTTCAGTTTTATTTTTTATTTTTTTGGGTTTATTCTTAATATATTCTGTTTTGAAAGTTTTAAGAAATTATTTTCAAAACTAAATGAAATTAATTAATATCGTCATATTTTTGAAGTGAAAACTTCTTTAGGTGCGTTGGGCACTTTTAGTGTGAGTATAAAGGACTAAACTCGCGTGACCGTCACGTCACACAATGAGGTTTAATATTGAATATTTTTTTAGGGAGGTTGGGCAATTTTGGGATGGGGATAAAGCACTGAACTCGCGTGACCGTCACGCTTAGGGACGCTCAGTGACGCTCAGTGTATACAGTAAAGCTAAGTTTTCACTTCAAACGTGCAGTCCTACAACTGACAGATTTTTTTTTAATCAATAAATCATTTGTTAATTCTATTATTAAAAATGATTTAAACACAAAGAATAATTATATTTACATCGGCCTTTAAACACTTCAACGTACATATTCGTTAAAGGTTTTAACAGTTAAATTCTAAATAAATTTAATATTGTCATCAATATAATCACGAAGTTGTGATATTTGTTACTTAAAGTAATTTAAAAAAATTAGCTGCCTCAGATTAATTCTACTACTTTATAAACTATTAAGTACTGAAATGTTGTTTTACTGCAGTTATTGAATTTTAGTATTTTATTATTATTATTATTATTATTATTATTATTATTATTATTATTATCTATATGTATATCAAAATAGATAAAAATACACAAATTGCAACAAACACTGCCAATATCATTATTTATTTATTTTTTAAATATACCACATTTAAAAAAAAATTGTATCCATTTTATATGTCATTTATTTTATTTATAAAATAATAAAAATTAACATCGAAAATTAATTCTTAAAGTATGGTATAAGTTGACAAATTTTGGTATGAAATGGCTAGCAAGAATTAAATCGTCATAAATTCTTCATCTTTTTTTAACTTTATAAAAAAATATATATATAAACTGAGGCAATTAGTGTATTATTTGTCCATTAAGGCATAAATAATTGTAAATATTAAGGTAACATTATTACTGTAAATATGTTTTATATTCTACGATGATAATCATAAATTATGTCTTAAAGTGATATATATCGGGTATAAACTGCATGTGCACTAGATAGTATTTTTTTTTTTAATAAAATCAGTTTTTTTTATATAAATATTCGACTAAATTTAATATCAATTTTGAAGTTTACTAATGTAGAAAAAGAAATATGTAGAGTCGAATTTTAAAATGAACAGTTGTTTATTAAATTGTGCATTTAGAACGTATTTAATAATTCCTAATAAGTATCATAGATTAAATTATTAATATAGCCAATTAACAGACTGATAAAGAGTTGTGTAGCCATTAATAAAATCTACATATAAAATTCAAAATGGATTTTTTGGTCGGTTATAAATTAAATTTTATTTATAAATTATTAAAAAATAATTAAATTATTATTTTTTTTTTTTTCAATTAAACTGTATTATTTTTAAAATATTTTTTTTATTTATTTTAAAGGAGATCAATCACTTTTGTATGAAGATCAGGCCATCTGTTTATAGTTTAAACTTGTATCATTAGGTATGAAGAAATTATAGATTGTACTAAGAATATATCGATTAATATGATAATCGGTTTTCATAGATATATTTAAGTTTGAAATATAAATAAATAAATAAATATCTTCACACATTCCACACAGCGCCATCTAGTTTCACAGTAAGCAACTAATGCTTGTATTATGGACACCAGACAGTTGATATATACTACATAGATTTCTTTTTTTATGTATATATAAAATACATACATATTATAAATACAAAACAGCCATGACTCAGGTACAAAGGTAAAATGTTAACACATAAACATTCGCCCCTAGCGGGATTCGAACCCGCGACCGTTTGGTTAACAGCCAGTGTTACTAGCCACTAGACCAAACGTGTCGTCAATTTCAACATGTGTGCATTTGCCAATATAAGTCACCATTTTCATATCTATTCATGAAATCTGTAAAATTTATAAACTGAATTTTATAAATCGCAAACAGTCATAATTACTGAAAGACTTATTACAAAATTCTTAAAGGTGTAAATTAAAAAAAAAACGATGACCTGGTTTTGAATTATATGTCTTTTATTGTATTATTTTTTATATATTTCAATTAATTAACAAATAAAATGTGGATTATATCACTCATAAAAATATCTAAATAATATTATCTAGTGTGCATCCAGCCTTATAAGGGTGAGTTGACTTGTTTTAATTACTTATAACCTTTTATTAACTTCAATGATGTTTTTTATTTGAAGTTTAATTTCAGTTTATATAATAAGAAAGAAAAAAAAAGGACATCCCTTATCTTCATAAGGTTGAGAATATTTTCTTTATTAATTTTTATTTGTATTTTGTGATTTTTTATTAGAAATTAAAACAACTCATTTCACAGCTTTATTTTAAGGCAAGTATCATCGAATCAATAATGAGTACTCGACCTTGTACAGTCGCTAATAAAAGTGCGTTTGTTTTAAGGATATAAAATATCCTAGATGATTGCTAGTAAAAAAATTATTAAACATGAAACGTTGTTTTTTTTTTAAATAATTATTATTGCGCTAGCGACATGTAAATACTTTATATTTTATTCGGAATGTTTTCATGGAATTATTGGGAAAAGAAATAAATGGAGATATTCGCAAATGTTCACTGTGTATTTTCATTTTTAACTACCTGTTTCAAATGTGGAGTACTTCGTTTAAGTTCTATCCATTTTTCTGATGACAAGTTTAGGAGTAGTCTTCACTCTGAAAATAGTATACGAAGAAAAAAAAAAACTTTTTAAAACTTTTTTTTTTCAAAAGAAAAAAAAATCAAAGAATTTAAAGAAAATTTTCAATGAATGCAGCCATAAGGTTACCATATGAAAAATGTAGAAATTAGTGTATCTATGTATTAGTTCGGTTGTTTCACTTTCTGTATTTTGTAAGAGGGTTTGTTCTTCACCTTGTAAGAGGGTACTACTGCAAAATGCAACAACATCAGTGCAACAACAATAATATCAGTGCAGTGCAACAATATCAGGAACATTAAAAAAAATAATTTTTTTTAGATACTTAGACTTTTTAATTTAGTTTATTGCAAATTGGTAAATGCTTGCAAAGATTCGATGCAATATTTCGATGGGTTTAAATAATAATTTAGTTACAATTAATCGCTAAAAAACATATTTTGTCCTAAGGATAACAAGATTATTCAATATTTAAAAAAAAAAATTAACATTAATAAGTCGCCAATAACTAAGTAAGTGTAGTTATTTGATTACGGAATTTTATATTTCATTTTGAAATAAAAACTAAAGTCAGCGAACAACTAACTGTCCTTGATTACTGTTGACATAGAAGTACACACAAAAAAAATATATATTTTAAAAAATAAATTGTAAAGTTTTATCTACACACGTCCCTATTTCAAACTGGGATTCAACTGGCCTCGTAAATATTTCAATTCTGTACGTACAGTACATGGTTGAGCCGAGGATTATTTTCTACGGTTTTTTGTTCCACCTAGAAATAAACCTGGATAAGCCTGTACGTTACCCCTTTGGGAAGCAAGCTAGGACTGCGGATTTAAAGGATTCACCATTTTTATGCTCGTCCAAAGTTTCCGAATGCATGTAATGATTTAAACTCCAAGTGACCGACAAAGTTCACTGAGCAAATGATAGGGACTACTGAGAGTTAGATTATATCCATTTGCTTAATGGACGGTGAACGGAGTTTGATAAAGATTCAAAGAAGATGAATCAGTTTTTTCACAACTCGTACAACTGTATTAGTAAGAGTTCACATACAATAATACCAGCTGGTGTCCGTGACTCATGGTCAATTGAATGGTAAGTGGGTACTGTAGTCTATCAACACAATCTGTGTTAAGGGATAGGCTCTGGCATCTATCGATTGGCACTCATCGAAACACAACAGCATACATGCTGTTATTTCATGATGGTCTTTGTAAGAGGGGCTGCTGTCACCAGACAGGCTGCCCAAATAACTGCGAAAAGCAGTGATCTCTGCCAATACAATTTCAAATTTAAATTCAAATTGAAGTAATTGAAATAATTGAAATAATCGAAATAATTGAAAATAATTAAAATAATTGAAATAATTGAAATAATTGAAATAATTGAAAATAATAAACTATTGAAACAATTGAATCAATTGAATTAATTGAAATAATTGAAATAAATGAAATAAATGAAATAAATGAAATAATTGGAATTAATTGGAAATAATTGGAAATAATTGGAAATAATTGAAAATAATAAACTATTGAAACAATTGAATCAATTGAAATAATTGAAATAATTGAAATAAATGAAATAATTGGAAATAATTGGAAATAATTGGAAATAATTGGACATAATTGGAAATAATTGGAAATAATTGAAATAATTGAAATAAATAAAATAAATGAAATAATTGGAAATAATTGGAAATAATTGGAAATAATTGGAAATAATTGAAATAATTGAAATCGTGAACAAAACAAATATTTTTGTTTATTAAAGTAATCAAAATCTTTATTTTTCTTTGGCGTTCTTAAAATATACAATTTTTTGGAATAAATTTCAATAAAACAAATTTCAATTATTATAGTGAATTTTCTTAAGTCTAATAACATTTGTGTTGTTAGACTAACTTAACAAAATCAACTTCCTAGTTTAACAGTATTCTTAAGATCGGTGTTTTATCCAAGCGCTGTAACCTATTTTTATACTTCCATTTTCTTTTTGTATTCCTGTATCTTAAGTCTTTTTCTTTCAGTATCTTGCTATAAAATGACAGGGGACTGTTATTTTTACTAGAATACTTAATAAAACAAAATCATTAAAACATATCAGATTAGCGAAACAGATGTGGCTACATACTAGATAATCAATTATTTTAAACAAATTTTCGTTATTAAAACTCTTAAAATAATAAAAAAAAGGCTTGCCAGGGGACACTAACGTCCTAGACGCGTGGTTCACCACAGATGCAGTCGTAGCATTAAAAAAAATGGCGATTGCCCGCTTAGCTCCACAACCGAACGAACTTGAAACCGATAGCGTTCTTTTTCATGATCTAAATGTTTCGCGCCAAAACAAATTTTGACTTCAGCACGGTTTTCAAACGTAAACAGGGGACTGTTTTAATAATTTGAGGACAGCATTCGCACATATATATTTTGATTAAATTTATATTGTAAAAATATAATTGTGATGTATAAAGATGCTTTACTGTCTTCTTTTTTATGTATTTGGATATTTTTTATTCGGTTATCAACGGCAAAAAAATTAATATTGATTACAAGACTTGTAAATCTGCAAGAGACATACAGGAAACTGTGTTTTAAGGTGTTTGAGGTTCATTAATTCAAATATTACATTATTAAATTACTAAATAAGCTGTGGCCTGCCAAGAATACCTAACACTGTGTAGTTATTGATACAAAAAACTGTGGAATATTAAGATTTATTGCATAAAATTAACTTGGGACAGCGATTTTCCATTTAGTGGAGAAATGCCCTTGTAATGTTTTTTTAAACCAGGTATTTAAATTATTAAACTGACATGCAGGTTGTCCTCTTTACACATTATAGACGGGATTTACTCGTAAGGGGCAGTGAGGCAGCAACCGGGTAACTAATTTGCATACCAATGGGTGTGACGGTTCGGATAAACGTTATAAACTTAGACACATTATCATTGTAAGGCACAAATTGTATGGGGAATCTAACAGACCAAATCTGCATGGTGGGGTTTGATGCTTTATCGTGTATTTTTCTATGGATAAGTGTACAGACAGCCCATAAAATAAATTGGAGTGAGATGGAGAGTGGGCTTTTCAGAAACGTCGTCTTATCAAGCAAACAACATATATCTCCTAGTAGGTAGGACAAATGAAAAAGTGTAGAGATGAGTGAAGAAAAGCTCTGTAACATTTACTTATTTATTAAAGAAATTACTTGTCCATTAAATTTGAATAATTAAAAATCACATTCTCATATAAATAAAGTTATATTATTATTATTATTATTATTTTAAAAAAAACATGTCCAAGAAAAGGCGATATTAATAATAAAGGGCCTTAAAAGCTGGCTTCCTTAAGATACCGCTATAGACACTAAGTGGAAAGTTGTATAAAAGTTTTATGCGGCTGCTTTGGTTGCTTGCTAGTGAGGAGCCAAAAAGTATTTTGTTGATTTAATGCCGTCGCTATGCAGGTGGAGTGTGAAGTTCCAAACATAGTTTTAAAAGCTGCGCTAAACTCTATGTATCTACGCTAAAAAACAAATCCTTCATACTAAGTAAAAGTTTTGCTTAATACAAGCGTACTACGTATAGGATGTCGTAAAAGGTTATGCTATCTACCTCGAAACGCAGGAAATATTACTACAGAATTAAAGTGCAACGCTTCCACTGATCCAAAAAATACAAAATTAAACCCCGAGAAAATATTTAACACCACAGCCACAACCAGAAATTGTTCTGTATTGAAAATATTCTTTTACAAAAACTTTACAACGCGTTACCCGCAGCTAATCCTCAATACTTTAAAAAAGAGCTGTTGGGTCAGGTAAGGACGGATAGAATTTTTATACTGCAGATGCTTGAACCTTGGCTCTTTAAAGACGTCTTTTAAGTAAATTCATTCAATTGCTTCCCCATAGGTTTAAGCTGTGTTCTAAGATCACAACCATTTATCATTAAATGGACTATTAGCCTCCTTGCTGAATTTACTAAAAATAAAATTAAATGACGATAGTAAAAACACTAGCATTAAGTACGTTAATTTTTTATTTATTTGTCTATTATATAATTTATGTATTTCTAAATTGTGCACAATCATGATAACTACGAAATAAACAAACGATAACATTTGACATTTGATGTAAAATTATTCAATGTTATTGTACAAATGTGCATCATGTTTTTGAAATCCCTCCTTTTCGGGAGATATTTTAATAATATTATTTAATTATTTCATATTTTGACCTTATATTTTTCTGTATAAACCGAAAATGTAAGGTCGAGATGTGAGAATTATAAATAAATAAAATTTAAATGCAGACAAGAGAGTTCACGCCGACCGTCCGATGGTACAACGGTAAAATTTACGTACTTATGCCAACACCCTTCTTAAAGTATTTCCGTTTAGGACTTTAGATTCGACACCGTATTTTTTTTTTCTTTGTAGGTTTGTGGCTTAAGCTTTTTTAAGAATTATCTATTATGTACTTGTATATTCTCTCTCCCTCTCCCTCCCTCCCCCCCCCTTCCCCCTCTCTCTCATTACTGAGGATCGTGATCACAAAGTCCCAGTTACGACTGCACCACTTGCTTCCACCAGCCTCGATCCATAGTATCCCTCACCGCCTGGTAGACTGTCCATTTTGTTGGAGATCGGCACTGTAATATTTTGGGTTCAATGTTACCAACAACGACCAGCTTTTTCACATTGTCGCCACCACTGAAAAAGAAATGACGCATTTGTACGTTTGGCCATCCAAGGAATCCTCAAGATCCGCCTTTAGCACAACATTTTGAAATGTACATGCTACAATTCTGCGTGCAATATAGGAAACACAATGGTTTAACCAGACGTGCCTTGATCTTAAAACTAATGCATCTATAGGTACTTTTTGGAGTCTATATTATTATTAGAAACGATATTATTTTAGTTTAGACTGTCTATTATTTATCAGACCATTTCATTTATCAAATTTCGAATTGGTATCATATACGATTGGAGTAATACAAATACCAAACTGCCCTCACAATGCCCGGGAGGAGGCATCAGCATTTAGAGAAGGGAGGGACAGCCCAAAGAGAGTGCTTCCAGCAATTTGCATTTATTTACTGCGTTTCACAGGTAAGGCATGTGCAAAACAAAAGAATCGGAGAGGGGAATTTTTGTGGGCACCAGGCTTTATTAGGTATCGTAAATTGTGTTTTCGTTTATCTTTTAGGATGATAACGATGATGGGTGGCTTATGAGGTGATTTTGAATTTGAATTTGACTTTACGACTTCATTTTTCTTTGTGGTGACCCTAAAAATATATTCGTGGGAAATAGTCTCGGAAATAAGTCACTTCTTATTGCAGTTGAATGTACCCAAATATTAGTCTATGCACAGTCTGATTCGCCATCAAATACTGGACCGCAAAGAAAAAGGGTTGGTTAGAAAATCTTCAATATCTTCAAAAGTACCTGACCTAGCTTTATGAAATAAAGCTTAATTAAAGCTAAACTAAATAATTTTTATTTTTATTTAAGCACATTAAAATATTCTTTAATTTAGTCTTTATTTCATTTATAACTAGGTCAAGTACTTTTGAAGATATTGAAGATTTTCTAAGCGACCCTTTTTCTTTGCGGTCCAGTCTATATGACTGCACTTAGAGGAAACACTAAACTTTCGAAGACATAGTCAAAGTCGGGAGAAAACAGAAGCTGGCTAAGGTTAGTCCTGTGCTTAGTGGTTTATGAGATAGGTTTTTTTTACCAATTCGAATACTTGTTTTGCTGTTTTCATAATTCTAGTGTACTGAAGGCAATTTGTTAACTTCGTGTCGGCAAACTTTTCACACATTCCAAATTATTAATATTATTATTAAATTATACAGGAAAGTTTTGCTTTATCTAGGCCAAGAGCTATTTACATAATAAATTTTCTAATATAACTCTCTGCCTCGAGTTTGTTAATTATTATTAGCCGCGACCATATAGAATGATATTAATTCTAGGTTGTTGATTACTAGGACTACCTGACAGCTGACATGACTCATATAATTAACTCCATATACATATAAAATAAGCGGGGAAACATAGATGTAAGGCCACAGCTAGTTTGACATATTATGTGGGCTATTTTTTATTTGAAACATATATCAAACTAGCTGTTGCACGCGACTTCGTCTGGGTAATTTTATAAATATACCTCGCTGTTACTCGCTGATAATATAGCTTTCTATATATTCATAAAATGTTTTTAAAAGTTCTTTGGTTTGCTAAATAAATAAACAATCTTCAATTGTAATCCCCCTACCTAATTTGGTACACTGATTATAAATCAAATAATCTATTACAAATTTATCCCATTTTCATTTGAAAATCATGTTAAATCCTGTATACAAATATTTCATCGCTATTAAATCTCCTTTGTAAAGCTTACCCTGCTGATTTCCATTAATAAATGAGAATAAATTCCATCATAATAACACCATTGTGATTAATAATAACACCATTGTGATAGTAAAAAAAATATTCCATTTATTGTTCTGTTAAACTGAAACTCCAAAACGTTTATTTCTCTGGGGATTATTTACAGCAATAGTTATTTGTTCAACTGTTGCTCTGTAGAGCAAAATTGTTTTTTTTTTTCCGCGAGTGCCTACTTAAATCACGAACTAGCGAAGTAGTCTAGAATTGAATCACGAGCGTAGCGAGTGATTCTAATATAGAGCGAAGTGAGTGATTTAAAGGCACGAGACATAAAAAATTTGCTCTCGTGTTAAACATACAACTTTTCACCTCAACAGCGAGAAAAGCGTTACTAGGTCAATTAAGACAATTTTAAAATTTTAAATATTATTATAGCCAACATTTACAAAGTATGGCTTATAACTAAATTCTAATTATAACTAAATTAACAAAAATATTAAAAGTTGAAAGTAAAATTACAGCAATTTATAAGATTAAAGGTAACATTTTTGTTCGGAACTGTGATGGTCATATTATTTACTTGCGTGTTTAGATAAGGGTCCTGTTTGTCTTAATAGATAATCTATAATCTGGACACACTAATAAAACATTTCTATAAATTAAATTTAGTGTTCGAATTTCGAATCACGCTCGCATCAAAAATCGATTTTGCTGCGAGTTTTTAGGAACCAAAAGCACCCTTTTCGTGCTAGAGACTGGAGAGGTGAAAAAGATCTTATGGAAATTATATAATATAATAATATATTGATCTTGCCGGCTGTTAGGGCAACTCTAACTACCATACAAATTACACTGATTTAATAAAATGATTTAATAATTGATTTAATAAATAAAACACACCAAAATGGAATGTAGTAGAATAATACTTTAATAATTTCCATTGTGAGAATACATTGAGTACATGTAACCAAGCTTTAGCACGTTTCAACTCAACGGAGTGGCGCCATCTAGTTTCCAATCATAGTATTATTTAATACATATGTACCTAACCCCGGCTTTAAATATACTACAACGCTAACTAATAGAATGAATATAATTTCAATATTAACTTAAACAATATATAGGTAGGTAGGTACTATGTGTATATTATGTATGTATAAAATGTAATAAATGTATCTCACTGGTGTTTGTTCTTATGTCTTCGACATTGAAAATTTAAATCCCATTCAAATTTTTATCAAACAAAGACCTGTCAAAAGCAGTTATTCTATTATAAGTTAAATTTGGGTCTGAAATATGAAAATGACGAAAACATTTTTACAAGCACACAAAAGATTGTTAAAGTGAAAGCTAGAAAATAAAAAATGAACGTACTTCAGACCTAAATAGGAAAAGAATCTCAGCCAGAATGTTGGAAAATTCAAGAGATGGCAGCTTTAAAACATTATTTTATATAACCGTGTTTATTCTTATACTAGCTTTTACCCGAAACTTCGTCCGCGCCTCTTTTTTTAATGTTAAAACATTAATATTCAATTTTTATTCCTCATGCGAGTATATTTTTGTCAGGCACTGAATTTTTCATTTTTATTTTTAGATGATCCCTCGGGAACAGGCCTTGTCTCGTCCATTATATTCTTTTCTGTATTCCCTAGTATGCAAAATTTGATGATGACCGGTAAGACATTAAAGCGTAACAAACAAACTCACTTTCGCATTTATAAAATTAATTAGGATTAATTGTTAAAAAGTATTATTTTGTAATAGCAATATTTAATAGAAGATTCGTAGAGCAGATTCAAACTAACATGCAATGAAGCTTAATGAGCAACCAACGAATACATAATAATAATAATAATAATAATAATAATAGACAATGGCTCAATACTTGACCACATTTTGCCCAATTGACAATCGGAAATGATCAATTAATTTCTGTAACAGCCTCCGGTTATATTTTATAACACAGTATATAATTGAAACGGTATAGAATTATTAATTTATTATTGTTTAAAAGTATTGAAAGACATTATGCTAAAATTCTTTTTCCACGTGTTATTTTGTATCTAGACATACAGATAAATGACTTGGTAAAAAAAAACAATTTTTATTTTTTTTAAATAATTCTTCCAGTGTTTTTCATAGCAGACAGTGTTCTTTTCCATAAATCATAAAATCAAGATGTTGATCTGTAAAATACAACTAATATGTTCTTGATGGTTTCTTGTTTCTTATGACATTTATACATTGATAAAAATCACATCCGAATCAAGGGGATAGAGCACTTAGAGTAGACTTAGATGCAATTATTTTTGAATATTAACAGTTCCTTATCAATGTTTACTACAAACAATCGATACAGCGGTATCGGTACCAAATGTTCGGAACGCCGAAAATGTTTAACCAAACTCGTTACACGTTTACATGAGCATTAATGCGCGATGTTCATACGACGGTCATGATACAATCAATCGGCTCTCGTAAAGGCCACTGAATTGTGTATCATATTGTTTATTCTTACAATAAAAATATATTGTGGAGACTAAATTTGCGATTAATATACCATAACAAACCAAGATATGGGCTCCATAGCCTATACCTTCTACAGCTTTTCAGGGCATAGTATGTTTTCAAAGGTTACTAGTCTCCTGGGGCACGTATATTTCACTATGCTTTAAAGAAGAAGTCATTTGAGTGAGTGATTCTGGTTAAAAATCCACACATGCAAACGTAAAACATTGGGAAGTGTAGGTCCGATTGGAATTAGAACTTAGTTTTTCCGTTCTGTTTGCCACGCTTTAGCCATTAGGTTAAACGATAACACTGAATCACCTTGAAATTACCAAAATAAACAAGAACAAGTGAATATGTAATATACAAAATTAAAACAAAAACATAGATGGTCCAAAAAAGCCATTGAATACAATGCCCTTAACAAGAATCCACTTATTAGCAGTGATTAAAACTCCGCCACCCTCGGGGGCAATGGCGACTAACGACTATTGCCAACCTTTGTTACTACAGCTTGTTGCGTACGTGCTTACGATCAGTCCAAATGTGACACTAAATACTAAATTATAACCTAAATATTAGAAGATAAATCCATTTTCAAAACGTATGTTTGGTGTTAAGAGGCGAGCATACATTTCGCCCTATTGTAAGTCCATACTATCCGTACTAATATTATAAATGCGAAAATATGTTTGGATGTATGGATGTTTGTAACTATTTCACGCAAAAACTACTGAATCGATCACCATGAAATTTTGCATACACGTTGTCTGGGACACCAGAAAGGACATAGGGTACCTTTCATCGTTCAACGCGGACGAAGTCGCCGGCACCAGCTAGTAAGTAATAATATGAAACCAATTAATTTGAAAATTTATCCGAGCTAACATTTGGCACACCTTCAAATACACTATCACACGTCTAAATGGAGTCCTCTATCCTAAAAGAGGCTTTCTCTCTTAAGATCTATAAGAAAACGTTGCCACGTTTCATGTAGGTAAACTTGTGGATTTAAATAATAAAGACAAGGTGTTTATCTAGGAACTGTTTCTGGTATTACTTATTTACAGACCAAACCAAAATTAACGTACATGTAGAAATTAATTTAACTGTGGTCTATAACAGTTTCCACAAAAAAAACTCCAAATTACGCTGAAAACCGCAACCAACTAAATGGAGAAGCTAATTAAATTTAGAATTAATGTTTTCTGTTGACTAAACGTAATGTATGTATGAAACACCATAATCAAACTCATAACTCTTTGAAAAATATTTCAAAGCGAGAAAGACAGGAAATGTCGAATTCCCATTTCATTTTCGTGTACTGCCATAAAAATATAACTGTGATAAAAAATATTAACTCTTTTAAAAATATGCAAGCCAAAAGAATAAAGCCACCTGTCTCTCCGTAAGCCAAATACACTCGAGATACAGATCCGTGTTACCCTAAAAGTCCCACCCACGGGCGTAACGGCAAACGACTTTAACCGTTTCACGTCGCGGATCGAGAGAGCCTCACAAATTTGCATTTATTAGCCTTACGTGCTTTTGTCTGACAACCGTTGGACCGTACCTATTTACGAGAAACACAATATGAAGATTCAAAAGTTGGGAATCACCTTTTTTTATAAATAGTTGTTAATATTTTACTCATTAAGAATTTTCATATATAAGCCCGGGGTATGAAAATTTATTGGAGTTACGCGTTACAGGCTACAATATGTTTCAATACATATTATTATAATATAATATATTATATTAATATGTTATGATTATATTATATTAATATGTTATGTTCGTAAGAAGTAAACTCCAGTCGTGCCTTGGAGCTGACACACACACTTTTTTATTTTATTTAACTTATTGACTTATTATGTAAATACATTATAGTTGTAAAGTAAATCATATTTCATTTAATTCTAAATTATATATATTTATATATTATACAGTATAATGGCTCGTTGTATAGCAATGCTAATCTGTTACCCGAGGTTATAACCAGCTCTATAATCCCCTTATTAACTATTATATCTTCTAGAGTCTGTCAAGCATATTTTGTGGCTATAAAGAATAGGTAAACTTTACGTAAAGCAACACTGGCTGAAGCACTAACTGTCATTTGGAATGAAGTAATAAGTATATTTCGGTGTTGCTTAGGTACTATTCAATCTTGAAATTCCTTATGGATATCGTTCTGCCAAAGTATGCTTGACAAACTATATAATCAGCTGACTATCTTTTATATAACTATAATTTTTATAAATACTCATTTACTAACTTTTTGCTCGCGATTTCGTCCGCGTTGCACATTCATCAAATGTCATTGAAATCAAATGGACTGTAATCATTTATATGGACATATTACCTTCATCAACGCACAAAAAAACGAAAAAACCCAAAAATGCGACATATCACCTTCGTCCACTCACGTCTTCAATTGTTGTGCACAGCTAAGTATAAAAATTAGTTGTTATTACATTTAATAGATTTATCATATTAAGTAGACTTATCGATCTTTACATAATATTTTTAAAAAAACTAATACAAATACTCAAAGTTGTCGAACTTTCTTACTGTCGCATTCAGTGTGCTGTGGAATTACGTTCTAAGTGGACGTTTTCTAAGAGCGCACCGAACAGCACGGACTGAACTGGATGTGGGAGCGTGGAGTGTTGCAATTTTGTAACTAAGTGCAACGAAATTCTCTGCCAATCCTCCCTAAAATTCTTTCAAGCTTTTTTGAAAAGGTTAGTATTTTTTCGCTTTATTGGATGGAAATTCAATAATGTTTTTTTTTTTATAAAAATAATTTAGTAAAAATATTTTCAGTTAAATATTAAACAACAGAAACGTCAATATTATTGCACAATTTTTAGCACTGACTGTACAAACATAATGGAAAAATTTTAAATATTTTAAAGTAAAACTAATATTTATGAAAAACATAAATGAAAAACGAATTGGTTTTTAATTACTATATAAATGTGTCTGAGAGATCCATTAGCTGCCAAATATAATTTTTTTAATTTTAAAAATATTCGATGGGTTAATTTCTATATAACACAATCTATGTATGTATTATTATAAAAGGGGAGTTCAGTGGATTTTTGAGATGCCTCCATCGTCACATATTTCTCCTTTAGAAAATCAGTGGGATGTTTTATTCCATATA
The DNA here is from genome assembly GCA_944738685.1 of Synanthedon myopaeformis. NCBI lineage: Eukaryota > Metazoa > Arthropoda > Insecta > Lepidoptera > Sesiidae > Synanthedon > Synanthedon myopaeformis. Next base: position 1,508,079 of record OX122930.1, read on the forward strand.
AGAAAGATAGTACAAAAGGAATAATATGGGAAAAATGTATATATTATGTAGCTCACGTCTGTCTCATTAGCCTACGTTCTTTTGAAGATTAGTAAAATGATGAACTCTTTAAGTTCAGGCTTAACGTTATGAGGTCTCTCTCTACCAGTTACTCTTTTCCTGGAGTGACTGGTATCTTAAACCTAATCTCTAAAAGCCCCTTTAACTAGCCGTAACTTTGGGGATAAAAAAATCTTTAAGAATTACAATGTGGTTCGCCCAAAATCACCGTTGATATTCTTTGTATTATTAAATTTTGTTATGGCTACATTATAATTTTAATTTTATTAATTATTATAATACTAGCTGGTGCCCGCGACTTCGTCCGGGTTGAACGATGAAAGGTAACCTATGTCCTTTCTGATGTCCCAGACAACGTTTATACAAAATTTCATGGTGATCGGTTCAGTAGTTTTTGCGTGAAAGAGTCACAAACATCCATACATCCAAACATACTTTCGCGTTTATAATATTAGTACGGATTTACGAGACTACAAGAAATTGTCGATGCAAGTATTGACTGTTTGATGCGGCTGTAAAATTTTGCAGCTACGCTCCGACCTGAATGAAACGATGAAACACCTGCTCTGTGATTGGTGCAACTTTGGCATTATGTTGACGAAATATTCAATGTAGATGAATATATACAAATGATTGAAATGAAATCAAAGTTATCGGGAGAAAATTAAATAAATTTAAAAGGTTGTAATTTTTAATAATACGAACACTTAAATAATATTGATTTATGTACAGTAAGGTAACTAAATAATAGTATTAAATAAAGTTGTTGATAGATTTTTTTATTTTATTTATATTTTTTTGTAAATGTATAATTATTGAAATGAGGGCTGCATGAATGCACAGATAATTAGACAACTCGATATAACTTACATAGAAAATTACAATTAACAATATCGACGACGTTAACTATTAGATAACTGACAATTCAAATAAGTTAACTTACATGAGAAATCTTACTAATGCAATTTTTATATCTACCAAACGAACTTAAAGATGTTGAAAATTCTCACATAAGTACTATCTAGTGTTGTCTACATGAAGAACATTTATAGAGGCCTATCACTTAATTAAAGTTCAATCAGTAATCAGTAACTATGCATTTGATCATTGCGTTAGACATTTATGCATGAATAATTAAAGATAACAGTCAGTTAATTATTGCGAGTGATTATCCTTGTGAATTAACAATCGCTTTTGACATAAATCATCAATTGATGCATGATAATTTGTATAAGGAGAGTTTGTCTTTTTTTGTTTTTGTTTTTTTATTAATTCACATGTTGACATTAGGTAATTGTATTATTCTTATTTGTTACTTATTTATATTATTTGTACTTGTACTTGCTAACTTACTTGTATTAATTGAAATAAATTCACGTATTTGACGTTGCATAACATAAAATTATTGTATAACTGCATAGAATCGATGTACTTATAACTGATTTTGCATGCCATTACCTAACCATCAATTGTACCGCTTTTTTAGCAAATAAATGAGTTTGAGTTTTTTTTTTTTTTAGTTTTGTAGTTACAATACTGTTTTGGTATTATATGGAATTCTATGCAAGAACAGTTGCGAATTCGTACTTGAAAATTGATATTGCATTTGACTTTTACTGCTTTTGGGTGTTGATGGTTTACTGGAAATAAAGAGAAATACTCAGAATTAACTGTAGCACTTCGTAAATTAGAAACAGCTCATAAAACAGATCTGAAGTGTTTAACATCAACTAAAATAGCCTTAATTCCGTGAAATACCTTCACAACAAGTATTCGAAGATTTTAACAAGTAGTTCTTGACTTTTTAGATTAAATTTAATAAACGAAGGGTTATTTTGTTAGTTCGTGTTATTTAGGGCTATTCTAAATTAAAAAGCACATTAATATTATTTAATTTTACTGTTACATATAATTTTATTGGATTAAGGTCCTCTTTCACAAACTACAAGTAAAGTGTTGATTAGTTACTTTTAGAAATAATTTTATGTTTTATTAAATTATGCACTCGGTTTACTGCATCCTTCGATGGGTGAATTTTTTTATTATTTTCTTTTTAATGTTTGGGACTTTTACCGTACAAACAAAGGTATATCAGCTCCATCATTCCCGGTGACCGGTGACTTTAAATGGCGGTTAGCCTACTTGACACTTTACTCAGAGATGTTGAAAGAGGCCCTTGATATAAATAAAATAATTTTAATTATGTTTAAGGTAAAATTCCTATTCAGATCAATATAGCACAATACTTATGACTTTTTTAACTCTGTACGAAAATATTGACATTGGTAATAGCTAGTGAAGTAATTGATTTTAAAGGTCAGCTATTTAACTGTTGTCGATTGTCGTTCACTAAGTTAATTGCCTTGTTTAGATGATAAATAAATCTTGAACTATTATACACATTTTGAAAATGTTGTACAATTTATTTATTCAAGGCGCATTTACAAATACTGGCGTAACAAAGGGTGCTGGACGAAGGCGACATTTCTCAACGTTGCTTTTATTAAACGTCTGATGTAGTTTGTCACGAGCACAATAAAGGCCCGTGGTCTTTGCAGGTATGGGACGGGTTGCGGTAAGTATCTGCCGGATTTAAATTTTGAATTAAACCATTTTATACTGGGCCAAGTATGGGCAATTATAAAGTTTTATTTCTGGCTCATCATCATCATCATCATCTCAGCAGTAAGAAGTCCACTACTCGACATAAGCCTCTAATATAATTTTCCAAAAGGACCGGCCAAAAGCAGCCTTTATCAGGTCGTCTTCACACATTCCACACAGCACCATCTAGTTCCACAATAAGCAACTAATGCTTGTATTATGGATACCAGACAGTTGATATTACTACATAGATTACTTTTTTTTGTAAATACATACATACTCGGGTACAGAGGTAAATGTTAACACATAAACATTTGCCCCTAGCTGGATTCGAACCATCAACCTTTTGGATAACAGCTAGGGTTACTAGCCACTAGACCAAATGTGTCGGATTTTGTTAAATACATATTTTATTTATGTACTTAATTATTTGTTCATCAATTCTCTTAAATTGTGAATCACAAATTTTATTATTTCGAAAAAAAAAATTGCCAAGCATTATTCTTCTTGTTTTTAATAATCTTTTCGAGAACTATTTCAATATTTATAGAGAAATTTCATTTTTGGCCAATTTATTCGATGGCAACTACTTACTTATCTTGAACCGAGGTCAAAAGATAAACGACTTTTCAGATGTTCCGTATCCCTAGAGTTAGCTGTAGGGATGATATTGTTTTATATATTTATTTTATCCAATACTATTTATACAATTCTATTTCAATTTTTCAATTCCCAGTTTGTTTTTTAACAATTCAGATTGCAAATTTTTGGCAAACGAACTGTTTGAATATTTTACTTGTTTTCAATTACTTTGTAGTGTTTAACTAGAATTCTGACACGTGTTTGACTGTCGATGATTTTTCGTGAACTTTTCGTGAAGTTAAAAAAATAAAATAAAGATGAAACAATTTTATGTAGTTTGTTTAACTTGAGGCAATTATTTGGGCTTATTATAGTTAATTATTCAAGGTTATCATAATATATATTCGGGTTATTGGCACTTCTAATATAGTATTTAATAATCCTAATAATATTTTAAATGCGAAAGTTTGTATTTGTTCCTCAATAACGCAAAAACTGCTGAACGGATTTGTTATGCTGTAAAAATGTTAGGTTCTCTAGGGATCGTCTAAAAATATAATAAATTGGGCGCCAGTGTCGCGTTGGTGGCGCCACCTTTCGTCGCAACGATAAAAATGTAAAATATTTCCTCAAGTATTCTATAAAATTTCATTTTTTAACACAAACGAAATTGCTAGCACCATCTAGGATCTTAAAAAAAATTACGAGATATATCATATATCTCCTGCCTGTCATCTCCTGCCGTTTTTACTAAAACAATTATTATTTCGTCTAAAGTGAGCTAAATAGCGCCCTTTTTTAAAGGTCTAAACTGAACTAAATAGTGCCTTTTTTAAAAGTCAAAACTGAACTAAATAGTGCCCTTTTTTAAAAGTCTAAACTGAACTAAATATGGCCAATTCTTTAAGGTGGCACTTTAGAGAGTTATGAAACGGTTACTTTATTCAGAGGCAGATAAAAATTCCCCTTGTTACTGTAAATTCCAAGTCACAAGCGAAAAAAAAATGGAATATATCTATTAAGAGGATTAATTGTCATTTTCGTAGCTCAAAGAGATTGCTGTGGGATTTGCTTTCGGGGAATACAAACAGTTCTGAGCGAAAACATTTTACATTTTACTTTATTCAACGCATTAAACATTTTTCAATTTAACGGACCGTTCACACTGTTTTTTAAATGAATGTTGTGCGTTTTTTAGATTTTTCAAATGGTTTCTTTATAGTCTGTTTTATATTTTTACATTTGAAGATAAATAAAATTATAAAAAAATAATTTATAATTGGATCTTTAGGTAAATACCAAATGAATGTAGTATATCACAGCTTATAGAGCTTATATGTCCTATAAGTACCGCGTCGGTGGTGTAATGGTAGTACAGTGGCCTACAAAAGCATCCGAGTTCATTGTGTACAGCATTGTGTTTTTAATGCAGTAATATTTTGATTTAACGAAATCAGACAATTTATTGCTCATATATATTTATCAAGATATTGATTTTTTTAGTTTTAAAATCTTAATAAAAAGGGATACGGTCGAGGTCGCGGGCAGAAGCTAGTAATAGGTACTTATAAATAAAATAATATATATACACGAAGGTCTTCCACTCTCTTGAAGTTTAAAAAATAAGACAAGATATAAAGTTATGAGTCTTTCATTGCGTGGTTTACATTTCGCCTTATTTAACACTAGCTGTTGAACGCGACTTCGTCTGCGTAACTTTATAAAATATAGCCTATGTTACTCGCTGATAATGTAGTTTTCTATAGGTGAAAGAATTTTTAAAATCGGTCCAGTAGTTTTTGAATTTATTCATTACAAACATATAAAAATATAAATATTCTCTCTTCATAATATTAGTATAGTATAGAGCAGGTACATATCCACTTTTAGACTGATTTCGTTTGTGGTACTACAAGCGAGACGTGAGTTAAAAGGGGGAAAAGAAAATAGATTTTTATTATACTAAAACTCTTTCGATTTCTTCTTAAATAAACTAACTACGCATCTGAAAGTAAACAAGCCTTTTACCACATCTGCATTCGAAATAATTCCGCCGATGTAATTAATTTATATCTACCCACTGTGACGAGGGACCTTACAGATTTACTGTAATACATTTTCAGTTAATATGAATCTTTTGATATCACCATTAAGGTGCAATTTAGCTTGTTTTAAGTGAAAATTGTGTTTGTATTGGCTTAGACTTCATTTTGCGGAAGGTTCGCTCGGGAAAGGGTCGACATAGGTGTTAATTAGACGTTGTAAGATAAGGTTCCGTATATGTGTATTCGTTAGTTTGATATTGTAGGGATATAAGTAAGTTACATTTGTTTAACCTGTTCAATGGTAGGGCGTTTCTTAATTGGTAAAATCCTGCTGGGATCGTTAAAAGCGTCAAAAAACTTCAGTGGATTTTTATTCAGGTATGTATAATAAAGGTATATTAGGAAATCCATTTTTATTTTAAACAATGTGATGAGCCCGTTGGATGAGTGGTAAAGGTGCTTTCCTAACTTGCGACAGACGAAAATTTTCTATCAATTTGTGCAATATCACACTAAATCGCGTTTTTGGTATCACGTAACTCATAACAAAGGTGTGGCTTGCGATAAGGGCTCTTACGGACAATAACTAAAATTAAAGTGCATCATTTCTGTATGGCAGCACACGCGATCGCAAGTCGTCTGCTGTCGTCTGCTCAGCAGACGACTTGCGACTAACTTGCGACAGGCGAAAATTTTCTATCAATTTGTGCAATATCACACTAAATCGTGTTTTTGGTCTCACGTAACTCGTAACAAAGGTGGGATTTGCGATAAGGCCTCTTACGGACAGTAACTAAAATTAAAGTGCATCATTTCTGTATGTCGTCTACTGATGTCTGCTGTTAGATAATAAGGCAGCCGATTGGAAATGAACTTTTCAAAATTGACTTTGGTTTGGATTTGGAAAGTAGTGGCGGGTCACACTCCGTTTCGCAGTCATTTGGGAAGTTAGTTTAGTTCAAGATTTATGATCAATTTTTAGAATTAATAGCCTTCTCTACATTTCAGTTGTCACTGGCATAACCTAAAATATTTTTGATTTTTTCCATACATTTAACACGAATCGGCCATTAAGAATATAGTATGAGTAAAGTATTCCCTTACCTTTTTCAATATAATGTAAAAATGTGAAAATCTCCAGGAGGGAACTTAAAGAAGGTTCTATTGAAGCGTCGTATTTGAGCAAAGCTTCCTGTGAACTCCATTGACACTCTTTTCAGAGTAAGCGATGTCCTATGAATGAGGTATTTATCTGGAATGGCACTTAGAAACTTCTAAGAAGGTAGGCAAGATTAATAGATACACAATACACAATAATACTAGGTATGCCCGCGACTTCGTACGCGCTGTAGTTGGGGACTTACAGAAAAATCCCTTGGGAACACAACAATTTTTATAGGATAAAAAGTATCCTATACGTTAATCCAGATAATAAATGTTTATTACCTGGATTAACATATTGGGATACTTTTTATCCCAGAAAAGATATTAGACTTTCGAGAGATCGTCTAAAAATATTAAAAATTGGGCGGCGCCACCGTAGCTACTCCTACATTATCTCAGGTGTTATATTTTTCATTCACCATCGCGGACGGAGTCGCGGGCACCAGCTAGTCTATTATAAAGTGGACCGCTACTCGCCTGCAATTTACACTAAATCTATAAATAATTCGATGTAATAAATGAGTTAATAATATTAAATTTTGGCCACTTTTCCGTCTACCAAAGGTTTAATACTTATTTATAAAAGTATTTTTTGAAAATAATTAATTAGTTTTTAAATTTTGTATATGTTAATTTGTATACTTATAATTTATATTTATTATTTAGTTAGTTAATTAATTAATTAATTAATTTGTAATCAATATCTATTGTTATTTAATTATATTAATACAGCCTATGTTACTCGCTGACAATACAGTTAGTTACTTAAGTATTATAAAATTGACTGATAAATTTAACATTTAAATTAATGTAAATTAATAATATAAACAAAAATACTCAGTATTTAAAACGACGCTATACTCGTGAGCGTTTCAACCAAACGAGCACTTTGAAGTTACTTTATTCAATAACATCAAAGTCTTGGTGTGATAAAATCTGTAATAAGACTATTCAGTCTACCACAGTCTGAAAAATCTCGCTGAATAAGCAAAGTTAGAGAAGAAAAATTCTAAGTTAATTTTACTTGCTGGAGGTTAAGTAATATAATATATAATTAAGAATATACAGACCGTCTGTTACTCGTAAAAGATACGAGTATGTACATACTTAAACCAAATTTAGATATATTTTTTTTCCAAAAATGTGTCGTCATAAAATGAGCAGCCCTTTCAGTGGCAGTAACCACCCTCTTAAAGAAAACTACTGTGAAATAACAGCACTTTTCCTGTTGTGTTTGGATGAGCAAGTAAGGGATACAGGAGCCATTTAATCCCCTTTTAATTCCTTATCCTTAATCCGACTAACTTCGGATATGAGTATAGTAATTTTATTAACATTAATATTGAGAAAATGGTCTAACATTTGATTTAATTAAAAATTCATTGCACACTTTTAAATAGTTTCAGCAATGTTAACAATTTATAGCTCCCCCTTTTAGGCTCCCATTATAAAAGTCTCATTTTCTTACCAATAATATGTAGATAATATGTTAAACATGCATAGACTACTGACATATAGATAAGACTGAAACCATATTTCTCTCTGTCTATCTTTCTTTAATACTCACGTTACTTTTTCACGCCTTAACTGCTCAACCGATCATCATGAAATTTTGCAACCACGATCTCAGGGATACAGGAAAGGATATCTAGAAAAAAAATGCCTACTGTTCCCGAGGGATAATTTAAAAATATTAAAAAATGTGACAACGCCACTGTCGTCATAGAAATAAAGTGTCAGGCGTCATAAATTACTAAAACATTTTTACAGGTGTTATATTTTTTATTTTTCAACGCGAACGAAGTCGCGGACAGCAGCTAATAAATTATTTAGGGGTTAGTAAGTTAGCTGGTAAATTATGGTAAAATTTACTTTTATTTTTTAATAAAATAAAAAAAAATTGTCATGAGATTCTATTATAGTAACAACTATTAGTAACATTTCAGGTCAAAACAGATAATATGATTTATTCGAGCATAGTTCGGAGCCGTAAAGCGAATCTAATTACATTGAAACACGTGACTTCCACGACGACATTTATACATAAACAGACAAGATAATTATTTTTCCTATTTTCCGTTTCGTCTGTGACAGGATGTGTACCAATAATTGTACACTATACATCCTGTCACAGAAACTGAATGTTTGGATTATTATATCACATGTATTTTACAAATTAGATGATGATATTTTGAATTTTTGGAAACATTTTGTTGTAGGTAATCAGTCGCTTATGTTAACTAGCTGTTGCACGTGACTTTGTCCGCGTAACTTTATTAAATATAGCCTAAGTTACTCGCTGATAATGTAGCTTTCTGTAGGTAAAAGAATTTTTAAAATCAGTCCAGTAGTTTTTGAGTTCATTCTATACAAACAAAAATACAAACCTTTTCTCTTTATAATATTAGTATTTATTAAATTCTAGTTACATTTACATGAAAAACGATACTTTTTATATCTTTTATTTTAGTTTAACTTTGACTTGCTCGTTCACATATTATTATGAATCGTGGAAACTTCTGCAGAGTTAATGTTGAATGCTTTTGACTTGGTAACGTAATGAAATACTCGTATATGCCAAGGTAAATTACCGTAACGAAATACAAAGGAATACATTAAAATTTGTTCCAATTATTTTTTAATGTGTGCGACTATAGAAAAAAATTAAATGAAAATTTTAAAATTTACAATTCTAGGTTACTGGTATTAATTATAATGCACAAATTCATCGATAGTAAAATGATAAAACCAAGATTTATTATTAAGATTTGAATATATTTTCTAAAATATTTATTTTTAAATATGTAAGTACTTATTTGATTTGTTGCAAGTGTTTGAACTTTCTTATAGAATAATATTATTTATTATCATAATAATATAATCATAATAATCATAATAATATCATAATGATATTATGAAGAGAGAAGATTTGTATTTTTATATGTTTGTAATGAATAAACTCAAAAACTTTTGAAAATTCTTTCACCCATAGAAAGCTACAATATCAGCGAGTAACATAAGTTATGTGTATTTTATAAAGTTACGCAGGCGAAGACGCGTGCAACAGCTAGTCCTAAATAATATAAATACGAAACTGAGTTTGTTTGTTACGCTTAACTACTCAAATAGGGATACAGAAAAGGCATAGGGTACCTTTCATCCGGAAAAAAAGTACTGCCTCCGTGGGATCATCTAAAAACTTAAAAAATGCAACGCCTGACAAAATTATGTGAGCAATAAAGATTGAATAAATGTTTTAAAACCTAAGTAAAAGGGATACATAAGTAACACCTAAGTGAGAGATATAATAATATAAATTTTGTTATTATATTCGTATCAAATTATACGTCAAAATAAAATTTTGTGTCACGTTTTTGTGCGCAATGAACTCCTAAACTACTGAACTGATTTTGAAAATTCTTTCACATATAGAAAGCTATATTATCAGCTAGCAACATAAGCTATATTTTATAAAGTTACGCGGACGAAGTCGCGTGTAACAGCTAGTATATTCGCAGTCTAAATTCGCATTGTGCATAATATGTGGTCTTTCACACCTGACGTCTTGATCATCTGTCATCAGCTCCTTAGAGGCACGGACTGTATATAATACTAGATGATAATTGTATATAATACTAGCTGGTGCCCGCGACTTCGCCCGCGTGAAAATTATATACTAAAACCTTCCTCGAGAACCACTCTATACATTGGTGAAAACAGCAAGAAAATCGGTGCAGTAGTTTTTGAGTTTATCGCGAACAGACAGACAGACAGACGCGGTGGAGGACTTTTTTATAATATGTGGATAATCTTTTGTTGAATGTATTCATAGCGAAGTTGATCCATGAACTATCCGAAGTCCATTTGCAACGACACAATTTCTTGGCTCTCCCTTTTTCTGTTTAAAGAAAACTTGAAAATTCCATTTGTATAAAACTTACCTCTGGCGAATATAAAGATAAAAAGTGCACGAACTGTTATTATCGTTTTGTGTTAGAGGGTAATTACTATTATTTTAAATGAAAAGGAGCTCGGGAACTTGGTCGGTTTTTGTTTAGGGTCGTTCTGTACTGCATTGCTATATTTTTCGTACTATGTATTTAAGACGCTTGGTGCGGTAAAAATGTGTACTTAAGTTTAATCCCCGTTTATGGCTAAACCAAAAAGCTTAAAAAATTATGAATTATCAAAGTTTAGATAAAATTTGGTAGATATTTCTTCGTGTCACCGAAATAGTTTTCTTCGTCTATATTAAAAAAAAATGTTTATCAGTGTTTTTTTTTTTTTTTTTGGTTTGTATATCTTACAGCTCATATTAAAAATAACAAATTAATAATTCCAGATTACATAAGTTTGCACGACAAAGAAAAAATAAATAAAAATTGAAAATTTCAAATGTTTTTGTCATCCTAAAAATTGAGGGTTGACAAAAATATGACAAAAAATTAGCTTAAAATTTTGTCTTATTTTTGTTTTTTTTTTTTTTTTAATTTTAACTCACTATTTAAAAAATCTGCAAATCTGTAATCTACAAACATATTTTACATTTATCAACTATTTTATGGTTGTAGCTTTCGAACCTGCATCTGTTTTGTTTACAGCCAATATTTTGATACACTATCCATAGATAATTTTGTAAATCATGTTTGTCTTATTGATATCTGATTAAAAATCCACAAGAAATTATAAGAGTAAATTAAGGCTCATTATTGAGTGACAGCCATTATAAATATTGCATATACCTATGCAAGTAGAAAGAAAATTAGTTAACAAAAAATTTAAAAAAACACGTTGAATACACGGCATAATAGCGTTGTAAAGGACGGTCTTTTAAAAAGCAGGCTGCACGTCTAAACACGCCTTTGTGTGCTGTAATGATTTTTTTATGCACTCTTTAGTCTGTGGTACGTGGGATGAAAATGATATTTATTCTATTTCTGAAAATGTTTGTGTTAATTTTATAAAATCCAAAGATACCTATTGTATAAGTATCCTTACTACAGAAGAGGGCTTTTCGAATTATGCCCCTTAGCTTACTCATCGAATAGTTAGCTTTTGCCTGCGTATTTGTCCGTGGCCCTTTTTCTTAGGTGTTAACATTTTTTTAAAATCTTTATTGCTCATATATTTTTGCAAGGCGTTGAATATTTTATTTTGATTTTTAAGTGATCCCTCGGTAAAGGCATTATATTTTGCATGAAAGGTATACCACAAAGATTTAAAACACACCGAAAATTGTTAACAATGGGTTGAGCGCAGGCGCTCGACTCAACCAACTACAGTGAGTGACGGTCGCTTGAAGATATTGTTTCTGTTGCTTTTACTATCAAAAAAACTCGTTAGAAGTGTTGTCTGTGTTTAAAAGTGTGTTTAGACAAAAAAAACTCGCATTGCTATATAAATATGTATAACTGTGAATGTATATATATGTGAAAAATGTAAAAAATTAAACAAACACGTCTAATTTTTTTTTTAAATGGAATGAATCAAGTAGATGGCCGTTTATAGTTAGAGTACATTTCGAGTTCCGTTACCAATCTATATTGAGAGTAAATCTTGTCTACAAATGAACACGTCTCAACCACGATCGGATACTATACATCTCGGCGCCGAGACGCGAGACCAAGCATAAATTGTTCGCGGCCCCGCCAAGCGATGCGATGCAATTTATTGCATCGACTTCGTACCTACTAGTATGAGTAACAATCAGTACCTATTTTAAATCGTACTATATTTTATAATGAGATACGTACCTTTTTTATGTTAAGGTCGACAGACAGGCTGAGCCCACTTTTACCATCGTAATATGGTATGATAGGTGACTAACCATACCATATTACGATTGTAACGATTAATGATAAGGGATTAATTAGTAAGAGGATACAGCCTTTGGCATCCATTTCTCAATCACCGAAATACAATAGCACACATGCTGTTATTTAACGGTGGTCTTCTGTAAGGAGGTGTTTACTCAAATAACTGCGAAACGCAGTACACCCTGCCACTACTTTCTAGGTCCAGACCAGAGTCATTTCCATTCAAGTTCATTTCCAAAGTTGGCCCTGCCGGGAATTGTACCCGGGACCCCGGAGACAGAGTGATAAACTTAAATGCACCCTAACCACGATAACCTTAAGATCATACAATGGGCTCGTCAAAATAAGTAGGTACCTTAAATAGGCTGATTATACATATATAATTAATAGACTGATTAATCCCATCTTCGTCGTCAGTTAAATACGTATTTATTAAAACCACAAGCGGTGGTAAAATGGCTATTTATTGTACAAATAAATATATGCTACCTACATGTTACATACTAATAATAATGTGTATAACAAAATATCCTAAAATTAAATATATTTATAGGTATAAATATTACATTTGATTGTAATAAACTAACCTATTAATTACATGGGCCTACGTGATCTTGAAACAAGTGTATCAAAATAAATTTTATTACGGTCAATCGTCGGAAGAAATGATGAGAGATGTATGATCCTACGAGTAGGTTTCTAATTTCGAAATCTACTTCTGAATCGCTTACCAAACTATCAAAAAGAAATTTTGTATTTCGCCATCTTACACTGTCTTCTTGTAACCATGGTCACAAATGCTGATGCTTCAATACCCGAAAATTGGTCCGATTTTATTATGCAAGTCTCCTGTGCATGCAGTAAATCTAATGGCTTGGAGGCAATTGAATTGGACCTCTTATGCGACCTCCTAGTGATAGGCTATTTGGCTAGTCACAAAAGAAATTAGTAGAATGTAAAGAAATGATCTTCTTATAAGTAGTTTGTAATATATCTGCCTACAGTTTCTACCACAAATTCACAGTTCATTTTTAATGAGCCTCAAACCTTATAATAAGTGAACATTGATCTCAAACAATTTGAAATAAGACATTAGTTTATTTATTTATTCATAAGACGACATATTTATACCGTTACATGTACATCTGCTTTAAACTTCCTACGAGTGAGTGTAACTTGTTTTTAAATTGGTATAAACTTTGTATTGACTTACATTTCTAGTAATTTTTCGGTGATTAATGTACCGTATTATAAGAGAAAGGGAAAAATTTAGTTTGTGTGATACCGCACGATCAAGTCTTCGGGTTCTAACTTGAAATATAAATTGTAAAGAATCACTTCACTTGCTTTAATGATGAAGGAAAATATCGTGAAAACGTGATGAACATGTATGAAATCTGTGTACCATTTTTTATGTTAAATTTGACAGACAAAATACGAGTAACTTTTCACTTGTTGGTGTGTGGTTTGTTAACTTTCTTCTCTGAGGATATAATTACTTCCTGCGGATGTAAACGCAAATGTTTATGAAAAATTAAATTGTCCAATATAATAGGAATACATTCCACAAGAAAATCACGAAGCATTCGAGTAAATCCGACAAAAAGGAGCTGGGGGATCGATCCATGAATTTGAAAGTGAAATTTCCGAAGTCAGTATTCTTAATTACCAGACCCTTCTAAACAGTTTCATGGTAATTATGGAACAGCATTTGCATAGCGGCCGAGCTCCAAAGACTCGGCTTGCTCGTTAATTTTAATATGAACGAATATTTTACAAATAGAAATATGTATTATACACCTAAAGAGGATACGACACAGCTAATAGTTTTCGCATAAAACAGACTGAAGGTCTGTCTTTTAATCTGAAATAATTTATATAAAAATGTTACAGTTCACGAATTTTTATTCAAAAATATACTTACAAGGAAATGAATAGATATGATATAAAATACGAGTACCATAGGGGTACATATAACTTATATTCCAATTGTCAATAAAATTAGGAAATTATGTCAATAATTTAACGACTTTTTTTATTTATATATTTAATTGCACACATTTTGATCTTGTTAAAAATAAAACAGACTTTAATAAATTTAGAGCCATTGTGGCCAAATTCTATTAAAAACAAAATTAAATAAAAATTATAGCCAATTATAGCAAAGTATAGCCAAGTGTAGCCAAGTATAGCCAAGTATAGCCAAGTGTAGCCAAGTATAGCCAAGTATAGCCAAGTATAGCCAAGTATAGCCACGTATAGCTAAGTATAGCCAAGTATAGCCAAGTATAGCCAAGTAAAGCCAAGTATAGCCAAGTATAGCTAAGCTACAATAAAGTAGACTGTCAGCGTGTCTGACGACCCTTACATTAAAAAAAAAACTATATATAATTTATATTTAACTTAAGGTCGCGCTAAATTTGTAAATACTATTCTTAACGACATGAACACTTATATAAAAGATAAATTAATCCCTTGAAAACGTGACTTCGATAAACTCAAAACAATTCTGTTCTCAGGTAATGAGACTTTGTTCCAGTTTTAGGAAAAAAAGAGATAACTCAATTAATTGAGAAGGAAAATGGACGTAATGAAATTAAAGTGAATTACGAACAAATGTTAAGCACTGTACACACTGGCGCGAATAAGTGTAATATTAATGTTTTTTTAAAAATTCATGCTCTAGAAGCAGATCTATTACTTAATTTGTTAGGATATATATAATATATGTTTGTTATTCTCATTCAAAAACAGCTGAAAGGATTTGGATGAAATTTTGCACGCATTTAGTTTATTACCTGGATTAACATATGGGATACTTTTTATTCTTGAAAAATTTTAGGTTCCCGAGGGATCGTTTACAAATATAAAAAATTGGGGGCCATTGTCACAGCGATAAAGATGTCGAGCATTAAGTTCATTAAACATCATGCTTTATATTTTTCATTTTTCAATTCGGACGAAGTCGCGGCTAGTTCATAGATAAAATGACAAAGAAAAACACCTTATTCCGCCTAATTGTTTATTATAATTGTTTAATTATATTAAGGTACAAATATATTAAATGAAAATGTTTTTTTTTATGAAAATTTAACAAAAATGTTGTTACTGAATTAATTTTAATAAATATTTTGTATATCTTGAGGTAAAAAATAAAATAATATTATAAACAATTCAGTGAAACAAAATGAAAAATTGTTAGAACACAGAACGAAACATATTACTTACGAGTACTTGTATAAAATCTACTTTTAATATTTTATAAGTTACTAGCTACACGCTACCGGCTTCGCCCGGGTTCAAAATAAAAACTATCCTATCTTTTAAGTTGGACCAAATTACACATAGTTACGAAGTTTTATCAAAATCGGAATCTTCAAAATCTTCCATTCTATTCCTGGGATTTATTGAGCTAAATATATAATATGTTTTCCTTAATTTGATTTACATACAGATTTAAAATTTTTGACTATAACTGAAAAGAAACGTTATTTTATTTCTTATGGATTTTTTAAAATCCTGTGTTCCTTATTATAAACTTATTTTGAAGTTCATATATTGACAAAATAACTGACGCGCCCCGGCTTCGTCCGGGAGCAATTGGACGATTAGTAAAATATACCCTACTAGCTGGTGCCAGCGACTTCGTCCGTGTTGAACGATGAAAGGTACCCTATGTCCTTTCTGGTGTCCCAAACAACGTGTATGCAAAATTTCACGGTGATCGGTTCAGTAGTTTTTGCGTGAAAGAGTCACAAACATCCATACATCCAAACATATTTTCGCCTTTATAATATTAGTAACATAAGATTAGTACGGATGTCCATCTGAATTAATGTAAATTTCATTTTTTATTTTATATTATTTCTTTGTATTCCATTTATTATATTCTATATTCATTTTAAAACCTAAACGATATTATTGTGATGAATATCGTCTCCGTATTGTCCAGTGTCGTCCAATCGCGCGAACTATGTGCAGTTAAACAAGTCGATCAGATAGTTCATCGACGATGAAATAGGCACTGAACTTCGATGAAATATATAGATAGTACCTATTTATATATTTCATCGAAGTTCACTGCCATTTATCGTTTATGGTGTACTTACTATTAAGTCAACAACGACCACACTATAAGCTATATCTACGATTTCGTATTAAATCATGTTAAGCTCAAAGGGAAACGTTCATTGAACGAAAATATAGCTCACAACGCGTTGTGGCTTCTTTTAAACAGACACATCGTGAATTTCACTTTTAAAAATCAATCGGCGTAAATACAACTAGACAACACTTATGTGCCATCGTTATCGTTATCGTTTATGGTATTCCACCATAAACGACCACATAAAGTCAACGACGACCACACAGTAAGCCATATATATCTACTATAGGCTCTAAGGCCGGAAACAAATGTCGCTATCTGATACTCGTATGCCTTATCATATTTATTTATTTATTTATAGAAGTTCACTAGAAAAACTCTTAAAATGTTACGTATATAAAAATAATTTATAATTTAAAACCAAAGGAATAATTAAATGTTTTGCTCCTATTGATTTTTAGAATTGTACCAAATACAATAGAGAATTTCTCGGTTTTTAAAGACAAAAAAATGTTTTAGACAAAGTGTAAATATCTATCGACGTATACTTTGGATCAATATAATAAAAACTGAGATGTAATATCAATATTAACGTTGTCTATGATTGCAAAATGGATACAACACAATGGCTTAGGCAAATCTTCGAATGGAAACACTGCGTTAGATAAATCAAGTTAGATTGGATACAAGTTGTTTACAGCGTAAATTAATGTTGAACCTTTTAATTAACGGAGTTGCTTGTGTCTCGAATTGGAGGGAACTTTACATCTAAGTAATATAATAACAAAATTCTTGTGTCTGTCTGTAGCTATGTTATAGATTACATACAATTGGAAAAATCTCATTTTATAACTTTACCTCAGACTTAGACTTAGACTTAGAACCCTCAGTCGATTGGACAGTAAGTGTTAACACAAACCACACTACATTCGTTGTCGATTTCGGTAGATTTTAAAGGGTCATGTATAATATAAAAACACCTCGGGCCCACATTAGGCTCCATATCATCTAGCTAGATCTTTTTCACAACAGCAATTAGAACCTTTATTTGTTTTTTATTTTTTTATCAGAGACTACTGTAAGTTTTTACCAACTTAGTCATAAAAAATATATGAGGTTTTTTCGCCCAACTACAATATGACCGCTTACAATAATTAAGAGGTTCAAAGTTATAAACAAATTCTTGCACCCTCAATATCTGTGGTGTTGCATGTGTCCTTAGGAGACTCACCATCAAGTTGACCGTTGGACTGTCTGTCACACTTATAAAAAAAGATGTAAGATGTAAGGTTTTAGAGGTTCGGATTCTAGAACGGGCAATTAAGGAAACAGGTGTTTTAAATGTAACATTTATTTTATTTGTTGATTTTTTATAGTTTATATAAATAAATATGCATTTTGAATATTAAATGTTCGGTAAGATGAAAGCCCTTGTAGATAAAAGGCAACTGGGTAAACTATAGTAGCCCTCGAGGTATTCAGAGAAAACTCGGTATTCACAAAACTATAAAAGGTTTTCCCTCGCTCCAAAATAGTTATGATATTATTCAAGTTGCAAATTTTGGTATGTTAACAAAAATATAATTTGTTTAATGTTATTGGGGATATCCTGTTTGTGTTGCTCAATAACTAATAATAATAAATAAAAAGCTAGCCTCACAGTTAAAATATTTTATGTTAGCAGCATTTTAGGATATGTAAGGTAAAGAGAAGTGAGTATCTAATTGGGCACACGTTTTATTATGTTTCGTGCAAATTTTAATCTTGATAAAAATTAGGACGATATTATAACTAACGACCCGTTCTCGACTTCGCACGGGTGCAAATTTTTCTACAAATTATAGTGAAAACCGCATGAAAATCAGTTCAGTAGTTTTTGAGATAATCGCGAACATACATACATACAAACAGGCGCGGCGGGGAACTTTGTTTTATCATATGTGCAATACACTGATATATTTTTTACATTAAATAAATATGTTAAATCCTACATAACAATAGCTTGAAATAAATAAAAATTCACGCTCAACAACGACAGGAACCACAGAAAACAGCTAGTATTGGCAGCGTTATTGTTAAATCAAAATGCTTGAGAGAATTCCAACAACGTTTTTGCCTTATACTCGTATATGAGTAAACACTTCACGAGGCGGAAGTAAATTAAGTTACTGCACTTACTTCGTGTTTGTCTTACAAGTTTTGTTATTAGGAATATTTATGTACAAATTATATTAATACAAATTGTAAACATCGTGGTTTCTTTTTTATGCAAAAAGATCGTGTCCTATGAAGTCCTTCGTAGCTGTTTACATTATACGCCTCCATACTCCGTCCGGTTTACAGCTTCTCTCGGGGCAAGTGTGACGGGAAGACCAGTAAGAGCAGTTACTTGGTTACACCAAAGGCTAGGTGATCGATTGTGGGGTCTCTTACCTTCGACTTCGACGATAATTATCGAGTTCGTCTGGCTGACGACGAACAATGTGACCAAAGTAACTGAAAATCTTCTGATTGCTGAGAATCTCGTCCTTACACTTAATTCCCAATAAACTATGCACTCTTTTTTATATAAAGAATATATAAAATAAAAATTTTAAAGATATAGCTTCTTTAGATTTATGTAAATTGTAGAAAAAAATTAATTACAAAAAAAGCGAGACGCTAATAAAGTTTATTATATAAATACAAAAGCATCTTCTGCTGAAAAGTTTTGATAGATTTCAATGCAAAATAAATAAGTCTCGCGAGAGTACTCGTAACGACCAAACTTTTCACGACCTATTGATTATATAAAATGGCTTTAAGGCAGTTTTTAGAGTTTGTGTCTTAACAGTAATTTAGAAAAAGCGAAAGAAATCCAACAATTTGTCTGTCTGGCGTTCAGTTTTCTCACAAGCTATCAAACAAGATAGTCAAAATGGCTATTGAATACATTTAAACAGCGTTGGCAAAGCCATAAAACAAAGTGCGCTTTTAAACTATTTATTCAAGTAGTGAAGTTAAAAGGAGCAAGTCCTTTAGGGGCGAAAGGCAACATTTTTCTTGTCACAGGTGCTGGAGATTAGTTTGCTCAATACTTTCGTTGCTCAATACCCCGCGTTTCGAGCTTTCCGAATAGAATGACAATGATTTTAGATTTAAAGTTCGACAAGAGTTATTAACAATTGCAATGCCAACAATTTTATAACTATAATAAAATGTAAAGTAATATGTTTTTCATGTAAAGATCAGACGGTCCACTTGTTGGTGGGTGGCTAGTACAGACAGCAGCATAAGCAGGTGAAGTTACATTTGAAAAGGAAAAATGAAAATATTTATTACATAAATCTTACAAACAAATGGCAAAGGAACTATAATATTAACTATCAATCTGAATATTTTTTAATTGCAATCACTAACATAGCTTAAAGAACATAGCTAGGCAGTTAACATAGTTAGGCGGATTAACATAATTAACATAATAGGCCTCAAAATACACATAATCACGAAAAAGTCGATAAAAATTTCATTTTATTTTTTTATTTTTTAAAATGAATACTTTTTCGTATATATAATATAGGTAAAACTAAGGAATGAATCCTTAGTTTTACCTATATTATCCTTAATCTTTAACCTATCACGGTTATCTCAAAAATTACATCTCTGGGAGATGTTTTCTTATGAAGACCAGCCTCATTATGGTACTCGTAGCTTCATATTATTTGTTTTGTTCGCTAATGCTGTCCTGAAAGACATTTTTATCGCAGTAATATCCGATTTTTTTTTATGTTACTTAAAGTCGACAGACAGGCTGACGGTCGACAGAAAGATGTTAAGTTTGTGACTATTGCGCCTATAACACAAGCAATGTAACAGGTGCTGCAAGTGCGATGTCAACCATAATAGAATTAAAAATAAGGGATCTCTTACTCATTCACCAAAACACAACACACACATGCTGTTATTTCACGGTGGTTTTCTATTGTTACTGCCGCTAGACGGGTTGTCCGAAAGATATCAAAAGAGAATGTACTCTCCCACGACTTTGAACCAACCAAAGCCGCCAGACCAGAGCCAACTTAACAATGCCAGGAATCTAACCACTACGAAAAAGCAAGCACTTTTAGTAAGACAAAGCATTTATACAAAATACAATTAATAGTATACTTAAGGGCTTATTTTGTTTTGATGCTATGTCAACAGAAAAAAGTGTGAGTACTATGGCTTGACATAAAAAAGGCAAGCCAGCGTTTGTAAGTCTCAATCGTAAGTTGTAAGTCAAAAAATATAGTCACCCTACTAAAGTGTCTTCAACGAACTAAATTCGCTGGTGTCAATATCTATTTTGTTTTAATCTATTTTTGTCGATCCAATAGGCCGTGTAATTGAATTAATTTTGGGCTATTACTGTAGTTCTATAAAGTAAGACCTAAATACTCGTAGATATTGTTATGTTTCCCTATCTAAGTTACAATTAATAGTTTATTATTTGTTTGGCATTGTTGGAAATTGACATTTAATATGTAAGAACCAAATATATTAAGAACACTAACTCATAAGAACCTAATACTCGGAGAAAGAGAAAACACAGTCCAGCTCAGACTTACAAAACTCTCTCCATTTCAATAAGATGAGTTTTAATTGAATTAGAGAGAGCTTTATGTGCCATTTTGAATGTCGTGTTTTAATCTGTGACTCGTGATAAACCACGAGTTTTTTGGAGAAATAAGTCATAAACGGTATATCAAAAAATATTTATACAATGAATTCAGTGCAATTATTGCAATCCTATGTGTATACAAATGTAATAACAAGCAATGGGTGAATGACCTACGCTCTGTACCTATTGTAATATAAATTGATTCGCGTTCAGCTCGTATAATATTAAAGGGTTACTGCTTAATGAGTATTTCCACTTGCGTCAAGTAATAAACAGTAACTATAGTGTCTGCATAGTTCAGGAGCTGAGAGCAAAATATATATATTAAAATAGGACATAACTCATTAAATAGCAAACGGAAGTGACAATGGAGAGCCTGTCATCGTTTAAAATGAATAATACTTGAGTGATAGTGATAGTCACTATTTGAAAAGCAGCACAGACTCCTTTTACAATAGTAGTTCTAGCCTATTTAGTTTATATGACGTTGACATGTCTTAATTCCAGATTAGTACGATAAAAGCAATTCCATGTTTTATAGTTGCTAACAAAGTTTAGTACATAGAATTCTTTCGGCTGCAAATGTCGATTTTTAGAATTTGAGATTTATAAAATAAAATACATATCTACTTAGAATCTCGTGGGTTTTTTTTTATTAATTTGTTGGCTCACAAAGCGTTTTTTTTTTTTTTTTTTTCTCTGACAACATCAAATATTATGGTGGAACTATTCATTCCATGTTTATTTAAAAAAATTAATACAATTTGGAAATACATTTGGTCATTTAAAGAAATATATCATTTTCTATTCAATAGAAAAAATATATATTTTTAATTGCCTTATTTTTATTTTTAATTATCTTAAAATTGCCTGGTTTTTGAAATAATGAGCAATTATAGAAAATTATCAGTGATTTTTTGGGATTTTATTATATTGTAGTAAGTATCCATTAATGCTAGTGAGTCGATAGACAAACTGAAACTGAATTTTAACCGATTATATAATAAAGTTTGCTTCCTACTCCTGGACTATAAATATAGTTATAGCACGACTTATTGCTGAAGCGCAACCGCAGCACTTAATTAAGTGCTCAAACTCAATTGGTATTCTTGCTTCAAACAGTACAGCTTTGAAATGTTCAGAGTGAACGTGAAATCATTTTTCATTCCAGAAAAAAAAAGGATTAGTATTACACTTCTAGTAAAATTATTTTTATAGCCTATATTAAATATTTTAATTTTTTTCTATAGTGCCAGGCGATACCATCAGATCCATGATGGATTTAGTAAGTTTTTTTATATACTACATAAGTTCAAGATTTGAAAAACTTGGATGTCAAGATAAATAATACATGAACTTTTAAAATTTAATACATGAACTTTTAAAAGTATCAAAATAAGGCTTTTATAAATAACAAACCAAAATAACTCACTTTTACTACTTAAAAACTTACTACTTAAACCACTCACTACTTTAAAAATTATATTCTGTTGCAGTAGCCAGAATTTAATTTAACTAATTAGACGAAATTTTTAAAAGCAGCGACAATGTAGTTTGTTTAATTGTGTTATAATTTACAAGAGAATGTGAAGATGCTTGTTGTAAAGTACATTGAAGTTACCCATTTAAGTTCGCTAGCAACAATAAATAATTCAAGATATTCGTGTGCATGCTTTTAGTGCATTTCTGTGTAGCTCACCAGGATGTACGAAGATAATATTTACGTATATAAAACTTGAACATCAGAGCCAATTCATTTCAGAAAAAAATAAATTTTCAAGTGATTACATAACTGAAGTACACAAAAAATAAATGCAACTTTCTAAAAAAAATTCTTATTTTTTTTTTTTAAACTTGTTAGTAAATCCGAACACGTTTGTCTCATCATAACATTTGTCAAAGTCAGTAGTATATTTGCGTCCTTTCTGGTTACTGGTTTCCTGATGTTTCTAGTGTTTCTTAGGCGTAGCAGCCACTTACCATAAAGTGGACGTTGGCTGACCTTCTGCTTAATGACGTTTTGCCACCTTTAATGATAAAAAGTTTTATCCATGGTTTTAGTGACTTGGAATGCCCGTTGAGTTCAGCAGCGTATTGGCAACTATTGTGGTGACTATAGGTCAAATACCAGAATTTTATGACATTAAAAAAAATGTTTAAAATCATAATTAATTATGTCTCAACCTCGTATAAATACTTTTTTTTAGATGATAACAATGTCTGTAAACCATTATTGGTTTGTCTAGACATTTTATCTAATGTCAACATGACAACATTACACTATACTTAATATTCCGATTCCTATTAAAGATAAATAAAAATTATCAAGATCAGGAGAAACAGTGTCAAGATTATTTAGTCCAATTTCTTTACACTATAAATTTTTATTTCCACATTTGCCATGGGATTCTGGTAGACCTATACCTACCTTTAAGTGGACCGTCAGCCTGCCTGCCAACCTTTACATAAAATTTCACTTTTTATTTATATAACCTGTTAGCGTTGTTTAACCGCAATTATAAAAATTGTATATTATATCTAGTTTACAGGATGCCAGGTCTTGAAAGTATCTTAAACTATCAAGAAGTATGTTTGAGAGAAGCGCTTTTGTAAATTTTTATGTAACAACCGCATCCACTATCCTTCGTAAACTGTAATCAAGTTGACTTAAGTAACCATATATATAGTCGCTGGTGTGCTTGAATTAATGGCCTACAAACATTAACCTAATTCCTTAGTCTCAATTTAAATTAATTTTATTGCTGTTTCCCGATTTATTGCCTTTCTTTACTTCGCTGTTGCTACCAGTTCACTTAGTTCAGGTCAGAAATTAAACGATTCAGAGAGCCAATTTCAATCGTATCTCACAGACATAAGGGCGGTATTTGTAAGATCGATATGCATATACAAGAGAAGTGCAGAAATGGCTTTATTATATAATAAATGATAATAATAAAAAATCATTTTCTTAATGAAATATTTTTGAAAAAATTTTTACAAATCCATTGACCTAATTTTGATATTATTTTTGTTCATTTTAGTAATCAATTTTCAATTAAAATTATAATTTTCGTTATAATATATTATGATACATACTAGCGACCCGCTTCCGGCTACGCACTGGTGCAATGCACCTGGAAGTAGTGGTATAGAACACTGCGTTTTCTCCGCAGTAATTTGGGTAGCTCGTGCGGCGGCAGTAACCACCCCCTTACAGAAGACCACCGAGAAATAACAACGAGAATAATCATAAATTGGGCAGCACGTCTGGCGGCAGTAACTACTTCCTTGTAGACCGTGAAGTAACAGCATGTGTGCTGTTGTATTTCTGTAAGTGTGTAAGGGATGCCATAGTCCATTTCCCTATCCCTTTTCAATCCCTTAATCCTACTGTAGTCGGCAGAGAGCTTAAAGCACATATTGTGGCGTTGCTTCTTTTATACTTAAATCTTACATTTTAAATATACCTACTTCTAGGATTTACATACAATATCAACTTATAATTTTATATATGCGAATGAACCTCAATTAAGTTTAAGTTTATCCAAAACGATTTTGTTTTTAAATTTTATCACGGGCGAAACCGCTAGAATGAATTAGTACCCAATAAATATTAAAATTCATTCAAAAACTAGAATCAGTGAACTAATTTAAGAGAACAGCAAACATCAGTCTCTATTCATTAATTAAAATATGTGTGTATTTAAAAATTTAATTTCATGTAATAAATAAACAGGGGGAGCTAATTAGCGAAATTGTTTTACGAATATTAACAAGAAAAGTTCAAACAAAATAGTACTGTGTCCTGGGGCTTATGATGAAAATGCCAATTATTAATTCTTTCTAAATATATTATTCTATTTATAATAACTTATTTCCCTATACCTTCTCAATCCCTTATATCCTTAATCATACTATACTTGCAGCACTTGTGGCGTTTGCTTGTGTTATAGGCGACGGTAGCCACCTACCATCAAGTGGACCGTCGGTCTGTCTGCCGACTTTAACATGATAAAAAAATATTTAATCATCAGCCCATCTTAGTCTTCTTAGACGTACACTCCTGGCAGAGGAGAGGTCGTGATCTTGGTCGTGATCTTTGCTCTATTAGTGGCACTTACGATACCTTAACTATTTATTTATTTATTTATTAAGGTAAATATAATAAATAAATATCTTCACACATACCACACAGCACCATCTAGTTCCACAGTAAGCAACTAATGCTTGTATTATGGATACCAGACAGTTGATAAAATACATAATTACTTTTTTTTTGCAAATACATACATATTATAAATAAAAAACATCCATGACTCAGGTACAAAGGTAAAATGTTAACACAACACCAACAGAAGACACAACAATACAACACAATAATACAGTCTATTGTCACTTATAAACACTAAAGTACTGGTAATTCATTAAAACACGAATTAAACCGGTCTCGTTATTACGAGTTCTGATTTCGCAATAGGCCCTCAAAATAGAATAAAGAAAAAAAAATGTGTTTTTAACGAGGCAACTTCACCCGGAAAAAAATTCCGCAAAGTGATTTTCTTTAACAAGACGGCTTATTTTTAATTGAAGACGCTTATTCTTTTTGGTCGAATCTGTTAAAGGTAAACAAGTCGAGTTCATCAAAACGGATTATTTGTTGTGTACATACAGTAGAAACAGGATTTCCGATATAATCTTTGAAAGGAATATAAAAAGTAACAAACTTCAACTTCGTTACAAATGTATTTATTTCCTTTGACTGTATTTAACATTTCAAATTTCTAACATTTATTAGATTGTGTTGAATATAATGAGTCGTCTGTTGATACTTTATTTACATAATCATAAGGCTAAGGTCACTCTACAAAGAGCCTAGTGTTAAGAGCCAAGCTACTCGCTTAGTGACTGATTAACTAGTATTAATTACTAGTTGTACTCGCGGCTTCCAACGCCGCATAATTTTTTTGTATGTAAACCGATTTTTCGCAGGAAAGACGGAAAACCGTGCACGGTGGCGAGCTTTGGGAGAGGCCTACATCCATCAGAGACACAGGCTGATGATGATGATGATGATGATGATGATGATGATGATGATGATGGATCAGTATGCTAATGCTGATGGTGGTGGTGGTAGTAGTGATTGTGATAGTGACGGTGACGACGACGACGACGACGACGATGATGATGATGATGACGATGATGATGGCGACGACGACGACGATGACGACGATTATGATGATGATGGTAATGGTGATGATGATGATGTTGATGACGGCGACGACGACGACGACGAAGATGATGATGATGGGTATATTGTAATTTTAGTACGGATCAATGTTTTTTTTTTAATAAATTGCAGCCTATGTTTACTCGCTGGTAAAGCTTTAAATAGTGTATGAATGAATTACAACACACAGCAATAAAACCACCCAAACCATTACAACAACCTTTTCAAACAAACTTACATAAATCATAGTTTTTCCACCATAAATCAAACCTTTTCATTATAAAAGCAGTCCGCAGATTTAACTAGTGTAATGAGGGGCTCACGTATTGGTGTGAATAGTGGTGAATGAAATCGGTGAAAATTGTGACGCGCAAGTTATTGCTGTAAAGTCTCTGCTTGTATTTTACATTATTTTGGCATTAAATATTATACAAATTTTGTTAATATTCATCTGTAACTGATAGATCTATAAAAGATTCACCTGTACAAGAAGAACTATAAAAGAACACCCGTGTATACATAGGTGAATATTACTAACAATTGTTAACCATACAATTTGGAATTGTATCTGCCTAATCAGATTGCAGAACAGGGTCCGACCTGTTCCAGATACATGTAATTGGGATGAGCCGGTTAATACTTGGATACTATCGGAACAATATATACTAAATAATACTCCGATGTACACTCCGATTCGCTCTTCAACGTTTGTTAATCACATAAACTATAATAATTCATTGGATGTTTTCACAAGCGATAGTATATATACAGGGCGTCCCAATACTATGCGACATGAAGGGAAAGTACCTTAAATATCGTAGATAGGATAATATGTTGCTGAAAGAAGGCTTTATGTTATTTTTAAAAGTTAATAATACAACATTCAAAGATTTTCTAAAAATTACTTGCTTCGTCGGCAATAAATAATTCTTGAAATTGTATTGAATTTGAAATTGAATTTTACGTAATTTCTTTCTTTTAAGATACTATGTTACTTAAGAAAAATCATTATTTTTTGTCCATTCTTTCGATTGGCATCATAAAAATACTGGTGTTTTTTTTTTTCACAATTAAGTCGGTTCGATTCCCAGACGAATCAAGTAATTTTTAGAAAATCTTTGAATGCAGTATTACTAACTTTTAAAAATAACATAAAGCCTTCTTTCAGCAAAATATCCTATTTTCGATATTTAAGGTACTTTCCCTTCGTGTCGCATAGTCTTGGGACGCCCTGTATACTAATATTATAAAGAGTGAAGATTTGTACTTTTGTTTGTAAATTATAACTCAAAATCTACTGAACCGATTTTAAAAATTCTTTCACCTATTAAAAGCTACATTATCAGCAAGTACACAGGCTATGTTTTATAAAGTTACGCGAACGAAGTCGCGTGCAACAGCTAGTAGTTTGTAAATAAAAAATGGAGGAACATAGAAGTTAATTTCGGTTGTCTTTTTATTCATATTATTTTAAAATTTTTAAGTTACACTACTAATGAAACTGTGGAAAAAACATATATTTGTCAATGCTAATTAAAATATATTACTAAAATAATTTATGGAAATGAAAATAAAAATGGGGTTACTTTTAGCATTTGTATGAGATACTATGTTCTACTAATGTTTTAAAAGTTCTATAGTATCCCATACAAATGGTAAATCGATGACCACTTATGAAGTAACAGTTCATGTTTTGTTGTGTTATGTTTTCTTTTTATTTAATATATACATTTAGAATATTAAATTTACTTTTAGAACGTCACTTGTGTACAAGACTTAACATCCAGTTAAAACCGCAGGGAAAATGTTGAAAATCAAAAAATAATAACCCTTAAATCGCATATACACGGTATAAAATATTTAAACCCTAAGTCTATCTTTCTCAAAAGGCTAACAGCGGCTATTTAACACTCGACAGCGGTACCGTCGTCGATAATAATTCTTTCATTGTTAGCAGCTACGTTGTTAAGGAGAAGCAAATTTCTTTGTTAACTAAAAAATGTCTTTTGTTTTTACTGTACATCAGTTCGCATGCGATGTTACCAGCATTTACTCGTAGTGTAAAACCGTTTAATCGTACAGTGCAGGCTTTTATATAAAAGTTATTTTTATAAAAACGTACGACGAACAGTCACACGATCCGACAGTTTCCATCGCCCTTATGCGTGTTTCGACATTGTGTGTACGTTTGCAGTGGAATTTATGCGACATTCTGAACTCTTTATTTGTGTCGGAAAAAGGGAAGCAAGTGATATTATGTGTATTTTTTTATTTTTTCATTCATTTATGTGTATAAATGTTTTTTCTTTCTTTCGAACTTATCATAAATCTTTTGGTTTGAAACTCTTAAGCAACGCCGAAAAATTGGACGAACTTAAAAACTTAAATGGCATGCACTAGAAAGTTTTACATCGTCAGTAAAAAAAAACTACTGGAGAAAAATTGTCTCCGAGTTATGAGAGTGCTAGGTTAGTCTCAACTTATGGGCTTTGTAATAAGGCTCCACGTCGGTCAACGATCTATTGAGAGAGTTACTTTGCGGAATCGAATTAAGAATGAGAAAATCCGTAGAGAAATGAAATTCTAATTAGTAACATGATAGTTCGAGAGTAAATAATAAATTCTTATAATAACCAACTTAATATAAGAGCCGCAGGTCCAGGCTAGTTCTGATAAGTCTTTTTGGAAATTATGGGGATGCCTATGTCCAGCAGTGGACACTGAACATCTTCCTGCTAAGATGGTTATAATAAAGAAATACACATCTTTTGACCGTGTATGTATACCATGGTATAGCTACAACAATTTCTTCCCCTTATCCAACTAGGCATTAATAAATGAATCGGCCAAGCTTTTACAATATCCCTTGTGATTCATTACCATATATTGGAATTTTAATTGAAATCAGAAATTGCCTTCTACAATAGAGTGGTTGAAAATCTCTCGTAAATTTTAAATTTAATCTTCTGCCAATGTGTAATGGGGTCGTTAATATTAATAATTTTAATATATGTACCTACTTGTTGTTTATCGAACTCAAACATCAATGTAAAAATTATTCATTGCCATTCAGTTAATATCGTTTCAATCTGTTCACAATGTCTTGTTTATAAATTTAATTAATTAAGCCTTCAGTATATAGAAATACGTCAAGGAAAATTTTATTATAATTTGGCTAACGCTAAAATTAATTTAATGGTGGGGTAGGTTAGTACGTTAAAATTCATTAAAAGATCGGAAATCCCGTCTCTTACTTGCTTACTGTAGACCACTGTGGAATAACTAGTTTTGTTTTGTTTCAGCAAGTGAGTTAGGCCTTCAGCTCTCCTTCCCCCTACAATAAAGTGGACTGTTTCTCCGATCACTACAAGAGTCGAGGCAGAGGCGGGTCGCCTCTCTGTCTGTCGCTTTAAGGGTGCCTTAACGAAATCCATCAAAAACCAACGTCGTTTTTAATTTATATAGGTAAATAAATCCCTAAACTACAATTTATTAACGCTTGAAAATGAAAATTATATTTTTTACCTCTTCTAGTGATCTATTTACCAAAAGCATTCTTGAGAAAACGGCTAAAACAGTGTCTGTTTCGGTAAATAGATCTGAATAATTAGAACATTTAAAAAACCAATAAATTTACTTGCAGACTGCCTATAAAGTCTATTTTAATTTGTTGTTGCAAAATATTACAAAAAATGCCTAGAAACTCATTTAAAAAAATGAAATCATTTTTATAAAAACTCATTTGAAATTTGCCTTATTGCAAAGACATAAGGCTCAAAAATGGCTTCGCTTTTGTATGTTGTAAAACTTGGTCCTACTTGATTGGACTGTTTGTACCAAGCAGATGTACTCGTCCACAACTTCGAGTGTTGAATTCCCAACTGTTAGTGGGGTAGGCACAACATGGATATTAGACATGAGACATAAATACAAATCCGGTCATAACATTCAAATCGCAACGTGAGAAATGTATACGAGTAGGCGTCCTTAACAATGCGCCTCGGCTCCGCGGCGCATTCGCCTCGACTCCGCGGCGCATTCGCCTCGACTCCGCGGCGCATTCGCCTCGACTCCGCGGCGCATTCGCCTCGACTCCGCGGCGCATTCGCCTCGACTCCGCGGCGCATTCGCCTCGACTCCGCGTCGCATTCGCCTCGACTATTGCAGTGAGCTGACGCACATATACTCGTATGGTAGGTCAATGAGTGGAGTTCTTTAGTCTGACTACCGATCTTTATATAAAAATAAATTTAATAAATGTCATTCTTCTAGTTTCATAATGAAAGGTCATTCTTTTTTTTAGTAGGCGATTGACGCAACTATTTTTATTTACGCGAGACTAATATTATGTCTTCAGTAAATATTATTACTTGAAGTGATTATCTTTAGCCAACTTTGGTAGGTACCTACATTGGTTTAGTCTTTTAACATCATTTATAAATGGTCAGGTAAATGATATTGTAATGCTGACATCATATAAACAATCAATTTCAAAAGCTTAGTTGTGAATATACTGCTAAATATGCTATACTAAAATATAGTCTTATATTTCTATATACAATATTGCCCTGTATTTATAGAAAATTTCCATTAATAAGATCTTCGTAATTACTCACAAAGCAAACAATTTCAAAACATAGACAAACCTAGCTGGCTAAATACGTGTAATGCAAGTTAGGTATGGTTGTTTGTGCAACCTCAACGATATTGAAGCAATAAACTTGAGATACGAGCAAATATTATTGAGCCCGCTCTGTACGCATTCGGGAGTTCCTACAAACACAATATAGATTATTATTTCTAATGTGTTTTGATTCATTACATTAGTAAAAATGATTATTATGTGGAAAAGTAATTTTTGAATTATTATTTTTTTTCTTGTGACAAAACCAAAAAAATATACGAGTAGAAGCTAATGCTTTTATAATCTTATTTTTAATTTTTAAAACCTTTGATTATTCGGCCTCTATATAATATATTTGTAGTTTTTTTTTTATATTAAAATACACGTGATATCAATAAACGAAAAAGGCTATGAAACGTTGAATAAAACAATGGTTAGATTGTGTTGCATTTCATTTATCGCAAATCCAACGTTCCGTTCCAACCTATCAATGCTTTCGCGTGTTATCGATTTCGTCATTCGTTTTCCAAAGCCCAGCTAAAAGGCCATCGTGAAATGGAAAAAAAAATTATGCCCCGAACAATAGAATCAGGGGCAATTTTTCACGCGTACGCCATAGAGTTACATAGATTCGATGCTATTGTCTGGTTTCAGTGGATAATTGGGAACTCTGTGTAGAAAAATGACCAATTTTTTTGATAGCAATAAATCTATGAATATACGCGTAGAACATTTCTCTACCAATGATAGTTACTGGTTATGAGAAACCTGTTTAAAAAGAATTTACCTACTTTTTGTTAAATCTTCAGTTAAATAATCTTAAATTTCAGTTAACGAAAATATTTCACTAATTTGATGCTCGATTGATGTTAAATTTTGTATACCTACTGTTACTTCAGTGGTATTTCCATGACATGGTAACCTTGAGGTGACGCTGCAGCATCAAGTAGTCTGCGGACACTCAACTGCTCAGCAACTAACAGCATGTTATAGCGTGTTTAGGCTCAATAAAAAGTTGGGGGTTAGTTTATAATTATATATATATTTGGCTCAGCCAAATACCAACTTGCCGAACTCGATTCGGTGGAACGCAGAGCTAGGAGACTCATTGGCGACAGTACGCTTTTAAAAACTAAGATGCAGAGTGTCTTTGCTATGTCTTTTATAAGATGTACTTCGGAGTGTACATCTCATCAACACTAAGATGTAGAGTGTCTTTGCTATGTGTCTTTTATAAGATGTACTTCGGAGTGTACATCTTATAAAAACTAAGATGTAGAGTGTCTTTGCTATGTGTCTTTTATAAGATGTACTTCGGAGTGTACATCTTATAAAAACTAAGATGTAGAGTGTCTTTGCTATGTGTCTTTTATAAGATGTACTTCGGAGTGTACATCTTATAAAAACTAAGATGTAGAGTGTCTTTGCTATGTGTCTTTTATAAGATGTACTTCGGAGTATACATCTTATAAAAACTAAGATGTAGAGTGTCTTTGCTATGTGTCTTTTATAAGATGTACTTCGGAGTGTACATCTTATAAAAACTAAGATGTAGAGTGTCTTTGCTATGTGTCTTTTATAAGATGTACTTCGGAGTGTGCTCAAGAGCTGCGTGAGCTCATACCGCATTTCCCTTTTTTCAATCGGACATTCAGACTTACGGCTGGTTACCATCCTCATCTTGTCGAAATCTCTCTTTTTCGGACCAAGCGCTTTAAAACATCCTTTATAATGCGCACTGCCAAGGTTTGGAACTACCTGCCGGCGTCTGTGTTTTCGAGCTCATATAACCCAAATCTTTTTAAAGTTGGAGTGAATCTGCATCTTCTGGGTGAGCTCGCTCCATCATAGGCCTCATCTTTGCTACACGGCTACATGCTGGCCAAGAGCAATAAAAAAAAATTATAGCGTGTCATCAGTGGAGACAGCGATAAACGAGGAAGGTTTGTGTAGGTATACAATTTGCAGAAAAAAAAATTGCATTCATGCGAAGCCAGGATCGGGTTATTAATGGTACTAACAATGTAATAAAGATTTTCATACACGAAAATATACATTTTTATAATAAACCAAGCGGTTGTAGATAAATTCTGCGAACATAAAAGGAATTCAATCGGAAAACATGAAAATTGAAAAACGCATTCCTTTATACCATGTCGGATTTATCGGAATAATCTTTTGCGATGCATCCGTCGGAGTCTACGAGAGCTTTCAATGGATCCTTCAATCGAAACCAATGAGCTTACTTCAGCGACTTCACAGTACAGTTAAACATCAAAAAGTGTTTCAACTGAATTCGGCACTTTTTTTATGAAAGCGAGTGTTATCAACATTTTTGAAAATAAATAGTTGTCTAATAAAAACTGAAAATTAAAAATTTACCAAAACTCAAGAAAATCTCTTACTAAATTAAAAAACTTTGTTAAAAAGCAGTTCATTGATCACAACATCATCTATCTGCCAGTGAAAGTCCTGTCAAAATTGGTCCATTTGTTTCGACAGTAGATTAGACGAAACAAAGACAGATAGGCAGACAAAAATTATAAAAATTGTTTTGTG
Source organism: Synanthedon myopaeformis (assembly GCA_944738685.1). Taxonomy (NCBI): domain Eukaryota; kingdom Metazoa; phylum Arthropoda; class Insecta; order Lepidoptera; family Sesiidae; genus Synanthedon; species Synanthedon myopaeformis. Next base: position 1,541,504 of record OX122930.1, read on the forward strand.
TTATAAGTACTTGTTCTTTAATAACATTTAGTAAATATCAGTGATTTTGAAATTACAGATACTTCTGTTTTATTTATTAGTACAAATTAAGAAGAAAAGAAATGAAGCTAAAATTGCCGCTCAGTTTACTTTCCCTTCATATTTCTTTCAATTTTTTTTTATATAAAAATTGTCAGACAGGCTAACACCTCACTTGAATTATCAAGAACGATCTCCTATTAACGCAAGAACCTCCACCGGTGGTTTAGTGGGTTTAAGTATAAGGTTAAGTATAAGAGTCTCTATCATATAAAATGATAGAGACTCTTTCTCTGTTGTCCTTTACTCACTCGAAACACAACAGTCTTCTGTAAGGTAGTGGTTACTGCCTCCAGACGGCCTTCTAATTTATTACTGCGAAAGACGGTAAGTTTTGCCTTCCAATACTAAAATTTTCTTTAAGAATTAGTCAAATTCCACCTTAAATATACGTTTAAGGTAAATATATCTCATATATATAATTGATTATACGTTTATTCCGCTTACAATATTTTTCTTTTTTTTTGAGTTTTTGAGCTATAACCTTAACAGTATCTCCACCGTATTTTCGTCTTACTATGCTTTTGCGATATAACTCAGCATTCAGTTACCATGGCAACGAAGAGGTTTGAATTTAAAGTGTAGGTGGAAAATATACTAATATTTAGAATCCATTTCGAAATTTCGGGGTCGTCTCGAAAGGTAATGTTCCATCGACCCGACAAACGTTAATGGCATCTATTTCCTTAACGAAGATGTATTGCAATGAACATATTTAAATGCAGAGGTATTACTTTTATACGTGTTGGTCGACATATTCGTATAGGAAAGCGTATACTGTACTTCTGTTCATTTAACTTACCACGTTTGTTAAAGAGATTTGATCCTTATGATTGATCACATCTATTAATTATTATTTTTTTAATTTTTTAGAAAATAAACGCTAAAAATAAACACACAAACTCTGTCTTCCACAAAGTAAGCACTTATACTTGTGTTCCTATGGGATAGCCACATTGAAAAGTTCATTTCCAAGGTTTGCATTGCTCGGCCAGGGAGCCTGGAATCTGGGATCCTTGAGACAGAGCTCTAAGGCAAGCACCTTAACCATTCGACCATAGGTTCTTTAAAATTATATATTTTTCATTTGCAACAGTTAAACGTCTCTGAGTTGTATTTTTTTTATTTTCGTAAGCATTAGCAACAACTCAATGAGTTTCGGTAAGAGACTCGAGAAATATTCATATTTGTTTATGATTCTTAACACTAACACATTAAAGCCCACATACGAATAAACTTTGGTTCAAAATTAATTCAGAGACAATCACTTGCAGGTGCGCACTATGAACGAAACAAAGGCAATACAAACTTCAATTAACTGCAATCAATTCAAATTGAATATCGGTTAGTGACTTGTTCACACGACTATATCTCGGTACAGTCGTATGTAAAATTAAACTTTAAAAAAAATTAAAAGTAACCATTGATTTTAAAAAGAATGATTTGTTGCTTTTTAAATGATGACTATTTTTAAGAAAGTGTTTAAAATCATGTATAAAGTACCCAAAATATTTAATATTATTTTTTTTAATACAACTATTACTTTAAAAATCGTGTATATTAAGTACCGTTTCAAATTCGCCCGAAACGCCAACGTTTATTACTTGATCGTTGTGACGTCACTTGTTCCCAAAACTTGTAAACTGTCTTACAACGGCCGAACGAACGTAGTCTTTGACAGCGGTGATGTTTGCGAACAAATGACGTCATGCATTTTGATTGGTTTTCGTTGTCACGTGACTTTGATTTTGATCAAGTCAAATTTTGATTATTAAATAAAAATTGAATTCCTTAAAAATAAAGAAAAATATTGTGTTTTTTAGGTATTCTATTATGGAAACTAACGTTTATCAGTAAAACTATATTTTATGGTAACATCCCTATTATGGTAGGTAGTTACCGTCGCCTAAGGACAAAAACATCAATTCGATTTAGGTACGCTGCCGACCCTGCGTATTTGTTTAGTACTTGTTTCTAAGCGAATTCTTTGCACACGTAAGATCCGAAACTTGTTAAATCATTGTAATTATAAAATCAAGCAAACTATGTTGTACCAACGTTGAGCTATCAAGTAAAGTTCAATGGAAACAACGAGTAACAGCCGAGAGCGCCGGACATCCGGGCGGCCATCTTGGAGCCGGATGCACTGAGATATTATACAGGGGGCGAAATACCCGGCCCGGTTGATTGTTATTGTTGATAATTATTAAGCTGTATGTACTTACTATTTTCATATTCAATATCATTAATTAATTTTGAAAATATTGTAAAATAACAATTATGATGCGTCAGAATATGAACGATTTTACTTAAGGATCTAAATCAACTTTTTTTTTAACGTTGGGAAATCGTCATAGATACCCGGCAGTGATAGCGGACACTGTGGGGTTATGCCGGACTCTCTCTAAACACCCAAAGACTTCCAAGCCGCGGTCGTAGATGGACGAGGTCGCGGGGACGTTATAACACGACATCGGTGCCTCGCCGTGGCTATCCAGCGCGGGGATCTAAATCAACCTGGTGCCAACTATCAAATAATTTATGTGAGAACCTTTAGAAAGCACACGCTTTGCGGTGCGCCGCAAGCCTTTGTTTGGTATACACACCAACTTTTTTCTGTGCAATAAACAGCATATCTGCCTGCGCTCTAATACATAATACACTGTACGACTATAAACAATACAGCTTATTCTTGGAAAATACACGCTTTGGAAAGCACACGCTTTGCGCTGCGCCGTTTGTTTGACCTAGTGCTGCAATGACAGCTCATTTTGCTCGTGTACAGATAGCGACAGAAATCTAGGAAGAGAACGACGCACTAATAAGCTTGTCCTTACACTATTAACTTCATAAATAACTTTGAATAGAATTATAAAAGTAGTCGTCTGAATAATATGTACAAATTATTACTATTAATTTGTACATTGTGTTGTGTTGTGACGGTTATATTGCAAGTGATGACATATTATGGCGCTGAAACATGGTGTCTAACTATGGGCCTCGTAAGAAAGTTCAACGTCGCTCTGCGAGCTATGGAGAGGGCTATGCCCAGGGTTACACTGTGAGATCGTATCAAGAATGAGGAGATCCGTAGACGAACGAAAGTTGCCGACATAAGCGGGCGGGTCAATAGGTTTCTTACCGAACCTTTTAAAAAATTATGGCGTGCAATGGGCGTCCTAAGGATGAAATCATTACTATAAGGGTGAAACTTATTGAGTATAATTCACATTTATCCGACCAAGAATTATTCTATATTACTTCTTTCAGAAATACATCGGGTAAGCTAGATTTACTACTGGTACTCTTAGAATTTTAATTTCAGAAGTTTTATTTTGTATACGACATTTATATATCGACTTCAATTATGAAAAACTGATAAGAGGATTTTTTTATGAACGGTCAGTTCAAGTGGTGAGTAAATTCAAGTATGTACTCACAGGTGATATCAATGATTATATAGAAATTGAGGAAAAGTGGACGCATTCTTTTCGATGCAAAATACAGCTGGAACGTCAAATCGGTCAAATGTGTTATTATTGCTATGAAGGTATTACACAATCAGAGGTTTACTGAGATATCTATTACTAATATTATAAACAGGATTTGATTGTTTGTTTGTTTGCATTGAATAGGCTCCGAAACTACTGGACCGATTTGAAAAATTCTTTCACTGTTGGGAAGCTATATTTATCAGCGAGTAACATGGGCTATATTTTATAATGTTACGCGGACGAAGTAGCGTGCAACAACTAGTACTTAATACAATAATAATAAAGCTGTCATTCAAAGGTCAATCAATGTGCTCCCTTTTAATAAATCTTTTTTTTTTACAAATGACAGTAATAGATTAATCACATTTTTTTCTCTGACTGTACTTTTAAAATCGTTGTTTTAACGTACTTTGACTATTGCGGTTGGTACGCAATGCCTTTACGCTTCTTTTATTCTGTTCTTTCATTTAGTGAAAAGTCGCCTAGAATTCCATGAATAGATTTCAGGTTGTCATCGTTGTGGATTTTTAAATAACATAAAAATATACTATGTCACGGAACTGTACAACATGAATTTAAATGTGGGACATTTTCAAAGGATTAAAATTTGACAATAGTATTAATTTTGTACCTAAATTTAATTTTGTCTTTGTCTTGTGCTTACCTATTAAACGTCTTGTGACGACAAATTTGAAATTGAATAAGACATAGTGAAGAATTTGCTTAGTATACTTCTGCTTAGTACTATTGCTTAGTATATTTACTTGGTATAAAGAAATACAGTGAAAATTATGACTTTCTTTGGTAAAGTGGTTAAGACTTCACGATTTTACACATTATTTTAATAATAATATTAAGTAATAATATAAAGTACATATGTAATAATATTATTTATCACATATTATGTATGACTTGAACATCTTTGCTTGCACCAGTGATTTTTTATTATATAACTAAAGAGAGTCCAAACAATCAGGATCAATACGAGTGCCTATGACGTGTTCAGTAATAATAGGAAAGTAGGTACTTATTATATAAGTATTTCTGTAAACTAGTAAGTAAGTGAGGTAGAGGAATCCTATCTAATAAATAAATATATTTAATGTATTTTAATTAAAGATTACTTAGATTTCTTTTCGAATTAAAAAGTGTTATACAATTTTTAAAAAATAATAATAAATATTTTAGGTATTATTAGTTTATTTCTATTGTGCTATTTATGCATAGTAGTTATATCTCGTATCACCTCTGGAATTCTTGACTTTATAAACGATGGTAGCATCGAGAGGACTGTCGGCCAATCTAACTTTTTTTAACATCAAAAAAGTCACTCAATATTGTTAAAAAGTAAATATAATTGTGATGTCATTTATTCCACAGACATAGACATTTATAAAAAAATCAATCGATACATAAAACAGACCATACCTGTCCCACAACACAGCAAAACACTAAAATATATACTGAACAATAAATAATTTATTGCATAATAAATAAAAGGATTTTTTTCCAAATCACGTTAAAAGAGAAAGGTCATATTTACGACCTGATGCCGGGCCGTGCCCTGGAGGCCTCCTAATTTATTTATGGCCTACAGTATATACCTCGGTAGGGCCATATTGATGTCATTTGTTCACATAAAGCATTGTACAAAGTAATAGAAAGTGCATACACGTGTACAGAATTGATTTTCAGATGAACCATTTGTCTGCTCGTCATTTGGAGAATTAATTTCATTTTATTTTCCTAAATAACTATGAATAATATACATACTATATTTTAATTTTTATTTTTAGATGATTCCTCGGGAACAGTAGGTACTTTTTTCTGGATAAAGTTACCTTATGTCTTTTTCTGTATCCCTAAAAACGTGAACGCAAAATTTCATAATAATCTGTTGAGTAGTTAAGTCATGAAAGCATAACGCATCGCATTTATAATATTAGTTAGGATATTAAGTAATAAGTACTTGAGTAAAGCTAAAAGTTCTGCAAGGCCCGATGCACTAAAACAGTTCCAAAACTCTGGACATTAACCTTTAAGCTCATGGAGAACGGTGTTTTTGAACACCAATAGCATTTTGACTACAGTTGTAGACTAAAAACAGCTTTAGTAGTTCCAGTCTCCAACTGACCGTGTTTTGATTGCATACCTGCTTATGGTAAAATCTGTATCGCATTGACGTATAAACCATGGACAATAAACTTTTGTTGATAGTGATGGCATGCACGTATAAGCCATCGCATAAGTGTCGTCTGCTCGCTCCAACCCCGAAACCCTCTTGAACAAATTGCATCGTTCAAACAACACCACAACGAGTGGATTGTAAACTGTCGGTACGATAGTAAATATACGATTTAGAGGTATTGGCGTACGGTTAAGAACGGTTGCACAAAATATAAATAAACTAGCGGGTGTCCGCGACTTCGATCGCGTTTAAAAATAGAAAATATAACACTTGAATAATGCCTGACATCTTTATCGCTGTGTCGACGTTATCAAAAACTACAAACTTTTCAGCCTAACTGTTATGTGTTAGCACAGGCAATAAACTATGTGAGTGCCAAATTTCATCCAAAATCGTTTAGACGTTTTTAACTATCAAAAATGATCATATCGCTCCCGGTTCTCTGTCTAAGTAAAATTTGTCAAGTGGAGGGTACGTCATGTGACCTTTCAAATACGCTATATGTGCTCGCTACTACTGTCACTAGTTGTGCAATATTTTTAAAGCGTAGGTGTTGCCACACATGGGAGCATTAACCCCTCTAACTTAATGAGTCTCTATGTCATCCTCTAATATATAGTTAATATAAATATTTAATATACACATTATAAATGATATTCGTATGTGGAAAAATATAACTGGTAATATTTCCCAAGAATTTCACCCTTACGCCTGAAGTTTTAAAGTTATATAATATTGTAAAACATTACACAAATCTTTTAACCATGGGGAATAAAGTAATCTGTTGCATAAATTTGTTGAAAAGTTCCCAATTTCTCAACCATAAGGCGTCCGACAAATTCTACAAGCTATTAAGACGGTCCGCCAATCAGACCGTCTTGTAAATATTTCATTTTTGCAATTTTCCGTTTTGCAATTTTGCAAGATTTTGCACTGGATTGGATATACCTACTTGTAATTTTGAAGTCCTTTAATATAGACCTGTAAATGAGTACACATGAAATTTGTTACACATTTTCAAACACTGGAGCTCTTAAACAATGTTTATAAAAAAAAATAAACATGTGTATATGTACGTATGTTCCCTAAGGACTCCAAAACCGTTCAACTGATTTTTATTCGGTTTTCACCTTGTAGAAAGACGAATAAACGAAAAAAGTTTCTATATATAATTTGCAGAAAAAAAAAATTGCAGAGCGGTTACCTAGTCATTTACTTATACTTGACGAGTTCTTTAGATGAGTGGTAAGAGTGCTTGCCTACCGTCTCAGAGTTCCCGGAGTTCGATTCCTGGCGGGGTCAAGTTTGGAAATTAACTTTTCAAAAGTGACTTTAGTCTGAATTTGGACACACTGATTGGGACACTGAGTTTCGCAGTCATTTTTGGGCAGCTCGTCTGGCGGCAGTAACCACCCTCTTACAGAAAACCACCGTGAAATAACAGCATATGTGCTGTTGTGTTTCGGTGAGTGAGTAAGGGATGCCAGAGCCCATTTTCCTATGCCTTCCCAATCTTTAACCCTACTGTAGTCGAAATCTCACTTACAGCACCTATGGCGTTGTTTGTGTTGTAGGTGACGGTGGCCACCTACCATCAAGTAGCCCGTCAGCCTGTCTGTCGACCTTAGCATTAATAAAAAATTATGCCGCAAATATAAATTTATTGTTGTTAATAATATGGATTTTAAGATTATAAAGTAAACAGATAAACAATTTCAAATGTATTTATTTCATTATATACTATACACTATATTCGATATTACGTTTATATAAAACTTGATATTAGCACAACGTTAGACCCATAATAAATGAGCTATAAATTAAACTTTTCATTACTGTGTAACATAAAGTCGATGTTGTTACTTTGTAACTTAGTTTTCACTTAATCAAACAATCAATTCTTTACCCTATAACTTTTACGTTAAGGTAAGTTCTTCTTTAAATAAATTCAACGAATTAATTCTGTGGTTATTTGGTATTCTAATGCACACTGCGGTAGGTAAGCCTCGTTACTAACTAATTGGCTTTATTGTTAATGTTTAGTCCAATAAAAGCTGCATTTTATTTGCTGCAAATTCACTTAAATCAATACGGGTTATATAAAGTATTACTGTGAAATTATTATACTGGTTTAGATGATGATGCTAATAATTTTAACCAAGTTTTTGACATATTGATTGCTGAATCCAAGAAGAATTTTCACATAAAACAGTAGTTTTAAATAGTCTTACGAGTTTTAATGATTGGTCTATGACAGGTATTAATAAAAGTAGACAAAGCTACTCTTCTGTATTGTTATTACCTACAAATGTCTACCTAATTAATGAGTTCGCATTGCAACGACACACAAAAGTACTTGACCGCATTATATTTTATATCAATCATGTAATTATAGTTGAATTATAGTAATATTGCGTCACGCTTTATTAATTGTAGCGCATTTGGTTACATTGTTTAACGTCCACTCAGCAGTTTCAATTTTCGAGAACAATTATCCATATTTTCAGTTAAACGAACCGTCCATAATGTGTACAATCGGCCGCATTAACTCGTGCACAACGATAACTGTATTGTTCACGTTTGAATCAAAAGTTGTTTGCGCCGTTGTATTTATTAATTGTGATAAATTTTAATCGTCATTGTTCAAAACAATTAATTACAATCGCCTCTGGTTTGTTTGTTATATTTTTATATTGTTTAATATAATAAAGAGGGTTTAGTTGTCATCTCGCACACATTGGGTTTTATAATATGGGTTTCACATTAGTTACTCAATCATAGAAACTCAACATCTTACAGTCATGCTGTTATCTGACGGTGGAGCTCCGTGAGAGGGTGATTTCTGCTGCCAGACCGATTATCTAATACAGAGCCTGGCATATAGACGTAAAATTTCCAGTCTACCAAATACCAACTTGCCGCACTAGACTCGGTGGAACGCAGAGCTAGGAGACTCATTGGCGACAGTACGCTTTTTAAAACTAAGATGAAGAGTGTCTTTGCTATGTGTCGTTTATAAGATGTACTTCGGAGTGTACATCTTATCAACACTAAGATGTAGAGTGTCTTTGCTATGTGTCTTTTATAAGATGTACTTCGGAGTGTACATCTTATAAAAACTAAGATGTAGAGTGTCTTTGGTATGTGTCTTTTATAAGATGTACTTCGGAGAGTGTGCTCAGGAGCTGCATGAACTCATACCGCCTTCCCCTTTCTTCCATCGGACATACAGACGTACAAATGGTTACCAATACCATCCTCATCTTGTCGATATCCGTCTATTTCGGACCAAGCGCTTTAAAACATCTTTTATAATGCGCACTGCCAAGGTTTGGAACTCCCTGCCGGCGTCTGTATTTCCGAGCTTATATAAACCAAATCTTTTCAAAGTTCGAGTGAATAGGCATCTGCGAAACACAGTTAAACCTTTTTTAACGTTGGGAAATCCTCTTGGACACCCTACAGTGTAGAGGACATTGCGAAGTTATGCCGGATTCGTATCGGTTAAACGACTTTCTAGCGCAGCCGTTGATGGGCGGGGTCGCGGGGACGTTATGACACGACTTCGGTGCCCCGCAACGGCTATCCAGCGCGCAAGGAGGGGTACGCTCCCTGTCAGAACCTCCGCGTACCCGAAAGTGGAGGTACGCCGGCCATTACGGGGGACCGTATGACGTGCGGCAGTCTCCCCCAAAACGCAGTAAACCCTGACCTCGCTGAATATACGCCTTACAAGGCTCTACAGAAGTTAAAATTAAAATACCAAATAAATAAATTTAATGTTATTTATTTTAAATTTTAAATAAATTTTCAACAATAACCTATGGTCTAATTTGTCTGACAATAATAATTGCATCATATTATTATAATGTAGACAGAGCTTTTTAATTAAGTTCTAAATATACCTTAAAATTATTATGTATTTGCTACCTGAAAGCTATGCATTTTGCTTTATTCATATCAGCTTACTGATTCCGGTGAGCTAAATCGTTTACGAACATACATTGCTTGATATACAGTTTGCGTGAGAGCCTTGCTTTTAAATATTCAGGCCTGTACGTGTTAGCGTGTTTCTTAGTTACGTAGCAACTGCAAAGGCAACTTGCAACACTACCTCTCCACATCCACAGTATAAAACAGCATACAGTAATTAAACTATGGAAGTGGTGGGTGTTAGAAATTTATTTAAATATCTACTTACAATAGTCTCTCACAAGTAAAAAAGACAATAATTACTCACATAATGTAAAATAGTCATAAACCGAAATCATAAACCAGTCGTTTGGCGTCAAATCGACTGTAGAAATCACAATGTAGAATCTTATTGAAGGTAGAAATCTCAAATGCAAATTAATATAAATGATACATTCATGTATCCTTTATTATTACATGTGAGCGAGAGTGTATAAGAATTTATAAGATATAGGTATTAAACTATATATTCATACTATATATAAGAAGCAATAAATAAAAATGGTTTAAGAGTTATAAGTTTTGAAAGATCCTTCCCAATGATAATCGACATAGGTCGATCTTAATATTAAAAAAATTAGGAGTTATAAAAAAACGATGAGAAATCTATTTTCAGTAAATTTCAATTATGTTTTACGTAATACGACTTTACCTACTGCACGTTATTTAAACTGTGTTTTAAGTATACATATATAAGCCACGAAAGGTCTTAGCTGGAGGTCGCTTAACAGGATTAAGCGAGAATGTTATACACGAAGAAGACACAACGTCAGGAGAGGATGCAATATTCTATGTAATTTAGAACACAGTACGAGTATCACCTCGTATCCTTGTCGACGTCTTGGTAACAAGTTCATTTGTAGTTATTAATGACTACTCAGTGTGCTTTCTTAGCTCAATAATTTATTTAGTTACGTATTAAAATATATGTATTTTTAAAGTAAGTCAGCATATATGGTTACGATCCACTTGATGTAGACAGGTGATAATTGATTGGTTTATAAATTATTATTACTCTAATATAATATATGTACGTAGATCAACAACAGTTCAAATGATGAAAAACACTTATAAAAATGAATAAAAGATGAAATAAACATTTATCAATTAATAAAATACAGTAATATCTATATTTATTAATTCACAAACCTTCAAATATTGGATTTTAACGATTACATACTTACACCTATAATTTATAATTAGCATTATGTATTATAATTTAGAATATTAGCGTCCAAACTAAGCTGAGCCCTTATAATAAATGCTGGAATTTTTTAACACCATAAAGTCAGTAATTTATTTTTTGGAATTTCATATGTAAAATTGTTTCCTATTAATAATTAAATTTGTTAACACATTTTAATGAAATCGTTAATGTAAAGGGAAAAAAAACTGTTTCAGAGACAGTCTCGAAACTTGCAAAGTAAGAAGAATGAGTAATAATCAGAACGGTCGAAGTGAAAAGATTTGTTTAACAAATTTGCAAATTTAATTTCGTTTTTTTTTTTTACTTTTCTTTTGCCACTTGGTGGGAATGGAATAAGTTTGTTTAATTCTAGAAGGAGATTCTGAATAATTTACTTGACTACATACTCTTCTTTAATTTATATTTATAGCATATCTATATATATATAGAATGGGCTTAAGTAGCAGTTATTGGTTACCTAACTCTAGGTGACTGTTGGTTAAAATGGGCATAGGTTAAATAAACTTAATTATTTTTCTTTAGGCTAGATAATTAGAACAACAAAGCTAGAGTAATGTGAAATCGATCTAATCCATTCTCTCCAGACTGCATTCAGTAAATTTTAAATTTTAACTGATTAAGGGCGTCTTTCACTATGTGTCAAGTAAGCTAACCGCCATTTAAAGTCACCGGTAACTGGGAATGAATAATATACCTTTGTTTGTACGGTAAAAGTCCCAAACATTAAAAAGAAAATAATAAAAAAAAATTCGCCTATCGAAGGTTGCAGTAAACCGAGTGCATAAATTAATAAAACATAAAATTATTTCTAAAAGTAACTAATCAACACTTTACTTGTAGTTGGTGAAAGAGGCCCTAAGCTTAAGGCACATACTAGTTCGAATAAGTAAGAACATTAGTTTAATTATAAGATTAATTGGTAAATCATTTGCTACAGTTTTCGTTACGGTTAAATTAAGTATATTAACTAGTTCGAGGTTAACTTATGAATATTTAGATCGTTTGCTGAACTTAAAACAATAGGCACCAATTTGATAACTTTTGAACAATTATATTATCTTAGAATTAAAATTTTACAGCCTGAATAAAATTAGATACTTATTTAGTTTTCAGCGGTGTTCACTCTAAACTGTTATTATTTTATCGAAGTTATTATTTATTAAATACTAATATCCGGCCCCCGGTTTTTGCAGGGATAATAAAAAAAAATCTGCTAATTATTTAGACAAATATTCCTCATTTAGCGGTCTTCGATAATTGAAAAGCCATTTGTCGCCATTGCGAGTTAAAGTTTCATAGTTCATTGTTTCAGTCCAGTCATCGTAAGTTTAAAAGTTATTAAAACTTAAAAATATTTATTACCCACTTACTAGCGACCCGGCCCCGGCTTCGCATGGATGAAAATTTCTGTAATATTTTTCTAATTTGATTTACTTCATAAGAACCTTCCTCAGACTACAGCGCATATTTGAAACAAAAATCTCACTGTTCTCGAGTTCTACGCTTAGCAATACATTTAATGAATCATTTTGTAGGTATTTATATAGATTTACAAATTTAGAAAAATATGTAAATATGTCTGTCACTTAGGGCCTCTTTCACCATCTCTAAGTAAAGTGTCAAGTAGGCTAACCGCATTTAAAGTCACCGGTAACTGGGAATGAAGGAAATGATATACCTTTGTTTGTACGGTAAAAGTCCCAAACATTAACGCCTATCGAAGGATGCAGTAAACCGAGTGCATAATTTAATAAAACATAAAATTATTTCTAAAAGTAACCAATCAACACTTTACTTGTAGTTGGTGAAAGAGGGCCTTAATGTCGTAGGTACGTAAATTGTCAATAATACATAAAATATACTTTGTGAATTGGCGTGGAAAAATGACTGAGTATTAGATTTATGTTCAGCTTTTGATATAGAGTCGATGCGGTTAGTGGGCGGTGTTCATAAGTTGTTTGATTTATTAAACGAACATTGCAAATAGTATTGACATCCATTATTGCTCTTTGAAATATGTTCATAATAAACATAAATTTACATCTAATCCCAATATCACCGTTCACCCTTTAAAGTTCAACTCCAGTTACAAATTCATCACTAACTTTTGCTCGCGACTTCACCCAGCTTCCTTTTATTAGGTGTTAAAACAATTATTCTATCTTTATAGGTTATATTTTTGTAAAGCGTGAATTTTTTATTTTATTTTTAAATGATCCTGCTTTCTTGTTCTATATCTATATCTATATCTATATCTATATCTATATCTATATCTATATCTATATCTATATCTATATCTATATCTATATCTATATCTATATCTATATCTATATCTATATCTATATCTATATCTATATCTATATCTATATCTATATCTATATCTATATCTATATCTATATCTATATCTATATCTATATCTATATCTATATCTATATCTATATCTATATCTATATCTATATCTATATCTATATCTATATCTATATCTATATCTATCTACTTCTTCTATACTTCTATACTAGTCTATATCTATACTAATATCTATTCTAATGTTATAAATGCGAAAGTATGTTAGGATGTATGGATGTTTGTAACTCTTTCACGCAAAAACTTTGCATACACGTTGTCTGGGACACCAGAAAGGACATTGGGTACATTTCAACATTCAACACGGATGAAGTCGCGGGCACCAGCTAGTGATAAATAAAAGCTAAAGTTTCATTTATAAAGGCCAGCTACAGTCTAACTTTTGTATGCAACTTTTCACAATTTTACTTTCACGGAAAGGAACGAACTCAGTACAGCTCAAAATTAAATTTCTTCAAGAGACAAGTTTAAATGAGCCAGGAACTAATTTACAGTAGACAATTGGTTTGTATATTTAATGCAAGCGTGCTACAGAATAACTATAATTGCTATAAAGAATTTTAAAATAATAAATAAAAATTGAATGTCTATTTGTGATGTCAATATAAATGCTTCTTATTAAATGTAATACGTTATTCATAACAAAAAACCATTATTAAAATTTTTGTCTGTCTGTCTGTTTATTCTGGTTAATCTTCGAAATGACTGGACCGATTTTGACGGGACTTTCAGTAAGTAAGTAGGTTGACTGTATACTCGGCCAGCATTGCCACCACAGTCAAATAAAAGCACAACAAACGTCGTAAGAATTGCAAATGCGACGTCGATAAACCTGTAAGGGGTGGCTACTGCCGCCAAATAAGATATGCCAAGTTAAGATGCTTACCTACTTCTGCTTACTAACTACTAAAACTTATTTAATTTAGAAACAGTAAATACTTATACAACTTTTTGACAAATATTAATCAAATTTTCATTAAAGACACTTGCCGGTTCAACTGCTGAGAAGACGGGTTTAGCGTTAACTGCTTCCAAGACACTCCAATTGGGACAATCTTCATAATACACCTACAAATACACTTTGTTTGACATCATCATATCCGTACTAGTCCGTACTAGTCCGTATTAGTCCGTACTAGTAAGTACTAGTCTTTACTAATATTATAAATGCGAAAGTATGTTTGGATGTATGGATGTTTGTAACTCTTTCACGCAAAAACTACTTAACCGATCACTATGAAATTTTGTATACACGTTGTCTGGGACCACAGAAAGGACTATTCTCGAGGGATCAATAAAAAATAAAAAATTAACGTCTGTTCAAAGTGTTATAGCAACACGAGGTCAAGCGTTAAATTGCTTTTTTTTTTAAATTTTCAACGAGGATGAAGTCGCGAGCACCAACTAGTTGTAAATAAATCGTAAAGATTGTATTAAAAAAGTTATCGACCTCTTTGAACGCTTAACACTTTGTATGTTACAATTGGAACAGCTCAGATCATAACACTGCTACTCAGTGAATATAGACGCGTGGATTTGTCCCTCACCCTCCCTCCGCGTAATTTCCTGTAGCGTCCCAACAGCTTACAGTCTTCCTGTGTGCTCCGTGGTATAGCATGTGCCCTGGTACAAACCATGAGAGAATTCACAAAATATTTTTAAATGGAGCACATATTTTTTTTAAATAAATCTTGAAATCTGAAATCTTAAACGGAATGTGAGTTCTCGTAAGTGGTTACGAAACCTTAGTTATAAATTTATCCAACCATGCACGTTTTAATTTATCGCCTCTTAACTTTAAACTTAAATAGCATGATCTACATACTTAAATACATATAGTTTAATAATTTTAAAATAATACTACAGATATTATTCAGCACCATCTACTGACAAATGTAAGCTATATTTTCGTCTAATTGCGTCAGATTTACTGTAAGTAAGGAAATAATCCGTACTAATATTATAAATGCGAAAGTATGTTTGGATGTATGGATGTTTGTGACTCTTTCACGCGAAAACTACTGAACCGATCACCATGAAATTTTGCATACACGTTGTCTGGGACACCAGAAAGGACCTAGGGTACCTTCATCGTTCAACGCGGACGAATTAGTAGTTTGTATGAAAACGTTAAAATTGTATAAAATAATGAAGTATTTTCTGCATTTTGTATATTTAATTTTATTAACAACATTGATTAGTGTAATATTGTTCGGCTAGCAGTTCTAGCTACTCGTATGTTCTTCAACTTATAATTAAAAAAATGTATTGTGGAAATTTTGCCACTAGTCTATCTTATTTTCAGTCATCATCACTTATACTAGTGCCTGGCCGCCATTTTGGTGACGTAATCCCGTGACACACTCAGTACCATTAGCAACAATGGGCGGCGAATTTTTAATTGAAGATGACGTCACGTGCATATTAATGTGACAGGGTTCCTGTGCTTAGAAATTTGCGGGAATTAAAGTTTCAATAATAAACTTTTTCTATAACAATAACTCTCTAAGATCGTGACTTGGACTGCATCCTGCCTTAGCCATTTGCAGAGCTGCCCGTCCCGCAATTTGGCCTATTGAATTCACTCGCCTTACAACTTCGGGGTTTGGCCTGCTTTGTGTACTAATATACGGTGAGCTGTTTCATATTATGCGCTTGTATAAGAAACACTGTAACACTACAATTGTTCTTCTGTATGTAAACATGAATAAAATTAATTCGTCACTTTGTTTAATATATTTTTATGTCAATACACACACTACTATAACAAGATCATAAACATTACAGCCTCACCATTGCAAAGTTATCTTATGGTTAATATACAATAACGTTTTCAGAATGTTTTTTAGATATTTTTGTTGTTGAATAATAAGGCGACCACATAAAATAATGCTCCTTTCAAATCTTAAGAAATCGCTCTGTTGTTGATTTTTTATTTTTTTTTACTTTATCTCTTTGTGGGTTGCAATTTGTATCTCTGTTTGTTTTCAACAATGCCAATTTTAATTTAACAAGACTTCCAACTCTCATTTGACATTCAAAAGGAGAATTAAATGGGTATTTTCGTAAAAATCTTTCCTGAACGCAATAGATGTTTATTCAATTAGTAAAATTGATTTCAGCTTTGAGCGTACAAATTGATTCGAATTAATTCCATTTCATCTTAGATGTACATTTTTACTTACCTACCTACATGTAGTAGATAAGTATTTTAATTAGAATTTTTAAATACAATTACTTGTACTTTACAGTCACGTGGTCTCCTCGGAATCGGAGTAACATAAAGTTTCGCTGACAAAGTCGCGTGAAACAGCTAGTGAATAAATAAAATAACTATAGTCACTTATGTACTATGTTAAATACGAAGTCTTATACAGTTTAATAAATATAAAGACTTCAATAGAAAATTATGTACCTAGTCACTTGTTCTCACTATTAAAAAGCCTTATTGAGGAAAGCGGTCGTATACAGCTTTTAACAAAGCTCAACATTTGGCGATGTTCGCTTTTTAAAATTTCAAGTCACCAAGTTGTCTCCAAGAGAGTTGCCAAAGGCAATATCATTATTTCATTGCTGTTTCGGAAACGCTTCACAAACTTATTGTTTGATCTCTATGGTTGGAATTGCTTTTAAAATTTTGGCAAACAAGTGCTTCTGATTTGAATTAATAATACAGGGGAAGCGTTTCGTTACTATTCCTGCTACGATCGTCGATAACGCACGTATTGCTTTTGAAATCGATGGTTTTTCAGTCGCTTTTTGTTTCTTTAATGGGATTTGTTACAGGAATGAAAAAGTTGACGCTTAGCGGGCACGCGTTACCTTTATAAACCAAGACCGCGACTTCGTCTCCGGCCCTTTTATCTTTAGAGATTTTTATTTTTTACTTTTAGATGAGCCCTCAGAAACAATACTTTTTTCTCTATGAAAGATTTGCAAATTTATCTAATAATGAATAAAATAAATAAACAAATTCCAATGTAAATAATTATGATCATTAAAGCTCTACCTATCTTTACAATACATTTCAAACTAATTCCCATGAAATTTGATTCTGAGATCTTCATATAAACATCTACCCACATTGAAGTAAACAAGTAATATAACATATTTACAAATCTATTTTAAGTTAATGTTTGTTTACCAATACCAATAGGCATTTGTTAATAATTGGCAATTAGGGTTAATTCGAGTTAGGAGGCCCACAAATAATTAGGTTCTATTGCTGTACAAAGTATTCTAGAACATATTCCCCTAAAATCGTAGTGACCCTCAGGTACTTTGTACCTTGTTTACTTCCTACTTGAGGCTTGGTATGCTGGGCTATAAATAATTACCCTCATATTTGCGATAAAGTTGGGCGCGATTATGGCGAAGGACGTTAGAAAAAATATTTTAATGGAATAGGTCACAAAACTATGACACTAAAATTTTATGTAGCTCTACTGTCCGTGTTCCAAACATAGATAAAAATGCAGCGACTGTTTTTTTTATAAAAATCATTGGTTGCGCCAAAAGCCGCAAATCCATTGATAGGGGTTCGCTTCATTCGCGCTTTTACCCTAGCCCCTATTATTATTTGTTTTCCTAAATTAACCCTAAAATATTTCGATATATCAACCGATCTGTTTCGATACATCAATGAGCCATTCTCCTGATTTCTTTTAAAGTGATAATGAGTAACATCATGAGTACTTATGAGAACACAGTGCAAACTTAGCACTTAGTCAACATTTGCTTGCACTGGGGCAATAATAGTCGTGTCAAAATTACATTTCAAACATCTGTCAGTGTCTTCTTAATGCATTAGTTTCAAAAGATACTAAGAGTCTAAGACTTGATAAAGGAATGAATTTTAATATAACTTAATATAACAAACTTTAATATAACAAATAAAGTCGCGCGAAAACATAGTGTAGATAATATAGTAAAATTTATCATACGGTTATCATCATCTAACTAAAAAATATGTTCGTACATTTAGGAGATTCGCTGTTGGATCTAAAGATTTTCTAAACAAATTCGGTAATTAATGAAGATAACAAGTCAAAATCTCGCGATTACGCAACGTGAAATGAAAGGGTTCCGTGGGCCTTAATTGTTTCTCGAGTAAATAAATTTGACTTACAGATAAACTGGGAGGAGTAGTCATTTATTTCCCTCAAGAAAACATTATTGTAACACATAAGCCGTGCCGGTGACGCGGTCGCAGCCATAAGACGCAAATCATAAGCGACAAGCGATTTAAGCAAAATTCAACTTGATTTTCAGTCAAAAGATTTTTGTTCAGAGTAGAAATCTCGCTTTAGACGAAGTGCTTTGCTTGCTTCGCCTAGAATTTGCTTCGAAACTTTAAAAAAGTTCCTTTTATCGATCTCAAGGGATTTTGAACGCTATATCCCGCAGGGATCAATTTGGAACCAGTAGCGACAGTCAAAATTTTGTTTTATCCAGAAATTTTAGGTAATTACAATAATCTTAAAAGTTTATGTAGGTGTGATTTAAGAATAAATAAAATTCATAGTTAACTTTATTATAATTATACACGTCCACTTTTATTATTAACGATCACTCACCGAAATACCACAGTATTCTTTTTACAAACCTTAGGGCCTCTTTCACCGCCTCTGAGTAAAGTGTCAAGTAGGCTAACTGCCATTTAAAGTCACCGGTCACCGGGAATGATGGAGCTGATGTACGGTAAAAAAATTCGCCTATCGAAGGATGCAGTAAACCGAGTGCATAATTTAATAAAACATAAAATTATTTCTAAAAATAACTAATCAACACTTTACTTGTAGTTGGTGAAAGAGGCCCTTGGTGTTTTGTAAGGGAGTGGCTACTGCTGTTGGACTGTCTTTCAATTTTATGACTGCGAATGCTATTGTTGCCCTGCCAACCACTAGCTCTTGACTTGTACCAAAACAGAGCCATAATTTAAGATTAATTACACCCAAAGTAGAGTATTAATTGTAGACGTTTAATAAAACGAAACAATATGTAGGTCACACCTTGAATATTAACAAAATATGCGGAATATATAAATATAGATATTCCGCATAATATCCTAATTTTTCGGGTTGTATATACAACCCGAAAAATTAGGATTATTATAAAGATGATCGACTGGCAAACCAATGGCTTACTTGATGGTAAGTGGTTACAAACGCTTTTTAACAGAAGGCTATAAGAGTTGCTTGTGACCTCGATAATGAATGAGAAATAAAGTGGATTCCCACTCATTTTATTGCACTGTATTTTTTTTTTTTTTTTTTTAATATTGAATATTTCCTCTAAGAAGATGGTTACTACCACCACACAATTCTGCGCAGTATATGGCTACATAAACCAGTGACAATGCGATTTGATAGCAATCAATTATTTTTTAAAAAATTTTGCTGATTTACATTTCCGTGCTAGGTGTTCTTTTCTGCCTGACAGTACATTACTTACAAGGCGCACTCTAATAAGTAACGGTCGTGCATTTCACGGAAGCAATTAACTGATAGTGTTCGTTGTAGTGGTTCGAGTTATCGAATTAATTTATTGTTGCCACTACGGGTTAAGGGTGAATGTACAGCTTTACAGTATCCGAGTATTTTATTAATGTTACCTACAAAAACAGAGAGAAGGTGTTGCACTGCATTTTGGCAGCCATACACCTGGTAGTTCTTCTGGCGGTTGTAACTGATCATATACTCCATTTATTATCCTTTAAATTGACAGTCAGTCTGACTGACAATAAGTCCATAGTCTTCCATAAATACTAATAGGTAATAATAATAAAAAAATAAAATAATTTTTAATAAAATTTATACTTGATAAATTATTTTTCATTTTAAAAATATTTTGATTTATAAACAAATCAAAACAAACAAGAAACAACAACGGAAACAAGAAAGCAAAACGATGAGAGAAAGACACGGATTAAGATTATAGATATGTATGCACCACAGCTTGAAATATTAAAAACTTGCTCACATTAGTGTTGATTTCTTAGGAACATTTTCTTAGGAAAATGTTTATGTTTACCTATTAACCCGTATTAGCCATTGCCATTGCCGCCCGTGTTGCTGTATTTATTTCTCTAAATACTACTGTGGCAACGTCAAGGGCAATGAGTGTTCACATTGCCGCTTCACATTTCTTTCCAATTCGACTCTTTGCAATGGAGCACGTGGAAATTATTGTAGCATCGGCGCTCTGCCTTTTTAATTTATTTAATTATATACCTAAATGTTTAAAAAAAATCCGAAAAAGACGTGGTCGTGGTGGATGATACGTCATCATTGTAACAGAACAATGTAAGTACCTACATAGATAATTAGGGAATTAGATAATATCGCGCGTTCGAGAGCAAGTGAGCGAGAGAGCAGCATGTAAACACTCTCGCGCTCGCTCTCGCGTTGCCGGCTCTTTGATGTCCGTATGAAAAACCGTCAATTGAGGGATAGCCGGGCAACGCGAGCGGCAACGGCAGCGGCAAGGGAAGGGACTTGAGAAAATTGAAGGAAAAAAAAAATTAAAATAAAAAATTTGAATTTAAAAAATAAATTTTATTGAACACCCCTCGTACCTATATTTTATTTTACTACTAATATATAAAGCTGAAGAGCTGGTATGATTGAACGCGCTAATCACAGGAACTACTGGTTCGAATTGAAAAATTCTTTTTGTGTTAGATAGTCCATTTATCGAGAAAGCCTTTAGGCTATATAACATTTTGAACGTAAACGAAGTCGCGGCAACAGCTAGTATAAACATAAAAAAGCGAGGAACAACTGCGGAACGACATCAGTGGCTTATGAATATTTTCTATTTTCTTTATTTGTATAAATATTCACGGATTTTTTAATTATTTATAATATGTTATTTAAGAATATTTTTGGAAATGCACTTGTAAAGTCGGATATTTGGATGGTTTATTTATGTGAAACTAGCGATCTACTCACGGCTTTGCACGAATGCAAAATTTCTCTGAAAATTATATACACAAAGTTTCCTCGCTTATAAGTCTATCTATAAGTGAAAACGGAATCAAAATCTCGGTTTTGGAACGGTTTTAGAATTCATAGGGAACATAGAGGCTCTGTATATTATGCTCTGTCTGTAATAGAAAAAAATGGCATCCAAGCGAAGCTGGGTGAGGGTCCGTTAGTTATTTATAATTTAATGTGTATATTGTATAATATTAAAATGACCGCTTGATGACAGAGCGCCCCAATCACTCGTCAACGGACTGTTTGATTAACAATCGTTCTAAGACAATGTACCTAAGAAAGCCGCTATTAAGAATTTAAATTAAATTATTACAATTTCGCAGCTTATAAATGAACACCATATTTCTATTTTAGGGGTGAATCGATTTTGAAGAGCTCTCTTAGCGTTACTTTTCAATTTACATAGTCATTTTACTTTCCAATCCCTGACTCGTAAATTCTATTTGGGAGTCAGGGAGTGGCAAGTTAAAAATTCAGTAGGAGCTCTGGATGTATACCTATATAAAGTATATACCCTATGTACTATTACAAGACTCAGTGGACAAAAGCCAACAATAGACATTTCAAAATATCGTTGACACAACGAATTATTTTTGCAAGAAAATCACTAAAAAAACAACGAAGAATACCTTCGTATATAGCACCACTAATTCTTCACCAACAACCGTCGCGTACTTACAGTCAATTCTAAATCTTATTCCAACACTGTAAAGTTTAGATTTAATCGAATAGTGGTGATTGATAAATTGTGTACAGCGTTCGGAATCCAAGTTGGCCCCAGACACAATATCTTGGCAGCACTATTCAGTGATTAAAATCTTCGAAGCGTATACACAAGATAATCTGGCGACAGACCAACGCCGCTCTTAATACCAGCTCAAATGTTACGCTGAATTCGTAAATAAAAAGACAAATCACACCAGAGACTCACTGACAAGCCTTTATCTGGATTTTATTCCAGATATTCACCGTCTAAAAGAGGAAGTGCTGGTGTGCAGTTTACTCGACTGTCCGGGTTAAGATACCTTTTTCACATTACCTCACGATTTGTGTAACTCGCAGGTTTTTCTTACAACCCAAATCTTTCTAAATAAGAATTTAATTTGCCACATAGTCATGTGGCAAACCCTTATTTTTTATCATAAATCCGTTGACGAATGAAGTTCCCATAGTGGATAAAAGTTCTACAGGAAACGCTAGCCTTTTCCTTTAATCAATCTTTAATCAATCTCAACCAGAATTAGAACTTTTCTCTATGATCACGCAGCTCTAAGAGGTTTTTCGCAGATTTATTAAAAGGTATTAACTTTTAAATCAATTATAAATTATATTTAATAAATAGTAACCTCACTACATGTTCCCAAGAAAAAGAACCCTGACCAAATAGACAGATGAACAGGCACCGTCTTTCCTTTTTGAACCCTAAAAAGCAAATAATAATTAATTATCTCTGTCCCGTAATCTCTTAACGCTTAAGATTGATTCCACGGGGTTAAGATTGATCACCGCCTAGTAAGTAACTTGAAGATTTACCGCCGTTATTACGCATGTCCTACCGGCAGAGAGAAAACTGTTCGTACTCCGTATGTTGATATGGGGTACTTAACAGATTTTTTCCATGACTGAGGCGATGGCCTAAATGCCTAAATGTGTATGTTACTTATGCCCCCTATTGTTATTTTCGATTGTCGCTGGCTGATGATTTTTATAAGGTATTTAAAAATCTCTATAACTAAAATTATAAAAATACTATAGGTATATAAAAGGAATTTTTTTATTAATACTATATACCAAAAAAAATTTATGTTAATGTTGACTTCGGTTTATGAATTTTTATGAAGTATTTCTTATGCTTTTTAAGTTTCCTGAATGGTAATAATTAAATAAAATTATTAACTATGAAAAAGTTATCCAGGAGACTGTCGAGACAAAAACGGGCCTAAAGTTGCCCAGTTTCCAGAAACTAATTTCCATTTTCCAGTTTCCAGAGATTACCATTTATAATATTATTTATTAGTAATTACTTAGTTTATAGGCAGCAATTCCCATGGAGTTAATTTTTGTTTTAAATATTATACTTTCTAAAATGAACAAAGTAATTCTAAAAAATTAAACAAATTTAAGTATGTTAAGTGTTCCCTTACATTTAATCTCAGACCTTGTAGGTAAAGAAGTCTGTAAAAACTTTTAGTCGAGATAAGTTCGCTTCGTATTGCTAGAAATTCAATTTGCCAGGCGAAATTAGCTTTCAAACTTATACGTCTAAGTTATATGTAGGTATATAATACTTATGTTTTCATACAGATTCGACCGCATTAAATTAAACATCCTGTGAATCCTTATGCGGGGTTTGAGTTATTGATATACGAAATTTCATAAATGCATTCGGAGGCTTGACCACGAAAAGGTTAGATATTATGTTTTGCTCTCAGACCAAATAAGAATTACAGACAGAATGAAGTCGGTTTTATAAACATGTGTGCGTAAGCCGTTTACTGTATTGAGATTTTGTGTTTCAAGCTATAACATTAATTTTTCTTAATTTTTTATAAACACAATTGGTTTCCAAGTTTACTTACTTGTGAAATGTGATTCAACCTTGCTTTTTATTTTTTGAAGCCACATTTTTACACCCTTTCACTAAGCAATTCGGCATTTTCACTAGTAAAGATTTTAATAAAGCGAAGCGTTGTTTGATTGCATTTGTGTGCGTGTAACCGTTTATTACATCTGTAGTTTTTATTTTATCTGAGGTTTAACCTATTAGAAATACAAGTAGATTCCACTAGTACTAGAAATACAAGTAACTTACTTTGACTTAGAAATAGTATTTCATGACAAAAAGTAAATCAACGTCACTTTCAAAATTGGAATTTTCTTTCACTAAAACAAATACTCCACAAGTCCGTATTAAGTTTCAATCTTACTCCTATAGTCTTAAAATTCAAATTGAAATGCACCTTGAAATAATCTGATCACAATATAATAAAAGATAAAAGGCATGATTTAACACATTCACAATCTTTTGTCGGTCCGAAGCAATTTGCATTTAGAGCTTTATCGAAATTCTTATTAAGGGGAAAATTATATTTATGAGGGTTGTTATCGCATTATAGGGGACGTATAAAATACCAACACAGCGTATACATTGAACATATATACATATACTATTATACTTCTATATAATTTATCTATACTTATATAGTTGACCAAACCACAAAACATCGGGACGATGCATTTAAAGTATATATTGCGTGTTAGTCTTCATATAAGTATGTTTGGATGTTTGTAACTCTTTCACGCAAAAACTACTGAACCGATCACTATGAAATGTTGCATACACGTTATCTGGAACACCAGAAAGGATATAGGGTACCTTTCATTCAGAAAAAAAGAACTATTCCCGAGGCATAAATAAAAAAATAAAAAACTAACGCCTGGCCAAAGTGTTATAGCAACACGAGCTCAAACGTAATATTCCTTTTTTTTTTCAACGCGGACGAAGTCGCGAGCACCAGCTTGTAATACATAACTTCACCTGTTTTATTTATTGTTACGAGAGCAATACACGAACTAGTTACGAATACAAATTGCCTCATTTCATAACACAGTAGCTGCTAAGTATTAGCGTAATAGAAAAAGTTTCTAGTGTGCAATAATAGTTACAATTGAGATGTCAATGGCCAATTTAAGTTTGGAGCACTTGCTAAAACAGTCGAGTTACACTTCGCAGACTTACTCTCTAATAATTTTGTCAATCCGAGCACTGCCATCGCTAAAAATTGTCTCCATTTATAGTTTCTTGCTTGCGTTTTTTTGCATGCACTTCAAAAAACAAATTTTTTCCTCGGAACAATTAGAGCAGTCAAAAAAATCATGTAAAGTTTGTTTTGGCTTCAAATTACATTTGACATGCCTTCAACTTGCCCCAGAGACGCTCAATGAAGTTCATATAAGGGCTACTTTTTTATATTAGAAAGGTTTTGTAACGGGCAAGACGACATTCTGCGTAGTGGCAATACTTCCCTTATCCAAATAATGCGCATGCGCATCTATGGTGCGAAGCATCGAATTATCGAATTTTAACCTCATTGCTGAAAAGAACAGCAAAAATTCTACATAACCGAAGACAACAAAATTAATGTATGATTTATTCAAAGTACCAGGTAGCTTTTTCACATTTCTCAATAATGATGGTTGACTCTGTACTCGATCGTCAGATCTACGCAAAACATACTTAACCATAACTCTTTATAGAAACTGACCAAGTTGCCCAGATTACATGACATATGAATCAATGAATTAATAATTACAAGGCACACTGTCGTAATTCAAGTTGAGGACATGTTGTGTTTCGCAGTCATAATCGCAGGCTGGCAGCAGCAACCACCCATTTACAGAAGACCACAATGAAATAACAACATATTGTGTGTAGTGTTTCATTGAGTATTAATGTATGTCAGAACACATTTCCTTATCTTATTAAGGTTGTTAGTGCACTTGCAGCACCTATGAATAGACGACGGTAACCACTTACCATTAAATGAACCGTCAACCTTCCTGACAAATTTTATATGAAACAAAACTCTGAACGTATGATATGAATATTGAGTCGTTATTCTTTGAATAGAAACGAAATTGAGTTGAAACTATTTCTTATAATCTTAATGAAGACTATTCCACTACTGCAGTATCCGTCAGATTCGTAGCTTTGTCATTATTTTACTGAGAACTCGACGAAAACTTTTAATTTTCCGTTTTCAGTCGAGTCCCACTAATTAAAAATTGTTTCACTGTTTTACATTTTTAATCTATATTAAAAAAAACTCCAAATATCACGGAGCCCAGTGCAGTGAGTTCTCATATAATTATTATGCACTTAAAATAAATGAGAATTGCTTTTTTGTTAATACACTCAGTAAAGAATCTAAAAGAACTCTTTTTCTTATTGTGATAAATAAATAAATGCCAAAAATTTAAAAATTTGGCAGTAATGGGCAGTAAATGTATCAATTCGTAAAATTTATAGAAACTGCTTATAACGAAATTAAAATTTTCATATTTGTTATATAAAAATATTGTCTTATTTCAAATATATTGAGAGTAAGAAAGGCTTCTTTAAACTTACATCGAATGAAATTTGAGAGGCATGCTTTGAAAGCTCTCAGAACATTATAACCGTTAGGGGCGAATGAGTTCTTGAGTGGCGGGCATATAACGGTTGAAACTACCGCTTAGAGCCCTTCTCAAGAATATTCCGACGACTTAGCGAAATGAAATACTAGCAGTATCGCTGTATGAAGCATATGAAGTGTATTAAAAATATTTTAAAAAAAAACTGTTGAATAAAATTTATCCTCAAAAACGACTACAGTAATTAAAGAAATATCTATATTACCTAAGCCCGTATATTCATTCAAGTGGAATTAGTTAAAAGTTTCAATCAGTAGATAAGGATATTGTTTTTTATGTAATAATGTTTTGTGATCATTTTAATCTTGTTTTATGTTAAGCTCGACAGACAAGCTAACGGTCCACTTGACTCGAGACAGAGAGGATGAAAGAGCTTATTTCTTTGTCCTTTCTTAAGCCCTTATCCTTATTCCCATAAAGTAGGCAGCGCGCTTGCAATGCACTGGTGGCTTTGCTTGTGTTATTTGTGTTGTGTCAGCCTGCCTGACGACCTTCACAAAGTAAATCCAAATGCTCTTCTTAATATATTTTTTTATAAGACAATCATGCAATCGGTTCTAAACCATAAACATATTTTTTGTGAGCTTATATTGACTTGTAAGGCCAGTCCTTCCAATGAGGTTCTAGCTTTTTAATTCATTTTATTATTTCACCAAATGTGGTAGCGCTTAAGCCTTTTGACCTTTCGTGTTTTGCCCAACTCCACGGCTAAAGCATTGACATGGCTGATTATTCTTAATGTGCGTCCCAGTTAACTTTATTGCATCACACGTCTACACTAATTGACATTGCTGTATAACATTGCAACATAAAACAAATTAAATAACAGTGAAATTTAACAAGGTTATCTAACATGTCTACATTGTCTCGATCGCAAATTAACTTTGTTTTATTAACACACTAACTGGTGCCCGCGACTTCGGCCGCGTTGAATGATGAAAGGTACCCTATGACCTTTCTGGTGTCCTAGACAATGTATATGCAAAATTTCATCGTGATCGGTTCAGTAGTTTTTGCATGAAAGAGTTACAAACATTCATACATCCAAACATACTTTCGCATTTATAATATAGTTTTTAAAATATTTTGAGCACTAATTCGCGGTAAGGATACTTATAAAACAATTAGTGTTAAAATGGCGCCAAATAGCGCGATAAACTAACCGGTGTGACATTAATAAAGTGGGTCCCATAACTCACCGCGTAAAACCTTTAATCGTGCGGCAAAAAACAATAAATTGATGTAGGTTTGCAGCGTTGCGCTGCAATCATGCAACCCGCCCTCTAGACGGCGAGTTATAGCGACGGTGCCTATTATTAAAACTGTGCGATAAGCAACCCTTCGATAAATTTCCATTAGTATTACCTAAAAGGTTCTTAGAAAAATAAACTTAATATTAAATTTACATATGTCGGGGTTCTCCTCCGGGGTGAAAAAATACGAAATAAGACTCGATGTTTGTAATAATAATGATCAATATTACAACTTAAATGCGAACCATTATACGAAGGGATTTCGTCGCGGAACTAGCTCAAAATCTTTCTCCTTGCATAGTATAAATTGAAATCGCTCTCCGCGTCTAATTTATCTGTATATCCGCCAAATCCTCCAATGGATTTTAATGCAGATTTCATTAAAAAAAGATTCATTAAAATGAAAAGGGTGATCAACGAGGAATTTTTTTTTATATGTAAATTGCAAAAAAATGCATCCTTGCGATGCCGGTTACGGACCGCTAGTAATAATGTTAATAATAATTAACCAAGCTATAATTGCTTATCGTACGACTTACGGAATAACCGATCAAGTTTATTGCGAAACCCCCAACTACCGGCAATTAAGTGTTGAAACTCAATTACATTAACAACTTTGAAGAAAATTCTTGGTCTCATTCGCGCTTCAAACAGTAACCGTAAAATGGTGTAATGACGGAAAAATATAAAGTTTATAACCAGTACGTACTAGTTGCTTGGAGAGCTTTAAAACGCTATACGATGATCGCTCTCAAATAAAAGTTTCAATAGAAGCGCTGAAGTGTGCTTAGTTTTTTATATGTGTATATACTTTAAAAACATACTTCAATAAAATAAACAATCATCAAATAGATTTAAACTTATTATTCAAGAAATGTGAGAAAAATTGATATATAACTCGGAACAATTTCCGGTTTCGTCCAGAAAAAAACCTCAAGTAGAGAGCGTGTGACTAGTTATCTATACTAACATTATAAAGAGTAAAGATTTGTTTGTTTGTTTGCATTGAATAGGCTCCGAAACTACTGGACCGATTTGAAAAATTCTTTCACTGTTGGGAAGCTATATTATCAGCGAGTAACATAGGCTATATTTTATAAAGTTACGCGGACGAAGTCGCGTGCAATAGCTAGTATTACATAAGTATATTGTTTTATATTGCAGCCAAGTAAGCGTTCATGTGGAATTCCGTCTTTCATGTGGACCGTCAGCCTGTCTCACGACCTTTACATATAAAAGTAAACGGCATGTCCAAATTTTAAAAGGATTTTTATTTTATTTTAAGGTCTATTTGTGTTAAGATAAATAAAAGAAATAAGAAAGTGTTTACATATATAAATAAAACACAGCCAAAAATTACAAGCAGAGCATAACAAAGAACTGTAACGTATTCTGTATGAAAAGAAAAAAAATATTATTTGTGATATTTGTGATGGAATACGTGAGAAGGGTGTGAGTGAGATAATAGGGGGTCGGTCGACTCGTGTGGGGTCGTTTGTACCCCGCATCAACACTAGCTGCAATTTCTTGTTATTATCTATGTATTCACCTACTTTTGTACGAATAAGGAATCCATCACACTACGCGTTTAAGTTTTCTTACATACAGACACAATGTTCGGCAAATATTTTCTAAAAGGGGATTGGGTAACTTTGTATGGAAGGATGGCATCATTTTTTTTTCTATTATAGTCCCCTTACACTTACTTACACGCCTTGGTTCGGAAAAAATCTAAGGAAACAAATTATAAATACGTATGTGTCCGTAGTGGTAAGATTTTTGTGCGCAAAGATGAAAAATGTCAAGCAATCATTATTAAAAATGTTGACAGCCTCGAGCTAATCTTGTAAAGTTCTTGATTTTTGTTGTAAGCTATAATGTAAGTGTGTATATAAATTAAAAATGTTCAATATATATTATCAAAATGTACGTGGTATTAGAACCAAGACTGCTGATGTTTACCGAAATGTCCTGCTGACCAATTATGATGTTATAGTACGAGTATTCACAGAAATCTTATATAGATCCGAGCTGTTGAAACATTTTATGTTAAATGTTTAAATGTTTTGTTTTTGTTAAAATCAGGAACAAATATTGTATATTGTCTGCTTGGTTGATGTTTCGTTTCTCAATTAAGTCTTTTGTTATTTTTCTCATGTAAGTAGCTTTAAGCTTTAATGAGAATAAAGAAAATATAAACCTAACCTGGTTGAATTCTATAGTTTTTAATAGCTAATTTATTGATTCCTCATATTGTGTCTCATAGTCTCATTCCTCATAGTAGGGACCGTCTGTGTGCGAGTAAAGATAGGATTACTAGAAGCACAACCCCAAAAGGTGGGTTAAGACCGTGCAGTGGTGGGGGGGCTTAACCCTCGGAAGTCCAGGCGGTCGTAGAGGGCCCACCGGCACCTGCTTGACTAATCGGACTGTCGCTGGGAACCAAGAAGAACCACATGCGGGTACTCCGAACGGGCTCTGATTATCGGGGCTCGTGGCGGAGTAATGGCTGAAGACTCCAACTGTTCATTGGAGCCTCTGCGGTCACCTAAGTAGGTCGCCGGTAGGTGGTTATCGCCTAGGGACACAAGCGACACCAAGGGGAGTGCTAGTGCGCTGCCTATCATTAGTACAAAGCTACATTATCAGCTAGTAACATAGGCTATATTTTATAAAGTTACGCGGACAAAGCCGCGTGCAACAGCTAGTTACCTATAATCTTTTAAAAATACGTACTCCTTTTATACCTATTTCCTCCGTCGATATTAAATCCATGCAATCAATTTTTAATTTCCTGAGAAAATCCAAAAGGAAACAGTCGCGCCATCGGACGCCGGTAGCCGTGAGGTGTAACCACACCGCATACCAATTCATTGCACTATGTATTTATATAACTTTATTTAAAACTACAATATACACCAATCGGTAAATAAATAAATAAATAAATAAATAAATAAATAAATAAATAAATAAATAAATAAATAAATAAATAAATATCTTCACACATTCACACAGCACCATCTAGTTCCACAGTAAGCAACCAATGCTAGTATTATGGATATCAGACAGTTGATATACTACATAGATTACTTTTTTTTTGTAAATACATACATATTATAAATACAAAACACCCATGACTCAGGTACAAAGGTAAAATGTTAACACACAAACATTTGCCCCTAGCTTGATTCGAACTTGCGACCGTTTGATTAACAGCTAGGGTTACTAGCCACTAAACCAAACGTGTCTTATAAATGTTACCTATCAACATTTATAATTACTGTGTCAATATTAGACATCTTTATTTCTATAATAATTATTATAATGACTTGGCAAATGCACTTGGCATTACAAAAACAAACGAGCAAGCAAAAACATGAACAAAATTCGCTGTAAATTGAAGAATACTCTTCATCCTACAAAACTGTATATTAACGTATGGTGAGATGAAAAAATGTATTTCTTTCACATTGTTAACTCTCTTTCATATATTGCGCGTTATCCGAATCCGAAAGAACCCTACATTTCTGTTCCTCAGAGATATGTGGCACTGAATACTCCGAAATATCTTCTTACTATTTGATTTTTGAAGTAAAATATTCCTAATTTAAATTTAATCGTTTATAGCTTTAGTGAATATTAGTAAAAATACTTCATCTAGTTATCATTGTACCGCAATAATTATGTTTTTTTTTTGCACCAACAAAACACAAATTATATACAACTAGCTGGTGCCCGCGACTTCGTCCGCGTTGAACGATAAAAGGTACCCTATATCCTTTCTGGTGTCCCAGACAACGTGTATGAAAAATTTCATGGTGATCGGTTCAGTAGTTTTCGCGTGAAAGAGTTACAAACATCCATACATCCAAACATACTTTCGCATTTATAATATTAAGTACGGATGAATTTAAATATAGGCCATCACTCAAACAATACTATAGGAAATATATTGCTGTAATAGATACATCTGTGCTGGACTTATTAAATACCTCTGCGTTGAAAAATGAAAAATATAACACCTGAATAACGCCAGACATCTTTATCGCTGTGACGACGGTGGCGCCGCCACTGTAGACCGTGGCAGTGGCGCCGAATTTTTTATATATTTAGACGATCCCTCGGGAATCTAAAATTTTTTCAATATAAAAAGTATCCTATATGTCAATCCAGGTAAACTCTCTGTTTGCCTAATTTAAACATAATATTATTATTATATATAATTTTAATTATGATCCAAATACACACAGTTACAAGTTACTATTATAGCTTATACTCAGCTCTCATTAAAATATTCATTTCACGAGCAATGTTCAAATGAATCCGTCATTTAAAAGTCAAAAGTCATCCCATTAGGGTATAGTATTAAGCCATGTTGATCTACGGCAGGGTTTAATTCCACGTTAATATTGATATCAAATTGACAATGTAAATTAGAACATCTGTATCAAAATCTATCCTATAGTGTGAATATTATCCAAATATAAATATAAACGCAATCAAACTTAAGCCTTTCTAGTATCGGAATAAGGTTTTGAATCACATGTTGGTGATCTTAATTTACATTTGGACGTTTTAGTGGATTTATCGGGCTTTGATTTGTCTATTTTGTTTGTATACAAACTGAAATTTATTTGCTCAATTGAATATTTATTGAACTGTGGGTCTCGCTGAACTTTATCGATAGAAGTGCTTTGAATTTTTTTTAAGCATAAGTGCTACACCTATACTAGAGATTAAGGTTTGTCTAAATGATTGCTTCTGCGATATAATATGCGAAAATATCCTTACATAGTGTAAATTGAAGTCGTTTTACGTTTAACGGATTTTGATGCGGTTTTTAAACCCCGACTGGCTCTGAAATAACAGCGTACCTATGTGTTATTGTGTTTTGATAAGTAAATAAAGAATAGCAGAGTTCATTTTCCTTTATTTTCCTTGTGGCGGTCATGTAGACCTTAACCTACGTGCTTATACTTTTAGATAAAAAAGAAACTTATTAAACTGCCCACAAGAAATACTGTCATTTTTTTAAAAAGTTGGTATGACGTTCAGTTATTGTTGTCCACATGAAAGTTAAAGTAAAAATAATACAATAATATTAAATGTTTATGAACATAAATTTATGTTTAACAACAGTCTTGAATAAACATTTTCGTTTGCCCTTGTAAGGATTTATTCTTCGATCTGAGTGTAAAAGGCTTTAAGGACAAGGTTTATTTACCATATTGTTCAAACACGAAACATTATTAAAACGAAATTATTTAACGAATCTATGCATTGCCTACTGCTTTTTTTTACAGTTATTTTTTTAATAGTGTATAATAAATGTAATATTAATTAAATTATAAATATAAATAATTTTTAGTTAGAAAGTAATTATAGTTAACAGAATTATCTACATTGTAATAATTTGCGCAAATATGGACACTACAATTTTATTTATTAGTACCTAAGGATACAGAGCAATGTTTAAAATTTACAAGTTCAACATTTTGTTATGTTACCTGTAAGTTATTATAAATATTTAATCTATAAATATGTAACATCTGGTAATGAGCGATGAGGGTTAACATTGTTATTAAATACTACACTTATTAAAACCGAGTTATTATTTACTCTGTACAAATATTTATTTTTCTTATTTTACTGAATAACAATAGAATAAAATACAATTCCACCGCCCCCATATTATTAAACGTAAATTTATAACAAAACGGTAGCAGCATATATTAATTAACGTCTGAGTAAATAATATTAATTCCAATATGAATTTCGGTTTAATATCGTTTAAATTCAATTTGTTCTGTGACTCACACCAAGAGACCGCACCATGACATTCGAAATTCAAAGAACATTTGACTTGACCCTTTATCAAGGTGACATGACATACTAACACGTGAACGACAATGAAGCCAGTTGAAAGACGATGTTATGAATATATCAGAATTTGAGACAACTATTTGGTACAGTCGGGGTAAGAAAAGGTTTTTTTTTTAATTATTAATGGGTTTGCTCTCTGCTGGCATCTAGAGCATTGTGCAGCAAAGACGAGGCTTACGATTGGAGCAAACTCAACCAGAAAATGCCTATTTACTCGAACTTTAAAAATATTTGGATTATATGAGCTCGGAAACACAGACGCCAATCCTTGGCAGTGAGTTTTATGAAAGAGTATTTAAAACGCTTGGTCCGAAAAAGAGAAATTTTGACAAGATGCGGATGGTAACCTGCCGTACGTCTAATGACCTATGGAAGAAATGAGAAGGCTGTATGAGCTCTTGCAGCTCCTGAGCATACTCTCCGAAAACCCTAAAGTCGGCCTTTTGCTTGCACTATCAGTCATGTCAACAGTTTTAGTTTCAAAAGGTACTAACAATCTACTACTTAATAATTGAATGAATTTGGAAATTAGCGAGGGTTTTCGTACTCCGACTGTACTCTATAATGGTGCAACTTAATTAACTAAGCGAATCATGAGACATTTGAGTTACAAATATTAATAATTACCTATAGATTCGTTAAAATTTCTATATTAATGAAAATATTTATTAATTTCTTTTTATTTTATTTACACAATATATATATATATATAATTGGTGGTACACAGTTTTTAGGTGTAATATAAACTTAAATAAGTTTACACCTACACACAAAGTTACTAACTACAATAAGTACACCTGAGTTGTCGAACTTTAACAAAAAGATATTCAAAATTAGTGCTATAAACAAACACAAATAAAAAGGTATATATTTGTAGGTAGATACAACTTTTCTCCTTCAGACATACTTCAATACATAATTCAAACTTTTCAATATATTGTGCTACGGTTTAAAAAAAATGCACCCGCTTGTGATAATTATAGATAATTAATAAATTGTATATTATAAATGAATAAGTACCTGTAGGTGTTTATCTGCAAGCATTTGCTTAAATAAGGAAAATATGAGCAACAGTAAGTGATGTTTAAGTAATTAGGAGGAAATCAATGATATGTACGTTTTCCTTTAACATGGACAAATTAATTAAATTTTAGATACGAAAATGTTTCTGAAATTTGAATGTGTCCATATAACGTGCGAAATTTCCAATTGGTATTTCGTTTGGAGGCTCTAACACGACAGGAACAAATACAACCGAGTCAATATTGAGCTCTCTATTCTCTATAGCGTTCTGTCACATGGAAAGCCTTTATTCATAGACCTATTTCTCGCTATATACATATTTATAAAAGTTTTATATTATAACCTTCTAACAAAATAGTTTTAGCAGAAAACTACCATAAAGAGGTCCACTTGACGTTAACATTTAAAAATTGTGCTTTTCTTGCTCTGCAACCCTCATAAGTGTCCCAACACTTAAGTTAAAAAATATATAAATATTTTACATTTCATTGACATGATATGCATAAAGTGACTTATACAATTTAAAACAGTAAAAACCTTAGGCATAAGAAACTCATCCAATTTTTTATATCGCTATGTCCTTTCCCCCCGAAACGAATATGTAAAATTTCATGAGTTGTGTAGGTTGTTTAATTAAGGCGTATAAATATAATAAGCAAACAAACGCATTTATAATATCAGTTTGGATGTAAAAAAAATAGGTAAGCAAAAATAGGTAAGAGGGTTTATTAACAGGAAAGCAATTAACATTGT
The DNA here is from genome assembly GCA_944738685.1 of Synanthedon myopaeformis. Lineage (NCBI taxonomy): Eukaryota > Metazoa > Arthropoda > Insecta > Lepidoptera > Sesiidae > Synanthedon > Synanthedon myopaeformis. The sequence continues at coordinate 1,576,912 of OX122930.1, forward strand.
TACAGGCATAAACACAATATATTATGAGTAATAATTTTATTGAAAGACTACATTTATTGAGAGAATATTAGCATTTCTCGTAAGTAGGCCGGGAGAGGCGCAACTTTCAAATTGATTCGACAACTCGTGCCATACTACTTCCGAACCCCTACCACAGTTTTGCATTGGTAGTAATTGAAACTGTATTCACGACTTATCGTTTTAAAACCACATGGATGTATTGGCAATAGTCTAAGCAATTAAAAGGCGGTAAAAAATATAATATTTTTCATGATAAGTACCTACATATGGTGAAATAATAACCTCTAAGGGTTGCTATACATTATAGTCGGGCCGGCACATTACATTTGGCAATGTCTACCGCCCGACTATATGCATAGCAACCCTAACTTTTGTTGATTGTTCTGATGGTCATAGATAGTTGTGCGCTCATAATTCCGTTTCACCTCTGATTACATCTATTCAAGTGTTATGTTTTGTCTGACTCTTATACTATTTTATATGTAAGTGTCCGTCTGCAATTGAGTATCTTATCCAGGAGATATCTATTGGAAGATTCCTAACAAAAGCTGTAATATTAACTTAGTAATCTTTGTAACTAATACTTGTGACAATACTGACTAATAGGTAACTCACGTATAATTACAAATTCATACATCTATTTTTGAAACTATTTTTCTATTAGTGTTACAAATACACCAGTAGTAGGGGCTACAATAGGAGTGGAACCCAATTTGCCTATACCATATAATATTGAGTGAGTCACGTTTATTTCTTTGGAAAATAGGACGTTCATGAAAATAATACACTAATTTTGTTATCGTTTATTTTCGTTGTTTTATTCTAAGTTATAAAAAAGAAAGTGCAATAGGAAATATTTTTGAGACGCTTTTTTTGTAAATAACTCGAACATTCCGCAAAAAAAAACGTTCTCCCTCTAGCGGCGATTGTTTCATGGCCATACTACACTATCGGCGATGATCGTTGTGTGATGATAGTGTGATCGTCTATAATCAGCACGATCATCGTGCAATCATCAGCACAACGTCTATGTAGTAGTTTTTCAAACGGTTAGCGTACAAGATTTCCTTTGATGCGTACCCCAAAACCAACGAATCACGGGTCGCAGGTCGAGTGTGCCCTCTACACAATCGTGCTCGCCCGTAATCGTCTGTAATCGCCGATAGTGTAGAGGAGCCATTACATTGTGACATCATAACAACCATTAAATCGTCAGCAATTTTTTAATTTTAAATGAACTATTCAGATTATTTAAATGATTAATTGAACTTAATTCCAAAACACTTAAACTTTACTACCTGCAGCACAAAGTTCTTGAAATCTCGAAGTTAGGGAATGCTGGTTGGCGCTGTGTCGACCACTTAGCATAGCCACTTTGCCAGTAATTAGACTGGCCGTAATCTGGGCCAGTCTATAAAACTTCTTCAAGTTTTTAAACCATTGGGCTTATTCTTAAAATGTCTTACGAAGTTATTTATTTAAAGTTCGATCCGAAAATTTCAAGATTTGACTTTTCAAATCTTGAAATATTTCCTGAAGACTTTTTGATTTGATATTTTTCAAAAAAAAATTTTTTTGTGTTTTTTTTACGAATAGGACTAATTTATACAATACATATCATCTGTAATTTACAATTTTAATTTAAATAATACAATAAATATAATATAATAATATTACTATATATCCCCTTGTTTTCTTATCTTTATATGGATAGCCGAATAAGTCATTTAAAGGACAAAAATAATTCAAACAAAACATAGTAATATTAAGTATATTGTTTCCCTGTGACATGAAAAGCAACTAACAAAGAATTCGGTGGTCACAAACCCACTTAAGTCTGCAAAAATCCTACTTAATACGCTCAAATCCCGTGCATGTCTCTCCAAAACTGGAGAGACTTGACTATTTTCTAAATTAAGGTTGAAAATTCAAAACACACCGAAGATTCGAGAACAAATTTTAGATTTTAAATCGAAGTAGACCTCTAGCGATGAAATCTTTGTGGTTTTTTTTTTTGTCAATCGGTACTTAAATAAATTGTGAGAATCGAGTGAGAAATTGGGAAAATATTGCAAAGCCTACCTGGCTGACTCTATTTTAAGAATGAAATATAATAGCATTGGTATGAATAATTGACACCTTACAATTACATCAGCTTTAAGAATATCATATACGCGTAGCTATAATTAATTATATTAACGGTTGCCAATAACATTAAAATGAAAAAAAAAAACATGTTTTTTGAGTAAAAGTTTCAGCCAAGCCATTGATGGTAAAAGGGTCTTTTATTAAAAAAAGTCACCATAAGAAAATTATTTTATTAATAGTATTACTGTTTTTGACTGTTCATGAATGAACCCATAATAAAGCAACGAAGAATTTAATTTTCAAGCGCAAAGTTATCCAATGCAAAATTTTCATATTATTATATCGGAATTGTTAGTAAAATTGCGTACGGACGAGCTGGCAAACTCGAACGATTTAAGTTGCCAACTTATCAGGTAAATAAATAAATAAATAAATAAATATCATTACACATTCCACACAGCACCATCTAGTTCCACAGTAAGCAACTAATGCTTGTATTATGGATACCAGACAGCTGATATACTACACAGATTATTTTTTTTTTTTTTGTAAATATATACATATTATAAATACAAAACATCCATGACTCAGGTACAAAGGTAAAATGTCAACACATAAACATTTGCCCCTAGCGGGATTCGAACCCGCGACCGTTTGGTTAATAGCCAGGGTTACTAGCCCCTAGACCAAATGTGTAGTTAAATGTCGTCAGGTAAATGCAGATATTGTGTTTATGTAGGCTCGAAACAAAGAATAGAGTTAATATACTTTCCATACTTTCCATAAGTGATGGAAGTAGTTAGCGGAGAGACAGACATGACGAATTTATAATATGTAGAGATTAGTTTTAGGGCTTCTTCACCATCTCTGAGTAAAGTTTCAAGTAGGCTAACGGCCATTTAAAGTCACCGTTCACCGGGAATGATGGAGATGATATACCTTTGTTTGTACGGTAAAAGTCCCAAACATTAAAAATAATAAAAAAAATCACCTATGGATGCAGTAAACCGAGTGCATAATTTAATAAAACATAAAATTATTTTTAAAAGTAACTAATTAACACTTTACTTGTAGTTTGTGAAAGAGGCCCTTATTCTAAAAAATGGTTTCTGTTTTACTGAGCGGAATTTTCTTTAGGATTTTAGAAGAACTACAATTCTCTTGTATTATCATTATTATGTATCTCTTAAGGTTTAGCCTACGTAAGCCCTGTAAGTTTATTTTTGACCTTTTTCTACTTACCTAAAACTTAATTGGGTTTTATTATATATATCTCTCTTTACATAAGTGCAAACCGAATTAAAATATGTTGGGCGGTTTAGAACGACGAATTATGTAAAGATTAGTTTTAATGAAAGAAATGAAATTGACTTCAAATTATACTATGTAAATATACAGTGTGGAAAAATAAGTCGAGCCCACTACAATTAAAAAGTAAAATTTTAAAAAAAAATATTTTTAAGACCAAATGTTTTTTAGAGAAATTCAGGATTATGAATAATAATCCTATCGATTATTAGTATAATAAAATAGCGAGTGTTTGTTTTTTTAATTTTAGTTGGTTCGAGTCCCGGGCGAGGCAAGCGAGTTTTAGAAAATCTTTGAATGTAGTTTTATTTCTTTTTAAAAATAAAAGAATGTCTCCTTTATGTAAAATGAGCTAACTTAAGGATTTAAGGTAGTTTCCTTCCAAGGCCCGACTTATTTTTCCACACTGTATGTAGGCATAGATTCCATTAGAGGAAGCTATTGTTGCTAGAAGATAAAATAGGGACAAAATCACTTGGTCTCGTACACCAAACAAAACGAAATGTCAGCGAATGTCGTTGCTCATTTAATTTCGCCATGTATAACATACAAATTGAGTCGTGAAACTAATTTGAAGTTTCGTACATACAGTCCGAAATTTCTGCTGTATACCGGCTCGTTAAAACTTGGGTCGCGGAATAAAATTAAGCTGGAAGTAACCTTCAGTTAAATAAACCGACGACGAATATTATTTTTTATACTAAGCGTTGGTTTTTTATTAGTAATATTAATTGACCTATTTTGTTAGAATATTGAGCAAAGTTCAAAAGTTCCCGAGGGATCACAAAAATAAAAACTAATGCTTGAAAAAACTATAACTGGAATAAATATTAAATAAATTTGAACTTGTTAGACGTTAAATTTATATTTTTTCACGCAAACGAAGTCACAGATCATAGCTGGTAATTTATATTAAGTATAATGAGCGCCGTTGCGCTTAAGGATTTTCTTTCTAGAATAGCTTAAAAGTTATCTTTATTGATCTTTTAGCCTACTTATCTTATCATACCTACAGTTTTTTCTATTTCCTTGTCTTTTTCTCCATATAAATATGTTCATGTGTAGAAAAATCTTGTCATGTTACTAAAGAGAATATTTTGAGGCGGCCGAATGCGTTCCAACTTTTGAAGCTCTATTTAAATTTTAATGCGGAAGCTGTATAAGCATCGAATGTGAATTTCCTGCTTGAAGCAGTTCCTGTAGCTAATTTTGTGGATGATTGTGAATATATTGTATTATTTTCAACTAGCGACCCGCCCCCGGCTTCGCGTAGATGCATTTTTTTTTTTGCAAAATAAACACACAAACCTTCCTCATTTTTCGTTCTTTCCCTTGGTAAAATCCATATCAAGGTGGTAACTAAAGCGGTCCCTAGAATCGTTTAGGGATGTGTGTATGTCAGTCATAACTTGCAGGATGAAAAATAAAAGGAACTATCAATCAACTGCCAACACGTAGTTGCATGTCATTCATATCAATCAATACAATTAAATGGTCATGCATGCATGACAGCACGTAACGTAATGTCATACTGCATGATCATCTATAGACCGCTTAAGGTCGGCAGCAAACTTGCATCACCTGTGGCTATACTTGTGTTAACAGGCGACGGTAGCCGTCTAACATCAAGTGGACAGTCAGCCTGTCTGACGACCTTTACATAAACCTACATACATTACACAATGTAATGTTTAAAATGGTAAGGCTGTAACTATTAAAGTTAAAATTGACTTAGTAGAATGATTTAATATCCGCTTTTGAGAATTGCTTAGTTTTAAATAAATAATTTCAATTGAAATGGCCCCGTTTATGTATTTGGGTAAGGTGAAAAGTTGGAGAAAAAAATACTAATTTTCACATTAGACGTCTTGAGTGTTTTTCTTAAATTTATTTTGTTTTATTAACTGAATACTCATTGCAATGAAAATATTGACTTTGTTCCTATTTATGTCCAATAACTGTGCTCGCCGTCAACAAGCTGACAGTCGTGGAATTCGAAATAGCCTTCCCTATCTAAGCTAGCTGAGCTAAGTTAGGTACCTAGAAATAAGCAATTTTCTTATTTTAATATAAACAATTTAACGAACACACATAATATGGAATATTCGTCACTTTATGTACATATAGCTTTACCACAAAATGAATTATTAATATGATATTCAATAGTTTTAGTAAGTATTAATAACATTTTAATGATTCCCTCGAAACGTTAATGAAACATAGACATGTGGTCTATATTTAGAGTATAATAAAATTGTGTTTAGTTAAATGTTACACTTTTCTACTGCTGCAGTTGACATATTAGATTTTTATTTTCATTTTTATATCGGTTTTGGTTATAATTTACATTTTAATATGTAAATTATAACTTTTAAATTGATTGTTGTGTTGTGGAGAATTTTTTTTATATAATTTTCATGTCGAATGTGTAATAACAGAAAATATGAAGACAATACTTATGAAGATAATTACACGTCTCCTTACAATAAACGAATGGATTTCCTTCAAGTAAGTATTTAATAGTATCTCTTGCAATTATCATCTTATTTGCTCATAATATTTGCCTTTGAATTACGTATATTTGTGCAATCTAGTGAAATTTCCGGGGAGTACGATTTTAAGCAGTTACTGGGGCGTCTCTAATTTTGATATTCCCAAACTCGCCAACTATTAGGCAGTTTACACACGAACGATATCAACCTTAATCCATGTTTCTGAAAATATGATAGAATTAGTTTTTTTTTTTTTCCATAAGTACGAAAATAAAGTTCATAAAGTTCACATAAATTGAAACGTTTCAATTTTCTTATATCACACACTTAAACAATAAAAAAAGCTTAAGTAATCATATACATTTTAATATTTGAATATTTTAACATAAAAAATAAACGAAAGACAACCGATATTTCTAATCCATAGAACAGTTAATAATCTTGTATTTGTCCATACATTTATTGGCTATTAATATATAGGAAAAGAGCAATTTTTTCCTATAATTAACACAAAATCCCCCTTTTACACATGTGCTAACAGAATACTAGTGAATTCGATAGATTCGTAATGCCTAAGTACTGAAAGAGTATCAGGTGATTGGTCAATTTGTGGCATTATATATATGTTGTAACAATTATGTAATTAGCAGAAGTTTAAATACTTAATTACTAATAAATAGACAGTAAGTAAATATATAAAATATAATATATAATAAAATGGATAGTCAAAGATGCTAACAATTTTATTAACTAGGTACTTATATGATAGAAACAAAAAACACTAAATAGGTACTAACTCTTTATTAAAAAAAAATCCTTTGTAGTACTACCTACTGTAATCCCATATTTTATTTTACAACATTTGAAACTTAAAAAATATATTAAAAAAATTAATATGCCTCACGATAGTTTTTCAGAAAAAGGTGAATATATATATATATAAGTATATTGTATGTGTCCGTCCTAATATAACCAGCACGGCTTGCCGCCGCAAAATGCCGACATATAATATGTCAGCTCCTGACCGCAACATTCTACCGAAATTAAGGGAATTTATGTAACAATTTCCTCTTTTATACAATGTTAGAAATTTGTAGATTTTAATAGCACTGTTTGCAAGTCGCAATTGTTAACAAGAATATCAGCTCATGTAAAAAGCTTTAGTTACATATAGATAAGTACACTACATATTCTCCGTGGATTCGTCTACTTTGTAACTAGACAACTTAAGCGAAGGTATATATGAAAGTAATATTTTTATAAAGTTTGTTTTTTCGAAACTAACAGACATAACATAGGGACAAGCGGATAAAGCTATAAAAACCATATCTCTCATAAAACATTAGTACGAGTATCAAGGCAGGCTAGCTTATAGTCTAGGCTCTGCTTAGTGCGCTGTCGACCTATAGTATAAAAGATAGGCTTAGATGAGGTTTGAGGAGTGAACTCTGTCATCCCTTACTTGATCACCGGAACACAACAGCACATTCTGTTATTCTGTTATTTTGTTGGTGGTTTTCTGTAAGGTAATTCCAAATAGGCTGCCAGTCTAGCGACTATCAGCACAATAGTTTCGTTCTTATCGGTGTTGATGCAATTGAAACTCGTAACGCCGCGGAATCTGTACTAATATTATAAATGCGAAAGTATGTTTGGATGTATGGATGTTTGTAACTCTTTCACGCAAAAACTACTGAACCGATCACCATGAAATTTTGCATACACGTTGTCTGGGACACCGGAAAGGACATAGGGTACCTTTCATCGATCAACGCGGACGAAGTCGCGGGCACCAGCTAGTCTTAATAAAATTGCGCAACAAATCGACCTATTCCATTGTACACTGAATGAAATAACTAGTGTGGGTTTATTTGTAATGTTTTATATACTATAATATATAGCTACATACATATTTTTTTTTTAATTACCTGTATGTGTATATGTGTTGAATAAAAGTTTTGTCAGTATCTCGGATATATAACAATATCCGTTATTTATACGGTACATATATATATACTTATACTCGTAGACTTAAGTTATATATCTCCAGACACTCTCTGTGGACCGCGTTTATTTTATACCAGGAAGAAAAATACATACATACTCGTACCCTCTACTTCCAACCTTACTTTTATAGAACGCATTCTAAAGCACTCTAAAATGGTGAATAATTTCTGAGGAAAGAAAACATTTTTCTTAGAATACATAAAGTTGCACAAGAGTATGAAAGAAGTGATAAAAAAGAGTAATAACTTAAAATATATTTCTAACTTTTTAAAATGTATGAAGGGATTATATTTTTATCTATATTTAAGAAACTCTATCTTTACTAAAAATATACAGCAAAGAAATTTATTTCAATGTATAGAGTAGGTACATAAAAATATAATTTTGATAAATATATTTTAGATATTTAAATTAAATTGTTACTATGCAAAAGTGTTTAACAATAAATAATAGAGTTGTGTGCCAGCAACTTTGTACACGCTGTACTTCGTATTTTTAATATCCAACAGGAACCTAACAATTTTCCATGATAAAAAGTATCCTATATTTTAATCCGTATATTAAACTGTGTCTATTAAACTATTTGTAGCTGTTTCTGAGATCAGCATACACAAACACGCAGACAAATAGACAAAAAAAACAACCGCTTTCATACATATAGAGCGACAAAATCGCGTTGTACGCGATCAGTGGTCAATTAGAACGACGCCTAAGAATTAATAGCCATAAATCATTATAAATATCTATCTTATCAGCCATAATCCGTACTAATATTATAAATGGAAAAGTTTGTATGGATGTATGGATGTTTGTTACTCTTTCACCCAAAAACTACTGAACCAATCACCATGAAATTTTGCATACACGTTGTCTGATACACCAGAAAGGACATAGAGTACCTTTCATCGTTCAACGCTGACGAAGTCGCGAACACCAGCTAGTTGTTTATACTTCAACTCACCTAGTGAGGCCTAGTTAAAATGAGTTCACCTGGACGATTCGAAACCAGGAATATTCTTGGATATTTATAACGAATTGCGGCCTGCGCTCGAATAAATTGGAGCTCCATCCAATTTGACTTAGGCAAGTTGCTCTTGAGGTAACGAGCGGTGAGCATTGACAGACGTTGGGTGACGTCGTTGGCAAACGTTGGCGGCCGAATTCGCCTCAGTGGTTCATTGGTCAACCACTCGGCGAAGCGCATCTCTGTTTTGCCAAATGGCCCCTTTATTTTTAAACTACATATTTTATCATATATTTCTATAATGAGGTCCGAACTCATATCCAAGCACAACCATAATTTAATCACTAATTTGGTGATAAACGAGCAATTCCTATAAATATTTATAAAAATACCTATATATTTATAAATTTCACGTATCCCCATTTACGTTTGCATGCCACGTTGCAGGTATTTTGAGCAACATATAGTATACATATACATATAGCTATATAGTATATTTATAAACACTTTCATATATATTTGAATGCTACGCATTATGCATTGTGTAGATTTAGTAGTGGACCGTAAACCTGTCTGTCGAGTTTAACGTATAAAAAAAGTTCTTGCTTTTAGAGATGTCTCTAAAAAAGATATCTAGCTGGTGTAGAATACAAAAATGCAATTTATTTCATCATTTATTAAAAATTCAATACAGTAGATTTTCATTTCAAATACAATTTAAATTCAAAGTATTGCAGTACTATTACAAAATGTAACCATTGTAACTGAAGTTAGGGAAACTTGATTTGAATATTAATAAAATTGTATAACATCGCCTTTAGATTGTGGAATTGTGACTTTTTAAAAAGTTATAGTGGCATATCTATAAGAACATTCAGAGGTAATATAATGTAGTTTTGAAAATCTATATTATAATTATTATAGTTGTCAAAGTAAACTTAGATTATATTTAACATAGACATTTAAAAAGAGTAACATAAGAAACTCAAATAGTAAAATCCTCAAAAAGTTTCTGTTTTTAACTTTTATTATTTCGTTTAATGGATTTAATGGCTGCACAAAGTTAGTTCAAAGAGACATGTTTGTTTCGGAACGCTGTCGAAACTTATACGGTGATATTCAAAAGCTTCGAATACTACTTCTGGATGTCTCATACCTCTTATATGCACTAAGCACTGTAGGGTGACCATATCGTGAATTTCAATATGCATTTGTTAGTAATGATTCATAAAAAATTTAGTATATAAATATCATAATAATAATCCATTGCCATCGCTTACTATGAAAAAAAAATAAGAGTTAAATTTTTTTTTATGATCAAATAAAATATATATACAAGTAGTAAACGTTAGATGTCATGTAGAAACATCACAAAAAGCGTCACGTTTACGTCACGTCACACTAAAGCTTCACTCAGTATCCAACCTTGAAATTTTACCTTGATTGGAGGTTCTCTGCCGAAAATGTTCGTTATTGTTTCTCCCAAACTTTGATGCAAAGTTCACGATAAAGTTTCTTCCAATCCGGACCATGCGTACAGCGACCTTATCCAAGTAATGCGAATGAGCTCTGCGTCTATGGTATAGTGGTAGAACTTAGGGTAGGCAAGAAAAACTCATCAGAACATTCACCATTGTACAACCGGTATAACATATACATATAGAGAGGCTACATATCTTCTTGCATTCTAACATTCTAATCGGAATTCGTGGTCACCCCCGAAAGCAAGACACAAAGTTTATCCACAATAGAAAATATGCCTTGGGGCTGCTCGCTTGTATCTGAGAGTGGGTTTATATAACCGCAAGCGAGTCTCCTTTGCTGTCTGTTGATGTTTTAAACGTTACTTACTCACGTTTTGAATGTTAAATTCTCTCTCGTTGACATTTTATATGACTTGTAAACTGTTTACATTGCATATTCCTATTGAACGCATGGAAACATTGAAATGTTCAGAATGGCATAGAATTGCACATCTCCAGTAAAGTAAATCTGCTCGACAGCCAAAATGTATACGAAAATTTAAATATTTATATTGAAATTAGATTTTGTCCGTGACTTCGACCGGAATAGTACTTTATTCCGGATGGAAAAAGGTATAACCTTTTTAGGTAAAGTAATAACCCTATAACCTTTTTTGTATCTTTGAAAAATTGTATTCAAAATTTTATGATGATCGATTGAATAAATATTTTCGTATTTAAATTAGTTGGATAACTTAATAATCATTGGCCTTTGCGTCATATAATTTTTTTTTCTAAAGCAAGTCTTAACCAACACAAAAACGGTGATAAATTTGACGTGTCTGTCTGTCTGTGGCATCGTAGCCAACAAATGGACTGATTTTGAACCGGTTTTTTTTTGTTTAAAAGCTGACATGATCGGGATGGTATAATTTATAACCAAGATCTGTTGTAGCCTTTGAAGACCATTAGCCCATTTCCTAGTTAACAAAGGGATTTCACTAACTTCCACATATTCAATTGATGTGAAATTCGGTATACTGTTATTTATGTGGTATTTCCATGACATGGTAACCTCACCCTGGTGCTGCAGCATCAAGTAGTCTTCGTTATAACAAACTCCTCAGCAACTTACATCAGATAAAGCGTTTTTCAGCTCAATAGAAAGTCGGGGGTCAGTTTATAATTTTAATTATAGCTTATTATCATAGTATCTACTGATAATTTTAATCATAGAGATCGAACTGTGTGACAGATATTTGAATTATTCTCTTGGTTTACATTAAAAGATTAAATTCAACATTGCATATGAGCAAGTTGTGTAATAAAGCAACTACTACACAGGAAGGTTCGTGTTAAGACGCCGGGGAACGTGCTTAGCGTACAGTAGTAGTTAACTTATGACACACTGCTACAACGATTAACAAACAACTTTTTTCTAGTAATTAATCAGTACTACGTGTGTTGAGCGCAATGGTTGTATCTGTTACGATTTATTAAAGTGGTGCTCGCGACTACATCCGCGATGAAAATTTAAAAAAAAAAGCAATATAACGCTTGACCTCGTGTTGCTATAACACTTTGGCCAGGCGTTAGGTTTTTATTTTTTATTATCCCTCGGGAATAGTCCTTTTTTTCTGGACGAAATGGACCCTATGTCCTATCTGGTGCCCCAGACAACGTGTATGCAAAATTTCATGGTGATCGGTTAAGTAGTTTTTGCGTGAAAGAGTTACAAACATCCATACATCCAAACATACTTTCGCATTTATAATATTAGTACAGATTATAATATTAGTACGGATATTTTCTTAACCAATCGTAAACAGCAAGCAGCAACAGCCGACGACACTACTGGTTTTATATAGTTCTTAAATAGCTTCAGAATATCGATACGTCAACAAGCGACAGTGTTGCCTGACCGCAAACCTATGGTTCCGCCGATACTCAAGCGACAATGACGCCGCGACAGACTTTCATATATTTTTGTGTGACTTTTATATACTTATTAGATGTACGAGATCAATTTTGACATGTTCCGCTTATTCGTAGCAGCCTTATTCGTAGCAGCACTACTTAAATTTAAGTGGTGTAGCCGATGACATATATTTTTGGGTTAAAAAACTTTATTTAACGTTACAATGTTGAATATAGTGTATTTGTGTTTATAAAAATACCCAAATACTTATTTCATTAATTTAATTTTTATGGTAAATTGCACAATGAATTCACAATAAACTGAACAAAGCAATATTAAGATTAGCTTTTGCTATTATACTAGTTTTTGGCCGCGGTTTAATCCGTGCCTGCCTTTCTTAGGTGTTAAAAATTTATTTAATCTTTTTTGCTCTTTTAGTTTCGGCAGGCGTTGATTTTTGTATTTTTATTTTTAGATGATCCCTCGTTAACAGTACTTTTTTCTAAATGAAGTCGTTTTCTGTATACCTGCCAACGTGTATGCAAAATTTCACGATGATCTGTTGAGAAGTTAAGGCGTTAAAGCGTAAGTAAAGCGAAACTAAAATGATTTTTGAGTTAGTCAGTCTTAATAATAAAATTAAGATTTAACAAAATCCAAAACAACTTACTGACTTGTGTGTCTCGGTTTAAAGTCTCGGCAACCGGCAAGTTAAAGGGTACACATGTTACAATGTTTACATATAGTTTATTATATGTTACATAACTTTGAAGAGGTATAAAGTGTTTAATACCTCACCTGAATGCTATGCTGGATAGAACACTCCACACTTTGTATACGGAAAAGTTAATATTACTCAATTTGTTGAGTAATATTAACTATATATATCATATATATTCACTATACTTAAACAAACCAAATTTAAAGCCCAAAATTATTTTGTCTTTACATCATTCTAAGAATTGAAGCCTGGCTGATTCGGTAAACCGACTTGTCATTTTTGCATGTAATTATCTACTAGCTGGTGCCCGCAACTTTGTCCGCGTTAAAAATAAAAAATATAAAACCTGACAAAATTTATATGAATAATGTAACGCCTGACTTATCACTGTTATACTTTTGCAAGGTTTTGGATTTTTTTTTAGTTTCTCTTTACAACATCAATTCGCTATTATAATACTAATTGTATAGTATCAATTTGCTATACTACTTATACATAATCAACTATCAGTCCCCAGTCTCCCATCAGTAAAAATAATTATCATTTTACCAATAATGACTTCACATGCTGTACAAAATTTGTATTTTACTAATCTTTTAAGTTTGTATAGTAACCCTACCATAAATCTTGTGTTATGACGTTAGTATAGAAGACATTTAAAAAATTGTATGTAAACCATATCTCTAAAATTGAAATATTATTGGTATAATATAATCTACGATCAACTATAAAGAAAATCTTGAAGAAGACATTTTAAGTTCTCAACAATTGTATTATACAATAGCACCGTTCAAAAATTATATCCAGCCCTCGTTCTTAGATTTATGAATTTTAATTTTGTTTCATCCACCGAGAAAAATCTTTCACGGCGTACATTATTTTCAAAGAAAACGCCAAAGAAGGAGTAGATAAGGAAGCGATAAGGCGCACGTTTATAGCTTTTTCAGTTTGTTTTCTTTTTCTATCATAAAATGTTTTGTTTAAATCTTATATAAGATTTAAATATTGTCACAAAAATGTTGAGAAATTCCGTTAAAACCTACCTGAGTAAACCTGTGATTACATCATTGTGATAGGACATGTATGAAACACAAAATAGTGTTTTAGAAAACGTTCTCTCAGTTGATATAGTACACAATTTTGCTAGTTTTTTTTTTTTTTAATGTTAAGGTATGACACATAGGCCGACCGACGGTCCACTTGATGGTAGGTGGCTACCGTCACCTACAACACAAGCAACGCCATTGGTGGTACAAGTGCGCTGCCTACCTTAGAAAGGATAAGGGATAAGGAAGGGCATTCCTTACTCACTCAACAAAACACAACAGCACATATGGTATTATTTCACTGTGGTATTCTGTAAAGGTTGAGTTTAGAGTAAGTTCACATCAATAGGTAATTGTTTAACTCTCAAAATTCTTTGATCAGTATTTTTTTTTTTTTTTTGAAGATTTAATGGATGACATGGTATATATGGTTCTCAATACATTGATAATATTCTTATTTCGATAGATCCGTTTTTGATCATAATAATGTGATATAAAATAATATTTATTTATCAAATCAGACTAAATGTTAGTACAGTTAAATTTATTTATTTGTTAGTATATACAAAATGTAACATAACTATAGGTATCTAACTATATTAAGTATCTTATCTTTGCCAGTATATACTGACAAAGATGTGTTGTCGCATCTAAAACTACGTTAGATTTTATTCTTTGAACGCAGGTAAGTAGACATCGTATTAAAGGGCAAACCTTAAGGGCTCGACCTCCTTTATCATCCGCCAACAATGGGCTCTGTAAAATGAAATACGGAACCTGTGTAGATAACTTACGCCCTCGAATTATTTTCTCGAAGGCTGCCTGTACTATGGAAAAAAAAACGTTTTTTCACATCGGTAAATATCGGTAAGTACGTACTTACATGTTAAATTTTCATAAGTTGCCTTTTGTCTGCCCTTTTCATGTTCAAATAAAGAAATAGGTTTTTGTGAGCTTTGCACAAGTCCATCAGGTCAAATATTTATTATATGTATTTCACCAAAACTAAAATACACTAGATTCTACTGGTGACTTCGCCTGCATATGTTCATAATTTATATCCTATATTTCAAAATGAAACTACCATATAAAGGAATTTCAGTTGAAATCGGTTGAGACGTTTCGGAGATTGGCGTTATCGAAAATCGTGACAAGTGATTTTTATATATTACGGTACTTATATAAAAACGAAAAATTTTCTTAAAAATCGGCAGATAATTACTAAAAGCACTGTAAACGTCATAATATTACAACAAGTAATTACTAGAACCAGACTAGAACTCAACATTTTCAAGAGATAGTACGTTTAAAATGCTAAGTGACATGCTGTCGAAACAAAATCTGTCAAAATGGTAATAACTCAATATTTCCGGTACCATTATCGAAATTAAATATGTCTTATTATGTATTAGTATTAGTGACTATAATCAGTTCGAATGTATTTCATAGGGAATGTGGATTTTGGAAGCCATCGCCTCCAAAACCAGATTATTTAAACTTAATTTTATGACGAAATAATAGATAATTATTGTTATTTAAAAAAATATGAACTCCGTACTCTTGTGATGTATTATACCATTTCTTCTATCGTCGTTAAATTAGTGAAGTCACTATTTTAATGTATTTTAACATTCACCCATCGGCGTTAAAGTGAGGTGACTATTAGAAATATGAAACTGGAATTGGTATAATATTAAAAAACCCTTCACAGTCCATTCCCAGATAAAAGAAGTAATAAAAGGAGGCCAGATCCCACGGGAGTTACCAAAACATCCTTTAAATAATATGTATTATAATTAATTTTGAGTTGTAAAGTACTCACGACAAGTAAATATTTTTAAAACTATTTGTATAATACAAACATAACAAATACACGTTAAAACTATTATATTTTATCCACGCTGAACCTATTATTGCTTACGAGTTTTTTTTATATGTTTTTTGACACAGTGAACATATCAAAAAAAAAACTATGTGTAGATATGAATATTTGATAAAATATTATATATATTTATAACAAAAATAGGAGTTAGGTTAGATTATAACAAAAATTACCTAACCTAAGTTAGGTTATGAAAAAGTTATTTATTAATAACAAAAAAAGGTTATCCTTAATCCTAATGTAGTCGGCAGCTCACTTGCAACATCTGTAGAGTTGCTCGTGTTATAGGCGACGGTAGCCACCTCTCATCAAGTGGACCGTCAGCCTGTTTGCCGAACTTAACATAAAAAAATTAGCTCGCTGTGAGATATATTTAGAGTGCTGGCTGAAGTGTATAAATTATGAAGACTAAGTGTTATTAAATTATTATTATTTAAAGAAATATTCCATTTAAAATAATACACATATTATGTACATACATACATTCTTTACAGTTTTATACTTTTGTTTCGTTAGACTAGCCACTACAAGATTGTAATGCTACCAGTCATTGAATTAGCTCGCCGAGCTACCGGTTTCCAAGAAATTTTATAGGGTGACCAACATTCCAAATAATTACACCCTTTTTATCCAAAATAATATACATATATTGACATATATGTCAATAGCAATTTTGATATTAGTGTGTTCTTTGACACTACTTTGATTGCCCAACAAAAAAGACCAAATTTCTATATCTAATAGTTGTAGATACGACTCGGCTAATCTATTTTAGTTACTTCCATAATATCCTATTATGGCGGATTAGACCAAACTGGTGATATACAAACAATATTCATTTTATGTTATAAAAGAGGGCTGTCCAATTTATAAATTTGGCTACATAAAGTCCTTGGGAAATAATTAAAAAAATGTGTTTTAAAAAACTATTATAAAATGTCAACGAATATAAATCTAATATTTTTAAACAACTTCTAGTTTACTAACTGTAAAAGTTTAGCTTTTTCTTTGACATTTATATATGTACGAGTATGTGTAAATAGTTCTAAAAATATATAAATAATTAAGATTGTTTCATTTATTTTATTTTTATATTAGGATCGACAGACAGGCGTACTTAATGGTAGAATATAACACAAGCAATAACACAGTTAAAGGATTAATAATTCAAAGATAGAGGAATGGACTTTGGCATCCCTTACTCGCACGCCGAAACACAACAGCACAAATGCTGTTATAACACATTGGTTTCTGTATAAGGGTGTTACTGCCGGGCTGCCCAAAATGACTACTAAATTAATGGCATACCTAATAAATAAACTAAATTAATGCTAAATAATACTTAAAATGCTTAACCATATTTATCCATTGTTTTGAGAAAGTGTGGTCACCACTCCAACCCTTTCACAGTGACTGAACACACGTAAAACCTGCACCGGACCGACCGGACGGCTCCGTATATAATTAATCACGACCCCACTATTGACAGAGGATCATTTCGACCTCGTAAAGTGTTGCCCGCTTATATTTATGATGTTACGTGGGGTCAAGTTTGGTTACAAATATTTTTTGGTGTTGCACAATCAAATGCGATTAGATAATCTACAGATAATCTCTTGTCTACTGTTACTTATTGTTCTATGTATATAAATATAATCTATTAAAGGCGATGTGTGTATGTATGTATGTATGTATGTTCCCTATGGATTCCAATACCACTGAACCGATTTTGATGAAATTTTCAGACAACCTTCAGATTAGTCCAGCGTGTAATACTGTGAAGTTTGGTAGCTATCGGACGCGAACGAAGTCGCGGGCACCTACTAGTTTGTTATAAAGTCTTAACCTATTTAGTACACTTTGCATGATACACTTTATATAATATAATATATAACTGTTGCATGCTACTTTATAAAATATAGCCTATTGTACTGATAATGCAGCTTTTTAGAAGATAAAAAAAAAGTTATCTTTCTAGGTGAAAGAATTTTTAAAATCGACCCAGTAGTTTTTGAGTTTATTCATTACAAACTAAAATACAAAAATACAAGTACACTCGTCTAACAATCTCATCTGCAAATAGACATAATAAATGATGACGAAAATTTTAAAATGTAACATTGAAATTAAATATCTTAAAAGAACAGAAAAAAGAAATTCGTCTTTATAACTAAAGAACGGCTAGATTTTTATGATCTTTGATTTAATTTTGTTGAATTTGTCTCCGCCCCCAATTGCAGAATAACTGTTAAAACATCTGAAATATTCACGAAAAAAATGTGACTAAAATTTATTTGCTCATATAATTTGTATGGAACGGGTTTTTATTCTGAAGCGGTACGAAGTTCGTCGTGTCAACTGGTAAAAGGTAAATCTTCACTTTGTTTAACAATTCGTAGTTACTGCCAAATAATTTTCTTAAAATTTGTTACCATCTCGACTCACTTAACTTATTTTATTATTATTTGTTTAAACACAAAACAAATCTAAGGCATCCTTCAAAATAGGACTTTACTGAAGACATTTTAATTGAATACGAAATCGATATCAATACAGAATCAACAATACGGTTACCCCTACAATTTAAAGTGTATTCCAGAGCTATCCAGTCACCAATTACTGGCTCCCCACCGGCATAAGCTTCACTTTGACAACTTAAAGTTAAGTTTATTTCTAAAATACAGCTTACAAACAGAATATTTTATCTTGGCGCCAACGAAGTTAATTCGCTGGAAGTGATATTACTCTTTTCAAGTAATCGCCGTGGGAGGCTCTTGAGAAACTTCCTTTGAAAACCCGTTTATTCTTTCGAAGTTTATTTATAATTATAGAATGTATTATACTTATATAAATTTATGCATACTAGCGAAGCCCCGAATCCGAAAAAATCTACTAGCAGTGCTAATTACCTACTCAAACACACCCAAGATTAATCATCAAAATCTGTTCAGCCTTTAGGCCAGTTCAGTTCACACATAATATATCCAAAGTGATATTAAATAAAACTTTGAAATTTGTGCAAATCCTAACTAAGGTTCTCAAGCATTGCCTGAATACTTTCGTGATATTAGGGATACAGAAAATGACATAGGAATCCTTTAATCCAGAAAAAGCACTGTTTCTGCGGGACATGGGCAAAATCGCGGACAAAAGCTAACTTTAAATAAATAATATATTGAGAGGATTTTTATCTACCACTTGGATTTTTACATAGGTCACATTTGAACTTTTTACGTATTGCGTTTTTAGCATAGCAGAGCTTAAAATAATATTGAGTTAGTGTTGGCATTCACAAATACAAAGCCACTTCCATTACTTATATTTCTGAGTGGAAATCTAATCTGTACTTGTCCCCGAAGTTCTGCTTTGATCTCACACAAGTGTTTAATGATGGTCCTGAGTTATAAAGTTGAATTTTTTTGTTTCCAAAACTCGCAGTATTTTTTGCCAATTAGATTCTTTGTGAATAAAAATAAACATTTTTAAGCGTTAAGGGCATGTCGCGTTGTATTTACCAAAAAAAGTCATTTGTCAATTTGTCTTCTACTGTTTAACTGTTTTTGTTAATATTTTTATAAGACTCATCAAATATAGGTTATTAGACAGATAAAAAAAATGAATAAATACTTCTTAATAACAAAAAATAATTTATTTTTTTAATCAAATCATTCGAAAGTTTTCTATATCACTAAAAAAACTGCTAACAGTTTTAATTCATAAATTTCAAAATGCCCATCACCGTATTTGAACGTTTCATCTGATATACTTAGAGATCGTATAGATTACAGGTGCCTGCCAACCTTTATAATAATTATAAAAAAACAGACTTCTTTTACCCCTTCAAAATATATGTGTTTGAAATTATTAATTTACTTTAACATAATTATAGTTACCTATAACTATTAAATGGTCGATATCTTAAGCCATTGGTTCAAATCAAATCCACTGTTCGTATGACTTAACTTAGGTACTATGACTTAGCTGCCTAATTCGTTAAAACCCAACTGGAATGTATAATGAAATGCATTTCTGGTATTCCGAGCTGACTTTGCGTAATTTGCAGTTCCAATCCCTTTCACGATAATGCGGCAGAATTGGAAACGCTCCGCCTAATGTTGGTTGACTATTTAAACTAAAGTTATTACTATTCGGTCGCTTTGCCAGTACCCGTCGAAATCTGTACGTGGTGTGAATTGGAAATTTATCTGTAACAGTTCACTGTATAACTATAGTTATATAATTATGCTTTTAGGTTGAGAAAAAGTTCTTATAGAACACCTGTCGCTAGCAAAGTTTTCTTTACAATTACTTGTATAAAATAAGTGGACTCTGCGCCCATTGAAGCGAGAATTCGGCTTGATTTTATTTTTACTTGATTAATCATCTAGAAACAGAAAGTCAGACAAAGTTCTCAAAGACTTTGCCGAATATTTTATTATTTATTTTATTTACGAAATCTATAAATTGTGCAAGAAAGTTAATTGAAATAACAATATATTGAGACATAGAAAAATATTTATAGAAATACATTTATTTATTTTTTTTGTTATTTTTTTTTTTTTGCTGTTAAGCAAACAAACAAATTACAACAAAAAAATATTACAAAAAAGAGTAAAAAAAAGAAAATATAATGACTTAAGAAAGAGTGTGCATTATTTATTTTCCTATTTTTATTTAAATTTATATAAAATAAGTATATTGATAAACAAGTAATAAGTACGTTGACAAAAACCAAGTTGCAACTTAATGTTACTAATCAAGCGGCCCGTCAGCCTACTTACCGACCTTTACATTAAAAAAAAAAATATTCACGTACTTACTTGAAAATGTAACGAAAATAAAATAAATAACAAAAACCGTTTCATCATGTGTTCTGTAACAAATAGCTTATTTTAAGTTAGGCGTATGATAAACACGTGTATTTATCATTCATATGCGTTTGCTTTTTCTCTTTTGTTGTGAAAAAATAACGTTTGATTGAGGACTCTCTCATATTTTACTCGAGACGAAAAATGGCAATCGTATTTAATGTCTTTTCGAAAGAAACGTATTTTTTTATGTTGCGACCTTTATTTATTTTGAATGTTATAAGTATATTATTTTTCAATGTTTACTTAAACAGCGCTTAGTGGATTATAAACTAATTTAAATAGGTAAGTAGATAACTACTTTTTAATAATCAATTTTATTCTGCCAATAAATGCAGTCAATTAACATTCCGCCAGATGGACACAATTTTTTTTTCTTGCACACCATTGGGTCACAACACTATCTAGCATAGAAATGCAGTAATTACTCTAATCATCGCATACAAAACTATAAATATAAGTTATAATATGTCAGTAGATTCATTACAAAGGGTAAACGAAAGACACGTAATATGTTTACATAGCATAATTTGAATAGCATAATAGCATAATTTTCATAATTGAATTTACATAGCATAATATATGTAGACTTTCAGCGTTTTTCTAACTCGCTAACTCCTCCTAAATCACGCAACGGATCTTGATGCGGTTTTCACCATCAGTTAGAAAATTTTTCACGGATATTAAACTTAATAAAACTTAATCAAGTTTTTTTCTGGGCGAAGCGAAGCCGGGTCCGGGTCACTAGTGCTAAATAATATTGCAAATAAATTACACAAACATTTATTTAATTGTAACACTAATTAATCGGATTTCTCTCTAGGGAATACATGTGGTTTTATCAAAGGAATTTTCGTTGTTCAATGTCGTCTGAAAGGGACTCATTATACAAACAAATTTTGTTATGTTATTGTAATTAAATTTAATATATTAACATTTTCATACCAATTGTATACAAAATTACATGATTCTATCAAAGATCTGAATAATAATCTGTTGTCCACACCCAAAATACAAATGCTCTCTGATATGACTCTCTTTAAGAGGAATATCCTGAGATCTAAGAGGGGTATGTGTCGCTACAAAATAGGTATTTTTTCAGGGGTTTTCCATATGCAATTAATTATATATATTGTTTTATTAAAATCCGTACTAATATTATAAATGCGAAAGTATGTTTGGATGTATGGATCTTTGTAACTCTTTCACGCAAAAACTACTGAACCGATCACCATGAAATTTTGCATACACGTTGGCTGGGACACCAGAAAGGACATAGGGTACCTTTCATTGTTCAACGCGGACGAAGTCGCGTGCACCAGCTAGTTTAAAATATTTTATAAAAAAAAAAACATTATAAGCTACAATATATTTGCTTCGTTAATGGAAAATATAATTCCAATCAGACTTTTATAAGCAGCAGCAATACACTCTGCGGCATGCAGTCGTAATTAAGGCCATCTGGCGGCAGTTACCTCGTATGAGAACGCAGTAACATTGCCAATAGAGTGTGCTTCTTAGTTCAGTTAAAATAATTAAAATTAACATATAATAATAATTATTATTATATGTTATTATTATTATTATTATAATTTATTTCCAAACAATTAAATTACAATGGCCATAAGTTATCGTTGACCCCCACACTAATATTCGAAAATTTAACATTCAAAAGTCATTTTAAAAAAAATTTGGAACGTCACCTTGTAGCAAGTTCGAAAATACCATTTACAAGCTAATATTTAATCAAACTACAAAATAATCCCTTTTGTAGGATTTAATGTAATTTTTCCATACAAACTTTTTTTCCTTGCCCGGACTATAAGCTGTGCTTGTATCGTGGGAAAATTATATTTTAATTTCTGATTCGGACACAACTCAACAGTATATTATGAACTAGCTGTTGGATGCGACTTTGTCCGTGTAAGAATTTTAAAAATCGGTCCAGTAGTTTATGTGTTCATTTACTTATTACAAACAAAAATACAAAAAATACAAATCTTTTCTCTTTATAACTTTACTAACTGTTGCACGCGACTTTGTAAGCTTAACTTTATAAAATATGTTACTCGCTGATAATTTAGCTTTATATACGAGTAGATATAAAGAATTTTAAAAATCGGTCCAGTAGTTTTTAAGTTTATTCATTACCAGACAAAAATACAAACCTTTTCTCTTTATAATTAATGTTATTATATAGACTGTCACTTCTAAAAGTTTATTTCGAGCTAAACCTTATAAATTGTTCGTTGCCGGATTTAATAATAGGATGAGTTGTTATCAGACACAACTAAGCCGTTATTACGATTGTATTGTGTGTGTGGTTCGCTGTTCTATAGCGATATGAATTATTGAATATGCAGGTAAAATAGTGCTTTTAGCTTTAGTGGAATTTGTTAGATGATTAAAGTTTAGGTAATAATTATATTGTTTAGATATATAATAGTACAAATAAGGCAGCTAAAATGGGGTTGAACAGGTCACTCAGAATGAGTGGATAAGTGGACTGAGAGAGTGGTGGAATGGTATCCAAGAGGAGGAAAAAGAAAAAAGGGAAGGCAGCTGAGAAGATGGGATGATGATCTTCCCAAGAGATGGAGACAGCTGGCGCTTGACTGCAGTAGGTGGCATGAACTGGAGGAGGCCTATAAATAAATAAATAAATGAATAAATAAATAAATAAATAAATAAATAAATAAAAATTTAAAAAAATTAAAAAAAAAAATCTTCACACATTCCACACAGCACCATCTAGTTCCAAAGTAAGCAACTAATGCTTGTATTATGGATACCAGACAGTTGATATAGTACATAGATTACTTTTTTTGTAAATACATACATATTATAAATACAAAACATTCATAACTCAGGTACAAAGGTAAAATGTTAATATAAGCACTATTGCGATCCCTTTATTGTTACATATATTACCTACTTTTATTTTTGGAAGTAACGTTAACTTAACCTAACGCTAACGTCCCATTAGTAAACGCATTTTACATGGAAAAAGGCCTTACACAGTTTGAAGGAATTCTAGTATAAAATTATTAATATTTATATTTGACACATTTGGCAACCGCATTGTGTTCCATCTCTTTAAAGATACACACAAATACCATAATTACCAAAAGCGACAAATCCAAAACGCGCACAGAGAGGGCGGATCTGCGTGTGTTACCGAATTCGGCTCACAATCATCAATCTATGACAAGCTTTAAGCAGATCATTTCTCAGAGTTCGTTTCGAGATTCAATTAAATAGTGAGCAGCGATTTTAGCGTTTATTAATTATTATTCTATAAAAATAAATACTCTCTAAATTTAATTATATAATAAAAAAATATTATTATTTTCAGTAAAGATAGGCAGGCAGGCTGTTAGTCTACTTGATAGGTACCGTAGCATATTGTCACATCTGGTTCTTAGATTTTTCCCGCGAAAAAAAGATAGGTGCTGCACCTACCTTTTTTGTTGAGTGCTGATCTAAGTAGGTAATATAAAGGATGTGATTAAGAGAGGATAAGGAAAAGGGTTCTGGTATCCCTTACACAATAAGGAAAAAATGCAAGACACTTGAAGTAAGTACTACGCTGCATCGTAGTTTGCTCTTGTAGCTGGTACCTTTTTTTTACATTAATGTCGGCAGACAAGCTGACGATCCACTTGAGGGTAGGTGGCTACCGTCGCCTATAACACAACACTTACCTCTAACCATACGAGTATAATTTGATGAAAATTAGTATGAAAATAGAGTTTAATTGATGCTAGTTCACGTGGTTCAACAGCTATTTACAACCCTTGTCCAAGAATTCAGGTTTCTGCCATTTCGAAAATCGTTAATATACTTTCACTACTCATTGCCATTGGTTTGTTTAAATAAAACTAATAACTAACTTAGTAAAATCTTATAACATGATCCACACTCAAATAATAACAAACATCTGTCTCGAGTCGTTCATGATCGTGATTCGTTCATGCGTTATACTTAGATATCTATTTGACATAAACTTCTTCGATATAATATTATATAGGCAGTATATAACCTGTCATTTCCATATAATATTTCGCCTATAATGGATAACTATAAAGAGTAAAGAAAACGATATAAATATGTCAACAAACGTTAAATATTACAGTTATTCTTTGTAATCCCAAATAACGCTACCAATATAAGGAAAGAAATAAGAATAAAGGATTATTAGGAGAAAGTCTCTGAGAATATGTTCTCTCGAGGGCTGTATTACAAATATTACAAACAGCAAAAGAGCTCAGTAAGAGAATGCTATAGAATGGATACGTAATATTTTATACGAAAATCACAAAACAAAGCGCTAATTTCATATCAAAATGTAATTTTATATTTACTGTTTACTTACTACTAGAACATATAATAACTGACTAAATCATATGGGATGAGATTATATCGAGTTCCGATCGTTATTCGATTTCTCATGTGGATTAGAACCGAAAACTTCCTGAACAAAACCTCACGTCCTAGAAGATTTGCAATCTACGAAGACATTAAATCCTGCTAAACCTCGGTGATAGAGTGGTAGACTGTGTCTTTACCCTACTCACATTGTGAATAGGCTATGGCACAGCAGTGGCAATGAGATTTACGTAATAACGTTATGATTCAAAATTTTTTTAAATTGTAGCAAGACTTTTAACAAAGTTGAGATTATGTATAAAGTGATAAGCTCTATCACACTGGCGTATTTTATTTTTTTTTCGCTATAACTGCACTCTATTGACAGATTGACACGAAATAGCTTTCAAGCTCATCTGAGCAATCCTGATTTACTTGTATTCTCATAAAAAGACAAAAACTCATTTCCCTATGCCCCCGTATGATAATCAATCATAAAATTTAAAAAATCAATGACTTACAACAATATATGAGGAATAAAAATTGAATAAACGTTATACATCTAAAAGAAAAAGAGACACGGACGAAATCACAGGCAAAAGGTGGTTCCAATAATATTATAAAGATAGTTTATTACCTGGATTAATAGAATAGGCAATTAGGTTCTTGTGTGATTTTCAAAAAACCAACCACAGTACACACGAAGTCGGAGGCACAGTTAGTAACTTTATAATTTAAAACTACAATATCTAGACAATAAATAATATGTAAATTAGTTTGTGGTAGTTCATGTAATGAATTTAAATGAAATTCCACGCATATGTAGCTTAATAGAATTAATAGAAATTAAAATAAATTTTCCGCTTCCAAGCCCACGCCGAGCATTTTACTTAACACTGTAAATATGGTTGCGAGTTGCGAGCACACACTCATTACTTCTCATACTTTAAGACCTGGATTTGACCCCACGTCTATATTTTGTATCCAACCTCTGCTTTTAATAAGGTCGCATACCCACACCTAAACAAACTTTTATTCCAGGATACAGAAGATTGAATATTCTGTTTATATATTTTTCTGTGAAGGCAGTCAGACAGGCTGATTGTCCACCAGATGGTGTTGCTTTTCATTAGAAAAAAATAATGAATTTAACTCTGACATCCCTTACACACTCACCAAAACCATTTTTATTTTTTTTATTAAAATATTAAAAAAATAAAAATGGTACAATATAAATTGTAACTCCCTTTGTCAAGTTATATTTGCAAAAACATTGCTAAATTTTAAGTATATGTAATCCGTACTAATATTATAAATGCGAAAGTATGTTTGGATGTATGGATGTTTGTAACTCTTTCACGCAAAAACTACTGTACCGATAACCATGAAATTTTGCATACACGTTATTTGGGACACCAGAAAGGACATAGGGTACCTTTCATCCAGAAAAAAAGGAGTATTCCCGAGGGATAAATAAATATAAACTAAATACTAACGCCTGGCCAAAGTGTTATAGCAACACGAGGTCAAGCGTTATATTGCTTTTTTTTTTTAATTTTCAAGCTAGTAATATTTATAAATGAATGTTGCTGTTTATACGCAAGAAGGAAAAATATTTTCGTAGCGATATAATTTTAAAAAAGCTACAATATTATAACTATGCTATTAATGTGAAGTTATTTTTATGTAAGCAGATTGACGGCAAACTCTATGTTAGTTGGCTAGCATCACCTTTATACACAAGCAAATAATAGGATGTATGCAAATGCGTTGCTTACCTTTAGAATATAAATGAATGGGCCTTGGCTTCCCTGTCTCAGTCAACAAAACACAATAGCACATGTGCTGTTGTTTCACTGTGATCTAAGTCTGCCGCCAGACAGTATGCTACGAGTATCTTACGACTGTGTAAAGCGCATTGTGCTTTCCCAGTACAATTCTTCATACCCAGCTATTATGCGGTACTAACCCAGCCATTATAGCAAAATGGCCTCTATTTTGTTTGGAAGCTACGTTGTAAAAATTTAATGAGCAAATAAATAATAATTTCACACAGACACTTTTGCTGTTATTTGCAGAGCTTTTGCGAGTTTTGTTTAAGAATATGTGTGCAAATAGAGTTAACATTAGAAGTACACCGTAGTTCGTAATATTTGTTCCCACGTATTTCAATCATTTCTGATAATGTTTACATAATGTAGGGCCAACCAGTTTCTATCATAAGATGTGCTCAATTCCTATACTTTTTGCATTTTATCTGTACCAATCAGCCTTTGCGTATTATCTGCCTTTTGTTTGCTAAATTTGTTTTGTTATCCGTTTTAAAATCTGATGCGTTTAATTTTTCTTTCAAATTGTGCAATTCTTTTTCGAAGATCAAAGATAAGGATACGTAATGTAGAAAATTAAGTCCTAACTCGCCTACCGAATGCTAGAACGAGTAATGGAGGCCGTATATCACCACGGACTCTTATCAGAGAATGCATTATGTAAAAGCACAACCTTTGCCGCGATCGCATCTAGTGTTACACCAAATTGTTATAAGGCTGGAGCTGTTGGAAGCACGCCAACTGGGGGTGGATTAGACGACCACTCGATATAATTGGGGGGTTATCTGAACACATACTCGTTATACCAATTAATAGCAATTGTACGATTTAATACATGTGGGAATTGTTGTTGATCAAATCAATCGACATAGAATGTTACCAAAATTAGTACCTACTGACAGACTGCTGATGTACAGTATTACTATAAACCTACCAGTAATCGGACACCTTTTGTTGAATGCGTACCTATAGCCACGCACGGAAAATCGGTAACGGGTCAGGGTTGTCACAACAAAAATTACTTAAATATTTTACGTAATAGTTTTAATTATAAATATAGAAAGAATAAACGTGCATCTACCCCTAATTGTCCCGCGTAAGTACACCCTGTCAGCTGACTGTTAGTAGGTAATAAGACTGTGGTAGAAGTCTTATTTTTTCACACTTATTTGTATAATTAAATTAATATATTATATACATAAATATGCATAAAATAATTTTAGGCATTCTCGAACTAATTCTACTGATATAAATGCCAAAAATTTGTAAGGATGTATAATTGTTACTCTCTCAAGCAAAAATTCAAAAACGTGTTTTTGATAATTTTTTACAGTAGTTACCTAGTTGGTATATATATCTGAATAAACACATAGGTCGCGACGCAGGCAGATCCTATTACACAATATATTATACTAGCTTCTTTATATTGCACTAGCTAAGCTACACTACTGTAATATATCAAATGTTAGGGATACTTAGTAGGGATAGGTAGAACATCGAACAAAATGTTTTAGAATATACTTGAAACCTTTTTTTAAGTTAATGTGACTGAAAATGTTTGTGTATTTTAGTGATAGTAAATGCAACCGATGTAACGAAAACTTTTTTAGGCCACCATTACCCGGCAAACTTTATACATGAATGTATAGTTCAAGTTACAAGAGGTAGTTCTTTTGCACATAAGAAAATAGTGATTCTATTAGAAACTGGCTGTTGCACGCGACTTCGTCCGTGTACTTTTATAAAATATAGCCTATATTACTCGCTGATAATGTAGCTTTCTGTAGGTGAAAGAATTTTTAAAATCGGTCCAGTAGTTTTTGACTTCATTCATGACAAACAAAAATACAAATATTTTCTCTTTATCTATACTATAGAATCTATACTATAGATAGATTAATATTCTCATTGGTTATATAACACAACTTGATATAAAAATGTATACACAATACTCTTAGTACATTTGTTTTGTGTTGATAGCAGTCCTAGCCATTTATTTTTAAACAATAAAATTAATGATTGTTGATATTATATTTACTCAGTTATTTTACAGATTATAAATAATGTGAGTTTGTTTATTATTAGGGCTAATTCTGACGGCAATGCTCTTTTTAACTACCGACTGCTACTGACAATCTGTATCTTGTGACTTATACCACAACTAGGCCTCTCGCTAGGCTCGGAAATATTGAAAGTTCCCCTTTACCAAAGTGACGATACATTTTATTTATATTATGTATATGTGGAACTAGTTTTATTGGACTTGTTGATACTCACATCATAACGGTACCTAAGTCTATTACTATGATAGATTTAGTTATGAAAGTTTACATTTATTACGATGGTTAACTTTATTGAAAAATATTTTGATACTATTTTAAAACGTGTTAAGTTTTGTATAAGTATGTGCGACTTCTATGCATAATATAAAATATACTTTTATTTTAAACTGCATCTGTCTTTCAGTTAGTAAAACCTCTTACTTAAAAACAAAAATGAAAAAGCTTAAACTCTATTGTGTGAACTTATTAAGGGTTCGATATGAATCAAAATTAAACTTCGGATGTTAAGCCTTTAAGTCGGTTTATCTAAATATTATTAAAATTATAAGGAGCGTAAAATGTAGACAAGAAATCTAATTTTCTTCGCGGGAACTTGGCCGAGTCTACAACAAAGGATCGTACAAACGATTCTCCAACTTGCACGCTTCGTAATAACAGTTAAAATTGTATGAATAAATTTAATTCTCTTTGGCAAGAATTGCTTCGGGGTAGATTTTTTAAACTGTGCGATTTCATATCTCTTTATTTATATTCTTATCTTTGTATGAATCTTGGAAGCATTATTTTATATACCTGCTAAGTTAATTTAATGAAATATTGGACCATTTGTAATATATTGCTCCATTACCCAGAATAGTTGTCGCCTATAACAGATTGATAAGGGGTACTGGCATGGATATTTTTCTATGTTCCGTAGCATCTTTTAAAAAAGAATTCAGAAAGTTTCTGTCATGAGAATGTCATGCGAATGTGTGTATACAAAAAAAATGTGTGACACAGAATTATTTTCACAGTCATTCAAATCTTTCGAACATATTTAGAGAACGATGTACAATATCGAAATCTTCAAACTAAGTCCTCGAGTTTCGCTGATTAACAATTTGATAAATTAACAACCGCAAGGAATAAATAACTTTCTAGTTGTGCATTGCGCAGCTACAGTCAAACGATACTCGTATATATATATATATTATTTATTCCTTGCGGTTGTTAATTATATATATATATATATATATATATATATATATATATATATATATATATATATATATATATATGTGTGTGTGTGTGTCCGCCACGGTCTACTCAAAGAAAGTGGAAATTCCGAAATATAAATTATTTTTGTCAAAATATTAGCACGACTACCTATTGATTTTACATAAAAAGATATTTAAATGTGGATTTATTATTTCGATCGAAGCCTTAATGAGACGAATTTTTTTGCCAGAATAACTTTCATGATATTCATTGGTTATAATCAAAATGATTGAAGGTTATTTTTACCTACTGCAATACATAACTAATTGTAAATGGGAGCGGCATAAAAAAAGAAATCGCCTGAAATACTCGTAAAGGCGAGCAAAATCCAGCGAGCGGTGCTGCAATACGTTGATAACGGTACCTCTTGAAATATTCATAGTAATCACTAACACTGAGCGTATTGGATGCGTCGTACTGTACACCAAGCAAAATATATCGTACTAGCTGGTTCTCGCGACTTCGTCCGCGTTGAAAATTAAAAAAAAAGCAATATAACGCTTGACCTCGTGTTGCTATAAGACTTTGGCCAGGCGTTAGGTTTTCATTTTTTATTTATCCCTCGGGAATAGTAATTTTTTCTGGATAAAAGGTACCCTATGTCCTTTCTGGTGTCCCAGACAACGTGTATGCAAAATTTCATGGTGATCGGTTCAGTAGTTTAATAAAAAAAAAAAAAAAAAAATAACATTATAAAGATAGAGAATTTGTATTTTTGTATGTTTGTAATCAATAAACTCAAAAATTACTAGACCGTTTTTAAATATTCTTTCACCTGTAGAAAACTATATTATTAGCGAGTAACATAGGCTGTATTTTATAAAGTTACACGGACGAAGTCGCGTGCAACAGCTAGTAAACAATATAACGCTTGACCTCTTGTTGCTATAACATTTTGGCCAGGCGTTAGTTTTTTATTTATTTTAGATGAACCCTTGGGAACAGTTTTTCTGGATGAAAAGTACCCTATGTACTTTTTTTATATCTCTGACAACGTGTCAGATGCAATATTTCCAGATGATCGGTTGAGTAGTTAAGCCATGAAAAGGTAACATTAAGACAGACAAATCTATTAAAATTAAATCGCGACATAAATTCCGTTGTTTTCTTCATTTAAAAATAAAAGAAGTTGTAAAAAGTTCAGAAATAACTAAATTTATATTTTAAAAAAAGAGAAAGGAAAATTCATTCTCAGGTCCCAAAGGCTTTGATAAAATGTCCTTCTGTTTGTGACATTAAAGATTGGAGCCGTAAACGCAATATTTGTACTAAAAATAAAAAAAGAATCTGAATGAATCCTAAATTTAAATATCTGTTACATTTTTATAACTCAATTAGCTTCAAAAAATATAAAGCTCGCATGAATTTTGTAACTTTATTAGACTGATGACTCCTTATGAGAACTTCGTCTGGCAAGCTCCTATTTAATTATTTCGCCCTCTGTTAAATATTTTAATATTATAAACACAACAATAACAAGTACACAGTTACTAACTGGCTCTTAAATGTAAATAAATGTACTTAAACGTGCTCAAAGTATCTTCAGAACACAAGTCCTTTTGCGCCTTCAAAGACATAATAGGGTATGTATTTTGATCAAATTTCTGAGGAAGGATACCCGCTCACGCTCACCTTTTCAAATGTACGAGAAGTGCCGTTGCAAAAATAAATAGGCCGGTCTCTAAACAAAAGTTAATCTAAATTGTACTCTAATGCCTTACAAATAAAAGCTAAGGCCTTTGGTCAGTTGATGTCACTTAAGTTGGTGGCCCCCGACCTTTGATCATTTCTCGGTTCAATACTCTTTCTAACCCGATTTTCGTGAAACAAAAGACAGTCTGTAATAATGTTTGTGCTGTATTTTTAAGACTAGTTTGTTGATACATTCGTACGTTAAGATATTGAAGTTCTCTTATATCAATAAATGGCATGATATATTGATATATGTGTTGAAGAATATCTCGTTCACTAATAATATGATGAAATTTTATTTGAAAATATAAGCTAAAATTCAATATTATATATTTATATAAATTTAGGCAATTTATATACTTACTTTATCTTCAAAAATGGCAAAACTCATAGATATTATGCAGAAGTTTAAATGATTTCTCGTTCCTTTATTTGTCATTACTAAGGGTATTTCTATGTAAAGGTTGTCGGACAGGCTGACTGTCCAATTCAAGGTCAAAAATCAAAAAATATCAAAAAAATCCTTTAAATATCATTTGTACTGTTTTATTCATCGACATAGTACACTTGAAAAAAAATCAGCCTGTATATTGAAAACACGTTTTCATTTCTTAAACTTTACTAAAGTTTACTAAAGTTAGTAAACTAAAGTTTACTAAAGTTGAATTAAAATATATTCTAAACTTATATTGAATCGCAAATAGTGTGACAATCACAAATAAAACCTCTTCCTTTGTAACGAACGACGTTTTTATTCTGTTTGTCTTGAGCTCCGGAGCCGCTGGGAAATCTCATAGAGGAATTATGCCGATTCTCACAGCACTCGACACGAGTAGCGCGTCAAAGGGAATATAAAAAAATCGACAGGATATTCTCAAGATGTCACTATACCTTCTTTTCTTCGGAGTGGATAAATTTAAAATCAAAACTTATTCTTTTAGATAGGGATAAATCCATATACTAATATTATAAATGTGAAAGTAACTCTGTCTGTCTGTTACCTTTTCACGCCTTAAGTAGTCAACTGATCGTAATGAAATTTTGCAAACACGTTGCCAGAGATACAGAAAAGGACATAGGGTACATTTCATTCAGAAAAAAATACGCCTTAAGTAGTCAACTGATCGTAATGAAATTTTGCAAACACGTTGCCAGAGATACAGAAAAGGACATAGGGTACATTTCATTCAGAAAAAAATACTGTAGCCGCGGGATTATCTAAAATAAAATAAAAAAACTAACGTCTGCCCTAAGTGTTATAGCAACAAGTTGTATTGCTTATATATATTTTTTATTTTAAACGCGGACGAAGTCGCGGGCACCTGTTAGTACGAGTATAAAGAAGCGATTGTCATAGTTGTATTGCCATAATAAGCTTATTAGATTCTTGGATGACATGCAAGAATAAGAATAAGAACTTATAATAAGGTTACACGTAATTATATTATAACTAGCTATAGCACGCGATTTCGCCCACGTTACTTTATAAAATATAGGCTATGTTACTCGCTGATAATGTAGCTTTCTGTAGGTGACAGAATTTTTAAAATCGGCCTAGTAGTTTTGGAGTTTACCTATTCAATACAAATCTTCTCGCTTTATAATATTAGTATAAATTACCTATATGCGAGAGAATTTGATCTCACAGTAAAACTGTTGTGCAGTTTTATGAGATTATGTTAGATTTTACTTAATTTCAATAGATTTTAACTTTTTATTCTTTCCAAATAAATAAATAAATATTTGGTTTTTTCTATCTTTTATATTATGTTAAGGTTGACAGACAGGCTGACGGTCAAGCGTATGGGCGCTCGCTCCGCTCGATTCGTAACCTCAGCCTTATATTTCTACACACACCGAATCGAACGTAGCGGTGCTTAACTAAGTAATTCGGATGAACTATGGCATTAAAATTTGCCACGAATATTTTTGTTATAAGACGACAAAAAAAAATTCAAGAACTTTGCCTTAACGAGCCCTTTCTCTTGAAGAATCATTTTCTTTTGTAAAGAGTGTTGTGTCAAATTTGCTAAATTGGACAGAAACACGCAATAATATAACGATTCAATAATATTCCATAAAGTCTTGTTTCCAACGACAGCACGGTTCCTTATTTGCTTTGAAATACTACACCCGCGAATAATGTTATATTCCTGGTGTTGTCAAACAGTTTGAACCTCTGAAGATGTTTTAATTTAAATGTAAAAATATGGCGTTCATGAGCAGTGGAACAGGACAATACAAATTCTTAAAATTTTTGAATTATTGTTTATTGAAAATTTTTTGTGGAAATCATACTGGTAGAAATGTGTTTCACGACTATAAACGATAATAAATTTTATCGCTTGATTCTATTACCAATGTACAAGTTTTAACTGCAAAAACTATATTCCGATATATTTTATAATTATTACATTTCAAAATGATTCTCACTGTTTAGTATTTTATTTAAAAATTTCATAACTCCTCCAAAATTGCCGCGACAAATATTCCTGTATCATAATTTACAAATCGCCGCATTATTGCGAAAATTGTCGAATAACTAAAATTTTTTACAATATAATTTGTTTACAGAAGGAATAGTTTTCATATTTAACAAAGAATAATTGTTAACAGACAACTTTCAAACCGATCCACTGCTGTTGAACCATGATTTTAAAAAAACAAGTACATATTTTCTTTTTGAATAATTTCGACCCTATTACCTTTTTATATAAAGGACTCAGGGTTCTGGAATAACTTTATGGGTCAAGAAAAATTGATAAAAGTTCAATACAAGATTACTTGTGATTAATATGTTATGAGAATTTACTTTTATCATCTTAAATAAAAATGTAACTTTTAATATGGTTGCAAATGCAATGTGATTAACGCGAGCTTAAATTCGAAGAGACATTATTGGAAGCACATCGTACGGAGCACGATCATGACACTAACACGATAACAGACTGACACTTTCCACTTCTTGCTCTCCGTATTGGTACATTTCCTATTTAAGATTGTAATCTTTTCTCAAAATATGACTTGAAAAATTATTCTACAAATGTTAAATTCATATTTAAAATACCCTGCAAAATCGCTTTTTAAAATGCCACTTATGGTAAAAATCCTCCAAAGTCAGAAATTATAGCCTTGTGTTATGGCATAAATCATAATCATACAACAGAATATTGCACTGCCCGACAAGAGTTAACTTTAAAAAGTTCTTTTCCAAAGTAGGATCTGTGGGGAATCAAACTCGGGACCATTGAGTCAAAATGTTAAGGTTAACCACTCGCTCTACTAATGGACTAGATACATGATACTGCTCCACGTGATGACAAGTGTTTACAATAGCTTCTAAACACAAGCAACACCAGAAAAATTTTATGAGAGACTTGGTGAAGATTTTGGCTTGGCTTGGGTGTTCTTGGCTAACCTACTCGTGCATCAAAACGTAATAGCACACGTGCTTTGAAGATGGCCTTCTGTAAAGGAAGCTGCCCCCTAACATGACTGAACCTACTGCCCAGATTATGCAGTCTTAAATTAGGAACCTAAACTATTTCAATTGAACGTTAACTGAACTTAAATTGTCCTATACTAAGAAAAAACAGTTTTAGTAGTACTTGAATCCATAGTAAATCATGAAAGACGCCTTTGGTAAATGCTGGTGTACAATATTTTTCTCAAACTGTAAAATTACTGTCAAAAATATATCCAGGTCCAAAAATCTATACAAGTTACTATATACAATCTATAGTTACTATATATATAGTAACTAGTACTGTTCTAAGCCCTATTTCTAGCTGGGTAAGGTATGTTTACGATTCCTCTTTATTTATATCCTAAAATGTTAGCGTTTGCCAAATTTTTGGCGCAGTATACCCGTAGTTGGCTTTGAAAGCAATGTCTTAAAATGAATAGCTGCTGCTTAAAGTTTTTGGAAAAAATATGTTTACCATATTATTAGTAGACATTAGACACTGATAGTTCTTGTGTAATTTCACTATTAAGAAAATTAATACAGTGCACTTCTGTAACGTCAAGGTTAGAGATAGATGGTTGACGCACTGTCTAGTTTTAAGGGCATGGTTAGGGTCTAAATATACCCAGCTAGCTGTTATATGTGACTTATGAAAAACAGCTTATGTTACTCGTTGATAATGTAGCTTTCTATAGGTTAAAGAATTTTTAAAATCGGTCCATTTGTTTTTAAATTTTATTCATTACAAACACAAATAAAAAAATACAAATGTTATCTCTTTATAATGTTAGTATAGATATAACTTTAAGTATTTTAAGAAGATTATGGAAGACACCTATAGCACATGGTCGTTAATCACCACCGTCCAATATTCTGTGGACATGTGTAACTATACATTACTAGCCCCGCAAATATACATCACATGTATATTTATATTTGCATTGCCGCAAAATGGCAAACATATTATGCCAAAAAAAAATTTTTTTTGGTTATAAAAAATAGTTTACAACCTACCCATCAG
Organism: Synanthedon myopaeformis; assembly: GCA_944738685.1. Taxonomy (NCBI): domain Eukaryota; kingdom Metazoa; phylum Arthropoda; class Insecta; order Lepidoptera; family Sesiidae; genus Synanthedon; species Synanthedon myopaeformis. Next base: position 1,613,386 of record OX122930.1, read on the forward strand.
ACCTACCGAATATACACAAAAAAATTCATAAAAATCGGTCAAGCCGTTTCGGAGGAGTTTTCTTACAAACACTGTGACACGAGAATTTTATAAACATATTAGATTACTTACATCCAACAATTGAATCCGTGCAAAGCCGGGAGCGGTTCACTAGTAAAAAATATAAATATAAAAATTTATATAATATATAAAATTGACGTGAAATTAACGTGAAATATATAAATTTACTCCTTTCTCTTCCGTCCTATTGAACAAGAGGCGAGTGGTTTAGAATGTTCGCTAACGAGAATACAATTTATGGAACTTGAGGTTTCACTTGTTTCTGACATTTATACTAGAATTTGTAAACTTTTGAATCTAGGCTGTGTACCTACATACGCCCTATCCAATATATCGATAAAGAAGTAGGTAAAAATTATATAGGAGAAAAGGCTAAAACATATTTTACTCGAGAACCTTAACACAACAGCATTAGTCCTATTATTGCGGTCCTTTGTAAGTGGATTGGTACAGCCGCAACACTAGAGCTTTATGGTGCCCGCGACTGCGTCCGCTTTGAAAAATAAAAAAAATTATTATAAACAATATAACGTGTTGCTTTAACACTTTGGCCAGGCGATAGTTTTTTTTATTTTGGATGTCCCTTGGGAACAGTCTTTTTTTTTTTTTGATAAAAAGTAGCCTATGTCCTTTCATGTATGCCAGACAACGCGAATGCAACATTTCATGATGATTAGTTAAGTAGTTAATGCGTGAAAAGGTAACAAACAGACAGACAGAGTTACTTTCACATTTATAATATTAGTATGGATCTACTTTGTTACAATAATATATTTAGTAAGTAAGTAAAGCTGAAGAGTCTGTTTGTTTGTTTGTTTGAAGGCGTGACTCTAGTAGACGCATTTAAAATAATTATTTTTTTATTATTTTCTTTTTAATGTTTGGGACTTTTACCGTACAAACAAAGGTATATCAGCTCCATCATTCCCGGTGACCGGTAACTTTAAATGGCGGTTAGCCTACTTGACACTTTACTCAGAGATGGTGAAAGAGGCACTAAAGGTAACAGATTTGTTCGGAACTGTGATGGTCGTATTATTTACTTGCGTGTTAGGTAAGGGTCCTGTCTCTATGTTTGTACGAATGAAATAATTCGTAAGAATGAAGATATTTTTCGAAGGGACTTTCCTAGAAGTAGTTGAAACTTGTTCTCTTAATTCTTCTAGAGTTAGACCATAAACACTGGACGTACTCATTTATTTATATATTTACCAAAACAGTACAAAAACACTAAGACCTATTGCTTAACCAGTTTCTGAACGGCTGTGAAACTATCTTCACAGTTGGGGCAACTCTAGTCGGCTATGGCTGGACACACTAATAAAATCAAAATTTTATTCCTGTGAGTTAAATCGCGTGTTCCAATTTCGAATCACGCTCGCATCAAAAATCGATTTTCCTGCGAGTTTATAATTTTATAAACTAATTCATGAATTATGAAACCGCGAAAAATACCTAGTATAAGATAAGACTTTATTTTCTGTTTGAAAATGCGATAGATCGAACTCGCTTCGAGAAAGTTTCTTTTTTCCAATAAGTTGAACTCAAGTTCAGTGACAAATTTTCTGAATTAAAACTTATCGCTAATCTCGAAGAAATTTTCATGTAATCGCTTTAATAGCTCAGCAATCGGAAGTCATTTCTCCGTCCATCAGCATCAGAAACGCGAAATTTACACAAACAATGGGGCTGTAAGGTAAAATAACCTTTATCCTGTTTTCGTACGTTTCAAGTTATAATTTCGAAGCGACATTTCTATTACTTAAACAAGTGTTAATAGCCAATTTATTTGATATTTATTAGATAATCACAGTAATGTGTTTCAGCGTGTCAATAATAAATATTGGATTATTCGTTGTTTTTTTTATTAACTTATACTTTTGAGAATTGGTTGAAAAATAATTCTTAACTTCAATAATTTCTTGTGAACATTTCAGATTTTGTAAATTGAGATAATATTCGAAATTTAAACAGACTTTTTTGTACTTTCAAGCTTTTCATACTTTCAATCTTAGATATATACGAGTATCGTATGCAATATTTTTCCAGCAAAATCTATAATTTCTTCTTACCTAAAAGTTCCAACCGTTAAAACGAAAATAATAAAACAACTGATGGCCTGATATCCATACAAAACTGATTGATCTCCTTTAGAGCCCAATTATTTTGACCAATAAATTTTTATATGTTCCCTACGTTGTACACTTCAGGACATCAGCGGACAATGTTTCCACCGAGATACAGCCAGCTGACATTTTGATTTGTTCACAATACCATATAAACTGTCATGACAACTCTCTCAAGCATCTTACGAGTTATCGCTGGAGTATAAATGATTAACGAAATTTGTTGTTTATTTTTATGATTTCCGCTTAAACTCGTAAATGTACCACGCGCTAAAGGGGAGGTGCGTACTAATTATTGTTGATGTCAGCAATTAGATAGCCCTATTGTGTAGAGTTGTAACAAAGCTTCGAACAAATGAGAGGGCAGCGAACGAGGCGTCCTATTGCAGAATTGTCCTCACCTCTTCCCCATCCCAATTATTGCGACACTCAACAAAATTAAACTATTGATTCTGAACTTTCCTGTAAATCCGATGGTATATTGGATTTACAGGAAAGTCTCGTGGCGTCTCTAAAAAAGATAAAACCGTTTTATATGTGGGATATGGGGGACAGTAGTAGGTAGCCTATTTAAGGGGGTACCGTCAGCCTGTCTATCGACCTTAACATAAAAAAGAACAGTGGCTCTCCGGGATTGCCCACAGAAGTGAAAACTTGAACAATTACGTTGTGTATATTTTGAATCGTCAGGAAAGTACATACTTATATACTTACAGAGGTGACGGTTACGGTCGGTTACGGTAACAGGTCGCGAGTTCAATGGTTTTTTTCTCTTCTCAAAAATAGTTCTTTTAATATCAGCGCCATCTCTGTTCGCATTGATGTATTATTTCAATTCAATTCGTTTTCGCAAGGATGTATTATTACGTAAAATATTCTAGTTTCGGTGGTATTGTGTAGATGGCGCAATATCTGAAAATATACAGAGGTCACGGTAACACGGTTATGTTCCGGTAACAGGTCGCGAGTTCAATGGTTCATCTCAAAAATGTTCAACACGCTTAAAGAAGTTTTCACTTCAAAAATTCACTTTTTTAATAAATATTTGACCACTTTCTTTTTAATTCTATTTAATTCACAAGAATACTTTTCTATTTAATGTAATTTTCGATCATGACTAACTCAGAAATTGCTAGGAAACATTACAATTTTACAAAATTTACTTTAGTCTTGAGATAGAATCTTAACTAAATATATAATTTTACTCAGTGGTAAGTATACATAACATCCTTTCTTGAAACCCTCTCCTATTTATCGGCCCCTTATGTCATCGTAGTTGACGTGGGCTCAATAAAGTGATAGTTATCATCTCGCTAATGCGGTAATGACTTGGTCACATGTGTTGTTAACTTACGAGTGACTCAGCCCTAAGTGGAAGGCTTATATGGTTGGATACATTAAAGCAATGGCATATAAATTTAAGAAAATCTATTAATTTTTTTGCTAAATACTTACTTCATAAATAAAGTGACTGCTATCAACAGTATTATACTTTATACTTATATAATTTTTAGTGATCATAAAGTGAGTTATGAAAAAGTCTTTTTATATCCTATAACTAATATAATAAATGCGAAAATGATTGTTTGTTTGTTACGCGAGTTGTTGATCGGCCGACCAATGAGGTAGCAACTGAAGCCCTTTAATATAGTTTTAGTTTTGATAATTAATTCTTTTATTACTTACTTTTTGTGGATTCTTCATCGACTCAGGTTTAGTAAAATCTATTTGTTGCTGATAATGACATGATAGTTTTTTTTTTTTTAACTAAATAGATATATGTATTTATTAAGTTGAATAATATTTTCAATTATTGGTTCTATAAAACACACCGTAATGCGCGAAATGTTGTAAAATTTTATGTAAAATTTCATAATAATAAAAGTGCCTTAAGCTTTGAAATAGGCTTAATTTTATTAAACAATAATTTTTTATATATCAAATACAAGATCCCCTTTGTTAATAACCAATGTTTGAAAAGAAAAAAAACTGTCTTAGCACGTCAGAAGTGAAAACTATGTCATCTGTTAACATCTTAACCAACTATTAACGAAGTTAAGTTGAACTAAGATATACGTACAAATTCCGGTAGATGGCCCTTATTTCATACAATTAAACGTCACTGAGGGTGTCGCTCACAGAGCGTGACGACGCGAGTTCCCATTTTTCCTCTACTAAAAGTGCCCAACGCGCCTAAGGATATTTTTACTTCAAGAACCGATAATAAAAACACAGTTTCTTTTTACTGTGGCTTTAACATAGTTTAGTTATTAATTGCACCTGTCTCAGAACAAGTAGCTATTTCAATTCGCATTTTAAATTTTTCTTTCTACAATATATAATAGTATAGTGTCTTTTGTCGTGAAAATATAATAGTGACATAATTTGAGAGAAAGAGAAGTAATCTCCCAGAAATATACTCATCATAGAATCCTTCTAGACGGCGTTTTTACATGACATTGAAATGGTACGATATTATTTTTGGTTTTTGGGACGTTCTGGAACGCATAGAATTATTATTAAATATAAGGTCAAAATATAGGTCCAGAATACCTTAAATCCAGAAAAAAAGGACTATTCCCGAGGGATAAATAAAAAATAAAAAAACTAACGCCTGGCCAAAGTGTTATAGCAACACGAGGTCAAGCGTTATATTGCTTTTTTTTTCAAGGCGGACGAAGTCGTGAGCAACAGCTAGTATTATAATATTTTGTTACATGTCACATCTCAACTGGCTTCTGTAATTTAGTTGTTTCCTTCTTCACTACAAGCGTACAGTACATACGGATGTCACATTTATAACGTACCCACATACGAGTACACGAAGGCCAGCCCGCGGGCACGCTAGGATTAACAACATCAACGTTGTCCACGTGAAAATACCATAAATTTGATTTTACAAGCTTTGTCATTCATTTTTACTTTAATATGTTGAAGAAGTTTCATTATATTATAATGTAAAAATATATATCCGTACTTCTTACTAATAATACTAATATACTAATAATATTATAAATTCGAAAGTATGTTTGGATGTATGGATGTTTGTAACTCTTTCACGCAAAAACTACTGAACCGATCACAATAAAATTTTGCATACACGTTGTCTGGGACACCAGAAAGGACATTGGGTACCTTTCATCGTTCAACGCGGACGAAGTCGCGGGCACCAGCTAGTATTATATAAATGTTTCTGTACTACTGTGCTGTAATCAAAAATCTGCCGTCTACAACTACAAGAATCCAAGAGCCTGTTTCCCTCTTCTTTTCCAATCCCTTCTTATTAACCTATATTACGGATTTTTTTTTTTTTTTTTTTTTTTTTTCATGTTAATGTTAATGTTTTTTTTTTACTGATTCAGGTTCAGGCCTGATAATGGTTCAGGCAGGAGAAGTTAGCTGGCCTACAGACAGACGAAAAAAGCGACTTAAAATTTTACTATGTAAAGATGTAGCAGTGCCCCGTGGTTTCACCCGCCGTTAAGGCAACATTTGGACTCTTCTTGGTAATTCTCGGTATCATATAACCTTCTTAAAAATTTTTGTTATGGAATACAAAAAGAAAGTTTTTTTAAAATTCGAGTACTAGTTCCAGAGATTAGTTCGTTCAACCAAACAAACTAATCGTTCAGATTTATTTATTTTTTATTTAGACTGTGATGTATATTTTTTTAAGTTGATTTTTAAATAAATTATATTAGTGTAGATGTTCATCCATCACATACACTTCCATATAGTCTCAACGAGACACCTTAAATCTACTTATTCAGTGCGTTCATATAGATTATTGTCTCTTTGGTACACAGAGAATTGCATTCTGTGAATGATGTGTAGGATTGTGGGCTCCGGAGCGTTCCTCAGTCGGTATTAGCGGTCGCATTACATGCAAGCTCTCACCAACCAACCTCACATGTTGACACAACCTAAAAGCTAATACCAAATCTGTTACATTGAAACACTAATAAAAAAAAATTTATTTATCATGTATTTTATATGAATATATTATATGTAATTTATCTACACCCATGGTGGTCGTATATCCGCATACTTATTGACTAAATCCCACAGGAACCTAACATTTTTCCAGGATAAAATGTATCATATATGTTAATTCAGGTAATAAACTATCTGTGTGACAAATTCCATCCGAATCCGTTTAGCTGTTTCTGAGATTAGCCTGCAAAACAAGCAGACAGAAATTCTAAAAACTGTTTTTTTTTTTTTACCTCCTCACTGACTGAGGAAATTAGTTAAATCCTTTCGCCAACTAGGAAATGGGCTGATGATTTATAAATGATGATAGCTAAGGACGATATCCCGATCACGTCAGTTTACAAACACAAACAAAAAACGAATCAAAATCGGTCCATCCGTTTGGAAACTACGATTCCACAGCCACACTCAGCCGTACACAGCCACACACAGACGTACACAGACACACATTTAAAAAAATACTTTACCTAAATATTTTACCAAAATATATGTACTTAATGATGCGATGATTAGAACAATACCAATCAATAACTTGTAAATTTTCGACCGTAGTAGTGACCGTAACAAAATATTCATAAGCAAATCAAATAACACGAATTTGAATTCGTTTCCTTTAATTCGGAACGAACTAATCTGAATTCATTAGCAGGCAAACGGTGTTGTCTAAATATTTGAATAATTCGATTTTAGTTGAATAACTGTGAATTAGTGAGGATGGGCAAAAGGTCATAATTAGAGGGGACAGGAAGATAAGGGTCTTTGACAAAGAGCCATAACTCGTGTTCCAAATGGGATTGGACACGATGTCTGGACCTTGCGAAACTATGAACAACCACTGTTTTACTACAGTTATTGATTTAGAAAATAGTAAATTGGGCTTTTGTCTAAAGATAAATTTATGTAGCTTTTCCTTAACTTTCCCATGAATTATTCAAAAACAATGATAAACATATTTTTTTGAACAGACAAAATTAGGATTCTGGTCCTAACTTCACCACATTTTAAATGTCTCTTAACTAGGTAGTTACTCTCCGATGTGTTACTATAACTCATATCTGATGTGAAAATCTAAAAACAATAAAAAAATTCAACAAACGAAACAAAATATGTTCGAGCAGTAAAGATTGAACAAATGTTTTTATTTTATCCCATTTTTGAAATGGGATAAAATCATTGAACTCGCGACAGTGTCATGTTACCGAATGTAATCGTTGATGTAGGTGATAATAATTTAAAATAATTTAAAAAAAGAACAATAAGCAGACAACTGCATATGAAAGTAAACTTACTAGATATGATAACAAGGATCAATATGGTTTACACCTCTGACCAATAAAATAGTTTCATATCAACATCAAACCTCTTTAATGGTCTGTCATTATGAATTTATTATTGTCATTGTATGTCAGTGTCATTTATACATTTTATCTTGTATTATTGCGATCAATAATTTTGTGAAGCTTAGTTTTCCTTCTGCAGTCCTTCTGTTTTCATGCAGTCCAACGATTGACATTTTTTTTTTTTATGTTAAGGTCGGCAGATAGGCTGACAATGCACTTGATGGTAGGTGGCTACCATCGCCTATAACACAAGTAACGCCACAGAGGTGCTGCAAGTGCGCTGCCGACTACAGTAGGTTTAAGGATAAGGGATTGGGCATAGATAGGGTTCTGGCATCCCTTACTCATCAAAACACAACAAAACACGAGCTGTTATTTCATGATGGTCTTCTGTAAGGGGGTGGTTACTGCCGCCAGACGGGATGCCCAAACCACTGCGAAATGCAGAGTGCCCTGCCACTACTTAAAATAATGTGATGTGATGTAAAAACGGCGTTAACAATTTAATTTAAAAACTAAATTAGCAAAAATAAAAAAAATGTTTATTCCGCACTAAATCTAAGCATAAACACACTCGAAGATCTCATCACTGAGAGATTTGACGTCTTCTTCTGTTTTCATCTTCATTTTCATGACACAAGTCGTTAGCCTTTCACACGACTGTTCGTTATGGCGTCGAGCATTCGTTAGACTGAGATCCAGTTCGTAACCGAGGTTTACTGCTGCCTGGGACAAGCCTCGAAGACATGATGCCACTTTAGACCTAGTAACAGAAAAGTGCTCTAGTAATTTTATCATGTCATTATCATTTGATACATTTAAAATAAAATTAGTTCATTAATTAGCGACCCTCTCCCGGCTTCGCACGGGTACAAATTATATATATATTGAACAGATTTTCATGCAGTTTTCACCAATATATATATATATATATATACCTTCTGTTCAATAGCTTTTGAGATTATAGCGATCACATATGTTAGTAATTTAAGTGTTAGTAATTTAAAATGTGTTAATAAAATAACAAATTTTAATGTTAGTAATTTAACCAATGTTTAATTTAACTAATGTTAGTACTGCTCGCTTAGTTTTTTTTTTTTTTTTGTTATTTTCACAGTTTTATGTCATATGGCATATATGTTATTGTACACTATTGCCGAACAGAGCCTCGGATATGAATTCAATATTTGTGTTGCATAACCGCTCTGTTCGTTCTATCTATAAAATGGATTCAAGGTCTGAAATAATTTTTTAAAAAAATCAATATACCAACTGTATTTTTCAGAGTACATTTATGAAAACTATACATTCATAAGATTGTTAAATAATAAAAATAATATTCATTTCAGATAACATGATAACTTTAAGAATTCATATGTATATCTACAATGTATATATTGACAAATGTAAATAAATAAATATCAATGACAAACAGTGAGGGATTTTCATAGAGTCTGAATCCCAAATGGAATATTCTCATTGATTTGTACATTCTCAAATTGCAATATCTTTAACTGTTAAGGGTCTAACATTTTTACAAACAGGATTCGCAATCAAAATCTTTGTAGAACGAAAATTATACGAATTACCTTTTAAACACTTTTCCACTTAAAACAAATTCTTGTTGTGCATCGTTCACTATTTTTTGCATATGATTTCGTGTGATGTTGATCATCTCTTCAGCATATTTTCCCATTTTAAATATTGCGTCTCGTGCCGCCTTTGTACATTTGTATACTTGAGCGACATGTCTACTGGCAATCGTTCGGGCTGCTCTACGTTCTTCGTCACAAAATTCTAAAAGAGATACATATGTACTTAATATTATAAATGTGAAAGTAACTCTGTCTGTCTGTTACATTTTCTTACACCTTAACTGCTCAGGTGAGCATTATGAAATTTTGCATACACATTGTTAAAAATACATAAAAAGACTTTCATCTAAAAGAAAATATTATTCCTGAGAGATCACAAACATAAAAATCCAACGTCTGGCAAGACTAAAACAGCGATAAAGATTAAATATTTATCGCTCATATATTTTGTGAAGATATACCTTTTTTTTTTTCAACACTAACGAACAATATAGTTTAAAAATAATGGATCTTTTATTCATATCATGCTAGAAGGAGCCAGACAAAATTATAACAAAAAAAATTCTAAGGACAACAATATGTCTGCAAAAGCGATAATAAATTTCTAATTATCCTCCTCACACACACACACTTGTATAAATTGACATACACATCCAACATAACCTTATAACCACAAGAATTCATTAAAGCCAACTTGACAACGGTTATTGTTTACATTTCAAACATAAGCAATTGTACTCGATCAATTCAAAACCTTCCATCGTCCTATTAACGAGATATGATAATATTATTATCCGGGAATATAATATATATGCAGAAAGTGATAGTAATATAGACATAATGCATACATAATATTATTAAATATGTTACAATCATCGAAATAATTTATAACCTTTTGATTTATTGATCAACAGATTATATTATAAAAATAATATTCAAACAACATTCAAGTATCAAACATAATTAAAAAATAACCAAAGGAACTGCACTTTCTATAAAATGAATAGACAGGTGGACTGATGAAATGCGGTTAGCTTTGACAATACTAAATTATTATAAAAAAATAACACAAATATATATGCTATTATTACCTGGTACATTAAGATCATCAGCTAACTTTATCAAGTTCTTATAAATCTTTTGTTTCTTCTTCACTGCTATGTTTATTTCTTCTTTAATCCTTCTCAGCAGCTTATCAGTTAGCTGTTGATAAGCTGTCTGAATATTTCTGTGATACGTATCCAAAAATGGAGCGATTACTGTATCCATATAACGAGATGTTTCACTGTAAAATATTTACATTTACTTAAATTTTGTTAATAATAAAGAAAATATCGTAGGTATAAACTTAAAAACTAAAAACCATTCCGCTAACAGTGAGCCATCATGCAAAACAATAAAAGACATTACTTAATTCCAAGGACAAACATAAATGGTCTAATATGAAGTCTGTGTGAATTTTTAAGCCGCATATTCTTCAATTGTCAGTAGGCAAGGTGACAACCCAATAAAGTTCCAGTTATGTGCAATAAAGTTCTAAATGAAACTATTCGCAAACATTGAAAGCGTCGTAATTTATTGTCGTCTGTGACGTAACTGCATGCGAAATTAATTAAGTATAACAAAACAATCGCTTTCCACGTTGGTTTGTACGTTTTCTCGCCGAGTGACGTCAAAGCGTATGCGTGGGTACACGTGGAACTATTAAAATAGTAACTATACAAAGCAATTAATTTGTTACCTTCTTGGTAGTTAATGGTCTACGATTTATTTTGAATTCTAAAATAAAAATAAATAAATATCTTCACACATTCCACACAGCACCATCTAGTTCCACATTAAGCAACTAATGCTTCTATTGTGGATAGAAGACAGTTGATATACTACATAGGTTACTTTTTTTGTAAATACATACATATTATAAATACAAAACATCCATGACTCAGGTGCAATGTTAACACATAAACATTTGCCCCTAGCGGGATTCGAACCCGCGACCGTTTAGTTAACAGCTAGTTACTAGCCACTAGACCAAACATATTGTTTTGTTATAATAAAATCTTACAGTGAAAAAATAAATACGTCTGTAAATTGTGACGCACCGTTCGCAAATTATATTATGACTGAGACAAATCTAAAAACCTGCCTATTAACAAGAACCGTTTTGGTATCAGAGTCTTTGGTCCGTACACTTGACATGTGACTAGGCATTTCGAATCTCTCCTTGACGCCTGACAGATGCTGCTCCAACTCCACTTCCTGGTACTGCCACCTCGGTATCTCGAAACACTCGCCCCCATCTTGACGTGTATAACTACTGCGAACCTGTTGGCGTAGAGTGAGAGAATTTACACGAATACTTTCCCAAAAATCGCACTGCCATTAGTAGAACAGGGGAGATGCTTATTCGATAGGTACCTTTTTCTTGCGTGGGAAAATCTGCGAACCAGATCCCCACCGACCATGGGGATATTGGTGGGTTATGTGGGACTTCTGCCCACTAAAAACCCACGGTGTTTCCACGCGCCGTCTATGGACGGGGATTAGGGAACATTAAGACACACTATCTTCTCCCCCCGCCAGATCAGGCCCGCTCATACTCAAACCTAATCCTCAAAATGTTTTTCAATTTCATGAGTGAACCAGTTGGTGCCCGTGACTTCGTCCGCGTTGAACGATAAAAGGTCTATGTCCTTTCTATGTCCTTTCTTGTATCCCAGACAACGTGTATGCAAAATTTCATGGTGATCGGTTCAGTAGTTTTTGCGTGAAAGAGTTACAAACATCCATAAATCCAAACATACTTTCGCATTTATATTATAGTACGGTTTAGCAATAATAATACTTACTTTAAAGATTAAGCAAAATATCGTGTGGAAACCTACGTGTTCTAAAAGACTTGCAAACTTGAGGACATCCAAAAGTAAGTCACGTTTATTTAAGGTACTGGTTATCACGATCGAAGACAGTAAATACCTACACACAGAGACGAGACCTAGTGCAAGTAACCGTGTGCGAAGTTGTTTAGAATTTATTACCATTGACAAATCATACAGCTAGATAAGAACAACTTCTATAAAGATGCGGACAGAAGAATACAGGCTTATCTTTTCATCGCCTATTCCCGATGCCTTAACACGAAGTTTTGATATTACGGTTCTGAAACATGGACATTGATGTCCTGAAGTCGTTCAACAAGCTATTCGTTGCCTAATGCTTCATGTTTCTCTGTGGGATATGATCCTAAATACGGAGAATCATCGTAATACCAAGGTAGTTGACAAAACTCAAAGAGTTAGTCAGCTGAAGTGGTAAGTCGTGCATCGGCTTTGAAGTATATATGGCTTGGAGCAGAAATCACTGTCGAAACGACTGCTCGCTGGACAGTGGCAGTGGATAGATGCGGAGGCCATAGGTCCAATGGTCTATACTATAATTATGGTGACACAGAGAAGAGACCTGTACCCGATAATAGAATTAAGAAAATATTTCTAGACACTTTAATTTTGTGACATGACACTTATTTTATATATATTTTAATTTAACATTTCAATAATTATAATCTACAAAAAAATATAGATCTCACCCTACAATTATCACCAGATTCTGCAACTATGAAAACAGCAAACGAAATAATAACAAACGCTTTATATGAAAACATTATTTCACTAAAGAAAACAATACGTACTCACCGTAAAACTGTCGCCGATAAAAATCAATGATTGATTAAACTTCAAATGAAACATGCAAAATCAATTAAATCATTATTTTTAAACGCGTGTGTAGTACTCAAGATTTATATATAGCCAACACCTTACGGCAAACACGCGGCCTAATCTAGTCCTTTCAAAGGATAAGGTGCTGTTCCAGAGTACTAGGTTAGTTTTTAAAACAATGGTATAAGTAATTTCGATATCCATATTGTTCAGGCCACAACAATATTAAGTGATGTTCTAAATGCTTGATCAGCTTACGGAATTTCTACACATATGAGCCTAAATTCGACCTTGTTTAAAGGAATACCTACCAATTCTCTCGGATATTTAAGGGCCTGAAAGCCAAATGTTCCGGCCAATGGGCATTTTTGCGGTAACCGGGCTTAAACCCATTGCTAACGTACCGAAATGTATCACATTACTATATAATCTTATACTCTTCTGTTGTAATTTATTATAATACTAGCTGTTGCACGCGACTTCCTCCGCGTAACTATTTAAAAAACCTATGCTACTCGCTAATATTATAGCTTTCTATAGTTGAAAGAATTTCCTCTTTATAATATTAGTATAGATAATACTAGCTGGTGCTCGCGACTACGTCGGCGTTGAAAGTTAAAAAAATAGCAATATAACGCTTGACCTCGTGTTGCTATAACACTTTGGCCAGGCGTTAGTATTTTATTTTTTATTGATCCCTGGGGAATAGTCCTTGTTTTCTGGATGAAAGGTACCCTATGTCCTTTCTAATGACCCAGACAACGTGTATGCAAAATTTCATGGTGATCGATTCAGTAGCTTTTGCGTGAAAGAGATACAAACATCCATACATCTATACATCAAACATACTAATATTAGTAAGATAAGATAAGATACGAAAAACCACAGAGCATGTAATACACGTATACGTATATCGCATGCTCTGTGGTTTTCTATGCCCTACAAGTACAATATAACAACAATATTATTATGTAAAGTTTATTTATGTCGAAAAAACAATCAGGCGTTCCCCTTGTTTTGAATGCAAGCTTTATTCCAGTGAATTTTATCTTTAAACAACAAATCAATGAAATTACAAGCTTACTTGAAACCGACCCACTTCAAAACAAACGCTATCTGAACCCTTACATTCAAAGGGTTACCTCGGACCTTGTCGTATCAACCCTGACAACTCAACAATAGGCTTGCCCTTGTGGCCACGAAATAAGAGTTTCATTTCACCAATTAAATATGAATGAAAATTACAACTACTTCCTTTTGTTATAAAAGTCTTTCATTTTGACGACTTATTTTATATTCGAGATTATTGCAAATATAAATTATTATTATAATCAAATAAAAATTATATTAAAATGAAAATGAAAATATAAGTTATAGTAAAATGAAATACGAAGATAACAAGCAAAGCTAAGAAACGAATAATATTTCTTGTGACTTCTTGTAACTTTAAAATTGTGAAAGAGTTTAGAGTAGGCATACATTACTTTTTTAATAAGACATCACAAAGATTTTAACAGTTACTTTAAATAAAAATATTTTTTTATATATTTGCTTGTTTTATTATTTAAATAAACCATGTATTTATGTATGGTTAATGTTTGTGTTTAAGTGTCTCTTTGCTTGTATGCGTTGGCGAGTGTACGAGTGAGTTTAATGTGCATACGACGAATATCTTGAGAGGTGTTATATTAAATTTTAATGCTTCTCTATATTAAACCAACCTCAATGAATCATCCTGTACAAAATATGTCCAACTATATAGATAATTATAAAGTTACATATAGGCCTAACACATTTTTGTTACAAAAAGCGATAGTCAGGCTGACGAGCCTATTGTTTTTACGTACATAACATCAGCGGGGTGCACGTGAACTGCCAATCAGATAGAATAAATTGTAAAGGAATGAATGATGATATTGGGATAGAACCTTTCATCTTTCAGGCTTTGGCTATTACACAAAACGTACTAAATGCGACACATTTGTGATTTCTAGTGATTCTAGATATACATACTCGTACTTTCAAATTGTTAACCTTTAGAGATTGCATACTTCGTGGCCCACAACTAAAGAAATTTCCAACATTAATCCACAAAGAACATTGATATCCAGCGTCTTACATTTCATTGAGTTTTAGGAGGAAGAATGATATATTTAAATTCTTTAATACATTAGGACATCGTGTGATCCATTCTGACTTTATTTGACATCAATACATTTTCTCAATACTGGCGATGTTACTTATTGTTAAAGAAAAGCTTTTGTAACTGGAATGATAGAGGAATAATTCAACAATAAGAGAGAAGTTTATACATCACTGAAATTAAAATCTTATGTTAATACAAGATAATTTGGATAATTACAAGATGAGTTTTTTTCAGGCTTGTTGTTAACTACTCATAAACATGAAAACACATTATAAGCTTTTCTGGCAGTTGGCGCCATGGCGTTCGGCAGTGTAGCCATTTACCGTCTGAACTGACCATCTACCCTCATTACCTACGCTTGACTTTAGAAAACATCCTCCAGCCTATGACTTGATGCAATTTCATACTGGAGGTTGGCTATCATCATGGCTATTAGAACCTTCTCGGCGAGGTGACTAGAAATGGCGATCTGGTACTTTGGCCATACCATTCACGGAGATTTTTGAACCAGGTAGTACGTCACCTGCCCGGTTTTCGTCTAATCTATATTTTTCCCTGCACCATACGTTATGCCAACAAAACATTAAGATATATTGAATGCGTTGAGATCACCATGAAATAACAGCATGTGTGCTGTTTTGTTTCGGTGAGTAAGAAAGCGATGCAAGAGCTCCTTTTCAATATCTCCACATCAATTCATAAATCCATAATCCTATATATGGTCAGCAGCGCACTTGCAGCACCTGCGGCGTTGTTTGTGTTGTTAGTCGACCGTCAGCCTGTCTGTCGATCTTAACATATCAATAAAAAAAATGCAATTTTACCAAGTAATAATTAATTTACACTAAATTATAATGACATTTCAATAACGACACAATACTAAACAAACTTTGGGAAAAGTTTAAGGAGTATAGTGTCGTGTAGGAAGTAATTTGAAAACTATAAAGCAATCTTAAGTTGTAAAAGCGTATCATTTGTGTGAACCATATGACTAATTCCAAAGTTTCCTTAAGGAGCTCCTGCGGGTATAATTTCTGTGAAACTTCTGACTCATTACATCTAGAACTGTGAAACAAAGAGCACTGCATGAAGAACATAACGCAAGGAAGTTCACTCAAGTAGCGAAACCATCTAATCATGACCTCTCATTGTGAACTGCACCCCGAAAATAATCACTGGTGAGGAAGGTCTTTATATTTTGGACTATTTATTTAAAAATGAAGGGATTTAAATTGTATATCAAATTCGAATTTTCGAATCGAAATTTCAGGGGTATTTAAATTCGTAATGACAATATTGTGAACTTAAATTAATAAACTTAATATGCAATTATGAACGTCTATTGTGTAATTATGAATCATATATATTATTATAAAACCTTATATATTTAACCTACAATAATAACGATTTAATGAATAATACATTATAATACAATGGTTAAAATTGTGAGAGCCCAGAACCTGTGACTAGAATTAGGAAATTACAGATCACGTGGACATATTTAAGTAAGTAACTAAGTAAGTCAGGCTTTTGCTAGGCTTCAGCCTCTATATACTGTCTATCGAAAAGTCGATATTTTTCTAAGGCACTATTAAAATCTAACGCCGCTATTCCGAATTTGAAATTCATATTATCCCCCAATGCAAATGCAACGCGTTCGTAATCAAGGTAATGTTAGCGTCAGGTGCGTTCTGTTGTATGGCAACCCATATTTATAATAGCAACACTGACAGCTTGATTTATGCGCTGGCAACATTTTCGCGGCATTCCAATTGTGAAATATAACGTGCACGTGGATGTGTAACTATTTTTCACGTTTTATTGGTTCTGTGTTACATGCGGTAATAGATTTCGTGTGGTTATTGCCTTGTGTTTGTGGAATGCCTCGTATATATTACAACAACTGTTTCTAGTTATAGTACATGACTCGAATTAAAACGGAATATATAATACTAGCTGGTGCCCGCGACTTCGTCCGCGTTGAAAAATAAAATATATAACGCCTGACATTTTTATTGCTCTTATACTTTTGCCAAGCGTTGGATTTTCATTTTTAGATTATGACAACGTGTATTCAAAATTGTATGATGTACGGTTGAGTAATTAAGTTAGTGAAAAGGAAACAGACAGAAAGACAGACAGGTTAAATTACTTTCACAATAGGATTTAAAAACCATAAACTACCTAATAACGATCAAAACCAGTCTTCATACAATTGTAACTTATTGGAGTTATCAGCACAGTTGCATTCCAATCGAGTGGAATCACTAATCATTATCATTAAATAAAAAGATACCAACTACATTATAATAGCTGTTTGTAATGCAATTTTATACACACATTTTAAGTAATTATTATAAGTAATTTATTTTATTTTATTTATATTAGGGAAACATACAATATCTCGCTACATATTATACAAGAAAAACAGAAATCAGCAAAGTTTCCACTAATTACTAAAACATAATATATAAATTATAAGTTACTACAGAAAATTGGAACAGGGGAGAAAACGTACAAATAGATAAGAAACAAACAAAACGAGAATGAGATAAACAAATAAACTAATTAACAAATAACATAAAACTTACAAAACAAACCGGCCGCTACACAACAATATTTTCGAGAGCTTGTTTAAGGCTTCGTTTATAAGCTCCTATAGGACAACTGAAGATATCCAGATCTAGCAAGTGTTAATTATAAAACTTTCAGGAGCGATGCAAGAAAGTATTGCTAGTATATTTCTTTTTGCAGAATGGAATGTGTAACGATAACGAACATTTCCTAAATATTTTTGTGCTTCATATTAAAAATTTCAAAGATGCAAGTAGGTACAAATCTTTTTTTTTCTAATTTATAAGCGTTTTGTTTCTTTTCGTTATGAGGCTGTCAAAGCTTCTCTTGTAGTTAACAGACGTTTAAAAGCAATTTTACCCCGACTCGAAAGTAGTGTTGAAAATTAGATTCTAAATTATACGATTATATATTATTCTATTATTATACGACTCGTTTGGTCTAGTGGCTAGTAACCCTAGCTGTTAACAAAACGGTCGCGGGTTCGAATCCCGCTAGGGGCGAATGTTTATGTGTTAACATTTTACCTTTGTACCTAAGTCATGGATGTTTTGTATTTATAATATGTATGTATTTACAAAAAAAAAGTTTTCTATGTATTATATCAACTGTCTGGTATCCATAATACAAGCATTAGTTGCTTAGTATGGAACTAGATGGTGCTGTGTGGAATGTGTGAAGATATTTATTTATTTATTTTATTATTATTATTATTATTATTATTATATTCCAATAAAACAATAATTCTTTTTTTTTGTGGTGAAAAAAAAATCTAATTTATAAAATATAAAATAGTGTTTAATAAAAAAAAAGTAATAGAATAACTTAATTTAGTGTATCTTGTTTGATCTGATGTCGAGACAAAGTAATTTATCTTTAATTGAGTACTTGATTGGATAACGTTTCGAGTTATTGCCTTAAATATGTTATACTAGTGCATATTTCGTAAGTATAAGTATCCTAACTTAATATTATAAATGCGAAAGAGAGTTTATTTATAACGATTTCACGCCTTAACGTTGTGTTTAGATGAGTAATTAAGAAATGCCATCCTTCTTATCCCTTCCTTTGTCCTTATCCCATGTCCTATTGAGGTTGGCAACGCAACCGCATTAGGTGACATCATATTATGTATTATGTGCCATGCACAGACAACCTGCCCCAAGTTCCTGTCTTAAGGACTTTTATTTTTTTGTAAGAAATTGTATTTGATGTTTTCATCAAAACATCTATATCAATACTAATATTATAAATGCAAAAGTATGTTTGATGTTGTATATATGGATGTTTGTAACTGTTTTACGCAAAATCTACTGAATCGATCACCATGAAATTTTGCATACACGTTGTCTGAGACACCAGAAAAGACATAGGGTACCTTTCATCCAAAAAAAAGGACTATTCCCGAGGGATAAATGAAAAATTAAAAACTAACGCCTGGCCAAAGTGTTATAGCAACACGCGGTCAAAAGTTATATTGCTTTTTTTTTTTTTTTTCAACGCGGACGAAGTAGCGAGCACCAGTTAGTATTATAAATTCGAAAGTATGTTTGGATGTATGGATGTTTGTAACTCTTTCACGCAAAAACTACTGAACCGATCACCATGAAATTTTGCATGTTTTCTCGGACACCAGAAAGGACATAGGGTACGTTTCATCGTTCAACGCGGACGAAGTCGAGGGCACCAGCTAGTAATATAATAAAGTCGTGTACATTATTATTATTATTTTCAAAAATAAAACAATTTCAGCACGTTGTACCTACTTATTTACTTGGTAATAACTTTGGTACTTACTTATCATGGTAAAAAAATAGATTTTAGAATTTTTGTCTGTTTTTCTGTGCGTTTGTGCATGCTAAACTCACAAACGG
This sequence comes from Synanthedon myopaeformis, assembly GCA_944738685.1. Lineage (NCBI taxonomy): Eukaryota > Metazoa > Arthropoda > Insecta > Lepidoptera > Sesiidae > Synanthedon > Synanthedon myopaeformis. The sequence goes on from OX122930.1 coordinate 1,632,810, forward strand.
TTTAACCGATTTGAACAAATCTTCTCTCTTTAATTATTATTGGCATGTGTTGTTTACTGTATTGATAGTCTAGTGTGTAAATTTAAAAATAAAGGTTACTACAGTTGCTTAACCCAAAACGTTTTTTGACCTTTAATCAATAGGGTGTATTAATGCCTACGTAATATCAACATAAAGGGTCTATTCCCAGAAAGTCCATCGAAAGTGTAAAATTCCCATAATAGATTTCCAATAATCTTCATTCAATAGCAAATTGACAAGTTGCTAAACTCGGTTGCTAGTTCAAAAAGCGTTTTGTCATCGTTTGGCTGATTGAGAAAACTTCAATACGCGTTATAATCCTTTGTTTTTGAGCATCGTTTTGCGAGAAGATTGATTGCTCCCGGCCGCCGGGACTTGTGAAACGTTTTACAAAGCACGGCGGGAAACTTTTTTTTTTTTTTTTATATATATAGAAAATAGTAAAAGGAAATACAGTGAAATTCAACGAAACATTCCCTTGTGCAATATTGAAATTTAAAAATACTGAACGTTGTTGAAAACGTAGTGTACAACGAGAAAAACGAAAACATTACGCGAACACGTTGCTCGTGTAGTGTAATGTTGAATATTCTAAAAAAAAAATCTATGCACATAAATCCTGACTAATATTGTAAATGGGAAAGTGAAATAAGACCGTGTTGCTCTAAATTCTTTCAATAGTACAATAATATTTTTATTTCTTTGCCCTTATAATGAGATTTCGAATAAAAGTGCATAGACGAACTGAAAGTCGCTTTTCAGTACTTAAACTACTTAATTAGTTAATAATTAGTTAAATTAATTATTATTTTATACTGAAATTTTGGTATTTCTTTATCTAATCAGATGATAAGAAAAAGAAATACAAAGTTCGACACAAAAAAATATACTTACCTAAGTATATTCTTTACTGTCGAACTTTGTGAAAATTATTTATTTAATCGAACGAAATTAAATGTAAATAACATTTAATTTCGTTCGATTAAGCAAATTTTAGATTTACGGTTGCAAATCACATTTATTATTTTTTTATGTTTCAAACTTTTAGTCCAGTTTTATTAACAAAAAAATCTTGCATAAGTATATTATTTTTTAATCTGCAATTAATTTTTTATTTATTATACTTACTTAAATATTGTTTTTACAATGTATTGAGAATCGTATCGATATCGTAACGTAAAGAGTTAATAATATCCAGTTGCGTTGCTCTTAATTAATTTGTATTTCATAACCAAACAGACGATTGATAAATTGTAAGCGAATTTAGTTTGTAAAGTTGAATTGTAAATTCCTTACGCAACTGACAACTTTCCATAAATATAGTAACAAACTAGCGATCTGTCCCTGGCTTGGCACTGATGCAATATTTTTCTGCATATTATATTTGCAGAAAATATACTATTTGTTCTTTTTTTTTAATAATAGCAAATATTTCTTGAATTGTGGTAAAATAATGTGTTTCTCTTTGTCTCTCTTATATATTCTGCAGTTATAATCTGGACAGCTTTTCTGGCGACATGAATCATCTCCTTACAGGATTTTAAACCATCTTGAAATAACAGTTTCAAGATGATTCAACCAACAAATAAGTTAAGAATTTCATTGGCCATAAAAGCTTGTAAGTTTGAGTTATTGTCTTCAATTAAAAAATCTCTTAACGTTGACCATTAGCGCTAAAATGATAAAAGGAAAAAAAAACGCTAAAGCACACACATTTTCCCCGCTTAATAATTGCTAGCAGTGCTCCAGATTTACCGTTAGCACATTATTCTCGCGAAAGAAGTAAGCGAAGAAAAGAAAATACACGGAATTTCGTAAAAGGCACTCCATTAAATTGGCTCGTTACTGTTCCGAGGCCGTAATGAGAATCTGCAATCCTAAATGTATGTTAATGTCAAGTTATTTAATATAAGCATTTGTTTCCGAAAGATCACACTTAAAATTCATTTTTTCATGTAATTGTCGTCAATGCGCTGCCGAACATAGTAGGTTGAAGGAAAAGGGATTAGGAAGGAAAAATGGGCTCTGCCATCCCTTACTCACTCACAGAAACACAACAGCACATATGCTGTTATTTCACAGTGGTCTTCTGTAAGGCTACGAAACGCAGAGTAAACCTTGCCACTACTTGCCAGTTGCAGACCAGAGCCAACTTTGAAAAGTTCATTTACAATGTTGGCATTGATCAGGTGGTTAAAATGCTTGTCTATTGGCCATAGCCCAATGGCTAGTCAGTTTTAATTTATTTCATCACTATCAAGAACTGTTGGGTGAGTTACAGTTACAGTTACAGTTAACTATAGTAATTACAATGCGTTATAATTCGCAGTCATAATGGGCAGCCATTTTGGCAGCAATCACAGAAAATCACTGCGAAGTAACAGCTCGTGTGTTTGAAACAAATTTCAGAGCTCAGTTCCCCATTGCCCCATCCACTTTCCATCCCTTATAGAAATAAACCGTATATAAATTCAAAAATGCATACGTACGAAGCATGGGGCAAGTCGCTAGTAAATTGTAAAACTGTAAAGTTTCATCGAAATCGGTTCAGCTGTATTTGCGTGAAAGAGTAACAAACATCCATAAACTTTCGCATTTATAATATTAGAAGACAGATAAAATAATAAAAAGTGTAAATAATATCCAAAACATAAACATAACAGAAGCCGCGGGTTAAAAGTAAAGCTGCAAGATTAATCGTCAAAGTAATTAGAAGCGAATTAAAGTGCGGCCCTTAACATAAATACGGCGGGTACGAAGAATCGTGGAAGTAAAAAGTGCTTTAGTTAGGCACGTTGCAGACAGACGAACATTTTTTTTGCGTAATTAAAAACGGGCACTTCACCCCCGACAACTTTCATAGATTTAAGCGAGTATATTGCGAATTTCATCGGATGTCCGCATTTTCAGCGCTTTTATAGATATGTGTACCTAATGCGTGGTACTAAGTCGCATTAAGTCTAGATTATGAATAGATTATGCACAAAATATCATGTTTATTTAAATACTTACCATAAATGATTTATAATTTTATGATATATTCATAAACTTATGATACTTTCATAAACTTATGATACATTCATAAACTTATGATACATTCATAAACTTATGATACATTCATAAACTTATGACACATTCATGAGTGAGCCTTAAAATAAATGAAACGAGGCCATTGGTCGAGTCACCGAATAGTTAAGGTCTTAGTTATCGAGTTATCGAGTCTTGTCTTAGTCTTAATGTTTAAAAACAATAAGTTATAAATATTAGGAATAATAAACAAGAAATTCAGAAAATAATAATAATAATAATAAAAGTAAAAAATGTAAATATACTATTGAGGAAATCAGGTCACTCAGTGCAATATCAGTGAGGATTATGATTGTTTGCGGCGTCTCACCTAAAAGACTATCTGCCTGTCAGTAGCACATTAATACAAAAAAAAACTCTTTCATTAAAACACCAAGTTAACCTGACTCCGTTACCACCGTAAATAATTTCTAACTGCCAGTAATTCAAAATAAATCCTGCAATGTTTCGGTGTTCTTTAATTAAAAACGTCTCCCAAAAAAAAGCATTATTTGTAACGTTTCCAGAAATTACACCGCGAATTGTGACAACAGTTAAAATTAACAGTTAAAATGATTCTTCCAACGTGTTTGCAACTTTGTCTTAGAATATTCTTTTAATCTGAACTTTTTGTGGAACCAGTTCCTCGTAATTCATTTTGTTCTACTCATTTAATTTGTTTATGTCTAGACTCCGCTTACTTTTATTAAATCTGGTGTGTTCGATAAACAAAATTAAATTTATCAAACATGTTCTGCTTTTTATTTTATTTTTTCAAACATTTACATCAATAGACGACGTTTATATAAAATCTTATGAATAAGCCTCAGGGTAATTAAACAATTCCTTGAAAGTTAGGCAACTAAGGTTTGGATTATCTCTGAAATTGTTTTGAAAATTATTCTACTTTTGTTAGCCTACCTATTTTTGTTTATTAACTAGCTATTATTATTATCTAGATTAGGTTTTAACCTACCTATTTAACTATAGTTTCACATTAATAATTCGCCAGGTGTTAAAGAAGAAATGAGCCCTCAACAATGCAGTTTAGATTGGTTGAATTGTCAAAGGCGTTTGACTATGAGACCTATAAGTTGTGCACTGTCTCTTAGAAACGGGTGCGTCCAATGATTCAGTTATTATTCTATAGAGCCTGTACTAATATGGGACTACATCAGAACAGATGTAGTTTTATGGGAAAACTTCTATCCCGGTGCAAGAGGCCGCCAGGTGTGAACCATTGACTGTATACAAGCAACACCAGGAGAGATCAATGTGAACTAGCGAGATTTTGATCCCATGTGTAAAAAATGGATAGTGATTTAGGGAACATTTCAATAATTGAAAATAACCACAAAAATGATCACCGTATAACGTGTCAGCGAACATCAAAAGATGTCAATAATACATCAACACATCACGTTGTAACACAATGATAGGCTGAGAACGTTCCGTATCGTATTTATCTCACAAATCGGCCTACAAATTGTTTCGCCTCTAGCACAATTCGCAGAATGGTGCAGAGCACGCATCGAATATAAAGGATGTTGCCACAATACATAATAAGGACAGTGAACTACTGCGACTATTATTTTTTTAAAGTATTGAATAAGCTAGGTTTACACAGCAATACAATATTGTAATTAATTTATTTGTTGTCATAATGTAGTAATGAACCATGTCCATGTCTCCTCTGACGTTACAATAACCAATCACCAAGTTTTCTCTTAGTGTAGCGTAGCGTGGCGTGGCGTGGCGTGGCGTGACGTAGCGTAAACGAATGTAGAAAGCACACTTGGCTAGGCACCCTGAAACCACTCGTCCAACATTGGACGATTAGCTTCTACGATGCGATTGCCAGCACTAGGCTTGGCCAACGTCTGACTTAATTTCCTGAGGAGGTAATCGCGTCCACGCGAACGGATTCGCGAAACTAAATCTCGGGGAGCAGGCGGCTGGCATATGTCGGCCACCTTCCCCCTTGACCGGATCCTGGGAGACTACTGCCCGTCGTGAGGTCTTCCGAGATGGCAGGCGTGCCTTCACTTCACTGAAATTCTTACTTAGCATACATTTTTACCTTGGCGACTAAAGAATTCTTGACGAAGCGCAGCGTAAGAATTTGTATGAACACATTTATATCAACGTGAATTTGTTTGACAACTTCTTACTTTAAAAGAAGTTCATTTACTGTGGATTCTCAGTACCTATCGTAATGTAAACAGGCACACACGAATACTAATGTCTCAACATAATAGTAGATCAACCTTGGCGTGTAGAAAGATTCTCAAGTCTAGGCTGGGTATATTAAAAGATGGATTTGTTTACAACATTAAATTAGATTTGGAGTTGTTTTTGTATTGGGTTAAATTAAGACAATAATTAAACTGTTTATTCTAGTCCAATGTTTTCGACACTTAATATAATTGAAAATGTATTTTCATTTAGTTAGTTACTTATAATTGATTTTGTTTTATATACACTTCTGTAAATATGTAAAACTTTAAATGTTGTTAGTTTGTTTATTTTGTTAGTAGATATATGCCTAATTAAAAATTTTAAGTTAAAAACTGTAGAAAATGTAGTAGTCTAAATTTTCTAAGGTTTAATAATTGTAGTTCACAATCACAATATATGCATTTTAAAGAGTAAAATAAGTAAATGTTTTTATTGTTTGTTTAGGTTTTTATTATCTAGTATGTATTAACAACACAATTAAATATTTTATTACTTTCGTTTTGTACGTTTACAAAAATAACACAAACTCACAGTTGGGTAAAAGCAAAATTGATCTATATTTTTTAATTGGGAAACCCTTTTGTTTTTAGATTGCGTTTTATTAAACCTTTTGATTAGACCGTTAGACCGATCACCATGAAATTTGGCAGATGTATATATATATTATATTTCTATGCTGTCAAATACCATATCAAAGCGGTTGAAACCGTAGGGCACAAAGTAATATAGTATTACTGATTATAACATAATAAAATATTTCAACTTTGGTGTCTGAAACTCATTTTTTATTTTCGGTTTATTTTGCATTAAATATATTTATCCTGCTAGAAAATGTTTGAGCCTTCGCAGATTAATGTAATGTAATATTAGAGGTTAATACGTTTTCTGATCGTTGCCGATTCAACGTGAACCTTCAATAGAAACCTTTTCAAGTATTCGAGAGATAACCTTCATAAAACCAATCGTTTTACGCAAAGAGTTCTTCACACGAAACACGCACTCTTTTTGCTGACGAATCAAAAACATCTTAGAATGCTAAATTTGAATATGGAATATATATTTCTTTCATTCCCAAGAAATGGGATGAAACCTTACTAATTTCTAACACTATTGGAATAGCAAGTCTTATATCAACTTTTTATTGTAGGTAGGCAGTAATCTATTTACGTAATACGTTACGTTACAGAAGATAGACCGTAAGTTGCAAGTGTGCAGTTGTGTGCCAGTCAGGGCTTGTTAGCTCGTCCTATTAGCGTTACTTGTGTTAATATGTGACAGTTGCCTTGTACCAAGATAACCCTTAGATTGTCTGCAGACATTTCCAAAAAAAAAGAGCAGAACTAGCCGCGTATTGCCCGTTGTCTCCTCCAAACAGGCCCATACAGGACAGTCGGAGTATAGCAGAAAAATTATAAATCAATAATTACGATGATTGTCCTTTAATGCACTTCGCTTTGAAGAAATTAAAATAATAAGTTTAAGTTCGTACATATCGGTATAGTCTTTTTTTTATGTCGCCTCGTTGGACAAGGTCGTGTATATAAATGACTTTACCGGTATAGTCTTGAAGTCGGTTTTTGGTTTTTTTTTTTTAATATAAAATAATTTTATTTGTCTCAATAGTTCTCTAGTACAATCAAACGGGCTGCTGAGTCATCATACCATTATAATAGTTCAATAACACTGAAATGAACTAAATTCAATAACATTATGTGTGCTTTTGTGTTTCGGTGTGTGGGTAAGAGATGCCAGAGCCTATTTCTCTATCCAAATCCCTATCCTCAATCCCACTATAGGTTGCATTTTTGCAGCACCTTGTAGCTTTGTTATAGGCGGCGGTAGCCACCTGCCATCAAGTGCACCGTCAGCCTGTCTGTCGACTTTAACATTAAAAGATAATGACGAAAGATTATGTCGACAACATTTCCACACGTTCTTCAGAATTCCATTTTTAAATTGGAATTTTAGAACACTAGAGTCTGAATTCGTGAGTGCCTAATATGGCAGCTCTCGTGGTCTAAGCGAGTGTCGGCCATTACCTCTTGATACTGGAGCGCATCGGACCGCAACTAATTCGTTCAACTCTGAATGAGCTGAGAATCGCAAATTAAATTTACCTTAACGTGTACTAGCTCTCAACACTGTTCTGTCTGTCGTCAGTTCTGTAAAACCCTTAGTTTTATATGTTATTTTTAATCTGTCAACTAAATAGCTGATTTAAGCAAATTTAAACTTGATTTAAGCATTCGCATTTAAGTATAGGATTCCACTATTAGTTTGGATCAGCAATGTTAAAATTTAATAATATTATTAACAAAATATAAATCCATGTCTAATATTTATCTACTTTATTTTGTTTAGTCTAGAAAACAAACAGTATAATTAATACTAAATCATTTTGGAAACTTCATTTTATATAACAACTAGCTACCCGCCCTGGACTTCGCAAACCTTTCTTATATGTACACACTAATATATGCACAATCTTTTCTTGCTCTTTCCGTTAGTGAAAACCGTATTTTAAAAAAATCCCATCATTTTTCAACAACTTTTTCACTTTGGTAATATAACTACGAAGTGTACGAATTATTATTATTATTATTTTTTGAAAAAAAATATTTTATGCTCGGTTACGATTTTATTATAATAGATATTCATTACTTTAGTCTCTTTGTAAACTTATAAAACTCTGCTAGTAAGTACTGTGAAGTCATAGGGCCTCTTTCACCATCTCTGAGTAAAGTGTCAAGTAGGCTAACCGCCATTTAAAGTCACCGGTCTCCGGGAATGATGGAGCTGTACCTTTACCATGAGTTTACAATGACCGTAATCGCTAGCGAGAGCATAAAATATTTATATGGAAAATTGTCAATTTGACATTGACAGTTGACAGTTTTTCATATAAATGTTTTACCCTCTCGCTAGTAACGAGTGCGGTCATTGTAACTCATGGTAAAGGTACTGATGTACCTTTGTTTGTACGGTAAAAGTCCTAAACATTAAAAAGAAAATAATTAAAAAAAAATTGCCTATCGAAGGATGCAGTAAACTGAGTTCATAATTTGATAAAACATAAAATTATTTCTAAAAGTAACTAATCAACACTTTACTTGTAGTTGATGAAAGAGGCTCTAGTGAAATAGATAAAAAAAATTACATCTTCTTTTTAATAATCTTTTATCTTTTATAATAATAATCTTTTTTTTGTACAAAATACATGTCTACAAAATACATACATTTCTATATTAAGTGTTGAATACCTTTATATCACAGAAATGTTTCTTTTTTATTGTATTTTCTGCATAAGACAGTCAAAGGAGAAATAGGTACGTTTTGACAACTTTATCATTAAAATTTTAGTTTTGAAGGCTCTAAAGGTAACATAGAGAATCAAGTCATATCGCAGGCCGAGACAGAAAAAAGATATATTTTTTTTGTGAAATCAGTAATATTTTCGATAACATTGTGTTTATTGAACCAAATGCATTTATAAAAACGAACATTAAATCAGGTTTCCACTTGACTTCAATTCGAATGCCCCGGAGATACTCCATCCATATTTATCTCTGTTGGCTTTTTATGGTACCATCTGACTTGCCGCATATATATGATATATCTACCTACAGTCTACATGTATTAATCACTAGCTTTTAGCGGCTACTTCTTATGCGTGTCTTTATAAATTACTAGCTATGTTACTCAGTGATAATGTAGCTTTCTATAGGGTAAAGAATTTTTAAAATCGGTCCAATAGTTTTTGAGTTTATTCATTACAAACATACAAAAATACAAATCTTATATATAGCAATCTTATATAATCTTATCTTATCTCTGATGTATGAACTATATTTTCGCAAAATTTCATCAAAAACCCTTGAATAGTTTTTGCATGAAAGAGTAACAAACATACTTACTGTCAAACTTTCGCATTTATAATTTTTATAGGATTTATCAATCTACTAAACAATAGAATAATCTTCTAGTGTACATAAATGTAATAGGTAATTAATATAGAAGACTCGCAAAACATACGCCAGCAATTTCAATATTTTAGAAAAACCTTTAAAGATGATAACTGGGTTTCATCGAAAAATATACATCAGTGAAGCGCGCATTCAAATCGGTTAAGCCTTTTCTGAGATTAGCGTGCACAAACGCACAGATAATCAATGATTTTATTATATTATATTATGTATGATATATTATATTATGTTAGTGTATTTCACACAAAAATTACTGATCGAACTTTTATAAATATTTACAGTAATATAGTTTATTAATAATCAAAACGCAGATATAATTGATAAAGACTGAAGACCGAAAACTAAAATGTTATATTTTAGTACTATTATATTTTTCAGGACATATCTGTGTGCTTCAGTAACCAAAAAAAAAAGATCTATTTGAATTCATTATCACAATATTGTAAAAATTAATAAACGAAAACAAATCATGATAAACCCATAAACAAAAGTTTTATTCCACGAAAAATACGCTAGAACTCAATTTCCTCATTACTCAGACGTAAAAAAGTTTAAAAGGGTGTAAAACATAAATTCTAAATAACCGCGATATACCTACGCGCTCTGTTCCCTCATTTTTGCAAGGGGCCTGCTCGCAATTAGATGTGCCTCGTTAAACACGAGATCAAGACCTAATGAGCCACGTATATGGTGCACTACATTCGCGGGATCAAAAATTATAATCCAACATAACCACTTTAACAAAACCTCGGTCTGCAATACTGTAGCGAACAAATAGGAGATCTCAACAAACAAGTTTCATTGACATCTACGTCACTCGCTTGACGTTTGACGCGCCAGGTAGGTAACATTTTACAAGATATTATAACGTTCTGAAGGTTAAATGAGCTCTATTTTCAAGTGATACGGTTTAAAATTAAATGAAAATATGTGATAGAAGTAAAATAATATGTCCGATACAGTTGAGCGCCATGAACGTTTGACATTCGTAATTTAAATAAACTCCAGTTTTAGGAGACTTTTTTGTTACATTGGCACACTTTCTTTGTAAAAATTGATAAAAATATTTGTACAAAAACTGAGCCAACAAAAAATATTTTGTTTAAAAATTAATTTAAAAAAATACATAGTTCCTTTCCTTTCCGCCAACTTTGCAAGGTTCATTTCCAAAGTTGATCCTGTCGGGATTCGAACCCAGGACCCCTAAGATAGAGCGTTAGGCAAGCACCCTATTAATCACCCATCCAAATATCTAACACAAAAGTCAATATGTATGCATGTAAAAAGTCCCTTCATTATATAGGACTTTTAGTCTTAATCATGGTTATATTTAAATGGTTATATTAGGTGGCTACCGTCGCCTTAACACAAGCAACACCTGCAAGTGCGCAGCCAACGGTAATGGGAGGAAGTATAAGCGATAAGAAAAGGGTGAATCGACCCCTTACAGAACTCTTGAAAATTATTACTGATTAAATAATGATAAAGATTATCTTTAAATCTCATCTAATGTATTACCCGCTTCGCCCGAATGCAATTTTTTCTGTAAATTATGTAAGTATACAAAAACCTTCCTTATTTATCGATCTTTTCATTAGTAAAAACAGCAACAAAATCCGTTGCGTGAGTTAACGGATATACAGACAAACAGCCACCAAAGTGGACGAAGAAGAATGTCACGGGGTTTTAGTCGGTTAGGTCTGCCCCGCTACCATCTTAGGGTACGAGTTCGACATAACCATGATGGATTTCCCCCTTTAAAAAGAAATATATACAGAAAGGTAGGCGCTGACGACGACTTCAACAATAATAAAACGAATGCACCTAATTAGACACGTATTTTATCTAATGTCGTATAAATTTTGAAGTTTATCCTAAGTTTATATATAAGAAAATTTATCCGCCGATCAAAGGGTATAGCACAAGATAGGGCATTGAATTGCAAATATAATAGCTAAATCTCTCTAATTGCCGCAAAGTTTAACTTCGATCAAGTGATCGCGGAAAGTTCTAGTGGAAATTTTGTTAGAATCTCCGCGAAGCCAGCGAGATCGGGAGTTCGTGATTTGATTTTATCAAAAGGATTTGCCATCTTAATTGCAACGGTTATATAAGAATCAAACTCTTGCGATTCTGTTAATATTTCACGATGTTTCAAATTTGCTTATATTTATGTGGCTTAGACTTAGATACTGGTTAAGAGTTTATGGAAAAATATGTTATTATTATTACGTTGACGATCGAACTGGATAAATCTGTTTGACCTCCCTCTTACAGAAGACCTCAAAAAAAGCAAAACGTTATATTACGTTGTGTCATATTATATTCTTTCTTAGTATGAATTGAAGTCGCTGTTTGCTTCTGTCTGTCTGTCTGTCTGTTTGTCTGTCTGTTAGTATACCCGCTAATTCGTCCTAAACCACGCAACGGATATTGATGCGGTTTTCACCATTAGTTTGATAATTTTCCAAGGAAGGTTGGAAAACCCAATTAACCCATAAACCCAATTAAGTTGTTATGCAAGTAGAAAAAAATCAATATTTTACAACCAAATCGTCGAAAAATAGATTTACCTATATAACTTACGTTCTATGTTTACGTTTATAAATGTAAAAAGCATAAGCAAATATCACTTATGTGTTTTTCATTTATACTACAAAGTTTAATGTTAGCTGACGAACGTTTATCCGGCTAGAACGTTTGGTCGTTAAAGATACTCTTTTATCTTCTTCGTAAAACTGAAATGGAGCGCGAGTTTGTCAATCAGGGACAACAATGTATGTTTGTATTGTGGGTGTACATTTTCGGCTAATACATTCCAATAAATACGAGCTGTGTACCGTAGACATAAATATAAAAGAATGAAAGGGGTTCTATATGTAAATTATTAAGGTTGCCCTTACGTAAATTGTTATTCATTCAAAATTTAGTACCATTAATATACCTAATTATTTGATATTAAAAGTTATTTCTGAATCTTTAAGTTTATGCAATTTTAAAATATTATTTTTCCTTGAGTTTTAAACTAAACTAACTATAGGAAAGTAACCATAGTTTGTATTAATGGTTAGTTAGAGTATTTGACTTTCTGTCTCAGGTTGCATTTCCGGCAGGTTCAACTTCGAAAATGAACTTTTCAAAGTTGGCTCTGGTCTGGATTTGGAAATTAGTGGCAGGACACACTGTGTTTCGCAGTCATTTGGGCAGTCCATCTGGCGACAGTAACCACCCCCTTACAGAAGGCCACCGTAAAATAACAGCATGTGTGCTGTTTTATTTCAATGCTAGCTATGCTATATGCTTAATTTTCCCTATCCCTACATTGCTTATATCAATTTATGCATTTTTCTTTTCGGTCTGAAAACTCGAACGCGATTAAAAAGTATGTCGAAGGGAATAGAGGGTTTTTGAAATAGTTCCAAAAACAATTCTATCCGATTTATCTCTGTGCGTAAAGAAGTCGAAACAGCACGTAATCCAGAATCGATAGCACTCGATACTCTAACAAGATCGAGTTTAGAAGAAATCGAGACATTTAAGCCCGCGCGTGACTCCATTACGGTCGATACAAAGAAGTGTGCCGATATCAAAGGGCCTTCTAGAAAATTCCTTTTTTCAAAGGGCTTATGCTTTCCTGCGTCGTTAAACGGCCCGAATTGTTTGTCAGATGTTTGAAAAGTAAAGATGTGAAGAGATTTGATATTAGCGATCATAGATCCGTTTGAGATACGTCTTTTATGTATGAAGTTAATTTATAACAATTTACAGTTGAAATATAATATACATATACATATTATAAAATAAATAAAGTCGCTGTCCGCTTCTGTCTACTTCTTCGCTAACTGCTTCTAAACAATCCAATGGATTTTGATACGATTTTCACTAATGAAAAGAGCGATAAGTAAATGAGGAAATTTTGTGTATATAATTTGGAGAAAAAAGTTGCATCCATGCGAAACCAGGGGCGAGTGGCATGTATAAATAAAGTTTAAATGCGGTTCGTTGTAGTGTATAATTTGGGAAAGATTATAAGGGACAGCCATTTTTTAATGCTCAAATACAATTTTTAGGGAAAAAAAAAATTAGTGAATTCAAGAAATCCAGAAATTCCTGTATTTTTATAAACTCAAACTATAAGTCGCCATATAGAATTTTATCATATTTTAAATAATGATAATATCAATGGTCAGAATTATATGAATTGAGATTTCAGCGTCAATTTATCGATAGTATAATACGATACTCCCAAATGTAAATAATAGTCATCAACCCTCATGTCAATCGTCAGTCTGCCTGCCTATTTTTTTCATGACAAATATGTCGTTTTTTTATAAAATTCGGACCACCTTATCAGTGTTAATTAGTCAATTGTAAGCTCAACATTTTTATTTTTCATTTGAAGTCTATGTCCAATTATACACCCCCTTGTAATGTATGTTGTGCAAAAAAATCACTACGTAGAACAATCGAATCGGTAGCTCGTTAAAATATATTGAAATGTGTGCCATGATTGATTATTACTAGAGTACGGTTAGCAACTGCGCCGAATTGATAACGTATCCATACACCCAATATTTATACAATCCTCATATAAGTATGTATAGTGTATAAACTATGTAGATTTGTGTGTCGGTTTGTTTGACTATTAGTGGAGCTGTGAATGCTGATTAATTAATATTACGCAATAGTGATTTTGACGGATTTCTCCGCACAGTATCGTAAGGCTGCATGCTAACTGAAAGCTAAGCTAACTTAGTTTAGCTGACGCAGTTTTTGATACTTATATGTAGACCGCAAACTTGTAGAAGCCAGTTATTGAATTATTGATTGATCGATTGATTGCGTTATCAATTTTTTTGCATTCAGTAACAAATCCCATATTAGAGCATACCTATGAGACTATTAATTAGACTATTATTAAGACTCTGCGAGGAGTGTACAACTATGTAGAGTACCAAGTCAAGTGTCGTATGGGTGCATTTTTTCTGAAAATTATATATATAAAACCTTCCTCGTTTAATGCTCTTTTCATCAGTGAAAACCGCATGAAAATCCTTTCAGTGGTTTTTCAGATCATCGCGAACATACATACAGACATAAAATATGTAAGGACTAGCAACCACTACTTCGTTTGCACGTTTGCTATTTTTTTTTTTTTAGTATAGTGTATATTTTTTTGCAAATAATATACACATATCTTTCTTGTTTAACGTTTTTTTCATCAATGAAAACGGAATAGTGAATCCGTTGAACGGTTTAGAAGAAGCAAACCGAGAAACAGACACATTTTCACGGTTTTTATAATGTACAATACAATTTTTAAATAATATTTTTTACAGTAACACAACCAGTGAGTTTTAATGTAAAAATATTTATTTTAAAACTCCCTACTTCTCTGTAACCGCCATATTTTTTGTCGTTCACGTACATACCCCACGTGACCAGCATTAGCTCTCTTTGTTTCGAGTCCCCCGCAGAACAATTTAACATAAACTCAAAACAAATTATGTCGGCGCCTAATTTGCTCTGAACGGATTTGTGTAATGCCATTTTGTTTGTAATAAACGTGTGTGTATTAACGTAAATTTTACAGGGGGTGTTTTTTTTTCGGAATTTATTTTCTGATCCCGTTACGGTTATGTGATTAGAGGGAGATGGTTACATTGCCTTTTTAGCAATGAATGTAAAATACTTATTGCCCAAAAGCAAAATGGACAAAAGGTTCTGAATAATGTTATTTGCATTTATTTAAATAGATGGTAAAAAGAATGGCACCCCGGGTTTCCATAGGGGTTTCTACTCAGGATACCCTAGTAAGATAGAATGTTTAAAAGTGTTGAAACCTATAATCAATGGAATGGCCTCAGTTGACAGACATGTTTTATATGTTAAGATCGGCAGAAAGGCTGCAAGTGCGCTGCCGGCTACAGTTGGATTAAGGGTAATTGGAGAGGCATAAGGAAATGGGCTTTGGCAATACAATGTCTCTGGTCCAACCTGCAGGACTTAGAAAGGAGGAGACAGAGAAAATATAAATCTGTACATATATAAAAAAATCGTAAACATAAATACACAACATAATAACCATAATAATAACCAGAGTGAAACATAAATACTGTCATTTTTCGTCAAAAAAGGATAAGCGTTTTGTATGACTCGTACCGAAAATTCTTAAAAAGACGGCGATATTATAAGAAACGGCTTTGTTTCGAAATCTTATTAAACTTGCAAACACTAGAAAAGTTACCGAACACACAACAGAGCAGTAAAACGTTTTAAAAGCAATTTTGTAAGTTTTCCTTTATAACTTACCGGTTTAATCCGGTTAAATCGGGCGCTATCTAACTTTATTGCCCCTTAATACGAGTATTGCTACTTTCAGAGGTGAAATTTTATGTTCTTACTAACGAATTTCATTATAATAACTTTTATCATATCTCATCATTTTATTGATAATATTTCGTTACTAAACGTGTATTTAAAATGTTTTTTCATGTATTTAAAGTAACTTTTGTGTAGCAAAGATTATTCATAACAAGGACAGGTCACTCGGTGGTGGTTCGGGTGCTAACAAATTCTATGTTAAATTAATAGTGCAGGAAAATTTACTAACAAATCAAAGTTTGAGTCCCTTAGGAGCATTTTCGAAATAAGTTTCTATTGATATAAGTTCTGCAATTCCAATCTGAAGAAGGCGTGGAAAAAAGAAATTCTTAGGTCATTCCAAAAAAATAGAGAATTTATTTATTATATTTATTGATACATACATATTATATAGCATGTATATAATATGTATGTATCTATAATTATATAAACATATATGCACATTATATTCAAATACATACTTATAAATACATACTTATGCGTGCGTGCGTGCGTGCGTGCGTCCGTGCGCGCGCGTGTGTGTGTGTGTGTGTGTGAATTTATTTGAATTTATTTACAGTTATAAAAAAAAATAGTAAATGAAATTATAAATTATATAAATTATAAATACTTAGTTTAATTTCAATCTATCAATATTAAACGTCACGTTCAGAGAAAAATTATTACAAACAAAACATCTGCTATTTATTCACAGTTTGTTTACGAACACCATTTAGAGCTTACGTTACGTGGACGATACGATGTTTTTAATTTTATTCGTTGCACTGGTGAAACCATACCTGCAATCGCCCGCGCCTTTGACTGCGTTGTTTTTTTTTAGGGCGTTTATTATATAATTTAATTAATATAATATAATTTAATTAATTAATTAAATTATTTAATTAATTAATTAAATTATTTAATTAATTAATTAAATTATATTAATTAGCTAATCTCCTCCTTCAATCATTTGAATTGAGAAAGTATATTTATCTATAATGGAATATAGTTGCTTTTTTACAATGTTTCTCAAGTACATTTCTTAAGTTGTCTTCGAGTATCTACTACTTGTATATTTGCAACAAGTATGGCCACAATTTTATTTGTAAAAGCCGTATTAATTTTATTTATTCCGTAAGCATACGTTACGTATTAAACAGGTTTGAAACAAACGGTATATCCGCGCTTGTTTACGTTTAAACCAAGAATAGCGAATAAATAACGAATAGCGACAGATTTACGGGCGCTTAAAGCGAAATTACGCGGTGCAATTATGCGAAAACACGAAAATTAAAAGTTGTCGATAGATTTTCGCGCAGACAATTTATGCAAGGTGGTAGACCCCTATCAGTGAATAATTTTATTAATTACTAGCGACCCGCCACCGGTTTCGCACGGATGCATTGTTTTTTCTGTAAATTATATACCCACTCAACCCTTCCTCGATTATCGCTCTTCTCTTTAGTGAACCGTATCAATCATTGAATAGTTTAAAAGAAGTTAACGGAGAGTCAGATAAAAGGCGGATAGCGACTTTATCTATACTTTTACTAATATTATAAAAAGGAAAGATTTGATTGTTTGCATTGAATATGCTCCGAAACTACTGGACCGATTGAAAAAATTTCACTATTGGGAAGCTATATTATCAGCAAGTAACATGGGCTATATTTTATAAAGTTTGCAACAGCTAGTTTTATAATATGTTTAGATTATATTGTAAAACAGATATAGATTTAAAAAAACTGTCAGTCGTGGGAATGCACGCAGAACTTACACTGTGGAACTTAAAACTGTGGAAAATTACCGCTATAACTTTGGAACACTATATCACGTACTCTTTCGAGTAGATGGCGCTTATTTCATACAATTAAACGTCACTGAGGGTATCGCTTACAGAGCGTGACGTTCAGTGTTTTCAGCATACTAAAAGTGCCCAACGTACCTAAAGAAGATTTTATTTTAAAAATTTTAGTGTATTAAGTATGACACTTTAATATTAGAAATTAAACAAAAGTAGCAAAGTATACTCGTACTTTACTTAGAGTAGGTAAATATTTTGGTAATGAATTTAAATACGCCGAAAATAAATTTGCGTGCTTTCAATAATTCCAAGTAATTCTAAGTTAGTAACAAGTGGAGGTAGTGTACGCACAAAGCGAGTATTTGCCGCACGATCAACCTGCGGACGCCCACGGCCCTCAAACTTTCCCCTAATTAATTTCCATTAATTCAACTCAACCAAGACTGGGGGGTCGCCATGAAAGATTGAGTTTTATAAATCCAATTATATCTTTCTAACTTAACTTAGGCAACTAGTTAAGGTGTGGAGCCTTTTAAGCAATTTACTGTCAAGTTTCAATTAAAATTTAACCACATATTTTTTTTTTGTAATAAATAATATTGACTAATAAAATGGCAGCGTAACCACTACTATGCAGAAGAGCCACGTGAGAGCGTATATTCTATTGTTTAATAAGTAAGACATACAAAAGACCATTCTTCTTGTAATGTATGTGGGTAGACCCTACCACATGTAGGTAATTCGATATATGTTATAGGAAATAAAGTCAGTTCTGAGCCAACCGCCATTGCGTTTTATTCGTACATCTCACTTCTGTTTCTATACTTTTGTCTCTTATTCTTTGATATATTAAGATCAGGTGTAATTGCATCATCCCCTTTGTATTAGCCACATACAATAAGGCAACCGCAGGCCTTCCTGTCCAGGGCGGTGGTCTTGGGGAGACTGCCGCCCGTCGTATGGTCCTCCGAGATGGCCGGCGTACCTCCACTTTCGGATACTCCGAGGTTCTGACAGGGAGCACAGGCCTCCCCGCGCTGGATAGCCGTGGCGGGGCACCAAAGTCGTGTCATAACGTCCCCGCGACCCCGCCCATCAACGGCCGCACTTAGTCGTTTGGTTTTAGCCGGTAGGAATCCGGCATAGTGTAGGGGACACTGCCGGTTATCCGAGAGGAATTCCCAATGTTAAAACAAAGGCCTTCCTGTCCAGCTGTTTTTTTTTTTTTAATTATTTGTAATTATTATTTTTAATTGACTAAAATTAAAGGATTTTACTACCAGGGTGTCTCGTAAATATGTAGTAGTCTATATTGGAATTATCGATAAGGTAGAAAAAAAGTTTATAATTGTATAACTTAATTAAGTTTTCATGTAGTTAGAAAAAAATAATATTTTACAATCAAGTCGTTGAAAAATAAGACTTACATAGCATACGTAGGCTAAACCTAAGGCTAAGATAGGTAACATAAAAATTATCTACTAGATAATTGTAGTTTTTGTAAAATCCTAAAGAAAACTTGGATAGCAAAATTCTCTATTTGTTACGGTTGACTGACAGTAACCATTTCTTTAATTAAATATTTAGCTCTACATAGGTACTATAAGACCGTTATGTTTGTTTCTCTGCTAACTACTTCTAAATCACCCAACGGATTTTAATACGGTTTTCACTTATGGAAAGAGGGATAAACGAGGAAATTTGCGTATATAAAAAAGATAGCATCCTGGGCGAAGCCGGGAGCGGGTCACTAGTAATATATAACAATGTTTCTTAAAAAAAAACTTATAAACCTTTTTAAAGCTTGAATTTATAAACAGTGTAACATTACTTACAATGTATCGTATATTATTAGCGAAGTAAGGCCATAGATAATTTGCTCCAAGGAACTGCGCAAGACAGCCTCCCCTCTCCCCCTGCCCCCCACTTGTTATTAATGACGGCTACCCTCCCCTATTTACAAGTCATTAACTGACTCTTACATATAATACGTGTTTGTATGTAAATATTTCGATGTAAACGTATTTAGGCATTAGGGAATGGTTTCGATATTATTTTGGGCATTTTCTTATAGTAGAGTTTGACCTAACAATAAATGGGAGAGCAAGGGATGTACGAACACGCTTTTTTTTTAATTTAAATATAAGGCTACATTTTATCCACAAACTCATTAGATGAATTGTTAGGATGCCCGCTCTGTCTGAGAAGTCTCAGGTTCGATTCCCGGCAGTGTCAACTTTGAAAATAAACTTTTCAAAATTGGATCTGGAAAGTAGTGACAGTGCGTTTCGGATTCATTGTGGCAGACCATCTGGCCACAGTAACCAGCCCCTTACAGAAGCCCACCATAAAATAACAGCATGTGTGCTGGTAAAGTACATCATTACTTATATCATTGTTGAAAATGTTTAAAAAAAATGTTTTATATGTTTTTTTTTTTGTGTAAAGATGTCTTCTTTCTCCTCCTATTTCACTTTGAATTTACTGATCAAAGCAAAAAGAAGCTTTCCATCGTTGTAAGAAGTTTACAAAATCCTAACTTAAATTATAGTTTTTTACATGCAATGATAAGCTATAGAGTGACGGTGACATCGTTACTCTATATTAGTTGTCACATCTTTCATAAGCCGGACTTTAGTATGAATGATTTTAGACGATTTAGTAGCATTTCATCATGTTTAATTTAAAAATAGATGTCATAATAAAGTGATGTAAGCCAGTGAAATTAGTCCTCATATAGGAGCCAATAATACTTCACTGCAGCGTGACTCCCCCTTACTTTGTCAGCAGGTGCAGCATGTAGTTTATGGTCATTCTTTCGTGCTATATTTTACGTTCGCACCAAAAGAGATTTATGGCTTTGATATATGAAGCTAGAAAGTGTTAGAACTAAAGATTAAGCTGAAAACTTGGGAAAAATGTTGTCTTGTCATTGTTGAAGTAAATGTGGAATATTTTATTATTAAATGGAACAACTATGTTATTAGCACAGATATCCTAACTAATATTATAAAATCTAAGGTGAGTTTGTTTTTACACTTTCAAGCCTTTAGTAATCAACCTATGTATCATCATGAAATTTTACATACAAGGGCAATACTCGATATTTTCAGGGATACAGAAAAGCTTCTTACAGAAAATATCAGAGCAGATAGTCGTATAGTTTCTGAGAGATCATTTAAAAAAAATCAACGTCAAAAAATATATATTCTGAGTGATAA
Organism: Synanthedon myopaeformis; assembly: GCA_944738685.1. NCBI lineage: Eukaryota > Metazoa > Arthropoda > Insecta > Lepidoptera > Sesiidae > Synanthedon > Synanthedon myopaeformis. The sequence goes on from OX122930.1 coordinate 1,653,506, forward strand.
TGATTGAATAAATTCTTTAAAAAAAGGGGGCGCGGAATAAGTCGCGGGCAAAAGCTAGTTTTTATATAACAAAGTCTATAGACTGTCTATGGACTTCTGTAAGACGGTAATTATTGTTGCCAAACGGACTCTCAAGTTTTTGACTATAATTTTTGACAGCACGTGTGTCTGTTGTGTTTCGCTGAATGAGTAAGGGATGTCAAAGAAAGCTAGTTCCCATAACATCCCTTTTCTTATCCTCTTAGAGACGGCTCACTTGCATCTAGGGTTTGCAACGGTAGCTACCTACCATCAGCCATCCTTTAACTTACCATCGGCCACCTAATAAAGAAATGAAACTACAATCCCACTAGTTTTCTGACATGACTAAACTCGTCTAGGAGCACATTTGAAGGAATCTGCATTTATGTGTATATTGAAAGGATATGAAAGGTTTAAATTTATATCTGCATGTAATACCGCATCTGACGACAGCTGCTCGACTGTGTCGCAAAAGCATTCATTTCATTTCATTCAATTGTGAACTTTAAACACATAACTTTCCTTCGATTTTCTTAAAGTATTTCTGTGCTTCAATAATGTTGAATGTTCAGTCTTTCATCTCTCACTCGCTACGGCGGCCGATTCTATGGGTAAGTATATTAAATTACATGTGTCCCGCGGCTTCGCCTGCCTTGAAAGAACATCATTCAAACCCAATTTTGAACATTCAATCATTCAACCAATATTCAATCCAAAGATTTCAGTAATTTCTGTGAATATTTCAGATTTATAAAATTCTGATTATAAATTTTACAGGTTTCGTAAATAAATAAGAAAATGATTACTAGTATTTGGGAAATGCACGGTATTTTAATACTTTCAAATTTAAATATCTATGAAACCCCATTACCAAATTACACAATATTTTCCCAGTAAAATCTATAATTTCTTCTTAACTAATGTTACAAGTTTCAACCGTTAAAACGAAAATTAACTGATGGCCTTATCTCCATATGGAGATCAATTGATCTCCTCTGACAGTAGGTCAAAGCAGTTGTTTTATGACTTTTTCTAGAATAGAATTATACAAGATATTACACATTATTTTATTTACAGGATTAATAATATTAACATTTAACAACATTTTTATGGAGCATATTGACAATATTGTAAAAATTTTTACGAATTATCTCACTGGTGGTTGTTCTAAACATGCATCTAAGACACTATTTTGAGTCCATCAATGTTCTCCATCAAGTGAGTTAATAGTAAATTTGATTGCTATGTCCAGTTTATAGCTTAGGAAGACGCCCCTCGTATGCAATGTCTTTGTTTTAGTAGCTTCAAAGTGCATCCCTTGTGTCAAGACTGCATAATTACACGCTTTAAGTCTTGAGACTAACAATTAAAATAAACACAGAACGCGGTCGGAGACGCGTAAACTGTAAACTTGTTAATTAGCCGCTTTATTGCAGCGCTGCAGCGACTTAATTGTATGGCTAAATTAATTATAAAGGACGTATGAACGCGTCTTAAGGGCGCTTGCTTCGTTTGCTTCGAATAATATGAAATACAAATTAATAGAACGAATCGCCCAGTTAGTTTTCATTCTCTTCGCATAATGTGGGATTTAATTGAATGACAAACTTCTGATTTTATTGTAGGATAATTATTCTTGTAAGCTCTAAGGATTAACAGACTTGAAGCTATATTTATATATTATATAACCTAATACTGAAGTTGTTTATGTCTATTCCAGCCATTTTATGGTCTCTTCTTTTGTTATAAATAAGTAGTTGTTGACAATAACTTATTATAGTAACATATCGTATGAAGTGACATTTAAAAGAATTACTTTATCGAGCCTAACTAGTTGCTAGCTAGTATTTATCTATCTATCACATTTCTTATCTTGATTTCTTAAGTTTAAATCTTAGTCACTATTTTTTTAATTATCACTATGTTGAGTTTTAAAAAATGTTACCGGCTGGTTAGAGAATACTTTCATAAATAAACAAAACTTTAGAGTGGAGTGGATTGCTATTTGGTCGCCATAAATAGGTATTTGCGATGCGCCCTTTTGTTTTTGAACAGCAATACAAACAGAGAACCTCCGCTTTCGGCACAAGCTTAAAAAAAAAAACAGAATAGATTTCCATCACATAAAAAGAGTCCTCGAACCGTGAAAGGTCGATATTTAGAAACAAAGGCATGTTTGCCAGCGAAAAATTTTCATTACCGACGCCTCTGATATTTTTGTAATAGGTCCCGGCATTTACTTTGACAAAAGACGTTCAAGGTGTTATATTAATGCTAGCAATATTTAGGCTTGTAAACAAAATAACACAAGTGTTCTTTGTAATATTCCGAATTAGTTTTCTCCACGATTATTTCAATGGTTTTCTCAGTTTTAAGAATGTTTTTTAGGAATGTCTGTAACATTATTAGTTTTAAAGTTATTTGTTAATTATTTTTAAATATTTTATTGTTTTTAACTTTTAAAATTATTCATCTGCAGATTTGAAACTTTTGCACATTTTTCTAAACGTATGACGTAATGACGAATCAATAAGAATTAACACGTTTTTCAACTTGTTAACTACTTAAGCCTTAATAGAGAGTCCACTTGGCCAAATAAAGATCGCAACGTTCTATAGAAACTACAAATATTCATGCAACTTCTTATGAGTATGTAAACAGTAGTTTTATACGAAATAATCTTACAAAAGCAGAAACGCTGACGCCATAAACTGTTGACGACCAAAAATAAACATAGCATTTATGTGGCAAGCCCTGGTACAGGTCGATATCCCCAATATGAAATCAGTTCATGATGATACCACTACTACGAACCCTCGTACCTCCGCTAACGAGAATCTCCGAGGTAATTAGCTCAATATTTGTTTAGGCACGCGCGAACAAAGGTTGACTGCTAATGATGTGCGCCTACACTCTAATATTGATCGAAAACTCTTAGTAATTTTGCGACATGACTCTTGACGTCAATTCTTGTCGCACTTGGCTTGAACATCAAGACAGACATATAAATTTATATAGCTGGTGATTCGGAGCTGGGTCAATATGCGAAAGTCAAATACTGAAACTGATAGAGGATTTAAAAAAACCGTGATCAAATTTACTTTGCGAGATATCCTCTTAGTTACTCTGTGAGTACGAGTAATAAATAAAAAGATACGTATAGTCAGCGAACTTGCTTCCAAATATATATTGTTTCGATGCGTATAGTAGATAAACGAAATAATCCACCCTCATGCTTCATTCATTCATGCCATTTCATGACACTTATAATTTTTAGTAATAAGTTAAAAATCTGGATCTGGGTACATGTTAGAATATATAAAAAATATATTCTTCCATTAAATTTCAAACGAGATATCCACAAAAAAGTTAAATGTATAAATTAAATATCAATAAAATATTTCACATTTTTATTATCAATTAAATAAATGAAATTTTAAGGGCCTCTTTCACCAACTACAAGTAAAGTGTTGATTAGTTACTTTTCGAAATAATTTTGTTTTATTAAATTATGCACTCGGTTTACTGCATCCTTCGATAGGCGATTTTTTTATTATTATTTTCTTTTTAATGTTAGGGACTTGGGCTTTTACTGGGCTTTTACAAACAAAGGTATATCTTCTTCATCATTCCCGGTTACCGATGGCTTTAAATGGCGGTTAGCCTACTTGACACATCGTGAAAGAGGCCCTTAATGTAACATTTCTTTTAGCAGTAGCAATATATACTTATTTGCTATACGAGAAAGCTTAGAAATTATAAAAAAAAATGATTTGCACTTATTAAAGAATATATTTTAACATTGTTACAAAATTTAAAAAAAATGTAAATTACGTTATTTATTTGTATTTATGCCAATAGGTGAGAGGCAGGCTGATGGTCAACGGCTAACACGAGAAGACTAACACGTGGTCTGCCTACTTTGAGAGAATAAAAGAAATGGGAGAATGTGAAGATATATAAGGCTATAGCACTATTTAAGTTTATTAATAAGCTGAAAAACAATTATCGCTGAAAATTTTTATTACGGTTTTTTAGGCAGTAAGTATGGGTTGAATTTTTGTATGTTTCAAACTTTTTTAAATATATGGTCTGTTATGCACTATATTTTTACCTATTTAATTTTACTCTTAGAAGTCAAATTAGGCGACAAAAATAACGCTTTTCTGCTAAGACCTTGTCTTAAAAAAAAAACACGAAAACATTCGCAATTTTAAAAATGAAATAAATATTTTAATACGTATTTGACTGCTAAACGTTTGCTTGAAAACGCCTGTTTTATTTCCCTGTTAAGAATTTAAAAGCGAGCTCCCTATAGAACAATTTGTGAGGCAAACGGAAGTTTCACCGACTCCAGCTAAATAAATCTTGAGTAAATATTTTTACTTCCCTTGAATTTAGTTTGTAAACTATTTGAGAAAGATTCTTTGCTAGGTAAAGCGTCTGTAAAGATTAGGTTCAATGTTGTGAAAGCCGTTTTATTCAGGACAATTCAATTGTGTGTTTCAAATTTACAATTTCATCGCTTATTTTGTGTTGAAGAGAGAACCGTCTTATTATTAAAAGGTAATGGAATTCATTTTTTATACATGTATCAGAAAGATTAATATTGTTTTTTTATAAATAACTAGCTGGTGTCCGCGACTTCATCCGCGCTGAAAAAGAAAATACATTATGAGTAATATAACGCCTGACATCTTTATCGCCATTCGTTATGTGGCGCCATTTTTTTATATTTTTAGACGATACCTCGGAAACTTAACATTTTATCAGGATAAAAAGTATTCTTAATATTAATCCATGTAATAAACTATTTGTGTGCCGAATTTCAGATGGGAATGATTAACGAAGCGAGTACGGTAAACAGGTCATTACCAAAAAAGTCTGCTCATTATATCGACCCGAGTTTGTAATGGTCTATTTACAGCGATGTTATGTACAAAATTTTGTAAGACGTCGTGTAAAGATATGAAATAAAACACAAGAGAATTAATAAGTAGTTAAGTGTAAAATTTAAAGATTAAATATTTAAATTATTGGTTATTAATTTTTTTTGAATAATGTTGCGTCCAAATTAAATAACATTCTATATAACTTTGTTTTATAACACGTTCACATTATTTGGCATTGTTGTATAACATTGCAACACGAAACAAAACTGTTCACATTCAAATAACATAACAGAGTATAAGTGAAGACGTGATTCGCGCGCAAATGTTATATTTTGTAGCACATATCGTCCACACATATAAAACACATACCATATAACTGTATTTTTCAAAATATTTTGTTATATAGTATGTACTTGCCCTGAGAATTACTATTGTATAGAAAAAAATATATGTCTCATCCGCCATCACTTTGCAGTAATATAAAAAAATATTTCCCATACATTATAATCGTTCTACTTTCCCAAGTATCGGTCAAAATCTCAATAAGGAAAAGAAAATACGTGCGGATACTAATTTTAATTATTCCAAAGAAGAGAGCCTCGCTCCCCTCTCCCTGCAGCCATTAAGGTAAAGAGCCATTGAATCCTCAATTAATTTCACGGCATCTCTTTAAAAATTGTTGATGAAAAAAATTGGAAGTTATCCAGTAACTCATTTTATACCTCGTCCTTACCCTCACCGAGATAAATTGCGTGGTAATTGTGCCTATTTATGATGTTTTCGAGTGTTTCTCCAAAGGAAATATTATTTTCTATTAATCCTCCACTTAATGGCAATTCTTTTGAAAATTATAGATATCGAAAATTTTGTTTCACAACTATATTAAATTTATATTATCGTATAAATTTATTATTCACTGGGACTCCAACAGAGTGAGTCGACAAACGAAATAATATGTAAAATACAAATAGGATAACTCGCGTTCACACTCGATTAAACTGATAACTCTATCTTTTTAATAAATAAAATGATATTTTTTTAAGACAGGTCCATTTCCTAAGACGAGGGATAGTGCATAAACGTCATTTCCCCTCCTAAAAAAAGTCCATTCGATAATAGATGGCTACCGTCGCCTAAGTGCTGCAAACAACGCCATAATATTATATGCTTCAATTACTTAGTTAGGGCACGAGGCAGTTATGACGAGCCCGTTCGAGATAGGCCCATGGTTTGGCTGCTGCTTAACGCTCTGTCTCAGGGACCCCAGGTTCGATTCCCGGCGGAGTCAACTTTGGAATAATGTCATTTAGGCGGCAGTCGAAGTCATTTTGGTGAGTATGTAAGAAATGAAAGAGAGCAGATCCCTTCCCAAACCCTTATTCTTAATCCTACTGTAGTCGGCAGCATACTTAGGCCAGTTACTACCGCTAGACTGGTTATGCTAAATCATTTGCAATATAGCGAGTTAGTAATTGAAATAACATAACGAAATAAAGGACATAAAATTAAATATCCGGAAAGAACCCAGCGTTATCTGTAATAGAAATCGGTGGATTTATCGGAGTGTACGTACCTATCGCGCGTTGTATTGTCACATGATATATAGTCTGTGGTAGAGCAGAATGGACTTTTTTCAAAGACAACACTAGGCGGTGTTGGCGCGCTTTTTCAGGTCCTATTTCGTATTCTACTTTTTGCGTTTTTTCGTGTATATACGTTACCGCACCGCTTGATTTCCTTTGCCAAATTTTTAAACTGGAATTCGCATCGCACTGAAATACCACACAACAGAGATTAGAACTTTTCCATGCTAACACTATAAATACTTTGCTTGTCTTATATCGCGAGAATATTTTTTGTGGTAAAGGCAAGTACACCAAACTGACACACTGAAGATTATCGACTTCATCGCTTGACTAACCGCACTTACATAGTACAGTCAGGCTGCGAATTACATCATATCACGGCATATAGGAGCCTCGCATAGGGTTTTTTTGGCTGCGGCAGCCAATTAGAACGCGCCAGCTAGAGGTATTTCTAACCAGCCAGACTTATTTCATCGGTGCTATTCATTGAATCCTTATTAATGTTATAAATGAGAAAGTGAGTTTGTTCGTAAGACTTCAGTGCGACAATATTAGTTAATGGTATATTATAGGTATATGCCTGCCTGCCTCTACTTACTATTTATATTTGACAATACTACATCAAAAATATTTTTGTCAATTCTTAAAATTCGTATTCACTTATATTTAATGCAATATACATGTCACATAGTTATTGATCTGTTCAACGGCATGAAGCCGACAATTAAAGCAGTCCTCACACAAAATATATTATTCATACAGTTTAGCGATACAGTCAATGTGCAAATTGGTCGGACTTTGAAATTTAGTGGATAGGTCGCAAATAGTTGAACATTTATAGAACATTTCAATTGTTCTTAATTTATTTTCGGAAAACACTATAACGTAGGCTAGATTTTAAAAAAACTACACTAAGGACGAACTTACAAATAGTTTAATATAGTGAATATTTGAGATATTCACTATTTTGACGTTGGGACGAGAACGTTGAATTATTAGTAAGGATGCTTGCCTAACGTCTCAGGGGCCCCGGATTCGAGTCCCGGCGGAGTTTGGAAATAAACTTTTTGAGAGAGTTGACTCTGGTCTGGATTTGTAAAGTAGTGGCAGGGCACACTGCGTTTCGCAGTCATTTGGACAGCCCGTGTGGCGGCAGTAACCACCCCCTTACAGAAGACCACCGTGAAATAACAGCACTTGTACTATTATTAAGTGTTCAGTGTGTTTTAGTTAGTGAATGAGTATGAATGAATAAGTATTTCAGTCAATGAGTGATGCTAGAGCTCATTTCCCTAACACTTCCCAATCTCTAGTCCTTAACCCTACTGTCAGCAGCAACACTTGTAGCACCTGTGACGTTGCTTACGTGTTATAGGCGACGGCAGCCACCTACCATCAAGTGGAACGTCAGCCTGTCTACCGATCTTAACATAAAAACAATCGTTTACAAATTAATCTAAATTACTTTACTCATATTAAGGTCGGCACTTGCAGCACCTATGGCGTTGTATCATTAAATAGACCTGCTTGCACAGATATAGATAGTACCTGCTTGACAGCCTTCTTTAATAAGTATAAAAATATATATACTCTTTAATCTAAATCAATAAACGAATCGACGAACAAAACAAAATAATGGATAATAATACAAATTTTATTCGGAGAGTCCTTGAACAAGATTTTTCCATACGAAGAAAGCAATTTATGTGATAACGTTCAGAGAAAATTGGTTTCTGGCCTCTCTTGCCTGTATTGAATTTATTGCCCGATTCAAACTGAGTGATATTTATTACACAATACGGCATTCAATAATATACACCCACACTCTGCCGTATATGACGATGGCAAACTTGTAAACAATGTAAGCAGTCGACATAATTTCCAGAGTGTATGGCAAAAAGTTGATTTCGCCTGACTTTATTATTAGACAGCATTGCAGGCGAAATCATTCTATTGTAGTACTGATTGTATTACGGGTCTGAATTTTTTATTTTATTATTAATATTTCATTTATATCGCTTGCTCTTAGGGAACGTACCCATACTACGTGACCTGTTCAAGGGGGGAGGGGGGTTATTAGGTTTTTAGTCACGTAGTCTGTTTTTATATAACTTTTTTCTTCTTGATAATATATTTTTCACTTGTAATTATAGGTATGCACTCACTCTTGGTGTCACGCTGCAAGCGCCGTATTAATAAAGACAAATATGAGCCAAATTCTAATTTTTTTACTTTCTGTTTGCAAAAAATGATTTAAAACCATATTTATGAATTACTACGTGAAAAGGGGTGGAGGGGGTTTAACAAATTGTAAAAAAACGCGTCACGTAGTATGGGTACGTTCCCTTACCTCCTTCTTACCTCCTAAAACCGAAGTTGGTGTGCTGAAAATGACGTTACCAATACATATAGTAATGGAGAGGTGTGTTTTTAGCAGTGGGCGTTTGTTAATGGGTTCATAGATAAATATTTAATTTTATTAGCTTTTTCCAGTGACTTCGTACGCGCTGAAAATTTAAAAATGTAACGCCTAACAAAAATATATAAGCAATATATTTGTTCAATCTGCCCTACGAGAAACGAGTAGATCCTATCACATTTATTTGATTTTCGACTGTCCAACTCACCATCCATCACACAAGCAACAATACGTTTATATAATATGTAGCTGAGGTACAATATTGCTCTCAAAATATCCAAGCAAGACCAGGTGCGTCCTCTTATTTCACCGTACCTCTGTCTCGTGCATCATTTCGCATCGCAATGTAGCGGCATGTCTCCAGTACTATGACTACACTGAATACAGAACACGAAAAGGTAGTGTTATTTTATTTTTTAGTTTATAATATTATATGAATAAAATAAAGACACAATTTTTCACATAAAAATAACATTTTCATTGGCCGAGTGGGTAAGATGCTTGCCCTGGCTCTGTCGAGAGATTCCATTTCCACTGGTCTGGCATCTAGCAATCTAGCATCTAGTAGTAGCGAGCATTCGGCTTTTTGCAATCATAAATTGGCAGCCCGTCTGACGACAGTAACCACCCTCTTACAAGAAGACCACCGTGAAAAACAACACATTTCTCTTGTGTTTCGGTAGGTGAATAAAGGCTGCCAGACAACTTTTCTAATCCTTCTTAATCCCTTCATATAATCCTAACTATAGTCAACAGCGCACTTAAACCTGTGGCGTTGCTTGTGTTATTGGCGACGGTAGCCATCTATAATCAAGTGAGCCGTTAGTCTGTGTTCTTTTGTGTTTTTTTTTCAATAAATTTACATATTTTCAGCTCATTATGAGGTCTGTCCTCATAATGTAATCCACTCAATGCCACCTCAAGTATCTCTTTTACGACGGGCATAAAGAAAAATGATCCTTTCTCCATCCCCATAAGGTTCATAACTGGCGTAAATTTTCTACTTTATATGCTTAAATTTGAATCCAAGTCGGAGAAATGTTTTCATTGCGTTTGCTGCTCGGTCGTGTCTGGTCCGTCGTGCAATGGAATGTTTCTATGAAGGCAGCGAGCTTTCATTCGGCTAAATAAAGAAATATTTTTAAATTTTCCATACTAATGTTTACTTTAGAAATACTACGAGTAAGAAAAGTTTTCACGTAAATTCAACATGTCACGTTGAAAAAATAATGTGGTTGGGTTGCATGGGCTCCCATGCAATAATTTAAACCTTTCTTGCTTGCTTTGCCTAGAGTTAATGTTATTTTGGAATTTGAGATTTACAAGTAAAATATTGTAAATTATTTTCAACTACATATTTCTGGTTAAGTACCATACATACTTCTTATTTTCCAAAGATATTTTCCGAAATTCGATCTTTATACGTGTACTAGTTTTTTTCTGTGATTTTGTACTCGCTCCTTTCATTTATTCAATCTTTATTTCTCACATATTTTAAATGGTACCCTCGGGAAATAGATGACTCTATTTCCTTTTCAGTATTCCTAAAGCAGTAATCTGTGTTAGGAATATTTGAGGTGTTTCAATTGTACAAATCCAGTTCTATTGCACTATTTAAAAAAAATATTTTCAAAGCTTTATTTATCGTTAAAAATTATCAAATCGCTTTTTCGGTTTAACCATTTTCGACGTTAACCTCCAAGTTGAAGTTACAACATGCATTGTCGATATTGGTTAAATTAGCTCGAACACTATGCATGAGGTAGTTACAAATAACTAACTATAATAAACTATTAAGTTTACAAGTGCGCTGCCACAACTGAAGCAAAATTAATTAAATTTATATAAGCCAGAGCTTCATCATTTTTCACCTTCAACATTTCATTAGGTTCTTTTAAGATTTAATTTAGTTTCCAAGGCAGTTTTCGCTTTCTATTAGCTAAATTTAATTACACAAAACGTCAATTTGAAAAAAAAAAAAAAAAAAAAACATTTAACAAATTAAATTTAACAAAAAAAAAGGACAGCCGTTCTCGAGTTTTACGATTAGCAACACATTTAGAAATTTATTTTATTTTGTATATAAGAAGAAGATGGATAAGTAATGCCGCATCTAAATGACATTAAACATCTATGTCACATACGGAAATATTCCATACGTTCGTACGTGTTAGAATGACAGGCGCGTCTGTCACTCGAACCATCTCTTCATCGATCATAACTCTGACAATACGAATAGCCCACGAAATGCCTTCCAATCTCTACAATCCGCCCTTCATGTACAATACATGTGTACTCTTTTATTTATTAATTAATCATATGGTTAACCATAAACTAATGCCACAACTGCATCGCATATATATCATACTTATATTATCACTAGCTGGTGCCCGCGACTTCGTCCGCGTTGAACGATGACAGGTACCCTATGTCCTTTCTGGTGTCCCAGACAACGTGTATGCGAAATTTCATGGTGATCGGTTCAGTAGTTTTTGCGTGAAAGAGTTACAAACATCCATACATCTAAACAGAATTTCGCATTTATAATATTAGTACGGATTTTATGCCAAACCCATTCTCATATCTTCATCTTATTTTTCAATATTCCATCTTGAGGATCTTTACATTCTTTATTCAATTTTCTCCTTTACATAAATTTGTTGATTGGACAATACTATATGTCTTAGGCCTGCCTACATTTCATGTGCGGATCAGAAATCAACTCTAAAGTAAAACTTATTAAGAAAAGGAGGTTCCATTTCTGAGAAGGTTAGGTCTATGAAAACCAGAAATTTTCGTAGACCTGTGAAGTCCTCCTAATTAGTTGTGGGCTAGCATTATTTACTATAGATTGTACAACATTTTTCTGTGAGAATAAACCCATGTCCAACAGAGAGACCTTACATCTAGGTATATCTTTATCTTCTATTTCTATACATATATTATATTTCTAGGTATATGTGTAATTTGGTCCAACTTAAAAGATAGGATAGTTTTTATCTCAATTTATAGCACTTTTTTATTGCATATTATTTGTTTATTATATGAGAAAGTTATAAATTACCTTATACCGCCATCTGTGAAAATTTTATGAAACACAGATAACTTTTAAAATAAGTTTTAAAACAACTGTGAGTTCCATGAGATTCTCACAGATGGCGGTGTAAAGTAATTTATCGGCGGGATTAAGTAAATATTTATTATAAAAATTGCACCCCGGGCGAAGCCGGGAGCGGGACAGCTAGTGAACTATAAATTTAAACAGGAATCTTGCAAGGTACCTACTACCTATATAAATACTACAACTGCTAACCCCATCCCCGTCACTACAAACTATGCTCTTTGTAACATTATAACGTTGACACACGTTCAACGTTCATATCTAAAAGGAAAACACTTTAGGAACAATGCTCGTTAGTGTACCTAACCTTTATAACCACAGAACACTATATTATATACCAGCAATTCATCAAAACGTATCTCCTATTTTAAGAAAAAAAAGAATAATATTATCATTTGACATTTTTATCTTGAAATGCCATGAACAAAGAAGTTGATCAACTATCGGAAGTAAATTATCATAACAATAATTATTATCAATGAATATCCAAATAGTAAGGTTATTTTCTATCATCATAAAAATCATGAAGGTATAGAGCAATATTTTTTTGATTTACTTATTCCTGTTATTTCGTCACTACTTGCAATTATTATTTTTTTCAGGTGTTAAAACTGCAATGGTGGATTTATTGTGTAATTGCAATAACTATTTTCTTCCTGTGTTTATTGCTTGATTTTATTATTAAAAAAATAAATGGTAAGTGGTTCTTATGTTTAATTCTCATGTATGTTCGAACGGCTAAAGCGTTTAGCCCTTTAACTCAATGGTACTTAATTCAATTCCTGACAATATCGTTTATAAGGAAACGAACTCTTGCAAATTAGCTTTTCATCTGGGTATGTATAACATTTCATTTATATTATATTACAAAACCCTTTGGATGTGTGGTGAGGGTTGCCTTAACGCTGTCTCAGGGGCCTCAGATTCAATTCCCAGCATTGTCAACATTGGAAATGAACTTTTCAAAATTTAGTCTGAGAAAGTAGTGGCAGGGCACACTGCGTTTTACAGTAATTTGGACAGCTACTTCTGGTGGCTGTAACCACCCCTGTACAAAAGACCAACGTAAAATAAAAGCACGTGTGATGTTGTGTTTAGGTGAGTAAATAAAGGAAACCAACCACTCATCTAATAGTCTCGTGAAAGTTATGTCAAAATTTATGTAAAAGTAAAGCTGCGTCTGCTGTATACTGTATATAGAGCTCAAAAGCGTGCTGTACCTATGCTTAATAGTAATGATTCCGAGATAAACGAGTAAAAGTTTTATATGAGCATGACTATTGGCTCAGACGTCAGCTTGCAACTGGCTACAAAAAGTTATTACCGCAAGTAAACGAGGAACGTAAAACGCATCAGGTGGCGGCCGTAAATTTTGTGGTCCATTTTCAATCGGTTTTTCCCACTGGCGCAACTTTTCACACGGAATAAATTTACCGAGTACATACTTTGTATTTTTAGGATTTTCTTTTAGTGGGCAGTCTCAGAGACAATTATTTTCAGTCGTATCCATGCTTTTCAACTTCAATTTGGTTTTGTCTGAATAAATTCAAAAGTATGTCTCATTTTAGATTCATTAATGTGTTTTTTTTTTTTTGACGTCGGTCCACTTCACCGTAGCTTATTTACACAAGCAACTCTTTTCACCATGTGCATTCACATATTAAAACAAGCATGCAATATCCATTTAAATAATAAATATAAATAAGTAGATATAAATATTAATGACTATAAAATATTCGTTTTTTTTAGAAACGAAACTTGATAAAAGATGTAATAGGCTAGAAGAAAAAGCCTTAAGCAATCAATTTAACCAGGTTAATAGCACGTCTTTTACTAAACTGAAAAATGTAGAAGAGTCAAAAGACCAAAACATCTCTCTAGTTTTTGATAAGTATAAGAATATGTCCAGTAAAGCAAATAATGAAAATTTAAACGAAATAACTTTTACGCAAGATACTGTGACAATAGGTAAAGCGGATTTTAAGAATATAGAAGCAGGAAACCTTCAAGCTCTATCAATGAAAAATAGTATTGATGGTAACATACGCGAGAACATGCAAGACATAAAACATAAAGACGATATACAAGTTTTTATTAACAACAACATTGTCAACAATAGTTCTCATAAATTAAATATTCAAGAAGATCTCACAGGTGATACTTTCGAAATGCTCTGCAAAGAAATGGTAATAAATATTAATGAATCCAAGCCTACACCGTCTGTAAAAAAGTTGATCGAGGTTCAGAATGAAGAAGAATTACGAGTTTTGGTATCCGATATTACTGGCGAAGATGATGTAGATAAAAAATAAGAGTACTGGAAACAAATAAATTTTTAGTATTAACTGTAAATGTCAATTTTTTACCTACTATAGATTTATTTGATCGTAATGGCTTTGATTGTAATGGTACCCACTTGTGATCTCATGTGCGAACTCATACCTATTAGAACCATCATATGATGCATTTATGTGAGTCACCATGCAATATTAATATTAATAAATGCAAGTTTAAAATACATAATCCGTTTTTTTTACTTGGTAAAAAAACCTTACCTTAGGAATACCTTTTTTTTTTCTATCAACGAGGCCGTTGATGGGCGGGGTCGCGGGAACGTTATAACACGACTGGTGCCCCGCCACGGCTATCCAGCCCGGGGAGGCCTATGCTCCCTTTCAGAACCTTGGCGTACCTGAATGTGGAGGTACGCCGGCCATTTCGGAGGACCATACGACGGGCGGCAGTCTCCCCCAAGACCACCGCCCGGGTCCCGGTCATGATGGAAGGCAGCGGATATAGGCCAACCGCCTGCGCCCGAGCCTTCTCCGGCGAATTGGCTGGGAGAGGGGATTCTCTTCCCGCTGCCTTTCCACCGCTTCATTGCGCGACATGCGCAGTGTCAACCGCGCAGCCACAATGGTGGCATTCCTCCGTCGGCTCTCTCACGGCCAACCGGTGAAGGTAACGCCCGAAGCAATTTTAAGAATGCCCCGCCCCGCCCGCCATGCCCCGAGAGCACCTGCACCAGGCGGAAGGTGAGGGCCCCGCGCCACTTCGCCAGCCATCCCTCTAGGGAGGGGCGAATGGCCTCAATCGTCGGGCGGCCCGCACTTTTGGAGGAGGATCTTCTGGGAGTGTCTCCTCAAAGGTATGAGGAATACCTAAATCGCATGACAGACAGAAAGCGTGAATAGTAGGTACATCAAAATTAATAAGAATCATTATTTCTATCCATATCTAGTCAATAACGTTTCTGACCATTCGGAAAATTCTAACTCGGATGTATGAGAGATTTCACACAAAGCATTTACATGATAGGTATGTAGCTTAGTTAGAAAAGGGATTGAATCAAAAAAGGATTTATTAGAATTCTAGCTGGTGACCGCGACCTCATCCACTTTAAAAAATAAAAAATATAAAACCTGAGAAAATATATGCACCCTCATGGCGCCCAATTATTTTTATATTTTTAGGCGATCCCTCGTTTTGCCTCTTTGGTTTTATACCTAATGATACCATCGCTCCATCCATTTGGATACATTGCAAAGGATCCATTGATAGTACCAGTCTTGGAGTATACATAACCTAACTTGCTTATGTATACTCTAAGGTACCAGTACACTTTTTCTCTAGTACAATAAAGGTTATGTATAAAAATAATGGTAAGATATTTTCGTATTAGTAAGATATTTAATAATTTTTAATTTTGTAATGCTACTACAGCGCCTCCTATTTAATGTGACCCACGGACACTTTTTCATGTATGTACAGTTAGTCCTCTACATTCTCTACCCTCAAATTTAAATCCTACTTTGAAAGTTGGAATAGACATGAAATTCTCTTCTATGATGCATGGATTGAAAAGACTAAAATATTGGTGAAACATCTTGACATGTTTAGTCAATTGTCGCTGTCAGTTGTCAATGTCAAAACAAACGCTACTTCACTGCTTCAACACTTCATCAACAAAAGTTGTAATCAATTCAAACGCTAAGCTAAGTATAATTTAGTTTAGAATAATTAGATTATAGTTGTGTTATTGTTGTTTGTAAATCTTTGAAGGATCAAATGTGATATTTTGAAACAATACTAACCTATCGATTTACTTTCGTAATTATAAGATCTGAAAAGGAACGTATATAAACATGACTTCCATCATCAAAGTTCACTGCATATCGGGAGCTGGAGATGAGTCTCCTCCCTGTTACGTACTTCAAATAGACGAGTTCAAATTTCTTCTTGACTGCGGATGGGATGAGAAATTTAATATGGATTTTATAAGAGAATTAAAAAGGTAACGTTTTGAGGTTATGTTTATCACTATTTTTACACGTCCAAAAAAGTTAATTATGAATTATGGGTAATAGTACTTGTCAATGTTGAGCTTTTTACATATTTTGATACAAACTATAAAGAAAACGAAAGTTGTATTACCTTATGAATAATATTTATTTCACTATTTCATGATTATTAACTTAGTAAAAACAAAATGATTCTTTCTTTAGGTGGTAATAAATTAAATAGATGAATTTCCCTCTCTTTGTTTAGTGAAAACTATCAAATGTATAATTTCAAGTGGGCTCACTCAGTTTCACTCATATTTTTAACTAAATACTAATTATAAGCAAAAAAATTCTATACTATCAATTTCTTTGAATAAGTATTTATATAATAATAAAAATTTTAAAAAGTATTGTGTTTGGCTTATCTTTAGCAACTAGAATTTGAATCATGGTCTTTTTTCTAATAACTTCTAATAGGTAAAAATTCTTTTTATTTTATTTACTACATAATTAAATTTTATTATTATGTTATTATTTAGTAGTTGCTAGAAATGACTAAATGAATTGAGATTTGGTTGAATAAAATTTGTTATTGAAAAGAATGAAATAACTTTCTTATATATTTTCAGACATGTAAACAGTATAGACGCAGTACTACTGTCACACTCTGATCCATTACATCTAGGTGCTTTACCATACGCAGTTGGCAAGCTTGGATTGAATTGTCCCATATATGCCACTTTACCGGTATACAAGATGGGGCAAATGTTTATGTATGACCTGTACCAATCCCACAAGAACGTTTCAGACTTTGACTTGTTTACCTTGGATGATGTTGATGCAGCGTTTGATAGAATTGTACAATTGAAATACAATCAAAGTATCGATATGAAAGGTAAGCTCTTATTTTACAGAAAATATTGTCTAATTGAAAATATATTTTACATAACTAACAAAGGGTTGATTCTCTTTTGTGCCAGTAAATATTGATATTGTTGCTATTATTGCTCTTCATAAAATTTCTATCCATAATGTTTGCAATAATAGCCTTGAAGTCAATTGTTGTTTATGTGCTTATAATAAAAAAGAGACATTTTCAAATAATAGTTATAGTAACATCATAACCAGTACTGGTTAATTATTTATCTATGGTAATAGTAAAGTTTTGCTATATGCAGGTGCTGACCAAAAATAATTTTCACTTATGAGGGAGAGTGGAGTGTATAAAGGATTAGTTATCCAATATTCAGCTGCTTCGTATGCATAAATTTTACCAATGATGATTATTTATCCCGACTTCTTAGCGCTTCTTTATGGTATTCGGGTTCGGGTTACACTTACCACTCTATGAATCTCAATCACACGCAACCACTCGGTTTAGTAAATGGGTTGACATATGCTTAAATATGGCCATCCTTTAAAAGGATAATGGAAGAAATCACGTGTGTGGTTGGTCTTGTTATTCAGGAATCGAATCTGGAACCCTTTGTCAGAGCACTAAGGCAAGCACCTTAACCACTCGATCAATGGATTCAATCAAGATAATTTTTTCTCATCATAGAGCAGTCTCTCTTAGTATACATTTCCTAATAAACTTTCACATAAAGTAGCTGCTGCTAATAAAGTTTATTATCTAAATTTGACTATCAAAACATTTATGAATTTAAGGGAAAGGCCTGGGAGTGCGCATAACGCCACTTCCTGCTGGCCACTCTCTAGGCGGCACAGTGTGGCGCATCGCAGCGCCCGGAGAGGAAGACATAGTATACGCGCCCGACTTCAACCACAAAAAGGAGAGGCATTTGAATGGCTGTGAAATTGAAAAGCTAATGAGACCCTCCTTGATGTTGTTGGGTGCAATGAATGCCGACTATTCACAACCTAGGAGGAGACTGAGAGATGAGAAACTCATGAGTAAGTGTACTAACTTTTGTTTAATTTCCTATTATATGTGTACAATTTGTGGTAGATAATCTATCAGTTGAGTTTTAGTATCTCTTGCTTTGTTTTATTAAATATAGAACTTTTTGTATAAATCTTTTTTTTTATAAACCGATTGTATAACCGGTTTTTTGTATAAATCAATTCAAACTTTTTTAAATATAGTTTTAATGCATTGTAGGTTTTAATTGTACTCTAACAAGTCAAATTAGACGGCGAAAATAATGCTTTTCTACTGAGTTGTCGCCTTAAGCACAAGGGCTTAGGGGTCTATAGGGAAATACATTCTTGACATTCCTCTCTCACCTAAACACAACAGCATATGCGCTCTTATATCACGTTTTTGTTTTCTGTAAGGGGGTGGTTACTGCCAACAGATGGGATGCCGAATTTATGACTTTTTTTTAATTTATCTTAGGGAAACATGCAATATCTTGTTACACATTATACACATACATACAAGAAAAACATAAATCAGCAAAGTTTCCACTAAATTACTAAAACATATTATAAGTTACAAGTCACTACATAATATCATACAAAATGGTATATTCTTACAAATTGGTAAGAAGTAAACAAAAAAAAGAGAAAAACAAATAAATAAACCAAATAACATATAACATACAAAATAAATAAATAAACTGACCGTTACAAAAAGGAGACTACACAACTATATTTTCAAAGTTTAGGACAACTGAAAATATCCAGATCTAGCAAGTGTGTTCATTATAAAAATGAGTTTCTAGTTTATGAACCGTGTTTGGTTTACTTATTATTTTCTCAGCAACAATTCTTTCAACGCTGCGAGGTGGGGGTTGTGTGCTGGTGTGCACAGACACGGCGGGCCGTGTGCTCGAACTGGCTCACATGTTGGACCAGCTGTGGAGGAACAGGGACTCCGGTCTCGTTGCGTACTCACTCCTGGTTCTGTCCAACGTCAGCTACAATGTTGTGGAATTCGCCAAGTCACAGGTGAGTGTAGCTTGACTGGTCACTGCCGCCAGATGAGCTGCCACGTTCCTAAGACTAGGGGAACGCACTGGTGCCCTGCACTATTTATAAAAGTTTATACTTGAGTTCAGCTCTCAAGCGGCTTCACAAAGTTTTCTGTGAAGTCATATATTGTATACGATGCCAATGTCTCCTAAAAAATAATGAAAGTTTTATTTATAATGACAATTTCCCAGGACATTTGTAGATGAACGTATGAACGAAGGGCCATATCTTATCTTATCTTATCCAGATTGAATGGATGAGCGATAAGCTGACGCGCGCCTTCGAAGGAGCCCGAAGCAACCCGTTCGCGCTGCGCCACTTGCAACTGTGCCATTCGGTGGCCGAGGTGACCAGGATCCCGGGGCCCAAAGTGGTGCTGGCCTCCTTCCCCGACCTAGAGACGGGCTTCGCGAGGGATCTCTTCTACCAATGGGCCCCACACGCGGTCAACTCGATCGTCTTAACGGCCAGGTGACTGTCATAGACTATTGATAGATGTGACACACATACGAAAATAACTGGAAAAAAAAAATAAAATGTGAAACATCAAAAATATTTTGTTTAAATAATTCTTTATTTAAAAGAAAAGTTTCGCCAAAATGTTGGCCAAATGTTGGCGTCGCCACTCCTACAGCCGGTATCACACGCCGCAAAAGTTGTTTCACATAAAAAAAAATACAAAAATACATAAGTTAACAAAAATATAAAAATAAAAAATACAGACAAATATCCCACATATAAATGAGTGATATAATGATACACATTCCAGAGTATGAGTCATGGCAACAAAAAGGTATCTGACTCTGCATAACATGATAGGTCATAAATTTGTGATGTGCTATTTTTAAAAAAAAAATATTTATATAATTTACAGAACATCCCCAGGCACGTTAGCGAGAGATCTGATTGAGAAAGGTGGAGATAGGACAATAGAGTTTGTGGCGAGGAAGAGAGTGAGATTGGAAGGTGCAGAACTGGAGGAGTTCCTCCACCAGCAAAGAACCAAAATCAACAACTCTATCAAGTAAGCCCTCAATTAAACTCTTATTTCATTTTAAATTTAATAATGCCACGGCCATAGATAGAAGCAAAAAAAAAAACCTTGAGATCACTTGCGAATTCATAAGACATTAAAATTAAAAATAATTTCTTATCAAATTACGTAACGATACGAAGCCTATCCTATCCTTATTCTAAATCTTGTTATGTTCTGAAGCGTACTTGCACCACCTGGTAGCGTTAAGTGATTGTGAGCCTATTTTCGACCTGAACATAAAAAAACATAGCCTTAGTCTGTTTGACGGTTAAATATTTGTTTATTATTACAAAATTACAACAATCGAAAATCAGTTATTAATATTTTTTGTTGAACGATAATGACTTTTATTGCGTGTCATTAAGGACAATAAACACATTGATGCGAACAGAGAGGAGGCCGGAGGAGTGTCGTCGGACTCGGACTCGGACGGCGAGCTAGAGATGTGGGTGGTGACTGGTCGCCACGACATCCCGGCGATGCGTGGGAGCGGCGTGGGCGCAGTGGGCGCAGTGGGCTCGGGGTGCTTCAAGAGCAACAAGCGACACCACGCCATGTATCCTTGCCACGAGGAGCGCAACAGGGCCGACGACTACGGGGAGCTCATTAAGGTATAACAGTGTCTTAAGGTTAAACTAGTCGGCGGCTCGAACTCATCGGTGGGTGTGGAAGAGCAATAGAGTGAAATGCTGCACAATCATTTAAACAGACCCTTGGGAAAATGCTTTTTTTGACAAAACTACTGCACGTATCTATTTCGTGTTAAGTTATTTGAACTCTCGAATAACTGACCAATGTTTGTGTGTGCAAAGTATTTTGAAGTTTTTGTACACGAGAGTGACTTATTCACCGTCAAAGTTGCATTAAAATTTGTATTAAAGTATGGATTTTTCAAGGATCATATCTTTTATATTAATAAAAAAATTTAATAGTTTGTATAGCAATGAACCTAGTTGACGACAAGATAAATCGATATCATGTTTACTTTTGTAAATGAAACATAAAACAGCGGAGTAATAATCTTTCTACGTTTGTATGGTGGTAAAGCTGACTAGTGTGACCTTAAGTAGTAAACAAACATGGCGTTAGTACGCCATGTTTGTCATGGCGTACTAACATGGCGTAGTCGATGGTTGGTTAGTACCAACCATCGACAATTGATAGAGTTGAGAATCACCGAAATGAAATTCAAAATAAAGTAATATAATAAAGTGAAAATGAACGGAAAACGTTTTTTTTTTTTAAACGAATAACGAATAAACGAAGTTTATTAATAATCAAAAGTTAAATAAGAAAATAACGATAGTACAATCTGTATATTGTTGTAGTTAGTTTGAGGTGAGGTTACCTTGTTACTAACGTAAAATCAAATATTTATGAGTATCTTTTTTAAATAATAATAATTTTATATTAAATGGGTAAATAAAATTTAATGATTCTAATAAGTTTTCGCAGCAAATGAAATACCAGTCAAAGAGTGTAATGCAATTGTCAGGTAACTTTTTATAATAAAAATTGCACTTACATCGTATGTCGAGCCCATTGGATGAGTGGTCAGACAGAGCGTCGCACGCGGTTCGATTCGCGGCAGGGTCATTCATATTTGAAATTGAACTTTTCAAAATTGACTGACTCTGATTGGAAAAGTAATAAATGGCAGGGCACACTGCGTTTCGCATTCATTTAGGCAGAGCCTATCTGGCAGCAGTAACCAACCACCTCCTTACAGAATACCCCGTGAAATAACAGCATATGTGCTGTTGTGTTTCGGTGAGTGAGTAAGGGATGTCAGAGCCCATTTCCCTAGGATTTCGCTTGTCTTATAGGCGACGGCAACCACCTAATAATTTTTTTAAAAATTCGGTCATTTCGAATGATTTTCAAATATTTCCATATATATATTTTTTATAATCGACAATTCCCTATAATCAGCCACGATTTTTTATAATTTCAGCCAGAAGACTATCGGCTGGCTGAAATCGTAGACGTTGAGGGGGAAATAAGAGACATCCCGCCCGCGGAACCCGCTCCGCGCGATGTGGACGGTAACTATATAATTATATACCATCATTACTGTCAATGCGGAAAAGAGTTAATTTATGAATCCGTCAAAGCGGCAACCAATTCGAGCACCTACTATAGGAGATTCATTACTTATCACCTTTAGTTGTTTTTAAAGTTTGGCCATTGTAGTGATTGCCTTCTTTTTTAATAAAAAAAATTTTTGTACTTATTTTTCAATCTCATTCTGTAAGAAATTGTATGAAAGTAGTTTTTTTTTTTTTTGCGATTTTTGACGTTTCTAGTACTCAAACCTCAGTTGGTCTCATAGGTTCAATAAATCCTTATACTCAATTGGCGATTGGCGCCAAGTAACACAATCGATTGGCGCCATAAAAAGAAAACGTGAAACTTGTCCTTATTCTCGGTGTGTACCATTTTTCCAAAATCTTTGTATGCCAATGGGAGTAACTATTATAGTTATGGATAGTGTTCCTATGTGTGTTTTGTTCTAGCAATAATGGTTTAGGTTAGGCCTTACTGACCCGTCTCAAATTATCAGCCTGTATACCAGTCGGGGTACGAAAACCTTCGTCAGTTTTCAAATTCATTCCTTTATAAATTCGTAGACTCTCAATAGACCTTTTGAAACCAAAGCACTAAGCAGACAACTGACAGACGTAAAAAAATAATATGACATAAGTTGCAAACGGTGAAATGTGATTTTGAATAGCGTTACTCCTATTGCAGAAGAAATGATAGAGATCCCGAGCAAGTGCATATCGTCCGTACGTCAGCTCCAAATAAAGGCCAATATCCAATACATAGAGTTGGAAGGACGATGCGACGGTGACTCCCTCTTGCGGATGGCAGGGCAGGCGAAGCCACGCGCCATAGTAGGTCTACGGGCCAAACCATCGGCTCTTAATGCACTCAAGTGAGTAAACACAAAATAATCTATACTTTGTTATAACGAGAGGAGATTTGTATGTTTGTAATGAATAAACTCAAAAACTTTATTACGAAGCGAGTCGAATCACTGCTTTTTGTAAACATGTATTTGTAATTCCATTTTACAGGAAACACTGCGAAAAGGAAGGCATAGAGAAAATATTTATACCAAATCGTGGCGACACCATTGACGCCACAACAGAGTCCCACATCTATCAGGTAAAACTTTTTTTTTTTTTGTATTGTTATTAAAAATTATATTTCGTTTCATTAAAAAATTAATAGGAAGTTTCGAAGTCATTGACGGCAATAGTAAGGGTGTGCCAAACCTCTTGTGATCGTTCGCAGGTGAAGCTGACGGACAGCGTGATGAGCGAGCTGGCGTGGCGTCAGGCGGGCGACGCGGAGCTGGCGTGGCTGAGCGGCGTGCTGGCGCCGCGCGCCTCTCACCGCGAGCAGGCCTCCGACGAGGCCGCCGACGACGTGGCCATGGCCTTAGAGCCGGCGAGCAGCTTGGGCGGAGCGGCAGCGGCAGCGGGAGCGGTAGCGGGCCACGCGGCCTCCTTCGTGAACGCCGTGCGCCTCTCCGAGCTGCGCGCGGCCGTGGCCCGACTCGGCATCGTCGCTGAGTTCAGCGGCGGAGCGCTCGAGTGCTGCAACGGCACGCTCGCCATCAGACGGGTCAGTGGCTCGCTGTTTATTCTCTTTAAGGCTGACGGGCTACTTGATGGCAGCTGGCCACAATGTCACATGTCACACGTTACGCGTTACAGGCTACAATATGCTTCAATACATATAATATATTATATTTATTAAATTATTTATTTATCGTTAGTAAGGAGTAAACTCCAGTCGTGCATTGGAACTGACACACACACATACTTTTTTTTTTTTTTTTTTTTTAAATCTCCCGAACCACTTCACCTATTCGAAAGGTACATTATTCCAAATAGACACAAAGGCAATATTTAATTTAAGAAACTTTGCTAACTCCACCCAGACGTGTACAATTGTACATGCAATAAATAAAATGTTTGATTTATTTATTTTTATTTTTCAGTTGGACAACAACAAAGTTGCTTTGGAAGGAGTTCTCTCCGAGGAGTATTTCAAAATCCGCGAGTTGCTGTACGCTCAGTTTGCTATAGTTTGAATTCTCTCTGGTTTCTGTGTCCGCGTTATACTCAATTGTCTAAAGTCAGTCTGTCCGTTTGTTAAGGACAAGTGCGCTGTGGGACGCAAATCGAATCGATCTTTTCTTTTTTGAATTTTTACATTTGGACATTTATAACTAACACAATTTATAAACTTGACATTCCACTCGAATGTCAAGTTAACACTAACGCTTAACACTAGATAAATCTTTACATACATTTCATATTAGACATTCATTTTTATGTAAAGGTCTATCTACAGACAGGGTGACGGTCCACTTGATGGTAGGTGGCTACGGTCGCCAATAACACAAGCAACGCCATAGGTGCTGCAAGTGCACTGTAAACCATGGAAAGATTAAAGATGAGGGATAGGGAAATGGGCTCTTGGCATCCCTTATTCGCTCGCCGATACACAACAGCACATGTGCTACTAGATTCACTAGATGACTGGGTCAAGGGAGCTTTGGGCATTGCCCCGCTACCTGCTGATTACTAGTTTTAAATTTTTTTTATAATATTTATTGTTATTATATAATTATATTGTAAAAAAAAAATTAAAATTAAGAAAATAAATACATGATACACTGAATAAATGATTTTTTATTATTTTTAAGTTTTTACAAAACATTTATCTTCGTCAAATATTGCACATTTTATATAATTGAAGAGGTGAAACAAAATGAAGCCCAATCTGTTTTTTTTTTTTTTTTAAAAAAAACGTGTTCTTGTTTATGCTTTCGTGTGGTCGTACAATAAACGTCCCAATTTTCTCGTAATTTACTTGTTAAATAAATGCCGTGGTACACCTATGTTCACCTATGACCTAGGTGTACTACGACCAATAAAAAGTGCCCATAGTACACCTATCAGTAGGTATATGATCTCTTTGCTCCAATATATATATCTGTTAATTAAAATTCCATATTAAAAATATATTAAATGTCTTTAATTAAGATAATATCAGATAATCTTATTAACTTTATTATCACATTGTAAATAAAAATGTCTCATAAAGAATCGGAAACGGTTTTTTTGAGCAGAAAAGGCGGTACAGTGCTATATAGGAATTATAGTAACCATTATATGTACCCTCTATAATGTACCCATTATAGAATAAAATAAATGCACTGGAAACGTAATAATTCAGGTAAAATAATCTCTATGATCATTACTAGTTCAAATTCTTGCACAAGTTTACATGATAAAAATTAAGTATTAGTGCTATTATGTTGTTTCAGAGTAACAATATCATTAAAAATAAAGATTGCTAAAAACTTTGATAAAGAATTCGCAAAATTAAAGGAAAATCAGGTTCAGAATGTCTAGTTTCTCAAAATGTCTAGTTTTTAACAAGTGCAAGTTTCACAAAATAAAAAAGTCTGTCAACGTATCATATTTCAAGTGTAGGTGTAAGACCTCTTTAGATAATGGCTGAACGACAATTACTATTAAAGTTGTGGTTGGTTTGTGCTGTACGTGATTGTATAAATTAAAGATACGGATTAAGAATTATATTTTACAAAGAAAGTTATTATAAGAACATGACAAATTGGTGACAAATTAATATAAGTGACAACATACATATGACATAAAAATATATATAAAAAGTATTAAAAGTAAAACCAAAAAGTATGTATAACGCAAAAGAGTATTTACAACAAGTCCCTACATCAGCCCCCCCGGAGACCTTTAGGTCGATAAACGTTTGGGAAAACAAACACGACGACCCGATCTTGTTCTGCGTTCCGGAGCGGACTGTTGAGGTGAAACAACAGCACGTTCGCTAGAAGTTGTAGGTGCCAGACTAGGCTCCTCTAGTATATATGCTGGTTTCAAACGGTCAATGGAAACATTATTCGATTTCCCTTTGATATCGAGCTTAAAAATTTTATCTGCACGGTTTATTACACGATAGGGTCCGGAAAATGTCGGTTGCAACGGTTTTCGAACAGAATCATCCCTTATGAAAACGTGAGAAGCTGTTTTCAAGTCTTTATGAACGAAAACTTTTGGCATTCCGTGACGAACTGTTATCGTAGGCTGCAGTTTTCGCATTTGCAATTGCAGTCGGGACAAGAAATCTGTATAATCGATTACACTTTTATTTGAGCTCTCGAAGAAATCTCCAGGTAAACGCAATTGTTCACCATACACCAGATCTGCGGTGGAAGCTGAAATGTCCTCTTTATATGCCGTTCTTATACCTAAAAGTACAAAAGGCAAGGCTTCCAACCAATCTTCACTTTCGTGACACTTGATGGCTGCTTTCATTTCCTTCATTGCGGGCCAAAATTGCTGTGATACCAGCACATACCACCACGTTGTCTTTGATTGCTGCTCCGAGAACGTGAACGGCGCCGGCCTGTGTAGCGCGCTCTACTTGAAGCATGTGGCCGCGCTGTCCTCTTTAATTCCGCAATCTCGCGACTAAGACCGTCGACACACCGCCGGAGTTCGATCATCTCGCTTGACGTCGACGGCGTGGACACTTGGTGTATCTGCGGTTGCACTATATCTATCACCGTATCAGCGAGCTTAGCTAGGTCTTCTAAACAGCTTTTAGACTGTGAGGCAATTATTAACTGGACGTGCGATGGCAGACGATTTGACCACAAAGATTTTATAAAGTCATCAGGAACGTCTGGTCCAGCAAGGTTCAACAAATGACGCAGGAATTGCGAAGGCT
The DNA here is from genome assembly GCA_944738685.1 of Synanthedon myopaeformis. Classification (NCBI taxonomy): domain Eukaryota; kingdom Metazoa; phylum Arthropoda; class Insecta; order Lepidoptera; family Sesiidae; genus Synanthedon; species Synanthedon myopaeformis. The sequence goes on from OX122930.1 coordinate 1,680,596, forward strand.
TGCGATCGCCAATGTCCTCATTACTAATGAGCTGCCGAACTCGCTGCTCATTGGACGACGATAAACGCGAAATTAGCTCATCTCTTACCTTATCGTATTTTCCTGTATGGGGTGGGTTTTTTACAATGTCTTTGATTTCAGCGATAATTCTACAATCCAAATTTGCTATTACATGGTTGTATTTTGTCGAATCCGTAGTTATACCAGCTAAGGCGAATTGGCCTTCTAATTGGGCAAACCACAGTGCCGGATCTTCTGGCCAAAACGGTGGTACTTTAACACTCACACTATTTAAAATGTTCGGACGGCTATTTTGTTCCATCGTTATATTTATTCGTATGTAGTGTGCAAATTACATCAAAATCACGTCAGATTATCACGTCGGAGTTACCAAATTTGTGGTTGGTTTGTGCTGTACGTGATTGTATAAATTAAAGATACGGATTAAGAATTATATTTTACAAAGAAAGTTATTATAAGAACATGACAAATTGGTGACAAATTAATATAAGTGACAACATACATATGACATAAAAATATATATAAAAAGTATTAAAAGTAAAACCAAAAAGTATGTATAACGCAAAAGAGTATTTACAACAAGTCCCTACAAAGTGTTTCCTTTATATAAAAAAAATGACAGTTATTTTGAAGTTTCTCACTACGAAATATAATAAATTGATAATATACATGATAATACATAACACATATAATTGTGGTTTACCTGGCCATTTCTCACGGGACTGTAAAAGAAAACCACAACGAGGTCAAGGCAGAGGAAGAGCCAGAGGTCGTGGCAATTATTTCAGAAAACCAGCTGCTAATGTCAGCGAACAAAGTTTATCTTTTTTAGCCTCCGCAAGTAGTGCTTTGAAGCAGATTGAAAAGTTGAGTTTTGTATTGGACTCGGGAGCCACATACAATATGATAAATGAAGAATATGAAAAATACATGAGCGATGTGAAGGAAATTAAGAATATAAAAATACAAGTCACAAATGGTGACTCTCTAAGTGTGACCAAAATGGGCACACTGAAAGTACTGTCAGGAAATGGTATCAGACTGAATATAGAAGCTCTAATAGTAAAGGATTTGTCTCACAATTTAATATCAATAAGAAAGTTAAACCATGAATCATGCTGGCATGAGACTACTAAACTTACCATTGTGAAATAAAAAGTGTGATACATGTATGAAGTCCAAGGCAAAAAGAAATCCTTTTTAATTAGGTTATGGGCCCTACCACGTTCCTTTTTTATTACTTAAGAAAAAAAGATAAGTTTTGGCATAATGACAGATTATATGAACATGAAGAACGCGAATTAATAATTTCATTAGGAGGAGAAGACAGTGACAGCGAAACCCAAGACAACATTTTGAGTGATAATGAAGAAGATGACGACAACGACAACGTAATGATGTCTAGTGTTGAGGCTTTTCCAGAATAGTTTCGCCACTTTCTCTTGCTCTCTACTTTTTCTGTGTATTATTTGTAAATTGTAAAAAACGCTGAAATAAAATCGTTATTTATTGTTATAGAGGCAATAGAAATACACACTGTAAAAATTTGAACTGTCCACCTATTACGGCTCATAAGACACAGCTTGCAGACAGACTGTTGGACGGACAGCCGAGGCTTAGCAATAGGGTCCCATTGGCACCGTTTAGGTACGGAACCCTATAAAGTACAGATTTATCTAAAAGTTGTATAAAAGTGTAAAAAATAACGCTGGTATTTAGAATTACACGTTGGAATTCTAAATACCAGGCGTTCGACAGTCCGCAGACATGGGGCTTCATCACTGAACACAGATGTTAGCTCTTCAAAACACTGAAGCCGTGTCAGGCCTCTTCTAAAGTTGTAGAAAATTATTGCACAAACATTTTCCTTAGAAAGATTCATTTTCGTATGTAACCTGACAGATTCCAATCGACGCTGTGACTAAACAATAGCATTACTTCAACTGTGACTAATACTTTCAACTGTTTTGATATTCAAAATTTCAATATAGAACAGTTCTAAATTGCCAGGAAATATGGAAACGACAGAACTTAAAAGGCATGCCTAGTAGTATAGATTAAAATAGGTAGGCAATGAACATCAAAACGTATTTTTCCAACGCGAACGTGGTAAAATATTAAACTAATGAAATACATTTTCTTTACATTTACTTTGCTCTCCACAACCTTTGCACAATTATTTCCCGCTGACGACAACCACTGTCGTCACCTCCTGCATAGACCTCCGTCTCAATAGACGGAATTTGCCTGGAACGGTCTTTCTCTTCATCTTCAGGGGACAAACCATTAAAGGGTATCCCGTGTCTGTTGCACATATTGTGCAAAACGACACACGCATTTATAATCCTGGCTACCATATGGTGATCGTAATGCAGCTTCCTGTGTGCGAGTAAACACCGCCAACGTGCCTTCAACGCTCCTATGCAACGTTCCACGGTGTTCCTAGCACGACAGTGAACACGGGTGTAGTGCTCATCTGCACTTCCACGCTCAGTGTTCACAATCGGTGTTAAAAGCCATGGTCTTAAAGGGTACCCGGAGTCACCTGGAAAGACACACTCATTTATCACTTTTGTTCAACTTAATTTGTGGGTTATACATACCTGTATCTCTTTGAATTATCTCACCAAAACTATTCTAAAACATGTGTTCTATAAGAGCAACACTGAGTTATGTGCTCATTCCTCTCATATAATATAAGTTAATTAATAATTATTATTTCAATAACTTAAGATTTCTCATAACCATTTAAATGTTTGGGATTAGTTATTTCGAAACTTATCATTGACGATAATTATATCTCACTGTTGCTTTGCGGTATTGTGAAGAAGTAAAGATTTTTGTCTTTGACATTATTTCAGTAAGAAAGTAGTAGTAGAGAATTCTTAAATGAGAAATATAAAGAAAAATTTACCTAAAAACCACACACTTTCTCCACCACGATGAAGCTCTTGCATGTGGTCATGGAGAATACAATTTTTCCAAATATAAGCATCATGAGCAGCTCCGCCAAATATTGCATGCACATTTAAAATGTTTAAGTCACTGTCACATATCTACAACATAATAGATATAAGCATAATTAAACATGGAAATGCAAAAATCATTCACTTGATGTCCAATAGGGGTTTTGTGACACAAATAATTGCTATCGAATTTAATATTATTTGTATTCTTCACACAATAAGGAGACATACTAACTATTTGAACATTCCTGGAATAATAGCGTTTCCTATTGAAAAATCTTTCAGAGTCCTCTTTGGGTTGTATTAGGGCCACATGTGTACCATCAATACACCCAAGGACTCCAGGAATTCCAAATTTATTAGAGAAACTGAAATGAAAAGAATTAATAGACATAAAAACACTAATAAGTAAAATATATGATTGAACTTAACATGCCAAGTGCTCACTTAAAGTTCGAACAAGAAAAGTAACTATATTAATAAAGCTTGTGTACCTATTTGCCACTTTTTAGGATATTTACCCATTAATAATTGTTTGTCTTTCAGGACGAGTTTGAGGAAATCGTATGTACTTTCTCAGCAAAGCTGGATGGTTAAGTGCCATTGTCACTTCTCTTAAAGCGTTTGACACACTCGCTTGAGAAAGTTTGTGCATGTAACTCATACCAACAGGTTTTTGGTACGATCCTGTTGCGTAAAAGGAGAGCGCCGTTAGAATCTGAAATTTTTATGTTTGATGAATAAGTTTTGGTCAATTTAAATAGGATTTACTTTTTGTAATAAAAACACGATACATAGTTACCTTGCATTCAATGCTGATTTTAGTAATTCGGCGGGCTTGCTCTAGATGAGGCCTGAGGTCTTCACAGAGCTGTGAAAATACTTCTTTTGACAGTCTGTAATGAGCTCTAAACTCAGAATCAGACAATGCCAAATGAAAGTTAGAGATACGGAGGTTGCGCCGTAATCTTCTGTTCTCGATTCTTTCTCGTCTTTTGTGCTCGTGCTCCTCTACCGCTATCAATAATAAGGCTCGAGCCATTATGAATCCTTAAAAAAACAGTTATTATGAAACAAATGATTATGTAAAAGAAGGCAATTTCTAGTGTTTAAAAAACAGTAGAAATTACCTAATAATGAAGCAATTAATGAACAATTAATAGCAAATTAATGAACAATTGATTTTACCACTCAAATAACAACTTTATTTTGTAATAATCAAAATATTTTTTAAATGTTCGTGTCGTTACAATACAACAACAATACAAGTTGCCACAAGTTACAATAAATATATATAAAAAGTTACTCTATGCAATAAATCACACCATAGACCACACACACGGCCACACGGTAAGTGATCGCATCGCAGTGCATGAGCGCATGAATGAGGAGTGATGAGGAGCGCCAGAGAGAATGTAATGTAATCAATCAATCACTGCGTTTATTGAAATGATGCACTTTAATTTTACTTATTGTCCGAAGAGGCAGCACCGTCGCTTATCGCAAACCACACCACTGTACACAATGAGTAATTAATAACCTATGGAGGTGCCCTATTCTACTATCTCCGTAGCCTATATAAATATCTATTACATCGATAGGTTAATGTCAAAAAGCATTTTGTCTCATTTTAACTAGGTGACAGTTGAATAAGAAAAAAGAGATAAATGGTACCTTAAGCGTAAATGGCACACTCTTTGCTGACTTCATGACTTTACCAAAGCGTGACCGGTCGCGCCATGTTATGTGCCGAATTTCGTGGTAGTATAGGAAATATTTTGTTGTTTTTATGAGAGAATGATTAAGAAAACTACTTTTTGTGGTGTGCAGGGCTTTGTCCTAAATTGAATAATTATGCCTACATAATTATTCAATTAGCTTACACAGGTTAGTAACAAATTTTTTAAAATGTTTTTATGTATTTAGTCATGTAATCGTAACATTTTGGCCCTTTAAATGATTATTTAGACGGACGTTGGTTCTATTAATATTTTACAACTGTTATTTTCATTATTTCAACATTTACTATGAAAGGTAGGCCTCTTATGTGCCAAATTTTAGTAGGTATGTACGCCGGTTCTGTAGGGGTATGCCCGGTCCACATTGTTCTTAGGTTATTGACTGTACATGATACCAAAAACATGATATTTTAATATAGGTATTGCATAAGTTTTCGCCTGTCGCTCAGCAGACGGCATCAGTGTTGCCATGCCAACGATAATTTTGAGATTCCGTCATCGTAATATAAAACTTTTTGTAGTGGGTGTTGGCCATACACTATCTTTTTCCCGTTAATAAAATCCATCAAAATACTGACTGTTGAAAAATATAGTGCTTAGATCTTCATTGTGCTTAAAACACTAAAAATCAATTGGTAATTAGAATTGTTGTAGTAGCACTCGTTATAAAAAGAACATAAATGAAAATTGAACTTAAATCTGTATCATCCTCAATTTATGTTTATGTGGCTCTATTCATTTAAAAAACCGTCACCCGTTAAAACGTGTTTTTACCAGTTTCCTTACCGCTATGTTGGAAACACTGATTACCACTGATCCGTAATAGTGGAAAGAAACTATCGGACGCGTCCGACTGCTGCGGCTGACATATGTGCTCGGTCGTTCACATCCAATGCGCCAGATTTCTATCGGACGTCCGAACGCTCAAGGACGGTCTCAACGTGACTCCAAAGTCCATGTTTGCACAATAGTGTATTTGTTGTACTATCCAAATACCAGTCAGACGCGTCCGGCCGGCAGCCGCGGCTGACTGGATAAGAACCATTATAGGTAGGTATTATAAACGTTTTCTGATAAAAGTTGTTTCAATAACTACTATTGGCAAAATTAATATCTTCAAAAAATGTGGAACGCTTCACGATTTTGCGTGTCATCCTTGCGCAGGGGCCATGCTAATCTTCTCTGTATCGTTCCAATTTTAGTATATGTACTGCCGAAGCAAGTACAACTACTCATTCTAACATTTTATATATATGCTACCGAAACAAAACACTTTGATACCGCGAGCTAGAATTCCATACAAAAATGGAGCTTTATATGTAAAATCATAAATGGCGCCATCTTACTAATGTAATAGTAAATATTTTGTAGTGTAATTTTTATACTTGCAATTATAGGAATTTAGTATAGATGGCAGGACTAATGTAAGTTTGTTTCATAATTTGGTTCATTCCGTAAATGCTTAAAGTCCGTTGCGGCTTATCACACGAACGACGAAGCTTCAAAGGCCGATTTCAACAATATTCAAGAACAGGTAATACGAGATCTAGGTAATATATAGTAATATAAACCTCGCTAGATTAAGTCAAAATATATAAAACAATTAAGAAACAATTGATTGATGTAAAAAAATATATGGATCAAAATCAAAGAGGTGAGCATTTTATGTTTTCAAATATCTGAAATATAATTTCTCTTCTGAATAAATATAACAAAAGATTTTTATAGCGCCAAATGTTATTAAACTATCCTCAGAAGAGCCACGCAGAAAAAATTCATATTTTCAAATTTCTGGCGGTTAATGAGAACTATGGCAGAGTCGGAAATCATTTAGGGTACATTTTTTAAATTATTTTAAATAATATGTAATCAATATAAATCAGAATTGTTTTTAAAAAACTGTAATAAGCATGTTCCTAAATCAGAAAATATTGTTATTATTTTTAGAATTCAGACATTACTTTTTTTAAATGTCACTATTTTGTATTTGATACAATACATCAATTTAATTTTTTCGTTAATAGACTGCTATGTATTAATAATATAAGTAAATAAAGTTATAAGACATTTATTTCTTTGTGTGCAAACATTTTAGAATAATTGATTAATTATTGATACATTTGCCGTTTTAGTCCATTTTAGATGTTCATCGTCATTTTCGGGAACGCCCCTAAATCACAGAGACCATCTACGTATTAATTTGCATGAAAACAATCCAAGTTTTTAATACTATAGGGACCCCTGTACTTGTACTCGGACTTGAGTATCAAAGTTTAAACATACCTTCATAATAAATAAATTTTGTGAACCAAGATTATAAAACACTGTACTTTCTTAGTTTTTTCTCTTTTAGACGTTTTTCCTCTTTATTGTTGTCGCTTTCCATATTACTTCTATTATATTGGTACCGAAAACCAAATTTGAACTTTATTAAACTATTGATATGCATTAAAGTGTCATTTTACAAATTGTCATTTAGGGAACGCCTGACCTACGCGGGGGGGAAACGTTCACGGAATGACTTTCCGGCAGATGTTGTCACACGTTATGGCGCCATTTGGGGTGCCGTTTTAAGAGAATTAACGGATTTGGATGAAATTTGGCACAAAGATAATTTATTGCCTGGTTAAACCATATATAGGATACTTTTTATCCTGGAAAAATGTTAGATTCTCCAGGTATCGTCTAAAAATATAAGAAATTGGCGCCACTGTCGCCGATTGTCACAGAAATAAAGATGTCGGGCGTTATTTGGGTATATTTTTCAATTTTCAACTAAAACGAAGTCGCGTGCACCAGCTTTTATAAAATAAAATAAAATTATTTTCCACTATTTTCTTTTTTATTTGACACCTCCAGGACCATTTCACATACAATAATAATAATAATAATAATAACATTGTAAATTAAACAAGGTACGAATTGTTCCAATACAAATAAGACACAATAAGTGTGGCATCAGCCCTCGAATCTACAGTTTTATTGTTCACTTTGTGTTTTTGATCTGAGATTACTGTAAAAAAAAAATGTTCAAACAATACACAATGTCTTTCCAAATAACCGAGATCTCAACTTGATTTAAAATTTTCACACTACATACTACGGACATCTAATGTCCACCAAAAAAAAAAAAATTAATTAATTAATATTGTACACATATTTCTCTTTTTAAACAAACAACACGTCGACGTCTGACAGAAATCACAGATCAAAGCACTTATAACGTAAACTTAACACTAAGTGGCACAAATCACAAACATATCCGACGACGAACACATTCATGACACTTTACATCTAGGTATAAATAACGTAAATATTCTTAACATAAGAATATAACTACAACAGAATATAAAGTATAACTCACTGGAATTGAAAAAAGACTAACCGAGTTACGAGCGCATCGCGGTCTTTGCAATTGGTGGGTTTCAAAAGTGATGTTCGCTTTGTGATTATAATTATAATTATGATTTGAAGAGACTTTCAGGCTGTTTGAAATCAATATTGATAAAATAAGCTCAACATTGAATTGCATCTCAATTTTATAAATGTTAGAAACGTCGTATAAGAAATATATGTATTGTACATGGGGCTGACATACCTTTGTAAGGTAAAAGCTCCAAAAAATTCATTATAATAATAATAATAATAAAAACTGAAATATACCTTATCGTGTATTGTTATACACATTATACCGTCAATATTTCAATAATTCTATATAAAATTGTATGACACAGTATCGTAGGAGGAATAAATGAAAAAAAAATATTAATAATAATCTTCAATGAAATACTTAAAACACTTTATTAATTGAGTTAAATGAGGTTTTTACCCAGCAATTGTAAAAACGGCACGCTTGCAACCGACTAACGGTCCATTGCTTTGTTCTAAAGCGATTTGATCACTTTAAAAATGCTTTTTTTTTTAAAGTACACTACAATATTTACTCGAGAGAGTATCGTTCAAACACTTATGTATACAGTTTATATATAATATATATGTATACATATTGTACATAATTTATGTATAGACAAAAATCACTTCAGTTGGTAACAGCTTATTGAGGTATTCATTGTACAACACTGCTCCACTATCAACAAACCTACATAATCTCTGTTTTAATATTATATATGTATATTTTATGGTATATATACACACTAAGTACACTATTTGAACCATTTTGAAAGGTATAAAAAAATTATTATATTGTGCGCTCTGAGCTCAGTTAAAATAAAAACTAAACACTGAATTTTGCAAACAACATAGTGAAAGCAATGACTTTTATAGTTACATTAGACTCGATGAGCGGAATGTAGAAGTTGTATTTATTTGAAACGGCTTAACCACTAATGACATAGTTCATCACAATATACAACCCTCACAGAAAAGAACCATTTTAATGCTACAAATCAATAAAAAAGAGAGAACAATTTAATAACAATAATTCAATAAAAAGTTGCGCATTTAAGTAGTTACGGATGATTCTACGTAACTCATTAGCGAGCGAGCGAAAGAACGAAGCGAAGAACGCGTAAGCGCCTTATGTTGCATGGCGCTTTCGACCTTTTGGTCGCGAACTATAGCCGTATTTGACAAACAATTTTGTTCCGATCACAAAGTCTAGTAATGAGTGAAGACCGGTGTTGCCATAATAATTCATTATTGTTTATTTTTATGTGAATTTATTTAAATGAAATGTAATTCCATCCTGTTTTATATTTTTTAAAGACTGGTTTTTACTTTTAGACCCTTTCACTACAAAATTGGGAATTTTCACTAGTAAATATTGTAATAAGGCGAGGCGTAGTTTTACCGGCTTCACTTTGCCGTTAACTCCACATGGCTCTATATTTAGTTATTATTTTATCTGAGGCTCAGAGACTTAAATTTTTGATAATCACAAGTCATTTAGAAACAAAAAAGATTGCGTGTTGCATTAATAAAAATTATTATTAAAAATAATATTTATTTGCCTCACTAATATATTATTATTTATAATATGATGATTTTTTTTTTCTTGTCTTTTTACACAGATTAGTCATTTAAAAATAACATTTGACACCAGATTAGTAAAATCTAAAAAAATACTTCATGATTTCTAACAATTTATGTATATGGCCTTATTTTAAAATAAGGCCTAAATACCTAAAAAAAACGGATTAAGTACACAACAACCTTTTTTGTAAATAAACCGTCCCAACATTGATTTTGTTCTCTATACATTTCAAAATTATCTGTGTGACATATATTTAATTATACATTCATTTGATGAACATACATATATTATATTTATTATAGGTATTGCAACAATCATTAAAAATATAACCTAAATCTAATTCAGAAAAATATGTATTTTATATATATATTTTTTTGTTAGTGGAACAGCTCTAAAAATATATATTTTTTTTTATAATATGATTTGTTATAAAAGTAGTTAAAATGTTATTGTTCGTATATAAAGTAACTAAAATATTTCTTCAACAATTTATTTTGCAATTCAATCACAAAATGAGGCCGTTTTCCAACCGCATGTCAAAGTAAATAAAGTATTTTTTTTTTTAACAAAAACCTCTGATAACTAATAACATTTTCCATTTTAAATTTTTATTATACCTATTTAAAAAAACAATTTTTAATTGTATTTCATTTCGTTCAACTTTCTATTGGTCACACCAATAGAATTACTATTCTATATATTGGAAAAAAAACAGTTCGTATATAATAAATATGTCGGGTGAGAATTTTTTCTTTTCATCAGCGGTGATATGTTTTAGTTGCAAATCGGCCTATAATATTTTTTAATTAAACAAAATAATAATGTAACATTCGCGATAGACGCTCCTAGAACATTTATCAATATAATTATATATATTATATATAAAATATAATATAGGAAGTACAGTCGAAGAAACAATACAAATATGGCTGCGTCTATCGGACACAAATGGACTCAACTGGCATTCGCTTGTTGCCAAATCAAAATTGCAATCACATTTTTATTGCTATATTTAAAAAAAGAAAAGGAAAACAGGGTCAGACATTAGAAAGTGTTTATAGTACTAGTGATTTTTTTTTTTTAAATACTCCTAACTTAGTAACCCTGTACAATTTGTAGATAGTAGTGAAAAAGGGCGCAATTTTTCTTCGACAACAATGAAACACCGCCGATCTCCTTCATCCCTCGACCAATAACCAGTAAAATCTAAAAACAGCGCACTTCTTTAAAACTACAATATACTCCATTTATATTATACAAAAATAGTAACAAGGTTTGTACTAGATTCGTCCGTTTTGTACATTATAGAGGGCGCGCGCCCGTGACCACTAGCCGTCGCGTCACGTCACGTCACGTCACGTCACACACACCACACGGAACCACCACACAATTGACTGGAGACATCCGTTTGGACACTGTCGCCACTTCACAGCCAGACGATCAGACTCGCGTCTGACAAATTATAAGGTGGAATGTTGCACTTTTCAAATTAAAAAGTTCATCCTCAATCTTGTAGCACAAGTCTCGTAACTTGAATTTTCAAGAATTTGCTTCCATAAGAGAAACTCGTACGTAAGTTTCTTTGACTTTTAAGAAATAGTTTTTTTTTTTTTTTTTACTTTAGTGAGCATAATAATAATGTACTGTGTTTCATTTAACACCAAGATCAAGAAACGCTCCATTGTCATAACCTACACGTGTCCACAAAATGTTGAATTCTTAAAATGTCAAATTCACATAAAATTTTTTTTTTTTTTTTTTCCTTTTATCTTAAATTAGTTAAACGCGGAATTCGGCAGCGTTTACTCGAACAAGCAAACACACACTTAAGAAGACATCACACATTTTGGAAATAAACAGTTTAAAAGAATTCAACATTTTTAGGTAAACATGTACACGTTGTACAGTCGACAATTGTGGACGTGAAGGCTTCTTAATGACCGCAATTTGTGTTCAACATTCTACCTTATGCACCATACAATAGCGTCCTTATATGCTCGAAAAGGCCTACAACTTTTTCGTTAACTCTTCGTTATCAAGTTCAACATTCGACCGTATAATTATATAAACCACTGCACAGAACCACACTGAGATCGAGACGCAAAGTACTAGAGAGAAGTGTCCACAAAATGGCGGCTTTCGAATTATTTCGTATCACGTGGTACTAATAAATAATTTAATTCTTCTTGGGGTCAATTCTATTGCAAGCGTTTAAGTACAAAAATGTATTCGCTCTATGGAAATGCGTCGCGTGTTATATTACTGCGCACGCGCACTGAGGGCCTATAACTAATTTAGGTCCATTCTTTAGAGCGAATCAAACAGCGCCCCCTGGTGGATGTTTGACTCATTCTTGAACGCAAAATTAAATTCCAATTAAGTTGGAATTGCGAAATGCTGAATTCCCTTAGTTTATTTTTTAGCAGATAGCTAGTTATTTATAAACAAACGTTTTAGGATTCAAAATTTTGAGAATTAGGTAACCCTGATGATGATCACGTTTGACGGGAATTTCACTTTGAATTCAAGAAGGGCTCGAAGGACCCAAAATCTCCCACCAGTGCTGACGTAGATTTGCGACTAGTCCGCTCTAGTACTGAGACGTGTGCGTTGGGCTGGTGAACGTTTACCGGAGACACGCCTCAAGCATCTCCACGAAGAGTTTGTTCATGGGCGCGCGTCGCTCGCGGTGCACCGTCGCCCAGAAGCGACGCACCGCCACGTCCGCGTGTCTCAGCGCCGGCAGCACTAGAAGCAGCTGCTGCAGCGCTGAATTGGCGTTGTATGGACGCAGCGCCAGGACTGCGTCGTTCAGCGCTGCGAGGATGCAGTCGCGAAAGCGCCGCAGCGCTAAGTGCTCGTCGATGCGCGCTTCAGAGTTGGCCAAAGCGAGCGCTTTAAGCAGGTAGCACTCTTCGCGCAGCGCTGCCGCCCGCTCGAGCCGCTTGCCAACGCCGGCCACCTAAACAAACAAATGCAACTTTTAACTAATTGTCGCTTTTTTAATGTTGAGGTCGGCAGACAAGCTGACGCTCCATTTGATAGTGGCTATTGTCACTTATAACAGAGGCAACGTCACAGGTGTTAGATATTATTAGGATTAAGGATAAGGATAAGAGATAGGGGAAGCTTTAGGGAAATGGGCTCTGGCATCCCTTACTCACTCACCGAAACACAACAGCACATATGCTGCTATTTCACGGTGGTCTTCTGTAAGAGTCACTAAATAAAAGGTCACGGATAACTATCTTATTAAAATGTTTGTCTTTAATTTAAAAAATGTTTTCATTTTTTATACCTCCAGGACTTTTTTTTAGTAGGGCATAAAATACATATAAATAAAAAACAGTTATTTTTCCTATACTTAATCTAAATTACCTGTATAAATAAATCGTGCGCTCCAATCTCCCTGGCCTGGTGTTCGTCGAGAGTCAAATCGGAAGCGAACCGAAGTCTGACGGTACCGGAGCCGGACATCGAGCGGTAGGCGAGCATCAGAGACAACATCTCCGCCCACGTACTCTGTAGGAGACGCATCTGCAAGCGAACTTTCACTGTCACCACTTCCCAAAATAACTACTCCGACGAAAATATATTGATCCTCTTAATCAGTCGAGTTATGTCGAATCATTGGCAAACCGCAACGGTCATTATGTTGGATAATTTAAAGCAAATGGGAAATCTTACAAATCCGAGAAATTGTTATTTATAAAAACAGTTAAACGTGTTTCCTAAGCGAGAGTGCCTGCATTATCCTTGTACTCAGAATAACTTCAAAAAAAAAATCGAGTATTTGTTTCGTGCGTGGATTCCGCTTCCGCGATACGCTGTCACTCTGGACACGCACTAAACCTTTTTATATTTTACTAGCTGAACCGACAGTCCTTCTCCTGACAATTTCATACAAAAATATCATCAAAATTTCCGACTTTTCTCGTAGAAAAAAATAGACCTTACGATCAAGAAGACGACAAAATCGGTCGTGCCTTTCTCAAGTGATGCTCCGTCATACGTGTGGCAATTGATTTTTTATTTATATACATACATAGATTGTTAACAGGCCCAATTCGTCAGCCAATCACTATTTAGTATAAATAATGTGTGTTATAAATCATTTCACATTTAATAAATACTTAAAACTTCTCTTTCGATGATAATAGCAACCGGTTTCGTGAATTAAATAATCCTGATTGTAACAAAAATAACAAATATGGCAATGAAAAAACTATTAAAAAGAACAGGTGGGCCGACCACCTGCTTGCAGGACATATGACCTCAAGAAATTGTCGTGGATTATGTCCAACAGTGGACACATGAGGGCCAATGATGATAATGATGAAAAAAAAAAGAAAGACACTAGGGGACGTTCTATAAAAATGTTTATATATTTTCATGCAGGCGTAACCGCACACACGAGGTTGTATTTAATATGTATTTACGATGACACCTATATTACAGAGGAATTTGTAAAATTCGCTAATTTGTCGTGCATTCTCTTTTTATGAATGCATATATAAATCACAGTTTTCTAAATGCCAATTTTCTCCAACAGGCAGAGGTAAGTTTCTTATATAAAATAGATTTGAACTTGCACACCTGATGCATCTATTTGGTTATCCCACGAGGCTTTATTTAAACTTTAAGACGACACGGGAAACCAAAATGTTTGGCACGAAGGGTTACGTAATACTTGAACGCCCGTTAATGGTAAAAAGTAAAGTAGCAAAAAACAGTACCTGATCGTTGAGCTGCAGATCAGTGAAGCCGGGAATCTGTTTGGCCCAGCCGATCACTCCGACCAGTTCCCTGTCGTACAAATCGGCCAACAAAGCGAGCGTCCTCGCCGTCGGCTCAGTCACGCCGGCGGGCGGAGCTCCGCAACTCAACAGCTCCGGCTCGTACGACGTCAGCGCTTCCAGGATCTAGACAGTGGACATTTGTAAGAGAAAAATGTCACATCGCCCTATCTGGTCTCCTCTGGTATTATTCGCCAGCTACATTGTCCCAGCATAATCTATACTAAATGGTTTGTTCTGACTGACTAGAAAGCTGAAATTTGGAACATAAGTTTATTACCATCGTGCGAAACCGGGGGCGGGGTCGGTACTTTGTATAACTGTAATGAGTATGATTGTCCCACTCACCTTGATATCGTCGAGCTGCGGCCTCGGCTGGTGCATGGTGGGGGTGTCGGGAGCCCTCCTGTACTTCTGACGGCCTCCTCTGACGCGGTCCAATCTCACTCCCTCCCGCAGCATACCTGTGCGAAGGCATTTGCGGAAGCGGCACGCTTGGCACGCTTTCCTGCGTCGCTTGTTTATTTCGCACTCGTTTGAGGCTGGACATGTGTATTCGATGTTTCCCTGGAGAGTGAAATATAATTACCTCAACCGGTTGTTATCATTAATCTGTCTAAACTACAGGTCAATTTGGCGAACAGTATTAATCCAATGGATATACACGAAAATGTTTAATATAAATAAATAGTAGCTTTTCCTTGCGACATCCTCAACGTATCTTATCAAAGCTCTAAGAAACAAACCTGTATCGTTCTCTTGAAGAAGGCTTTGCACGCCTCGCAGCTGGCCACGCCGTAGTGAAACCCGGAGGCTATGTCTCCGCACACGAGACACAGCCGTCTGGGCGCGTCGTCGTCTCTGGCGCTGCTCGCTGTGGCGGCCGTTGTGGACGAGCAGTGTTGCTGCTCGGGACTGTTGTTGCCGACGATGGTGCCATCGCCGGGTGACACGCAAAACTTCACTTCCTCTTTGGGCTCCAGGTCCATTTGGAACTGGTGGTTCTTGAGATTCACGTCATCCTTACTGTCGAGGTCCAGCTGTAAAGGACAAAAACGTTGCTATTCATTATACTTACCTTATTTCGTTACGTACTCTATTGGTAATATCACCCGCTTTTTTTTTATATGTAAAGGTCGGCAAGCAGGCAGATCACCTATTAACACAAGTAACGCCACATAAGCTGCAAGTGGTCAGCTGCCGACTGAAATAGGATAAGGGATTAGAAGATAGAGTAATCACACTCACTAGTGTGTAAATGAAAAATTAAAGAACGTTGACAAGCGATAATTTGTAATAAGGTTTATAGTCCTCTTGATCAATAAAAATTCAATCAATATTCTCGCTTTATCCAAAGGGAAGTTACAGGAGGGACAAAAGTGCAGTGTGTCGCTTTGACAAAAGATGGTACGGCTGTACTCGATTTGGCGGCAGCATGAAGTTAATTGAGCGTAAATTTTTGAGAATTTACGCTAAAAATTAATTTCGATGATTATTTATATGTATGGTTACAGAAAACTAAATAATAACAATCCATTATTTCATGACAGAAAAGATACACCAAAACTCGTCTAATTGACCACGTGAATCAAAATTTGACTACTGATAAAATATTTTATTGCCTTCTATTTCAATTAAAAGAAATATTACTAAGCAATCTTTGTATTGAAAATTTAAAAAGCCTACTCACCAAACTAAATCTAGTGCACTACCATAATTCGCCGGTTGAGAGCTAAACATTTACAGTTACGTCAAGGGCTTGTTTATTATAATTGTCATTGTGTAACCAACATTACGTAGGTTGCATAGCAGTTTGTTCACACTGCAAGGCGTGCATCACTGCGCGACCTGGTGACCTCGAGACCGAACGTGTGACAATATTTCCAGACAGGACAACAATTAAACAACAAACGAACAATTTACAAACTCAATTATTGCTAAATAATAAAAAAAAAAAATCAGAAAATTAAATGAGTAGCGTACAATATCATGTTGCATAATTTGAAATCAATACAAGAAAGTTAAGTATTGTTAAAAGACAATAGAGTAAAAGCCATTATCAGAAGAATTGATGACACGAAAGTATTTAATTGTTATTAATTTTAATTGAAAAAGACATAAAAATAATACAAGTTACAAGATATTATTAAATCAAGGGAGTGTAAACACGTGCTTTTTATGTAAGTTAGCAGAAAAGGTTGACTTAGTTCCCATTGCCTATCAAATGCAAGCAACACTCGCACTTTCGTTACTGTCCGTGATAAGATAAAGAATTATAGCTAATTCACAGAAACACAACAGTAGGTACAATTGCTGTTATTTCGCGATAAGGAGGTGGTTACTGCCGCCAAACGGGCTGGTTACACATACTATGAACTATACATTCAAAATCTTATGACAAAACTGCACCATGTAAATATAATTTTATACAATAGTGACGAAACAACACCATCTTTACAGGATGACAAAACGACTGAGTGATTTGGGGCATATTTGTTCCCTATATAAGCCGTTAAGAACACAAGAACATGACACCGCCTTATTACATTGTTAAGTAAATTGTATACCATGAATAAATAATATTCAATACCTACACAACATTTACAAGTTGCGGTAGGTCGTTAATTATATTTAATAAAATGATTACATATATGATAAGAAAATGGAAGGGCAGATAAGAAATTGGTTACTGAGATATCGATGATCAAAGACAAAAGAGTCCTCTTTCATTGAAAGTCTCATACTTAGAAAGAAGATAGATAAAAATAAGAAAATTTAAATATTTAATAAATTAAAAAAGATTATGTATATTCATGATTTGTTTTTTTGCATAGTTCCAGGTCGGAGGTTGAATTCAAAGTTGAATTACCTCTGATGTCTGCATCATTTGCATTGACCTCTGATGTAATTGGAGGAGCGGTTGGGGTTCTGGTGATGAGTATTGTGGTGGTGGTTCTGCCTCTTGTTTGACACGTCTCAACATTGGCTCCCCACTAACTGCTGACATCATCGACACTACCTGCAAACAAAGAGAAAATCTCAGACAAGATGTCAATCATATTTTTGTGATGACATGTTGAGAGGAAATATGTCGGTTGACAGGTTTTATGAATAGGAATGAGTGATAACGCACGCGTTGCATTTCGGTGTGAACTGATGCTCACTCAATAATAAAATTTAACTGTATAACTGCTGGTCTAATCCAGATCAACGACTACTCATTCATTAGTTTTCTCCTCCAAATCGGAATCAATTTTAGATATTTATTAAAAGAAAATATTCTGTGCCTGTATGTTTCAATTTTTTAAATAATATATTATTTCATTTGTATTATTCAAAACTTGGTATATTTTAAGAATTTTTGTAGTATCCTACCTCTTGTAAGATGTAGGTAACTTATAAAAAAAATTGGTTCATATTTATTCAAATGATTTATTTGCCGGTACAACCAGTTTATTAATTAACAAAAATTGTAATAATATATTACAATTTATTATTAATTTTAATTAACTATATTACTAAAAATAAACTAGCTGGTGCCCGCGACTTCGTCCGCGTTGAAAATTATATACCGTCCTCGAGAACCACTCTTATCCATTGGTGAAAACAGCATGAAAATCGGTGCATACTGTTTTTTGAGTTTATCGCGAACAGACAGACAGACGCGGCGGAGGACTTATAATATGTAGTGATATTTGTACAAGTGCTGAAGCCCACGAAGGAAATGTTTGAAAATTTCTTTTAAGATTTTTTACAATCTTTTGCAAAATGGAATAGAATAGCTTTGCTATTAAAAAGCCATACGGGTTTCTTAATAGAAAAGAATTTTGTGTCAGAATAAACTGGGGAAAATAAAATGTGCATTGTATAATCAATGTAAAAAAGCGGGCTCTATACATTCAAACTTATTAAAATCCATCTATGAATTCAGACCTAGGTAAAATGCTTAATGTTCAATTTTTTTATTTCTAAAAACATTTTCATAACATACAAAAAAGGAAAAAAGTTGGATTTAACTTATATCAAGTAAAAGGGTCACTGTGTTTCTCTATAAGTTAGTTATGCAATTCCACAAGAACTAACTAACTACAATTGATAAGAAAAAATAGAAACTCCCTTTCAACTAAGTATAAACAAGTAAAGTTATTTATTATAAACATAATAACTTATATAACATTCAACGCATGTGGCAACAAGTAGGTACATGTAAGTTTGAAACGAAAACATTTTTTTTTTTATAAATATACCTACATTTTCATTTGTGTGCGTAAAACGTAAACAAAGAATTCTCTTCACAGACAACCTCAATGTTTGAGCCCCCGGTATCTTGGAATGACAGCGCGAAAAAAAAACAAACTCTCTATCGCGATTATTTATACACCGGTGTTGCGAAAAAAATAACACCTATTTATCTATCTGTGATATGAAAAAAAAGTTTCAAGGATGCCACTCGCGAGTTCAACGCCCCTTTGACATTGCCGGGTGTTATGATAAAAAAAAACTAAATGACGCAACCTACGTAAGTCCATTGAGCGCATCTACACAAGTGCGCATTATGCATCACAATTAAAATATGCGATCGTCGAACAAAATGTAATTAGCGAAAACACTATTAATTTCAAACAATACTCAATATTCTACTAAATAATAAATGTGAAAGTTTGTGAGGATGGATGTTAGTTCTTTACTCTTTAACGCAAAAACGGCTTAACGGATTTGATGTAAATTTCGCACACAGATAGTTTACCTGGATTAACATACAGGATATTTTGTATCCAGGAAAAAATACTTGATTGCCGAATGACATCTACTTGTAAGTGGACGTACATACATTGAGAGGTGTTAGTATTGATCAAAACTAACAATTTTCATTATGTAACAATCTGTCCAAAAATTAATCGTTTTCGAGATATATAATATTTTAGGTTTTTTCAGAAAAGAGTCACTTTTACATAGTTTTCGGGTTGTATATTCTTTTGTTCACAATGATCCCTAATTATTTTCCTGTTTTTATTTAAAAGTTGCTTAGGTGTAACTATTTTGTTAATGAAACTAAAAAAATTTACAACACAATAGATAATCCAGCTTAATAACTGATATTTCACTTTAAAATTTTTCTAACACTCATAACTTTAGAGCCATCTCTCTTTAAAAAAATGTATTAAACTGTATGTGCAAATGATGCTACAAACTTCTTTATTTTTTTTATTTAACTTTCTTTATTTCTTTTATTTATTTCTTTATTTCTTTATTTATTTATTTTCTAATTTTTTTTTTTTTATTTCTTTAAATATTTAAAGGGTTTTAGAAAAAGTGTCACAAAAGGATACAGGTCAGTCGCGCGGACAGTCGCGGGCACCAGCTAGTTATTTTATATATTTATGAAAACCTTGAAAAAGCGTACATTTAGACTGTGTTTAAATCCGTTAAAAGCACTGTTGGACCAATTTTGACTCATTCATTATCCATGGAATGTGTGGCCGTTCAGCACAAAATATTCTCTGGGGAGCTCGTGTCGTGACGCTTGTGAGAATCAATATAATAACGTATCCGGGCCGTGAATAGTGGCGTAGAAAATGGGGCGAAGAACAAGGTTAGTGTAGGTCACGGCGGCAGCGGGTCGGCGACCGGCCGACCGCAATCACCTTTGTAGATAAATGCCAATTCGACTAGGTACGAACAAACTCACGCGACTCTGTGTTGTGCGAGGTCTTGGTACACTTGACTGATAAGAAAGAGCATACACAAAATTATTAACACGCGACAAACATCCAATTCTTGACAAACAAAACTATTCAACAATGTAAACGAAGTTAGTTCGAGCTAAGACCAAAAAAATTTTCACCGATCATTAATATATAGATAATATAAGGAAGATTCAACTGTTTAAACTCGTCTGACGGTCCATCATAAACTGGACCGTGAGACTGTGACGACCTAAATATAAAAAAAAATTGTTACCAAAAACGTGCACTTAAATTTAATGCTTTGAAATTTTAATGTTTTTAGGAAAATAATGGATTCAGAATCAAATCTATTTGAATTCATATAATTATTGAAAATAAAAGTGTAATTTTACTGCAATCTTTATATTAGGTACTTATATTAATGCTGGTGCCTATCCTATATTAAAATAATACCAACTCAATCTTAACTGAACCTATGTTGTATTTTATTTTTTATTTACTTATTTT
The DNA here is from genome assembly GCA_944738685.1 of Synanthedon myopaeformis. Lineage (NCBI taxonomy): Eukaryota > Metazoa > Arthropoda > Insecta > Lepidoptera > Sesiidae > Synanthedon > Synanthedon myopaeformis. The sequence continues at coordinate 1,701,305 of OX122930.1, forward strand.
TATTTTATAACTGCTTTCCAAAATTGGATAGAATCAGTTAATAATATCAAATTAGCGAACATTTGAAGACGATGCTCCAATGACTAATGATTCCGAGTTCCAAGATTTTTTAACATAAAAAATCAAATACTTAACCTGTTTTTGTTGCCTTTGCTTGAGTGATGACTCAAAATAAAAAATCAAAATTTCACAATAAATATTTACACAAGCAGATCAGATTCCATCAAAGGAAATACCATAGAATTATTCGGTTCATTTAAAAAAAGTACTTATTGTAAAGAGATTTGTATGAATTTTATTATAAATTTATATTCAATGCTTAAATCACAAAACAATGATTGTTTTTTACAAATTTATAAAGATACAATTATAGGGCAATCGATAACTAAAAAGCGAATAATATTCGTATACTTTGTACGTCGATACTAAAATAAAATAAAAATATTTGCGGTGTTTATGAAAACAAAATACTCCAAAACTTCTCAAAAAATATTAGATGTTCATGATTTTTTATTTTTCTACACAACAAAATTAAACATAATATATCAATTAGGTACACTATATCACTTACAATAGAAATAGACTAGAATATTAAAAATCTACGTAGTAAAACTTGGACCAATAAAATAATAAAACCGTCTTGATTTCCTCTGATTGGTTCGTTTGGTAGTCATTTTTAGGACTATCTAATCAAGACAAGTCTACGTCATCTTGATGATCGTCACGAATAGGCGACAAAAAAATTGACGAATTGCGTCACGCTATGTATTGTGCCATAATCTACCTCAACACGCACTGTATTTTTCCATGCGTTATCAATCGCCCCTTTTCGTGACTTCGCTAAACGTTTAGTTATGATAGATACAAAATTGTAAGTTTAAATATTGCAAATTAGCAACATGCGGTGGGCGTACGATTTAACAAATTTATTCAGCTGTTTGGAACATTTTAAGAGAGCGTTCAAAATTTCCATTTTATGATAACATAATACAAATACATAATAATAATAATAATAATAAATACCGTTTGATCCTCGTCATGCAAAAACCAAAACTTCAGAACTCGCTAGGTGTGTGTATATTTCTAATCAGACTTTTTGTGTACTATTTTAAGGTACTATATTATATATTTAAAATAAGTTAACCTAAATATTCAAAAAAACACATGTAAGACCACAGAACAAACGAATAATATTTCTTCGGCAGTCAAAAACAATGTATAGATAGGTACTAAATTTTTATCTGAATCATAATAACTCACATAGGTGTGCATAATGTATCTTAGCATAGTAAATTATACGCTAAGACACCTGCAAATGTCTGTAACTATGATACACATAGGCTTACCTAGTGAATAATTTATTGTATATAACCTGATATTTATAAAACATTTCAAAATAAAAAAACTATGTCAAAACAATTTCGACTAATTTTCATATTTTGTGAAAATCCATTCAGTGCTTCAAGTGTTCAAGTGCAAAATAGATAGACAGAGACATTCGCATTTTAATAAGTATTAATTTAATAAGAGTATATGATATACGGTATATGAATAAATCAAATACTTCCATGGCAAATTATAAAAATGTTTTTGATTATGAACCACTTCAACGAAACTATGTTCAATAAAAATAAACATTAGTGTGTCCTGCCTCCTGCTATAATTTAGCATGTTTTGTGATTCAAGGCCAAAACGCTAGGCTATTCGCAGCGGCCAGGCACGAATGACGTCACTGCCGTATTAGTAACGTCGAACAATAATAGAGACTGAAGGCCAAGTGTGTACAAATTGTTGGTGTAGGTCTTATAATTTACCTAATATTATGAATATACTTTTTTTTTTTGAGAAAATAAGAAGGTAAGAAAATAAGAACGACCCTTTTAAAAAAGTAAGAAGGTGAGGAGGATATTTTATATAAGTGAGTGGATACTGTCACCAATCGGTCTATTCAATTAAAAACTAAAAAACGAAGTATTCCCTACCAATAAGTATATTTAAACCTACTACTGCAGATTGTTTTCGCTTGGCAGTTCTTTGTCTAAAATATAACAACTTATTATTCGTCATCATTCAAGCCAGTCTCATCAGTCATAACCTTTATTTACATACGTTAATCAAGTCATCCTTATTTATTTATCTATTGACGTATTAATATAATCAAAGTTGAAATATCTCTAATAATATTATATTTGATAAATTGTTATAGGCGTTGGCTGAAATGTATTTCAGCAAGTCTTCATGTAACAATAGATCAGTGATAAGAACTAGTATTAATTGAAATTTACTGTCAAATTCTTGTGAATACTTAAATTAAGCCATTCAAACACAAAGAGTGTCGTTAGTGCTAAACAACTTTAATATTAAATTGGCCATAGACATGCCGTAGGTCTGTATCAATATCAGACCTCATCAATAAGTTATCTAAATGGAACGAGATATAATCCTAAATAATTTCATATCCTGCATACATTAATCTGATTTGAAATATATAAGTTTATATATTTATTTAATCCGAGTGACTCGCTCGTCGAACAAAGGTTTTTCGTTGTCTAACGTTTCTTGTAAACTTGATACAAAAAACATGTTCAGAAAAAGCGTAACACGAGATAATTAGGACCCCGGCGATGTCGACAAAGTCGCGAGTCTAGCCAAAACACGATACGTATGTGGGTAGGTCATGTCTTGTATTGATGTTTATCAGATTGAGCCTGCTCGTAGCTCTCCCAGGCGTTAGCGGTAAGGTAAAAATAGGTGCTAGGGAGCGGGCGTGGGCGATTTGGGAGGTGTTTGCGCCTCCATGAAGGCTTTCGTACGGGGTGGGGCGGTGCGGGGTGCGTCTAGACTTCGGCCTTGACCGCCGCGTCGTCGCGCTGTTTCGGCTCGAGCGAGGTCGCTCCGACCCACAGACCGAGTGCGCGCCGTTCGTCAAATAGGCGAACGATATCAACTAAGCCGAGCAGGTTTTCAAGGATATCAATCGGATTCTTCGTTAGGATAGGTCTTTTTATCGCCTAATGGAGTTGAAAAGGCCGATGGTAAAATTGAAACACAAGAGGCCTAACGCTTTCGCTAATTAATAAAACTTATATAGGTATAATAATAATTGTAGACCAATAAAATAATTATGAGGCTATAATCATCATTTTAGCTGAAAAATTATTGGGACAGCCAATAGAACCATTCAGAAGTAGCTTCGATCCAGTTATAATAATAAATAATTATTATTATTCGTATAGCCGTACTTGAATAATTAAAATATTTAACAATTTTTGAACGTAAAGATTGGCACGCAGGCTGACCGTCCACTTGTTGGTAGATGGCACTGTATCCGTTAGCATAAGCAATGCGGCAGGTACGCTGCCGATCTTGTTTGGTCAAAGTATAAGGTAATAATTGGGTAATAAGGTAAAATTAAAACATTTATAGAATAGGGAAATGGACTCTGGCTTCCCTTAGTCACTCGCTAAAACACAACAGCACCCACACATGCTGTTATGTCATGGTGGTCGTTTGTAAAATTTTATTATGCCTTCAGACAGACTTCCAAATTTAAGACTTCGAAACGCAGTGCGTATTAATTAAAAAAAAATCACTAGAAGCCAAAGAAAAATAAATTAAACATGCCAAACTTGAATAATTGAATTAAATTTGAATACAAATAAATAAAATTAAGCCTACATAGAATTATAAACAATGGTTACCAAAAAGTAAACCCACCAAAATAGACAAGACTACTAAAGTTAGTACCTATAATAAAAATTCGGTTGTACAGCTAGGTCGAACAAGGAACGCGGCGCGCTGCGTCGCGGCTCGGTCTGTGAACTCGCACGATTCGACTTTGCGCCGACATTGAGCCCACAACTAAATTATGTAGATAGCAAAAAGGTCGACGACCTAAAAGCGCCCGATCGCACCAAGCGGACGATCCGCAAGCACCTGCGTTATATAATCGACTGAACGTCTGCTCATGGCCGACCTACCCCAATTGAGCGGAACTTGGCCTAAAAAATTCCATTTTTTGGAAAAAAAAAATTAAACATTGTGCACGCAATATCGGTCAACACATAATCTTTCGAGTTTGTAATTACGTCTGATTAGATTTAATGGAAAAAAAATAACTATTCTTAATGTGGGGATATTTTACCCACTGAAAACCTTTCTCAATTTGTTTAACCATTTTCGAGAACTTCAGAGTCACCGGGTTTCTTAGTACACTAAATATTAAATTAGTATGTAGTTGAATTCATAAAGTTATCATTTAAGGTGTACGCTGCATCACTCAGCTAAGCATTGAAAATATTTTCTATACAAACCTCATGTACCTACCTAATAAAAAGACGAAACATGTAACAAAGAAATCAATCAAAGCTATCGTGAGATAGCTTGTGCGGGCTGAAATTCGGAAATAATGCGAGGTAGGCTTCGCACAGACGCGAGCAGGTGTGAGGCGGGACGGAGTGAGGTGGGGTGGAGGCCCGAATCTCCGCGCGGGGTGACATTGCGCGGACGTCGACCGCACAGCCGAGCGCCCGACCTACGCCACGCCACCAGAGGCGCTCAGCCAGCCCGAACCGCGGAAAACACCACGTCATTCGCGCTACAATACAAAACTCACTCAAAATTCGGATTCTTTTGTTACCAAGACTAAGCGTTTATTTATTGGCGTCGATGAAACTCCTTTGCACGGCTCGAGTTGCACAATTTTTTGAAAAATTCACCAACAACCGCCTGTAGGATTCATAAAGAATTCAAAGACCGTCGCCCTGTTACGTACATGACGCAACGCGGTTACTGATTTTTATCTTGTTACCCAAGTCGATGACAAAAACAAAACGAATGAACGCATTTTACATACACTGTCGACATTTTGAGAAAATCAAATTAGATATCGAGCCAAATTCATTACATACTATCTCAATGGCCAAATTAGCATTATTTATCTATATAGGTAATGGACAGAGTTACAATAATTATAGAGTAGTGGCAGGGGCACACTGCAATCATAAACTGAACAACCGGTTGCAATGGGTCAATAGAGGGCGACACTAACCACCACTTTACAGGGGAACATCGTGTAATAATAGCACTTGTGCTATTGTGTTTCGATGAGTGAGTAGACAATGAAAGAATCTATACTATAAAGTAGACCTCCACCCTATATCTTGCCTTTATATAAAAAAAAATCCAATGCTATGAGTTGAAATGAAAATAAGGATCCTCCAGAAGAGGATCAAGAATACGGTAAATCTGGACGACCAAGGAAGTATTAAGGATGCTTTTTTAGACCGTCATCAAACTTCTGGAAGCAGATAAAAATGAACGCCGATGATTTACATTCAAAAGTATCATAAACATTCTAAAGCGAGATGGAGACAAAACATATATTTAAAAATGTCGACTATTGTATGCGACATTTTTTTTAAACTAAAAGTTATAAAAACTTTAATTTCTAAAGTATTTTAATCTATTAAATTGTTTAATAAAACTCATATTAATTTTAATTGGTTAAGTTATAATATTGCTTTCTACTGGTCGCCATAGTTTATCATCTCAAGCGCAAAGGTTATTTTATAATTTAAACAAAATAATTATTTTAACGATTGCGATATGAGAGATATACTAGGAGTGTTTCATTATTTTTCATTTCAATACTGAATTTTCCGCTTAATTGGCTGTCTGCTTGTGTTAATAACGTGGTTTTTATTTACATTTAATAAAATCGTTTCTATATTAGGAGTCGAATTTAAGCGGACTGGCAACACCACATTCTTATATATACATTTATATGTCTGTGTTATGGTATAGCTATACTGTTGTATAGCTATACCATAACATAGGCAAATCTAAACTGACTGTGATATGTTAAAGAATTGATTTCCATATAAAGAGGTGGGATCTTTGGTACTAACTAAAAAAATGCTTAATGTGATATGTGAAGTAGCGATTATTTATTTCTTGAAAATGTCTTCAGTTCAGACAGGTTGACGGTACACTTAATGGTAGATGGCTATACCGTCGCCTATACCGTGTACATACAAAGCCATTAGGGCGGTATAGGAAAATGGGCTCTGAAATCCCTCGTTCACTAACTGAAACACAACAGCACACATACTGTTATTTCACAGTGGTATTCTGTAAGAGGGTGGTTTTCTGCCGCCAGACAGACTCCCCAATTAATTTGTTTGCGAAATGCGGACCCAGACCAGAGCCTACTTTGAAAAGTTCATTCCGAGGTTGATTCCTAGCAGGAATCAAACTCGGAACCCTGAGTAACTAGAGATACTGCTCTATGATGAGAAAAATCTTAATGGAGTCCATCGGTCCAGTGGTAAAGCCCGTCACACACGTAGCTATAATATATATTAATATACCGTACTATAATATATATTATAGCAAGCTACCACACACGGAGACAATGCTATAATATATATTTTACCTTCATTTCATTGATGGTCGTAAAATGTAATAATATAAATCACGGTATACGTTTGTTACGTCATAGAAATATATATTATAGCTGCGTGTGCGGTCACTCCAAAATTTGTATATATCGTAATATGCCTTGCTATAATTTATATTAATTTATAATAATAATTTATATTAATTTACAATAATTTATAATAATATAATTAATTTATAATAATATAAATTATAGCTACTTATGTGATGGGCCTTAAGGTAGAGATGAAACTTGGAACCCTCAAGTCTGAGATCAACCGCTAAGGCAAACAAACACCTTACACGAATAAACAAGAATAAAAAAATAATTGTTATAATACCAATTTAACTGGGATGATTTTTTAAGAATATCAAAAGGAAGCTATAAATTGTAATGTGTAATATTGTCACAACTCTCCAATGAAAAATAGCTGCACAATCTGGCCAACAATAAATCTGGTCAACTATATTAACCATAAATTTACACCTATTACTCTTAAATTCCGTTGATATACACTCAATTTGTGATTTTATTATACCGACAAAAAGTGCAATGGATTCCGACTGCAGTTCATCGACACTAATTGACATTGAATGATTTGATGCAACAAAAAAAGACACATTTGTTATTATTATTTTTTTGTATAATCTTTTGCTTTGGTTAAAGTGTAAAAAAATGGTGAGTTAAAAATGTGTTCCTCACGAACGACAATACCTCTCAATTTACAATAAGTAGTTATATTTTAGTCAAATATTGCATTGTTTCTTGCCTATACTCGTAAATCTTGAATTATGACGAAAGTTCGTCATACATGCATAAATAAATTACAGACTACATAGTCATCATAAGTATTTTGCAAACATTTGCACAGCTCGACGTGTTAGGTGTAACTCGACTCTCTCAACTCAACTCGCGGATGGTTAACAATTTAGATCTTCGGTTTAAAAAAGTATTTACAATTGCAATCCTATGGAGTCTATTCTTATAAACCTTTAACCACCATCAATTAAATAATTTTTCACGGAAGGTTTATTTATATATTGGAACCCGATATTTCCTTCAGGGTGACAACGACAACTTCCTAAAATGACAAATTCCTAAAACGACAACTTTTTAGCATGTCAACGTATTAAGGACAACTTTTTAAATCGACAAATTCTTAAATTAATTCCCCGGTCCGCCGGGGTAAAATTAGTAAGTAGTCATTTTTATACTTAGACATTCATCTAAATTGACAAAATTATATTGTGCCGATATTTTTAGTGTACGATTTTAGAAGTCGTCATTTTTATACTTTGACCTTTTTGACATTTCACAACTGAGGGCCGAAATTGACTGAGAAACCTAATTGATAAATAAATATTTTGATTTTGGAAATTGTCGTATTCGGAAGTTGTCGAAATTATTGTGCCAAAACTAGTCTTATCCTGATGAAATTTGGTACATACAAATAATATTGGTAATAGGTATTAGGTAGGTAGGTAACAATAATTTTGGTGACAAATGGTTAATAGTTAGATGGTTTACATTACTATTTTTTTATTTATTTATTTATTATAAGGGATATATTACATACAATCGAGATTTTTTGACGCACAACGAACGAGAATTCTAATAATATGATAGAGTAATTATTTGTCACTTACAGTCGAGTGTAACACTTATTTTCGTCACTTTTATGATAAAATATCAAAATATTAACTTTGTCCGCGACTTCGTCCGAATCCCTCGGGAAATTAACTTTTTTTTGCCCTTGACGTGTAAGAAAAATTTCTTGATGATCGGTTAATTAGGTACGTACCTAGTTTGAAAGCCTCACTTTCTCTTTTGAAGGCAATATTAATAGATTAGTAACATTTTCAAAAAGAGTTTTAATTAGCACCTTTTAATAGCTAAGTTTTTTTTTTTACAAAAATATTCATAATGAGAGTGTACCAAAAATGGTCTCCGATCAGCATTTTGTACCTAGCATGAGCCACGACACTGATCTTCCGCGGATGTTGTATTTAAATTAATTATTATAAATAAATATGAGTATGCTTAAACACATAAAAAATTTCAGTATCATAGATTTACCGTCGGCTTGTTATTAGCATAAAATTAGACTTTGATTATTGATTAGACTTTCCGTTCTCGAATAATTTTATCTTGTTTACTTTATTGACTTGTTCCAGTAACATACATTACAAAAACATTATACATATTTTATCGTATTTTATCAAATGATGTAAGTTTCTACTTTTTTTTTTAATCTGCGGGCAAAATGGTTACATCATAGACAAGGAAGAGACAAATGACACCTATGTAAACAATAACTTTATGAGTCAATTATGAGGAACTCTTGGAAGATGCAGTATTTCAAGAACGTGATGATGGGCGAAGATACCGGCGAAAGATATTCTTCTGCTAATGATGCAGGTGAAAATACAAGGAAAGCGTAAGAGACAGGAGAAAGACATACTGGTTGAAGAATTTAAGAGAGTATGGCTTGGTTTAAGCACGCGTCCCCTCTATCGCGCAGCAGCTTCTGTGACCAAGGCATAATGGTCGCCAACCTTCGTAAAGAAGCTGCACGTTAAGAAAAAGAAGACGAGTCAATTGAGATTCATAGAATTGATTACTCTTTCTATCATTATTATTACATTTTTTACGAGCACTCAATTCCGGAGCCGACGGATCGCAAAGACGTCATTCACACATCATACACATGCAACTGCATTATATCAAAATAAACAAGTCACATTACCGAAGGTCTACGACCCGTGTCAGATGGAATTAGCGAGTTGTTTGCACGCGCTCACCGTGGAAATCGAAGCCGATATTTATACATTTTTACTCACATTTTGCCTCGACTCAATCACCTCTAGCATGTTCGTGAAATTCGTGAACAGCCATGCGTTATCGACTGCGCACATCTTTCAAGCTGGACGCCGACGCGATTCCGATTTTTCATGTGTTTATGCGTGAGAACACCACGGGCTGACCGACACGCACGCACTGTCCGTACGCAATGCGTGCGCGCAGGCGACGCGACACGCCTCGCCGCCCCACCAACACATTGTATGTACACGACAATCGCACGCGCCGCCCCACAACCGACCACGTGTCGGACGCATCTCAGATTGGTCCCTTTTCATGTGACGCAGCGAATGAAGGTGCGTCAAACGTTTTCCCCGATGCACTTGCCAAGGGTCGCCGTCTCCAATTGGACAGTTATGTGCATAACGCATACACGTCATTAATACGCGTAGGAGTACATAAGTAAACAAATGAAATCTGCTTCCACAAAGGAAAACATGTTCATATACTTAAGTAATTATAGGTATATTGTAGTTGCTAATATAATAAATTGAAAATGGACAAGACGAAAGTTATGTCTAATGTCCATGTTGAACCCACCCCGGTAATAGTTGATTGTGGACGAGTAGGTACATCTACTTCGGACAAACAGTCCAATTAGGTAGAGCCAACTTTGAGAAGGAGGTTCAGCTCTTTCTCGAATCCAGATCGGATGGGCTTCGAGAAGCTCCACCTTCTCGCCCAAAATTCCTCATTGTCTGCTGTCAAACGAATTTATATCAAAAAGCTTATTTTATTCCACATGCCTTCGTATGTTGTCACGTAGTGCAAGAATCATGGGGACCATCATCCTAAGGATAATGGAATAACTTTTCACCTATAAGTACACCGATTACTTCACAAAAACTTTATTCAAATATCTCATATTATTGTTAGGGATGTCATTATACCAAATGATGTAATGCATTTTATTAGCATAATTAAAGGGACTAAATACTTAATAAGTAAATGAGATTTTGTTTTGCGTATCGTTTTGTTTTTCGTATCTAGGGAAGGCGTTGTACAGAATTTTATTTTATTTTTATTTTTTTATTAAAACAAAATTACACATACTTTTAATGTTTTACTACCTAACCTTTACCTTGAGAAATAAATTATGTTAAATTATCTCGAATTCTTAAGATCTTAACTAAGTAGAATATTTTGTGTTATGAATACCGACTTCTATTCGTTGTTAACTCTTTCCATATTATATACTTGAAAAAAGAATTAAATTTTATTACACAACAAATGATTGTTGATCCCCGCTTATCAGCCATAAACTGTCTGATTCTAATGTCAAATGTTTACCAACGAAAGAACTACCTATTACAAACTTATTTATAAAATGGCGTAAGTAAAAGGTGCATCCTAATATCGACCGAGACATGCTAGCATTAAAATTCTTTTTAAGCGCTGATAGTTTGAAGGTATTAAATATTTGCTTTCTATGTGTGTTATTTATATGTAACATGTCATATTTTTGGCGTCGATAATTAACGGTAACTATATAGTATGAAGGGATTGTTTCTATGTGTTCAAGTTCGCTGGGTAAAAGTTAATAATATATTAAACTTAATAGGTACATTTTCACAGATATATCAGATTTATCATACAATTTGTATTTGGAATGCATTAAGAATCCACAAAATGTTCAACCGGAAAGATATGAATATTAATATTATTATTAATAACATTGCAAGGAACCCACCCTCGTGCGTTTTATGTGCGCTTTATCATCAGAGTGAAGAATCACTCATTAGGCGTATAGGTATATAATACAAACAGGTTGGGATGTCGCCTATAGTTGTCTAAAAACCAACGTAATTTCGCTTTGGATTCGCATTAATCAGGCAATATATCACTTTTATGAGGAAGAGGGGTAAAGGTTAGGGGAATAAATGAACTAAAGAAATAACAAGAATAAATGTGCTAGACATCCCTTACTCACTCAGAGTATTCTCAAAGTATTCTTTTAAAAATCGGTATTTTCAGCCTTTATATGTGAAATCTGTTCCGGATCACAATAATTTTATAGTGAGTTGTTTAGTCCTATTGTTTCTATAGGACTTAAATAAAACCTGCTAAATTATATTTTTAGGTCTATATTAAACGAGCTGACCCGCGAACTTCGTACCGCCTCAGGGAGAATAAAAACCCGTTTCATACAAAATGTATGAGAAAATGAATTTTCTTCATATATTTTTTTTCGTGAATATTTTTCCGAAGTTTTAATAGTTATTCTGCTATTCAGGATGGAGACAAATTCAATAAAACAAAGATCATAAAAATAGGTATACAGCCGTTCTCGAGTTATAAATGGTGTAAATAACACGACTTTCTTTTATATATAAAGATATATTTGAAATTTACAATATGTTTACAAATTTACAAATTTTAAATAATGTAAGAATTTTTCTTTCAGTACCTATATACTCTATATTTCTTTTTAATTCTGCAATTCGCGCACCACTGTTTTTCGGCATGAAATTATTAAATTATATAAAAAAAAATAATAACTAATATTTTTTCCGACATAAGTATTGTTTAAGAAATATATTTGTTTAAAAGGCTGACTGACGATTTTAGAGACTTATCGATGATCATCGAATGTTATATGTAATACCTATTTTTTTTTAAATCTTTAAACGAAAAATATAGGTATATGTATACATATGTTAGTTCAATGACCAATTAACTAAACTATGGAAGATTTATTCGAAAGACTAAACCTTACGTTTAAAAAACTTTTATTTAATAACTTATTTTTCCATAAAACTAAAAACTACATAAAATCCTAGGCTTAGCTAGCACCTAACCTACTTAGCTGTAATTATAATATAAGTTAGTCCTCACTATCAATGCGCAGCTAAAACTACTAAGTCTACAAAAGTGAAATTTGGAACATATGTTTATGTTATTACGTAAGCATCCGCTAAGAAAGGATTTTTGAAAATGTAAACTCCGTGCGAAGCCGGGAGCGGGTCGCTACTTTACTATAAATTATTGGTTGCTCATTTTTGGACAATTCATTTTGTAAGTCCACTAACATCCTGTCGACGGGCCCTAGGCTACCTATGTATAGATTGTCTTAGGGCAGGCATTTGGCGTCGGCGCGTCGGATTGCCAGACTTTGTAGCTTTTTTGGCTGTAGGGTTGTCTCACGTCTCTTTTTAAAAACCTAACAACCTTGACATTTTGCTTTGAAATATTATCTTCAATAACTTTAAGAATCTCTACAGACTTAGACTCGAAAACAGTCAGTTTGTTTGTCAGGGTTTCAGAAAATAACATAGGGTAACCTTACATTCCGGACAAAGTCGCGGGCAAAAGCTAGTAACTTATAAAGGCCTTCATCTAGGGTTTATTGTTTCTTAACGATTGTGTTGCCTCGCCACACTTTAATGAGGATATAAATATCATAATGTTGTTAATTTGATTTGATAAAAAAATACAAGTTTTTGTAAATATCGCTTTTGTCTTAGTTTATACAGTTCCATAACTTTGTCGGTACTCTTAGCACACTACTAGGGTTTGAAAAACAATATAAAGAAGGTTCAGTATAATATACAATAATTAAAAATAACATTTTTTATGTAGAATTTGAGACCAAGAGCGGGTTTAGTGAGAACTTTGACAAATTTTATTTCAAATCGGTTCAGTAGTTTCGGAGCCTATTCAATGCAAACAAACAATGAAATCTTTCCTCTTTATAATATTAGTATAGATATAATCAGCATAAACACTCCCATTGGCAAGAAATTATCGCTATAAATGAACTTAATTTCATATTCAAAATTGCATTAGTTCCTTGCCAGTGGAGTCAGAGCAGGTAAACCAGATATCTATAGAGATTAGCTTAAGTGTCTATAAATATAGCTAAGTAGTAACTTGCTACTTCTATAAGCATGACTATAGAAGTAGCAATTTGGCGGGCCTTGTAAAGACAACTTGCTAATCAAGTCCACGTTTTGAACTCAAATTCATAAATATATAACTAATGAAGCTTGAAAACGATAACGGTACGTAAAAAGACTTTAAATAAATATTACATAATAATATCATGCCATCGGAATGTATAATTTTAGTTCATCTACATACTTTTATTTATACTAATATATAAAACTGAAGAATTTGTTTGGTTGGTTGAATGCGTTAATCTCAGGAACTAGATTTTTGAACTAGAAGAAAATATTTTCGAAAATTGCGAAACCGGAGTTTGGCCCGGGCGTGGATTGCCAGGAAAGTGAGCAGTTTTAGAGCTAAAATTCTGGTGGCCTTCCAGGGCAGCCCTAACAGTAATTGCTAAGCAGCCGGGTGTGGGCGGAGATGCCATTCGTGGAATAACTCCCATTTGCGTGTGCGTGCGTTTCAAACACAAATATACATTTTCGTTTGTGTGCGCGCCGCCGGTTCATTGTCAAGGCCAACAACAGCCGAATCTCCCGCTCGAGCCCCCCCTCAATTCCCACCTCACACCGCCCATAGTCGTGGTACACCAAACAACCGAAAACGTCAAACTGATTCATGTGTATTGCTCGAATAGTGGAGGCTGCTTTTCATTCGGAGGCAATCCGACGAGCAATACACGCGGTGCAAACAATTATGTATGGTACGGCCTCGCGGATTTTATTGCTTGCCGAAATTCTGGTATAGGCAGAGTGCGATTGGAGTCGACACGATAATCGAGTATTTTTAACATATCGCATTCCGCCTGCTTTTTATCTATAACGTCGCGCCACCCGGAGTACTTGTGTGAAATCTTGATAGAATAACAAAGGCCACAGACTTCATTTGTATATTAGGTCTGGAGTCTAGACTCTTGGGCGATGTATTTAACTAGCTAAGTAGGTATCTCCTTCATCGCTTCCAGTGTATTTTTAATGAAATGCCCAAGGTTTTTTAGGATGGATGTATACTTGTATAAAGTTTGTTACTCCTCTCCTTAAAAAAACATTGTTACGTTAAATCTACATTCATTTTTTTTTTGTTATGTAAAGATGTCAGATAGACTGCCGGTCCACCTATGGTAAGCAGCTACCGACGTCTTAATTTGCCTATTAATACGATAAAGGATTCGACTAAGAATAAGGGTTTCACCGAAACACAAGAGCACACATTCTGTTATGTCAGAGTGGTCTTCTGTAAGGGAGTGGTTACTGCCGCCAGGCGGACTGCTCTATTTATGACTGCTAAACGCAGTGTAATAAATTAGTTTAGTGTAATGTAGGGGTTCGGTAAGATAGGATTTGAAATTTACATTTTAAGACAGGGGAGGGAGGGAGTAACAGTTGCTAGGTGATTTTAAGATTTAGGTATTCATATAAGAAGAAAATGCCCTATAGGTCTCTTGGACAACGTCTGGTACGATTTGTTTTAAACGTATTTATTTAATATAATATTAGCTGGTGCCCGCGACTTCGTCCGCGTTGAACGATGAAAGGTAACCTAGTCCTTTTCTGAATCCCTGACAATGGATATTATTATGCAAAATTTCATGATGATCGGTTGAGTAGTTAAGGCGTGAAAGTTAACAGACAGAAAGACAGACACACATCCAGACAAAGTACTTTCACATTTATAATATTAATATGGATTCAACGTAGGTATTTATTTAATTGGAACACAGTTTGAATTAAATAATAATAATAATAATAACATGAATTGTTACCGTATGCACATTTATACAGTTTAAATTATTACAAAGTAAGTTTATAAGTTTTTTTTTGCGATAAGAAAAAAGTCGTATCGAGCATCAAGTTACTTCGACGATATTGTAAGGAAACCTGCATTTCTGCGAAGTTTACAAACTATACACATGTAGCAAGACTAAGCAAGGAAAAAATTATTCTTTCTTTTCATGATGAAGATATTTACCTAAGTGAAACTGTTTTATAGATCTAATAGAGTCCCTAACTTTTATAAATTTTTGCAAATTGCAACAGCCTCGGTAAATATGTGTAAAATATGAAAAAATAAATTATAGAAGCCGAATAAAACTTTAGTACAGAACTTAAGTTAATTTATAGGCTTAAAAACAAACGTAGTTTGCGCTAAAAAATTATTACTGTGATATGAAAGGTTTACTTTTTGAAATAATTTACGATTTTTATTGTATAAATCTGTCCGAATCATACTTTTTTAAATATAGTCTATTATGCACTGTAGTGTTATCTAAGTTTTAACCAATTTTACTCTAGAATTCAAATTAGGCGACGATTGACGACGTTACTAACACACAATAACAAAATGCGGAAAAGCATATTTAATAGGTTAAGAGGCGTTATCGTGTTTAAACGTGTCCGTGACCAGTTGACCAAGAGATCGGGAGCAATAGCCATAAACTAGATAAAGGAAACTTACACGCGACGGTAAATAATAACACGTCGAATTAAAAAGTATTTGACGTCATACCAAAAACACAATAACAAAATTCATTGATGTCCCCTCACAAATGCAATGTTAAGATAGGTACTTGTATAGTCGCGAGGCAATCTTTCATAGGTTAATTAAATGATATTACGTATGAACAACATCGCTTAGTTGAATTACAATAAACAATGGTCATTACTTTTCTAACGATTCTTATGGTTATGAATGGTTATGGTCAAACGAGTAATGGCGCGTGCCAAAACTGGAGTTTATCAATATAAGAGTTCAGTGAATGAAATGTCTGTACTTTGTCTGGGTGCATTGATTTCAGCCATGAATTAATAATGAACAAATGAAGCGCACTTGATTGTCCAATTAATGGTAGGTGTCTGCCGTCGCCTACAACACAAGCAACGCCATAGACGGTGCAAGTGCGCTGCTGACCATAGAAATTCCATCCCTTATTTAAGGATAAGGGATAAAGAAAGGATGGGGTTATGGGCTCTGCTCTGGCATCGCTTAATCACCCATATGCTGTTATTTCTGTAAGAGTATGGTTATTGCCCTTACACATTATGGTCTTCAGTAAAGGGGTGGTTAATGTCGCCAGACGGGCTGCCCAAAATGACTGCGAAAACGCAGTGTGTGCCAAGCCACTACTTTCCAAAATCAGACCAAGAGTCAATCATGAAAAGTTCATCTCCAAAGTTGACCCCGCCGGGAATCGAACCTGGTGCCCCTGAGACGTTAGCCAAGAACCCTTACCACTCAACCAACGGGCTCTACACATCTATACTAATATTATAAAACTGAAGAGTTTGTTTGTTTGTTTGGTTGAACGCGTTAATGTCAGGAAATAATTGAAAAATTCTTTTTGTGTTGGATAGTCCATTTATCGAGATTATTTTAAGTTAAACTTTGAAAAAAAAATAAAATAAAAAAACAGGCATATAGCAACAAGTTTTTTTTAAAGGAAACGTTTTTTATCTTAATCGTTTTATTCCATTACGTAACACTTGCAATTATCATACCTATTCTTAAATGTCTAAATATAATGTTATCTGTAAGTAGATATGCATTAAAAGGACCTATATAATTACTGAGTATACGTGTAGAATGAATGATATGAGTTTCGTTTCGATTTTTTTTATTACTCCCAGGCCATAAGTTATAATACATTATAAAATTATACAAGAAAGTAAGCTAATTTTTTTTTATTGAAATTCAAACCTTAATATTACCTAAGGTGTATTTTGGTTCACACGAGCAAACACGGTTTGCTAGAACACGTTTTTTTTTAAAGAACTCTGTCAGTATGCTTATACATATAAATCTACATGCACCGTTGCAGATAAGATGCAGTCAAGGTTGCGTCACTATCACAAGCATCGGGTTGCATATTAAGATTAGATACAAAATGTATGCTTTGAAAAAAAAATGTAGTTACCTACCCAAGCTGCTTTCTCTCTTTTAGTTTAGGAAAATATATAATCAATAATTTTGGTTATTCTTTTCCATATAGATATAATTATCCATTAACTACCAAACACGGCTGAATCAATAAAATTTCAAGATGTACATAGCCTAAATATTCCCACCAGGCACCAGCTATCTAAAAATAAAGACACAACCCTTAGCAAAAGTATAATGTCAGGCATCAATGCCTGTCATTGATACCTACTTAATCGACAAACCATCGCAACAATCGT
This sequence comes from Synanthedon myopaeformis, assembly GCA_944738685.1. Taxonomy (NCBI): domain Eukaryota; kingdom Metazoa; phylum Arthropoda; class Insecta; order Lepidoptera; family Sesiidae; genus Synanthedon; species Synanthedon myopaeformis. The sequence goes on from OX122930.1 coordinate 1,718,663, forward strand.
CCGTATGGCAATAATTTAAAAAAAAACTAGACATTCATTAGGAAACCATAAGTGGATGAAGATTACACAACAAGGCCTTGTTAGAAGAATATGTTTTTATGGTTGACTTAGCCAGGACTAACTTAGAACCACTCTATAAAATACATTGAACATACACACATAATATGTATGTCAAAAATGCATGTCATATTAGAGTGACATGTACCAGACTAGGTCGTCACTTGCATAAAAAGATGCTAAAAAGCCAACCCAGGAACCAAACCGTTTATTTATACATTAAAAACAATGAAATTTGATTGTTTTTACAAAGTGAGTCATAATATCATAAATTACGGTCTCTTAACAGTTCGTTTAATAATTCAACAAATAATATACGTGTAAGCTCACGTATCGATTCAAATTACACAGTTGAAAATGAGGACTGTCGGAAATAGGTCCCATTAAAAAGATTTGCTAGTGTGTTAATATGTGTTAAAATAAAAATACGTGTTGAAGCTGGAAACACCGTGAAATAACAGCACGTGTGCTTTTGTGTTTCAATGAGTGGGTAAGGGATGCTAGAGTCTATATCCCTGACCCTTCTCAATCCGCTTGTGATATAGGCGACCGGTAGGCATCTCTACCATCAAGTGGACCGTCAGCATTTCTGTCGAACTGAACATTAAAAAAAACCTTATTTGCAATACAGAGACACAATTATTGTAATATAAATTACAATAATTCGACGATAAAAATTAATAAGCCTATAAATCTAAACAGAAGAAAATGTGCGACAGAAACTCATTTGAAATGAAAAAAAAAGTAATAAAAAATCTAGACACAAAGTGTACACAGACGAACGATGACTAAGAAAATGTAATGGTGAAAAAATCCATTCAGCCTCTATAGGCACTATAGACAGCCTGTTCTCTATGCGTACGACAACTGGGGCCTGGAGGCGGTAAGATCGATCGAGCGTTGAGGCAGGTCCGGTACGAAATGTACGCTGGGATCGCACGTGTATCAAAAACAATAGGCACTCATTTGAGAAATTTTGCGTTTATCATAATACATTCCTCTTAGTTTGGCACACTTCTTAACATTTAAACAAAATAGGGTGCAGTTGTGTCGTGGACACGGCCGTTTTACATGAATATAAGTTATATTACGGGTAATATTTTGTTTGAGGCGTATTATAATATCCAACGAATCCGAATATATACCATATATACCAAAAAAATCTTTGATCCTTTAGCTATAAGTTAATTAAGATCCAAATTGGCTGAAGACAACCTCTTTCAAAATTATACATAACTATATTATACATAACGTATATTATATTATACATAACTATTTTTTGTGTTGCCGAAAAAATGTAAATTAAAACCGCTATACAAGGGAAACATTAAAGAGAACTGATATCACATTCATAAATATATTGCGAACAGATAAAATGTTAAGATAGGTCAAGGCGAATTACATTTCACCTAAAATAAAAATAAAATATCAACACACATATGAACCGTTTTGGGCGGATATAATTGTTTGATAGGAGAATATTAAAATTGTACGCACCACGTCCTCCATCCACTCCATGTCGGCTTGTTATTGTTTGAAGTTAGGTTATAGCTCACAAGTCTGGATCTAGACTTTCGGTCATACAATACAAGAGTACTGTGCGTCGCGACGTTCTGTGCGCGAGTGCAGCGTCGTGTCGCGTGTGTGTATTGCACCGAAATTTCGCTCCCGCCACCCTGGACCCGCGCCCCGCTCCCTACCCCCGCTCGCAAAAAATTTCAAACTTCGAATCGCAATCGCGCAACGCCATCTATGGGCGATCGGAGGCCCCCCCCTCCGCACCTCGACAGACGCGTGCGTGGCCTTGAACTTGAGTACACGCCGCGACACACATTCGATTTGCGCCGCACACCCCGCTCAAAACGCGCACTCTGCCGTTCGAATCTCGACCTCACTATACGGAACTAATAAGGCGCGTATTCGCGTTCCCTCTCTCAATACCGAGGCACTCTCGCTTTCATTGCGTATTACGTCACAGCATTATGCTCAAAGTACTACACTACACGACACGCGCACAGAGCTCTCCATCCAGCTCTATGAATGCACCGTTAATGCAACAGTGAAGTGAACCCCGCGACATGCTTCATGAATTATGTAAGCCGGTGAGAGATTATAAAATTGCATTCCTGCATTTTTAAATGTATGCATTCTCGCATTGTTATTGCAATTTAAATGGAACTACAATCAATAATAAGCATAATAATATAATAATTTGATATTTTTTTTTATGTATAGGTCAGCAAGTAGCCTGACCTATACATTGAGCGGGCCTTTTGATGGTTGGAGCGGGGCGTCCATTAGAATCCCCTAAGTGTGATAAACTCTGGTTCCTTAGAATGCCGCAGTTCATAGTAGGTAACGTACCAGGGGGTTGCAAATGTACTATTGTTTTGTCAAATGATTGCTTTATCGCTCTGTCTCCGGGGTCCCAGTTTCGAGTCCCGCCAACGCCAAGGACAATTTTGGAACTTTTAATAGTTGTATCTGATCTGGATCCTGCAAGTAGTCTCAGAGCACACTGCGTTTCGCAGTCATTTAGGCAACCTGTTTGACGGAATGGGATAAGGGATAACAGAAAAGAGGGGAATGAGCTCTAGCATCCCTCACCAATGACCACTGAGCTGTTATTTCTTAGTGATCTTCTATAAAGAGGTGGTTACTGCCGCCAGACTGGCCTGTTTAATTACCCTGTTTTATATCCTTACACGACCCTATTATATATTCTTATAGGAAGAGTTAAAAATCATAAGTATATCATAAGTACCCTTAAAACATAGATACAATAAAATCAGGTGGAGTTTTTATGCATTTTGGCCTGGAGTGTGAGAAGGAATATTGAATAAGATTAAATGTAAATGAAGCGCAGTCAAACAGATCGACAAGGAAAATATTATACATTATTATTTTTTTAATAAAATTAAGTCTTGTAATGTCAGTTTGTTTTAATCAAACTAACAAGTTGTTCGGATTAATACTAAATGGTTTGTATATTTTGTTTGTTTATGTATTAAAAAAAATTGCTTTTGAATTAAATTAATTGTAAATTAAAGACTATATTTTTTTAATTTAAAAACAGCAATATAAATAAACAAAATAGGTATAAAGTAAAGATTATTAGACCATTGTTGTTACTACTACTGCCATCTAGTATGGACTTGTAAAACTAACTACTCGTATAGGTACTGTGTGATTTTGAAACTTAACCTATTTGAGTTTTATTAAATAATTTGTTGACATACGTAAATTTTAAACAATAAATGACTGTACTCTTGGACCAGTTGAATCAAGAAATCAAAGCAAAACGGCCTCAAATGAGGCTTCCTATTTCTAAACATGAAAAAATGGCTCGGGGGATGAAGACGAAGATTTGGAACTGATCTTGAGGTTATCTCCGAAACTAAGGCGTATTTTGAGGGCCTTGGAAAAGATTACTACAAAGAGGGGATCATAAAACCCCGACATCGTCTAACCAAGTGTATAGCTCTAAAAGTAAATGACATCCATGCGAAAAAAGTAACTATGTTTCATTTTTACCAGACTTATCAAACCAACCTCGTACAAAATCATTAAATCCATTCTTATAAAATTTATAAATTAAAAAGAAAAATGTCGACGTTTCGTGAAGTAGTCTTAAAACTACAAAAAATATATTAAAGAATAGAATTTAAAATATTTGGTGTTAATTAAAGTAACATTTTATACAGACAATTTACAAAATCATAGTGAGTGATTGTCATCTTTTAAGTTGCCTTAAGCAAAAGGCATAGACAAAGCCAATATAGGTAAAAATGATGATAAAAATCTTACCTAATTTTTTTTAGCATTTTGTACTAGTTGACACTGGTTGTCCATTACAAACTTCTGATGAGTTCTGTAGATGCGATGGATAAATTGGTACTGACATTTCAAAACACCTGAAATAACAATAGAAATAAATAGTGGATACCTTTGTTTTCAATTTAGAAGCTATGCAATTATTGCTAGATTGTATTTGTTTTTTGTTTTTTTTTTTAATGTGAGTCATCAAGACAGGCCAACAAATGACTTGATTACTAGGATGTCTATAGTCACCTACTAACACAAACAATGCTACAAGTTCTGTAAGTGCACTGCTGACCTTAGCATGCTGAAGGATAAAGTATTAGAAACAGATAGTGGACCGATTAATACTTGAAATGTAATACCATCCTATTTTTTGCAAGTCTGAAATGATTCAAAACAGTATAACTTAAATATCATAAAGTACATGTCCAAAATGTTTTTACCAATGTGTAACCATATGCCAGTGAAGGGCCTTGAAAGAGAGCTACACAATGCTCTACGATCTAATAAACTGAAGGAATCTGCAATGGATCTCCATAAACAAATGGCCAACAAATAAACAGGCAGATCAGTAAGTCCACCGACGGCCAACCTATGGCTAGGATGATGACACTACATGAACTGCATATCTTGTCCTCTAGACTACTTGCTAGCAATAAAATCATTCTAAATAAGAAAAATTTTTGTTTCTTTAAATTTATAAATGAGAGTGTGCTCTGATGTTTTCAGTATTTTCAATATAAATAAATAATAATAATCAAGAATGTGAAGTTCATAACCTGAGAAAGTCATATTTCTATAGGAATTTTTAGTGAGGTTTATGGTTTTCTCATCATAAAGTTTGGCAGGCAGGATGATGGTACACTTAATGGTATGTGCCAGGATTGTTGTGAAAATCCAAATCCGCACCCGCAAATGCAAACTCTGCATCAATTTTTACATCCATAGTAAGCAATGTGAATCTTTTTCAGATGCAAATATGGTGTCCTAAGTCTAGCAGATTTCCCCAGAATGAATTATGAAATTGTTTCAGATTTTTAATTTAAAATGCTTCAATTTTCTACTAAAAAGCTTGATTACTTAATAAAAATTTATTAAAAATATCAATTTCAATAATTTATTTCTGCATTAAAAATTAAATCTATTAAAAAAATTAAAAGCTGCATTAACAGATGTCATCATCTAAAAATCGGCATCCATATCCACATTTGTGGATGTTGAGAATCCTGCAGCCACAACAATCCTTGAATGCACCTAAACACCTATAATATGGTGGCGAAACATGTGCTCTACTGATGATAAGATAAAGGATAGCTAAGTGAAATTTTTACTATAAACAAATGGACTCTAGAAACTAAACGGCCAATGTGCTGTATTTTTTATAAAGTGGTGGTTTCTTAATGCTACCATTCTCTATAAGGGTTTAGTACCTTAATAAAATTGGTTCATTTGGAGTTTTCACAAACTTCTTTTAGCTTGTTATTTTCTAATCAACTATCAGCAACAATAAATGTCACAATGACTTGTGTAAAACTATCTTTTTTTTATTTTGCATTAGTTTGTATTATGAGAAATTATGTTTTAATATTAGTTTAGTATCATTCTATAAGACTCATTCCTATAGTACTACTAACACTTACTACTAAAATAAGGCCTGCATTTAAAAAAATAAGATTGTTGATGGTAACAGGTCATTTAATTAAAACTTTAATACCTTTTTAAGTTTTACATAAAATGCTGTAGCCATTGTTTTATTTCTTGTAATATAAATTTCACAACCTATAAATATGTATTTTTTATTGTACTGGTTAATTCAATGTCTACACAAGCAATATAGGTACCTGTGATCAAGTTAGGTATATTTTTTTCTAAACTAATAACAACTTTAGAATGGATATTGATGTGGCTATTTCATAAATAATTAATAGTAAAATTATCTGGATATTGTCAAAACTATAGATTTGTTTTTATAGTAAAAATTAAATTTAGTCATTGGCCAATCTACATTCTGATCTAAAAACAAACTAAAAAAAAACAATTAGTATAAAAGTGTATTATGTAAACATATAGGTACACAGTTAGAGAAATCACTTATAAAGTTTATATACTTACATAAAAATAATTATAACAAAGAAAGTGTAGCACAAAACTCGCATAAAACTGGGCAATAGTTTATTAAAACAAATAAAAAAATAATTTTTTTTAATAAAAATTGGGATATCGATAACTGTCAAGAGTTCTCAAGGCTATATCACTATTTCAGTTAATAATCGCTTTTAGACAAAAATTAAATTATTTCAAATAATTTAATACACCACAATTACCAGTATCACAAAATTTTTAGAAATATTAAGAATATTTACTAAAATCTCGTAAATAGGTTAGAAAATTGTTATTTCACAGTCAATCATAATAGTGTTGTACTTATACTGCAGTTGTATTTATCTCGATTCTCGATTGAATTGATTTTTATTCAAAAACATTATCAGGGCGTTATGTATTGACTACCGTGAATTTACGATAGAAATTTGGAATATAATAAAGTTAAGATTATGTACATGGGAATAACATTTATTGTTTAAATCAATCGATCAAAGAAAGAACCAAATGAGCCAACACTAAAAAGTAGTTTCTTTTCTAAATCCAAAACGCAATAACATTATTATTTAAAAAAATGCGTAAACATCGTATTTTATATTCAAAACATTATTATTCTTAGTTTATAATTGCTTAGTTTTTAAAATAAAAATAATATTACTTTAAAAATTTCTATAAAATATTTTCACATTTGACAATCGTTTATTTATTTTAAATGGCAATCTTTCGCGAAACCTACCGGTCCGTTCATCGACGACGTTTTGTTTTTTGAGGGCCAACTCATCGAATTGTCTATTTTTTTGACATAAAATATTATGTTTGTTTTTAGGTGTATTCGTTAACGAATTGTGCTTAATTTATTGAGATATATATAAAATAGTTTGTAATTAAAATGGAGGTGAACTATCTCGTATTTTTCATAAGCATTCTTTGGCACAGCTGCGACGCGATTACGTGGAACCTTGCGCCCAACACCCAGAAATGCTTGAAAGAGGAATTACATGCAAATGAACTTGTCATCGGAGAATATGATGTTACAGAGGTTACCGGACAGAGAGTAGATTATATTGTGAGTGAAACATGAAGTCTGTTTTAAAATGTCCCTTTCAGATTATTTTTTTAAATACAAGACTTATTTTTAGGTTCGTGATTCAAAAGGACATATTCTAGCACAGAAAGATACTATAACCAAGGGGAAGTTCACATTTGTCACAGACACTTACGACACCTTTGAAGTCTGTTTTATATCTAAAGTTCCACCAGGTTAGTAGACTCACTTTTTTGAAATGCTTCCTATACAAACGAAATAAATAATATGTTTAAAAAGAAAGTTCTTTTTCATGTGAGATCATAATCAAGTCAGTTTCCAATTTATCAGAATACACACTAAATTTGAGTAGTCCATTGGTTGAGTAGCGCTTGTCTCAACACTGTGTCTCAGGGGTCCCAAGTTCAATAACAGACTGGGCCAACTTCGGAAATGAACTTTTTAAAGCTGAAATTTCCTAATAAAACCACTATATTGTGTAGACACTATAATTACATACCAAACTTAATAAAATTCCTTATTTCCACCATAAGATATATGTTCATAAAAACATACTATAAAAATTATGTTTTTATGAACTTCAAGATTGAACTCTTATTGTGTATTGAATTGCCAAAATGCATCAGAATTATTTTTATTAGCACCCTCTAATTGTAAACTGAAGTTCTAAGTTGTAACTAAGTTCTTACTAATAAAAGGAAATTTTACTTCTTTAGCCAGAGGTGCTGTTCCACTGAGCAAAGCCAGAGACCTTACATATATGTATGGGTACATACAGGCTCATACAATATATCTATTGTCAAATGATGTAATTTTTTCAATTATATTACAGAACGTCGTAGTGTTGCTCAAGATATAACGTTGGATATCAAAGTTGGAATCGAAGCTAAAAATTATGATGGGGTAAGCTTATTTAAATTGTTTTTATTTTATTTATATAATGCAAATATGGACAAAATCTTATGTAAACATTTTATTAATGCAGTAATTGTACCAGTGGCGTATCTAGCACTAGGTGGGCCATGTATTAAATTTTGTCAAGGGGCCCTTCAATCTGACTATGGCGAAGCCCAAAAGAAGCCTAAACTAAAAAGTTTGTGGCTTTTAGACGCAATGCATTTAAACTTTAGAGTTCTTAAGTTCTAAATATATTCCTGTGAAAAAACGAATGAGTTTTTTTTTTTTTTCTGAAATATCAATATTATTTTAATTAAAAATACAGCAGCCATATTTTGATAGGGACCTCGGCAAAAATATTAAAAACTAGGAGAACGTAGCTATCTTGCAACCGGATCTTAGGCCAATAGGCTACAATTTATAAAAAGTAAAATTACGAGCAGTAGTAAATTCATAACATACAATTTCAGCAATACATAGTTGCAATAACATTGCTTAGGTATTTTTAAAAATAATATTTTATAATATTTATTTTCTTTTCTATATCAATGGCCAAACTATCTTCATCTTCCAGAATTCTTGGGTAATAAATGTGTGATAATAACTAATTGTACTAACAAAAAGTTTTATTTTCGATTTCCTTTTTTGTTTGTTTTCAATAAATGGAATAACATCTTGAATCTATATATTTATTTTGGCTAACAGGCTTGCAGAGGTTTCGTTTTGTGTTTTCTTATAGACAATTTTCAAGCATTTGTTGATTTAAAAATCCACATATATAATATAATAAAATAGTATTGCATGTTTCTAATTAATTCATCATTATCATAAAACTTATGTACCTACACATTTTATGTTTTTTTATTGTGAAAACTTATAGCCAATCATGCAATTTGGTTCACATAAAAAAAAGCTATGTTTAAATTTTACCTGCTGAAACAATACAGAGTTGTGCACGTACTAAAATAAAGTAATTGTTACATTATTATTACTCTCGTAGATTGGTGAAGCTGCAAAGTTGAAGCCAATGGAATTGGAACTGAAGAGATTGGAAGATTTGTCAGAAGCCATTGTACAGGATTTCACAATAATGAGAAAGAGAGAAGAAGAGATGAGAGATACCAATGGTGAGGATGCTTTCTTTGATCTTTTAGTTAATATTTTGTCGCAATCTTACAAAAACAATAATTAACCACAAACAAAACAGCACACATACTGTTATTTCGACGGTGGTCTTCCATAAGGGGGTGGTTACAGCCGCCAGTTGGGCTGCGTGGATGATTGTCTTCTGTAAGTGGCCGTGATATAATAGCATGTGTTTCGGTGAGTTAATAAGGGCTGCCAGAGCCCATTTACCTATCCCTATCCCTATCCCTATCCCCTCAGCAATGCACTTCCAGCACCAGTGGCGTTGCTTGTATTATAAGCGACGGTGGCCACCTACCATCGAGTGGACTGTTGTCAGCCTGTCTGTCGAGTTTAACATTTAAAAAAATATAATCGTTTTAAGGATTTTATTTTTAAGTAAAATGTTTTTATGAATAAACTGTTGATTGTATTAGTAAAATGTATAAAATTAAATTTTTCAGAATCCACAAACAACCGTGTGCTGTTCTTTAGCATATTTTCAATGGTTTGCTTGCTCGGTCTTGCCACTTGGCAAGTGCTCTACTTGCGTCGGTACTTCAAAGCCAAGAAGCTTATTGAATAGATTAAAATATTTTTAACTAAACACAAGAAAAGTTATATGTTTTTGTATTCACGTTTTTTATTTTCATTATAATAAACACAAACATCAATTTTTCTATTCTAATATCAATTGTTTAAACGTCAATTGTTACAGGAATTTATCGATTTCTCTGTTATTTGTTAGACACATTACTGGCCAGATAGTCAAATAGTATTTTTAGACGAGACAGATAAACATACAGACAAAATTATTCTACAATGTACAGTATGAGCAGTTTTCTTTTGCATTTCGTGTCTTTTGTGTAGTCTCTTTGTAAATTTTTAGTTTTTTCTCCGTAGATGAAGTAATTTATTTAAGTTTTTTTTTAAAGATACTTTATCTTTAAGTATCTTTAACGAATCAGTGCGCAGAAAAAGACTTGGAATCTTTTGTAATTGCTTGCTCGAAGACTGAGTATATCCAGAGAACTGTTGCTTGATGTGGAAACATAAAATTTTCGTTTTTTCGCCTGTTTTATAAACATAAGGGAGCAATCTTTAGAATGCCTTTTTGGAGTTTACTCCTTAAGGAACGATTTTCATATATAAGCCTGTGGTATGAAAATTTATGGAAGTAAAATCAAAATTGTCACACAGTATGCGTTACATTCTATTTTTGAATATTTTAGAATATCTCTAAAGTTTTGCGTCTCAGCTCTTTGTCAGCGTGAAGATAATAATAATATTATTATTAGCGCCATCTACATAATATCTCTGAATCTAGAATATTAGGACGTATTATTAGTCCTTGCGAAAACTAGATTGCACTGGTAATCATTCGAACAGAGATGGCGCTGATATTAATTTTTTAAATTTTGCAAAATTGCCTTATTTCATATTATTTTTGCGTGAAGTTGTATGTCTATAGTTACAACCAAAACTATCGATTTTATCTTTCGCGATGAAGCCTGGAGTTTCATCAAGTCGAAGGCGTAACAAAGGTTTTAATGTTTTGTAATAAATTGACTTTACAAAAAAAAAAAAAATTGTTGAAAATAAAAACTAAAAGCCAAGTGTTATTTGCTTACACATGTGTTAGTTAACGTACCTATAAAGAACATGTGAAAATGGAAAAATTGACATATTTTCAAGGCCTTGTGTAAAATGTTTTTTCGTATTACGAACAAAATGGCTGCCTGAATCACACATAACTTTTCTCGCGTTTAGACAAAACACTTAATTTTTTGTTGATAAATAATGAATTTCACGTGAGAAATAAATATTTTATAATTAATTTTTCGTTTCATGTGTTATCATTTAAATCATTTTCAACGCCCGACGCAAAACAGGGGTTTCATAAGTCTTAACTGAACCTGTGTATACACCTGTCTGTGGGATTTAGTACACATCCGTCAGATATTCCACTTTAGTCATAAATCGAAATTTATGAAAATTTAGTTCGCTTTGATCATGAATGACGAATGTGGAAAACCAATAATGACACTTTCGTCAGTTTAGAAATAGAAAACATTTATTTGCATACACATGACACTCACGAATGCATATAAAGATAACAGAACAAATAAAATACATACATTAATTTTTTCACGTTTGAATGATAATACATACCTACTTAAATAAAATCCCATTGAGTTCGCGCCATAGCAGCAAAAAGGCACATTCAGTAAAAAGAATTTACTACATTCTAAAAGCAACAGTACACCACCCCTGATTCTGATTTAAGTCTTTTCCCCATTTATCGACAAAATTAAACTCAAAACAGTTCCTACCAGTGTAAAAGAACGGACCACGTGTCCGTTTTTAACTTCGAGCTAGTTAAATTAAATAAATCTTTTGCTTTTAACAAATTAACAACACATATTATTCAAGTAGGTGTTTACAACAAAACGATTTAGGAGAAGTATGAAGGCTGTTGAATGCGAGATTAAATATAATGAAAGGTTCGTCCAACTAGTTATCTGTTAAATGTCGAAATTACAATAATTGCCGTTTCTGAATGAATTACAATAAAGCGGAATCTGACAAATGTGTACTGAATCGTCTGTGGCATCATAGCTCCCAAGCGGATGGACCGATTTTGATTAAGTTTTTTTAGTTTGAAAGCTAGGTGAGGATCCCCTCAGGGGATCGACATATATGCCGCAGTTCACTAGGATCCCCTGATATGAGAATAAAGCTATGATCACACATTAATAATTCTTCGTAATAATTATATAATCATTTTCCATGTTATGTTAGTTATTAGTGATAAATGGGATATTGAAAATTGATAACTCCCGCGTATAGGAAATGCAGCCTCTGTGATATTGAATGTTTCTTCTTGTTCATTCAAATTTGCACGAGCGGCTCTTACAATAGTAAATTTTGTTTCAACATGAAATAAACCTTAAAAGAGATAATTAAAGATTATATTGGTGTCGCATCACTACCAAAGGCGCATACCGGCACTTGTTTTGATTCGTTTGAAAGCACGCCGACAATTATTGCGAATTCGACTGTTTATAATAAAAAAATAAAGTTCAAATTGTCATGGACGAACGCGGCATTTTTCAAAGGAATGTGTACTTACGCGTGCCGCACTTTGAGTTCTACTGTTCCGCTACACCGTAATTTTGCGAAGTAAGCCTTGACGCAATGGATTAAGTATTATATTTGAGTATATATGAAGCAAATCGTGACACTCAAAGTTGATTCGTTTGAAAGCACGCCGACAATTATTTTACATTTTTACTTGATAAGCAAGCAGGGCATCCTAGTGAACTGCGGCATATATGTCGATCCCCTGAGGGCATTCTGATGAACCAAGTAGTTAACCAGGTAAACTCCTGGGTTCATCAGGATCCAGTCAGGGGGTCCTGGTGGACTCACCCTGAAAGCTGACGTAATTGAGATGATTCTTAGATATAACTCATGAAGATCTGTTCAGGCGTTTGAAGATCATCAGCTCATTTCCTAGTTGACGAAGGGATCTCATTAACTTCCACATGTTTGAGTGATTTGAAATTTTATATAAGTACTGTAATTTCTCGGCTGTATTTCCATGACATGGTAAACTTGACCTGATGCTGCAGCAACAAGTAGTCTGCGTTATATCCAACTCCTCAGCAACTTACAGCAGATATAGCGTGTTTGCACTCTTTAGTTACATTATAATTCTTAATTAGACCTTGTATCATAAAGTTTTGGTTTACACAGAGAAGTGTTGATTTATTTTAGAAAAACCTATGTGAGTTTTGGAAAACCCTGAATACCTACCACATAATATAAACAATCAGCCACTTTACACTCCAGCTGTAACGTATACTTGACTAGCTGGTGCCCGTGACTTTGTCCGCTTTGTAAAATAAAAAAATATATAAGCAATGTAACGCTTGACCTCTTGTTGCTATAACACTTTGGCCAGGCGTTAGTTTTATTTTTATTTTAGATGATCCCTTGGGAACAATCCTCTTTTTCTGGATGAAAAGTACACTATCTCCTTTCTTGTATCGCTGACGTGTATGCAAAATTTCATGATGATCGGTTGAGTAGTTAAAAGGACGTGAAAAGGTAACAGACAGACAAAGTTACTTTCACATTTATAATATATATATTAGTATGGATCATACATACATCTTGTCAATCTTGTATTTATGTTTTTGTTTATGGTGGATACATATTTGGGCATTTAGTTATGCGATGTTATAATATCCATTTAATGACTTTTCACTTTTAAAAGATATATCAATAAAAATTGAGTATTCTAAATTATAGTAGTTTGATGATTCTAAACTAAAAGTAGGGGAACAATTCTTAGCGCCATCTAGTGGCGCTGGTAATAAAAAAAAAAACACAATTTCCAAAATAATAAATTGATATTTTCTAAAGAAAAATTCATCCAGAAAAGGCTTTTTTTATTAATTTTATTTGAATTATATTTCAATTAAAAATCCAGTCATATTTACATTAGCTTTACTTATTTATACATAATGCAAAACCATTTCAACAATAAATAATTAAAAATTATATTATGTAGGTTATGTGACCTTGTTTCAGTCGACTTTTCGTACTATCGCGGTTTGACCTCGCATTTTAATTTTTCCGTTCAATTTCACTAATCTCATAATTTAATTCTTGTAAATACAAAAACCTTCAATATCTTACATTTGCAAACGAAATACATTGGAATGTATTATAATAACGAAACATTTGTACAGCTTGAATTGAATTCAAGGGACAATATTGCAGAATACACAATTTATTTTTTTGATTAAAGCTATATGATATACATAATAATTATATATATGAAAAAATAAAAATTTAATTATATAACATAAAATTTCTAATAAAAAATAAACGATAAGGAGGGCTTTGCAAGGCTTACGTAGTAAAAAAAAAATCTTAGTTTATCCCTCACTTTATCACATTGCACGTTTTATTGGAATATACAAAAAAAATTTTTGTAAAGTAGAGCCAATTGTATAATAAAGAAAAAATTTGACCAAAAAAACTGTCTTGATGTATGTTTGGATTAGGTTTTTTTTTTGATTAATTCTTTTGTGACCTTTCAAGAGTAATGCCCATTTAGGTTAAAGAAAAAGTAATTTTAATTTTTTTAATATATGTTAAGGTCGTGATGGTAAGTAGCAACCATCGTCTATAACACAAGCAACGCCTTAGGTGCTGCAAGTGCACTGCTGACCATAGGAAAATGGGCTCTGGCCTCCCTTACTCACTCGCCGAAACACAACAGCACACGTGCTGTTACTTCACTGTGGCCTGTAATACTAGAAATAGTTTAATGCACTTAGGATATTTAGGAATTAATTGGCTTAACAAACTATTGGACTACAAATATTGACTCCCATTACGTACATTGTAACCCAACATGGTATATGTCATAAAATTATTATTTTATGACATATAAAAGGGAATATATCATAAAAAAAAAACCTTGTGCTTCCCTTTTTCAAATAACAATTTCAGATTAATTTCAATTTTCTCAGATTTTCATCGCACCTATATTATTTTATAATTAAGATCAAAGAGGCGAATAATCCAATTGGACTGTCAAATGTTTGACACCGGCCTCTCTGAATATACGAGCGGCCTGGTCGGTCACATACCTCGGATCGACTTCCCTGGCCACTTCCAACTTTATAGCACCCACGTGAACATCACTACACAGAGTCCAAAAGTGAGGTTCTTGCACCGCGTGTACACCGGCTAAACCCACAACCCTAGTGTACAGGTTCGGCAGAGCCCGCTCTATAGACGTGGGAGTCCTTTGCATTAGAACACCGGCAGAGTCCCGCACTAGAGGTAAAACACTCGCGGCAATCAGTAACGCTATAGCCATAGAACAAATCGGATCCGCACGCATCCATCCGAACATTCTCATCAGTATAGCCGATATTATCACTCCGACGGATCCGAGCGTATCGGCCAACACGTGAAGAAAGACTCCCCTCATGATCGCAGATCCGGCGCCGGTCGGCGCTTCTATGTCGTGTTCGTCGTGAGAATGGCCATGGTTGTGGTTGTGCGAATGGCCGTGGCCACCGTGCGAGTGGCCATGTCCGTGGCCGTGCCCGTGATGGAAAGCATATATGCCAACTAGGTTCACGAGGAAACCGAGACATGATACGAGCAAAAGACGCTCGTGTTTCACCTGAAATTTATAAACAATGTATGAAAAAACTATAAACTCATACTTACACATAACATAATAGTTAAAACAATGATTGTGGTTTTAATTTAGCCTAAGCGGTGATGGAAGACACACACCTAATTTGTACCTAGGTTAAGGATATAGAAATAAACTATTTGTATTTGTAAAACTATTTGTACATTTACTTTGGTTTAAAAGTTACAAAGATAATTTTATTATCACACGTTTTACTCGTGAAAATGCACCGATATAATTTAATGGTGTTCATTAAATTATATCGCATGGGTGCAATTTTTTTCTACAAGTTATGTACACAATACCTTCCTCATTGATCGCGAAAATCTAAGCATATCAAAATTCCATTTGTGAAAACCGTGTCAAAATCCGTTGGGTGGCTTAGTAGAAGTAAGCAGAGAAACTGACACTACTTCAATTATTAATATGTAGGAAATTAAAATTAAATTTCATTGATTTTACAAATATAAAAAGTCAAATACAATGTCCGTATATTTAGTCTACCATTAGTTCTAATTCAAATATACAAATCTTGAATTAAAAAAAAATATTTAAATTAATATACAATCAATGACATTATAAACAAAAACAAATCATTTCCATGTATTTGTTTCGTAAGATAGTTTACTACACTTTATTATGTCTTAGTCCACAAGTTTCTTTTGATACATAAATGAATTACATTTAAATATTAGGAATAAATCTTTCGAACAGCAACTTTTTTTGGCTGACCTGGTACTTGCTGACCAAATAGTTTTTTTTTAAGCTGATCAATCATTTATTGGTTTCGTTAAGTTAGTGTATTTTTTTGCTTATTGATTAAATAACAGCCATTTTGTTGTAGATATTTGCTGTGCATCGTTTTGTAACTTACTTGTATAGTATAGTAACTTTTAAATATCAATATACCATAGTACATTTTTTGAAGCCTAGAATTAGGTACGAGTTTATTTATAACTAGTTGTTGCACGCGACATCGTACGCGTAACTTATAAAATATAGCCTATGTTACTCGCTGATGATGTAGCTTTTTATAGGTGAAAGATGTTTTAAAATTGGTCCTGTTGTTTTTCAGTTATAATTTAATTTTATGCAACCTTTCATGTGTTTGTAACTTAATTTAATACCTAGAACTGCAATGAAATGTATTTCCCCTGTATGTAAATAAAATGTATTTGCTGTATTTTCCCTAAATTTGGTTTTCCACTATGGTTGCACTTAAATTAAATGTGATAATATTTTTTTTAATAAATGATCGGAAAAAGTCTAATCAAATAAAAAAAAATTTCTTCCATTCGCATCATATTTCTTCCATTAAAAAAATTATATGTAAAGGGTTCTAGCAGTTGAAACATGACAGTCTCTTTAATCAATCTTGACCTACTTGGCGACCGACAGTCACAGCACATTAATGTCACAACAGCCTCAACAAAAGCGCGAGATGAAAGGAAGGAAATTGATTACTTGTGCAATGAAATTTCAACATTATAGCAATGTAATAGTGTCGAAAATCAGATTACATTTAACTCTCATATTCAGAAATTGTAATAAATATTAAACACTTGCTGTTCCTCAATTCATTATCAGTTTTCTCATTGTAATACTTTGTCAAGGGAATTATGAAATATTTTGTTGAATAATGGATTCAATAAGTGACAGTTTATCAAACTCTATCAGTTCAATCAACTTCAAACTGTTCAGACCCTGGTTTAAATCCAATTTTGGGCCTGTGTGTCTAAGTATTTTAGAATTTAATTTCTGGATTAGAAATATTTGCTCTAAAGACGAAAGAAATAATAGTTAGAAAGTCTATATTTTCTACAAGACTAACAATTTTCAAAGATACCATGTCCTGCCATTTCTTAGTGGCAAACGAAATATTGTATTTATTTCACGTATCTCGGTAATATAGATCTAACAATTTTGATGAAATTTTGTATTTAGATAAGATTTGCTTTTTAAATCTAGGTATCTACTACCTATATACCTATATTTCTTGTAAAATCGCAATTTTACATAAAAAAATATATAACAGCTATTTTTTAGAGCGCCATCTCTTGAATGGTACTTGTATTGTTGCCAATGGATGATAATCAACAGTTACCTTAAAATTTTGTGAGATGACGCTATATGACTAAAAGTTCGGCTTAGATCCAATAGTAATAATTCAATGCAATTATTGTGACGATCTTAAGTCCACGTTAGCATAAAAACAAAAATAAGTATATCTTGGTCACCCAGGTATTATATATTTACATACATTCATAACTTGCCAGAAAGAGTTCACTAAAATTCAAATGACATAAAAAAGAAATATTAAAAATAATGACTTTCAGGATAGTTATTCAATATTATTCCAAATCTAATTAATTCAAGTTATTACAAAAGTGACTTCAAGTTATTCAAACTTATGTTATCGGTGCAATAGAATAGATAATGTTAATAAAAAATAACATGTCTTACATGTAAAATGTGATTAAAGAGATAAAGCACCTTTTGTTGTATAGCACTTAATATTTCTACTTTAAAATAGTTGTTGAAGATAATTAATTTCCTTCAACTTAGACACAAGAATTCCCTTTTCCCAATAGATGGCACTGGCATATGTTTTTAGCTTCTTGTTTTTTGATATATAAATTACAAAGAAATTAATTGGCAGTTAGCAAATTCATATTCAAAATTTATTCGGAATCTCATGGATATAAATTATGATAAAATCACTGAAGTTTTTATTTTTTCAAACTTTCAGTCTTTATTATTTTTAAATAGTTGTTAGTCTGTGCAGATGTTTGTAAAGGATCACAGCTAAATTATCACATGGGATACATTTAATCTTAATAATGTGTTCTCATGAAGTAACACTAAAAATATTATCGATTTTTAAACTTAATCAATTGATGGAGAGTGGAGCCATGTTCATCGTAAAAAACCTTGTCTATTTTCAAGGTTACACAGCGAGATAGAATCAGGAATGATAACCAGGTAGATCAGTAAGTTGAAGTGGCAGTGGGTAGGATACATAGTACACTGGAGCTGGAAGGTTCTCGAGTGGAGACCATGGACTGGCAAATGCAGCATGGAACATCCACCTACAAGGTGGACAGGAGATCTGATAAGGATAGTGAGTAAAATCTGGATCTAGGCTGCTTCTGAGCAGTCCTATTCGAAAATTGCTGCTCCCAATGCAAATTGCAATGGGGATATCTTACGGCTGAGATGATGATAATAATGTTTCTAATAAATTTTGTATCAAATGAGTGAAATTTTATTTTAAATAGCTTACCTCAGGTGGTTCAATGGCACGTTCTACTGCCTCGCTCATAATGAAAAATGCAATAAACAACAGGAACAACCCATTAACAAAGCCAGCCAAGACTTCAGCTCTAGCGTAGCCATATGAGTATCGTTCGTTTGCTCGCCATTTTGATACAAGTGATGCTGCTAAACCGGCCACCAGGCCCGTACAATCAAAGAACATGTGGAATGCATCCGAAATTAAACCTTAAAAAAGAAAGAGTAATTTCACTTTAAATTAATACTTATTCAGATGTGTAATTAAAAAAAATTTTTTTTTTATTAGAAATGACTTCTTTCTTATATAAGAAATGATTTATTACAATCTTTATATCTAAAGGGATTGTCAATTAGACAAGGGAAAAGATGAACAATTTACCAAAAATATATATTCTTTTTATATTAATTTCATCAGATGGAACATTTGATGGTAGGTGGCTACTGTCACCTATAACATAAATAATGCCACAGGTGCTGCAATTGCAAGGGAAATGGCCTCTAGCATCCCTTACTTACTGAAACACAACAGCACAAGTGCTGTAATTTCACGGTTGGTGGTCTTCTGTAAGTGAGTGGTTACAGATGCCAGATGGGCTACCCAAATGACAGCGAAACGAGGTGTACCCTGCCATTACTACCATTTTACTAGTGCAAATAGAGTAGGTATTAAATAAAGTAAGTCATCTTTATAACCAACCACAGACTAAACCAACAAATCCTGTTGATTAATAGTAATACAAATATTTATGTTTTTAAAATAATAATACTGAAATAACTACTTGTTAACACTCACCTAAACTGTTTGTCCAGACTCCATAAAATAATTCCACAAATGCAAAAGATAAATTCAGAATCAGGAAAAGAAATAAATTCCTGGAATTCCTATCAGAATAAATTAGCCTGAACCAGTTTTGGAACTTTTCGCGGATTCTGTATAAAAGGCTGCGGGATTTCGTATCCCTTTGGGTAAGTGGCAACATGATGTATGTTTTAATACTTCCTTGTTTTTCAGTTCACGTCATTTCAGCTATATCGAATTAAAAATCATAAAAACTTATCACTGAAACTGTGCATACGTGTAACTCACTAACCGATTTCTAACCTTACTGAAATATTTATTGCGTTTGTACTAAAGGAATTATGAATGAGAATAAGTAGACTCTATTAAGAAGAAGCCGAGTCTCAAGTTCTATTTGCTTTTTGAATATGGTTTCATAATTAATAGGTACTATTGTAAAATAAAATGTAAAACTAGTGACTCCAAACTCCAAATCCAAAGTATGAATGAATGAAACTATTCAGCCAATCAAATGACAATTCAAAATGTCAAATTGATTATGACATGACATGTCAACATGTCTAAACTTATGTCTATGGTCTGCACCAAGAAACATATATACTCTCTAGCGAGAGGTCTGCACTTACATAGCTTTAGTTATTGTTTATTATACTTTGACTTACGTTAATATCTAGCGTACGCTATTTATTAATAATAATAAACGTTGGACTTGACCTGACTGCTTTAGACTTGACGGACCTGTTTTGGAAAACTAAGAAAAATTATAGACTTGACTTGACTTGACTTGACTAACTAGTGTCTGGATCTGCTACTTTTGATTTTAATTTCAATTTTGCCTTTTCTTTTAAAAAAAAAAGCTATTACAAATTGATATTTTTACAAATGACACTGGCAAAATCATAACGCGACAATCGACATTAACTTGACACTGGCAGACAATGGCCATTTTAAAATGAGCCGCATTGCCATTTAAACCTAAGAAGAAGAAGAAGAATAATAAACGTTTGTTTCAGACTATTTGTTCATGTGTTTTTTTTAATAGGTAATACATTCTACACGGGTATTTATCATGTTATTTTACATTAGGTACTTTTCATTAAGTCCTACAGCTGCTCTCATTCAGTGATTTTGGATGGGATATTCAAATCTAACAGATATCAACATCGATATTTAAAAAATAATTACATCATGATACTGTTATAGTCACTGATTTTAGTAGAACCTCCATTTGTTATAAAATTCTTGATATTTATTTTCAATAGGTTCACAATTTTCTTTCGTTACATCTTAAATGAAACGAAACAATTAGGTATTGTTTTATATTTGCTTATATTTGTCACAAAATTAAAAAAGGGAAATAGGTATTTCATCAAAACAATGTCTTTGATCAAAACACACACTAACCCTAATTTTATTGGTGGTTTATGTTGTTGAGGTTTAAGTAGCCAATAGGAAATGTACAAAAATGATTTTTTAGAAAACATACTATTTGATGAGTCATAGACTTTCGAATGACACTCATTTCCGGTAAAACTCTATGTTATTGTCTATATATCACATCATATTCTTTATGGTTTAATACAAAACTAATAAAAACCTAAGTTCGTCTTTTTTATATTTGTTTTTATTCATTGTATCGGTTGTATATTACTTTACCATACTTATTTAGTCAGATATTGCCCTATTTCAATAATTTATTGAGTAATAATTTTTGACTCCCGCCAAAATTTTAAATGATTCCACCGGAAGTTCGTCTATAGTTGCGTTTGTTTCCGAAAAGTGAACGTTTCACGAGTCAACAGCAACGTCTTTCGAGAAGTTGTAGGCGCTCTGTTTGCGACATTTTTCTTTCTTTTATCCGTCATCCAATGTTTTGTGTGATGAAATAACACGTTATTTAGCAACAGTTTTCTTTGTTAGTGTTCATAGTCGTAATTAAGTAACCGCTAGATTACGATTTTATCTAATATGGGCGACGAAAGCCACCCGAAAACTCTCTACGTCGGTAATTTAGACGGGAGTGTGACAGAAGATTTTTTATGCGCATTGTTCGGACAAATCGGCGAAGTCAAAGGGTGTAAGATTATTCGCGAACCGGGCAACGATCCGTATGCTTTCCTCGAGTTCACTAATCACACGTCAGCGGCTACGGCCCTGGCCGCCATGAACAAACGAGTGTTCCTCGAGAAGGAAATGAAGGTTAACTGGGCAACGAGTCCTGGTAATCAACCCAAAACCGATACGAGCAATCATCACCACATATTTGTTGGCGATTTGTCGCCAGAAATCGAGACACATATATTGCGCGAAGCGTTTGCACCCTTCGGTGAGATTTCGAACTGTCGGATAGTGCGTGACCCACAAACGCTCAAATCTAAAGGGTACGCTTTCGTCTCTTTTGTAAAGAAAGCTGATGCCGAGGCCGCGATTCAAGCTATGAACGGACAATGGCTCGGCTCACGCTCCATACGCACCAACTGGTCAACACGTAAGCCTCCAGCTAACCGGCCCGCCGAGGGAGCGCCGAGCAGCAAGCGAGCCAAACAACATACATTCGACGAAGTCTACAGCCAGACCTCACCACACAATACGACGGTCTATTGTGGCGGTTTCGCTAGCAACGTTATATCTGAAGAGTTAATGCAAAACACATTCTCACAGTTTGGGCAAATACAAGACGTAAGGGTATTCAGAGATAAGGGTTACGCTTTTATTAGGTTCACAACGAAAGAGGCAGCCGCTCATGCAATTGAAGCCACACACAATACAGAAATTAGTGGACACACGGTGAAATGTTTCTGGGGCAAAGAGAATGGAGGCGGTGAAAGTCAGGTATATTAATGCAGTTTTTGCATAATGGTATATTGAATTTGCTTGTAATTCACTATTCTAATAGTGATTTGTTTATGTTTACAGAATTCTAATAATGCTACTACTTCTGCGCCAGCTATGGGAGCGCAGTCTCAGTACCCTTACCCCTATCAACAAGGCATGGGCTATTGGTATGCCCAGGTGAGTAACATTAAATAACCTATGAACATATTTAGAATTTTGGAGAAATGTGGTTTTTTTACAAATTTGCTAGTGCCATGGGGCTGACTGCATGGTAGCTTTTATTTGTAAACTAAAATAAAATTACTCAATCTTCATATTTATTTTCACTATTTACAAAATATGAATATTGTCACTTGTAAATGACTTATGTTGAAACTAGCTGTTGCACGTGAACTCGCTGATAATGTATGTTTCTATAGGTGAAAGAATTTTCAAAATGGGTCCAGTAGTTTTTGAGTTTATTCATTACAAACATACAAAAATACAAATCTCTCTATAAAATTAGTATAGAATAGATACAATACTATACCTATAAAGTGATTAGTGATGCCCAATTTTTTTTTAAATTTAGAAATGATCCCTCTGGAACCAAAAAAAAATTTACAGGATAAAAAATATCCTATACATTATAAATTCAGGTAATAAACTATCAAATCCCTTCAGTAGTTTTATAGTAAACAACACCTATCCATCTTCACAAACTTTTGCCTTTGTAATATTAGTAGGATGTTGAAGTAAATTTTCTTATTTTATGCAATTATTATCGGTTTAAAAAAGCACTTTTATAAGTAAGAATTTATCAAAAATCAAAAATATTAATATCAGTTTTACAAAAATAATGCAATAACAATTTTATAAAGGAGTACCAATTATTATAAGTCCAAAAAATTAATTCAGTTTGTAATTTTATGAGTATCAACATAATAATCTAGTCTAGACCTAGATAAAAATAATTATAGTTATAACAACAGTATATTTCATATTTAGTAGTAATTTCAAGTAATTTTAATGGTAAATATATAAATTTCCTAAATATTGTTATTAACATAAGGGTCACACTTTTGTGTTTTCCTTTTGGATGAAAACAATATCTTATTGGTATGTAACGATTATCTTAGGTATTTGTAGGAGTTTGACATAGACAAACATTGATTTTGCCTCATGATTACAAATGTAGGTATTTATTTTTCTACCTAATTTTAATCTAACCTAGTAGTGTTAGGTCAAAAAGTACTGATACACCACTGTTGAAAAGGTCAATAGATGTGCATTTGGACTGCAACTGCACCAGATGAAAGTTTATGATTTTTCCCCTGCAGTTAACGTTTTGTTAAGATCTAAACATAGGTAAAAATTGATCCAAATTATTAAAAAAAAAACTTTTGTTTGAATGACAAAGCACTTTTCTCTTCTTTGTCAAAAGCTCTTCTTTGTCCATTGAAATACAAAGAAAAGGGACCATATTTATATGAATTTGTCTTATGATAAAAAGTAATAAATGTTTTGTATATTTTAAACAAAACAAAATATGTGCATTTTTTAGCCCATTTAAATTTTACATAGTGTGTTAAAAAAATCAAACATCCAGTCAGGAAAGTAGGTACTGTAAACTTGTTGGCCGAATATTTTCAAAATGTGAGCAATTTTCATAAACTAGTATAATAATAATTTATTTCGGACAAATTAGCCCATAATATGTAGTAAATTACATAAAAAATAATCATAAATTAAACTATTTACATCTGCAAATAAAAACAAAATAAAATTAATACATAAACATTCACCAGGAAACTCAGATCAATGTATCATCTTCAGGATTTCATTGGAACTCCCCCGCAACCTGGATGTGGTGCTTTGTGGATGCTGCACCAGCATCCATAAACATTGCACATGCGCTATAGAAGCATCTGAGTTTCAATAGAATTCTGAAGGTGAAATATTAGCCAACCAGTCGAAATTTGACCAAAATCTTGTTGAAATCTCTTTTTTTTTTCTTTCAATACAAGTGCTTTAAAACATCCTTTATTTAGCGCACTGCCAAGGTTTGGAACTCCCTGCCTTTGTCTGTGTTTCCGAGCTAATATAACCCAAATATTTTCAAAGTTCGAGTTAATAGGCATCTTCTGGGTGAGCTCTCTCCATCATAGGCCTCATCTTCGCTACACAGCTGGATGCTGGTCAAGAGTAAACCCATTTCTACAAAAAAAACATCATTTAAAAGTTGAAAAAATACCATTACTTTTGTTCACTTTAAATAATTGTTCTGTTCCATATTATTTATTGAATTAAAAAAGTGGTTTTGAAAAGTTTTTCTTTACCTACTTACATAATAAAATTATTAACATACTATACTGTGAAAGGCAAGTTAATTGCAAAATTTAAATTTTAAACTTTTTCATAGAACAAAATAAGTGAAACAATGAGATGAAGTTAATTGTCAGTATGTGCCAAGGAAATAAAGCACTTATCGCACGTGGCGGAAGGTCGCTCATGTTAATTAGCATGACGCATTTCAGTGCAGCTGAATAAATTTAGTTATTTTTTCATTTGTACTGTATCATAGTCTTAGGGTTTTAATATATCCTACTGATAAATGGTTAAATGGATTATGAAAAATCTACTGAACGAATTTTGATGAAATTTTCCAATATTATAGTTTATGCATGTAATATATCTATAATCTATACTAATATTATAAAGAGAAAAGATTTGTATGTTTGTAATGACTACTGGACTGATTTTAAAAATTCTTTCACTTATAAGAAAGCTACGTTATCAGCGAGTAACATAGGCTACATATTATAAAGTTATGCGGAAGAAGTCGCGTGCAACAGCTAGTTTTTTATAAAGATATGCGTACAAAGTCGCGAACAAAAGCTAGTATTATAAAAGAAAATATTGCATTTGTAGGCACTAAATGAAAAGGGGAGGGTCCAGTTAGTGTCTTCACAATTTAATTATCACAAAATGGACCCATGGGTCCAGTCGGCTGTCTGTTCAAATGTTATCTAACTCTATTCGCTTATCATATCAGTTATTGTTAAATATTTTATAGTATTTGAATTTACAATAGTATTATTATTATTAAAAATGGTACATAAAATAAAAAATTGGTATTTGCTTTTCTATGCCAACCTGGATATAAGTAAGATAAAATCTTCTGAAATAGTGAGTGGAAACAAGCTTTCTTTTATGTTTTTTTTTTTTTATGTTGTGGTCAAAAGAGAGGCCAACGACGTTCCACTTGAAGGTAGATGGCCACTGTCGCCTATAACACAAGCAACGTCACAGGTTCTGCAAGTAGTGTGCTGCCGACCATACTAGGTTTAAGGATAAGAAGACTTTAGAAAGGGAGGCACTTGGCTCTGGCGTCCCTCGCTCGCTGAAACACAACAGCACACATGCTGTTATTTCACGGGCTTGCAAAACTGTGCTGTGTGCCCTGCCGATTACTTGCCTCCATGCCTCCATAGGGCTGTAAATCTCACTACTAATAATTTCATTTAGATTGTAATTTTGTCTGTAATTGATTTCAGGGTTATCCAGCGCTACAAGGCTACATGGCGCCTGGATATTATCAACAGTACGCCGCCGCCTATAGCAGCCCCCAAGCTGCCGCTGCTGGTAAGCATTTTAACACAACATTATACAAAATAGTTTATTTCTTTATCTCAAGCCCGTCACACACGTTGCTAAAATATATATATTAATATAAATTATAGCAAGGCAAATTACGATATATTTTCTATACAAATATTGGAGGGACCACACACGCAGCTATAATAATATATTTCTATGACGTCACCAACGTATACCGTAATTTATATTATAGCACGGTATATTAATACATGTGTGACAGGCTTTAAACCTAGGTACAAATTAGATGTAGGGCACTCCTAACAGGAGACTCCCCTCATCCATAACCACATTCAAAACTTAGGCTAAATTAAAACTACAATCATTGTCAAAGTATCTGTAAAATAAAAATGTGTATATGTGAGTATGTATATTGTTTTTTTTTTTTAGAACTTGTCGATAATGTGAACAATCGCCATATTGGGCTTTGTCTATGGTTGGATTAAGAAAACTAGTGATGGGAACTATTAAAACTTTTAAATGAATAAAAATTAACGATTATTATATTAGGTCCATGCCTCTACCCTCCATAAGTCAACCATAAGGACTAAAGTGTTTATTTACATTGTCAACAAGTTCTAAAAAAAAAACACTATAGCACTATTAGTCATGAGTGACATAATATAATAATAATAAAGCCTTTTATTTCCAAATCTCAAGTATTACAAAATAAACAAGTATTTAAATTTTGTGTATAATAGTTGGAGTTTACAATATATGTTTTTTATTTATTTATTTTATTACTTCAATAAACTAAGTTTCCTAAAATAAGGTCTCTTTGGGTGAAGGTCTCCTCCAACTTCTTCAATGAGGAACAAATACGGTTTTGGAGAAAGAAACGAAAGAGGAGAACGACTAAATTGACTACGCTCTGTGACAAATATAGTTATCATAATTATTCACATATATACATAAAATAAAAAAGTTTAGGTGTGACCTTGTTACCAAAGATAATTTATGTGTAATATAGATTAATTTATTAAATATATATATATTGTATAAAACTTGTGTTTATATCAATTAATTACATTATATACTTGTGAATTTTTTTCTACATATTGACTTTTAATCTTCTGAAGAATATGTTTACAAGATTTGCGAGTCTTAATCATTTTTTTAAAGTTTTAACACAATTGAATAACTATTATTATATTTGAAACAATTTGAACATGCTAATATCCAAAACTAGCTAAAGTAATAGCGCAGATGGGCTTTGCGATGTGTTGGAGTCTGTGACCGAATACCATCGAAAATCGAATTACACAGAGATGGAGGAGCTTGTATGTATATATTATATACACAGATTTGAAGAAATATATTTGTAGTTCAAATTGAAAATCTAATTAGTACAGATCTAATTTATTACTGAGCATAGATAGAATTAGGGAGTAGCTACATTAATTCGGGTCAATTCAGCTTTTGTCCATAGAAATAAACCGGTTTTGTATGGAGATGCGTACTTGTCCGTTAACATTCGGCAATTTGAATTGAGCTGAATAAATAATGTAAATCCCTTAAGTGGTGTTTGTCTGGGATAATCTTTATAAATTTCAAAATCTGGGATAATCTTCGTAAAACAATTCGCATAACACCACTGGTCGCCTGTATTTGGTATCCAATAACATAGGGTGAAGTAAATGTGGTCGTAGCAATAACAAAGTTGTGTTTGGTTCCAGCTGGATATCGCATGAGTATGCCCGGAGGAGGAGGCACGGGATCCGGCGCGGGGTGGGGCAACGGCCCGCAGCCCGTCATGTACTCGTCGGCTATGCCCTCCGCGCCATACCCCTCGCAGTAGCCGCCCAACACACACGACGCCCGACGCAACTTGACGTGACGTGATGTGACGTGACGTGACAACCCCCCGTGTACAGTCGCGCGCGTGACCTAGGCATTTATTTCGACTGCCAACTCTCCCTTATCCAGTTCTTTGCGACTCGACGTGTTTGTTTCGTAGTGGGCGCTCTCATACTCTTGTATACTGTTGGACTCCACATTGTCATTGCGATTTTTGTTTCGAACTGGTTTCGTGAATTATGCGTTGTTGTTTAAAGTCGTTTGTTGTCTTATACATCACGAACATGATGAATTACAATCATTAAAAATCGTGACAGTGTCACTCTGTTCAACTTGAATGTGGCAGTGTCAACTCTGTTACCACTCAAGACGTAACAGTGTCACTCTGTTACAACTTGAATGTGGCAGTGTCAACTCAGTTACCACTCAAGTCGTAACAGTGTCACTCTGTTACAACTTGAATGTGGCAGTGTCAACTCTGTTACCGCTCGAGTCGTAACAGTGTCACTCTGTTACAACTGGAATGTGGCAGTGTCAACTCTGTTACCACTCAAGTCGTAACAGTGTCACTCTGTTACAACTTGAATGTGACAGTGTCAACTCTGTTACCACTCAAGTCGTAACAGTGTCACTTCGTTACAACTTGAATGTGGCAATGTCAACTCTTGATACCACTCAAGTCGTAACAGTGTCACTCTGTTACAACTTGAATGTGGTAGTGTCAACTCTGTTACCACTCAAGTCGTAACAGTGTCACTCTGTTACAACTTGAATGTGACAATGTCAACTCTGTTACCACTCAAGTCGTAACAGTGTCACTTCGTTACAACTTGAATGTGGCAATGTCAACTCTTGATACCACTCAAGTCGTAACAGTGTCACTCTGTTACAACTTGAATGTGGCAATGTCAACTCTTGATACCACTCAAGTCGTAACAGTGTCACTCTGTTACAACTTGAATGTGGCAATGTCAACTCTTGATACCACTCAAGTCGTAACAGTGTCACTCTGTTGCAACTTGAATGTGGCAGTGTCAACTCTGTTACCACTCAAGTCGTAACAGTGTCACTCTGTTGCAACTTGAATGTGGCAGTGTCAACTCTTGTTACCACTCAAGTCATGGCAATGTAAACTCTTTTACCGCTTGAGTCGTGACAGTGTCAACCTGTTACCTCTTGAGCGTGGCAGTGTCAACTCCGTTACGCCGGAGGTCGATAATAGTAATATTGTAGTATATGGTGTCCATTCACGTCACCTGCGTGAAAATTTTCAGATTAGTGTTAAGTGATAGCTAGGAGTTAGTCTGAGATAGTTTACGATGTAGGGTTGAGATAATTTAGTAATTTCCACTTTGTTACATTTTGTATTTCCAATTCCTTACATTGTAACAATGTTTCAGGAGTACTATTATTTAATGTCTGTTAAGTACTTGGATATGATTACGCTAAGGAGAAACCTACCATTAATGGGTCTAGGTTATGATAGTGTGTCCGGGTGTATAGATAGTTTATGAAATATTAATGCATCGATGTATGTATAGGGAAGTCTTTACATTTACAATTTGCTATTGTTCAATGTAAGCTTTCATATACGTAATTTGTCTTATCATCCAAACAGAGAAGCGTTTCTGTGAGCAGTGACACTAATCTGTCTGGTGTCTGAAATTTCGTGGTCCTCTCTTTCTCACTCTTCTTACTCACAATTATTCCGCCAAATGCTAATGAATCACAAATAATTTATTTGAAATATGTTATCCCAAATCGTATATTTTTTATTTATTATTGTAATTAGTTCAATTTTTTATTTAGTAACGACGATGTTTTTTCTTGTGTGTGTGTAGAAATAGATGCCTATGTCACGACAGTTGTCACACGCCTCGTGCCTTCGACGCGGACTCGCAACAACCCTGAGAGATTGAATTATGAATTTTGCACATTTAATTATGATGAGTGTGTAAAAGTATATCACGGACGGTCGGAAATTACCCCCCGCTAGTCCCCTCCCCCACCTCCCTTTACCCCTTCCATCGGTATTGGCCATAGAGACGGAATCGCACAAAAAAAAAAATAACGGAGAGAACGTTTGAAAGTTTGCGATGAGATTTGTGGCCAACGTGCAAACATTTGGTAGCGGGTACTATGAAAGTGACATCGAGTACGCGGCTAACCGAAATCGATCTGTAATAGATAGGAAAGGAAACAAATTGTAAATTTAGAATGCAAAAGAGAAGAAGTGAAATGCAATAGTTATGAAGGGGATGTAGTGTCGCGAGTGGCCTCGTGTAGATACGGATATTTATTGGCGCCAAGATGCGTCACGAGACTGAGGTTCCCGGAACATGAGCGACGGACGCGCCAGTAAACATATTTATACTTATTCGGCACATGTTGTTTTGTTTGACCTGACTTGTTATGATTTATTCTATGAAAACACTGGTAAGTCAATAAAGCAGTGGGTCTGGGAAGAGAGTGTTTGATTTATCCAACTTCCTACTTCGCAAACGAAATATCTAGTAACAAGTACTAGAAAAGCGCCATCTAGTTTAACGCAAGATTAGTTTCAGAGCATGAGTATTATCAGATTCCCACTATACTAGAAAGGGGATTGGGTAACTTTGTATGGAGGGTTGGCATCATTTTTTTTTTCTAGTGGCCATTGATAAAACCTATTGTATTTTATAGTCCTTGCAAAAACATGTTATAATGTGCAAAAAAGAATTGCTCCAAACTATATCGAACGAGAGATATAAGGGTTTAAAGATACTAATTTTACGCCCGGTTGATCTTCAAGAACAATCAATAAAAGGAAAAAAATCAAATCTTTATATTTTTTAATTTAAAAGTTAATTAGAAAAAGTTAAGTTTACAAGAAAAAACTTAAGTGATTTTGTAAAAACTAATCATAATTTTCTTTGTCAAATGAAGAGATGGCTCTGAGTAAATGCAGGTAAACGAATTACACATTGTGATTGGGTGAACCATTCGACGATTTGGGACTTGTGAATGTGAATCTAAATGTATACAGTAGGAATTAGTTTCGATGAAGCAAATATGGCAAATTATGTATTTTTTACATCGAAATAGTGTACATAGACGATTTTTTTTAAGTAATATATAAAGCCAAATATCTCAGCTTAGATTTTATTTAGATAATAAATGCTACTTTCGAACTGCTTCTTCAAATTATGCTATTTTTATGAGTGGCCGCAAAAGTTGAAAATGATGCCAACTTTACCTTTGTATCTCTGACTCAAAGCAAGAGGAATCTGTCTATCCTCACTCTGCCCCTGTAACGGATGCTGTGGGTACCAATTCATGGCATGGGAAACATAAATTAACTCATAGAATGGGATACGAAGCGTGTTCTTTTAACACAGAACATGGTCTGTTTGTGTGCCAAATTTCATCCAAATCCCTAAACATTAAAAAATATATATTCATACTTAAAAAAGAAGAAATAACACGAACACTTTAATGCAATATTTACACTATCTAACTAAAGCAAGGCTATAGATACAATGGAAAGAATATAAACAAAAGAATATAAAACTATTATTCGAATCCATAGCAGAAATATTTTTAAATTTACATTATTTTTGCAATTATGCTGGCAGGAACGTCTCTATAATTAATGTTTTACGTAGCCAACTTTTGATAATGAAAAAAATAGTACCTAGGTATCTACTAAAATTACTTGACTCATATGCACCAAAGTACAAAGTATTGAATAATCAAATTACCAATTATAGTAATATTCAAATGTAAATAAAAACACGAGCTCCATAAGTATTACTTTCACTATTTGTGAGATATATTAAATGAATTATTCTATCATAATGGTGATAGAATAAGTTTATTTTTTAAATGAAATTCTTTGCACGCGATGAAAGTATAATTTTTTACGTAAAAGTCTGTGGACAGGCTGAGGATTATTTGATGGAATGGCTACCGTCGCCTATATATAACAAGCAACGCCACGGGTGCTCCAAGTACACTGTTGACCAGAGATAGGGTAATTAGCTCTGGCATCCCACTACTCACTAAAACACAACAGCACACGTGCTGTTATTTCACTGTGGCCTTCTGTAAGGGGGTGGTTACTGCTGCCAGACAGGCTGCCCATATGACTGCGATATGCAGTGTGCCCTGCCACTACTTTCCAAATCCAGACCAGGGCCAACCTTAAAAAGTTCTTTTCCAAAGTTGACCCAGTCGGGAATCGAACCCTGGACCCCTAAGACAGAGTGTTAAACCACTCATCCAACGGGTTAATCAAAAAACATCAACAGAAGAATGATAAGTATTTCTGTTGTATTGATGTGTTGAATAAAGGTTAAAAAAGTGGCATTAAGATTTCGCACAAATGAGTCTTTCAGCGAAAGTTTGAAAGAAAGAAAAGAAATTTTAAATGAGTCAACACAAATAGCACATGCAATACAAGTTTAATGAGTTTCACGGAGAATACGCAAAATACCAATTACTTATTAATTAGGTACATATATCTTTTTGTAATTTAAAGGTCGGCAGGCAGGTTGACGGTCCATTTTATCGTAGTTGGTTAATATCACAAGTAATGCCATAGTGTTGCAAGTGCGCTGCCGTTCTTAATTGGATGAAAGGACCTATATACTTAGCATGAGCTATATCGGTCCTTTCATCCATTATGAACATTTTTCTATGAAGAATGGTCACTGGAATGGCCCTGGTTCACCGAAACGTTCATTTATTTTTCACGGCATATTTTTATTTTGCAGCTGTTATTACCCCCACATTCCCAGTTGTACTACTTTCACGGTGGTTTCTTGTAAGTTGGTTACTGTCGCCAGAGGGCTGCTGCAAAATAAAGCAAGCATGAATTGCACCGTTGCTATAGATATTAAAAACTATATCTACCTAAATATTCCAAAATACCTGCGTCAAAGCGGTGTGACTCACTGCTGTAAGTACTTGAAAGTTATTTTCATCGCGCATTTCGATGCATTCCAGTTTACTTTAAATTTTCCTTAACCTAATTGTACATAGCCCTTGTGATATCATTATGTTTTTTTTTTTATAAAATGTGAGTAAAATCCGCGCGGGCGCGAACTAAAATTCGCAATGACAGCGCTCTAAAAATACCAACCGATTGAGAAGAGGCGGCGCGGCGCGCTTCGTCTCTTCAGTCGAGATCCAACCGTCGCGAGTTTTAGTCGAACGATAAGATAAGCAGAAAGACAGCAACCATGGTGTACGAGAGTGACTTCTACACGACCCGTCGGCCCTATCGCCCAACATACAGCGTGACGGTGAGTTTCACTGTCGACCTCCTAACACCTGTTGAGCGTGCATCGCACCTCGCTCCACTCTGTCTCCCGGGAGCCGGACGCCCCTCGCACCAGCTCGACCCCCGCGCTAGAACTCTCTCGTTCAAGCTCGTTTCCAGAGATAGGGAATGCGATCAAGGGTGAAAGATTAAATGTCTTGTTCGTCCTCTCACGAAGCGGTAATTTTTTTTGTCTCAATTTGGCTTGTAAACAAAATTGCTTAAGTTTTCAATTAATGTTTCTATCAATTGGATTAGTTTAGAGACTATATTATATCTCGTCTTCAGCACGTCACGAGTTAGGTGATAGTGTAGTTTCTGCAAGTGGGTCAGTTCGTATCGAGGAACGGAGTGTCGGAAAACGGAGCTACCGGGCGCGCCAAATATAGACGCGCCTGGAGATGCCCGCGCCCGCCCGACTAACGGCGACTCTCTCCGCTTGCAGCGGCGTACTGTTGGCGACTGGGAGAAGGTGCCGTTCGTGCCGCGTCCGAGCCTCGTTCCCGATCCAGTGACGGCGTACGGACGCCGCACGAAACCCGGCGTACGCGCCTCCGTCTTAGAGCCGGTCGTCAGGCAGAACATCCAGCCCGCGGCCGAGTACAAACTGGCGCCGTTAGCGCCGTACGTTTCTCCCCGAGAACAGACCCGCGAGCGGGTCCTCAACATGGTGGGCATGAGGGAGCGCGCCTTCGAAGCGGACCCGCTTGGGACTCCGCGTGACCATATGGACTTGGTGTTGGCCCATGCGCACGGCAGGCCGCAACACCAGGCCCACCGGCAAGTGTTCTACAGCAACTACGCCACGTACTGAAGTGCGCCCGCGTCGTTTTGTGTGTCGCTTCTGCATAGTTAGCTAGTCGGCGCGGCGGTCGGGTCGGTGCGAGGGTATGCGGGGGAGTGGGGAGGGCGGCAGCTGTGGCTAAGGGCACGGTTGTTGCAGACGCCGCGGCACTACGTGGTGGTTGACCGCGAAACGATGCCGCGCCGCGCCGAGGAGCAGTATTCCTATTCGTACTCGAGCAGCACTGAGCGCTCGACGGACAGGGGCTTGCCGCAGCGGACCTCTTACAGCAACACGGTGGAGCGGCGGACGGGAAGCGGCCCCGGCGGCTACAGCTACACCAGCGAGCGCTCTTCCAACCTCGGCGGCCCCGGTGGATACTCGTATTCTTCCACGACCAGTGGCCGCTTGCCCTACGGAACCAACTACCGTCACTACTCTTACCGCGTGTAGCGCCCCGGCTCCCGACCTGATCGTCCTCCCTCCCGCGTCCCGCACTTCCCCCTCGCCCAGTCGTCGCTCCCGCTTCCCTTATACTCCTAACCTATAAACAGTATTCGCTATATAATGCAATGTGATCGCTCTACTTTCAATATATAGTACAAGTAGACGCGAATCGTGCTTCTTACGATAAATTTTAGTGTTATTTATTTTAAATGTGGTTTATAATGATTTTTTAATAAAGCTTGTGCATTTCTAATAACTCTTTTTCTCTTTTTGTTGTGTTCACATTTTTACACTGTTATTTATCTAAACAAACACACGGATCGATTTTGGACTCGATCTTTTTACTAACACCAAGTTTTTACCTGTATACTCCTGAATTTTTTTTTGTTTTCTACTTATATGAAATTGTTCCTTTTTTAGCTTAACGTAGTGATAAAAAAATTATAAATTTTCTCAATTAAAACACACAAAAATACATCATTATAGTTGTACCTACCTATGTAAGTATATTTTGAAAAATCTCACTACACGTCACAGACCTATCTAATTATTATCTATATGATTTAAATAAATAAACTAGGAGGTTTATAGGTTCTAAAAGAGACTTATACAAGAATCATATATCTACAGTATGATCAAAAATTAAACAGAGCCTTATTTCTATGTTCCGTTCGAGGGCAGCCGCTGACTTCAACCTACTACTTAACATCTTTATTCCCGTATTATCACATCCCGTACATCACGTATATACCGAGGCTGTCTCAGGTGAGTTAAATGTATGCAAACGTGTAAATAAATCGTCAAACAGTGCTCAATGCAATGGTTCACAGCGCTTTGTTAGTCCACATCACTGCACTGTAAATAAGACTGCAACTCATTGCACTGTCATCACAGTGTAAATAAATAAGAATCATGTATTAATAAAAAAAACGCATCATTTATCGTCGCAGTTCACTTAAGTTTGTAGATTATTCAAACTTTAAAAATGTACCTACTTACTATGGTATTAAAATAGGTACTTAATTAATAATAAATTTTTGTTAATATTAATTTACTTTAATAATTCTCAATTTATTAAAGTATTTAAATATTCCAAGTAGGCACTCATTTAAGAATTTTCATTTGCAAAAGAACAATGCACATACCTACCTAAGATCTTTTGCGTCCCAATACGAGTATTCGATAGAAATATTTCTATACCTACTTACGTTAACTTGTGAATCATGTTCTAAGGAAGAGTGTAGGTTGATTATATACATATCTAATATCATATCTATTCAAATTGAAAATAAATTGCTATCCGCCTCTGTCTGTTCTTCCGCTGACATTCTAAACCTCTCTAAGGATGTTGATATGGTTTTCACCAATGGAAGGAGCGATGAACTGGAAGGTTTGTGTTTAGAATTTTTAGAATATATATGTTTCATTCAGAGATTGAAAACATAGATTGATTTAGGTATTCATTTATAATATACTTACAATTATAATTTATATTTTTATATATTGTGTTAAAATTGGCAATTCTGGCCTTTCCATGAAAAATTGTATTAAGTTAGGTACCTACATCTGATTCAGTTAGTAATATAATTTTCTATATTAAAGGAAATTGTTGTTCACGTAAAATCGGTTAATTAATTAAATGTTATCAAATATAATGTGTTATTTCTTATTAATTATTTACGTAGTTTAGAAGCGGACAAATATTGTGACTTTATTCTAGGTAGGTATAGGTATGTACGTTACATATAACAAGGTTAAAAATATATTTTTAAGTCAGAATTATTTTCACTAATAACAACAATCAATAATGTTTATCAAACTTATTTAAAATAAAATCCAATCCTAAGTTATTTATATAATATAAAGCTTATTTCATATTATATAGGTAATATAAAGCTTCGGTCCCTTTGGCAGGGTCCCAAGCATGCTGGCTGCATTACCTCGTTGTATATGGCAATATTGGCAATACTAATCTGTTGACCGAGGTAATAGCCAGCTTTAGAATCGCCGGTTATGTCGACCAAACGTTTTGATAAGATGGTGCAAATGTTCCACTTATTTTATGTCTGTTATATAGCTAACATAAAGAGCCTATGATTAGATATTGTCCAATTCTAATTTTAGTATTTTGGCTCCATAAGACTTTTCGATGATTGTGCCAAGTCTCTAATTAGAAAATAATAAAACAATTGTCAGTCTTGTATACGGTCCACGGCCATTTTGACTTCGAAAGAAAGACCATCGTTTACCAGTAAAATAAGTATTTTTTCAATTACTAATTTATTGAAAGCTTGTATTAAGTTACTTGTAAAATATGACACATTTTTGATTGATTAGAACTAGTTCAATATTATTTGGCCTATTTAAAAAATATAAATGTTCGCCTCGACCTGTTTTTGTCTTCTACGTTCGTTATGTTACTCACCTATTTATAATCATCACACTCAGATCAAATAAAGTTTTATAAAAGTATAACTAACTATCTAATTGGTACCATATCTATCTATTATTTCAATGAAAAACACGAAGATTGAATTCCGCACCTTCTATAATAGCATATTATTTATAGCCCTATGAATAATGATCATCGACATCGCAGCCGACGTGTAACCTACCTATCTGTAATAATATTAAAAAGCTGAAGATTTTGTTTTCTGTTTCTAGTAGTCGGATTTAATTTTTTTTTTAAATTTTTAATATAATTTCATTTTTAAGGATTTTTACCTTACATAGGCATGTCAGCTCCATCTACTCTTGAGCTAAGTTACAACATATAAATGACATTTGATTGGGCAATTCTTGAGGAAGGTTAATATCTCGCTACGATCCTATAACGAATAGAGAAACGAAAAAAAAAAATACAGAAAAAAGGCAAAGCCATCCGTGAGGCAAAATTTGTTTTTAAATTTAAATTGAACAGCGGGTAAAACCGCGAAGCACATGTTGCCAGTAAAAAAATTAAACAAGAAAATATTTCCAATTTGTCAATTATGGTTATAGGTATACCTACTTTTATCTACTTACATAAAAATACACATTTTATCTACCTATCAGCTATGAACCCATTAGTATCTACTTAATAAAACGGACTATGAATTTGGATTTTTGACAAAAAGTTATAAATATTTCTTATGTAGTGTACATATTCTATTTTTGAAAAAAAAAAATGAAAAAAATAATGCATCCAATGCACCGTGGCGGCAATCTGTAAAGTGGTGGCTCATTATGGAAGACCACAATGAAATAACACCACATGCTTTGTATCAGTGCGTTAAGTGATTTCACTATATCAGAAGGCAAAATCTATAATAGTTATATGGAACAGATTTATCCGTTAGAATTATTTGTAATAATACGTGGTAATATTATCTTTATCATGTTAGAATCGGCAGTTCAAATGCAACGACCCATATGGTATTGTCGTGACCTTAGGCGATTATAGAAAATACCTAATAAGTGGATTGAACCGTCAATTGATCGTCAATTGTGCCAAAAAAGATACCTACTATAAAGAAAAATGTTTTCTGAAATTATGTTTGTAAAACATCTAATCCGAAGGATGGATTTAAATCAATCTATGTTTTCAATCTCTTATTGAAACATATTATATTAAGATTACCTATTATATGATTAGGGCTACCTTGTAGCTTGCCAAATGAATGATTCATTCATAATTGTTGATTCATGTTCACTTTTATACGTTTGAAGATTAAATCTATCAAAAATAAATAGAATGAAAATAAAATAAAAAGTTAATAACCTTTTTAGCTGTCTCGAATTCTCGTCTGGCTCTATCTAATTGAACTGTCTATAGATCAAAAATTCAAATTCAAATATTTTATTTGTTACATGGGTTAATGTGAACCAGTAACTATTTTAAGTACTTGCTGAACTTTATATAATTCTTAGTGAATTATGTTTTCTAATTAAAATTTAACATGTCCGAACAATTTAACGTGGGTAATGCTAACCCAAATAATTAGCAACTAATTGGTGAAAATTACGCCGCAGTAACACGTCCCAGAGTTTAATGGGCGTTTCAACGATAACTCATGTTTAATTTTACAGCGTTCGCAACGTAGTTGGGTATTTTCGGTTTGAAAACAAATTTTCTGTTTATGTCTGTTATTGTATGTGCGTGAGTAGTAATTATAGACAAAATAGAATGTTCCAGCAGCTTCTTTATTTGAATTTATCGTACCACATACCATCACGTAGGTACGTATATTTAGGTATATATACTCTCAGTCGGCAACTGTACTAGCTCTGTAACTTCAGTCCGAAACAGAAGCTAGTTTAAATTAGCAATATATGATTAGGTATTGAATTGTATTTTTTATTTTTAAGACTGAAAATACAATTGGCTGTTATAAGATTTTAGAGGCTATTTTACAAGCATGTAGATACCTAATTATTTTATCGAAAATATATTTATAGGTATAAATTAATCGTTCCTATTTATTAGTATTTTACAATTATAGGTACCAAGACGCTTGGTAGCGATAGTGTTTGAGTTTCTTTATTATATATATCTATTAATTCTATTATATTACCAACTTGTTTCTTTTGTATTAGACTTCACACTTCGTTCAATGGCAGCTGTCCAAATTGTGTAAAAGTATGTAATACGATTTTTCACACAATACCAGTAATAATGAAACTGTAGGTATTACTGATTTATTCATCTGCAGATACGTAAGCAAATTGCCCAAGTGTTTGACGGAAACAGATTTTTTTTAGTTAAAAAAAGTAACTCTTACATGATTACAGCTACATCTTGTGTTCTAGTGTTTATAATTATTTAATGCTAGCTGTTGCACGCGACTTCTTCCGCGTAACTTTATAAAATATAGCCTATGTTACTCGTTGATAATACGAGTATAGCTTACCAACGGTGAAAGAATTTTTCAAATCGATCCAGTAGTTTCGGAGCGTATTCAATGCAAACAAACAAACAAACAAATATTTCCTCTTTATAATATTAGTAAGTATAGACTAGCTGGTGCCCGCCACTTCGTTAGTTGAAAAAAAAATGTAACACATGAGAAAATACTTTTATATAACGCCTGACATCTTTATCGCTGTGACGACGGTGGCGCTGCCCCTGATGACGACAGTGGCACCGCCACTATTTTTTATGTTTTTAGATGATTACTCGGCAACATTACTTTTTTTTCTGGAGGAAACGTATGTCCTTTTCTATAAAGAATTACGTTTTTAATACAAATTTTTTTCGATAACATATTGTCTTTTTATCGACTCTATAGCACCGAAATATGAAAACATTTCGAAGGTGGAAAATATTTTACCCCAAGTAGGTTATATGATTAGGATATAAGCTTAAATTCAAAAGTACCACAAATCTTTTTCTAATTAGATATATATATCAAATGTATGCATATTATACATAGTTAGAAGCGTATTTTAAGTAGCATTAAATGTTTTAAGTAGGTACTTTTATAATAAACTGAATACTAGAGGAGATATAAGCATATAAGTTACTTTTAAATATAAAAAAAATGATAAAAATATACTAAATATGGAATTGCAACATACAATATGAAGGATTGTGATTGTATTTTTGCAATAAAAACATTTTTGGAATTTTTTGATTTGTGGTACTTTTGAATTTGAACTGAATTTGAATTGAATTTGAATTTTGAACAGAACATACATACATACATAACTACACACACACACACACATATATATATATATACTACATATATATATATGTAGGTGTACCTATAGTTATTTTAAAATTAATAAGTCTAATTCCAAATTCCAAGCTTGTGTAAGGCTTTATAAATTAAGGCCTATTATGTTGTATACTGATGTAATAAGCTATTTATCTATTACTGTAAAGTTTCATCCAAATCCGTTGAATAGATTTTGCGTGAAATAATAACATACATCCATACCATCTATCTTCATAAATGATTGTTTATTATTAGGATAATAGCTATAACCTATGATGAGTAACATTCTATGACGACTGAACAATTTTTCAGTCATTCTGGAAAGAAACGTATTTGTGAGTGAAGTTGTGTGGTAATGTAAACATGGAATCTTGGCATCAGTTCAAGTCTTCAAGGTCGTTTTTGTAACGTCTCCTCCCACTCTATTATGAACAATGGACCGTTTTCGTTTACAGCAAAAGAAGTTTGGTTTCTTTTAACAGAAACTTTAAATATTTGAATAAATCAACAAGTAAATTTATAGAAATATACTGTAACAGACTCCATTTTTTTCTCGAGAGACCAGCATATATTGTTATCCTAGCCATAATGTCTTATTTAGAAACAGAACCATACTTATGCAAAATGCATCAAATTGGCTGGGTTGATGAAGCTAATCGTATCATATTGATTTTAAGTACGATAGGCTTGCTTGATAGGGAATACCTGGCATTATTAGGTATCTATCTTGTAGGTACTTCTTTTTAATTTGGGTCTTTGACTAAAACCAGATCATTTTTTTTTACGATAGGGGGAAATCTTTAAAAGGACCTGTGAAGGGATAAATACAGCACTCTGGTCTACTTATTTTCACAAGATTTGTGAAAGGGACTCTTACCGCACTAAAACTAAAACCCTTCTCGGTTTGCTTATGGCTTTTAGTCCTAGGACTTTAAGCATAATGGAACTAAACGCTCAAGCCCTGCAAGCAAAGCAATTGGGAATATCGCAACGTAGGTATGTAGAATCAGAGCAGTAGGTATTAGGTAAGTAAAACAAAGAAAAATATCGTAACTACATATACTTTTTATTAAGGGAAGAAAAACTATAGTAAGTTCTGAAATGTTTAGAAATGAAAAATGTTTCAGTATTTTTTTTTTTCATATACTTACTATAAAGTAAATTATCTTCTTCATAACTGTACCTTATTAACCCTACATTGCATGTGATACAATCATGAAAATACTCTGCATTTCATGACAGCTTTGCCAAACTACACACTAATCTATACATAGATTTAGTTACTTTCCTATTTAGTATTGATTATCCACCTTAACAAATATTGTTAATTATTATCTCTTCAATAAAAAAATAATATTTACGCATGTTTATATCTACTAAAATTCTCATTTTAATATAGATAATAATAAGTCAATGGACAAAAATGACCAAATCCTAAATTATATTTAAAATAAAAAAAGATTTATCTGTATAACTAGGAAATTTTAATTGTTTATAAACTACTGAGTACTCATTATATTTTGAAAAAAAAAAAAAAAAAAACAAATTCTGTATTCAGTCACGATTACTTTAAAATTTTTTAATTGCGACTGCCCCGCTTCTGTAGTGCGTCTGCAATGTTTGCGGAAGCCAGAGTAGATTGTTTCTGAATTTTGATTATTTCGGAATAAATATTCCGATTTCTGTGGTTTGTACAATGCATTTCGCATTGTACAAACATACATCCAACAATGCGAAAGAGATGTGTTGCTCTACAGCATTCTGTGCAAGATTGCAAGAAGACTAGACTATGGCACAGAATAAGCGGCTTACATAAGGCTTTTACTACATTTCTTTGATAAATTAAGGACACTAACATAGATTTAAGTTTTATTTAACTAACAAAGAAAAGCTTGATTTGATACACATCCTTACGCGAAGTTATAATTTGCTGTGAATCTTTTAGGCGGAATTGATATATCGTCCGACGACTCGCAGCGTGACTCGACTCGTCACATACCCTGATGTGCCACACCACATCGTGCGCGTACGCGTCCGACCATCCGTAATTCTCAGAGAACTGGACCGTATAGCTTATCGCCGCCGTCCTGCACTCGCTGTCTCCTCCGTTGATGACTTCCTACGCTCCGAAACCACCAAGGTGACTTTCTGCTTTCTTTCTTTTTAATAGACTTTAACTAACAGAAGATTGCAACATAGGTGTGGGTCAGCTCAGCGGAGTATTGTTGAATTTCTGAATATGATCCAAACAGGATAAAAATAAAATTGGCTCATCCGTATTAGCATTATTAAAAACTTGCTGGCGCTGGTGACTTCGTTCGGGTTGAAAAATAAAAGGTATAACGCCTGACATTATACTTTTGCCAAGCGTAGGATCTTTATTTTAAGACAGCTATGGTGCACAAGGCTTCGCCCGCGTGGAATAAGCCTGTGTCCACCCTGAAAGTCTATTCTAACTATTGCTAAAAACATTTTTTAAATCAGATGAGTAGAATCCAAGGTTATCTCCTACATACAAATAAACAATCATTCAAACTTTACCTCTTTATAATATTAGGTATAGACAAATATTTATGACTAAATAAATAAATCGCCAGGGCTAAACACAAATTTTATTGCCCTCAATTTAAGCACTATTGGACTTGTGTTATCGGATACAGGGATACCACAACGGATACAGGGCGAAACCCCTGAATTGTGTTGCATTAAAAAGTAGAAATAAAATTTATTATAAGTACCTAAATTCGACATGGAAACGAACATTTTGAAGTATCCCAGAACCAATGTATTATCTGTCCATCTCGTTCAACCAAGTTGCAGTTATATATTATACATTGGTCTTGTCTTGGTTAACTTAAGACCAACTTAGTTGGACGTGACTCTTCCAGGCCCGTATATATGAAGTTAGCTAATCTTGCAATTCAAGTAAAATAAGTAATACAGAACTTAGGTAGATGCAAAATCAGCTAAAAATGCAAAATTATCATAATTGGCAGTGTAGGTACTGTCTTTTTTAGAAAGAAAAGGGGCACACGGCCTGTTGTCTCCTAGAAGGGCGCGGTTAATTGCTTTAACTAAATATTTAATTTTAATATTACGTAACACGTAATATTACGTAATAACGTAATTTTAATATTACTTATTTTGTTAAATATTGTATTTTTTTGTGCGTAAATAAATAAAAAAGTTAAAGTAAAATAAAACACGCCAGAAATTCCAATATTTTACAAAAAAATCTTTAGGTATGCTACTGTTAAAAGAATTTGAGCTCTAAATCGTAAGTTTCAGGCATTTGAAGATGAAAGCAGACGCATACGTGCTGACACGGCCGCTTTGCTGCAGCGAGCGCGCTCAGTGGTACCACGCGCGTCTTCACTGGCTCCTCTGGATACAATTTATTCGTAACTATTTATTATTTACTACTCATATATTATGTGGAATTTTAATCGATCCTTCGAGCCGGATCAAGAATTTAGGAACTCTAGAAAATGTCCTTTGCGATAGTAAAATATATGTCGAAACTATTTTTGGAAAATGTATAGAAAGGCATTCACTGATTCAATAATAGTACTGGGGCATGTTATTAACATTTCGACACGTACCTACTAATACAAAATCTGGCGAAACGAAAATCTGACGAAATGGTAATAACCCGATTTTTCTATTGATATTGTCTCCAAAGGTCACGGGATCAAAATCTTAATTCATGAGAATGAAATCAGTTTTCTGCAACCAATGCTACATAGTTAGTTAGTGAGTAGGTACACAGCAAGGACGCCATTGCACAAGCAAATGATTCACAAATTCCTGCGAAGTTGTTTATTAATGTTCCAAAAATAGATCAAGAATTCTGTCATTAAAATAAAGGCCCCGACACTCGCATTGAGGGTCGCGGTGAGAGACAAAGTTGTCGCACCTGTTTAGATACATGGCTAGGTCAAGTTTTTCTCGGTCTGATGTAGCCGGACAAAAATAGTCCATTGATGCGTCGATCTGAAGAACGCCCTGGCACTGACATTGGTGACATACGAGTATCAGTTGTAGAACATTTCGCAAATGAAGAACGAAAGGAAAGATGCGCATTCATCTTACAGTCTCATACATTATGACGAAATTTTTACTCCATCATGAGGGACAAGACTGTTTTCGGAACTTGGCTGAATATTTTCGGAGTGGGCGTCTATTTCCCAGCCAAATTCTGTTAGTTGCAACGTTTTGTGTGACGCGTACGGCCCACACTTACCGATCACTATTTTAATTATAGACTGGTTAAATGCCAGCTAATACTCCCTGTCAGTTTGCTCTATAAAACGGTCTGTTTATTTTCAATGATTACATACGCGAATTGCTTTATGTTTATTTGCTACATATAAAAATGACGTCGACATCCGCCGGGAAACTGGAGAGTCGTAAAGAGTCGAGTGTCAAGTTACAAAAACTTCTATTTTTCCTGATGGAATGTAAAAAAATCGCATTGAAATGATGAAAGAAAAAGTTTAGAAATATACATCATCATTTATTTTTTATACTTAATCTAAATGTGTATGGAGATAAATGTAATATTACCTAAACTATATATTTTAGTAATCAAAACTGCAATGCGTTAGATATGCCAGAGTATTATAAACATGTTGTGGATGTAGTATAAACGTAGTACGATGTAGTAAACATAACAAGTACTACTTACATATTTGCTTTTTAACAAAGGGTTTTTAATAAAGGTACAAAAAATGTACTTAAAACATTTTATATTACATAGGTATTATTCAAACGTCTATGCAAATTAACTTTATAGATGGTAGGTAATTGGATGGTACCATGAAACTCATCTAATGTCCCATAGAGAAAATATAGAAGACCACCATTTTGCCGGGCCAGCAATTATTCAATTGAATAATTCTTCTTTACCTTCCAGTTATTCTTATGGGGAGCCAATTCCCTACCGATTCAGCAATGAGG
This sequence comes from Synanthedon myopaeformis, assembly GCA_944738685.1. Lineage (NCBI taxonomy): Eukaryota > Metazoa > Arthropoda > Insecta > Lepidoptera > Sesiidae > Synanthedon > Synanthedon myopaeformis. The sequence goes on from OX122930.1 coordinate 1,763,490, forward strand.
CATACATCGCCAAGCTCCTTGTGCCGCTGCGCAGCGTAACAGACCACATTCGCAACATCTCTTACTACAATGAGCCCGCTAAAAGGTTCACAGGTAAAATACCAACAGTAAGGTAATTACTAGACTACGTTTACAAAATGACACTTCGCAGTTACAGACGTCCAGATATTAATGCCCGGTTATATGTCGATTGGTTTTTTTTCTGTAACCGTTTCAACCCGATTAACAATTAACTCTACTCTAATTAATAGTATGTAGTGTGCCCCGAGTGTTAACAGTGAGGTGTTGTCGTCAGGACGCGGCAACCTCGCGTGCGTGCACTACTCCGGTGCGAAGGCCTTCTCGAACCGCAGACCTCTCTACAAGGAACTGAGCATCAGAGACGACGTGAACCTCCTTTCGTTCTATGCTAAGAATAGGCTCGCGGCCGCCGGCCTGGCCGGTGACAAGGCCACAGGTACCTCGTTATTCTCGCGTCGCTAACCACCGCTTTCGATCTACGCTTCCTCTTTTAAAAATAGAACATAAAAACAAAATCTAAACGTGGTAACAGCCTAAACGTATATTTCCAGCTCTGGCGGCGCCGTCAGGGCTTTAAAAGCCAAGTTAAAATGAGTATAAAATCGGTGTACGTGTAACAGTGTGTGTGGTGTTTCTTGCAGCGGGCGGCGCGCCGGAACAGCCGACGGCGGCGCAGTGCGCGTAGCTCCCGCTCCCGCTCCCGCCCCCGCCCCCGCTCGGCAGCGACGCGGCGCGGGCGCACCGGACGAGATGCGCCCGCGCCGCGATCGCTCTCTCTGATCTCGGTATAACACACGCTCTAACTAACCCGGATCATTGGGATTTTTATTAATTCTTATTATATTTACTCACAACATTGATATAGGCAAGGTAACGATCGGACTATTGAAAAGTTTCAATTCAAATTCAAGTGTTACGTCTTTTAAATTAACGTAATTACGTCTTTTTTATGTAAAGGTCGGCAGGCAGGCAGCATCAAGTCACTAGTACTGAATACTGACACAACAACCTTTTACAACCTTTCGTGATTGTAAATTTAGCAGCCCATTTGGCGACAGCAACTACACCGTGAAATAACAATATTATTTCGTGGTGTATTATTTCACTTTTAAATGTGATTGGTGATTAGATTAGGAGGGGATAGCCGTCGCCATCCATATCTTATAACAACTATATCTTTAGTATAAACTACTAGAACACTAAGGTCAACAGCACACTGCAGCACACTTGCAGCGTCAGCCTGCCTGTCGACTTTTACGTATAAACATCGTATAACAATAACAATTAAATCGTGAGATTTTAAATAACCAAATATAAAACAACCAATTTTAAATATAAAAATAATTTTAACCTATAATATTTTAATGTCATTTCCTAGAATAATTAATTTAAATTAATTTTTAAAATACACGTAATTTCAATTCACTTTTATGTGAAGTAAAAAGTCGTTATAAATAATTATAAAACAATAATAAAAAAGCTTCTTTTAACTATGTACTTTTTTAGTGACTGTAGGTCCGATTCTTACCTTATAATATCTATGTTTGATAATCACAAACAAATACTTATTTTTGTAAATTTTTACGACTCTTCATACGAACGATTTAATCTATTTTTAATATTATTTTATTTTCTAGTCACTACATGTGATAGCGCGGTACTTTACTCCGTGCGGGACGTATACGTCTTGTTCACTTATTAACAGAACTGATTTTCTTTAATGAATAAAATATTTTTAATAAATTCTCGGTTGTTTTAATCACTCCGCATGTTTGACCTTTTATCACGCTTACGAATCCAGGCTTTACTTAACGCTTCGCTTTTAACTAAACCTTAAAATACGTACTCAAAAAACAGAATAACAGGACAGAAAAATATATGACTATGTTAATATTTAATACTTGTACAGGTCATGCAAACACTAAGTACTAGAAATTCAGAATTGAATTACCTACTACTCTTGCATACACATTTAGGTACGACACCAGACAGGACCGCAAAAATGATCACGCCCGCATTAAAGCAAGCACATTGGCAGAACATGCAATTATCATACGCTTTACAGCATGTCATGAACGAAAAGACAACTGGTAAAAATACACCGTGTCACTATATTTCATACGATTTAGGCTTTGGGTATGGGTGCAGGGCTATAACAGCTTTGATTAGAGAGCGTCTCGAGCGGTGTGCAGCTACGTAAGTCTTATGATGACCATTGGATCGCATTAAAAAGAAAATAACTGACTGGTCTTAAAACTTGCTGTGACATCAACCGGTCAGGTATTCCGCCGATGGTCATTATAAGTAGGGCTTCAAATAACATTGGCCGCGGTGCAGTGAAACTGTTGCCGTGGAGGCCCAGCCGGAAGTTCCAGGCACCAAAGGCAATGGAAGATCCTACGGGTGATATAAAGGCTGCGAAGGCTGAACGCGAAGCGAGATGGCGAGCGACTACTGCGGAACCTGTGATGGCTCCGGCGGCGGACTTTGCTGAAATCAAGAGGAAGAGACAAGAGGAAGCCAAAGCTGCCGAAGAAAAGTAAGCATTAACTATTGAATCAAATTTAGATATTAAACGCCTACTGGTTGCACGTTAAAAAAAAACATTCTTCCATTCCGTAGTTGCCAAGAAGCAATAAAAAAACCGTTTTCGTAACTATTACTAAACTGAATACCATGCTGTACTAACTACAAGCAAATGATGATCATTGCTCGTCTGAAACTAGATCTTTGTTAATATTTCGGTTACCCAAATACAAATATAAAACTTTAATTATTTCAGGGCTTTGAAAGAAGAAGCAAAACGCGAAGCGGAACGCAAGGCTCAGGTAAAAAATCCAGGTTTTTAATTTAGCTGCGGTTTGCTTACCTACCTACCTACATTTGATTCGGTTTACATATTTGTAATAAAGATAAATCAAAATATAGAGCTACTAAAACTGCTGACATAAAACGGTCGACTTACATCAAAATAATGAATTTTGTATTCCAGGCTGAGCGTGAAGCCGCTGAAAAGAGAAAGGCTGAAGAAGAAGCCCGCAAAGCAGAGGAAGCCAAACGCAAAGCTGAGGAGGAGGCAAGGAAAGCCGATGAAGAAGCTAAGAGAGCTGAAGAAGCTCGTCTTGCGGAAGAAGCTCGTTTAGCTGAGGAGGCAAAACTTGCCGAGGAAGCACGCATAGCCGAAGAAGAAAGACTAGCAGAAGAAGCCCGCAAAGCCGAAGAAGCCAGAAAGGCTGAGGAAGCTAGGCTCGCAGAAGAAGCCCTTTTGGCTGAAGAGGCGAGATTAGCAGAAGAAGCTAGACTAGCGGAGGAAGCTAGACTGGCAGAAGAAGAGAGACTAGCCGAACAGATAAGACAAGAAGAGCTTGCTCGACTGGAAGAACTTGAGAAGCAGGCCCAGGATGAGCGCGAAGCAGAACTTGCACGTCAGGTAATATAAAAAACTTTTACAGTAAACTTTTTTAAAAAACACCAATTACTCCTTTATAACTTGATATTAAATCATTTATTGACATTATTTATATTGTAAAAAATTAGATTTTCTCAGTAGCAAATATTTGTAAGCCAGGATCATAGAACGAATGTTAGACCCATTTACCTGTTTGTATAGATGATATCAATAAAAGAAGTTAATATACCAACCGTTTTATATTGTCTATAGGCAGCAGAATTGGCAGAAATCGCTAGACAAGAGTCTGAACTTGCCGCAGCTCGACTTGAGGAGCTTTCCAGGAGCGGATCTGCCGCCGACAACGTTGCTGACGCTGAAGCCAGGTAATTCCATTTTTAAAACACTAATCAGGCGCTCTATGAAGCTCTTCTGTGGCACATCAGACGTGTCTTCACTAATTTTCATACAATTTATAGAAGCTCGTTTGCAGTGCCAGTCATATTATGCAAACTATGAAAAGTGAACTACATACGTGCGTATTTCTGCATAAAAGTAGTACTTTTTCATTGAATATGATTTGAGTAGTATCATATTCATAAAAGTAATATGTCTTTGAATATGTTTCTATTAATTATTAAATAATGTTCAATCATTCAATCACCATACTACCGGACCTTGTAATATTCACTTTACAATTTGCCCGGGGTACAAATTTTAAATATAACTTTCCATAATTTGGTAATTAATACTCGAGTTTTTGAAGCGCCAAACACAAACCAACTTAACATTTTTATATATAAAAGATGTTTTGTACTAGCTAGAGACATAGTGTAAGCATAAATAAAAAAGAATAAATTTTTTACAGTGAAACACCGGCAGACGAGCCAGAACCTGTAATTGAAGAGCCACAAAGTCCTGAAACAAATGGTGACATACCAGTTGATGAACCAGTAGCCGATGCGGCCGAAGTTAGTGATGATGAGAAAGCTGAACCAGATCTTACAGACGAGGAATAAATACCGAAATTCATGAAGGAAAAAATGAAACATTTTGCATTTACATTCAGAGTTTAAAATATTCCACAAAAAAAAAAAAAATTGCATTGCAACACAGAAACCATTTCGTTCATAGGCATTTTAAAAGAGTTTGATAATTATTTTCTCAATATCTTTTTACTTAGCTAGACGTCATTCATGTAATTTCTTTACAAAATAGTTTTAGACATGAAAGACGGAATAGCAGATAAGGTAGTCTTAAGTACATGCCTCGGTGAATTCTTTCTTAAGCGTATTAATTTTTACGTCATAATGAAAGAGAAACTACAATAACATTATACTTATATTAACCAAATCCATTATTTCCTTCATGTTTGTGTTTGTATGTGACCTAAAACTCTACCACCGTTAACAAAGATAATAAAATTAATTAAAACAAATTATAGAAATAAGTTGTTCAACAATATTATGTTATTATATTTTGTTAAATTTTAATAATAAAAGACAATATTAACATGAATGTGTTTTATTTGGTCTTAATAAAGACAAAAATCGTGCCATAGCACATTTTCCTATCCCTTCAATTGTAGCCACCTACCGTCAAGTGGATGGTCAGCCTGTTTGATGACATTTAGATAAGAGAAGAACCTTAACGATTAATTTCCAACAGGCTTGCTTATTTTAAATTAATAATTGGTAATATCTAATTAGCAATGACTTTAAATGCCTTTTCCAATGTATGATCAGTTAGAACGTTATCAGGAATTTGGACATTAGAGTTAAAGAAATAAATACAAAAATATGTAAAAGCCTGATTTTTTTATGAACAAATGGTCATAAAAAATCATTTTTTATATTTAAAAAAAAAAATTGGTAAACTGATAAAAATGTCAACATTATCTTTACACCATTGCCGTTTAAAATTATTAAATTAATAAATAAACATTAAAACTTAATACTTAGCATTTGACAACCATTATCTCATCATAAATCCATTTTAACAATTCTATCAGCAGTATTTGCTACATCTTCCTTTGTGATTTTAGTCTTTTTGGATTCCTTCTCTGGTAGATTTATATTCACTTTGGCTATCTGTTTACTAGAGTTTTTGTTAATTTCCGCAAACTGTCTGTCAATGTCTTGAACCTTCTGTTTGATCTATAAATGAAAATTTTACGATTGATAAAAATTCCACATTCTTTTATTAAAAGTTCATTTTTAGAAATAGCAGAAAATTTTCTGGTTGAGGCGTAGCCTTAGGAGCACTATGGTGGATTTGGATCATAATGAGTATATGAGTTCAGTCTGTAACCATGTCTGTCTGTTTGTTACCTTTTCACGCCTTAACTACTTAGCCGAAATTTTGCACACACATTGTCAGGGATATAAAAAAGGACATAGGAGTTATTTTATAGCGACAAGAGATCAAACAATAGGTGTCCTATTGTTTGGGTATTTTTTTCATTTTTCAACGCGGACGAAGTCGTGGGCTCTAAATAAAATAAAAAAGCTATACTTACCTACTAAATAAGTGTTAAAACAGTCAGTACCTAGTAACTCGCTAAATTCGTTTTTAAATAAAATTATAACGAGTAATTATTTCCTATATTCATCTTTAAATATAATCATAATACATTAAAGTTGAGTCAATTTTATGTGTAGAATCTAGAAAGAGAACCGACAAAAGTTGCCGCTTTATGACAGTGCATACGAATTTAGACTTTATTCTGTAGAACTTAAGGGCGTCATTAGTTACACAAGAAAGCTGCGAGGAAGCCATGTCAAACTTCACTTTGAACTGGAATTTTTACCGCGTGAATGTTTGTCGAAAATGAACTTAAGTGCACATACTTTCAAGAGTTGAATTGGCTTACAAATATCATTACAACTACGCAATATGCGGCGAAGATTAAATAATAGTATCGAAATTAATTACATAGTCAGAGATAAAATAATAATTTCTTATAAACTCTTATTACAAAATCAACCTATTAATATGAGAGTATGTTACAAATTTCCGTAAAGAGAAGGTCGGAGTTGTAGAATTTGGAATCGGAACCGACAGAGAACTGTCTGTGATCATGGAGTCGACATGTTTATTTTATTTAAAATTAATATTAATTATTATTTATACCTAATATGATGATGATGATGATGATGATGATGTACATTTTGCTACTGAGCGCCTAATTTATACCTAATATGATGATGATGATGATGATGATGTACATTTTGCTACTGAGCGCCTAATTTATACCTAATATGATTAAGTACCTTTAAATAAATTAAGTTTGTTGAAAAGTTGCCGTTTTGGGGTGTTTTTTTTTACGCCCGTTTTAAATTATCATAAATCATAATATGTTTAAATCATCGTACTTTAATAATTATATTACCTATAATATAGGTATGGCTGTTTTAAGTAAACAACGCCGTTTTGTGTTTCCAGTTATATCGAGTTTGTCGAAACGATTTGAACATATAACAGAGGTTTTAGTTGGTCTATAAAATGCACATTTTCTCTCTCTAGCAACAATAGAGACCCATTCTGCAGCGAAAATAACACACGCGTTTACATGTTAAATATGGAATAAGAAACATTTAATGGTTCACTAAGAGACAAAAAAAAAATCTACATAAAACTACTCCATACATCCACTGCTCTAACTATTTGGACAGCTTGTGTCAAAATGGCCGCCATCCATAGTTTTATTTTTAAATCCTTTGACTTTACCGCCGCGCCCCCACGATAGAGTTGTCCTATCGTCCGGACATTTCCTGGTAATTGAAAATCAGAGAACCGGATTCGGTTCTGCAATTTATTTTATACATACAATTAAAAAGATATGTAAACCAATTATAAAATTCAAGAGATGGATGCCAAATATTTTTTGTTGTATGTACGTTGCTATGTGTAAGTAATTATATATTTTAATTAAAATATGTACATACGTTCCCACGTAACTCTTTGATCACTGAACTGATTTTAATGAATGATACAGTAGTGGATTCGTCTTAATGGCACGAATGTCACAGGATACAGAGAAATTAAAAAAGTAATGGTTAATTTGGCCGCTATTTTATGCCATTTTTAAGGTTCCGTCCGTACTTCGCAATGTATGGCAGGGTCGTCATATGTATGACTATATGTACTTTAGGCTTTCGTACAAAGGCGAGATGGAGGTGCGTCACATACTACACCTCCACGGAATCCCTCTATTTTCCGTGTGCACGGAAAAAGACAACTGATACACTTTGTATGAACAACGATCATTCAGAAATTTAATTTATAGAATAAAATATAAAATTTTCGGATACTTATTTCAAACCAGTGAAAAATTTCGTGAAAGTTGCCCATCACTACGCGGCTAAGAAAGATCAAAGAGCGCGCTTTAGTGTGCGAAAGAGTTGCACGTGGAATCCGACTAGGCACACTTGAAGGACATACTTCGTGGAGAACAGTGTATTTGAGTTATTAAATTTAAATTGTTTTCATTTCTTTGTGTTGTCTTGTTTATGTTTTTCCTTTTGTTCTTGTTATTTGTTAATTTTTTAGGCTAGTTTTCTTTTAAATTGTTAGTCTAGTTAAAATGGATCCACGGGAACTTTTATTGGTGTGTAATTTTTCATTGTGGAATTTCGGAGCCACAATAAATATGGATGAGTTCGCCATAGCAGCCGCAAGGAAGTGGCTATTAATACCAGTAAGGGCACCTGGCTGCCCGAATTGCAGACGGCCGATGAATAAGGAGCAGAATGATACATACAAATTGGGGTTCAGGTGGCGTTGCAGAAGGGCAGGCTGCAACGTCATTAGGTCACCACTAAATGGGACTTTGTTTGAACACAGTAATGTGTCCATTTTAAATACATTAAGGTTAGTCCTCCATTTCTTCAGACATGACGAAGTATCTCAAGCGGCAAAGGACGTAGGTGTCACTAAAAAAACGGTCATTCAAATGTACAATTTTCTGCGGGAGGTATGTGAGGTGAGCGAAGCCCATGACAGCTTTTTCTTTGCATCTCATAGTGCCCTGAACTCATATACTCAATATAATTGAAATCCACCAGTGCAACCAACCGATTTTCTTTAAATACTGGTTCTAATTATGAAAGTGAACAGATTATTTGATTTAGATGTGTGAAATGTGGCGAATCATTAAAAAGTATCAAGATCACTTGTTACTTCATTGACTTGCATTGTAATATTTGAAGTAGAATCTTCAAATATAGCAATGTTTTCATTACCAAGATTTAAATCTTTGTTCATTAAGTACTTTTAAAATTTTACAGACACTACCGATTCTCCGATGATTTTGGCAGTGTCAATTGTAAAAACGGAAATATATAAAACATAAAATTAACAAAAGTAGCAATCCTGAGTCCAATTATCACGCGATGATTATAATCTTCAAAATTTGTACATACATTTTTTAAGCCCAAATTAACAGCCTTTGCTTTTGTTTTCTTCAAACTTTTTGCACCTGCTACTTTAAAAACATTAGCCTTGGGACCACCTTTCTTTGAATTCTTGCCCATTATTATGTAGAGCTTTTCTTTTCATATGATTATTTCCAAAATATGTAAAACAAAATAATACACTATAATATTGCATATAATTTTGAATTTAATTAAATAAAAAAGAACAGTGAACAGAAGAATGCACCATAGAAAAAAACCACGTGAATCAAATTATAATGACATTGACATTTGACAATGACAAATTATTTTTAACTATCTATGCAAAGGAATGAAATGTAATTCGAAATATATGAAATATATGTAATCGATTTTAGAAAATTATTAAAATATTCACACGATTTTCAAAGTCCAATTTGTTGAAAATGTAAACTTCGCAAAATAAAATTCATATTTTGGTAATATTAAAACATTGTATTGTTCTGGAGTTGTAATGTTTATGTGTTATTAAAATTAATGGCGGGGATGATATAAATACTTATACTTACCTACTATACTATAAACATTGCTTTTAAACAGGTTTTTTCGGTCCAGTGACTGTTGACCATTGACTATTGATATTTAGAACTAACGAACTAAGCAAACATTAATTTCCCAACCGTATTAATAAATTCATTTAAGTATTAACTAGGTAAATATTTCAAAATATGGTACCATTACACTACCTATCGTATTGAAAATAAATATTAAAATCTAAATGAGAACACTATGGTCTCGGTCACTGAAAGCTTTGTTTGATATACCTAAAAGCGTTGTTTATGTATAGTATATTACGTCCATGTACAACCTATATTTCTCCTCTATGGTCTATTTTCCCATCAAGTCAAGTCAACCAACCCTATAAAAAATAAAAGCAACCCTCTATCTATACTCCACTTCATCTTTTCCTCCCCTTCCCACTGCCCACCTAGTTCCACAAATTCCATAATCGACTGATAAATGATAAACATTTCATCTTGTTTTGTATTTTTTAGATTACATCAAACTTATTATTGATAATCCGCCAGACCGCATAGTATTTTTCATAATAAGAGAGAATACAAACGCCGCCAAAATTACTTACTACGCAAAGTATAACGGAGGTCATTCCGCAATGGCTAAGGCAAGTAAATTGCTTTGATTTTAGCAAGGACCACTTGTTTACTTATTAATAACAAAATTAAATTATTCATGACGTAGGTATAACTGGTTATTAAAAACTGGGTAGGTAGGAATTTATATTAAACATGTTTAGTGTGTAACACTCAGTTTATTCGTTAGATTTTAATACGACTTTGTTACCAAGAGTGTGAATTTTTATAATAATGGGAGACATCGAAATATCCAAGGTATTTTAAATTGTAGTTGGGTATTACTATTAGTTAGGTATTTATTGTTATTATTAGTTGTAGAAAAATTAACACCCTTTTAATTTTTATTTACAGCCAGTACTTTATTCGTACTGGCGAAGCTCGTGCTCCTGGCGGGTCCGCATCGCTTTAAATCTGAAAGAGATTCCCTATGACATAAAGGCTGTTAGCCTAATTAAAGGCGGAGGAGAGCAACATTGTAATGAATATAGAGAAGTTAACCCTATGGAGCAAGTGCCATCATTGTGTATAGGTAAATTTATTTTTATTTTATATTTTACAAGCATATTCCATGTGTGATATTTCTAGTTACCTACTTATTACAATCTAAACTTTAGTTGAATTTTTTTTAAAAGTTACAGTCAGTAGACAGGCTGACTTTCCACATGATGGTAGGTGGCATGGCTACTATAGCTTACAACACAAGCAATGCCAACAGTTGCTGCAAGTGTGTTGCCAACCATAGTAGGATTAGGGATAAGGGATGGGCTCTGGCACCCTTACTCACTCACCGAAACACAACAGCACACATGCTATTATTTCATGGTGATCTTCTTTATGGTGATGATTACTGCTGCCAGATAGGCTGCCTAAACGTAGTTGGCCCTGCCACTATTAAATTTAATGTGTTTTGAATTATTTTGACATAATAATATGAGCATATAGCAGGCAGTCCACTTGAAGAGAAAGGGAGAAAATGAGGATAGCTTTGCATGTCTTATTCACTCACTGAAACACAAAGATTTTCTTATTGTGAAATTGTCACTGAGTTTATGACTTAAGAATGCAGTGTATCTGCAATAGAAAATAGTTGTTAAACATATGTCATTATTTAATTTCAGATGGACACACACTAGTGGAATCATTAAGTATCATGCATTATTTGGAAGAGACGAGACCTCAGAGGCCACTTATGCCTCAGGATTGCTACAAACGTGCAAAAGTTAGAGAAGTTTGTGAGGTATGATTATGATTAAGTTTAGAAAAGAAATGTTGATTTTTTAGTTCACTTTTTGTTATCAATTATCTATGCTAATATTATAAATAAGAGGTAATCTTCAAACTACTTATACAATTTAAAAAATTCTTCCACATAGGTCAAATGTCACAGGACATAGTCACAGGCACCAGAATTCTCAAAAAATACATTGATTTACAATGTTTATAATTTAAAACAGTCATCCAAACTAAACACACAGAGAACATCTCTTAATTTAATTGCAAAACAGCTTTTCTTGCATTCGGCTATAAGTGGGGTGAAAAAAAAAAATATTACCTGGTTCTTAAAGATAATTGATAGTTTTTTTTTTTTTTAAATAACAATATATAAGGAATAGGATATGTATTTGATATGTAATAAGAACTATAAAATTATAAAAATAATACATAATTTATGAAAACAAGTGATGCAATTGTTTGTTCATGATAAGAGGTATTTGGATTTTCATATCTAAATGCCCCTTATCTTAAATCAGCATACACAATACAATAACGATTCAAACTGGAATAATTAAAAATATAAATTTAAAATTAAGCAAAACTATCCTACCTATAGGTACCTACTTAATTCAAAAAATGATTAAAATACTTATTTTATTTATTATTTTGTTTCTCATCTCTTGTTCCAGGTCATCTCTTCAGGCATCCAACCTCTCCAGAATTTAGTTGTGCTCATCTATGTTGGAGAAGAGAAAAAGAAAGAGTGGGCCCAACATTGGATCAACCGAGGATTCAGGGCCGTGGAGAAACTTCTGTCCAGTTGTGCTGGAAAATATTGTGTTGGTGATGAGATCACACTCGCCGACTGTTGTTTGGTACCACAGGTGTTCAATGCTAGAAGGTAAGTTACCTATACTAATATTATAAAGAGAGAAGATTTCTGTGGCCTGGTGCTAAAAGGGCCAAAGTCCTTTTTTGTGAAAATGGGATTTAACAGCAAAGTTGTTGAAAAAGAATGATATTTATTTGTCCTAACAATAACAAAAAGATATTTTAGTAATACTACAATATAACATGTAAATTATAACTATAAATTCTTGTTCATTGTTCTAATGCTTATTACCGAAAGATAGGAATATAGATATTGGCCCTTTTAGCACCAGGCCACAGATTTGTATTTTTGTATGTTGAAATCCTTTCACCTATAGAATGCTACATTATCAGCGAGTAATATAAGCTATAATTTATAAAATTACGCGGGCGAAGTCGCGTGCAACAGCTAGTAGGAATATAATACCTATGTCTTGTTCTGTTAGCCATACTAAACAACAGTGAAATATCTAAAGAAGTTTACTTATGAACTGAAATAAGTTTTTATTTTTTCTAAACTGTATTAAAAAGATATTTATCTGAAGAGAGATAGAGAAAGTGAGAAAGAAATTATATTAGAGAAGTTTATTTAGGTGACATTAACTTCTCTACAGTATGGACAAGAAATTCAATTTCCATTAAATTAATTTAAATTCCAATAAAGTCCAAAATTATTATATGTAGTGTCCTGTTCTGCGTATTCAATTTAAAATGAAAAAATTTAGGCCAGACTAAATATTGCCTTATGATATGGACGACACGTTTGGTCTAGTGGCTAGTAACCCTAGCTGTTAACCAAACGGTCGCGGGTTCGAATCCCGCTAGGGGCAAAATGTTTATGTGTTATCATTTTACCTTTGCACCTGAGTCATGGGTGTTTTCTATTTACAATATGTATGTATTTACAAAAAAAAAGTAATCTATGTATTATATCAACTGTCTAGTATCCATAATACAAGCATTAGTTGCTTAGTATGGAACGAGATGGTGCTGTGTGGAATGTGTGAAGATATTTATTATTATTATTATTATTTATATTTTCTTTTTCAGATTCCATGTAGATCTTCGCCCGTTTCCAATAATTTTGCGTATAGACCGTGAATTGGAAAATCATCCCGCTTTCCGCGCCGCGCATCCATCCGCTCAACCCGACTGCCCTCAAGAATGCGCCAAATAAAAGCGAACTACAAATGTTGCTCCACATATTGCCTAAAATATGTTTTTTTTATCGAACATTTGTCACATTTATTTCTAAAAACTTTACAATTGGTACCTACCTAGTAATTAGAGTCTTTCAGTTTCATAACTATTTACATTTTTATACAATTAGTGTTTAATTTGTTTTTAATTAGTTTTAAGTGTTTTATTTTTTGTAAAGTTTCTAGTTTTAAGAGCTATATGTATTTGAAGTACAAGGTCTAGGGTTTTGGTAAATGATTTATTATACGTTTAAAGAAATCTTTATTAGGTATACATTATGTTCTTTTCTTAGTCACATTTTGACATATCTTTTATTTATATGAATTGTATAATTAATTTAGTTATTAAAAACTGTTTAAATTATAAAATGTTTTATTTTTACCTAATAACGAGCCTCAAGTTGACTATAGCTTGGCTGATGTTTAGTGTTTAAACGAATCATTTTAATTTAAATATATTATTCCTGAACGCATCGCAATGTGACGTGAACGCATCAATTTTGTAGCTGTAGCTCCTATAGCCATTAGCTATTTTATTTGACAGTGACAAACTGTCAGTTCAGTGGTGTGGCTGCTTTATAAATTTTCCCTATTTGTAGGTATATCCCAATTGGCCTAGGTTCACTTTCGCCACCACACCGAAAAAAATGCAGTTGGTACTATTTTATTTAACATCATGCACAATCAAATGCATTAATTTTATATATTATAAAAAAACCCTTTACTTTGAAAGATTACTTACTTGTTTTAAAAATAATATGCAGTCTATTTCTGGCGTTCCGGGACATGGCTGTTCACATAACTGAACGTCCAAATGGTTCGAATGTGTATTACTTTTTTCAAAATGAAGTGTAAAGTCAAATCGTTTGCAGGGTGAAACTGACTCCTACAATTAGTGTGACTAGAAATAAATGTGTCAATAAAAACTCAGTGATATACTTAAAATACAGTTTTTTTTACATAACGTTGTTTATAATACACACTTTAAATTTGATCAATCTTAATGCAATTAGAATATTTCGAATATAAATACAACCACGGTAGCGCATAAGTATCGGTTATAATTAAATTTTATTTTTTTAATTAATTTTATTAAAACCATTTTTAAAAAGTTATGTAACGTAACTGATTCATTTCACACAAATATAAAATGGAAATAACTTGGGTAAAATTATATTTGACTTATGGCAACACTACCTCGGAAATGTCAATCTCAATCGTAGATACATATCGAACGCCCCCTTGATCCAATTCGCTACGGGCAGCTAGGCTGATGCTTTTGCTGCTATGAAAGTTGTATTGAAATCGTTGTTTGTGTGAGAATCGACACCGGATTTCTGTCGTCTTATACTGACACGAAAGGAGTTTCTTTGTACAATGCTGTGTTTATTGCTAAAATAACAATGTCATACAAAACCATCACTTAGTGCAGTGTTGTGAAAAGTTTACCATAAGTGTTGTTCAAAAATGACGGAGAAAAAATCTGAAAAGATGACTAATGCATCGAAACCTGTTCCCATGAAACTTTTTGCAGCCTGGGAAGTGGACAGGACGCCTTCTAACTGCATCCCCAGGTAAGATTTTGCAGATTTATGTTCTATAAACTGGTGTTTCAGTTACGATTTTCTAGTTTGATATCTACATTTGGTAGTGCAGTCAGTGTACAATGCTTATTTGTGTATATTTATGTATAAAAGATTGATTTTTCTACTCGCCCGTCGCAAGGATAGTTTACGTTGTTATCATTGCGGCAGATTTTTATAATTTTATTGCCCTCAATAATGCGCCGTTATCACACTACATGTAAATATAAAAATTTATTCATTGTTAATCCCTCCTTATAAACACCAAAGTAGGCGACTACTTTATAGTCTCATAGCATCTCAGATTAATCTAAAAAAAAATCATAAATTCTTTATTATTGTTACTCATTATTATTATGTATTAAATAAATAAGCAAATGAAAAATGAGAATAACTGAACTCATTTTTTTTATACAACAATAATAAATTATTTAAATTGTTTTCCTGTCATATCTAATGATAAACTTTTACAAAATATAAAATTCCAATTGGAAAATATACTGGATAATGGCACAAATTCCAACTTGATTGTTCATATCTGCATTTTTTGAAAAATAATATCTTACATGTTTAATATTTTATATTGTGTTTTTGTTTGTTTGTTTTAAAAATTCTTTCACCTATAGAAAGCTATATTATCAGTGAGTAACATAGTCTATATTTTATAAAAATATGTGGACGAAGTCGCGGGCAACAGCTAGTTCTTATATAAAATAACAATGTACTATGAATGAAAATAACTATCTCAGGGTTTTTCTGTGTGTCAAAACACCAAGACTTAACACACCCATTGTGCTGTCCCCAATGTAAGCATTAGGCTTGTGTTATGGGATGGCCATAAACGAACAGGGGATGAAACTCTTCACACCCAGATAGATGAGTGTGAAAAGTTCATTTTCAAATTTGGCCTAGCTAAGAATACTTCTGTTGAGGAACAAAAATACTTTTGTATATGCTATTATTTGAATGTATTTTTATAAAATTTATTATAATCCCTAAACTACTTAGCATCTAAATGTTGCTTGGGCAAGGCAAGCACCTTAAACACGCAATCAATGGGCTTCTCAAAATAAATAGTGACCCGCACAGTTCATAGATTCAACAGGCCGAACAGAAGAGGCAGTAGGCTGAACAGAGAGCTCATCAAATTTTAAAATTTTTGGGGAAAATATTTCAAGTTACAGTAAGTACCGCTGGGTCTCACACTAGCTAGATTGTCGTCTAATGACATAGTAGAAGTTGTGAAAACAATCAAAGCAAGCTGTGGTTAGTCACAAACTTTGGTGATGGAAAGGCCTATATCAACATCAGCAGTGAGCATCTGTTTGGATGTTTTGATAAAAAGGTGAGATAGAAAATTAAAAGAATCTTCAACACAAGATAAAAAGATTTTAATTTCATAGTAATTTATTTAATAGTAACTGTTGCACGCGACTTCGCCTGCGTAACTTTATAATATATAGCCTATGTTACTTACTGATAATGTAACTTTCTATAAGTGAAAGAGTTTTCTAAACTGCTCCAGTAGTTTTTGAGTTTATTCATTACAAACATACAAATCTTCTCTCTTTACAATATTAGTAGGTATAGACTACTATAGATAATTTCCGGTGCAACTGTTTAACAGATGAAATTATTTTATTCGAGCCAAAATGGGTACAGTCTTATCAGCATTGACATTTAATTGATATAAAGGTTAAGTATAATTAAAAATATATAGTTTTAACTTTTGATTGTTTTAGGCATTTTAATAGTCACAGCTACTGATAATAATTTAAATGTAAATGTAATATAAATTAAAATTATTTAGGTATTCATTAAACGGAATAACTTAATTTTAAGACTCAAACCCGTCGAACACATAGCTATAATATATATTAATATAAATTATAGCAAGGCATATTACGATATATTTTCTATACAAATATTGGAGTAACATAATAAGCTACTCATATACAAAGTGGTTCTAAAGCCTATATGGATTTATGGTATTCAGCTGTGGGGAATAGCTAGCTCCTCCAATATATTAATCATGCAGAGACTCTAGAACTCGATCCTGAAGTGGATATCCAATGCCCCGTGATCCATCAAGACCTCAGAACTGCATGAGCACCTCTCCATACCAACAGTTTCTGAGGAAATTAAGTTGAATGCAAAACAATATAAACAGTGACTAACTAACCACCCTAACCCTTTGGCAGCCAGACTCACAAAACCCGACCATATTAGGAGATTAAAGAGGCAGGAAGTCATGGACCTGTCTTAAGTAGAAAATTCAAAAGAAAAATAAATAAGTAAATGTTTAATCAAAGATAGTGACCCTCACAGGAAGGTCAATCTCTGAGTGATTCTGGCATTAATCAGGCTGATCTACTTATAGTTGACGTCTTCAATCAATCAAGACTGATTTGCAGATTTAATGAAAAAAAAAAACTATAACTAAAGTTTATATATCTGGTTTCTACTGTAATAGTTAAAGCAATCCAAACTTTGACTATTGTATTAGTTAAGCAATTTTTGACAAGTCCGTTGATTGAGTGGTTAGGGTGCTTTGTTCCCGGGTCCGATTCCCGGAATGATCAACTTTGGAAACGAACTTTTCAAAGTTGGCTCTGGTTTGGATGTCGAAAGTAGTGGTTGCCAACTACCATCAGTTGGACCGTCATCCTGTCTGCTGACTTAAACATAAAAAAAAAACTAAACACATGTTCAGATAAAGAAAACTGCACTGAAACCTACCGACATGAAAATTCAGTGTTCCTAGGGCTAGGTCACCAAGAGCGAGTGTATTTCTTTAGACAGAGGGGCGAGAAATTAAAAAAAAAAGTGTGAGTGCTAAAAGATCTGTCGATATGTGTCTGCAATCGGGGGCAACTCTTATCGTAATAAATGCGATAGAGGCTCGGATTGTGCTCTTATTCCTAAAACAAATAGCTGATGATATGACTGGAACAGGAAATTTTGTATTTACCTCCTCACTGGTAATAATAGCTCTGATATTTCTGATATCATATTTTATTTTTTATATTTCTATAGTTATTGACTTAAATAAAGTCCATGTGAAGGTGAGTTTCCTAGCTGTGGATCCTCACGTTCTAACTCACGATATTATTATTATCGGGAGAAACGTTTTTGCTAGGCCGGGTATAAGTCTGATTATTATCAATAGCAAAAGTGAATAGATTACGCGCAAATTCCAAGGGATCATAGAATTTGTTAGCAGAGAACAGATATCGAGAATAAAAATCAAGGTACTGGTTTAATAAAGGCTGTTTTATATAAATTTTTGTAAATCCACGGGAAAAGTCGGGGAAATTTCGATAATATTTTTATATGAAACTAGCTGTTGCACGCTACTTCGTTCTCGTAACGTTTTTTTTATATAAAATATAGCCTAGGTATATTAACTCGCCGATAATGTAGCTTTCTATAGGTGAAAGAATTTTTAAAATCCGTCCAGTAGTTTTTGAGTTTATTTATTTCTAATAAAAATACAAAAACACAAATCTTTTCTTTTTATATTAATATCCACATCAACACAGAAACTTACAGCAGATATACTCGTATGTTTAGCGTGTTTAGAAAGTCGGGGGTTAGTTTATAATTTTCATTATAGCTAGCGGGAATAGATTTTTTTTTCACGTTTGAAATTATTATCGTGTATAGTAAAGTTAGTAGTAGTAGTTATAGGTAAATCTATAGATACTAATATTATAAAGAGGTAAAAGATTTATATTTTTGTCATGTTTGTAATGAATAAACTCAAAAACTACTGCAGCGATTTTAAAAATTATTATTATTAGAAAATTATTAGAAAACTACATTATCAGCGGAGTAACATAGGCTATATTTTATTTATAAAATTACGCGGAGGAAGTCGCGTGCAACAGCTAGTGTGTAAATAACTAGTCCACTGTCCATTCGAGTAGGAAGTGTTCCCGATACAAAATGATTGGCATGTGGGTGTCTCTGTCAGGATGTGGGTTATTCACAAATACACAGTGACAACTGTTTGATAGCGTTTTTAACACAAGGCCGCTTTTATTATTCAATTGAATGTAATTTCTTACATATTATCGGATGGTGTTTGTTACTTACTCGATTATCCTAAAACAGCCTTATTGTAGTGGGCACACACAGCGTTTCGCACTCGTAAATTGGGCAGCCCGTCCGGCGGCAGTAACCACCCCCTTACAGAAGCCAACAGTTTAACAACAGCAAGTTTGCTGTTTTGTTTCGGCGATTTAGTGAGCGATACCAGAGCCCGTTTCAAGTTTGTGTTTATTCAAGTTATTCTATGTTTTGTCCTAATCAGCAGTTAAAGAAGGTATATTTCTCCTAAAATTACTTGCAAGCGTGAGTCACGCATTAAACACCGGTTATGCAAAGCAAAGACTGAATATACTAAGATACGAATCTATTTTGAGAGTAGCCTTTGTAATAAGCGAACGCGATATACCTTAAAAAATAATATTTGAATCCATTTTATTTCTATAAAAAAAGTAAAAAGTTTACACTCCAGCGAAAGAATTTTTTATTGCAGCTAATGAACTTGACTAAAATCTAAAACTAGTCTACCGCCTGCGTTACTCGCCTGAAAAAATTGAACAAAATAGATGGACTTGTCTAAATTACTTACTAATCTAACTACTCGAACAGTTTTTTGATGTTCAGAAGTTACTAATTTGCTTGTTACTCGACTAAAGCCTAGTGCGAACTAGCCTATACGAACAGTACAAATTTGATAGAATTTCAGTCGTTTCCTCGCTTCAGCTTATGACTTGCAGCCATCTTGTAGCCATGCAGTAATCGATGCGCCCGCGCCTTCCAACTACGACCGCAAGGTCGGCTTTGTCTTGCAGGGGGTGACACATGATTGGGTGTCGGTGATTTGAGTCACTGCGGTCGGGAATATTGTATGTCACATTGTTAGACGGTATTCTACACAATATACTCTAACAACTACTCTGTAGTGTAGACAATAATTAACAAAGCTACGTCAATTTAATCATCTCCTAACTCCGTCATTCGCCAAAGAAGGCGTATTTTGAAGTAGTATCTAAAGTTATAAAATGTTATAGTATAAAAAGTATCCTATATGTTAATCCGGGTAATAAACTATACGTGTGCCAAATTTCAGCAAACCCGTTGAGCCGGTTTTGCGCGGAAGCATAACAAACATCCATCCATACATCGATCCTCACAAACTTTCGCCTTTATAATATCAGTAGGATGTAGTTAAGTAAGTACATTATTTTATTATGGGCGAAGTTGCGTCGGAAAATTTTGTAAAGTAAAAAAAAAAAACGCATTTCCGAAGAAACAAATGATAAGATTGCAATTGCAATTAATAAAAATGTGCGCACGAGTGCTCAATGATTGACGATATCGAAATTCCGCACAGCTGCAGTCTGTCGTTGCAATCCTATGCAGCAAAATGCACATCGAGGTCACGGTTGTGTTTACAAAATAAAACTGAGTAATGCATATCTGCATGCTTGCTGTGGCCAAGGTTACTTAATAAACTTTTATTTTATTGCTCTACAATACTCTGCATCATAACACAGGATGTCAATTAACTCGATTGCATAGTCATCTCTGTTTTTTGGTGTAACAACAGTTTTAATACGTTTATTGTAATAAATTAAGCACTTTATAGTTAACTTAGTGTATGTGTTTTTTAAGTATCATGAACCCTTTTGAAAGATCAATTCACGAAAATTTTTTTTAATTGAAAATGATAATGACAAGGCTCAATTTTGATTTCGATACACTGGAAAACTTAATTATAATATTGCTTATTTCTTTGTATGGTCTTTTTAATCGATCTTGGCACGCTTTATATTAGTTAAATAAAATATGTAGACCACTGCACGGGAAAAAGAGGTCGGTTCACTAATATACATAGTATGGGCGGATTAGTATTTCTTCGATGTACAATAAAATTTAGCCAGCCCCCTCCGTCAACCTCGAACTGTTTGCTCACGAAAATAAATTAGAATTAATGATGCGAGGGTTTTTGTCACTCTTCACTTCTGCCTCATCGCCGTTAACGAATTCCGAAAGTCATTGTCAACTTAATAATATAAGGTGACTTGTCAAGCGTAACGCTTCCTATAGCGTGTCTCGTAACGCTAACCAATCAGTGGGATCGAATTACAAATTAATATATCCCGATGACGTAAATAAGTTATTACATGTATATATACTTAACTAATCACGTAATAAAAAATCTATAACAAACATGTGTGGCAACCAATTAAAGGTTAGACACGTAATAATAATAATAACAATAAAAATACTATAAAAGGTAAAAGAAAAAGAACAAAAAAACAAAAAGTGATTACAGTACAAACAAAAAAATAAATAAAAAAGGTTTAATGTTGATATGAAACTAGATTATTGGTCAGAGGTGTATACCATATTGATCCTTGTTAGCATATCTAGTAAGTTTACTTTCATATTATGCAGTTGTCTGCTTAGTGCTTTAGTTTGAAAAGGTACTAAAAGTCTACTACTTAATAAAGGAATGAATTTGAATACTGACGAAGGTATTCCTACCCCCACTGTAACTATCCATCCCCCAAGTTTGTAGTAGGTAATACAACAAGTATCTACTTACTAAAATATTTTTCCGTAATTGTACATATTTTTCCGTAACAAACGTCTAGCTAAAAATATTATCTGTACTAATATAAAGTTTTTATGTTTGTTTATATGTCATTTAATTTACAATTTTCCTGTGTCAATTCCTCTAAACATCAGAGCAATACACATCAGAACAATACAAAGTTAACCGTGGGCGAAGATAACAACTTTTGAATTTAAAATGAGTAGACTTCCTAGAAAACGGTGACGAATGAATAAGTTAGAAGGTAATCAAATCACTGAATAATAGAATATAAGATTGTTTAGGAGTGTACGAGTAAATGAATTCGTCATAGAATCATCGAGGTCTTTTGCTATACATAAATCCACTTTCTAGCTGCTTGCGTTTTCTCAAAAGTAACGATATAAAAAAAAATCATTGTCTAAAAAAAATTCCTTACTGGGAAAAACGATAATGCGCATCTTTTTACAGATTTATCATGTTTTATCAGATAGTTTAATATGCAAAGTAGGTACATATGTGTCAGATGCGCGTAGCGCATTTAGCGCACGGTTGAGCGGGATTTTAATACAGACGTTTATATTAAGGTGTTATATTATGATGGAAAACGAATATAAAAAGAAATGTTGTTAAATAATTTTAGTACCTACTTTGAAATATTAATTTTTGAGATATTTTTAACCCATGTCCCTCCATCACCAATGTTCTTTCCACAGGTACTAAAAGAATCAAAAATTAAAATATATTATGTCATTATTGAAAATCTTTGTCAGATTAAACGCATTGAGCTAATATGAAGCAATATTACAAAATATGCTTGCCATATGATTTCGTACAATAAATTAATATTCCAACTTCACCGCGATGGTTCTAATACAATATGTTTAGAATATTATTCCCGAATTACCATTAAAATACAATTTGAACCTATTTCATATTGAAACTAACAGCTTCAAATTTAATTATATTTTTTTGTTTATTTTTTATTTATTTATTTATATTAAAAAAAAATTGGTGGTACACAGTTTAGGTGTACTATAAACTCAATTAAGTTTCTACCGTATACCTGAGTTATAACAGAAATTGACAGAATTACAAACATAATAACAGAAACACAAACAAAAGAAAGAAGTACATATTCTTAGGTAGATACAATTTTAATACAACTCTTTAATACATCGAACCTGCTTGTTCCACTCTATAACATGCAGCTAACTAATATAAGTGCATCCTTGTTGACAAAATGAATGCATACTTTCTTGTTAGGATCAGGTATTAAATAACCTACAAAACTCGGAATATGCATTGTGCTTTGTTACTTCAGTATCTGTACCAGAATTGTTAACATATCTTTATGGCTTATTTATTGCGAAAATCATTAATCATGTCTCTTACTAGACTAGATCGTTAGTAATTCACAATAAATGACTAACGATATAACCGTTAAGATACTCGTATATTTTTGATATTCGTATAGAGTTTGTAAACGCCATGGTGATACTATCTTCTTGTTTACTATGCGCAACACCCACTAACAATTAAATGAAATGTTCTAAGAATAATGGATTTGTAAATGTTCATACTACATATAATGCCTTGTTAAATTATAACCGGTCTACAAACACCTTATAGATAGATGAAAACATCAATTTCGCTGTAGTTTCATCTCGCGGTCCCGTTACTTGCAATGAGTGAACTGATCTCATGCCACTTTTTATTGTGGTCGACGACCTGTCTTTACGCTTCATCAAACGTGGCACGTATTTTCAGTAACAAATGTTAACGACATTTAGGCAAGTACTTCTGTAAAGTATAATAATTATTACTTTTGGTAGTAACTGTACCTACTGAAAATGATTCAATTTGTGCACTTGCTTATCAATTTATTATCAATTATACTTGCTTTATTATCAATTTATGATTCAATTTGTGTATTAGTGCAGTGGAAACACATTTTAAAATTCTCATAAATTACTCTTCTTTGTCTAGTTCTAGTTTCCTCCATGTGGGAGAGGATTGGTCCTGTCTTTGAGTACAGCAGAAAGAGAATGTTTATAAGTTGTTGCTGTCTTACATAACCTCATATTAATAAATATAATTAATACTTTGTTATTTAAGTAATACTTATCCACCAGTTCTGCCACTGTTGAAAAGAAATCCAAGACGTCAAAGAAATCTCATATCAATAGATTGTATTAAAATAGCGGACATCACATTTAGAACTTTCGCTTACTGAATAACACCAATCAGTAAATAAAAATAATAATAATAGTTTTTTTTATTTCACGGTAGTTTTCTACGAGTATAATCTCATCTTTCATCATTTCTGAGTAAAGTGTCATGTAGACTAACCGCCATTTAAAGTCACCGGTCACCGGAAATGATGGAGCTGATATACCTTTGTTTGAACGATAAAAGCCCCAAACATTAAAAAGAAAATAATAAAAAAATTCGCCTATCGAAGGATGCAGTAAACCGAGTGCATAATTTAATAAAACAAAATTATTTCTAAAAGTAACTAATCAATACTTTACTTGTAGTTGGTGAAAGAGGCTCTAAGAGTAGTAACTGTCGCCAGAAAGGCATGTGCTCAAAATTTACGAGTGTTAAATTCGTTGTCATGTTTTCAGCCGTGAACTGTGCGGGCTTCTATTGTTATCAAGGTGACAAACGACATTTTGTGTCTGCTAATTGGTGCATTGCAGCGCTTATTTTGTAACTGCTAGTAGTTAGTTAGTACCTACTGTTATAAATGTTATGTATCATATACAATAGTAATAAAATGTAAAATAAATTAGTTTTATTGTTTTATAAAGAACTTAATCAATCGTTTTTTAGATATTTAAACTTCTATAAGTAAAATATGTTACTTAGTATACATAAAGGAACAAATTTCTCTCACTTTAGTACCTACAACACCTACACCAAATTGTTTATTCATAATGTCTAATATAAATGAGATTCTTCTTTTGCATACATGCCTTAATTATCATTAAATCTACTTTTTGGAACATCGTGTTCTACTATTAAGAATCCTAAAAATTGCCAAAAATTATGTTTATCATAAATTAAGAGTAACATATTACTCATTTCTTGACTCATGTTGAATCGTATTATTGTACAGTTAACACATTCAGAGAAAATCGTGTAATAATTTTGTTTCGAGTCTATGATTCATCTGACCATAACATCTTTGTCAAGACTACTAAATGTATGGCTGAAGTTTATTTTTCGAGTGTAACCTCTATTTAAAATCAGTCTTTTAGTAATGTAGTAATGAGTAACATAGTTTTTAGTAGTGACAGGGCATTACGCATTACTGCGTTTCGCAGTCATAAATTATGCAGTCCGTCTGGCGGCTGTAACCACCACCTTACAGAAGAACACAGTGAAATAACAGACAGCATGTGTGAGCCAATTTCCCTACCTTTTATTCCTAATACATGTATAATCATTAATTCTACTTAGGTCGACAGCACTCTAGCAGCATCTATAGTATACAGCATCTATATCATACAGCATCTATATCATACAGCATCTATAGCATACAGCATCTATCTATATGTATATAAGCGACGACAGTCTTCTACCATCAAGTTGACCGGCAGCCGTGTAATAAAAAAAGGTTTTTTTTCATCAAAAGGTTTTTTTTTGTGGTGAGATTAAAATGTTAGCCAAGTTCTGTATTCTGCCCCTGCACACGCTGTCACTTTTTGAAACGTTTACAAAAAAAAAAAAACTCGTTGAAGAGGAACAATTTCCTGCGTGACGAAAATGTGTTAAAATATCCCCGTTCTTTTTGTGTTATTGGACAATGAATTGTGATTGCACAAAAGGTAATTGCATATCTTGCTCGTACATTTTGACATGATTAGATATACATTGGAAACTACCTATCTTCTATTCGCTTGTACTGAAATTGTCGAATTTGTATTTTGTGTGTCTTTAATTAACGACTATTACACAGATCAATTTTATAAAGTGTTTATGAATTTTATGATACTAAAATGTCTTATCTGCTGCAGCACAGTCTACTTTCAGTTACTCAATTTACATTTACATAGTTAATTTTAAATTTGCTGTTATGAATCTATGAGGAATGTTTGTTTATCTATATAAATAAAATTAAATATATCTAAAGAATGTCACGCACGCACAGGCGCACACATTACACTAAAATTTTATTTGGTTTGATACAATTGCTAACTAGTAAGATACATTTTCAGGCTCTGTATTCACTGAATGCGTTTATGACTCTTATGACTACGTATAGTCATCGATGTATGTAAAACATGTATTGTTACAATACAATACCTAATTCTGGATTTGTGTGCAAATTGCAAACAGTGCGTGGTCTGTTTACACGGAAACTACACGTAATGCACTTGAATGATAATATCACTGTGTTTAATAATTGTAATTTTATTTATATAATGTTATTATGTTACTTATAAATAATCATTTGTGTAAGTATGTTTTGTGAAGGATGTTATTCTTTACTTTGCAAAGCAATAAGTATCTATGATACATTTTATATAATGCCTCGAATAACAATCGATCTAGAGAACGCATTTGGTGTAGTCACGCACGACAATGGACTAAAATTGATATGAGTATACTTCGTAAAAGAATTGCCTACCCAAATAACATTTCGTTATTTTGTATACAAGTATACTTATATGTACATGCCACACTTCGACAACGTGTGCGTATGAGGCATCCGCCCTCTTTATATAAATAAAAATTCATGAATTATTCACATAAACCATCCTCTTTCTATCGAATCTTTCCATAAATCAGGAACAAAATCAGCACACAACTTTCAGAGATAGCGTAGACATATAGCCAGACAGAACAAAGGAGGACTTTATACTATATACGTATGTAACTGAATTCTTCCTAAACAGCACACCGATTTTGATGATTTTTGTGTTTGAGTGGAATGGTTATGGTAGATTCATAAAATTGACCGCTAACAATAGATACGCTAGTTGTAATATGTTATGATTTGTTAGTGTAACTATTAATAATATTAATTAGACTTTTTTTAAATGTAACAATTGTGGCTATTATCTGATGGAACTCTATAGACGCCTGTTTCATATAGTAACCCACTGACTATATATATGAACATGGTGCGTGAAATAAAATAATGTGTACGAATAAAAGACACATTATTCTGTTTTATTGTCAACGTTATTGCACAATTTTTTTTTTTGTAAGAAAGTAGAAATCTGTGATTACTATCTTCATCCATTGCCTAGAGCTTGAATTGCTTGAAGTTTCTAAAGTTGATGACGCTGCATTATTATGTCACATTTCCTACTAAACAACCGAGATGTTATATTTACTAACCTTTTTTCAAGGCTTTGTTTAATAATCACACATTTGAGTGTGAAAAAGTAAGTGGCTTAATACCATACTATGTACGTGCCATAAATATTACAGGCTTTTATTTATATGCGACCCTGGAACTATCTTTAAATTAACAGATTTATATTTAGTGATAAATGAATACTTACTTGAAGTTTTATCAAAAACTATATAAAAATATTTTGTTGATAAAAAGACATTAATTTGTAAAATATTATGGCATAACTACCAAAAGTAGCTTACAGGAGAAAGTGCTTATGCGTTGTGACTGTTGTATTGACATAACCGAAACTAGATGCACACAATTTTAGTAAGTACTTATATTTTGTTACATAAACATCGCGAAAGTTATAACCAATGACGCGATAAAATGTCGTCTGTCCATTCCGAAGTTTCGATTAACTGTATTATACTTACTGGAGACGTAATCTCTCCGAAACTATGTTCACTGCCGCTTTGGAAGTTGCATTTAATCTCCGGGAATGATAAGGAATATCACTCATCTTCGGCAAAGGTTTGCTAAAGTTTTCAAGATATATAGGTATTGTGATCGTGGCGAAGTCTATGAGACCTCAACGCGATGCTCGATTGCCTCAATCAAGATTCCCAAAGGGGGGCCACCCTTCGGGTATCTAGGTTATACAATGGATATTGACAAGACGAAAGTTATATCTAATAATGTCCATGTTGTGCCTACATGGACATTATTAGATATAGTTGGAAACAGTTGGATACTGAAATCTAAAAGCTGTTGATGAGTAAATCTGCTTGGGACAAACAGTCCAATTAGGTAGAGTCAGTTTTGAGAAGGTAATTTAAGTATCCTGCTTGCCCCGTTTCTGGTAGATTTGCTATTTCTTTTTGCCAATTCTTTTTTATAACAAAATGTAACTGATATCTGTCAAAGTTAAATAATTTTATGTGAATTAATATTAAAAAAGCGTAGGAGCACTTAAGTGACGTGACCACCACGAAGCTTTTTGGCCTCAAATTACTATATCCACATTGTTTACCGTGTTCGAGAGACCTTCGGCTAAGGTTAGTTCTAATTGAACCAACAACCTAATCAACCATAATCTCTAGACAAACCTACAAATTATGGAACTAACTGTTCCGGTTTTAACTGAATTAAACGCGCACGGCTAATATTAAAATTACGTTTCTATTCAATTAGAATAATGGTTCAAGCTTGAGGGTGTGCCGTTTAAAGACTTTGGTACTTTAGCATCGCGATAAAATTACAAAATAAACACAGATTATGAATTAGAGGAAAATGAAATGTTTTACCTACTTTTATTAATGTTCATCTCTAAAAAACCCTTCCGGACCACAATGTTGAATTCCTGAAAAAACCATCGGTATTCGAGAACCTTTAAAAATCTATATTGATATTTTTTTTACTACCGAAATCGATATTGTCGAAAAAGGCTCACCCCTTTATTATCAGATCCATCTACGTCTGTTTTTTTAATCAGTACCCAGTTTTAAGCTTTCTGATTTTTAATTACTAAGAGTATTTTACATAAAATACACCTGTTCCCTACCTGTTGTATCTGTTTTCAATATTACCTTCAGAGGAGAACGATAAGAAGGCTATATAATAAGATAAAACACAGCCTGTGTTTAACGATAAACATGATTATTATTTCCGCGGACGGAAAGCAGCTTTCCTGTTTACATGAGAATTAATGTTGCACTTGTACTGTCTGGATAAGGGCACGACCTCATTAACAGCGGAGCCTACTACGTTATTGATTTTATTGTGATATCCATTTCAATTTGATGCTCAACTCAGTGCTCCAAATTAGATGTTACGGCCCTTTTTTTAACGTTGGGATATCCTCTTGGATACCCGGCAGTGTACCCTTAACTTAATTTTCAACTTCTATTCCTGCTTTTTATTATTTAAGTTAGTAAAATAAAGTTTTTTTTTATTAAATAATTGAAACAATGGGGTAAAATTACCTGTTTTTTTTTATCTCGGAGAGTATGGATTCCTGTTAGGGTGTAGTCCTCCTTGTCTTTAGCATTTTACATACAATTCTTGCCAGCATTAATATTAACATGCTATCATGTTTCCGTTGTGCCCCTTATATGAATATCTATTTTTATCAAAATCAATTTAAGGTTAATCCGCTAGCAATAGTGTATAAATCACTGGATGAGTTTGGTGTTTATATGTTCCCTGTTTGAAATTTTACAATATATGTAGCACTTCGAGGGCCATCTGTGGGGTGAGTCGTTAAGCGGTTTACAACTCGGCTTGTATTAACGTAACTAACAACAACGCACATACTTACTCGTACATGGTTCACGTAACTGAATACCTTACGTAATACCCGACTAAATGGTCAATCACCCTGGTGTAAGGTTAAAAGTGTTATTATCATTTACTGTATACATACGAAATTTCCTTTATTTTATGTCTAGGTATATTTAGATAATATTTTACAGGAGAAATTTTGTCGTCGTAATTCTCTTCACTCGAGTGCAAAGGTAATGGCTTCTTGAACCGCTTTACTGTGATTTTATTATACATAATGTGGCTTTTACGGCCCATCAACAAATAAAGAGAAAATCGGTAATCACGCTTTTACTTGATTTTACGGTAGCTATATAACTTGACATACAATAATATTGACTGTAATTGTATATATGTACGTAATGTATTGTAGATAGATTTAAGTTTTTGTATTGCGAGTAAGCATTCTCCACACAATATTCCCTGGCCAATTGAAATGTCGTTTGTTCGTATTCAAAACGCGAGTTTACTACATCCTGAGTTTCTCTCACAAATAATATTGAGCAGTGAGCGCGACACTTTCACCCGGCGCGCTTGGCTTGCTCAATCGAGAGTATCAATCCTTAAGCGGTTGTCTGAATTATGGAAATTAATTCTTTCTTTTACAAAACTTCATTAGATTTGCAGTGGCTGGTGCTTCCTTTTATGTTTAAAAATAATGGCATCTGACAGCTAATACCCGAAACAGACTTTACATAACGGTCCACTGGATGGTACTTGACTGCCATCTCCAACTCAAGGGAATGAGTTCCTTTTTTATTTTATTTTTATCAATCCTTTGATAATTTATATTGACGCGTCAAAATTAAAACCTTAAAAAAAGAGTGTAATCTAAATATTATGTCATTTTTTTTTAACGCACCATGCGTGTATTATTTTTTAATAAGAATGCATGAATCTTTTAATAAATATGTTAATAAAATGAATCTTCAAGGACAAGCCCTTTTCGTTTATTCCATCAGGATAGGCATCATTCCTGGCGATATACTTATATAGTCTTTGTCCTGGCGTCGCTACCGCTGTCAGGTAGGCTCACTGTCGCCAATTAAAACAAGAAACGCCATGTTGTTATATGCCATGCTGCAAGTGCCGATCTTATTAGGATCAAGGATAAGGTTACCCGAGATAGGGAATTGGATTCTGGCATCGCTCACTCACTACTGAAACACAATAGCACTAGTTCTGTTATTTCACTGTGGTCTTTAAGTGGGTGGTTACTGCCGCCAGAGGGTGTACTACATTTGTGACTGCATTATTCGTAAACTAACTACACAATTTTTAACAAATTCAATGTCAATTTGCGGATATCCACGCAGCATAATAATGAGCACGTGTTGTGGATAGCAAAACGCGTTTTCCGCTTCGCGACTATCGTGGCATGGAAAGTGCTGTTGGTCGCGCGCGAAATCGGAAGCTAAATAATTATAACCGTTTGCAATCTAGCCTTTATGAGCAGTTATAATATAGAAGTTGTTTAACCTTATATAGCTCAATAAAGTTAGAAACTTCCGGGTCCGGTATATATAGAATTTTATTTTGAATTTAACCCAGACGTTTATTTCATTTATTCACAATCCAGATATTTCACGGTGGTCTTACGGAAGACCACCGATAAATAACGACATATTGCTGTTGAATTTCGGTGAGTGAGTCCATTACCCCTTATCCCTTAACCTTAACCCTTTCACGGTCGGCAGCGCACTTGCAGCACCTAGTTATGGCGTTGCTTGTGTTAGAGGCTACGGTGGCCACCTATCATCAAGTGGACCGACAGCCTTGTCTATCGACCTTAACATAAAAAAATCCGAACTAGCAATATTATTTTTTTTTTTCATATCTTCTCTGTTATAAATGTCGTGTATCAAAGTGGAAACTTCATATCGGCGGAACCATTCGTACAAAAAACATGATTTTCTAGACATTTTTCAGTTCGTTTTTCAGTTACTAGTACAATACTGTTGATGCTATTTTTATTGTGCATTATTTAATGGACTTATCCTACTAATATTATAAATGCGAAAGTTTGTGAGAAGGGATGGATGGATGTTTGTTACTCTTTCACGCAAAAAATGGCCTAACTGATTTAAACGGTCGACAAATATGTCAGGCGTTATATTACTCGTATATTTTCTTTTTCAACGCGGACGAAATCGCTAGCACCAGCTAGTTTCAAATATATCAACTATTTTCTGGCTATGCTATGATAAAAACAAAATCATTTTTATTAATATAAATTGTATAATTATTTTATGTAAAGGATGATATTATAATTATATTCGTTGAGTTGTATTAGTTGATTTCTGTAGTTGACGTTTTTAATTAACAGTCTGTCTGAACCCACCCACGCATATTTCTCGAGAACTAGCACAACAAAGTTCATAAAGGAATAGTTGCTAATGGTAGTCAGTAAATACAGAAATTAGGCCAACAACTATTCATCTAACTCTCACTAAAGCACACTCACTCTGCAGATGAAACCTGTAAAAACGATTTCTGCAACGAGTCGCTCTGGTTTCCCTGTTTCTTGTCATTCATGTTGTATTTATGCACGTTCCAACTTTCAATTTTATCGGGTTTGATGTTTTAAGATCTCAGCTATACATATGTGATCCATAAAAAAATGAATTTGGGTTTGATATGAAGTTGGAACGAGGAAAATTTAATCAAAGTTGAAAACTTGAAATCTTTATAAATATCTACTTTACATCTTTGTATTAAACCGTCTTTGGATATCATAATGATAGCAAAAAGACCGACAGGCAGGCTGACTGTGACCTTAGTTGGCGTGTAATAAAATTTCTATGTTTTACCCTTCAATATAACTATAACAATAAATGATAACTGAATAAAATAAACGAACAATAAATGTCAACATAACATAAGTATATGCAATTTTAACTATACTTAACATAGTTCTTTCAAAAGGGGGTGGTTAGTTATATGTTGACTTTCTTTTCTTTATCTTTAGCTCAGTTAGAGTTTCTAAGTCAGATTTCTTTGGATACACATCGCTTAATTTACAAATGGCTGCTCACAATGTCTAACCGATATAGGTTTCAGACTAGACAGTTATAAAAATAAAAGACCTGGTTTACTAAAACACACCAATGTCACTACCGTTTGACACTTTCTCTATTGTGTACTTACTTCTCATATCTCAGTCTTTATTATTGTTAAACTATAGGTCACACCGTTAGCTGATTGTTTTCGTCATAGTCACAGAATTATCTGGTCACCGTAAGCGGATAATTTTGTGACTAACATTTTTAAATTTGCTTAAAATTTCGAATACAAAACGAGTTGTAACTCATTTATAAAAATTCTAATTTGGCACTTGATTAGCCTAGGTTTATACCTAAATACACTTAATTTAAAAAAATCTACCTAGCTAGAAGATGTAATTGAGTTAATATTTTAAAAACCACATTTTCTAGTTATAGATTGGCTAAAATTAGAATGTTGTGAATTGCTCTAAAATTTAAATCGTATGTAAATTGAACAAAAAGTTGGTACTAACCTATGTAGGTTAAGGTTATTAATAAAACATTATTAATCGTTCATTTGTAATTCTGGCTTTTTGTATTAGCGTCCTTAATAGGATTATTGCATAGTTTCGTTTCAGCAAGAAACCAATAAGAAACAAAACAAGCAACCCAATTATTCTGTCTTATATGAAATTTATAATTTTTTAATTAGACCCGCTTTTGACTTTGCAGGGATTAAATTTTTAAAATTCCTTTCTTTGCTTACGTCATTAAATAAACCTATGTTCCAAATTTAAACAGGTAAATAATCTGCGCTGTGAATAGAAACTTACAATCTGTTCACGGTTCACGGTCAGGACTAGCGAATTTAGATTGACACACAAATTAATTTGGATTCAAAAAGGCTTAATAATTAACGTGAAACAAATGAAGGTTAAAAACCATTAAACTAACCTTTGCGAAATTAAGGACATCAATTTAAAAAATTAACACCAATAAAACTCAGGACATTAATTAAACATGACAAATTGCATAAAGAGGTGGAAACCATTAAAGTATTTTTCTGTATCTGCATCAGTATTTCTATTATATACTCTACTAGCGACCCGCCCTCGGCGTCGCACGAAGTTAATATTCAAATCAAAAATCATTTCTTAGCTGCAAGCTGCTTACATTCAAAAATAAACCTATGTTGCAAATTTCAGCTTTCAGCTAGACTTATTAGTTTTGGCTTTGCGTTTATAGTCATTCGGAACATTCGATTTCATAAGTATAGATAAAAAAATTAAGCACTGATTGGCATTGATTTTAAAGGTTTTACATATTTTCATCCTAGTGTATTACATATTCGAATACCTTACATTTAATTGTTCTATAAGTCAATTCTAAGTGTATTGTGTTTTCATTGGCCTTATTCATGCGTGCATCACTGTTGAAAAGTACTCATGGAGCTGAATTGCAATATTAACTCTGTATAACGTGATGTACGTTCGTTAATGCCCAGATTAGTGTTCTTTATTCAATTAGCGAATCAGTTGGCACACGTGAGTCAACATGCCGAGTGCGAGACGTTGCGTGACCGTCGACTTTGTCGGATTTGTTTGTTGTAATAAAGGCGAGGTGTGTATAAATATTACGACACAATTATGGCTTAAGCTTATATGGCCATTTATATTTTATTCCTAATAATATCTAGGTGCTTATCAGATCTATCGCTCTAGCTGTAAAAGTTACACGACACTTCCCCATCATTTGATAGTAACATAAGTAACATTCATGTGCGTTATTTATATATTCACTTTGGATTTTTTTTACTTCTTATGACTGCAATCGCCTCTCAAGCCATAATCAATTGTGTGCCAAGTAGATGAGAGTTATAGGCGACATTACATTAAATGTCACCATTTCAGTTTTACTTTCTATATTTTTTGGTTAAGGTTTAGTTCTCTTGAGGCGATAAATTTATGTTCTCATCTTGTAATAGTGTAATTGTTAATAGTTCATAAGAAAGACTTGAGTGAGTCTCAAGTCTTTCTTTAGAAATGAAAAAAAAATAGTATATCCAGCATAAGTCCCTGCAAAGAGAATAATTATGATCATTTAATATTTACTAGAGTAAAATTATATACTAAAGTAAATACGTCGTAGTATCATTTTATGACCATAATAAAATAATACTACGACGTATCCTGTCAACCATTTGACTACCAAATATTTAATTCATTTTTATGTTATCAGTCAATTGCGCCCGCCCGACCCCTCTTATCTCTGATCATTTTCACCGTTCAAATGCGAGACTCAACTTAAAGACTTGTTCATAATGGTTGTAAAATTTAATGTTGTTCGTTGAAAGATTGCTTTCATTTGAATTGTAAATTGTTGTGATGCTTATTTAGAAGTTATCGGAGAAACAGACACTATCATATGTATAGATATGCATAGATAGATATACCTATAGAAGATATTGATTGATATCTTAAAATCAGTGGGAGTTTGAAAATGAATACGAGTATAGTAAACTTTACATGGACGTGTTGGTTAGATATCATTATGTGAATGTTCGGAGATCGTATATTTAGAGTTTTTTTTTTTTTTAATTCATAGCAACTCACAGTTCACTTGGTGACAGGTTGGTACCGTCACCTATATTAGCAACAAATTATCAAGGATTAAGGATAAGGATAAGGAACTAGGAATGGATAGGGAAATGGGCTCTGGCATTCCTTACTCACTCACCCAAACACAACAGCACAATACTGTCACTTCACGGTGGTCTTCAACCCGGCGGCATATATACATGTATGTAGATGCGCCTTTAGAGTGAAAAGTATTTATTTTGATGTATTCAAACATCCACTGCGACTGGGTTGTTGTTGCAATGAACACCATATTTCGGAGAAGTTAGCAAAACCTTATTTTAATGTCTGCCTCATTCTTCAAAAATATGTTCAGCTAAGTTTTGTAAATAAAACGCCACCATTGTGTCCTAGTTTTTGTTAGGGGTCATGACGTGAGAGGTAGACGACGTGCTCGAGTAAAATGGCTGATATGCTACCAAATGTGAAGACATATCCGTAATAGGGTATCTTTTACTTCCATTCTCTTGTGCGACGATAAGCTCCCGCGTGGTATCGCGTTCTTGTGGGCCATCTTATTTTTACTGTTTACTAAAGCGTTCCCATTTGTCCCTGTCAAGGAATAAATTGCTCGGTGGTAACGGGTTGGGAAAGAATCTTAATGTTGGGCGATTACGGATTAATGAGGCCGTGCCACTTTATATACTTTGTTCTTATCAGTTGAATACTCTCTTTAGTTATCTCACTTAAATATAAGTAGGTATAAATTTTCAAAAATATAAATTTTTAATTTGTTTATCAGTTCATTGATTGTCAAAAAAAATATCATTTACTTTAGTATAATTTGGCTACTTTCAAGACTTATTTCTATTATTTATACCTAACCTAACTGAAGTAACTGACAATAAGTACATATTTGTATAATAATTTTGAATATTTTTATTATTAGTATTTTTAGTAAAAGACTCCTCCAGCTCCTTCCATTTCTCTTTGTTCTTACTACATGCATCCAGTCGTTCCCAGCTATTACAATTTCGTTCGCCCATCATTTTTGTGATCTGCCATTACGTTTTTTTTTCTCATAGATATTGGCGATTTTATTGTCTATTCTCTAATAAAGTAAAAATAAAATTATATAGCGGAGTGCTAAAACTAAGAAAGACACAAAAGATAAATAGTAAAAGCATCAGAAACAAAACAAACATACTTAATAAATGCTCTCAAACGCGACAACAGGACCGAAGGTGGACACTGCAGATTGTCTGGTCAATAGCTGTTATCAGTGTTATTATGTTTAGTGACATTCTTTATAGTCGTAAATAAAAAAATCATTTGTACATTTGTATTCGTTGAGTATTTTACCTACACTTTTACTGAGTGATCTTGTTTCAAACGTTAACAGAACAGTTTGGCTTTGTTTTTAATTATAAAACAGACGCCATTCGTTTCAATAATCCTCGCCATATGCTAGTGACTAGTGACATCACACATAGATTAGTGAAGTATCAGAGATGCGACATGTTGGCAATTAACATAACATCCTTTTCAGTTTGATATTATAAATTCGAAAGTTTGCGGGGATAAATGTATGAAAATTTGTTACTCTTTCAAGCTATAATTCCGGAACGGATTTTGATGAAACTTCTCAGTAAAATAGTTCATACGTCAGAATAACACATAGCCTTTTTGTAAAGGTACGTGAACGTAGTCGTCGGAAAAATCTAATATTAAATGAGTTCTCTCAATAGTCTATTGACATTCTATTACATTCTCAGTTATCCTTGAGTGTCCTTAATTACGCATTGTCTTACTAAAATGTTGAGATTTGTAACTGCCGAAATCTATTGTTATAACTATTTATTATGACTATAGTTTCCTCTACTATTTATTATAATAATATGAATTATTTAATATAACTAATGTTCGCCCACCACCGCACCGCACGAAATAAAACCATGTATAAGAAACTCTGAATAGACTACATTAAAAAAGAAAATCATTTTACAAACAAAGATAAGGGAATCCGAAGTTCCGAAGACAGCGGATTAATTATTGTACGTTTTATTACAAATAACAATTATTCTCAAAAGTTAATAAATTTTTATTAAGAAATTTATTAGTCGTCTGGTGTTTTTTCGAAATGCTTTCGAATCTAACTAAAACTTTAAACTATAATATCAATGAACACGTTCAAAGGACAAGGAGTAGGTAACTACTATGCAGAAGTTTTTTGATTAGCAAGATGTAACGCCTCTAATAATGTTTTAGATCTATAGTGTTGTTGGTTCAGCTGTTGTTAAATTTCTTTCCGATGTGGAACATTTATTATTAAAAGGACATGTGCGAATTAGAATAATGTTAGAATTTATGTTAGAACACACTATATTAGTGGTTATATATTGTTGCTTCATATAAAGCAACAAAGATTTCTTGTATACATCAGAGTTTTATATAAAGCATCGTCATATAGAGCAACAAATTATAAGTATGATGGTAACTATTAACTACCTCTGATAGGCCTTGAAATATTAAAAAAAAAAGTGTGTGTGTCAGCTCCGACGCACGACTGGAGTTTACTCCTTACGAACGATTATAAAGTACATAATAAAAATTATAAAAACGTTTATCATAACGAATTAATATCAGCGCCATCTGTTCGAATTATGATACATGATTTCGGGTGCCATCTAAATTCGCAAGGATGTATTATTACGTAACATATTCTAGTTTCAGAGATATTGTGTAGATGACGCTAAAATTAAAACTAACGCGTAACGTGTGACATGTGACAATTTTGATTTTATTCCCATAAATTTTTATACCCCGGGCTTATATATGAAAATCGATTCTTAAGGATTAAACTCCAATAAATAAGGAAATAATTTAAAAAATTGGATATCTTAAAATATTAATTTAATATAAAATGTCTAATATGATAGAAGAGCGTGAATCATCTATGTAAAATTGCTTGTAATTTCTAGTTTTGAATTGTTTTTCTAATTTTATAGAAAATTTCGTAATTCCAGCCAGTTCTTTAGGACTCTTTGTGTTAATCTAGTTATATATTGTCAATTGGCCTATATAATTATGTAGGTGCAAGTTGTTAAAATTAATTAATGATATAGTTATAGTATGTAATTTAAGTATAATATGTATATTATGAACAATTCCCTCAGATTTGTGACTGAGTCACATTTCAATTATACTTGTAAGTACTGGTTACAAACCAACTAAACCCATATGATTATATAATTGTAAAATTGCGTCTTCCTGCTATTTTCATTTTACGAATAAATTTATTCTTTTCACAGGTAATTCTTTCGAATTTTAATGCTGTAACATCAATCCAAGATAGTAATTTGGGTAAGATAATTTTTGATTTCTTAAACGGCCTACTTCTCATGCAATTATATGTATTATGTACGTAACGTTACGTTATAACTCACTGTCTGGATAATTAATTGCAATTGTCAATAGTTTACTACTTTGCGATCATCTGCGTCATCTTTTTTTTACACTCAATGTCACTTATGACGTGAGCCATTCACTCCCCTTACTGCTAATTATCTCCCAATTAATATGACATACATTATAAATTAAATATTTATACGTTATAATTTAATACGTAAATATTAAATAACTAATTAATATTTGTTTAAAATAATTAAAATATATTTTCTTAGTTAAAAAAAAATAATTAAATAGTATTATATTTTAATTAATTTCTAAATTAAATAAAAGAAAACACTAATTTCTTCCTAAATTGTTGACTAATTAGGTATTTGAATATTTGATGCACGTATTTGAATATTATGAGGTTCTTTATAAACTTTGTTGACGTGACTCGGGAATTTGAAATACGCCCACATTTCCCTTAGATCCTGATTCAAAGTTTAGGCACGTTTCCGTTCCGTCGGTAACGTAGCAACAAGTGATGGATTTCACTTTCGCATAGCGAGGTTGTTAACCCGCCATGTTTGCCTGTTTGCCCGTTAAAACAAAGCTAATTGTCCACGGAAGTGGCCGTCAAAAGTCGGTATTGCCGGGGAATACAGTTTGAAGTCGAACCAATAAAAGGGCCGCCCCCTTGCAACGGACGAGTCTGATGATTTGCCTAATCGCGGTGATCGTCTACAACACCGACCGACAACGTTTACTTTGGGATTAAACTTGTTTGAAAATGTTTTTCACGGTTACAGAGCGGGCTTCCATTAAAAATTTAACTTCAAACGGAAATAGAATTCCACTAATTTGGAATTCACTTCAACGGGTTTAAATTCTATATTTCAAAAAACTTGTATTCAAATGTGTTCTTAGATAATTGTTTTTATAATTTTGAGCGACATTTCTCATTTATACTAGTATAAAAAACATATAATTACGTAATATGGTATAGCTTTAACTATACTAAATAATAAAGAAAAAATAGAGAGACAATTTTGTTAGTTTGTGGATCAACTTGAATAAGTAATTATTATTTATTTTATATTTTGTTCAATCACTTAAATCAAAAACTTCAATGTTCAATCAAAAATTTCCCCTAAGTTTACGATACGTAAATTGTTTCTACCAATATTGTAAGCCGAAAACTTGTACACAACAAGTGGAGCCTAATATTGTTGATAACGAACTACTACACGAACTTGGAAGTCTTACAAGTTACTATTGAATAACTTTTGCGTTGATACTCAGGAATTGAAGGGATTATCCATGTTTATTGCCTCACGAAAGGAGCTGATCATAGACATAGAAAGTGATCTGGATTACAATCTGTTTGTTTATACTAAGAAATTTATATTTTATTTGTCTGTATTTCTTGTCTTTTTTTGTCTTTGTGAAAAATTCTTTTCTTTTTTAGGTTTATAGTCAGTGAATTTCATTCACAACGCTTTACTATTTTATGAACATCTATTTTATGATGTTTGTTTTTTATTTTTATTTTAAACTAGTAGGTCCCCGCGACTTCGTCCGCGTCCGATCGCTACCAAACTTCATAGGATTTGCTGGACTAATCTGAAGGTTGTCTGAAAATCGGTTCAGCGGATTCGGAGTCCATAGGGAACATACATACATACATTTTACTTTCTTTTTTATCACAGTCTATTTAAGTACCTACGAGTACATAGTATAAAATTACATGGAATAC
This sequence comes from Synanthedon myopaeformis, assembly GCA_944738685.1. Lineage (NCBI taxonomy): Eukaryota > Metazoa > Arthropoda > Insecta > Lepidoptera > Sesiidae > Synanthedon > Synanthedon myopaeformis. The sequence continues at coordinate 1,803,304 of OX122930.1, forward strand.
TATTTTATAGTTCACTAGTTGAACCCGGCCACGCTATACGCTGTGGCTCAGTCAGCAACGTTCCATAGTTGCCATGACAACGGTCATTGTAGGAAAATTAAGTTTTATTGGTGCCCGCGACTTCGCCCGCGTTCGATCGCTACCAAACTTCACAGGATTTGTTCTACTAATTTGAAGGTTGTCTGAAAATTTCATCAAAATCGGTTCAGCGGTTTAGGAGTCCATAGGGAACATACATAAATACACACATCGCCTTTTATATATATATTGTTATGTTATTTTCTAAGGCTCTATGCTTGTCCTAGCGGTTGGTTGTGGTGTAACTGACATTACACCACAAACTTTTATTTTAACAAAATTATAACAAACTTACATATTTGTTAAAATTTTGGTAGAGTTTTAATGACAATGGTGTCGCACTGGAAATCTGATCGGTCGGGGTTACATTGACCTCGAGGAATAAAAGGTTGAGAGTCAATGCTCTTGTTGTACTTATACTTGACGACACGTTAGGTCTAGTGGTTAGTAACCCTAGCTGTTAACCAAACGGTCGCGGGTTCGAATCCCGCTAGGGGCAAATGTCTATGTGTTAACCTCTGTACCTGAGTCATGGATGTTAGTATATATTTACAAAAAAAAGTAATCTATGTAATATATCAACTGTATGGTATCCATAATACAAGCCTATAGTGCTGCTGTGCTATAGATGGTGCTGTGTGGAATGTGTGGAAATATTTATTTATTTTATTATTTATTTATTATACGAATAGTCTTCCAATAAATTTATTTGTCATAAATTATCGGAAAAGATAAAATTTGAAGATTTACAAAGAAAAATATGTCACTCATGTCGTTTAGATAAAATATTTATCTCTGAAACACTTAAAACTTCTGCCAAGAATATGTAATAATACCGATCCCAGAAGTAATAAAAAATAAAAATATTATGTATTCTTTATTTCACATGACCAAATTTTAATGTATTACATTAGTCAAGTCTTTTGTATTAGTGTTACCATCAGTTCTGAATGCAGATTCTATTAGCAAGAAATCTCATTATGTATTGATTGTAAAAGACAAGAGCAGCTAAGTTAGTTAGTTGTTAAAAATTTTAGATGAATTTTTAATCCAATACTTACACATTACATTTAGATTAAAATGAATTCTTTTAAACAGTAGATTTTAAGTATCTATAGTTGTTTTAGCCTGAATTGAAGTAGAGTCGTAGTGTCTTCTCATTTTTGATTCGGATTTATTTTGATAAAATTAGTCTTCCATTGCTATTTTGAACAATAAAACGATAGTGTTTATCTATAGTTATTTCTACAATCTCATTTTACAAAATTTCTACGATTTTCCTGTCATTTATCACAATTGTGATACTACCATGTCTTTTTTGTGATTATGTATGTATGGGATAAATAAAGCTTATTATTATTATTCAAGTATATATTTTCTTTCTTAGATTTAAATTTTTTAAAATATAAATAAAAAAACAATAAATATTACTCCTTTACTCCTGTCTTTATCTCGTCTCAATACCGTATTTCTATAACATTTCATATACCATAGGTCACATATTATAGCTGAGGTCGTTTGCCTCTCGCGCCAGTTTCCGAATACCGGTCGCGTATTCGTCATCGCGCGTTGATCCTTGAACTTGTAACACACTTTTCGGTGAACCCACCCAGACTGGTGGTGTGTTTGGATTCTCAATTTTTCACTTAATGATCGCTATTTCTTTCGTGTCTTTTTTAAGTACAGCTCAGCGGACAGGCTGACAGTTCAATGCACTATTACAGGTGCGCACTTATTGCAAGTGCGCTGCCGACCTTGCAAGATATAACCATATATTGTTGCGAAACACAATAACTGCTAGAAAATAGAACTACTGAAACGAGAACCACATGCTGTTTTTATACGGTGGTCTTCCGTAAAGGGGTGGTTGGTTACTAGATAGCCACTTATAACGCGGGGTTGCCCAATTTATAACCGCAAACCGTATTGTGTCCGCTACTACTTTCTTACAATATATATATATACATAAATAAATATACAAACTATTTAAATAAATATGACTATCTTCACACAATTCGTACGAAACAAAATTGTGCAAAACCTCTACTAAACCATTTTTCACTTTCCAGCCTTGACTCGTAGTTCATGTGTGTTTGCTTATTAATTTGAAGTTTAGTTTTGTCTTTTTACAATTTTAAGTTAATACTTAACTATTAAATTCCATTCCGTAAATTATCCGTCGCAAGATGATCCATCGATGCAGTGAAAGACTGGAATATAAATAGTGCGTTTAATGCTCCATGAAAGTAAGACCTAACAAATATAGATATTGTATTGGTATTTGTGCGATTTTTTCGAATTATTTTAATATACAGATTACCGTAAACCGCGCTTGTAAACGGTACCTTAATATGCAAAATTATTCAAGAGTAAAAAAAACTAAATTTTGATGGAAGCAGCAAAACTTTTTTGAAAAATTTCTAATCGCGATTCTACATCATTAATCAATTTGTACAGCGGGGAGTCAAACTAGGTCTAAACTAAGGTCAAATTAGTCAACTAAGGTCAAGTTACGCTTTAATTCTCTCGTAGGTGTTTCTCGTAGGAATCTTAAATTAATAATCCTAATGATAACTTAATAAGTTATCAATTTAAAATTACTCACATTCAGCTGAAGAGTACAAGGGACTTTAGAAGACTTTGAGAACGCAAAAGTAGAGTTTAAGCAACATTTACTTATGATGGAAATAGGTCACAAAGACGCCTTTAGTATGAAAGTACCGCAATAAACGTGGTATACTTATGCAATCTCGACCAACATTCTCGTACAAATCATCAATGTTGAGTATTGTAGTTATTACAAACTCAGTCGGTTTCATATAATTATATTATACTTCAAGCGAACGTTTTTTTAGTACTTCAAGGGCGTACTATACTTACAAAGAAGTAAAATAATTAGCACATCTTACAAATCGTTTCGTAACTAACATTTATTTTATTTAGATACTAGCTGGTGCCCGCGACTTCGTCCAAGTAGAAAAAGAAAATATATGACATCATTATCACTGTGACGACGACGCGACAGTTGCGCCCAATTCTTTATATTTTTAGACGATCACTCAGGAACAGTACCTTTTTCAGGATGAAAGGTATCCTATGTCTTTTCTTGTATCCCTGACAACGTGTATGTTTTCATGATCTATGTATGATGATCGATTAAGGCGTGAAAAGGTAGCAGACAGACAGGCAGACAGAGTTACGCATTTATAAAATTAGTATGGATAGTATGGATTACGTATCTTGTGTATTTTGATAATAAGTAATGTATTTTTTGCTATAAAACATTTAGCGGAGCGTCAATGGAAAATGTTGCCACTGTCGAGTGGCGGCGCCACCGTCGTCACAGCGATAACAATGTCAGGCGTTATTTTATTACATACTAGCTGGTGTCCGCGACTTAGTCCGCGTTGAACGATGAAAGGTACCCTATGTCCTTTCTGGTGTCCCAGACAACGTGCAAAATTTCATGGTGATCGGTTCAGTAGTTTTTGCGTGAAAGAGTTACAAAGATCCATACATCCATACATCCAAACATACTTTCGCATTTATAATATTAGTATAGATATATGTTCTTTTTCAACGCGGACGAAGTCGCGGGCACCAGTTAGTAATACAATAAATGAAAAAGTTGAATAAGACAAATGCTCTTATTAAAAATTGAATTATTAAAGAATAAAGCGCCTCTTGATTATGGTTTGTCCTTTTTGAAGAATTTGACAGAGATGATATACCTATATATTTTTTGTAGGAATAATTTTATAATACTGGCCCACAAACGATATGTCTAACATTTTCACTCTGATCTTTATTTACTACATTATAAATTTATAGTTCGTAAATATTAGGAGCAGCGAAGAAAATATGCTACGCAGTTACGGTACCTACCGCCTAGATTAGATTATTACTCGCTCGGTCGACTGATTGATGTGTGTAGTAAGGGTCGATGCCTTATTTAGTACCACACATACTTACTGTCAGAATTCTGTATAATAAGGCAGGGTGTTGCTTTGCGTGAGTTTAATAGCATTGGTTAAGTGTATAGTTCATGCATGTTTTGCAGGTTAATCAAAATGGTATATATATATATTAAAAAAAAAAAACAAAAAAAAAAAACAAATATAAATTCTTCTCCATCTAGAAATAACGGTTCAAGATAGTTTAATTTAATAATTTTCAATTAAAATAATGTATTCGGTTTTGTGGCAGCCCACTCCATTATCTATTAGACATTATCCTAAAAAGGTTGGCAGGACACTTACAACCTATGTTAAAAGATAAAAGGCGACGGAAGCTTTTTTTTGTTGTTGTCCGAATTGTCAATGAAAATTTATTAAAAATAAAGATGACAATTCGGACATTAATCGTCAGAGTAAGCTACTTATACTGGTGAAGAAGACGGTATCTTACTAGACACTCACTTGAAAGAAATTCTGGTCGAATTTATAATCTTTTCTTTAATCCTCGAAAAATAAATACTTCAATGTTCAATGTTTGTATACAAATTTTTTGTACTTGGTCAATACTTGGTCCAGGTAGTTTAGTACATATAAAATGTAACAGTCAACAGACGTCTAACGGACTACTCTGCAATCATGGGAGCCAGTAATTGGTTCCGTTTACACCGGAAAAAGCTCGTTGTCAGAGTAAATTTCTCTGTGACAAAAGAGTACCTACAATGTTGAACTTTAAGTTCTTTTTTAGGGATTACCGTATATTTAAATAGAGTTTTTTACAAATAGTAAATCTCACCTATGACCAACTTATCGTAAGAATTTATTTTTATATAATTACTAGTTTTAGTTCGCGACTTCGTCTGAGAGTCTTAATAAATTATATCTTATCTTTCAAGCCGGAACCAACCATAAAAATTCGCGAAATGTTATTGAATTCGGTTGGGCTGTTTTGGAGATTAGCGCGTAAGAACATATCGTGACTCGTGTTAGGTGTATCATATAGTCGATAATATACTTTATCTAATGACGAAATACCTTCGGCCCAGAGATGTTAGAAAATTACGAAGAAGGGTTCTCCGTGGAATGAGTTCATTATGTGAGTCATATTATACTACTCACAGTAGCCCTAAAATAGCTGCTCAATTGCAATTGCGAGCGGTCTCGTGAATAATCAGCGAAGTATGCGTAAACATATTGTACTTTTTACACTTTATTAAGACGCAACGGTCTATCCGTATACTATACCGATAGACATAATTGCGGTGCGTCGTTGTACTAATTTTTTCTCAATTCATTTGGATAAGGTTAATTTATAGAAATACGTGTTTTTTTGGACCTCCAATCTGTCGTTTTAAGCTATATCATGTTTATTTGACATCTAATTTTAGTGACCAGCGACCCACTAAAATCCCAATTTTAAATCTATCTTAAAGTTAATTAACGTTTTCTTTTAAGACCTTAATTACAAATCATCAACTTTTCTCTGCAGGGTCTACTTTTCATTAGAATGTTTAAGGCCAGTTGCATGCTTAATGATAAATTTTTATATTATAAATTTAATTAAAAGGCGATAAGTATCTGTATCAATTATTACATTTTATCAAAATGATAAGAATTCAACAACAACATGATTCATCTTCACAGTAAAAATTTTATGCGTACATGAACCTCTGAAATTAAGGTGTATACTCGTAGAGCAAAAAACAATTAAGAATTTGACTTTTATATGAATAGGATGTAAGTAGTTTTCAAAACATCTTATAAACTATATAACTATCTTATAACTAGTCACATTAATTGTGCTGCAAAAACTAGTATATGCCCGCGACTTCGTCCGCGTATGATCGCTACGAAACTTCACAGGAAAACCCGCTGGACTAATCTGAAGATTGTGTGAAAGTTTCATCAAAATCGGTTCAGCGGTTTTGGAGTCTATAGGGAACATATATACACACATCGCCTTTTATACTCGTATATTAAGATTACCAACGAAGCAGCGTCGCCGAGGGGAATGTAACTGCGCTGCAGGCCTATATAAGATAAAAGGTAATAAGGGATAAGGAAATGGACCCTGAAAACCCTTAATCACACACCGTAGCACACGTTCTATTATTTTACTACAAATCTCAATGATATTTAAAAACCCTTTATCTCTTTATCTTCTTTCAGAAGTATTAGCGTCTATGGGACAGTTCTTCAACGCTCAGTTCCAAAGTATCCTTGATATCTCTAGCTAGACCATATTATACTTATACCTTCACTTATTCCTTATACCTGGTCGTCCTTCAGACTGTTTTTGTAACATTAATTTCAACTCGTAGTTGCGGCAACACTATATTAATCAAAGGTCGGCAGACAGGCTAACTGTCCACTAGGTAGCTCCTCCAGCCTATAACTAGGGGATAGAGGAATGAGTTCTCGTATTTATTACTCAACGAATCACAACATCACAAACACATGTGCTATAATATAATAAATACAAGCTTATAAATGTATTACCTAAAACCTGTTACATAATTTCACCAAGTTGTACTCGCTACTGAATAGCATAGTTTTTGTCGCGTTGGGTGTCAATGGTCTGTTTCCGCCCTAAATATTACCGGGCAGTCGACACGTGTCGAGTGACCTCGTTCCCACGATCTGTCGCTGCCGTGTACAAAACAGAACAGCTCACCTCACCCATTTTGTGCACACCACACACAAGTATACCTACAGCTGGTGTCTCATATCAATGGTCTTGATAACGAATTGATATTATGGACTTTCCTGAACATTATGTATTTGTAATAACCATAACAATTAAGTCTAATTATTTTCTATTCATGGTAGATGAAAAATTTAACTTGTCCTCTGCGAATCTTAGCAAAAATCTTGTGCTCATTTTTAACCCTCGACGCCCGACACAAAAACTAATCTATTAAAAGTTTGTCCTAAGTATATTAAGAATTATATTTTCCAGAAACATTTTAATAACATTCAACTAGCTCACTTCGATATCTAAAGCACTAATGTACTCGGATGTTATCAAGAAGTTTTCCGTGTTAAACGATAAGATTAGATTTATTGATCCTTTGTAATAATTTTAATGTCCGAGCATTTGTATAACTATAATTTATAGTCACCATTAAAACATAACATAGGCAACAGTGTTGCGAGTTGTTCAGTTTGTGAGTAACTATCTGACGTGCCTGAATGAGTGCGTTGAAAATTTTATTCACGGTGGCATTTAAGTGAATTTTATTTATTTATTTAAATTGTTATATTGATTCACTTACAAAAACATGAAATCATGAAATTTTGACATACTCAATTTCAATGATTTCAAACCTTCATAGAATAGAGCAAGAACAGTTTTCAACAGCTAAAACATGAGTTCATACTAATATACTTATTTACTACTTTATTTATACATTATACTTACTACTAAAAATAATCCTAAAAAATTTAGAAAATAATAAATTGTTTATTAACATCGGATTTATTTTCACTGCGTATTATTTATTATCTGTTGACATCAATTGACACAAGTTTAACAGTACACTAGCATCGGCCCTATTCTATTCAATTGCATGGCGGGCGGCATTGATCGCGACAAAGTACCTTCCTTATTATACATAACTGTTACAATGAATTAGAAAAACGTTTTTTGTTATTGTGATCTAACATTTTGTACAAATAAATTACTACGTTACTACTGGGCTGCAGACCTGGAAACTGAGTGCCACTGTGGAGCCGCCACAGTGATCAAGATGTCAGATATTTTTTCAGGTATTATATTTTTCATTTGTCAACGCAGACAAAGTTGCTGGCACTAGCTTGTAACTACAATTTATAGAGAGTAGTAATAAATTAGAACGTAACGTATGTCATTACTTTTTCAAAAATCATTTTTGCTGACACTACAACTATTGTTAATAATAAATACACAAACAAGTTTTTGATTCTGTCTAGTACGAGATAAATATACAACGCCTCTGTCGACCACTTGGCCTACAATAACCTTCCACTAATAAGTTGCTGATCAATCATTCCGGTGCATGTTTTGTCCATTGAATCGCCATAGGTCTCTATTTTGTACCACCATCATCCATCCAGTTATACTCTGCCGCCTTCGTGACTTCCTGTTCTATTTGATCGGAGATCTACTCATTCTCCTAAGGCGTTTTTCACTGGAAGGTACATATTGCTCCTACCTAATCTTGATCCTAATTTGTTAGTCTCTGAGCCATAAAATATTATACGGTCAATTTTATGTGCAATATTATGGGATTTGAACGAAAAGGAGAGTTGGTCTAGTATTGATATTACATTTATTACTAGTTATTATGCTCTCAGCGGTTTCACTCGCCTTTTAATTTAAAAGAAACGACCAACGGTTCCATTATTTCGTTTTCCCTTAGCTTACTTTTTGACCTTTTTTTATTTTTGCTCGGCTCCTAAGGGTCGTAACATTATGTTAAATAGCCTACACCAACCTTTCTCTAAAATTGGACAGACATTAGCGCGTTCTAACAAAAAATAAAGACAATATGTTTTGTTGGTAAAAATTAGAAGTTGGACTTTTCAGTAATTAATAGGTTATTTTAATTACGATCAAGATTGAACGGTTGTATTGTATTATCTTTTAAAAAAGCATAACAAGGTTTTCACCTCTCCAGCACGAAAAGGGTGCTGTTGGTGCCTAAAAACTGGCAGAAAAATCGATTCTTGATGCGAGTGTGATTCGAAATTGGAACACGCGATTTAACTCACAGGAATAAAATTTTGATTTTATTAGTGTGTCCAGCCATAGCCGACTAGAGTTGCCCCAACTGTGAAGATAGTTTCACAGCCGTTCAGAAACTGGTTAAGCAATAGGTCTTGGTGTTTTTGTACTGTTTTGGTAAATATATAAAAAAATGAGTACGTCCAGTGGTGATGATCTAACTCCAGAAAAATTAAGTGAACAAGTTTCAAATGCCGAACTTAGCTTTAACGTCCTAACCGGTTTATAAATTGTTAAGATTATGTAATTGATTAAAATTTCATGTCAACATAATATTATAGTTACTTAGTACTTTCACTTTTATATACTGCCTATAATATTATGCAGGTATTTTTCATCATTACAACATTATTATAGTAAATTATACACAATTATATAACAGTATTCCTACGCGTATATTTCATAGAAGAGTCCGCAAATGGTGATCCATATAGTATAAGTGCCAATTCTGTGTTCTACCGAGTTCTAGGAAGATATTAATTTTAAAATAATTGCATTTAATTACAGTCGATATTTACAGATATGGCGAGTAAAACATATATATACTTTGTTTAAACATGTATTTATGAGAGTCAAAGTTTTCTTCAATAGCAATCAGTCACGTTTTGCTATTAACTAATGTATTTACTTAACGTGCTCGAATATCCATTAGGCCGACGACGGGCGGTCGTTCAGAGCACCATTCGTCTAAATCAGTTCAATAACTAAAAGCAAGGTGAATTTGAAAAAAAAAAAATACACCACTCAACGCGGTGTTATTATATCATCTAACTAAAGCGCACCAAGTTTTATCCCCTATCTTAATTTTTGATACAGCAAAAATCTATCTAATTTAATTTTAATTATTGATACAGAAGAACGACTAGTTGAGACACATAAATCTTTATACTATAATTACGTAGCTTTTGCCCGCCCCTTTTTCTTAGGTATTAAAACATTTATTTTTTCAGTCCTTATAAAAAAAAAATGAGCAGTTTATCGATTAAGACATTTACAATTTTGAACTAGTTTAACAAATTAACAATTTTAAAATTTAACTAGTTCACTAGTATTTTTAACACAAGTGACTGTTCAAAATCTTAAAAACCCACTTAAGAACAAAGAGAATCTTTTGATTTAGGTCCCATTCGCCCGCAAGATTTTCTGTATTATTTACCCATATATTATTTTGTATACGATTTCATGTCAACAACTTGCAATGTTTAGTGGGCTTATATCATACATATTAATATACAGCTATCCGTTGTTGACATAGTTTGGAAAATACCTTTGCAATATTGTAAATGTTCCTCTATCTAGAAACAATGACCACTCTTATATTGAGCGTTTCTGAGAGCACTTGTTGCTGTTTTCACCTTTAGCTTTGTTTCTCAGAAAACGTTGCCTTAAATAGGCCAGTACTTCAACAAAGATAAGTCACACTGGTTTACTAATGGTTTAGTCATTTTTTTTTATAATTAGATCTTTAATAATATTATTAGCTGTTCCCGCGTTTTCATGTGGATATAGTATTTCGGTTTTCGAAATTAACACAGGAACCTAACATTTTTCCAGTATAAAAAGCAATAATGTCATCAAAATATCTGATAAATTTCTGGAGACTCGCTTTGTCAAGACATAATTCAATCTTCTCTCGACCCGTAATCTAATTACATACTTTCCCTCCATCTCTCTCGTGGCTTTAGGCGATTCGTTGTACGTACTATTATATGTATTTATTTCCGAAAATTAAGTAGACATATATATAACAGAAATTTAAGAAAAGTTTGTATTCAATTCTAGAACTTCACACTTGTGATCTTTTGTAAATCTCGATGAAAAGTGTGACCTGTCTATTGATACGCTTTCGTATTTTTTGTTTAATTTTCTTGGTTTGTTTAAAAAAAAATACACTCGTATCTCACTAATAAACTGTATATGTAGGTGCATACTTACACACCTACATATATTTTGGTTTTAGACACAGAATCCCAAATGTCCGCTTGTATTATTAAATATGGCGTTTTTTAATAATTACTAAAAAGAATAAAAAGGGCCGTTTTATTCTACTATTAAGTGATTCGGAGTTATAACTAAAGACTATATAAGTTTATTGGTAGAATATAACATGAAAGTTCTTTAAATAAATAGAGAGAACAAGGACAGAGCCTTCAGTGTGGTCGTGATAAATGCCTCTTTATCATGGTATATGGATATAATATGGAAGAGACAATGCAAATGAAACGACTGAAAGGTCATTTTGCTGATTAAAATTATTTCTGTCCAAGGAGCAGAACTATAAAATCTATTTCTTATTGAAATTCAAGTATTCAGTAGATTCAAGTTATATTTTCTGGTTACTTAATATCTTACATACTATATATATACTTACCTACTTTATAAAGAGATAATTATACAAAAGTATTATTATACAATTTCAGGATATGCAAACTAAAGAGAAATAAATAGTTATGTCCACTTCGTATAAGGCTTGTTTATCGTGAATACGTTTTTGCATTTATTTTTGAATATTTTTTTTTTGTTGTAAGTATTCGACAATCTGAAATTGGGGCCGGAAATTTAATTGAACCTCCGTCATCCCAATTTGAAAGGTCCATTTACCGGTACTTCCGTGATTCGATTAATATGATTGTAGCATTTGGAGTATAGCGGTGGCGAGAGAAAGGATCACATAAGAAAAAGGTTCGTGTCGATATACCCAATATGAAGTTGGTTAGGTAGATATTGCGAACCAATATTAGTCACATATGAAAGTAAATCTAATAACGGGATACCAATAAATGTTGCTGATTGGAAGAACGGCTTATATTGTGGATAACGTATTATTGAGTGTACTTTACTAAAATAAATAAGGTTATATTTTGCTGTACAGTCTGGAATTGTGAGAAGTTGATGTCCTTTAATATTTATGTCAAACCCTTTATCGTCCATGTTAACCGAGGTTAACACTAACTTCAAAAGTGTTTTAATTTATGTTTACTTACATAAAGTTAAGATATTAATATGTGTATGTGTGATATAGGTATTTGTTTTAATAGTTTTTATATCCATACTTACAAATAATATTAATGAGAAAGTTTAGCTCTCTGTCTATTACGTTTTCAATTTCAAGTCATGTCTATTTGATGATGTTTGGCATTACCATAGAAACTCTTAACATTTGTAAGTACTTCTACAGAAAGTTTTTATCAATTTTTCACGATTTTACTACATATAAAACTAGCAGTTTTTTTTTTATGTTAAGGTCGACAGTCAGGTTCCGTTAGACAGGTATGATAGTAGTTGGATACTTCCAGCTTAGGAAGAGATACGCACCTGGCAGTTTTGAAATTATTGTTATGTAATGTTAAAATGAATTATTATAACAGTAGGAATGTTACATAAAACTGAATAAATTTTAAAAAGCAAACTAGTCCAATATGCTCTTATCTTATATCGATGTGTGGCATTCGATTATCTATTCTTATCGAGATTTACTTAGATAGATAAAAAGAGAAGAGAGCGCAGCTGGTAAAATAAATTCATGCGAATTGAATACATTACTGAAAGAATGAGGAAAATTGAATATCTAACAACGATTTGAATTTTAAATACGCATTGCGGTGAACTTGACGATAGGAGGTCACGTACAAATACTAGAGGTTGTGCACAGAATTTTTAGAATAGTATTCGAACGATAATTATACATAAATAAGCCTATAAAAATACAGACCTTTTGACTTTTGTATAACTTTATTAATTTAGTATTCGAATTTATTTATGGCGGAATTTGAAACCAAATATTGATATATATACTCGTATGTAAAATACGCAATGTAAAAGGTAAATATAGTTAGAATTGAAACGAATCGTTCAATGGAGATACGTACGAAAACAAATACAATTTATACCTAAATTTGTGAGGTTAAATTATATTGTGTTGAATACAGAAATTCAACACGATATAAAGATATCAAGAGATGTAAGAGAGGTGAGGTATCTGATATCTGCCACCGCCGCTCTGGTTCGCTCCACAGACGGTAAAAACGATCTCTAGGGAGACTTGCTTCGACTAAGTTGTCATGTAAGTTAGTACCTATTAAACTTAAGGGCTAAAGAGCTTCACGCGCGCCCAAATATCCAATGTCAATTTTTAAATTTTTCGAACCAAAAGCATTAAGACGAATACGAAAAAAAAATTTATTCCATACTAACATAATAGTGATGAATTCCTCGAATTTATTGGCGTACCTACATGTATGTATAATCCCCTTGACGTGATGTTTCAGCACACAACGTAAAATAATTTCATGAAAATGCTTTTACATTTCCTCTACATATATATTTTTTTCGTTTTTCCACATGACCTCCATTCAAGTTCATATAGCGTGTTACCCGAACGTAAACTTCAAGCCTTTGTACTATCGACCTCACTCCAAGTTCAAGAATAAATACCTACTACTCTTTCGATTAAGGAAATAAACGCTAATTGCATTTCATTGTTGTGTGTAGTTTTTTTTAAAGGTTTCCGTATAATGTTTAAGATACAGAAACTGAACACGTATTGAATTATCTTGAGGAAATTAAAGTGAGTAATTAACTATTTGAATTTAATATCTGAAGTTCCGATGGAAGCAATCCAACCATGATTTTATTATTCTTCTATACTTATAAAATGTTAGTTTTATACGAAAACTATATTTACTAAGTATATAAAGCTGAAATTTCGAGCGTAGGTTTATTTTATAACGTAAGCATCCGCTAAGAAAGGGTTTTGAAGATTTAAACTCCGTGCGAAGCCGGGGGCGGGTCACTATATTTGCACGCACCTCTATAACAGTCCGGAAGATCTAACACACACAGAGATAACAATGTAAAAATATATTGCTATTGAATAAGCGGAACATTAACGATTCTCTGACGGACACCACCCACAAAATTACTCATCTTATTTACAAGTTTTCAGACTGTAATTTGGAATGTTAATGACGTTGTCATAAAAAAGACAAGAAGCAATTAGCTATTTTTGGACGGTAGCGTGTCATTAAAGAAATGATATTAGATATTATCGATTCATACACGTGGGGATATATGTTTACAAATTTAAATTATTTTATCGTTCCATTAAACTGACGACCAAGAAATGCTAATGTTAGGTGGCTGGCTACCATCGCCTATAACACAAGCAACGCCCACAGGTGCTCAAGTGCGCTTGCAACCATAGTAGGGATTGAGGATAAGAGTTTAGAAAAGAATAGGGAAATGGGCTCTGGTATCCCTTGCTAACACGCTGAAACACAAGTGCACATATGCTTACTTCACCGTGGTCTGTAAAGCGGTGGTTACTGCCGCCAGATGGACTGCCCAGTGACTAGGAATGTAGCCTACAGTGTACTCACAGTGTACCCAACACTGCGTTTCGCCACTATTAATAATATTATGTTATTGTAGTTATACATATATTGTCCAATATCATTTAATTAGGTATCAATTTAATATCCGGTATTTTATAATTTGTAAATCTGATCGAATTGATTTCTTGGCATCAATAATCGATTCTCGTAAACGTAAGTCATAAAGTCTTCCGCTGATTTAATATGTGTACTCTGTAAACAAATTATGCGCTCAATGCAGAATCGACCACACTGTCTTGATTGCCAACAAATAATATTACCACTGATTTGTTCTAAATTAAACTGAATAAAACTTATGCTTCTATGTTATGGAGTGTTTTAACTTATTGACAGCTTAATAGAAAGTCTATGTCTATTGATCCAATTTTGAAGACTACCTGTAGTCGGCTCAGGTCTGCTATTTTTATTACACCATAGCCTATATATACAAGTTTTATATGTATAACACGTGTTCTAAGATTATTTGAAAACAACCAAGGAGGAGCAAATAAAAAACAAAATTGAAAGAAGTTAGCAGAAAAACAGACAGAGGCGGGCAGGGACTTTATCTTATAGGTAGGTACGTATAATGTAAGATAGGATAAGATAGATAAGACAACTCCGAATCATAAATACGATAAGAGATTTATAACGACTGCAATGTACAATAGATTTAGGAGTTCGAACATTATATCTAAAAATTTATTCCTTTACTTAAGAATGTTTACAAGTAGTAAACTCGTAATAGAGTCAATAGTATGTAGGTAATTTCGAGAATATTCAATTTTTAATCGTCCAATAATTAAATTAATTTTGAAATTTATAGTTTCAAATTTCATGAAGTTTTTGGGCATATTTCCCTAATCCTATCTAATCTCTCATCCTTATTCCTAAATCCTACTGAGAACGACGGAAGCCACTTACCATTAAGTTCGGCCGTTCGGCCTGTCTGACATTAAAACAATTTGAAGTATAAGTAAAGCGCGTTCTTTGTTTTATTTTATTTTTGTATTTAACACTTTGTTATGTAATAATATTTTTATAACTTGATTTATGATTCGATTTTACACGCTTATTTCACTATGCCTAATTTTACGCCATAAATAATATTACTGAAATAAATATTCCCATGACTAATATTGAATATCCTCATCACATTTCATTTGAAATCTATTTTTGTTCTCCTTGGTATTTGGTTTTAAAATCTCCTTCGGTCGTTAATTCTGACTGATGGTCGTAAAAATAGTTTTATTTGCCATTGTGTTTGATGAAGCGATTTCGGCGACCGCGTGCTGTGACGAATGTAAACATTCGTTAACCCTGCATATTATGGTGCTTTTGTTTAAAATGCCATAGGTATATAATTTCTACAAATCTTTCAAATAGATTTCCAGTTTGCTTAGCCGCTGCTTTTAAAAGCTTTTCACAGCGAGTGTTCAACGAAGTTCGATTGAGCTGAATAAGTTGAATAATTATTCGACCTGCAAATCCTATCCAATTCAGCCACTTTTGCTTTTTATTTTCAGTTTTCAAATAATCAGTTGGTTTATAATTATGTTTAAAAAAAAGTTAAATAAAAACAATTAAAAAAAAAAGTTAATATATTTTTCAATATGTAAAGTTTAAAATATATAAAAGCACAAATTGTATATATTCTGTTTAACTATTTCAATAACTAACTGTGTCCCGTGGTTTTCAGTATAGCAAACGAGCCTTTGCACGCGTCCCTTTTTCAAAAGCGTTTTTAGATGATGTTTCTAAATTGTTTTTTATTGAAAGGGTACCCTGTCCTTTTGTGTATAATTGACAAGGTATATTCTGTATCCGTGACAAAATTTTAAATATATTTTGAATGCAGCAGTGCAACTATCGTGTTTACGTCCACGCCCGTCGATGTCTTAAGTAACAGTCCAAAAAATGCATAAACTTTAACTAATTATTATTACACACACGCACGAGTTAGTTTGGCACGCGTTCTGGCGTTCTGCCGACGCGACACTCCAAATGTTTGCCACATTATCTGTAAAATATATATAAATAAATACCTACATATAGTGTAGGTACATTTTTGTTAAATGTCCATCATTCGTGTTGCACGTATGACGCTTTTGTCATTTCCATTTAGTAAAAATAATGTAAAATATGTTCTTTTACCACTGATTGAAAATGACTACCACTAACTAGCAAAGAATACTAAAGATAACGAATAGAGTTGTTTGCTGTTTTAATTGATGACGTATTTTTTGCTATGTTTACGACATTTTTTTCGTAGCGTTAACTGATGTTGAATGTGGTTTAGGAAGAGTTTTAGCAGCCATGACTCAATTTCCAGTGAACAATAAAATAACTCAAGACTTCCTCAAGCAAGACCTTTTAGAAATAAAAAAATAAAAAATAATTAAGGACATAAGACTCCATTTTGAGATTTGGACACAGCAGCAGTCTGTTTTGTACTTATTTGTTTTTGAGAGTAGAACGCAAGAGTATTTTCTAATATTAAACTATTATTTTAATTAAATCATGTCCATTAGATGTAATGTAGAGAAATTAAAACAATTGATTGAAAATTATACCTTATATCTTGATTAAGCCGATTATGGACTTAAGGTAAATTAGTAAAGTAGCTTGGAATTATTTATTCCCTTCAAGTATAAGTGAGTTCTAACTTATTACTCCTTCATTATGTATTTTTTAAGTAGAGTGGGTGGAGTCGTTGTCCATCGCTATTCGAATGTTATTTCGTTTAAATCCAAGTATGACATGTTGCCAACTAAAATTAGATTATATATTGGATTCGTGTCACTCGATCGATATCTAGCTCTGCCTCTGATATGGACAATTGAAAGAAGCGAAATAATCTTTGTATTAATCCTATTTATATAGGCGATGCTATTAGGTATGTTTTATTCGTAACAAGAAAAGATGATCCAGTCGTATAAACAGAAACCCAAATAAACCACCCATTTCTAAACATAACCCCGACTAACATAAACAGATCAAAACTGAAACCGTGTCTGCATTTCAATTCGCCCTACAAGGAATGTTTACTTGTTTGCTGGTCTCAGTAATAGTTTACAAGTTTTGAAATAGGATTCCTTTTCCAGCTACACTCGCTTTAACCCGTGTGTCTGTTCAAGTCTTGCAGTATTGAACTGCAAGACTTGGAATTTCTTGGCAGTTACTTTATCTGAAACAAGTAAGTGATAAAAAATACCGCCCCTTATTTGTTAAGACAGGTGATTTTCGTGATTATAACATAAGGCTAGATGTACACTTGTAACTTTTACTCACGTAAGTTACTTACTAAGAATTTTACTAATGTAAACAAGTTTGTAAGCTGGTTACAACGTAAGTTTCTAACATACGTAAGATGTAAGTCGCGAAAGTAAGTAAACATAAGTAAGCTCGTTCAGGTGTAAATGTAATGCTTACATAAGCCCATAAGTAAAACTTACAAGTGTAATTCTAGTCTAAGAAATAAAAATAAGTAAGTAATACGTCAAAGAAGGCTTACTACATTTAATAATTATATTTAACTAATACAGCTACCTTGGATTGATGGCTGAACATTTGCTAAATGGCTGAACCTATACCAGGAAACGGTGCTAAGCCAGGAGCGGATCGCCACTGGCTAAATTCCAAAGACCGAGGCTTCTTTATTAAATTAAAGATAGACTATGAAACAACTATACTATCGCAATAGTAACTCAATAGTCTATTTCGGTACCCAAAGAAATAGAAACGTTAATACTTAATGTAACTTCATTTCACGCGTCACGCCGGACTGCTATAGAATTAGAACCATAGTAAATTACATGACAAATTTGATAGACGTGTGGTAACTATTTGTTTGGCATTGGAATGTAAATGGAGTTTACCAGATTTAAAAGATTTACTAAGGAGATAAATATAAAACGGTGTGTTGTTGAAGCCACAGGCAGCGTTATTTAGAAATTATTGAAGTTAGTTCTTGTACGAGTAGAAGTAAACTTCCTACCATTGAAAAACTTATTGTCTCATATATAAATGTATATAACTTTAATAAAATTCAATTTCAAATGTTAGGTACCTATGCTTCGTTGCTTATCGTTTATTTATTTATTCATGATCCAAACGTTCAAGACCTCTCCATTTATTTGTGATAGTGTTATGGCAATGGCAACCATGAACTTTTCACTCTCCACAATTTGTACCTTCACATTTCCCAGTTAATGTCTGCTTTGACATTGAAGTGTTATGAGGATGATACTGAATGATATGGAAATAGAACAGCAATTTTCATAATCAAATTCTGAATAGCATAGCATATATATACGACTACATAATTATATCGTTTTGCGTCTATATCAAATTTACTAGAGTGAACGTACCTATAAAGAATTTCAGTATTCTGAAAAATTTACAACAAGAACTAACGAAAAAGCGAGTAGCGAATAAGGTGACGCTCGTCAATCACTCTGAATACCTTCGTTCTCCAATAAAAACAAAGGCGACCGTTTAAGGACTTGTGTGTTGTGGAATGGAATGCGTGGTGCCCTTTTCAAGGTCGCGTCGTACGTGAGGCGCGTGTCGACTTTTTATGGACTGACTGAACCCTCATCAATATGCCATTAATATATATTGTCACTGCTTTTTCATGTTTTGGAGTTTGGATTGAACTTTGGAAAATCCTTACCATTCGAAGGTTTCTCAGGACTGTGTATTTTTTTATGATAAAGAACAGCCTCAGACTGATTCTATACTTGATTGTAGGTCGCTATTATCTTCGCCTAGAATGATAACGAACAAGAGCTGGGGCGATGCAAGTACGACTCTGATGATGACAAGATTAGATTATGAAAATATCATTACCACAATCACAATCACAAACCATAGAATACCTGGTTTCATATTTTACAATGTTCTTTAGCAAGTTCATTACAGTTAAGACTCATGAGTACTGAGCTCATAGGAGCTGGACTAGTTTATTATGAGTGCGAAACGCAGTGCGTTTTGCCACCACATCGAAATATTATAGCCGGAAGTGATACTCGTCTAATTTGCGACTGTTGTATGCAATGAAATATCGTCATAAAATATTATGTAGGTACAGATAATAAAGTGCGCAGTTAGAGCAAACGATAATTATGCTGAGACACGTGTGTAGGCGTGGCTCGTACCGTGGAGTTAGTCATTCATTAGTCGTCCCAAATGTGGATAAGCACTCGTGAATTATATCGAATTGTCCGCCTTCATCGATTAAATGAATTCCAGGAAGAAAAGTATACAAAGAAAAGTACACCTAATTAAACCAAAATGCGATATTTTCATTTATTTTGTTGGTGAAAATGTTTTTCCAATTCCATTGTCTTGTCAATTCGTTTCATCTGATTGTATATTGAAAATATGTAAGTAACCAGATATACTTACATCTGTATAACATATATCGTTTAATATACCTATTCGTATTTATAATTAGCTTAAGCCCGCGACTTCGTCCGCGTACCCTTTATACTCTTTGTTTTATCTTTATTGCTCAATTTTTATCAGGTGTTGAATTTTTTATTTTTATTTCTAGACAATCCTTCGGGAACATCATCACTTTTTCTGGAAGCAAGGTACCCTATCTCTTTTTCTGTATCTCTGACACTGTATGCAAAATTTCATAATGATCGGCTGAGTAGTTAAGGCGTGAAAGCATAACAAACAAACTCACTTTCGCAATTGCAATATTACTATATTATTAGGATTACTAAAGTTTGGTTTGGTCTAAATTCGCGACCATATTCATTTTGAAGGTACAAAAAAATTGTTTCCAAATTATTTGTTACATTGAAAGCACTAAATCTCGTCAATAGCTACTAAAAAAAAAGAAAACCTATTCACAAACAGCAGAAGAAGGTAATAAACTCTTTTATTACATATAGATTCTAAGTGAAGGCTTCGATAAAGCATCCTCCATAACTCGATATAAACCGTACATCCTGCTTGGTATAGGTTTGATTTAAAGTAACATACCGTATCTTATTGCGTTAATACAGAAGGGATCATTCCCGTGTTTCTAAATTATTACATTACTGTCTGGAGAGCACACGAAGTCTTCAACATATAAAATCCCTCCATTTTCTCTAGGGTTTAGGAGGTAAGCCGACTTTAATGTCAATAAGATTCAACCCAAAGAAGATTTTGCTCTCACAAGCTTTCTACTAGTAAGTAAATGTAGAGTATGTGACTGGGTTTATAGGAATTGTGTACAGAGCCAATATACGACATTATTTTTTACGTTGTATACGAAATAGGTATTTTATAACAATTTTATCTACACAAATATTATAAAAAGATTTGATTTTTTTTTCTTTGTATTTTTGTATGTTTTTTTCTGTAATGGATAAACTCAAAAACTACCTACTTAACCGATTTTAAAAATTCTTTCAGCTATAGAAGGCTACAATATCAGCGAGTAACATCGGCCGTATTTTATTTAATAAAAAATCAAGAGCACTACGAAAAGTACAATAACGTAACCAAAGCTACAAGATATCAAAAAAATGCCTAAAAGTCATTATTTGGCGTGCGCTGCGAAAACTACTAGATTTTTGTAGTACCTACTCATCATTAACTACAAAAAACCCCCGAGGCTAAATGTCTAACTATTATAGTTTCCACAATAGTAGTATTTGTTCAAATTAGTCAAACAAAACACAGGTAGAATCGAAGGACTTACGACATTCGTACGTGATATTAATCCTTATCCAATTAAATAATTTCATAATCAAGGTTGATTATGTACATATTTAAGTTATTATTCCTCTTTAAGTTATTTGAATCGTTCTGGTGTAAAGATTTGAAAGACTAAGTTGTGTTCGATCGTTATATGTGTATATTAATGTTAAACAAAAAACTCAACTGTAACATAAACAATGTAGGTATGTATCGTCAACGGTATATCGCGAATTATTTATTAGTAAGAAAATGAATCCACTTTGTGGCGTCATGTCAAAGGAGAAAGTAAATTATCCCTCAGGCAACTCGTGGATCTGATCCGATGAGAGTAAACGGGTCTCGTACAGCCGACAACGTAAATTGGTTACTTAATCCAATTATGTTGATAACGTTTGCAAAGTTTTGATTGGATTGGATGACTTTTAAGGACAGCAAAGGAGCGTCTCTCCCAAGGACAAGAGCGAACCGACACCTAAAAACGCCATTCATAAAAATGTTAACTGAATTTGACTGAATTCAAAATTGGATTCTAGTTTCATCGTCTCTTGAACTTTTAAGGGCCTTTAAGGATTTTAATTGAGTCAAACCACCATTAAAGACTATAGCAGTGGCAGTAACCACCTTCTTACAGCATTACAGTGAAATGACTTTGAAAGACTGAGTATAAGGGATGCTAGAACCTATTTCTTTGTTAGATCTTGTTCCTTATCCTTCAAGGAATAAGTAGGCAGTCTACTTGACGATAGATTAACTGCGACGTATTAAGATGTGTCATAAAAACTGTATGAATGGTGATATATTTTTTAAATTATCTGTATAATGCCAGAGGTCCGATCAGCTGAAGTGAATTTTTCAACTATTGTACAAACATTAAAAGAGCATGTTATTTTCGCAATAAAATACCGCTCATCCTTATATAACAGCTGTCTTCACGTGTCGCACGTAGGTCCCGAAACAAATAACTAAGGACACATTAATCACGCACAGTGGAACCCTCTGTCCTCTCACGCTCCGTTCACTTTGAAAAGATCCTGCGTGATGTGCGTGATACGTAAATTGAAACATTTTCAAGTAAGGTTACTCTGTTGTACCCTTTACGGATCAAAACCCAGCAAAGATTTTATTTGTACATAATGTGGTAACAAAGTATGGTTACTAATAAATAAGCGTCCAGTCCATTAGAACCAAATCCTAAATTGCCTGTTTCCCATTTTGACTGAAATCTGAAATGCCTTGTTTTGAAGATTGAAAATATTATTAGATATTATGCATGTTTATTGTTTATCAGAGCCAACTTTATTATTTGCAGTTGACCCTTTTTTTTTTCTTATTTTTTGCTCTAGAAAATCTGCGAACCATCATGTAACCCTTGCTGACATCTCCACATTAATATCGGCAGCATAATTTTTTTTAATTTTTTTATACACCACTCTAAAGTAGTGTAAAGGGGTGTAGAGGAGCCGAAGAGGGGATTTTGGGATTTACTCGAGCACGTCAGATATTAATAATGTATACACCCCATGTGTCTCCGATAATGAATACATGTTAATGTGCCGGTTTGTTGGATACTATCTAATCTTCAAAATACAATAGGTCGATTACAGGCTATGGTGGCCACCTACCATCTATTAAAAAAAAACAACTATTATTAGATTACAATTTACTGAAATAATTTATGAAGACGGTAAATTGAAGCCACACCTGTAATACATTTAAGTGATTGATCGCGCGCGCGCGGAAATGATTTTTCTTTATTGTCACGGAAACAATTGCGGCTCCAATTTCATGTATACCTTTGCATTTGTATGAAATACCCATTGTTCAATATATTCAATCATATTTTTTGTAATAAATGCAACGTCACGTGTAACACTAATTTTAATGATCTTTTTTTCCACTTTTTTTTTCAGGTAATCAACTTTGCTTATTAAAGACTTCACAAGAGAAAGAACCCTATGAAATTAACATGTAAGTTCAACAAACAAACAAAAACTGTTCGACCAAGCTTCTCTTGGACAGACAGATATCACATAATATGACCCCTGACTGGACTATTTTAGAAGTAATACTTTGTCTTGATACAAAGCCATTATTTGACAAAAAATATCTCTTAATGTCCTTTTTAATATTTGGACTATCTCTGTCATTGTTGCTCGCAGAAGATTTAAACTAAATTAAAAATCTCTCCACTACACCTATTTGAAAAATTCTTTCTCTCTTTGAAAGGTACATTACTTCAGATGAACATAGGCACACTAAATAACTAGTGATGGGCCGATGTGGTTTGAACCGAATACGAACTTTGAGTTCAGTCAGACACCAGTTATTCTGCTTTAGTTATTCATAATTATTATGCATGTTTGGTACAACCACTTAACTATGTAAATATGTTATGTTCGAATGTTTTCTATTACCTGTAATACCTATTAGTATTTAGTATTGACAATTCGTGATTGACTGTTGTGTATCACGCATTTTTGTTTGCCTCGCTGGCAGAATGTACAATCGATACAAAAAGATATTTGAAATGTTTGAACTGAGGCGAAATTACCAAATGATTATTCTATAAAAAGATCACAAATAAATCGCCTTTAGTTTCAATTTACCACCTTGAAATAGAACACGTGTAATTTTTTGTTCGGAAAAAATTATTCCCCAGATACATGACGACACTTGACACTAGACACTCAGTGTATACATCGACTGTCTGTGTGTGTCCACTGCCGCGATACTTATAGTCCAGTAACTTTATCGTCTGAATGTATGGGGTAGTATGCGTCAAATCCGGTAGTTCTGATTTTTTGCAGACTTGTTTATGATGTTGGCCTAATGAATAATCCAAGTTTGTGACCTCGAGCGCCGAACGCAACTTTGTCAAAAATCGAAAAAACCGCGAAAAAATCGATATTTTTTCAAATTTTGACGATTATAACCCTAAAGGACTAGTTTTTGAAAAAACTTTCTTAGGACGTTTTTAAAGTAGACTAAATTTGCTACAATATGATACTAGAACTGTCTCTGTAGACCCAACAGTTTCCGAGATTAAGCCTTTCAAAGTTTATCATTTTTTTTTCGAACTTCGCAATTTTTGCAATATTTTAGACGTCACTCAAATAACTCTAGCGGGATGAAGTTCCAATTACCACCGACGGAGTGTGCTAGTCTTTGGTTTAGGGAAGATGCAAATGATGTCCATAGTCGAAAAAAATCCAGACATTGAAAAGCAAGCTGCGATTTTTCTCGTCACCAACTCTACACCAATCTCTCTCTCTCGCACGAAGTGTTACAGTTCCACCTTCCTTGTCCGAACCGCTAGGGAGTGAGCACTTACTAGGTAAGCGCCGTCCACCTTCGGCCACATCAAGTGAGATCGCGGCCAAGCGCTACCTTGATGCAGTTAAAAAAAAAAAAAAAAAATACACCTGACGAGATAGCAGTAGCAGAAGAGCGAGTCATAATTGCTCTATACGGAGGCAACCCCAACACCCATAAACTTGACGATCTCTTGTACCAACTATTCGCCAGGGCTGCGACGAAAACCAGCTTCAATCTAGCCAGGTTACCTCCTACACGAGACTCCGCAAGGACTTTCACTCCTTGCGGACATACCATCAGGTAAAAATTCGTCCTTGCATCAGTTACATATCATTCATCATTTTCTATTCTCATGTACATATTTCTTACAGGTACAGGCGTGGTTGGGAGTCACACTGAACCCTCTCTCCTGGGGGTGGATATCCACGCCACAAGGCCTCAACCCCAAAATGATGACCAGAGATGCAGCCCCACAACACCTCTTGCGGATGATTTCTTGCGACTGCACGAAGGGTTGTGGGAACGCGTGCAGCTGCATGAAGGCCGGATTAAAATGCTCATCAGTCTGCAGGCACTGCAGCGGGGCCTCTTGTGACAATATACCTGATGTTGCAGTAGTAAATATCCCAGAAGGCGACGATCTGTCCGATGTCGAAATGGGGATTCCTTCCGTATAGAGCAATTATGACTCGCTCTTCTGGTTATCATTTTGGGGTTGAGGCTTTGTGGCGTGGATAGCCACCCCCAGGAGAGAGGATTCAGTGTGACTCCCAACCACGCCTGTACCTCTAAGAAGATTGTACATGAGAATAGAAAATGATGAATGATATGTAACTGATGCAAGGACGAATTTTTACCTGATGGTATATCCGCAAGGAATGAAATCGAGCAGTCTCGTGTAGGAGGTAACCTGGCTAGATTGAAGCTGGTTTTAGTCGCAGCCCTGGCGAATAGTTGGTACCGCAGCTCGTCAAGGTTATGGGTGTTGGGGTTGCCTCCGTATAGAGCAATTATGACTCGCTCTTCTGCTGCTGCTATCTCGTCAGGTGTTTTTTTTTTTTTTTTTTTTTTTTTTTTTTTTTTTTTTTTTTTTTTTTAATTGAATCATTGTAGCGCTTGGCCGCGATCTCACTTGATGTGGCCGAAGGTGGACGACGCTTACCTAGTAAGTGCTCACTCCCTAGCGGATCGGACAAGGAAGGTGGAACTGTAACGCTTCTTGCGAGAGAGAGAGAGAGATTGGTGTAGAGTTGGTGTCGAGTTGGTGTCGAGAAAAATCGCAGCTTGCTTTTCAATGTCCGGATTTTTTTCGACTATGGACATCATTTGAATCTTCCCTAAGCCAAAGACTAGCACACTCCGTCGGAGGTAATTGGAACTCATCCCGCTAGAGTTATTTGAGTGACGTCTAAATTATTGCAAAAATTGCGAAGTTCGAAAAAAATGATAAACTTTGAAAGGCTTAATCTTGGAAACTATTGGGTCTACAGAGACAGTTCTAGTATCATATTGTAGCAAATTTAGTCTACTTTAAAAACGTTCTAAGAAAGTTTTTTCAAAAACTAGTCCTTTAGGGTTATAATCGCCAAAATTTGAAAAAATAACGATTTTTTCGCGGTTTTTTCGATTTTTGACAAAGTTGCGTTCGGCGCTCGAGGTCACAAACTTGGATTATTCATTAGGCCAACATCATAAACAAGTCTGCAAAAAATCAGAACTACCGGATTTGACGCATACTGTGATGTATAAAGTTACTGGACTATTAGTTGCAGATGTAGTGTCAGTGTCGCTCAGTGTCCGTGTTGCAGCCGTGGAGACACAAATGTCGCGTGGACAGCCAATACACTTGAACCGGAACACTAAATGTATACACTAATGTCGACACAAAAAATTGCTTACCGTGTGGACGCATCGACATGTCCATATTTTTGTCGAGTGTCAGTGTCGTCGTGTATCCTAAGTATTATAGTTTAATAAATATCCTTGATGATTTTACGGTTCAAAACATGATGATTACAACTTCACCCGATAGTAAAATATTCCGAAAACAAGGAAATTTTGATCGTTTTTAGAGTCGGAATGAAAATATATTACACTTTTACTAGCAAAAAATTTTTTCACGGCTGCTTTTATTAGAACACTTCATATTTAGAAGAACTTCTTACGGCTTTTTTTTTCGTCAAAACACCACCAGGCGCTCTATTTTCTGTTTGCTTCAGTAGGTCGCCAGGTAAGACGCCTGTATCGCTTTCACTGCGGTCAAAATTTTTATCCATTGATGTTTATATTATTGTTATTACATGTTCGCAAGCAATTGTGAAAATACCTAAGCCTATAAACGTTGTTGTAGGTTGTACCAATAACTGTAAATATTAGATTATAGAGACTCCGGTGCGCGCGAGGCGAGGAAGAGCAAAATGCCTGTTGTGCTCGAATGTCCTGGCCTTAATAATATTAGAGTTTATTTAAAAATAACCTGTTATCAAAGCTATTATAATTCAGCGGTTTCTAGATCAGATACTTAAAGACCTGATGTTTTTTTACGTTGTTGAACAGTAAACCCTGGGCAGCTTATTCTTTTGCAAAGATTTGCAACAGGACTGTACATTACTTATTTCTCTAGTGAACCCATACAAAACATTAATTTACAAACTCGTTTTCTGCTTATCGACTTCGATTATGTCACGATTTCACGATTCACGCGCCGACATCGAGTTCCTTTTACCGGAGTTATTTCAATGTATATAATGTACATAGGTATTAAGTTCAAGGCGAAATCTGGGCTGCAAAAATGTCAGAGGCATGTTCGAATCCCAGTCGGGTGTGCATCTCTGAAGTGTTTTTCGATTTCTGATTGCTTGAATTAGAAATAAGATTTCTAATTCACTCAATGCTCTCTTGATCGGTGCCCACAATTCCGTAAAGCTGTTATAAGCTGCGTAAGCTGCGTCTCATAGAACACTAGCAATCATATTGGAATTTAGTACTTGTCACTCTCCTAAACGAATATAATTCTCATTTTCGTGGCAATCTTTGCTAATGCAAAGGGGGCAATCTTTGGCAGTGGGGTGATAAAGGGCATCAAATTGTTTTGATACACAAAGTAGGTCTTGCTTTTTAAAGGATGACTTAGGACTTGTAGCTCTAATGGGCATTAATTGACGATAATTTAAAAATGTATAGGGGTGGTAAAATCAACCTCACCATTATTTTAATAAGAAAAACACATTTTAACAAACTGTTCATAGCCCTAAAGAAATTTATCAATGATTTATTCATGGAGTGTTAGCTATCAACAGCGAACTTGGCTAGTTAATAATGACCTTGTCTAATGATGTACTTATCTATATTTTGCTAAAACATTGTAATTTATAAAAACTTTTTTTAAGCTATACTTTTAAGATATAGGTAACTTCAGTGAAAGTGGATCCCGGTATAATTACATACATTACGTCAAAAACCTCAGCTGTGCAAAATTTGTTAAATTTGGAGTAGCTTGCACTAACTAAAAATTAGCCGAAACATTCCGATTTTCGACCATATTTCTATGATGAAACTAAGATGTGTTTAGGCCGTTTGTTTCACAACATGCATAAACATGGTTTTGTGCCAAAACCTTATCGGCTCTTAGCAATAGCAACCTGGACATCGTCCAAACATTGGTAAGTCATTATGTTTTTTATGTAAAGATCGTTAGGCCGGTTATAAACTTGATCGTATAAACTTGATGGCACTTGATGGTAGCCTTCATCGCCTCTAAACGCAAGCAGCACTTGTTATTATATTATGCTATTTTTGATACACAACACGCATACCGGACAATAATATACATACTGGATTTGAGGGTTCTATAATAAGGTTTTGGGTTTTATTTTATTGCCCTGATACGGGTAATAACAAGATGCTCTTGTGGGATACACTCGTATGTACATAAACTGTTATTGTAGCGATAGTAAAATGTAAAAACTTGGGCTTTTAAAAACGACGGTTGTGTTGTATTCGCTTCAAGATTAATGTTCACTGTTGGCTGTGAGATGATTAATTGATAGCTTTTATCTTTGCAGCACTCCGTAATGGATTTCAAGTGAAATCTGAAAGCTGTCATGCTTTCCAATATTTCTCTTGTCTTTTTCTGTACACTTTTTTCATTTCAGATAATATTCGTAAAACCTTTTCTTTTTTACAGAAGCGTATTTTTGTTTATCTGAAGATATTAAAGCAAAACGCAAAGTTCTACAGAGCCATTAAATCTTCTTTGGGCTTTTTTCTTAAACTATGAATTGTTGTCATTCATTTGTTAAGTAACAAATGAAATAGATAATTTCAGGGTTAGTTGTAGAAAATATATGTATAAATTTTCCTTTATATTACTCTATTCTATTGTTGTTTTGCTATAAAAAGGTTTTAGTGTAAATTAAAGGGTATTATTGTCTTCGTTAAATTGATTGGTTTGTGTAGTGGGACGTTTGTATGTGTGTGGTGGGATGTTCAAGCTATGTAAAAAATAGAATAGTAAAAAAATATTAAGGGATAACCTTAGAATTAGCAGCTCACGATAAATTTTAAAAATACAGATAATTATGTCGTTACAAGTTAGGTAATGATAAACATTTTTTTTTTAAACGCACACACAACTTATTTTACAAAAAGTAGAAACAATAAGACCTAAGATTAATACAAACATTTACAAGCGGTGGTACAAATGACCACTTCCAAAGAATAAAACAAAATAGTGTTATGTTACGAGTAGATACAAATTAATTATAGAAATGGAAAATATGTCTAAATCCTTTAATGTTTTGTTGTAACACGTACATGTTCGCCTAAAAAAGGTATTCTTTGCGTAGTTAGTGCGAAAAGGAGAGATATAAACGGTACCCTGCAAACGTGATGAGGGGGAGGGTAATATGATTATGAAGAATCCTGAAATTCTGAATACTGAAATCCTGAATTCCTGACATAAACATACAATCCAGAAATTTACGTCTGTTATGTAAAGAGTACATATTGAATCCAGTCAGTCTCTCCATATAATTGGAGTAGGTATTCTGTCTATATGAACAGTATAATAAGGACTCCAAACTACACTTCCGAATTCTAAGAGGCTACGAACGTAAGCATTATAAAGTGTCGTATGGGTTTTGACTCTGGTACTCGTAAAAGGTTTCCCTACGCGCAAGATTAAGCCAAGTTGTTTAAAGGAAATATCTCAATTAATGGAAAATCAGTGAATTGAATTCATTTATTATCTCATCACACAAATGCCTGTGTAAATTTGTTCATCATTAGCACCAGAGATAGAAGGTGACAGCGTATCTATTGAATTAAATATTAGTATTTTGACCTAGACACTGCCCTCGAAAGTGCGTGGAGACGGCTCTATAAATAAACTAGTGTCTCAGCCGAACGTTGCCCGTGTAGTTTATATTTAACTTGGCCAATTTGTACCTCGATACTGCGTTGATGGGTCGGGTTAAGTGAGGGTTGGTTGCGTGTTTCGCAAAAAGGAAATGTTCTTTGTTCGACGTCAGGGTTGTTTTATTGGCCGCTAACGTTCAGGCGTTCTTTTTATAGTTCAGCTAAATGAAATTTTAGTTTCGAGACAGTTTTTACTCTCAGAAGAAATTTACTGTAAAATAAACAAAAAATGAAACGATCTTAAAAATGTAATATTTTCTTGACAAGAGATCGGCTGAAGACCTAATCTAGCAATAGAGAGCTTTGTAGACTGACGATTATGATGTCAATTGACAAACAGTATATTTGTATCTAATTCATCAGAAATATCTAGTTTTCTCAAATAAAGTAAAAAATTTGACCTTGTTCATTTATAATAGCCCTCTTATTAAGTATACTTTTTTACAATTAGATATGTGTAAAAATGTGTAATTTAGTACTGTAAAAGGTAAATAACGACTTGTAATTGTAGGTTTTCAGGAATAAATTATTATTTACGACTCTGCCGCCTGCCGTGTTTTTACGGTTTCAGTAATTTTATTAATCGCTTTAATTACTAACAGTCTATAAAATATGTCTCTGCTAAGAATATATTTGATTTTAATGCACATCAACAAAGATTTTATGCTTCAAAATGATATCATATGCCTGTCCCTAATTTTTATTACTTGCTGTTATATAAGGTCTTTAGGTTCCAATGGAACGTCATTGGAACCGGAATTAGTAGTTGTAACGTTTTCTCTATCTTTTTTTAAAATTATTTTCTCAAAGGTTTTTGAAGTTTTTATACAGACGTAAAAACTTATTAAAAATAACGAAATTCATAAGTGAGTTTTACTAATTAGCTTTTCTTTTTATAAAATTATCTCGACAAAGAAATTTAAAATATTGTTAAATAGGTATGAGGTCAACCAACCTCATACTTGTACTATTACGGTATTTTGTGCCTCATCTTATCCCTTAGTAATCCTTAATATTCAACGCCCTTGTAGCACCTTTGGTCTTGCTCGTGTTATAGGCGACGGTAGCCACCTACCATCAAGTGGATCGTCAGCCTGTGTGGAATCTTAACATAAAAATAAAATAAAAAAACACTAAATTAAGATGACAGAAGTACGTATTCCACATTTAATCAAAACAAACCAAGGTATCTTATTAAATAAAAAGAAGTCTGGCGAAATAAAATTATGTCTTGGTGCATGTAAATAATACAGTTACTTGTAGATGATGATAAATGGAATGTATTTTTTGTAAAAGTAAAACTTCAAAGATATACCTACTGTAGCCTACTGTAAGTTTGGAAATTTAATTATAGCTAAAATATCTTTGTTAATTAAATGAAGATCCCTCCGTTTCTTCAATTTGAATCGTTCGAACTTGTTCCGTCAATCTATATCCGGAAACAAGAGACGATACAATTTAAACATTTTGCGGAAGAACTTTAGTGTGGTAAATACTTGGGCACATTTCCAAGCAGTGACCAACATTGAAACGAGATATTTATGTATCAACCGTATAGTAGATAATCCAAATGTATTTATAAACAAAGTATTAAACCACAAAATGCAACAATGTATGTATTAATTATGCAGATACGAGTATGAATGTGCTTTGAAAAAAATAAATGATTAAATGATTATTATTTCACGAAGGCCTTCTGTCAGCCCTGTTTGTAGCAGCGTTTTGTAGTGGAATGCTCCGCTGTAGTGCCCCAGTCATAAGTTTTTGTGCAGTAATCATCTCCTTATAGATGACTACAAAATGTAGTACGAGCGAGAAATGTCCCAGCCTATATTATGTCATAAACTCTCATAAACTTCCATGCCATAAACTGGGCGGCCAGTAACCTCTCTCTCAGTGGCATAGCGTGGACTAATTTTGACATGGGCGAAGTCGTATCAGCGAGGCCCTTTTCTTTCATTATCTATTCGCAAAATCAATACAGAAATTCTATCATATTTTTGTGAATGTAAAAGCAAACCCAAGACACAGTCATGATACTGAAATATAAGTGCGCGAGGAACCATTGTAATGCATTTTTTTTTAAAAGGTTTTTATTTTGTAACCTGCGTGATGATATATAATCTTTTACAAAAATAATGCCTTTCGACCTTTTGCTTTACTAAAGTCCTGTATTAAGGATTTGTAGTTAATTTTCGAAGCTAACTCTGCTTTTATTGATAGTATTCCTAAAGCAGACAGTCGCTCTTGCTTCGTACTATTCCTCAAATAATTTTTAATAATTTTGTTAAAGGCTGTTGAGTACACATGAATCATAATTCATGTCATAAAATAAATCACATTCACAACGAGATGCAACGCAACAATGCCGAGTTGTATCGAACAAAAGTTAACACGAGGCTTAAACAAAAATCGGGGATCAGTGAATCCCCAATTCGTAGACTACATGCGCTCATTTATTCATTCTATGACGGTTGTGAGGTAACTTTCCATGCGGCGCAGTAAAATTCTCGAAGTAAAAAGTTATGAGCGAATCCACTAGCGGCGCTAGTAGCATATTCTGCACGGTCCCTATAAGTCCATGTTACATGATGTTGCACCACGGAGCGTTCGACGTGCCACGGCGATCTGACGCGTTAGAGTCCGTGGCGTTCCGTTAAAGTAAGCCCTGAGTTCCAAGGGGCTGGGTTTTAGGTCACCCGCAAGTGGGCCTCGCGCAAGCCCCTTCAATCGCCGGGCCGTGTGCGAGGGTCCGCTTCGCACACGCATAGCTACGCCACTGCCCTCTCTTACAGTAGACTACTAATAAACTGTGAAATAACAGCGTGTGCGCTGTTGTTTATCAGTTAGTTAGGAATGTATTCAAATTCCGCTATTTTCTTCTTTTTCTTTATATACCATCGAGTGGACCGTCAGCCACTAAAGTCAGCATAAAGAGTATAAAGTACAAAAGAGTATAAAATTTACAAATCACGGTTCACGAATTTACGTCTTATATCGCGTGCGGCAGTTTATGTAAACACCCCCCCCCCCCCCCCTATTGCTATTTTTATAACAAAGAGTTATTTTAGCATTTGTATTATTCATATGTGTTGATAGCTTTATTATTATGTAAATTACAATAAACTAACTAGGTCAGCAACCTCGTGTTGCTTTTTATATCATTGGTGTAGATTTAGTAATTCGGTTGCAGTAGGTGTAAAACTTTGCCATTATAAGTACTTCCAGATATTAGCTCGTTCCAAAAAATTTACAAATAATATATTAATTATTAAAATTTATATTATTTTTTTTTACTTTTAATGTGCTTGATGATTAAGTTTAAAAAATAATTATATAGCAATAAAGAAATAGTTCACATGTAAACCGCTGAACGATTAGGATGAAACTTAGGGCATAAATAACCCGTATTTTGGATAAAATATAGGATTTTTAATACCGTGAGATAATATTTTATGTTTTACTTTTTTAACTAAATGGCAGAACTTTTTTTCACAACTTTTTTTCTAATGTTTTTCTCGATGGCTTATCACGCGGGTGAAGCCGTAGGAGAAAGCGAATAGTAGTATAAATTAAAGTCCCTATCCGTGACTAATTATGTAAAATTCAACAAAAATTGACTGTCAATTGCTAGTAACTAGCACAATATACTTATAATAAACAATAAATATAAATTGTATTTTAAAGCTTAATACTCATTTTGACGAGGCTCACTCTCACGTTGATAAGCTATTTAATTGTTTAAATTATTTATTTGTACGTAAAAATATTTATTTAGAAAAAGTCTCAATAAGTGGTTCACATACCTTGGGAATAGAAAATCGATTTTCCGCGATTTTGTACAGTTACGGCCTGATCGCTTGCCTTCTATAGCTTAACAATTAATTGTTCATACGAATATAGAAGTACGTTTTCTCCCAGACAAGTACGGTAACATTAAAAGCGGTTGTTATGAAACAGACAGGTGGATAAGTTACAATGTAACGGAGTTGCGACTTGCGAAGGCGCCGCGCCTCGTTCGTGACTCACGCCCACCCACGTCACACCGTCTGGTCACCGTCTGTCTCTCGTGTTTCCGTGACCTTCGTCACAATTACCCTCGCTTATCTAATGTCTTCGCCCTAACTAGACTCCCTGTCCTGTGTTGAATTACCCAGTCATGTATAATAGTCATGTCTTCAATAGGTCAATTTCTAAATTTGTCTAGTCAAATGAACAGAGTCAAGTGTAATGAAGTTATAATTTAAATAAGAACGTCATAATTATATGAATATAATCGCCATTTTCTTTAATTTACCACCTATTCTAATACAAATTTTATGAGGCAAGAAATCCCATAGGTGGCCTTTTGAGGTACCTATTAATTTTTTTATACGAGATACGAGCCCTAAGAGCCGAGTGCCCTATGGCTGAAATGCAGCGTAGTCACTGTCAATGTTTTTCCCTGTCAAACAAATGGGAATATTGTACGCGTTGAAATAAAATTTTAATTCAATTAACTCATAAACATTCTCCTAAGCATCGAAGCTCTGCTGAACAATTGCAAGTAAATCCATGAATGAATTCATGAATTGTGTATGAAATGAGAACTTTTCCATTTGTTATATATGCTTGTTGCCGATCAGTGGTTAATGAGGAAGCTAAGCTACGTATTTCTGCCTAGTAGCTACCTAGCTAAGCTAGGTAATTTCTGATTCATCCACATAAAACGTTTGCTTTACTGACCACAATAAGACATTATTTCTTTTAATAATAGATACGTTCTTTTGTCGATAACTCTATATCAAGGTAAGCGATAATAACAGCTTATTAAGGCAGCTCAATTGATTGCCTTTAATCTTGTTAACTTTGAAATACAAAGACAGTTATACGTTGTTATTTTAAATAATACAGATTTGTGTTCGTATTCAAAGTCTTCATTACTGAATCCATTTTATAATTGAGAATCTTTAGAATCGTTACATAGACAGATTTCTCTTTGACCTTAGGATTATGTTAAATGTCTTTCAATGTCTTATTTGGTCGAGATTATTGCGTTTTTCTTGTTGACTCAATAGTAGTTAGGTTCTCTTGAACCTTTATACCATACTTATATATTATATACTATAATGGTTTAGTAATCAACTCGCAGCACGAAAGGACAAGACAGATCTAATTCGACACGTTATTTACCAACATCACAAGGAAGTCATGATTTCCTCAAGTTTAATCGCAATTCTGTCACGTAGGTACCATGAAAGCTGACTGCTGGTGTATATAGAGTCAACATGTTGTGATTGCTCAAATTGAGCAAAGGCTCAGTCATCCTTGTACCAATTTGAAATTTTACCACTGTACCTATTTGATTTTTTTTTCCATTGCTTAGAAGCTACCATATTATGTATACTAACTTTGACTAACACACTAATTTGTACTGTTAGTATTTTTTTAAAAATAAATAATCTTCTTATTAATCTAATCGCTTAGATAGCCTCAGCTCTATCCAATTTTTTATAGTAAAAAAGCTGTAATAGTAATGTGTGAAAATATTATTACAGTTGTTACGTTAGAGAAACGCGATTGTTCTCCGCTAATTGTGAACGGCCGATGCAATAACATCCCGATTATGACTAGATCGTAATCGCGGGAGCGTTAACCGGCCGTGAATCGATTGTGCATTCGATTGCGCGCGTTCAATCAACAGTGAAAATTAATTATTGATATGTGCTTAACTAATTAATAATTAATACACAGTAGGGTGTGGTTGACGGATAAGTGAAAGCACGAATGCGTTTTCATGTTAATTAATAAAATTTGTTTCATTTCCACCTTTAATGGTGGAAATGAAACTCACAACCTACTATGGATCGTTTGCACCATTGTTAATTAAAAATAGTGAGAGATTTATTCAGTTTATTGGAAACTAGACCACGCACACAGGCTTCAAAAATGTAATACTTTTCAAAAAGTAAAAGAATTTTTCAATCTGATGGAGTGGTTCCGGAGGATTTTTGGTGTATAAAAATAGTTTACATCCTGTTCTCAGACCTACCGAATATATACACAAAAAAATTCATAAAAATCGGTTAAGTCGTTTGGAGAAATTTTGTTACAAACACTGTGACACGAGACTTTTATATATATACTTAGCTACCCGCTCCCGGCTTCGCACGGGTGCAATTTTTTACTCAATCCAGACGATAAATTTTACCTTACACCGCCATCTGTTAGAATCTTATGGAATTCACAGATAATTATAACTCTTTGCAATAAAAAAATATTGTGACTATAAATTGAGATATATATCCTATCTCTCAAGTTGGATCAAACTGCACACAGTGTGCAAAATTTGATTAAAATCGGTTCAGTAGTTTAGGAGTTCATCGCGGACAAACACGTGACACGAAATTTTTATATGTATTTATTTATTTATTTATTTACGGGAACATATATAATTTAGTTTATTGGCTATAAAGATGAGATATTCAGTACAAATTCTTATAACTTAAAATATTGGTTACTTTAAATTATAAAGGATCAACGAGTTAATGACGCATATTAATAAAATAAGTATGTGTAGTAAGTTCTTAAAAAGCCCTTGAAGTTTAAAAACTTAATTTTATTATTTTAAACTTGCTGCCTTGTGGCTTCTCTCATGATCTTTAAAAAATATTTCAGCATAATCTTATTCCACGTTACGTATTATGCTTTATCCGGGAGGGATATTAACTTTTGACATTTTTCTAATATGATGTTCAGTTGCCATAAAAATAAACGGATATTCCGTGAAAATAGCAATAACTAAGTAGCCGCAGAGAAAGCTGCATTATTGTTTTTATTTAAGAATATAACACCGGTTTTATGCTGTAAAGTGTAACATTTTAATATCGTAAATGAATTTTTAATTATTTTTTAATTATTGAAAACAATAAAATAAATTAAACAAATTTTTTATGTTGTTTTATCAACATCAAACGAAATCGACTATTCTATGAAATGGTGGTAAGTTATTAATATTTTAATTATAAATTACTAAATTCATAACGACTAACAATGAAATGATGCTAAATTCACTAATACATTATGGTCTGATAAGTGCTTAAACGAGGCCACCAAACAGCGAGTGGAACTAATGATTCTAACGCTGTTTTATCGTCGCACCGAACTTCCGAACTCCTATAAAACACGACCTCATTGTTAAGCTATTCACAGGTCAACTTACACGCGTATCCATCTCTTCACTCGAATGTAATAAAGACTAGAATAGCGTGCGCCTTGACTAACCATAACCGATCAGTTAAAAAAGTAACACCAAACGTATAAATAATTTTACGACGAGCGTATTTGCTTTGAGAGTAGCTTTCGTTGTTCCAGTGCTGTAATTCAGTTTTATATTTCCTCAGTCATTTCTTTGAAGTTCTGAAAGTTGTCCAGAATACAAAACAAAACAGAAGACTCATTCAGTATAATTATATGTCATATATAGTAATTGCCTGCTGTTTTTCCTAAAATTTTCCTAAATAATACATAAGTATAAAATTATTAAGTGGATGTGAGAAAATCATTTTTATTGTGTCTTCGGGTTATGCTGACCTAAAGTTACAAAAAAAAAAAAAACTGGAAAAATTCTCAAGCTGAGACTTTGTGTATGGCACCCACAATATAGAAAAAAAAAATGTTCATATATGTACTTTAAAAAATATCAGTCTATTCTAACTCTCACGGTACACTTGATGGACCGGAAAAAATGGCGCAAAAATATTTCCCTTGCTACTTTCATATGCATTACTTTACATGAGCGAGCAGCCAAATTCTTATCACGCAACGATGAAATTTTTGAATATTTGGCTCTCGTAAGTAATGGCAGTGTAGGTTCATGCATTTTGCAGTCATTTGAACAGCCCGTCTGGTTGCAGTGAGTATTTGATGCCAGATCTCATATCCCTTTTCCTTCCTGATCTCTTATTCTTAATCCTACTATCCTACGTTTAGCACCTGTGGCGTTGCTTTTGTTATAAGCGTCGGTAGCCACCTACCATCAAGTGGACCGTTTAGTTTGTTCATTATGTAAAGCGCCGTCTTATCGTTTATAAAAATATTGATTTGATTCTCCTCATTGAAATTCCATATGCGTAAATAAGTAGGTATATACTACGTATATTAGTTAGACGGATGTAATCTGAAATAGTCTTACCTATAGTACAGCATCAATATTCAATAATAGACAGAGCACGTTTCTCGACGTGACCAGTCGTCTCGTGTGCGCATTACCACCTAATTGATTTTGGACCAGTCATCAACGTTTATATATAATATGTATGTATAATTTGTTTATCTTGTGATTTTTAATAGTTATCATTTAAATTAATGATGAAGTTTTCGAAAGCTGAATCATCACTAATAAATATTGAATAATGGTAAAGCAATGTGTGCGTTTCGCAACCTTTTGTCTGACTGATCGGCAATTTTATTATTCAATAGCACCGTAAAGTAGCAGCACGTATACTAACTCCCATCTCCTCCTAAATATCGTATCTCTTAATAGAATCTTCTGCAATCTCGATGATCAAGTTAAAAATTTTCGGGCAGATTAAGCTATTTTTGTATTTGTATCCATGCAATGATGTTTTTCTAAATAGTGAAATCGACACATTTAAAACTTAAGATCAGTGTATGTATGATATGATGGCAACAGAAACGTGGGTCTTTTGTAGCCTTTACGTTTTTTAAAAACAAAACTTAGCAACGGTACTTCCCTTAAATAATATTTTAAAAAATATGGTTTAATAATTTTTTTTAAATTTGACCTAATGAAATGTTTGTTGTTAATTGTTGATAGCACAAATGATAATAAGTTTATTTCTTGATCGACAACATAAATTTCAGGTTATAACATGGTTGTCAGTCAAAGCTTCAAATACAAAAAATGTAATACATATTAAGACAAACAGTCGGATTATCTAAAATCTAATCATTTAAACATTTAAATAAGAGACATTGAAATAAAGATAAGATTCGAACATATTATTGAAGAAGAAAAAATAGGCTTAATGTCGATACCAAGTTTGAACTACTTTCATCCGTTTTACTTTCTTCTGTAGCTGAAGCATTGCGTACAATAATGCTTCAGCGGTCGGTGGACATCCGGGAACGTATATATCAACCTACAATAGGTAGAGATTCAGATATATTTTTTAAAATGTTTATGATTATACTAATTAATAAGTTTGTTTTTAAAATAATAGCCCTAAAATGTTTAAAACTTTATACTGATCTCAACGAAGTTGAAACCTATTTAAAATGTATTTATTATATTTGGTTATTGTAGACATATATTTTTGTCAGGCGTTGATTTATTTATTTTTATTTTAGATGATGCCTGGGGAACAATACTTTTTTCTGGATAAAAGGTGCCCTATGTCCTTTTCAGTATCCCTGACAACGTGTATGCAAAATTTAATGATGATCGATTGAGTAGAGCCGTAACAAACAAACAAACTTTTGTTGTTTGTTTGTTGTTCGATATTATAATAATTAGTTTCGTAGATTTAATAATTAGTAGAAATAAATGTATGAAGGTCTCGACGATCGGTGCTGTTTCTGTTTTCGCTGGCCTCCTTGTGGCAAACATTATTGTTTTGTTAACAGAATGATTCATTTGGTAGAGGATATATTATTTTGGGGCAGATCTATTACTCTACATATCAGTTATTTATTAACACATAAAAAATATAGACTATAGTAAATATTTATGTGACTTGAAAAGTTTTCCTATCTACTAAATAATAAGTTAGGAAAACTATATTAGGTAAGTATCTGTATTCTATTTTGTATAAACAACGCAATTAAGTCTAGCTATTGCCCGCGACCGTCTGCGTATCTTTAAAAATTATGTGTTATTTTGATGTATAAAATTTGTAACACTGTAAAGTTTCATTAAAATCCTTTCAGTACATTTTGCTTAAAACCGTAATAAAGATACGTACATCCATCCTCGCAAACTTTTGCATTATAATAATTAGTAGAATGTGCGATAGTTTAAAGGAAGTTCATTGTAATAATATTTACCGGGATGATTCGATCACATCCTCGAACCGTGGAATACGTGTAATGATAATATCCTCCGCCATTCGCACAACTGCCCATCGATACCACAAATCTGGGTTCCGCCATAAGGTCGTAGGTTTTACGCACAATAGGCGCCATCTTGTTTGTGACGGTGCCAGCAACGATCATCACGTCTATTTGCCGAGGGGTCCCCCTAAACACCATGCCGTAACGGTCCATGTCGTATCTGAAATACGAGTATTGTACTAGGCATTTGACTGTTTCTTGACCTTTTACTTTGACTTGCTAAGAAGAGCTCCAAAGATATTATACACACAAGCGTAACGGTCACAATGCTTTTAGTAATCAGTACTGCGGTACAATATCGCGATTTGTTTATGTTTAGATAAGTTTCATTAGTAAAATCATTAATAACCTGGGCGCAGCGTAATGCATCATTTCCAAAGCGCAGCACGCCAGGCCAAAGGTGAGAGGCCAGAGCGACCCTTTACGTCCCCAGTTGAGAATGTCATCCGCTCGGGCGACCACCCATTCAGCCGTTGACTGCAACATTAAATTGTTTCGTCTATGTCAACTAAAAACTAATCATTGTATCAACATAGTTTATTGATTGTAAATATCATACTGAGTTATTTTGTCTTCAAAAGCCCACTTTTGAATTATTTTATTCCTAAATATTTTTGACAATCCAGTGTTAACTAATGGAAATTAAACTACTGAATTTCATGAAATGAATCGTTATTAATAAAGCGATTTTTGATACTGTTTTCTTATTTGATGAAGATATAATCGTTCATCAAAGGTTTGATGAAAAGAGCATTAAACGAGGAAAGTTTTTGTACTTATATAAATAATAAATAATAAAATAAATAAGTTACCCGGGGCGGGTAACTTGTATAGCATATGGTATAGTGGTTTCAAATTTTGCTACACCATGTTATAAACTAAACATAAACAACTATCGAAGGTACATATTTACATCAATCATTAATAGAAAGACCCGAATGGACTGCAGAAAGTTGAGCTTTTACCACATCAGTATAACTACACTAATTAAACATTTCTGTTTTTATATAAGTTTTTAAACTCGTAATATTTACTCATACTTCCGTTTTTAACTCCCTGCGGCTTATTTTTCCTTTTTTTTTTGGTCTTATATAACTCAAAAAATAAACTTCGTATATAAGGTCATAATTAGATACAATAAAATTTGGTTAGTGTGAAAAGGATTTCCTTTTGATACTTACCAAATTTTTATATACGAGAAGTGTTCAATAAAAAGTGAGAATTACAAAGACGCAGTTATCTTTTAATGCAACTTACTTTATTTTTCAACATAGTCACCTTTTAAGTTAATACAGCTTATATATATTAAGCATGCCCAGATGGTTGTGCATAATATTATAGACACTCCCTATCGAAATCTTCATTTCTTCAGCTATAAAACGAACTGTAACACGACGATCCGCCAAAACAATTTTTTCAACTTTTTTTTATAATTTGTTCGGTTACTGCCGTCGCAGGGCGCCCCGAGCGTGGGTCATCGTTGGTGGAAGATTTTCTTCGCTTAAACTCAGCACACCAACGAGCAACTGTAGAGTATGGAGGAGCATGAACCCTTAATGTTCCTTGCAAGTCTTGATTTACCTGCTCCATAATAAAAAAAATTAAGCAGAGATATTTAATTACCCCACGAATTTCAATTTTCTCCATTTTTGAGAACACGTTCCGAAACTACAATTTTTAAAATACAAATTAAAATCTAAAACTTTTTTTATTATTATTATAACAAATGTCTAGGTTTTGTCTGCCAGTATCAATTTTTCATTTTCACTTTTTATTGAACACCCCTAGTAGTTAGATACTAAACTTTTGGTAGCAGGGCACATTGTGTTTTGCAGTCATTTGGGCATCACGTCTGGCGACAGTAACCACCCCTTTACTGAAGACCATCATGTGGTGTTCTCTATCCCTTCCTAATCCCTCATCCTTAATCCTACTATCGTCACGTATTGTTGGCAGCGCACTTGCAGCACCTGTGGCGTTGCTTGTGTTAAAGGCGACGATCTTTATCAGATAAAATTACTGATTTTTTTTTATCACGCGCTCAATTTTTTCGAGTTTGATTAGTTTTCTTTGCAGAATGCATCACTGATTGATGATCTCTAACTAAAGTTATTTGAAGTACTTACTTTGAATACAAAGAGCACTCAGTGAAACTGTATTATCTGTACATTACAATCTACGTTACGAAGAAACATTGAAAGCGTTCATATGTGAGTCACCGCATAAACATCCTCCCAAAATTCTCGGTCAGGAATTAGTGTTCCGAATGTTCAACGAGAATACCTCACTGGCTGCTAGTGACGCAAAGGATTCCACAGTGATTTGTGGGCAGCAAGCGTAGGAGCAGTGGGATCAATATTTTTGACCTATTTTGGTCTCTTTGCTTCATATGTTGTCCTACTAATATAACGTAAATGCGAAATTTTGTGAGGATGTTTGTTCTCTTTCACTCAAAATCTGCTGTACGAATTTTGATGATCAGAGTAATAAAGGTTTACACATTTAGAACGGCTAATAAATCTTTTTGAATTTCGAACTTTTTTATTGCTGCCCAGTAGATCTTTGATCTCACAGTGCATCTTAGAATTTACCATGGTTCTAAGATTTTCAGTAAAGTAAACCATTTTTTATTTTACTATACCTACTTAAAATTGTATTTTCATTATTCGATCCTAGCACGGTCCCAGGAATTACTCAATTAATCTCGTTTAATCTCGGTGAATTTAAAAATTCTATGATTCCATTAAAATAAGAATCCCTTGAAAAACTCATTCATTTCGCAATTAACTGTGTATCTCTACGTAAACTTGTATACTCTATGTACATGATACATAGAGTATCGCAGTCATTTGGCCAGCCCGCCTGGCGGCAGGAGCACAGATTAAAGATAAGGATAATCACTTATCTTTGCTTGTGTTATAGGCGACGGTATAGCCACCTTTCATCAAGTGAACTATCAGCTTGTCTGACGACCTTAACATAAAAAATATATGTGATTCACTTTAATTTATAAAATAACGTTTACAGAACTTATATTTTGTTCATTATATTACGGTTTTAGGTATCTAGACAGCAAGTCCTCGCGCCTGCATTATTTACACCCACATTTCAGTTTCAAATGAGATTTCTTTATGTACATTTTGTGTATATAGAGTACTTGTTTTCATAGTGCCACCAGGAGCACGTTCAACTCCCTAATTTTATTTCTCTTTCATTCCCGTGTGATTTATTCCAG
The DNA here is from genome assembly GCA_944738685.1 of Synanthedon myopaeformis. NCBI lineage: Eukaryota > Metazoa > Arthropoda > Insecta > Lepidoptera > Sesiidae > Synanthedon > Synanthedon myopaeformis. The sequence goes on from OX122930.1 coordinate 1,846,255, forward strand.
GCTTGTTCAAATAAGTTTGTCAGAAATTCTCTTCTAGAATCTGTGTTCTATTATTCGTATCAAATTGAATTTTCTGCAACTACATACACAACGTTCTTGCAGCTTTTAAAATACTAAATTTTATAGTGGCTAGTTACATATGAGTATGACTTTTGTATATATTTTTTTCTTAATAAATTCAATTCGGTGTGTGTTTAGTTGACTACTATTAAGTCAAATACCAGTTAAAGAATTTTGGTGTCAATTAAAAAGTTTAAGAATATATTTTTGGATCACGCTGTTGATAATGTTTGAAATAACCGACTGTGAAAGCAACGGGTATTACTTAAGATAAGGTCGAATAAATTTATTATATATATAAAACAAATACCTGACCAGGATAGTGAAAAGGTGAATATTTTCGAACTTCGTCTTCCTTGAACGTTTTGTTTCCATGCAGCCAAACGGGTGGATACCTTCTGCTCTTGGACTCGTGTGTGCACGGTTTCGGTTTCGGGGTAGCTTTGGACCCTTTGTTCCTTTTCCCATTCACCCCCACACTTGGCTTAACGGCTTTCGTCATGAATGTCGGGAATTCTATCTTAATTACATTGCCTTTGGCCACTAAGGAATCACCATTGATAGCCCTTAATTGGTTTCTGGAATGATAAGATGTGTTGTTAGCGGACAAAGGGATGCTTATGTAAATATGTTTGATTAGGTGCTTAATTTACATTGTACTCATGTCGTTGCCTTAAGATTAGTAATTATTTAACTATGCAGATATTAACGAATAGTGAGGTATGTCGAATCGAATATGTGTAGATGAACGTTCGGCAGAAAGGGCTCTTGGCTTACCCGCGCAGTGTATATGCTAAACAAAACCCGGGTGATTATCCGATCGGGTAAGCCGAATGAAAGTCGAACATATGTAGAAGGTACCGTTACTTACTTCGGGTCGGCTTTGTTGTTCAACAAAAATTGCCGAATGAAATGTGCCGGCCCGACTACATATGTCTAGCAACCCTAAGCAACAAGTTTTAGATTTGATATACACTTTACATTAATGAAATTGTTATTATTATGTATTTTTAATGAAGAAAACCACTTTTATCCCTCATTGTCGTACAATGCACAGCTTGGAGGTAAAATTTTCTTGTCTACATAATATTTTCACTGGCTCGAACTCCCGTTAACGTTTTATTTGTGTAAGTAACACGTGCAAAGTAATTTACCTGCAAAATAAATAGTGAGAAACATTCGTATACACCCGAAACATCGTGGAATGTCGAAAAGAAATAGAATAAATTTAGATTCCAATATGTTTCTGATTACGTTTCACCGACAGCTCGCTGTTTGACAATCTGTCGGCGGCACCAATTGACAAGTGAGAGAACTCGTTCGGAATTCGAAGCGGCCATGTTAAAATATACTTTCAGTAAAAAGTTTTGATGCGTGGGCGTTGGCAAATTGGATTTCAGACTTACACTGTTTGCTTATGCTGTGAGTGAACGTTAATGTTTACGTATACATTATCCAATATACATAATATTATTATAAATGTTAAAGTAACTCTGTCTGTTTCCTTTTCACGCCTTAACTACTCAATCTATCATAATGAAATTTTGAATAAACATTGTCACTGATACAGAAAAAGACATATAAGGTAACCGTTCATTCAGAAAAAAAGCAAGTTCAGTAAAATCATATAACTATACTTAACAGCAATAAAGATTGAATAAATTATTGTTGATATAATTCTGTTAGTCGTTATATTTTCTTATTTGTCAACGCGGACGAAGTAGTGGGCACCAGCCTGTTGTATAATAAGTATTTTGTATGGTAAGAAAGCTTTAGTAGTTTTGAAGAGTTAGATGGAGGTCGAAAACTGATAAAAATTGGTGTGATATCTTTTTCTCTCTAAGTGCGATACAGTTACGATTTTTATAATATTTTCTTTCAGTGATCTTTTAGTAGAATATCTTTCGGATAAACATTTGGCGTATCCTTTTTTGTACTCTTTACTTTGCGCATTTCGCTCGTGTGGGATATTTCTTGTGGGACATCATAATGGAAATAGACGGATTAATTTGCGATAAAGTTGTGCTCTAAAATATAGAAAGGGTTTAACATCGCTCGACCAGGGAAACTAGTATGTGGTCGTAAATAGTTGAAGCGGCGCTTGTCTGAAAAGGGGTGCAACTACAAATTGCAATGCAAGTTGGACGTAAATTGTAGAGCACCGGTGTTTATTGCACATTGCACGACGCAATTACACGGGCTTTCCCATGACGCGATACTATTCCGGAAACTTGGTTGGCTTTGTGAGTGACACGTAGAGTTTCGTTGTCTATGGTGTTTCTTAATCATTTTTAATTGCATAGGAATATACACTATAAATGTGTTGATGATTTTTTATTATAGGTTACTTTTTATGAAAAAATGATAGCTTTCTGTGGGATTTTCAAAAAACGAACTATAGCGCGTATGAAGTTGCGAGCATCAGCTAGTAGTTAATATGGCACAAAAGTTGTATATATATATTAGCCAAAGTTATTTGAAATAATAATTTTGATTTTATAATTTTTTTTTTCAATAGAGTAGGTATTACTATTGAAAACATACACAAGTAAACGTACCTATGTAAACCTTTGATAAGGGTCACGTAAGTGGTAATTATGTTGTATTAAAGGGTTCACGCACAAAATACTCAAAAGGTTGAAGAAATAATTGGATAAATATGGAGTTTTTATTCCCCTGCCCAAGAGAGCTGCTTTTAATGCATTCGCGTCGATAAGTTATTTTGAGAAATTTGAAAAAGTCTATGATCTAAGATTAGAATACCTAGACTGTGATACAATCTGAACCTAAGCAACAAAAACTTGTATTCACTGCAGACTCGCTTTATTGAAGAAATGTTACAGAAACGAGTGATCATTATTCAGAACGCGCCGGCCGCGAGGAAGGCTTTCATTATTCGCAACAAGCGAAAAAGTTTCATCTTTTTTCCTCTGCGGGTGAAAAGTTGTTTTTATTAAAAAGTTCCCTTTTGTGTCGGCTCTTTCATCTCGAAGCCGAATCTTTCGGAGACTTGAGTGTATTGTGGTGTGTTCGACATTTTTATTGGTTCAGTGCCCTGGGAAATTACAGTAGAAGAGAGGTAAATTATTTTGAATTTTTATGAATTGTATTCCCTCAGATAACATAAAAGGGTAACAATTATAGCGACTCTCAAAGTATAATAATTTCAAAAGTTAAGTATAATACTCGTTATATTTATACTCGTTTCTGGTCTAAGAATATTGACTTTAAGATTTCTACCATTTCAACTTAAGAAATATAGACGCATTGTACTTATTTCCAGGCTCGATAACATAATGATTCTTTTAAAGGTTAATCGTATACCTGTACTACAATAAGTTACCAAACGATGAACAGCAATATATAACAACACTAGCTGGTGCCCGCGACTTCGTCCGCGTTGAACGATGAAAGGTACCCTATGTCCTTTCTGGTGTCCCAGACAACGTGTATGCAAAATTTCATGGTGATCGGTTCAGTAGTTTTTGCGTGAAAGAGTTACAAACATCCATACATCCAAACGTACTTTCGCATTTATAATATTAGTACGGATTATTTTAATTAAATTATTTTATACAGCAATATATATATATATATATATATAAAACTTGTTTAAAACACTACACTGTCGAGGACAATTTTTTTTTAAAATATTTTGTTAAATACAATGTTGTTGTCTATATTTGTAACATAGGCATGAAATTTAATATTGTCTATATGCCAAGGGAATACACGCTTCAGTCGGTGTTCAGCAAACTAATATTCGTAAGTATCTAACGGACGCTAAGTACCTAAAGAAGTTGTCTAAAGAGAGTTTAAAGACCATTTAACATTTACTAAAGCTAAAACATACGCTGTTAAAGGATTTACAGCTTCAGGTGCCAATTAAAATAGATGTAATGCCTTTTCAAGCTCCCTTTTTAAACCCCTTTTAACAAGGGCGAATTTATTTTCAACAAATGCTCTGAACAAAAGCGCTTTGTTTTAAAGTCATTTTGATATAGTGTTAACGACTTCAGCTGCGCACGGGTTCACAGCCGCATTACGAGTAAAATGGAAAGATGTATCTGAAACTCTCAAATACTCTCCCTCTCATAGATTCATTTGACCAACAATATAATTAGTATAACATACTTTCCTTATGTCTTATCGACTTTGGGTCATACTTCCAAAAGTTTGAATGTAGTTCGACTATTATTAGATACTTAAATTTTATTAATATATAAAAAATATTTATCATCTCAAAATGCAAGGAGATTGTCTAATGAGTTGCAGATTTGTATAATGTAATTTAATTTGTTTTCAGGTTGTGCACGCTACGTGTGACACGCCTCCGCGTATGCGGAGCTCTAGGCGAGGCTGGCGGCGGAGCGGCAGGCGGAGCGGGCGCGGGTGCAGTTATCCTAGCGGCTCGCATGCACAGCAGCAAGCGGACGCTCCGCTCAAACGACATCGCCATACCACCTCTAGACGTTGAACTCGACTTGTGCTTCTCATTGCAGTATCCTCATTTCGTTAAACGAGATGGTAACAGGTCAGTACTTTTTTTTTCAGCGCCTAAGTATTATTACTGAGTAATAAGGCTGATAATAGATAAGAAGAGCCTTTATCAGACCAGAAAAACAGCCATACTTTTGAATCAAACCAAGACTTAAAGGATTGAATACACTATTTTTATCGTCAATCATGTTATAAAACTGGATAGCTTTTTACTATAATATGTCTATAAAACAGTTTTATGGACATGAGAGTGGAAGACGAATTATTTTTATGGAAACTAATGGCTTTTTCGATTTCATAAAAAAAAATTTATATAAGAATAAAATTATTTATATATCTACAATGTTTTATGTTATTAATCTACTAGCTTTTAGGAGATTAGTAGAGAATACTTTGTCTTTTCCGAGGGTTCAAATTTCAAGAACTAACTTCTAACAAAATACAAGACATACAAGTCTTGTATGGTTCCGTCTGGTCTGCTAACTAATCTGTGAGATATTTTGCCATTGGGAATTACTACCTGGAAAAAAGTACCTTATTTATGTTTTAACCCAGGACGTGATCTTTTCGTGTGTCAAGTTTGATCCAGATCCGTTTTGTAGTTTGCGCGTAATTGAGTAACAACGATCCATTTGATCCAAATAAAAGACCTTCACAATTGGCATTCAAAATATTGTTAAGACTAATTGGATTGCCTACACACAAGCCATGTATTTCCTCAAGGAAATTTTACATTGGATATTTATTGTAGGTGATAAAACAAATTGTAGAATGCTAGAGGCAAATGTATGTACATGAAAATGGATGTTTATTTTATATTTTGACTAAAATCTTTCTCTTTACCTTCATATACAAGTCGCTTTCCGCGTCTATCTGTATGGCCGCCAACTCCTCCTAAATTAAGCAACTCCTAAATTTTGATGCGGTTTGTACCATCAGTTAGAAAATTTTTCACGGTTTTTTTTCATATATAATAAAACCTAATTAAGTTTTTTCCTGCATGGGCGAAGCCGGGAGCGGGTCTCTAGCAGTTATTAAAATCCATCACATGATGCAAGACTTCTTTGTGATCTTCTTTAAAAGTTATTTTTAATGTCTTTTCTTATGTAGTGCTCTATAACTTGAATTTGTATTCGTTAAGTGATGCAAGACTTAGATTACTTCTAATGTTATTTCAGGAAGATACTCTTTCGTGATTTCCTGTGCACTTAAACGACAGAAACACCCTGACCTTATCCTAATAAGAATGTTAAATAAAATGTTTCATTTGACCAATTTATAGTGGTATTACTGGTCGTAGGTCGCGCTGTTTATTACCCGCTGACCTTTAGTAGATTTGATGTGTTAACACAAAAATGAGGTCAACAATAATAACTTGAAATAATGGTTTGATTCTTTATTATAAGAGTTTCTTAAGTCTGTTGAGTTTCTATTTTTAATATTAACACGAGTTCTCTATTTATTTCAGACTGCAAATTATGCTCCAGAGGCGTAAAAAATACAAGAATCGAACCATTCTCGGATACAAAACGCTCGCTGAAGGCGTTATTAGAATGGATCAGGTAATTGATCAGTTTTTATCTCAATTACTGACCTCAATATAAAATTGCACCCGGGCGAAGTCGGGAGCGGGTCGCTAGTATGTATATATTTTATTGTTATATATAAATACTATATACTATATTATTTATTTCTATTATACCTAGTATATCATATAAAGGCTGATGCAGATACAGTAAAATACTTTATATATTTTTATAAATAAAAGATTAGTTGTGAAAGATTACCATTAGTGAAAGATATTTAGAAATCAAATAATATCAAAGATTTCCCTCCTACGTCCAAACTAAAAAAAACTTTACTTCTTTATATTATAATATTAATCTACATAGATAAAGAATGAATACAGTACAGTGCAGCAAAACATACAAATTCTACAAAGAAATATAAAAATATATATATTTGCTCGTTCACTTAATTGAATGATACAAACGATCAATGATCCTTGTTTACATACGTTTTGTTATACAGAAATAACCACAAATGTGACTTTACAAACTATATTTAGTGTTGGCTTGATTAAAATTAATGAATAGGTATAAACTAAAAGCCACTACGAGCATATCCAGCAATTAGCGTCAATATGAACGCGTCATATTAATTAATGTATTACTGGAACACATACTAATATAAAGCTAGTAAAATATAGATAATGATTTTAAATCGTTATCTATATTTTACTAACATAACATAAGTCATCTGTAAGTAGTTGGTTACTGCTGCCAGGCGGCTACCCAGTTTACGATTGCGGAATGCCAAAAATTAATAATTGTCAGGTGCTGCAACGCTCCATGGACATGGAATTGGAATTGACCGGCGTCGGTGGCAAGGGAGGTGCCACCGCTGGACAGCCGGTCGCGCGACTAAGCATAACGGGCCTCGCATCAACACCGGTCGATCATGACACTAAGAACAATAATACTCTGCTTATCACTGGTAAGTTTACTTGAGCAGATCAGTTTCCGAGTGAAAATCACAAGGAATCGAGTGAAAATCAAAAATATATTATTATTATTTTTTCAGAACGAGGATACTCCGACGAAGAGGAAGAGGGCGAATTCAGTTCAGTGGAGGAAGCCGACGAAATGGCGTCTTACGGTGCGCCCGCGCGCCGTCGCAACCATCGCCAACTGGCTTTCAACAAAGCTGATCTCTCTTATACTAAGGTAAGAAATTGGTGATGATTTTCGTCCATAATTAATGGTCCATGTCGCCACTGTGTAAGCCGCTTTAGGTGATGAACATAACGACAAGCCATCTAACTTTGTTGGGATTATTTAAACGATTTTAATTTATTAAAAAATAACTGCTTGTCAAAAAGACAAAGACAACTTTAAAGTTAGTAAATGTTATAAGTTTAGAATGGTTGCCACCTCTTTCTGGCTCCTTCCACTTGGATCCTTCTGATTCTTTTTGTTCCTCGTAAACTTACTTTTTAACTAAAGTAAAAGTATATTTAAAATATTATGTTATTTCTTAAGTATTAAAAAGCGTAAATTTTAACATTCAATTAAAAATAAATTGTTTTGTTTTACGGTGACTGATATACCGGAACCAAAGAATGAGAAGGTGTCATCCCTAGTTATAAGATGGCCTTATATTTGAAGGATTGTCGTCAAAGCGCTTTTCAATTTAAAATATCATTTATTCATAAGGTAAGGCTTGCTCGCAAAGATGTAAAATATATAATTTTATTTAATTATTGGCAGCTTTCTTAAATATCTACAAATTTATGCCACACGCATAAATGACAATAGAAAGCTTTGCCTTTAGCTAGAGTTTTGCCTAGACTTATATTTTTTTACGAATAATATTTTTTATGATGCATGATTTAAGAATAAGTAAGAAATGAAATAACTTCATTATTTTATATATATTGTCAATAACAAAATCGAGGTTGGCAATTTTATTAATAAGACGTGCTGGTGATGCTTTATAGAATGAAAATTTGCTCACTTGATCTTTAATATTAATCTAGATGTCGCGTGATGAGATATCATTTTTATCTTTTTGATAGGTGAAGAGTTTTCTTCGAATATACCTAATTTGTCGAAAAGAGTTCGGAGAACATGAGAGTTATATCACAAACAGTACTCCATCTAATTTTAATTCCGACGACTCTCAATCTTATATTAGACAAGCGATTGACAACAAAATCCAAATCGTAATTGACTAACGTTACATATACACAATCTAGTCACTCCGGGTCAATCTAGTCATTAATCTCTTGAACGGTCGAGCGCTTTCGCTATCAGTCATTTTTAGGATAACTGTTGTGCAATAACTTTTTTAGGACTGGACGTTACTAAGAAATAAATACGTATTTTTTCATAGAAAAAAAGACAGTGGATTCTTGATTAGAATAAAATCACTATTCATCAATATTGACCACGTGTGTAATATTCGCATTAACGATAAGTGTATTTAATTATTTTTGGAAAAACATAATATTGCTTAAGCAATATTACAATAAACATATTTTCATATGTTGTTTTCATAGCAATAAAACAGAATGGATATTCTGCCGGAAGCATGGTTTGAGTAGGTATCTTTTCTCTAAGAAGTGATCCATGATTTTTGCCTGTCAACTGAATCAGACTTCAAAAGAATTGTATTGTTGTTTTAATATGTTTAGTGTGGCAATGAAGGTCACCTCGTGTTTGAGGTTAGTGATGCCATAGCCATTAGTCGTTACGGGTAGATCAAGTGGGCAAAGTATGCTTGAGGCTTGTGCTTAATCTAGCATTGCATTGCACGCAGCTGTCGCGTTCTCGCGACATGAGCTTCATGGAGCGCGAACGAGAGAGACAGGGTTATATGAGCGGGAAGGCGAACGACAGGGACAGCGACAGTGAGCTGGAGCACGCCACCGCTAAGCGCAAGGGCAGCCGCGGCAAGCTCGCGGTGAGCTAGCAAGCGCGACAACCCTTACCTATTATTTCATCTCATGACGTGGGAATTCGAATTATCTCAAATTTGTATTGGCAATTAGTCAACATTTAATGTACAGTATAGAGTTTCACTATTCCGGCACTATGAAATACTAGGGGGTGCCGGATTATTGGAATGTTCGGATTATAAAAAAAATCATAAGAAGAAAATACATATATTATAATATTCATATACTACTAGTTTTTTTTTAGTATTAACTATTAACTAATTAGTCTGATGCCGGAGGGTGCCGGATTAGTGAGACTACTATACTTTTAAATGGCAAATACTATGTTTTATTATTATTATTTATTTATTATAAAAACAATAATATCTTAAACAAGTAAAGCTCTCTTAACAGGCATATATTTTTTAATAAGACATAAATTGATGGTATGATACAATTCCTATTCCCATTTCAATTAACATAATATGGTAGCCTTCATTGATTCTTTGAACTTGTATGTCTTTGTGTTGTCTATTGTAGGTGTAATTACTAATTAGTTATAGATTAGCAATTATTATATTTTTAATAACAAATTGAGTTCAATTCTATATTACTTTAAATAACCTCGTTCGCTTTTGATATTACAGTAAATATAGTAATACAGATTGTGTTCTATTTTATCGATATACATATTATATAATTTTATTTTATATATCATTTATGTAAAAGATAATTTTATTTTTTTAATATTGCATCTGTTTACCAATTTGGCGCCACTAGCAAGATAATTTTACGGTACTATTTAATTCTTGTTAATTTAATTCTTAAAGGTTCATTCAATAAAAATTAGATGTAGCTTATCGCCGCGTTTTAGTTTTAATATAAATTTATTTTGACTGCTATTCATGCTTTTTTGTAGACATATATTTTCTTTTGAAATTATAAATAAATAGAAACTCATCTTACTTAAAAATTACCTTACTTTTGGGCTTTCAGTTTCAGGATTTTTTAATCCTTCGATATATTAAAAGTAATGTTGAACTCTTATGTAAATATCTCATTCCTTACTAGCGACCCGCTCCCGGCTTCGCCCAGGAAATGCTTAATTGGTTTTATTATACTGCATAAAAATCAGTTGCATGGTTTAGGAGAAGTTACTATGTAAATTTGCTGCCTAAACAATTAACAGTTAAAAAAATGGATACAGGAATAGTTTTACGATCGTGTTGAAACTTAACCGACAATAATGTAAAGTGACATAATATTTGTACAACCACTGCACAATGTTTATCGCGTAGATAAGCTTATCTGACTAATGGGAGACATTTTTAGATTAGTTTTTACATGATTTCGATGGAGGTAATAGCATTTTTGTGCATTAAACTTCTGGGTATATTATGTTCTTATAATAATGACCCGATACGGTTTATTCGTGTACAAACGCATTTTCCTGGGATATTACTTCCTCTACTGACATTTCATTGTACAGACTATAAACAAATGTAATAATTGAATCGGTGATTGTGTTTCGCAGCAACGCAACCTGAAACAGAAATTCGCGGCGTTACTGCGTCGTTTTCGCGTTCCCGAAGAAATGGGAGAACGCGGTGCGGCCAGGGACACGCATCACGCGCAACGTGATATCGATGAACTATTTCAGGTAATTACTCTCATGATACTTAGTTTATTATTAAAAAATTGTAACAGCATTTCGAAGGCCACAAAGGCCTCGTCAAGTTGAGATAAAATTACATAATAATTATATATATAAGGCGGCTGTATTTCTCTGATATAATTCTGCTTGTTTTGCAACTGGAACTTCTGATATGCTCATTTCACTCATTTGCTGGCACCTCTTATAGAGAACTACTGTGAAATCACAGATGTTATGTAAATCGTTGTCTCATAAGTTATAATTTCGTTCCAGGAGTTGGAGTCTTTGTCCTGTGGAGAAGGTGAAGACTCTGGACCGGATCAAATGGACACGATCAGTATCGGTTCTACACCAAAACCATCTCTGCGACCGTTTTTCAGCAGCTCGCGGAGTCTCGCCAACCAGGAACATCACAGACATTCCAACGGTGAGCACTTATTAATCACCAAAATTAAATTAATCAACAATTTTTCCCAGAAAGTGTTCAGCATAAAATGGAGAAATACTATATTCGTTCAATATATTCCGTCACTTTTTTTAAACATAATCTAGTGAATATAGGATTTTTTTTTATCTAGGATCAGAAGTTTGTTCTGGACTTAAGGCATGTTAATTTTTTTGGACGTCTTGAATAACAATGTTACCAAGAATATATTGAACGAATTCCTTTTTTTTTATCGCGTGATTTTATTGTCGATATAGAAAGCTACCAATTTAAGCAACTAATTTTTTGCCAACCAACATCATCACTTACAAACCATTCTGATTATCCTAACATGCATTCGAACTTAAGTTTCATAAAGTGTTAAATACAGCTTTAAAGTTCACTTACTTAACTTTCTGTATCGGCCCATAAATAATATGTTAATGAGGAGGATCCACGCCTATAATTTATTTTAATAAAATTTGTTTGAAAATATAAAATATATATATATATTGTTTTTATTGATTTGTAGCCAATTGAATATTGCAATATAGTTTAGTTAATGTGACAACATATCAAGTGTCTATGAAACTTATATTGGCCCTTACCACTGTTACTTTAAGGTGCTAATTATAACTTGATTTGTTGCATGTAAATATAGTATGTACTATACAATTTACAGTATGTTTAAAGATATTGAGCGTTAAATTGATTTGCTTTTAGCAAAGAACGTCAATTTGACAAATGACAGTGCATTTTGATTTGGGGCTTCTCATTTATTTTGCATCGTAAATGTTTTATGCACAGTCAGACAAGTAGTCACTTATTCACTATTTTTTTTTTATTTAGTTCAACTTAGCCTTTGGCGTGTTAAGTTGAGACATAATTGTCACTTTCGTTGCTGACTGTACGTAAATAGACATACAAAATCAATGTCATAAGAGAAACGCTTTCAAGTATCATTCATGAGTTATTATAATTTGTGTTTTTTTTTTTGTTACGTAACGCTGTGTGCATAGTGTTTTAGTGCACGCGTGTGTGTGATGTGGGGGGAAGATGGAATAGGGGCATTTATAAAGCAGGCCAATTTATTTAAAGATATAATTAGGTAATAATTTGTTGGAATGCATGGTAATGTTTATTTGTCGGACTCACCAGTGAAGAGAATAACATCATTCAAGGGGATATACAAAAAATTTAAATGCTTTTCAATCAATTGGCGATTTACTTAACTCAGCGTTTTAAGTTTTAAATTTACGTTTTTTGAAAATGAAAATTCTATTCTTTTTATTCTAATCTTATGTTAATGTGTACTTTTATACAAGTAATACGCATTCATTGCAATTTATATAGATAAATCGTTGTGTTTTCGTTGTTTATATTTATTTAATATAATTAATCTTTATTTATTATATATATTCAGGACGCGACAAAATCTTTTCAATTTCTTTTTCATACATAAGAATGTAGACGCTATATTACTTTTTATCTTATGCTTAAATTGATCGATTTATCAAAAGTGATTTTATTCATAATTAAATGATCGTAATGAAAATTTAATTTGTAGTTAATATTTTTATTTTTTTCACAAAAACCATTAGTCTAATGATGCTCCGATCGATATTTTTAATTTGTTGACCTTGTCGATAATTTCCGATTAAAAATTTATAAAAAATATATTTTGACAGCTCTTTACGGGCAGGCAATTTTTTTGTATATCCCCTTAACGTCATAGAGAGAAAGAGAGAGAGAGAGAGAGACAGAGTACTGAGAAATGAATAATAAAATAACAAAATCACCTCCGCATCGCACGCACATGAGCATAAGTCCCGCATGCGCAGTGACGCGACACGCGAGCCTTGTGAGCGCGGCCGAGCTCAGCGCCGTAAGGGAGAGACAGATTGCGACCGTCGGCCCCGCAGGTATGCCGCTTCACTCACCCCTCATCCACCCTCACTCACCCCTCACCCACCCTCACTCACCCCTCACCCACCCTCACCCAACCCCACCCACCCTCACTCACTCCTCACACACTCTATCCAGACAGGACGCCTAACTAAGGGACTCACTACATTTATTCAGCTTTTGTCCATAGAAAATACCAGTTTTTTATAAACATCTCCAGGACACCTAAAAGACTCGCATTTATTCAACTCAATTCAGATTTTGTCCATAAAAAATAACGGTTTTGTATGCAGATGCGTACGCATCTGTTCAGCTCTTAACATTACAACAATTATTATTTTAACTACACTGGTTTCAGTTATAATTTTCACGTCTCGCCTATGACTCCTTTTATGACTCTATCGAACAATAGCACCACTTGGAAGTTCACTTTAAAGTACACTTTCACTTGGAAGCCAAGCGATCTAATTCATGTGAAGTCTTATTTTAATAATTAAAAAAAAAATTATTTTGTTCACAAAATTTAAAAAAAGTAATAAATAAAATTTGTTGTTAATATAGTCACAACACAGTAACACAATTTTACAAATCGCTGTGAAGATAACAAGTCCTAATGTAATTTCGTTTACTTTTAAAGGGTAATTAGAATTCAAATTTATATTTGTTGTCTTTTAAGTCGAGATTGCGATGTTTTGATTTTAAATAGGAGAGGCAGATTTATTGCAATCATTTTAATACATACAAATGCATATATATTTATGGAACACTTAATTCATCACAATCTCTATCTCGTCTGGGCATAAGATTCTATTAGCAAGCTTCTTGTATGTTTCATGTTTTTTTTTTTATCATTATTTTCATAAGCTTATCTTTCTTTGTTTTGGCACGCACGCATGAAAGTATCGTGTGTTGATTTGTCATTAATTTCGATATGTTTTAAATCTTTAATCTATCTCCACTTATAAATTTTACTATACTATATAGCATTTTTCCAGCGACTTCGCACGAGATTTTATTTCAGCTGATCAAATTGTATAAAATTTTCTTCAATATCACTAATGAGTAATCGACATTAGTATCTATATATTTTTTGATGTTCGTGTGTTTATCCACTTTATTTAAATAATTCTTCTATACTCAGTTACATCTTAACACACGTCACATATGTTTACGGTTGTATAGATAAATTTAAATCAAACCTATATCTTGCTGCACCTTTGGTCATTTCTCTTGCCGTCCGCACTCTCTAGCAACTGTCGACCGTTGTCCAGTCAACCGTTTTTAAATAGTTTTTTTTTTAGCTTATGGCATTTTTCTCAATTTGATGGTCGAAAATGTGTACAAATAAATAAGACAATAACGAAACGAAACAAACACATTTTCATAGTCAAAGTTTTTTGAACTAATAAAACTATAATAAGTATCAAGTCATTGGTGAATGTAATAAAGATATTACAATCATAATTAAATCAAAAAATTATAAATAAAAATTGAATTTAAAGTCCAGTGAATATTTGAATTTAAAGTTCTTTTATCATATTACGAGTAAGTGCAAAACATCTTAATTTAAATTAGCCATTGACTCGCAAAGCACAATTTAGAAGGAAAAGATAAAGCTACCCCCGCAGCCGTAAAATATTTGTGGTACAGAGTGCACTTACTGATTGAAGAATGAATGTTTTATTTTTTAAACATATAATAGAAATGATATGATATGGTGTAGAATCAGAGGCGGTGCGTAGTTCCGCCGGAGACGAGCGCGGCAGCGAGGGCAACAGCGATGGCGACGCGACAGCCGACGCTCCCGTCTCGGGTGCTTCCGTTTCCAGTTCGCCACCTAATGATGTCAAGGTGAATTGATTCTTCGTGCGTATCTCGTAAGGTAGCTTTTGGTTTAGCTGCAACACTGTACTGTAGAGTTAGCGTATAGTAAAAGTGTTTGTAAATTAATATTTAACATCCTATTTTGCCAGTACATTAGTAATTGATAGAGGCACAGAGTAACCAATGTGATGGCGTCGTGTGACAGGAAGACAAGCGGTCTCGACTGTTCCGCAGCGCGACGAGCGGCGGCAACTTGACGCCCGCCTCGGCCGGCCGCAAGAAGAACTCGCTCGTCATCGGCTCCGAGCGACCGCTCTCTGCGCACGAGTTGCCAGCGCAAAGCCCAACCACCCTCGAGGTAACAACACTATTCATTAGTTCGGCTATGCCACTGACAGGCTGCTGTCAAATTATTTTTATGCCTATTTCAAAAACGCCATTTTGGCGCTGTAGGCTATAGCGGCTATGGAGCGAAAGTAAAGTAATTGGAACTGAAATTAGTCATGCAATAATTAAAATTGTCCATGGAACATTTACAGGATACACATTTCCTCATCATGTTTCAAAATTCAAGTGGACACAAATAAACTTAAACACTCCCTAAGACATCAACAAATGGAATAAAACAGACACTATATAAAACATATCTATGGAATAAAAATACGCAAACGTCAAAATTAGTTCTGTCGGGAGCGGCGTTTCATAATGGTACACAAAATTATCTGTGATTTGTATGGGACAGCCTATCCAGTGGTATATATTACAGGTCAGTCCGCCGCTCACAACCTCGGCTTACAATAGAAATGTATATTTTGGCTTTGGACGTCGTAGGCGACGTTCAAACGCTTTACACTGCGTCTCTGCACTAGTGTTGTTTGTGTCCTTAAGCGACGGTAGCCACCTACCATCAAGTGAACCGTCAGACTGCCTGCCACCCTTAATAATATAATTTGTTAGCGTCTTCTATTCATGTCAACCGAAGTTGATTGAAAAGTGCTCTGCGACGTTTAAAAAAGAGGTGTTCATACGTTCAGATTCATTCGGTGGTATCATATTAAAAGGGTATCAGTCAGTTGAACGTCGTCGTCGTCTGATATATATCTGATCTGATATATATAACGGATCAGGGTAGGCCGAAGTGGGAATCGGGGCGTTATCTTGGGCATCGGACATAGCGACGGGCTTCCGATAAATTAAAATCTCAATTTACAAGTTGGCTTCGTGGAAACTGACAAGTCTCTTGGCAAGAGATGGAGATCGTTCCTCTTCCTCTTAAAAAGTCTTAATCAAATGTGTATCCACCCTCCTTATCCCCGCCAAGGGCCATGTCCAAGCGAGTGGAACCAAAATCGCTTAACCAATCAGCGCTGTCCAATTCTCGTTGAGTTTCCAGTTAACCAACATTACAATCTTAATCGACATCCAATCAGAAAGAGCATACGGTCATGTCTAACAGATTGACCAACTTAAAAATTAAATTAAAATAAGAAATGTTACCATTTTAAATAATAAGCGCAGTAGACACAGAACATAAAGAAAAACAATATTGCCAGATAGAAAACTGAATGTAGGACGATAACTGTAACGCGATGTCGCCACGCATAGACTACAATTAATCGTTGCGAACTGGTGGCGCCACCCTTACACTCCGACATATATATAACGTTTCCAGCCTCGTCGCACGATAATGGAGCAGATCAGCCGCGTGGTGGGCGAAGAGGGCCCAGTGCCGGAGTGCATGGCGGTGACGTGCTCGGGAGTGGCGGCGGCAGCGTTGCACGCGCTGGCCGTGCCCACCGTCGTCGTGCCCGCGCCGCACACGCCCGACGCGCGCCCCTTGATGCACGCCATCTACGCCAGAAGCGGGAAACAGTTAATATACATTACAAATTTATCTTATTCTTAGAACTTCCTTACTCTCGCTCGATGAAAATGTAATCATCACGAATGTAGTCAAAATTTATTTTTTTGCATAGTAATGTGCACGTGCAGGCAAATGATATCGATAAACTGGTGAAATGATATCGATGAACTGATGAACCTACTATATACATTCTACTGATAAAGTTATACCTTTTTAATGTTTAATTAATTCACATCAAAATTGTATTTATTTATTTATTTTTTAATTATAAACCAGAGCAATATTTCTCTAGTCTTAAGGTCCCCTCCAAATAAGCTATATTTATGAAATTGTCTCGACTGACTACTAACGCACAGAGAACTACTGAGTCTGGAAAAAGATAAAGGAGTAAGAGAATGTCTGTGATTGCAGAGGCACTCGGCGGTCGTGCGTCCGCGTGGCGATCTGCGGTGGCGACGCTGCCACTGCGGCCGCGTTGCGTGCGCACGCCGACTTGGCCACGCGCCGCCCACACGACGCGCCCCCTATACGGTTCTACATCATTCCTATTGGTAATTGTCACTCAGCAAAATATTGCAAAAAAAAAAAAGGTTTAAAAGTCTGACGCCCGACGCAAAAACGGGGTGTCATAAGACTGTGTGTCTATGTATCTGTCTGTGAAATCGTAACTCCCAAGCGGATAGACTTGTTTTGATCTGTTTTTTTTTTCTTTCTTTACATTATCGGGATCGTTCTCTCTTGGCTATATAATATGAATAAATAAGGTTCATAAGGTTATGACGACCATAAGGTTTGATTGGTGTTAAATACTGTTACTTCGGCGGCATTTCCATGACATTGACATGGTTGGTCTAGTGGCTAATAACCCTAGCTGTTAACCAAACGGTCGCGGGTTCGAATCCCGCTAGGGTAAAATGTTTATGTGTTAACATTTTACCTTTGTACCTGAGTCATGGGCGTTTTGTATTTGTAATATGTATGTATATACAAAAAAAAAGTAATCTATGTATTATATCAAATGTCTGGTATCCATAATACGAGCATTAGTTGCTTACTGTGGAACTAGATGGTGCTCTGTGTAATGTGTGAAGATATTTATGGTAACGTTAACGTAGCACAACAATTGTGCAGGAGTCGGGTTGTAGTTTATAATGAATAGTTGATGTCGGTTCAGGAGCGAACACCGTGTCGCGGTATCTGGCGGCGTCGGACGCCGGCTACGCGACGCTGTTCGGCAGCGAGTCGTGGGCGGCGGCCTGCGATCGCGCCACAGACTCGATGAGCGACATCGCGGAGATGTCCTCGCGGATGGCCAGGTATTGCAACTCATTCCCTCCCTACTCCAATTAGGAAAACGTATGGATGTAGATGTGTTCCGTGGCAGTTTGACTAATTATAGAATTCAGATACGTAATAGGCTTTTGTATTGTGTTTTTCTTAATTTAAATTTTAAAATTTTGGTTATCTATTTTGTATTATGTGTAGATTTTTTTTTCAATACTCTGTACCTATGTATCTATTTTGTTTAATATTTATTTTGTGTATGGAACTCTAAGTCTTTAAATATTTATGTATATTGTAAAAAATTATGTATAATGACTGTTTGTTTCCTGAATAAAGAGAAAAAAAAAAAAATAATATCAAAAGACGCGTGATATTAAAATTTTTGCGTGATAATGCGTGATATAAACACGCGTGACGTCACAAGTCACGTCACAGTCGCAGTGAAGTGACCGCGTGACCGTTATTATGTGACGCATGCGTTATTATGTGACGCATGCGTTATTATGTGACGCATGCGTTATTATGTGACGCATGTGTTATTATGTGACGCATGCGTTATTATGTGACGCATGCTATATTATGTGACGCATGCGTTATTATGTCGGCTGCGTGAAATATTGAAACTGACAATATGCAGAAATCATGTCGATTGCTCCAGGTATCTGAACAGCGTTGGGCCCGTGAACAACATGCCCATCGGCGAGGCGATGGTCGCCTACAGGGAGAAGTCCGGCGACGAGGACTCTAGTCAGACCTTCGTTCCTTTCGTCGCTGTAAGTTCTACATCACGCTATATACCTACTCCTTCTAACATGATTCCCAAATATAGATTAGGAATTCCCTAATTACTAGTGTTTTTTATTAAAAACTTTAGATTTATCATAAAAAAAAAAATATCAGTCCGATTCAGTAATTCTTGTTATAACTGACTAAAAGCTAAAAAATTTTTTCATGAAAACTTTTTTTTTTTCTAGCTATAATGTACATTTAATATTGGATTTTCAAGTGTTTTAAAATTTTGTAATTGCTGGCATATTTTTTAATTATATTGGCGAGATGAATAAGTGCCGCGGATGTGTTGCGTTGCATTCTGTCTTCGGTTACGGTTATAGCAATGTGGCGTTTTCAGGAGGTGCGCGTCGGATGCAGCGAGGCCGGGGTGTCGTCGCTGGAGCTGGAGGAGGGGGGCTCTCCCCCCGCCCGCCCCTCGCCCCCGGCCACGCCCGCACCCGTCCCCGCCCCCGCAGACCTCGCCCCGCCCCAGCTGCTCGCGAGGGAGCCTCTAGAGCTGCAGTTAGACTATTGGCTGGTGCGTAAATCTTCTAATTACGCTAATTTTTCTCACGTTAAGGTCGGCAGCATCAATGTACTGCAACTATGAATTTCGCACGCCATACAATTATTACGTAAAGCAATTTTTGACCCAAAACTAGTAGAACTTGGTCGTTATTACCTTTTACCATTGACGCGCGAAGGCATACTTGTAGTACTTCGACGGTCGGCGGGCAAACCACTTGATGGTAGATGGCTACCGTCGCCTTACAACACAAGCAACGCCACCGGTGCTGGGAGGTTCTGCCGACCGCAGTAAAATTAATAATGAGGGTTAGGGAAATGGAGTCTGGCATCCCTCTCTCACTCACCGAAACACAACACAATGTTCGGAAAATGATTAAATATTGAAAATGTAAATGTAATCTGTCGGTAACAGATGCCGTCTCGACAGGCGGAAGGCGCGGACGGTAAGGTGACGGTGAAGGCTTCCTTCCGTGCGTTACATGTGACACGTCACAACCATCACCTCTGCATCACCTACCTCACTAAGGAGAAGAAACAGAAAAGTTAGTATCAAACCAACACGGACAAAGCCACATTCACAGATTATAGCGTCATTGCGATTTATTTTGTGGTAACAATGGTGTAGTAGCATGAAAAATATAAAAACACTTGCTGACCCGATCCCGGCTTCGCACGGGTGTAATTTTTTATTCAATCCAGCCGATTAATTACCTTACACCGCCATCTGTTAGATTTTTATGGAACTCACAGATAATTATAATAAATAATTGATGGATTTGAGTAAGTATCCAACAGAGGGCACTATGTTAATAATAATATGCAATTTGCAAAAAATAAAATAATTTTTTTTTTTATATAAACTATCCTATCTTTTAAGTTGGACCAAATTACACATAGTCACGAAGTTTTATCAAAATCGGGTCAGTAGTTTCGGAATTCATCGAGAACAAACACGTGACACTTAATTTTTATATATAGAGATTTACTCAACTTGTTTGACGGTTTTGATAAATGATTTTATAGTAAAAAGAAATGGAGATGGACACACGATTCCAGGTTAAAACTAACACTAACTTAAGTTAGTGAGATATCAAAATGATTATTTACATAGTAAACACGGCATACTTCATATTTCTGTTTCCACTTTAAACATATTAATATCTCAATTTCGTTATGGATAAACGTGAAATAGTACTGTTTACTGATCCGAGTTTCATTTCTAATTCGTTTCGTTTCGTTCAATTTCGTTCAATCAAAATTTGTTACGACAGATGCTTAAATAATCACAACTAGTGACTTTTATTGGACTTTTGATAGCAAACTTATATGATGTCCCACAAATAGTTGCAAGTCGTGACATATTTAAAAAATGGATTAGGTTTTCGGGTATAGCAAAATTTTAGAGCCGCTATTAACAAAAGAAAGAATAAGTTCATGAAATCCAGCCGTTTGAGTTTATAGGAGATTTTCTGTTTTTTAACCCTTGGACACCAATTATCTTACTTTATTTTTTGCAAGTGAATGGACCTTTGAGGCTCTGAAAATGTGTTTACAGTAATGCGGCTGGGCAAGAAGAAGGAGAAAGGTGGAGAGTCTGAAACGGGACGCACGCAGACTGTGGAAGGAGTCGCCAGACTTATCTGCTCTGCCAAAGGCTCTCACAACGTTCCGCTCAAAGGTATTGATATAAACACAAACACTTCATTGATTAAATAAATAAATATCTTCACACATTCCACACAGCGCCATCTAGTTCCACTGTAAGCAACTAAAGCTTGTATTATGGATACCAGACAGTTGATATACTACATAGATTACTTTTTTTTTGTAAATACATACATATTATAAATAAAAAACATCCATGACTCAGGTACAAAGGTAAAATGTTAACACATAAACATTCGGCCCTAGCGGGATTCGAACCCGCGACCGTTTGGTTAACAGCTAAGGTTACTAGCCACTGGACCAAACGTGTCGTCAATGTCAATTTGATTGTAAAATGGTAGACATAAAATCGATAGAACTTATTTGGAAGTATGACTATGAATGCTCGAGCTGTCTTAATTCTCTTTTATTATATAAAACTTGGGACGTTCCACGCGGAGACGATTTTTGAGCTCCATTTCTAGCATATTTGTACGAGTTCCTTTATAATTTCAGTGTACATTGACGGCACCGAGTGGAATGGCGTGAAGTTCTTCCAGTTGTCGACCCAATGGCAGACCCACGTCAAGTCTTTCCCTGTGGCGACGTGCGGGGCTCCGCTGGCGCCCCCAGAGACCTAATCGCCGTTCCACCTTAACTCAACTGGTCTCAACTCGTGTAGGCCTAGTGCCATATAATATTTTTAGTAACGGCACTCTTAAGGCTCCATTTGACCGTAGACCCTTGTCTGCGCGTCACAGGAAAATGCGGCTACAAGCCGTCGTGTAGAGGGCGCTTTAGTATTTAGTTCAAAAGCGATTAGTGAATTTTTGTATTTAAAACACTCTCGGCTTTGTTTAAAAAGAATAAAAATAAAACGCAGGCGTTTAAAAGTCGCCCTCGGTGGTGACGTATCGAGGCTCTAAATTAAAATTACTACTAGTAGTCGGTGTATTTGTATAAAAATAATAAAATAATCAAATTTGAACCTTATCGCAATGTCGGCAAATTTAGTCGTTTATTACGTCTTAAATGTTTACGCCGTCGAGCTGCCATTTTTTAAGTATATATATATATATTCGCATGTACTTCAAATAGTTTGTTCAAATTTATGAAAACATCTCATGAAAAATGGAGAGTAAATTATATTTAAAATTATCAAGTAGACCTCTTAAAACTTGAGTGAAAAAAAATCACATGAATGTTTTTTTAATGCAAAAAAAAAAAAAAAAATTGTGTGCTCTCCATTTTTTTTTTGTGATTTTTAGTTTACCCGAAGTACTGGAAAGCTCAAGTAATCACTTATTATAACTTATCCATATTCGTAGTCATTTAGCGATGATCGTGTATTCTTATAAATGTAATAAAATAATAATTAAGTAAATGTTGGTATGTATTCAATTATGTATAGATAAATGGTTCGTGACATTTCCATAAAAATAAATAATGTGTAATAAAAATGTATTGATCGTATTTATGTAAATTAATTACAACAAATAACCGAGGTGACAATAGACCAAGAGCCAGTCGCAATATTTGCATTGACAAAAATTAATGTTTTATTATTGTACTATTATTTTTTTTTACAATTTAAATACTTATACTTATTTTAAAAAAAAAGCAATATATAACATAAAATAAATTTATCTTTGTATTAATGGCTTGTTGCGTCAATATCAAGAACGTTATATTTATTTAAGTAATTTGAAAAAAAAATTAAATATAATATATTCAAAAAATAGCATTCAATGAAAATATATATTATAAGGACATAGTCCTATTTGTTTTTTTTTTTACCAGAAAATTCTAATGTAAAATATTATATAGATTTTAGACAGATGTTTGTGAGACACAAATCTTATGCAAATCATATTTTGAATCAAATGTAATCAATTGACTAAATAAATTTATTTAATTGTAAATATCATTTATTTCGACACTTTGCTGTCTATGCTTGACACAAAAGTTTCTGGCTCTCGGTCTATTTTGTTAATGTGACTGAAAATAAATAAAATTAGCGTTATGAAGATATCGTGCATAACAAAAGAAAAAAAAAAAGGTAGTTTTGTATTCCGAGTTCGCGTCGGCACATATCGAAATTTAGGTTCGTGCTGATTTTTAATTGTTTCAATGTCTGTGATTTGAAAAGCAGTTTTGTTTTTTTTTTTTATAAATAAGATTAAAAAAAAAAATCAAAGCGTGTTAAATTTTTGTATTTTTTTATAAGCGCAGCTAATGTATGAAGCTAGTAGTACCTATTTTTTAATTTTTGTACATTTTTTTATTAATGAAGTAGGATAAAATTTAGCCTTGTAAATTGTTGAGAAATCAATGGAACCTCAACTTCCCATAGAAAATTTTAAACTCTATCTTCATTCTAATTAAAACTCAGAGCCAATTAATTGACCTTATGTCTTTCAATTAAAATGAGTCGCTTTTGTGGTATAATATTTTTTTTGTCATTGAGGCCAGTTTTTACTACATTTAAGCCATATTTCTTTTATTAAGATATGCTCTTGTAATTTTCTTGTTGCTTGAAAAAACACGTAAAAAACATAATCTGGTACATGAACATTTCGAATATGTATCCACTCATTAGCTGTTGCACGCGACTTCGCCCGCTTAAATTTTTACAAAATATAGTCCACGTTACTCGCTGATAAAGTAGCTTTCTATATGTGAAAGAATTTTCAAAATAGGTCCACTAGTTTTTTGTGTTTACTCATTACAAACATACAAATCTTCTCCCTTTATAATATTAGTAGGTATAGATAATTTGTGAAAGTTATCTATATGCTTTTTTTTTTTTTTTTTCTTTTTGCACGAAAGATTTATAAACTTGGCTCCCTAACTAATATACAGTTAGTTGTATATTTAATTGTATACTCTCACGAACATTCAATGAATATGTTAGTGAAAATGCATTGGAAAATTTTCATTATAAAAAAAAAACTCTTCAATTTAATAAATTAAGCTGTATAAGGATTATTACTCGTATATGAATGAAGAAATAATAATTTTAATTATTTGGCTGTGTTATATTGACAAGATATAATAAAGCTTGTGTGAGTTCTAGTGAGTATTGAAAAGTTACTGTTAGTTATTGTATTATAATATTATTATTGTTCATATTATGTTTTACGCGAAATGAATTTGAATTATTTAAAAAAAAAAAAATGTATCAATTGCGGTTTATTCGAGTCAGTTTTGTCCTTTTTTTTTTTCAAGGCAAAGTAAGCTTGTTGTTCGATTTTTGTGGATATTTAAAAAATATCTTTCGTTTCTATACTAGTGTTGGTTTTTATGTCCGTTAAAAAATAGCAGATTGTTTGCGAAAAAAAAAAATTCATTCCATATTTTATTGGATGAAATTAATTTTCAATTTTTAAACTGTAATTTTTAAGCTTCCAAATATTTTATTAATTTTACTTTCAATGAACGTAATGAGTTTATTTTTTCGTGCCAAAAATCCCTTTCGATGGTTGTTTTTTTTTTTTTTTTTTTACATTGTGCTAATAATCAGGGAAATAAATAATTTCTAAATGTATTTGAGTGCAATGAAATTTTATCTTTTCATCTCTTCATTTGTTTCAACAAAGTTTTTTTTAATATTATTATTTTAATTTTGTAAATATTTGGAAGTTTTGATCAAATAAAATATCAAATATAATTAGACAGTATCCGTGTTTGTATGTATTCGTAAAATACTTAATAAACTTAATATGCGAGTCTCTTTCGCGTTGAGAGTGTATGGCAAATATACAATAGAAGAAGAAAACCCAGAAACTTATATAGAAATCAATTCTCACTCCAATGCCTCTAGTGTTATATTCCTCGTAAGAATTTCGATAGTTTTAGTCTGTATAAATGTTAGTAGAAATAAATTTCCAAAAGTACTCGCGTGCGTGACTTCATGTAGTAATGAAAAATTATGAAATACCTAAACATTAAGAACAATTTGATGTGTCCATTATTGTAAAAATAAGTATATCTGCTAATATACTTGACTTGTTTGGTAAATATTAATAAAAATCTTCGCCAACGAATATTTCTATTGTAACTTTGAATTGTTTTTAAAAACACATTTTTTTTTTTGGGGGGAAATCAAATATGTCAAAAAAATTTAAGGAATTACATGTATATTATTTTTTAACAGTGTCTATATTACTTTTAGTCGCAGTTGACTTTTCCACTTTTCCACTGTCAACTGGTTGAATTAAAAAAAATAATTAAATACTGTGTTAGTAAAGGCGCACAGAATTAAAAAAAAAAAAGTTGGTATAGTGTTTAAATGTTAAAAAAAATATCGATTTACAACACTTGAGGCCAAATATTCATATCGTAGTCCAAAACTTTTTCTAAGCCGTTCATTATTGTAATGTAGAATCGGTGATTGTAAGTCGCGACAGCCCTACAATATTGAGTTGAACGAAATTCTAATACAATATTTAAAGAGCATAAGAGAAATGCGCTTTTCCAATATTTCAGAGCTATTTTTTGGACAACCCTAGGGTCCATTGTATCGCCGTTTAAAAATTTATTCTATAAAACTACAATATAGAGTAAAAGCTATTTGTATTGAAGTTGTTATGAAATAATTATATAAAGATTGTAGTTTTATGAAATAGATTAATTATTGAAATGAGCTATGTGATTCAGTCTAAATTTTTATTTCATTCGTGCCTAAGGTCTGCTAAGAGTTGCTAATCGATTTGGAGGATTAAAATATGAGCAGTATAAATTCCTGAAGTTTCTCCATTCGACATAGGATACGTAAATTCCGCAAAAGTAGGTTCAGCT
Organism: Synanthedon myopaeformis; assembly: GCA_944738685.1. Classification (NCBI taxonomy): domain Eukaryota; kingdom Metazoa; phylum Arthropoda; class Insecta; order Lepidoptera; family Sesiidae; genus Synanthedon; species Synanthedon myopaeformis. The sequence goes on from OX122930.1 coordinate 1,871,951, forward strand.
CTTTCGGAGTTTAGCTCAGATAAACACACACACACGGAGAGAGAGAGATAGAGAGATATTTCAAAAACGCTGGTTAGATTTTGGCATACCGGCAAAATCATAGACATTTTTAATTTAATTTATTTTATACAATTTAAATGTTTACATTGAAATGATCTACAAGTCTCCTATATTTAAAGTATTTTTGTTTTCTAGATTAGTTTGATCTGGATTATATTTTTTTCTAAAAGTCTGCATGACATAGCTCATCTAAGCAGTTTTAATATATCACGAATGTATATCAATTCTTCTTATTACTTATATATAAGTATGAAATATAATCGATCGAAATGTTTTAATGGTGTAAAAACACGCGCTCTAGTCTATTCTAAGTGTGCTATCAATAATGGAGTCTTCTTTTTGTCTTAAACGCCATCAAACTTGATGATATTGATACAGATTGAGTTGACACAAATCGCACAAAACTTATAAATTGTAACTTTTTCTGTATTAATAAATTAAGTTTTCATTGTATAAGATCTAAGTTTAAAAGTTGAGATGTCTTTAAAAAAAATGTCGAATTTTGGCTTCAGATAAAAGAAAGTCTTGCATAATTATAATATGTACATGTCTAATCTAATTTCGAAAAAAATCTAAACAATACGCGATTAAAGCACAAGGAAGCGAACTCCACTAATTATTGCCTAGAGGCCTAGCCAAACAGTATGCATGTATGTACACAATATAACTCGTATTCTTCATGTAATAGTTATTGTACGGTTATAATATTGTATTGTATTGTATTAAGATTTATGAGGTAAATTTTCTTTCATAAAATTTGATCTCAACTGACTGACTAAGCGATTCTTCGACACTGGCTCCCTGACTTGGTTAAATTTATCATCAATCACATCAATCAATCAATCAGTGATAGATGTGATAAATAAAAAGGGGTGTTCTTCTAAGTTCGTATTGAAATTATTCTAAATACAAGTTGATCATCACAAGTAATGCTCTGTCCACAAGTCAAAATGGCCAAATGAACTTATGAATTTCATTTAGATTAGTAGGATTTACTTTTAAGTTAATAAATTAGTACAAAAAATGAATTATCTTATTATTTCTTTCTTTGTATATTGTTATACATTATGTAAAACGCAATAACTGTTAGTCAGTGTAATGATTTTATTAAATTTATCTAAGGTCAAGTGGGGTAAGGTCACACCCTCACTTTTACTAAAATAATATGAAGACAATACAATTTCTTTAATACACAGTTGTCATTGATATTATGAGAAATACTTGAATATTCCTTTGCTCAGCAGTAGTTCAGCCAAATATTCTACTTTCCAAGTTTATTTTCAAAAATTAATTTATAATCAACATTAAAACTTGTTGTGCCAATATCCCACTTAACCTATTATCAATTGTCGTCAGAATTATAATTCCTTTTGATATTCTTGTGAAGTGATGAGATTTTATTTTACGATAATTTGTCATGTATGAATTTGTATTTATTAACTACATAAATAAAATTTTGCATTGTAATAATTTAAACTTTTATTTAACAATTCCTTACAAACTGACTAAAAAAATAGTTTAATTTTTATAAAATTCTGCAATCTTACATAGAGTAATCTCAACAATAAAATATTATAGGACTACCTACATAATAAAAATTAACAACAATTAATAAACATACAACGCAATTCTCATTGTGTAAAAAAAAAATAACATTCTTATTATCGCTAAGAAAAGTTTCGTTCATCAAAATCCATCAAAAATTAAATACTGATCCCTTAAACCATTTTTGCCACCCACTCCCCCGTCAGGCATAACATAGACCATCTTATCATTCTCTGCCCTACGGTAAAACTCCCATAAGTTTTTGTTACTTTTAGCTAACTCATCCAATCTCCATATGGCCAAATATTTTGACTTGCCATGTTTACACAGGACGTAAACATTACAAGGATCACTGGTATAGTCTTCTCCCGGTTCCTTAGGTATGATAACTCCGCACACAATAGCCCAATGTGACTTGTGACCTTGTTTTAAACATGGCGAATGATTGCAGTCAGCGTCATATCTGTTTTTTAGTGTTAAGGCATTATACTCTGAAAATACTTTTTTATCTCCTAACCAAAACATCATTTATGTTAAGGTTGTCATACAGGCTGACTGTCCTTTTGATGGTAGGTGGCTAATGTCACCTAGAACACAAGCAATGCTACAGGTGCTGCCAACCATAGTGAGATTAAGGTTAAGGGATTAGCAAAGAATAGGGAAAAGAGGTCTGATATCTCTTACTCAATATCAGTATGTTAATTCATAAGGATGGGCAGCCCAAATAACTGCAAAATGCACTGTGGCCTGCTAATACTCTGCCTTGTGCAATTTAACACAAAATTGTGACCTAATACCAACATATGGAAATGGATAAATTTGCAAAGAAAGTACACACATTATATTTTTTCCATTTTTATTATTTGCTACCGAAGCTTTTTCAGATTTTTCAGTAAAAGCTCTGTACATATAGAATCAATAGCAGTTCTTCATTAAAATAAGGTGTTTAATGAGGACAGACAATATGATTTAGTTAATTTATGGATAAGGGTGTTAAAAATAAATAGGGCACACTCGTGGTTAATTAAATTAGGCCTTAAATACCATGCTGAAAGCAGAAACTTACGTCTAGAAACAAAGGTCATCATTGAGCTGCAATAGTAACAGCTTTCTAGAAAACTTTACATTGAATCTCAACAAAACATATAAAAAGGATACGGAACTAACAGCATAGACCCATTCAGTAATCTCTGAATTAATTCGTTGCTATACAATCCACCTTTACTTAGAGTACAATTTACATTTTTTAAATTTGCTAATCTCAACACCTTTAATGTCAATTGAAGCATATTTTTACAGCTAAACATTTCCCCGTTATTACTGTACCCTGCCATTTTTGCTATATCTAGAATATCCGAAGCAGATATATGTCCATTCACCAGCATTGATAGAGCGTATAAACCACAAGTGGGTCCAACTTGCAATATGGATTCGATATGTTTGTATTTGTACTTGTAAGGTGTTTGATGCAAACATAAGTTGTACTTAGCGCAAGCTTCCCATAACTGTTGCTCTTGTGAAGCCCATTTGCAGACGTCTAGGAACTTGTTAGAAGTGTCCTGCCTGGGTGTCAGTGGTTGGAAGGAATCTGATTTTGGTAGTAATGATGGAGGTGGTGGGGGTGGTGGTACGGGTGGAGGTATTGTGCACATTTTTGCAAAAGAAGTTTTGCATTTAAGTAATCTATGAATGATTCCTACCTATTTGGTTTTAGTACCACACTTGAGAGACTGTTAACACTTTATTTTGACTCATAATAATAACAACTGATATGTAGCACTAAATAATTGTAAAGAAAATTATACACAAAATAAATACATAGTGCAAAACTTAACTTAAGTAGATCTAAGATATAATTAATTAAAAATATAAATCATAAATTACATTATACATCTTAGCTTAGATGTAATTTAACATCTATTTTTTTTAAATCATTCATTCTTTTTCTCCTACCGTACGCCTACATCTGACGTCTCCGACTTGACGTTTATAATTTATTGGAAATATTGGAATGACTTCCTTACATGACAGATGTGTTGATAGGCATGGAGAATCTCAGGCCTTTAATGATTCTTTGATTCTCTTTTTGAGTGATAGACCATACTTCAGAGGTGATCCCATATAAATTTTATTGAAATTGATTAAACGCTTTTTTTTTTGAAAAATTTAAAACAATTTTGTATATTTGTTACGCAAAAAAAAAACTACTAAAACATCTGACCACATCAGGCTTACATACATTACACAATATTTCCGATTGTATAATATATTTCTTAAGTAAAATTTCGATGGCACGTATACTGATAAGTCCGTATGTATAATTGTAGTCTTTACTAAGGTTTACTTTGCTGTGTTATAATAAAGAACTGATTTCATTCGTTCAATCAATTATGTCAGGCGAGTGAGTGAGTGACCAATGACCTAAGAACGTGCGTGAGTTGTCCGTCTGTTGATGTCGAGGTGAGCGTTGACTCTAATCCATAGACACTATTATCATAGTATAATAGTGTCTATGGATGTTTGCGCAAGAAACATATTAAAAATCAACCATTTTCCATTTGTGTACATTTTTCTTGTAACGCTAAGCAACAATGTTTTAGGGAAAATCTCTAAACATGTTTATTTTCTCTTAACCCAAGTATTTAATTTACACTTGGTCCAGTTTGCAAAGGCCATGATGATTTTACCAATGTTTAATACTGCCTGTGAGAGAATATTTTATAAAAAAGGACCAATGGAACAGATTTTTATATCAACATGTTTCTGCAATAGTACACGTAAAATAAGCTGTGAAAGAGCAGGGCGGGTACGTAAATATTACGCCTTCAAAAAGTTTGATTAAGAAAGCCCAAACCTAGACAGCACTATGTAAAAATACTAGCTGGTGCCCGCGACTTCGTCCGCGTTGACCGATGAAAGGTACCCTATGTCCTTTCTGGTGTCCCCGACAACGTGTATGCAAAATTTCATGGTGATCGGTTCAGTAGTTTTTGCGTGAGAGTTACAAACATCTATACATTCATACACCCAAACATACTTTCGCACTTATAATATTAAAAAAGTACGGATTGAAACGACCACGACATAATAATTTTACAGACATCACGGATAATTATGAATCCTTACTTAATAACTAGTGTGTTGTTGCTTAATAAAGAAAAAAATAATAATACAATTTCTTAAAAGCGTTTTATTTCATATATATTTTCATACAAAATATAAATCAATTCGTTAGCAAAACTTTAACATTTTTTAAAAAGAGTTTAGCATATTTTAATAGTTTTTAGCCGAGGAGCTAGCATAATGACATTTAAATATGGTCACACTATAATATATAGTGAATGTCTATGGGCTATGTATGGGCGATGTCATGTCAAGTCAACGAGTCATTAAAAAGCAATTAATTGTAATTTCGCTGTGTGCATTCGAGAGAAGAAAGCCTTTCTCGGGATTGTAAAACCGGTTTAACAAGAAATACCTACGATGTCAGAGTCACGCAAAAACCATCTTACTATAGATGGTGGGCAGGTGAAGGAAGACGAACACATTGCGTCCTATAAACCAATTCCGGAATCAGATACAGGTATGAATAAATTATTAGTTTGCAGGTTATTACCATGTTATAACCTAGTTAAAAAAGCTAAAAAATATCCCTGAAGTGATGTTCAATGTAATCAAATTTTCGTTTATCGATTGAGTTCACCAATAGTGACTATTATTTACATTTCAAGTTTCTCTAAGAAAAAATTGCCTACCTTTGCCGGTATCGAAACGTATGGTTGCTTTTTAAAATATTTACCTATAGTAAATTATTTTATTTATTTATTACTGAATAAAAGAAATTATCAAAAAAATGTGATTTTGAAATAGACACGCATAAACGTCAAATCAAATCAAATGTCAAAGTAATTAAAAAAAAATGACTGACGTTACCACAGAATACTATATTATATATTCGCAATTCCAGCAAGATGGCATCATTCATGGTGGAACCATAATCCTTATTACCCGACAAAATTTTGACTACTGAAATTGTGTCCATTGTTGCGGTTTATTTGCTTCTCTTAATTTTAAATACCATGCTTTTATTTTTTATGAATTTGTTATAATGAATTTATAAAAAGACGTGTGTGTGTGCGATATTAGCCTATGTTATTTTTAAATCAGCTGCGTTATAAAGCGCTTTACTGAACAACGCGCTCAGCGCCATTTTGACTGACTTATCTAATGTGCTTTATTTTGTTGATATATAATATTTCTTTATTATATATCTAAACTAAATAACTTTGAAGTATTGTGGTTATACTAGAAGTGTAGTTAGTATTCGAAGTGGGCGAGCTGAAAACATCGATGGAGCTGAAGCTGAACTGAAATATTTTGTGTTTGCCTCCGAATTTGATAAGTGGTTACAGAATTTTGATATAGAATTACTATTGGTCTATCCTAGCTTTATATCTTCTAGAGAGCAAAGGATATAAATGAAATGTTGATTGGACCTTTTATTTTCAGCCTTTGAAATTGAATATACTAAGGGCAGTAGTGAATGTGCCCAATTAAATCAAACTGATATTATGGATGCCGATGTATTAGATGATGGAGACGATCACTGGGACAGATCTAGTATAAATATACTTTTAAATCAATACTTGCAAAACATTGATAAATTCAGAGATCCAAAAGTGAGAAAGAAGAATGTTTGGACGATTATTTCTAACGCTGTGGGCAATGGTCCAGATAGTTGCGATAAGAAATTTAGAAATTTAAAACTAACTTATATGAGATTATTGAAGAAGAAAATAAAAAATAGAGCATTTACAGTAAAATGGCCCTACTTTGATGTGTTTGAAGAGATATTCAGTGTGAATGGGGAATATCAACCAGATATACAGAAGAAGATAGAAGACAACACTAGTGAGACCATCGCTAAAACACTCCTCTCGATGAATTCTCAGATGAAATTTGAACCGGAGAGGAGTGAGTTAGGAGAGAGTTCCAGTGGTCATATTGAAGAGAATCAAAGAAAGCAGACCAAAAAACGATACAATGACTTTCGAAAGATGACATTGGAAATGAAAGAAAGGCAGAAATGTGTAGAGGAGAAATTAGATAGACTAATAAATATAGTAGAGGAATCGAATAGCATACAGAAAGAAAGAAACAGATTATTTGAGCAGTTTTTGGAAAAACTAAACAACACATGACATTGCTTAAATTAAATACTTTTAAGTCATGATTAAGTTTAAGGGTGAATTTTAGCTTTAATCTTCGTCTTCTATATATATATAAAGTTCTTGTGTCACAGTGTTTGTAACCAAACTTCTCTGAAACGGCTTGATCGATTTTTATTAAATTTTTTGTGTATATTCGGTAGGACTGAGAATAGGTGGTAAACTATTTTTTATATCCCTAAGTGATAAGGGTGACCCCACCCCAATTTTTTTTAATATGCCCGAAACAATGTTTGCCGGGTCCGCTAGTCCTTTAATATAATTATTTATAATATAAAATGGATGAGAGTAGGCATACTCGGAAATTATCCTCTGCCAAAATAAGACCAGAAGGACAGACAAGAATAAACATAAAACTAAAATGTGTTCCATAATTCCAAGGAGTAATTTGACTGGTCTTAATATCAAATTTTAAAATAATGTTACCAGCTTTTTCTCCATAGTGCCAGTACTCATATCACTTTTATTTGAATAGTTATAATATTTTACTGTAAAAATATTTTTTTGCCTTGTTTACTGTCATATTATTGTTATTGTACGAGTTCAAAATTTATTCGTGAAGTAAAATAAATTAAAAATAGTATAACACAATATACTAGCTGTTATTTTGTGGTAATTTTATGTAAATTACTCCTTCGAATAATTGAACACACTTTAGATGGATGAATGAAATTCGAATTATTCAAAAGATGGATCCAATCTAGTATTTGTCTAGTGTAATTAAGTATTTTTTATAAATAAATTTTACTTGTAATTCCTATCACAGTTCATTTTAGTACCTATGTTTTGTAACTTCTATTGATGCTTATAATTATGTGTATGTATCGACTTGCAACTTTATTGACTTTGTATTAGTAATCAAAATATCTTATAACATTGATGATTATATTTAGATTTCCCATATACCTACAGAACATAACATAATATTACATAAAACAATATTAATGACCTTGGAAGAATCCAGTGTCTAAGATACAGGCTCGGCCTAGTTTAGACGCTGGTACTCAACATAATTGTATTGTATGTTTATAACATCGAATTATGTTTATAACCCCTATATGTTTATAGTTTTGTGAATAAATAAATATTATTATTATTATTATTATAAAGAAGAGATAAAGAAATAGACACAATGAAAAAGTAGGTAGCGTTTGTGTAAGAGGTTTAAGGAAATGTTTAAGTGATGACAATAGACTTATAAAATAATGCACTAAAACAGTTGTACCAAAAGCATTAATTTTATTGCTATTTTGGGAAAAAATATTAGGATATTTTGGAATGATCTGTTCCCTTTTATTATAATATTTATCAGTCACACTATGACTAAGGCTCGAGTTCACCAACAGATGGTTAATTTTTAAACAGCTGTTTAAAATTTAAACAGCCGTTTAATAATATTTTGTTGTTCACCATCGCTAAACTGCGGGTTAAACGCCCTAAACATCAGATTAATGATTAAGTTAATCAGATGTTTAGGGTGATTAACCCGCATTTTAGCGATTTTTGCAACTTAACAGATTAACCCCTGCCCACTGCAAAAATTGGCAGATAATTTTGTGTTAAATTTACTTAAGTATAATATGCTATGCCCTCTCCCATCTGGGCCATGTAGATTGATACTATGATGATAGGTAATTATTTTTCCATATTGTTATGAGTCATTATTTACACTCATTAATGCAATTTAATATGAAAATCGAAAAATTCCTTTGTATTAAAAATATTTCATTGTTTTTTTTTTTTGTAATTTAAATGAGAATCTGAACATCTCCATATCACTTTTTTTTTGTTAAACGTCCTTAGCAGTACCTATAGAAAAATATTAATAAATATATTTTCAAAGTATGCATTTTTGTTCTAATTTAATTCCAAAGTTCTAAATTCAATACATTACTCACTGTTCGCAATATAAAGTGTGTCCAGTCATGAATTATATTCTAGGCACATAAATTACAACTATTTTAAAACACTACATAGTAAGGTACAATCCACTTTCCCTGTATGTGACAGCCATTTTGTTTCTTTTTTTTTTTAAAGATATTCTCTACATGTGTACAAAAAAATAATCATATCTCTCAAAGTTTTCGTCTTACTGAGATAAAAATAGGCTTATTTGGAGGGCAACAATATTGTCTATCGTTTACATTACGTAACAATAACTTCACATTTTAGTAACTTTAAAAAAATATTGAACTACAAAAGATTACTGCAAAAACAACTCCAAAATGAAAAATAAATAAATTACTAGATTGACAGATTTTGAACTGTATTTGTCGCCTATTAATGTACCTAGAATATCGCTAGTTCATGACTGGAGACATTGTATACTGTGATACATATATACTGATCACCAATATGTACCCTTGCCTCTAATTCAATTACCATCCAACTGTTGTGTGTACCACTTCATACAATGCCATTCTACTTGTAACAATTTTGAGTTTAGTGTTCCTCATGACTAAAATTCCTTCTTGTTTTTGTGTTTCGTGAAATATTTCCAACAAAGTGAGTAGGTATTTAGATATTTTTTTAGTATTTATAACTACTATCGTTGACAGATAAATTAGTATTTTTGCTAGCTGATCAGTTTCACATTGTGATTATTGTGATGTGAGTAAATAAAAAAATTAAAATTTATTGAGAAAACTTATTGAGGACCAAACAAGATTTTATAGGAGAGTCGAGAAAAGTGAACATTTTGTTATAGGTACCTACATAATGTTTATTGATTTACAAACCAGAGAAAAAGGAAGACAATTAGTTTTGGAATCTTTATTTTTATAATTCTAAAGTTTTATTCTAATATTTTAGATAAATTAGAGAAATATTTATTTATCTATGTTACTTATAATGTAAATAAGTAAAGACAAAACAGTTCAAGTTCAATTCAGTTCAACAGACAAGTCCCTTTTGCTCTTAGGTTTTGTTGAAAAAATTTCTTCTTATTGTTAAAATTAAAAATAATCGAAAATGAAATTAACTAACTGGAGATATGAAAAAATAGTTTAATATTATAGAAATATTTAAATTCATTATGCTTGGTTAGGTATTTTATTATTTTAAATAAAAATACAAAATGTTTTTCAATTAAATACAAAATTTGCAAAATATGTATTTTCAAAATAGCTGTTTCAAATAAAATACATTATTTCACTGATTTTGACAATAGTATTTGTTTAGAGAGTTCATTCTTTCATGTTCTGTCCAAGTAATAAAACATGAATATTTAACAAAACCTATTATCTCCGGCGTATCTGTTAGTCTGGCGTAGTGAGAACCTTAACCTAACCACTGATAACACAACCTAACACAATTTAACCTAACAGCCGATCCATGTCTCACTACACACAATCGGCGTTCCGTGAAATATCTATTTACCATGCTATTGTCAAGTCCATGCCAACTATGATATTATGTTTATTCTCGCCAAGGCACTTTCTTGTAGATCTAAAGGGGCCAGTTCGCGGCACGACGGACACCGACACACCTACTTGTCTAATGACTTCGTATGGTGTTCGGTTTGTGGGCGAGACCGAGACACGCGAGAAAATGAGGATATATTTTCTACAAATCCTCATTTTCATGTGTTCGTTAGCCGTTAGCCACCATGGCGGTCAGCCGCTATTCCAACCGCCTCAGCCCGGTTGACAGCTTTAAACGAGTCGCCTAGGCGGGGAACCGCTAGTGCGTATGAGGCCTAGGCATCTACATTAGTGGTAGCGAAACCTATCGACATTGACCTTTCTGTGTTTTAGAGATCACACCGTGGCAGTTGATATTTGCATTGAAGTGAAGCCGTGGCAGTCTCATTACATATTAAGTTTGTTTATATAAGTAAATCGAGATAGAGGCCTAGGTTTTTTCAGTAGATTTTTAAACTCTATAATGTGATGCAGACAAATAAACAAATTTGTATTTAATTATCATGTCTTCTTCACAACTCTAATTTATTTCCACTTAAATAGTTAACATTATTCGGAATGTGTTAAGTGAATCCACAAGTTTCTAAAGGACAAAGATAAATAAGTTTCTAATAAACGAGAATGTCCAATAAATTCCTTGTAAATAATATTGTAAGTATTTTCGTCCAGGATTTATAAATCTTTACCGGTGTCCGTTTCCCGCGCATGTCAGGTAGACGTCTAACCTTTACGTAACACTTGCAGAATACAAGAAGCCCAATCTCACCAAGTCTAAGGAGAAGATTTCCTCGGACGGAGCTGACGAGAAGTTGCTAGAGAGCGAAAAGTCAGACGAGGCTAAGATTACGACGAGGGTCGACATGGCGGACGCCAAATACGTCGTCGGAGATCATAGGAACGGTGACGCCAAGATCGAGTTGGACGCCAATAAACGAGTGAGTTTGATTTTGAATTAACAAACACCCTGTATATTTGTATTGTAATTTTGAGTGAATATGGGTGCTTTGTGATTAGAAATTGTTGTGACAAAATTTATGTATTTTAAAGATTATATTGTTAATGCCCTGGGTCCCTCGAGGAAGAATTGCTTGTGAAAAACATCATCAGTTAGACAAAATTTTTCACTCAAGGTTATAAATATAATTAAACCTCATTAAGCAACCAAGTCGCCGAAATTGTCCGCATCCGTCTTTTTCTCCGCTAACTATTTCTAAGTCACCCAACGGATTTTGATACGGTTTTCACTTATAGAAAGAGTGATAAACGAGGAAGGTTTTTGTATATAAAAATTGCATTAATCTTTTCAAAGTTCGAATGAATAGGCATCTTCTGGGTGAACTCGCTCCATCATAGGCCTCATCTTCGCTACACAGCTGGATGTTGGCCAAGAGCAAACCCATATCCAATAAAAAAAAATTTATTAAGAACTTGTTACTTTATGATTTAATACATAATATTGTACTGATAGTAAAAATATATAAACTTTTTGTTGCGACTGTCAGTTCCATTAAAGACGACATCCACTCATTGGAGTTAAATAAATGTCTGTGACGCGAGTGTAGGTAAAAAATAATACAATTATTTTCATATATATATAAATAATCAAATAAATAAAATGATTGATTCAACTTATGATACACCATTATCCAGCGGAAGAGTTTGTTAAAAATTTATTATAATTTATTTGAATTTATTATGTAATTTAAAGTAGCAACAAGGGTTAACATTATTATGTTTTTACTAGCTAATCCGGAGAACTTCGTATCGCTTCAGAATAATTGTGTTGACATATTAGCTGAATTAACCCCGTCACAAACGTAGCTACGAGTATAATATATTTTACGGTATACGTTGGTGACGTCATAGAAATATATAAGTATTATAGCTGCGTGTGTGGTCACTCCAATATTTGTATAGAAAATATATCGTAATATGCCTTGCTATAATTTATATTAATATATATTATAGCTACGTGTGTGACGGGCTTTAAATTCAGTACATGTCCGAGGAAACTTCTCGATGCTAAGACAAAAAATAATAATAATTGTGATTGTGATCATATTAAACCTGTTCTCTGTTGTAATGTTATTAATCTGTTTGTAAGGAATTAATTCAAAAACTACTGGACCGATTTTGAAAATTCTTTCACCTATAGAAAGCTACATTATCCGCGAGTAACATAGGCTATATTCTACAAAGTTACGCGGCCGAAGTCGCGTGCAACCGCTAGTTTTACATATACAGAGTACGTTTAAATATCTAAAAACGAAAATGTGACACACAATGTACGGCATGCAATTTCGATTGACCGTTTACTTTTTGTTCTTTTTTATTATCGTTTATTGACCATATAGCGTTTGTTGCTAATAAAAATAAATAGCTTTGACCTCCTGTGCATCCGTTGCCTGTTTGAATTGAAATGAAAGCCACTATAAATGTTAAATCTGCATTCTTATGTTCTTATAAGTTTATATATATATACTTACTTACTTCCAATCGCTTATTTTACATTTGACAGCTCAAATACTAAATCTGAGTTCCTCTCTTCCTCTTACACATTAAAACATAACATCACATGTATAATTTATTTCGTGGTGGTCTTTTCTAAGGGTTTTTACTTCAGCAGAAACACAGCATATAAACACTGAAAGCAGTGCGCTCTATCACCACAGAATTATTAAATACTTATTAGATTCCGAATTTATTTTATAAATAAAATAAAACAGTAATTTTTATATGAATTTTGGTTAATTTTTTTATTTATATCCAGCTGCTTAAAATGTCTTCAAATGTTACTTAAAAAATGGAAACTTCCTCGCACAGAAGGCAATCAAGTTTTAACTCGTCGACATAAAAAGAAAGAAAGAAAGATTTTTTTAGTTAGTTGTAGTAGTTAGTTGTAGTTGTAGTAGTAGTTGTAGTAGTTGTCCGTTCAAAAAAGGTCCCTACTCAGCATAATGCGGTGGGAGTCACCTACAGCGCTGATTTTCAGTCATCAGGGTCCATCACATTGCCTGACCTTGCAAATACTAACTAACAAATAAAATTAAAATGTATGTGTTTATGTTACAGCAATTCTCTGGCTTAACTAAGGAGGAGCTCCTCAAGTATGCTGATGATCCATTCTGGATCCGACTTCGTTGGTTCATGTTTGTGCTGTTCTGGGCTCTATGGTTGTGTATGCTGATCGGTGCTATTGTGATCATCGTTAAGGCACCGAAATGCGCGACTCCACCACCTAAGCTGTGGTATGTATAACTTAGTACATTACAACTAAAGCTATCTGTTGAAAAAAAAAAAAAAAAAATTCAACTATAGATATTTAAAAAAATAAATAGAAAAGTATTGAATCCTTGATATTATATATTAATATTGAATAGCATTAATATTTTCTTTCTTCTAGGTTATTGACATAATTGTGCATGAATGTTATGAAATAACTTGTTGCTAAACTTTAATATGTGAAGATAATGCGTTCACAAGTATGAAGGCACATGGTACTTTAATTGTTTCTTTTAATGTATATATTATAAAAATGCTTAATAATACAGTTTCATTAATTATAATTGACATTTATAATGTTTTCTTAAATTTGGTTTTATTTGAAATTAGAAAAAAAAAATTAATCTAATAAATATAGTGTAAGTTTATCTAAAATAAAATATTTATCTAAAATATTGAAGAAGTAAAGAATTTGAAACATTTATCTTTGTCTTTTAAATGTAATATAACTATTATTTTTTATTAGTCTAGCTAGACGGTATCTGTATTTTTCGATTGGTTGTTAGGAAGTACGGTTCTTTTTTAAAAAAATCACTCCCAAAAGTCATAAGAAATAATAATTTAATTATAAAACTGGGCTTAATTTTTTATTAAACAAAACTTGAATAATTTTAATAAATAAATTAATTGTAGAGAAAAATCTCATAGAACGAAAAAGTTTTGTAATTAAATTTTACATAAATTTTACATAGTTAATTGAAAAAAAAAAAATACTATTAAAAAATTGGAGGAATCGCAGAAAAATATTTAAAAATTGCACATTTAAAATTGATCGTTGCATTTCGTACTTTCTTATATAAAGGTCGGCAGTTATATTGACGTTCCACTTTATGGTGGTATGTTTCTAACGTAGTCTATAAAACAAATGCGCTCAATGGTTCTTAGATGAAATTTATAATAAAAATAATAAAATGATGAAATTATTTAAATTTTCACTTAAGCTTCTTGCTGCTTCTAAACTAGACAAGTCTGACGGCAATATTTTTCACTTAGAGAAGACCACCATTAAGTATCAGCATCTGTGCTTCAATGTGTGAGCAAAGTATGTTAGAGCCTATTCCTTTACTCTTTATCCTATCAGGCTCCGTAAAGCATTAGCATCTTGTTCATAAATCTATATTAATATTATAAAGAGAAAAGATTTGTATTTTTGTATGTTTGTATTGAATAAACTCAAAAACTACTGGACCGATTTTAAAAATTCTTTACCTATGGAGAGCTACACACTATCAGCGAGTACTACAAAGGCTATATTTTATAAAGTTACGCGGGCGAAGTCGCGTGCAAACAGCTAGTCACAAATGAAATGAAAAACTTGGTTGCAGGTTTGAAACTGGCCCTCTGGTGGACGCCAGTGACATTGAAGATTATAAGGTGATTGAGGAGAAGCTTCCACTACTCGCCGAAAGCAAGACCCTCGGCATATTCACATATGTTTGCAAAGATACATATGAAGTACTCGACAGCTCAACTTGCATTGATCACTTCAAAGAGTTCGTTGTCAAGGCCAAAATGCATAGTATCAAGTAAGTACTTTAGCTTTTTTTTTTGTCTAATCGGATGGTATGTGAAGATGAGGTCAAAGGTGGAGTTTGTTTGTCTTAATTTTGAGCGTAATTACGTAATTAATTAATTTGCTTGTTTGGCGCCGACTCAAAATTTCTTAGGTATACTTACATTAGTTTAAGAACTTAGTTGTTAAGGTTAAATAAAAAAGGTTTGTTATTTTTTGGTTTTCTGATTTTTTTTGGTGGTTTAATTTTTTGTTAAAAAGATTTTATTTTATAATTTTTTGTGGCTATAATCTACTAATTACTATGTACATGCTTAATTTTTGATAATTTTTTTTAATTGTAATACACAACTCCACATTAAAATCTGTGAGTGAACAATAAATCACCCCCCCTATTTTCCCACCCTTAGGGTAGGATTTTTTTCCAAATTTATATGGGATCAACTTCGAGGTATACTCTATCCAATAAAAAAAGAATTCGCTGTTTAAATTCAAAAATCAAATCAAAATTTCACTTTTTAACAGATCTAATCGAAAATTTTTTTTTATTATTTTTTGTCTATTTTTCTTATTTGATATATATATATGCATATTATACATAGTATAGATTTGTAGAAACCGCATTGTTTTTGTTTTTTTTTGTTTTAAGTTACATTTTTTTTATGTACAGTATCTATTTGTAAAATCTCATCTGTAGCAATTTTATAACTATTCCTACTTTTAAACTATTTTTGTAGTTACAATAACTGTTTTTTCATAGTTTGTTTTTATACAGTTTTACTGTTATAAATAAAAAGATTCACTTAAGAAAGGGGCTTATTATAAGAAAATTGTATTTTTGCAGGGTTATAGTGGATTTGACAGCCAACTTTGTGTCAAAAACTCACGAATGGTTCGCAAAGAGTGAGAATCGCACAGAGGGCTACGTTGACTACTTCATATGGGCCAAGAACAAGGGATTCAAAGAGGACAACGCACCAAACCCACCCAACAACTGGGTGAGTCATTTCAAACTTATGGAAATACTACCACAGTTTTGCAACACTTACTGCACAAAGTCAAAATATAGGGCCATTACGGAGAAATAGCTACAACCTCTTTATGGATATAGCTTTTGATCACTCAATTTTTCTTTTCATAGGAACCCACCTCGGAATTCAATGAATATTTAAAAAAAATAGCTGAATTGATCGTGCCATTCTCGAGTTTTGTGAAGTCCACAATTAAATAAATCTATACCAAAATTATTAAATAAAGTTGTGGCCCGCATCGGTCTGTTTCTCCGCTAACTTCTTCTAAACCAATGGATTTTGATATAGTTTCGCCAGTATATTACAAAAGAAACTATGTATGTTCTTAGCAAGTAGGAATTTAAAAAATCTGGAAAAATAATATTGGTTAAAAGGTCACTTGTTTATAAAGAAAACGGGAGTGACGAGTGGGGGACTAATATAAACAATCTTATAATTATTTTTGTATGTTTTGAATAAGCATTTTCGTACAGTTCTTGTCTTGTGGTTTGCCATATTATTTCTATAAACTGTGTGTTTTGAAGGTTTCAACCCTGGATGGTTCGGCGTGGACGTGGAGCGAAACCCGCAAGGAGTTCTACCTTCATCAGTTTGGCGAGGACACAGCCGACCTGAACTTCACCAACCCTCAAGTGGTGCAATTGTTCGATCGAGTCATTGGCAAGTGGTTGCAAGCTGGGGCTGATGGCATCAGGTAATTATATCTTCAGATTTATTGAAGTGATAACTTTAGGCGCGTTGGGCACTTTTAGTATGGGGAAAAAAAATGGTGAACTCGCGTCGTTACGATCAGTGAGCGACACCCTCAGTGACGTTTAATTGTATGAAAAAAAGCGTCATCTGTCCAAATTAGTATGTACTTTTTGGTTCATAATAAGCTTAACTTCGTCAATAGTTTGTTAAGATGTTAACAGATGGCGAAGCTTTCACTTCTGAAGTGCAGTCCTACGAGTGACAGTTTTTATTATTTTAATTTTTAACTACACTGGAATTTATCGTTGCAATATTGAAGAACAGTTTCAGACATGTCGCATATTTTAAAAGGCAAAATTTAAAAACTAATTTTGCCCATTGAACTACACTATATACTAAATGTCTCCTTATCTATTGGAGGTTTTACGCATGTTTCTATCTATCTAACTAACGTATCTGATCATCAGGCTCCACAAGGCCCGTCACCTGGTGGTGGATCCTGCTCTGCCCGATGAGGTGGAACGCAAGGGGCGCGGCAGCTCCCCGGGAGCTGACCATCTTCAGTACGCGTACTGGCAACACCGCCACACCACAGACCTCCCCGCGCTGGACTCCTTGTTCGCCCACTGGTCACACATTGTCGACCACAATGTCACCACAGCTCCTGGCACCGGTCTGTTTATATATTATATGTGTTCTTTTTTTTTAAATGTTAAAGTCGACAGAGGCTGATGGTCCATTTGATGTTAGGTGTTTACCATAGCCTATAATGCAAGCAACGCCAAAGGTGCTCCAAGTGCGATGTCGAATAAGGTTTAGGATGGGATAGGGCAATGGGCTCTGGCGTCCCTTACTCACTCGTCTTTCACAGATGTCTTTTTGACAGAAATAAGTGGACCTGCGACCCCTGGACCCCTGATTCAGAGCGCTAGGGAAAGCACCTTAATCAATGGGCTCGTCAATTTAATGTCTATGTCCTACGTTTAACGCGTACGCGTCTCCATACAAAACCGGTATTTTCAAATATTTTTGAACTCGGACTAAACTTTTTTCCAGAAGTCGAGCTTCCAAATCAAATCACCCATTGGTTAATACGCGTGACATTAGCCAATGATATTACCCAAATCATCACTTAACTAATGAGCTTCGTTTATTTCGTTCACTAGAAGTTCGATTCGTGGAATGGACATGTAGTATTCGAAATGTAGTCAATTTTGGTCAAACGCTGAATTGAACTGAATAAATGTACCGGCGAATTTATTGGCACAAAACGTGAACTGCACAAAAGGCACATTTTTAGGTATCTTTAGTGGTGGGGGGTGCGAGCGTTAGAATCACCTAAGTTAGTTGCTCCAACAGCGATTGGCCAAGAAGTTTGCCGGGATAAGTGATGTGAGTATTTTCGGTCCAGGCGAGAGCGTGTTCACGTTGGCGGAGACGTCTAGGCCCGAGCTGTTTCTGCTGCAACATGACGTGAGCGCTCTGAGGCCTCGCGCGGCAGCTCCCCTGCGGATGGCCCCGCTCGACCCGCATCGGGTCCGACCTGTCGCTGCAGAACTCAACGACCGGTTGAAACACTGGCCTAGTATTCAGGTATGTCAACCAAACAAGATATTCCAAACAATTGAATCTTAGAAGCAGGCACCTTTGAAGTTTGCGCGTTTTGCTGAGTGAATTGTAAGTGAGCCGTCACGTTCGGGTCGCGGTGACTGTGAATCGTGGTAAATGTGGAGTTACTCGAGCGCCGTGGGGACCTATTGGATTTTGAAGATCTTGTCGATATCCCTCTATTTCGGACCAAGCGCTTTAAAACATCTTTTATAATGCGCACTGCCAACGTTTGGAACTCGTGAGCTCATATTATAACCCAAATCTTTTCAAAATTCGAGTGAATAGGCATCTTCTGGGTGAGCTCTCTCCATCATAGGCCTCATCCTTGCTACACAGTTGGTTGTTGGTCAAGAGCGTACCCATCTTTTATTAAAAAAAAAAAAGATGGTAGGAAGAAAAAATCGTTATATGATATTTTTCTTTTCAACGTTGGGGTGAGTTCTTCATAAAAGTTCTTCATATAAGATATCGAAATGTGGGACATATTTATTTATTAACTTTTTGAGCTGTCAAATGTAAAGTGCGCATACGTTGCACCTGTGAACTTATCGGATTTTATGAGTATACAATTAAATTTCAGCTGACAGCGTCAACGGAAGAGGCTAGCAGGGAACTGCTGCCCTTCTCCGTGCTTCTGCCAGCCACGCCTGTGCTCAACTTGCAACAACTCGTACAGAACGACAACAACACGAGCGTGAGTTTGACTTTTAACAATCTTTAACAACACAATTATGACGAGACTTTGCCCCCTTTTTTTTTGTGTGTTTTAAACATTTAACACTAAATTCGATCTAAAGAAAAGCGGCCAATTCTAGACACACTTACCGAGGATCCTTATATTGAGTCGTTGTTCATAATTCCTTCTGTTACGAGATAAAAGAATTGGAAAAATGGATTATTATTGTTATCGCGCAAAGTAATTGTTCCTCGCGCGTCGTCCGAACAAGTTCCGAAATCTATAATAATATTATCTAACCGAAATCTATACTATATAATATATTATAATATTATAAAGAGGAAAGATTTGTTTGTTTGTTTGTTACCTAAAATAACCTAAAATATTCCTTACATCGCGTGCGCTGCGAAAACTATTGATGATAGAACAAAATAATGTACTACGACTTTGCAAAAAACATCATTATCCACAAAAAGTTTCGCGACAGCATATGTCTAACTATTATAGTTATGCAATAATAAGTGTTCTTTTATTTTAAATAATTTAATTGAAACGCCGCCGCTAGAAAAGGCTCTTCATTTGTATCTTTGTATTAATCCTTATCAAAATAAATTACTTCATATTCAAGACTGCTTCAATGCCTTTATATAACTTTATGAATTATTCAATTCGGACATTCCATTCGAAAGATATCACGAGTTTAATAAATGCATTAGAAAAAAGTCGCGTGGTCGATGTTAGGCGTCACTCCCCAGTGACGGGAGGGGAGTCAATGTCAAGAAATAAAGTGCAGCGCAGACTCCCTACGCAGCGGTCGTGTGCGGAATCGAATACTTCGCGAGTGAAGCCGGGGCGGGCTGCTAGTCTCTTATAAAAGCACGCTTATCACATGCTGTATTGTTGCATTGTACAGGCGCTAGAGGCGCTCATGTCGTTGCGTGTGGACGTGAGCGTGGAGCGCGGCGCGTGCAACGTGAGCGCCGTGGTCGCCAAGACGCCAGTCGGTGGCAATGTGACCCTGGTGGCCGTGGCCAGGTGGATGTTGGGCCACACTGGTTACGTGACCGTGTGGAATCCGCACGAGACGGAGGCGCGCGCTTCTTTGCATCTGCCCTCCGTTCCGGCCTCGCTGCAGGTCCACTACATCACTGCATCGGTCAAGGAGTACACCAAGTGAGTTCATCAAAATAAATCGTGTGTTCTTTTGATGTTTAGGTCGGCAGACAGACTGACAGTCGCTTATAAGCAAAGCCACAGGTGGTGCAAGTGCGCTGCTGACTACAGGATTAAGGAAAATTGAAGAAAAAAAAAACGATTAGACTACAAATCAGAAAACGCAGCCTAAAACGGCCTTTTTTGTGTAGGAAAATCTGCAAACCAGATCTCCACCGACCATACGATTAAGTGGAACTTCTACCCACTAAAACATATAGTCTATATAGTTGAGACACTAAAACTTCTCCCCTCGCCAGACGAGGCCTATATCTAACAGTGGAGAGACAGGTTGATAATGATATAACTTAGGTCTAGAGGATTGTTGACAAACTGACCGTCGGATTGATGGTAGATTGTTGTCACCCAACCATACTAGCAACACTAAAGTTGATAAGTGATAAGCTGATGTAGTTGCTCTATAGTCTGTTCGCGTTAACAATGCAGTGAGTCATCAGTGCAACGGTAGTTTAAAGGTGTATTCACGGTGAAGTTAAAAATCAAACAGATTATTATATTTTAAAACATATATAATAATCTGTTTGGATAAAAATTAACTAAATTGTCTTTAATAAAAATAAAGCCTTTATCAATATATTATTTTAATCAGTGTCAGTGGAATCTCTCTTAGTATTTATTATAGTATTAAAAGTATTTAAAAACATTGTAAATTACTCTTTATTTCTCCACTGTGAATTATCGCACCACTTTTAATTCTTACGAATGGGTGATACATTCATTTTTTAAATTTTTAAATTGATAGTAACGCACAAACGATACAACAGTTTCGTTCAAAAGTCTGCCTTCAACTAGTCATTGTGTACTTGACTTTCTAATTTTGAGCGACCTGATTGGCTGATTGGCTAGGGGGCGTGGCAAGACCGATGGACAATGATGATTCACTGCATTCTTAACGCGAACAGACTATATACCATTAAATAGACCAGAGAGAATATTTTAAATTTTCTCTCACATTTGAATATTCAACATTGTGTAAAGCAGAGTTACACACGCTTTACAGTATTGAGGGTCTGATATGGTGTTTGTTGTCAGTTTAACGAGTCACTCGTCGGTGTCTCGCGAGGATGTGCTGGTGCCTCCGCAAAGCGCACTTCTGCTGTCTTATGTTCCGAGATCTGATGAGGAGCAGTGAGCTCTCTCTCTCCAGCGCTTGCTCTCACTCCCGCAATGTATTGGCGGCATTTTCTTTGCATTTTTCTTTTTCTACTCTTTTCTCAAGTGAAATATAATCCATTATGAAGCATTACTTGGATTTTCATTTCCAGATCTATTTTCCTTCTATGCATCTTGTATATTTTTAGAAAAAATAAAAAATAAAAAAAAAACATTTACAAAATTATAATACATTTATTAAAATTCCAATAACTTTAGCAATGTTAATAATATGTTTAAAAAGCACAATCCATTTTGTACAAATGTCAATAGAAATCTACTCTCACTTTTTAAGTCCGTAGTTGTAAAGTCTAGTATTATTTTCAAAATGTCTTCGTTCGGTCCCAAAATTTCATTTGTATGGCAATGTATACTAACCTATTTAAGTATTTTTGTCGCGTTCAAAACATATTTATTTGTATTTTGTAATCAGACTTAATGTTAAAAATACTCTATTTAACATTAAATATATTTTAAATATTAAAATTTGAGTACCCAGTTAAGACAGTAAGGTACATACTACTTACAAAAAAATAACAATAAAATTTATCTCTTCCTAAGTCTACAAATAGAAACAATGAATTAAATGAATGGATAATATTTTATGATAATTTTACAAGTTGGACTTTTATGATGCATGACCACAAAATACTATTTATTATCTGACTCTTATTGAACAGTAGGAGACAGTAGGCATTAAAAAAAGTTAATTTTTATAAAGCAATAGTACAGAAATTATAAATTAATACAGATAAAATTAAAAATAAAATTGTCAATAATCCAACGGATTAGGATACAAATTGTCAAAAAAAGATTTCACTAAATAAAAAAGGCAATAAGTAAAAAGAACTTTAATAAAATAATCGACAATCAAGCCTAATGCCGATTGCGGTAATTCAGCGGGACTTTCAATTTTGATTTGCGACATTTTCGAGTGAGATCTAATTTAGGAACCAAGTAATTTTATTTCTGATTTTTTCATATTGTAATCACGACTTTAATTTATTAGTTATTCTACTTATTCATATTAAATAAACTCAAAAAGCTTTATAAGTTTGTTATGTGTAGTAAACAGTGAGTTTATAGAAACAGCACTTACAATACAATTACAATATATTAAGTAAATACACCTAGAGAATAGAAGGTGAAGTAGGTATTTAAATTCATTTTTTTTTTTTCAAATTTCATATAACGGTAAAAAAGTAATTTAGAGTCGAAACTGATGGTCTGGCATGAGATCCGCAAATAGGTTAAGTAAATATTATTATTTTTTACAAATTCGAATGAACTTTTAAATCCCGATAGTAGTCTGTGCGTGAGTGTGGTCGGTTACCGTCGCTTGGCGTTGGGCTTGGGCTTGTTGAACTGGAAGTTGGCGCACTTGGGAATGTGACGTTCGGCGGCTGCTTGGTTGAAGCGTCGGTTGCAGTGCGGACACTGCACGTAGTCCGGGTTCTCCGACGGAGGAGGTGGCGGCAGGTCGCTTAATTTGCCTGTAACCACACCAAACACTAAATAAAAAAAAAAAAACAAACCTAACCATTTTTAAATTGAAGATACAGACAGCATCATTCATAACTTTTTTTTTTCAGTTTATTGGCAAATGAAAGAATATTTTTCTATGAATGACAACATTCCTAAGTTATTAGAGTATAGGTAGATGTATCGTACCTATTTAGTTTATGAATTTGTTTGCGTTAGGTAGATAATCTGAGCACTAAACTAGTGATTTCAAAGTTCGAGTGAATAGGCATCTTCTGGGTGAGCTCGCTCCATCTTAGGCCTCATCCTTGCTACACAGTTGGTTGTTGGTTAAGAGCAAACCCATCTTTAATAATAATAAAAAAAAAGATTTGTGGCTTACCACCTATCACATACTTTTTTGTTTATAATAAGTAAGTATTGTATGGCGTTTATTTGTAAGTATAATAAGTAAGTATTGTATGTATAGTTAATTCGTCATGTTTGGGATAACGAATTGGTAGACTTACTGTAAATCTACTGAACGGTCAGTAAATAAATAAATAATTATGTTTGTCCTACTCACCACCTGCATTAAGGTGAGCTTGAACCTGTTTGGCAGCGCGTATTGCTTGTATGAACTCGTTGTGTTTTTGTCTCCAGTTGTTATTGAGTGGTTTGTTCGCCTTCGTTGCGGACGCTGCGCCCGGACCACTCTTGCGCAGCTTACTTATAAACGGCTCTGCTTCCGTACCCTGTATGTTGGTGTATTCAACATATTACATGCTAAACAATATAGGTACTAAAACTTTTTACGTCACACTGTATAGCGGCCGTTAAGTTATTGTGAACTTCAGTTATTACTGCAAGTAACTTGTATTTATTGTATACTTGTTCAAGTTACACTTATGCAAAAACATTCAATGTATACTATGACATTTCAGTTTCCTTGCACTAAATAACGAATCGTTTCTAACAGAGGTCCTTCGGTCCTGATTGAATCGGCGACGTATGGATTTAAAGTTCACAAATGGTTAATACATTTTTTGCTTGGGCAAATGTTTCATTTGAAAAATATGATTTAAGTAGGAATATGCAACATTTTATCCAAAATACGACTACTAAATTCTGTTCAGACGTGTTTGCATAAATTCACGATGATCGGTTGAGGAGTTAAGGCGTGAAACCTTTATAAACAAGTGAACAAATTTACTTTCGTATATATATATAGGTAATATTAGTGGGATTAATTTGAACTTATTATCATTTGTGGTAAAAAAAATTGAGATTATGGCTAGTATTAAAAAAACCATATGTAATTTTGGTTTAGTAGTCGTTTCTTCGTACAAATTGTGCGAAGAAGTGACTTTAAAAATAAATATATTTTTAGTCGTTGTTTCGCACAAATATTATTTTCATAAAAAAAAACTTGAACCAAAAGTACAGTACCGTACAAAAGTGATATCTATGGGGGAATAGGTAGTGCAAAATATGAAAAGCGTATGAAGTGATTTGAGTGAAATGGAAATATTTATTATGTTCTTGCCTTATAAGCAGCGGCATCGGTACCCTGACATCAGTGGCGTGTAAAACAATTCATTGACTACTTAATACAAAATCCTACTACTAAACACAATCGTGCGCTGCCTTCGTGCCCACAATGACAATTTCTTTTGAAGTTGAATCTCCAAAATGTATTTGTCATTTTGTTTTGTAAGTATATTTGTATAACGCCATCATAATTTTTAAACGTTAAAGTCTATAGCGTTCACTTGAATAAACAGACAAATTCCACGAGTTGAGAGAGAAGCATATATTAAACGTTTAAAATGTAATAAAAAATATAATTGCAAATATTTTTAAATATAATACTTTTTTTTAAGTTACTTCTCATCGCAGGCAGCTTACTCCACAAGCCCATAAATTTACTAGTTTTACGAGTAAGCGCCTTTAAAACACGTTCAGTGGTTAAGAAAATCAGGCCATTGTAGGTACAGAAGGCCGAAAATCGTTGCAGTAGTTGAACTATATATAAACATGAGGTGAACTCTACGAAATGCTTACCGCGAGTCGATGTTTGAGCACGTCGAAGGGCTTTCGTTTCTTGGTCTGAGTCTTCCTGCAAATGCTCTGATGCTTCTCAATGCGGTCGGGCGCGAAGCGACGCCCGCACACTGCGCACGCGTCGCCTTCGCCACCGACCGCCGTCTTGCTACTGCCACCGCCCACCGAAGCCGTCGCTTTGCGCGGGGTCGACGGTGCTGTCTGTAATTAAAACAAATTAAAATACTATAAGGCATTTTAGCGATTTTGAACAACAAAATATTAATTTAAATTTTAAACAGCTGTTTAAAAATAACCGTCTGTTGGTGAAGTTAAGACGAATCAAATATTAACCGGAGTTTTCTTTTTAACACTTCCTAGGTAAAAGTAACTACTTAATACATATATTGCTGCAAACAATAATTGTGTGTTGAAAATTATTTTTTAATTATTTCATTGTTCAGACGAGTATTGGCTTGGCTTGTATGGATATTATTATTATATTAATTATTGCGTATTTATACATTATAATGAAAATATTATTTACCACTGTATTCTTTTTCGGCACCTGTAAAAAGAAAAAGAAAAAGTCTAAGTAGGTTAAAGAAAATTAGTCAAAGGTTAATATTTATTTAAATTTTCTGGTAGATCGAAACTGATGAATGACTATAAGTATCAAAAAACCTTCGTCGTTATCACTATTGACAAGCGTAACAAAATCCGCTGGGTTGTTTAGAACAAGTTAGCGGAGCAATAACGGCGCTTTAATAATAAATAATTAACAATTTTATTTCAAAATTTTACACCCGAGATAAATAGGTAAGTATGTGCTAAGTAAATATTTAAAATATAAATCTTAGTATATAAATCACTTACAGGATTTGCTGCGCGCTGCATTACCCCAACTCGGGATTTATTGCTTTCTGAAACCTATAGAAACATCACACGATTATTTTTGAACACTTAAATTTACTGAACACAAAAAATTTTGAGCAAATCAAAGAAATTTTAATTTTAGCGAGACATTTTGATACGTGACATAATTTGTGTCAAAATACAAAGTTTATACTTAAAATTTTTTTTATGTCATTGCGTATTCGACAACAAGAAGGTTTTTAGTTTTTACACCTAAATACAGCCAAATAAATAATGTGAAATTGAAGGATATATATAAATAAATACAATACAATAGTGTATACATAGGTAATACGCTTTTAGATAGGTGTAAGCAGATACCTAATGCGTGGAGTTAGGACTAGTTATATTGCAAAGTAGACAAATTGTTTATAGGTTAGAAAGAGGAAGTTAAAACGATACTTAATACAGTCAGGAAATAAATTCAATCTTTGGTTTTTTTTATGTTAAGGCCGGCAGACAGGCTGACGGTCACTTGATGGTAGGTGGCTACAGTCACCTATATAACACAAGCAACGCCACAAGTGCTGCATGCGCGTTGCCGACTACAGTAGAATTAAGGATAAGGGATAGGGAAATGGGCTCTGGCATCACTTACTCACTCATCGAAACACAACAGCACATATATGCTGTTATTTCACGGTGGTCTTATGTAAGGGGGTGGTTACTGCCGCCAGACGGTCTGCTCAAATGACTACAAAGACGGCCACTACTAAACTCGGTTGCATGACACAGAAACTGGCTTGAAAACAATCCCAATCAACTTGTAGACTAATATTGTATAAATATAGAAAAATCATTCATTAGCAGATTATCCTTCTAGAAACACCTGATTAAATATTTGATGTTTAAGACTGATTGTAGATTTGATCAGAAAAATTAAAAGAAAAACACTTACAGTTTTTTCACTGGTAACTCTCCGTGGTGGCGCCACTGGCGCTGGCTGAAGTTTCGGTTTTGCTGGACTACTGCTTTTAACCACTGGACTTCTGTAAGGTTTCGTTTATTTCATTTCTCTTTTACATTATGTAGTTGTATAATCTCACTAAACTCTTATGCATAGTAGGTATTCATAATCTTTGCCAAATATAAAAATAGCCTACGTAATAAAGTAAGCTTTTGCCGGCGACATCCGCACCCCTTTTTATTGGCTGTTAAATTTTTTATTCAGTTTATATTGCTCATATATATATTTTTGTAAGGCATTCAATGTTTCATTTTTATTTTTAATTACAAAATAAAAATCGAATTACTAAAAAAAACCAAAATTACCCAAAAAAAAAAAAAAATCTATTTATCTCATAGCTACTTATATTCACAGGATTACCTGCTGGGTTTTAAAGTTTCCTCAAAATATTCATCAAAATCGGTTGTGCGGTTTTGGAGTCCACAGGGAATATACCTACATACACACACACACACACACACACACACACACACACACGTCGATTTTAATAATTAGATAAAGATATGTTTCTATATCTTTGCATAGTGTACTTTTTTAATTAGCAACATTAGTATTATAATCAAAATCAATCACTTTTGGTCGTTTTGGTATGACGGGTTATTGAATCATATAAACCCATATACTTAATATAGTTCGAAATAAACCCATCAGGCTTAATATTTTGAAAAAAAAAAAAAAAAAATAGTTAAAAAAATATATTACTTCCTCGGCGGCTTCTTAGGTTCTAGCTCTGGCACTGGACTGCGAGGTGTGGTCGGCGCAAGCGAGTCCGGAAACGTTTCATTTTCAATTAAATAGTTATTGTCCACTCTGTCCAATTCTTCCGTATCCAATACAAAATTTCCGTTACTTTGAGACAGCTGGAAATAACAAATAAACTTGAGATTTTTTTCTACTTCACTACTCGTCAGTAGGTATAGTAGCTATAGTTTGACCATAACCGCTCGTTGTTGTAATGACTTCTACTGTCAGACGTTATATTTATTGGACTACTTACCCTGTAATCCTGTCTATGTGATAGTAAAATATATTTAATATTATAGTTTTAGGTTTTTAAATATATTAAGTGTACGTATAGGTATATATGGAAACTATTTAACTAACCTCGTGTTTGCTAGAATTCATATCTGGCTCATGATTGTGATTTAGATCACCGGAACCATTTACTAAATCTGTCTTCTGAAAAAAAAAAAAAACCTCTATTAATTTCTATTATTCTCGCTGAGATGATGATGATGATGATAGTTAACGTCGTCAATTTATACAATATGTATTTAGGTACTCACTTGGGTTTTCTTAACACTGACTATAGTCGAAGACACGGATGTCTTGCTTGTCTTTTTTTCGACGCTAGTTCTGGAGTTGCTCGTCACCTTTGAGTAACCATTGGGCAACACCTTGCGAGCAGCCGTCCTTTCAGTGTTGTGGATCGGTTGAAGGGGATAGCTCTTATCGATTCCAGCTTTCGTGCGGCGCTCTTCAAACATTTGACGAACCTACCAAAATATTTATTTATTTATTGAAAGAAAACCTACAGCTTGAATAATATAAACCGAATGCTCATTACTAATTTTCCCAATTACTTTTTTTGGTATAATAATTCTCTGTACTCAGATTTTCATTGAATACTATACACCTCAAGGAGAAATTCTGGTAAAACACAAATCAGTGTTAACCTTATGACGGTAACTTTATGGCTTATAATTAGTACTAATAGTGATAATGGGGTGTGCTCAGTCCCTGACTTCTTCTAGCGAGCCCGTTGGTAGAATGGTCGGGATGCTTGCCATAATGCTCTGTCCCAGGGGGTCACTGGTTCGATTTTCAGCAGGGTCAACTTTGGAGATGAACTTTTCAAAGTTGGCTCTGGTTTGGATTTGGAAAGTGCCAGAGTACGCTGCGTTTCGCAGACATTTGGGCAGTCCGCCTGTCGGCAGTAACCACTGCCTTACAGAAAACTACCCTGAAATAATGGCGTGTACTGCAGTTGTGTTTCGGTGAGAGCGTAAGGATTCCTAATCTCTATGTTTTTATTTATCAGTTGTTTAGCACCTATACATTATGAGTTTCTAGCATTTATGGGTACTAAACTATGGGTGTTAAACAACTGATAAACAAACTTTGCTTAGTTTGAAGCTAGATGGCGCTATGTGACATCTCCCAACAAAAAAGTCAACTACCCTATTAAGTAAAAGATGTAAACGTTATGTGACGTTATATTTATATATCGCAAATATGTGTCATTTAAGTATTATAAGTTATATAATAAAACAGCTTTAATAGAAATAAATAACTAAACAAATGTTTGTGGTATTGGACTAAATAATTACCTTCCCAGGTTGTCTAGGTATTTGAGGTTCTGGAGGTGTGATAGCTTCGCTGACTCCGTTGCTTGGCGAGAGTCGCACTCTACCCAGAGCACGGGCCTGTTGGGCCTCGTACAAAGACGCTATCTTCATCTCGCGCTCTTGCATCTGCTTTTGCTGGAAACGAGCCTGAAATATTTTCAAAGCTTTGTATAAAATCGCCAAGATTATCCTCAAAACAAATCGCTAACACTCAACACTAATAGGTTTGTGTTATGGATAACCTCACACCGCGAGACTGGGAGCGAAATCCTGCACACCCAGACGAGAATTACTTTTAAAAGTTTATTCCATTTCAAAAGTTGGCTCTATCGGAAATCGAACCCGATAACCGAAAACTTAACCACTAGATCTTCACCTAAATGAAGTTATTTGTTCAATAATAAAATAAGTGAAACTTGTCACATTATTGTGTGCTAATAACCCATTAAATTACTCAATTTTAATAAAAAAAAGATATCTTTCTATATATAGTACTGACATCTGTCTACTTTTCTTTATATGTGAGTGCAATTACTATCGTTAGTTAGTGGCCTGTCGCGAATCAAAGCCACAAATAAGGTGAGGGCGTGAGGCCGTCTGCGCCCACGCACCGCTGCACGCGGAGACAACCTGTCGATACAAGACTGACAGACACCTTCCTTTGTTGTGCTGCGTGAAGCACACTTCCGTCGGACCGATCACCGTGGAGAAGGTCGACGACGAGACATAATATTACAAAGATCTATTTAGATTTTATTCTATTTAGATGTCGGTATCAAGCTTTATCAAGGTTTGTACGGTGAGCTCTAGCAGAGGAGTTGAGCTTCCTTCATGGTCATAATAAATAATAAATACTTAAATAAATAAATAATAATAATAATAAATATATATCCCTAGATTTTGGGAAACTAGTTTGCTAGTTCCTCAAAATCAAAACCCTAGAGAACTAGGGAACAAATATGCTATTGTATTGTAGCATATGCAATGGCTATTGTGGTAAGGTTTAAACAGAGAGGATACTCATGAGCAGCAAAAAAAAGTTTTTCTTGAATTCTTAAATTGAATTCTTAAATAATTTTTTTCAACAATGTATTTACAAAACAAAGAAAATTGAAAAAAAAAAAACAAAAAAAAAGTGTTCTATTAATAAAAATTAATAGTCTACACTAAAAAACAAGAAAAAAATATAATAACTAAGTTAGTAATTCTTTAAAAAAAATTTTTTTATGCAACATGCATCAGCATACTGTTTATGCTGATTTGAACTACTTATATGATAAAAGTGAAAGGAAAGTGGAGTCACATTATCATAAAACAACATTGTTCAATGAGACAAGTGGGTGTAAAATAATCGATTGAATAGTTATAATATGTCAGATATATTAGGTTTTATACGAGTCATATCAAGGTCATCAGACAAAAGATGTCTCGTAGCTACTAAGATCGCGATCTATTTTACGATAGTAAATTGCCAATTGTCAGCCAAGTTCTTGGACTCAACTTTGTAAAAGTAAAAAGAAATTGGTTAGGTAACATTAGGGACCTATATTTTAATTATATTTTATTGTTTTCAACTGACCCCGAACGATGTTTTTTGCCTACGATTGTTAGTCATGTGGCAAGGATTAACATTAAAACCATTGTCAATAATATTTTTATTTATTTTACTACTCCACAATCAACAACCCACGTCTCTTTTCGCCAAATAAATGTAACTGGTATAAAATTTGTAATCTGTTAAGTGATCAATAATAATAAAAAAATACAACAGGAAGCGGAAACAGGACAAGCACAATTTATAGCTTCACATTTTAATCATACATTCTCAGAAAGAAATTTTCGGAAATTATAATTATGAACCACTTTCGAATATTAGAATACACTGACAACTATAAAAGTAAAAATAAAATAAAATAATAAAATTCTAATATATTAAAAACAAACTAACAAAGGTTTTCGGCAAATTTGTGTTGCCAGTGATGACATGGTGGCGCTGAAACGTGGTCTTTAACTATGAGCTTCGTGAGAAAGTTCATAGTTCCTCTAGGAGCTTTGAACGAGGAGATCCGTAGACAAATGAAGTCACCGAAATTACCCGGATCGACGTTAAATTTAGGTTGCTTTTGAACAATCCTTTTGGAAAATTTGGAGGCCTATTTTTAGCCGCGGACGTGATGATGATGATGTCCTCACATTTTAATCACCTGTGCTTTACTTGCAAGTTATTCAATATTTTGTATGAATAATATTTTTTTGGGATTAGTTGGAATGGAAGTCAAGTATGAAATATCATTTTAGGGTGATTGGATTTGGGGCAATCAGGATCCACCCACCGTTACGGGTTTATATGATTGCACTGGTCGTTGATGAGTCAGCTATGATCTTTTATACATATAAATAGTATATTTTATTCTTTTTTCTACACATAATCTCGTTATTCACATAATATTGACGTTTTCCTTTTCATTAATTGTATCTCGTTTGTTGACTTGGTCATACACGGTAGGAGTGAAGTTGGTAGTGGGCACTTTAATGTCTATAAACGGCGCGTGCGCAAGGCAATCGGTCGCCTTCTGACTCACCCGCTGCCATCGACCTCAATGGCGGCTGTCGAGGGGCGTAAAGGGGATTGCACACTTACAATGTACGTTGTGTTATTTTCAAAATAACCTATGTTTTTTTAAGTATCTACTACCTGTGCCCGCGACTTCGTACGCGTGGTATTCGGAATAACATCCAACCATGGTTCTACAAAGTACAGTTAACAAAAGCTTTAAATCGACCGAGTCTCGTTTCTGGAATAGCACATATTATTTCAATTAATTATCACTTTTTTTCTGAAGATTTAGCGTGTACAAACGCACAAACAGACAAAAATTCTATTGACTACTTTTTTCACTTCGATAATGTAATTACAACGTGTACAAAATGTTTTTTTTTTTTAATATTTAATATTCAGACACGACTCCATTGAGATTATACTTATTATACCTATGTATTGATTGATGATTAATGAAGCTGAAGTAAGTCTTATGATAAAATGGCTGGCGCTAGTAAATATAATGACACACAACGATATACAATTTTATTATGTAATCTATTTTCTAATTTTATTGTAGTATATTTACTTACGTATCTATACCCTAAAATCCAATTTACATTAGCCTTTGGTTAAGCCTATAATTGGCTGTGACTTTGTGTGTATTTGCGTGTGTTGTAGTGATTACAGATGTCTTTGCTAATTTATATCCAATAAAATAAATTGAGAAACTTATTGGAATTTTGTAAAAAAAATCATGGTAGGTACAGATTTGTTTCATAGAGATAATGAAATTCAACGACAAAACAACCAAGGATTTATGATAGATTTAGACAGACATGTTGAGTAATGTATAAAATGTGTAAAGGAGTTCGTAATAAAAATACACTAAAACTTAAGTAGTGTATAAGTATACGAAAATCCTATTAACTTGAAATTGACTTGAAATAACAAACGCCTTTGCATTTTTTCAATACAATCAATACAACGATTGTTTTTTTTTTGCGTAACAGGAAACACTTGCCAACATTTTCTGACGTCATCAGCTGACAAGAACACGAAGAACCGAAAGGTTCGTTGCTATGATTTCTATGGATTTCTATGATGTAAAGTTTATTTTCTTATGTATTTGACTTCAGGTTTAATTTTTTTTTTGGCGAACATCTTCGGACCAAAAATGGTGTGAGTCACAGCGAGGTCTCATGTAAATTTTGCATGATGTAACTCAGTCACGGTGCTCGGCCTACGATATCGTGATTCGTGACTAATCCGATGTTTACTAAGCAACTTCGTTACTTATTAATTCATCA
This sequence comes from Synanthedon myopaeformis, assembly GCA_944738685.1. NCBI lineage: Eukaryota > Metazoa > Arthropoda > Insecta > Lepidoptera > Sesiidae > Synanthedon > Synanthedon myopaeformis. Next base: position 1,904,980 of record OX122930.1, read on the forward strand.
GGCTTCAATACTTAAGACTTGTACTATTGCTTGTAGAAGTGCATTTATTGATGTCAAACGCCAAACAAAAATAGATTAACCAAATACCTAATCAATTTTTTTTTTTCGCGGTTTCGGACATGTTAAGTAGGTATCAATCACTTTTAAACACACATTTAAAAAAAATATTTATTTATTTATGTATTTAAGCCGCCACCGGTAAGTGAGTATATAAAATTTTTATAGATTAAACTAAGTCTATACTAATATTTAATTTAAAAGAGAAAATATGTGTATTTTTGTTTGTAATGAATAAACTCAAAAACTACGGGGCCGATTTTAAAAATTCTTTCACTGATAGAATGCTACATTATCACTGAGTAATATAGTCTATATAGAATGTAACCCATGGTGTCTTACGTCTTACGTCTTACTCGTCTTACGTCTAGATTGTAATCTTAAAAGGATTTACTTTCTCAGGTACACTTTTAGTTTTTATATAAAAAAAGATTACATGAAACGTGTCCTCATTTAAATTAAACAAAAAAAAATGTATTTGTGAATTTCTGATGAATTTTCCGACGGTACTTCTGTTAGGTAGTTCACTAGACTAGCCCTCGAGTCCTGCGTGTTCCCACTGATAAATAATTAGCTACACACGTCGTGTTCCCGACAACTACTTGATTGAGAACTTGTGAGGGAGCGAATACATAATATTATGTACTACATAGAAATGTTCGCGTTTCTACTTTCTATAATCGATTAACTACCTATACATTAACGCGCAATCTTAAATTAGTTTAAATTCTTAGGAAACATTAGACAAAATCTTGTACAGGCCATTTGATAGGTAGGTGGTTACCGTCGCCTAAGGACGCAATAAGGAATAATGATAAGGGATAGGAAATTGGGCTCTGGCCTCCCTTACTCAATTACCGAAACACGAAAGCCGAGAATTTACGAGATGGAGAAAATATAAGAAAAAAAAAACATCCTATTTTTAATATACATATTTTCCTATTTATATTTATAATCACCACCTGTTCAGATAATTACATCATATGGGGAAGTAAGTATACACTGTAAGATTCGCTATTTTGCTATCAATTTGTGTATTAAACGAATAGTATACAGTTATTAACCGCATGCGAATTTTTAAATTTAAAATTAATAAATCATCACACGAGTACTTACTCGTGTGATGAAGGGCGTTATTTACGTTATTTTGCTTGAAAAGCCCTTATAGTAGGGATATTGAAGGAAGGGAGATTGTTCAAAAGTTCGTGCGCGGCGGTAAAGTTTCTAATCATCCCTACTGTGCGCAACATCATTTTACCCTAATAATACGGATATACTCGGCATCAATGGGAGTGTATCTATGGGGGTTAAAAATTTGAGGTAGGCATTAATTGGAACAACTCATCAGAGCACTCGCCATTTTACAACCGGTAGAACACACAGAGAGGCTATACCTATATATATCTTCAGTTATTTAATAGATAACAATATTTTTTACCTAGGTATTGATTTCATTTTACAGACATCTAATTATTCTAAATTTAAACCCTGGCCAATATTTTCCTACATATAAATTTTATAGCAAGGTTGTTCGACATATGTTTGACAAGCCTTGTTTAAAATTTCACTACAACTCTATGGGGTGACGAAGTCAAGGTCATTTGAAACAAACATTTCCATTTTGGAGACGTCAACCAATATCAATGACGTAAAATATAACAACGCAACTAACTACATAATGTAATGTTAAATTTAGTGCCCATTCAAATCCTATTGCGGATGACTTTGAACTTTATAAACTTATGGTCACGGCACAAATTTTAATGCGAATATTTATAAAAAAAGTCGAATGAGCTTCAAAATTATTATAAATATTTTAATTTGTTCACTTCATAAAGTATGTATCTTAAGGCGATTAGTACCGTTAAATTGGTACTTTTTGAAGCCTACTTCTCGTTTATGGCTAGACCAAAAAGTTTGAAAAATATATATAATATGAATTATAAAAATTTAAACAAAATTTGGTAATTTTTTATCGTATCATTTGTTGGCTTTTATTGCTCTTAAGCGGGTATGGCGATTGGAAATATTTACAGGCTAAAAGATAAAGAATCTGCTGTAATTTAAACACAACATAGCATTATGTAAATCAATCAACATTTTCATTCAAAACATCGAGATATACTAATTCCGAGTATAGCGGACTGCTACACCTAGATAGCCAGATATAGCATGCCCAGATAGCCGCCCAGATAGCCAATGCTATTGACTACTCCAAGCTCCGAAGCGCCTTAAGTCCACCACTAGTCCTTAAATATTTCTCTTAAATATCTCTCTTATATAAAAATTTTAAGTATATCTCAACATTCTCTTTTAAAATGCCTGTTTAAAAATTATGTTTAATTAGATTTTCCATTCAATTATACCTATATGAAGGTTCATTTAAGTAGGTACCTTTGGATCAGGTAGAGTGAGCCATCCATTCCTGATTTCTCCTATATCAGCGGCTTCCAAAGACACGGAAGACACGCTCCGAGGACCGCGAAATTTCCAATGTTCGGGCTCCCACCAATTCATATGGTCTAAAGACTGGGAAAAGTTACGGGAAACCATCTTAAACTTTGTCAGTCAAGTACGTCATCTTCTTTTACCTATTGCATTTTCCCCTAAACACTTTAATAAACTTTCAAACCAGAGAACCAGAAATTTTAACTGGTAACATGTCTTCCTTGGCAATCACAAATGTTGAATGGTAGTTACGCTGTAAAGGGGGGTTTTATTTGTTGGTTTATGGTCGCTTAGCAACTAAGCACGTGGCCTCCAATGTCATGAACCATGACCTGTGAACTACCGCTCTATAGTGAAGCCACGAGATAAGCGTTTACTTACAAAAATAGTTATTGGCTTTAACAAATTCTAATAATTGGAATTTCAAAATACAATTTTTTAACATTTTACAAGAATCACGTAAGTTTGAATTCGCTCTGGCTAATATATGAGAATACCTACTACGCAAAGCTATTACCTAAATTTTGCCTAACTTTCAATATTTGAAATAGTATTTTTCTATGAATTTTCATCCATCAAAAACTACTATTAAGATGTTTTTATATTATTTTAAATTTATTAACTTATTTAAAATATAATATGTAATTTCATAAACAAATTTAAGTTATGTCTTTAACACATTTATTTGATTATTCAGTTAGTATTAAATTTTACCCCATAATGTAGGATAATAAAAGAATTATTATAGAGTCGCCTGTTAATATGAGCAACACTATACTTAGGTGTTGCGAGTGAGCTACCGAAGTGGTATGAAGGATAAGAAAATAGGAAAAATAGGATAAGAAAAGAAAATAGAAAATATCTCGAAAATTTTATATATAATATTATCAAAACAATTTTTTATATTATCACCATTGACATAATGAATCCATTACGCTTTCTAACTTTCCATTACATTGTATAACATAATTTGATAAGTCTTAAGAGATCGAGATAGCATAAGCTTTGCAATAATATTGTCAAGCTAATTTAAGCTTTGTTGCGTGGGATCAGAGTCCAGTTTCTACACGAAGCCACCCACGTGTGGGGTTGCGCGGCTCAATGTACCAGGCCATAAATTAATGTGTGTACTCGATTCGTCAGCAGTCACCTTTTATGGCGACCGCTGTACGTGATAACGTCATATAATTACTGTTGGTTTGTTATTGAAAGGAATAGTGATTGAATATGTAGGTATTATATCTTTAGAAGGAAGTTGGCACTAGGATACGCCAAAAAGAACAAAATTGGTGTTATGATTTATTTATTTCTTCTTTACATTAGGTACACTAGCGATCCGTCTCTGGTTTCGTACGCATGAATTTTTTTCTTTATAAACAAGGAAGATTTGTATATACGAGTATATATCTTAAAACATATCCTTCTCGTTTACTGCTCTTTCCGCTAGTGAAAACCGTATCTAAATCCGTTGGGTGGTTTAAGAGAAGTTACGGAGAAACAGACAGACACAAACAACGACTTTATTTTATGGTATACGAGCTTATCCGTGAACTTCGTACCGCCTCAGGGAGAATACGAGTAAAAACCCGTTTCATACAAAATGTATGAGAAAATAAATCTTCTTCATTTTTTTTCCGATGTTTTAATAGTTATTCTGCTATTCGGGATGGAGGGAAATTGAATAAAACAAAGATCATAAAAATCGGCCGTTCTCGAGTTATAAATGGTGTAACTATCACGACTTTCTTTTATATATAAAAATACTTCATTGTCTATATATCACTAAAAACCTTTTCACGAATTCGTGGCTCTTAAAGGTATGCTTGAAACTAAAATAATGATTTGGCTCCTACAAGCCTCTAAGATTTTTAAAATGGTTTTTTTTTAGATATAATCTGACAAAAAATTGCATTTAAGAATTTTTTTTGCCATTTAATGTCACAATGTCACCGCTTTTGTCAAAATGTATATTTAAAATAATTTATTTCTGCTAATAGCCGAGGCTGTATTTAGTGTAGCGAGGCCAAAGCACCAGTATTTTGCGACCTTCCCAACGTCAGCCTTTGCTGCCCACAAAGTATGACCAATCTGTAGTTTGGGAGATTGTAACAGCTCTTTGTAAAACGGCTGGCGAATTCATAAATCATTTTTAGAGCACATCGTTCAGGCAATTTAGATACTAAAATGGCAATGACCTTATACAAAAACGGCGATTAGACACTTCGTGGGAACTCATTTGACAAATTACCTATTTGGTGTTGTTGGTAATAAAAATTTTACCCCGAAAAGCCTGCAAAACTGTAAGAGTAATCGACTTAAATGAAAATAAATCTTTATTTATTATATTATTTTTATTATAAAAAAGATATTTTTTTTAATTTTAGTTTTATTTTGTCCACTTCTAGTTTATAGTTCGTTCTATTTCGATGATTCTTTTAATTTATTCTATTGGAGTCAGCAATACACTTGCATTACATCCCCGACTGTAGAAAGCAAACTTGGCTAGGCCACCAGATCCCTCCTAGCACTCCAAAGAGCACTTTGGAGTTATCCCAAAGAGATACACCAGCCACTTTTAAAATGTTTAATAACATGTACACTAGTTTAAATAAACGAAAGGAACAAACATTTCAATTGAATAATTTAAATGTTAAAAACGTTAAAATGTGTCCCGGGATAGAATGTATCCGGTGTATCCCAGATGAATCCAACTGATAGACGGCCATGTCGAAGAAATGGTCAACCAGTATGCAAATTTCATCTAATCAGTTGATTGACTTTTTTATCAAATTTTTATACCAAATTATATTATATCAAGTGTTTATACCAAATTTTATCAATAGGTCCCATAAACATTTATGAAATAAAAATATTAGATGAGTTGTGAGGAGAAATAACGAGTAAAGCTCACGAGTCATCTATTTGGTATTATATTATACAAATAATTTAAATATATAAATTAAATAAATAATAATCATAAATAAATACACCAGCAACTGTAGCATAATCTGCATAATACAGTTGCAATCGACGAAAAGAAAAAAATATTCAATAGCTTTTTCGTCCATTTACACTTTTGTGGTCATTCTTTAGGCGGGCAATTATTAAGACATTTACCTACGTCCTATATTACCTATTCTGTGTCTACGTAGTAAACAGAAGACAGATATAAAGACGTACTTTTGCATCTAATCTATATCTATATATATTATAAAATAAAGTCGCTGTCCGCCTCTGTCTGTTTCTTCTTCCAACCGCCCAACGGATTTTGATACAATTTTCTTTGTTGATATTCGTACTTTGTTTAATTTGCAGAAAAAAATTATCAATTTGAAGCCGTGGGCGGGTCGCTAGTTTAAAGTATTTGTAAGAATCCCTACTTAATATTATAATTATAATATCTATACTAATATCATAAATGCGAAAGTATGTTTTGATAAAACTACTGAACCGATCACCATGAAATTTTGCATACACATGCAAAATTTCATGGTGATATTTGGGACACCAGAAAGGAAATCATTCAACGCGGACGAAGTCGCGGGCACCAGCTAGTAGTTGATATATACGCCTGCATTTGACGTAAATCAATCGATTACATTCACGCCCGTGAATCGATTTATCGAACGCGTTTCGATGTCGATTCATTTAAGATTGAATAAACACACCAACAGATTAAGAGCAACGCACCTAATTGGCGTAACTTGTCCCCGAATTGGCATCGCTAAAGTGGTAAATGGCTTTTAAGAAAACATGTCAACTTAAACGGTTTTAATGGAATTGTACACGAGATACAATAATTCAAGTGTGTTGACTTGTAGGTAATCGTCAAATAACGATATAGGTGATACTGCAAAGCATACTTTTACAACTTCAACCTAAAGAGACAGACATATTAATTATGAAGTCATAAATAGACACATTGATTCATTTATTTGCGAACGTGACATACGTGACACAATACCACTGAAACTAGAATGTGTTATGTAAAATACATCCTTGCGGAAACTAATTGAATTTAAATAATACAATCAATACGAACAGAGGTGGGGCTGATAGTTTAAAAAAAGTACATTTTTTGAGATGAGAAAACCATTGAACTCGCGACCTGTAACCGTGTAACCGACACCTCTGTATATAAGTATTAGTGATGTGATGATCGTTGAAAATGTATATCCGCGGATACGGATACGGATCTTAACTTTCTTACTCAATCGGTGTCGGTGCGCGTGACCTTGAAACGATAGTTGACGCCCGCCACTTGACGCTTGCATTATAAAGGTGCCAAATGTATGATTTTAGGAAATAAAAAATAATCTGAACGGAATTTAATAGTTTTTCATTGCTACTTAATCACCTATATATAGAATTTCGCCTATGAATTAACAATTAATAAAGTAAAAGTTAAGTAATAATATCCGCCAAAAAGTAAAGGATACGGATACGGATATCCGGCACATCACTAATAAGTATGTACTTTCCTGACGATTCAAAAAATACACACGTAATTGTTCAAGTTTTCACTTCTATCGGCACCGGAGTGCCACTGTTTTTTTTTATATGAGGCTGACGATCTATTTGTTGGTTCTATATTGTTTATTAAGACTTACCTACCTCAATAGGATTAAGGATAAGGGATAAGGACATGGGGAATTCCCTTGATAGGGAAACGGGCTCTGATATCCGTTATAGGTACTAAATACAACAGCACATATGCTGTTATTTCACGGTGGTCTTCTGTAAGGGGGTGATTATTATTGACAATATTAGTAGAATGCAATGTTGTGTACGAAATCAATCAAACAACCAAAGGTAAATTATGAGTGCCACGGTTCTTGAGCAGACAAATAGGTTTGCAAAACATTTTAATGACACACGACTGTCCGCGCGATTATTTGTTGCGTCAGATGTCGCATCGCATTGCATAGAATATCTGTTGTAGATGACAATGGGCACAATACGAATAGAACATACGTCGGTTTAATGAAGGAAAATTGTGTGTTGACATTATCATTATATTAAATATGTTTGTTTAGGAGACAAAACTTTAAATATAAGTTTGCAGTGTTCTTTTATAGGAAATGATTTCATTATCTTCACACACACACATCTTCACACATTCTACACAGCACCATCTAGTTCTACAGTAAGCAACTAGTGCTTGTATTATGGATACCAGACAGTTGATATAATACATAGATTACTATTTTTCTTGTAAATACATACATATTATAAATAAAAAACATCCGTGACTCAGGTACAAAGGTAAAATTGTTAACACATAAACATTTGCCCCTAGCGGGATTCGAACCCGCGACCGTTTGGTTAACAGCTAGGGTTACTAGCCACTAGACCAAACGTGTCGTCAACATATTTTATATATTGAAATTATAAATACAGCCCAGCAGTACAGTACGTCTCGAAACTGTGAAGTAACAGCAAACTATTATTGTGCTATTAGAAGTAGCAAGGGTTACCAGAGCCTATCCTTTAACAAGGTTTGCAGCGAAATTGTAACTTTTATGACGTTGATTTATTTACAAGTTACGATATCCACCTACCATCAAATGGACCATCAGTCTTCTTGCCGACACGACATTGAAACATCAAGGATACATATAAAGATATTTATTTCGCGATAATAAAATATTATAATTTTATTATAGATCTCATTGACACATGCTATTGAATTTCGAAGGGATTGTGAGGGGATGGAGAAATGGGCTCTGGCATCCCTTACTCATTCACTGAAACACAACAGCATACGTGATATTATTTAACGGTGGTCTTCTGTAAGGGCCACCAGACTGGGGTGGTTGCTGCCGCCAGACGGGCTGCCCAATTTGCTGCGAAACGCAGTGTGCCCTGCCACTTGACTAGTAAATATTATTGAATATATATATGTGCAGTGCATATATATATACATGTGAAAATAGTTATGCAGACATGTCGTCAGCGTCTATTATGTAAGTTTTCAATTATGTTTGATTAAACGAAATGCATTCTAGCGATTGCCTTTCAAGTGTCTGCTTCTTCATTGATTTATAAGTAATTACGAACATATTGGCTAACTGCTTTGAATTACTGCACGTATATAGTTTTATCAGTCAGTTATCGTAAGTAGAGTTATGGAGTGTCGGTTCACGTTCTGTATATCGTTTGCTTTGATGTTTATTTTTATGTTTTAAAAATAATTCCAGAGATAACAGAGCAGTTATTTCAAATAACAAATTTAGCAAAGACTTGTACTTGCTGTTTGATATATCACTAGCGATCTACTCCCGGTTTTTTTTTGTATTTTTTTTTGCAATGCAATTTTATTCTGCAAATTATATACACAAACGTACCTCGTTTATCGCTCTTTCTATGAGAGAAAACTTTATCAAAATCCGTTGTGTGTTTTAGAAAAGGTTAACGGTAAAACACAGGTGGACAGCGACTTTATTTTATAAAATGTATATGTATACTTAGATATAAATAGCGATATATGATAAATTATATTACAAAAACATTACACATAAGAAAGTAACTCAGTTAATAGAGAAGGAAAGGTATAGTACTGGCAAATATGTTCAAAAAGTGATTTCGATATATTTAGAGACGCTCTTTCTACACTTTATTGTACTGGTTAATATAAATAGGCCTCGGTTATCAGTTCCATGTACTGGCTAGCTCAACATGGTCGAAGCTTTCAAGCGCGATAATACGCCTTATCTCCAATGTGTCCCCATTTCAACCAGTATGTAGACATACTGACAAAAGCGCCTTTTAGAAAGAAGAATGTCGACTCGACTAAAGTACCTAACTATTTTACTGTTAACTATCTAACTAACAGGTCAACTCTACTATTGTTGTTGATTGATATGATAAATGTACCCACCAAATTTCATCCGGATCGTTTATTCGCGGAATAATTTTGCAATTACATCCAGATCGTGTTTTCGTGAATAATTTTGCATTTTAAATTTGTGCAAAAAAATTTTCTATTTTAAAATAAACAAATGCAATAACTTAGAAACTATATAAATGATTTTTATTAAAAAAAAAATATATTTTAAAGAACTCGATTTCTTTAACTTCAGAGCAAAATCATCTTTGTCTATTCTGTAAAATCAGAACTACAAATAGCTCAAAATTTTATCAATGTCTGTATGGCGTATATTCAATTGTAACGATTCTATTACTTACAAAATCCACATGTAATACTTCGCAATTTACTTATACAACTTGTTATTAAATAATATTGTAAATTTTAATAAAAATTATTATCAATTAATCAAAAAAACAAAATCAATTATCAATAAATATTTTTTACAAATTCAGTAGTGCGTGTATTCGAGGTTTAAGTAACAATTAAAGAATACATAAGAATATTACATGATATATAATTAGTATATAAAGATAACAAAGTGGATGTAACTATATGATATTACAGGACTTTTATAGGGCGTGTATCCTGACGAGCAGGCGAGGCCTCGATTATTATCGATCAGAGGGTGCAGACAGAAGCCTAACCCATAAACCTATCTGTTTGTGAATATCACGCTATGCTAACAATATTTAACTTAGGCACGTCACTTGGTTAATGTTTTATAATTTACTCCATTTTTATTTTATGTTAATTATTCTCTAGTAAATATGAAAGCAGTGAGGCTGTCGTTCTGTCACAAATGCCAATATAACATAGTAGCTGTTGCACGCGAATTCGTCCGCGTAACTTTATAAAATATAGCTATATGTTACTTACTCGCTGATAATGTAGCTTTCTATAGATGAAAGATTTTTTAAAATCATTCCAGTAGTTTTTGAGTACTTACATTCATTACAAACAAAAATACAAATCTTTTCTCTTTATAATATTAGTATAGATAAATATTGGTATTTGTGACAGAATTTGATTAGGTTTCTTCTACCTATTTGCACACAGACTACTAGCTTAGTATATTTATATTTTTATATTAGTATGAGGTATATATTAGTATAATATTTATATTTTCTTTTCCATTTTACGGAGCTTATCTGCGTTCTTAGGCAATATTAGGTGATAAAATAGAAAAATAGATTAATAAACTTTTAACATAATGTTCTCCTATTGATAATAAGTAATAATAACATGTAAAAATATGCAAACAAAGGAGCTGACATAAATTAGTTTAAAAAAAAATCTTAAATCTTATTTTAAAATTTCAATATTATACTTTATAAATTTAATTATATGATTTAAAAAAATATTTATGCATTGTATGTATATGGTTTTAATGAGAAAAGACTATAACAGCAAGCCGGTTATGTGCCAAAAACGTCCGTGAACGAGCCATTTAAAACAAAACAGTTCGCTACAAGTGGGTGGTTAATTTATTCAAAGATCGGGTGCAAATTCGAATCCAGCTTGCCTCCACCCACAAGTGCACATTTTCCGTTGTAAACAATAACACAACACGTTGATAATTGATTGTTGTCATTGTGTACCTATTGTTTCGAGTGTGGGAAGACTATTAGACACGGGGAGGAACTATTGCATTATACAATATGTAATATAAATTAATTGCAGGCAACTGTTTTGAGCGTTTTGCTTACAGATGTTCTAACGCCACCTTCTATTTGTGAACATAATACAAAATTAACTAATGTAAACATTGGGAATTACACCTAATAGATTACCTATAAGTTGCCTATGATTATCTCAATTTGTCGACATAGGCCATAAAAGGCTTCGCGGTAAAAACAGAAGACAGTGCGTGGTGGCGAGCCTTGGGATGGGAGAGCCCTACCAAGATTATTTATCACAAATTATATTTACTATTGTTTCACAGTTATTAATTTTAGTGTGATTGGAATAGCTTAGAGAACATTAAACATAATACTTTAAATATTTTTAAGAGCGAATAATTTATTTATTTGAAGCTACGTTTCGTTTTGATGACAGCAAAACCAATAATTGTCTCCTAAATAAATTCTGTAAAAAAGTAATAGTTACTTGCTGTGAATTTATTTTATTTATTTATTATCTAACTTTAGCCACTGCAATCTAGGTAAATAAGTGTTATTTATAGACATTACTACAATTTATAAGGAAAAATAAATGTTATTTATTTATCTGAGTGCCTAATGGTTAAAACAAATATACACGACGTAGGTACGTTTACCAATAAATACTTATTACGTGTTTTTACGTAATATACATTCGATAATAGTGTGTGATGTGGGTCGCCCATTTGATTTTTGTGTGTTAATGACACGAAGTGACCCGGACTAGACACTTTTGTCATGAAACCAATCGAAGCCAGTAAATTGGGACAAGCTGTATTAACGATGAGGTTTCGTGCCGGTTACAAGACTTTCTTTAAAAAAAAAAATACTAATATAATAGATGGATATTTTTACCTATTCTGTGAGATTAAAACTTTTTAATTTCAAATTCTCGAGATACACTTACATTTAAAATCAATTGTTCCTTAAAAGTTTGCTTAAAACATCCCAATTTGAGTAGGTACAGTCCAATATTTCGTGACCTAATCCGATTTTTATTTATATTTTAATCTCCGAAAATATTTATTTTGATTTTATTCTAATATTATGTTTAATTTTAATTATAAAATATTTTTTTAAATAGAAAAAGAATATCTCATGTTTGTACCACAAGGTTCTATACCGGGGCCTCTTATTTTATAATCTACTTCAATAATATTCATCTGTTATAAGCAACATAAATTAGTGTACAGCAGAGACCATAAAATACACGGGGCGGACGAAGTCGTGTGCGAAAGCTAGTAAATAATACAGAAAATTGTTTGACTTATTCTTTGAAGACAGACAATATGTTGTGAATGACTGAATAAATGTTACAAGCAACTTTAACTCAGAGGTCAAGGTTCGTTTCTCACAGACGAGACGCGTTCAAATAAAACGGTCAACGCGATATGACTCATCTATCTAAAACAATGTCACCATATTGTTAAATCGTTGTGTACGTTTAAAATTTTAGCATCAAGTGGACCGTCAGCTTAACATAAAAAAAAGAAAATTGCGCAGACGGAGGAGTGTTAATTTGGTACACTTAAAATTTATATGGAGAAGGACTCTAGATACCTAGCTTATATTTTTAAATAATATTGTTTATGGTCGAATTTCTATCACTGGGTGACCTCTAGTTACATTGATTTTCCATAAACATTGTTAATCAGCTTTTAAGTAGCGCAACAGATAGTAGGATTAAGGATAAGAGGGGACAGGAATTTGTAAGGCTGCGGTTACTGCCGTCAGGCTGGTTACCCAATTTATAACTGCAAAATGAAGTGTATCCTGCCATTGTAACAGCATGACATACATCTTAACAAAATTTCGCAAAGTATAATAAAATTTAGCAGGATTTTAATTCGGTAAAACTTTTATTTTAATAATTTAACTTTATATTTGGATTTCTGTTAATTTAAAAATTACTAGCAAATAATTTTCAATATTTTGATTTTAACTTTTTTTTAAATATATTTATCAATGATTGTTTAATAAAAAATGTAATTAATAATCATTTTTACACTAAAGTATGATATAATAAAAGCAATAAGGCCTTTTTATTAACTCTATCATGAGTTAATAATAGTTTATTTATATACACACTATAAAAATAAAATAGTTATAGTTACTCTATAACTACCAAGAGTTACAATACCAATACCAAGTTAAGAGTTGAAGTTATAGTTAAGTACAAAGAATTGTTAATATTTAACAACGTATTAAGCTTACAAAAAACGTATCTTAAGAGTCCTTGAACCCTACATTCCTACGAGCAAATCTGGCGGACATGACGTCATGTAAAATACAGGATAATATCCTGATAATTAAGCAACTTTTTTTAAATCGTATATGTATTGAAAGTACATAATATATCTCTTATACATATGTGAACATTTTTAAAATAGATTATATTCGTAAACATGTTTATTAAGTATTTAGATTTATAACAATATACCTAAATAGTTTCTGATATTTGATAACTTTTTTGAACTCAATTTAAATAATTATAATGAAAATTTTAACTCACTTTCATCTGCAGAAGCCTGGATCCGTTTGTCTTTTCCATGGTGTGTTCGGTTTGACGCGAATGATATTTTTTAAATAATAAATTGTTATTTATTATAAATATGAGTTAAAACTTAACTTGGAAGACGGTAAATTTTATGAACAGTCAGGCAATAATTGAAAAATCCACCGAAATAAAATCGGATAAATTAAAACACATAAATACACACAGTTTCACAAAATTTGACACTAAACTCTTGACGCGACAGTTAATTTAAATTGGCAAACGTTTTGACAAACAATTCTGAATAAGGTGCGTTCAAAAAACTGTATCAGAAAGAGCTGTGCTTTAATGTTTTACTCCATTTTCCATATGGACGTGCACATTTTTTGTTTATTGTAATAATTTAAGTTATCAGCCGGCGTATTTTAGTTAAGTTTCTGTTATGAATAACGATCAAACGAGTCAGCGGTCGCCAAGCTACTCGCTGTGGTTCGTCGCTCAGCTGTTTCGAGCTCCGACGCTTCGCGAATAATGTGGCAGGAGGGGCGCTATAGTCAGCATGACTGTACGCTGACTAACTACCTACACGCCCTATAAACCTCGACAAACTTTGATAAGCGCTGTTCTTCAATCAATTTGAACCATAACTACTGAGACATAAGGAATTATTTCCAATATATATACATTTGAGGACTGAAAGCTGCATACCAAACTTGTGCATTTGAAAATGGATTTTATGCATAACCAAATAAAAGCAATTGTTGAAAAAGCGAAGAGAGAGTTTAAAAATTGCAAGCCTGCAGCCGAATTTAAGTGAAAGTTTTTTTTTATTTATCTTAATACGAGTCTGTTGTTAATAAATGTTAAATGTTTATAGGATAAAATTGAACGGAGTATCAAAGGCAGTTTACCTTCATTGATTTATTGTAATTGTTTGCAACTTTATTTTGCATAATTCAGACGAGTTCGTTGTGAACAAAAACATCTGTTGTTACTAGTATTGCTCACTGCAAAAGTGTTTTATTGATTTGTTAATAATGTGTATGTGGAGCTCTTGCTAATAAAGTTTATTAGCTTATATTACCTTTTTTAAACGATTACAGACTTTAGTATGTCCAGTCATGAACTAGCGATATTCTAGGTACATAAATTACGATCTAAAATAAATAAATAAAAAGGGTCATTGGGGTTGTTTTTGATAAAATACTTTATTATCATCAATCTCAGCCGGAGAAAGTCCACTACTAGGCCTACCCTATAACAAGATGTCTGTCCATCTTGCCATCTGTGGTCTCTTCGTACTGTCACAGAAAACATATAATAATAGTACAAGTAGTAATGCCTCCACTTCAACTTACTAATCCACATTTCCTAATTTAAGATTCGATTTAGCAAATTAACCCAGAGCATGGTCCTCTTACAAGGCATAATCAGACACTAACTAAAATAACTAGAGTTTCTTCAATAAGTGCTGGCGGATGTTTGCCACTAGCAAATGAAACACATGAGTTAAGCCTCGAGGGCGTTTATTAAAAAAATTACATGTACAAACATTCATAATGTGAACATCACTATTAATTCTGTGTATGTCTAAAGAACATACGCAAACACACAACGTTGATCTATTTAACTAAAACTACACAATCTTATTTGTCCACGCTTCTCTCGACGCTGTCTCTAATTACTAGGCATTATTTAATTACTTGTATCGTCTGTATTTCTAAGGGCCTCTTTCACCATCTCTGAGTAAAGTGTCAAGTAGGCTAACCGCCATTTAAAGTCACCGGTCACCGGGAACGATGGAGCTGATATACCTTTGTTTGTTCGGTAAAAGTCCCAAACATTAAAAAGAAAATAATAAAAATATTCGATTGTCGTAGGATGCAGTAAACCGAGTGCATAATTTGATAAAAAAATATTTCTAAAAGTAACTAATCAACACTTTACTTGTAGTTGGTGAAAGAGGCCCTTTAGGAAGTTATTTCTGGTGTCAAACGAACTAGCGTCTCAGATAAAGTAAGAACTAAAGATAGAGAGAGCCATTTGTACGGCAGTGTAAAGTCGGGCTGCCAAATTTTTTCATTCTCAAAGTTTCCCGGTTGGGAATCTAAGGGACCCTTATGACAGAACGCTAAGGCAAACAAGCACTTCAACCACTGAACCAATGGGCTCGTCAAATTACCTACCATTTTATCTCGTACCTATATCTGTCTATTTGTTTCCTATATTTTCGAATATGTGACGAAAATAAATATTAAAATAATAAAAAAATTAGAAAATATTTATTAGTTATTAATGTTATTATATATAAAATTATTAGATAAAAATACTGTTTTAGCATTATGTACAAAAATAAACTTTGGATGAAGCACCGATGACCGCACCGAGAGCTTCAACTGTGAATTTGACTAAAAAATCTGAGGCAAAAATTGACGAGATAAATATGTATTTGGAGGCGAATATGTATCAGAACGTTATAAACTTTTTTGGGGTACGAATTCTACTGGCATCGCGTGTTTTATTCTAGATTCTGACAAACCTTTTTTTTATTTGATATTAATTTCAATTAGACGATAAAAGTAATTAATAATTCTCACACTAAATTTCACACGCACGGCTTTTTTTATTAAAACTGTTTGTTTCAATCAAGAAATCCGTAAGTATTGAAAAGTTTTTTGTAACCTTGTAAGCCTTTTGAAATTTTAAATGTAGAATTTTGTGACTTTTAAATGAAAATGCTGTTTTATTTATAAAATACTAGCCGTTAGTCACTGTCCTTTACTTTTAGGTTTTACGTAGGTACATAAAAATTAAATAAATTTTTATGTTCGTTTGTTTAAAAGCCCAAAACTCCTAAAGTAATACTTTAACAATCGTTATGTAAATTTGCGTACACATTGTCAGGTGTTCTGAAAAAGCTGTCCTTTCACTAAAAGCGCTTCACATTAACAAAAAGTGCTGTTCCTGTTTTGTTTAAAAATAACAATAAAAATTTCAACGCTTAACAAAAATATATGACCAATAAAGATGGAAAAATGGAATAAAAGTTATCAAGAAAAACATAAGAAAAAAGTACACCGACAAAGCTAGTTTCAAACTTAAAAATCTAAATGATTGTTTGACATTATATTAACTAAATTTTTTATACGAAAGTGTAAATATTCAGCCGCGCGTGTTCATCTAAAGTACCAATCATACTTATCATCATCATAACCAAGCATCTTTAATCATCATTAAAAAATACGTACCGAACACATTGAGAATTCATCAAAAAATGTTACCAAAAATGAGGATAACATGCAAGCATCCCATACAAAAATATGTATTGACTACCAGCGTCGAAACATTATTGCTGTACTTATATATTTTTATTAATTATTTTTATGCAATAAAATATTATAATATTGATGACATTGAATCGGATTTAGAATTATATGTAAAAAAAAAAATTCTGCAAATTACACAAACCTTCCTCTTTTATCGCTATTTTCGTTACTGAAGCCGTATTATATAAAAAAAGTTAGTGGAGAAATAGATAGAGATGGATGGCGACATTTTAACGCGAACTAAGTATATAAATTAAATTACTCATTAAAAAAAAATTATACTTAACGTTTTTCTTTTAATATGCCTTTAGGCGCGTTTTGAAAGCGATATAAGAATTTCGAGCTATTTTTGACACAAAACTTTAATTTACTTTCCGATTCAATATCTCAATTTGAAACATAACCTACACAATTCCACAGTAGTTTTCATACAAGCAATAATTGAGAATTAACTTGTAACACAATAACATATAATCAGTGATTTTGAGACATTTTCGATCACAGCAAACAAAATGCTTAAAAAAAGGAATAAACTGTTATTTCATTATTTATGTAATCTTTAAACAATATTATTTATAATCAATATAATTTAATTATTGTGTATTGTCAAATAAAAATATTTCATAATATATTATAATTCATATGTTATTTATTTTATATATAACACGTGAAGAGAATAAATCGTTTTTTGAATGTTAAACGACTTTTGTAGTTTGTTGCTATTGATAAATAAAAACAATTTTTTGCAAACAATTTTTTCCTCATATTGGTAATGATTACACCACCAGACGGCTACTGCCGCCAGATGGCCTGCCAAAAATGTTGTGTGTTTAATCAATATGTATAAACCTTATGAGCTGTGATCGAAACAAAATCCGTATTACGATTAGTAGCTTTTAAACTTAATACAAATATTATAAAAGCTAGGATACCACCTCGTAAAACTAAATTTACAACATAAGTAACTCATTGCAAACACTCTCAGAGGTAGTTACCCATTATCAAGACAAACATTTTGATATGAATAAATTATTAATAAAATGTATATGAAATCATATAAATTTACCACATGTTGGCACATTTAAAGGTGAGACACATATTTCGGTTATTCGGTAATAATATATAATTTATTTTTCTTACTACGTCTAAATAAACTCTAATATCGCATTATACACATACATATCTACAACATCTATGGCTACATAGCGAGATTTTTATTTTTCATTGTATAAATTATAAGAAAATAAAATTTCTGTAATACTTATTAAAGGAAACACATAGAAAACACAACAAACTGGCTTCATAGAGAAATACAACAGTATCTAATTCTATACCGAGTGAAAATTTATGATAACCATGAGCAAATGTTCTGAACAAATCATAATTTTTAAAATAAAGCTTTCGGATAATTATCCCGTATTATGTTCGAAGAAAAGTTTTTTGATATTTAAATTTTTTAAATACTATTGGTAATATTTTGGAATATTCGAACAATATTTTAATATTTGAATATTCGAACAAAAAAAAAGGACGAAGCAAAATGCACCTGAGTCAAAATGCTTTTAAGTAATGAGTATGCACATTATTAAAGTTGCAAATGTAAAAATTTATTTGATAAAAAGATTAAGAATGCCATTTATCGTATGTTACCGAAGTTTTTTTCGTATACAATACTTATAGTTTATAGAAACCATAATATGTATTATCCGAAATTGAAAATTGTATCGCCACTTAGGTCAATATTTATACTAAAACTTAAGTAGACATAAACAGTGTTAGGAAAATCTCGCTATGCAGCATTAATCGCGGGATCAGGGACACCATCGACATTACATGTCATTACCATGCCTAGGGTAACACACAACACATCAGGTAGGTAATATAATTATAGGCAGTCTTTGGGTAGGTCGGAAGATTTCATAGCGACTAATATAATCTCTATAAATTTTTATTTAATATTTTTCAACACTATGACACACAAAAATCGATTTTAAACTTGTGACCCTCAGAACAATTTGATTTGTGTCATCGATATAGAACAATGTTGAGCTCCTTGAAACTAAACTGCAAATCTTAGTGTCTATCGAGTTATTTTAAATTATTTTTCACCTCTGGCCTCGCATGGATGCATTTTTTCTGCAAATTATATACTCAAACCTTTCTAGTTACAACTCTTTCCATTAGTGAAAACCGTATCAAAATCAGTTGGGTAGTTTAGAAGAAGTTAGCGGAGAAACAGACGAAAGGAAAAATACACTTTATTTTATAATGTGAACAGATATAATAGATATAGATATAGATATAGATATAGATATAGATATAGATATAGATATAGATATAGATATAGATATAGATAAATATATACATAGATATATAGATATAGATAAATATATACATAGATATATAGATACTGATACAGATATAGATATAGATAGATGCTGACATCCAAAAGCGAAATTCCACGATACATTTGCGGTAATTGATAAAAATATTATTAGTTGAGATAAGTAGTTACCGTTTGTCACAAATAAAATTGCTCTAGTAAATTTATTAGTTTGTGTGTCAATAAAATATTTTCTACCGACCATTATTCTATAGCTAACATCAATTTATCTTAACACTATCGTTACAGAATTCACCAATTCATTATAATTCTCTATAATTGGTGTCATGTATAAGCGGTTGGTTACTTAAGCCTAAGGTTTTTTTTTTTTCAAATAAAAATATTTATCGACAAATGGTATTGTGCGATTCTCTCGTATGTTAAAAAAAATTTCAGATTTCTGAAGATTTCCGAAGACAGAAAGTTGTTGAGATTACCCTGGTTGTTCATAAAACTTTCTAAAAGTTGATGTGAGGATTCTAAAAGTCTATAAATTTCTTTCAAGAGTTTTTAAATCACAAAAGTGTGACGTACAATTATTGATTGAAAAAACACTTCGTCAAAAGGGGTAACGTAACATCAAAGATTAGTTTTCTAGGAGGTCATAATCGTACTATTTAACACTAAATTATTGAACATTTTCATAGTTAGGTATCCGTAGGCCATAAAATTGAAAATCGACATGGCTCGTCTACACATGTATCTATTTCAAACACTCGTTACGGCTAGGGCATGCAACTATCGAGTAAAGTTGAATTATACAATGATTTGGTAGAACTTTAGGCACACAACGCACTAATTAGCCGATACTTTGAATTCAATTTTACGACAAATATAGCGCGTTGTATGTTTCTTTCAGTATAATTAAAAACTCAACTTCCAACCACTGAAAAAAAAATCCCTTTCATTAAACTACAGATACAATTCATAAGACAGTATTTTTGTTTTACAAAGATCGTTCCTTAATTGGCACATTAGTATAAGTTCGGGTATGAGAAAGAGAAATTGCGACCAGCACATTATACTTCTCTAACTTTGAGCAATGAACCGTTATATTCGTTATCAAAGTTGTAATTGAAAAGTGGATTTTGTCATTTCGTCTTTTGTTAACAACAAAACTAACCAAATTTCTTTTATCAAATACTTTTCTCTTATTAAGGTGTACGCTTAATAAATTTTCCATTTCGTAAAATATTGCGACTTGAAGCTTTTATTGAATGATCACCATTGTGTAGTTTAGGATCACTGCCTTCTAGTATATGGTCACCATCACGTAGTGCATGATCACCATCATTTCATGATGGTAAAACATGAAGCCAGCACTTATTGTGCTTTTAATTTAAGTAAATACTTTCGAATATGATATTTAGCTGTTATTGCAATTTCGTCATAACAATTGACGCATATAAATGGTGTAAGCACCCTCTTGTACTTTCTAAAGACGTCAATCAACATTACATTAATCGAGATGATCGAATCTCATTTACGATCGACAAAAAGCGCAACTTTTGGACTCTTCTCTTATTTTTGTATACAATTATTGTGCGGGTTGGTAAAACTCTTCTGTGCTGTATCAAAATTGCATTGCAATGCGGTTGGTTGCAAGTTACATCATGAAATCTCCACAGTCCACTCCGAAGTCCCAATCGTCGGAAGTGGTGGCCGCATCGTCATACTCGGCGAGGGCTTGTTCATAGGCCGCTGCTTCGTAAGCTGTCACTCCGTCCAGCATGGAGCACGCTTGAGACACGTTTGTGTGATGCATAATTGGCATTGCGTGTAAAGCAAAGTCGTCGCCTTCTTGAGACCAGGTGAGACCTGGAAGTGACAAATACAGTCTATTCCAAAAATATTCTTCAATTAGGAGGATAAAAGTATCTACTTATAATCAATAGAAGATGGTATACTTTAGCAGTAGCATGACACACTGCGTTTCATCATCTTAAATTGGACAGTCTTGCGTCAGTAACCAAAAGACCATTCTGAAATAATAGAATGTGTTTCTTTGAATAATAGAATCTGTATTTGTTAATAGACGACGATAGCAACCTACCATCAAGTAAACCACTCTGCTGTACATACAAAAAAAAAACACAAAAAGTATACTTACGCCCACTCCATACTCCGTTCGGTAGTGTCACCCATCCCCATCCCTGTCCCCAGGCGAGCTCGTGACCCAGTTGACCTGCCAGCGGTACCTGCCGCTTGATGACTGCCACTAGGCCACGTCCGTCCAGCGCTCCCACAGTGTTGCAATTGCTTCGAGAATACATTTCGGATGACGTTGCTGCTGAAACCAGAAAAGCTAGTCTTTAGAAAATGTTTTTATTATATACGTAGGCACTGCAGCCAAGTGTGCAGTGCCTACCACACACTTTCGGTCAGATTAAGATTAAGGTTAGGTCAGATTCGGTCAAGTACAAAAGAGTAGTCGAGAGAAATAGAATAGTTTGAAAAAACAAATCAAAAACATTGTAGGTATATCTTAACTACTACACTAAAACGACTTTAATTTAGAAAATAAAAGTCGTAAGTTAGGATTTAGTAATGCACTGCGACAAGATGGACAGACGACCTAAAGAGCTACGCAGAAAGCGTCTGGATGCTAAAAACATGACCGTGCGTGGCTGCGAGCCTTGAGAGAGACCTACATCTAGCAGTGGAGAGACACAGGCAGCAGGTAGATTTGTAACTTCGGTGTTCTTGCTTGAGTTAATATGCGACGGTGGCCACTTACCATCAAGTGGACTGGAGCCAGCCTGTCGATAATTACATAAAAAAAAATACTAAACCAATGGAAGACCCTCGTTATAAGTCATTCTTGACCTTATCGCGCTCGTCTCAAAGATGACTTTTTAAATAACGATCAACGCATCCATGATTCACATTTATTTATATAAAACATTTATTTCCTTGATTCTTGTTATGAGATTGATGTTTGAGGGATATTTATCCATTAATAATACTGTTTATGTCGGAATAAATTGACTTGAAGAACATGTCACTTTTATTTGGCGAAATATTTTTATCAAAATTTCTGATTGTAGATAAAACGAATGAACAAGTAACGCCAGGTACATTAGTGACTTTTATGGGATAAAGTGTAAATACAGCACCACACTTGCTTTTATACATTATTACTGGCTATAATCAATCTAGGTTCTTGAAATGTAAGTGCAGCGTTCAAGCGCTAACAAATATGTGTAAACAAAATATCTTCAAAATTGTTACATCAATCAATCAGTCACGAGCCGCAACAAACTTGTATTATTGTGTTGTTATTAATAATGTACCAAATTAATTGCTCATCCGAATTAAGATAATTAATGGAGGACTGTTGTGGCAGCCGAGCGGAGCCATCCCATGCGGCAGCCCCTAATTAATTATTTGTTAAATATGGTGTCGATGGCCTTCTTGTTGACTCATTGAATAAAATTCTGTAGTTACAATTTCAATTATGTAAATTGATAACACTAATAAATATGCAGTTTTTTGCTTATATATAAATTAGAATAACCTTATAATTGCCTTGAAGAATAAATACTTATAATATTTTGCATTTTTTACAATTTATTTAGACAATATACTTGCTAATAAAGTTATACAAATAGGGACGAGACTACGAAAATATAATGTTTTTGTCCGTAAACACAAATTAGAAAACAAATTGGTTTTAATTTAAACGCCTGAAGAATTTTTTTTAAGCATTTCGTCGTCATTACGCCATTGCTCTAAGAATTTTATTAGGCGTTAAATGTTGTAATTAATCTTGAACACGCGTATTTTGAGCTACGCTTTTTATTTTTTAACACAGAGAAAATATTTTTAACACATTTATTTAGATTAAAGTTGAAATTTAAAAAAGATTGAAGACTGCATTTATTGTTTGTTATAATATGACGGTCTTAAAGACCCAAACAAAAATCGTCTTATTTAATATCAAATTACTATTTTAGGCATACTGCTTCTTACTCGTATCTTGGAGTGTATATATAGCCATTAGCCATAGTATATTGTAGACAAACCGTTTTTTAGTCTACGGCATTCTGCTTCTTAGTCATTGAGTACCTACTTATAGTCTCAATACAATGTAGGATAATCCGCGTTTTAGTCATTTGGCGTAATAGGTAAAAATGCAGACGTTGCTTCTTACGTTTTAGGTACTGAGTTAAAACACACCTTTTTTATGATAACACTGTCATAATGAGTGTGATGGTTAAGGCTATTTGAGACATTGGAAGTTATTGTCATGTGAACTTGATTACTCTGTTCATGATCATAAAAAGGACAAACCAAATGGCAATTGGAATACTTAACCGTTCCAAGTCCATTACTTTACGCATGTGTGTACGTGCTAATCGCTTCTTGTCTCATATCAAGAACATTTAAATGGCCTGTGTAGCACTTTTATATAGATTGTTTGTGTATACGTATATAATAAAGAATATATTTTATATATTGTCTTTTATCTAATTATTATTTATCTATTTATTTTTCTAAAAATACATAGATTCACATAGATAGATTCATGTGAATCTATGTAATAGAAAATACTATACTATGTGTATAGGAACAGTGTATAGGTGGAGTATGAATATCTTGGGTTAAGGCCTTACAGTTATATATAAGTTAGATAGAAGACCACCTGCACATTAATATCAAAATTAAAATAAAATAATCTTCTTATTAAACCCAAATATACTTAAACAATATTGTCACCGTGTATACCGTGGTAATATATAGGTATAGTCAAATACAATATAGTGAAGTTGTGAAATAAGGCATTGTTTGAGGCGCGGCGACACGGCTTACGCATTACAACTTCGCAAAGTTTAAACCCGAAGAGAGGGGAGGATTACCAGTACCTTTGAACCTTTTTCAGTTTTTTTTAATGATAAAAGGCTTCACCGGCAGCCTTGACATTGTTTAAGTGCGATGTCATTATAAATTAAAATTCTCCTCGGTCGAATAAACAATGGAGCGTCTAAAAAGATTTTCCGCAAACTAAAGAGACTACAAAGTGGAAGTTAAATGAATAGCAGTTTTGATAATTAAATAAGTGTTCGCAAATAGACGTAACATATGAAGCGTAATACATAAATAATATAATAATGTATACTTACTTGAATCCAATAACCTACAGGAAATTTCTTCGAGACTTGCTTTTAAGACGTTCTCGGATAATAAGGGTATTACGACGGTATAAAACAACGTTGGTTTTACGTTAATTATCACTTAAGAGAATAAGCTGGGAGAGGAGTGAAGTCGGAGCATTATTAATGGCACTTTGTGAGCACAATGCGAATGGTCATTACGCACCGTATAAACTGCTTTACTGGATGCGACAACAGACTTTTTAAGAGAACAACTGCAGGCAAGCAGGGCCCACACTTTGGAACTTCTAACGAACGACCTGGTGACTGTACAATTTGTAGCGTACGCCGAAAACGAGAAAGAACTAGAGAGAATGTGGCAAACACCATGCCTGTAGTACGACAGCAAACGTTCTACACGATGTCAATGATAGGAGAATTAAAAATAGATCGACTGATGACTGTTCCAAGAAAATTTCAGCGTGCTTCGACCTTAAAACGTAGTGCATCGGCTATCCTTTTAGGTATGAGATAATTATAGGACTGTCATTTACTCAGCGCGCAATCAAGATAAGTAAGGCACCGTCAGAGCCATTCAACAGGATTTCACGGGTCTCTGTGTCCAGGCTAGATGGCCTGTGAAATGTCCTCCTTAGGACTCAAAAACAATAAAAATATTATTAACAAAGGCGCACTGAACAGTGCTCACAGTCTGTTAGGTATCCAGATGACTTAATAAGAACTATTTGGACCGTATTTGGCACGAAAATATGCCACGAAAATAGACTGAATGCACGAGAAAGATAGCAAACTCTCTCAATTTATCCAGAAAATGTCGATTCGATGCAAATTTTCCTGGATTCCTGGATTAAAACTGATTACCAAACCTCTGAAATTTTAACTGCACATAAAAATGTGTTAGTTCAGCACATACATACAACTAATATGAAATGGAGGCGCTTCTTTAAAATGTATAGTGGCCCTTCGTATGAAGGGAAGGGAAGAGTATAAAGTTTTTTATCGTATAAGAGTTGGGTTTGGATTGAATATGCATCACGAAACCCAAACTTAAGACGGGCGAAACTTAGTCGAAGGCAAAAAAGAAAATCTATTTAGTAGACCCAATGTTGCTTCGAGTTAAAAGTGAATTAACAAGATTATCGAAACTGGAGCCTTGAGTAACTAAGTGACAACGGGATAAAGGTAAGCTTAACTAATACTTACAGCTAGATTTGGTTGATGTTACATTATTGGTTATTATTATTTACTCTTCCATATATGTATGCCTCGTCCATAACAAGAGGAACAAAATGCCATTGTGGTTTAGAGGCATTGCTACGGTCAATTAAACTTTAATACTATCCTTTAAAAGATAACCAAATGGTGCAATCGGCTTATAGTGGATCCACTACTTATATCAGCGCTCTGGTATAGTACGTACTTACATATATTTGTACAGTCAGCGACACAATTGGCTAGTCTCGTCGCCAGTTTTAATGTATCGAAATAAAAACTTTACTAATCACGTTTATCCTTGTTTCGACTGATAAAGTCTTCTATTGCAATGCATTTGGATTGGAAGATGACCAGTCAATTATGCGCTCGACTGTACATCGGAATTGCCTTTGTAATTACGCGGAGCGATCTATACACAAATTATATCTTTTGTAAATACTCATATAAACTTAATTATCATAATAATAACGTTTTAGAAGTAAGGGTTATTATTCCTGAATGTTATTGGAAGTATTCCTATAAAATATGATTTATTCTGAATTACGTAATTAATCTAGGTTATAAAATTAAACAAGTTCCAGTTATGCGTAAGGGCAAAAAAGACCTTACTGATTTCGGGAAAGATTTGTTTTTGGCAACAAACTTTTATGAGACATAACTTGCTTTCTTTATTTATAAACTAGCTGGTGCCCGCGACTTCGTCTGCGCTGAAAAATAAAAGATATAACGCCTGTCAAAATATGTAAAGCAATATAACGCCTGACATAAATTGACGCCTGAGATTATACTTTTGTCAAGGGTATAGTAGTCACAGACTATCATTAGATAGTTGTTGCCTGGTGGAATATTTAGCCTATCCTGAAATTCTATTCTAACTCTATAGGTAAAACATTTTTATATCGGATTAGTAATTTCGAAGATTACCTCCTACATACAACAACAAACAAACATACAAACTTTACCTCTTTATAAAATTTGTTAGATGACAGAAGGGCAATAAGTAAGTTACGAAAGTAAGCAGTATTTGTAGAGAGTATGAGGAAATTACACAGGTTTCATACTGTAAAGGGAGGTTCATCCTTGAATACAGCTACATACGAGGATATTTTATTCACTCGTAAATTGCGAATTTTAGTCAACATACCTATGAAAAGAAGTGGGTATTGAAAGGTGGACCTAGTAGGAAACAGTCGATGCTCCGAGAAAATAAAATGAGTTGAAAAGCCTCTTTCAAGTGTCCGTAAATATGTGTTTATATGTGTGTGTGTAAGATTGACGGATCGTAATTTTATTATCCTACACATGATGAGCGAGTACGCGTAATAACGCGATCAATACCTTACAGATCCTTTGATATTTTAATTACATATTCTGACAATTATTAACATACTAGCGAACCGCTGCCGGCTTTGCACGGTTGCAATTTTTTCTTAAAAAAACACCCAATCAGTCATATTTTTTAATAGGATCGAGTTAGGGTAGGACTCTATAGAGAGATTTTTTATTTCAAATAATCGCCTTTACGTTCCTGTTTCGTTTGATCCACGCTTTTTTTATTTTTGTGTATACAGCACAAATGTTAATCGTTTATCGCTCTTCCACTAGTGAAAGCCGTATGAAAATTTCCTCGATCTCTTAGGTCCTTTCATGGTAGGTTTATAACATACTATATTTATTTTAATTTTAAAGATACCCAACGAACACTTCCAGTCTGTACACATTACCGCACTAGACCTCCATAGTTCTCAAAGCGCGCGCTTTTCCAACGCGTGCTTTGAGAACTATGGAGGTCTAGTACGGTATGGGTGTTCGTAAACATTTTGATACCGATTTCTTTAACGACGAAAAAAAAAGCCATCAAAACTTCATTTCTATTATGGCTGACGAATTATTCGGCAATAACAAAAGATTAAAACATGTTTTAAGAAATCTTTTGGGGACATTATTTATGTAATAATATTGGCACTCAATGTGATTAGCTGCGGTTGTGATAGCCGAATATGGATTCTGACGTTGTCCAACAGTTTATTATGTCACAAATTTACTCGAGGATTAAGTTCGTTCATGCCGTCAAATTGGGTTTATAAAGCTGTGATTCGTATTTACAATTACATCATGGTATTCTATTGAAAGACTACGTCGATACTATACAATGCATGTTATATTTTCTATTACCTAAGTATATTTACTGTCGGCAAACACAGAATAAGACTTAGTAAAGTTAATTAATCTTTTATTATGTCAATGTTATATGTCAATGCATCACTTCATTGTGGAGGACGTGTACCATGTTCCGGAAGGAATGTTTCCGGAATGAGAGGTTGCGTAGGCTGGACTTCAGTGGCCAATTTAGAGGTTGCAAGTAGGTGACATAAAAGAAGTAAATTTCAGGTTAATTCCATTCCAAAATACCAGTATTAAGCTTCTGTTCAGTACGAGAAAAGCAAAAGGCTAAGAATGTTAGCATGCAGCAATCCGAGTATTACGATTCCTTTTTCTGTTCTTCTAATCTGAATTTTGTTGAATATTTAAAAAATTACACGACTCTACTCTCAGCGAATTGGCAGGCTTCAGGCGATGCGAGGCCTACGGTCACTAGATTATTAACAACATTGTTTCAACCCAGGCAAGCGTCAAACATTGATGCCATCAGAACTTTCCTTAATTATCTCACAATGGATATTATGACCCCGACGTTTATCCTCAATTCATATAACGAAAATCACATTCAAACATATAAAGGATTGGTTCTTACTATTCGGCTATTGTATATATTGACTATATCTATACTTATAAAATTATTTGTAGC
Source organism: Synanthedon myopaeformis (assembly GCA_944738685.1). Taxonomy (NCBI): domain Eukaryota; kingdom Metazoa; phylum Arthropoda; class Insecta; order Lepidoptera; family Sesiidae; genus Synanthedon; species Synanthedon myopaeformis. The sequence goes on from OX122930.1 coordinate 1,933,355, forward strand.
TAAAATTTGGAACATAGGTTTATTTTATAAACTATAAGCATCCCCAAAAAAAAATTGAAAATTAAAACTGTATGCGAAGCTTGGGTTGGGTCGCTAGTGATCTGTATAAGACCTGTTTCGTAAACTATAAAGTTTCAAGTAAAAGCTCCCAATAAACTTATACCTACAAGTAGGAATATTATTTGTAATTACAAGTAGGAAGGAATAGGAATACAAGTAGGAAGTAGGAATAGTCGTGTCATAACGTCCCCGCGACTCCACCCATAAACGACCACGCTAGAAAGTCGTTGGGTTTTAGCCGGTTTAGTTGGAATCCGGCATAACCCCGCAGTGTCCCAAAAAAAAAAGGTATTTATTTCATATTGATTTTTTGAAGGATTTATAAAAAAAAATCTATCAAATGAGAAGTAAGTAGGGAACAGTTGGGAGCTTAACTCTCGAAGTTTTTTATGAGTATACGTCTACTAGGGTACAAACAGTCCTATCAGGTAGATCTAACTTCCAGAAGGAAGTCAAAGGGGCTATGTCCAGCAGTGGTCGTCCTAGAGCTAAAATGATGATGATGAATTTTTATTACTACCAAATTTATAAGACATTGTATTTTTATTAGTAATTTATAAATTACTAATAAAAATATAAGACTAAAATATAATAAAAAATATAATAAAAATATAATAAAATATAATAAAAATATAGTCTTATAAGACGTAATTGTAATTTAATTGTTTTAAATTTGTTAGATGATATTCATATCATCAATATACATATATGGTTTTGTAAGCCACTCAGGCAAGCCATACACGGTAGCAATAAAATTTTATTTCATCAAATTACAGTTGACCACAGTCAATAAAATATAAATAAATAAATAATATGGCAAAGAAAATTAATATTAGTCCTATCGACACAGTCAAATTACTTTTTCTATTTACGCGTTTTTTCTTAGCAATCGAATTTTCAATCAAACCATTTATTTTCGTACATTATTGAGATTCGCTTCGGCGTTAATAAAATACAAAGGCCACTTAATCCGAAAACAATTCATGCTTATTCAGGCGGAAATATTATCTATAATTTGAATTTTGATATCGTCCAGCAGTGCCCGCTTCCACGAGAGGGTTCCACCAAATTAATATGTCAAAACGAATCAATAACCATTCAGTCCAATCCAATTTCGTTTCCCAGCTTTTTAAATCTCTTAAGTCGTAAATAATGGTGAAAACAGCTGGCTGTAGCAGCCGTTTTTGAGCCGTTCTCTTCGATTTTGAAAGATAATAATAAGAGGTCTTCCGTTTCTACAATGAAATTAATTTATTGACTCGACACTGGCATTTCTATAAGATTTTTATGCTGCCAAAGTTTAGGCTTACGTAGCCGTGGGACGTAGCTACAATATATTGTTTATAATAAGTAAATTGTTTTATTTTAACTTTTAATTTGTGGATATTTAATTTTGTACTATGTTAGGATTTAGTTCTTTAGGATTCTATGTCTGTTAACTGCACCTGAAGGATATACATTGTAAATAATTCAATGTTAAGAACTCTGGTCCGGTTCTCTGTGTTTTATTAATTTCATGTCTAGTTTAAAATTAATGATTATTTACTCCAACGATGATGGAAAACTTTGTGAGGAAATTTTCGCATTTTTCATGACATAAGTCGTTATGTACGTTGACGGTCCACTTTATTGCGCGAAAATGTGAAAGTAACTCTGTCTGTCTGTTACCTTTTAACGCCTTTATACTCAACCGATCATCATGAAATTTTTGCATACACGTTGTCAGGGATACAATAAAGGAAATAGGGTACCTTTCATCTAGAAAAAAAGTACTCTCCCCAAGGGATCATCTAAAATAAAATTAAAATAAAGCACTTTAATTAAATTAAAATAAGCGATTTAGTCATGGGCACCAGCTAGTTTATTATAAAAAATATTACTTACGTCGCACTCTGACCGTTGGCCTTTTAAACGCTGTGCGAAGATAAGGCATCGACATCACTAACTCGATGTACGGAGGTGGTGGAAGCTAAAACATAAAAAAAGTTCATTACATAACGTAACACTTCTTACATTTGCCAAATGTTTTCATCTTCTACATATTATATACCTATTACAATTTCTATAATAAACTAAAGTCGCTGTCAGATTCTTTCTGCTTGTCCGTTAACTTCTTTTAAACCTCCCATCGGGATTTTGATATGATTTTTACTAATGGAAAGAGCGATAAACGGGAAAGGTTTGTGTATATTATTTTTGTAGAAAAAAGTTGCATCCGTGCGAAGCTAGATATAGATTAGAAACTAGATCGCTAGATTTAAAAACAAATTCATGTAACCCAAATCTTTTCAAAGTTCGATGGTGAGCTCGCCCCATCATAGGCCTCATCTTTGCTACACGGCTAGATGCTGGCCAAGAGCAAACCCATCTCTTATAATAAAAAATAAAAATAAAAAATTTAAAATCCATTCATGCAATGAATAAATATGCTTACCGTTTTTGATATAGCTGCCAGCCACTCCCTTTGGAAGCATTCAGAAAGAAATATATAAATCAATACTTGTAATGAGAACTGTACATTCTCAACCACGTGATTATGCTTCTGCTAGAGACATCTCGAGAGATCTGCGCTGCGATTGTAACGACTCGGGTCACATACTAATGCATTCGCAAATCTGACTCCAACGTTGAACGCAGAGCTTATATACATTCTGGGAGTGTCTCGACGAGAGTATACAATTACAACAGCGTTACCTAATAGATTAATAAATATTTTAGTACATCGAATTTATTGCACTGTTATCAAAGACTATATAAGTATATTATGACTGTTATTTTTTAATTGAATGGCAGGAGAGCTTTATGTTTCATTAGTTTTTTTAGACAGGCTGACGGTCCGGCACCTTTTATATATATACTGTTAGGTTTATTTTGAATCTTTTAGATTTGTTGGCCAAAAATCATGAATCATTTTTAATAATGAACGAAACTTACAAATTTATATCGATAAGACAACGAATAACTTTCATAAATTACTTGCTGACCTGACAGTAGCACTACTAGGTATATCAAAAGTTAGTGATCGATCCACAAATCCCTTTTAATAAATTATTAGGTAGGTACTATCTTTTTTATTAATCGGTTATTCAATATCAGAAAATTGGCCGCGGGTATCAGTTACCCGGCGTCCTTGCCGTAGGAACGAGATCTTATCTCATTATTTATAATAATTGGGTGAAAACGGATAAAGGAATAGGAGACGAATTCTTGAAAAGTGTACGCGATGAGACGGAGTGATAAAAAACGCAATTCATCTCCGTTCGCTGACGGCTTCGGAGCAACGTGATGTTATTACAATATGGCTATATCTTAACGTCGCCATTGCTAACAAAAAATGCATGAAATTATATCATCGAGGCCAATTGTGCATATAAAACTTATAAGCATTATGTTGACCAGTACCTTTACAATGAGTTTACAATGACCGCACTCGCTAGCGAGAATGTAAAATATTTATATGGAAAAATGTCAATTGTCAATGTCAAATTGACAGATTTCCATATAAATCTTTTACGTTCTCGCTATTATAGCGAGTGCGACTATTATAAACTCATGGTATGGGTACAGATGTCAGTCGTTACCAAAAAGCAACGCAGTCGTCACGTGGCAACGCGTCGCACATGACGACCGATTTGCTTTTTGATCGTTACATAATTACATATCGTAATCATAATTAACGTCTACATCTACAGCTGTTGGACACAGATCATCTCCATTAAGTTTTGTGATAATATTTGTCCCAGTCTCGGTATTTTCTATGTATAAATTTGCAAAAAAAAAGTTTATAAATACTTTTATTAATGATCTAGCTACCCTAGTACAAGCTCGTGTATACTATTTGGGCTAGATAGCGCTGTGTGAAGTGTCCCAATATAAATAAAAAAAAAGTTCATTTAAAAAAAAAGTGACTAGTCTATACCATGGTTCGTAATATATATAAATAGAGATATTTTCCCCTCCAGTATCTCAATTCTGCAAAACAACGTCATTGAATATCAAAAGGAGAAAATACTGCGAGAAATGAATGCTCTGCCGACAATAAATATAGGTCGTAATCCTTTGGGAGCTATTTGTTGGCGGAGGTTGGCGGTTACGTTCCGACACGGCGCGGCAGCCGATTCCAACCACTTTCCGTAGGATCCAGTCAGTGACTACCTTTCCTACTTATGACATTTTAGACATTTCCTACTTAGACTTAAGCATTTTAGTCGTTTCTATATGGCAACTCTAATAATTTCTATTTATGACAGTTGGCAATTTGTAACTTGTGCCAGGTTCATTACTCGAACGTTTCTCAAACTTTTTGTGTCGCCACCCAACTAGATAGTCAAACTACGAGTAGATAGTTATTATTAATATTAAACCGGGGCCCATCATTCTAGTTTGTAATAAAAAAAGAATGGACTATTTATTTGCTTTTGAAGTCTTGTTTCCTTGTACAAAATTCTCGTGAAGCTTCTAGCCATCTTGCATAATTGATTAGAAGTTCTCGGAACGATTTTGTAGCTCTCAAAACTGTCTCGTCTCGTAGGCATTAAAATTATATTTCGTAACGCTTCACCGTGTTTCAGTGCTACGATGTTAAGTATCATTTAGGTTGAACTTGTTGTCGGCTCTGTCTGTTTCGCCGTTAAAATCTTCTGAACTCCCCAACAGATTTGGATACGGTTTTCACTAATGGAAAGAGCAATAAACAGAAAAGAGCAGAAAAGCATTCGTGCGAGGCCGGTGGCGGATTTCTAGTAAATTATAAAACCATTTAAGTATGTAGTACGATCGCTGCAATATTTGGCTGATAGATTTAAAATTTTACAAAATCACGTTTGGTCACTCGAAAATGAAAGGTACATGAAAATTATGTTTTTATGATAAAAGTCGAGAGACAGACTAGCCGACTACTTGGTGGTAATTTTTTTTTTATAAATTTTATTTTTAACTTTATGAAGCTCAAATGTTATTTATATTCTTTATTTTTATAATTGCTTTTGTATTATTATTTGGATTATCTGACGGCAATAATCACGTTTAAGTGTTGTGTTTCGTTGAGGGAGTAAGGGATGCCAGAGCCCATTTCACTATCCCTTCCCCAATCATTTATCCTTATACCCCGTTTACATATGGCCCATTTCCACGGCAATGAGCAGGGACATGGGAAATAAAATGGGCAACGCGAGTATGTAAACAGGTCTCTTCCCTTGCCGCTGCCGTTGCCGCTCGCGCAATTGGCGGTTTTTCATACGGACATCAAAGAGCCGGCAACGCGAGAGCGAGTGTTTACATGCTGCTCTCTCGCTCACTTGCTCTCGAACGCGCGAATTTATCTAATTCCCTAATTACTAGGTACTTACATTGTTCTGTTAGGTAGGTAACTTTTTTTTTACGGCAACGGATTGCAACGCGAGCGGCAATGTCAATAGCCATATATAAACGGGGTATTAAATGCAACCATGGTCGGGAGCGCGTTTACTTGTGTTATAGGCGACGGTAGCCACCACCATCAAGTGGACCGTCAGCTTGTGTATCGAGCTTAACATTAAAAAAATACGCTCAAATAAATTTTGCAATTTTCATATATACTTGTACGATTCAGATATCAACTCACTTCAACTCAGCGTCGGATTTTGCAAGCATCCACACGACATATCCAGGATTTCTCCGGGAACCCAGTGCCATCAGTTGGGAAAGTTTTGCGCCAAGTGGGAGTGGAGGTCTTCGAGGGACTTGACCAGTCCACGTGGATATTGCCAGCATCTCGGGACACTCCTTCACGAGGTGTTTCTGTGACGCTATGCATTTGCCCGTGGCATCCTGCAAACAAATATGAATAAATCAAACAATTAAGTGGTAATACGCACACGAGACGAGACGACTGGTCACTGGAGTGGAAACGTGTTCCGTCTATTATCGACTATTTCAGATTAAGTACATCCGTCTAACCAACATACACTATTTACTCATTTACGCATATGGAATTCCAATGAGGAGAATTAAATCAACAGTTTTATAATGTAGCTTTCTACAGGTGAAAGAATTTTTAGAATTGGAATTCCATATGCGTAATCCATATATATATAGGGTTGCGTTTTATATTGAACATGAACATTTCTTTAGTTCAAAATTCTTTGGGTGGTTATTATATATATGTGATGTATACATTTATATGTATAAATGTAGATAGATATAGATCTAGATATAGTAGATATAGATATACCTACAAACAGAGAAATCATAGAAGGAACCCTTGAGTTAGACATACTTTTGGTTTTATCACTTGATGTAATTTTAACACTTCTCTAACAATAATATACAATGCCACGAGAAACATATTTCACCAAGTTCCATCATTATCTAGATAATTAATTGATGAAATAAATAATTTATATTTTTAATATTTATTTTAAGACCAATTCTGACTATATTGTAATGTAAAAAAAGGTAAGAAACACGATATTTATTTATCACTTCCAATTTCATTTGCACGTCTGTACCCATAAAGTAATAAGCCACAAATGCTTCTTTGCAAAGGCTACCGTATTTCAAAGGGATAAGTGTCATATTCTCATGTAACGCCATTTACGCTAATGAGAGGCCCATAAATTACTCGCACAATTTCCACTTATAAGATTACAAGGCGCGTTCAGTATAAGACAGAGGATCATTCCTTATAATTTCGCTTGTTTAGACGCTTATTAGAAATTCTAATTTATTTTGATAATTTTTAACAATAAAAAAAATACAGTTGATTAAATTTATGAAAATGAATTAATGAATTCTGTTGAAATTGTAATATATTTTTTCTTAAGGTCGCTTTGTCGACGTCTCCAGAATTAACTTAACTATCTCTGTCAGCAAATTAGTATTGGTATGCAACTAGCATGTTAGGAACTATGCCTGGGGAACTTAACAAAACGCATTTTGTTAATATAATCTGCAAATAGGTACTTTGTATTTATTTTTTCATGTCGACTATATACACAAACAGATCATTAAAATTAAAATCAAACGCCTGGAAAAACTATAATATAACGATTAAATATTGAACAAATTATTGCTTATATATTGTGTCTGGCTTTATATTTTTAATTTATAGTATTATATTGTTAAAGAAACGGTAATGACTTGTCAGGTAACTTTTGCCATAAACCCATTTCTCAGGGGTCAAAATTGGTGAAAACTAAAAAAAAACTGTAACACATTTTTTTTTTAAATTTGCAAACCTTTAAAAACTATTTGACCTACCAAGACTAAATTATTTTCATTCAATTTAAAATTTAATCTTATTAAAAAGTGTGTATAGTCCTTGGTAGTAAAAATCGACAAAAACTGAAAAAAGTCCTAAAATTTAATCCAAAAGGCTTTCGAGGTGAAAAACTTGGATTTGTTATAACCATTTCATCACTACCAACATATAAAAATATCAGAACTGCCTCATTTGATGTAAGGTAAAATATACAAATTCCATTGACTAATATTGGCGCGCGTATCTTCAAATTAATAGGACGAACGCAACAGAACGGATATTATACACAATTTCTTCAAAAAAATATGTAACACATGCATATAAATGTAATATTTGTGATACGATTATGTAACTTTCATATAATAAATAACCGGGAAATGTACAAAGCGACGGATTACTCGCGACAGTTACGTGGCACCGTATTATAAGTAATTCACCGTGAAAATTACCTCACAAGACTCGAGCCGAATAAGGTAAATTTCACACGCGTTCCCCGTGTTTTTACATACGAAATTTTATTGCGCTACGGAATTTTTTTTATCGCGGTTAATGTGTCGATTAATGAGAACATTTTCCGTTTGATAGAATCGACAGGTGATTCGACAGTTTCAACGTAGATCAATCAGCAGTTAAAAGTTTTCAATCAGCTATCGAACTCGCTGAACCACACAAGAGTGAACAACAATAAATCCGTATTAATAATTAAGTATTTATTTTCTTTCTTAGTTTTAAATTTTCTACAATATAAATTAAAAACAATAAATATTTAAAAAAAACTTAAACCTATAGTGCCGCAAGTAGCGGGGCAAGGCCCAAGCTACCGGTGGTTAGGGCTGCAGAGTGAAGAACCTCCTGACAATTCGTGCCGTGTCAAGAAGTACCACCTTCTGTATCTGTCCATTGACCCAGCCATCTAGTGAGAGCCTCTTTAGGTGTTGGTCGCGAGACTCTTCGCTATAAGATCATTCGCCGACACGATTATCAGGACGATGATGATGATATACTTACTAAGCTTATTATTATTATTATTGTTATGATTATACTAGCGGGTCGCCTCGACGTCATGTGGATGCAATTTTGACGTGAAAACTTCTTCAAATTTGCTTCCACGGTGGGAGGCAATTCAGAAAACTGATGATACTGTATATCAAACTGTATCATCAGTTTTCTGAATTGCCGCGTACCTATCTATGTATCAACTACAACCAAAATTTAAAAACACATTACTCGATAACTCAAAGAACTTTTTGGTATACTCGTATATGGTATACCTATTCGAATTCGTTGGATATTTACATTAATTATAATACGCTCAAGCAAATATCACTCGTAACGTACAGATATACACGTAAAACCATAGAGCCTTAAGCACCATTTATGAGTAAAATGAGTAAAATTATGTAAAATTTAAAGGATGTTTGCATTTATTAATTGTAGAACTAACGTTTGGCTAAAGTTTACCTTAATTCTTGGCCTTCTTGTCGGGAATTGAATCCGAGATACTTCCATTGAAGTACACTGTTATTGAACAAAGATTACGCTTGCATCGTATATCATTTTTATAGTGTATTTGTTCACTACGTATGAAGTGGACTGGTCTCGCTCGTGGAGAGGTTTGTGCCGAATTGTGAACAAAGAGCCAGTAACAACAGAAACCCTCGAGGCGTCTCCTACTATTCTAACGACCCTACGACATGGCACGGCAAATATATGCAATGATATATATTATATAATACTAGCCGACACCTGCGACTTCATCTGCTTTATAAAATAAAAAAATAAAAACTTGAAAAATATATAATAACACCATGTCAAAAATGGAGTTATATTGGTTAAGTTACATTAATATTAATTATTAATGGTGTAGTTCCAACATGACTTTAAATAGTATTCCTCTTTTAAATAAAATAAAAGGCGTAGTACACTTGATGGTAGATGGCTAACGTCGTCTGATGGGTCCAGTTACACTAGAGGGGAGATGCTAGTTATTTCAAAATAACTTCAGTCCTTGCAATTATTTTTTATAGCTTCTTTGAAGAACTTTATATTTTTTACAGGATGGAAATACTTACTGTATCATAACGTTAAACATAATAACATCGTGGTGTCCAGTACTATATTTTTTTCTTAAAAATTGTAACGTAATACGGGACCCAACTTTTAGTATAAAAGTTATCTATTCATCCCTGTGTATACAAAAAAATAGGGGTGAAAAGACTCGATTTAGACAATGTACAATCAAACACGCATAATGTCTGAAGTCTCAGCAAGTTCCCAAAGGAGAATAAACTATAAAAATCCGTTTTAGTGGCGCGAGCAATCAAGTTTCTTTTCAACAATATCGAAGTTAATGTGTTTAGAAAGTTCCATAACACTTTTTCGCAAATACCGAGTGATGTAGAGGGTAAAGTATCGAGTAATAAAGTAGGGTTGATGGAAAATATCGTTTGTCGCGACTAACGGCAAGCCGGAGGTTATATAGGCGGCGGCGGCGGCTCACTTGCGGAGAACGAAATTATGCTTACTTAATAAAAAATACATTTACTAAATTTATTTTGGATCTGTTCAATACTTGACTTTTTAGATGCAATAGTATTCAAGAGGTGCTTGCTTTAACGTTGTCTCAGCAGTCTTAGGTTCGATTTCAGCCAGGGTCAATTTTGAAAATGAGTGGCTCTGGTATGGATCTGGCAAGTAGTGGAAGGGCAAACTGCGTTTCGCAATCATATTGATATCTCGTCTGGCGACACCCCCTTACAGAAGACCACTGTAAAATAACCCGCATTTGTATTGTGTTTTTCCATAAGTGTTGCCAGAGCACATAGTCGCATTTTTTTTAGTTAGTTATATTTACTAATGACTACGAATACTCGTATATTAATATTTTATATACACTTTTTTTATGAAATCCTATTTTTTTTCTAGATAGTAAACACTCAGTTATATAATAAATGTTATATAAGTATATAAATGCAACATCTTTAATAAAGAAACGAAGTTGTTTGCAACGAAAAAGCCATGAAAGAAAGAATAAGATTACTGTGCAAGAAGTGAGCGAACCGTGTAAACAGATTTACTGATTGTTTGGTCCAAGGTTTCTGGAATATTAAAATAAAATATTAAAATCGGATGTAATCACAAGAATAAACTTCAAGAATAATAAAACTAAGACCAAATGTATACTTCTATCTTAAAGTAATATACTTTAAGGTAAAAAATAAACAAATAATATTATAATAAATAAATATTAGTAATATATGTATATAGCAGTGAGTTTAAAGAGTGAAATGAAGTACCTAGAATGAATAATAAAATTGTTAAGTCATGGTATTATTACATACTGGGTGACCGGGGCCAATTTAAAGTTTTTTACATGTAAGAAAGAAAGTCTATGAAACATTATAGAAAAAAAATTATGTATACAAAAATTAATTGATAAATTTGAATTTTCGCCTGTGACTTGGACCACACGATAACCGGAAGCTGTTATAACTTTTTGTCGCAATAATCTTTCTCTATGTTCCAAGCGCCGCGAGGGCAAGTGGACGTAGCTTTGGTGGAGGGGAGAGTTTGAGTATCTGAGCTCCTCAAGTATTTTGATTACCAATACACTTCTGGCAAAGTTGAAGAGGTCACTGTTTCCTGTATTCTTTCCTAAATCTGTTTCCTTATCCGCTAAGCTCCTTTTAATTAAAAATTAGTTATTTATTAAGCTATTAAGAATTTGATTCCGCTAAACAAAATGATCCCACTAATATTATAAATGCGAAATTTTGTGAGGATGTATGTTTGTTACTCTTTCACGTAAAAACTACTGAAAGGATTTGGATGAAATTTGACACAAAGATAGTTTATTACCTAGATTAACATATAGAAACTTTAAAAATGTTAGGTCCGCGAAGGATCGTATAAAAAATATGGGCGCCAATATTGCCGTAGCGGCGCCAGCGGTCTGGTCTGGTAAAATTCTGATACAGATCATATAATAACAGTCCCTTAAATAAAATCAAATCTCCTGTGTGAGCGAACGAGTAAGTTTCTCAACATTTCAAACCGCACTCCACTGCAACTTTCCTCCGTTATCTAATTTCGTAGCAGGCGTCTTCGAAATGTCGTAACTCGAGTAGTGCTACGAGCACTCAAACATCGTAGCAATGTACTTAATATTATGCATCTCCTTTCTCATCTAATTTCCGCCAGTGTAAACAAGGTTTGCAAGCCGCTGAAGCATAATTTCTAATAGGAGAAGTTGTATTTAGTTTTGATATTACAAGCTTTTGCACGCACTTTCGGCCACTTCAAATATAAATATCGCCTGTGTTCACCTCAAAGACTTATCCTAATTCTTATCTTTGTATATAAAAATTTAGCTTCCATATGTTAATGTCCACTAAGTTCGAAAATTTTTACAGAACATTTTATTTCAAATTATTTTTATTCCGAAGTTCCAACGGAAACGAAAAAAGAAATAACGAGCCATAGCGAAGCATGGCCGGGTTCAGCTAGTAATATTATAAATGTGAAAGTTTTTATGTTTGGTTGTTTGTTACTCAATCACGCAAAAACGTCTAAACGGGTTTGGGTGAAATTTGGTATAAATATATTATCAGCTGGATAATAAACATACAGTTACATTTTATACATACATTTTTTTCTAAAGCATACATTTTTTCCTGGAAAAACTAACTACAGTCATCGCTGTATCACATTCATTCTTAAATGTCAATGTCAATACGTTAAATTTAAATATCAATCCAATCCAAAACATCAGCTAATTCTGGAATAAAAAAAAAATTATCAACAGATAGCCAGTATTATTTTTTTCATTCCCTCGCATATGTATATCTTTTCTCTCCTATTCATCGCATGCAATGTTAGAGCTATATGTTAATAAAACAAATTAATAAAATGATTCGCTCAGCGGTATGTAATGCTCCGTGGCTCAAAACAAGACAAGATGTGCTACGAAATATCTTTTATGACAGTTTTCAAATAACAAATACAAAGTTTTATCAGGTAAACAATAAATCAAAGGAGAAACGAAAAGACTTCCTGGGCAGATCCGAAACAAAGTTAGTTTTGATGTGTACATAAATGCGAAACATTCGGTTTTTGTAAAAAATATTGAACAATACTCTTAATGAAAAAAGTTTTTAGACAAGCTGCTGTTTTAGTAACATATATTTTAATTTAAATAAATGTTACTTGGAGAGTTAAATTAATTATTTAAAAATATAAAGTAAGTTTGACGTAATATAAAAACAGGTGACTTACGTAATGACGACAAGCAAAATAGTATTACATATATATTGCACCCAATACTGCATACAATGACTCAATGCAAGCGTAGCAATAAAACTCCTGTGGGTCAATAGTAGGTACCTACTACTATAGAGTAAATAGTACATACTATTTACTCTATGCTACTACTAAGAACTACAACTGGTAGTTAAAATGGAGCAGGTTCACTGAGATCCTTTTGAACGCTTTGGTTCAACAGAATCCCCTCATTCTCATTCTCATAATAAAAAGATAACAGAATAATAATAAGCTTAATGATCACACATTAATAAGAAAATAAAAGATAATTAATTTAATAATACAATAATTATTGATTTAGTTTTATAACATTTCATTAATAATTAATATTGAGAAATTCTCTTACAGTTATGTCTCCAAAACGTTGTAAAAATATAATACCTAACAAAATATATGAGCAATAAATAATTCATTCAATCTTTATAGCTTCTATAGTTTTGCTAGGCGTTGGATTTTTATTTTTATATGATCGCTCGGGAACAGTGCCTACTTTTTTTCTTGATTAAAGGTATCATTTGTCCTTTTCTGTACCCCAGACAATGTTTTTATGCAAAATTTCATGTTAATTGGTTGAGTAGTTAAGGCGAGAAAGCGTAACAGACAAACAGAACCTTATTAGTATTAGTATATTACTTACATATTTTCACGTTTCTAAGCTTTATAGCAATTTATAAAAAAGAAAAAGGAAAAATGTTTTAGTGTGTGGCTAAAAATAAAAATGTTTGTGCTAGGAATAAATAGAGAAAGGAAATCTATACAAACAATTGGAAAATGTTATCGCAACAAAAAGCTATTGAAGCTGATCCTTACCTAACTCAAGAGTGAACGCCACCCTTTGCTAAAGTTTTACATCGCACCATCATTTGAGTTTTAAGAGAAAGCGGAAACATCATATTACACCTTTTATGACGAACAGTAAAAGACACTAACTTAATTATCTTATTTATATAAATAAAAAATAAATTGTCAAATGTGTTGCTAAGCTAAACTCGTGAATGGCTTTTTTTTATTTTAGACAATCTCTCGGGAACTTGAACATTTTTCCATGATAAAAAGTATCCTATATGTTAATCTTGGTGATAAACTAACACACAGTGTCAAATTTCATATAAACCAGTTCCTCTGTTCGACATAAAAAATAAAACTCCACATAAAATATCAGTATTTATAGGATTATAAACAATTATACAACATTTTAATGTATATAAGAGTCGATTAGACTGTTTCAAAAAATTACTGTCCTAAGCCACGAAAGATTCATCTCGAGTTTTATTAACATACCTTCTTTATCGGTGAAACGCTCCTGGTTTTTAACATATACCATACAAGTGTGATATATATATATATATAATATAATATAATGGTATATAAGAAAGTTCTGTAGTGGAAGGAGTGGCCGTATATTATTTGCTCCGCCAAAGATATCGCGCCGGCTCACTGGACCCAGTGGCAACTTTCTTTAATCAACAAATCGAAACTTGTCATAACTTCACTGTGTCCAATGGAACGATTGCAGATGTTTTGTTCATTCAAAGACAAATTTTAAGTAAAATAAACTTATTGTTTTATTTTAGATTTTAGTTTCGAATTGTTTGTTAGTTTATTGTTAGCTGTATATTTTTTTTTGTATTTAAATTGTGAATTTAGAAACTAAGAAAACTTTTGATTAAAGACTTGCATTACAATTTGAATACAATTTACTCTATTTGAACAACTGAACTTAAGCCTGACTGCAAATACTAAAATGTTTAATACTCATGCGAAGCTTTCGAATAGATTTTTGTTTTGATTACACTTTTTAAATTTTTATATTTACAAGAAGTTTAGTAGCTAAGATTCCCGAATCTTAACACTGAAAAGACACCATGTACAGTGAGTTAAAGGTTTTAGAAATACCTATTGATTGTATTGAAAATATAATTTGCTTATAATATTTTTCTTTTGCAAATGAGAAAATATTAAATAACAGTGACGTGAGTCCTTTATATAATCCCGCTATAATGAAATCACGTAACAAACGTCTATAAAGCCGGCAAATAAAGCCGGTTTACACTGTGGGCGATAATATTAATACAATTATTTTATAATTATGTATTTAGATGGCAGTTGTGGTGTAGAGATGTTAATATTTATAAAGATTTAATTATAGCTATACTTATTTCAAATGCATGACTAACATGACTGAACAAGGACAATGAATAAATGAATGAATGAATGAATGAATGAATGAAGTGATCATGAGACATCTCGTTTAGAAAACTAAATATATCTATAGTCTGTTCGTGTTAAGAATGCAGCGAGTTATCAGTGCAACGGTAGGGTAAAGGTGTATTCACAGTGGAGTTAAAAATCAAACAGATTACATTTTAAAACATATAATCTATTTGGATAAAAATGAATAAAAATTAACTTAATAGTGTTAAATAAATATAAAGTCCTTATCAATTTATTTTAATCAGTGTCAGTGGAATCTCCCTTCGTATTCATTATAGTATTAAAAGTATTTAAAAACATTATAAATTACTCGTCTTTCTCCACTATGAAATATCGCGCCACTTTTATTCTTACGAATGTGTGAGGTATTCATTTTGTTAAATTTTTAAATTGAAGGTAACGCACAAACGATACAACCATTTCGTTCAAAAGTCTGCCTTCAACTAGTCATTGTGAACTTGACTTTCTAGTTTTGAGCGACCTGATTGGTTAGGGGACGTGGCAAGACCGGTGGACAACGACCACTGCATTCTTAATGCGAATCTAGTATAATACGATTTGACAGGTTTCGTCAAGTTTGCAATTGTAATTAACTTAATGTAAACTACTGTCGAATCTCATGGCTGTGACTTACGGTAGGCTGTAAGAGGGGAAGAATCAGTTTCTTATAGCATTCCATAGCTCAGGAATTTCAGTGGGCAAATATATTATTCAGCGATTTTCCTTCCACTTTCCTTTACTTTGGTTCATTAAAAATAAAAAAGAGGACGCATTGAAATCTCCTTGGCGTGCTCGTTACAAAGGAACGTGTATCATTTTTTTAATGGCTCTTTTATACCTTGTAAATATATCCGGTTATGGCCGCCATTTAGTTCGGATATATGTAAAGTTCGTTTTAATATTACCAACGTAAAATCATTGTCTAAATTATTGTTAACCGCTATTTTTAATACTTTTTAAATGATTTTTCGGGAATAGTTCTTTATTTTCTGTATGAAAAATACCTACCCTATGTCTTTTTCTGTATCCCTGCACCCTATGATAACGTGTGTACAAATTTCACGAAGGCGTAACAATATTAAGCGTTAAACAACAAACAAACATAATACCTACAAACAAACTCAATTTCGCATTTATAATATTAGTTAGGATTCAGTTCGATGTTTTGATTCAAATGTTTAGATTTTTTAAAAAATTTAAACATATTAGGTATTCTAGTTTTTTATTAAAATAAATAGTTCTGTAAGCTAATATTTTAAGCAACAACTAAAACTATGTACTTTCAAATTCAACATTATTTGTAAACATTTGGATAGAAATATATTGAAAACGGTCAGTATCTATTACTATCAATCATAATCTTTAAAAGTAACCCATATTGACCAATTCGATGCTATGTTGACATGCGACCTTAATCCCTACAACTCACTACAGGTGCAAGTACATATTTACAAGAACCTTAACCGACACGGCACATGTAACGTTCAGGACTAATTCGATTAATAATTAATCGAATCGATAATGGGTTAATCGAGAACGGAAGTCGACGGAATGGCTGGAAACTATTTTAATTAGTTTGTGTTAGGCAGAAAGTTTTAATTGTGCCGAGTGAAACGGTGGTGGCGATTCGAAGTCAACGCGCTTTGTGAAAATTATATATCCATAGTAATAAGAGCTGCTTTTTTAAAATATTTCGTACTTAAGTTAACGTCCGCTGGCAGGCTGATGATTCCTTTGAAGGTAGGTACTGCAAGTTCGTAGCCGACATTCTTTACTTACAGAGTATAATTTGAAGTCGTTTTTCGCGTCTGTCTGTATGGCCGCTAACTCCTTCTAAACCACGCAACGGATTTTGATTTGGTTTTCACCATCAGTTAGATAATTTTATATAGAAAGAAAGAAAGAAGACGATTTTAAGGTTTTCACATATGGGAAGAGGGATGAACGGGGACAATTTTTATACATAAAAATTGCACCACGGACAAAGCTGTGGTCGCTAGAGTATATTATAAAACCTAATAAAGTTTTTATTTGCAACCAAGTCACCGAAAAATAAACTTATTTGTGTACTTTCTTATTATAGAGTTTTGAGTTCCTCTAAAATCCTAAAGAAAACCCCGCGATCATTGCAATGATCAATGCAAGTCGTAACTCCTCGGCGACAAGTTACGACTTGCATTGATTTTCATTAATTCAGCAGCTCTGTACGGGGCTGAAAGAGGCCGTTCAGCGGAGATAGCACGCGATGAAGACCTAACGCGGCCGATAGAAGGGGAGCTGAATAAGTGTAACCAAAATCGTCCAACGAAACGCGAATGAAGATGAATAAGTGTAACTTCCACTTCAACTTCCACATGATGGTATGTCTTTACCGACATGTAGCGAATGTCATGTCATAACGTCCCCGCGAACCTGCCCATTACGACCGCGCTAGAAAGTACGTTTTACGTTAAAAACGTTAAAAAAAAGGTCTTTCCCGATATCTAGTTCTACTGTATCTGCGCCGCCTAGATCTGTATAGTTCGCCTGTATCTGCGGGTTAAGATTAGGTTACAAAATATTAATAAATATAAGGCAAAATATTAAAGGAACGCAATTATTTTCACTTACTTTAAACCATGCCATGGTGGAGTCATCGTACAGTACAACCCATTCTTCTGACCACGAGTTCCATAAGTATTTACCTGTGAACAAAATATGTAGTGAAAAATCATGTTATAAAAATCATGTCATGTTATCATATAGTTTTTAGGTGCATTTATTTCTGTTTTAAATAATTATTACTTCTATACTGTGAATTCGTAATCGCAATCCATTATGTATAGAAAAAAAATTAGGTAAATGTGTCATGAAAATAAAATCATAATAAAAAACGAACTAGGCGAAACCCAGTAGACCCAGAAAAAGGCCAATTTGAAAATAAACTTATTAAATACTCGTGTATTTAGACATTTTGTTACATAAATGTCAATTCAGACGCTACAACAGGAGATTTTTCAATATTCCATGATGATTCCATGCATCTCAATAAAACCGATGAGTTAATTTCATGTCTAAATGCGTTTATTTTCGTTATTCATTAGTAATTTAAAAAAAACACAGCAGCATTTATTTTCTTTACAAAGTTTTGATTCCAATTGAACTAGGCAACCTTGCGTCAAAGAGATACTCGACCAATCTCACTATCTTTAATAGTATAAAAGGATTTTGATGAAACCTTACAGTATTTAAGTTTATTGATGATAACAACTTATACGTTATAACGTATAAAGATACGCGAACGATATCGCGAGCAAAAGTATGTACAAATTTTTCATCAAATATCTAAATTGTTACTACGTATTTCTTTAAACATTGATTCCACGTTTTATGCACTTCTGTACAACACTCAAGAAGAGTCCAATATGTAAAAAAGTCATTTAAAAGCAGCTTACGAGCTGTCGGTCGAGTGACTCCGGCCCTTTTATTTCAACGATATGAGAGCTATGACGGCTCTTCACAGTCTGTTCACTGTACGGTATCGATATGCGACGTGTAGTGGAACTTCATGACATACTTTCAAAGTATCTACAATACACCTTCCTTTTGCATGCAAGTACCAATTATATAATAGGTATAGGCTCTCTCGCGTAGTCTAAAATAAGCCGCGGAATAATGAAGATCTTTATATACGACAGTCGCCTGAATGCTCTTGAAATTCGAGAAACGCAAGTGTACTTTTAAAAAAAAACACAATTAATTTTAAGATTAAATTAGATTCTGGCTAATGCCACAATGTAGTAGGTAGGTATACAATATATCCATACTAATATAAATATTATAAATGCGAAAGTGAATTTGTTTGTTTGTTGTTGGCGTAAAACGCCTTTACTAACCCAACCGATCCTCATGAAATTTTGCATACACGTTGTTAGGGATACGGAAAAGGACACAGATTTTCTTTCATCGAGAAAAAAGTTCCTAAGGTATCATCTAAAAATAAAAATCAACGCTTGACTTTTGTCAAGAGTATATTTTTATATATAAGAAATAAAGATTGAATACCTAAAAAATGCATACGGAAGAAGTCACAGCCAAAAGCTAGTATGTAATTAAATGTACCTATATTTATTGAGAATAAGTACAACGACTGTTTAATTTTTTTTTAAATTTATTTATTTTAAATTAAATTATTGTATTGTATTGTGTTGTATTAAATTGTACAAATTATAGTACAACGATATTCGTATGAGAATTCATTTACTTGATTGCATTTTAGATATCATTAAATGCTTTTAAAATTGTTTAGCTTTTAACATTTGCTTTTACAATTAATTATTAATTATTTCTACCCATGTTCCTTATCTGCGTTTCCTTATGAGACATGAAAATAACTCACAGGTGAAGTTATGATTCCCGAGTTAAAGCATCGTAACTCTGACACATGTGACAAAATTTTACACATCTTGCATATTTTAAAGAAAACGGTTCAAGATCTCAACAAGCTGACGTTTACGAAGAGTTTATCGGAGAAAAGTGTGTCAATATTTTTATGTACCTAGTATTTGCTAACTCCTATCCACGCCTTGGCTATTGTGTATTCATATTATAGAGGTTATAATTTTGGTCGATCACCTATATTACTTTGAGGGTGAAGGATTTTTATAAAATTTCCAAAGAATTCTAATAATATCGGAGTGTACAGAGTAAATTATTCATACGAGTATTTATAGCAAGTTTACTCGTATCAATATTAGTATAGTCAACACTTATACTAATACTAAGCACATGTGCTTAAACAACAAACATTTGTTTAAAATAGAACCTTAAACCATTCGCGCTGTTTGCACATAAGTCGTTAAATATACTAAGAAGCACGTTTATTTTCAAGAGAAAGAGATTTACAAATTTACATTACAGATTAAGAATATATCTACTAAGAAATCTATCCTACTTCGTTTGTACATGTAAGAGGAAAAATATACTAATATGCTTCTTACTGAGCATTCAGCTAAGTTATAAGTCTTTGACCACTTTGGATGAAATTATATAGAGCACTAGCCGATGCCCGCGACTTCGTTTGCGTGGACTTCAACTTAAGACATGAATGTATTTTCTAAAGAAATAATATAAACAAAAAATAAAATTTGTAGCCAATTGAATGTAAGTTAAAATAACTTACGTTTGTAACGAAGCATGTATCCTCCTTTAATTTGGGTAGCGCCATGTTCTGCAACAAAAGAAATACATTTTAAATAACCCTAACTCGTAAGTCTAAGACAGGTCTAACACATAAGAATTTCTATAATATTTTGTTATGTAATTATATGCATATTTTGTACACTTTATATCTACGATAAAGTGAGGGAATACTTGAAATTATAAACATTAAAAAACTTCTTTTTGTGATAAATTTATATATTTTAAAACACATAATACCATTTTAGAGAGAAAAGTAATCTGTCAGGAATCCCATTTATTTTACTTTTGCCAGATGGAGGTAGCAGATTTTTTTATTATTATTATTAATTAAAATGAAACATTCTATTGTATTCTATTGTTATGGATAATTGCAGTAAGTAACTATTTTAAGTAGAAAAAAATTGACAGCGTTTATTGTGTTGAATTTTGACGAAATATATATTTTCCTGCAAAGAATATTCAGGATCAGAAAGGTGCTCGCATTAGATCGAGTCAGTAAGCGAATGCTAATCGAATTCACAGACAAAATGTAGTATACCTAACATCTATTAAGAGAAGAGGGAAAAGTGGCTTAGGAATGTTAACCAGAGTTATTTCAGTGGTAAACAGGAAATTTGCCGCCAAAAAGTGTGGGGGAACTGAGCCGCGCGTGCCTCGAATGGGCAATAACATTCTGTGCTTCTTTTTCCCGTTGGTTTTAGAAGTCATTTCACCAAAAATAAATACCTATTCGTATTTTAAGTAATGTTAGAAGGAAGTATTTTAAGTACTTTGTAACATTTTAAGAGTATATAAGAAAAATACTTCAACAGGATGCTATAAAAATAAAAGGTTGGATGAGTTCCTATCTGAATGCCACTGTATTGTAGACACCATACTTATCATAATCTTTATTACTCCTAACATAGATAATATGTTGTTTATAATATTCAATGACTTGAAGTAGAGTCTCAAGTGTTTTCGTTACTTCTAAAATGTTTTAAATAATATTTATTGTTCTCAAGTGTTTTCCCTACTCTTAAAATATTACAAAAACATTTTACGAGTAAAGAAACCTTTTGAAACTCTACTTCAAGTCAATGAATATTGTAAACAACATAATTATTAATTATCTATGCTACTGGTTGTAGGCTTGCATTAAAGTACATGATACCTGGTTAAGTACTGTTTACTCTATGATAATACTTAGGTACCAAATATTAAGCTCAAGTCACTGATATCCTAAGTAAGATATGAAGCTTTTGTAACCACCCCTTTACAGAAGACCACCGTAAAATAATATCACTTCTGCTATTGTGTTTCGGTGCGCGAGTAATTATGCCAGTTTCCTTCCTTTTTCTTTTGCGGGGCCGAAGCGCACTTGCATTCCAGACTCGTTATTTCTTGGATTTCAAGGCGACAATAGTCACTTGTTTTCCCGAATTTTTTAACACATTTTATATTTAAAAAATGTCACTCTAAATTTACAGTAAAAAGCTAAAAAACATTGATACTGATATTATACTGTCTGTCTGTTATCTTTTCACGCCTACTCAACCGATCATCATAAAATATTGCGTACACATTGTCAGGTATTCAGAAAAGGTCATGAGATACCTTCAGTCAAGAAAAAAATACTATTCCTGAGGGATTATCTTAAAATCGAAAGTTTGTATGTTTGTTACGCAAAATCGGCTCAAATGGATTTAGATTAAATTTGGCACACACATCGTTTGTTACCTAGATTTACATATAGGATACACTTTATCCTGAAAAAATATTATGTTCCCGAAGGATCGTCTTAAAATATTAAAGAGTTGGGGCCACTGTCGATACCGATAAAGATGACAGGCGTTATATTTGCAGCGCCGACAAAGTCGCGGGCACCAGCTAGTTACTTATATGGTTTATATATACAAATTTATGGTACAAATATACGAGATAAGTCAATATACAGTAAACAAAACAATTTGTCTCACCCAGAACGGTGGCGCAGTTGATGTCTCAAAGGAAATCATGTGAAGTGGTCACTCGCTTCACTTAACTATACACCTCTCGCTATAGATAGGGGATCTCAATCGATATACATACAACCAAACCCACATTGATATACATATTGATTGTTCAACTTATTAAATTACCAGTGGTGACCATCTCCTTACAGAAAACCACCGTGAAATAAAAGCATGAAAGAGCTGTAGTCCTTTGGTGAGTGAGTAAGGCACGCCAGAGCCCACTTCCCTATCACTTGTTAGCTTAAAAAATATATTCACAAATTATCACCTTACTAACAAGTGTTTAAAACTAATTCAACAACAAACAAACAATAGACGACCCTTATACTAGTACTATTTGTAGTACTACTACTTATTTTGTGCTTATACTGGCTTCATTGTAGTTCGTCTAGTAACCGCGCGCGTTATTACATTCCGGATGCGATCCTTACGTCGGTTAGTTATGACGCTAATACCGAACAATTTTATGTCATGTTTTACGACTTTTTTATAGGACTCTGACGAAACAGGCGACTCTACGAGTATGTAGGCAATCATTGACGAAGGAAGGATATATTTATATAAGAATATTTTTTCTATTTGTAAACACACACACTCATGTTTGGAATTTTTTTTTTTACTCTCTTAGTCAACTTAACTTATTATTTTTACAAAAAAATATGGCAGTACTCGAGTTTTGCACTAAGCACATTTAGCGATTAATTTTTATTTTCATAGATAGATTATTTTAAGTATTTACGCGATAAAAGTGTAATACAATTTTATTGTAAGTGATCAGCGATCAGCTCAGTAAATGAAAACTTTATGTATGTCCATACTGTTACAAAATGATTAGATGAACGGCCACCAGGTGTCCCAAGTGGAGGCATTTGGTGCCGATATTGGATTTATGCTAATGTCGATCGACTCTGTCAAGACGAGTCGGGCCGAGTGTTGCCCCGCACGAAAATATTCCAAATGGGCTATTTTAAAAGTTCATTTCTACTTTTAACGCTTGCAATATATTCGTTGGACCATATATTGATCTAGACTCAATTCTTTTTTTATTTGAGCACATATGCTTTTTCTCAACATTCACTTTGTGATCCAATTTTTTTTTTGTAAGTAGGTTTTCCTCGCGGTTTCCCTCGCGTAAAATATAAAGTAACCTATGCTTCTTCCAAGATTAAAACAAAGTTACTTCCATATATATATTAGCATGGATCCATTTTTTTTTTCAAAAATATGTACACAAACCTACTTCGCTTATCGCTCTTTCCATTAGTGAAAACTGTATCAAAATCCGTAGGGTGGTTTAGAAGAAGTAAGCGTAAGAGGCGTAAGCGATTATTTTTTATAATTTGTACAGCGGTCCCAGCAAAAGAAAAGCAGCCATCGGGTACAAAAGTGAATCTAAAGTCTAAAGTAGTCTAAACCGTTCAAGGGCCTACACATAAAAAAAAAATCATCAAAATCGGTCCAGCTGTTTAGAAAGAGTTCAGTCACATACACCCGGACAGAAGAAATTTATATATAAAGATAATATATATATACTTATATTAGTGAATGGCTTTCACAAGGGGAATGCATGGAAGCTGCCAATCTTGAGGGTATAAATGGAGTGATACGTCGAGACAAATAGAGGATTGGCTTTTCTTACTCACAACTTTACGTGTATAGTTTTTCGCCAATTTATTACTTCGGAATACTGTAGACTTTGTCTTTACTGAAATTAGAGAAATATGACTCTACCTAACTCAATGAAGTATTTTTGCTCGCGACTCCGACTGTTTGAAATAACCTGATAGTAGTAATTAGCGTATGTTTAAGCCTATTATTTTAGGCCTTAAATGCATTTGCCATTCAAACCTCGGCATTCAACCTCAAAAATTCAACGTTTTTCAAGTATATATGTAAGTATATTTTACGATCAAAAGACCTTTTACCCCTCGGATATTTTATATGCATAACTTTGTACAAAATTTGCATAGAAATTATAGTGTCATATATCTGTCCGTATATGTGTAGGTTAAAATTTTATGAGATACTAAACCAACGCGCCCCGGCTTCGCCCGGGTGCAATTGTGGAATTTTGTATATATAATTTATAGCCTATGTCCATCTGGAATAATTTGGTCCATTCTGGTACCTAATGTTTTTTCATTACCAGCTACAAAAGAATTTTTTTTATTCCCTATTTCATTACCATTCATAACAGTCATAACCTTTTATAACCATTTATAACCTTTCATGGCCAACTATGAAAATAAAATAAAAAATCTTTTGTTCATAACTAGTTAGTAATCGAGAATATGAAATCCATGGTTGTACACTACCTTTTAAATATATAGTGATAGAGATTTTTTCACATAGGTGCACTCTTTTTAAAAATTAACATTAAACACATTGAATACTAAACTAACTGACAAGATTCCCTTCTCTCCGTCTCCCTTTAATATTTATATATAGAGATAGGCATGTCTAAGTTTTAGAGCATTCATAGCCCAATAGAAAGAATCTACCAATACTGGCTTCAGACATGCAGATTTCTTTTTTATATCTTGTACCGTAACACTAACAATCTTAGAAAAAAGTTTTACCTCTCACTTTTAAGAGAGACTTGAACCCTATGTTAGGATGTAATATAGTATGAAGATATGGTAATATGTAGTGTTAATCCAACAATGATGTCTAACTTAATTATACAAACGAATCCAAATAATGCGAAATTACCAAATCTTCTCCGAAAGCTCTCTTCTCCGAACATTTAGGAATTTACGAATCCATTTATAAAAACAATAGCCCGACGGTCGTATTCATTAAACCCAACTCCTAATACACAGTGACGAAGACAACGTCCATTGCTCTTTATTAACTGTGTTTTCTTTAGCTTTATAAATTGAACGGGCAATGGATAATGTTTAGCCGGAGGGAGTAATTTCAGTTGACATTTCATGGTAGACAGGAAGCTTCATATCGATCGAGCTTAGTTTTATGAATGGCCGCGTTCACCCGTCCCGACCTCCCCCCGGAGCTACGGCCATCCCGCACCCCTGCGACGCCCTCCCTACACCTGGAGTCATTAATAAGGGAGCGATCCTAATTTCCCTCAGCTGATTTCTGATGTGACCGGTTAAACCGAAGATTAACTTAAAATACTGTGTCAACCCATATTGTTTGATTATATTTCATAATGCGCTACGGTGAATTTTAAAATACTACATGTACTAGTAATTATCAAAAAAATTAAAAAAAATTACATATTACTTAAGGACAAAAGATTGAGAATCTATGGATGACAGTAAGGGATCCCATGTCAGTTCCAAATATGATAACTCGCTGGTTCGAGCGAGTTAAATTCCATCGAGTAGTCTAATAACTCCACTATGGTCGGCAACGCACTTGCAGCTTGTCTTATAGTCGACGGTAGCCATCTACCATCAAATCAATTAAGTTTACATCAAAATTTTCTCGCTAACATTAGCATTAAATTTTATACACATCTATATAAAATTTCATTATGTCATTAGTGAAGCCCAATAATTGACATTAGAGATTAAATGAGACTGCTCTAGAAAATCTACTACAAACAACCGTATGAAAATAGTTTTTCCCATACAGTGACATAAATGAAAGAAAGAATAAGACGCCAGCATAATGTAAATAAGGTGGAGCCTCTTCCAATCGCTATATTTCCTTGTCAAATACTGAATAATATATAGGAAGACCCTTGTCATGTGTACGCATGGGTGGTATGTGTGTGGCGTTCGAACGCATTTTTAATGATTTAGGATAAACAGTTGTGATTTATTATTAATCCGAAAGTTCATTAAAGAAAAGTTGCCATAAAATTACAGATATTTTTTTTTGTTTATATGTTGGTAGGCAGACTGACAGTGTACTTTATTTAAATTCATAGCCATCGAAATAATATATCTTTCAAGTTCGCTGTTCATAGCCATACTATGCTCAACACACTACTCCTGGCGCTGTTCGCGATGTTTTGCATCGCGCCCAGCAACTGCCCTGCGTTGTTACTTGCGGTTTTTATGGCGGCGTCCTTTTTTTATTTTTTTATTTTTACTAGCGACCCACTCTTTGCTTCGCCTGTGATGCATTTTTTTATATACACAAACCTTCCTTGTTTATTCCTCTTTCCATAAGTGAAAACCGAATTAAAATCCCTTGGGTGATTTAGAAGTAGTTATCCTAAAAACAGACATGCGGATTTATATTTTTTATTTATTTATTTATTTACAGGAACATATATATTTAGTTTATTGGCTATGAAGGCACACACTAGGCATGCAAGCCTGTATCGTGTGCTTCATTATATTAATTAAAATAATTAAAAATTCAAATAACAATTTAAAAATTATTAAATAGAAATTAAATTAATAATAAGTAGATATATATAAAAGTAAGTAAAAGACACAATAAATTTTGATTATAAATTGAGGCTATATAATATGTAGATATTACGTATTTAAATCGATTTAAATAGTTTTTCTACATAGTCGTATTTAAGACTGAACAACCATTTTTTAATCTTAACCTTAACTTTACGTATGATATATTGCTTAATTTCACAATGTTTAGTAATTTTGTTGTAAATGCTTAATTGTACATACGGATTAAAACGTTTCGCAATTTGTGTTCGTACTAGTGGCAGAGGAACTGTAAAAACACGCTTTTTTACCAGGTCTGAGTATTCACGAGAATTGATAACTTGTTTATGAGCAAATAAAGTCATTTTCAGTAAAAAAAGTTTTCTAACGCTAAGTACATTGCTGTCTTTATATAATTCTGTAGTGGGATATCTAAAGTTTTTCTTCAGCATTGCTTTAAGGACTGATCTCTGAGCTCTTTCGATTTCTATATTGTATATAATATATTTTTTAAGTTAAGGTCGACAGATAGGCTGAGGTTCACTTGAAGGTAGGTGGCTACCGTCGCCTATAAAAGTTTGTTTTACACACGTGAATCAGAGCAAGTACTTGAACAATTCTTTCTCTAATTCAAATGTAAAGTCGGGGCACGATAACCTTAGTCAGTTTTCAAATTCATTTGTTTATCAAGTCATAGACTTTTGGTATTTTTTGAAACTAAAGCACTAAGAAGACAACTGCCAGACGTTTGAAACGAAATTTTGACACATGACTGACAAAATTATTTCCCTGGGTGCAATCAATTGTCGACTTTAAAGTGATGAACCTTTTCTTACCCCGACTGTACATTATTTCAGATGGACATAGGCTATATATTATGTATACTAATTCACCCAATTGCGCCCGGGCTTGTCCGAGGTCTAGTTTAGATTATAATTAGTCTTTCATTACATTTAATAGGATTTGCTTTAATTTAATTGGATGGTTCCAATTACAAGTTAGAAGGACACTACGTCTAGGACACATATACTCGTATACTTTTAAAGATAAGTACCTACTATCTTTTTTCCGGATCATCGTCTGCTTCCCTCGGGAACAGTAATTTTATGATGAAAGGTACCAAAAGTCATTTTCTGCACCCCTGACAACGTGTATACAAAATTTGATGATCATTACTTAGTTGAGAAGTTAAGTCATGAAATCGTAACAAACAAAATAATATTCGCATTTATAATATTAGTTAGGATATGAGTTTTCTAATTAGTGTTATGACAACATCCGCGACAAGTAACTATGTAATATAATTAACAGACTAATAACTTATTTAAATAAAACTAAATTAAAATCTAAAAATAAATAAACCTAAAAATATCTAAAAAAATGGGCGCCCGCAGCATGGTGCCGAGGATGCTGGCAGCATTTCCTCGCTGTATTGCAATGCTAATGCGTTGCGAGAGGAAGTTGCCAGCTCATCGGTCACCAGTGGTGTCGGTAAGCCTTTTCAAAATCTCTTTGAAAAGATGATATATTTATATATATAAAAAAAATCATTATAATAGCAAAATTAACAATAAAAAGAATACCCCGTCTAACAGGTCCGCCTGCGGCATGGACCCTATTATACTTGCAAATTAATAGTAATTCAATAGTAACTATTACACCTATATATGTCGAAAACATAAAACTGACTGCCAACTTTTTTTTTATTAGAAATTACATTGATGTTTTTTTTCTAGAGTATGAATTTTTTTTAGTGTCTAGACTGTATTAAACTTATAACAGGCAAAAAAGTACTTAAAACAAAGTTATATTTGCTTTTTTATGTTTGTTTCCAAAGATTATATATCGAAAATATTTAATTGAACTAACGTGTAAATGTCATAAAATAAATATAAAAGTTATTTGGACGGACTCGGTCGTTAAATCTTTGTCGCGTAGGTGGGCTCAGACTATCATGTCGTGAATCAAGTGAATAATTTTGTAATCGGCTCAGTCGCAACTCACAAGTTATGATTGCTTTATCTATAAAAGTACTAGGACCCTAGCTAGAATCTACGACTGTAAAAAGCGCACATGGCTTTCTACAGTCTCAACAACCAATAACCAAGCTATATATATATGTAAAAGTTGCCAAAAAAACAATACACTTGCTTAACTTACCGTGTTCATCTTTATAACGCCGGCATAAGGAAAACATTCTGTGATTCGCCCTTCGCGGGAGATCTGAAAGCAAATGAAAAATATATAATCTCACACGCATTCATTATAAAATTACAACAGTCTATGATGTCATAGATTTTTAAAAATCCATTGATAAATTTTCATTTCTCATGGAAATTCCTAAATTTATTAAGTACTAGCTGGTGAAGGCGACTTCGTCTTCGTTGAAAAATGTGTTATATACACATGAGTTATAAGATAACACCTAACATTTTTATAGTTGTGACGACTACAAAGATGGGAAATAGACTTTGAAATTAGGCAATATTATTTTTGATGTTAAACATCTTTTGCGACGGGTGAGACCGGCTGTAGGCGTGGCGACGCCAATATTGGCCAACACTTTGACGGAACTTGTAACTCTACTACTACTCTCTACTCGGCTCGGCGATTCTCTCTCCACCGTACTGAGTTCGTATACTTATAGCGTAGTTTAATTTTGATTATTAAATTAAATCTTCTTTAATAAACCAACTTTTAATGAACATTTTCTATACAAAATAGTTTCGATGTTTCACATTTACTTTTTCTTCAAGTAAAGGCTGGCAGGAAAGGCGACGTTTACTAGACCATTACTTATTAACACAAACATCATAGGTGCTGCAAAAATGCTGTCGGCCTAAATGGGGTAAAGGATTGGGAGGGTATAGGAAAATAAGGGATAAGGGATTAGGATGGAGAGGGGAAGAATAGGAAAGAAATAGACTCTTAAAAAGTACCGAAAAGTGTCTAGTATCTATACTGTACACCTTCAAATGTAAATAAATTATTCTTTTTTAACTTTCAAGGGAGTTGTCAACTTAACCCGGACACCCCGGTCCATATTTACTTCAGTTTTGACAGCCTTATTTGACAAACAATTTGCGGTCCGTCGAGAACACAACAAAGCTTTCTCATTTCATTTAAATTAAATAAATTCTGAGCTTTTAAATTTATTTTTAACGCTGTGCAAATGATAACCGTGAAATCTCACCGGGTTAAAAAAATCCTTCACCAATAGCCAGATAGAATTTCAGGATGAACATTTGCACATAGCCTAAATATTCCACGCGGGCGCGGCAGGCCGCGGGCACCAGATGTTTAAAAATAAAGGTCCTACGCTTGGCAAAAGTCAAAAAGTAAAAAAAAGTCAAAGTAAGGTCAGGCGTCAACCTATGTCAGGCGCTATATTGCTTTACACATTTTGTCAGGCGAAATATCTTCTTTTAACGCAGACGAAGTCGCGGGGCACTAGTTGGTATAAAATAAAGACGCTGTCCACCTCTATCTGTTTCTCTCGCATATATCTCTCAATATACAATATATACTTTGAGCTTTAAAGTAATAACATCGCAGTATTTTGTAAAGCAATATAGCTTTATACAAAATATAATATAATAGGTTTTTGCATTTATTTTATTGAGTGGAATGAAAAGTATTAAAGATATACATATATAGTTTGTTGGACAACACGGTGTGTCCCGGGAGACATGGCGTCTAGGGTGTAAAACAATATTGTAGTAACTCACTTGAAAAGCGTAAAATAGGCGTAGGCGATGCGTAGCTTCAATCGTAGCACACCTACGCACGCTATCTAAACACTGTCGTAGCATTTCTTATATTTGTCCAAGACTTCATTCATCTACGCGAATTAACACCTATTCACAATTCAAGGCGTCTCCATTATTTCTCAATATTCTCCAAATATTGAGAAATAATTTTTTTATTTACTTTATCTACTACATCTTTGTAAAAAAAATACAAAAACATTTTAAACTTTAAAAGGCCTTAAAGTAAACTATCAATCATCAAAATTTTATGCTTTTTTTTTTAAATTTATTATTGTTATTTAGGACATTGTTTGTTATACATACTAATATTGTAAATGTGAAAATAACTTTGTCTGTCCGTCGGTCTGTTATGTTTTTTACGCCTTAACTACTCAACCGATTATAATGAAATCTTGCATACAGGTTGTCAGAAATACAAAAAGGATAAAAAGGAATACAAGAACCTTTCTAAAAAAATCTTTCATCCAAAAAAAGTTCCCGAGGGCTGATTTAAAATTTAAAAAAAACCAACGCCTGGCAAAAGTATACTCGTAATAGTAATAAAGATGTCAGGCGTTATATATGCATTTTTTTTTTCAAAACTGAAAATTTTGTAAAGATTACTATCAAAAATTCAATTGTAAAGTTTACAATAAAAAAAAACTATGAGGTTATTAAACAAACTACGTATTCCTTGCCTTATTCTTGTCAGAGTTATCCGTCAAGACAAAATTCGAATCTTGGGCGGGCGGGCCGCCCACGAAGCAATTTACAGTTCCCATTATTTTATTACCCAATTAATTAAGTAATTAATTAACTATCTGTCCATTTTATTAACTTCTACACAGTATTTAATCCCGCTATTCAAATTAATTGACTGTTTTACAATTAAAGTAGCCTATTATTTCATTGTTTTCACAGATATCTGCGGTCCCTTTTCGTACTTAAAAATAAGTCTACTAAAAGTCTCTGGAGAAACAATTAAATAGGTCAGTAGGCTGTTGTTGTTGTTGGTTCTTTGCTTGTAAATGGTATTCTATTTAAAAAAATCACTTTGACTTTTGGGCGGTCAATCAATTAGTGGGTTAGAAAATATTTGAACTTACAATATGAAAGCTACGTAACTATGAGAAAACTTAAAAGAATTAATCAGAATGTCAAGAATTATAAAACCTTCCTGATGTAACATGCCAGTACGATGAAGCACAGATAAAAATTCAATTACATTTATTGTAAATATATTTTAAATATCAATATAGACAAGGGTATTTAAATTACCTATACTAGTTTTAGCCGCGACTTCTTCGAGCCTTTTTTTTTAGAAATTTTCATTGATTTCATGTTTCTTTACGTTTATTCTTCAAATGCTTTAAATTGCTCTTTATTATTTTCAGATTTTTCTGGAACGTTTGACAACGTTTGAATTTTGACAACGTGTGTGCAAAATGCCATGGTGATCGATTTAAAGTTAAGGCTTTATAGCCTTAACTACTAACAACCATACTGACTTTCTTATTAATAATAATAGTAATTATATCGTGTAAGTAAATCCTACTCTAGTGTATCTAGTTTTCAGTCCGTGCATGCTCGAAATTAAATATTAATTAAAGTTACAATAAAATAAATAAAATAATAAAATAATTTAAATAGTTTAGTTATATTAAAGTTACAAAATCAAATAGGTGTTTAATCCTTATGTCAGCTGAGAAAAAAATCTTTATAAATTAGACAGAGATTTTAATTGTTGTAATTAAACTTAAATAGTACTTAATTTAAAACTCATAATATTTAATTAAAAATTAATAAAATATTATAATTTATAGTTTTTAAGAATATTTGTAGTTTAAATGTTAAATATATCGAATGTAAGATTTATATCTAAGAAATTATTTTTTATTTAAAAAAAATAGGGATTCTTTTCGAGTCACCTTGAAATCGCTAGTACATTTTTCAGTAAAGAAAAAAACGCGACTAACGTAAGAAATAGTAGATGTTATAGTAAAACTAACCTTATACGGGGGGCTTAAAGTCGCCGTCTGTTCAACGCGTAGCTGAAACTCATTGTTCTATGTGTTAAAACAAAAATAATTGAACTGTTATTGTCAAATAGCTCATGCACTGCACTGTTAAAAATAAGTTCAACACATGTGATACTGGAAGTTGGAGAAAATAAAGTCTCTCGTCAACGGCGGTCGAGCGGTGACTGCCTGGCTGGATGGTGAAAATTTATGAATATTTCTTCGCTTACGCTCGGGTATTGTCGGAAGGGTTCGGCTCGCGTCTAGCTCCACACAGCCCTTTCGGGACTAATGAAGACTCCATAAACGAAGTATTGTAACGACTGTTGATCCGATTTAAAGGCTTTTTAAATATTCAACGAGTTTCACTCGTGAAATATTGAATTTTGACGCAACAAACGTGCAATGTGACCCACAACTGCTACAAATGTATTGTTTATTTAACTTTATTTATATTCGAGGAAAAAACAGAAATTATATATAAAAACACTAGCGTCCCAACCAGGCTTCCGACGGATGTCTAATTATATAGACAAACTTTCTTCGTTTATCGCTCTTTCTAAATTGGAAAATCGTATCATCACATGCCGTAAATGTTTTAGAAAAAGTTAGTGGAAATAAGAAACAGATGCGAACAACGACTTTATTTATTCTTTCTTTTACTTATGGAAAGTAACTGACTGTGTCTGTCTGTCTTTTTACGCTTTGACTACTCGCGATCATCATAAAATTTTGCATACACATTACCAGGAATACAGAAAAGGACATAGGGTAACTTTCATCCAGAAAAAGGTGTTGTTCCCGAGAAGATAAAGAATGCCGCCGCTCTGAAATGTCTTGGTGGCATCGACCACCAGCTGTTTCCACTCCACCCTGTCCTCAGTCTTTCTCATAGCTTTAGCATCAGTAATGCAGTTTATACATTATGTCGCGAAAGTTCGTATGTCTTAAGTATTAAGTGATAAGTAATATATGTAGTTTTTTTTAATTGGATTCGACGTCTTATGCTAGTATATAAGAAATATATTTAAATGGAATCAAGAAAATAATGCTTCCATTTCATATACCAAAACTAGCTTTTTATTGTATACCTACATATTAAAAACAAGTAAGAAAAACGGTAGAGGTAACGCTCCGACATATTGCCCAATCAGTCACATGTCGAGACCGGCTGCTGAATTTCCCTCACCCTTTTTTTATGTATGACGAGTTGCTATTTATTATCACCTACAATTTCAAAACAAGACAAGTCATGTAACGATTGCTTTCAAATGTGATCCTTATTAAATTACAAATAAGGTTTATATTGGGTGTTATCGATTGAAATTTAAAGAGATTGAATTTACGATTAGAAACCTAATATCTGGTATAGATTCGTTATGAATGCCACAATTAGAAAAAGTATAATAAAAAAGTCTTCTTCCAGTATTTTGTTTGCAGCTGTGAGCTGAGCTAAAAAATGATATCAACTAATCTGATATTGATTGAACTGCGTTGTAGCACTTGCAAGATATCTCCTAAATATTAGTCACATTATATTAGAAGAGACAAGTTAATCGGATTCGAAGCGGGTGTGTCGTATCCCGGGTAACGGGTGACCTGTACAGGAACCGGGTAACCGGGCCGACTCGTGACCCGGTCACAAGCATAACCCGGTTACATTGCACCCGGCTGTGCAGGACCGCTTGCATCTAGCGATTGATTCCCGATTTATAGCTTGAGGTTTTAACATGGTCCGGTTTCAATTTTAAGCATGAAGATTTATTCTGTTTACAAAAGCGTGGAAAAATATTTTGTATATCCTCACTTCCTTACTTTACTGTCTGTTTGTTACCTTTTCACGTCTTAACTACTCAAGCAATCGCCATGAAATTTTGCATACAGGTTGTCAGGGATACAGGAAAGGACCTTTCATCCAGAAAAAAGTACTAAAATAAAATGAAAAACTAATGCCTGGACAAAGTGTTACAGCAACAAGGGGTCAAATCAAAACTTGATTTTAATTTAATTTTAATGAGTTAATTCTAATTTGAATGATTTTTAGATATATTATATGTTTCTTAAACAGATTTAAGTAGATGCCTTATTACGCGAAATTCGGGCAAACAATATCTATTGAAAAAAGATTTTTTTTAGTTAAGACAATTTTATATAAACTTTATATATTTAACCTGTCCGGAACACAGGTACTCTGTGCACAAATTATGTAAAATATCATTACTCAAATGATCGTGTATTTAAATCCTTCAAAATTTTACTATCATTAATAGTTTTTTCATCAGACATGAAAAGTGAAAATGTTCCATCGGAATTATTTCTCAAGTCTTTTTCAAACTCTTTATATTCGATTTCGGAAATGATTGAATTTTGGTTTAATGCAGGAGTAAAGGTTAAACCTTTGATGACAAATTTTAGAACATTTTTCATATTTATCAGTTCTCTTCTCAATTTTCCTACTAAAGCAGACTTAGACTCAAGTAAAGCCTTCAATTTTTCATTCTCTAACTGTAAATTCATAATTTTCATTTGACTCTCCAAATCTCTGTTGCTAACAATCTGTAAGTGTTTTGTCATTTCATTTATAACTTTTCTAAAAGTTGTCTTTGTAGTTTCCATTTTATTATTGGCATCATTCAGTTCGATTTTCAATGCAATAACTTCATCAGTCATTTTTCTTGATGTATCATTTATTTGTACAGAATCTTTTGCCTTTCTTCTGAATTTGCCATGTACGTCTTTGATTATAACCTCTACAGCTGTCGTGTTGTTTCGAAACACTTCGTAAGATGTTCCCGACTCGCTATTAGTATTGAAGTCTACTTCATTATTACGCAAGTCGTGTGAATTGAACATATCCTTTGATCAATGAATATGTTTAAAGACGCTTGCTAAACTGTACAATAGAATTATTACAAAACATTTTTATTAAATTTTTATAAGTGTAACAAAAAATCATAGGGACTTACTTATTTTATTTGACTTTTGGTGACAGACATGAAAGAGGTAGGTGTATACAGTTTTTGCAGGGCTTCTATAGAGTTTGTATAGAATGAATTTTTCCTAATAACGAATTTTTATAGGGTTTTCAATAATGGAAAGAGCGATAAATGAAGGTTTCTGTATATATTTTGCAAAAAAAATTTCCAGGGGTGGGTTGCTGGTTTATTATAATAATTTTCCTACACTGAGTAAAATTGAGTACAGATGGGAAACGGAATTTCTCTGCATCTACAAGTAAGATTAAGAAGTTTTTCCGGATGAGTGAGCAGGTCATGCAAACTGAAGCGTGTTATTGGTGATATAAAAGAGCGTTCCGTACTTAGGTAGTTCTACCGTACTTCCCGTACGCAGTTAATACCTACTTACATTGTTTGAATAATCAAAGCGATAGATTTAGGATATCTTGTGAATCCGCTGCTTCCACTATATAAAGATCTAGTTTTTTATTCGCATAGTTAAAAGAATTCTTGGTTGTACTGTTTCTACTTGAGTTGGGTGGTTACGAAACCACTGAACCATTGTCTGTGATAATATTTTTTTTTACAAAAAAAAATATTTTATTGCAAACCTGACGGTGGATATATTTTTTCAAAATTGTAATTATGTATAAATGAAAATGTCTCGCAAGCGGCGAAAAAATTTATGCCATTTATATCAATCTTGACAACAGTTCTCGTGCTGTTGAGTTTTGTAAGGGATCCCATTGCCTATTATCCTTATCAAGTCTGTATTCCGCTAGTTTTGCTAATGTTTATAGGCGACAGTAGTGTTAAGATATGCAACCTCATATCTTATCTGAGATCTGCTCTATGGACCGTTGCTCAGTAACGGTTCAGTTGGTTTTAATTATGTCAAGAGAGAATAAATGTTTCTTTAGCTTTTTACTATTAATGTGGATAATGAGTCAGCCATAAAGCTTTCAGATCACCCTCCTCATGAGTTTCACCGAAGAACAAAACACATAAAGCTCAAGCATTTCTTCGTGAGGGAACTTGTAACTAATAACGAGCTACAAGTTATGCAAGTACCAACTGAACTTCAACTTGCAGATATGTTCACGAAGCCCTTATTTGGACCAAGATTGAAGGCACTATGCAGCAAAATTGGAATTAACAAAACTTATTCCAATTTTTAAAAGTTTGGTGGGTGTTAAGATATGCAACCTCATATTTTATCTGAGATCTGCTCTATGGACCGTTGCTCAGTAACGGTTCAGTTGGTTTTAATTATGTCAAGAGAGAATAAATGTTTCTTTAGCTTTTTACTAGTGTGTTATAATTATTAACAATTATACAAAACTTCACAAGTAGCCATCTACCATCAATTGGATCGTCAAAATCAAAATTCTAAATCACCCGCCTTTTTCCATGTACATTTTCATTTTTACTTCACATTTTCAACCTTACAATTTTTTTTGTGAATGTAACCGAAGATGTAATATTTCGACTTTTTTTAAATTAAAAAACATTCAAAAAGTAAACACTTTCTGTGATATAAAATAAACAATTACAAACTGTTGTTTATTTAACCCAGTTAACAGTTCATTCAACGTCCCAGTTTCATGACCTAGCCGTTGCAACGAACCTATACATACCTAGATGTTATAGTGATCCTAGACAAAGAGCTTCTATGCAACGTGAAAGCTTTTACTGCGCTCGTGATACGGCCTTAACTCCGAAGTAATAAGTATCAGAATCGAATTTTAAAAGATCTGTTACATTATTGATTTGAAAGTACGAAGTATGCACATTATAGTATGGTGAAGCTGTTAAAATATATTAGGTATATCATTCTTATAATTACAAAATACACAAAAACTCATACAATTTCATTCACACATACACTTAGTCCTTAAGTGTATGTGTGAAAAATATATATTATTATTAAATTATATTTCCTCTACTTTAAAGCACAATCTCTCGAACTTATCAAATTATGTAGGTGACACTGTGATGCGAGGAAGTAACCCAAGTTTATTTTTTCCTTTAATTGGCATCACTTCAGTTTGCTTTTAAATTTGCGGCTAATTCTCTATAAGACCCAGCTCTATACGCTATACGTGAAGTCCTGCTCTCACCGCTGGGATGGCGCTCCAAACCAAAATGCCAGGAACACACCTAGGTACACTTTCGTATATTTCGTACATAACACTACATTACAATTTCAGTTAGTAAATAAATAAATAAAGCAATATATAAAAAAGTTACTCAATTAAAACCAAAGTACCTATGTGTAAACTAGTTTAAAAAAAATGGGGTGCGACTGTGTCGTGGACACGTGAACGTCTTACGTGGACATGCAGGACACGTTAACCTCGTATGTGGATACGTGAACGTTACAAATGTATTTTCTTTAAACATATTAATATGTATATCCAACGAATATACCAAAAAAACTGTCATTTAGGTATCGAGTAAATTTTGGTGTAATTTAATTTTGGATGTAAATGAGATATGTAGGCTACAGCATCAATGTATCCCCCTATTTTGTTTTCATCAGTTTTCTAAATTGCCTCCCAATATGGAAGCAAATTTAAAGACTACAAAAAATTTACAGCCTCATGCTGAAAACGTCGACGGACGAGCAAGGCTACCTTAACGAGGTGCCGTGCCAGCCGTTGCCTATGCAACGGTTGGGTGGAACCTTAATATTTTATACCCGGTTTTAAAATCTCAATATCGAAAAATTAGCTGATTTCTATGCAAAGTTCTTTTGTGTGGCAAAGAGATAGTAGGCCACGGAACTACCTCAACGGAACTAGTGGGAATAATCCAAATATTCCTAATACTCCCGATTACGTAACGGTTGCAGAATAATTTACACATGCAGAGCCTTTTGTATTTGTCATGTCATATAACGAGCAAGAACAAGAACAGCAATAACATTAGACCTCGCTCGAGTCTGTTTGTGAGCCTCTCACAAACAGACTGGAGCGTTTGTGAGGAGAGGTCACGTTATAGCCATGCGCCGCCACCCGTAGTGCAACAAATACCTCCTAACAGTGGCATTGGATTTTACCTACTTGTTTTTACAATGGAATTATACATATCTAGAACAAAAAGAGAACTATGTATAGCACAATTAAATTGATGACTTCCCATTGGTTCGATACACATATCTTCGGTTAGGTCCCATAACGTCAGAGTTCAACATTACTTTTCCAAGTTATTATAGGTAAAAGTTAGTAGAACTAATGAAGCTTTTAAAATGGTATAATACCTATTGTAAGCATAAACATCTCATATTTTCTGAACAAGAGTTAAACATTAATAAATAATAATGAAATAAAAAGTTTTTATATATTCAAAATTGGCAAACAGATATTATAGTATACTTTTTATCCGGAAAAAAGACACACGTTGATAGATGCAGCTGCAAACGGGTTTTAATTTTTTTAATCGAGTTCGACCAGGATCACGTCTGCTGGGTCCGCTAATATAAGTGAATAAATGATTTCTTTTTGGTAATTAATGTTATAAATAGATTAAGAAAAATATGTTTGTCTCATTTGCTTTTGAATTCTTTTTGTTTAGTAACGATGGTTAGCTTAAAAATTCAAAGTAGTTTTATTAGTGGCCGGACTTACTGCGTGTTGCACTCATAAATTTGCCAGCTCGTTTAGCGGAACTACTTCAAGGAGAAACCACCGTTAAATCACAGCACGTATGCTGTTGTGTTTCAGTGAGTAAGGAGTAAGGAGACTTAATGTCTTATGATATTATGGTCGGTAACGCACTTGAGGCACCTGTGACGTTGCTTGTGTTATAGACGACGATAGCCACCTACCATCAAACAGACCGTCAGCTTATCTAAATGACAACCTTAATTATAATAATTACTGTATTGAATGTAATACAGTTTGTATGTGAAAAGCACTACAGCGCCCTGGAGCGCTACGTCGGTTGACTTTTGCGATACTCTTCACATTAGAGACAGCTACTGACTATAATATAAAACTAAGTGAAAACACAGTTAAGTATAATATAAATATGTATTTAAAAATATCAAAATTAGTACATATTTAATAACAAATAATTATATTCGAGTTATAATAGATAATAATAAAGATGAACAATAAAAAATTGTTTGTGAAAAATATATAAAATTTTTAAACTAAAGTAAGTTTCAAAAATTCTATATTTACAGACTTGGTGCTGAATAGGTGTGCATAAAAGTTTAACTTAATCACTTCTATTATTTAACGCAAGTTATTTGTGTCAAATAAAATGTAGCTTTGTCATTAAGTTCACATACTTAGTAGCTTTTATTTACAAAGCTTGAATAGAGTAGTTTCGTAGGAGAATCAATTGTGAATGTACTTTTAAACACACCTATATAATTGACACGAAATATAAAGCAGTTCAACATAAAAATAACTGATATAAAGTGAATTAAGTTTTAAGTTTTGAAATGTAACAAGACCTCATCAAATGTGACAAAAGATCAAATAGCAACAAAATTATTTATTTCTTTACTGATTTAGAAACAATGTACATAATTTAACATAAAAAATAATTAAGGCACTATTAAGTTAAACTGTTTGCCAAAAGTTGTTAGTAACGAAGCCTTACACGTATTGATTGCAATGCTGACAAAACTAACTAGTGTGTATATATATATATATTCAAATAAGTGCTTAGCTAATTTAGATGACTTTATCTATCCTTAAGTATTGTAATATATTTCATATAACAAATATGCAATCCTATTCTTTTAATAATAGAATCTGATTCGAAAGATGCATAAGACGCCTAAAAGTGATTCCCAAACTAGAATAGTCAATATAAGCAAAAATTAGACTAGACTTCAGACTTTTACACAATGATAATCATAATTTGGTTTTGAGACTGTCTTGAATAACACACTTCGTGCTTTGTTTATCTGTCTAAATCCAAATTTTAACTTATTATTTATATTATTTAATCTCTTTACTTATTCTAATTAATTTCACTGGTTAATAAGTAAATAAGTAAAAGTAAAATTATCCCTTTCCAATAGAATCATAAACTGTATAATATGTAGAGCTGATTTACTTAAAAATGGCGAAAAGCTGTGACATATATTTAAGTACTATTAAAATTTAATTAATTTTAGTCACGGATTTAATATAATATTTAATTAGATTTATTGCATTGTTACGGTATTCTAAATATCAATAATTTCGAAAGGAATTAGAAGTAATATGGGAACACTAAAATAATGTAATATATATATACTTATTAAGAAATATAAAATATTAAAATCAATAACCGACATTTTATAACTACTCCAACTATAAAAAAATCAGCTCCACCTATTCGAACCATAGATCACAAGACAATTTGAGCCCTAAGTGCGATTTATATAATTATTATTATGTTCTATAGCAAGATAATTATTATATAAGTATTATGTATGTACAAGCGTAAATGTATGTTTTTTTTTGTTACATATATCTTGAATATATGTGAAATTATGCGACTCATAAGACAACTAGGACGTCATTTCAGGATGACTTTTTTTAAAAAAAAAAACTTTTTTTTAAAAGTGAGATTCAATTGAGACAAAAACCTAAACATAAAAGTTATTAACAATATTGTAGAAAAAAATGATTGCATTATTGAATTGATTGTGTTTAATTTGATTGCCTATCGGCTTGATTATAAATATAAACATACAGTAATTACAAACTAAACTAAAAATATATTTTTACCAATAAAACTTTCCCCATTACATATTTTTTTACAATTACAATATTTCTACAATTAGCAAAAGCATTTTCAGATCATCACAGGTACAATGTTGATAAGTTAATGTACTTACAATATAATTTTGGAGAAATCTAATAATATGTTGGAATGAAAGGGAGACATTTAATATTTTTGTTGATTAAACTTGAATCAAATGTGACTTGATTGCTTTATTTGATTGCTCACTTTAATGTAAGATAAATTTAAAGCGTTTTTATATACACACAAATACATATTATAGTTATACATAAAACTATTTTTTTTAATATATATATATAAAATTTTCCAACATAGGTACCTACTCTTTATACGACAATTATCATATTTCCAGTCAAAATTGATTCCTTACTACAGTGGATTGAAATTCAAAATATTCAAGGAAGACATATTCGTTCATTATACACAAAACGCTTTTTTATATATTGAAAATTTCCAACACAGTTAAATACTCTTCATACTATTATTATCATATTCCCATTCAAATTGATTCCGTATTGCAATGGATTAAAATTGAAAATATTGGAGAAAGAAATGTTCACCTGAGGAAAGGTCAAAGGGGGAAAATGGGGAAAATGGGGAAAGAGGAAGATAGGCTACTGCGAGTGATCGATGACCGCGCTACTGGCCATGAGGTTGAGACCGCAAGTGCCGTCGCCGCGGTACACGCGATAATACCCCTGCTCACCCCACGTCGCCCCCCAAGAGTTCTTCACTATCCAGTATGGAAGACTTTTATTGAACAACGGATATTCTGTGTACAAATCGTTACACATTAACCATCAACTCAAATCGCTTCTATTCATCTTAACTTTAATAACGACTGAGGATTTTATACAAAAACTAAATAATAATAATAAAAATAAATATCTTCACACATTTCACACAGCACCATCTAGTTCTACAGTAAGCAACTAATGTTTGTACTATGGATACAAGACAGTTGATATACTAAGTAGATTATTTTTTTTTTTTTTTTGTAAATACATACTTATAAATAACTATAAAACATCCATGGCTCAGGTACAAAGGTAAAATGTTAACACATAAACATTTGCCCCTAGCGGGATTCGAACCAGCGACCGTTTGGTTAGCAGCTAGGTTTACTAGCCACTAGACCAAACGTGTCGTCAAACATCAACATCAACTAGCTTCTCTTCATCTTACCTCAATAACGACTAGAATTTCATTGAAAAACTAAATAATAAGGTTCAACTAATGGTCTAAGATCCGAAGAGATATTATATTGATAATATCTCTTCGGATCTTCAAATTGTTCAATTCAAATCTATCAAATTGTTGTTATCTATGAAAAAATAAATCGCGATGTGTGACACCTATTATTTATTTATTATCTAACGCGTAATTCTACACAATATGATTACAATGTCTGTAAGCCTTTATTAGGTTTGTCTAGACAATAATTGCACACAGCAAAGTAAAAAATACTCGTGGATATTCTTACTTAAAAAAAAAAAAAAAAACTAGCTGCTATTCTGCGTCTTTAATGCTTCTCTGTCGCACATCATTGCTTGTTACGATTTTAAAATTAAAAAGTTATAGCGCTATATTATTATTATTATAGTTGCTTGCGAAAATCCGTTCATGAATTGCTATTGCAAAGACTTTGAAAAATATGACTTTAACATACCCTTAATGCCATAGCCGACGATAAGCACGCCGTGGTCCAAGTTATTGGGATTGCATAACATCTTCCAAGGGTGAGATACACCGCCCACGTAAAATTGCATAGCATTGGCGTTTATACCTGGAAAAAAAAAAAAAAAAAAAGCAACATTAATAAACGCCAAAGGAGACACAAAGCAGTGGCAGTAGTATTTGCGTTTTGCAGCTCAAGTGCACCGTCAGCCTGCCTGCCCTTTAAATCAAAAAAATTGAGCCATCACAAGACACGCCTGCCAGATTTGAAACATCGAAAAAATTTTGAGTAATTTTTTTTTATTTAAGAAATCCACATTAATATAAATAATAATAAATATTAAAATAATATAAAAATATTCATATTCATTAATATACATATTATTCATATTTCATAAGTATAAATATTCATCCGTACTAATATTATAAATGCGAAAGTATGTTTGGATGTATGAATGTTTGTAACTCTTTCACGCAAAAACTACTGAATCGATCACCATGAAATTTTGCATGCACGTTGTGTGAAGATATTTATTTACTAGCCGTCCCGCTCCTGGCTTCGTTCGGGGTGCATTTTTTTCCGTAAAAAAACCTTCCCTGATTATCTCTCTATCCATTGGTGAAAATCGCATGAAAATCGGTGCAGTAGTTTTTGAGATTATCGCGAACTGATAGACAGACGCGGCGGA
Source organism: Synanthedon myopaeformis (assembly GCA_944738685.1). Lineage (NCBI taxonomy): Eukaryota > Metazoa > Arthropoda > Insecta > Lepidoptera > Sesiidae > Synanthedon > Synanthedon myopaeformis. The sequence goes on from OX122930.1 coordinate 1,976,571, forward strand.
GGACTTTGTTTTATAATATGTAAGGATTTATTTATATTCACCGTTTTGAATTAATGAAATTAATATTTAACTTAGGTAGTCTATTTAAGTCCTACACAATGAAACCCTGTAAGTCGCAATGTAGATAGTAATATTGTATCTATTGTATGTTATTTTGTTTTGCTGTAGGGTTTTTATTGAAAATAAAATAAGTGTGGCCAAATGTTGACGTGGCGAGAGAGGTCTCACACGTCGCAAAAGATAAATAAATAAATATAAATATCATCACACATTCCACACAGCACCATCTAGTTCCACAGTAAGCAACTAATGCTTGTATTATGGATACCAGACAGTTGATATACTACATAGATTACTTTTTTTTTTGCAAATACATACATATTATAAATAAAAAACATCCATGACTCAGGTACAAAGGTAAAATGTTAAAACATAAACATTCGCCCCTAGCGGGATTCGAACCCGCGACCGTTTGGTTAATAGCTAGGGTTACTAGCCACTAGACCAAACGTGTCGTCAAAAGATGTTTCGCATAAAAAAAAAAAAAAACAATATAAATATTTTTTTTTAAAACTTCTCACACTCACCAATGGAAATTGGCCCTTTTTTTACCAGCCACTTGGCCATATCGGTCTCGTTGGAAGAAATATTGACGGCGCCAGTTATTTGAACCTTCGCCAGGGTTTTGTTGAAGATACACTTCTCTCCGTCACCTTGATACGGATATTCAGTTTCAGTCTCGAGACCACCGAGCTGTTCTATTGCTCTGAAATTTTTTTTTTTAAATAATACTGTGCTATAACAACAATACAATATTTATAATATATTCTGTGCTGTGCTATTACATGCCAAGGAACTAGCACTTGAGACCCAGTTGGAAAAGTATAATGTTAATAAAATACTATTTATAAGGCTTTATAGGAAGGAAACCTAGTTGATGAGAAAATATTACAAAATAAAATAGTACATTATGTAGCGTTGTTTTTTTGTTTTCATGATATCACTTGATAGTTCTTCTAGTCTGTTTAAATAAATTTCAGTCCAGTTTGGAAACTAAGGAATGTCAAAACGTAAAGCTGCAAATGTAAAAAAACCTTCAACTATATTTTTCTTTTTCTTGCTTCTGTCGGTTTCACAACAGCAAATGACATTGCCATTGCTTTTTTAAGCTGTTAATTAATTTAGCGACAAAGTGCTAATCAGAAATAAAAATTTCGACAAAATATAAGTGTACAATCATATCTAAAACAGACGAACGACCCGAAAAGTGCATAATAATTAAAAAATCATATTTTATTTTAATTTTTCACAAAAAATAAATTAAAAAAAAAGTTATTTAAAAAAAATTACTTTATTGACTATTTCATTTTTCCTAGCTACTTGTCTGTAAATAAATCCAAAAATCATGTGCACGTTTTATAAAATTACAAAAGAATATACTAGCACATAATGATTATTATAAAGTAATATATCGATTACCTGTAAGCGTTGTCAGGTAGACCACCATTGCAGCCTTGATCCAAGTTATCGCAGTCAACTAATTCTTGTTCTGATAGAGATACTAGCTGGCCAGAATGTATCTTCCACTGGCCCTCAATGTTTCCTGTAAATTTATGAAAACCTTTTACCTTTTACATAAAAAATTAACAACATAATTCATAGGAAACATAAAAAATATATTTGCCTTGCTTGAAGTGATTATTTTGTTAATTATAAATTATATATGGGGCTTATTCTATCCAAAATAAGTCACTTTACGAGACAGACGTCTTCTTTTAGAAAAAGTCTGCCCCTTTTTAATTTAACACTGTCTCAGTTAACCTTGCTCGGATAAAATCCTACTGTATGTTATGCTAAGTTTGGATGTTTTCTACTCTTTTTAACTGTATTAACATGTAGGATATCCGTGCAAAATGTTAGGTTTGCTAGACGCCTAAAAATATAAAAATTTGGGCGCCACTGTCAACGCGGACGAAGTCGCGGGCACCATCTAGTTTACTATAAAGGAATTATAGTTTCCAATAGCCAACGTGGGCCATGTAAGAATATAATTTTTTCAACTTGAATTTAATAAGAATGTATTACCAAGAGAAACATTTCCAAAGCAATTATCTTATTTCTTTGAGCTTTCGAAACAAACTTGACTATATGAATAGATTAAGTGCATAGACAATCATAGCGACTTTATACTTTTAGGGGATAAGGGATAAACTATAATCTATACATACCAGTGACACTAAAGGCCCAACAACTTCCACAGCTACCTTGATTTTTAATTTCAGTAACTGCATTGAAGTCCCTCCAGTCAAATTTCTGGGGTAGCTTAATATTCGGTATGTGTGCTTTCCTCATAGGAACGTTGTTGGCATGTCTTAAATTGGGTTTTAGTCCGGTAAAGAATGAAGCAAACTCTTCGTAAGTCAAATCAGCGAATCTAGTAATGCCATATGTGGCTGTTCCACGCTCGTGTATGTTCAAATCGTGAATCTTTTTAATGTTTTCTTTAAATATTAAAAACCTTTTCGCCATTTCTGTTGAATCCTCCGCGTAACTAGGACTAAACTGTTTGACGAAATTGTAAAATAATATTTGCGCTTGTATGATGTGATACAGTTCACCAGTTAGGTTCTCCTCGTGGTCACAAGTGACGTGATAAGCTGGAGGATTTTCAGTCCAAGGACGCAACCAAACATTCACGCGACAGAACCTATTCGGTATTACATAATCTTTAAGTAACGTGCAATTTTCTTTTGTACTCAAAGCCCAACAATCCGTAAAGCCAACTTCAATTTTTATTTTGTAACGTATTCCGGCAATATTATGTTTATCTATTGAAAATATCTTGACAAGTTTTTGTTTCCGATAAGTTGGATATTTTGCTTCAATGTGTGCAATCGCTTTGTTAGCTAGGTGAAGTGCGATCTTCGCGCTGTCGTCATCTATAGCTTCATCTACTTGTCTCTTTAACCTATTAAAAATGTGGTCACCTTTAGTAAAACTTTTACGATGAAACGATCCTATATGAGAATTATTGTCATCAGTATTCTCTTCGTCTGTAAAATCCTTACTTAACAGGTCTTTGTGACACTGAACTGCAATTTTCTTCTTTGATCTTCCTACGTGATCTACAATCTCAGTGTGACAATTAAAAACGACTTTGCTATCAAGTGGGTGACATTTGGATACATCGGAAATCTGAGTGGAACAATTAGTAGGTGTTGCAGTATAATCTATTTTATATATGAATCCAGACACCACCTGCTCAACAACGTGCTTTATGTCGACTACCATATAATGATGTTTACTTTTATGCTTATGCTCGAATTTTCGCAGCGATTGTTCAGCCAGTTGTTTATACATTGGTTTCGTAACATCTTTGTTTTGAGGACCACCAACAAGAGCACGTTTTTTTCTTTTAAAATTATTTGATGACGTATCATCATTGTCACAATTCACTGTAATTTCCTTTTTGTTAAGCCACGGTTGCTCCCAAATTTCTGAATGGCAACTTATCGCGGCGGCATTGCTTTGTTCGTCACAATTCGAAGACGTCGGCTGTCCACTACTGTTTAAATAACAATTTGTCGGAATAATCGAAAAATCAATTCTTGTAAGGCTACCGGCAACAACTTGAACTGTCACCTTTTCTACCTTTATGACTTTGTGATTTTGTGTACTACTAGACAACAACAAATATTTCTGAAGGGATTCTTCGGCTAATATGTGATACTTTGGCTCTTCGGGATTTTTCTCTTCATGACCACCAGCTAATCCTCTTTTTATTCTGGTTTTCGATTCATCTGTGTTACAATTTACAGTAATTTCCTTCTTATTGAGCCAAGGTTGTTCCCAAATTTCCGAATGGCAACTTATGGTATCGGCATCAACCTTTGCTTCGCAGTTTGCAGAAGACGGACAACTTGTGGGAATAATTTTAAAATCTATTCTTGTTAAGCTACCGGACACAACTTGAACTGTGACTTTGTCGACTTTTACAACTTTATGGGATTGAGTATTTCCTGAAGATAGCAAATACTTTTGAAGCGACTCTTCCGCTAAAGCGTGATATTGTGGATCACTAGTATTTTTCTCCTGTAGGCCTCCAGGTATGCCCCTTTTTCTTCTGGATTTTGATTCGTCTATGTTACAATTTACAGTAATTTCCTTCTTTTTGAGCCAAGGTTGTTCCCAAATTTCCGAATGGCAACTTATGGTGTCGGCATCAACCTTTGCTTCACAGTTTGCAGAAGACAGACAACTTATGGGAATAATTTTAAAATCGATTCTTGTTAAGCTACCGGACACAACCTGAACTGTGACTTTGTCGACTTTTACAACTTTATGGGGTTGAGTATTTCCTGAAGATAGCAAATACTTTTGAAGCGACTCTCCAGCTAAAGCGTGATATTGTGGATCACTAGGATTTTTCTCCTGTAGGCCCCCAGGTATGCCCCTTTTCCTTCTGGATTTTGATTCGTCTATGTTACAATTTACAGTAATTTCCTTCTTTTTGAGCCAAGGTTGTTCCCAAACTTCCGAATGGCAACTTATGGTGTCGGCATCAACCTTTGCTTCGCAGTTTGCAGAAGACGGACAACTTATGGGAATAATTTTAAAATCGATTCTTGTTAAGCTACCGGACACAACCTGAACTGTGACTTTGTCGACTTTTACAACTTTATGGGGTTGAGTATTTCCTGAAGATAGCAAATACTTTTGAAGCGACTCTTCAGCTAAAGCGTGATATTGTGGATCACTAGGATTTTCCTCCTGTAGGCCCCCAGGTATGCCCCTTTTCTTTCTGGATTTTGATTCGTCTATGTTACAATTTACAGTAATTTCCTTCTTTTTGAGCCAAGGTTGTTCCCAAACTTCCGAATGGCAACTTATGGTGTCGGCATCAACCTTTGCTTCGCAGTTTGCAGAAGACGGACAACTTATGGGAATAATTTTAAAATCGATTCTTGTTAAGCTACCGGACACAACCTGAACTGTGACTTTGTCGACTTTTACAACTTTATGGGGTTGAGTATTTCCTGAAGATAGCAAATACTTTTGAAGCGACTCTTCAGCTAAAGCGTGATATTGTGGATCACTAGGATTTTTCTCCTGTAGGCTCCCAGGTATGCCCCTTTTCCTTCTGGATTTTGATTCGTCTATGTTACAATTTACAGTAATTTCCTTCTTTTTGAGCCAAGGTTGTTCCCAAACTTCCGAATGGCAACTTATGGTGTCGGCATCAACCTTTGCTTCGCAGTTTGCAGAAGACGGACAACTTATGGGAATAATTTTAAAATCGATTCTTGTTAAGCTACCGGACACAACCTGAACTGTGACTTTGTCGACTTTTACAACTTTATGGAGTTGAGTATTTCCTGAAGATAGCAAATAATTTTGAAGCGACTCTTCCGCTAAAGCGTGATATTGTGGATCACTAGGATTTTTCTCCTGTAGGCCCCCAGGTATGCCCCTTTTTCTTCTGGATTTTGATTCGTCTATGTTACAATTTACAGTAATTTCCTTCTTTTTGAGCCAAGGTTGTTCCCAAATTTCCGAATGGCAACTTATGGTATCGGCATCAACCTTTGCTTCGCAGTTTGCAGAAGACGGACAACTTGTGGGAATAATTTTAAAATCGATCCTTGTTAAGCTACCGGACACAACCTGAACTGTGACTTTGTCGACTTTTACAACTTTATGGGGTTGAGTATTTCCTGAAGATAGCAAATACTTTTGAAGCGACTCTTCAGCTAAAGCGTGATATTGTGGATCACTAGGATTTTTCTCCTGTAGGCCTCCTGGTATGCCCCTTTTTCTTCTGGATTTTGATTCGTCTATGTTACAATTTACAGTAATTTCCTTCTTTTTGAGCCAAGGTTGTTCCCAAATTTCCGAATGGCAACTTATGGTGTCGGCATCAACCTTTGCTTCACAGTTTGCAGAAGACAGACAACTTATGGGAATAATTTTAAAATCGATTCTTGTTAAGCTACCGGACACAACCTGAACTGTGACTTTGTCGACTTTTACAACTTTATGGGGTTGAGTATTTCCTGAAGATAGCAAATACTTTTGAAGCGACTCTCCAGCTAAAGCGTGATATTGTGGATCACTAGGATTTTTCTCCTGTAGGCCCCCAGGTATGCCCCTTTTCCTTCTGGATTTTGATTCGTCTATGTTACAATTTACAGTAATTTCCTTCTTTTTGAGCCAAGGTTGTTCCCAAACTTCCGAATGGCAACTTATGGTGTCGGCATCAACCTTTGCTTCGCAGTTTGCAGAAGACGGACAACTTATGGGAATAATTTTAAAATCGATTCTTGTTAAGCTACCGGACACAACCTGAACTGTGACTTTGTCGACTTTTACAACTTTATGGGGTTGAGTATTTCCTGAAGATAGCAAATACTTTTGAAGCGACTCTTCAGCTAAAGCGTGATATTGTGGATCACTAGGATTTTTCTCCTGTAGGCCCCCAGGTATGCCCCTTTTCTTTCTGGATTTTGATTCGTCTATGTTACAATTTACAGTAATTTCCTTCTTTTTGAGCCAAGGTTGTTCCCAAACTTCCGAATGGCAACTTATGGTGTCGGCATCAACCTTTGCTTCGCAGTTTGCAGAAGACGGACAACTTATGGGAATAATTTTAAAATCGATTCTTGTTAAGCTACCGGACACAACCTGAACTGTGACTTTGTCGACTTTTACAACTTTATGGGGTTGAGTATTTCCTGAAGATAGCAAATACTTTTGAAGCGACTCTTCAGCTAAAGCGTGATATTGTGGATCACTAGGATTTTTCTCCTGTAGGCTCCCAGGTATGCCCCTTTTCCTTCTGGATTTTGATTCGTCTATGTTACAATTTACAGTAATTTCCTTCTTTTTGAGCCAAGGTTGTTCCCAAACTTCCGAATGGCAACTTATGGTGTCGGCATCAACCTTTGCTTCGCAGTTTGCAGAAGACGGACAACTTATGGGAATAATTTTAAAATCGATTCTTGTTAAGCTACCGGACACAACCTGAACTGTGACTTTGTCGACTTTTACAACTTTATGGAGTTGAGTATTTCCTGAAGATAGCAAATAATTTTGAAGCGACTCTTCCGCTAAAGCGTGATATTGTGGATCACTAGGATTTTTCTCCTGTAGGCCCCCAGGTATGCCCCTTTTTCTTCTGGATTTTGATTCGTCTATGTTACAATTTACAGTAATTTCCTTCTTTTTGAGCCAAGGTTGTTCCCAAATTTCCGAATGGCAACTTATGGTATCGGCATCAACCTTTGCTTCGCAGTTTGCAGAAGACGGACAACTTGTGGGAATAATTTTAAAATCGATCCTTGTTAAGCTACCGGACACAACCTGAACTGTGACTTTGTCGACTTTTACAACTTTATGGGGTTGAGTATTTCCTGAAGATAGCAAATACTTTTGAAGCGACTCTTCAGCTAAAGCGTGATATTGTGGATCACTAGGATTTTTCTCCTGTAGGCCTCCTGGTATGCCCCTTTTTCTTCTGGATTTTGATTCGTCTATGTTACAATTTACAGTAATTTCCTTCTTTTTGAGCCAAGGTTGTTCCCAAATTTCCGAATGGCAACTTATGGTATCGGCATCAACATTTGCTTCGCAGTTTGCAGGAGACGGACAACTTGTGGGAATAATTTTAAAGTCGATCCTTGTTAAACTACCGGACACAACTTGAACTGTGACTTTGTCGACTTTTACAACTTTATGGGGTTGAGTATTTCCTGTCGATAGCAAATACTTTTGAAGCGACTCTTCAGCTAAAGCGTGATATTGTGGATCACTAGGATTTTGCTCCTGTAGACCTCCGTATAAGTGCCTTTTCACCCTAGTTTTCGATTCATCTATATTACAATTTATTACAGTAATTTCCTTCTTGTTAAGCCACGGTTGTTCCCAAACTTCCGAATGGCAACTTATCGTATCGGCGTCACTTTCTGGTTCGCAGTTTTCAGATGATGGCTGCCCATTACTATTTAACTGACAATTTGTGGGAATTATTTTAAAATCTATTCTTGTTATGATACCGGACACTACCTGAACGGTGACTTTATCGACATTAACGACTTTGTGGTGTTGTGTATTTCCTGATGATAGCATATATTTTTGTACTGACTCTTCAGCTAAGGCATGGTATTGTGGATCACTAGGATTTTTCTCTTGTTGACCCCCCACAAGTTGTCGTTTATTTCGCGATTTCGTACCATCTATTATACTTGGTATACCTGGTTTCATTTCTTTCATATAACGATTATTAAATTTCTCAGCCATAGTCATTACTTGCAAGTCTTTGTTGAAACTTCTTCTTACTCTAATATATTCTGGTCTCTGGGCGAATGCATTATTATTAAAGCCAGCGAAGTTAAATAGATTCGTTAACTCCTCTATTGCTTTTTTCTTATCATCAGTTAAAGTAGTCGCTGAATTGTCCTCTTTTGCTGAATTTTTAAATGGTGTTGCATTTTCGCTGAAATATTTTGCAGTTTCATCTTGAGTAACTTGCTGTTTGTAATCAACGGATGGATCACCATAGTTTTGGAAATCATTAGTTATAGAAGTTTGTTGAAACTCACTATGCGGAATTATTTGCTCCTCAACATCTTTTATTTGTTCGTCGGTTAAGGATTTTTCTGAGTGTGGTAGAGCTTGCAGTTCTGTATTGTGTATTACCTTGACTTCTTCATTACTTTGAGAGTCTTTGTCGGATGTTTTATCATCCTTTGCATCAGTTATTACTTCACCGTCGTCACCATATTGCCATTGTTCTGTACAATTATTAGCCAGTATTGCTCTGTATTTCGACCCAGTGGGTAGTTTTAACCAAGGTTTTTCTAAAATAGAAATCTTACAAGCTACCTTTTCATTGCATTCATTTAATTCACTTTTACACTTATCAACTATAAGTGTAAGAATGTATCGGATGCCGTTAACTACCTGAAACAATAGTGTTTTTTTTTTAACAGACACAAGGAAAATAAGCTTTAATGCAAAATTTCAATTGTATTTTAGAATTATTCCAGAAAAATTATGTCATTACAATACATTGTCACTGAAAATATATACATAATTATTACTTTCTTTGATAAAATTAAATTAATTATAATTCCTAACTACTTACTTGGACTTGCCTTGTAACTTCTACAACAGAATCTAGTTTATGTTTTATTTCCGATTCGTGTTTGTCTAAGTGCTTGATACCTAATGCTGCAAGTTCTTCAACCCCCTGTGCTTGAGGGTCCACCTGACTCGAACATCCTATACATGGCATACTAGGCTTAGGTCGAGGTATTGGTACATCATCTGATGTTCCCTGAAACAATATCAATTAATGTTACTGTCAAATTACTCCATCACAATATATAAAAGATATGAGTGTGGAGTTAATAAATTTAAAAAAATAATAATAAATAATAAATTGGATATGCTATGCTACACATGGTGTTAAGTTATGATAAAGTTATGGTGTTAAGACATATTAAATTAGATGCACATATTAACATAAATAAAATTATTGAAAATATATACATATTTTTATTTATTTATATATTTAATTTTAATTGTTTCTACAACAAAGTGTGCAGTATGATGTATTGCAATTATTGCAAATGGAGAGATTAAATTTAACATGCTTATGTCATTCGTAGGCGTTTTCCTTAAAGACTTGTAATAACAAAATACAAATATACTTCAGCATAAAATATGTACTTCACCGTTATAAAGTGAATTATCTTTTGTGTATGTCTGTTTAAAGATTAGACCTTGATATTAATTTATTATTAAAATGAAATACACTGACAATATCGTACGAAGTAGGTACCTATATAAATAAATTTAAATTATATAAGTAAATTAAATTATTTAAGTAAAGTAAATTATATAAATTATATAAGTGTGTACTTATATAATTTAACTAGAGAACCATTTCCAAGTTCGCATCGACGCATTTTTTTCGTGCAAATTATATAATACTTATACAAAACGTCCTTGCTTTTTCAATTAAAATCGTATCAAAATAAACTACTTATAACAGAAGTTAGCAACAAAACAGACAAAGGCGGACTGGGACTTCATTTTTTAATACGATAAACATCAAAACTAATAATAATAATGAAGAAAGTTCAAGGAAAGTGCAGTATTATTACCTACATCCTGCTGCTCAAAATATGACCAGGAAACCCAAATGTGAGCTTACGATCCCTCACACAAAAATTTATGAATGATTTATATTGGCAAAAAAACATGTCTTCAAAAATTAAATGTTTCCAGACATGAAATTAAATTTAGCTCAAAGGTGCAGTCCTAATTGAGATGCAAACCTGTCTCTACCATATCTAAACGTTTAAACCATGCAAAGTAGACATAGGTATTTAAAACTAAACATTTTATTTTATTAAAATATAAGAGGGAAAAGCTGATTAAGATGATCGATAAATCATAAATGCATTCCATATCTATAGTAAAAATATTACATACATAATGAAAATAATAATTGATTATTCATGCAAGTTTTTATTGCTCATTGTTTCGTAATAATGGTATTGTAGAATTTCCAACTATTTACAGCTATAAAATTTAATACAGTTATACAAAAAATATATTTCACTGAAGTCGTTAAATACCTACATATGTAGTTTCAAAGGAAATTATGTATTTAGTTTTATTTGATTAAAATAAAATAACAAATAGTAATTCATTCGTTTTTAGTTTTAATTTTTTTAATAAATGCTAATATTCTATATACATATATATATATTGGTTTTTATCAATCATATGATATACCTAAAACAGATTCTTTTACGCATTAGATTATTATTGTACTAATATTATCAAGGAGTAAAATTTGTTTGTTATTATTTGTTATCTCTACAACTACCAAACATATTCTGAACTTACATTACTCTATAGTTTATTTTGTTAATTTTAGTAGGTAGAACAAGTGCAGTATAGTTGCATTTTTGATGTGCACTATATATATAAATATGTAGGTAGATACATTTTAACAACAATGTAACAAACAAAAAAGGCTAAAAATACGCATTTTATAAACAAATTGCACTAATAAGGTAATTACATATGTATCAACACCCTTAGTTGCATGAAATAAATACATACATATCTAATTAAATAAATTAGATTCAAATTTGAAGACCACACAGACAAAGTCGCAGGAAAAGCTAGTCATATAAAACTGATACATAAAGTAGCACATTTTGTTTACAAAAAAGAATTTTCATTGAGACTCACTTGTGGGACAACCTTTTATCATAACATGTGAACAACTTCTATAAGGTCAAATGTCAGAATGATAAATTAACAAAGATAAAATTATGTGTACATTATGCTCTACAAATTTTATTTAGAGTTTGTGAAGAGCTTATTCAAGGAATATACAATTATAACGGCAAACATTTATTGTCTTTTAAACAATAGATATTTTGTCATTATAAATATTGCATAGTCTACAAATAAGCTTTTCATTCCTTGAGACATAACTATAATGTAACATGTGATTTAGAGATGGCATATGTCAATCCCATACATTTTATTGTTTTCAAACTTCGTTATCATTTTTAAATTGTTACTTTGACTAGGACCCCTGGTGTTGGTGCTTGCATAAAACATGCTTTGCTTACAAAGTCATTATATGGTGGCTAGTTAAATAAGTATAAAAAAACACTCACAACTGGATTATATACGACTTCATTATTATTAAGCTTCACAGAGTCTTGTGTTAGAGTTGGCTCATTAGTATCAGCAGTTACAGATTGCTGTGGACTACTGCCATCCTGACCTCCTTCCCCTGCAGTTTCAGATTTAGATTGATAGTCCTCACATTCCAATGTATTGTTCTCAATAACAATTCCATTCTGCTTTAGGTCACAGATGGTGGCTTTGCAGTGGAGGTGCTTTGTTGAGTCCAAATTACTAAGTTCTGTTGCTTTTAGATATGCAGTAATCTTGTAATGATTTTCATCCTAAAAATAAAGAACATACTTAAAGAGAGTTCATATTTGTCTCAAAAAAAAAGTGATGATAAAAATATTTGTTGTTACTTGACTAATTTATTTAAGTTATTTAAGTAACTAAACCCATCAAATAACTAATAAATAAAAATCATTTTACAGGAAAATCAAAGGCTTTATAAAAGTAATTTGAAATCCAAACTAATATTATAAATGTGAAAGTAACTTTGTCTATCTGTCTGTTACCTTTTCAAGCCTTAAACTACTCAACCGATCATTGTGGAAATTTGCATACATTTAGTCAGGGGTACAGAAAGGGACATAGGGTTTTCCAGAAAAAAAAAAAAAAGTACCGTTCCCGAGGTGATGATCATCCAAAAATAAAAATCCAAAAGTCGCAGGCACCAGCTAGTTATTATAAAGTTGTAAAACTCTACATTAAGTATATAAAACACAATCAACACATTCCTTATAATATAATTATGTACTTATATATATCTGACATTGAATTTAATTAGGTACTTACCACTTTCTGCGCATCTTTTATAATTCCGTCTTCATAAATGAAAATTTGATTTGGTAAGTTATTCAAATTATCAATAAATCCATTAAACAGTCTATGTTTTTCCTCAACATTGATTTCACAAAATCCGTTATGCAGTAAAAGAAAATTTATTATAATAAATGTTACAGCGTACGCCATTCTGCACATAAATAATTAATTAAAATTATGCAAGATTATAACTAAAGTGATCATAATTAAGTTAAAAGTCTAACTAAAGTGAGTAGGTTCGGTTTTTTTTTATATCTAAGATTTATAATAAATAACAAACAGGAAAATCCAATGACTAATTTAGTATCGATTCACACAAGTCTTATTCGAACTAAATAATCGAAAAAACCACCCATCAACAATGAACAAAATAAACCGAATGAAAGAAAAGGACTTGTATTTTATTTATATCACTATTGTTATGACAAATAACTTGACGTTTTGTTGTTTAGTTTGATTGATTCATGGAGTATAGAGGTAAGGAGTACCAACTTACATGGGTGTTAAACCAACACCCACTTCTTTGTAGTAGGTGTTGGTTAAACTGAAAAAGTGGCAAGACTGGCAAGGTAAAAGCGTTAAATAGTGGTTTATAAATTGAACAGAATGGCGCTAGTGTAGCCAGAGTGCATGAAATGAATGTAGCAGTTGTTGACGGAGTGAGGTGCGCTGAGTGGAAAAAATTATTTTTGTATTGATTGAGTCGTAGAGGGAGTAATTCCCTCTACGGATTGAGTGATTTAATTTTCGTAAGATTTTAATCTTTTAATTTTAAAATTTACACTCTGGCTATACTAGCGCCACCCTTATTTAACGCCTTTCAACGGACACTTAGATTCACATAGATGATACTTAGAATTTCGTAGTAACTGATTACTTTCCAAATGTTCAAACGCTTTGATAAAATAAATAATAATCTTATAATGTTTTTACATAGTATAGGTATAATTTCTTTCTGTGTCAATATTATTGCGTATTGACCTGGTCAATACGCAATAATACCGTTACATTAGACATGGTTTTTTTTTATGACAGGTTTATTTATAATAATATAGTTGTTATATTTGACGAAAGTACATAAAATATAGTATATATGCATTTATTTATTTTGTAAAAGTATTAAATAAAAATATTATAACAAAACTGAAACATGTCACGAAAAGATACAAATGGTTCGGCTTTATCACGTCACCAATTGTAGGTGCACTTTCCTTTATTATTTTTTCATTCTTGGTTTTATTATAAATTTAAATGTTTTATTGAAGTGAAATAATTACTTGTTATTTAGATGGTGGCTCACCTTCGGTGTACTTTGCGGTGCTACTTTCCTGACTAGATTTTACAAAGTATTAGAACCTGATCATGTGTGGTATGTTTTATTTTTTAACTTTATGTTTTGCTTAATTTTTTTATTTTATTTTTTATAAAATCAATCATCAAACTTCATTTAAGCAATAGTACTGCTAATAATGTTGTTCAGTAGTTTATTCCTAGATTTGCACATATTTTTTGTTTTTAGTTGGGATGAAACACATTTTGGTAAAATGGCTAGTTGGTACATCAACCGAACATTCTTCTTTGATGTTCATCCACCACTTGGCAAGGTACTTACTTATTTATTGAAAGTAAAAATTTAATACTAAGTAATTGTATAGGTGGCTTGGAAACTATTACATATCACTTCTATGTTTGATATCATTAATACTCGAAAGCTGGCTGTACAAACTGTAGCCTACATACTTAGAATATATATTCTAAGCCTACATATTATATCTAAAATAGATGAAAAAGTTAGAAGTTCCGAGCTGTATATAAATTTAACTTTTCTACAATAATAAGCTTAATAATAAGCTGTTACAAGCATAACAGCTTATTATTAAAACCTACACTGGGACCCATAACCCTACAGAAACAAATTAAATAAATAAACAAATACAAATTATAAAAAAGGCAATTGAATTTTATTTTTGCATGGTCCAGTTATATTCATATATTAATAAAATGTATTAATTAAAATTCCATTTAATTTAATTTATTACTTATTCCTATTTCTAGATGCTAATTGCACTATCAGGCAAGCTAACTGGGTATGATGGAACTTTTCCATTTGAAAAACCCGGAGACAAGTATGAAGGAGCAAGATATGAAGGAATGAGAATTGTAAGAATTTTTATTTATTTATGTAATAATTTAATTTAATGTAATAATATTATGCACTTTGTCTTAATATTAATAATATTATGCACTTTGTCTTAATATTATGCAGATTTTCACAGTATTATGAGTTATGTTTTAATTATTTATTTGTAACAATGATTTGTTTCAGTTTTGCACAACCTTAGGAGCACTAATAATACCATTGACATTTTTAACAATATGGGAAATGACAAAGTCTTTAGACTCCACGTTTATTGGAACTATATTTTTGTTATTTGGTAAGTATTTTTTTTTATGTAGATTTGAAGTACAAGGTTATTTTGTATTTTCTCGTATTTGATACCATCTGTTTTGTAACTCATAGTAATTATAAGGAACTAGCGACCCGCTCCTGGCTTTGCCCAGGGTGTAAATTTTTATATCCACAAACCTTCCTTGTTTAGCCATCTTTCAATTAGTAAAAAGCCATTAGCTAGGAGAAGTTAGCGGATGTACAAACAAGGCTGAAAGCGACTTAAATTTATTAAATACTATGAAAGGAAGATACATTACTCTTTTCGTTTATTGCTTACTACCTACCAAATATTGTCTAGTGCAACTGTAGTTTATTTTAAACTAATCATAAAGTTTGTTGGTGTAAAATTTCAAAAATATTGTTTGAAAATTCTCAACACTCATAAATGTATTTTGACCAAAGAATTTGTTCCATAACTGCTTGTAAACATGTGATTTCACAGAAAATTTATATTTGTATTGAGATTTGAAAACAACAACAAACAAATTCAAGTAAGCAAAAGGCAATTTTAGTACAACAGAAATGAATAGACCCTATAAACATATATATTGTTAAATTATTTTTATACTAGACGCATTATCATTTGAGTCCTTGAGGAATAAACTCACTAATGATAGGAATGTGCAACGGAATGCAGATTCTATCGACATGTAATAATTTCATTTAATGATTCATTTTACGTAGCAAATTTGTAGCAGGTAATTTTCTTTTTACGTTATGGATTCAATCTTCACTTAAAACTGAATGGGTGAATTAAGTAATGTTTTGTGATAATGACTTAACTTTGTTTTCAGATGTGGGGCTGTTAACATTAAATAGATATATTCTACTCGATCCCATATTGTTATTTTTCATGAGTTGTTCAATCTACGGTGCTTTTAAGGTTAGATCAATACATATTATGTTATTATGAAACCTATATTAAGTATTTGTCCATCATATTAAGACATTTTTTATGAATTCATTGGTCTTTTAGATTTGATTGTTATTTAAGTATAATGTTAGTTCACTGAATAATACGCGGGTTCGAATTTTGGTCGGACTTTCATCTCAGATTGATTTCAAAATTGCATACGATGGTAAATTTCTCATATAAAGAAGTTTCTCCACTCGCAAGGTGGACAGACGACCTGATAAGGGCCAAGGGTCAAAGGTTTATCCAGGCTGCTTTTGACTGGTCCTATAGGAAAATTATAGGAAGGCCTGTGGACTGTGGCTGTAAAGATAATGACGACTAATCAAGATATTTTCCAAAACTTTTAACACATTTCATGATCAACATTCTTATCAGCGCGGGCACGAGGTTTTTTTATTCGTGAAGTCAAAATTTCCGGAACGAAAGTAATTGAATCAACAATTAACGTGCATTTTCTTCGTTAATTATACTAAATGTGTGTTATTTTAATTATGTATGTTTGTTACGCTTTCACACCTTAACTGCTTAACCGATCACCATGAAATTTTCATTATTAAACACCTGATAAAAATATAAGAGCAATAAAGATTGAATAAATGTTTTAACAACTAAGAAAAAGGAGCCCAGACGAAGTTGCAGGCAAAAGCTAGTAGTTAAATTATACATATGTGTTATGGTTTATTTTATATATTATATTCAAATGTAGAATTCATTGTAAAATTTTTTCTATATACAGCTTAGTATTATTATATTATAGCTAATACAGTTTTAGTAGTGTTAGAGCACATTGCGTTTACTGGCGGCAGTAACCACTCTCTACAGAGACCACTGTGAAATAACTGCATGTGAGCAGTTGTGTTTCAGTGAGTTTTACAGACAGGCTGACGGTTCACTTGATGGTAGGTGGCTACCGTCGCCTATAACACAACCAACGCCACAGGTGTTAAAGATAAGGGATAAGGAAGAAACACAAGAGCACATAATGCTGATATTTCACACGGGGGTGGTTACTGCCGCCAGACGGGCTGCCCAAATGACTGTTTAACTTCCAATTGTTAATGTCAGGTTCGAACACTAACTGATGATGGTCTCCCACCGTTGTGTGGTCGCATGTTGCGATGGCAACTGTTCTTGGGGGCATCGCTCGCTTGCACTGTGTCGGTCAAGTTCGTTGGTTTATTTGTGGTAATATTTGTTGGACTGCGAACAATAGCCGACTTGTGGAATATACTCGGAGACTTAAATAAACCAGTGGTAAAAATTACATTATCTTTTGTACTGTCTATCTAACACATTAATCATCTTGAAATCTTAGTAGAAGTCATTACAAACAGATTTGACTATTAAATGCCATATGGAGTATATTCGACTTTAAATTATTTAAAAAAAAATATTTGTTTCTTATTCTAAGCCAATTGTTTTGCTTTCCTACTCTCTATTAAAATTTTTGTTTTTATTCCAGAGTTTAACAGTGAAACATCTCGCAGTTAGAAGTGTAACTTTAATATTGTGGCCGACAGTACTCTATATATTTTTCTTTTGGATCCATTTGACTGTACTTAGTAAAAGGTATTTATTTATCTATACTAATATTATAAAGAGGAAAAATTTGTTTGTTTGTTTGCATTGAATAGGCTCCGAAACTACTGGACCGATTTGTAAAATTCTTTCACTGTTGGGAAGCTATATTATCAACGAGTAACATAGGCTATATTTTATAAACATAGTTACACGGACGAAGTCGCGTACAACAGCTATGACTAATATTATTGAATTATCTATTATTTAAATTTGAGCTGTAGACGAAACTATTCTTCAGAATTATGGCTTCTACCATTACACTTGACTAATTTGCACAAAAAAACGGTTATTGTGACTTAACTATAATAGTTAGACATATAATAAGTACCATCGCTAACTTTTTTGTAGACAATAATGTGTGCTATGAACATGTACTAAGTGTATTATTATTTTATGTATCTTCAATAGTTTTCGCAGGGCACACCAAATTATGACTTTTATAAGCAAATTTTTTATACCTTGGGTTCCATTGTTGTAGTTTCCGTAGTGATCTCTAATAATGCTTAGCTTATAATGTAACTTTTTATAGGTGAAAGAAATTTTAAAATAGTTTTTGAGTTTATCCATTACAAACATACAAAAATTCAAATCAAGAAAAATATAATTCTAGCGGTAACGGAGACGGTTTCTACTCGTCTGGATTTCAAGCTCGCTTGGAGGGGAACAGCTTGCACAACGCTAGCGCTCCAAGAGTTGTGGCTTACGGAGCTGTCATTACGCTCAAGAATCACAGAACTGGAGGAGGGTATCTGCATTCCCATCATCATCTTTATCCTGCTGGTGTTGGGGCCAAGCAACAGCAAGTGAGTGCTGACACCTCTTATTTTCTGTCGACAACTTTTGTTCTTTGACTAATTTCAGAATTTTTGATCCTACCCACCAAAGAAACAACGAGCGTAGCTCGCACCATATAAGTACTGCAGAGCGACTCTAAACTTGTGGATCAATTCTGCGACAAATTTTACTTTAAAAAAAAAAAAAAAACTACATATATGAATGTTACGATGTATTTTTATTTTATTTATTTATTAAGGTACACCAACAGAAGACACAACAATACAACACAATAATACAGTTTATACATTCGCTCTTGGTCTGATGTGAATTCCAATGACAAGTATACACAACATTTAACATCAATCACCTACCTTAAAGATTACAGAAAATTCTTATACTAAGTTTCAAAATAACAATCGTTATATTCACAAACACACTCGAATCATAAAATACCTATAAATGACATATGTAAATAAGATAATGTAATAATAATAATAATAATTTTAGATCACAACATACACCCACAAAGACGAGAACAACCGTTGGATAATAAAGGCATACGATCGCGATCGTGTAGAGGGGACGGTCGTGGTGCGTAGTGGCGATTTGGTGCGACTGACTCACGGCCACACCGCGAGGAACCTTCATTCGCACCGCGAGAGGGCGCCTCTCACACACAAGTACATGCAGGTCACCGGATACGGAGAGGTTACTGTCACCTTTCCTATGAACTGAAAAACGTTAAAATAATTATACCAAACAAAATAAATACACACATAGAACTGAACTAGAATATAACAACTTATATGGCAAAAGTAGATTGGGTTTTTTATTACCTTACCTTATTGATAATCTGGCAACATATTTAAAAAATTAATTAAATATAAAAAAAAAAAATCACCCTAATCACTCGTGCAAAGTGCTCGTAAAAAAATTAAAAATGTTACACACTTAGTTTGATTTATTGTAGGACGGCGTTGGAGATGCAAACGATGTATGGAAAATAATAATATCAGGCGGTAAAGATGGTGACGAAGTTCAAACGGTCAGGAGTAAACTCATGTTGGTACATTACTTACAGGTGAGATTGTTATTTTTGCCTCCTGAAGAAATAAGTGACTCATGCCCATTTTCACAATTCCCTAACCAACAGTTAGGCTGAAAAGTTCGTAGGCTAACATAGAAAAAAAAAAAATTTTTTTTGATAAAATTTGATTTTATTATTCAATATAGTTGCCTTCGAGGGCGATACAACGATTATAGAGGTCACACAATTTTTCGATAACATTTTTATAGTACGTTTTGTCTTTAGCCTCAAAATAGGCCTCAGTTTCGGCGATTACCTCTCCATCGGCGCTAAATTTCTTTCCAGCGAGCATTCTCTTGAGGTCTGAGAACTGGAAAAAATCGCTGACGACCAGATCTGGAGAAAACGGTGGATGCGGAAACAATTCAAAGCTCAATTCATGCAATATTGCCATCGTTTTCACCAAATTCCTTTTTATCCATTTTCTTCAAACTAACAAAAGTTGCTTCACTCAAAATGCTCTCTGTCCCACAAACTAATAGTCCGACAGCTGTGAAATTTGTACACGTGTCTATTGAAGGTTAGGGTTAACTAAAAATCATATGGATTTAATACTAGTAGCACCGTCTGTGTGTTAGCTTACGAACTTTTCAGCCCAACATAACTCACTTTTTTTTTAAATACTAATATAGTACTTAAATTAATTGGTTAGTTATTTATTTGTGAACATTTCAGTCGTGCGCGCTAACAACCACCAGCAAGCAACTGCCGAAGTGGGGCTACGAACAGCAAGAGGTGGCTTGCAACCCTAACTTGAGGGACAAGAATGCTCTTTGGAACGTCGAGGACAACGTCTTTGATGATTGTAATCATTCATTTTATAATTATTATTTATGTCACCTAATTAATTATGTACGTAACAAGCGCCTTTAAAACCATAAATAACTTAAATATTCCAAAAGCAATTTGTGCTCTAAAAGAAAGTGCACCTACTAGAGCCTTATAAAAGTATCTGCGGGGTTGATTGCACCTTGTGCCTACAAGGTACAGTACGACCTTGGACAGTACCCAAAGAAAGCGTCACGCAGATTGGAAATGTCCAAACTTGCGAGCTTTCGATCGCTTAAAATCCCCTAAATGTGTTCGTGTCATCAAAAAAAAAGGTTCCACAGTGTATAGAGCTCAAAATTGTTGTACAGTGGAGAGCTGTGGTTGTCTATATAGTCATCCAGTTTAATTTAAAAACAGTTACGGTTCTTAATTACTCTTGAACTGTTCGCTCTCCTTTACAAAATTAAACATAATTAAATTATTAATGGTACTAATCTACAAGTAAGCGCGAAGAGCACAGTAGTTAAAGTGGTAAATCAGAGATTAGTTAGGGTTACATTGAGCTCTGGCTGTGATTGACTGCATCCATAAAATGGATTTTATGCCTCGTGACGTAAAGATATTGGCAATATTAAATGGATTTTACGCGTATGTGACGTAAATACATTGCCACTTAGATTAGACCTAGAGGTCTTAAAGAAGTTCAGCACTAAATTACAGCACTCTTGCATATATGTTTCAATACGTCAGTAACGTCAACCAAACAAACAAACTCTTCAGCTTTATATAGATAAATTTCATGGTGATCGGTTCAGTAGTTTTTGCGTGAAAGAGTTACAAACATCCATACATCCAAACATACTTTCGCATTTATAATATTAAAGTATAGATATATGTCGGTCCGAATTCACTACTGTTTTACCCCAAATCAAATTCTCCATACAAAATTACAAACATCTGTCCAAGCACCGCCTAAGGAAGTTTTCAAAATTGGCGATTTAATTGGAATGTATTGTGTTTGGTTGCAGTGCCAAAAATGAGTTTTGAAGCTTACGCGTCGGGCTTTGTTGAGCGTTTTCTTGAGTCCCACGCGGTAATGTTCCAAGGCAACTCTGGTCTCAAACCCAAGGAGGGGGAGGTCACCTCACAGCCCTGGCAGTGGCCCATCAACTACCGGGTGATTATTGATCCTATATTATCTAGGTTAAAGGTTCTTGCTCCTTATTTAATGTTTTTGCTTTTAATTCTGACGGCGCGGTCATGAAATTGCTAGTGACAAATAAATTAATTGCTATTGAAATTAATATTGAATATGCTAATGACAAACAAATAAATTCACCAAAGCAACTTTTTACAATAAAAAAAAAATTATCACACTAAAGCATTATTATGCAATTTAAACATTTCACTTATTCAAAAAAAAAAAAAAAAATTTTTAATTATGCTCAATTTCATTGTTATGTAGATTGGACACTGGACAGTATAAATAAATTTCATCGAACAGCATAAATTATTACCAAAACAATTACACAGGGTCAGTTCTTCTCAGGCAGCGGTCACAGGATTTACCTGTTGGGCAACCCAGTGGTCTGGTGGACGAATCTGGTGTTCTTGGCCATCTTCTTCGTAGTATATACGATCAATGCAATCCGATCTAAGAGAGCAGAAGCGACTGGAAAGCCTTTACCAGGTGAGCTAATTCCATAGACAGACAGAGAGAATGGACTCTCCATAAAGAGAGACAGCTATATTGCGTCTGTTTCTATCTCGTTCCCCCTCTTTCCTGTAGGTCGACAGTAAATTTAGAAATAAAACTAGATCGCTTCGTCTCTCTAACACTTTTTGACCGTACAAGCCCCATATAAATTTGTATAAAAAAAATGTATACCGACACTCGGTGCCTTTGTTTTGTATGTAATCATTTGTTTGAATAGATGGCGAGGAGAAAGTCCTGTTGAACGCTGCCGGATGGACATGCACTGGATGGGCACTGCACTATGTGCCCTTTTGGGCGATGGGCCGTGTCCTTTACTTCCATCACTACTTCCCGGCATTAGTCTTCAGTTCAATGCTCACCGGTAATACATCATTGCGCTTTTATATTACCTTTACTAGCATTCATAAAATAGTAAATGACGTTTGGTCTAGTGGGCTAGTAACGCTAGCTGTTAACCAAACGTTCGCGGGTTCGAATCCCGCTAGGGGTAAATGTTTATGTGTTAACATTTTACCTTTGTACCTGAGTCATGGATGTTTTATAGTTATTTATAAGTATGTATTTACAAAAAAAAAGTAATCTTACGTATTATATCAACTGTCTGGTATCCATAATACAAGCATTAGTTGCTTACAGTGGAACTAGATGGTGCTGTGTGGAATGTGTGAAGATATTTATTATTATTATTTTATTAAATTGGCATCCCTTAGCCCACCGAAACACAACATCACCTGCTGTTATTTGACAATGACCCAATGACTGCGAAAGGCAGCATAAACAATGGTGTTTTAACTGAAAAGTTAAATAAATTAAAATAAATACCTCATCTCCAATAATAAAATATTTTTGATTTTTAAAATGTTATAATTATTTATAAAAAGTTATTTCAGGAAGAAAAATAATCTGTTTTAACACAGTAGCAATAAATAAAGCCATTTGCTTCCAGGTATTTTAACAGAATATCTTTTGAAGAGCATCAAGAGCTATCTCGGCGAAGTGTTGGGTAACACCTTGTATCAATGCACCATTGGCATCGTCATTTCGACGACCGTTTACAGTTTCTATTTATTCTCTCCTCTCGCGTACGGTATGAATGGGCCTTTAGCTAACGAAGCTAACTCCACAATGTCTGGCCTGAAATGGCTCGAGTCGTGGGAATTCTAATGATGCATTAAAATTTAGGAAACTGCATTGTTTAAGTTCTCTCAAAAACAAAACAAAGTGAAAATGAACATGAAAAATACTCAGTGGCATTTATTTAATTTAAATGAATACAATTTTTTTTAAAAAAAAGATAGTATTTAATACAAAAAATGTTTCCCAAGTGGTAGCTGTAAGTAATGTAAGAAAAAGGTATTATTGTAATATTCCGTCCATTTAAATTATTTTTATACAAATTTTGTTAAGATATTCAATAAATTTTATTATATTTTTTTCTTTGGCTTTTTCTTTACCGGTCCACCATCCGAAAATATATTAGACAAATGTGCTGAGTGAAGGACATGTTATACTTTTTCGATATATACTCGCAAGGGGGCCAATAGAGGCAGCTGAAACCTAGCGTTTAAAAATATTGCCAAATGCAACAAATGCAAAACAACCAGTCGTTAGTCAATTACGAATAGCGGCAGCCGAAGATTCAAAAAAAAAAAAAACAAGACTATTAACAGGGTGCAAGGGGGGGGTGCACTTGCACCCCTCTGTCAGGAAAGAACATACATAGAAAAAAAAAAATTTTTTTTTAAATTTATTGTTTGAATAAAAACTGAAGGCGTCTAGGACTACAGAGACTAAGTATGTTTTCAATAAGCGAAACATATTCAAATACCTGCGCGATTTGAATTTGACATTACATTTATCTACATTATAAACATGTATAATTCTATATTTTATATTAGTTAATTGTAGTTGAATTTTAATAAATAGTTAATAACATATTATTTCGATGTAAATTATATACAAATTATACCTACTCGTAATGATATCGCATTTACTAACACCTTACCTAAGGTACCTAACTGAACTTTAGTGAAATTATATAACATAACATATACCTAATCTAATAATAACACAATTACATAACATTTTTTAGGGCTTAACTACCTTCTACGTAGTGCGTGTGTAAAATTATATCAAAATGGCGCGCAACATTACAAATTCACGTCTGACTGATGACTAAACACACCGTCACGCGCTCTAAAACTCGGTGGGAAATTCCCACATAAGATCAAATTGTTCACATGGGCATGCATTACAGGTCAGTGGCATGCATTGAATATTTTGGTAGGTATGATTGCTGGTCGGGAATTCCCCCGTTTACCCTACGACTGTAACGTGATCGGTGGACGCTATACGAGATGAATAACTGCGATAAGAACCACCAGGAATAAAGTATAGTATGGTAAGTTATAATGATTTACATCACACGCGTGCTAAGTATAAAGGATTTCAATTCAATTGTCCACGTCAGTTTTCTAAGAAATTCAACCTTGTTTGTTTGTTATTGTTTCCACGCCCGATAAGCACCGATAAGCCAACGGTTTGGCTACCTACTATATTTTGTTGAGCAATTAATTCTACTAACGAACCAGCCACAATATTGTTCGAGTATTTTAGTACTACCATAGAGTAAATAGTATAAATAGTACTACTTAATGGGCGCAACATATTTTTAGTTACCTAAATACGACCTAATGATCTGATTTCTTCCCATGCCACAACCCACTCTGATTCTGTGGATTCCTATTTGTAAGCTGCTGTGATTATCATTTTCGAATTCGCCGCCATTGCCGCTCAGTAGCAAGGAATATAGTACCTCAGTAGAGTTTTAATAGTATCTATGCCCAGCATACAAATGCAAATGATTTTTCGATATCTCGAATAATCGTTCTAAAAGACTTCATAGTGTTGGTATATCGACATGCTTTTAACAAAGGGACCTCAAACATATGTGAACGCAAAGATCTCTAATAGCTTTTGCTCTATATCTAGTCCCAAGAGGCTTTCGATGAGACTCTGTAAATACAGCCTTTAGTCCTTTACTCTTCACTTTGTCTGGACTTAGCTATACGGCTAAGGCGGTGAAACTTTAGAGGTGGTAAAGGTTTAGGGGGATTACCACCCAAATAATATAATGACTTTTATCCTGATGTGCTAGCCGTTCATGATGTCATAATCTCGTTAGTAGTCTCGGCGAACGGTCTTATAGCGAAGACCTTAGTCTTAACTAAAGAATATAACTACTCTCCAAACACCTCAAGAGGCTCTCACTAGATGACTGGGTCAAAGAACAAATACAGAAGGCGGTACTTCTTGACATGGCACATATTGTTAGGATATATTATTTCGATGTTACGTAATCAGTACATACTGGTTAAGTACTATTTTATCTGTGGTTGGTTTGTGCTGTACGTGATTGTATAAATTAAAGATACGGATTACGACGGATTAAGAATTATATTTTACAAAGAAAGTTATTATATGAACATGACAAATTGGTGACAAACAAATATAAGTGACAACATACATATGACATAAAAATATATATAAAAAGTATTAAAAGTAAAACCAAAAAGTATGTATAACGCAAAAGAGTATTTACAACAAGTCGCTACATCAGCCCCCCCGGAGACCTTTAGGTCGATAAACGTTTGGGAAAACAAACACGACGACCCGATCTTGTTCTGCGTTCCGGAGCGGGCTGTTGAGGTATAACAACAGCATGTTCGCTAGAAGTTGTAGGTGCCAGACTGGGCTCCTCTAGTATATATGCTGGTTTCAAACGGTCAATGGAAACATTATTCGATTTCCCTTTGATATCGAGCTTAAAAAATTTATCTGCACGGTTTATTACACGATAGGGTCCGGAAAATGTCGGTTGCAACGGTTTTCGAACAGAATCATCCCTTACGAAAACGTGAGATGCTGTTTTCAAGTCTTTATGAACGAAAACTTTTGGCATTCCGTGACGAACCGTTATCGTAGGTTGCAGTTTTCGCATTTGCAATTGCAGTCGGGACAAGAAATCCGTATAATCGATTACATTTTTACTTGAGCTCTCGAAGAAATCTCCAGGTAAACGCAATTGTTCACCATACACCAGATCTGCGGTGGAAGCTGAAATGTCCTCTTTATAGGCCGTTCTTATACCTAAAAGTACAAAAGGCAAGGCTTCCAACCAATCTTCACTTTCATGACACTTGATCGCTGCTTTCATTTGCCTGTGGAATCGTTCCACTAAGCCATTGACTGCAGGATGGTAAGCCGTTGTCATGAAATGTTCAGCTCCTATCATCTTCGCCAAACGTCGAAATGTGTCAGAAATAAATTGTCTTCCTCTGTCCGTCGTGATACGTTTTGGACAACCAAATCTGGAAATCCATCCGAGAACAAATGCTTGAGTGATGGTCTCCGCTTTGATATCGGCGATTGGCATCACTTCAGGCCATCTCGTAAAACGATCCACTGCAGTCAAGCAATATCGATAACCACGACACAGCGGCAGGGGACCAACTATATCTATATGTACATGAGAAAAACGTTCGGATGGTGGAACAAATGTTTTTATCGGCGAATGTACATGCCTAGAAACTTTACTACGTTGGCATTGTAGACATGCTCTTGCCCATTCACGACCGTCTTTATTTATTCCCGGCCAGACATAACGTTGAGTAAGTAGCTTCACTGTCGTCTTACCACCAGGATGACTCAGTCTATGAAGCGAGTCAAAAGCTTCACGACGAAACTCAGGCGTAAGATACGGACGAGCAGTTGAGCCGGACATGTCGCAGAATATTGCTGCTTCTTTGTGTAGACCAGGTATCACTACCTTTTTAAGTTGCAGCGACGACCCTGTCTTCAGCAATTGCTGTAGATCATGATCGGTGCCCTGTGAATTAGCTAATGCGGCGAAATCTATAATACTAATTGTATCAACTGGTCGAGATAACGCATCAGCAACAACATTGTCCTCTCCAGATATGTGCTTTATGTCTGTTGAAAATTGACCTATGAAATCTAGATATCGGAATTGACGAGGCGAGCATTTGTCTAATGGCTTTTGAAATGCAAAAATAATTGGCTTATGATCTGTATGAATTTCGAAAGGTTTAAGTTCTAACATGTGACGAAAATATTTAACACCTTCGTATATTGCCAACAACTCTCTATCATAAGGGCTGTATTTACACTGAGTTGCTGTTAGTTTTCTTGAAAAGAATCCTAACGGTTCCCATACATCGTCTACACGCTGTTGGATAACTGCACCAATTGCTAAGTCTGACGCATCAGTAACCAGCGCGACTTTCGAGTTAGGATGAGGATGAGCAAGAAGTGTGGCGTCTGCTAGACTTGTTTTACAGATCAAAAATGCTCTATCTAAATTTTCTTTCCAAACTATTTTCGTCGAGTTTTTTAAATTTGGACCTGCTAACAAAGCATTCAGTGGTTTTTGCTTAAGCGCTGCTTGTGGCAGAAAACGTCGATAAAAGTTAATCATGCCCAAAAAACGACGAAGTTCTTTAATTGTCTTGGGGCGTGCAAAATTCTGTATGGCAGTTACCTTCTCTGGTAAAGGTTTTGTGCCATTGCTAGAAATATTGTGTCCGAGAAAAGCTACCTCTGCCTTTCCAAAATTACATTTTGCTGTGTTGATTAAAACACCATGTTGTCGTAGTCGTTCAAAAACTTGTCTCAGATGACTTTCGTGCTCTGTCACGTTCACTGACGCTATCAAAATGTCATCTAAATATGGAAAACAGAATTCTAGTTCGCAAAGAATTTCATCAATGAAACGTTGAAACGTCTACGCAGCATTTTTAAAACCGAAACCCATAAAGTTAAATTCAAAAAGACCAAAAGGCGTCGTTATTGCTGTTTTTGGAATATCATCCGCAAATACTGGAATTTGGTTATAAGCACGTACCAAATCCAGAGTGCTAAATACTGTACAGCCATAGAGATTGTAGGAAAAATCTGCTAAGTGTCTGACTGGATATCGGTCTGGTATAGTACGAGCATTAAGAGCACGGTAATCACCACAGGGCCTCCAACCTTGGTTCTTTTTGGGAACCAAATGTAAAGGTGAGGACCATGAGCTGTCAGATCGATGCGCGATACCTGTATTTACAAGTTGTTCAAACTCACGCTTAGCAATCTTGAGTCGTTCTGCATCTAATCTCCTTGGGCGGCAATACACCGGTGGACCAGGAGTAGTGCGAATATAGTGAACTGTATTATGTTTCACCTTTGGTGCCGAAGTATCACCGGCTGGACGCGTAATCTCTGGGTACTCTTGTAGAATGTGATGAAAAATAGATGTACCTGTAACTGTTTTAACATGGCACACAGAACAAGATTTTGCGGATATACCACTAATAGAAAGCGTTGTAATATTGTCAACCAAACGTTTATGCCTAATGTCTACCAATAACCCATAAAATTTTAAAAAATCTGCGCCTAAGATAGGTTTTGTTACATCTGCTACAACAAATCGCCATGAAAAATCACGACGTAAGCCTAGGTCGAGCTTTAAAGAAATTGTACCATAAGTAAAAATTGTCGATCCGTTTGCGGCGCATAATACGTATTTGTCCTTTTTAGGGCGTGAACTACGTATAAAACTAACAGGATAAACACATAAGTCTGAACCACTATCCACTAAAAACTTCACCTGTGTCTTTTTGTCGGTCACGAATAAACGGGCTGAAACATTTTGACAATCGCTGGCCGTCATCAACGACTGTCGTCGGCATTTCCCTCATTGAAACTGCAAGGCGCGTGACACTTACTTGCGTGCGGGCCAAACTTGCTGTGATACCAGCACATACCACCACGTTGTCTTCGATTGCTGCTCCGAGAACGTGAACGGCGCCGGTCTGGGTAGCGCCCTCTACTTGAAGCATGTGGCCGCGCTGTCATCTTTAATTCAGCAATCTCGCGACTAAGACCGTCGACACACCGCCGGAGTTCGATCATCTCGCTTGACGTCGACGGCGTGGACACTTGGTGTATCTGCGGTTGCACTATATCTATCACTGTATCAGCGAGCTTAGCTAAGTCTTCTAAACAGCTTTTAGACTGCGAGGCAATTATTAACTGGACGTGCGATGGCAGACGATTTGACCACAAAGTTTTTATAAAGTCATCAGGAACGTCTGGTCCAGCAAGGTTCAACAAATGACGCAGGAATTGCGAAGGCTTGCGATCGCCAATGTCCTCATTGCTAATGAGCTGCCGAACTCGCTGCTCATTGGACGACGATAAACGCGAAATTAGCTCATTTCTTACCTTATCGTATTTTCCTGTATTGGGTGGGCTTTTTACAATGTCTTTGATTTCAGCGATAATTCTACAATCCAAATTTGCTATTACATGGTTGTATTTTGTCGAATCCGTAGTTATACCAGCTAAGGCGAATTGACCTTCTAATTGGGCAAACCACAGTGCCGGATCTTCTGGCCAAAACGGTGGTACTTTAACACTCACACTATTTAAAATGTTCGGACGGCTATTTTGTTCCATCGTTATATTTATTCGTATGTAGTGTGCAAATTATATTAAAATCACGTCAGATTATCACGTCGGAGTTACCAAATTTGTGGTTGGTTTGTGCTGTACGTGATTGTATAAATTAAAGATACGGATTACGACGGATTAAGAATTATATTTTACAAAGAAAGTTATTATATGAACATGACAAATTGGTGACAAACAAATATAAGTGACAACATACATATGACATAAAAATATATATAAAAAGTATTAAAAGTAAAACCAAAAAGTATGTATAACGCAAAAGAGTATTTACAACAAGTCGCTACATATCTATGGGATTAATTTATGCAATACCTCATAGAACATGACTATTTTATTAAAATTTTGTTAAGTCAGATAACAGAAATTAAATCATGCACAGCACAGTCATTGGCCATTGATCGGTGAGGTGAGGGCTCAAGAGGTAACTGAAACAAAATCGCTCTCTATAAGAGCGAAAACTACTCCAAATAAGATTGTTCCAGTTTTATGAGCCAGCGAGTAATTTGCTTGGTATTTTAAATCTAAAATATATACTCGGCTTGCAACCACAGCTTACAATCCATATTATGGATTATTCTGTGTTCTGTGTCCTTACTGCAAGAGCTCAATATTCTTAAACTGTAGATAATGTTGCCAGATTACATAAGGTAGACTATACCTTAATTTATCTCTGAGAAATATTAATTCTGCATTAAAATTATTTACAAGTAAATTTTAATACAAATAGACTCTTGAGTCGTCTTTTTATTAATTTAAGTTATTAAGTAAAAGAATCAACGGCAAATGTATATTTTATTACAACATATCGATTAAGTACTGACTCATTCTACTTTTCATCAAAACACCTTTTTTGTAACTGGCCACTTTGTCAACAAGTATTTGACTTGACATAAAAAAAATAATTACAAATGGCGTTTACGTAGAATAGACAGATGTGTTCACGGCCACGATGGGCGATGTTTCTTTATTATTACGAGAAGATGGTTATATTCGTATGAACTTTCAAGTTGTTTCGTTAATATACCACAGTAACTTAAATATTATTTTGGTGCAAACTTATAAACGTGTACACGTTTTGGACGTTAACTCTGGTGTGATACTTCAATCGTACCATATAATAGGGGGTAAGTTTACGATTTTCTGTTCCTACTTACTAACAGTAACAAAATTTTTCAAAATTCGGTATCTAATTTTCTTATTATTCATATAAGACCATACATGGTCAATAAAAAATCATGGTAGATCATCTTTCCGACCCGTGTGCCCTACATTGTTTAGAATATGACAGTTCTCGATAAACAATTCCAATTCCGGTGTCATATTCGATAACTTTCGGTGCAGATACTGAACGGGCTGGATATTTTGGTGTCGAGTACGCATCGGGCGCCGATCGTGTGTTTGTTTGGGATGACAACGCTATTGGCGCCCGTACTGACTACAATGGAGTCCTTCTCTTACACACGGCGCTTCAGCGTCCGCTCCCATCATCAAACTCTGACAAACCAATAGGAATAGAACTAGTTCTCTCTGAGGTAAGTAAGCAATAAATTATAGTAATACTAGCAACCCGCTCCCAACTGGGTGGGATTTTTTTTTCTTTCCATTAGCAAAATCTGTTGGCTGGTTTAGAAGTAGTTAGCGGAAAAACAGACACGTGGAAAATGACTTCAATTTATGCTATGTAAGGATTATGGGTAACTTTATTGATGACTAAATTTACTGTATTGTTAGTTACATTTAAAATAACCTTTTATTTAATTAGTTTCTTCTTGCAAGGTGTGCATTTATTTTGAATGAGTAATTGCTTCCTCTTGTGCAATCGCAGGAATATCCTCATATGATTTACACATAGCAGCATAAAAAGAAATTTTATCATTAGATAACCAAACTAACAATATCTTTTTTGGTCTATAAAAATCTCACAATCCTTTTTTTTTTCATAATCAAATTTTGATAACTATCAAATTGATATGATGATTCAGCAATTATACAAAAAAATCGCATGTATGATTTCCTATCATTCCTAACCACAGTATCTTCAGTTTCCATAGAGAATTCTTTTGTATATTGGATTCTTAAAAGACTAATTATTTTTGTTTAAATGTTTAATTGTTTAAACTTATGAATAATTAACTTATTTGGCTGATGAATCAAGTTGATATCTATGGATGTTCTTTTGTCTTCCTTTGTTAATGGTTTATATGTTAAACTTTATAAAAACTTTATAAATGATATTTTTGGTAATTTATCACAAATGTTTACAGAAGTTATATTGACCTTAAATAAATATATGTATATTAATATATAACAGAAGTTATATGGTTGTATTTACTGTTTGGGTTTTGTTAACTAGGTTTGCTTATAGTCTATAGCACTGGACATTATTTAATGACACATTAATTAAATATAAGTTGTCTATGTGCTCTCTGTTCTGTAACAAGGTTAAGTTGATTGTAATGTAATGTTATCAGAAGAAATAAAAAAAGAATTGAACATTATAACCAAGAATCGCATTATTATTACTGGAAGGTTTTGGGTACTGAAAGCCCTAGAAGAAGAAGCATTTAGTAAAGGCAGTGGCTTCCAAGAAATTAATGCGAACAAGAAAAGTCATGGCAGAAGATATGAATGAATATGGAGTCCCACAATTTTAGATAAGAAATTACAGCAAGTGGGAGTTCAGATTAAAAGCTGTGCTGGCAGAACACAATCTCTTGGATCTTTTAAAAACAGATGAAACAGAATGCCTAAAGGATTGTAACATGAGGAACATTATCAGTATCATTAAAAATTTTGAGAAGAAAGGCAATACCTTTCAATTATTTACAAGGAAGAGGTTATTAAATTTGAAATTCACTTAGAACACTTTTGTCTATTGCAAATAAGAATAATTGAGGTCTAGTAGAATGACATTCAGTAACAGGTTATTGTTTCTTTGTATTTGGTAATTCGGTATCATGCTCAACTAAAAAAAAAATCAGTTTCTTTGCCGTCAACTGAAACTGAGTATAAAGCTCTCTGTGAAGCTGTTTGCAAGTCTATATTTATAAAAAAGAATAATTTGTGATTTAGGTCTTCACATAGAATTGATTTGTTTGTTCAAAGATAATCAAGCATATATAAACTTAGCACTTAATAGGACAAATAAAATACTTAAGGAAAAAGTACAAGATAAAAGAAATAGAATATATCCTGACTAATTTGCAGGTTGCAGATATGTTAATTAAAGGATTGGATGCTAAGATGTTAATGTGTTTAGAAGTAAGATGAATATTGTTAATCTCGATTAAGAAGTTTAATTATTGTTCCAGTGAGGCAGATAGTCTGCAGCACTGGATACATTAATTAAATATAAGTTGTTTATGTGCTCTGTGTCTTCTGTAACAAGGTTAAGTTGATAGTAATGAAAAGGTTGTTGTAATGTTATCAGAAGAAGTAAAATAAAGAATTTAACATTATAACCAAGAATCGCATTATTATTGCTAAAAGGCTCTTCTGCCTTTATTAACAAAGGGAAAATATTTTAAATATAATTTTAAATATCTAAAATAATAAAACATTTAATTAATTCTAATTAATCAACTCTTATTGGTTGAGCTTACTTGAGCTATATTACAGATACAGATAATGTTGTTTGGAAAAATCCATATTATTGCATAGTTAAATAGCATCATTATCTTATAGTAATAGTTCAGCTATGGTAAACCCATAGTAAATGTGCATCTTATAGTATGCTAATTCTGCAAACATTGTAGTTTCTTTTAAATATTGATAACACTGTTCAATATTTAAATGCATTTAATTATAAAATGCAGTTTATAACTTCTAAATCAAAATCTACACCTCTTCAAGTTACAGGCAAAGGTAAAATTATAAAGGAAGTTAATAATATAAAATATCTAGAATTAATGCTAGATATAAATTCTAATTGGAAGTCTCATGTCGGTTAAGATTGACTGTGTCCAAAAACAGCAAACAGTGCTTATTATGATTACATTCCGTGGTTTTGAATTACGGTTTATTGGTGTGGGGTAACTCAGTCAAGATAATAAGAGTTTATAGCCCAAAACAAAAAGTATCAGAACAATATGGTGGCATGGACTTTATGGAGAGTTAAAAAGTTACTTATACATCCTTATCTTGCTTGTATGATATAAAGACATTGTGTGTATTTTTTACAAAATATCAAAGTTATTTTAGTTAAATAGCAAAATAGGGTAGGTCTAAAATAATAATTTATGCAAAGACCAAAATGTATAGGTACTATAACTATATATATTCAAGTTCAAGCAGACAAGTTTTTAATAAACCATCTAAATGTAATAATGTATACTTGTGGGCAAAGTAATACATATTATTATTCTGGGTGTGCTCGCTTAGCTCACGTTGTTATAAATATACATTCGAGAGCCTAATTTAAGTTTGAAAAAAAAAAAATAAGGCTTTTTCTATAAATTAAATATTAATAAACTATCTCAAGTAACAATAATTAGTTTTAACATAGAAAATTAAAATTATTTTGACATGAGGAATTTATGAATTTTCCAAGCAGTTTTTTTTTTACATAGAAATTAAAAAGAATCTGTACAGTTTAACCGCCACAATTAATTATAACTATTCATCATAGCTATTCTCAAAATAAGAGGGCTTTAACATTTTACTAGCGCTTATTCCGATATGTACATGAGAATTTACATTGGGTACTAGCTCAGTATATAACGGACAGCACATGTGCTGTTTTTCAGGGTGGCTTTCTTTAACTCATAGGCTGTGCCCTGTCACTAGTTAAAATATATTTTCCTTTTCAGGCTGTACTTCTTTATCAGTGCTTGCAGAGTTTAGATCCCCACTCCATTGAGGGTCTTAGCGATGTTATTAAGGAACTTAAAAATGCTATTGAAGACCAGCCAGTTCGAAGGGGTGTAAAGACACAAAAGGTATAAATTACCATTAGACAAGCTTCTATTCCTTATTGCTGTCATCTCTGACACTAATAAAGTATAATTAATTTCATAATTTATTCATCTATAAATTTATTATATCTATTTATTACTTATTTATTATAGTTTGTGGTTATTATTATAGGTATGAAGCTACAATTTTTATATTTAAGTTAATGAAGCATGTGATAACAAAATGTAAATTATTACATTTTCATTAATTTTATACTAATATGATAAGAAAAAATCTTGTTTTAAATAATATCGAGGTTTTTCATAGTAATATAATACTTCATTTAAATCTTATAGATGTCTTGTTTTTGTCTGTGTCTATTTTTACAGTCATTGTCACAGTGTATATAAGAACCACAGTCTACTTTAAACTTATCATATGTACATGACACTTTTTGTAGCCACATGAACATTATGTCAATAAATAAATATGGATCTTTGCATCACTTAATGAACAAAAATAGCAAAATATTAAACTAAATAGAAGATAAGACTTCTATTTGATTTTCAACTTAGCACGAGTTAAGTTAAAAATACTGAAATGTAAATAATAAAGTAATAATTTTAAATCAATGCTAAGTTTATTTACAAATTAACTATAGGAAATATTAACCACAATTTACCACAAAATATAATCTGTAAGGATGAATATGTTAGACTTTTGATAAAATTTTACAGTAATATTATTGTAGTCTATACTTTAGAAAAATTGCAAGCTAAGTTAGTAATATACATAAATTAAATATCTATAATAATCTATATGTTTCTTTATACTAATAAACTATTTTCACTGTAACTCTCCTTGACATAAATATGTTTTTGGGATTACTACTTCACATATCTATGTACATTTTGTCCATATCTGTTTTAGTGGAGCACCGTATTGTTCCATCTACCTCAGTCAACCCTCCGTCTGGTGACAGCGGGAGTGGTTCAGGAACTGAAAGGTCAGAATCGCCGGATTCCAGCTCTCGCTATTGCATCTGCTGTCGGACAAAGAGCGAACGAACTGACGCCGTACTCTCGCGATGAGGAGTCGAGGGTGTTGATGTACTCAGAGGCGGAACGTAAGGAGACGTTCAAGCGATGGCCTCACATGGATTATAAGTAAGTAATTGTTTGTAATTTTATTTATATTTGTCTTATTAATGGCTATTTGTTTGTGATAAGACACAGAGGCTGACCGTCCACATTGATGGTGGGTAACTTTTACTAAAAAAAAATTATTTTTATTATTTTAGTGAAGGTATAAATGAGGTTTTTATTTTATTTATTTATTTATTATATTTTTTTTTTATTTGAAACAGATGGGCGTTGCCAGCTCGAATGGCGCAGGCGGGTTTCTACCACCAGCCGTCCCCCAGTGGGGACGACCGGGCGATGTGTTTCACTTGTCTAGTGTGCTTAGTTTGTTGGGAAAAGTCTGACGAGCCTTGGGTTGAACACGAGCGGCATTCGCCCAACTGCCCCTTTGTGCGGGGCGAATATACGCACAACGTGCCTATTTCTGTAAGTATTGTACAACCACAAAATGCTCTGGTCATTTTTTATATTGTTTCTGACAGGTTCTGTTGCTCTTGTATGTATGTACCCTCCCCTTCTGAGCTAGAAATTTAACTGGCAACACTTTACCAAAAAACTTTGTATATTTTCATAAAATTTTATAAATTTTTTAAAAGTATAATGAAAATCATTAAGACAAATAAAGGGAAATTGTTAGTGATTACATTTTTGAATGCATCGAAAATTCGTTTTGGCGTATGCGTCGTTCACACCAGTGACGTCATTATATTTGTTGAGTAACGCCATAGTACGGAGAAATGTGGATTTACATAGTACATACATAGTGCGATGGCGAATCCATTATTGATTGATATTCTATTGACCTATTGATCTGAATTCTAAAAAATACTTCATTTTCCGTTACTTTTTTTTTTTTTTTTCATTTAAATAAATATCAAATAATCAAGCTCAGATTTTATTATTTCATCTTTAAAAATGCTTACAGAAAGAAAATTGATTCTTTTTCTCATGTTTGAAACTGTTTAATAATTTATTTATTATTTTGTAGGTCACAAATGCAACCGCTTGTGCAGTTCCTAGTCCGAACGTGACTGTCGTGTCCAGGGGTAATACAGGGGATCTCATCGCCACTGGTACCGAAGAGGGCAAGGTTAACATTTGGAAGTTCGACTGTGGCCTCAAGTTGGTCAAGGTCGTACAAGTTTCGCCCTATGACTCAATATTTAGTGGAATACTCGCACCAGACGCCAACAAAGTCTGGTCTTCTAGTTTAGAAAAGGATACCTGTAAGTTTTCCGTTTAGCGAGTGAATGATGATTAATTGGAAATTAGAAAAGGTTATTAATCACCTGTCTTTTTTTATTTCAGCTACTTATGAATTACAACTCACGGCTATGGCATTTATCAGTTTGACGTCACAGAAAGAGGCTCATTCTCAAGCACAAAACGTCGAGGGTATTGTCAAGGAGATTCACACAAGAAAGACTAAGCCATCACTCGTATGCGGTGTCGTCATTACCAGGACAAATTCCGCACAGACAGACGCACCATTAAAAGAAGAGAACACTAGCAAAGCGTTGTTTAATTCGGGGATTCAAGGTCAAACGAATGAAATGATAAAAGCAATGAACTATCAGAATGAAGCAAAAAGTAATGTCTCTTCGACAAACAGAATGCTGTTTCTTCTTACTTACGACATACAAAGTTGTTTAGACGGTTCCGTTCCAATCATGGTGAATACATCAAACAATAACGGAAATTCAAAGCCCGGTGGCAGCAAGAAAGTTTGCGCCGTGCCCAGAACCGACGACGCGAGCATATATGACGAAATATACTTCCAATATTCAGATGAGGACACAGAGCTTCCACAATGCACCAATACTATAATCGATGAACAACTCAGCAACGTGTTCAACTTGAATGCATCTTCAAGCAAAGATGATTCCAAGATGTGGGAACCAAAGAAGATAATATTTACGAAGCATTTCGCTACGACCACGCCGCCGCCACTGTCCGCTTTGCTGCCCGAATTGCCGCCGACCGGACAAGCCAGTGCGCTAGATTTTGTCGGCAAGATATCGCAACTCAAGAGTTGGAAGAGTGGCAATATAGGGTCTATAGGTACCAAGCTGGCGGATCAAACTGATGCGATTTTGCAACAGGCCGACCATATAACGCAATATCTCAATATGACAGGGCAAGCGGAGATAGCTGATCAGTATGACCTCAAATGGTACGAAGGTGGAGATGGTACGGAGAAGGTTAAAGATTCCACGTTCACTGCGAGCAAAGGGGGGACGAAAACGGCAGTAAGTAATAGCAACAACGACGGATTCGACAGTGATCCACCTCATAATGATGATATAATTGCTCAAAGTGTAGCCTTTCAGTGCTTGATTATTCCTAAATTGGATTACACTGAGGATTGTAAAGTGACCCATCTTTATCCCACCGAGGACAAAGAACATTTACTAGTTGTTCTATCCAGCCTCAATCTGGATGCGATTAAGAGAGTAAAACAAACTAATGCAGACGCAATGGACGAGGACTGTGTCACCACAGACCAGGCCGACAAGTCTGATTGTAAAGCTTATTTTATTCTATACAAATTTAATACTAGAACCATATACGCTCTCGACGATAATCCCGTTTCTATTAAGGAGCTATCGTATCACGAGAGTCCAGTAGATTTATGTTTGCTGCCAAGCGATAAGCACAATCAATATTCCTTTGCGGTTGCGGGTATAGACGGCGCTTTAAGGTTGTATTCGTTACCGGATTTTAATGTGTTATCAGAGAAAAGAGTGCCGAAAGGTCACTTCACATCTGTCGCATATTGTACCTCGGTGGAGCGTCTGAGCGCATCCACAAAACAAGGCACGATTTACTTCTACGCACTAAACAGTGGCGACACAGACACCGTAGGAGACATCGATGACGATGAGTTAGCAAATTTAGACTTTAATATGCTTCAGCGAGGTCCACGCGATGAAGTATGCGGCCAAACCACCGGCTCGGTTATTATAGCTAACAAAAGTGAATTGGATTTGTGTGATTTAGAATCATTAATGTCATTGACGGGCTCTCAAGGCACCAATAACACGGTGCCTTACAGCGCAGTGGTACCGGGATTCTGGTGTGAGGTATCTCCCGCACAAAGACCTCGATCCGACCACCAGAATAATAGAACTTGGCGATTGCAGAATACTTCCTCGACCTGGGACGAACATGTTTTGGAACTAACACTGCCTTTTACCGCGTCGTTAGCTCACATAGAATTCGGATTTACTTTGCACAAAGGCTATTGCGAAAACTTGCCAATAATTCAAGTGACGCTATTGAAACAGAACCTTCACGGTGTGGGGTACAAGAAGGACCATTGCTTGCGATCCGACTCTCCAGTTTATCATACAGATTGTGAAAACTCAGCTACTATGGAGAATCCTGTTAACAGTGAAGAGTATCTTCAAGCGCACAATGCTGAAATATTAGCGGGTCCACTTTTGCTCTCATCCGGCCTTGATCTTTCAGGACAATCCGGAACATTGATATTGACCAGTCCACGCTTGTATAGGGCACGAGGAAGAACATTCTTGATTCACATTAAGACACTATTCGATCCGGCTAACGATATGGCTAAGGGTTCGATCAAAGGCGAAAGCGCCAGCGCTAAAAGGTCTACGTTTATCGGATGTGACTGGTTACAGCAGATATCGTTAACGGTCAGGTCGAGTCCCCATACAGATGTGCCGATGGAGAGACAGCAAAGAATAGCCATGCTAGAGTCGAATAGTTTTCTCAACACACTCTGCGAAATAGTCGTCAACAAGGGCGATTCTGAAATGAGAAATATGGCGTTAGATATACTCAATTGGGTTATTTCAATAAGATTGCAGAGGATACGATTGTCGAAGACGGATAAGGGAAAAGATAAAGACTCCCAGAACCCAGTGGAAGCACAACAGACGGAGTGTATCAAGATTGTGGAGTCGCACTGTGATGCACTTATCAAGACGTGTCTACTCTGCGCAAATAGAAGCATAGCCAAGAAGTGCATTAAAATTCTGATGATTACAAGCGAGTGAGTATTTCAAGTACTATGTCCGATTTCATTTGTTAACTGAAATTCTTTATTTTTAACTTCGACGCCCTACGCAAAAATTGGAGTGTTATATGTTTGATTTGCGTGTCTGTGTATGGGAGTAACTCGTTAAATTCTGCAATTCCTCAACAAGATTAATTTCAGTTTAAATTTCCAACATTGTTTATACCTTTCTCCTTTTTTTATTAATTGTGAATTTTAAAGTCCACATTGGTCACATTGGGGGAAAGGCCAGTATTGTACAAGTATAAATTGATATTTATAATGAAATTTCTTCAAATAGGGGTGTGGTCCAAATGCCGAAACCTTGGAAGTTATCGTTCGAGAAAACACTCAGGGAATGTATTTGCAACTGCATTCCGTACATGGCCGCCTGCGACTCTCCCGGAGCTTTGCGGTGGCTGGTGGCACTCGCCCAGCACACCTGCACCAGGGACTCTGCGAGCGAATTGGTCTCGAGGTGTTTGGTGCTACTGGGAAAGATGGCCAGGGCGCTTAGAGATCGCTCCAATGTTTTTCATCACCTGTTGAGAGCGAGGTATGTACTCTGTGGACATTACTAACTGTAATACATAAGCTGAATTTTTTTTTTTTTGTACTTATAAATTTTAATTTGTCTAACCTTGTAATGGGCTATATAACTTTTTTTTATGTCAGTATTTGTGAACTGTTACACGCTGTAAGATTAGCTGTTTCATAAACAAACAAATAATCGGATAATGAAATGCAAAAGAGAACTGGCCGTCTCGAGTGTCAGCAAAATCGATACAAGGAAGGCTATGTAAGACCCAAACACACGCGGATTGTATTTAAAGATTAGGCTTAAATGAGACATCGTTTTTCGAACTTCATCTTTTATCCTA
This sequence comes from Synanthedon myopaeformis, assembly GCA_944738685.1. Lineage (NCBI taxonomy): Eukaryota > Metazoa > Arthropoda > Insecta > Lepidoptera > Sesiidae > Synanthedon > Synanthedon myopaeformis. The sequence goes on from OX122930.1 coordinate 2,016,888, forward strand.
ATGCCCGTCGTACACGATAGATTAAATCGCGTAGAGCATCACAACGTGTAAATAGTAGCGAAATTACTCTAGCTCTATTGCTGTATCGTGTACGACGCGCTTAATGGGGTCGACAACACATTTATAGTTTATAGCGATGGTAGAGATAGCTACCAGTAAGAAGGCAGGCCTTCTGTCTGTACAGCTTTTTAAGAAAAACTTGGAACATAATATTTGAACGATTGTGTTGTTTTGTTTGACAAAATATAAAATTTGACATTTTGTTTGATTCCAGATTCGGTTTGTACGGTTTGCCGCTAGAGCGTAGCATATTCACAGTGGAGGTGCCCGAGCTGGGCAAGAGTAGCTCCATGCCAGTGTCGTACGCGAGTGTGCTCGCTGGCGACACAGCCACGCCACCAGTCGCCAAGGTGGAATATCAGCTGAAAGACTTATTGAACCTGTCATACGACTCTGGTACGTTTCGTTTACTCTCCTTTTTCAGTTTCACATTTTTCAGATGTTAGGGACTTTGGGGACGTTACTATGCTTTTTTTACGGGAGGTGAATCCCTCGCGTGTATTGTACGTACATCGAGTACAAAAATCATCAAAAATTGCTTGAACGCCCCCTTTGCTATTTAACAATTGTTTGACTGGTGTGACTGATTTTTTGCCCAGGCATAAATAGTGGAACTATAAACTGGCTTGTGTCCGCGACTTAGACCGCGTTGAAAAACGAAAAATACAACACCTGCTATAATGCCTGACATCTTTATCGCTGTGGCCCCAAATTTTTTTATATTTTAGACGATCCTTCGAGAACCTAACATTTTTTCAGGATAAAAACTATCCTATATTTTAATCAAGGCAATAGACTATCTGTGTGCCAAATACCAAGTACTCGGATTGGTATGATTTTTTTACACATGTGTTGCAACAGAGGGAAAAGCCGGTCTGAGCAACGGCGCGTGGTGGTGCCAGAACATGAGCGTGCAAGTGGTGGGCGCGGGGCTGAGCGAGGCGATGCCGCTGCACGTGGTCTGCCACGCCACCTCCGAAGGCACCAAGCTCGAATCGGTGGCCACTCGCCACCACCACCCAGTCGTCTCCGCGCTCCCTGCAGACGCGCATCAGGTATACCTATCCCCATTCACATCTACTCTCAAATTATAATTATTATCCTTAATTTGACCACCCATTGGATGAGTGGTCATGTGCTTGCCTTCTTAACACATTGCCTTCTTTTGTCATTATTACATTAAAGATGTATTTTTAACTGATTTTAACTGTTAATTGAAAATTAAAAAAATAATTTATTACTTAAAATAAATTATATTCAGTGTCTTCCGTTACAAGGTTACGTTGTTGAATTTTGTTGAAGTGTCAAAATGTTATATACTAAATTGGCTATGTTTTTTTTTTTTTAGCTATGGACATACGTAAAAGAGGGACAGACAAAGCAGGATTCTCAGGACCCGGACACCTTTGTGGACGTGGAGAATTCACCTATGGAGTGTGATCCTCAAGACAAGGTCGAATTTACCGAAGAGAAGTTCTTCAAGGTAAATCACCGTTTAGCTCACTCGTTTCTAACTTATATCGAGCGACAGACAATATTTTACTTACATTTATATACTTATATTTATTTTAGTTATAATATACATATTCTCTATTAGATAATGCTGTGAATGTTTGTAGGAACAGGAACAGTGCAGTATCCCGTGGGCGCAACTGCTGACTCGACCTCCACAGCACACTCTGGTCGTTGAAAGAAATCACTCGGGAGCCAGACGGTACATCATCTTGGACTTTGGACACACTGTTCTACTCTCGGATGTGGTGAGTTCTATGGTTTTGGTGCCACTAAGAAATGACATGAAAGAAATCTTCTCTAGCATTGTAAATGGTAATAAAGTCACTAGACGACTTTATCAACACGTTCGTTCGCTACGCGACCGACTCGCTTCGCTTGCAGTGTGTTCACTAGGATCAGTCACTAAGCAAGTAGCTTGGCTCTCAGCGCTAAGCGAGACATAATGTCGACTTATACGAGTGTGACTCAGTCTAAAAAAAAAAACGTAAATCCAGGTGATACCGTCGTGCTCCGACTTGGCGACGCTGAGCATCGACACCTGGCTGACAAGCGAAGATAAGGACAGCGTGAAGCTCGCCTTCGCCACCGACATCGCCACCAAGCACCTCGTGCTCACCGACATTCAGCCGCCGCCTCTCTGCCGATACATCAAGGTAAACATCCTCTATTATTCGAAAGATACTGCCTACATTCTCAGACGAAGTTCAGTTTCGTAGAAAATTAATATGAAAGATCGCCGTGAAGTGACACCATATGTGTTCCCTGTTTTTTTTTTTTTTTTTGGTGCGTGGTTAAAGGATGTCCTTTATTCGTTAATAAAATAACGCATTAGTCGCCTATCATCAAGAATTGCCCGATGTATGTCACAAAAATGTAATTATAATTATGTAAAAACCACTGAATTATTCCTTCAGATCACCGGTATCGGCAGATATGGAATGTCTGCTATGAAATGTAAGATACCACTTGGTTGGTTCTTTGGGGAGATTGCAGAAATAAGCAACGTCTCAGCTTCCATCAACGTTCTAGAGTCTTTGCGCCAGGATCTGACTTGTCGATTTAGGTAAGCAATTTTCAATTATAGGTTTTTTCCCATACACAATATACATTTAAGCATTTACATTACATGTTATAATAATTGTATTAATAAATTATAAATAGGTGATTGATATTTAAGTTATATATTAGTTTATTATTGTCTTTTAAATAATGATGACTATCGTCGTTGGTAGTCCTGTGATGATAGCATGACTACCAGACTATAGTCAATTCATGCTATCATCAGACGATGATATGAAATAAATAGAAAAGTTAATTGGAGTGATATTTAACAATATTTTCTTTACACACAGGTTGGCAACAGGTAAATTGATGGATCTTTTAAATCCGTACCTAGAATTGTTCAACGGAAATGCTGCTCATATGATGGCCTATCTCAACTTAACCACCAATACGGACACGAAGGTCATGACTTCTTATAACGAGTGCATAGAACTGCAACAGCAATTGCACACGTGCAATGTAATATTGAAGAAAATTCAATGCAACACGGATTACAACGAGCCAGTCCTGGACATGATCAATAAGGGTCAGGTGACATCAGTTATGTTGCTGGAAAGGGCCTCCACGGATAAGTTGAGAGTTATGTGCGAGAGTATAGTGGATATGCTCCTGTACATTTGCTGCAAGAGGAACATCGATGTGGTGAGTGTACACTTTATTTCTTATATGAAAAGTTTTTCTGTTAATTTGTGTTAGGGAAGAGAGACTGATCTATATTCAAATTGAGCGCTCATCCATTCAGTTGCTATACGTTTTCAGTTTTAAGTACAAAATAGAAAGTAATTCAACAAGTTGTTGAATACATTGATCATATTTACAGCATTAGGGTTCTAAGTTTGTAAGTTAAAAGTAGCTTCTTGTAAGCCAATAAGTCACTTATCCAGTTAATATGTGTTTTAATTTTTATATAGCACTATTTAAAAATAAAGACCCCAACACTTGGAAAAAGTATAACATCACGTGTCCATGTATTTCAGGCGTTATGCCTTTTATTTTTCTACGCGCACGAATTCGCGGACACCAGCTAGTGTTACATATCTTTACAGTATAAAACAAAGTCGCTTCCCGCTGCCTGTCCCTCTGTATGTACGCTTAGATATTTTAAACTACGCTTTAAAATGTGCAGAAAAAAATCTGTGCGAAGCCCTTGGACTTTAATCTATAACAAGAAATTCTTGTAACTTTTTCTCAAATTTGTCATTTGTGTGCTATTAGTGAATAAAATGAAATGTTATGAAAAGTGGTTGTATATTCGAGAGTGGTGGTGTGATGCAGCGGTTCGAGGAGCTGTCGCAGCAGTGGTGCAGCAACGTGTCGCCGCTGGTGTGGGAGTGGGGCGGTCGGGCGGCGGCCGCGATGGCGACGCTGCTGCCCCGGCTGTGCGGCGCGGCGCCTTGGTGGGGCACTCATCTCGCCGACACTCTCACCGATGCCTTCCAGGCGGTCGACGGGCCTCCTCTGGCCCTCGATAGGTATAGACCTTGTCAATTGTTGTTTTTATTAAATTATATTAAAATTAAAATCTAAATCAAATAAACTTAACAATAACTCTTAGATGTGTCCTTTTTTTATATGACATTGAATTAGAGTCTTCCAAATATTCACAATTGTTTGTATTGTGACGATAATAAAGTGGTGTGTACACAGATGCTTGGTGGTGACGATGTACATGTGCCGCAAGAGCATGCTGATGCACAGCGGCGTAGATGGCGCGTGCGGAGTGGCGCAGGCGCTGGCGACGCGCGTACTGACGCTCGTTCGTTCGCCGCAACCGCACCCCTCGCTCGCCGCCGCTCTGCTCACCGCACTCGCCGCACTACTCGACGCGGCGCCCCCCGCCTACGCCTCCTCCTCCTCCGCCAGGAATACCAGGTACTAAAGCAAGGCCAACCATACAACGCAAACAATGTAAACAAATTAAGTTTAAACACTAAACTTTCTATTGAAAAATAGGCAAATAAAAGTATCTTGAAGTATTCATTTCCGTCAGTACAATTATAAATCCACGCTACTTATGATACTGATCAACCCAAATTCAAATTAACAAACTTTTATTATAAAATAAAAAAGATTGAATCACGATGTTTACCTAATACTCGATCACTCAGGATACAACACTATTTGTACATTACAATAAAATGGCAACCCACTAAATGTCATTTTAGTCCATCGAATTAAAAATCCGACTATAAATTGCCTTAATATTGACAGATGGGATTGGGTGACCGGAGGCCGGCCCGGTAGCGCCAGCGATTCTTCCATTAGTCGGTCGGCCGAGTGCAAGTTGCAACGGCGCAAACTGAATAAGAAACTGTATCAGATGCAGGAGATCGAAGCGACGAGAACAGTGAAAGACGCCACGCCTTTCGTAGCATGCGCGGTGAGTGTAAATGTGGATCTATGTGGAGGTGATCAGTGTGTTTGTAGACCTACCTCAATAGTTTCCGTGATACATGTGTTTTATGTATGTAGCGCGGTCGTGGACTCAGCGTCCTGCGGGCGCAACGCATGGCGTTGGCGGAGGAGATTCGAACAGCAGCGGAAAACGAAGCGACGGGCAGCGCAGGCAGTGCACGCGCTGTTCCCTCACCGCGGCTGCTGCCTCCTCATCTGGCCGCTCGGCTCGCTCAGGCGCTAGTCACCTACATGCTCGGCATGGACAGTAACACCAGTGACGATATGATGCTGCTCGCTGCTAAAGTAAGACTATGTCATATATACATCTCCTAATTATCTTGGCCTCAACGAAAAAGTTCAATTTTGCCCACCGACATTTTATACAGATGAAAGAAACCAATGTGGAAACTCCTGTATTCTTTATAATAAAAATAAATTGTATTTAAAAATTTATTAGCATGAATGTAAAAAAATTTTGAATATCTCAAAAAGTGCCTAGTGTAGCGGTCGCGGAGCGGGCGGTGGTTGACGGGCTCCTCGTAACGATAAGGCTTTTCATCTTCATAGTACATTTACATAGTAAGGATAGGTGGAAGAAAAAAAAATCCAATAATCCAAAAATTCCTACTTAGTAGGGATAGGTGGAACGGGCGAATAGGTCAGCTGTGTGAAATATTGGAACTCTGACTGCTTGTAACTTCAAAAATATTAGGTATTTTGAAATATTTGAAAAAGTGCTGTACTCAACATGTTTACAGCAATATGCTAAGGGTGGTAAAATGATGAAATAATTTTGAAGGAGACTAACTCATTGAGCAAGCATTGATGTCTATCCAAAGTTATTTTTTTGCAAATATTCATAGTGGCCATTGTCGCTGTGCAGGTGGTGGGTCGGTTGTGCGCGTTGTCCGGAGGCGCAGAGTTACTGGAGCCAGCGTGCATCCTGGGGCTGGCGAGGCTCGCGGTTACGCTTCCTTCGTGGCCCCGGCACGCTATCACCACCCTCTTACAGGTAAGAGGACACTTGGACTTTATATTACACGGATATTGAACGACTAATCAATAACTCTGTAAATCTGGACCACACGAATTAGTTAAATGAAACAAAAGATGATGAGACTACTTGGCAGGAACAAAACACGGAACCTATAACTTGATGCTGTACTTAAATAGCAACGCGAAGATACGAAGTAAGCTAATTACGGGTTATCACATTTAAAAATTAGCATAATAGTTATTAAAATATTTGTTTCTTACAACAGAACAGAGACGAACATAATTAGCTAATTCACGCATTGCACCGTTACCTTTTGTGTGGTAATGTTGCAATGCAATCAGCGCTGTCTTGTATTAAGATGGTCGTCAACTAGTGAAGTTTGACTTTCTAATATTTTTTTCCGAGATGTTGAGCAATTTTGTACAGTAAACGTTGGAAACTGCAATAGCAATTTCAGTGAAAAGTAAGACTTGTGTTCGCGGCAATAATAAGTAACATGATGTTTGCAGGAGCTCGTGGAGCATGAGCTTGGCGAGGCAAGTAGTCCACCGGCAGCGGGCGCTAGCGATACAGTGATCGGCAGCCTCGGTGGCAACATGGATGACCTCGGTTACGGAAAGGCGCCCAGGAGGGTTAAAACCTCGGGTCAGTTTACATTTTGGATAACTGTCATAGTAAATGGGATAAATGATGGATCAAGGGTCGGATACAGAAGGCGGTACTTCTGGACACGGCACGAATTGTCAGGAAGTTCTTCACTCTGCAGCCCTAACCACCGGTAGCTTGGGCCTTGCCCCGCTACTTGCGGCAATCTAATCTTAATTTTTTTTATAATATTTATTGTATAATTTTTTACTTAACTTATTAATATTTAGCTTTAAATTTAACTTAACTTACTACAATTTAACTACTATAATATGTTGAAAATACCTAATGATGTTTATAATTTGTATGCTTCAGAACTCCAACCTCAAGGTTTTATCTTAACCAAGAACGTTGTCAACAAACACAAGCTGATGAATATGCCGGGAGTTTTTCTCAATACAAGTAAGAGAACATTATCTTTCATAAGAATATTGAAGTCTCGCTGACTTTGTAATGAAATTGGATAAATTTTGATAGTATGGTATAAATTTGCAGAGGCACTAAAGAATTTGGAGATGGATTACCAATTAGCGCAAGTGGCTGAATCGGATGACTCCGAATCGGAAGATAAGTTGGAGCAGTACTTCATGGACATGGTCAGGAGGGCCGCTCGGCCTAAATCTGTCGAAGACATCAGTCCTAGGCAAGTTCACTACATAATGTAAATGGACTGTACGCCCAATATAAACAATAATCACTAAATTTTTAGATTACTCTGTTTATATTTTGACGTAAATCTCTGGATGGGGCAGCTGCCCGTACCTGGTCCGTCTGCTTAGTCATTTTCTGTATTGCAAAGATTCCAGCGAAAGCTGTATATGAAAAAGTGAACAATTCATTAAATAGATTTCAAAGAAATACTTTTAAACGATAGTCTATTTTTTATCAGTTGTTATCAATTTCAATTATATATAAGCTAGTTGTTGATGGTGGGTGCCGGTTTTCAGTTTGAGCAACATATCGACGTGCGTGGACGCTCGGCTGGAGAGTGGGCCGGCGGTAGCGAGCGAAGCGGGCGCGCGCCGCCTGCTCCTGGCAGGCAGTGGGGCGCTTGCGGCCGCAGTGCGCGCCCCGCCCAAGCCTCCCGCGCCCCCCACCTCCCCGCCGCCCGCCTCGCCGCCCCCCTCCGTCAAGCATCATCCACCGCTCGCCCACACACTCTACGACGTCTTCCGACACTTGGCACTCGAGTTCCACTATCAGGTTCGTCATATATGGCTAATTTATACAATGTTCACCTAAATTGTCACATACAAGCAAGGGTTGAAATTGTGCAAGAGCCCGGTGGCCGTGGTAGGTATTGAAAATGTTTGTTATTCTCACATAAAATGAAATGGCACACAGATAGTTTATTACCTGGATTAACATATGGTTAATCCAGGTTTATTTTTATCCTGAAAAAATGTAAGTCGCGGGCGATACTTAAACGATTTTGTAAATTTTGTACAATTTTTTTTACTATTTTGCCATTTTGTACGATGGCAACAATTTGCCAGTAATACAAATTTAACCTACAGCTTAATTAGAAAAATTATGGTTTTTAATAATGGAAGTTGTATGATTTTCTATAGAAAATTTTAAAGACCCCACCCATACGTTTCTCATTAGAGGTTGGCGCACTCATTATTTGAACCCAGTCTAAATACAGTACAACATTGTTTTATTGCTGGGCTCTTGTAGAAACTAGTTTCAAATACAGTGTTACAAATACATGAATTTATCTATTTGTCGATCGGTGTGTGGGCAGATGGATTGTACGATGATGGAGAACGTGGTGTCCCTGTGGTTGACGTTGAACGGGTCGGCGTGGGGCAGTGGGGGTCCTTGGTTGCTGGCGTCGCTCGCCGTACCGGCCGACACTCCGCGCATTCGCCTCGCGTGCGACACTGTTACCGCGCTGCTTAAATCGCTCGCCACGTATGTGAACATCTATTATCTATATTATATTATATTATCTACATCCATTTCAATTTATAAGCCATAGATGGGGGGTTTCTTATTCCAATGGTCATCTCAGTCATAAATATTCATGAATAGATGAGTCAAGAAATAGTTCGTTGTACTTGTTCTATAATAATAGTCAGTTAACATTGGGTAAATTAACTTCTTCTATAATTTAGTTCAATTTAGTGTTGGTATAAGGTTACCTGCTTTTTACAATGTATGGGTTATAAAATATAAAACATAGGGGAAAACAAGCATTTGAATATTAGAAATAGAATTCCAGAATCAACATTAATGTACTTTCCTGACGATTCATAAAATACACACGTAATTGTTCAAGTTTTCACTACTGTCGGCACTCCCGGAGTGCCACTGTTTTTTTTTTTTTTTTTTTTACAAGTGGACCAAAAAACACTTAAAAAACAAAAACTTGTTTTATTTCAGTCTGGAGAATGTTTCACTAAGGTGTTGGGTACTATCATTGCAAGCTCTGGCCTGGATTGCCAGTCTACCGTTGCAGGTAACAATAACTTTAATTTAAAATGAAGTATAGGCCTAAATATTTACACTAAAATTGTCAGTTATATTTTCTCATTTACTTGACTGTCAATGTATATTACAGACCGAAGGCAGTAATCAAACAATGGGACGTATGATATTGGATTGCGAGCACTTCGTGCCCGCCATGGTCAAGTTTATAACTTCCAACGTGGCGACAGATGGCGCTGTGACTACTTCGGAACCATACCTCGTAAGTTTCAAAACAGTGAAGCTGTATATTTTTCAACAATAAAAATAAATTATGTTTAAAATTTTTTACCAACAGTGAATTAATTTTTAATAAATAAAAAAAAGTTGCAAGCTGTCAAAGAGAACGCGCGAAGGACGAACACGCGTGACGTCACCAGTCGCCGACCCCCCGGCTGCCTCCCTGAAGTGGTCGCGGAGTGGATAATAACTAACAGGCACCTCGTGACGCACGCGTTAATATGTCAGCTACGTGAAATATTGAAGCTTTAACTAGTTAACTTGACTTTACTCTGCGTGGTTTAGTGTTAAGATGAGATTGAGAGCGGAGTGGCTTGTGCAGGGCGGCTCAAGCATCGGCGGCGGCGCTGGCGCAGCGAGCGCGCTGCAGTCGTTGCTGTCGCGTGTAGTATGCGCGCGCGGGGCGGCTGGCGCCCTGGCGTCGTTGCGAGTGGTGGCTGGAGTGTGGCGGCGCGTGCACGACGCGCCTTCTGCTCCCCTGGCGCTCGACTTGCACTCCACGCTCTTGCGCGTCGCGCATCCGCTGCTGCACGTGCTCTCCGGCCGACATACACAGCACGCCATAGCGCTCATCGACACAGTCGGTATGCATATTTCTCGATTCAATAGTGCTTAGTGTCCCGCTATAGTAGTAAGACATAATTTGTTGAGTGAGGACGTCGTGACGCTCTATGCTTTATCTCTAGAAGTCTCGGCTAGAGTGTACTGTACAGCCACAGTACAGTACACTATATAACTAGTGTTCCAAAAGTTTCTATAACTAGCGATGGACATCGTATAAGTGCTTCCATGAAGCACCAAGATGCTTTTTTATGTACATCTATTATTTGGCATAAAGTTTAAGTATTTATTCCTCGGGCGACAGCACGACAATTTTATTATGTACAAGCGTAATGATGCATGCAAACGACGAAACAAAAAATTAGAACAGAATGGACTTGTGTGTTGTGTGTGCAGCTCACCTGTCGTCGAGTTGGGTGCGCGAGTGCGGCAACGCGCGCGGTGAGTGCGCGTCGGACGCGCGGCTGTCGGGCCTGCTGGCGGACGTGCTGTCGGGCAGTGGCAGCGGCGCGGGCGTATCCGCCTCCGCCGGAGCGAGCTCGGGCGGATCGCGGCGCGCTCCCCTGCGCCGCACTGTGCTCGTGCAACTGATGCACTACTGCCGTCAGCTGCTCACCATACCGTTACCCGCATTCACCAATGTCAGTATACACTGAACTTGTACTGTGCTTATTTTATATTTGTCATATTTTGTGTCATCTTTATTATATAGATTTTATATTCGGCTCGAAGGACTTTATTATGTTACAGTTTATGATGTTGTAGGTGCAGTTTTTGCTAGAAAAGGCAAGCGGATGTTCTGTATGAACCTAAACGTTGAGTGATCTATTGACACTTTCTATACTTTTGAAATATACACATTTGTATGTAACAACCAATATAATATGTTAATCTTGTGTCTATTCAATTGGAATTGGATTGAGCTAAATACATAGTATATTGTGCGGTTGCCAATACAGTAAAGGTCGAGTACATCAGATTTTTTATGATATCCATATTAAAATTCGCGATGAATTCGTTCCTTTTACACAAGTATATATATGAATGTAACTTCAAGAGAGTGTGTATTATTATATGTATTAAGATGTGTTGTTTACAGGCGTCGCTAAGTCCTAGCATGCTGTCGACAAGCGGGTCTTCAGATGCCAACCTGTCGTCTAGTGCTGCCGGGTCTTCAAGTGCCGGTGCATCGTCCGGCGCTGGCGGGTCGTCGAGTGGCCAAGGTGGTCAAGAGGCCCAAACGGACGAAAGCAAAGCGCAGGCTCAGCCCGAGACCACCAACATTGAGGATGAACGGAAGCAGTATGCTGCTAAGACGCCTCGCATCGCCGATGCCAGTAAATATTATTTTTATTTATTTATTTTTCATCTTACATATCTTTTTCTGCGGGACTTTATACGTTATAGTGTAAGCACTAGTAACAAATATTCACACGCTTTTAATTTGTTTTCTAAAACTAAACAAATAACAAATATTAAATGTTATTTTTATAGCATTATATCCATAATGATTCTATTAAATTCACCCAGAGAGCAAGAGAACAAATCCAGTCGATCTGCGAGCTGGTTAAGAATCGCCATTTTATATTTTGCATAACAAAAATGGAATCTCAAACGCAATCTCTCTTAACACGGCATTTGAATTTTGATATTTAAATTTCATTTCATGAATTCATGTAAAATATATCCATTTGTTTGTCTCCAGTCATTCAACAACAACTGATTATGCAGAAGCTCTACAAAACATTGACCATGTGTGACGGATTGAACATGGTACTGCTTAATTCAGGTATTTTATCATTTTAACTGCATTTAAGGCTCTCCCATCTCAATTTCAATTTGGTAAGAAATCTTATTTTCTAAGATACGGCTAATTAGAACGTTACTTTTTTTAACCCAAAATTATATGAATTATCACAGGCCTATGTTCTAAAAGCACTATTAAACAAAAAATCTTTTTGTTGTTATAATTATTTCCCTAATTACAAACTCGATTATTGAAAAATTTCATGCCTGACGGATATCTATATTTGCTTTTAATTGTTCTGTGTAAACATCATGAAGTTTGTAATGATATTAAAGAAACATTATGTACATTCTAATATCAATATCAGAAATAAATTGAACTTAATTGATCCTATATAAAATTATAGTTTTGTCTTTTGTACCCCGACGCCCGAATCAAATACGGGTTGTTGTAAGTTTGACGTATGTCTTTGTAATACCCAATTCCTCAGCAACCTACAGCAGATACTCAGAACTTATAGCGTGCTTTGGTTAGTTTATAATTTTTAATTATAATTTGTATATTATTAATACACAGTAATGAACTCTGAGCCCACAACTGAGTACACGTCGTTAAAGGAAGAGATATTCTGGCTGGTGGCTCGCATGGCAACCATCTCCTCCAACCCTACCTTAATGGTCCACAGCCTTATGGAATTTCTCAGTAAGTTAATGTTTCAACACATTTAAGCGTACCAATAGTGGACACAAAGTAAGCAGTAGTTATTAATTATAACAAATGTTTGTTGTTAAACAGGGAAGGAAGAAATAGTTCACTTGTCGCTTGGCCTACAGCAACTTCTGCTACGATTGTTCGACATGCCCGAACCTCTGGCTGCCTTCATAGATGGCAACGGCATCGAGCTCTCCATGGAGAAACTCGCCGCTTGCCACCAGGTATTCAATTCGTAAATTCGTAAGCCTTTTAGTTTTTTTCAAACTTTTTATTTAACTGCAATAATCACTTTGTAATGAGAGAATTGATCGGCCGCCCTATTCTTGACAAGCAAAATGACATAGGTGTTTTTGTACAGTCTGGTCCAAGCAGTGGCCACGGATTGGTGTCGGCCCTGATGAATTACCTGAAGCAGCCACCGCAAATTGTCAATATGTCGACGTCGGCCTCCGGCAATAAAAAGAATCAACCGCCCGTCATCGAGACCACCAATGGACTCATCAACATGGCACCTTTTTGTGAGTACACTTCTATATCTATTACTATACTTATTCTATTTTCATTTACTCTTCAGATCCGGAAATGAGAGATTAAAAATGTAAACAAAGGTGTCGCCAATAAAAAATCATAATCTCAATTGTGTGGTTTCTCGAAAAGAACTATAATATGGTATAATGACAATGATCACTATGATTTTTTTAAATTTTAAGGTCGACAGGCTGATGGTCCACTTGATAATATGTAGCTACCATCGCCTATAACACAAACAACGCATAGATGCTACAAGTGTCCTGCCGACCATAGAAGGATTAAGGACAAGAGATAAGTAAGGGATGCTGTTATTTCACGGTGGTATTCTATAAGTGGGTGGTTACTGCCGCCAGACGGGCTGCCCAAACGGCTGCGAAACGCAGTGTGCCCTGCCACCACTTTAAAATAAACGAATTTTCGGCAGGCACCGTGACTTGCGGCAACCCGACGGCGCAAGCGGCCGACATCCTATTGGGAGGGTGTTCGGGCAGCGCTGGAGCGGTGGGTCCAGGCAACGCGTGCGGCGCGCGACGCGTGCGCGCGGCCGCCTGGAGCTACCACTTCTTCAGCGCCGACGACGTGAGCCTCGCGCTCACTCTGCGCCTGCCCTACTCCGCGCAGCTGCACGAGATTCAGTTGCAGCCACACTGCACCAGTCTAGCCAGTTAGTAACGCTTTCTCTATCCACCGCTTCGAAGCTCTGACCTCCTAGTGCAATCTGTGTACACCTATACAAATAAGTAAAACGCTTTGTTTGTTTACATCCTTTGATGTAAACAGACTGAACAACGTCTCATAACATTTTTTTAATAAATAGTCAAAACGTATTAAAAATGTAAATTTTTAATATTTTCTTTCCCCGAAACGCCCCAACCGTTGGTGAATTGAGGATTATTCAGATAAAAATTTAGAAATCTAATAAATATTTAATGCGCCTCTACAGCTGGTATATCTAAAACTGTATCCAACCGAGATTGCGTGTTATCGTTTGCAAGAATAGCAAGAAATTAAAAGGGGTCTTTATATGTATCAGCTTGCCCCGGCGCGGTGGCCGTTGAGGCGGGATGCGGTGGCACCCTGGCACCGCTGGGCCCCCCGCAAAACACGGCCGGCATGACGTTCATCCGGCTCGTGGTGACCCGCCCGATCGTCTGCAACACGGTGCAAATCCGACTGTACAAGCCACGCGACAGCTTCAACATGGGCCTGCTGCAGTTGCGCTTGCTCGCCGCTCCGGCCTTCTCCCCTCATCCCTCGTCGCACAGTGTCAAGTGAGTTTATAAGTAGTCTATCATTTTTCTTAGTTTTCCAAAACAGGTCCGTCAAGTCCAAAGCAGTCAGGTCAGTTGCACCAATTGCACATAATCATATCCACCAACGCTACAAATTTATGGTCATTTACCGTCATGTCACTTTTAAAGGGATACCAGTAGAAAAAATATATAAAATAGGTCTGAAACAACGAAATTAATGTGATTATAATATTATACGTTGACTTAAAATTTATTAAAATAATTTTACGTCGCTTGGAGTTTAACTAAGCGCTGTAGCATTGTTTTCCCACTTTAGGTTCTGCATTTAAACTATAGTCGAAATGTTTGTTGAAAAACGAAAATAAACTTTCTTACTTGCGTTTAGATGTTTTTTTTTTTTATGAACACTGTATTAAAGTTCTCCATGTATATTTGTTAGCAACAACTGGGCGGCAGTGGTGTCGTGGTGCCTGCGCACCCGGCTGCCGCCGTCGCGCTGGATTTGCGTGACGGGTGCGGGAGCTGTGTCTGCGCTGGCGGCGACCGTCGCTGGCGGCGGCCCGGCGGCTGGCCATGCGCACCATGCCCTGCTCGCCACCGCCAGAACCCGCCCGGAGATGCGCGCGCCATTGCTCGCCACGCTGCTCGCCATGGACGTGCAGGCGCACGCGCACGGTAACCACACACCACACAGCACACTGTGCACAGCACCAATAGTAATATATCCGCCAAATATATTAGGATAATAATAAAACGTCTTAATAACAAAACGTCTTTGCAATATCAAAGTATAAATTTTGTCTCAGCGTGTAAAACAATCTAATTAAATATTTATTTATTGACACATCACACAGTTTGACTATCTATGGGTACGCTCATCATTAAGCTAAAAATACTTAACACTGAACCATGAAATTCGTTCTCACGAAGATAATTGTTTTATGACTTTGTCTGTATTGTATGTTCTACTAAAATAAAATACATAAATAAATAAATGTTAAAGTTAAATATTTGTGTGTATGTAGCGTTCGAGGGCGGCCCGAAACCGCCCCGCGGCAACGGCAGCCTAAACGCAATCTGCGCCCTAGTGCGCCAGCTGTGCCGGCACTGCGCTGCGGGGACGGTGCCCGCCTACGTGCAGTGGCTGGTGGGTCGCGCCGAGGCCTGGCTGCGCGACCGCACTGCGCCCAAGGCCACTCCGGCAGCTGCGCTCGTGCACACCTTCGCTGCGGTACACTCACTCAATTTTATTCATGCATTTAATTAGTGTCTAACTTGATCGAGAATTTTTGAAGACAAAACTTTTTTAAGCGCGTTGGGAACTTTTTGTTTGGGGAAAAAACAGTGAATGTTTTATTGTTCCGACGTGCAGTCCTACAACTTACAGTTTTTTTAAAGTCGATAGGAAGTCTGACGGTCCACAGGATGGCAGTACCTTCGCCTAGTAATACATGCAATGCTAGGTACTAGTGTGCTCATGAGCGGCAAAGAGGCCAGAGAGCGGTCCCGCGAGGTTGACCCTCAGGCCGATCCAATAAGGCGTCGAAGAGTCGGCCGACGTGCCCGGGCATACGCCGCGGCGCACGTTGCGTAAACTACGTCAGGGCGTCAGAAAGGGACATCTGACGTCCTGATATACCCAACAAAGATGCGTGGCGGCTCACAGCATTCCAGTGGACCGCCACAAACAAATGACGTGAGGCATAAAATGTTCGCCCTGAGCTGGGTCCGCCGAGGACGTAGCGGTGTGTAGGGATCCGAGAACAAGGCCTCGCTGTGATCTCGGACCCACACATCACCGCTGATGGTGGAATGCGGGGGGGTTTTAGTGGGTATTCCTGGGGGTAAGACTTCGCCGGGCGAGTCCCACACTCACCCTCGTCGACTGTCCCTGTCGACGAGGGATAGTGCGTAAAAGTCATTTCCCCTCCATAAAAAAAAAAAAAAAAAAAAGGTACTAGTGTGCTGTTGACTTTAGTAAGTTAGGCGATAGGGGATTAGGAGAATATAAAAAATGGCCTCTGGCATCCCTTACCTCGAGAAACAAAATTACACACTTATTTCATGGTGTTCTTGTTTCATGGTGGTAGTTTCAGCCGCCAGACGTTCGTTCAATAACAATATAAAAGAAAAATTTATTACATTCTTAGAAGTGGTATAAGAATTTTTTCTAATGCATTCTGATATTGGACCATATTATTTACAATTAAATTCCGGAATTTAATTTAGTCTCATGTCGTCTATCACACGTGTTATATTCACTTTTTGATCGACAGGTATTGTGGACCTTAAAAGAAGAGAATGTAATAGAAAATTTGGAAGAACTAATCACGGATGATCTATTTGAACTTGTCTACACATGGGTGAAGGAAGTGCCGGAAAAAAGTTTGTTGAAGAATTCCCTCGATGCTGGTGAGTTTTTAAAACATGCCATATCTGTTGAGATTCTATTACATTGTCTAATTTACTCGTACTCACTAAAATGTATTTTCTTTGTTTCAGTGTTGTGTTCAATGTGTTATATTAGACCAGAACTGTTTATAATGTTGCTGGAACACATGGATATACCGTTCGATAGAGACGATAGGTATGTATGTGTTCATATTGAACGCCACCATAGTAGAATTAAAGTGTGCCCCACTACTGGATTCTGAATGTATATGGTAATTTTATGAATGAATATGGCCTACTAGGCTACGGTAGAGGGCCTCGCTTAGTGCTAAGAGCCAAGCCACTCGCTTAGTGAGTTGTCCTAGTGAACATACATATTGCATACTTTAGTCATCAATCGATTACGTAGCGAACGAACGTGTCGGAACGTCGCCTTACAATTTACAATGGAAGAAGTTCTAATTTGAATTGTATTAAACTGAAGCATTGAGTTTTATTGTACACATAGCCATAGAGTAAATAGTATAAATAGAGAGAGTCACACACGTAGCGACACCTAAAATGTCGAAAATGATGATAAAGTTTAGATGGCGACTATGGCGATGATTATAAGTTGCCATTAAAAATCCGTCAAACTCAAAGGTCGCTGTAGTCGAATACCAGTCAGTCAATTCGATCATGCACAATAGATGGCGCAGAATTGAAGTTTCTAAGGTTATTGGTATCAGGTTGTCAGTTGTTGTCAGTTGTTGTTGTCAGAGCGAGATAGCAGGTATTACACTATACATAGAGTAAAAATAAGAAGGTATCTGCTTGTTGGAATTTATACTCTGAGGCACTATTCCACTCCACATATTATTACAATATTCTTAGACTATGTATTTTTTCGGCAATAAAAAATTTTTTAGCAAGAAATAAGGGAAAATACATTACAACACAAACTAAATAGTAGATACTAACGTATCACACCATCGTCTCCTATACTTTAATTTGTTACTTTTGTACTATGAATATTATACATTATACCTGTAAATGCATTATAACAAATTAATAACATAATGTTCTATAATAAAATTGTACTAAATAGCCTAAATAAAATATTTCTATCATTTCATTACAATATGCATGAAATGGAATAATAATTATCATACATAAAAATACTCCTCGGTCCCTGCAACGCCGCAACGTCTATGGCGTACATGGTCGAAGTACTATTTACTCTATGGTCGTACTTCGTGATTCAATTTTTTAGATATTTTTTAGGTTTATTTAGTTTTAGATTTTAGGTTAATTTAGGATATATATTTTTAGATATATGGATGTTAGTTATATGTAAATATATATATTTGATTGTTATATGGCGACATCTAGTGAGCCAGAAAGAAAGTAAAAAATAGTGTCAATATGAAAACATCATGTAACATCAAATTCGACATTACTAGCGACATCCAATGTGATAGAAAGAAAATAAAACAAAAAGTTTCAATTGAGATCGGACGTAGACTCTCTATACTGGTTAAGTACTATTTACTCTATGACATAGCTAAGTGAAGCGGTGGTGATGATTTCAGTATGGAAGGGTTGACGGACGACCGCAAGGTGCACGGGGCGGGATCGTTGGGCGCGGGGGGTGCGGGCAGCGCGGCGGCCGCATGGCGCGCACGCGGTTGGCAGTTGCGCACTGTCGCCGCCGCCGCCATGTCGCCTGCCGCCACGTTCGCGCTCTTGCACTCTCATCTGCCCACCGCCGTTGTCACCGCCATCGCAGGTCTTTCTTATTTCTTCTATATAAGTGCTGGCGTAGTAAGGGTTGCTATACATATAGTCGGGCCGGCACATTTCATTCGACAATCTTTGTTGAACAACAAAGCCGACCCGAAGTACCTTCTACATAGGTTCGACTTTCATTCGGCTTATCCGATCGGCAAAATCACCCGGGTCTTGTTTGTTTGTTTGTTTGTTGTTTGTTTACACTGCGCGGGTGGGCCAGTGTAGAGGCCTTTCTGCCGAACGTTCATCTACATATATTCGTGTCTACCGCCCGGCTATGCCGGCCCAACTATATGTATAGCAACCCTAACCCCCCTAACATTAGAACTTCCTTCAAAAGGTTTATAAATGACAAATACACATAATTTACCTGTTATGATTAATTAAAAATAACAATATAAAAAACCAAATTCATTTTCTTAGCTCAATGTTGTTAATATTCTAATAAAAGTGACATTACAGATTACAGTGAAACGAAGCTTCAAATGATAAAGCAGCAAATGGAAGCGCGAGGCGACGTGGAAATGTTTGACTTTAACATGCAATCTACTAGTCAACAAAAGACAAGTATGTTTATGTTTGAAATAATAAATCACAATACCTACAAGTGTTACAACCAAGTATAATACGAACTTGAAATAGCCATATATAGCGCATTGTGCCAACGAGACGCTGATTAAAATAATTAGCAGTTAAGATTCTCAGGGGTACAGGTATCATAAGTCCCAGGAATACTTAAAAACACGTAATAAGTCTCGATGCTTGTAGTGCTTGATTGTGTTTTGCAATAATCATTAAAGTTACAATTGAAATGTGAACTATTGTACAGCAGCAAATGGAATTTAACTGAAAAGCTCGATATCTCTTCACTTGAAACACTATCCATAACGCTCGTCCATAGTCCACTTCCTACTCGATGCAAAGGCATCGAGTGTTCGCGAGCCTAACACTTCCCCCTCGTACCGATAGCTAACATTACGATTGTTAGTTCCGCGACGACCGCACCCAAGCTTCTTACATGACGTTTCCAAAGAATATTGATAGATGGCGTTGGATGCTCTCAAGCCTCTGACATATTTATTATTAATAATAAACTGATACAATACAAATTATCTGTGGTTTCTAAAAACAAGCCGCAAAAAGAAAGACTTATTTGTTGTCATGAAATTTGTTGTAGGTATAAGCTGCGAGCTACCGTCCATGAAGAGTATGTGCGAGCTGGTCGATTGGACTGTCCAGCTTTGCCAGGAACGCAAGCTCAAGGACTGGCTGGGCGGAGCCGGCTCCGTCTTCTGGAAGCCTCTACTGACGCTGCTTTGTTACCCACGGATTCCCGAAAAGTACGTCATAAACAAATCTTCTCTTATACATTTTTTTCCCACTTGCTCGGAAATGGCTTCATTATTTAAAAAAAAGAATACACCAATCGATTCATTTCTGTTCGCACGCCGGTAATTTCCAAGAGGTGCGGGACAGTTTTAAAACGCGACCAACTAGATCAGAAGAAGACGACCACCGACATTTTGTTCTATTTACTGTCATTTTTATTCTCAATTAACCAATATTTTGAAAATTTCATCGGAAGAAAAGGATTTTCTTGCATGTTTTTGCCTATTATTTCAGTGAGTACTGTACAAGTCTTGACCTTGGTTTAAAAGGACCTAGGCCTTTTAAATTTACTTGGAATACTTCAATACTACTCAGCCGACAATTGCTCTATTATTGGTGCTTTGGTTGTGGTGTCCCAATTACCCGAAAGCAATGGTTTTAACAAATTTCGTATTGTTTAGTACCTGGCAAGAGATGAGCTTGCACGCTCAACTCGAGGAGAGCACGATCCGCTTGTTCGCTGAGCTGACCGTGTGCCACTCTGCCAATCAGAAGTTGTTCGCCACAACACTGCACAACATTCTGGAAACGTTGCATTCCACAGGTACGATTTTCTTTTGTCTGTTATTACAAGTTTACGGTATAATATATATTATATAAAAAAAGAGGTCATATGTTGTATACATAAATCTTTAACGTTTAAAGTGGCTGATTTCATACCAAACCCCAATGCTATGAACCACTACCCCTTATACATAAGTTAGGCCTTGATGGTTGTCGTGTTGATGTCGACAGAGACGTCCTCGGGCGGCGGCATCTCTGGGTTCAGTCGCGCACTAATCCTGCGGCTGGTGCTGTCGTCGGAGCGCGGCACGGTGGCTCTGCGCTGGGCGTCGGGGGCGGCGTGGTGCTCCGGCGCACCGTCTCATCCCGCTGCGCACGACCACGCCCTCTACACGCTGCCGCTGCACACCACCGTGCGCGCGCTGCTGCTCGACCACAGGCCACCTCGTACGTACCACCACTACACATCTTTACGATAATATGTAAAGATTATCGTAAAGACATTTATCCTAAATATATAAAACCCATTTGGGTATGTGCAAAAAGTACACTTTAGAGATATTTACAAAAACAAAGCATATATAATTAAAAGGTCGTAATTTGACAAATGAAGGCAGTGAACTATTTACTAAGGTGAAAAAGTTTTGCAATCTCAAAAAAGTGCACATGTTGACAATAACGATATTTTATACTTTACACGACTCATTTGAACGGAATGACTATATGACTCGTTGCAAATTGACGCATTGTTGAGTCTAAGTAACTGAAAGTACTTGTTGTGAACCAGTACCGCTCATGGAAGAGACGACCAAGGCGCCGCTGAGCAGCGTGTGGTCGCCGGCCGGAGCGAGCGTGCCGCGCAGCGCGTCCGAAACGGGCATCACGGTGGCCGAGGCGTGGGAGCTCAGTCTGGCCGCCGGCAGCGCCTCCAAGGACAAGCGCGTCAAGGACGTCAAGAACACCACCCTAAAGCAGCACGGCTCCAAGAAGAAGACCAAATCAGCCAACGACACCTCGGTCCTGTCCGTCACGGACGGTCAGTACTCTCGTTATTATTTTTAACATTTTTTGTCATTGTCATTTCATACTAAAAGCCAATTCATAATGTGAATGTAATGTCCTTTATGTATTGGCCATTATTTTAGTAATGTTTGAATCTTGTGTATATTTCTGGAGATTTGAACCTACAAATTTTAATAAAACAATACTAATGCTACTCAGATTTTATTTTTATTAAGAAAATCTGAATAATTATTTTGTTTGACGTTGTTATTTTTTGCAAAAAGTAGGCAATATCAAAAGTGTAACTTCTACGTGCATATTTTTACTTATTCAAATTCTAATTCTAATCATTTATTTACAAGTAACATGGGTCCATGTAAACCAGTTCTCATTAGTTCGAATATGCTACCTCATGCACTGCCACGTCTGGCGTGTAAAATCAATATATGACTAAAATTTATATAAAAAGTCTAAGTTCAATATTGATCAATGCTAATTCGCTGTAATACATAAATGTTATTGTGAAAGGAAAACATACAAGTTGAAGCTTGCTTTTGTAGATTTGATAGAGGCGACGATTCGCGTGCAAGTTCCCGGCATCGAAGGCTACATTCCGTCGAGTACGACGCTCGGGCAGTTGGTCGCCGCTGCCCCGCACGTCTTCGGGCCTCACCTCACTCTCACTCTCCACCTCAACACTGACAGTGGTCAGTACTCTTTTTTATAGTAAACTGTTTTGTTTGGAAATGCTGTGTACACTTGTTTTGGGTCTCTGTCTAGTTCACTTTCAATGTTCAATGTATTTAATGTCAGTGTCCTGTTTTGTGTACCTTATTAAATAAAAATAAATAAATAAAAAAGAATAGATATTTTGGTTCCTGATATATTCATAAAATGAAAAATATACGTTATACGTTAGTTAAACGAAATTCAAAAATAACAATAATACGAATTTTAAATCAATAAAACAAGATCAAAAATATTTAAAAAGTACATGTACTCTATCACTCACATTGTCGGTTATCTCCACCAATCACAGCCGAACGCTTTTTCTCCCTATAAGCTCTTTTCTGTGAATAAGGTATAATCTGCTTTCGCTTGTGTTTATGGACGACAGTAAAACACTTAATCTTCAAGTGGACGTAGCAGTTTGTTTACCATAGGTGACAATTCTTTTCTTACCCCACCTGTACCGTATAATAAGGAATATGTGATAATATTTTTCAGCAACATTGACGAGCCCTTGTGTTCCGGCCGTGTTAGAGACGAGCGGCGGCGAAGACGCGTCGTTGGGCTCGTTCGGCGCCATCTTGCGCGAGTTTGGCGCCTGTGGCGGGTTGGCGCTGGTGGCGTCACGTTTGCCCCGCCCTAACGCCGCGCCGCCGCCGCCCCTCCCCCATCAACACCACGTTCACCACGACTTGGACTGGGTCAAACTGGACGACCCTTACGAGGTTATACATTTTATACAACACTACTGTAAAGTTTCTTTAAAATCAGTTTGGTAGTTTTTGCGTAAAAAAGTAATAATAAACATTCATAGCACCTGTACCACAGTAATATTAGCAGCTCTTGTGAGGTTTAGATTAGGTTTATAATATTAGCATGTTTATTAGGTATATCTGCGAATATCCTATTGTGTTTTTAAAAAATTAGGAACTTCAAAATATTTACCTGCTACAGTCCACCAACGAATATTTATTTTTTGAAGAGATTTGCAGAATTTAGGTACAATTAAACATAATTATTAGGTTTGAAATCGACTTACCATGAAAATGTGGAATAGAAGAAAAAACCTTAGTAAATTTCAATTATAAACAATTTTTCTCATATATTTAATTCAAAATTTTTTCTTCTTCATTTTAAGGGGATTATATTTGGCATATTTTCTTTCAAGAAAGTTAGTATCATATACTGAGATTGCTCAGTCGACCACTCTCTAGAAAGAGAGAGCGATTGTGCGGTCAATACCTATCTCCTAATCGGTGTATTGTATGAAACAGGAGGCGGTGGAGGTGGGCGCGGCGAACGGCGCGTCGTCGGGCGAGGAGGGCGGCGGGTCGGTGCCGGCGCATGCGCTTGTGGCGCTCGGGCTGCTGCTGAAGCTGCAGGGCTACGCGCAGGCGCTGCTGGACGAGGGCCCGCGCGCCGTGCACCTGCTGCGGCTGCTGCTGGGCGTGACGCACGACGAGGACGGGCGCAGCATCGTGGTGGGCGGCGCGTGGTCGCTGGGCACGCTTCCCTTCCGCGTGGTGTCGCGCCTGCTGGAGGCGGCGCCCACCGGCTCGCCCGAGGGCAAGCAGCTGAGGCTCGCGCTGCTTCAGTTGGGTGCCGTGCGGCTCGTGCTCACCTGTCTCGCGGTCTTCACGCACCACAAGCCCACCTCCAACGATGTAAGGACTAATTATCACTTTGTATTAGGGTTACAACTATTCGAGCTATCGTGGACTTACATCCACTTACATACATCTTCGTACTACGAGTAATTAACAAGCCGACTAAACTATCGGTTAACTATCGGTAACTAGTTTGCAACTGCTCTTAATTTAACGGCTTCTTAACGGTAAAACTCAATGATTCTAATAATAAATAGAATTTTACGACAGGCTAATAATATAATGTAAATTAAACGTAGATTTTGGGGTACTTATTTAAAATATATATAATTGTAGCCAGGAATTTTGATTTGACTTTTGATTGCGAGGAAGGAATTTCTGATTTTGACCTATTTTCAGTACTCATAGTTAATAATTAGATATTGTCCAAGCTCCATCTACAAATATATTAATTTATGTTTAATTGCTACTTATGTCTAATTATATCATAAATAGCAAAAATTTTATTGCTTTTAGTTTTGGAATCTTGTAAGTTTTTACCTCTTCTTGGAGGTATAGTAGACTCTTCACATCTATACATAATACGATTTAACGTAATGCGTAAACAGAACAGCCAAGCGTCCAACGGCTCCTCGGGGGGCAAGACTGAAGACAAGAGCCAGCTGTACTGGGCCAAGGGCACTGGCTTCGGCACTGGGTCCACGCAGCAGTCGTGGAACGTGGAGCAGGCTCTCGTGCGTCAACGCACTGAGGAAGAGCATGTCACCGTCTTGCTGCAGGTACATCTTATATTATATCTCATGATTTTGAAGGTGAAAGGTTATTTCTCTGTGGTCTACTGTAAGAGAGTGATTACTGCCGCCAGACTGGCTTCCTAAATGACTGTGAACAGCAGTCTTCCCTGCCACTACTTTCCAGACCCAGACCAGAGCCAACTGAGACAGTTCATTGCCTAAGTTGACGCTGCCAGGAATCGAACTCTGGACCCCTAAGACAAAGCGTTAAGGCAAGCGCCCTAACCAGTCATTTTTGTAAATTTCTAATGGTTACAAATACATTAATACTGTCCCTTATTTTGCAGGTATTAGCTTCATACATGAATCCTGGAGAGAAATGGCCACCGGAGGAAGGTTCGCAGGAGGAATGTACGACAGAGCAAAGCAAAGATGATCAGGAAGCGCATGACCTTCCGCCGGAGTTTATAGAACTTTTAGCCAATAGCTCTTTGGTACCAGCCATATCATCGTATCTTAGGAATGATTCAGGTGAGTTTTTATTTACCATTGATTATAGAGACCATGTTAATATCTTCTATCGTGTCTCTAATTCATGTGCCATTTGGCACATATGTTCACTTGCAAGGTCATCAGCGTAGAAAAGGATTAGTGTAGAGTATTTAAAAAGATCGATAAAATTTTATCGCCTTAGATGCCTACTTTCTCCGAAGCCATTGGCCTCCTGCGTACAAATAAAAGCGCCTTGCGCGTATAATCAAAAGAAATTTGGAATGAATTGCCATGTTTCGCTATGACAGAAATACAATGCATCACTCTGTACTAAACTAGAAAGCTGTGTGTTTAAAAAAGTTCTCGCGTTAAACTGAGTTTGGGTTAAACTGATATACACCTTTTTATCCTTAATAAGAAGGCATGCATAATAAGCATCCAATGGCGGATGTATTTTATAATTTCCGGTTATTTAAAGTGCACGACTTAGGTTCGAGTTTTGGTGAACTCGAATTTCAGCTGTTTAAAATTTAAAAAGCCGTTTAATAATATTTTGTTGATCACCATCGCTAAACTGCGGGTTAAACGCCCTAAACATCTGATTAATCTGATTAATCTGAACAAAACTGATCTGATTAACCGCATTTTAGCGATTTTGAACAACAAAATATTATTAAACAGCTGTTTAAAAATAACCGTCTGTTGGTGAACTCGAGCCTTAATTGTTTACAATGTTTATAGCAATTGTAATATATGAGTTCATTTAAATAAGTGGTTGTGGTTTCGGCAGTGTTGGACATGTCGCGCCACATCCCGCTGTACGTGTGCGTGCTGAGATGCGCGCGAGCTCTGCACGCGCTGCGCTGCACGCGACTCGCGCCCTCGCTGCGCACGATTCCGCGCCTGCTGTACACGATGAGTCGCACTACCAACTCATACGCTACCAAGCTCAGGTACCAACTTCTTCCTTGACTATTATCTTATCTGTTCTAAAGTCGCGACTGGCTTTAGAACAGATATGGTAACATGTGTGAAAGCGCAAGTCTTTATCGACCAAATCATTTAACCAATAAGACCAGACGCTCTTGAGGATGGATGGCAACCGTCAGCCGCGATAGTTCTTTACAGGGTCGAGCAAACGATTAATGTATGCTTTATATTGTTTCAGGATGAGTAAAAAGAATATTTTCGGTAAAATGATGTTTAGCCAAAGATTTAGTACACCCGTATCGAGTAACTCGGAGTTCTCAGAAGAGGACGAGGGACTCGCGTCCCTCATTGCAGATATACAGGTAGGTGTCGAGGAAAATCCGATCAGAAGGGGATCAATATAATTTGATTGTACGCCTATTGTAAGTCGAGTTAATATTGAATTGAATATTGATGCCCAGGCGACGTCTGCGCTGATGTGCACGGGGGAAGAGGAGACGGACGCGAGCGGAGGCGGAATATTGCGCGCGATGCAATTCGCCTCCGGAGGCTTGGGGCGCGAGGCGCGCTACATCGAGCTGATGCGCACCATGCAGTTCGAGACGTTCGAGATGCTGGCCGAGTGCAGCGAAACGGGTGTGGGCTCGGCGGTGGCGGGCGGCGGAAGCGGAGGCGGAGGCGGGTTCCGCTTCGCCGTGCCGTACCACTTCGAGGGCACCGTGCGCGCGGCCGGCGAGCGCACGCACCCGGCGCGCATGAAGCGCCTTGCGCAAGAGGCCGCCACGCTCGCCACCAGTCTGCCACTCTCCTATAGCTCCTCGGTCTTCGTGCGCACCGACACCGATCGACTCGACGTCATGAAGGTAGACTATTTATCGTTTCGCAGTCATTTAGGCAGCCCGTTTGGCAACAGTAAACACCCCCTCATATTAGATCACAGCATGTGTGCTGTTGTATTCCAGTGAGTATTTAAGGGATACCAGAGCCCATCCCTTATCGCCGCGCGTTTGTGCAGGTGCTGATCACGGGTCCGTCGGACACGCCGTACGCGAACGGCTGCTTCGTGCTGGACGTGTATTTCCCGGTGGAATATCCGTCGGTGCCGATGCTGATCAACCTGGAGACGACGGGCCGTCACTCGGTGCGTTTCAACCCGAACCTGTACAACGACGGCAAGGTGTGCCTCTCCGTGCTGAACACGTGGCACGGCCGGCCCGAGGAGAAGTGGAACGCGCACACGTCCAGCTTCCTGCAGGTGCTGGTGTCCATCCAGTCGCTGATCCTCGTGCCCGAGCCGTACTTCAACGAGCCGGGCTACGAGCGCAGCCGCGGCACGCGCGCCGGCAACGCCGCCTCGCTCGAGTACAACTCCAACATCTACCAGGCGTGCGTGCGTTGGGCGATGCTCGACCACCTGCGCAACCCCACGCCCTGCTTCAAGCAGGTGATCCAGACGCACTTCTGGATCAAGCGCAACGAGATCATGCGCACCGTCGCCGGTTGGATCGACGAGCTCCAGTGTCACAGCGCCGACGAGCGCACGCAGCGCAGCATACACCTCAACCTCATGGCGCTCAAGGTGAGTGCAATTTATTTTATTATAAAGAAAAAACTGAATTTTTTGGGAAATCAGTATGTGGGAGTTAAAATGAGTCCAATTTGAGTGATGTTTCTTGTTGCAGCGTCACTACGTGAAGCTGCAGGAGGAGCTGGCCAAGCTGCCAGTGCCCCCCGGCTTGGAGGACTTGGACGAGCCCTTCCAGTATCCCACGGCGCCCTCCACCTCACCCCCACCCCAACACCCGGCCCCTACCAACGACGAGATCGACCACGACATGGAGAAGATCGTCTCGCAGGTCCTCGACTGATAGCCATCTGTGTGCGGGTGTGTTTGTGTGCGTGTGTGCATATGTGTGTCACAACCAACGGTGACGTCATCGGCAGACTGCGCGGACGCTTATTTTAACTGACGACGATGTGTATTCAATTATCTATACGTATTACCCCCTCAATATTATAAATAACTGTGGCTCACTTTATTATCGTTCACGTGTTTTGATTTCTATTTAAAAAGTTTAATTTTTTAATTTTTAATTTGATAGCGTTTTTAATTAGGATGTAGATAGTAGTGGTCCTGTTTAGTTAACACTTATTGTGATACTAATATGGGCCCGCGAGGCGCCCGATAAGCTATTTAAGAATGTACGGGCCGACGTGATACTTAATTATATTTGTACAGTATAACGTTAAACTTCACGTTAGTATGCATCAGCTCACTACCGCGGTTTCGAGTTATTGTCTCGACAGGCGTAAAGGATCAACTTGTTCGGTGAAAGTAGAAAACGAAAGCATCGTTTACTTGCAAAAATGTATTTTTTCCTGGCTCAGTTTAAACCGTGGAGGGTAGAGGTTTAGTAGGACGAACATAATAAGTGAGAAAGGTGTCAGTCGGCCATTATTAAATGGAGAGGCGCTGAAGCATTGGGGTGTGGTGCTGAATAGCATTTTGTTTTCGGTGAATTCTGTTTTTGTAACTGGTTACCATACGAGAAAAAGAGTCCATATTGGTAGCTGGTTATGAAAATCCAGCTATGAATTTGGACTGAAGGGTTTCATGTACTAAGTACGCAACAAATCTATACTAATATTATAAAAGCGAAAGCGTGTTTGGATGTATGGGTGTTTGTAACTCTTTCACGCAAAAACTGCTGAACCGATCACCATGAAATTTTGCATACACGTTGTCTAATACACCAGAAAGGACATAGGGTACTTTTCCTCCAGAAAAAAAGGACTATTCCCGAGGGATAAATAAAAAACTAACGCCTGGCCAAAGTGTTATAGCAACACAAGGTCAAGCGTTATATTGCTTTTTTTTTTAAATTTACAACGCCGACGAAGTCGCGAGCACCAGCTAGTACTTAATATTTCCACTCAGCATTATTTACTTTACTTTATTTAAAGTGGCTAATTCCATACCAAACACCAATGCTAGACAGACGCCATTCTGGTCAATTTATGAACCACTATTTGCTTGCTTGTGTTTTGCTTGTGTTTTAGAGTAACACCCACATAATCTTTCTTACCTCTGTTCTCTGTGGTTTAAACTTTGTGGCGTGACATAGAAACGTGTTTGCACAAAATAGGATCTTCTCCGATTGATACGATTATGTCATTATAAGTTATCTTTGTTTGAAATGAGTTTCCACGAATATGTCCTTTGCGCCCTCCCTGAGGTGTCGATGTGGTTGGATAGGGTGAGGGGAGAGAGTGGGGTTAGGTGCCAATTCAGTTCAGTTCAGATGACGCCACGCTGGCGCGACGCGTCTTGCTTCGGCGAAGAGCGGGAGAAATAAGAGGAGACTAGTGAGGGGACGCCATATTGGCGCGGCCGTGACTGGTAGAGCAGATAGTACGTTGTGTTGATTTTTCCACGCGATCAAAATGCAAAATACAAATACAGTCTTTTATGAGTCACGTGTCTTGATAATGGTGCAGTAAAAATTAAAACTACGAAAATAAATTTATATTAAAAAATGGGATCTATTTGACATTTAATGGAGTGCTTCTTTCTAAATATAAAAGTTCTAATTTAGAAAAAAATCATTTTTAACTACTAGCTTGACAACAGCCCGATAATAGCGTGTAAGGGCCGGCCGTTGACTGACAAATAATATGGCGGCACAGGAAATAACTTTTTCCTAAATTTATTATTTTTGATCTTATTGCAATGACATCTTAGCGCTTACACTCACACTCCTATTTCATACCAAGAGACCGTAGCGTTCCGCTTCATATCACGTGATGCTTTGGCACGTCTCCGCGGTAAAGGAGTGTGAGTTTTAGAGTCATTGGAATAAGGTTAAAAATAATATGTTTAGGAAAAAATGCTTTGTTGTGTTGTGACGTGACATACCGCTAGTTAGCACCAGCCCTAACGCGGCCGCCTCAAAATGGCTTTCGCAATTCACCTCCGCTCCCCGCAGTCGTCCCAGCGTGGTCATGGTATTACAGTTATCAAATATAAAAAGTGGCTGGCGGTTGCAATTTTAGTTTGTTATTTTAAAATATTACATACTAATTATGCTACTAGTTTTTGATGTGTAACATTTGGGAGTAAAATCGTGCAATGCAACGGAAACATGTTACAGGATTGCTTGCAATTACAGAACGCGCGCTATTTGATATCATAAATTATCAAAATCATAAAAACTTTGAGACATTGACCAAGGTGAGAGGTCAGGGGTTACACATCATGAACGACTACTGTAAGACTCGTTTGTTTTTTTTTTTTTAAATTTGCTTTTAGAAAATCTCAATGAATAAAAGCAGACTCTAGTATGAGTTTATAATGCCCGCATTTGCTAGCGAGAGCGTACAATATATGTATGGAAAAATATCAAATTGACAATCTTTCATATAAATGTTTTACGGTTTCGATAGCGAGTGCGGGCATCATAATCTCATATTAGAGCCACTGATGTTTGAAAATTTAATACTTCTTAGGTTGCAACCGCTCACCTATTTGGACACCAACAGTGATTGCAGTCTATTTAAACAATTATTCTACATGTAAAATAAAAAGCGCATAATATATTCTGAAGTCTTAAGTTCAATATTTGCATAGTTGCACAATAAAATATTAAAAATAGGTTTACACGCTATCAATGTGGTTTTAACGAATGAATGATTAATGATTGAATTCGCGGTTCGCCTATGAGCGCTCATGTTTTAAAAATGGTTAAAATTATAATTATGATTGTATATAAAAACTGTTATTTTATTTTTTAATTTCTTGTAATTATAAATAACATATTGCCGCGGTTCCACTCTTAAAGAGTTAAGCTGTGTTCAGATAATATATTAATGTTTAGGATGAATACTTATTATAAATTTTAATGCGCGTGTTGTAGTGATTTTTATATAGGCCTAGCCGCCACAACACGAGTATGTATGCTTTTATTGTGAATTATACGATGGGTGTGACAATAAATTTGTTTGTCTTGAAATAGTCGCGCGATTGTCGGACTGATGACCGCGCGAAGCCAAACCACGCAATCTTAGGACTGCGCGATTTATCGCTTGCCATTTAGATCGCGCTACTTATAAATCGTGCAATCTTAAAGTAGTAGATTTGTGGGAAGCACTCTCCTCAGAACCAACCCAATTAGTGAAAAAATGTGTGAATGTATATATAAAACGATGGTACCGTACCTACTCTCGGCTCGCTCTCAAGTTTCACTTTGTACTTTGAATGCAGGTGACTTGTACGTAGGATGATACTGTTCCATTTGACTGTGAAATTCTTAATGTAAATAAATTTATGTTATCACGATATTATTTTGTTTATTTTTCTGTCTTATCCTTGGCATATCTTTATAAACGTGATGTAAAATGAGAAATTTTAAAATATTAATAATATAAAGAATCAAAACATCATGTACTCAAAAGGTTTTCTGCTAGTCTTGTGTTTAGCTTTACTGCAATTGTTTGCTGATGACAATTTACTATTTTTTAAAATAAAATCCAATGATGTCACGAGCCTAGTATTTTCATAAATATTCCCGCAACTTAGGTACATTATAAATAAAGAAAAAGGTAATAAAATTAAAAGCAAGCATAATTTTAATATTTTTTACTATTTACATTGTCACAATATAAAATTTTACTTACTAATTATTATGACTTCACAATTAATTAGCTTAGCCTCTTAACTACAATACTATTATTGTTCCGTCAACTTATATATTATAAATAATTAATTTCCTACCATTGGATTTCTTTGTTTCCTATTTGCTTTGTGACGTTTCTGATTTTATGGAATTTAAAAACAACGCGTCGTTGATTGGTTTCACACACATTTAAACTACATACTTATTTACATTATAGGTACACTTTATATTTTATTTATATGCATGCATAAAGCCGAGTTTCATATACTTAGCCACACTTAATTTCACTATTTGCAATATTTTTAATATTTTAACCCGCTAAAGGGAAATAGTAATCAACTGCATTATGCTATGTAGGTAATACATATCATTATTAAATTTAATAATCTAATGAACTGATTAATATTAAAAAAAAAATTAAAATAATCAATAATGAGTTAATAGTGTACATATAAAATATCATCAATACATATAAATTTCAGTTTTGAAAAAAAAAAATAGGCATTTTTTTGTACCAATTAAAACAAAAAAAAAAAACACTATTAAATTTGACTTATGACAATTTAAATAATATTAAAAATTTTACAAAAAATATATATTAAGACTTCACTAGGGAGAGACTGCAACTTAATTACTGCAAACAGAATACACGTTTCATGCAATTTTATTGACTTAATGTAATTTTGCTAGTTGACTTAATTATATAAAAAAAAAATTCAATTACACTTACATTACAATAATATATTTTAAACTCACAAATTTGAATCTCATTTACAAGATTGTACAGGACTACCTTCCGCTATTTGAACACAAACAATTACATACTATTGAAAAACAGCTTATATTCATAAGTACTCAATGCTATAAATAACATTGTAATTTCGTTTTGTTTCTAATAAGTTTAGTACGGCAAAGAGTCGGAATTAATATCAGCATTTGCTGAGTTTTAACCATAAGAATTTCATTATTTGTTGGATATTGAGTACAATATGTGCATGATCATAAATAAGGAACCATTTAATATAGGTAATAAAGTTTTCAGACACAATTAAATAATTAAAGATAAATACAAAATAACTAAAAACACTTGAATATTTTCTATTCAAATTAAAATTTAATATAGAAAATTAATAAAAATCCCAACATTTGATTGATTTCATTGGGAGAAAATGTTATAAAACCCCCGAAAGTTGGTTTACACTTTGGCTAACTAAACTAAATATATCTTATGGTGATTTTATAAACTCCGTGCGGTAGTCCTGTGGCAGTGCATTGAACATACATCAAGTGACAAATACAAATATTTATGGCACTTTGTGACAACATAATATTGCGGTTCCTAACGACTGTGGTTCATGACCGATTACAAAACTGATAATATTATCGTTTTGTTTTTACACTTTGATTTGTAAACATACACCTTTTAGAAATGCAATTAATGATGCTTTACTTAAAGAAATTATCCAGGGATATTTTTTTCCATTTTTGCAAAGGTCGTCAGGCAGGTTGATCGTCTGATGGTAAATGGCTATCGACGCCATTAACAAAACCAACGCTATGAGGGTTGCAAACGCTCTACAGACCTTGACAGAAAAAGACGGGGAATGAGTTCTGTTCTGGCATTTCTTAATCGCTCACCGAAACACATGTGCTATTATCTCAATGCTGGTATAAGTTGGAAACTGTCGCCAAAAGGGCTTCGCAATTTATTATTACGAAATGTAATATCTCCGTCCAGATAAGTAGGTATTGTTTTTAATTAATGCATATATTCTTATACTTATTTATGTAACTTCTATTAAGTTAAATATCGGTCACGAACCCTTCGCAAACGTTTTAAATATCCTAAAAGTGTTTGCGTAAACTATTTTTTCTTCTTCCACGATTGGTCTGACAGCATCTGCAGGTCAACTGGGCTGAGCTGGCCAGCTTCCACGCATGACTTACAGCATAATCTGAGAAAACACATATATAATAAGCACGGGGTCCACAAGCCATAACAACCTATCTTTTTCATTAGTCACTATAGCGACCTTGTCATCTATTTTTCTTGTAACATTTACTTAGTACGGAATTAAAGAATTATTCTCTAGAGACGAGTAGGGATGTTGATAGAACTCGCGAGCTAGCAGCTCGTAAGCGCAGCGATGCTTAATAATGTTTTTGCTATTCAAACACGTTCCTTTCGGCACTGTTCAAAAACCTTTACAAATCCGAGTTCCTAATCATATTTTAATAGGGCGTGAAATAAAGTGTACTTATATGTGTAATTCTGCATTGTAGATATAAATAGTAAATAGCACTCGTAAGAAATGGGTCGACAGTTAAGAGTGATTATTGAAAGACGAACTCACCTAGAGTAGTAGTTGTGCCGACAGAATTTACTGCGCACGATGAGGGTGCAGTTAGCGAAGTACGGATTGTCAGTGCACAACGCTGGAATCTGTGCGGCTGCGAAAATATAACATTCAATTCATATTAATTTGCATGTTCACACACTTATTGCTAAGTAATTGTATACAAACATTTTTTTTTGTTTTATATAGATTTATAAGCAATAAGCTTCCATAGCTATACTTTGATGTGGTATTTTAGGTGCTTCGACGGTCCAAATGACTTCCCCATTTCTGTTTAAGAGATTTTTTGGCTAATTCGTTCTACCCTTACTTTTCTTATTTAAACTGTTATTGATGACATTTTAAATTTGTCATTTGATGAATTCTACTGCTGAAGCGGAAGTTGTTGAATGTTTATTTACCATTTCTATAATTTCTTTTTAAATAGAGTAGAAATGTTACCTCGAACGGTGAGTCGAGTGGTGGAATAATGCTCGCTGATGCTGTTGACGGCATGACATCCATACTCGCCGCTGTCGTCCACCGTCACGCCGCCAATATGCAGCTGGTTCTCTGTAGCCGAAGTGGCTGAAATGTATAATACATAATATCAAATTTTATAATGAGCTATATTTATTTCTCAAAGTAAATAATTTGACGAACCGATTGGTCGAGTGGCTAAGAAAAAAAAAATACATCAGTGCGAAGCCGGAGGCGACTTGCTAGTAAATTATAATGTCAAAGTAGGTAATAGGGGATGATATTCTCTTTAGAAGTCGACTGTCTTCTATTATTATTGTTATTATGGTCTGAATCTAAATGATAAAGGGGATTGGGCAACTATTCGTGTGGAGGGTTGGCATCATTTTTTTTTCTAGCGGCCATTGATAAAAGCCCACCCGTCGCTAGTATATTATACCTATATTTAAAAAAAAAAAACAAAGGTGTACCAATTATCTGTATTCTTCTGTCACCAATGATTCTCACTCTGTCCTTTGTCCAGTAGACATCAGGTAGGGGGTCACCATCAGTTTTGCAGTACAAATTCAGATCGGATCCAGTATCGAGTACCGATGGTGAAGCAGCCAGTTTCGTCGACGCAGGCACTATGAGAAAATTAAAAATTGAAATTCCAATTTTTTTTTCCTTTTGTAATGAAGCATGCGTTACTTTTCAATAATTTACTATACATCACAAAAATATACCTACACCAATATTTACAGACACCTATGTAATATTAGCTAATGTTTTTAGTTTACCTGTATAATAAATTGTAATATTTGTAATAAAATAAATACATTTCTATTTCTAGACAAATACAAGTATCATAAACATTGATAAAATAGTGACAAACATGTAAAAATCAGTAAAAATATCTTAATTGAAAATAATCGTAATCTTTAGTTTTTTTAAAGTTCAACATTAAGTCGTTGTAGAGCAATATTAAGAATCAAGTGTAATATTACCGAATTTAGTTTATTCTATTTCTGTTCGTATAAAATTTCGCATTAAGTATCTTGCGATTTCGTGTGAAGCATGTACAATAGTTATTTGTTTGATTATTGGAAACGACACCAGATTATCGCAACATGGTTTTATTAACCACACATTATGTGATCTTTAATAAGTTAAGTATATTTAAAAAAATTCAGACATAAATGAATTGTTTCTATAAGCCGACAAAACGTCATCTTTAGCCAAAGATTTAAATCGTAGGATTAATTGTAAAAAAATATGAGAGTATTTCGAAATACTCGCGGGAAGAATTTGCGCTAAGAAGGAAAAATGTCTTGGAAGTGTATTATAAACATTTAACACAAGCAACATACATAGAACATGCAACATGCAAGAAAATCTTCGCTCCCTGATCTTACCGTAAATCGGTGGCACATACGGAACAGTAGCTGGTATCTCTACCTCACGATCCACCAAGTAAGGACTGTCTACGCTAGTTCCAACTGGCTTATACGCTTTCACTAGAACCGACCAAGACGCCGGCTTGCCAATAGCGTTGTAAGCCTGACACACATATTCTCCGAGGGTTGTTAGGACGAGCGATCTGATCAAGAGCACATTGCCTCTAGCTTCGTAAATCTCGTTGGAGTAAGGCACCATCGGTCCTGTGGTTCCTCTGTACCAAGCGATGGAAGGAGACGGATGGCCGTAAGCGAGGCATCTGATGTTGAGACTTTCTCCAAATTCTCCAACGACCACTGCGTTGTTTTCGCCAGCGATTTGTGCCGGTTCCTCCTCAGGATCTAACCATTCCCGTTTTGTTATTTCCACACCTATCTAAGTTTGTGAACGTTTATCGAATGCTCTTGCAAAATTGAGACATCGATGAAACGTTCACAATTATTAATTTGACTACAAAAGCGAAATGAACAGACAATACAGATGGTGGTTAATTAGAGATTTCAACGCTTCTGATTTTTTATTCTTTTTGAAACTAATTCATTATTATAGTAATTAATTTAAATGCCCAACAAGTATCTTATAACTCAAATACTCTTCAGAAAAGTCAAATTTTAATTTTCACGGACGTATTACACTGTGATTGAATATAATAATTAAAAAAAAAAGATAAATTATCATCGTTAAAAATTACTAATTATGAAATGTTTTCTTTAAAAATCAGAAGCATTAAGTGGATTGGATGTTCACCACAAAAGAACTTGTAGATGTCAATAACCTTGCGGAGAGGCGCGCGATAGCGCCAAACACAGAACTGCGACAATAATCGTCACCGAGAAACGTGCGAGACTCTTCATTCTTACAGATCGACTGGCCTTATCGTTATTTATTCAATTATTATAATTTATTATTTTATTTAATATTCAAAGCACTAATGATTTTGCGATAAAACTATATGTTTTCTCACGTTACTTCTGTGTCTTCACTCTCCAGATTTGACGATATAACTATCAACTTACGATACTAAATAAATATTATTTAATTGACATTTTTTTAAATTATATTTTAGTTTTCCGGAAAATGTTTATTATATTTGGGTAGGCAATTACAATTACAAATATCGTTGTTTATTGAAGATTTTAGTAGTGGCAGATTTAGAACTTAGAAGTTTTAGTATTATCAGTGTACGCTACGTTTTCCTAATTATAAGGTGCAGCTGTGTTTTGGTGAGAGAATAGGAAATTCCCTATCCCCTACCTAATCTCTTATTCTATTAATGTCGCCAGCGCACTTGTAGTAACTATAGGCGTCTTATTAGGCGATGCTAGCCAACATACCATCAAGTCGACCGTAACTTGTCAACTTTTACATAAAAAAAGAAGGATTTTTTTTATTTAGCCATGATCTGAGTGGCCCTTAAGTGTTTGTGTGTAGGTGGCCTTAATACCCACAAGCCTAATGTTTAGAATCTAAATTTTAGATGCTTAACTCTTACTAAACTTGTACTTTTTTAATGCAAATGAATCTTTTTAAAA
The DNA here is from genome assembly GCA_944738685.1 of Synanthedon myopaeformis. Classification (NCBI taxonomy): domain Eukaryota; kingdom Metazoa; phylum Arthropoda; class Insecta; order Lepidoptera; family Sesiidae; genus Synanthedon; species Synanthedon myopaeformis. The sequence continues at coordinate 2,054,087 of OX122930.1, forward strand.
ATGTTAAAATAATTTGTAATACTATTTCTAATGTCATCTGAACATCCGCTAATATTGAATTTATAGCAAGAGATAATAAATGGACATGAATGAACAAATAGGCATAATATTTCCGAACCTTGACCCGAATTTATTAAATGAATTCTTTCTTTGACGATTTGAACAATATTGAAACCAACATATTCTTTGAATAATGGAACCAGTTTTTCCATTAATCGCTGTTTACCAAGAACGCGGGTGAAGAGGTCGAATTGTGTCGGAACGATTGGTTTTATCTTTAGAAGTACGAGTAGGTATGTTCTAATGAAGCTAGGCAAATTATATCTTTATTTGTGGGTAAGGTTAAAATTATTTAATTAAACCGATCGATAAAATATTATACAAACGCACCATTATCAATAATAACAAAAAATAGTTATTTTTTTTTCATACTTTAGTCTATTTCAATTACCGTCAAGGGTCAAGGCTTTAATTATTGTACCCTCAAAAATCCAAATAAAATGATTAAGTCTTCGCTAATTTTAATAAAATTACTGGTATTTTTTATGTAAAGATTGTAGACTGTCTACAATCTTTACATAAAAACTGATACCGTTAGATAAACCGCCTTGCACTACCAAAAATTGCAATAATAAAAAAATATGGCGGCATATGTGCCTAATCTTCGTTTTTATTAAATACATAATTAAATAATAATATTTGTAATTAAGTTATTCATTAGTATGTTGTCTTATGGAGAAAAAATAAATAAATTTGATTTGCTTTATATAATCGTAATAATAATATTAATAAATTGTCGGATATACTTAAGTTTACGTAATAGTATAAACTTATTATAGATATGCAAACATGTATAAAGAAACGCGGATTAAGTCGCGAGCAAACGCTAGTCATACAATATTTTTAAGTATACGTTTACTTTTTGGTTATCAACCATTTCAATTAAATCTTGGAACAATATTCAGTCAACTGCAAAAATGTAAAAGTATAGTTAAAAAACTTTCTAAAAAGAATTAGTATAGCTTGTATTGCGTGGTCCTTCCGGTCAGACTTTTACTATATGTTGCATAGAAGTCACACAAATTCAGTTTTAGGGCAAAACCGTCGACAAGTACTAGTGAGTGTAGATAGGTGAAAACTATTTAGGTATGATTTTTGAAGTGTAAACTTCTTTAGCCGCGTTGGGCATTGAGATAGGAAGAAACAATTGAACTCGCGACACTGTTACCGTAACTGACACCTCTGTATATAAATATGTATATATATTGTATATGTACGTACATAGATACACATTCATGTTGGCCTTTTTTGAGATGGGAAAAACTATTGAACTCGCGACACTTGTTACCGTAACCAACACCTCTGTTCAAGTTTTCACTTCTGGTCGGCACTCCCAGAGTGCCACTGTTTTTTTTACGTAAGATTTAATAAGTATACAAAGTAATTTAAGGTTATTGACAACTACAGTTGGTTTAGTAGAGAGAGAAAATGTTACAGGAAAGAGTAAGTAGAGAGAGAGAGAGAGAGAGAGAAAGTCATGATCAAATTAATCTAAATAGATAAACACATTCTCTAAAGTGCTTTAAGTAAAATATTCTACTTGGATAGTATTTACTATATCATCAATATACAATTAAATGCAAGAGTTTATCAACAAACCAGGAAGAGTTGAAATTATCAATAAGTAGGTTATACTATGTTCACACGAAGAGCATGAATGAAATAGCAAATACTATCAGTTTCAATCAAATGCAACTAACTACTTTTCAATGCAAAATTAAAAAGTCATCTAAAACTAAAATCTAGATGACTTTATTCTATGTGGACTTTAACCATATAGAATAATGTCATCTAACTTTAATTCTTATGGCCAAGAATATTTTTAGTAAAATTAATTCCAAAACCGTTTAAACCCATCTCAGGTTGCTGTTAGATAATTTCTTGGAATATAAATTCCAATGGAAACGTTTAGGTTAGCCAAAGTATTGTCAAGTCTGTTGACCTCATTGGTCACTTACCATTGACTTGCAAGTGTATCTCTTGCTGTGCAGTTCCAAGATCATTGTCTGCGATACAAATGTATACTCCGGAGTCGTTACGATACAAGGAGACTATCTCGAGAGCACCGTCCGCATGCAACTGGTAACGACCGGCATCACCATCGATCTAATAATGAAATTCATTTGTAAAAACATACTTATACCCGTCTGAATCTCTTTACTTTTCAATGTTGTTCGAAGGCTCGTATTATAAAATGTAAGTTTGGAAGACATTTCTTCTTGAGCATCGTTTTTCTATATACTCGTAAAGAACACAAAATCAAAGTGACTTTCCCTTAATACAGACAAAAATTATGGTGTTAATGGACATCAATTTAGTAATCTTGATTAAATTTAAATTGCTCATTAGTCTCATTGGTATATCTTTTTAAGATTACCATCTACCTTAAAAAGATATACTTTCCAGCTACAGCCTTAATTAATTAGTATAAATTGTAGTTAGTAAGAAAGAAACTGGTTTAACATTGTGGCTGAGGCTTAGGATATTATTATCTTGAATAATTATTTTATAGTTATGAATAACGGTTTGGTAAATAAAAAGGATAAATTCGACAGCTATTTTTTTTTTATATATATTTTACGAGCATGAAAAATAAATTGAGAACATTGTAGTTATTCGATATTTACATTCATATGTATATAAAACCATTTAAGGTAAATGTTATTAAAGAAATAACTGTCGCAATTTTCAGCGTGAAAGGAGAAGAAGGCAAAAGATCGGCGATGGAGAAAATAATACCACTGGCGTAATATGGCAGTTGTTAGATATAATAAGTGATTAACAGGAATGTATCTTACAGTAATTTCTCCTCGTCTCCAAGTTATTTTGGGTGGTGGGTTTCCATGGAAGAGGCAACGCAGCACCGCATGTCCACTCTCAGAAGCTGTCACTTCCAACTCCGTTTCCGTGTTAGCTTGTGGTTTCTGCGGAATTTCGGGACCTGCACAGAGGCGCGTGTCAATGAAAAAAATGTTCTAAAACTATTATCGACTAGCTGTTGCACGCGACTTCGCCCGAGTAACATTATAAAATATAGCCTATGTTACTCGCTGATTATGTAGCTTTCTACAGGTGAAAGAATTTTTAAAATCAGACCATTAGTTTTTGAGTTTATTCATTACAAACATACAAATGTTCTCTCTTTAAAATATTATGTACATATAGTATACATTTTTATTCTTCAGCGCTAAATGTTTTACCTGGAATATACGTGGTGGTATATGGCGCAGGGCTAGTAAGCGAAATAGGTTCAAGGCACAGTTGTTGGCAGCCTCTGGAGCAGCACTTATGGTTGCCTCTGCAGTCCACGTCGTCAATACACTCTCGTCGGCAAGCTGTGTTCGCAGGGAACTCGTTCTCCGACGGACATAGACCGGCCTTAAATTCTGGAATAGATTTCCATAATCAATTTGCATCAATCGAATAATCTATAAGTTTGAAATGAATTTGGAAATCTGTCTGACAGAAGCTATATTCAAAAATCTGATTTGATGTTGCGAATCTGCACGTAATTAAAAATGAGAAAAAACTTTTTATTGACATAAAAATTGGATCAATACTATTAAAACCATTCATAAGTGCAAATGATCATAACTCATTAGTATATGACTAATGATTTTTTTTTAAATATCATTCTATAATGTACATAGGTAAGTACATAGTAGAATGATGTTTTAAAAAAAACAGTATAAACTCGAAAACTTGCGAGAGTAAGTTAAAGTAACTGCGAGTTTACAAGTATAAACTCGTAATTAAAAAAGATATAAAAAGAAATACAATTTTCTACACCCACACTAGGTTTTGCCTGTCCTATGGGGGAAGTAATAAAATAAAATAAAATACTTACTGATTTTACATTCAGAGATGTAGCGTACGTCTGACGTGCTGGGGTCTCTGTACGCTACACACTTCTCTTGTTCACCGCATCTCTTGCCAGCACACGGATGATCGAGGCATTTACATCTGCAACGCAATGTCAATCAAGATCTTACGAGTGAACTTTAAATATAAGCTTACTGTTAACTTATTATTGTCAGTGTCGTATAGACTACCTCTGACATCCATCAGCTCCGGTGGTCGTTTCCATTCCATAGTTACACTTGAGCCTTTCGCATTCTTGCTCGAGCAGCGAACAGTTAGTCTCCACTTGGACACACGAACATCTTTCGCAGGTCTCGTCTGCAGTTCGGGTTCTTTGTATTCCATACTCACACTGGAGTCGAGAGCATTCTTCAATGAATGCGTCGCAATCCACTTCGTTGTCGCTCGTATCTGTAGATATTCTTACTGGAGTAATGGTGATTACGACATTGGGCTTGGCAACAATTATGGACAACATATAATCACAAAGGACAGACACATTAATTTACATCATAACACAAATTTAGCTATTATCAAACTATTTTCTTTAGAATTGGAGCATTCATATCTTGCTGGAGAGCCTGTTCGTGCGCTTCAAGGAAATCAAATAGTTTTATTTATTTAAAAATAAATAAATAACACTAAATATAATTTAATAGTAAGTATAATAATTTGCTCAAAATGCTACCGGTGCACTTCTTCAGGTCCTCCATGTTTTTTTTACATATACCAACACTAATAACCCTGTGACATAAAAAAAATAGGTCATGCAAGCGTTGGAGCAGTGCAGTGTTAGGTGCAGAAAAATGCATTACAGGCGTGAGCGGTGCTGCACAATTAGGAGACAACGGCACATGAGAACTGACGATTTGGAAGCAGATGTCAAAGTCGCGTGTACCAGTGTCATAAGTGAGACAGCGTTGTGCGCAGTGAGTGTAACTGGGGAAGTTGTTGGCGTTGCCATCGCAGCCGGTGTAGATGAAGGCGAGACAGTCGCCGCGCTCCTCGCTGTAGTGCCAGCGCACGGCCGCCTCCTCACTGCAAGCCGCACCCGGCGCCAGGGGCTGCGCACACGCCGGCTCCACGCCACTACCCACCTCTACCCACCCTCCATGTTAGTACACACGACCCGAGGGTACGAGCGCAAGCAATCAAGATGAAGCGAATGCAGCCGCCACCAAGCCCGTAGGCGCCTAATTATCTAATTATGGCAGAGTACTATCCTCAGTGAGAATCTTCCAATCTTACAAGAAATCTTCATCGATTCCATCAGATTCGAACAAACTAACTGTAGTCATGTAACACAATGTGGTTCCCTATTTCGTTATACTATAACATATATTAGAATAATTTCAATATGTAAAATCTAACATTAGGCATCTACAGGGTCAAGTCGTAGCTGAGCTGATGCAACTAGAAAAAGGTCAGCACGCTGTTAATAATCTTTTCAACTTGTCTAGAATGATCTTCAACTACAGTGAACTGTTAGGAGAGTGGAAAAATAATAGTAATAGCAAATCTAATCTACAGGTTTATGGATAGTGAAGAAGCAACTGTGTACCGAAACAAGCCAAAACTTCATATTTAATACCTGGTCGTCTCGATCCACATATTTCTTCGCACTCTTCGACTGTGGAGAATCGGTTGGGTCCACCGTAACATCCGCTGTAAGTAAACGGTTCGCAACGTCCAGTTCTTTCGTTCCAGTAGAACTTGGCTACTGATTCCTGACATGACCCAGCGTCCAATGGGTAACGGCAAACGTCTGTTACAAATCGACAAATATTTGTTAAAAGATGCTTTGCAATAAATGTAGACTTTAACTAAAAGCTTCTGAAAATTCAACATACCAACGCCTCGGAATTGCCCACACCTTCTTAAACATTCTTCTTCGCTGCGGTAATTATTCCGATATCTGCAGCCTCCTATACTGGACTGAACGCAGGTGCCGTAATGTGGGTCATAATAGAATGCCGTGATGTTCCTCTGACAAGGCTCTAAAGATGGCGGCACTTGACATTCTTCATCTTCTGTGCGAGTGACCTGAAAAATTGAGCTTATATTGTTAGTAATATCGGCACCAAACTTTTAAAATATACCTACATGACACTTTTCATTTGTAGGTATAGATTTAAAGATAATAAAGTAATTTATTTTACCGTGACTGGAGTTGTGGCAACAGGTGGAGCTCGTTGACATCTTCTCTCGCAATCATCTCTCGTTTCAAAGCTAAAGAATAACAACAATTGATGTTTATGACCTTTTGTCAAAAATTACTATAACATTTTCTAAACTAGGTATGGATTAAATTATACCTGTTTTCGTTTCCTTCGCAGCCACTATACATGAATAAGTTGCATGAATCTGTCTCCTGATTGTAGAACCATCGTTGCAAAGAGTCTTCACAAGGGCCTGATGACATTGGCAACTGACAAATATCTACAGGAGCTGCTGGTGCTGAGGAATATAATGACAGGTTTTACAGATTTTTCATATGTCATTTATGAATGTAATGGGTTTATTTTTAAATTTAATTTTCAGAGTTTAATATGACTATTGAAAGTCATTGCTTAAACGATTATACCGTTTAAATAAAATAAATAAATATCTAGTAAATATGTACTTCCAATAAGTTTACGAAAATGTTTGGAAAACGGCTTCCACCCTTAGACATGAAAATATTTCCCCAAACAAAACAATAACTTTAAGGTTGATTCGCAATTTCTTTAGCACAGGACAATATTATCTCTTAACTGACCTTGACTACAATAGTACTCGCAGTGCTCCTGTGTGGGGAAGTTGTTTTCGTTGCCTCCGCAGCCACCGAACTGGAAGGGAACACATTTAGCGAGATTCCTATCGAAGGCCCACTGCGTCGTCATGTCATTGCACGGTCCCGCATCCAGAGGAAGTATACAGCTTGCTAAAACAAAACATTATTGTTTTGTATAAAATTAAGAAAACAATAGTACATACTATACAAATGGTTATAAAATGTACAATCTCAACTTCATATAGATTCATATTGGACAGACACGTTTAACATTTTGAGCTTTAGAATTTGATTAGTTTGTAACGCGACCACTTCACAACGGCTTAAACATTTTAAGTACACCATCACTTAAACTCGAAAACTGAGCTCAATCTGTAAATATTACATATATAATTTTTAATTTACAGTTTTAATAGTTTTTAAAAAGATAATAAACTATTTGCAAATACGTAAGTAAATATTTTTTATTGAAATGTGTGACGGAACTAGCAAACCTTCTGACCTAAATGGGCTTACAGAATAACTTCCGACCTTAAAATAAAAATGTTACAACTTTTTACATAGGTACCTGGGTCGAACACTGCAGCCGGCGCCGGTGCAGCAGTTGTCGTAGTAATTGGAGTTGGGGCCCTTGCAATGCAATGTCCCTCGCATTCCTGTTGGGTCTGGAAATTGTTGGTGTTACCACCGCAACCGCCGTAGTAGAACTGAAGACACCTGCAAAATTTAAGGACTTATGAAATATCTATTTTATTAAAGGCCTACAGTTTTCTAGCTTTTACAATAAAATATTATTTTTATTCAACCGAGGCGCGTAAACCTTTAAATTTGATGTAAGTATACCCAGTTCAAACAATGAAAATATCGGAAAGATAAAAGGAATTAAAATTTCAATTGACAGTGTATCAATTTAAACTATATTTCGTTATATTGAATTTGAATAAAAGAATACAACATTATATACTTACATTTGCAACGTCGTGTTGTGATACCATCTTAGAGTGTAGTCCGCACATTCGCCAGTTTCGTATGGCAACGTGCAAGTGTCGCCTGTAACAATTTTATATTTTCATTAAAATACTTGTACTTCCATCACTGTGTAAGAATGAAAGCAATAATTTTATGGAATGGTAACATTTGCTTACCAGTTGGTGCAGCCACAGGAGACTGGGGTGTTGTGGTTGTGGAAAGTTGTTCGCTGCATCTGTTTTCACATTCCAGCTCAGAGTCGAAGTTATTACCGTTACCACCGCATCCACCGTAGTAGAACTGACGACATCTGATACAAATTTGACATTTAGCGTTTTGCATAGTTAACAAAGAAGATAAACATTTAAAATGCTGAACGAATACACGGGTAATCGAAGTAGTTTCTGATAAAGGTCCGCAGACAAGGTTACCGTCCACTTGATGGCAAGTGGCTACCGTCGCATATTACTCCGAGCAACGATAGAATAATTTTATGTTTTATTAAATTATGCACTCGGTTTACTGCATCCTTCGATAGGCATTATTTTCTTATTAATATTTGGGACTTTTACCGTACAAAACAAAGGTATATCATCTCCATCATTCCCGGTTACCGGCGACTTTAAATGGCGGTTAGCCTACTTGACACATGATGAAAGAAGCCCTATATCAAAAAAATGCTCACCGCTTTACTGCTGTGTCGTAGTACCATTTTTCTCTATAGTTGGCGCAATCTCCAGTCAGCGCAGGCAGTGTACACACCTCTCGAACTGCGGACATTTTTAATTTTTATAGAGTTTGGAAGGTTACTTTGGATAAAGTATAATTACTGATAGATACTTTCTCTAAGTGTGACATGGTGAAAATAAGGCATAAAATGGCAATATGTCTTATTTCGCTCCCATTTGTCTGGTGACCGCGATGGTGTTTATAGAGAAGAACTCACCGATTTATTGTAACGCTAATGCTAAATATTTTTAATAAAATATCAATTATGCGTATGACGCGGGGAAGATTATTGGACTCATCTACTTACCAGTATATTCGACTTCAAGTTTCTTTTTAATTATTCTCTTAACCTAGTGTTTACTTGTAAAGATAAGTCAAAGATAGATTTATCAACCATTACCATAGCGTTAAATTTACATGCAAAAGAAAACGAAAAAAAAAAAAAACATGCAACGCGTAGTCAATATTTGAGTGAATATTTTACCTAATTTTAACATCAATACAGTTATTGTACTTACCAAATACACTTGGACAAGAGTCCACACAACTCTGCTCAGAGTCAAACTGATTCTCGTTCCCACCACATCCAGTAAAGTAGAAGGGTACACATCTGTTTTCTGTCTGACTAAAGGACCACAATGCTCGCTTCTCCGAACATTCACCCGCCGCTTGGGGTTTCGTGCATTTTGCTGTTAGTTGAAAAATGTTAGTAACAATCATTCCAACACCATCTTAGAGAACAGTTAAATTACGCTAGAACCTGGAAAAAGGTGCATAAATCCCAAAACCAAAGAAATGAATGAATGACCAAAGAAATTCATTCCATTAGATATAGGTAGGTAAGAGAGAAGAATAAATGGAAAAAAGATTAAATAGTTTAAAAAAGAGGAAGAGGTATACAAAGAGCATGCATTTTTGTTACATACTTCTAACACCATATCAAACCAGTCTTAATTTCCCATAAGTATTAGAACTACATCAAACATCTACTCGAGCTGTTATACAAAACGATACCACAATTTATAATCTTACGTTTAAGTCCTCCAGGCGGATCGCAGCGTTGTATGCAGGCGGCTTCGGAGTCAAATCTGTTGGCAGTTCCTCCGCAGCCTCCCCAAATAAACTGCTCACATTTTCCACTATCAGAGTTGAAGCCCCAACGGTAGAAGGAGCCGGCACATTGACCATTATCTATCGGCTGGTAGCATTGGTCTAGAAACAACAAAAAATATAGACGTTTCAAACTCTCAATTCTATATTTAAAAATGACGCCTGAGATTTTTTAAAATAGTGATAAGATGTCGTTCTTACTCTCAATCTTAGCAGGTTCACATTGAGCCTGACACAGTTCTCTAGATTCGAAGTTGTTGGCGTTGCCCAAACATCCACCGAAAATAAATTGTCCACACTGTTGACGTTCAGTGTCGAAGTACCAACGAGGATGATAGCCCAAACAAGCGCCTTTGACTTTGGGTAAGTTGCAGGCATCTGCAATATAGTGAATAGAAAGAAATAGTTAAATAACCGACTGAAGAAAAATATTACTGAAGAAGAATTTTCAATATAGTTTTTGAAGTGACATTTCTCAACTTTGACTATATGGAGCCTATTGATTAGCAGATTTGACTTTTACCTTTAGGTGATGGTTGAACGCAGATGTCTTCGCACTCCTCCTTGCTGGAGAATCGGTTGCCATTGCCGTCGCAGCCTCCGTACCAGAATCGTGAGCAGCCGCCATAGTCGGTGTCGTAGAACCAATAAACGGAGTAGTTGCGGCATGGACCGCGATCAGTTTTGAGACTGCAGGCCGCTGAAAAAGTTGTCAATATCAAAGTTGTGGGCTTTAAATATTCGATGACACACAGTCATATGATATTTGATGTTAATTTAAGCTAAGAATAGGTAATTAATGCGCTAAGTCTCATTGCAAACATAACTAAACCATTACGCCAGCAAGAAATTACGCAATAAAATTCTCTATATTGGTTGTTGAAAGCTGATTTATGGGATTCAGTTGTTTTTGTCAAGTTGGCAATATGCTTAGCTCTTACTATGTTGTATTATTAAAATACCTTGTCTATTCTCAGGTTTGTCTGTACATCCCAAAAATTTATCTCCCTGGGCTTCAGTTTGTCCATCAGGACAGCAGCCGAATTTGCTGTTTGAGCAATCACAGCCTTGTCGGTCTGGACCTGTAGCCGCAGTCTTTTCGTCTCCACAACATCCATAAGTTGATTCTTGACAGCGGCAACCTTGGAAGTTGGGTCCCTTGGCGGTTGTTACGCCGTCAGCGCAGCAGCCGAATTGATAAGTGTGGCAGCCGCAGCCTTCGAAGTTGGCACCTGTAGCTTCAGTATGTCTGGAGTAAAAATAAATACAAATAATCGTTATGGATACGTTCGAGGTGGAGCCTGCATGCGTTCGGGCCTCCAATGGCGGGGGGGAAAAGATCCGTATCTCAACGATCCCTAATTTCCCACTCCTATGAGTGGGTCTATACGACGCAAGGAAACACCATGGGTTTTTTGCGAGTAGAAATTTCAAATACCCCACCGATCTCCCCGTGGTCGAGGGATATGGTTCGCAGATTTTGCCATGCATAAATACGGCACAAGGTTATCTTGACGCATAATATTAATAATAATAACATAACATACCTGTCTGGACAGCAGCCGAATTCGGTATGTTGACATCCACAACCTTCCTTATTGGGTCCTCGTGCAATTGTAACATTATCTGGACAACAACCGTAGTGGGCGTACTGGCAACCGCAACCTGGACGAGTAATTTTTTAAATTTATTGTATATTATTTGCGTTCTTTGTTCTTTCGAAAAACGAATAATTAAAAAGTGTTACCTTCCAAATGTGGACCTTCAGCTGGTTTGTAATTATCAGGACAGCAACCATATGGATACAACAGACAACATCCTTCATCTTCAGGTCCATGTGCAGGCGTTTTTCCATCAGCACAGCAGCCATAGGCAGTATCATTGCAAGACTGTATGCAATCTTCTTTATTCGTACTTCGAGCTGTAAAGAGAAATGTTTAAACAAATATCAATATTTAGTTATCTATTGGATTTCTGTATTTAGCTTGTAAATATTAATTTAAGTCACCTGGTGTGATACCATCAGGGCAGCAGCCAAATTGAGTAGCATTACATGGACAGCCCGCGCCATCTGCACCGGTGGCCGCTGTTTTATTGTCGGAGCAGCATCCAAATTTGGAAGAAGAACATTCAGGACTTTTTCCCTTGCGTGCTAAAAAAATAAATTAATTTGTCTGCTCTATTATCGCCGGTTATGTCGACCAAACGTTTTAACAATTTGTTAAAAAATTTAAGCGCGTTGGGACCCCACGGACCCAGAGATTTGACACCGAACCGAATGAATATGTAGCCGGGAACGGTTGATATCTCTGTATATGAGAATGCCGCCTCCGCAGCAGCACTAGCTGTGGCAAGTGTTCTACGAAGATGTGCCGTATATTAATATTATCGTGTGTGGTGAGTTTTGGTGAGCCAGTAAGTCAGAACCCCTTAACCAAATATTCTCTTACCATTGATCCTTTTTTGCATAATAGACAAAGCCGGTACATATATAGCGGACATAATATCTTATGGTCTATTTGCATATCAGCAACACACAAATATAAAAAAAATTTTTGGGTACCTACCCTAAAATCGACTAATCACAAAGTTCCTTGTAAAAATAGAAGACTTTTGAGAACATTAAAAAAATTACATTGCTTGAAAAATTATTACCTGTTTCCGGACAACCCTTCTTCTTGGGACCTTGGGCTTCAGTTTTATTGTCTTTACAGCATCCAAATCTGCAAGAAATAAAGTAAATTAATTATATTGAATAGAGTAAATAACTATAGGGATATACCTATTCGAAGTTGGAAAACTATTCGAACAAAGCACAAAACTTTTCTTTTGTGCCTGTACTCTTACTCATTAATGTTTTTAATGAGATAACATGTCTTAAAAAAATTTACTCAAACACTTACTTGGATGACATGCAAGCTGGAGGCGGCGGTGGACAGCCCTCTTGGTCATTGCCTTGAGCGGCGGTTTTCTTATCCGACTTACAACAACCGAACAAAGTTTCATTACATGGCGCTGTGGGACATTCTTTATGTGGTCCGGCTGGAGAAACACCATCGGAACAACAACCGTACTTAGTCTCTTTGCAAGTTTTCGGATTTGGACAACCTAAAAAAGATTTATCATGTTATGTAGGTATTTTATCGTATTTGGTTTGAATGACTTTATTGACTTCTATGAAGCCAAGACATAAAAACTACTCTTGTACCTTCATCAAAGGGTCCAGCCGCAGCTGTTTTCTTATCTGGACAGCAACCAAATTTACTTCTTGTACACTTAGCCGGTCTTCTTGGTTTGCAATGAGGCTTCTTCGTAGTTGTCCAATCCCAAAGAGCTGAAATGAAATTGAATGTAATTTAAATAAAATTTTCGAAGTTTGCAATATTTTTATTACTATAATTAACAATATTTAACAATAAATCCTGTTACCTGATGTGCTTGTTGATTCTTCTGTAGTTTCAGTTGTACCTGGAATATAAAATTTTGTGCAATGAGTAAATTATTTCAATATTTCAATCTAGAATAGTTACAAAGTTGCTGTATTACTAGCTATCAAACGTATTTTCATCCATTTTTTATGTAAAAAAAGCATAAAACTATTAATAAGAACCAATCACCTTCCGTGGTAGAAGATTCGGTTAGACCAGTCTCTGTTGTTTCAGTTGCTCCAGATTCGGTTGTTTCAGTTGCTCCAGATTCGGTTGTTTCAGTTGCTCCAGATTCAGTTGTACCGGTTGAAGCAGTTTCCGTAGTGACTGTTTCATCAGAACCGGTAGTTACTGATTCCGTTGTACCTGTCGTTTCACTTCCAGTAGTTTCCGTTACACCTGTTTCTGTTGTCTCTGTAACCCCAGTTTCTGTTGTGCCTTCTGTTGTTGAAGCTTCCGTAGAACCTGTACCTTCAGTAGCGGTTTCCGTGGTTGACCCAGAAGCACCCGTTTCCGTGGTTTCAGAGCCACCTGTTTCTGTCGTTCCTTCTGTTGACGAACCTTCTGTAGCACCTGTGTCTTCAGTTACACTTTCCGTTGTGGACTCTGAAAATTTGTTAATCATTAAATTTTTGCTCCTCTAGCAGTAATTATGAATATATCCACAAAGAAAACTGTACAAAACTCATCTCACCTCCACCCGTAGAACCGGTTTCAGTAGTACCAGTTTCAGTTGTGTCTGTACCTTCTGTTGTGCTTCCCGTACTTTCTGTTTCCGTTGATCCAGTTTCTGTAGATCCAGTTTCTGTACTTTCGGTTACAGTTGTTTCCGTTGTTGCAGTAACCGTGGTTTCCGTTTCTGTAGTTATGCTTTCTGTTGTCGAAGTATCTGTTGAGCTAGTGTCTTCCGTGTCTGTTGTGTCAGTTTCAGTACTATCCCTACCCGTTTCAGTAGTTCCAGTTTCAGTTGTACTATCGACAGTAGTGTCTGCACAAAAGGGATCATGACATTAAAATAAATTAATAAAACGCAGAAATTGATTTTTTTTCTGATGTACAAGGTTAGCTTTATTTTAAGTATAATTAATTTAATTGACAATAATAATCAGTAATTATTATATCACAGAGGTTTTGATATATCATTTGAATGCTTGATCATATTTAATATTAAAAAGTTCATATTTAATATCCCGGTTATGAAATGTCTGAATCTGACAAAGTTGGTAGCGGCCTCTATTAATGGTACTACAAGTAAACTCAGTGAAGGAGCACTTTGTAAGTGCGAGTATTAAAAAGTATATATAGATATTTCGTTATTGCAAAAAAATATTTTACCAGTTTCAGTGCTTTCAGTGCTTTCCGTCTTAGTAACATCAGTTTCGTCTGTCGTCGATGATTCGGTAGCCTCAGATTCTTCTGTACCCGTAGATTCAGTTGCACCACTGCTTTCCGTTTCTGTTGTCTCCGTTGCATCAGTTTCCGTTAATCCGGTTACAGTTGTAGCGGTCTCAGTACTATCGCTAGAGACTGTTGAGCTTGCTGTCGATTCGGTACCTTCTGTTCCTGTGGTCTCAGTAATTGTACTCTCCGTGGGTTCTGTACCTGATCCTTCTGTTATTAAGGTATCAGTAGCTCCTGTAACATTTTATATAAAAACAATAATATTAACAATTTATTTGTATTACAAATTTTATAATTACATATTGTACATACATATTATACAAATAGAATTGTTTTACCTGTTCCAGATCCAGTTTCAAGTGTTAAGTCTGTTTCCATATCGAATGGTGTCGTTCCTGTACCTGATCCTTCATCTAAAATGAATAATCAGAATCTTTATTAGTGGGACTATTATTATTAATCTTTATATACAAAAATGTAAGTTGGTTTGTGTACGCTTAAAAAACTCAAGAATGGGTAGACCGATTTTAATTAGGTTTTCACTTATAGAAAAAAGGGTAAACGGGAAAGGTTTGTATATTTAAAAAAAACATTTTTTTAAATTTTGTTACTCACCCGTTGTAGATGGTGAATCGCTAAACATCATTTCTGTATCAGTGAAGTAAGTTCCCGTAGCAGTAGCCTCTTCGACACCTACTTCGGGATAGGCATCTTCTTCTCCTTCTTCTTCGCATTCCTCATAATCGTAATCTTCGTCCATGATTGGAGTAGATTTGGAATCAACAGGAAGTGTTTCATCTGAAATAATATAATTGAAAACATATTCGTTATAAAAATGGAAAAGTCATTATAATTCACAGAATAACAGACTGTAGGTATTATTTTAATAATAAATAAATAATTAAAAACAACTATTACCCTTGTCACAAGGTCCAGTATTGCAGGTTTGTGTGGAGTCTAATATCGTTTTAGGGTCACAGGCGCTAGATTCGACTCCATGATTGAGACACATCACTCGTCTGAACTGTTCGCCACCTCCACATTTCTTTGTGCACTATAAATCAAATAATCTTGATGTAACAACACACCCAATATATTATTCTTTTTTCTTTATCTTAATCATTATAATTGATAAAATATAATTATCATTGAAATTACCTCGGACCACGGTCCAGCGAACCATTTAGCGGGGCATTTTTCTTCGCTAACTTCGCAAGGAACTGTTTCATTGTATTTGTCTTCGGGATCACATCGGTCATCATCCACCTTTTGCACAACGGCACCGTCGAAAAGACCACAGAACACTCTACGACTTTTTACACCTTTACCGCATTGTACTGAACACTGTAAAAAATCGTTAATTAATTATTTATTTAAAAAATATTACTTACTTTGTACCTACCCATTACACGAGATGGATTTTTTCTTAAGAAATGAATTTTTATATAAAAAAAATTTACATTTTGCAAGTGATGTTAGTCGCTCGAGTATCAAAATAGTTATTTTGAGAATATAAAATTGATAAAAAAAATTCCAACTATAAAATAGGTAGATTAGCTATATTCTGCCTGTGAGACGTAATCAGGTGAAATTAAAAATTTAATTAAAAAAAAAGAATGGTTTAAAACTATTAATGATATTAGTTCTTAAGATGTGTTTATATTTAAAATAATTATAAAATTATGAAAATTATTATTAAAAATGTTATGAACTGCACTTAGAACTGCATAACATTTTAATGCACTTAAATTTATATTTGAACTTACATTGCTCCATTGAGTAGCATACCACTGCACTGTGCACGGAGGTAACTTGGTACGATCACAAGGCTGTTCCAAATCTGGTAGAGGGTGGTACTCGCAGAACTTTGAGTCCACAACTTTGTGGTCTTTCGTGGCGCATTGCGCTACACGAGAACGTATAGACGACAGGCACGTATCACACTGAAAGTATTCAACGAAGTCAGTATATGCAAAGGACCCATTATAAACATTAGAAAAAAAACGCAACATCTACGAATTATTATCTACTTTTTATACGAACAAATATTCATATTAATAATATTACTAGAATTTAAATATCTACAAGGACATGTTTTAAATAAAACTAAATGCCAAACAAAACACTTTTACATTAATTATTTCTAAATTGAAATTCTAAAATAGCAGCACACTTTAGCAGTGATTAGAGCTCAACACTCGGCTGTTACTGCAATAGATTCCTATTAAATAGGATGACACATCACAAAACTCTACCTTTGACATAGGCGATTAGTAGTATAGTACAAACTGTAAAAAATAATGAAAATATATTCACCCCTGACCAATCCGAAAGAACCCAATCGACGCCATCGCAAGGTCGTATTGTGCACGACTGCTCTTCACTCGGCTTCTCCTCAGAACATTCTTCATCAGCGAGCAGTTCTATTCGACCAGACGTTTTCTGATAGCACACTACTTGCCTAGATTGTTTGCCTTCGCCGCATAATTTGTCACACTAAGAGGAAATAGAAGAAGTTTACATATGTGGATGACTTTAGTATAATAGGAATAAAAATCACATTTTAAATGATATGGTGTATTGATATGTACTTACTGGTTTCCAGGGGCCAGTAAACCATGTTGGACAATCTCCGTCTTTATTACATTCCTCGTGAAGTGGAGGTTTAGGGCCGAGTGTGTTCAGACATTCTTCATCGGCTACTATTGACGGAAACCTGAAAGACGCTCTACCACATTGCACGCCGGTTACGTATTAATATCAGTATGAAGGCGAAAAAAAGCAATACAAGCTGTGAATTGCTAAATTCATTACATTTTCTGATACCAAGTTCTGCAAAATGGTAACACCATTTCATTTTCTTTGGGAAAAGTAAATGAAGTACGAGTAGGTAAGGAAAAATTGATAAGGGTGGCGAGATAAATCTTAGGTTTTATACTAAGGTAATGACGATATATAAATGTACTCTAAAGTTTATATGCAATTTATATGTATAATTGATATTATAATATATAATATAATATATATTTATAATTATTATAATTTATATGTAAGTATTAAAATTTTACAATTATGTTACATCCCTAATTTTATATCTTTTTGAGTGTTGATTCTAAATAGATAAAATCAAATGTAATATTGGAAATGTGTACAGGATTTATGTATATTTTTAAAAATTTCATAATTTTATAACATCCAAAACGTTTTGGGAGACAATTCTCATTCTTAGGAAGTGAATAAATATAATAATAAGCAACAGAGTATTATAAGCACAGTGCATAAGTGCTCGCAGAGGCGTCAAGTGAGGGTGAAGTGTTATTAGGTTGAAGAATAATAATAACTCGACTTACCCATTGGTGAAGATCTTCTGGCATTGCACTTGTCGTGACCTGGTGCCTCCTTCTCCGCAACGCTTGGAGCAAGGACTCCATGGTCCTTCTATCCACTGCGCTTGGCACGGTTCGGTGTTGCAAGTCTGATTCGCAGCTGGTTTCACGATCTGATTGCACAGGTCTTCGTCCACTTGTTCACGAGTTTCGCTCGAGCGGCAAACAACGTTACGTATTTTATAACCTGAAAAGGGAATCACAGAAGTTGAATAAATATATTTTTTTTAAATAATGGTCTCTTCAAATTATTGTCGTCCACCACAAAAGTGAATTCAATTAAGTGGTATAACATATAATAGAAGTCGCAGAGTACACGGTGTTCCGTGGTCATAAAAAAATAACACCTTAATAACATCATAAAATAACACCTTACTCACTCACCTATACAAAGGTGAGTGATTAAGGGATACCTTCCCTTGTAGGTATTCCCTTATCTATAGGTACTACTACTAAGGTAGGTAGAGCACTTGCAGCACCTGTAGCGTTGCTAGTGTTAATAGGCAACGGCAGTCATCTACCTTCTTGCTGACCTCTTTACATTAAAAAAATATTCCACATTTGTCGAATATTCGAATACATTATGAAGCAGTATCAATTATATGGTGCATCGGGGTTACAGAGACCCTGACGTTTTAAGCAAAAATGTTATCCACTATTTCAATTAAATTGTTTAAGCCGTACAAACTCTATTAGTGTAGAACCTACGAGTTTAGAGTTTAAAAAAATCCCTTCATTTGGGATTCATTCAGATAAAAGGGTTGTTGAAAAAAATTGATACAGAGCCTATCTAACTTATCGACAAATTCCGTTATAGAATCTCAAGCCTTGAAATCCAAAGTTTTATTATATTTTTATAAATTTTACTCATGTTTGAAGAAATAACGTAATTTCTGGTTGTACCTCCGCCACACGACGCTGTGCACTCTGAGAACTCTTCGGGCTCCCAATTATATTGCTGGTCACGAGGAGGTGCTTCAGATGACGGAATACTGTATTCATATTTCACTCCTACATTCTCTTGTGTTTGTAGAAGCTACAAGACAAATATTAAAAGTAAGCACTTGAGTTGTCTAAACTCATTTCCAATAAAAATGTATGTAAATTCTTACGGAAATGTATAGAGGTTCATTAATAGGTCCCATGCACCGAAGTTTGTCGGGAGATTTGAAGCCGGCTATCCGATCGTAGTGCCATGGACTACCAGCAATGATCACAGTCCTCGGATTGCCGTTGATCAGATATCCACCGTGCATGTAAAATTCATTTTTCTCCGCGGACCGGATTGCTGAAATTTATTTTTACAGGGTTTAATGGAATCTGGTATGCATATTTTTTTGTAATTTTTTGGCCTCATATTTATTTATACAAAACTACTTGTTACGTATACAAATTGTTAGAATCAGTCAACTAAAAAAATAAAAATATTAAATTATGTATTTACATACCAAAATAGTTATCTGATGGTCCCAATTCTATAATCAAAATATTCATAGCGCCACGAGGTAGGTATAATATGTCATTGTAACCTGAAAATTAATATTACATAAGCATATCATTAGTTTCGTGAACTTTTGTACTTAACGTTTTCCTAAACATGTAATATCAAAAAAGAATTTACTATGTATGCATGCTGTGATAACTTTTAAATGTAAGCTTTACAAGCTGAACTAAAATATACAATGTTATTTATACTTATTTCAGACTTATATCAGACTTTTATAGTCTGTACAAGTGTATAATATATAATATTGAGAACTTTTTTACCATTTTTGAAGTCTGTAGAATCGATAACACCTTCGATAGTGTCACAGTTGGTGCCGTTTCCGCGACACTGACGGCACTTGTCCTCCCGAGCGTTGGAGCCCAACATCCTATCGCAACCTACGGGCTGAAAAAAAAAGTAGGTCGTACCATCTGAACAGAGTTTTAATAACATTCATAATTTATAAGTAATAACTTTTTTTTCTATTTTTAATTATGAAAATTATTTATACCTAATGAAGTTTTAAGTTTCTATAATATGAATATTATAATTTAATTCTAGTTTCTGTTTCACGAATAAATTCATTTTACAACTAAAATTATATAAATTTTGTCGTTAATTACGACGTTGTCAGAAGTTATTTTTTAAACTCACTTTTAAAAGAATAATACCTACCTGGCAAGTGCCTTCGACGCAAACATCAAACGAGTCACTATTGCAAAGAGTACCATCGGTGACCTTTTCACTGAATGTCTGGTGGTACCACTCTCCTTTCGGCATGCAGTTCAGTTCGCAAGGGTTGGGTCCATTTAAATATGGCACCCAATTGCTAGAAGAAAACAGATAGCGCATTGCAGATTGTACTGGGAATGAAGAAAATAAAAAGAATAACCGATTAAGGTGGACAAAACCGGCGATTCTAGAGCTATTACCCTGCTTATATTATTAAATGAAACATTAATTATAGTGTATTAAAATTTAAATAAATAATTAATCTTCTAAAATTAACTAAGTCTAATATTTCCATTCTAAGTATTACCTCTTCACCTTCGAAAACTTCTTGTAACGCATGTCTTTCGACGTAATTTCCGATTAATTTGAAGAAATTTTACTATTGCATGATGTACATGATTATTAACTCACTAAGAATAAATATTGGCAACTTACTCGTCTGGTCGTCTATTGAACGCAGCGCATTGTTCTTCCCTAAAGTCTCGAGATCCCGGTGGACAGTCTTGTGTGTTACATGACGAGTATCTCGTGTCTCCACCCGAACACAGGGGCTGGCCATCTGACCTGGAATTATTAACTAATTTAATAATTAATTCAAATTAATAAATTTGACGACACGTTTGGTCTAGTGGCTATAGTAAACCTAGCTGTTAACCAAACCGTCGCGGGTTCAATCCCGCTAGGGGCAAATGTTTATTGAGTCATGGATGTTTGTAGTTATAATATGTATGTATTTCCAAAATCAACTGTATGGTATCCATAATACAAGCATTAGATGCTTACTGTGGAACTAGATGGTGCTGTGTGGAATGTGTGAAAATTTTTGTTTTGCCGAGACAAATTAAGCAGCCTGTCTAGCTGGAATAATCACCCTCTTACAGAAATCTACCGTGAAACAATATCAAGTGTATTGTATTTCGGTGAGTGAATGCCAAAGCCCTTTAAGCTTTCCCCTACTAGTCCCTTATCCTACTAAAGTAGGTGGTGCACTTGCAGCATTTATATAGCGTTACTAGGCGACAGTATAGACAGTATAGCGACATCAAGTGGGCTCTCATCCTTTTTTTTTAATATTGGGAAATATTCTTTGATACCCGGCAGTGTAAGGGACACTGCGGGGTTATGTAAGCAATGCGGGGTTAAAACCCAACGACTTTATGACAAGGGTCGCGGGGGCGTTATGTCACGACTTCGGTGCAATTAGGCTCTCAACCTGTCTGATAACTTTTACATAAAAAAGAAGAAAAAAGCCCTCATCGATCTAATTTAATTCTAATATAGGTTTCAATGTTATGGAATTGTTAATTACTAATTTTTTTTTAATTATCTCATGCTTTTTTGGTCTATGTATGTAATTTTTTAAACTTTAAAGATGTTTATAACCTTTCAAAGTATACATATTTGATGTTTCTTTGAGTGATAAGCTACAGTTGGAAAACTAAAATTAGTTGAATTTAAAAATTAAGAATTAAAGCATGAGTAGATATTTAACAGAACAAGGGTATAAAAACAATCCATATCTGTGTATAAGAAGTCAGAAGGAACGTGCTTTTTTTTTCGAATAATCGTGGCTGAAAATCATCCTAAAATGTGTACCTACTGCTGTTTACATACCCAATTTGTAAACATATCCTCTTTTGACTTGCAACACCACCGCCGCAAGTTCTGGAGCATGGTGACACTTCTCCCCATTCTCCCCACGCACCGCCACCTTCCCCTTGTGGGATCACGTACGTGGCAGGATTGTATGGGCCAGAGCCTTGTCTTCTGTGCCGACTGCGGTGACCATGAATCTGAAAAGAAAAACCAAATATTTTAAAAGTCGACTGATTTTATTGAGTGTGTATAGTAATACTGGCAAATACCAGAAAACTAATCTTAGGTTAGGAGAAAGCAGTATGTAAAAAGTAGGAAATATTATTTTTTAAATACATCTAAAATAGTGTTTTAAATTAATAGTATTAAATAATTTGATAAATTAAATTCTAGCTATGACGACATTTAAATAACACATTAATTTGTATTTGAAAATGAATATATTGTAAATTGAATGTACCTTTAGCATGGCTGACTGAGTGGATTTTCAGTTGTCAATTATTAAATAGAACTAAAGTCTCGACCATAGTTTAGAATTTTAATCAAAATTCATAAAACATTTTATTCGGCATTCGGCAAGCGTACAGTGCGGACGTGTTTGTTTGTATTAAATACCATAAATTAATTTAAATTAGTAGCCGATAGTTTCATATTCAATCTTATTTTTATCAGTTTGAGTCTAATTTGCTATGGTTTAGACAGTTTTCTTACAACTTTACCCTCCTGTGAAAATAAGTGCGGCGATACTTCGTCTCGCTCTTACAACATAGTCATAAGAGCATTTAGAAAAAAGGCACCGCAGCCGGTGAAATACACAGATCATTATGCCACTACAACGCTCACCACCGACTGGAAGTGGCCTGAGTGGCGAAATTGGTGGATCTGTACCAGAGTTATGCAGTGATAATTTGTACGTTAAGCCGACTGCCACTCCAATTATAAATTTTCGTAATGTGAAACGCAAGTATGAAGGGAGTGAAGAAATATGGAACGAATTCCAAGAAATGCGTAAAGAAGTTACTGAAATGATGATGTATTTAAAATCTAATAACCTTGCTCAAACAGAAAATATTAAAAAAATATGTGAAGATATCTCCAGCATTAAAAAAAATGTTAGTGACATAAGATCGACCGTTGAAGAACTAAAAATGGAACAAAACAAGATAAAAGTTGAAATGGCCTCCTATATAAGTTTCAATGAAGACATAGGTAAAAGAATTAATAATATAGAAACAAATATGCAGCAATTGCAAGAATCCATTCAAAAGACACCCACAGAGACTTTACCTCTTTTAAGTGAGAATTTGATAACTGAGGTTAACGATCGGAATCAAAGATCTAAAAATATCATCTTGATTGGAATGATTGAAGCCAATGTAAATGATACTTCTGACAGACATGAATCCGACAAAATCGAGGTAGGCAAGGTGTTAAAATCTTTGTCGGAGAGCTGCCCAGAACCAATTAATATCTATCGTCTCGGTAAATTTAACAAGGACAAAAACCGGCCCATAAAAGTTTGTTTTTCTTCTAAAGAAATAGTATTGACTCTATTACGTAATCGCAGCAATCTGAAGAGTGATCCTTTAATCAGGATCTATTCTGACCAAACACCCAACCAAAGAGCTTATTTAGAAAACGTTAAGACTGAACTTGAACGTCGCTCTTCAAATGGAGAAACAAATCTTAAAATAAAGTATATAAAAGGTGTGCCAAAGATAGTAACATCATCGTTAAAAAACTAAAAGTAATAGACATAAGGAAGCGTGAAGAGCGACTAACCTGTGACAAAAATATTACGTATCAAATTGCAGACTGTTATAAAAATATAAATACTAGCAAAGGTTTCCTAAAATGCTTCTACTCTAACGTCCGAAGTATAGTGAAACCAGGAAAATTTGATGAGTTGAAATGCATAATAAAGTCTTTTCAAAGCATCATTCATATTATTGTGTTGACTGAAACATGGATAAAGTCAGATGAAGAGGCTAAGGCATTGTATTTGCCCGGATATACACATTATTACAACTACAGGTCGGAGAATAGAGGTGGTGGAGTTTCTATATTTGCACACAACAACTTAGAACATGAACTAATCGAAGAACTTACACTAAATGGAAACCATTATTTATGGATTCATATAGACAAATTTTGTGTGGATGTGGGTGCAATATATCGAACTAACCACGGAAACTCCGATAATTTTCTCGACATCTACTCATCACAACTTCTAAAAAGAAAGAGGGCCATCATATTTGGCGATTTTAACTACAACTTATTAGGCAAGACAAAGGAGGTCACTAACTATAAAAGAATTTTAAGTGAATGTGGATATACAATACTAAACAATATTTCTGATGAATTTTGCACTCGTGAAACGTCTGAAACTAGAACCATCATAGATCATGTCTGTTCCAACTTAAAAGAAAAAGATTTCCGTTTGGCAATTATAAATTCATCCCTATCAGATCATAAACAGATATATTTTGAAGTTGAAAAGTGCACACCCATAACAATAAAGAAGATGAAATTTGAGGCTATAAATTGCCAGGTACTACATAGACTCATTCAAGAAGATATTACTCCAAATAATGAAAATGAATATAGTGTATTGAATAATAAACTGATAAAGTGTATTACTAAAAGCAAAATAAGTAAAACAAAAATCATTAATCAACCAAAACAAGACTGGATAAATAAAGAAATTATAGAAGGTATAAATGAAAGAAATTTACTTTGGCGACAAATGAAAAATAATCCTTATGAAAAAATATTGGAACAGCAATTTTTGAAGAAAAGAGGTGAGGTTGCAAAGAACATAAATAACGCAAAAAAGAAATTTTATTATGACAAGTTTACAAATTGCACGAATAAACCGGCAAAAATGTGGTCCTTAATTAATAGTATAGCTTCAAACAGAAACGAGGAGGTGTCGGTCCCTACTCAACTCTTAACAAAAGGTAGAATTATTACAAATCAATTTGAAATATGTGAATGTTTTAATGAATATTTCACTAGTATCGCACAACAATTAGCTGACGAAATCCCTAATAAGTGCAATATCGGTGAAGCTGATGTTAATCTGTGTAGATATACTACAGTAAGACTTTCTGAATTGACTCCTACTACGCCTATTGAAGTTAATGATATAATAAATAATTTAAAATTAAACACTAGCTCCGGATTAGACGGCATCAGTGTAAAGGTTATTAAAAGTATAAAAGATTTAATTATTGTTGAACTTGTCAGTTGCATAAATAATTGTATGGAAACAGGATCTTTTCCAGAGAACCTAAAAATGGCCAAAGTTAGCCCTATTTACAAAAAAGGGAGCAAGTTGGAACCGGGTAATTATAGACCTATTTCAGTGCTTCCGATCATGTCTAAGATCTTTGAAAAAATACTGTATAATCGTCTGATAAATTTCCTTACCTCAATAAATTTTCTAAATGAAAGGCAGTACGGTTTTAGATGTAAGTCTAATACTTTATCAGCAACAATTGATCTGGTAAGCAAAATAAAAGTAAATATTGACCAAAAGAAAATTGTACTGGGAGTTTTTATAGATTTAAAAAAGGCCTTTGACACTGTCAGCCACCAGTTGTTGCTGAATAAGTTGAGTAATATAAATATAACGGGAAGAGCTTATGATATTTTTAAATCTTACTTGCAACATCGCTATCAGGTTGTAAAAATAGGAAATCATACAAGTAGTGCCAAATCTGTCACATGCGGTGTCCCTCAAGGATCGATCCTGGGGCCGTTATTGTTCCTAATATATATAAATAATATAAATGAAATTGGTTTAAAGGGGGACATCACTTTGTATGCAGACGACACTAGCCTATTCTACTTTGATAATTCTATTACTAAGATTGTAGCAGACGCACAATATGATCTCAATTTGCTGAATGAGTGGTTTGAGACCAACTTATTGACTATAAATATCGAAAAAACTAATTATTTAATATTTGCGGCCAAAAACAAAAAAGTTCCACCTTTTGATCCCCTACAAATAAATGCAAAATTTATAAATCAAGTGGTTAAAGAAAAATACCTTGGCCTTATTTTGGATAAAAATCTTACTTGGAAGCCGCATATCGAGAAAATTAGATCAAAATTATCTTCCTTAACAGGAGCAATACGACGTATCGCAGGATGTCTGCCTGAGCAGGTGCGATATATTGTTTATAACACGCTCATTAAGCCTCATATAGACTACCTAATCGAAATCTGGGGTTCAGCTGCTAAAACTAATTTAAATTTAATCCAAATTGCACAGAACAAATTAATTAAATCACTATTTCACTATGACTTCTTGGTACCTACTAGTAAAATTTACAAAGAGACTAAAATAATGAATGTCAATCATACATATATATATTTTATTTGTCTATTAATTCGGAAAATACTTAATAAAGAAATATTTACACATATTAGTTTTACAAAAAAAGGAAGTGTACAAAAAATTAAACTGAGGAATGCGGATAAACTGACATTGCGAATACCTAGAACTAATTATGGAAAAAAATGTATACTATATGGGGGGGCGCAGCTGTACAACAAACTTCCTAAAAATATAAAAGATGCTAAATCAACTAATACATTCAAAAAACTTGTTAAAAGAAACCTTCTAAAATAATATCATTATATATTAAAACAAATAACATAATTTTCTAATACACGATATGATGTCCCTTCCAGTGTTGTATATCAATGTTTCGTTTATTTGTCATGCATTTGTTCTCTGTAAATTCTACCCACTTTTTAAATTATGTATTATTGGTAAGTTGTAGGTGCTAGGCGTTTTTTCGTTTTTTGTTGTTTATGTGTTTACTATTGGTATGCTTGCAATGTGAATTATGTTTTTTTTACCTATTAGTTTTAAGTTTCTCACGTAAGTGAATTTGTAATTCTTTGTGAGAATAAATATATTTCTAAACCTAAACCTAAAACATTTTAATTACAATTTTAGGCCTGGAAAATTATCTAGATTCTGCGATAATTGTAAAAATTATTACTAACTGAACACTAATTGATAATTGATGACTTCTCCTGTTAAACTAGTAATAGGAGAGCCCAAGAGGGGATTTTGGGATTTACTCGAGCGCGTCAGATATTGCCAATGTATATGCCCCACGTGTCTCCAATAATGGTTTGAATGGTGGGGTTGGTGGGGTAAAAATATAAATAAGTTAAGTGAACTCAAACTAAGCTCCCATTTAAGCTTTTTGAAAATGCAAAAATGATTATTGACGATTGCCATACAGACGGTTCAGCCTGAGTTCTTGACCGTGTTGATTCTAAATTTAACGATTATATAGAGGATTTTTCTTAATACAGCGTCTACCCACTTTTGAACGCCTGTAGACGCTCATGCCACCGGTGAAAAGGGAAACATCATATAACCTTTTTTCTTCCTACCATCTAATCTTGAAAATCCAATAGGTTCTCACGACGCTCGAGTAACTCCACATTTAGCATCGTGGGCTGCCCTACCATAGTACTTAACAAAAATGAATAATGAATAAGATTTTAAGAGTAAGTATGTACACGCAATAAGAGACAAATGCATTTTTTACTAGAGGTCTGTGTAATGGCGGAAACAATGAAAGCTTATAGTTCAATTTAATTACAAATAAATTCCACTCTTTATTTAAATTTAAAAGATTTAATAAATCCTCTTACGTCATCATTGTTTAAAGACTAATAAATTTGTAATACATTAAATAAATATATATATACTTAATTAACATTTATGTTACCTGCCTACATTAATAAAATTAAATATAGAGTTTATGGACGAACCTTTATTTGAAAATGGCGGACACCGCGGGAAGCGTCCGCGGTCCGCTTCGACACCGAGCGAGATGTTATGACAGTAAACAAGTGGATAATTGAATATGGGAACATAAAAGAGAATGTTGCAACAAAATGGACGCACTTCGGAGTAAGTGCATACACTCGTATGATTATTTATTGTAAATCGAGTGCGATTTGTTTGCTTTGCCTCCACGCTGCCACACCTGTCGCGTGCGTGGGGAAAATTATAAGTAATCAATAATGATCAGAAGAGGCAGAGAGCGATTTTGTATTCATCTAATGCGAGCTATTTCCTTTTCTCCGAATAAGGATCAAAATACATTCAAGTTTTACTGTCTGTCTTCTTTATCAGCCTTTTTCTTTCTTTATCCTAGCAACACCTGTTGTCATCTACCATCAAGTGGACGTCGCGCGCGGACGTTACGAAACCCTAGCTATCTACGCGTTTTAGTCATATAATAGTAATATTATATGACTAAAAAAAAAACATGTATCTTTTTCTTTTTTTTATATAAACTAATGGTGAAAGTACCTACATTTAGGATTAATATCTACTCATAAGAATTGAAACTAACCTAAATAATTTCACATAAAATGACCTAAATTTCTCGTTCAGGTTAATCTATGAAAATTTTGTAAATGTGTATGGTAGGTTCCAGCTTGAAAAAAGTCGCGAGCAATAGTTAATTTATACATATAAAAGGCGATGTGTGTATGTATTAGTCCAGCGGGTGTTCCTGTGATCGGACGCGACGAAGTCTCGGGCATATACTAGTTTATTATATAATGGAAAAAGCGTAGCAGGACTTAAAAATATAAGTAGTTTATAATGCAAGTGAACATCGAAATGGGTTCGTGGCGAGATGTTAACGCACCCATCAATTGTAGCGCCATCTTTCACTCGATTTATGATCTTACATGGGCATTTCTAACACTCACATAGGGTTGGAGATCATTTCTAATTTTATCCTAATATTCTAATATTTTTAAATAAAAATGTGCTAACTTATTCTAGTCTAGACCAATAAAAAAAACCACTGCTAAAATGTACTAGTATTCGAAATCTCACTTAAGTAATACAAAAAAACATTCTTATTATAAAGAGTTGCTTATTGCTTAGTACCTTATTATAAATCGATAAAAATAAAACAATTCAACCTTTTTCTCATTTGTTTGTTAAACGATTTTTTTTATTGGTGGCTATTGACAGGCTTTAGTGTTATTAGTAATGAACCAAAAATTTGAAACAGTTGATTTTTTTGTTATCTAAATTATTATGATCTAATTTTATTGTTTTTGTATACCTCTAATACCTCTATCATAGATGTATCTACGTACCATAACATGTGTAACATAGAGACAATCTTCCACTAAATATAGGAATGTCTATTTATCAATAAATAAATGAAATTAATTATTTAATTAAATAAAACTTATATTTGTTTGTACAGCCCTAACATAATCTAAATGAATTTAATGAAATAGTCAAAGGCAGGTTGATCTCACGCTGCGACTACCAATATACTGGAGTGTTTCGAATCTCGTCGACGTGATGAAATTGAAAGTCATTTCACATATATGACTGCCTTTAGTGCTATCGTGTTATTAAAGTTAGTAAAATTAATTACTATATTATTTTATGGTCGAATAAAGCAGAATAGGAGAAGTGATGCAAGGGCAAACTTGTAGATTCCGAAACAGTATTTATAAAATTTATATAGAATTCTCATGTATAATTAGCCTAGCGATCCGCTCCCGGCTTCACGTTATGGGTAAAAAAAAAAAAAAATTTTTTTATTTTTTCTGTAAAACCTTTCCTTGTATAACGCTCTTTCTATTAGTGAAAACCGCATTAAAATCCGTCGCTTAGTTTTAAAGATATTACGCTGTACGTAGAGTCAAAAGGCGTGAAGCGACTTGCCCAAAGAATATATTATATATATATAATCTGCTGTAAGTTCTGATCTGAGGAGTTGGGTATCTCGATCCTATCTATCCGACTATTCGACTGGTATCCTGGTATCGGATACCATGTCATAGAAACACCACCGTAGTAACCCTTTTTCAACTGGGAAATGAGAATGGAAATGGGAATCTTCAAACGCCTGAACAGATCTTTATAAATTTTAGCTGAGAACCATCTTTAATAAGTCAGCTTTCAAACAAACAAAAAAAAAATCAAACAAAAACACACAAATACATAGATATATAGATATATCTTTAGCGTCGGGCGTCACAGGTTAAAAAGGAACAAAGTGCACAGAAAACACCCTCTTAACACGTACATAAATCTATCTGGCAAATAGAAATAAGTAATATTAATAAAATTGATTGAATGCACATGAAATAATCAATATATCGTTACTAGGTGGTGTACAATAATGAATGGATTCCAATACAATAACATGTCCGGTAAAATTTTATCAAAACAAATTGCTGGCATCGTCCGACACAGTGTCAAGGCTGTGCGGTCAACGTTCGGCCGGTTTATGGGTGTAGTTTTATTACAATTGTAAATTCTTGTCTAAACAGTATTAAATTTTCATTTAATTTTTCAGTGCGTGTCACGTCAAGAGACTCATGAGTGACGTCACGAGGTTCGAAAAAGTCTTCCTGGCCTCAAGAGTCAATAACCCAAAGCTTCATTACGCGTCGCGTCATTCTGTTTCATTTTTTATTATAATATCTCCTGTAGTATCTCCTTTTTATCTCCTGTAATATCTCCTTTTTATTATAATATCTTCTTTTTTTATTATTACTTTTTTGGGTTCCGCAATGTCCTTACAGAATTACATTACATCTGTCTGTAAATTCGGTATACTAAGTATTTCTCTGAATAAATAATATCAAAAGCTCCCACGGTTCCTTGAAGATCAGAAGATCCGGTCTCTATGGATTCTCTATGTTTCTCTAATGGATCTCTCTCCTAATGGAGAATCCAGTCCAGGTTCTTATGAAAAGAAATTTGAAAAAAATATATATGAGAAATTGGACATCCGTTTGAAGCCAGGGGCGATTCAGTAGTTAATTTTATATATTATATACTTATATATAAAAAATATATGTGTATCTTTCAATCCGACTACGCAAATTAGGCAGATTAGAGCGATGGAATCTTCAACGCAAAAATCCTACTCGCACTTGTCGACTTTTTAAAGGAAATTAAAAATATAGCATTTACAAAACGATCATAATTTTAAGTTTTCATCTCAGCCGTCTGTTATTATGACATGTTATCAACTTGTATAGATATTAACAAACTCGTCTGTACAATATCGTTGTCGTCGAGTTATGATTGGCAAATATGTAAGTAATGTGCAATATTGAAATATATTCATATTGTCGTTTTATATTACTACAACTGGTCAATTAGAGAGAATGCTCTAAAGATTTAACTATTATTTATACTTAGACAATTATTTTTGGAGTTAATTGGAGTTAAGCCCGGGGTATGAAAATTTATGGGAGTAAAATCAAAATTGCCACACGGTATGCGTTACGTTCTTGAATTTTTGAATATTTTAGAATATTTCTGAAGTTTCAGAGATATTGCGCCATCTACACAATATCTCTGAAACTAGAATATGTTACGTAATAATACATCATTGCGAAAACTAGATGGCACTGGTAATCATTCGAACAGAGATGGCGCTTATAATAATTCGTTATGATAAATGTTTTTATAATTTTTATAAGCTAAGCTACCATATGATCTACCATAATGATGCCTATAAGCTAAGCTAACTAACTATCAAAAATAGTTAATAGGACATCTAATTGGCAGACCTGTTTACTATACTTAATAGATCACATCATTTAAAAGATTTTTAGAGCATATGCAAACAGAAAATAATCGTAGAACCCATGTTTAATTCAAACGTATGAGAAATGCAAACACATATTTTAGGTTATGTTAAGTAAAAGTAAATGATTTGTTTGTTTAAATGCTTCGTCTGTGAAGTAAATAACAGTGGAATGTACTTACGCTACCAATTTAACATTATTAAGCTGATTAAGCAATTTTACATTATTAAAACATTTTAAAATTAGGTATTACTAAGCTTTTCAGATTCAGATAAAAAGCTGAATGGTTTTTGAAAACCCTTTTAATTATTCTGTGGTTTACCAATCATGGAGAATACAGGTATTCTCTTGAATACCTCTATTCTCCGTGGTTATACCTAATATAAACAAAAGTTCGTCATTGTCATGTGACGTGTAGCAATTTTTTTTTTAAATTAGAGATGGGTCTACTCTTGGCCAAGATCCAGCTGTTTTGCAAATACGAGGCCTATGACGGAGCGAGCTCACCCAGAAGATACCTATTCACTCGAACTATGAAAAGATTTGGGTTATATGAGCTCGGAAATACAGATAAATTATAATAAATACAAATAAATACAAATAAATAGTCATTAAGGTAAAAATCCTAACGAAAATTATATTTTTATTATATAATAATCGTTAGATTACAAAAAAACTAACATAACATCTCAGACAGAGAGGGTCAACTCGATGATAGGTGACATATTTTGTTTGACGAGCTCTACAATTTATAACTGCGAAACTAAATGTGCCCTGCGACTACTAAAACAACCAGACTTGAGCAAACTTAAAGAAAAAATCATTTCTAAGCCCTGCCAGACATCATCGAAATAAAACAATATGCGATAAAATCTTTAGCTAAGGATTACCTTATATTAGCTAACACTTGCATTAACAAATGTTAGCATATTATACCATAGAACAGCTAGATTTACCACATCAATAAATTGACTCTTACAAAGTCATTATAAATGGTTCAGAATGTCCAAAGTGATGTACTTACTTTATGTGTAAAGTGATGTCTAGATGCAGTCCATGTTATACAATTGCTTAATATGATGGCTGCTACAAGCAGCGATCTGAAACAATAACAAAAGAAACGGTTAAAAAAAAGTTTAAAATATCGTATGTGTAATCCAAGTTCAATTGTCGACTTATTATTACAGAAAAAATTTAATGAGATTTGAATTTCTTTTTAAAAAATATTTAATTTTATATTTAAGCCGTAAGGCTAGAAAGGTTAAACTAGAAAGGTTAGTGTAAATAATTTGCAGAAAAAAAATGCATCCGCGCGAAGTCGGGGGCTGATAGCTAGTAATTTACTAAATAAAAGATACAATCTTTTCATTTTATCAATAGTAGTTTATTAAATACTTTATAACAAATTTCCCACTATCTTTTATTATACATGTCTCTTTGCAAGAGCTTTACTATCAGTAGTTTAAAGTAGTCCGGCGTAATTTAGAAGCGGGTATATCTACTCTAAAAGAAACTTTTTTTATTTACTCACTTCAATAAGTTAATACGAGTATAGTCAATAATAAAGGTATTTATCTCCGTGGGACGGTGCGACGAACACTTAAAAGCCCAATTACAAGCGTTCGTGAGTAAAATATTCGGCGTCAGTTATTGAACACCGAAACGCTGATAAATCTGACTGATAAAGGACTCGGGCGCAACTAACCTAACTGTAAATCCGGCTTGATAATATCTGTATTAGGGAACGGTCTAAATTTATAATATAATTTAAATTAAGAAAAGTTACAAATTTTAACTAAGTCATCGCCAAATTTATATGTGAAGTTAAAATAACTTCCGCTCCCGGCTTCGCACGGATGATACAGTAATTTATCATTGGATAATACAAATAATGATTGTTGAATAAAAATAATAATTAGTTCTTGTTTCTGCTACGGACAACTAGTTAGTCCGTGTGGTAGAAAATTCATAAAACTGTCCAAAAGAAAAATCTAATACACGAAAATATGTCACTCAGTACATATTTCTTTGCGTCCATGTCGCACTTACAGAGCTTAGTTCTTAGTTTAATTTTCCTTTTAAATTCAACGGCTTCGCACGAATGCGAATTTATTTTCGGCTAATTAAATACAGAAGACTTCCTCGTTTATGGCTCTTCCTATTAGTGAAAACCGTATCAAAATCTGTTGGGTGGGTGGCTTGGAGAAGTTAGCTAATAAACAGACAGTAGCGGACAGCTATTTCATTTTGTAATATATAGAGATTATACCAAAATTATGGTCTAAATATTCAAAATTTATTTAGGTCTACACAGTTTAAAAATTGATTCTAAATTATATATTATATTTCTGGCTTAGTATTCCTATCGCTTGTACCAACTTCAGTATTATTTTTAAACCCGTCCCTCGGGACACGAGTCCATTTATAAAAGAAACGCGAGAAGTACATAATTATTGAGCGTGACTTGCTCGTGGTATGATTTAAAAACATTAATA
Source organism: Synanthedon myopaeformis (assembly GCA_944738685.1). Classification (NCBI taxonomy): domain Eukaryota; kingdom Metazoa; phylum Arthropoda; class Insecta; order Lepidoptera; family Sesiidae; genus Synanthedon; species Synanthedon myopaeformis. The sequence goes on from OX122930.1 coordinate 2,087,740, forward strand.
TATGTTACGGAGCTTTAATATTGTTAATAGTTGCGTCGATAATTAATTAGCCACCCACAATGAGGTATAAAAGTTTTTTGAGTTTACTCTTTAGAATCGATTTTCATATATAAACCCCGGTATGAAAATCAAATATCACATGTTACACGACGCGTGTAATATGTGATATTTGTATGTAATAATAATATGTAATAAATACACACAAATACATTACACAGCTGCAATATGCTTCAATACATATTAATATAATAAAATACATATAATATATTATATTATTATGTTTTAATTATATTTATTGAATTATTTATTTATCGTTCGTAAGGAGCAAACTCCAGTCGTGCGTCGGTGCTGACACATAATAAATTCGTAGTTAACTCATATTTATTTATTTTTTCATAAAAGTTAAACATTAAAAAGCATGCAAGTTAAAAGCTTTGTAATTTTGAACACACACACGCACACACATAAACGCACACGCACTCAATGGTACGAAGTTCGCCGGGTCAGCTAGTATCATCGAATTAATATTTCAAATTCGCTGGTTAGTATAAAATAAAATAATAAATAAATATCCATAATTATTTATCCTTGTTAATTTTTTTTAGTACTTACCTAGTACATTTTTCCTGCTATTTTGAATGGTGCAGAGAACGTCATCCACAAAAGCATAAAATCTCCGGTGGTTTGCGGTTTTTCGCCACCAATTTTACACATAATGTCTAATTAAAATTTATTTTTGTTTGTCTATTTTTATACAAAGAAAATTATAGGTAATTGAATTGTTAAATCTGTGATTTCGAAATGAAAGCTTAAAAACACAAAAATTAAATAAATGTATCTTTTTATGTTTATTTTTCTGCTGAACAGATTAAAGTGATTGCTTAATACACAGCCACTCGCAAAGATGTAAATTATTGAATATTAATATTATTATTAATTATGTAATATGATTGATTGATTGATTTACATCTAGGTATAATATTAAATTATATTAAAATTATAATTATTATCTAAGAAATAAACAATTAACAATAATATTTTAAACTAGTTATTCCATTTAAATAGGGGGTGGGTCGAATGTTTTAATTTAATATTAAAATTAATAAACTATGATAGAAAATTATCCAAAACCTATTGTGTATCCTCAAAAATACACACGCGAAAGTTGAATACAGCGAGGATGGATATAGATATATCTTATTTTTTAAACGATTGAACCGATTTTGATGAAAGTTTACAGTGAAACAGTTTATATATCCGATTAACACGTTTTTTGTAATACATTTATGTACCTATATAATTTATGCCTTATTTTATATTAAAATCTAATATATTATAAAAAATGTGGGCTCGGAAATTTAAATTTAAAAACTAAAATAAATTCGATGTTTCTTGTTCTTTCCTTCATAAAACAAATTATAGTTAGGTATTTAATAAAACAAATTATAGGTAGGTATTTTATAGTCAGTGAATATATTTCCTGTTTTATAATCTAATGATTTTAAGAATTTATTATGTATTTTTTCAATTCTAACTATATGCTTCTCGTATTGTGGGTTCCATATTATACTTCCAAATTCCAAAATACTACGTACAAATAAGAAGTATAATACTTTTAAATTAAATGTATGTAGATAATAAATAAATAAATAAGTCAGACATAACTAGGCTGTAGTACGAGTAGCATACGTCACTGGAAACTGGCCACAAATCTTCTTTATAGTGGAAGCAAGCCTATTAAAATGAAGGTTGACCTCCACTATTAGTTGTCGAGTAATTATCGTAACCATTAAACCATTTCCCTTTTAAAAATTGATTTCAGTCTTTATTGTTACCGAGTCCTTGGCGAAGCGTCTAGCCAAATTAGCGCCGCAGTTAGGCAACATGTAAAATACTTCCGCACTATAATTTAAGGACCAAAGCCTTAATGCGAGACCACCAAGGTTAGATATATATTGTAGTCTGAATTATAATTTTAAGATGAGTCATATTAATAATTAGACGTGACAAGGAAGAATTTAAAAAAAAATCGTTTTTTTATGCCAGCGTCTATAATGTGAAAATAAATGTTAATAACTATTGTCTGTTATTTCCAAAGATTTGTTTGGACGAAATATAATATCTTGACGAAGTGAACCTCAGCCTGTCTGTCGACCTTAACATAAAAGAGGTTAAAAAATGCAGTCTTTGGGTAGTCAGTCTGGATGGTTACCTTACAGAGAAAAACCGGGAAATAACATCATGTGTGCAGTTGTGTTTTGACGATTCCAGAGCCCATATCCCTATCCTTTATCCTTAAACCCACTATAGTTAACCAATTACTTATTTAACCTATTGCAACCGGATGAAATTATAAATGGGAGTGCCTTTTAAAAGGCAAATTCTAAGTGCAAAATAAGGCTCGTTTATTTTATTACGTGTTTAAGCTAGTCTATATACTAACTTCATATCGCAATATTTACAAGTAATATGATTTAAATTTATTCTAGTATAGGTTGGCTAGATCAACTACCTATTTTAATGAGACAAACTCCGTTTCGAAATTATCCCTTCAAAATATGTGCAAGTGCACCCACCAGGTGATGCAGTGCACTTGCATCACCTGGTAGGATGAAGGATGCGTACCATAGTAGGATTAAGGATAGGAAAATAGGAAAAGGATAGGATAGGATAGGAATCTGCCATCCCTTACTCGCTCACCGCCGCTCGCTTACAACACTATAAGAGCCGTAAATCTATGGTGGTCTCCTTTAAGGTGGTTGTGCACCTTTTCGGGGAGGTCATTTTACTGCATACCTAAATAAAGTTAGAACAGTTCGGGTGACTGCCATTTTTAAATTGAACAATAGAGCAAAAGCAATACAGAGCCTTACTGTATTGTATTCCGTAATAAATCATAAGTATTACGGGTGTATACCCGTAATACTTATGATTACGGGGTATATTTGTATAGAGGGTATCCTCTATATTGTGCGAGGTTTAGCTATACAAGTAACCTTTCACTTATGAAGGTTTAGGTTATTTGGAACCATTCCGCATCAATGGCGATGTAGTTTCCTTAATATTTAAATAAAAAGTATGCCGTTAATTGACAGACACATCCGAAGGCCGGCGGCGGGCATCATCCATTACCGCGGTGTTGGGTTGCCATCCTGCGGAACTGCGACGCGTCAAGTTCACGTACTGCACTGTCAATTGATGACATTGACAAGTGCCATTGATGCTTATTGAACGATAAAAAGATGTCCACGATAAACGATAATACATTTGGAAATATATGTTTTTTTTATTATTGGCAGCAAGTTGGCAGCACTAACATTACTAGCAGTCAAATTTTAGACCAGGGATTGTGCAAAGGCAGTTACAATGACGAGTCTTAGAATTATTGATTGAAGTTTATCTACTGCATGTCACTGTCAGGAGGTAAATTCAAGTGTAATAAGTCGATTGACACGTTGCGTTAAATAAACCGATAAGTTTGTAAGAAAGTTAAATATTTAACTCCGAGTTCAATTTGATGTGCGCTTTGAATTTCAGTCTGAGAAAATATAATGCGGTTTAATATTCTAAACAAATTGTAAACATTAAAGATAATCCAATGTTTTTAAAAATAATGTCAATAATACTTCTAAAATATTATGAATATTTAATAAGTTACAAAAATAACAATGAATACAAGTTACAAAATAACAATGACAGTTAGAAGTATAAGCGAATTCAGTCATTTTGCGTACGTGAAAATAATAAGGAAAAAATTTTCTAACTTCCAATTCGTTTGTGTACAAACAATTTCAGACCGTATTGTAAACACATTAAAGCATTTTCTTTTCAAATTGCTTTGCACTGAGTCACGAAAACAAACATTTCATGTCTTGCTCAATAAAATTTTACGTGAGCTTGCAACTCCCATGTTGCACTGAGTTTATGACATATAATACTTTTTTATTAAAAGCTGAAATCAACGTCCACTGCTAGCTGATGATAATGATGTCTCTTTATCTCCTACTTATGGAGTCGCCTGCCGTAACTTCATAAGAATGGTTATGCATCAGTGGAGATTCCCAATTCTCCTAATATCCTAGGACTTTGACCTTGATGTTAGATTTCCTACGTATTTCTTCATTGTGAATGTTTTAAGCCTACAAAAGCCACCCTTAATATAAAAGCTTTATCCATAAGACGCTGACTAACTTCAATTTTTTTGACAAAACCAAGACATAAAAGTCAAAAGAACCAATAATCTCAAGTAATAACAGTACCCTTACTCGTACTTAGTTACTCAGGTAAATTTCATTTGTAGACTTTATCCGGAATCACACTGTATATAATTATATATATTTTTTATTAACTTTAACAACACTTCGTAAATTTTTCTCGAACACCTTTGCAACACTTAACGCAACAATAGAGAGATTGCACAACGAAATGCATTCACAAATGTTCCTTGTAAATTTTACGTTTACGAGTCGAATAACTATTTTGTAGTTAATGACTGTAAACTACTGTTCACAAATGTTTACGATTTCTAAATTTGTGGTATTAGGGTTAGACTTATTACTCATAACAACTTGGCCAAAAGGAGGAGAAACGGCGTCTCCAGAAATGCAAAACATTTGTGAGCTCGGGAACTCATACGCCGGCAGGGAGTTCTAATCCTTGGCAGTGCGTAATATAAAGGATGTTTTAAAGCGTTTCGTCCGAAAAAGAGGGATTTGACAAGATGTGGTAAGCTGGTTACCACATCTGAATATCCGATGGAAGAAAAGAGTTACTTAATTTTTAAACCGCTGAATGTGAAAGGCAGCGGATCATGTGTGGTGGCAAGCCTTAGGTTAACTAAATGATACTTAATGCTTGTATTAGAAAAATATAGCATTTTTTTTTTCTTGCTCTAATAAAAAATTGTTGGTGTCTTCCTCGTAGATCTTGCTGGAGGAATCATGTGGTAATAGATCTTAGTAAGCTGTAAAATGACGCTTGTAAGTGACTGAAATCTTGTTCTATGCCATAAAGAATGCTTTTATTTATGAGTGCAATTATTATTTGTTCGAATACAAATCCGCGTTTCTTAAAGAAAAGTAACTTTATAGGAACATCTAAAATCGAACACGCCATAAATCTTTTACGATTCGCTATTTTTTCGTCGGTTTCCTTAGTGATTTATGGAATCGCCTCCGCCTGTTTCTTCACCTCGCATTTGTTTACAATCGATGAGTCAACATTTCCCTTAGCAACGAGTGCACAATTCACTGCTAAACTCAAGGCTAATTCAAAAATACCCTACTCATTCAAATACCGACTTTATCAAAATAGTTTTTTTATTAATACTTTAAAGTTTCAGATGGCCTGTGGCCATCTGAATGGCCTTATGGCACATGTAAAACTAATATTTTTTAGATAACTAATATCATAGAGAAAATAGTACTTAACCAGTATATTTACTCTATGCTAATATACAAAGAATTCCCTGTTGACATTAGGATAAATACATATATTATGCAATCCCTGTTGCGAAGAAACTTATCAACCAGGTAACACATAAAAGTACAGATAGCAAAACATCAGCAAATATTAATCAAAATTTATTGACTTACAAAAATAAAGATTTGGTACATATTATGGATGTTTTTGATAAAATTCAGCGACATATTAATGACAATTTATATCCTAAATTTTTTATTATGAAAATTTGACTTATTAATTTGAGTTATATACTTAAGTAATACTTAATGCCCTTAAAACTTTGATGAATAACATCAAAGCCTTAAAATTAAACACATAGTATACATTCAACGTTAAGTAGATGTTACATGTTTTTATGTTATAGCTTTTCAAAAATGTTTCAAAAACCTTTCAAAAAAGCCTACCATCAATGTACACATACAAAGTGAATCATTTCTAATATGACATCAGTATGAGGCTATGGTCTAATAATAGCGTACTTATCATTAAATTTCATCGGACGACAAAATGATGTCTATTGAATGCAAATATTGTTACATAAATTTATTATAATAAATTAATATATATAATACATATTATTAGAAATATTAAACAAATAAAAAATATTACATGTTGTTTTCGAATGTAAAAATATGTCAGACAATTTCCTCTATATTTTTTTTTAAACCGAAAAAAACAGAAGAGAAATTCTTTATAAAAAATACAACTTAAATTATAAAGGAGTTCGCAACATAGGTTACAAAATAACTTAATAATAAAGAAGTTAAAATTGCATGAAAGTATGTGTATATTTTATATGCAATCAAATCAAAATACAAGGCGGGTGAAGCCGCGTGACACGCCTAATACATATAGGTATAATAATAGAAACAAGAGGCTGAAGTAGATACTCGTATAATCTTGAACATGATACTAACAGTAACTAATGCGGTGTTCACGAAGTATGGCCTCTCGACTTTCAACTGTCACCATTCAATAAAAACAATTGCGTCTAATTAGTAAAGACGAGTTCCGTACACATTAATCCCGGCTTAATCATTATTTAACTAGACTTGTAATAATTACTTTCATTGTATCGTTAATTATTGTAAATTTGTTTTAGCCGTGGGTGGCATTTTTCTGGTCCAATCTAATTATCAGGAAGTCCGTTAAGCCTGGACTAGTCCAATGTTTCTCAAACTGTTTTTCGGCACGGCAAACTCGGTTTTGCACGAAAGCAATTTTTTTTGCGAATTAATATACATAGACATGGCAACATTCTTTTTTCATTTGACTGCACACGGCTATTTTATACTTTTCATATCTTTTCATATTAATACAAATCTCCACTTTTTTTTTTTAAGTAAAAAAATAACGTCACAGGTGCTGCAAGCTGCAAGTGCGTTGCTCACCTTTGTAGGATTAAGGACAAGGGATAAAGAAGGGACAGACCACCATTTTCGATTTATTAATAGATACTATGTATACTGTTTATTATTGTTAAGTACAACTATTATTATTTTTTCAAGCTTAAACAGTTATTTATGTTCGCAATGTGAATGTTAAATCGTTTCCCATGCAGACGCGCAGGCGTCGGAAGCCGAACGCACGCGCATAGCATGTGGTCATCGGTCCTTTGCATAATGTGCTATATTAACATACAATCACTACTATAATACAATATGTTACATAGCTGCAGAAATCTTGCAAGACCATTAAAAGCTCGCTAATATTTAGTATTAAAATGTTAAGATAGGTAGATAATTTTAATATAATCAAATATGCGATGAGTTAATTTAAGTTATTTTTCAATATCCCGTTTTTATCTCATTTTTAAAATTACGTGTAATGAAACACTAGCTTTTGCCTGCAACTTTACCACTCAAGTTTTTTTAGGTGGTAAAATATTTATTCAATCTTTATTGCTTTTACGAGTATACAATTTTTGTCAGGCATTGAATTTTTTACCTGATTTAGCTGATCCTGGAACAGTACTTTAGTTTTGATGAAAAGCAACCTATTTGTTTTTATATATCCCTGACAACTTTGATGCAGCAAAACATTTGATAAATTATTAAAATCTAACTTCGTTTAAAAATAACTAAATAATTTAATAAAATGCTTTTCTCTGTGCATACTTTAATAACAGCACTTATGCATAATAATTTTTATGTAATTTCGTGTTGCGGTAATGTCTTGTGAAGTGCGAACTTATTGATAACGCATCCCAGACATAATGTTCCTACGCAATCGCCCACAGCGAGGTTAATGTTTTGCTTTAACATTTTAAACACATATTTCACTACTAGTTGTGCCCGCGAATTTTTACATTTTTACAAATGTAAAAATTATCGTATATGTTAAATCAGGTAATAAACTATCTGTGTGGGAAATTTCATCCAAATCCGTTCAGGTATTTTACGTGATTGAGTTTTAACGAAAGAAATGGTTACCGTAACAGATAGAAATTGCCATCGCAGTTTTCTTTAGGATTTTAGAAAAACTGCAAGTTTCTAGTAACTAGTAAGTACATCATATTTATGTATCTCTTAAGGTTTAGCCTAAATTTAGTTGCAAAATATTGGTTTTTTTTTCTGTTTACATAAAAACTTAACTTTCGTGAAAAGTTATCTAACTGATGATGAAAACCGCATCAAAATCTGTTGCGTAGTTTAGGAGGAGTTAGCAGCCATATAGACAGATAAAGCGACTTCAAATAATACTATGTAAAGATTAATTCGTATTCGCATATATTTTGCATATATTTTCTTAACTAAGTACTTTCTGGTTAGTTACATGTTATTATACTTAAGCACTACAAGTTAATTTGGTGTAATTTAATTTAACAAAACACGTAGTGACTAGTTCAATGAACTAATTAGTCACGCGTTTTGCACTAAAAAATTTAGTCAAAATAAATAAAAAGAACCTCTAACGTATCTGTTAATGACATCATAAAAAGATACGCATAGCTAAATTGGTGTTTACGTCAGATATAAAATATTTCTTTTTACTCCTAACAAAAATTTTCGAAAATATTGTGTGCGTGCGTTCGTTTTCAAACGATGCCTGTCGTACTTGTAGGTTCCATTTTATTCTTAATTTTCCATATACATATTTTTCTACTTACTTAAATTTTCGTTTTCTCATGTATATCTACTGAGTTGAGTTTATAGATAAAATTCAATTAGCTGTTAATTTAATCATAATTAATTGGGATATTTTAGCGTAATAGCTTATAGCTTTGGGCAGTGAGTTATTGCACTTTGTATGGTAACCCGACTGTAGGCACAGTTAGCAACGCCACATTTGAAAAGTAATAAGAATAAAAAACTAATGATGTTTATGCAATTCGTTTCCAAAGATTCCAGTAACTCTTTGAGTGACGTACAACGACTCATAGAGTAAAATAGCCAGTTTACGTGAGTTAATAACATTTAAAAATAACTGTTACCAACGCGCTTTGTACCTTTAGGTTCCTTTGAAGATCTCAGCGCGAAATTGCCGCGTTTATGACTTATGTGTGTTTAGTTAGGGAAAGTAATAACACGCGCTGTTCACGATGTGTTTACTTAAAGAGACTTAAAACCATTCTTATGGTTTTTCCTCATAGATCTGCTAGGTTAGATCGCTAATTTTGTCTACTTATTTCGCATGGTGTATTGACCGGCAAAAATAATGTATACTTCGTGAGAATATAATATAAAATGGGTTGATAGAGAATCGTTGCACTTTGTTTAAGTAGGTATGTGAAGATATCATAGGTTACCTATTTGTAACCTGGCTCGTTACGAAGCCACTGAAGAGAAAAATTTGTGGTATCAAGGAAAAAAACACCAAAAGAATTGAATCCGCCATTTTTTATGCAATGAATGAATATTTTTGTCAAGCAATATTTTTGTCTAAGCAAATGAATGAATAATAATGGTAATAATAATACAGACCAGTTCCGACTAAAGACTGAAAAACCAGGATATCGCAAAATATGGTAATGATGTTGTGTACCTATAAATATTAAGATTGGAAGGGTTTTTTCATTGTGAACTTTTTATCTACGAGTAAAGCCCATAGCTTACGAGACAAAAGTAAATTGAGACAAAACGCCAGGAATTTATAAACAGAAAGGTGTTATTTTTAATAATTATAATGCCAGACCACACACATCTTTGGTCGCTTTGCAATAGAGGGATCTTAGCTGCTGAAAAGTGTTAATGCATCTTTCTTATAGACGTAACATTATACCTATTCAATATCTTTAGAACTCTTCATGTAGTGCATGGTACTATAAAGAGCGATCTATCAAAAATTAACAAAAAAATCTAAAATATAATTTATATTAAATTATATTTAAAATTTTCTGTTCATATAAAGAATTAGTAAATTCCAAAACAATTAAACAGTATACTGATGTGAACATTTTGTAATGAAGGCGTGGGTGCAAACTGTCCAAACGGCATCGACCTTGTGTCTATAGAAGGCTCGTTTAGATGTCTGCGTTGCTCACTAAATTTGTAATGATTTATCCTACTACATTTTATAATCTTTTATAAGATGTACTTCGGAGAGTGTGCTCAGGAGCTATGAGCTCATACCGCCTTCCCCTTTCTTCCATCGGACATACAGACGTACGGCTGGTTACCATCCTCATTTTGTCGAAATCCCTATTTCGGATCAAGCGCTTTAAAACATCCTTTATAATGCGCACTGCCAAGGTTTTGAACTCGGCGTTGTCTATCGGCGTCTGTATTTCCGAGCTCATATAACCCAAATCTTTTCAAAGTTCGAGTGAATAGCCATCTTCTGAGTGAGCTCGCTTCAACATAGGCCTCATCCTTGCTACACGGCTGATTGTTGGCCAAGAGCAAACCCATCTCTAATAATAAATAAAAAAAACATAGTATATTTATTCATTATTATTGATACTCCATGAAGTTTTGTAAAGAATTTCGAAATTTTGCTTTTTTTTATATATAAGAGATGGGTTTACTCTTGGCCAGCATCCAGCCGTGTAGCGAAGATGCCTATTCACTCGAACTTTGAAAAGATTTGGGTTATACGAGCTCGGATACTGATATGTTACTGATATGTCTTGAATTAACACGTAAAATATCATTTTTTAAAGTTAATGTTTTGAACAAAATTATACGTAATTATGGCGTCGCTTATGTCAAGTGGGTATCAGTCATCCTGCCGACCTCAATAAAAAAACTGAAAGTTTTCTTCTTTATTTAGGGCCTATATATAACTTTATTTGTGGCCTAAAACAAGGCAATTTCACGTAGCAAATAAACAATAATTTCAGCATCAATATTAAGATTGATACAAAAATATTTTAATTATTATTTTTTTAAATTTATTTATTTAGATTACATACAACCATAAATTTAAAATATATATATTATAGATTATATACAAATAGGCCTAAAGAATCATAAAAATTTTTTTTTTACATTTATCTATTAATTTAAAAAAAAAAATTATTATAAGATCAAAAAAAGAAAAAGAAGAGAATATTCTATAAGTGATAAAAATTAATTTTTCAAAAGTAATTCGCCAATTTTCTTTTTATAAGAATTATAACATATATTATAATTATAATTATAAATATCATAATGGCACACAGATTGGGCGTTTGTATATTTTTTATTTTAGGAACCCCAAAGATGATGTATTTATAATAAATAATTTTTTATTAGATTATATGTTTATAATTAACCATATAGAGAAACATAAATGCTAAACTCGGATTAGTATTGAACGAGGCACAGATCTCAAAAGTAAATCTTAATCGCAACGCAACACATGTGGGTGCGAACTTTTGTAGTGTCACAGGACATTAATGTTATTTCAACATTTGATTTTAATGGACCGAGAAATTGTACGTATCATCACATATGCCTATGTGATATACTGCTTAAAAAATACAATAAGAGATTTATGGCACTTGATAAACTCCACATTTGATTGTGAATCATATTTTTAATATGACAATAGGACCAACTTATCTTTTCATTGTCATACTGAAATGTAAAAGTTTATGTTGTAAGGTATAACAATGAATCTTATTTCAATCAGAAATTAGTCTCATGTAACGCGATGAGTGTAAATAAAATTGGAAAATTAAATGATCCTAACTAATATTATTATAAATGAGAAAGTGAGTTTGTTTGTTTGTCACGCTTTCACGCCTTAATTACTCATCCGATCAACATGAAATTTAAATGAGAAATGAACATAGGGTACATTTCATCCAGATAAAAGTAGGTACTGTTCCCGTCCCGAGGGATCATCTAAATTTAAATACAAAAAAAAATATTAACTAAAAACTAAAAAACTAAAAAAGGGTTTTTTAGAAAAAAAAAGGGAACGGACGAGTCGTGAGCAAAGTTATTATAATGTTCAGAACTCAGAAATATAATTGAAAAAGGTATCTACTAATAATAATAAACAGTCTAGTTTTTAAATAATACAATCTTAAGTAAGAGTACTATTTCAAATTTAAAAATGATTCCACCATTGAGGCCGATGACATCAACTTTATTAAAAATTGCACACTACGAGTATTCTTAAAATAGTGTTATGTGTAAGACCTTAATTCGCTATGAGAACTAGGTCTCCGTTAACTGTCGCATGCCTAACTAGACCGATTAAGCCAGTAAAAGCAATTGATTTACGAGTGTAAGTTTTCTTTAAACATTTCAAACTTGCGGCATGTTTTATGTTTTAGGACGTAAATGAGACTTATTAGTGAATTCGTCATTTCTTATTTGCCGAATTGCCGACTTTAATTAATACGTGTGACTTCATTGATTGACGTCTATTGGATGACTATAGGACTTCTCCTACGGATTTTGTCGAGTGTCTTTGTCTAGAGTGAATAATAAAATTTCAAATGAATTGCATAAAAGTTTACATTAAACTGTTAAATCTTAGTTGAAAAAAGCATTTTGCTGACTCACATTTCTGTCATTAAAGTAACGTTTTGTCTTTGTTCTAAATAGTAATTTTTCTAGATTAGATTTGGTTCCAGAAGCTGAACAAATTAGAACTTGTCTAGATCGGTCACGGGCGGACCCTGTTCAGACAAAATTATCCCACAAATCAATTAACAGAGTTCGTCTCACTTGGCCAATTCGGACATTGAACTCTGGAGGATTCTCAAACTTTTATAAAGGACTAGCTTTTGTCCACGATTTAGTCCGCTCCCCTTTTCTTAAATAATTTGTTCAATTTTATTGCTCATATATATTTTTATCAAGCGTTGATTTGTTTATTTTTATTTTTAAATGAACCTTCGCCCTCGTGTACAGTATCCACAATTTTTCTTGATAAAAGTTCCCCCCTATGTCCTTTTTTTGTATCGCTGACAACGTGTATACAAAATTTTATGATGATCGGTTGAGTAGTTAAGGCGTGAAAGTGTAACAAACAAACCAATAAACTCACTTTCACATTTATTTATTATATTAACGTTTATTTTGTGTAGTAGGTTTATTTTTCGTCGTCTCTCTTATATAAGTATTTTAGTTCTTATATATTATAAAAAAAATTAACTAATTTTGTTTTATTTCTTACCTGGTTTCCATTTTAACAGTTTGACTAGCGTTAATATTGTCAAAATTAAAATACCTATAGGTTTTCTAATTAAAAAGATTTTAGATTGTAGCTTGAAAAGCTTGTCAGCGAATTAATAAATCTACTAACAATCATAGGCCCTAAAAACTCGAAAACTCAAAGCTGGAGGAACATAATAATATAGATTTTAGTTATCGAGTTTTTTTTATCAAGGAATTTAGAACAGACTTTTATTGCTAAGGTAATAATGCTATGTAAACAAATGTCTCCAAATGTAGTGAAAAAGAAATTTTAAATAAGTACTCACATAACATTTACTCTTTGCCTTGTGAGATGTGATCAATCCATTGGGATGAACGGTTGTAATATCTTATGCCATACTTTGACTGAAATTTATGTTCTATTCTATTATAATTAAGAGGCATAAATAAGTCAAAAACATTGAAATTGTTTCTGGCATGTCATACTTTAACAATGATACAAATAGATTTATTATTCTTTAGTTACATAGGCAGTAAAACATACCAATATCAAGAAAGACTTAGTCCACTAAATAAAGAGTTGCTAATATGGAAAAGTTATCCTTTTATCAGATTTACCTAAATTTCGTTTTGGTTCAATTCTTTACATCAATCAATTGACTTAAATTTATAAAGTAAACGAATAAAATAAATTTATAAAGTAAACTAATAACTTTATTAATTATGGTATGTTTATACGTAAAATATTTTTTATAAATTCATAATATTCATGTCAGTAATAGTTATTACCCGCTCACATAAGTAACTGTTTAATTCGAAATTGTTTTGTATTACCGTGATGATATTCAAAATTATTTTTCTATTTTAGTTTCAAAAATTAATGTGTCCATTTCCTGTCACGTATAATTACAGAATAAAGACTGTCTATTATAATAAATGTGCAATAATTTAGGCGGATCACGCTACCGCCTAAAATGTTATTGTTTTATACTCGTAGACAATGACGTAATCCTCTTATAGAACATTTAAAACTTTGTATAGAACAATATAAAATACATTGCAATAAACATAAATTTTGGTAACTCTAATGGTCTGGTGGTCTAACTCACTTACCGAAATACAAAACATACTTCATTTGTATTCTGTTAGGGTATGGTTACTGACTTCAGACGCATAGCCGGGAATCGAACCCGGGAATCCCGAAAAGGAGAACCCCTAAATTGAACCCGGGATCAACTTGGGGCATTTTGAACACCACCATTTTCATCAAAAGTTTTATGGGTAGGTTCTGCCTTGTAAAAGTCAATGTTGTCGTGGTAAGAACTCTATTTTATTAGACAGAGTAACTAACAATGCTTTCCTACTACATGGATATAGAGACAAAGTAAGTAAAAAAAAATGTATACTACAAGTAATTATGACTTCTACTTGTGTAAAATAATTAAAAATCTTACGACAGTGTAATAAGATTTAAATTACAATGTCAGTTAATGTTAACAATGTCAAGGGTCATCAGCTCCGTGAGAGTTAAGCCCACCTGTCTGGGAGCTTACCTGTGGCAAGATGCCAGTCTAGTACTAGGGTACCAGGAATCGCACGGAGGTCGGAAACACCTGACGCATGCGTCCCACCTGAATACCTGTCTCATTCAGGAATACGCCCGTTTTAAGTTGACCTCTCAGGTAGTATTGCAAAGGGACCGTGACGTTTCAAAGGTAGACGCAATGCAAGCGAGGGTGGATCAGTTTATAATGGCTATTCGAATACCTCACGCATGCGTTCTGGTTTTTACCTGTGGATTGTGGACACGTGCTATTGAATTTATCACTTGACACGCGACCGCCTGCGAGTGCAGGCGGTATATTTTAAAGTTTTTTGATCACATTTATTTTATAGACTATTTCACTGATCTATATAAATATTTGTTATCTGCAATTTATGTACACAAATATTCCTCGTTTATCGACCTTTCCATTAGTGAAAACCGTATCAAAATCCGTTGAGTGGTATAGAAGAATTTAGCGGAGAAATAGACGGAGGCGGACAGTGACTTTATTTTATAATATGTGTTGATATAATTTTATAATGTAGATAGATATAGATTGCCAATAAATAGTTATTAACTGATAAAAAATTTGTGAGATTGCGCTATATGAATATGAATATGCTTAACTTAGATCACATAGTGACAATGCAATTATTGTAACGCTCTTAAGTTCACGTCCAAAAAAAAAATTCTATGAGCACAGCTCGGTCGACTAGGTACTAAATTAAAAAAACAAGGAATTAAATAAGTATTATATATTAAAGTAAATTTTCAAAAGAATTGAGAATCTAAGTAAAAATTTTGTTAAGTAGGTAAATGATGATTATTGAAGTATCATAGTTTACATTTAGATGATTTAGATGACCAGAAATGGACTATTTAAAGTGTTTCAAGTAACCATATCCGCTCTGACAATTGACCGCCAAAGGAGTTGCAAGAGAGACCTTTATTAGCACACACATTAACCCATCACTGATGTGACGCCTTGCAAAGATATATTATTTCGATGCGTGACGCTTCACCGGCGACATTTTTCATATGAAATTTTATAAGAAAATCTAATTTTGAATCATAAAAAAAATGTACCAAATCACCTGCATCAGGTGATTAAAGATCATTCATCAATTTTCGACAATCTCCCTTCGGAGCGGTGACCCCGGAGGCTGTGGCACGTTATTCCTGTAATAAAGTAATTACGGACCGCGCTATACGTCCCTTTTATAAAATTGATGTCTGTAACGAAGTGAATTTTAATTAAATACCCATAAAAACATTGTTAGTAGCTTTTTAAAAAATAATTATATTAATATTAAAATTGCATTATTAAAATAGACTAGCTGTTGCACGCGACTTCGTCTGCGTAACTTTATAAAATATAGTTTATGATACTCGCTGATTAGTTTATTCATTACAAACAAAATTACATTAAATATAAACAAAATTTTTTTAGTAACTTACAAACAGTTAGTTTTAGATGCCGAGCTAAATTGTATAGAACAATTTAATATTTAGACATTTTATTAACAGCTTTAATCTTGATAATATCTTTAACTTTTTTAAATAATTAATATTCAAATTGAACAGAATTCTTGATTATCCTCGAAAGAGCTTTAAGCAATTATTGAGTTTGCTATGAGCAAACGCAATACGAACAAATTCGTTTGTTTGGTCGCAGTCGCGTTACTTGTTTGTTGATGCATGACATCTATTTGTTTAGCTAATATTTCTTTTCCCATTAACTTTTTGAAATACAATGAATATTCATACAGCGTTTTAGGAGAAACAAAAAAATATTTTTAACAATAACAATAGGCACTTTGTCGCGTATTTCCGATATATACGAGTATACAAGGCTATTACGCTCCTCGAATATATTTCTGATTGCCAATATTAACAAAACGATTAATTAACAAATCTTTGCATTCAAGTTCGCTGGTGTACGCTAGCGTTGTCTTTGCCCACGCTGCTCTTATCGATATCAGAACCCTCCAAATCGTCCTAAATCGATTTATGCGGAGAGCCATTTGGTGCCGCACTCATTCTCCACCATTACATAACTAGATATTCCATCAATAATAATTGTCAAGTGCATGAAGGACCTTGTCCTGAAATACTATGACAAACTCCCTCCTAATCTATACGACCGATCCTAACGACACGCTTTCCAGTTTGAGAAGAAAACCTCGACACATCCTGACGGGCCATGAAGGCCCCATCACAGCAGCAAACGCGGCGCTTGCTGGTGATGACCATGACGTCCTGCTCCCGCGCCACCGAGTTTAGAAGAAGAATACCGCTGTGCTATCCACGTACCCATGTATCCCATGTGAGGTGAGGACCACTTGTAAGCTCCCTTGGCTCACGCCGCCATGATGCAAGAGGCCCATCCAGGGTTTGCAGGTCTCTCATAGTTAAGTTTGTTTTAAGGCCTTTTTGTGTGTATGGGTCGGATGTGTCTCGCACCCCCGAAGACCAATGACAGTTCCATAGTCCCTTCAGGATTAGAACCACGCCAATCGCTAGGGAAGTGTTTGGGAAGGCGCAAATTGGAGGACGGCACGACAAAGTATTAATTTTTTTGCTTATTGCTCATATATTTTTGTCAGGCATTGATTATTTATTTTTATTTCAAGATGAACCCTCGGGAACAGTATTTTTTTGGATGAAAGGTACGTCTATGTCGTTTTTTGTATACCTGACAACTTGCATGCAGGTTGGATTGAAAGCGTAACAAATTAACAGACTCACTTTCCCATTTATAATATTAGTTAGGATAGTACGGCAACTTGACGGTGTAGGTTGGTTTTTTTTATGATATAAGTAGAATCTATTTTTTGATATAGAAAGGGGTTGAGGCATAAGTCGTTCATCCGTCTTAACACTAAAATTAACTATATTGTAAATGTATACGCGTAAGCATTTCCTTCTCAGAAGCCCTTCGCATCGGACAGGATAAAAATGATCAAAGATTTTTTTTTTGTTCACCGCTTCATAATGTCTCGCGGCTCGATGAGTTAGTACTTCCGCAGTTGACAGAATTTATAGTAAAAATATTTACTTAACTATTAGGCTACAATCATCACGTGAATAATCTACATATTATACTAAACTATATAACATTTATTTCTTATGTAATAGTGTGAACAGCGACTTTATTTTACAATATGTATAGATGTAGAAGAAATATAGACTGGGTTCCTACTGGGTTCCTATGGCTTCATATCAAGAAAACGCTAGGCTGTCAACATCACAAACATGTCAACTTGACATGACATGACACTGTCCCAGGTTCAAATATCGGTCGAACCATCTATTGATAATAAAAAAATCATCTATGAATGCGAAGAAAAAGAATATTTTCCCGAAGTTTTTAACTGTTATTGCAAATGGTAATAAAAACTTCAATAACTTTATATTCCTGTTCCAGTAAATACAGACAAACGTTTCAATGGTCTAACATCGTCCTAACAGAAATATTTATAATAAAATTATTTCTTATGAAAGTATTTTTATTGTAAGTTCTAAAGAAATCAGTGGATGTACTTGTGGTAATATTGCATCCGTCTTCGTAAATCATGCAGATAAAACTTCGCGTATTGCGACTTCAGAAAGCTATTAAAATCTTTGAATGCAAATGTATAATTGCGCAAGATATAGCAAGTGTGATAATAGAGCTGTTAAAGTTTTATCGCTTTCGACGCGCAGACTGTAGTAGCAAAAAGATTCACAATGCGGATAAGAAATACGACAAAAATTAAAAAAGCATAGTCTAAAAACTTGTTTCTGACTCTTAATATTTGTAGGAAAACAACGCTCACTTGTTGATTTTGCTAAGCTAATAGATTAGGATAGAGAAATAGGCTTTGGCATCCCTTACTCACTCCCAACAGCATACAACAGCACGCATGCTGTTACTTCACGGTCTACAAGGAAGTGGTTACTGCCGCCAGAAGTGCTGCCGAATTTATGATTACAAAATGCAGTGTGCCCTGCTACTACTCACACTCTGCACAAACGTACGTCAAAAATACGTTAATATACAAACATTACGTCAACGTTGTACTCATTGTATTATCAGATAAGGTTCGCTAATATATTTTTTTGTAATATTCGTAATAATTGAATGATTAAAAATGAGAATACATAACAAAATGTCCCTGACACTTTGTGCGGACAACGTGGGCAGCGGATGGGCTATCAAGAGCACACATGCTCGTGCTGGAAGTCCGTCCCTTATCGCCGAGTGTAAGTAGACTATTGGAATACAGTTATAAGGTTATATCTTTGAGTTTGCTATTTATAATGTGGAATTTGCTCGTCACGTGTCCAGTATGATTAGTTAAGTAGAAAAATTATAAGTATATATATAAAAAAGAATTTCACTAGAAATAACATTTAACAGAACTTTTAGGGCAAATTTTGGAAATTTTTCAAAGTAGGCTCTGGTTTGGAGATTTGGCAAGTAGTGGAAGGCAGACTGAGTTTCGCAGTCATTTGGGCAGCTTGTATGGCGGCCGTAACCATTTTATATAGAAGACCACCGTGAAATAACAGCATTTGTGCTGATGTCAGCCTGCCGACGAACTTCACATAAAAAAGTCTAATCTGTCTACTCCAGAGCTGGTAATTACCTCCGTCAGCAAATTAGCCTTGCTATACAATGAGGCTATGCAGCCAGCATGCTTTGCTTGGAGCATGCTGGCTATTAAATTAAATACTTATAAAAAACTGAAATAAATTTTTAAAGATACGCCGACGAATTTTCGGACAAAAGCTAAGTACTTACAATAAAAAATAATATTTAAAATGTTTGGGAATACCATGCGGGGATTTTGGCCTGTATTTATGGGTTTTAATATTTTTTATAGTGATTAAATAAAAAATCAAAAAACGTCAAAAAAAACATCAATTAATGTGTTTAACATGATAATAATAGGATACCACAGAAACCTTATCGAGAAAAAGTAAAAAAAAACCGACAACAAGGCGTTACCTTTACCCCACACGTTGCCCGCTTCCTAAATAAGATTTACGCCTCTAAGCCACGGGAACTCCTATCTTATTAGGATAGAATTCATAATCTCCAATGCGGGCCTGGATATTACCTGGAAAGAACAACGTATTGGTGAGTTATTTATAATATCTTGATCAATTTTTAAAATCGTGACTCATAAGAGGTACTGTTCTGTGTTTATGACCTTATTTTTTTTTTCTTTTGAGTCATTAAAATAGTACAGAGGAGGCATTAATTATATTACATTTTTTCCTATTCATTCATCATCGTATTCATCATCATGAAATTTTGCATACACGTTTTCAGGGATGCAGGAAAGAACATAGGGTACCTTTCATCCAGAAAAAAAAAGTATTGTTCCCGTCGGGCGAAGTCACGAGCATCAATATACAAAATCTAGATCTTGATAAAGTAACAAGTGTTACAAAGTATCAAGTTCATTAGTGTTTACAATTACCCTGGTGACTAATTAAAAAACAGTTTCCTGAATCGTGGTAGATGAATTTTTTTTAATAAAATTTTTGACGATCTTATAATACTTGTAAAACTTTATTTACATACTTGAGTAAATAAATAAATAAAATTATTTTCTGAAGCCATTTAACGAGTCTTTATTAAAACGGTAAAAAGAAAGTACGAACCGGTCCGCTACGAAGAAAGGTGACCTTCGGCAAATATTGTGTTTGCCTAGTTGCTCTATGAACTAACATACACATCTGTTAACCACACAGTAGTCACAATATTTAATAGACGTGACACGCAGAGGTTTGTCATTAGTCTGTGAGGTTAGCAAAACATACTAGTCTGTCTGTCTGTTACCTTTTCACGCCGTAACTACTCAACCGATAATCATGAAATTTTGCATACATACACGTTGTCAGGGATTATAGGAAATGACATAGAGTTACCTTTCATACAGAAAAAATTACTGTTCCAGAGGGATCATCTAAAATTAAGAAAATTAACGCCTGGCAAAAGTGTGAAAACAGAATAATTAATTTTACTACTATAATATAATTGCATGAAAGCAACTTAACTAAATGGATGTACAATATATTAAACTAATGAAGTTTGTTAACATTTGCGATTATTATTTTGTCACCCGCTTTTGCAATTTTTTCCTCGTTTATCGATCTTTTTATTAGTGAAAAGCGTATTAAAATCCGTTGGGTGAATTAGAAGAAAAGTTAAGAATCAAGAACAGATATGGAAGTACAACGCAGCTGACTTGTCCCTTCTAGTACATTTGTATACCAACGATTAGCCTAGAAACCAAACAAATGAACCGCTATCCCTTAACCAGACATCCATTTTCATAATATTCAATGATTGGATCAATTCATTTAAAGTTCAATTCATTTAAAGTTCAATAGTGATTTGGAGAGTTAGCCTGTATGTTTCAATAATGTCTAATAAATGACGCCAATTGGACAATCCGCTATTGGATATCCTTTCTTTGGCCACTATTAAACGCCAGTTGCGTCGCACGTTTAAAGGAACGGTAGATACCTAACATCAAGTCAGACTTCTGACGTTATTTACATAAAATGTTGAAGAGTAGCAAAGATCCATACACTTAAACTTTCGCATTTATAATATTAGTAGGGTTTTGATTAATCTTGACATTTTAGTTAACAGATCTCAGTAATTTTCAGTTTTTAGCACCCTTTCTCGTAAAGGTTATTAGGTCATTTAACGTACATAAAAATCTCTACTTCGTTTTAGTGCCTCTTCTTGACACAAGCTTACTTAATAGGTACCTAAATGAAAGGCAGTTTACATAAACTATCATTGTGTAGTTCCGAGCAACAATGTTACTGAAAAACTTCCGTCATATGCTGGTAAATGTTTTAGCGTTTCTGTTTATTCCAGTGTTTCGTGTAAGTGACAGTTATATTGCTACTTTGAACAATATTTATATTTTTCTAATCTTAATATTACCTAATATAATAGAAGCGAAGTAATCTTAAATCTGGGACAGTATTTGCAAGTCGATATTAAATAAATTTCTATGAACAAAATTTGTAAAAAAACAAAGCTAATGAAAAATACTCAGTCGCAAAATTCTAGTAATGTTATAAATGCGAAAGTCTATGAATATACAAAATATTGTTATATATAAAACGCCACGGCTTACCCAGAGATAAAGATGTCAGAAGTTATATCAGGTGTTATATTTTTCATTTTTCAAAGCGGGCGAAGTTATTAGATAAATTCATTCTAGTGAATAAATAGGGAAATGGGCTCTGGCACTCTCAGGAATCGAATCAAAACAGCACATTTCTGCCAAAAGAGGCTGTCTAATTTTGTTTTAGTAGTAGGTGTTGCTGTGGTAACCATTTTTATGAAAATAAAGAATCTGTACTATTTGCAATATTTATACAATTAATGAAAAATACAAAATTATTTAAAAGCCTATCGAGGTATGTCATTCTAGATTCTTTTTGAGTGACACATTTTGAGGAACCTGATCCTGCCTGAGTCAGAAAGCGTTAATAATGGAATTAATTTAAGTTCTCATGTAAGTAACGTTTAATGAGAATATAGATATAGATATTAACATAACTTTAACATAAAAAAGTTATGGAATTTTATTTGTACATTAAGTTTATTCTGAATGAATTGGTGTTTTCTTTATATCTACGTGTGAGTTCCCCTCAAATCTCTATGCGTGAAAGAGATAAAATATCACCCATCCCGTTTCCTCCCTAAGCAACCGTGAGAAATAATTGTCACATTCTAAACTGTACGAATTAGAAATTCGTGTGTGGATTTTATTTTACTGAGGTTGTTATGGGCGAAGCCTACATTAGCCCATATGAGAATGTGTGTTAGAAAAACCAGCGTTTGCTTAGCAAATTCTAATCTCTTCACATACTCGCGTACCAGGATAACAGGATTTGTTAGGAAGTGACGGACACGTATGACTCCGTGTGAATATAACACACGCCATAGCCACATACGCATCACACGCCAAAGGGGTTGCTCAGCCCCTAACCTAAATTCCACCCACTTCGGTCAGACAGACTAAAAATACCACCTTAGCAGAAACGGAGGAAAAGAGATCGCTTGTTAGTGACCGATGTTAGAAAGAGTTAGACACGAGGGGTTGGGGTTATGGAGAAGTCAAGATAAGTTCGAGTTTGCGCATTCTTAAAGTGTTTAAGGGTGAAAGTCCAGTTACTGTTGGGGTTCTCTACAATCCTGGTAGTTGTTTTCCATTTTAGGACAAAACTCGATAAAAAAGGGCGCTTGGGTTGATGAATAGGGGCTGTTAATAATTTATCAAATAGGGGTTGAAAGTGCGTAGGGCAGTTACGTAGAAACTGAACTTGTGGTTGTCAATAGGTGCGTGTGTGCGTAAGACGACTATTTTATTCAAGTTCATTGCTATTTCAAAGTTTTATTGAGTTAAAAAATATGTAAGCAACTAACTAATAAGTAATTTGCATATTTCCAATGGCTATTAGTAATATTAGTAATACTATATTAGAATAAGCAACAAAATTAGTATAATTTAAGACTAGGGTAGAGAAATAATTACCCACTGGAATTTGTTGTTTTTGTTTTTCTTCTGATAACAATAAAGGCAAAAGGAATTATCTTAGTTATTCTTCCCGTACCGAGAATCAAAATTAATGGGTTGGAAACAAATCACCATTCCGGAGCAAATTACGCGTCAACAAAATTAAATACTAAATTTTTTATTAGTATATTTCACTCTACATTATAAAGACATTATATATTGACAATAATTTATTGGTCTATTTTAAATAGATTTTAAGACTATTGATCATTTCTGTCTGTTCCAGGAATTTTATAAGCATTCTCCTCTATGGATATAAGTATGCTTTTTGGCGATATAATTGGTAGGTATAGTTTGTTGGAGTAATTTGTATGAGGGCATTGAATCGAATAACATTTGATATTAAAATTCAACTTAACAAGTTAACTTTATTAAATAATTTAATTAATTAACTTCGGATACATTTCTTGAAGAAGTAGATTAGCTATTCTTTTAAGTAGGTACCTTTCAGGTTTATAGTTAATTCAAACATACGTTAATTAAGTAACGTACGGTCCATTGAGCACAGTTACTGTAACGAGACCCAGTTGTTAAACCGTCCAACCATGAAATACACCCATCATCAATCCCATCCTATTTGAGAGTAAATAAATTTTCAATTGCTCCATTTGAATTGTATGAGAAATTATGCGTTAACTCTGTCTCGTTTGAAACATTAACGTCTGTACAAAATGTTATAACATTATTATTTTCTATTTTTTCTCTTCATAATAACATTCCTCAAATTTCAATGAATATAAAAAAAAAAAAAACAAAAAAAAAAATTGTGGAAAATTGGTAAAGCCCGCTCTCTTAATTAAATCCCTCATACATACTAACTACAGGCAAAACACATTTTCCGTAGAGAAAGTGTAAAATTTAATAAAAGCTGAAAAAAAGTGGATTTCTTCTTCACTGAGCAATAATAAACTATAGTTACTTTCTTCACTATTAAACTTAAACATATTATAATGTATTTTACTCCATTTTTCTATGTTATACTATTGTTTTACTCTGTGTTTCATTACCTACGTTTTGTTCATTGTGATTAAAAACTGCTACACTGAATTACGCCAGCTGGCGCATTCAATACACATTGACAATGAAATTAAACGCGTTCACACTAAAAAGCAAAGTAAACAAAACAAACGCATAATTAACACATTTCTTGCGCTTCCATGGTCTCATTTGGCTTTTAAATTTTTGTGCTACTACATTACCAGTTAATACTTGCTACTTTGAAATAGCGTTGCGTAAACCATACTGACAAACTTGTCTGCTCATGATGTGCCCTTTCATCAAGTAACTTGAAGTTATCACCAAGCAGATATATTATTTCGATGATTATCACTTAAGCCTGGATTTTCTACAGCAGAATAAATGACAAATATGTCTATACATATACATATTTCTAAAGAAATTGGCATGAAATCGTTTAGAATTACAGTCAATCAAATATGTTTTACACGTATTATTAAAGCGAAAAACTTCGCCCAGGAAAAATTTAATTCTAAACTCTTAAATTCCATTTGGGTTTCGCCTTATTCAAATAAAAGAACCGCACAGACTAAATTTCATACATGTCTCGTCTAGGGCAAGCTACGCCAAGAATTCTGTAATTTCATATACTTGGGTAGATATACTATCTATCACAATTGAATACAATATCAATTCAGTTAAAATTTTAATTATTCTAGTTGTCTGTGAGGCCCTTAACTTGAATCGAACACACATGCGGTCGCCATGTTTAGATAACTGTCAAAAAGACAAGTTGACATGACTTTCATGTTGGAAGCAATTACAGAGTCGGTGACATTGTGAGGTTTGTTTTGTTTTGATTGAATCTAATTAACTCCTATTAAGGCTTCCTCCATTCGTTGCATCTATCAATCATACAATCTCTCCATCTTCATCGGACGTCACATTGATGAATCAAGGCTTGTACAAGACGACATCGGCAATATTGTAGCGAGATTGGAAATAGTATTTAATTCGCTCAAAAAACTGAACTCCGCAAATAGGTTATTAATCAGTACTGCGATATATTATTTACGATTTTTTTTTATATTAAGCAGACAGGCTGATAATGGTAGGTGACTACCGTAGCCTATAACACAAGCAATGCCACAGGTGTTGCATGTGCGCTGCCGACCATAATAGGATTAGGAAAGGAGAGGGAAATGGGTTCTGGCATCTCCGAAATTTATGTCTGGTCACTGCAATAACCAGAGGCAATCAATCTTTGCTTCATGTTGAAAAATTATGTATCCATAGAGGGTGTTATAGGATTGCAAGGAATATTCTTGCTTGCAGAAGAGTGCTATTAGAACTACTTGTAAATTAAGCTATACCTAAACGTTCTTTGATGAGAAATAATATGACCTTCATCCAAAGTTGATGAAAATATATGTATATTAAATACGATATTTATGTTAACGTTTATATCGTTTTGTTAACTTTGTTAAATCACTTTCCATTAACAAACAAAAATTGAAAAAAAAAAATACAAAAAAAACGTATTAACAATTCAAAAACCGTTCAAAGATTCCTTTAGCACTTTTTGTAGCGCTATCAATACGAAAAAACTCAAGTTAAAAATTAGCTTCATAGACATTTTTAATAAGGGGTTTTAAAGTTATAATTTCCCTTTCGACGGCAACGTTGAGTTGAAATCCCGTAGGAATGTAGCGTTATCCCTTTTCAACTTGCGTGTTGGCATCTCACTCTTCATCCCTTTTTATTAAAACACGTGCCAGACTTGAAACTGGTTAGCATTGATAAATTGTCTACTTTAACATTTTTTTTTTTTTTTATTTGTTTATTCTTCCGTGGGTTAAATTTTTAATGTAATTAACGTTGAACAACGCGCCTAACGAAGCAAATGAAGATAATAATATGTGGCTTATCATAGTACAGTAGAATTCCTTTATAGTGATACCACGTGATACTCTACGAGTACAGATTTGTTTTGCTTGTTGAGGTATCCTTCGTAGGTATATTTCCTTGATCTTATGCTCGCCTAGTACTTTGATACGAATATTACGTCACCGAAACCAAATTTAAGGCTTTGCACGATATTTAAAGGTTTTTTTTTTACATTACGAACTAGCGACCCGCCCCCGGCTTCGCACAGTTGTAATTTTTCTGCAAATCATCTAAACAAACCTTCCAGCGTTTATCGCTCTTTCCATTAGTCCATATAATCCGGGTGGTATTGAACAAGTTAGTAGAGAAACAGATCAGACCAAACTTATAGGTCAGAGCTATAAATTAAATATTGTGAATATAGTAATTATGACAAGGTTTTTGCCTCAGGAGCAGTACTTATTTTCTAGATAAAAGGTTATTATGTCCTTTTCTGTATCCCTGAACTTTTGAATACACTTTGTATGCAAAAGTTCATTATGATCGGTTGAGTATTTAAGACGTCAGTCGAGTTAAGGCGTTAAAAAGTAACAAACAAACAATCTACTTTTATAATATCAGGATTACAACAACCCATTATGCTATCAAATTACTCTGAAGTAACTAAAATTAATTGTTGTGTCTAGTAAGACTGGTTAAAATTCTGTGCTAATTTTAAAACAGACAGGAATGTCTATCGATACATGAAAGTGTTAAAAGAAGTGGGGAAGGCAAACATCATTGAAATACTTGTAGTGTTTACGCGATAGCTTCCGTTGTTCTCTATGTTATTGAATAAGCTCGCGAATTGGGAACTCGTATAAGCAAACTGTCTGCAAAGATTCATTGGATCGAGTGATGCGCGTCTGTAAAGCTTCCTCGTTCCAAATTCAAAATCAGTCTACCGGAATAATATATGTTGCGGGGGAACTAAATGGGATTCTCGATACCTATGATATGCATATGTCTTAACAAAATTCTTTACAAAAGTATTGTAAATAAGTTCTCAAAATTATTCCACTTAATTGACTCAAAAAGCGTTTGCTGTACAGAAAGTAAAAGATAAGATTTTTGAAGTGAAAACTTCTTTAGGCGCGTTGGGCATTTTTGAGATGGGAAAAAACCATTGCACTCGCGACATTGTTACCGTAACCGTAACCGACACTTCTGTATATAAGTATGTACTTTCCTGACGATTCAAAAAATACACACGTAATTGTTCAAGTTTTCACTTCTGTCGGCACTCCCAGAGTGCCACTGTTTTTTTTTATTCAAATGAGTTTCCTTCGCGATTTCTTCTCAGGATAGTCATTATTTTTATCGAAACCCTGGCAAAAATAGAAGGATTTATAATATTAAAAGTGTTTCTTTAAAAACCTATGAATTATTTACTGTTTACCGTTGCTAATACAAAAATATCATTTTTTTTAATTGTTTTTTTTTTGTAACTAGTTGGTGCTCACGACTTAGTCCGAGTCGTAGATTAGCTATCTCATTTCTAGATACTTAAATGGCATTTTAGATTTTCTCATCCCTCTCGAACAACACTTTTTTCTGTATGAAAGGTCCTTTACGAATAGGTAAAATTTATTTTATGTAAGAAAACTCTTTACAATCCGACCGAACTAAATTTAATTCGATCTCTCAAACAAATATGTGTTTTAAAGTTAAACAGACGACCATTTAGCCTAGTTCTAGACGCGTTTACATTAGACTGCGCGGAGCCTGTGTATTGTATCTATATTTAATATAATGTTGCATACAATATATACTTCGGAATTTAGCGAATTCCATTGTATAAACACTTCACAGTTTTATTAGCTGCGTCTTGAACACTCAATAATTTAGACTTTAGAATTAGAACGGAATTTTATAATGAAGAACAAATTCGCATAGAATTTCTAGGAGGCTCATTATTAAAAATAATCTTAGAGAGAATAGGTTTAGAAGCGAATTCCTCTAGAGTATTCTCTCTGCATTCTCTCTGGAGTTGTTAGTGATAGTAGCTATCTTCCATCCTGCGAATTATCAGACTGATTAACCGCTTTTACCATAAAATAAAACTTAACTAAAAACAAATTCCCAATAAAGGGGGACTTAACTACTCAACCGAACATCATGAAATTTTGTCAAGCATTTGTCAAGGGTACCACCTTTCACCAAGAAATAGTACCGTTCTCAAGGGATTCATCAAAAAATAAAAACAAAATAAAAACGCCTGGAAAAACTATAACAGCAATAAAGATTGAATAAATTATTGCTTACTTTTATACTTTGTCAGGCGTTTATTTTTCAAAGACTTCCAGGCTGACGAATTCTCCTAAAAATTGTATTTTTTATATGTATTGTTAAGTAAATCATTTAAAGTCCTCAATTAAGAATAAGATATAATCGTAGTAGTTACACGTATCAATTTATAGCCACTTATATATATAGTTATGCATATTTAGTGAATAAAATACCATTATCCGGATTATACCTAGAAACATGCATTCGTATAAGAATTAGTCCGCTTTGAAAGTGCACCAATCACGACCTTACGTGAAATTTCTCCCACAGTCGCTATACGTTCGTTGCGCAATAGTGTTGCCCGGACCCAATCCTAATTATATCGACAAAGTTTGTGTTACTTATGGCCCATTAAATACCTTGTAGCTATTAACACAATCTATCGATAAAATTTACCTAGCCAAAGCCGGGGTATGTAGTATTGTATAATTTAATATTTCCTTTTTAATATTATTCACAAATGTTAAGTCATAATATGTTTTTAGACACAAACTATCTATCTATATTTTATTTTGGTACGAACAATTACAATATTTATTCAGTATTTTAATATTACCGTAGGACTTATTTTTTACCATGTTTAATTAGAAACATAGAATGAATATGGAGTAAGTATCTTTTAATAAATATCTTTATACACAATACCTTAAATAATTAGGGGAAAAAAACCAATGACTTTTTCATATTTTGAAGAAATTATTGAATTTATGTATAGGCTTTTTTTACGTAACTTATAATGATTGCAAGCCTTAATGTTACCAGATCGTTCAACCTTATTCAATTTTGGTTAATTTAAAACTCATTATAAGGGTTTAAGGACTTAGTCCCAAACAAAAATGTCTTTAATTTGCCGACTGCTTAAGTAAAGTATACCGTAATAGTATTTGCAATAGATTTCCCGTTTGGAAGATGAGAATTGAAATTTTGAGGCTGTTTTTGTATTCAAACAAAAAATGGAACACTTCAAGGGTCGTAAGGGAAGGGACAAATAGTATCTACATCGATAAATATACAGAATATATATTTTTATATAAACAATTGAAGAATTACGTGGGAACAGGTAGTACTTTATGTGTAGAATGTAACAATTATTATAAATAAGATAAATTAATGTTTTTAAAGTTTTTAAGTTCTTTTGATGTTTCAAATGCTTTAGTTACATTTTTAATAATCAATGATTGAACCCAACTTCGCCTGAGTTCAATAATATAGAACACAATTTAATTATTTATTTTTTTTTTTTTTTTCAAAAGGTACACCAACAGCACAAACAAAAAAACTCACAATCGGTATAGGTAACATAAGGAAATTTTAAGGCACACACAGATAAACTACAAACTAGAAATTGAGACAACCCATAACACACGCATAGCAACTAAACAAAAAGAACAAAGACCAAAATCAGAGACAAAATTAATATGATACCTATATTTATTTAACTTGTTAGAATATAACTGCTTTGTTTATATAACTGCTATTTTAACTGGATAAAGCCATTACATATTAACAATGACCAATTGTCTACTAAGAATAAATTAATAAAAAGAACTGTCACTAAATATTAATTAATTAGTGCAAAAAGTAAAACTTACAAAAGCATGCATACGCACTTTAAGTGCTTGTAAGTATATTGCAGATAAAGTTTAAGTGTCAAACAATTATTTCTATAGTAGCGATGAATGACATTAAGATTTATTTTATTTTGTCGTAAACTACGTATATGTCCCCGCACTATTAAAGCTCCAATGCATACCGAGAATGCGTTATCTCGAAGGATATTTAACTAAGTAATTTAATTAGTTAAATATTCTAGGAATTTAATGGATTAGTTTACTTTTCCACGTGAAATCAAATCAAATAAGGAAGATTATTATATGTAAAATGAGATTTCTTTGAAAACTTTTCATTGGTGCAAACGCAACGGAGAGACGGTTATCACTTTCCAACTCGAGCAGCTTGACAAATTCATACTACGTATTACTTATTAGTTATTGGTCGTAGAAATACATAAAAAAACATAACTAGGTTCGCACCAAAAATTCAATCTTACAACATAAGCAATAATAAAATAGCTACACATTATTTAAAAAACTTTAATTAAAATGTGAATTAAACGATTGGTATACTATCACTCAATTACGATAAAACAGAGAAACTGGACACGAGCTGACTTGTCCACAATCATGTAGCACTAAATAGAAATGCCAATACTTAAATATTATTATTACATTGCGGTCTTTAAACTTGGACCATAAAATAGCTGTTTAAGTCTTCATAAACGTGAAAAAAAAACTTATTATTATATTGTTACTAAATTACTGCTATGAGCATGCGCCGTGCTTGTTATGACTTTAAAGAGAGGTTATTATGGCAATGTTATAAAATTAATAGACTATGTAAGCTTCAAGTAAACGCAAAAATCTTACGTTTATTGCCAGCTAACAGCACCATGGAACATGTTATGATTAAGATCAGATTAGTTAAGTGTAAGGTATGACTATTTAGTATTATTGGTATCCAAATTATTACACTACCTATGTGAAATAGGTATTTTTTGGTAGCTCATTTGCAGTTAGTCGAGAAGACTAAAGTATAAGCAAATTGTTGGGTGAGGTTCGCGTTTGTAGTAGAGATCATAGAGATGCTTAGTCTAAAATTCTGTTCCATTATCAGTTGGCGAGCTGGCGAACTATAAATTATTGTATTTAAGTCAATGATAATTACATGTTTAATTTTAAGATTGTTATATGTGTAAAAAAAAAACAATATAGGTAATTTACAAAAAAGAACAAAATTTAAAACAAAGTATTTACTTTAAAAAAAACATGTAAAAATACATCCCAAATTACATAGATCTACTTGTACAAAATACATTTCTCATATTGCTAATTAAGACTTAAGTATCAAGGCATTAAACTTAGATTATTCGCACCACAGCAGGTGGTATCGCTTGCTGCTATGCAAAAGAGCCTTTTGATCATAAGATAAGGGATTAGAAATCGAATGGGGAGATCTAAGATATAGGATTATTTACATAAACACTATTGCACAAATAATATTATTTCACTGTTTCCGTGGAGTGAGCAAGTTATACATAATGTAGTTGTGATTTGTTTATTTAACTTTTTTTTATTTAGTAAACATTTTAATGCAGTATATTAAATAATATTAAAAAGCTTCTACACAAAACCAAAAATCGACAAGTAAAATTTGTTTAAGTGCTGAAGATTAGCTATAAGGCTTAATAACTTAATATCGCGTAATTTAAAATCTTGTCCCGGAAATTTTCTAATCCCAGTTCACATAGTTTGCGCGTCTTTTATTTCGACATTAGCCGTATTAAAAGACTTATTTCTTCCGTCTCTATAAGGCTGATAAGGTATAAAGTGATATAATAACAGCTTGGCGACCGTGGGAGCAACCATTAGTGCATAGCTCTCGGTTAAAAGCGCATCAGGCTCATGCGCCCGCGCAGCGCGTCTAACGAAGAGATATATGCCGCGTCAACGTCACTGATCATTAAGATAGGAGGGACTTGAAAAAATGTTTGTACACGAATGTGGCAGGTTTAATGATTAAGATTGTGAACGTAGATTTTGTGACAGCTGTTGTATTAAAACAAGTTGGACTTTAGACTCAAACAGGAATAAACTTGGTTATTACTGAATTTAAAAGCCGATAGGGATGTTATAATAGAACTGGTGACTGCGACTTCGTCCGCGTTAAAAAAAAATAACGCCTGATAAAATATAATATGAGCAACAATTAATTCAATTATAGCTTAGCTAGGCGTTGGATTTTTATTTTAAAGCACCCTATGTTCTTTTCTGTATTCCTGACAATGTGCAGCAAGATTTCATGATGATCGGATATAGATGAGGATTGAAAAGATAACAGACAGACAGATAGAGTTACTTCACATTTATATCGATCGATATAGTTAAAGTAGTAGTTAGTAGTTAGTTTCATGCAGTTATATATTTTACAATATATTTTAATCACTACGAAAACTACAACAATATAACATAGGGCACCATTCGTTCGGGAAAAAGAAATGTTCCCGAGGGATCGTCTAAAAATAATTTAAAAAATCTACGTTTGACAAAAAAATATAAGCAATAACGATTGATTAAGTATTTCAACAACTAAGAAAAAGAGGCTTGAAATCGCGGGCAAGAGCTAGACTAAATATAGACAAAAATATAAGTCTCAGATGAATGCATCTATCTGATTATAGTATGTCGTTACGTCACATGACGACGTGACGCTTTACGGTCGTTACACTTCATTCGAATAATAGTTTGGTTAGAATTAATTTCAAAACGCTTCTTTCTCTATAGAAAGTACGGTTAAGTACATATTTTTGAACCCACTAACTTCGGCTCTCTCAAAGCAAATCGACATTGACTCATTCCATTAGCTTTGTAGCATTGATTAATGATGGAATGATACAAAATGTGGTAATTGCACGCGATGCATCAAATTTCTTCTTATGGATGTGTGATGAAACATTGCGTCTATCTTAATAGAAATGCGGGGGTCGATGAATGAATAACCAATTTTTTTTTACGCAAACATAAACGAATTATATTACATAAATTCATTAGAACCTTTAATCTTGAAGTTTAAATCCAAAGTTACTTTAGAGAACAAAGTTACTTTAACCTTCAAAGTCAATTGTTCCACTGTACAACTTACTATGAAAATTAAGTTAATGTAACAAGAACCTGGTATTTCTCTGTAACAATTGAGACTACTTTCGACATTTTAACATTTAGTCAGATTCTTAATCTAACAGTGTATGGAAAATGATCGCGGTCTCCTTTTCGCGGAGATTAATTGAACGAACAAAAGACAATTGTGATGACAGCCGTTAAATTTGAAATCATTTCTCGCTTGTGCGTTTTATGAGAAATTCTTTTTTAGTCCCAGACGTCATTCACCATCGAATTATCGGCATTAGCTGTGCACAATATACTTGTATATCGAATTTCCAACCGTTATATTTATGGCAAGACCACCGACACTGATTTTCCGAACGAATGAATATTCAGGCGACTAATACGCTTCCTCAGACATGGTACTTAACGTGTATAGAAGTCGCAATTGATATACTTACAAATACTTTTAATGTTATCACTAACTGGGCCCCGCGGCTTCATCCGCCTTGAAATTGAACAACTTAAAAATACATATACATGCCGATCAAACGGTGTTGTAGTTTAGCGATTATAACCATAACTTCTATATCTATGTATATATGTACATATCTATACTTTTTACTAATATTATCTCAGGATATTATAATATCTCAGGAACTACTGGTTCGAAGTGAAAAAAATTTTTTGTGTTGGATAGTCCATTTATCGAGAAAGGCTTTAGGCTATATAACATTTTGAACGGGGACGAAGTTGCGGGCACCAGATAGTTATAAAATAAAGTCGCTCTACGCCTCTCTTTGTTTCCCTGCTAAATACTTACTTCTAAACTACTCAACGGATTTTAATGCGGTTTTCACTAATGGAAAGAGCTATAAACAAGGAAGGTTTGTGTATAGAATTTGCAGAAACAATGTTCTGCACAAGACACCGTAATTTCTTATCATGCTCTGTATTTCTTTTATGTGTACCCTGTTTGTTCCAAATTAACGGAGTGGACCTCATATTAAACTTTATGTACTATAATAATAATTTATTTGAACACATAAATGTATAAAAAAATATTGTTAAACTTATAAGGATAACTATAAAACCATTTTCTAAAACTCAGTGAGTCGTAAAATATGCTGGCGGCGCCTACGCATGAAGGATTATGTCAATGTTTTTTTTTTAAATTCTCAGTTGCTAGGCCACTTAATAAAAGTTGTAAAGAAAATAAACATATATGTCACGTACGAACCGCTCACAGATGCAGCCATATGGAGTATGGAGTCATCTGATACAGGTTGCTGAGACGCAAACGTAATTCTTTTTCTAGAAGAATTTTATATTTACTTAAATTCTTAAGGTTAATAAAAATTTATGATAAATGAAATTGTGGACCATTTCTGCTTTCTTGTTACGAAAGGTGGTACGAAGGCAGAAGGTTTTATTGAAATAAAAAAATAAAATTAAAATACCTAG
Organism: Synanthedon myopaeformis; assembly: GCA_944738685.1. Taxonomy (NCBI): domain Eukaryota; kingdom Metazoa; phylum Arthropoda; class Insecta; order Lepidoptera; family Sesiidae; genus Synanthedon; species Synanthedon myopaeformis. Next base: position 2,122,178 of record OX122930.1, read on the forward strand.
ACCTTGAGTCCTACTTTGTTTAGCCTTCAGCATCTGTACTTTCAGGATAAGATTGTCCTCCAACATATTATAAGTCTCTTCTAGATTTCTTCATGATTCATGCATCCCCGTTACCAGCTTTCCTTCTACATCCTTATAGAGAGAGAATCATTTTCCCCTTACTTAAAATGATATCCTTTTTATATTTCCAGTCAACAGAAAAATCTACTGTTTCATCATGTGTCCCATTTCCACTATTATAATCTAATTTAATTTAATTTTTATATCAAACACTAGCTGTTAGACGCGACTTCGCCCGCGTAACTTTATAAAATATAGCCTACTAGCTGGTGCCCGCGACTTCGTCCGCGTTGAACGATGAAAGGTGCCAGTCCTTTCTGGTGTCCCAGACAACGTGTATGCAAAATTTCATGGTGATCGGTTCAGTAGTTTTTGCGTGAAAGAGTTACAAACATTCATACATCCATACATCCATACATCCATACATCCATACATACATACATCTATACATACATACATCCAAACATACTTTCGCATTTATAATAATAGTGCGGATGTAACTCGCTAATTTTCAAAATCAGTCCAGTAGTTTTTGAGTTTATTCATTACAAACATACAAATTTTCTCTCTTTATAATATTAGTATAGATATTATAGATAATATCAACAATCTAGGGAAGTTTGTGTGTGGTTAATAATTAGTACCGCATACCTTACACACAAATCTTATGATCATATGAATCATATCATATGAGTCTTGGAGTGGAGAACTTGGTTGAAGACAGCGGCTAGTTCTCTTAGCGTTCGATTAAAAATGCATAACATACATAATATGTCCAAAGACTGGCCGTTACAAGATAACGACACGTAATATCTAAAATCGGCAGCGCATTATTTATCCTGACATCATCATGTAACGATACGAGTAACAGAGGGATTGTGATTATGATTCATTGGTCTAGACTGAATGCTGACAAGGTTAACATTTGGTCTAACTAAATGTAAACCATGAACATAAACAATTCTGCAACATGTTCGAATAACGCCTTTTAAAAAAATCATTTTTTTTTTAATTGTGTTACGTCACTATTTAAATAGGTTTTTTGTGTGTAAACTGAAGACTTCTTTAAAAACTTAAAATTTTAATTTTTAAAGTTAATTTAAATTTTTATTTAGTAGCGGGAGGTTGTCGCTAGTATCTAATAGTAAATGCAAAAATTGTTTGAAAAAAAATTAGTATTATAATATTTCAATATATTTTATGTAAACTTGTCCAGAGTTGATTAGAAAAATGAGAACTGTCCAAAAGAAGTAACGATAAATGAACGATAGGAGAAAATAAACATGTAAACATGAAAATAAATGAGATTTCCTAGAATTACACCAACAACAAATTGTATTGTTGATTAAAATTATTAGTTTTTAATTAATATATTACTTGTTTTGTGACAAACGAAGTAGAATTTTATTAAACAAATCTAGGTGACCAGTTAAAACCATTTATAAATAAACTAGGAAACATCATTTCAATAAAGAAAAACTATCCTAACTAATATTAATATTGAGTTTCATTCGCGCAGTTTACTAAACTGATATTTTAATGAAATTTTGCATACACGTTGTCAAGGATACAGAAAAGGACAAATGTTACCTTTCTGTTCTCGAGGGACGCAGATGAAGTTTCGGACAAAGACCACTTTACGTGGTAAAATCTTCTAAAAATATTTTAAAAAAACTAGCTGGTGCCAGCTAATATATAAAGCTATATAACGCTTGACCTCTTGTTGCTATAACACTTTGGCCAGGCGTTAGTTTTTTTATTTTATTTTAGATGATCCCTTGGGCACATTACTTTTTTTTGGACGAAAATACCCTTTATTTGTATCCCTGACAACGTGTATGCAAAATTTTATGATACGCGGTTTAGTAGTTAAGGCGTGAAAAGGTAACAGACAGACAGACCGTCAGACAAACAGACAGAGTTACTTTCACATTTATAATATATAAAACAATAAAACAAATAAAGATAACAAGTATGGTGTCTTTCACACAGTAATATAAAAATAAAGGGGCTTTAATTAAACGATTCGACAGCCGTTTTGTCGTCCATAATGGAACAAGTCCCTTAGAGGGTCGTTTGTTAGTGAAAGTATGACCTACGAAAGCTACCAATACATTAATCTTGTATGGAAGACACTTAATAAGAGACACGTTACAGCCGTTCTCAGAATGCAGTTTAAGCGCTTGCAACACAACTAGCGATAATAACACGAACGTTGGAATATTGATATTCTCTTTTTGTATATTTGTAAGAAATTATTTATATTAAAATACTATAAATGTACGTATTCACTTCAAAATTTGTCTAACATAATGCCCACAAATTCTACTTTAGCTTGCTGATTCTTTAGTTTATTACTTAAGAATATTTAATAGAATATTTTTTCTAGTTTATTATAATGAGAATTTAGTTTAATTATTTAGTTTAGTATTATCATTGGTACACAAACCTCCTATTGACTTCAAATTTAAGAATGGAACACTTCGTCAGTGGCCACATCTCGGCACAGTAGATACGCACAAATTTGACTTTTTATTTTTGATTGTACTTTGACTATTTGTAATTCTGACGTTTTGAAAAACTGACCATCTGAAAGTCTGACCTTTTGAAAGTAAAGGTAATATAGACTGTCTCGAGGCATTAAGGTATAAGGACATAAAAGGGTCTCAATTTCAATGCATATCCCTATTTTTAACATTAAATAATTTTCTTTCAATCGACTAAATAATACACTCATAAAATTCATTTTATAAAAATTATTCATTTTTTTATTACTATGTTGTAGATATGTGTCGCGGCCGAAACGTCACCGGTGTGACGAGAACTTTATTTTCTGTATGACTATAGGATAATACATAATTAAAATATTGTCAAGCACTTTGTAATGTTAGCGTCGATATCATCTTCACTTTTTTCTAATAGCCAACAATTATTTAAACAAAACAAATCGTAATAAATCGTTCACATTTATTCACATGGGAAAATTTGTGATAATAATAAAGAGATACATTTGAAAGAAAAGAACAAAGAATTTTATCTTGATTTACATATAGTCAATACCACAATAAGAGTACCAGAAATAATGTAGAATGGACATAAATAACTTAACTGTAATCGTAAGAGTATTGATAGTTATGTTGCTAGTTGCTTCATAAAGAAACGCCCAATGTTTCATTTGCAGTAGATTCTTTATCTAACTCTTTCGCAGCATATTTATCGTCGTCTTGAGATGAATCATTTTTTTTTACTAAAGCGGTAATTCAGAAAGCCGAATATCTTTTTATCGCTTTTTAACTGCTGTTAAATGAACTTTTTATCACAAAATTATAGTAGTTATAGTATAGTTAGTACTCGTATATAATGTACTGTGTAGTTTCTCAAACTGGATATCTCCTTTATAGTAGTTTTATGGGCAGTTGGAATGTTTTCATATAAATAGGATTGAGAAGCGAAATTTTCTATTATTTATTATTATATTTTTATTTGAAAACAAATGTTAGAAAATTACATATTTTCAGGTAATAGGGACACATATTATTGCAAACAAACAAGTAAATTTATTTAATGTAATCCTTACTTAAAACTTTTTTAAATCTTTTTTCAGAACTTTTATGGGCTCTTCTTTTTTCTTAGTTTTTTGACTATGTATAGAATTGATTCGAGCAGAGCGTTCCCTTTGCAAAAACGTGTAAAAGTGTATTTTTTTAATTCAGTTAGTAAATACATATATGATGTTCTTGTCTGCACCATGACGTAGCTGTAGCGTCCGTTATGTTTTACGATTTGTATATTGTGTTTCGTACTGCACTTCCTTCCTCCAAGTAATGGCAAGGTGCGGAAGACTGCATTTTATTTTGGGAGCAATTATACTGCAATGCTCCCTTTATCGACGCGTGCGCATAAATTGAAAATATGATCAGTTCAATGGCGCCAGATACCGAACATGCCGATAATTTCTTGTATTAATTATTTTTTCCAGCTGTTTGAATCATTTCTGCTATTAGATACATTTCTTATGTTTTATACAATAGAAAAAAAAAAGTTTCATAACATAGAAACAAAAATTTTATATTATTCTAATAAAGATACTATTTACCAAATCCAAACTTAAAACTAACTAGCAATTTCGCACAGATAACCAACCCCTTTTTTTTCGCTCATTCCATTAGTGAAAACCGTATCAAAATCCGTTGGGTTGTTTAAAAGAAATTAGCGAAGAAACAGACAGAGGAGGACAGCGACTTTATTTTGTAATTATGTATACATGAAGAAGTAAAAGGATTTTAGTGTTTACCTTTCCGCATATTGATTAATTGAAGTTTTTGGAATAAAATATACCTTTGATTTACCTAATATCTACTGGCTTACTAGTGCGTGTCTTAATGTTGCTAATGAAAATAGTTCTCGACCTCTTTCTATAGTGTTTTGATTAGCAATTATACCTTTCCCTTTTAGTACCGCGCAGTTTATTGACGTCCAAGAATTTGGGTGAACGTTCAGAACCCATTTGGAACTCTTTTATTTCAACTTTGCGTAATATGAACCTGTTATGGTTCTCTTTGTTTTGACAGATGGCCATAAAACACGAAAAAATTGGATCCTGTTTGAATTATAGCGCTATAAAAATAGTTTAACGAGACGCGCGCTACGAAAATGGGTATTTTTAAATTTTGCAGATGCAACGTTATGTAAATTGAAGTTGGAAGGAAAATGAACTTACTGCCAAACACTTGAAGGCTTATTTTAACCTGGAAATGGGAATGTACTGCGTGCGGGGATTGATGGATATTTGTTCCCATTTCATGCAAAAAGTACTGAAAGACTATAGTTTTGAAGCTTATATATGATTTAATAATGGAAAGCATTAGAGTACCTATTTATGGCTGAACGTTCAACCATTGAAATACCTAATTTTCTTAGCTAGCGTTACTTAGCCTACACTAATGTATTAAAAGGCTCTCTGTCTGTCTCCCCGACGACTTATATGCAAAAGTGAATTCGGAGATTTGCAATTTTGAAAAACGAAAATTAGTTTTTTTTAAATATTATGTTTACAAAATAACAGATTCTACTTGAAAACAATTTTTGTGGTGTATGACGGTCTCTATGTTAACTTATTCCAAGTACGTGTGCAATAAAGTGTGTCATTTTTTTGTTCGTCGACGGAAATACAAACAAGGTTTGAACAATAGGTGTCTTGTTATGGGTGAACATCGTCCCATAGTTTATAATAAGCGCTCGTTGTCTACTCGGCGTCTGTCGGTTTGTCTTACCGTACTGAGGATGTGGCCAGAGGATGTGACCAACGCGTCCAATTAGCATATACAAATAATTTGATTAAATTAATTACAATTTATATTAAAATTGCGTAACTGAGAATACCAATCAGAACAGTAGAAACAATAGTAATTCCTGCGGAGTCGGCAGCGAACATGCATCTCATCTGGAGTTGCTTGTGTCTTTAAGCGACCGTAAACTCAAGCAGACCGTTATCCTGTATACCACTCTTTATTACAAAACATTAGGAAAGTTATTATATAAACTTAATTTAGTATTTTTTTAAATGTCTAAATGCCCTTAGATTACATTTTTGTATGTACTTTCAACATCTTCATGGTTTCACGTCACATATGGATAACTTAACACATAAGTACATATAACCTAACACATACATACTTATAATCCCATCACTAATAATTCCATACTCTTCATAATAATATTATAAATGTGGTAACTCTGTCTGTCTGTCTGTCTGTTACCTTTTCACGCCTTAACTACTCAACCGATCGTCATGAAATTTTGCATACTTACACGTTGTCATACAAGAAAAGACATAGGGTTACATTTCTTCCAGAAAAAAGTACTGTTTCCAAGGGATCATCTAAAATAAAATAAAAAACGCGCCTGGGCAGTGTTATAATATATTACTTACTAGCTGGTGCTAGCGACTTCGTTCGCGTTCAACGATGAAAGGTACCTTATGTACCCTATGTCCCTATGTCCCCTAGTGGTACCCTATGTCCTTTCTGGTATCCCAGACAACGTGTATGTAAAATATCATGGTGATCGGTTCAGTAGTTTTTACGTGAAAGAGTTACAAACATCCATACATCCATACATCCAAACATACTTTCGCATTAATAATTATTATTACTTAAGTACGTCGGATAGTATGGATTACTACGGATTAGTATGGATAAATTATATTTTATTTTTCAAAGCGAACGAAGTCGCGGGCGCTAGCGTAACCCTCTGAGTAATAATTCCAATGTTGGAATTATTACTCTAAGAAAGTCATCCATATGTTTTTAATACTTCAATGGATTTGAACTCCTTCTGGTCTGTTCTTTTTTCTGAAGAGACTGTCTAGCTTTTCCGAGAGCTCTCTACAGCGCTCCCCATCTACGTTTCTGTCACTTAAACGAAATTTGTCACCATTGGGTACTAGGATAGCATAATTCTCGACATATATTTATTCAGGTTATTTAAGTCGTTTGATTTGATTGTTTGATCGTTTCGTAAAAATTATTTTAATGACAAAAAATCCATAGTTAAATAGTATAAATAAGTATAATAAATAAGTATTAAAACTTTTGAAAAAAAAAATCGCTGCATTGCAATGTTTATTAAAATCTGAAAATACCACCCAGTAATTAAACTAAAATGCAATGCCATTTTCAACTTTATTTCTTTACAACAACGCCAACGACAAAAGTTTTTGTTTTAAGGTATTCCTATTGTTTTTTAATAAATCATAGAAGGACAAAACAACTGGACAGCAATAATAAAAATTGATTCTTTGTGTAAGTAGGTCACCGCATCTAGAGTGTTCAAATTTGTTCAAAAGGCAAAGGCAAAGGCAAAAGCTTAATATGAAATAAAAGCTCAGAAGCCTTTCCGTGGCGTGATATTTAAGTTTGTGGTTGATCGGTTTTACTGTTATTTGACATAATTATTTACTCTAAGCCGTCGATCAGAATACGCCGTGGTTAAACCCTGTATGCTCATTTAGGGCAAGCTCATGGAAAACCGCAGAAATTATTTCTAACGGAGCTTAGATACTACATATTAAGCAAATGTATGTAAAGTTGTCAAAACTGATAGGTTAAAAGTTTTTAACTACTTGAGGGTGGTTTTTTTTATAAACATTTATTAATAACATTTTGTATTTATGTAAAGTTTGGCAGGCGGGCTGACTGTCCACTTGATGGTAGGCGGCTACCGTCGCCTATAACACAATGCCAAGTAAACCCAAGCACACAGGTGCTGCAAGTGATCTCCAACCATAATATTATAAGGGATTGAAGCACACCTATATTAAAAAAGAGAACACATGCTGTTATTTCACAATGGTTTTCACTAAGGGGTGATTACTACCGTCAGATGGGATGTCCAAATGACTCAACGATAACGAGTCATTTATTTGGACAGCTAATCTGACGGCAGAGCCTTGCCACTAGTTATCATTATATAAAATAATAAACTAAATAATTCCTAACTATTCAGTTTAAATAAATCTTTATAATAAAAACAATTTTTTAGTTTCAAACTTTTTTTTGGTTAGTTGAGAAGGGGTGGTGTGTGTGGTGGTTAGTTTAAAACATATGTGTGCGAGGTGCAACGACGCTCTGTCGCCCGCCAACTACCAGGCTAACAAAACCTTAAAGAAGGTTGTGTTTAGAAGCTTTGTTAGAAATCAATAATTGAGAAAACGCGAGAAAAACGAGTGAAAGAGATAGGGAATGTTGGAAAATTAGAAGTTTCAATGAAGAAGGAATTCACTGTGCTTGAAAACTAGCGCCGGTGAGCAGTTTTTATAATATACAATGGATGTAGTAGTTAGTATATATATATTGTAGCTCTATAAATGTAAGGTTGGACACAGTTTACATTTTTCTCATTACTTAGATTCTAAACCGATTTTTCTTTTACTTTTACTTTAAAAAATAAAGAAATTTTTTTACCTACGACATGAACGATGTTGTCGCAATTGTGTTTAAATTAAAAAAACTTTAATGACTAAAAAAATAAAGATATTAAGCAACATTTTAAAAAATCTAATAAATTTAAACTTAAGTCTTACACTACTAACATCATCAAAATAATTGTATAATTATTTTTTATTAAGTAACGTATAGAATATCGTTGTTAATATTATAATATTGCAAAATATAATTTGCAGTTTCTCTATGATTTTTTTTGTCAGTTAAAGTTTTGCAGGGGGACCTAAAACTTCCCCAAGGACGTTGTAACACGGTGTAAGTATTACCAGGCTAGCATAACGTGTAAGGATATAATTTGTAAATAAGCAAGGAGATCCGCCAGGCGATACATCTCGCGCTGCAAAGTGCGATAAAAATAATTGGCCAACTCGATTCAACTTGGCCTTTATACAGGTAAAACTATTTATTTTTATTTATAACTCGCATGTGGCGTGATTAAACCACGCCACGACGATTTAAGCCCTTAATGTAAAGCTTGGGAAGATAAAAAATTTAACTTTGATCATTAAAGTGGGCACTCAACTTTATTGCGTGGCTTGGATTGAAACTATTTACATCGATGCAGACAAGATTGTAAATTATGTATCGGTTGCACAAAAAATACAACTTAATTGTTATTTACAATTGTTTTAATAGTGGGTACGCAGTCATTAATTGGGCCGCCCGTCAGCACTTCCTACAGATCACAGTGAAATAATATCATATGTGCTGTTGTGTTTCAGTGAGCGAGTAGGATGTCAGAGCTCCCTAATCCCATGTCTTTAGTCCTACTGGTCCTACTGGCATCTTACTTGAAGCATTTTTTACATAGTCGCTTTTCGCATCCGCCTGTCCTCCTAACTCCTCCTAAATGGAAAGACCGAAAGGTGTTTATTTATAATTTGCAGAAAAAAATTGCATCCATGCGAAGCAGTAGGCCGGCCGCTAGTAATATTTTATAAATACGAAAGTGAGTTTGTTTGTTTCGAGCCTAAACAACTAATCATTGTGAAATTTTGTATTGATACACATTGTCAGAGGCACAGAAATACCTTTCATACATAAAAAAGTACCTATTACTTCCAAGGGACGTAGACGAAGTCGCAGGCAAAAGTGAACAATGGATAAAGAGCGAGGTATGTTTACAACATTCCAACAGCTGTCGTGCTGTTATTACATGCCAGTACTACTATAACTTTTGAATATTTAATTTTAAAATACATAGTTATCAATTAACTAGGAGGATATCAGTTACTAGCCATAAACAATAGAGCTAACGAACTATAAAGCCCACTGAAATAAATCCTTGTAACAAAATATAAACACCAATAATTTGTTCCTACTTCCTACCACGCTGTCTCAGACTTCCAGTATTACGAGCAAAACACTAACTGTCTAATTAAAATAGCACTTTGTTGCTTTAACTGTAAAGTCCAAATTCTAATATGCCCATATACGTTTGCCAACATTTCGCAAATTCCTGTTTCCAGGGAGGGTATCATTAGGTCGTTGCAAGAAATATTCGCGCACAACAGTAATGGCGGGGAAGCATGGCGTTGTGCATGGCGTAAAATACGATCGCACCAAGGAAATTTACGGCGGTACAAAGGGATAGCGAAAGTGTATACACAGGTTCACTTATCTTTGTACTTATGTTATTGTAAATAAAATAACATTGTATGCTTAGTCGCGCACGACCGGTAAACTCGCAGGACAAACTTTCATAAACTCGATGTGATTTTATATTATTGCTAGTCTTTTTATTACATTTTATATTACGGTCCGCCGCGTTGCTCTTCTTGGAATTTGTGGAACATAGAACATGTCCATGTTTACCGGTCACCTTTGGTGGTAATCGGTCAAAAGGTTTTCATTACAAACATTTATTTTTAGATATACCTAACGATGTAATTTAAAATAAATAAGTAAATAATTAAGTAAAAATAATTAAAATAATCTAAATAATTTTAAGTAAAGGCGATCGAAAAAAGCTTTTTTGCAAGAATGCTGTTTATTCAAGATAGCGAAAAACTTCTCTTGCACAGTTAAAACGAACTAGGCGAATAGGAGGCGAATAATAAATAGCGAATAAAATGCGGATAGCGAATTAGCGACTTTGATATTAATTGCGACCCGCCCCCGGTTTTCCCGCAGATGCAATTTATGATTTAGAAGAAAGTTTGCAGACAGAAAACGGACAGCAACTTTATTAAATTATTTAAGACCCAAATTAAAAATCTGCGTTTTATTAAGGATTCAGACATTATTAAGGACATTGTCAAGGACAGACTAAATTAAGTATTATCAAGGATTAAGGATTCTTAACCCTTTTAAGATTTTAGTTAGGGCCCGGTTTTGGGCACCTCAACATTCATTCGGAGAGTAGGTACTAGGCGAACATAAAACACGAAGGGGTCTCCTGTCAACGCCCGGTAATGAGGAATTGAATGAACATAGAAAATAAGATTCAGGAAGACGTCAATAACATGTCGTAAATGCGGCGGCGTACGTCGGGCGGGCGGCACTTCAAAATGCATAGAGATGCGCTCTGCGGGTGATTTAGCGGGCATTGTTGGTACCAATTATAGGGTTACCAATTTTGACCTGATTTTGACATAGGTCAACAATTTTGTTCAACAATCATCGATTTCTGTACACAACGAAACATTGTTATGCAACTTCTTCTTTTATAGAATCACTAGCTTTTATCCGTGACTTGGCCCGCGCCCTTTGGGAACAGTTTTTTTTATCTGTATGAAAGGTAAATCTATGACCTTTTCTGTGCGTAACAACAAACTCACTTTCGCATTTTATTATCAAAAATAAAAAAACACAACGTTTGACCAAATCATATATCGAGCAATAAATCTATACATACAATAAAATCGTAAAGGAACTGTGTCTGTACATTAAAATTTAAAAAAAAAAAAACAATTTGTACGCATTGTACTTAGGTTACCGAAGTGAAAAATAATTTTTAAAATTTTTGTTTTTAAACCGATTGGAATGAAGCTTTCTACAATAAATACATCAGTGAAAAATGAATTCAAATCGGTTAATCCATTTCTTTGATTAGCGTGCGCAAACGCACAGACAAGAAACGATATTCTTATATGTATGATGTTATGTTGACTCGGCAAATAGTTTTTGTCAACCCTGCAGCAAATGCATGTGTCCACCCCCTCGGGCGTCACACGTGCGTCCCGGCTGCTCCCGCTGTATCGTGTCCCATAGACAAATAGAATTTTCCCATATCTAGGACTATTAGTCTACGATTAGCGGTTCCGCGTGTTCCCATGTGGGAGTCGATTAACGTATGCACTTGTTGATTAACATGCATCAATTAAAAAAATAAAGTTTTATTTAGTATCCATTAATCATACTAATAATAAAAATAATAGAGTTTGTTTGTTTGTTATCCTTTCTCTCAACCGTCATGGTATTTTGCATACACGTTATCAGGGACACATAAATTACTGAAGAACCTGCAATAATGTCATCAGAGGATTACACTTTGTATCTAAAAATATTAATCTTTATAAAATATATATTAAACAAAATCAAACGACAAACATTGTTTCTTCTTTTAACACGACACTATTAAAATAACAGCCACAAAATGTCCTATATGGGACAATAAACGTCTTCATTTAAGCCCACGCATTGACCACACACCCTCTTCACATACGAGTAGACGTAAATGTCCCATTCCGATAAACTTTCCCCCATTATATGTTGTAATAACCGTTTAAAAATTCAACCTTGACCGAATTATCCAAGCTCTAAACAGACATTAAAGAGATGGTGAGATTTGTTTTCTGTCAGGTTTGTGTAAAATTGAGGAAATGGATTAATACGGTTTTTATAAAAAAATATATCTTTAAATCCACAATTATTTTTGTATCCTTCTATATTATAAAACTAGCTGTTGCACGCGACTTCGCCCGCGTAACTGTATACAATATAGCCTATGTTGCTCGCTGGTAATGTAGCTTTCTATAGATGATATTTATTCTATATATTTTCAAAATCGGTCCAGTAGTTTTTGAATTAATTCATTACAAACTTACAAATCTTCTCTCTTTATAATATTAGTACGAGTATAGATAAAGTCGCTGACCATATATGTCTGTATCTCCTCAAACTTCTTCTAAAGCACACAACGGATTTTGGATACGGCTTATAATAATAGAAAGAGCGACATAAATGATGAAGATTTGTGTATATATATAATTTGCTCTAAAAATTGCATATGTACTAAGCCGGTAGCCGGTCGCTATTCTAAAACACTTCTTCAAGTTGACCTCTTTTTTCTTTCAGTAAAGATTTTCTTTAAAAAATAGAGTTCTATGTTACAGAATTTTCGTAGAGATTATTTTTATCGTTTTATTTTAGAATTTTTTTTTAAATCAAGTCTTAGAAATAAAATTATAAAATATTGCTTTCCTTGAGTGTACTTACTTCCCACGCGCTTCAATAGAGCTTATTTAAAATCAAGCATCTAACATTTTTAAACAAGACTTTGATTGTTTACTTTGAACGAGTTATTCAAGCCGAATATTATTCCCTGAAATTTGTATGATCTTTATACCGGGAATCATACGAGGAAATGTATAATATGACGGCATGATGCTGTAAGGAAATCCGCAACTTTGCTTTTTTCTTATTTATTACAAGATATTAATAAAATGAGCGCGAGTCTAAAATAAGAATTTTCGACTACTGAAGTATTATTTAACTATAGGTACTTTAAAAAGAAATTATTTGAGATAAGTTTATTTTAAATAAAGATTTAAAGCATTGTGTTCTTTAGTCATGCTTTAGATAAGTTAAAATTTTCTAACTTCTATGCTTTTTGGACACTCAAACTTTCTAGATCTTGTTGATAAGTGAAGCTGTGAAACAAATAAATTCCTCTTAGGGACTAAGTTGTCAGTTTATTATTACCAGATATTATCAGCAAATTTATTAGTATCAGGGGATCATAAATATTATCGACAAAGTTAGGGAATTGCCAAAAAATTACGGTCTAACTAGACGACAGTTAGTACCTACACTTACTAGGCACACATGACCGTCTAGAGCTCAATGAATACTAGATCTCTCTGTACAAACTTTGTACTCGCACACAAGTTTACCATTTATAACATATGTATATAGTTTTAAACTTTACTCTAGCGGTTATTCATTAAAAGTCCCGCTTGCAGTTTGAGGAAGAGCGATAACACCGAATGCGGCATGGCATAGCTACACGAAATACTACCGCCCATATAAGCTAAGTTCACACTGAGACTTTTTTAGTTCAATAAAATATGAGATGTGACGAAAGCCTTAAATTAGTAGAATGTATAGCGCGCGTTAAAATACAAGTTTAGTGATTCCCTGGTTCAGAGGATTTGTATTCAACATAGAACTTAAATGTAGAGAAGACTAGATTTTGCTGCCGACTTCGTTAGCGCTCCTTTTTAGGAGTTAAAAATAAAAAAACAGCGCCTTTCAAAAATATAATTTTATATGTCGGCGTTGAATGTTTTTATATTTTCAGATGATCTCTCAGAAACAGTCCTTTTTTTCTGGAAGAATGGTAGGTACCCTATGTCCTTTTTTGTATACAAAATTTCATGATAACGCTTTCCCATTTAATAGTATTAGTTAGGCTTAGGATTATAGAAGTTTTTCACATTTTTCGAAACAAAACCATAAATTGTACGTACACTAATTAATAAATTAAATGAAACGATGGTTTAAATTTTTTGGACAAAAATATAACATGGGCATTGATCGTGTAAAAAAAATTAAAAACAGGAGATTGAGTGGTTTTGGAACCGAAGACGTTCGTTTCCCTTGGGTTGCTTATCAGCCGATCCCTTCGCAGTATAATACGGAAGCTCACTCTCGATCGACACCTTGTATGTAATAGACCCGGCTCTTCTTTTCTGCAAACTTACATATTAAGATAATCCTCAATATTAACTACCTCGCTTATCGCTCTTTCCATTAATGAAAATCATCAAAATCGGTTGGATTATTTAGAAAAATTTAGAAGCGAACAGCAACTAAATGTAAAATGTATCTAGCCTTTAAATATGTAAGAAAAATAAAACCAAATCATTTTAACGAGTTAAAATGGTGTGTTAATTTTATTATTTGAAAGTTTGTTCGAACTAAAATAATTAAAAAAAAATCGTAATTTAAAAGAAATCATAAAAAAATAGATCACGCGCTATCCACATGACAATCGAAGCCCTAATTATAAGTTTTAAATTTGGATTTCTAATTTTAAAATTTAAATTTGACATAAGAACCCTAAATCTATTATTGCTTTAATACTACTTGTTCACTTAAGTTCAGTGAGAGCGAAGCGCTGAAACTCGCAACCAAGTAACCATACTGCTGGCGGAACCGATAACTGTCAGAGAAGGTTTCTCCGTATCTGTTAAGTTCTAGAAAACCGTGGGCAAGGTGCCATAACTGCGAGCACCGCTACCAGGATAAAAGAAATTTTGAACAGGTATTTAAATATTACGACACTAGTATTCCTGTCTGCTTTTCTAGTCTCGCTTAACGTAGAAGGCTCTAGCCTTCTTCTATGCGTGTACACATGTCCCACGAAAGCATAACAATAGTACTACTACTTTATGAGAATTGTTCGACCTATTTAAAAGGAAATCTTTGCGACAATTTCGGTTTGAACGTTACGAAATAGTACTAAAACAAAAGCTAATGGCAGTTTTACACTTCTAATTTGAAGTGAGCCAACGTTTGTTAAATACAATAGAAAATACGGTCATATACTTAGTTAACATATGACTTACGTTAGCTTGTGAAGGTTTGAGTTTGAGGTTCTCACAAAAACGGCATTACTTAACAAGGATGAATTTATAATTATATATTTCTGGGATAAGATGAGAGAAAAACTCCAAAATAGTTTGTGAACAGAACAATTTTATCTAAAGTGCGAAACAGAGGCAGACAGGATACTGACACAGATAGACATAAATATTACAGAATTCATCAGTATTGCGAAATATATAGTACAACTTTTTTCACGTACGAGTAAAAGGCAGCAGGCAGGCGTCTAGAGTAAACACAGAAGCCTTAATGACTTTAAAATACAGTGTGCCTGTGGTAGCCTAAAGTATGTGATCTTAGTACTTAGGATTAAACTTTGTCAGTGTTTTTGGGTAGTTTGAAAGTGCAACCAATATAATGAATTCAACAGATATCGAGGACTTGGATATTTTGGCGACACCTTCAAGAGTTTCAATACAAATTTTTTTACTATTTGCTCAAGGACAAGATTACTTGTAGTTTTAATTTTTTTTTCTTTGCTCATTTGCTTGCGGTCTCCTTCGATGACAATGAAACATAACACTAAGAAAGGACCATCGTAATTGTCCTAAGAACGGAACCCTCAAAAGAACAACGGGACTAACTAAAGCAAAAACGAACAACAACAAATCGAATTGAAACTAAAATTTCTTGGAACCGCGTGCGCGAAACCCTCGCTACTGTTTGGCTGCAGTCCTAATACCAGCCATTGGTTAAATGCCTCTATTGCTAAGGAAACAAGTTTCACTTTCAATCGTAACACTTAAGGAGGCTTTATCTAAAACTTCTAAGCATTTAATTATACGAGCCTTCTTGCCACAAAACTGGGAATGAATTTATGCATGAACCACCCGAGAATTTCTCTCCGAATCGGCGGGTTTACAGCGAACAATAGTCTTAGTTTTAATCTCGTTTTTTTTTCTGATGTCTCGTGAATCCAGTTTGTAAGCGGCGGGATTTACGACACCCCCTCTTACCTCATTCCTCCCCTTTCTCCCTTGCTCGCGGCTGACATGACATGCTCACCAATTTGCGTGAGATTCGGATCGTCTTGCTTACGAGACGAGCTATGTGCTGAAATTTAACACAACTCAACATCGCAATTTGGTAAAATAAAAGTTGTTGCGTGATTTTTCAATCATGCATTTTTTTTTTTTTCAAGTGCAGACATGTGTCTGGCTGACTTGCTGAGTTCGCCGACACCAGTGTGAGGTGATTAAATGTGGAGATACTTTAATAAGTTAAGTATTGAGTTACGAAGCCCGCATTTGCAGTCGGCTGTCTTAAGAACTATCTTTTTTTTTTCAGCAAGTAAACGTCTCGGATTTTGTTAAAAAGTTTTCAATAAAAAATATAACTTTGATTGATATCTTATATACTGTAAGATATGCGGTTAGAATAATATCTTTATAGAAAATAGACAAATTAAGTAGGTTTTCATACACTCGTAACAGCTAATATTTAGTTGATATAAAAATGTGTTTTCATTATATATTAATTAAATAAAAAAACTAATAATAATCATATACTTATAGTAATCATAGGCTTGAATTATCTAAATCTATAATTACATATATTATACATATCTATCGTATATATGTATATCTATAATTATATATATACGATGTGTGTATGTTCCCTATTTACTGAACCGAAACCGCTGAACCGATTTTGATGAAATTTTCAGACAACCTTCAGATTAGTCCAGCGGGTAATCCTGTGAAGTTTGGTAGCGATCGAACGCGGACGAAGTCGCGGGCACCTACTACTGCTGTTCGCTTATGTCTTTTTCTCTGTTAACTTCTTCTAATCTACCCAACGGATACAGCCACCCTGCTATCAGGCACCACCCTGTTTTATCTAGTTTTATATGAAATGAAAGTGACTATTATTAATATTTTTTTAAATATTGCTGGATATATCTATTTAATTTCTAAATCTATTTTTCTATTTATTATCTATTTCTGAATTGCTTAGCATACTTTGAAAAATACATTTTATTACACACGTTCGTTTCTGTTTTATTTAATGAATTTATTTGTTTTTATTAACAGTTTTTTTTACTTAGTAGCTATAATTTTATGTAAATTAAATTAAATAAATTAAATACTGTTTACGCCTAAATATTTTAGGTTTTAGTGTTAATAATGTCAAAGGTAAAAAAATGTCTTAATTTTTTTTTAATAAAATTAAAATCTTAATAAATAAATTAATACCTTAAACTACAGCGCCCCATCTTACAGCATGCCAATAAAAACTGACCTAAATCCTTTAAAAAACACTAATCACCAGGAAAACAGTAGCAAAGGCACACGTTAAAATTCAAAATTCGAATTTCCCGCGTAACCAAACTCTACAGTCACGTGATAGTAAAGGATGGCGCGGTTCGCGCGTCCGCGCAGACAATGACGGACTAACTCTGTGCGCACACGCAGCAGCCTCCGACAACGCGTCATACGTCGCCCCACCACGAGCCATTCATGAAACCACCACTCAATGAAGCTTCAACTATGTCATTTTCAAGGACTTTCAAGCGAGTATGATATATTATAATATATTATAATAAATGCTGTGAAATTAGCTGTAATTAAAATTTCTAATGATAATTGTTAAATATTTATTTAAATCAAATTAAAGGTCTTTTATTTTCCTTGCTACTAGCATCTACTAGTTAAATTATATAACTTCACTCTTCAACAATTCCAATATTTATCTAATCCTCTAATCACATAAAAATACGAGAATAGGCAATTATTTTTGAAAATCATTTTAAAGTATCTATTGGAGAAAGCATTTTAAAGTTTACACTAGCGACCCCGGTTTTGTATGGGTGCAAATATTTTCTGCAAATTAATTTTTCACTACTGTCATTTTTATTAAAAACCGAACAAAATCCGTTGGGTGGTATAAAGGAGTTAGCGAAGAAACAGATTAAATATGACAGCGACTTTATTTAATAATGTATTTTTGCCTAGACGTGACCGAATAAGTTGAAAATTATTATCATCTATGTCCATGTTAGTATGATTTTTATTGTATGAACCTTACTATTTTTGTAGATCGTGTTTTGTGGTTAAGTAAATATGGAATAAGTAGCTGGTGCTCGCGACTACGTCCGCGTTGAAAATTTAAAAAAAGTAATATAACGCTTGACCTGTGTTGCTATAATACTTTGGCCAGGAATAGTAGTTTTTTCTGGATGAAAGTTACCCTATGTCCTTTCTGGTGTCGCAGACAACGTTTAGCAAAATTTCATGGTGATCGGTTAAGTAGTTTTTGCGTGAAAGAGTTACAAACATCCATACATCCAAACATACTTTCTCATTTATAATATTAGTAATATATATAATAATTGCAAAAATGTAATAAACCTCGAAATCTGTCAAATTGACGATCATGGGAATATTGAATAGGTACGACAAAACTCAAGTTACGCAAGTGATACCTTGTTCCGTCTGACAACAAATTGTAGGGCCGATTTGGGCAAATTTGGCGAATTTCGCAATTCACCCTTTGTTATCTAGGCTAGGCAAGACGGAAGCTATAATATTGCCGGACGACGAACGTGGGCGAGCCTATCTCATCCGCTCACACACTGGCTCACATCACAATTACTCTTTATTACGCATATTTCTAAGCGAATTCCTACTAAAATTAGTAGCATATGGTGAATTGAAATTTTACACTGATGTTTCTATTAATTAATGTAAAACATTAATCGCTGTCGGCGTTTGTTTGCTTGTCTGTGTTCTTCTAGGATGCAAAACTGATTTTGTTGCAAAATTTTCTTTAGGAGTGTATTTTCCACAAAGTTAATGATAGGTATACATTTTAATTAAATAATAAAGAAGTCATAAAATTTACTTGTAAAAAATATTAATTCTGAGACTTACAAGGTTTTCGTTGGAGCGTGAGGAGGACTACGCTCCTTGTCAGAGCCTAGGCGTACCCGAAAATGAGGTACGCCAACTAATAGGGCGACCTCTCGACGGGCTGTAGTGTCCCCTTAAGAGAGGCAGCCTAATTCTATCTTTATCTTGCTTTAGTTAAATTTCTTTGCTTTATCTATAGTTTTGTTTTTATTACTGTGCAGTGTTCCATGGAGTTTACGATGCTTCTTTAAAAATAATTAGATGTCTTCTTTCAAACGTCAAAGCATTCCATTTATTTATTTTGACACTACACAATTGCACTTCGATTGTACAAATATTGGACGCTTGCTTCAAAATCATCAGTTATTTCTTTTTTTTAGTCAAATTACTAAAATGTGTGATAATTTAAAAACAGATCGTATAAGATGCGACGCTTGTCGTACAATCAACTTGGCGAAGGCGAATATAACTCACCCTAAGCCCGACATGCAAGTATTTTATGATAAATGTACCCCCTCAAAACCATGTACGCCGTTGACAGGTCAGTTCATTTTAAAAAATATTACTGTAAATTCTGTAGAGTTGTTCTGCAAATAATTTTTACTTTTAATCGCAAACGTTATTGAGAAATTGCAGTTTCATACTAAGTAGAGTTTTAGTCGGAGCGGTTGTAGAAGAAAATTTTTGTTAAAAAGCTATTAGGTATTAAGTTTATGCCCGCGATTTCGACTGCATATCTTCTACACGTATAAATTGCACAGCCTATAAGTTATATTCATATATAAACTACACTATACCTATTATTATATGTAGTTATTTATTCATTTTTGTCTATATGCACATTATTATAGTCTCATTTTATTATTATAGTAAGTAGTATATTTTTCTATTCTCCGTGCGGAATTGAGGTTCCCAACGGAAGCTAAGCGCTGTGTGGCTTATTTTTCTATAGAAAATATATTTTTTCTTTGTTTTTTACTTACATTACTGTAGTTTCATCAAAATCTACACAAAAAACAGAAAATCTTAACACTGATTTGAAAACTAATTCAAAACCAGCTGATTTGAAGTTCATATTGTAAACATTACATTTTAGTATTTGCCTAGCTTTACAAACAAGTTTCTTGACTAACTCTGGTCTAATGTTTGAGTGACTATGTTTTGCAAATGGATATTTTGTGATATTATATATGTAGGTACGACATTGTTTGTTTAAATTAGTTATGATATGGGATGATTGGGTAAAGTATGTTTGAAAATCATGTAAAATTAAGAAAGTATTCTGCTTCTTCACGTCCCCGTAGGCTCGACTGTAATGGAACCCAACGTAAATGACTAATTTAGCACACTTGTAAATTACAAAGGTAGGCACAAAGGGTGTGAACACCAGTATAAAGGGAGAAAGAAATGTGACTACATTGAATGAAGTAAAAACGCCTCATCCCTTTTGCTTCAATGATATTATTAATCCCTCGCCCTGCCTCCGCCCTACGTACGATTTTGTCTAAACTAAACCATACTCTTTTGGCTCCTGCTGTTCTAGTACATATTACAAATTATGTAATACCTTTATTTGCTCGATAAATTTAAGCAGGCGCAGAAATAAATTTAAATTTGAATTGATTGAATTTAAAGTGAAGTTTCATTTGTTTTGAATTCAATTTAATTTGAATCAAAAGTATTTTTCTTATTTCAAATTACTAACTGACTTTTGATGTGGTTTCAGAACATCCATTAAATCCAGCTTGCATCAGGATATGCAGCAAAGAGGAATTCAATCTGAGAAGAAGTGCAAATCCTCTGGTACCTCCTCCGAAGCCTATTCCGTACGCTCATGGAAAACTAATGTGGGCTGTCAAAGTTAGTATATTATAAATATTAATTAGTATATACCTAAGTATCCGCCTATAGGCGGATAAGCTTTTAATGATAATTTATCAGCTTTACGCTTATTATGTTACTCTGGTATTTTTGTCATTTGTTTTTCTCGATCGAATTGATTTACTTGGCATCCTGGTAAAAACCTCCTACAATTTCATTACTATTAGTATGCACAGTAAAACAATGTAGTCTGTATAACTTTCTTATCAGGCTGGTATCCTGGTTGGATCTCTTTATTTCACGTACGCGCAAGGTGTGTGGGGCGACCAGCAAGACGTTACCGAGTGCATCAAACGGTGGCAAGAGTACATGCGGAGCATAAACACTAGACGCCCGCCTAACTTCGACCAGTGTGGAAAAGTTGTTGTATGTACAGTCTAATTTGTAATTTTTACGATATAACAATAAGGTATATAATTGAAGGTCTTCTTCTGACGTCACTTATGACTCGTTTCTGTGAGATATCAGACTGTAACCTCTCTTGCGAACATGTATTCCTAGTATTTGCAGTTACGTCACCAGTTACGGTCGCTACGTAACCGATCCGGTAGGCAGAGCTTAATTTTGACACAACTTTTATTGAGTCATCGAGTTTAAACTGTTCAACCGTTATCTTACTTAATTACTTAATACTTATTACTTACATAATCATATACTTACTCGTAGTATGTGATGACAATCACAAAAATTGTTCTTACAGAAACTATTTTAAGTATGAAAATGGGACTTGACAAAACAATAACTTACTCACTGAATAATCAATCTATTGTGTGACTGTTGCGCCCTAAAACTTCTCATACATATACAATTAATTGAATTTTACCTAGGCATATGTATAATAAAATAAATAAGATTGTGATAATGATATTAACATTACACAGAATTACACAGAAAGTCTTTACCTTTGATGCAGTTTAAGAGAAAATTATATGCATGGCTTACGGCACATGGCTTCTATGACGTCAGGGAATTCATGAATCGCAGATTTTGAAAGTGATTTGGTTTAATTTATGAATTGGTCTGAATATTTGCATGCCCTTATAGGGTGGAACGTAGCGGTGCATTATTGTTAATGTATATAAGTATTGTAAACTATGTTCAGCAAATAAATAAATTATTATTATTATTATTGAATTATAGTATTCACTGGAGTGCCGAGGATTTTTTCCCCTTTTTTTTTTTGTTTTTCTGCGATATTATCGCAAACCAGTTGGTCATAAATTTAAGATGTTTCGGTTCGGTTCGGTTGATTGATCAAAAAGCAATCCCCAATTTATAGTTGCAACCCCATTGTTAAACTACTGAGATAAACATTTTGCAAGCAAATTTATCAACTTTCTTAAACTGTCAAACGCAAACAACAGTCAGTCTATCAACAGTCCTAACGCTCTAAAAGTTAATAAAAATTTAAAATTTGCTCAAAATACTTGGTCGTGATTATGTTATCCTAGTAGTTGGTGGATCGCCATTGACAAGGCAGACTTTCAATTAAAAAGTGGTCTTAAAAACTGAGCCAGACTGATAAGAACCGACATCGCTTCTACTATACAAATATTATTATAGTCTGAACAAATAATTATTTAAAGAGGTAGGTTTGTCTTTACCTAATATTCTAAACTACCTACTCATCCGATTAAAAAAAACTTTCAGTGGTAGTTAGAATAGAATTTCAGGATGGACATAGAGACATAGGGACATAGGAAAATTAGCCGGTGTTCGGGCACCAGCTATCTACTAAAAATAAAGATCCAACGCCTGGCAAATAAAGAGATCAGGCATTATATATAGGTTTACACATTTTGTCAGGCGCTACAAAATTTATGCGGACGAAGTCGCGAACACAAGCTAGTATTAAAATTAAAATAAAATTTAAACATTCAAAGACTTTGTTTGTTATCAGGCAACCGATGTCCTGTCACCACAAAGGTGATGTCGAAATCTGAAAATTACCTACTCCTATGCGGACAATCTTCGAGTGTTCATGTCCGTAACGTTTTTTTTTTTGTTCAAGTGTATGTCATTTTATCAAGTGATCTGTATTTATTAAAATTAAATAAGTTATGTCTTCTTGTAATAAAACAAATGTTTAAGAAAGTTGGTAATTAATTTTTGTTTTTCAAATTATACACTCAGTAAGTATAATGTAATATTCAAAATTATTTTATTTTTACCTCTATAACAAAGCGATTTCCAGAGAGCTTCTAAACAGCTACCTTCTTTCTAAGTCAAATTTCGACAAAATATTGCAAAAGTTACAGTAAATGATGGCAGTAAAGTAGTTAGGGCTATTTTCCATTTTGATTTAAAAAAATATATTTAAGATTAAAATTTAAAGAAGTGTGATATAAAATTTTAAAATTATAGATAATGTTTCCGATGTTTGCAAATTTATAAAAAAAAATATTGAAAAAATATAGCTATATAGATTTCTTTTTAATCAATAGACTATTCGTTGCCTTTGTATCGTCATTTATTATTTATTAATAAAAACTGGACTTTATAATAATATTCAACTTCTTAACACTTTATGTTATCCTAGTAAGCAAGAGGCACTTTCTGTCCAAGACCGGCTCTATTGTATCGGAGATTTCCCAGCTTTGCGAAGCGCCTGCTTTCAAACAAGAATTTCCCTCGACTGAAATATTTCATTCAAATCAGTGGCGTAGGGTTGCCAGATGCCGTACTTATTTTCTCGTACCAGAAATGCCAAATATCTCGTACTTTCAGTACATAATTATAAACAAGTATAAATTAAAAAAAAAACATAATTTAAACTAACTGTTATGAGTTGCGCTTGAGGATGTCAAATGACATCATATTGTAATAATTTTAAGTACTTACAACACATACTCACAAAAACAAATTATATACTAAACGAATGAAATGTATTTAATAATGTTCTATATAATGTCAGGGATGTTGGTAAAATCTTTGTTTTTATGATATAGTTTTTCAGCTGTCATTCTGGAAATCATTTCTTTAGAGGGTTCGTTCGAAATCTACGATGAATGGCGCAGTCAGTGAACACTGATAAAATCTCGTACAAAAGTGTACGAGATTTCTCGTACGTATGGTAACACTGGTAGGACAAACTACATTCGTATGATATGGAACCCTGGTATAATGTATGCTTCGTTCAACAGACTCAGTCGACACAACGGTAACGGTCTCAACAAGTGTGACGTTGGGTTTATTTCTTAAATTTTCATTTAATCCTGGTAGAGGCACGTCAAATACAGTATGAGGTACGTCGCCTGCTAGGACGATAAGTACTAAAAAGAAAACTTCCGTTTTGGATACCTCATAATAATCGACCAGCCTCTATATGTTGTTGCACGTGACTTCGTCTGTGCATTTTCAAAATCGGTGCAGTGAGTTTATTCATTACAAACAAAAATACAAATCTTCTCTCTTTGTAATATTAGTATGGATATCGCTTTGGCGGTAGGCCTTTAAAGCGATCATATAAAAACATTATTTTGTGATCTCATAAAAAAAAATGTAACGGATATATCGACAATGATAATTTAAATGTAGGTCACGTTAACATTGTGTCGTACCAACCTACTACTGATACATTGTCATTATCAATGTCTAACAGTTTTATGAATTTTAATTTATTTATTTTTTATCCGCGATACGGAAACAAAATCCTACCTAAGTAATTATAGAAAAGTAACCTAGTTTCTTTACTTTTTAAAGTGAATATGAATAACTACGTTTTTAAATTTGCTTCAATAGTGGAAGGCAATTCAGAAAAATGGTGAAAAGTAATGATAAAAAACAAAACAGTTTCATGCATGCTGTAGATCTAATTTAATCTACATCCAAAACTGTGGCGCCGCGTCAAACAGCTCAAAGAACATAATTATTGAAAAGTATCAAACAATTACATTTTAAATTATGATTTATTTCTTTCAGATAAAAGAAACTACTGACAGTCTAGTGGCGCCATTATATGGTATATACAAGAGTTTTGTGACAACCTCCTTCGCAGGTAAGAATAATGTACTTAATTTTAAATAGATAGTGATTGTAACCATATCACTTTGCATCTGATATGATGATGCAAAAACCAAATAAAAAACTAAAGACAGAATTTTGCGGACAACATAGTGAAGCCGGTTTTATAAACATGCAATTGCGTGGGCCGGTGTTGCCATAATATTGGTTTCCAACTTACGTGTGAAACGTGATTCCATGCTTTTTTTAAAGAATAATTTTACACCCTTTCCCTACGCAATCAAGCATTTTCACTAATAAATAATTTGTGCGTGCGTGTAACCGTGTGTATAATTGTATCAAAAATGTATAAATAATTTTAATTTAATATATAGATACCTATTCTAATAATAGCTATATTGTACGATTGCCAGGGCACTTGTGTATCTTTCCATATATCGACAGTATCTAATTAATTTCTTCTTGCAGGTGTAGTGAAGATTCCTGTACTACTGAAATGTGCGTACGTAGAGTATCTAAAAGCCTTAGAGAAACATGAAGAGGAGTTGGCTAAAGAGAGAAAAATCAGAAAGAGATCAAAGATGTTAGGATAAAAGTGCTAAGTGAATATTACACGAACAAACAATATAAGAGGAATGGAATTAAATTGGAATTTGAATTAAAAATACGACACAACATAAATTGTAACAATATTTATTTAATAAATTTAAAAATACTAAAGTTATTTGAAAAATTATCATTTCTTTACATTTTGCTCGTCAAGAAATTACTAAAAACAAAGATTAGGTAAAAATGTATTTCGCATTATTTAAGGTAAACGCATCCCTCTTTTTCAATGCAAATACAAAATGGAAATACCTACATATTGGGACTAAATAAAAAAGTTTAATATCTTTGTTGTCTCCTCCTTGTGTCTGGTGTGTGAAGTTCAAAAAATTCAGAATTTTCTTCAGCAGCTCCACCTGCCAGCATATACTCCAAGTGTCTTATGTAACAAATCGCTATCCTGTAAAATAATAATCATTAATTATTTATTTTATCATAGATGCGTTGTTTTTCTTCAAATTTGTTCTGAAATTTTTAATAACAAATATTTTTAACCCCCGATCCCCGACACAAAAACGGGGTTTTATGAGTTTGACAGTGTGTATGTGTATCTGTTCTGTCTATCTGTGGAATCGTACCTCCCAAACGCCGGCTTATGTCGGTAACTTTCATATATGTCTACGGAACTTCTCATTTCTGATTCGATCTCGCAGTGTAAGGCTACGTTCACACGGCATTGTCCTGCACGTTTTTTTGCAGTATACGTCTTGACGAATAAATAGTGGCACATACATTGTAAATAGAACCATTCACACGTCGTTTGCACTGCAAAATAAACGTACACCGTTTATACGTTTAAATGAATACTCACCGGACTTGTCAAGCAAATCGAATGAACTTTAACGTATTCGGTTTTTCAGTGGCACATAGTATAGCGCTGTCTCCTTCACACGGCACGCTGTTAATACGTTTTTTTATCGAATAGCAACCGAACAATTTTCATCATTTCTAAATTAATCGTAGAACTATTCAAATGTTATAGTACGCAATGATTCTTGATTTTTAGGATGTACCCAAATTCTTCTGTCGGCGAAACCGTTGGCGCCTTCGATACGAATATAAAAGTACAACCAAGCGTGGATCCATCACTGACGTCACTCACTGTGACAACACTCAATCTGCCATATGAACACCGAGCTGATTGAACGTTAAAAAACGAATACAAAATAAACATGCAGGACAATGCCGTGTGAACTTAGCCTAACCCCGAGCATAGCCTTCTCCAAAGCTCGTTGAGTGACGTTGAGCTTGTGCGAGCTTATAATACTTTTCTAATGTACACAGGGTTGTTTTTGACCAACTGTTTGTTTGTTAGATATTTTAAGTCAACTCCTGCCTTAAAATATCTAGCAAACAACAATTCTCCAAAGTCTCTATGCAATTGTATTTCCAGTTGCGATAAAAATATAAAGTCAGCAATAAAAATATATTGACCACTATCAATAGCCTGAATTTTTTTTTGGGTAGGTACCTATTTAGATTATTTGCAATTATGATGTTAAAACAATAAAGGGGTACAAACAATAAACAATAAGTTTCACAATTAGCAAAGTACCTATTATATAAAAAATACTTTTCTCGTCAAATGTTAGCTATAGGTATATTTTATTATGATATACCTAAAACTGTGAACAATACTAATTGTAATACTCGTAAAGTTATGTGTTTTGATTAAGATTTATCAAAATTTTATGGAGATCTATAAAAATTTTGAAAGAGTTTTTATAATGCAAGTTGAACTACTTTAAAGTTAAATTTTACAAAAATGTTATTATACGACAACAATAGCCTTTTCTTGTTCTTATACGAGTATTACTATACCTACTCCACATTTTCGACAAAAGTTCGCCATTGGTAATTTTCGGAAATTGTCGTTTCCGAAAGTTGTCTATTTTGGAATTATTATTTTGGAATGAAATTACGTTTTATTAGGAAGTTGTCATTTTAGGAAGTTGTCGTTGTCACCCTGAGGGATTAGTACGCTTATTACTAAGCACTAAACTAAACACTATAGATCTAGATAGTCGGCTTCTTCATTTCTGAAGGTCGTGCCCGCTCTGAAATGCCTTGGTGGCATCAACCACCAGCTGTTTCCACTCCACCCTGTCCTCAGCCTTTCTCATAGCCTTCGCAACTGTAGGGCCTGTAAGATACACAACTTTGTCTGTCCATCGGCTAGGAGACCGGCTACGAGACCTCTTGCCATCCGCTTTTCCAACCACCACCAGCTTCTCCAAGTTTTCTGGTTCTATGCAGTATTTAAATAGATCTATAGAAGCAGTTTATCTAAAATTTTACCTGAGGCATTCAATTTTGGAATATTTTTTCTTGGAAGGTTTAGTAACTGGCAGCTTCGAGCGGAGCAAATCAAATGCTCGATTCATATCTCTCATACGCGTTCTTTCACGGTCACACGCTGTCTTCTTGTACTCTGAAAGGTTGTTAAACAATAAACGCCTTGTACCCAGCACACCCGTGATATCACTGAGATGACCCACTGAGAGGTAGGTCGACTAGTAATTTGCTGTTTCTTTTGGTCTCACCGTGTAACTCTTAATCAATGAGAATTGTATGTATTTTAAAGCTCTTAATTGATAAACTACAAGTCTTAATAGTCTAGACTAGACTTCATTGAATTGTCAATTTCGTTTAAAAGACCAACGGAGCTTTTTGTTGAAATACGATCTTTGCAAGAATTTTCTTTAAGAGAGATTTCTATTATATTTACGTAAATGATAAATAATGTTCATTTGATATTTTTGTCAAGTAAAAAAAATTAGGCTTCACATGGATGCAATTTTTTTCTGTAAATTATAAACACATACCTTCCTCGTTTATAGCTCTCTCCGTAAGTAAAACCGTTTGTGTGGTAGAAGAAGTTAGCGAAGAAACAGACAGAAGCAGTGACTTAAGTCAACGGTAAGTACCTAACCATCAATCAATAAATCTCGTAGGTGCTGCCAGACTGGGAATCGAACGTGTGTCATATACTTGCTTTGTTTTAACTCTTTAAAATATACCTTTTTCCAACTGCAAAGCCCTTTCTTTCCAGTTAGTAACAGATCCTTGACTGCTATTATCAAGTTTGTCCTGAGATTCTTGAGAATAATCCAACGACGACTCTGAGTTCGCTGTCTCTGGGATCAATATTCCCTCCCTGAACTCGTGTTCAAAGTAAGACCTTGTATCTTTAAAAAGAAATACATCAAAAATATTTTTATTTTTATTTTTATGTTTAGAGCGCTTAATAGTTTAACGCTTTGCGCGTAATGACCGTAACAGTATTTGCCCCGAGCACAAATAATATATTTAAAAAATATTTATTTAAAAAACATTTAAATAGAGCATTTTATAATAATAGCTGTTGCACGCGACTTCGTCCGCGTAACTTTATAAAATATATCCTATCTCTTAAGTGGGATCAAACTGCACACAGTGTGCAAGTTTTATTAAAATCGGTTCAGTAGTTCAGGAGTTCATCGGCGACAAACAACGTAACACGAAATTTTAATATACTTATATAGATATTTATTTATTTTCTTACATATTAAGCATTGAAATTTCATGTATTGTTTTTTCAACGAACGGTCTGAATTCGTAGAAATAGCACAAAATATAAAGCACAAAATGCAATATTTCATTATTTTTTAACGCTTATAAAAATCGTTTGCAACAAATAAAAGTAGAGATAATTTTTGTAATTGGGATATTTTTTAAAACACATTCTTATGTGAAACGGCTGTCGGTCCACTTGATAGCAGGTGGCTACCGTCATCTGTAACACTAGCAACGGCACAGGTGCTGCGAGTACGTTGCTGGCTTACGTAGGATTAGAAATAACTGTTAAGGTAGGGACAGAGAAATGGGTTCAGACATCCCTTACTTCCTCATCAAAACACTACAACACACTTGTATCCACTTTTCCAAGAGGCTCGTCAATTCTGTTAATATAACATTAACGGGGAAGGGTCACAACAACAACAACTACAACTAATAAGAGCGAGATACGTAGCAATGAGATGGCATTTTAAAGATTGACAGTAGGTACAAGGTTGACTAGAATTAAATCCATGATTTTTAGTTAACCCTAACCTTCAAAAGGCACGTGTACAAATTTCACAGCTGTCGGACTATTAGTTTGTGGGATAGAGCATTTTGAGTGAAACAATTTTTGTTAGTTTGAAGAAAAAGGAAAAAAAGGAATTTCGTGAAAACGATGGCAAAATTGTATGAATCTGGCCCCCAGCGACTTTTTCCTGTTCTCAGACTTCAATTGAATGCTCGCTGGAAAGAAATTTAGCGCCGATGGAGAGGTAATCGCCGAAACTAAGGCCTATTTTGAGGCTATAAAATCGTACTATAAAAATGGTATCGAAAAATTGTGTGATCGCTATAATCATTGTATCGCCCTCGAAGGAACTATATTGAATAATAAAATCAAATTTTATCAATAAAAATTTTTTTTTTTCTATGTTAGCCTACGAACTTTTCAGCCAAACTGTTATCTGCTGCGTCTGCCATCAAATTTGAGACCATATAGCGACGAGCAGTTACATATAAGTATAACGATTATAAGAATTGAGTCATACCTTCGTTTTCGTGGCCAGTCCGGTCTAATTCGTGAGGTCTAAAGTAGCCTATTCTTTTCGGTTCCCCATAGTCCTCTAGCACATAAGACCTGTGGTGCGATATTGTTTTATCATACTTCTTATGCGAAAATGTGTGCTCTTCTCTCGGCTTATCATCTTGTCTTCCAATTTCTAATATCACTCTTTCTTCTGCCTCTCTCTTTTCTTGTTCCCCTTCTTTAACTATTGTATAATTGGCAATAAGCGGTATGGGCGACTCTTCTTCGTATGTTGGGTTAAACATTTTAAAGTATCTCCTTGTCAAATTTCACATACGCACATTATAATTTCAACAAAATACTTAAATAAAAACTTTTACTTAATACTATCTAACATTTCTATATTTATTATAATCCCAATCCGTCCACTCACAACCTGAGACCACCGTTCACTGTATAGGCCACATATCTCTTTCTATTGTCATGCATATGCGATCAAAGTTGCACGCCTTTTTGTGTATTCAAGTGTTACAATTTTTAAGTTACTAAAGGATATGTCTCAGCTTTGTATTGGAGGCTATTGTTTCATAAATGTTTGTTTTCCTATATTATTCATGGGTGTACAATTCAGTCGGGTGTTTGTCATTTTGTGTCATTTATAAGCAGTGTATAAGAGCTTCGTATTATATCAGCGAAACAGTAACAATAAAACAGAAATCTATTCATTAAATAGGTTTCCAAGAAAGGCTTCAGCTTCATTATTTTTGCCAGATTTTCGGATAAAAAATGGCCAAAATTATGACGATCCTGAGAAGAATCCCCGATAGAACTTCAGGATACCTTTTATTAATCTTTAAAATAACATAATATAAAATACACTGGACCAAAAAGAAAAGGGGTCGGTTAGAAAATCTTCAATATCTTTAAAAGTACCTGACCTAGCTATAAATGAAATAAAGACTAAATTAAGGAATATTTTAATGTGTTTAATTAACAACAAAATTCATAGCTTTAATTTAGTCTTTATTTCATAAAGCTAGGTCAGGTACTTTTGAAGATATTTAAGATTTTCTAACCGACCCTTTTTCTTTGCGGTCCAGTGTAGTCGCTCCGCCACTGTCTCTGCGCTATCTTCTATCTAAAGCCGCTAAAGCTAAACCATCCAAAGGATTTTTCATTATCGCTTAATCAGCGATCTATAACCTTTTGAACAGACCTGGGTTTGATTATTACGCTTTTTATTTTTATTTTCTAGGTAGTTCTCTTAATTATCCTGGAAATAATTGACCCATAAAAGAATTACTTATGGTCTGTTCTAAACCCAGGTAAAGATATAAAACCTAAATAAGATTTGACTGAAAATTGGACCTAAGCATTATTTTTTAATAACTCGAAAAATGCCCTGTGATTCGAGACCATCAAATCATTTCAAGCCTTGTCACTTGTAGGATACCACAAACAGGGTACAAAACTCTATACAGCCAGACTATTTGTTAGTTTTCTTTTTTCATTAACATTGGCAAGATTTGAACCAAGGCCCTTTGAGTCTAATGTTTTGAAGTATAAGAGGCATACCTACTCTCCACAACCACTCGACGAACGGTCTCCCTTACTTGCTTTACCTTAAAGATTACCTACATTTTGAGAGAAGCAAAGTAATGCCAAATTAACAAAATTTGACATTAGGTACTTTAATTCAATGCACGTGGAAAAAATAAAAAACCCAAATTCAATAAGTGATACTATTTAAATATTTATTCAATAAAAAAATACTTGTTATGCATTAAGCACAGCCAGCTTGACAAATAAAGACTCTTCTAAAGAAAAGCCTATTTTCCATCTTACTATATAAATATTATATGTGAGGGCGAAATTAAAGCCT
This sequence comes from Synanthedon myopaeformis, assembly GCA_944738685.1. Classification (NCBI taxonomy): domain Eukaryota; kingdom Metazoa; phylum Arthropoda; class Insecta; order Lepidoptera; family Sesiidae; genus Synanthedon; species Synanthedon myopaeformis. Next base: position 2,153,822 of record OX122930.1, read on the forward strand.
AGAAAATTTAAAGATGTAGCAACGCTAGGAATATTGAGATACATAACAAATTTTATAAGGATTTTCACTACATTTTTCAATAAATAAATAGTTATTAAAAAAGGTAGACTTTGTCGATTTCTCAAAATAAATTATACATCTAAGCTTAAGCATACATTTAAAAAAATTACATTTAACTAGGTATTGTAAAAAATCAACTTGGTTAGGGGGCAAGTATTAACATCTTATATTTCTGCAAGAACAATTTAAAAAACATCATTTAAACAAGGTTCAAACTCGCGTTTACAAAAATTACACTTGTAAAACGTATTTCAATTAAAGTACAATTGAAGAAAAAAGTTAATTATTATGATTTATTTAGATTGATAAGATTTTTTTTTTTAAATTTTAAATTTTCATCTTAAGCATTTTCACATTATAATATATCTGAACCAGAAAGATGAAAGTTATTATTGTAATTGAGTGAAAAAAATTTCAAGTGTGTATTTTTCAAAATTTCAATATCTTTGATTGTACTCATATTAATGCTAAAAAATAACTTAAGATTCACACGATCACCTAATTTATTAATAAATGTGACAGATCAAGCGTTATAAACATTTCATTAAAAAATAATAATACAAAAATGTATTAATTTTTGTCGATACAATTATACACTGTGTATATATTGCATACTGTGTAATAAGACAAAAATGTTAAGTTAATACACTAGAGATGAAACTCTTTCAAACAAAGACGTCATGATTGTTGTCTAATATAAGCTGACCTCTAAACAACTAACATATGCTAATCATTACTGATCAGTGTACGATCATTCACTGATCGTACACTGATCAGTAATGATTAGCAAGGGACTGTGAAGGAACTAAGTAATAGCATAGCCAAGTACGACACCTTAGACCTATATATAAGTGTCACATCAAATGAATGAAAGAGTCCAACTAGAACTTTCCTCCATTTCTAACTATATTGTCATTAAAAAAAATACTGTAAAACAAACTCAAATGTAAATAAATAAAAGTTGAAAACACTCAAACATACCACTTAACTTTACAACACTTTAAAAACACATTAAACCATCTGCAGTCTCGTGTGTAAAATAAATCTCTATTCGTAAGAAATACTCATATACCTGTAACCATTCTTGTGGGAACTTTTTGTTTTATCGAGAAGCGTTTGTATAAATATATTTAATTAAATAAATTAATTAAATGCACTATTGGAATTTAATCTTTCTAATATTGAAGTACTGTTGCATAACCTCGTCCGTCACCTTGGCTCTGCGCGCCTGGTACTCAGTTACTATGAGTGTCATTGTTTCTATTGCTATTTTCTTCAATTCACCCGTCATCATTTCGCCGGATTCATACGACTTCTTAATCTAAACAAACAAACAAACAAACAAAACAAATGATATATTAAAATATTTCACATACAAAACTTCACAACACAACACAAGCACAATGCGTTGCTTGTGTTACAGGCGACGGTAGACACCTACTACCAAGTGAACGTCTGTAAGCCTATCTGATCTTATATTTCTGCACATAGAGACGGTCAAAATTGCTTGACAAGCATTTACGTGCTTGACAAGCACGCTTGACGAGGCTTGCAGCACACTTGTCAAGTGACCAAGTGTAACTGCATGCATCTAAACGATCAAGCGTGCTTAACAAGCATTGCAAAAATATAATTTTTCATCAAGCATCATCAATCACGTAGTTTGCTCGTAAAGCACATCAAGCTCCGTCCTACATTGCTTGAAAAGCAAGCGAATTTTACGTGCTTGTCAAAAGCAATTTTGACCGTCTAGTCTAGGTACAAATGCTCAATTCTTTTTTGTATTTTCTGATTTTTGTAAGTTACTATACGTAGTAGTACTACGTGATTAAATTTATTGGTTAAAATAATTATTGTTAATATTAAAAGGTACGAAATATTTCAAATGCAAACTAATCCCTAACCGTTGTCTGTTACGTTTCCTACCACTGTTAAGTTAATGTATACCAATTTAAAAAATTCTAATTTTTAACAAAAAAAAAAATACTAAAATCGACACTAGGTATAGTAGTTTTTACAGAAAGAAAGTAAAAATTCTGCTACATTTAAATATATGGAGGATAAAAATATATATTATCGATGCCAAAAGTTACCTGAGCTAACTTCTCATCGTCCTCAAGGAAGAAGGTTAAGTACTTAAAAGATATATCGACTTCGGTGTTGCCGCCTTTTTCTCTATGCTCTTCCTTTGTCGCTTGTCCTCCAGAGAAGGCGTATTTGTTTATCTGTACAAAATATACTTTTTAAAGAAAAGATGAAGTATACAATAAATCTATGTGCAGAACTTTTAGAGTTTTTGAAACTTACAAAAACCAAACCAAAAACCAATTTTTTGAAATCTGGTCTAATGGGATAAGAAAAATATTTAATACTAGCTACCCGCTACCGGCTTCGCACGGGTGCAATCTTTTACTCAATCCAGCCGATAAATTACTTTACACCGTCATCTGTTAGAATCTTATGGAACTCACAGATAATTATATAACTCTTTCTCATATAATAAACAAATAATTTGCAATAAAAAATATATTGCAACTATAAATCGAAATAAAAACTATTATCATATATATATATGATAATAGTTTTTATAAATCGAAATAAAAACTATTATCATATATATATATATGATAATAGTTTTTATTTCGATTTATAGTTGCAATATATTTTTATATATATATATATATATATCGCACGCTTAGTATTAAAGTGACCTAATTCAGAATAAGTCTTAAACGAGTTAGATAAACAACTTAAATAGTTTTCAATTCAAATTAAAGTTTCACTCAAATCTGTGTTTCATAATATTCTATATTTATGGAAAAAAAAAAACTAACTGTAAAACTAACATCATCTTAATGTCCAAATAAACAACCCAACTCCTAATTACAAAACATTTATCAAAAAAGTGATTTTTTTTAATTCGGTCACTTTAATACTAAGCGTGCGATATATATATATATATAGAGATAGAGAGATTTAAAAACGTGGTCTTTATTGTCGCAGTATTTACCTTATTCTTAATTTGTTTCGGTGTATCACTTAAGAAAATGGTGGCGTTCGGATCGCTGGCGGACATCTTGTGTTGCGCCCCCTGTAGGGCCGGCAGGAACGAGGAATGGATGAGGGCCGGCTTGGGCAACTTGAGTCGGACGGCCACGTCCCTCGTCATACGGAAGTACGGGTCCTGGTCAATCGCACAGGGCACTAAGCACGGAACCTGTGCGATAACACACATTATATCTTAGATCTGTCATGTGCGCTTATGCTATGCTTGAATAGTTCACTGCCTCATCTATCTCTTTACAAAAGAATCAATTTTGACATTTTTTCAGCTTCTCTGGTCTGTTAAAAGTTAGACTCAGAAATGATTCATTTATTTTAAGTTTTGCTTTTATTTTGTTTAATTTTAATTTCACTTATTTTGTACTATTAGTTTTTCTTTTATGTTTTTGTTTTATGTGTTAGAAAAATTTGATTGTTTATTTTTTATTACCGATATTTTACTGTCATTTTTCTTGTTTGTTATAATGTGTTTACATCTAACAGAAAAGGCAAGGCACAATCATTGTAGAGTTTTTTTCAACATATTGGATATTACATTTTACGTCAGATTTTATGCTGTTTTTGTAAACCGAGTAAATAAAAAATATATATATGTGTTGAACTATAACCTCTTAATTAAATATTTTCTGTTGCTAGTATTGCCTTAATCATATGTATACTTACAACTTTATTATCGAAAATGAATGGGAAAGATGTAGAAAATGCTGGCGCAGCCTCTACTGACGGGAAGGTGACTTTGCCAATGACGTCAGAGTCACCAAACCCAAAGATTCCTTTCACTTGGTTATACGTCACACACTTTTGTATCCGTATCATGTTCTGGTAGAAAGATGGACATTTTCTGCAATAAAATAACATCCTGTATTAAAAGCAAGTAATAATAGGCGAAGGTAGTTTACCTAACATGTCAAGTTACCTGCCAACTGCAGAAAAAAGGTGTTGAATAGATAACAACTTACTGTATTAACTTAGATGAAAATTTTTCCTTCACAAAGAATTAATACTGTAAACACAATAGAACAAAAAAGATAAGTCTTTAAAGAGAAAAACTCAAAATGAGTATTTCCTCAGGATTAGGATACAGGTCTTGAAAAATTCTCAACACTACTAACCCAATGAAATCTAAATCGTTGAATATAAATGTGTTTTCCACATCGAAACCGACTGCAATAATATCTTTGGCGTTACTGAAGGCCATCTGTCTGGCATCTTCAATTTTAATATCTCTCCACAAAGCCTTTTCATCGTCAGTTAACTGGATTATAAGTGGTACATCAAACACTTCTTGCAGCCACCTGGAAATATGTAGATCATACAAAAATTTATATATAATTCTATTAACTAACATAACAAGCTATCCTACTATGTAATTTTTGATGTCAAGAAAGGCAGCCGCACAGTATTTTCCCTCTTCAAAGGCTTTCCTTATGGTGCAGCACACTCTGTGCACTTGTTCAATTGTTTGCTTTAACTTAATAATTAAACATACTCACTTTGTAAACATAAATGGAATCATATGACCAATATGCATGCTGTCCGAAGAAGGCCCTCGGCCAGTGTACAGGTAGAACTTTTTCCCTGCCTCATGCAGATTCAGAATAATGTGAAGGTCGCGATGTGAGAAAAATATACCGCGACGTAAGAAATGATGGGCTACAATAGAAAATAAAATCATATAATACGACCAATATTGAAAAATCATTTATATGATTTTTTTAATATTGGTCAGTTTGAGTGTAGTAGGCTAAATGTTTAGTCGTTTGGGCTTAGTGATAATTTTAGTTTAGTCACAGCCAAGACAATTTTTGCTCTAAATGTGGAAGCTCTAATTGTCTGGCTAAAAAAAAATGTAAAAAGAAATTGATAATATTCCAAAATAGTTATATTTTCAATTAAAACCGAGAAAAGAGGCAAAGAGAGTTAACACTTAAATATCAGAAGAGATTAGGTATTAACTTGCTAAGAATTGAGACATATTTTTTCAATTTTTTTTTTCTGCTTGTAGACTTGCTTGATGTTAACTATTAGTACATGTTTGTTTTATTGCTGTTGGTGCGTGTTTTCTTTAATTATATATTAAAGTACATTTAGTTTTTTTTTTTAAATACACATTTACGTTATTGTGTGATTATGAGCAATATTGCAATAGATCCAAGAACACACATAAGCTTGCCAAAATGAACCTAATACACTGCACTTTTTTAATGCTTTGAAGATTTTATAGAAACCCTGGAGTCAAAAAGAAGACGCTCCAAATAAATTTAACCAATAAATTAAAATTACCTACTTAGTTTAATAGTGAACAAAATACCTTTTTTTCCTGTCACTTTTTCAAATCTATCTATAAGCTCTTGATCTATCTTTTGACTTCCAAATCTCCCTGAAAAGATAATAAGTTTGTCAAATAATTATTGGCTTAATAAAGTAAATTTTTACATATGTGGTGGCCATATGGTGACTATTTACAATTTTATTAAGTAATTTTCTTTTTTCTATTCAATTGAAGTAAGAGTGAGTCTGAACATATAACGTAGTAGTTTCATAGGACAAATTTTGCTAAATGGAATTTCTGATGTTTTTATTACTTAGTATTTAGAATCTCAAGTTTATTAAAGCTTAATTATGGAGCTAATCACATTTAGCAGAAAATAAAATAAAAACGTGGAATGTTTTTATTACTCTTAACGATGTCAAGAATATAGTCACAGTATCTACCCTACATTCTAGTATATTATAATTAGATGTGTAAGTAACCCTTATAAATATGGTAACCATTAGTAAAGACAAATTAAAATATGTAACAAAATTCTAAGTCCCAGGTATTAGGAATCCAACAGAGGCTGATACTCGTTACGTTAAAGTCGACAGACAGGCTGACGACCCACTTGATGGTAGGTGGCTATCGTCGCACAAGTAACAGAACAAGTGCTGCAAGTGTGCTACCGATCATAATGGGCTAATCACAATAACATATTTCATACTTACTTATCAATTTATCATAATCAATTCCTGTCTCTGATTTCCCAGAAACATTCCAAGGGTCCACAATATCATCCTCTTCATTATTTACTGACAATGTTAATCCCATATCTGTCGTAATCTGTTCTATCCCTGCCATATTCTGCAGACAACACAAAAAATGACACCGGATTTAAACACTTAGTTATTAATTTATCGGTAACACTACTTAATTGAACAATTATTTATTTATTTTAAAAGAATATGCACCAAGAATGTAAAAAAGTTAATAAATATCTGTCCCAGCTGTTGAGGTTACTTACAGACACGTTATTTTTAATTTTCTATGTTAAATAATGTCTTTAAAGTTTAATAATGTAAAATTATTACTCTACAATAGGAAATATCCGTAAGTGGCTGATGTAACTTTAACTTTCACCATGAAAAAAAAAGACATCAACAATGTAAGTAATGCAATTTATCAAATACGCTACATTATATACATACATATCCGATTAAAAAAAACAATCATTCGGTGAGACCTGACATGACAGATGTCATTCACGACGAATAGGCATTTGTGCATTAAAAAAGCATTTGATTTTTTAATTAATAGGTAGGTAAACAACTTTAAATTAAATTATTTTGTTTAAAAAAATATTAAACCAATAAGTATTGAATTCGTTTTATAACTTGTGGACATCAAACTGAAGATTGATGCTTGTGGACCATTGTGGACTTCAGTGTCGCCAACCGTATACGAAGTAATATCCGTACAGGGCCCTAATAAATCCGTATAAATTCCGTATGTGTATTTCTAAAGAAGTTTCAAGTGTACTTGATAATATAAAGAAGTATTCAAAAGATAATTGATTCAGCAAAATTATTTTATCATCTGTCTGAAAGGCTCAGTAGTTCTATGATTAAGAAACATGCGTTATCATCGGACTAAAAGGCTCAGTAGTCCGATGCTCTAAATCATCGGACTACTGAGACGAAAGTCTCATTAGTCCGATCATCGAACTGAGTAATCGGACTACTGATACTAGGCCGTATTGTATTGTAAGAAGTTTTTTATAGGCTTCATAGGCTTCATTTATTAAAAATCAAATTGGCAGTGTATGGTTTTAAATATTAATAATGAATGAATTTGTTTTTGTGTTGATTTTTTCAATAATTGATAAATTAACATCGAAATCAAAATAATGGTGTAATAGATACTTGTTAGGCAGTGTTGTCCATCAGCTGGATTATTTAGGTTCGTATTTATTTATGTAAAATACTACATATTGTATTTCTTAATGAACATAATATAATCTGTATGTATAAATTATCCGTATGTGAAGTTGAAAATCCGTACATATACGGATAAATCCGTATAAAAGGCAACCCTGGCGGACTTTGTGGCGTTTATTTGTGGGAGCTTATTTGATTAAAATTGAAATTGAAACAGAGTAATTGGTTCATTCAAGCACTGAAGCAAATTGAAGTTTTGAATTCATTGCTGACTGCTGTCAGCTGTCACTTCAATTCGTATTCCGTCGTTCATTCACGTCAGCGTCATCATTATATTCGTTATCAGTCAGTCAAGAGTCAGACTGTCAGACTTTAGTCGATATTCGATATTTTGTTTTAATTCGTTATTGTTGTAATTAATTATAATAATAAACGAGTAATAATACTGTTAGTTATTGAGCGTGCGATTCTTTGCTACAAAAGTACATGGATTATTGTTATTGAGGTTTTGTACCTACTGTTCTTAATGGTTTCGGGTGACGACTCCAATGGTGGTCGTCTGTCGCGTAAAACTACAAGGTCCCCAAACCGAAAATCAAAGAAAACAAATGCAGACCTAGCAAAGGGGTCAGCGTTGCGAAATGATTCGCAACCATCTGTCCATAAAAGGAATCTTTACGTCGTTTCTTTCCCAATTATTATACTTTTTAACGTACTGAGATCAATTTTATATCAATTGTTTATTGTTTTTAAATATTTGTATAGTGCATCGCACCGTTTTATGCACAAACCTCGTAAGAATGGAGAATGCCACTTGGAAGTTGTAGTAAAAGACGGCATTGTTACAACTGAGTTATTGCACACCGAAGAAATGTCTCACTTACACAATGTGGGTCCGGGAGACCCTCTTCTGGCTAAGCAGAAACATCACCACCGAAAAGCCTTTGAGTATATATCGAAAGCGTTGAAGATTGATGAAGAGAATGAAGGTGAGAGAACTTTTACTTTTCATTCTTTGTTTATACTTACTCTATTGTTTGTTTCTGTAAAAACTATGACTCATCACTTGCCTGTAAAGAATGATTCAGTTACATTGTTACAAAAATGTAGATTTAATGTACCTGCACCTTTAAGACTAAATATCTAGACACTAGCTGAAGTGGAGATTTTAAAAATGCTATGTGTAAAATGGAAAAAAAGGCAAAAGTGGAGATCTCAATATCTTAATTTAAAAACATTTTTGTAATAAAATGTACAATGTACATAGTAATATTATAATATCTTTTATTAACAATATATATTCTACTTACTAACTGGTACAGACACTGTATTGATATTTTTTATTGTCTCACTCAAAACATACCATCTTTAAAAAACTTTACTTTAAGACTTCATATATTTTCATTTTACTTTGGGACTTTCTTATTTTAAGGTCGATAGACACTCAGACAAGCTGACGGTCCACTTGATGGTAGGTGACTACAGTGGCCTATAACACAAGCAACACCACATGTGTTGCTATTATGTATACATTAATGTAAAAAATCTGTTTTTATTTAATTGGTGGTTTCATCTCATCAGGTCAAAAGGAACTGGCAATAGAACTCTATAAGAAGGGCATATATGAGTTGGAGCGAGGTATAGCTGTGGACTGCTGGGGAGGTCGAGGTGACGCTTGGCAAAGAGCTCAGAGGCTACACGATAAAATGAAAACCAACCTAGGCATGGCTAAAGATCGTCTACACTTTCTCGGTAAGTTTAGTTTTGAGTATAGATTATTATTTTTTTAAATATAATGTGCCCTTCACTGCTATGTTTATTCAAGCTATTTGGTTTAAGTTATTTTTGAATTGGCTGTATGTTATTTGCATGCCAAGCTTATTTGAATTTTATGAAGAAAAAAAAAAAAGGTTTAATTTGAACCCTATTCTCCTATGTAGCGAACCTTGTCGCCCTCAGTAAGTTGGGGGTAGAGAGTGATCCAGAGAGGAGTGACAAAAAGCCTACAGAATCACCTCTGAAGGGGCGAAGGCCTCTAGAGAAGTCCAAGACGACATTACTTGCGCATACAGAAAGTAACATTGGTCAAACTAAGCCGTCGAATGAAGGTAGAAAATCCACAAAATATGCTTAGCTTCGTTTGACATAACCTACTGCAAAAGTTCTCAAAAGTGTCGAAATTTTGTGACTAACATCTCTTTTCATTTATGAATACTTATAATACTGCTAAATTTCAAATTTATTAACTAAACTGTATGGAAATTGGATTACCATTGGAGTGTTTGGTTTTATAGTCAATGTTTGCATTGTAGGTTCACCTGCTTTGAATTATTTGCCTCCATTTTTTTAAATATAAACACAATTTATCCATAGTGTGAGTGTTGTGTGTGTGTGTGCAAAGTTTATTGTACATTTATTTGCTTTTACCTGTTAATATATACATAATCAATATTTCGTGGCTCCATTTAAGGGTAGCAAAAAAAAAATTACTATCATTTAAGAGTAAACATTGCCTTAAATGCACTTGCTTAAAAATAATAACATAAGTTAAAATTATAACATTAATTCATAAATTACGATAAACTATTCTGAATGATTATAGGTATATACATATAATGCCTTTTATCAGAAGAATATGCTAACCTGGCCACATTATAAAATATTAGTATCTTCTCAGTTGATACTATCAATATCAATACTTTTTTTTAATGATCATCAAAAAGAATAATATTTACACCCGTGGATCAACAATATATTAAAAAAAATAGGGCCACATTATCTAGCGGGGGGTATACCTCATATACTAAATACCTAATGACACATGTAGCTCCACGAGGATTGCAAATGAACTGCTGACCTTGATAGGATAATGGATAATGAGGGTATAAGACAAAGGGTCCTAGCATCCCTTACACCGCGTGAATGTCGGTTATCGCAGTTGGATAAAAAGTATTACCTTGAGGTTCAAGCTTACTCTATACTAAATTTCATTAAAATCGAATCAGTAAGTCCGTAGGGAGCCAACCACGCGTCTGAGCCGCGCTGCATGGTACCTCTCAGAGCTACCGGGCCGGCGCCAGTGATGCGCGTGCGTGAATTGAACCGACCCGAACGTTATTATACCTATTTTGTTGAGGAGTTATTTTAAAATTATGATATCTCCTAAGATGTTGATTGAAATCAAGTGATGTCAAGGGCAATTTTGTTCACAATTAAATAATTATGATGAATAACGTATTTATTTGGATAAGGATTAATATCATGTTGATAAAACACCTTCACAAATAATGCATTAATTTCGATCAAATTTTATTACAATAAAAAAGGTTATAGTGAGTCAATCTTAAAAGATAAACTCTTCAGTTTTATAATATTAGTATAGATAACATTTGATAATCACAAATTTTGATAATACATTGATAACAATTTTGATAATACATTTAGTAAAGAGTAAAAACTTTTGTAACTTAAAGCATTTAGCTTATTAATATATTTTATTGTCTTCATTGAAAGTGAATGGGAATCTTGTCACAGTAACCTATTATGCAATTTGCGCGGGCGATTTAGGATACGGGGCCATTGCCTCAGCTCGCCCACATAACACTTTACTAAAAAAATTAAACCGGTCTTTTTTATAACGACGTTTAATTTGTGCTCATTAAATAATAATCTATGAGTGATAACATAAATTCATGTCACATTCATGGTTATACATACATATATTTAATTATTTAATATTAATAATTGTAAATGCCAGAAATTACAATTACAAAAATTATAGAAAAATATTAGTGTAAATTTATGTAAAAAAATATATAAGTTAATGTTATACTAATATTCCAAATAAATGGATGTATCGATATTGGTAACTTTGTCAAGTAAAAACTACGGAATTGATTTTGATGAAACTTCATCTAATATATAAAATTCTCGTGTCACGATGTTCGTTCCCATACTCCTCCGAAACGGCTTAACCGATTCTTATGAAATTTTTTATGCATATTCAGTAAGTCTGAGAATCGGCTACTATCTATTTTTCAAACCTCTAAGTGATAAGGGGTGTCCACCACAAAAATTTTTTTATATGGCATAACAACGTTTGCCAGGTCAGCTAGTAGTAATATAGTTTTGCTATTCTGACGTATTATAAACTGTATATGGCTATATTTATAAAGATACGGTCGCGGGCAAAAGTTATAGTACATACATACCTAATTTACTTTCTCCTTTAACTGTATAGACTGGCAATGAACTTTGAACGAACATTTTGGCGAATATCCAAGTCTGTAAACAAAGCAATCACTCTTCAATATTAAATGAAGCGTTTTATTAAACTGCAGTACTGTAATCTCAATATTGTTCGAAACATACTCGTATATAACTTACAATTTTACATATTACATACATATACACCAGGACATTTCTCATTTTTCAACGAAGATTTAATGTACTTCAAATTAGACGCTCTAACCGCTTAAGTGAAAATCGGCGATAGATGTTGCTAAACAAAATATTAAGAAACTTTTAAGCTTAAATTATATTTATAGATTATTATAAAACCACCTAGCTGGTATAAAATCAAACAACCTAGCTGGTGCCCACGTCTTCGTCTGCGTTGAAATATATGAAAATATAACAAAATATAATTACTCATTACTCAACCAACCAATCATATAAAACACCAATGCTACACAAGCGCTATTCTGGCCAACTTATGAACCATCATTTTGTCGTAAAGCAAGGCTAACGAGACAATGCAAAGAATGTAAACAAACTTTCAATGGTTATCAAGATGGCTTCCTATACCATGAAACAGATAGAGACGGCAGCTTCGTGTGAGGGAAAGGGACAGGTGTCCGGGTTTGTTTACATTGTTTGTATTGTCTCCTTGGCTTTATTATAGTTTGACAGTTTTTTAGTTTAATACCCATCCATATAAGTTATAGTCCTCCTCACCTCTATTCTCCGTGAAATGCTAATAAATTTTAAAATTTAAACCAAATAGGTACTTAATACTTGTGTGTCCTCTAGTCGCAGGTCGCAAGTTGACGTCGGCAGGCCGACGAGTGCCAAGCGGTGGGGGCGGACCGCTGATGAAGTCCCAGACTTTACCCCGCTCTATGGGGAGGTCATCGTCGCAGCCAAATAGCTCTAGTGGGTACAGCAGGTACCCTGTCAAGCCGGCTTCAACGCCTCCAGCTGTTAAGCGACAGCTTTCAGTGAGTGCTTCAATATTCCTGTTTTCATGCGCCTCTCATTCAACACACATTCATTTTTCAAATTCACTAAATTATTTTTTATGTTTGTATTTTATTTAAATGGCAAACATAACGCAGGTGTGAGTTAAGTTGAGCAAAATGTATAATATAAAGTTGCGCTAGTTAATTTTGTTTTACGCAGTCGCAGGGTAATAGAATAAATTGCATTCTTACTATTGGATGTAAGCCGAATATTCTAGTTCATATAACGCCATCTCACAAAATTTGTAGATAAAAAAATGATTTTCATCAATCGGCAACAATACAAGAGCCATTGTCATATTAAAGTTCAGTTCACATAACGCTGATAGGTCGTTAAAAGGAAATTTGAGCCTTTAAATACACCTATTTTATGATTGTATATTATTTTAACTTTTCATTTTATTTCTGAGGATTATTAAAGAAATAATATCGTATTTTATTTATATTTATGAATGATTTAAATATATGAAAGTTTGCATACTTATTACAAATTTACTCTATACGCCACTATATAGTTATCGTCGTGTGTTTCAATCGACTAAATTAAATTGTTTTATAATTACACAGAGCACAAAAATAATATCATTATTAATATGCCACTAACGCTTCACTACCATTAACAATCATATTTCCCAACCCTCTCACAATCAGAGCGCGTACCAGGTACCAGTGAACGGGTCCCCGGTACGACGCATGGTTGGCGGAGGCTCCCAGCGCGGTACGCCCACCAGGAGTAGAACCCCGCAGCCGGCGTTAACTGTTCGCGGGGTCGATCCGAAATTGGTTCAACTTATATTGGACGAGATCGTTGAGGGTGGGCCTAAAGTGCAATGGGATGACATTGCAGGACAAGAGGTAAGGAACTAAGCTTTCTGCTACTCAACAGAAATTATTGCAGTCAATTATTCGAACGTGTTGCTTTCCAGTCCTCGACTGAAGAAATTGAAAACTCACCTCAAAATAATTAATGATTAATGTTAATGACTAAACGTTGAACATATAATAGTAACAATTCTTTTTCTTTGCATATAAAACTGGAGTTTATCGTAGTCCTCGTTGGTTTATGGGGAAGGTATTCGTATTCACGTTCCCCATAAACGAACTAGAGAGAGTTCCCATCGTTAAACTACAATTCTCTTACATACAATTGAAATAATAATACATTGATATTAAACTAAAATATGTCCAACAGGCTGCAAAGCAGGCGTTACAAGAAATGGTAGTGCTTCCATCGTTGAGACCGGAGCTGTTCACTGGTTTGCGGTCACCGGCGAGAGGTTTACTTCTATTCGGTCCGCCTGGAAATGGTATAAATCATTAACCTATTACTACTATTCTATTTGGACTTTGTATTTGTAAATATTAACCTCTAACTCGTACTCACTTCCATGGATGATTCTAATTTGTTTGAATAGAGAAATGAAATAAATAATATGTTAAGGGAGAAAAATATGTAGTTGAAATGTAATATTTTTGTTTAGGTAAAACTTTACTCGCTCGGTGCGTCGCCGCGGAGTGTTCGGCGACATTTTTCTCCATATCGGCGGCGACATTGACTAGTAAATACGTCGGAGACGGCGAGAAAATGGTGCGAGCTTTGTTTCAAGTCGCACGAGAGTTACAGGTATACTAATATACTAATATTATAAGGTGACTATGTTTGTATGTTACGCTTACACGCCTTAACTACTCAACCGATCAATTTTGCATATATATTTTTTAAAACGCCCGACTCAAAATAGGGGTGTTATAAGTTTAGCCTGTGTGTCTATCTGTGACATCATAGCTCCCAAACGAATGTACTAATTTTGATGCTAATTTTTTTGTTTGAAAGCTGACTTGATAGAGAAGGTTCTTTGCTATATAATATAATTTACTAGCTGTCGCACGCGGCTTCGCCCGCGTAACTTTATAAAATATAGCCTATGTTACTAGCTGATAATATAGCTTCCCAACAGTGAAATAATTTTTCAAATCGGTCCAGTAGTTTCGGACCCTATTCAATGCAAACAAACAAACTAACAATCCAATCTTTCCTCTTTATAATATTAGTAATTTATAAAGATCTGAGGCGTTCGAAAATCACCAGCTCATTTTCAACGTCATTGATGACTAACTTCCACGGGTTCGATTTTGTGAACTTTGGTGTACTGTTACTTCAGAATTATTTCCATGACATGGTAACCTTGACCTGATGCTGCAGAATCAAGTAGTCTGCGGGATATCCAACGCCTTAGCAACTTACAGTAGACATAGCGTGTTTGGGCTCAATAGAAAGTCGGGGGTTAATTTATAATTTTTAATTATAGCTTGTTTAAACATAAACTATAAACACATTTCAACCTTAAAATAAGCCTAAATATAACTGTATAAAATTTAATTAAATAAGGGGAGAAACATTTTATTAAAGAGGGTGATTTATTAATTTCATGTTTTAATTAAATTATAATATTATTATCAAAAACATAACCACATAACCACATGAATAAATTTGTGCAGCCATCAATTATATTCGTGGACGAAGTGGACTCGTTACTATGTGAACGGTCTACTGGAGAACACGAGGCCTCGCGTCGTCTGAAGACCGAGTTCCTGGTCGAATTCGATGGTCTACCGGCGGCCGGAGCCGATAGACTCATCGTGATGGCTGCCACCAACCGTCCCCAGGAACTCGACGAAGCTGCGTTAAGGTATTGTTATCATTTGCAACAAAAGTTCTATATAGATGTAACTAATGGAGTGCATAATTACCATGATGAAGTTCTAATAGATCTGAAACAGTAAAACAAAACAATGCGAGTATTTATATCTTACAATTGCTTGCTTTCCATAATTTATTTTTATATATAAAAAAAAAAACATGTCAGTTGTAGGATTGCACGTGAGAAGTGAAAACTTACTTACATACAAGATATATATCTGAGCGTCATCACTGAGGGCGACGCTCGTGACTTTTGTTTTACTTCAAAAGCTACTGGGTTTTTTTGCAGACGCTTCCCGAAGCGCGTGTACGTATCGTTGCCGGACGTGCGCACGCGCAGCTCGCTGCTGCGGCGAGTGCTGGCGCGTGGCGCCGCCGCCGCCGCCCTCAGCGAGGAGGAGCTCACGCGACTCGCCGCCCTCACCGACGGCTACTCTGGCAGCGACCTCACCGCTCTGTGCCGAGACGCCGCCCTCGGGCCCATCAGAGGTGACGCACCTTTTAAATTTTATACCATTCATTCATCGTAGTATAAGACAAAAGTCACTTAACGCCGTCTGTACCTCTGTATGTACGCTTAGATCTTTTAAAGTACGCAATGGATTTTAATGCGGTTTTCACTATTTGAAAGAGCTTTAAATGAGGAAGGTTTTTATGTATAATTTGTAGAAAAAGGACCGTGCTAGGCCGGGAGCTTACACTCCTTGGTGAACTATAGTCCATTCGTTCTCTCACATAAAAGGTGATACGTGTCAGTTCACACCGAAATGCGAACTTTTAAAGTGGAAATACAATATATAATTTATTTACTATACAAAAAGGTAATTATTTGTCAGCAATTCGAAAACCTAGCTGACTTTAGATAAACAAATAGACTGATTTTTCTTTTTAGAATTAGACCCTGAAGAGGTCAAATGCCTCGACTTGTCTTTGGTGCGCAGTATCACGTACCAGGACTTCATGGAAGCGTTGAAGCGCATCCGTCCTTCTGTTTCGCCGCACAGCCTCGTCGCATACGAGAAGTGGTCGGTACAGTACGGCGATCTCGGACTCTGAACACTATCAGAGGTGAGCAAACAACTTTTTTTAAATTTTTTTTTTTTAATTGAGTCAAGGTCAAGGTAAGGTGCAGATGCGGCCGAAGGTGTCTAGTAAGTGCCCATTTACCCTAGATTTGAAGATCCAGACGCAGACAGTGAGTTCCACTCCCTAGCAGTTCGGACAAGGAAGGTGGAACTGTGACTCTTCGTGTATTTGTTTAATTGAAAGCATTGAATTGAATATTAATTATTTTAAATTTAGTAATGGCTCTGGTCTGGATCTGGAATATCGACACACTGCGTTTCGTAGTCCTTTGGTCATACCCTCTTATGGCCCACATATACGAAGACACTTGACACTAGACACTCAGTGTATACATCGACTGTACGTGTGTGTCCACTGCCGCGACACTTAGTTACGGATGTAGTGTCGGTGTCGCTCAGTATCCGTGTTGCAGCCGTGGAAACACAAGTGGAAAGTTAACTTAATTATTATTGCAATTAAGTTCAAATTTCAAAAGTCTCCTTAAGTATATATTTAATTTTCAGGTATGATGAAAATGTGATTATTACAGAAGTGAGGTGAGTCAACATTGCAAAGGAAACACTATTTTTAGTTACAATTATTTATAGTTGATAATAAATTTACGTTCAAATCGCTTCACGCTCAAATATTTCTGAATTACATTTTAATAGTTATAAATAATAATTTTCAATTGCATCTCATTATATTATGTTTGACATTTTTTTTTAAATATTTTTGTTATATTGTTTTAAACATTCACATCTAGTCAATGAAACATCACAATTTTTGTCTTCGTAATTTCTCATTGTAGCCGTTTTAAGAGAACATGTAAGTTAATTTTGATGTATTTTCACACATATTATACTATCAAGCAACACTTTCACTGTTGTATGACGATGTATGTCGTTAATAGTCAGGAGATTAGTATTAGTTATATTAATCATATATATGTATGGTAATATTTTGAATTTATAAGAAGTTCTACTTCTATGTCACGCTTCGCAATACCTACCTATTGATAGTATATTGTCATAAATGTGTGTTGCTTCCGGTCTATTACAACCAAATCCCAAATTGACTGAAATGTGAATACACCTGAATCCCAAATAGACTGAATCTGAAATTCACTAAATCCCAAATAGACTAAATCCCAATTCGACTGAATGCCAAATTGACTTAGTTTTTAATACCAATGTAAGCCGCACATTTCTTTAATTTTTATATTATGGTCGACAGATAGGCTGACGGTCCAGTCGATGGTAGGTGGCTTTTTTTTTCCCGGTCCTTGTGCGTAGGACCGAGGTATAGGTCTCGGTTCTGCGCATAGAAGACTTCCGGAAGAGTAAACATCCGGTTTTGAGTATCATAAAAAAAAATCGGTGGGGATCTGGTTCGCAGATTTTCCCGCGCAAAAAATAAGAAAATAAAAGAAAAGAGTAAAAGGGGTCACTTTACAAATAAGTTGGCTCTGATAAACAATAAACATGCATAATATTTTTCCATCTTCAGTCAATTTGGCACTAGGGCATTTTGGATAATCATTCTGGGACAGATATTTTATTATTTTAGTCGATTTAAAAAAAGGCCATTTGCATTTTAGTCAATATGGGAAAGAGACAATTTGGTATTAGGTTATAATGAACCGGAAGTTGTATGTTAACCTAAAAAGTAAATAAAAGTACAGATAGCAAAACAGTTTATAGAAAATATTAACCAACACCCTTTTTTGCCCAGTTTAAATATAAACAATTATACGTTTTAATTTATATTATAATGGTAATACGTGTTTGTTTTTAATACAAAGTGTAAAATCAAAATGAACTATGGAGTAAGGTATTCATACAATTCATTCCTCTTAGTTCTACCTTTTGCTCTCAGTGCCAAAATTTCGTAAGTCTAGAAGAGATACAAAATATTTATTATTATTATTATTATTATTATTATTATTATTAACGATTAGCTACGCCCGCGACTTCGTACGCGTTTCTAGAATAACGCGTACCTAACTTTATTGTTTGTAATAATCCGATTGAAATGGAACAAACGCTAAATGTTACTGGAAGCTTAGTACAAAACGTCAGTGAAAACCGCATCCACATCGGTTAAAGCCGTTTCTCAGCTTAACAAAAACAGAAAAAAAATCCAAAAAAACATTTTTTTCACCTCTTGTTACATAATAAGTACAACAGGATTAACTACAAATTCTGGTATTGTGGGAATCTGATACACTAGGAATCTGGTGTTGGTTATCTGCTATTTTAGAAATTCCAATACTAGAATTCCTATTTTAAAATGTCTATACATTCGATTAGATGTTCGCACAGTTTATTTATTATAAATGCTGAATTTAATTATGTATTTCTTGAAAGTAATTGATTATAGGGATATTATATCTCAAAGACTTATCGCGTAGTTCAATTTGCGAAGTGTGGCCTAGGCGTACTCTATGATAGAGTCAAGACATTTGAGTTTGTTTGTTTATTAGTTTAAAACAATAATATACACTAATAGAAAAAATTAAACGATCAAAAAAGACCTCACTGAGATACATTTTTCACTGAGATATCAGAATTTTGAAAATCACTAAAATTTCCGAAATTTATTTTGATTCTTTAATATTTTCCATTAGTATATTTTAATTAATCAACACCACACAATATATAAGCTATGTGTGTATCAGAAGGGCTTCAAATATATAATTAAAATAATGTTATATAAGTGTGTAGGTATATTGTACAAATAACCGGTTTTAAAATGAAATATTTATCAATTATTTGTATATTTTGAATGAAATGAATTCATTTTTATAATAAGTGATAGTTATATATATATTGAGAAAGACCTTTTTCATCTGAAATACATTATGTCTGTATTTTTTCTGTCTTAAATATTCAATAATGTGGATATTACGACTTGAAAAATATATTATAATAGCTCTCTAACTTTTTTGTCTATTTTGCATTTTGATGAAAATGAAAATTAATTTTACTGAGCCCTTAACCTTTGCGTTTCGAAGCAAAGATTATAAAAACATGGATCAAATAAAATAATACTTAAATAAATTTATTTAGTGAAAATACTATTGAAAAATATAGTTAATGCGATAATTTTGCCATATTGTCAAATACAGTGATGATCCTCTTGCCATAAAATGGACATAACTTAGACAAGTATAGAGTTGTCGACATTTTAGTTACGAATTTAAAACTGTTGCCATTAAAAAAAACTACTTAAATGGTTACTGAAATAGAATTTAAAAACGGGTAATCATGACTTGTCAAATGTTGCCAGGCCAGTGGCCTTATGATCTCATTTAGTATCTTTTATAAAATTCTCGGAATACAAAACAATTCAGAAAGCGCGATCACGTATAAATCTCTAATAAGAATGCCTCACTTGTCTTGTTAATGAACAGTGGTGTGAACAAAAGGTAGGTTTTTTTTTTTTAAATTATCTTCGAAGAAATAAGCATTACATTTTCATGCGTATCTATTCCATTCACATTATTTTTTTGTATAATTGAACTGATTTACATATTGTTATCGCAAAATAGGCATTATATAAGCAGTCGCAGGACATTCCACGAAAAGTACAACTGGCTGCAGTAACCAATTCCCCCTTACTGTATAAGTCCACTGTGAAATAACAGAACTTTTGTTGTGTTTCGGTCGTTGAGAAATTCCAGAGCATATTACCTATCCGCTCCTAATCCCTTGCCTTATTAGGCGACTGTAGCCATCAATTTTACCGTCAGCCTGCCTGCCGACATTTACGAATTGTTTTGTATTCTGAGATAAATGAATAAATCTCAAAAAGAAACTTACAAAATAAAAAAGATTATATTCATTGTTCAGAGAAATGAAATTGTTACCTACGCTAATGGGGTAATAGGATCAAAATAACTTGAAGGTAGGTATGTACTAAAGCTGCATTTCTTATGAGTAGATCATTTGAACGTTTTAAAACGGGTAATTACTTCCAATTAGAGGGTTTATTTGATTGGCTCCAAAATATTTACAAATGAAGATTAATGGAATGGCGCATACAAATTAAAAAATATATATGTATTTTTCTAATATTTTGTATGGTATATGGTATATTTACTCAATTTAGTAATAACAAGGTGGTTAACGTCAAATTCATTGTAACTTCGTTCTTAATATACGCTATGTCAAAATAATCTCCATCAAACATAAATCAAAACATCTCCAAAATATGTACCTATATAAAATAAAATAGTTATGTTTTATTTTTCATGTTAAATTATTGCCGCTGAAAACGGTGCTTGTTAATAATTTTTTTGTAGAATTGTCAATAATTCAACAAAAAGTCAATGAAACAACGAAATAGATACATAATATTTCAATATAGAATCTCAGACCAAATAAGAACTAAAGACAGAATCTTGCAAACAACATAGTGAAGCCGGTTTTATAAAAATGTGTTCTTAGGCCGTTTACAGAAGATTCAATGTTCCAAGGTTTTGGTATATTTTTATTGAAAATATTGGTTTCCAAGTTTACTTACGTGTAAAATGTGATTTCATCCTGCTTATTATTTTTTGAAAACCGATTTTTACACAAACCAGTAGGTATGCAATTAGGCATTGTCACTAGTAAATATTTTAATAAGACGAGGCGTATTTGCGGCTTCATAGCTCTATCTTAGTTCTTATTTTATCTGAGTATAGAATTCACAAAATCCACTTAAAGTTTTAAATATAGTTAAGAGTCGACGGATGCATTTGCGTGTAGATAAGAAGGTCGCACGTAACTTAATGTATGGCACCACAGAAGTAGTAACGTTAGCATTACCATCAAAATAGTTTGACAGTGTCTCCTCTCCACCAAGGATTTTGTAGGTGAAACTGGATGGCAAACTTTTAACAACGTAGTTGCTATTAGAACATCCTGACTTCTCTTTCCACTAAATGATTATTAAAGAAAGCGTATTCCAATCAATTCGAATATGGCTGATATTTTAATGTAATAATTCACAAAAAGTATAGAAAGATAATACGAGAATATAAATCCATTTTTACACATAAAATTCTAGGTGTTATTACTCATCATATACACAACATAAACTCTCATAGACCTTTATATTATAAAAAAAAAGACAGATACTGTAAAACTTCTCTGACTGGTTTCTATATATATATATATTATAGTGTTTGTTTACGTCTGCTCAGTGTCGATTTAATCAGTAATTCCTTCTAAAACCCCAACCCATTTTAAATATATTTAAATAGTTTATATATTTAAAACTTAAGGAATATTATATACATTATAGCGTTTCATTAATAATTCTAGATTTACTTAATGCGTCATCAAGAGAACAAACTCCGAGTAATTTGAGGTGGTATTTAATCTGATATTTAATTAGCCATAGACAAATGACAGTGTCAATAATACTTTGTGGATGTAACGTTTAACAATCAGACAAAATCTAATCCTAATAATTCCTGCAAAAGTGGAGAAAGTAAAAGTCTGAAATAAATTAATCATAATTTTCTAACAGAGTTAATTATAAAATACAAAATTTCTTCTAATCCGTGGAAAAATCACATAATATTGCTCAATTTTAAGTTGTAACGTAAACAAGCGACTCGTCCTGACATCGCACGATTCCAGTTTTATATACACAGGAACTTTCCTAGTTTATCGTTATCGTTCTTTACATTAGTGAACCATGTAAAAATCCTTTGAGTGATTTTGAAGAAATTGGCGAAGAAACAAACAGAGGCGGAGACTTTGTTTCATATTACTTACTAGTGACCCGCTCTCGGCTTCGCCCGGGGTTCAATTTTGATATATACAAACCTTCCCCATTTATCCCTCTTTCCATAAGTGAACCTTCTTAATATATAGTTATAATGTCATTTTAATCTGTCTAATTAGAAATCGGAGATACGATTTGAGCAAATTTGATGATTGCATTATTATATATTTTTTTGTAGTAATAGAATTTAATAAAATTTTATACACAATATATTACACGTCACTCGTTAGCCCGATACAAGCCAAATGAAACGATTAAAAGAATATAATAATATTTTATTATCTTAAATGTAAACAGATTTAGTACCTAAAAAAGACAGCGATGTATTTACTGGTAGGTTAGTGCCACATTGTAGCCACGTATTTCGATGTAGTTCGTATTTTTCATAATGTATGTATGTATTTATTATGTAGTTGTTTCCGATATGTTTATTCGAGACATTTCAGTTGAGACTTCATAATATTTACTAATATTAGTAATACCTAAATACCCTACTATGTGTCGATAGTGTCAATTAAAATTGATTGCTAGGGCCAGCGCAGGCGATAAACTTTTGACCATGGGAGACAAAATTTCGGAAGTATGGAAAACATTGAACGTTGAAACGTTGAAAAATAATAATAATTGAATCGTTGAACATCGTGAAACATCGTTGAAACTTCAAACGTCATCGTGCATAGGGTACCTCACATTGAGCGCTCAACGCGGACTATAATCCGATGTGTTCGTTGATGCCCCTTGGCACAGTTGGCACGTTAGGGTCGGCGCTTACTGCAGGTATGGCACGACACGGCACAGCGAAGGATTTTTTTCCTAAATATAATATTATTTTAAACCTTATTGCAATGATCTTAGCACTCACATTCCTTTATTTCAATAACAAGGTTTTAAAAATAGGTTAAAAATTATATCTTCAGAATAAAATCCTTTACTGTGCCGTGCCGTGTTATGTCCTCTGAACATCGATTAGCTCTTCTGAACAAAAGTCCCTCGTCTGCGCAGGCCTTTTCGGTTTTGCTCAAAAGAGATACTTCATTTTGACACCATCAAAAGGAAAATATATGAACGTCTCGTACAACTGAATGTAATATATTAGATAAATGCTAAATTTAGATAGTCTCTACCATTCCTAGTGCTAAAGTAGTGTGATGTAGCAATTTAATTTTTAATCTTCATACATAGATAGAGGAAATCTTTTTGTTGGAAATTTTTGCCACGTTTTGGATAGTCTCGCATTAATATGGAGACACAATTTATTTATTGTATCTTCTTTTTTAGTACTCTGCTAGGCCTCGTCCAAGTCGTGACAAAAATATTCGTTGTTAGGGCAAGTGTGCAAATGAAAAAAAAAAAGAGAAGATTTGATGTTGTGATTTTTTAAAATTGTTTTTTAATATTTCGGTTGTGCTTATTTCGAGACTTTATTCGTACTCATTCTAAACTTAATATTGGTTAGAGATTCATCGACGAATTTTAACTGTTTTTAATATATGTTATACTAAAATTGACGTTGAATATGTTTATTAGTTTCTAAGTGAAGAATGTTGATAAAAATATGTACCGACATTTCTTTTTTTGGCAAACACCTGTTACGTCTAGATAAGTGTGAAAACTTCCTTTATGAACCAACTGCCTTTTAAAAAGTCGTTTCTCTCATTTTATAATGTAAATTCTATATTGTTAAGCGTACTTACTTTACTACATATATATAATGTTTAAATGTATCCGCATTCTTCCAACAGTTACAGAATTGCATTAATTAATTAATATAATAACACAATGTAACAGCAAATGTATTATAATAAGCCAATGCGAAAATCTAATATGGTTATTAAGTGATCACATTTTAGCGTTAAAATAATCTCTCTGTCTTATTTCAAAATCTTATCCAAAACAGTTATCCGTGAAATTACGACTAGATGATGTTATTGACATTTAATGCAACATGGAGTTACGAAAAAAAAAAATACATAGAGTAATTACCAATTTTCTACTGCAAATATTATTGTACTATAATGTACTGAAATCGATATCGTAAAGTTTTGCGTCGCTGTGATATTGATAATAACACAAAATGCCTTATTTTGTTTTTACGCGCACTATTCTAACACGAACGTACGTTTAAGTATTACTAAATTGTTACAAACAAAGATGCCCGCCTAATGCACTAAAGTTTAGTCTAATGAAATTTTCAACGATAAATGTAATTTTTATCATCCTTTTTTAAACTTTTGAGACCAACGCCTGTCTGAATATTAATTACAAACTGGTACTGATCTCTCATCCTTTGCGGTTTCTCACGATGGGCATTCAGAACCATCAATTAATCAAAAATATTCTTGCCTTCCCTATCAATATTCAAACCACAAATGTATAATTTACCCACGTAACTACTGAATTTCCACCATTCCACCTCGTAAGGTATCGTTCAGGGATGAGAAATGACTACTTATAGAGCATTCTCCAATTTTGAACTCTATCCCATATTGGAAGTTTTAATCAGTCTTGTCACAATAACTTAAAAATCAACATTGATCTATTGTGACATGACTGTGTGTGTGTCCTTAACTTCAAAGATTCTTTATCCAACTTGTGTTACTTTTATCAAACTTTTATCCATTGAAATGTGGTTTTAATTTTAGAACACTAACAGTGCGTTGGGCAGCCAGCATTTAATCTGAGCTTGATTATCACATAAGTAATACACGACTGATTGTTGTTACCTACCCTGAAAAAAATCCTTTTGTCGTTTTAAGTAAGTTAACTCGCCCCCCATTTTTTATGCGGGTAGGTTTGTGAAACGTTTAGAATGTGACCCACTTGTTGCTTTTATTTATTTATTACACGTTTAAATGATTTCTGGCGTCATTTGTATTAATGAAAACTTACAACACGTATGCGAAGGCAATACTGTTTTACATTATCTTGAATTTTGTACGTGAAAATTCGTAGTCACTATCGACGTATAATTTGTGCAGAACATTAAATTAATTATTTAATTATTTTAAAAGTCTAATTGTCTTAGTAAGAGAATGATTGTAAAAATTTTCACGACAATATAAAATCATTTTATTTTAAATTTATGTATTAATTTTGCAAGTCGAAGTGTACAATACTTTATAATATTTAATAAATTAGTTTTATTTAATTATTTGTTAACAATGAATAACTTTTAGATAAGTGTATTTGCGTGTACAATAAATAGGTACACGAATGAAAAAATGTAAAGGTGATGTTACACTGGAGCATTTTATGACAGTAATTTGAAATTAAACTTTGTAATTTGTGATTTTTTTGTACCAGTGTAATGTCACCTTAAAATTCGGTTGTAATTAATTTTTTACAATTTCGCATTTAACGCCTACCTATTAAGTTTTTGATTTAAGCGCACGAATTTATAGACTTACAGAAAAAAAATCTTATTAAGCGTCGTCGTTGAGTGTTGAAAATGTGTATTTTTTCATGACTTTCATAAACTAAGCACACTTTTGCCTAATTCGCGATGTACACTACGCATATGTGATACACGATTTATAATAAACGGTTAAGCTGTGCATTTTGTTTTATTCCTTTTGACTCTGATTCAATACCGCAAAATAAGAATATGACATCCGCAGTATCTGAAACAAAGTAAAAATATATATTTAAAAGAGTATTTTTAATAAGAACAGAAAGGTAATAAATCGAACTAGGTACTTGTCGATGGAAAATATTTTTTGCAAATTCGTCCTGTAAAAAAAAAACAAAGTGATCTCTCAAAAGGATGATCAAGGTCATATTACGTTACGCAGTCACAAACTGGATTGCTCGTCTGACGGCAGTAACTCTTATTTAAGATCATCGTGAAATAACGATATGTATGTATATATGTAAGGGGTGTCAGAGGTTTTTTGCCAAATCCCTCAGCTAAAGGACCTTACTAGGTGGACAGCGCAATTGCAACAAATAGTATTTGTTGTGTCAATAGCTAGAGTCAAAGAGTAAGAGTAG
Source organism: Synanthedon myopaeformis (assembly GCA_944738685.1). Taxonomy (NCBI): domain Eukaryota; kingdom Metazoa; phylum Arthropoda; class Insecta; order Lepidoptera; family Sesiidae; genus Synanthedon; species Synanthedon myopaeformis. The sequence continues at coordinate 2,179,916 of OX122930.1, forward strand.
ACCGACAACTTGCTTAGCCTTACGAAAAGTGGTGGATTAGTAATGATTACTTAATGAAAAAAAAAAAAACATAATGAGGCCTGCATAACCTATAATGCCAGCCATCATAGAAGATATAAAGCCGTGTCGTCCTTTTTTTTCCTTGTTTTCCCCCTTGGTTTGATTGATAGGACAAAAGGGACATATTAGTTACCCGTTGTATGCACATCTCTAGGTTCATGACACACGTTGATTTTTTGTTTGGTAACATACAAACCGTCACAAAAGTTGGCCTCGACAATGCAATGTAATGGCCAGCTTTAAAAACAATTGGTTTCATCATACGTTGCATACTGAATAACAAAGTCTTCGTAAATTTTTTGTCTTGGTTGTACCACGGGCACTGATACAGTCTCTCGCGCAGCTCTTCGCTCTGAAACGAAAAACTTTTTGAGAATTTATCCTCTATTCATTATTACTTTTTTAATTTGTTACTGGAGAACTTTGAAAAATACCAAAAACACTTTATGAACAACTAGCTTGTGCCCGCGACTTAGACTGCGTTGAGAAATGGCACCTGGTAAAATATATAAAGCAATCTATCACGCACGCCTGACATTATACTTTTGCCAAGCGTTGGATCTTTAATTTTGTTAATCTGGTGACCGCGGCTTCACCCGCTTGGAATATTTTAGGCTATGTCCATCCCTTTTTTTTTGCGTGGGGAAAATCTGCGAACCAGATCCCCATCGACAATGGGGAGATCGGTAAGGATTCACAGAAAGGATAAGAAGCCCAAAAAATCCTTAAAATAATATTTACCTTAGTTGTAAGTTCGTGACCACACCAACAGTACAGATACAACTGGGTTAACATTGTAAGCATATAGACAAGCATCGAATAAAATTGAACACTATTTTTTTCTGTCTGTAAAGTAATAAATATAAAATTAAATTAAGTAACGAAACATATTATGTAAGTATAAAATAATTATTTCAATTTGATATTATTCTAATGTCGGCAACTATACTGCCGTCACCGAACTATACTGAGACCAGCCCGACGCTATAGTTTCTTAGTTTTTCTTCTGATTTCAGTCGCTCTTCCATATTACAGAGCTCACCTGGTGAAGTGCTGATAGATCTGCCTTATTAATACAAAATAAATTCTATTTTCATGTTCATTTGCTTTGTGTTGAATTCTATTGTAAATGCATTTTGCTAAGTCCTATTGATATTAGGACCATTTGCTACTAAGTGATGTTGCTAATATGGCGTTTTGGTTTTATGACGTTCTGCTCATAGGGTGTTTTACTTAATGTTCTTACAATACAAAGCCCTTTTTACCTTAGTGATAAAAATATAGATACGCTGCTAAGTTACTTACAAAAATAATCCTAAGTCCAATAATGCAAATGTCAGCGACAGTTATGCTTAGCTGAAAAAATATGTGTGCAGTATAAGTTTCTTCCACTTTTTCTATGAATCTGTAAAAAAAATCAAATATTGATCGGTTCTTGCCCTGTTTGATGGCGTCTTCTATAATTTCTATGTCTATGAAATAGCCATTTTGTATATACATAGGTACTAGCTGTTGCCCACGACTTCGTCCGCGTAAAAATGAAAAATATAGGTAACACCTGAGAAAATAACTGACGCCTGCGTCTCCACAGCGACAACTATATCGCTGTGACGACGCTGGCGCCACCACGGCGACAGGGCACACAATTTTTCTTATTTTTTTTGACAATCTCTTGGGAACCTAATCTCTGACTGAGGAATAATCGAGGCACACCATACCTTATCAAAGTTTGATAACGCTTAACACACTCTAGATAAAGTTTGTAGTTGTTCTCACTGATTTCTTCTCTTTTTTCTGACTTTACTTTGAAAGAAGGCGGAACAGCTTCTATCTAAAAATAAAAAGGTTCAATAATATTTCTGTTAAATGAATTTCCTCGTTTGCTTGCACATTTTACATTTGTAAGCATGTACTAATTCAGTACCTACCTACTAAATATCTTCACAACTAACAACCTGTCTTTACAACTAACACAAATTTTCTGTTCTATTTTAATTTTGCTTCATTAGTTGACGGTTCTTGTGACGCAGATAATTCATAAGAGTACCTAACATCTTTTCGACAGCGAACTGGATGACTAAAAATCTGTCTCAGGTCTATCGATGACTAGTTCTAAGAATTTCTACTTTACAAATCTCCTCACGCAGGGGAACCCCCTAAAAAGTTGACGAATAGCCTTCGAATAAAGAATGTGGTAAAAATCAAAGTAGGTAGACGAATGGCATCAAACTCAAACATAATATAGCTCATACTTTATTTTATTTATTTATTTTCCAAAAGGTACACCAACAGCACAAACAAAAAACTTACAATAGGTATAGGTAACAAAAGGCTAATTTAAGGCATACACAGATAAACTACAAACTAGAAATTAAGACGAAATTACAGAAATTATTTTGTAAAACAAAATAGTATAAAAGAAATTTTTTTTATCTAGTCATAGCGTTTCCAAGAGAACTAAGAGGGCTTACCTTCTCCAATTTATCAATAATAATTTGAATCTGCGCACACCCGAACATAATCATGGATAGAGCTACGTTATCCACTGAAGTGAAAATTATTGGACTTACGTAGATCGATATCACTTGATACATATATCCTAATTCATACTGAGGTGATTTTTCTGGGCCTACTGGCATCCTAAACAAAAAGAATAAGTAATTATATCGATAAATTTTTTTTTGTGTAGTGAGTGACCAAATATCAATCCTAAATTGCAATAATGTTAAAAATAATATATTTAGGAAAAAATCTTTTGCTTTGCCGTGCTGTGCCGGCAGTAAGCGCCGGTTTTGCCAAAGCGCATCAAACATCGGATTATAGTCCGCGTTAAACGTTCGGGGTGTCGTACTGCGCGATGACGTTTGAATTCGACTGTATAATTGTAATAAACAAAGTTTAAAAAGTTTTCCATATTCCATGCTTCTGCAATTTCGAGAGTCAGTCAGCGAAGAAATGAAAATATTATTAAAGCAGATCTGTCTACATAATTTATATATTAATCTAGGGAAAAATAGCTTCAATTGCACTCAGATAAGTCCTCTACTTCTTAAAATGGATTAAGTTGTTTCAGAGATTATAATAAAAAAGGGAAGAGTAACTAAGTATAAAATATTTGAACTTGGTAACATAATGAAATTTCAATTCAAAATCAGACATTTAACTAAAAACTAACTCAAATACAACATAGGTACTGACGGTCTAAATCAATATTTTAAATTGCCTTGCATGGGCCAACCGACCCTGTTATAGTATTAGTTAAAGTTTGGTACACACGTATTTTTTTTTTTTTTTTTTTTTTTTTTTTCTACTATGTACTACCATCTGTCGCCTTAAAGGGACAATAAATAGTAGGTGTGTTGGGTTGGCAACTGGCATGCTAGGTATGTGACCTGTGTCACATCCTATTTAGTAACTATTTAATATGTCCTGGGGAACTTTGCGCTTCAGTCTGCGAATTAGCAGACTATCCTCCATCAGAACCCTCGCCAAGGTGTTAGGGTGAGTTAAAATCCTTTTTTTATACGTTTTGGCATGTCGATGAATTTCTTCTGTGACCATATTGACGTGTAAATCGTGATGCAGTTGTTCGTTTGTGACATACCAAGGGGCGTCGGTTATTAATCTCAACATCTTGTTCTGGAATCTCTGGATTATTTCGACATTGGAATGAGAGGCTGTTCCCCAAAGTTGGATTCCATAGCTCCAAATCGGTTTTAAAATGACTTTATACAGAAGGATTTTGCTACTGAGAGATAGTTGGGACCTTCGACTAATCAGCCAATATAACTTTCTCATCTGTAGACCTAGCTGTTTGCGCTTAGTAAATATGTGTTTCTGCCACGTAAGCCGCTTATCTAGGTGTAATCCCAAGTATCTCACGTGGTCCGCCTGTGGGACCTCCAGATTATTTAGCTTCACTGGCGGACAGTTGCCTCTTCTCAAGGTGAAAGTAACATTAACTGATTTGGATTCATTTGCTTTAATTCTCCACATTTTCAGCCAATCAGAGATGCCATTGAGTCCGCTTTGCAAGATTCTCGCTGCCTCAATAGGGTCCTGATGGGAAGCTAGGATTGCCGTGTCGTCAGCAAAGGTTCCGGTAGTGGTAGAATCAGATGTTGGTAGATCAGACGTGTAGAGGAGGTAAAGCACTGGACCCAGCACGCTACCCTGTGGTACTCCCGCATTAATGTGACAAATTCCAGAGACAGCCTCACCATTTTGAACAAAAAATTTTCTGTCCTTAATGAATGACTTTAGGACTCTATACATATATTCTGGGAAGGACGATTTAATTTTAAATAACAATCCCTCATGCCACACCCTGTCGAATGCTTGTGATATGTCCAAAAATGCACTCGCACAGTACTTTTTGGTCTCAAAGGCTTCATTTATTTTATTAATAAGTCTGTGTATCTGGTCGATAGTGGCGTGCTTCTGGCGAAACCCAAACTGGTGATCTGGAATGAGCTTATTTGTTTCTATAAACGGAATCATTCGCAATGACATCAAGGATTCATATATTTTCGACGGAATAGGTAGTAGACTAATAGGCCTGTACGACTTAGGATCCTCAGGTTGTTTGCCTGGTTTCAATATCATTTTTATTTGTGCAACTTTCCATTGTGGAGGAATGAATTGTAACCTTGTTATTGCATTATAGATTCCTGTAAGCCGCCTAATCCCAGAGTCAGGTAGTTCTTGTAAGACTTTATTTGTGATTAGATCATAGCCTGGAGATTTCTTGGGATTGGCCTTCAGTATCACTCTCCTGACTTCTGCTTTTGTGAATTTCTTTGGGGCCACCACTTCTGATCCGTTGGTGTTTAGGAATTCTAAGACTTTTGCCCTATGTTCAGGAGGACCTTCATAAATATGAGGCTGGAAAACATTTGCAAGATGATCTGAAAATGTGTCAGCCTTTTCCTTCTCGGTGCGTGCCCAACTGCCGTCAGCTTTTTGTAAAGGTGGAAGAATTTCTGTGGGTCGCTTAATTTTCCTTGTTGCTCTCCACAAGGAATAGTCTGTAGCGGCCGATGCATCAAGATCTTTAATATAAGCCTGGAATTCTGCATTTCGATTGTCATCAAGGATCCGCTTAAGTTCTTTAACTATTCGGTTTAAGCGTTTCTTTGTGTCTGGGCATCGGTTTTGTTGCCATATCTTTCTAAGCACTCTTTTCTCCTTAATCTTGTCCATAATAGTAGATGGTATAAATCTCTGAGTGGATTTATGCTGGTATAAAGGGGTCGAGTTCCAAGCGGCACTTTGGATAACATTATTAAATAATTCAACGGCATTTTCAATGTCCTTGTCGGTCTGCAGTCGGATGGGTTTAATAAATGCCTCATCGACAAGATCTCGAAATAGGGGCCAATTTGTCCTATCATTGTGCAGTGTGCATTTATTACTCATTTCCTTGACCTCGGTACTGACTTCCACTAAGATAGGTGAGTGGTCCGACGAAAGATCCCAGGAACTGTAGCAAGATACATTATTCCTTGCTATGCCTTTGGTGACACAAAAGTCAATAACATCTGGTATTTTTCTTCTATCTGAGGGCCAGTATGTCGGTTGACCCGTTGAAATTACATTCATGTGTCCTGCCTGGACACATCTGAGCAGCACACGACCTCTAGGCAAGATGAGTCTCGAACCCCAAAATGTATGTTTTGCGTTGTAGTCACCAGCGGCAATAAAACGCCTTCCCAGAATTTTAAAATAGTCATTAAACTGTTCTTCGTTAATAGTGTGCTTTGGGGGACAATAGATAGCCGATACAGTGATGTCGCAAATCCAATCGCAAACAACCACATTAGTCGCTTGTATATAATCCTTTCGATATGCCTGAGATTGATGATGCTTAATGTTGCTTTTGATCAAGACGGCAGAACCTCCATGTGCCTTACAATCTGGGTGCATGGTATGGTACAATGTGTAGCCGGGAAGTCTAAAAAAGCTCTTGGGTGTAAAGTGAGTTTCCGAAATTAACATGACGTCAATTTTATTTGTTTGTACGAAGATTTTTAACTCATTAGAGTGGTTTGATAAGCCATTAGCATTCCAAACGCAAATTTTCAGTGCAGTGAATGCGCTGGCAATCTTGACATAAGTTCCCCTAGCATTTGGGTCATTTTTAGCATTTGATTCATGAGATCCCGCATCGACTCACTTAAAGTCCGGAAAGTGTCTGGCAAGAGTTGTTGGTTATTTGCTGTGTTACTATTATTTGTTTGGCTATTTGTCAAGACAGAAGCATATGTTTTTTCTGGTATTGTTCGATTAAGTTGGCTACTTCTGTTTGTATTGGCACGTCTGCTCTTCTGATGTGATTGTGGTTGGGTATTTGGATATTTGATCTTTTGCAATTCCTTGTAGACAATACAGCCCTTATAGTTTGCCGGATGGTTCCCTTCGCAAAGTATGCATTTCACTTTGTCTGAACGTTCCTTTCTAGGGCACTTTGTAGTGTGATGTGGTTCTGCACATTTTACACAATTGGGTTGTCGGTGGCAAAACTTTTGTGTATGGCCATATTGTTGACAGTTTGAACATTGGGGAATTAGACGCTTAGGTCTGGGAGGTTCAATTTTAACACGACAGTGTAGTAGAGAATTTATATTATAAATATCCTTATTGTTAGGGCTAGGTTGCAAATCTATATAAAACATTGGAAGAGGTTGTTTGGTTTTCCTGTCTCTTATGTTCCAAATGTTGGTAGGTTTGTGGTGCAGGTCTTCTAAGGCACGTTTTAGATCATCAGTTTCAATTGAATGATGCATATATTTTAATACAACTCTGAAGCTTCTCTCTTGTTTTGGTTGGTATGTGAAGAATTCAGTATTTCTCTTCTTGAGTTCTTTGTATATAGTAGAGTATGACTCAGAGGATTTCGTCTGTATTTTCACACGATCACCTTGTAGGATTTTAATATCGTAATCGCCATGTGCCACACTTTCCAGCATCTGGGTAAGAGGCTGTATATTACTAACCTTGTCAATGAAGAATGGTGGTGGTCTCGCTACGTGTTGAGTTTCAACTTCCATTGATTTTGGTTGGTTATTATCTGCAAGTTCAGCGAAACTATTTGATGTTGATACTGGGGATGCGAGCCAATAACTAATTTTTGTCTGTTTTTGGTTCCGTAGTATAGCTTCAGGGCTACTTCTGTATCTTTTACGATTTTCTACCTTTTGCCAGTTTTGAGTATCAACATTATCAGTGTGTTCAGTGGCACCTGATGCTTCAACCGGAATATTCATCATAGGAACTTCAGTCGTGGTGGAAGATCCACTGTAAGAATTAGATCTAGGTCTATCTAGGAACGTTGTTTTATGAATAATATGATGAGAAGTAATGTTGGGTTTACGGTTGCTTATCTTCGAAGTAATTTTATTAGAGCGAAATGTGCCCCCCCCAGAATACGAGGGGCTGCCTGAACTCTCTCCCGTAGGTGAGCGTTCAGGGAGGGATTCTCCACTGTACGTGGTACCCTCCTGGGGTAGTTTTGTTTTAAATTCCGCCATTCATAAAAGTTTGGCTGATCCACAGCTTCGTCTTTTCTGTAGGGGTGAGATCCCTTAGGCCGTGTCATAGAAGACTCAAGGCACGACCATGCCTGCTGGATTTGGTTCGCGCTAGGTATTTGATTTCCCTAGTACCTCCCATATCTGGGGGGCATTCCCCTATCCACCACCTGGGGACGCGGTCGATGGGAGTCCAGCAACTCCACACGACTTACACACGTATTTAGCATTGAAATTTACAATCTGAAAAGGTAGGTTCATTTTTTTTTTGTTATTTTTATAACAGTAGTTGTCACATATTTGTACTTGAAGGTATTCTCTAATCTAATGATAAAAGTATTAAATTTAAAAATATTAATATTACCAAATATTAAAGGGAAAATATCTATTTCCACTCCTGTCTAGTAATGGTATTATTCCCCACATGGTTACAGTGATTACAGCAATTACTCCGAAAAACAGTGAGAGTCGCTTAATTGTACTGGCTTGCGCTTTTAAAAATCTGTTAAAAATAAAATAAATGTTTTTACTTTATCTAGACAACAAAATTCAAGAAATCGTTCCTATGAATATTATGAAGAGAAAAGATTTGTATTTAAGCTCACAATATAAATACTTTTTTTTTTGTTAAGTTGTTTAGACAGGCTCACGGTCCACTTGGTGGTAGGTGGCTACCGTCGCCTATAACACTAGCAACGCCACAGATGATGCAAATCCTTACTCAGTCATCGCAGCACTACAACAGCATAGATACTGTTATTTAATGGTGGTCTTCTATTAGGGGTTACTACCGCTAAAAGAGCTGCCCAATTCAAATTCATGACTGCGAAACGTAATGCAAAAATGATTGAATTTGTTTCCATGTTAATTCTACATGACGTAACTCATAAATAGAATCTATTCCACATTCGTTCTTACCTCAAATGCTTCTCAGATTCAGGTTTAAAAGTTTCAGATTCCATTAATTCTAATAAAAAAGTCAGACTTTCCTTTTTCAAAAGAAAAGCAGCTGCTTTGTAACAAAGTACAGCTTGAGTAAACAGAAGGTACGAGGCATCAGAAACTACGTCCAAATCACCCCATACTTTGACAATATAAATAATCTCGAATAAAAGAAAACTGTATTGACAGGACATTGTAAAGATTGTATACACACGATACAAGAATTCACAACTTTTAGGGGGCAGCCAGAGGCCCAAAAATTTTAATACATTTCGTGTTATATTAAGATACATGGACACGACGTCAATTTGTTTAAGCATCTCTGAATTCTTTGATACTATAAAATGGACACATGTCTTATATGGAAGTGTACGTCTTATATAGCTTATTGTACCTATAGCTACATAAGCGAAATAACTTCAATGAACACTTAATGGTTATTTAAGTATTACCTACATAGTATTTATTTATCAATTTAACTAAATTGATATTTTACCCTAATACATTGATAATTCTTGGATATGTTTGTTGGAGTAAAAGCTCGTTTTCAGTTTAACAACTTTTTAATGAGAAATGTTATTATTAATTAACACTTTCGTCACAACATATTGACCCGCCCTTTACACGTGTTTAATTTTTTTCTGTTAATTATACCAATACAAAAACTTTCCACACATTTTTGTAGTTTTATCATTATTCGAGAAACACATAATTTCAGATGGTCCCTGCTACACACTCCTACAGCTACACGCTCCCGGCTTCGCACGGGTGCAAAATAAATACTATCCTATCTTTTAAGTTCGATCAAATTACACATACCTAGCTGCTTATTTTATTTTATTTTTTTTATTTACGAAATTTTATCAAAATCGGTTCAGTAGTTTAGGAGTTCATCGCGCACAAACACGTGACCGTAATTTATATATTAGATGAGTTTTCATTTTCAAATTATAATATAATTTACAAATTGTAAACATTATTTAAAAATTGTAATAATATCAGGCTTGTGTCACTAAAGTAGAGTTACAAGCATGCTGGTTCCATTACCCCGTAGTATTGGTTCCATTACCCCAGACTTTATCAGGAGATAAAGGCAGAATGTAGGTAATTGTAAAAATAAAAAACAAAAATTAATTTTGATACAAAATGTAATTCATCACACCTACACTAAAACATATGTTCATTTCATAGTATTATTGATTACTGTGAAATTAACCTAAAAGTTTTAACTACCCATAATGTGTTTTGTTAACGGACTTACAAAGGTGCAAATAAATAATTGTTTGTTGGGTATCATTAAGTGTGTTTAATTATTTCATATTTGTTATCCTTATTCATAACATTTGTAAATGGGCGGGTTTCTCTTATTTACACAATGACATGGCACTTGCATGGCACTTATTTCAATGCACTTCCTCGGCATTTTTTTTATTATTAAGCCTTTATTTCAGATAAGAATATATTATTACATATATATAATTAAGTCTTAATGTTATACGAAACTACAAAGGTAATATTAATATTTTAAACGTTTATTTTTGCCTTATCTGTTTGCCCTTTGGCAAAGGCCTCCTCCAAATATTTCCATTCCTTTCTGTTTCTGGTTTTCCTTGTCCACACTTTTCCTGCTGCTTTTATCAAATCATTTGCCCATCTCATATGTTGTCCTCCCCTACTCCTGTGGCCTTCTCTAGGGTACCAGTGAGTTATTAGTTTGCTCCACTTGTCTGGTCCTCTTACTAGGTGTCCTGTCCATCTCCATTTTAGTTTCTTTGTTTTTAATGTTACATCTTGCACCTTGGTTAAAGTTCTTATTTCCTCATTCCTTCTCTTTTCCACTTTTCTTATTCCCGTAAAGCTTCTTTCCATTGCTCTTTGGCAGGATTGAAGTTTATTAGCCTGTTTTTTGGTTAGTGCCCACGTTTGACAACCATAGGTTAACACTGGTAAGATGCAAGTATCAAAAGTTTTACTCTTTACTTTGTAATGTAGATGTTTATCTTTCAATATTTCCTTAAGTTGCCAGTACCTTTTCCATCCGTTCGTTATTCTTTGTTCAATTTCCTTGTCGTGGAGGTTTTCAGATGTTATTATTAGACCCAGATATATATATTCACTTACATATTCTACGCTGCTATGTCCCATTGTAATTTCCACAGGTGTGTCGTTTGTCATTATTTTGGTTTTATCAAAATTCATTTTTAGGCCTACTTTTTCACTCTCTTTAGCTAGGTCGTTAAGCATTATGTGTAATTCCTGAGCAGAGTTTGAAAACAGCACAATATCATCTGCGAATCTTAAATTTGTTAGGCACCTTCCATCTATATTAATTCCATATTTGTCCCAATTCAAACTTCTGAAAACCTCTTCCAGTACTGCAGTGAATAATTTGGGCGAAAGAGGGTCCCCTTGGCGTACACCTTTTTGGATTTTAAAGCATTCTCCTTTTCTTTCTAACTTAATGCATGCTGAACTATTTGTATATATATTCTTAATAATTCTTATATATTTATGCTCAATGCCCTGGTTTAACAACGCCTCCCAAATTTTGCTGTGAATCAAGGAATCAAAAGCTTTGGTGTAATCTACAAAGGCAATGAAGTATTTTTTATTATATTCTCTGTATTTTTCCATCACCTTCACTACATGTATGTGGTCGATTACGGAGTAGCCAACTCTAAAACCTCGGCATTACTTAAAATTGAATATTATCGACTAAATTAAATTTAACTAATTAAATTAATTAGTTAAATTAAATCATATAGAATGGACTCATAATCTTGTAGCGCTACCATTCCGCTATTCATTAGGAGTAAAACATGAGTTAATTTTTCTTGTTTTGAATGTGAATTGTGAAGTGAGTAAACTTTTAGTTTAACTAAACTTGAACGCACCTTTATTTTATTTGACAGATGATGTGTCCAATGAATGAATGTGTCAGGTTGACGTCAAACTGTCAAAATGGTTGCCGTTGCCACAAGACATGTAAAGTAATATAAATGTAGATGATCTTACATACTAGTTTAATTAAAATTTTATACGATTATTTTTAATAATGGTGCCTTCATAATACAATGCGAATAAATAAATAAAATGGAAAACAATAGTATGGAGTTTACACTGCCTCCAGCCCCGGGAGGCTTATGTTTTGATCGGAATGATTTTGTCAAAGTATTACTCATACAATTTTTCATTATAAATAATTTTCACTGTGTTAATTGAATGTGTTTTTTTTAAACATAATTTAAAAATATTACAGAGAAACTTCTCCGTCGATAGCTTCTTAGCGGAACATCAGAATTCGGTGTCTTTGGAGACTATGCGTGATGACTTGGGTGCATATCTGAAAGTGCTCAGATTGGCGATGATAGAACTAATTAACAAGGACTACGCTAATTTCGTCAATTTATCAGCGACTTTAATTGGTTTCGACAAAGTTATACTAAACATTCAAGTGCCATTAGGACAGTTGAAAGAAGAAGTGTTGGTATGATTATTGTTTAAATTTATTACAGTACTAGCTGTTGCACGCGACTTCGCCCGCGTAACTTTATAAAATATAGCGTATGTTATTCGCGTATAATGTAGCTTTCTATAGGTGAAAGAATTTTCAAAATCGGTTTACAATCTACATACAATTACAAAACATACAAATCTTCAATCTTTATAATATTAGTATAGATTAAAAATTCATTGTTAAATATTAGTAGTGGCTGAGCACACTGCGTTTCATAGTCATTTGGGTAGCCCGTCTTTTGGCTCTAACTATCCTCTTACAGATGACCACTGTTATATTTTTGTGAGAGAGTAAGGAATACCTGAGACCATTTCCCTGTCCTTTATCCTCAATCCTACTATAGTCGGCAGTGCACTTGCAACACCTGTAAAGTTGTTTTTTTATAGGTGACCAGAAGTCACTTACCATCAAGTTGTCTGTCAGCCTGTCTATCGACCTTAACATAAAGAAAAAATTAAAATGCCTTACCCACACCCACACTTACCCTGGGTACCATGAGTAAAGGGGACATTATGTAATGACTGAATAACTGTCCCTTATCTGGACTGGCCCTTAAAACACTTTGTGACTTAACTACTAACAACTGTATCAACAACTTTGTGATTATTGACAATTTTTTATGAACATTGTGTAGGGTAAATCGGCCGGTTCACGATCAATTAGTGACCATCATGTCTTGAAAGTAACATAACTCTTAAAAATATCAACGAAGGATTAAATAAAATATGATAATCGATACACAAAACTATAAACTGTTTAATAAATGTGCAGATTTGTGCGTGTTTACGTGTTTGAACCATATAAATCATGTATTACGAAAATAAATACTTTTTTCGGTTCCCGATCAGATTCTGTCAGTTTCCGGCCACAAGTTTTTGCCAGTTTACGATCACTGAAAAACGCTAAAAATTGAGCTTACTTGCTATTAAATTAAGGTCCAAATTAAAGGTAGACAATTTTATTCATAAAAATAAAAGAAAGTGGAGAACAGATCAGGTTATTACTACTCCTTTTGGCAAAATTCACACGTATAAGCAGAGAGTGCTGCTTCAGCATCTTCTGCTTCTTGTGCATCACTGTGCATTTCAGATGAAACCAATGGGTACAATAATCGCGTCCTATATTTTTATCTAATTCATTCTCAACGTCGCTAATTAGGTCTTCGGAACATTGACTGCATTGCAAAACTACTTTTTTTAGTACTTCTTGCTAAAGTTTTCTTCTTATTTAAGTATTCTTTTCTCTTTTTCCTTTAATTTCTTTTTCTTTTGCTCTCAATTGCTGCCTTGGTTTTTTTCTATTTCAAGATTTTCCTTAACTTCTTCTCTCTTTCCATAATGTTCTCGCCAAGCCTGTGATGATATAGCGCTTGGCAACTTAGGCTCGACATGTTGTTAAGTTTTTAGTTATCACTAAAAACTTACATGACTCGGGATAAAGCAAATGCTTCTCAAAAACGTCGTTAAATGACATTTGATTATGATTTTATCTGTGAATTAGTTAAGTCATTTTCTTGGGTTAAATTCTCTTTACCATGAACATCTGCTGATACTGTAATTAGCGTAACATTGGTCATCAGATGTCAATTGACTGATTGGCTGTGTGATATTTCAATCTCATTGAGATCCATCTGTGAATTAGTTAAGTCATTTTCTTGGGTTGAATTCTCTTTACCATGAACTTCAGTTGATACTGTAATAGTGTAACATTAGTCATCAGACGTCAATTTACTGATTGGCTGTGATATTTCAATCTCATTGAGATCTATCTGTGAATTAGTTAAGTCATTTTTTTGGGTTGAATTCTCTTTACTGCGAACTTCAGCTGATACTGTATTAGATTAACATTGGTCATCAGATGTCAATTGACTGATTGGCTGTGTGATATTTCAATCTCATTGAGATCCATCTGTGAATTAGTTAAGTCATTTTCTTGGGTTGAATTCTCTTTACCATGAACTTCAGCTGATACTTTATTAGAGTAACATTGGTCATCAGATGTCAATTGACTGATTGGCTGTGTGATATTTCAATCTCATTGAGATCCATCTGTGAATTAGTTAAGTCATTTTCTTGGGTTGAATTCTCTTTACCATGAACTTCAGCTGATACTGTATTAGAGTAACATTGGTCATCAGATGTCAATTGACTGATTGGCTGTGTGATATTTCAATCTCATTGAGATCCATCTGTGAATTAGTTAAGTCATTTTCTTGGGTTGAATTCTCTTTACCATGAACTTCAGTTGATACTGTAATAGTGTAACATTAGTCATCAGACGTCAATTTACTGATTGGCTGTGATATTTCAATCTCATTGAGATCCATCTGTGAATTAGTTGTCATTTTTTTGGGTTGAATTCTCTTTACTGCGAACTTCAGCTGATACTGTATTAGATTAACATTGGTCATCAGATGTCAATTGACTGATTGGCTGTGTGATATTTCAATCTCATTGAGATCCATCTGTGAATTAGTTAAGTCATTTTCTTGGGTTGAATTCTCTTTACCATGAACTTCAGCTGATACTTTATTAGAGTAACATTGGTCATCAGATGTCAATTGACTGATTGGTTGTGTGATATTTCAATCTCATTGAGATCCATTACTGAGATATCGTTCAGTGAAATGTATGAACCTGGTTCAGGAAAAGTGATATTTTCAGCAATGTTTTCATCAGTAACTAATAAAGTGTCGCTAATAACTTTCGAAGTGGCTAACGTAGTTATATTAATGTTTTGGCTTAATGGCATTGTAAAAGCGACTACCGTCTGATCTCCCAACCCCAACCCCGAGAGCCTCATCCGTAGTTTAGCAGGTGCATCTATAAAGATTATATCCATGCTTAAATTTGATTTGGCTAAACGGAATAAGGATTCAAAGATCATTGAAGAAGAAATCGTAAAAGCTGAAGTAACTCCAGAAAATTTAAACTTTGATGAACCTGAAATCAACATCAGGTACATCAGCTTAAATTTTCTGGAGTAATATCCAGTAAAATATCGTCAGTCAAAATAGATGCACTTTTATTTGATGCTGCAGAATTTCGAAGTGTTTTGGATTTTGAGCTCCGATTTTAAAGATTTTATATTTACTTTAGCTTTTACGATTTCTTCTTCAATGATCTTTGAATCCACATTCCGTTTAGCCAAATCGAATTTAAGCATGGATATAATCTTTATAGCTGCACCTGCTAAACTACGGATGAGGCTCTCGGGGTTGGGGTTGGGAGGTCAGACGGTAGTCGCTTCTACAATGAGTCTTCATTTATCTAGACTAATCCATTAACAAAATATCTAGGCAACCAGGCATAAAGTGCTGACTTCGGATACAATTGGGAGAAACGCTGAAGAAGTAGTCTCCTACTAAAATTAACCAAGAATAAAAATAGTGAAAATGCTAGTTAATATTCTACGTCGACGTATTATTATTTATTAATGTACGCCATTGAGTCTGTTTTCAATCGTGATTGTTCTTGCCACATCACATTTGGTCGTATAGTACTCAATTCCCGATCACCAGAATATTGTCAATGAACAAAAAGAAACAACATAATCGCTAAATAGTCAGTATACGATCACATAAAACTGTGGAATTTCTATGGAAAAAGTTAAAAGTCGACAACAGGTCTTTTCCCGACCACCTGGTTACTGGCAGAAATTTCGTGTACATTACGTCAAGTTATCGTTTATTTAAGCCGATCGCCATCTGACGTATAATTCAATCATTGTATATTGAATCTATACAGTTCATAGAATTCCCGTAAAATTCAAATAAAATTTCAAAAAAGCTTCACAAGGATTTGACCGAAACCACCCGTTGACGATCAGGTGATCGTAAAAGGAAAAAAGATAGTTTTTTACCATCCCATCGCGAACACCTTAAATTATAGTAAATAAATATATTTTTTTAGTAAAATGTTGTATTAGAAGTAATAAAAACCATAGTTCAACATTACAAACACAATAACAATGCAGAATTTGCAACAAAAGTAATTTTTACTGACGATTGAAAGATTGCTTCTCACTAATTTTTTGGTAATATTTTGTTTCAAAAACCGCGCAAACGCACCTGTTCATATTCACCTGCTGACTGATCAAAAACAAACGCATTTTTTCGTTGAAATTGGTGATACGAATGACAGTAATAGATAGAACATGCATATTCAAGTAAAATCATAGCTTATAAGGCGTTGATATGAATGTTTATTGAAGTTTTCCATAAAGTGATCGGGAGCGGGCAGTGATCGGCGAACCGGCTGTTTTACCCTATCATTTTTTTGTTTTTAATGCTTTCAGAGGGTAAAAAAATGTCTAGAAGATGCAATGAAAGAGCTCACAATGTGGATGAGTCAGAGGCATGCACTGCAAAAGAAGAAACAACTTTTGAAATATTACAGTCACACAATCCACTGCTTGAATACACTTGATAATGTATTACAAAATATAAATGATAAGAAGAAACATGAACAGATAATAATGGCGGACAGATCTGCAATGCAGTACAATCAATTGAAATTTTCAATTACTGTTTGCAATAGTATAGTGAAGCAAGAGCAGAAAACGCAGTTCCAAAATGTCGGAGCGACTCTAACACAGACTCTCAACAATTTAGTTTTCCATTTTTATGAAATCGGAGATGAAAATAACCTTTTAAAAACATTAATAACCTTGGCGTCTTTAGACCGTGTCAACGAGACTGAGGTGCTCATAAGAAAACAAGTAGTTGCACCACTACTTCAAACAATAATTAATGAGCCTGCCTTACAAAGGAGTAATAATGGGCTTGAAGGAATATACAACAGTATCCTAACACTTCTAGAGACCAAATTGAAAATGCTAAACACTGTTATGCAAAACAATAAATTAAATTTTCTCACAAAGAAATATAGGTTTTTAGTGAACTGTTTTTGGTGTGAAGTGGAGAGTCGATTGGAAGTGAATTTAGCATCAATTTTCGCCCCTGGCAACCCAAAAATATTTTACAAAAGATATAGTGAAAGCATGAATTTTGTAAGAAAATTGAAAGAGTATTGTACTGATGTGGAAATGGTAAATGTTTTGATGGATACCGCAGAGTATAAGAGTTTTCAGAAAAGATGGAACTTGCCTGTTTATTTCCAGATACGGTTTCAAGAGATTGCAGGTAGGCAACATATTATTATAATTTTTCTTTCCACTTTAACCAGCATAGTAGTTGTGAAAATGTACACCGAGTTTCTCAGTCATAAATCGGGAAATCCATATGGCGGCAGTAACCACCTCCTTGGTGACGACTACCATGAAACGACAAAAATTGTGCTGTTGTGTTATAGCAACAGCAATTGTGCTGTTATGTTTCAGCAACTGTGCTGTTGTGTGCTGTAGTGTGTAAGGGATGTCAAAACTCATTTTCCTACCATCGCCTTGTCAGGCAAGGTTTATTCTTGATCCTACCAGGGTTCCTCTAGCGGCTACCATCAAATGCATGTCTTGAGTCATATTTTGAGGGTACAAAATCTGTGGAGGATACTCCATTATGATGTGAATTGAAGTCAGTTCTTGAAATAACTAAATGAACTTTGATTTGTAAATTTATAGGTAGTTATGAAGCAGCAATGCAAAATGGTCCCACTGTAGAAAATAAGAATGGTTTTATACTGAAAGAGACAAACCGGTGCTGGGAGTCACTGCAGGTGTGTTGGTCAGACGGAGTGTACATTGGGGCGTTGGCTCACAAGTTTTGGAAGCTGTGTCTTCAGCTCTTGTCGAGATATGTCGTTTGGAGTAATACGTTTTGTGCTAATGTAAGTTTGTCAATATGATTTTTTTTTTAAATATCACACTCTATTAAAAAATCTTGACTGCATCTTGACCTTTTTTTATCACTGATATTTTAAATAATCTATCTAAATTCTTATAATCAAATGCAAAAAAAAATGGTCTTTGGATGGTTTATATTCATAATTGTACACGATAGATGGCGCCTTAATCGGGTTACAATTTTTTTTTGTGGATTCCGTCGGGCAGGACAATTTTTGCTAGGTTTCCTAGTATAGATTTACAGCTAATTCAGTCATTTTAGGCGTCCTAAGGAACGTTTTGCAACTTACATTACGGTGCTTATAAAAATTATAATTGCAGAATCTTGATTAAAAGAATTCATATTTTTTGATATTGCAATATTGTTTTCTTTTTTTCTTTTTTTTAGTTTTGAATAAAAACAAAAGCCAAGTGAAGAACGAAAAAAAAATTTCATTTTCATTTCTTTCGACTGATACATTCGAAAGTTTTTAAAGAAAAAATGACTCCCATTTTGTTATTTTATTTCAGAAATGTTCTACACAGAAATTTGAAACGAGCATAAATAAAAGCCTTATCCAAAGTTGCATAAATATTTATGTGGATATACTAACACTGTTGCAAAGGTTACCACAGTTTATAGAACAGGTTGAAAGGAAGGCTACAATAATTAGTGAAAGAGATATATTCGAGAAAAGTTTAGAGCCTTCAAAAGGTGCGTTGCACGATGCCACTTTGAAGATAAAGGGATGTATAGTCGGGGAATTGTTTGGCAATTTCAACGTTCAGCTGAAGCAAGTGAGTGATATTCCGCGATTGTACAGGAAGACGAACCGTAGTGTTCCATCGGAGCCTTGCGCTTATATAGAAACGGTTAGAAAAACAATTAACGAGTTTCACGAAGATGTCTCTAGAAGGTTGGACGGTGTATTTTTGTCTCAAATTTATGAAGAATTGTTCAACAGAATGACTGTTTCGTAAGTTTTTTTTTTTTTTCATAATTTATCTATATCTATATATAAAAAACGTTTTGCTAAAGGCAAAACTCGAAAAGGCTTAACCGATTTTTTTTTTTTAAATAAATACGTTAAGTTAGAGAAAGGTTTGTATGAAAAATTGAAAAAAAATTTGATAAATTTGACATTTGTACGAAACCGCCGGTTCGCTAATAAGTACATAAATAAAATTATATTTTTTGAAGTAAGCTCCAAGAAATAATTCATGTAATTTTTTTGGCAGTTTTTATTTATTTAAAAGAAAATGAAACATGAACCTCTATGTGTTTCCTTTTAAAGTATAATGGTAAGTATGATTGGTTTTTTAGGGCTATTAAAGGGTTATTTCTATTTCTTTATATATATATAAAAAGGCCAAAAGGCAGGCTAATGTCCACAAGCTGGTATGTGGTTACCATCACTATATAGACAAGCAACGCCATGAGACTACAATTGCATTGCCAAATTTATAGGATAAAGGATAAGGAAATATAACAGCAGATTTCCTGTAATGTCACAGTTCTCTTTAATAAAAGTGTGGCTACTGCCGTCAAAAAAACTGCCTAGATTACGACTGTGCCGCAAAACAGAACAAACCTACTAATGTATTTTCTTAACTAGTCAAATTTGTTTCAGATATTACAAATACGTAGTAGACGTATTGACTTCAGTACAGAAAACAGAAGAATCATTGAGAAGACTGAAACAGATTCGGGAGAACAGTAGTCAGCAGAACAACGAGACTTCAGGCCTCACAGACGGCGACAAAATACGACTACAGTTAAATGTGGACGTGGTCTCGTTCGGGGTGATGGCGGAAAGCGTACGGGTCAACGTGAAAAACATAGGCTCATATAAGGAGCTAACCAATATGGTCACAGAAGCTGTAAAAAATATAGATATTAAATGATATGTCCACTTAAAACAGACTTTTTTTTTCTCGACTTCTAATACATACTGTATTATCGATGGCATAGAATATGTCTAAAATGAGTTAAGTACGCAGAGACTATCGTAACTGTGTACCAGTTAAGATTAACTTGTGGCTCAAGGATAAATTGCACTAAATGGACTAGATCTGTAAATTTTATAGAGCTTATACTGTTGTATAGTGTGCTTATTACAGTATATTCTATACACTGTATAGTGCTCGTAAGCGAAATTTTAAAATGAATAATATATACATGTGTATGTATACAATATAATATGCGTATATCTGTATATACGCATACCAGGGATGGTCTCCCCTAGAACTCGCCACAATCCTTTGTCCATAGCTTTCCTTCTCCATAGTGTATCTGCCAATAGGCAAGCTGATACAGAAAAGGAAAACCATATAAGTACTTCTTAAAAAGGAAAATTAAATAGAAAAAATTGTAACATTAACAATAATATAGAAAAGAAAGAAATATTGTAGAATCTCAGCAATTGATTTACATTTAAAATGTTGAGTAGAAAAATGGACCTGTAAAATTGTCAATTTCAAATTATTGCGGGAAAATCTATTTTCCGGAATAACTTGTCAATGTACATAATCGCTTGACATTTGATGGATACTCGCTTGTTTACTTTATTGCTTTATATTGACATTGGAGTTGGAGCTAAGCAGCACTAAAGAGAGAAATGCTTCGCAATATTTACTTTTTGAATGAAATTCATGCCAAAACAATACTAGTATTTATGGCTACAAAAAGTTTTTGCCGTAAATAAATGTGCGCCTATTTTAATAAAATGAAGCCTATTTGTTATTATAAACTATATTACTGCAAAGATTTAACATGATCCATTCAGTAGTATTTACTCAATAATAATCAAAAAATATTGCTTCAATAAAAGTATAATCAGCCATATTAATTAGTGTTTTAAAATTTACTTACAGGATCACCTACTGGGCTATGAATCTAACATTACCTAAAAATTTCATCAAAATTGGTTGAGCAGTTTTGGAGTCCATAGGAAACATAATAAAACATCAATTTTTAAACATACTTAAGGATAAGTATTATTTGGTTGTGACTTGCGGTAGTCTATTTTGGATTTTTGTAACAAATAAATAAAATAAATTATTTAACATAAAACGTGTATTTGATCGGATGAATAAAAATTGTATTATTTGAAAAAATAGAAACCATTTATCACTTAAATTATTAACAAATACAACATAACTTAATACTATTTGTTTGGAACAAAATATTTCAGGATGGAGTTTGGTTTTGTTTTGTTCGTTATTCTTGAGCTACTTCTAGTCACTGTTGAGCTTGAGGGATTTCTCCACATTGTTTTAATTTCTTGTTGCATATCGTCAGGGAGTGCATTGAACACTTCCTTGTCTATACCACTTGGGCATTCATCACAGTTTCCACTCTCTGCCACATCTTTCATTGAATCTGAGGCATCAGATAAACTGTCTTTAGCCGGACTTGCACGGGGTGTTAACGATCTATCCCTCGAGTTCAATCGCAATTCAGAAACCTTCTCCAATTCTTTTGAGTTTAGTCTCAGATCACCCACTTTTAATTTACTAGGTGATGCGGCTTCCTCTTTCAAGAGACATCTCTTTTTTGCAATCCAATTAACTTTTTTAGGCTTTTTCGGTGATGGTTCCACTTCAACATCGGACAAATCTGTTGTGGTGCTGCTACTTGGAGAAACAGCTGAATAGTCCATTGACGAACCTGATGTGTCGCAATCATTTTGCAGATTGAGCACAGATTGAACCGAAATGTCGTTCATCAAATAATTAACTATAGAACTTCTGCCAGTCATGCGTTCCTGAAATTTAGTGAATGCCAGCCCCACTAAAGTCAAATGGAATGGTTTCGCTAGGTTAATAAGTTTGTTAAATAATCTCATAATAATTGTCATAAGCTTTTGTTGGCCATTCTCTGTTACTGTGAGTACACCGTTAGATATTGTAAAGATTGATGGTGATATTTGACATTGCCTCGACTCTCTGTGGCTGCTAAGTCTGCGAGCATCCTTTTTCCGCAAAGTAACTCTCAACGAGACCGGAATGCGACCATCCTCTCTGACGAGGATAAGCAATCTTTGCAACAACGCTGAGAACTTTTCCTCCACTTCACTCTTCACACTAACAGTCTTAAAACTATCTTCTAGGCCTATGCTCTGCGGTTTTCCCGTTTGCTTGACCGGAGTATTATCTTGACCGAGACTTAAGTTTTTTAATCTTACAGCCATGTCACTGCTGAAAACTTTCTTTAAAACATCTAAAGATACTTGCTGCAAGTCATTGACTGATATGATTTTGTGTGATATAAGGGTTTCGGTTGTTTTCGAACCGATACTAGGAATGAGACGGACACTCGACAGCGAAGACATATAACCTACTGCATGCTCTGGATATATTGTTGTCTGGTCATTGGGTTTATGCATTGTACAAACTAATTTAGCCATTAATTTGTTGTGAGCAATGCCTGCACAAGTAGTGAACCCTAGCTCGTTGAACAATTTCTGTCTTAACTCGCTCGCAAGTTGAGAAGCTATCTTTAATCTTGTGTGACAATTGCAAGGGCATTCAACAGTTGTTTCTTCATAAACGTTACCGGCGAGTGTTACATTGTCCAAGTCATTTGTTTTTAACTTTTCATTTACCAAATTGGACACGTCAATGTAATTTTCATCCAAACCCAGCTTTTCCACTGGACACTTCAAACATAGTAACAGTTGAAAAATTTTATTGGACGCCGCTCTGTAGTCGTGTAAGTCTTCGCCGTTTAATAGTTTTAAATTTGGACAAATTTTTATAGCATCCGAAACCAACATACACTTTTGCACCCCGTACTTCCTGGCTTCGTAATTGCTAGTCACGACAATGTTCTTCTGTTGAATACCGAGCGGTATTGTACGCAATTCCGGGTTTTTTAGCATTTCTACTTGCGCATAAAAACAATCCACGTCGATGTGTATAATACTCCTTGAATGCTCATCGCAGTTGTCATTAAATGCGGTGCTGCATGATTCCATGATCCTGTATAATATAAAAGAGTTTGATACAATAATCCGTGTTAAAAAAGTTTGTTTTACCTGTTGCGGTTCATTGCAATGTATGATATAATAACTACGTACCTATCATCCATAACTTTATCATTGAGGTGTAATATTAAAATTGTAAACTTTAGACGTACAAATTGCCAGAAAATTATTAATTTTCTCTTATAAATTTTATAAAATATTGTTAATTTACATCAAGCAAGCACGACACATCAACACAGAAAAATGTTGCCATTTCTAAATAAAAAAATAGTGAATTGAATACATGAAATCATAGACACTATTATACAAATACATGACAGTATTTGAAAGTGATTGGAAAATAATGTTTCCATATAAAATATTAGTAGGTTTCAAGTTTACTAGATTTCCCATGAAAGTTAATTTAAAAGACTCGTTCAACTTCGCGAGGAGCTCATTCGCGTTGCATCGCCGGCACCGTGCGCATGTTTTTCATCATGGACACTCAAGTAGCAGCTGCCTGGCGTATTATAACTATCTATTATTTATTTATAATATTTGACAATTTTAAGACTAATATATAAAATAATATGTAAAATGATAACACTAAAAACACTATAAACATACGCACATATTTATCATACAAAAAAAATTACCAAAAATGGAGAAAAAGAAGATGGTGGATGATTGCACCGCATCGAAACAGAACTAGGTTAATAGAACTCCTTTTTAACTGAAGTCAGCCAAGTAGTGTAGAGAGGCACTTCGGGCTACTTCGAGTCCTTTGACTCGGGTGCAAAAACCGACAACAAATGGAAGTCGCCCGAGGCGAGGTAAAGTAAGGCTAAGTGCCCGTCCACACTAGTATTCGCTTCGCCTCGGACAACTTCGCGAGTAGTGTGGAGCCGCAGTAAAAGTATGTGTCAATCTCCTATTTAGTTTGTGGTATGTGTCTACAAGAATTAATGGTACTCTGTGTGTGTACTATATGTTCCTTGGTGTGTACACTTTTATTTTATCTTTCAAATTGCATTGCATTTACATTTACAATACACAGATAGACAATTCGGTATTAGTTTAGAAAGTGGGTGTATTATTTTATCTTTCTCAACACCGCATTAAACATAAAGAAGGAAAATAAACACATAAATTTTCTATATTTACATAACAGTGATGTGCAGGTGAAACTTAACTATGGAGGGGTTGCCTTCCGGTGACGTTCAAGCCAAATATCAGAAATTGGCATCTGAATATTCAAAAGTGCGTACATAATAATAATGTTGAAGTATGCATTGCGGTGTAACAATCGGCAATTGAAATAAATTCAATGTTTCCGTTGTTTCAGTTGAGGGTCCACGTGAAGGTATTAAAAAAGGGGGTTTTAGATGAACAAGCTAAATCTAATGAGTTGCGAGATGCACTGAAAGATAAAGACAAAGCCCTCAGGAAAGGCGAATTAGAGATAGATTCGTTATCGTTTAGAAATCAGCAACTTACACGCCGCGTGTCTGTTTTGCAAGATGAACTGGAGGCATTACAAGTAAGTAAGCAGGCAGGGCCCACTGCGTTTTGCGTCATTTGGGCAGCTCGTCTGGCGGCGACAATGTATTTAAAACTTTAATTACTTTTGCAGATAAAGGTAACAAAGAAAACAAAAGGAAAATCAGATGACAAACATGTTACTTCAAGCAGTGCTGCACCGCCACTTGACTCTGGGCTGCTACAGGAAGAATTGCAAAAGAAAATAATTGAAAATGCCCAATATGCTTCACAGGTACATAATAAGCATATTAGAGCTTCTTAATTTATAATAGATACATATTGAATATGAGTTCAACTAAATACAAATATTAGGGTGAATGTTTGGTCTGAAATGTATATTTGGCAGAATTATTTGGTTCATTTTTGCATGCTAAACAAGTTTACATTGTTGAATGAGTATGAATAAAAATAACTTCTAAATTAAGTTACATTGTAACTAAAATTTAAAACACTGTAAAATGTTATTTTAATCAATAGGCTTCAATTACAAGAATATTATCTTTTATTAATGATTAAGGTAATGTTGATTCTAATTTTATCAATAAATGATGATTACATGAGTCAGTGTTTGTTCTAGCCTTATTACACATATAAATCGTAAAACAATACTGTTTTAAGTATTTGGTAACTATTTAATAAATTAACCGGATATTCTGCATGAGATTGAATGGATATACAAACATGAGAATATGTGCTGAATATACCGATTACGAATGTTCGCGAACATTCGACGCATCTGTAGCTTATACTTTACATATTTGAAAATCCATTAGCAAAATTAAGGAAACTTCAATAAAAATTTTATTGAGAAGTTATTCTGAATGCTCCTTGTATTATATGCCACTTTTTTCTCTCCCTTGTAAAAAATGTAAATATATTAGAAATATTTGTGTCAACAATGCATTAATTCCAAGTTTAGAATTACAGTTACAGTAAATTTAGTTAAGCATATAATTTATGAACTTAGAAACAAAGATTATGTTGTTTTATACTAAAGTTTGTCTATTCAGCTTTCAGATAGAACATTTGAAGTGTCGCAACTGAAAGCTACTTTGGAGGATTACCAGAGGCACATAAGCGAGAGTGACAGCAAATACAAATGTGAAATAGCCAAACTTCGTAATAAAATACAAGAATTGCAGTTTTCATTGGAGGATGTTCAGAAGGAGAGGCACGGCGGTACATGTCACAAAGCTAACGCTCCATCCGGCAGTCAAGCTGCCAGTTGTAATGGAGACTTCCTATCCGAGGCTGGCAGCCTGGTAAGTCTTTTGACAATCTTTTGCCACCTTAATGATGATGATAAAGATTATCTCGTAGATGATACAGATGAGGGTATATAATCTTTCATGTCAGATCTTGCATTAAATGTAAGTTAATACTATTTTGATGTTATAATTTTTATTTATGAACTAGTTGACCCGACAGACATTGCCCTGTCAAATTCTACTCATATTTCAGACTTTCCTCATGGGTTTTCCAAACAATTTCTTTCAATCAAACCTTGTTCTGAAAATTACAACCAAAAAAGTCAGCAAAATCTGTCGTACATGTCATACATGTGATAATGAAACAAATAAATTAATACTGTAATCTTTTATAATTATAATTATATTTTATGGTACAGAGTATAATTCAAATTTTTATATATTATTTCAGATCGGAAGTGAGGATGCCTTGAGCTCGGTGGACGATTTAAATTTGAATGAACAACTCAGCCTCAAGTTGCATACATCAGAGCAGGTAATTATCTTTATATGGAACATGGTGTTGTTAAGAGGCTTAACCAGCTTCTCAAGAATCTTATCTTGATACATCTGTTTCACAAAAATATGGCTCAGTCACTCCTTGATAGCTAATATCCCACCAAACCATCACTGAATTCGGATAACGCCCACGTTGTACTCCGCTGACTAATTGAGAAGCTTCTATAAAGCTTTAAGCATAAATTCGGTCATTCCGCTTGTTAAAATGTAGCTCGATAGCACAGCAATTCAATTCTCGTTTATCACTCCACTCCGTTTTAATGTCACAAGAATGTTACACATATTGGCGCGAAAATGAGGAAACACTATGAATTTTAATATAAGAATGACAGCTTCCAAATTCAAATGTATTAATATTGTTTTTTTAGTTGTAAAAGTATTTTTTTTTTTTTTTTTTTTTTTTTTCTTAAATCCCTCCAGCATTATGCGCTGAAGCCTATATCTACATTTCTCTTTCATACCAGTTCTCGCTCACTTGCCTCTCGTACTTTCATGCTTCATACTTTGTCTTTCTTGCATTCATCCTCATTCATTCCATTGCGGATGGGATTTCCGCCTATCAATTCCTGATCTGACTATCTATTATTTATTTCTTATTTTATTATTCCTTACTCTTAGCAGGTAGGGTCTCCTGTAAAAGTATTTATGGCCAGACTAAGTATACATAGTTTGTTAAAATGATTGATTGGGATGTGGCTTGATATTGAAATAAAGGATTGCAATAAGGTTAAAAATAATATGTTTAGGAAAATACCTTTTCTTGTTGAGGCCCTTACTTGCTGCTTCTTTATTTTTACTATGAACAATTTTATTTATATATTGAAAAAAATAAATAAAATAATAATAATAATATTTATGCAACACATATTTCAGGATTACCAAAAATTGAAAATGGAATTTGAAATACTCCGAATGGAAAACGAAAGTCTAAAGTTGGAGGTCGGGAAATACGTTTCCGCTTCACAAAAGAGGAGAGGCGACGGACACGACTCGGGAGACTTTAACAACTTGAGCGAGACTTCGGTGGACAGTGAGGGCAGAGTGACGGGTCTGTTGGGCAGTTTGACAGTTCCCTTTGTGCTCAGCCAAGAGGTGCAGATGCGAGAGGATCGGATGCAGACATACTTTAGAAATAAGATTAGTCAACTGAACGCTGAGAAACAAGAATTGAGGAGTAAGACTGAAAATTACGAGAAAGAGGTGAGACATTTTATTTTATTTTTTATTTTAAAACAAAAGAAAATATATATCCTCGCTTAAATTTAAATGCTTGAGCTTGTACTTTTTACTCTATAAAGCTTATATATATAATCACACAAAATCATTGATGGTTTAAAAAAAGTTAAAGAAAAGACACAGAGGTGGACAGAGACTTTATCTATTCTATACATTGAACTAGACAAATATTCTAAAAACTATTTTTTTTTTACCTCGCTAACATAAGTATGTGTACAAATTGTTTTTTTTTTTTTTTTTAAATAAATATTTAATGTACAGTCGGGGTAAGAAAAGGTTCGTCATCTTAAAGTCGACATTTGCTTGCACCAGGACAATTATCCGTAATGTCAAAATTTCATTTCAAACATCAGCTGTCAGGTTTCTGATTAGTGATTTAGTTTCAAAAAGTACTAATGAAGGAATTAATTTGAAAACAGACAAAGGTTTTCGTAACCCGACTTTACAGATTATTAGATTATTTTTTAATCTTAACGAAATTCAAAGCATATACAGGCTCATTAATATGCCTATTGTTAATTTTTTTTTTTTTTTTTTTTTTTCAGTGCGACCTGCTGCGGATACGGTTTGAGGAGATGGAGCGACAGAGACAGGTGGACGAAAACACCATACAAGACAAACACAACACCATAAGCAGACTGGTCAGTGTGTACAATAATTATCCCCAATCCTTAATATTAATTAATGTATCTACTTACCATTACATTTATCTACTTACCATTATTACAAATATTGTTGGGCTTATTCTCAAAGAGACATCCCTTGAGTCATATAATTCTATTTTCATATGAAAGAAAGAAAGAAAGAAATGTCTATAGATATACAAGATAATTAAGTAATTGTATCCGTTGAATATAAGGAGGAGGAGTTGCATTCGACGTCCCACAACTACGAGGAGCAGATGTCTGTGCTGACGGAACACGTGGCCGGACTCAACGACCAGTTGGCCAGGAAACACGACCAGATGGAACTGCTCCAGCATCAGCTCACCACGAGGAGGAAGTGAAGTAAGGAACAGTCCCAACGGTGATGCGAACCTCCACAGTATGCGAAACCGAATGCACGGTGTGTCCACAAAATAAAATTGTCTACCGTCCGTTGGTAAAGTAAAATGAATTTTATTTTATTCTCAGTGGAGATGTGAAAATATAGTTTATTAAATGTATTTATTGGAAAATGCGTGGTTAATTTATTGTTGTTTTAAAATTTTCAAATAATAATACATAAAAGTTTTTAAAAAAGAAATGCTTTTAAATGAAAATTATTAATACGTATTATTTTCAAGATAGTGTTATATTTAAGGAGTAATTTTGAATTTGCGAATGAAAAGTGTGAAAAATGAATTTAAAAAATTAACAAAACCAATTGCAGTTTAGAAATTTTTATGTAAAATATTTCATATTGTTGCGGCTTCACGGCAACAGATTGCAGTTGAACATATCACAGGCGCTTTCGAACACCAGACGTCAAACACTTCAATCAAGTTGCTCATCAGTCATAATCTATACGCAAACCAGCCAAGGCGGCAATACGTGTAATTTCATACAATTAAAACTGTCAAAGTCCACGTTTGAGTTTTTATTTCTAAAGGCTCCGTTATGTTAAATACATTCTTTGGTGGCCCATGAGGGGAACAACTACAAAATTTACGAAAATCTTCAAAAAATCACAAAATCTACGCAAATACGTCAAACATCAAGATCGAGTCGCGACTTCAACACACGGCGCGTATGCTGTAAAAGGTTGAAGACTGGATCCTTGGAGAGACTGGAGCAGAGTAAACCTTGTCTGGACCTCGTCGGTGAACCGGAAGGTGGTGCATCGTCAATATCACCCCGCTCGACGTGATTGTTTCGCAGATAAGTGCTCATCCTTTGTCCTTCCTACCCCAACTATTTCTAGTCAAAATTGCAAACAATTTTCTAGTAATCTCGTTAACATTTATTGTGAATTTATTGGATAATCCCTCCACTTACGTACAATTAACATACAATTACGAAATCATCGTATATTAATTACGACGTGATTATCTTTATTCACCTACAACTTTCATATAAAAAATAAATAAAATAAAAAATAAAAATCTACCTATCTATTAAAAAATTAATATAAAATATTTGTAAATTCTTTGGTGGCCCATGTTTTGAACAATAATTGCATATTTAATTGAAAACTTATTACGAAGTACCTACCGTTTAAGATTTTATTTCTATTTAACTAAAATTAGTCGTATATTTTGTGCAACATATTTGCACACCTAATAACGGTAAATTCATATTGCAACGATTTGATTATTATTTCGTTGTATTCAAGCGCTCTGCCGACTATTCCAGGTTTTGTCGACGAGACGGCCGCTGTATTTAGCGCGCACGTTTACAAGTTAGCGGCGGCGATATCAGCTGTCCCCGGCTTTCCCTGAGCGGTGGAGCCACGATTACTGAGGAGCGTGAGATAATTTAAATTATAATTTCTATATTTTTTTCTATACGTTTTGTTTTTGAAGTAAACTTTTATTAATATTTTACTTAATAAAGATGCCTACACAAACTGATAAAACCGATTTAGATCGATTAAAGGATCTAATTACTATGCGAAGTTCGATTAAAGGTCAAATTACTAAATTTAAAAATTACATAAATGCGATGAATGCGCAAATAGAAATCTCACAAATTGAATTAGCAGAATTAACTCTAAAATTAAGCAAATTTGAAAGTTTATCAGTTAAGTTTGATACCTTGCAAAATGAGATTGAGGTTTTGAATCCGGAAGGTTTGTCCACGGAAATTGATGAGCGTGAAATTATTGAGCATAATATAATAGCTAACATAGCCACTGCGAAAACTTTGATCGATAAACATAACGTTATCGAAATCGAACGGCGCCACTCTGTGGCAGTCGAAGCACAATACGTTCACGATCATCATGACTTAGGATTTAAATTACCGCAAATACAGATCTCCAAATTTGATGGTACATATTTCCGCTGGCTTGAGTTTCGTGACACGTTTGAAAGCTTGATACATAACAACGATCGCATAAAACCAATACATAAATACCATTACCTTGTTTCGTATTTGGAAGGAGACGCTGCTAGAATATTATCGAACCTCGAAGTCTCTTCAACTAATTATGAGAAGGCCTGGCGGCTTCTTGGAGAGCGTTACAATAACAAAAGGTTGTTGATCAATCAACATCTTAATTCTCTTTTCAGTATTCAAGCGCACACTAGAGAGACTGAAAGAGCTTTGCGTTTTTTGGTTGATCACGTGACTAAGAACTTACGTGCACTGGCGAGCTTGGGACAGCCTACAGATAAGTGGGACATATTAATAATTTTTATGTTGTCATCTAAATTAGACAGCCGCACTCTTTTTAAATGGGAAGAGTTTCGCAATACTCTCGATGACGTCCCAACTCTGAATCAGTTTAATAAATTTTTAATCGATCGCGCTGATGTACTAGAATCGCTAAATAGAAATAAGTTCGAAAATAATTTCTCTAAATTTGTTCCGTCAACTTCACGATCAGCTCCTCCATCAACTACTAATAATAATAATAAATATGAACGAACTTCCCATGTAAAGTCATTTATCAGCACCAATCACAAATCAAGGGCATTTGCTAACAACAATAAAGGCAAACCTTTGACTTTTGTTTGTATAATATGCAGTGATAATCATAGGATATTTGAATGTCCTAATTTTAAATCTAAAGACATTAAAGGAAGATTGGCTGACGTAGAAAAATATAATTTGTGCACCAACTGTCTTAGACAAGGACACCCGGTTAGCGAGTGTCGTAGGGGTCCTTGCCGTGAATGTAATAAACGACATAATAGTTTGCTGCATGAACCTATACCGGTCATAAACGATTCGGTTACAGTTAGTTCATCTATGTCTTCGCTTAGTAGTTCTAACTTAAATAAAAATCAAGTGCTCTTGTCCACAGCGTTAATTGAAATTTCAAACCCTATTTCTAATCGTAAAGAAAGGGTACGCGCATTATTAGATTGTGGCAGTGAGTCATCATTTATAACGAAATCCTTAAAGGATAGATTATCATTGAAATCTAACACAATTGACTGTCTAAAGGTCATAGGAATAGGCAATAATTGCACAAATAATGTAGTAGAGAGATGTAATGTTCAATTAAATTCAATTAATAACGCGTTTAAGGTTATTTTGTCGTGTCTCGTGCTAGAAGAGCTAACAAGTAACATACCTAAATGTCCAATTGACGTCGAAAGTCTCAAAATACCGAAGCATTTTAAATTAGCTGACCCCCAATTCAATGAGCCAGCTCCGGTGGAAGTATTAATTGGAGCAGATATATTCTGGGATATCCTTGGCAGTGAACAGCACTCCTTGGGTCCTAAAAATCCTAAATTACGAAATTCTAAATTTGGATGGCTAATTTCTGGTCCTGTAAATACAGCAATTGCAGACACTAATATTCATTGTAATCATGTCGTTATGTCGACAGCACAAGAAAATAAGAGTAACAAAATGTTGACCAATTTCTGGAAGAACCAAGAGGTTCCCAGCAAGGCGGTTTTAAGCCCAAATGTTCAGGAACGTGAAAAACACTTCTTGGCTCACACAATTAGTTTAAACAGAGGAAGGTTAAAGTTAAACTTCCACTGACTCAATCGCCAGACTGTCTTGGCGACTCATGTAATCTATCTAAACGAAAATTAATTATTAATTGAATTTACCTAATAATTACTATGATCTTGTCCTCGTATAATTAAATCGAAATTTATTTTACAAAATGTACAGCAACTTATAATAATATAAGTTAACTTACTTTAAGTTAAACTTACTTAACTTAAATAACTTAACTTAAATGGATCAACGTGTGCCAGCTAATATTCACAAAAAATGGCATTTAGAATTTAAACATTTAAACAGTAAGTGACTTAACTAAGTACGCGTTCGTAATAACACTAAGATGATTCGTATCGCAAAGGGGCAAGCCGGTGGAAATATTTTGCTATAACGGTCGTAACTTCGTTGCTACTGCAAAGGAGTTAGCACAATTTTAAAGGAAAATCGTGAACCTCTTTCTGATTTTGCAAGTCAGGAAGGCATTAAGTTTATTTTCACTCCATCGTACGCTCCTCACTTCGGCGGCATCTGGGAAGCTGGTGTCAAAGCCGCTAAATATCATCTAAAACGCGTCATAGGGAACAGTCACGTGACCTTTGAAGAAATTTTAACTTTATTTGCGCAAGTGGAGGCGATACTTAACAGTCGCCCCTTGTGCCCCATGTCATCCTCTCCTGACGACCTACTTTCCCTCTCTCCAGGGCACATACTAATCGGAAGAGCTCTCACGTCGCTGCCGACACCTGCACTGCAGAACTACTCAGAAAATTCTCTACAACGCTACGCACGCATTGAGAAAATTCGTCAGCATTTTTGGAGAAGATGGCAGAGGGAATATATTTCGGAATTACAACAGAGAACCAAATGGAGAACCGACAGCGCCAAACTGAACATCGGTGATTTGGTTCTCCTTCAAGAAGACAACGCGCCCCCGCTGTGCTGGCGGCTCGGACGAGTGGCTCGCCTGTTTCCAGGACCTGACGGAGTCGTCAGGGTGGCAGACGTAACTACAACCAAGGGCTGCGTTCGAAGACCTCTAGTTCGTCTGTGTCCACTACCCACAGCTGATGACCTTCAGTGTTGAAAGACAATCTTTCAACGAGGCGGGAATATGTTGCGGCTTCACGGCAACAGATTGCAGTTGAACATATCACAGGCGCTTTCGAACACCAGACGTCAAACACTTCAATCAAGTTGCTCATCAGTCATAATCTATACGCAAACCAGCCAAGGCGGCAATACGTGTAATTTCATACAATTAAAACTGTCAAAGTCCACGTTTGAGTTTTTATTTCTAAAGGCTCCGTTATGTTAAATACACATATAAAATAGAAAACACATTTAAATATATTTCAAATGCAAAAATAAAAATGTGTAGGCGTTTTGCATTTTAAATATTCTGTGTATTTTTTAATAACTCAACATCTCCTCTGATTTCTTTTTGTTATTGAAACAAGAATATTTTGTCTACATTCGTAATTTGCTTACATAATAAATAATATTTTTTTCTTTAAATATAATATTGCTTAAAAAATATCTTTATTTAATAATTAATAGTTACCGAAGAATAAGATAAAAATCTTTTTACGTCACCAAAGTGGACGGAAAAAAAAATGCCTTCATGTCACGTCTTATTAAAATATAACAAAAATAACAATATAAATCTTAATGATAATTTTGCAATATTTTATAAAGACATATTAGTGATATTTAATTGCATATTTAATTTAAAATTATTTTTGGTTTTCAATATGCGCAATAAAATTATTCAATCCTTCTTTCTACCCAATTAAATTTTTTAATAATTGACAATATATTACAAATGTACACGTGAAATGTAACAAAAAATTTAAAATATACATTAAACATATTATATATTAATATAGCTAAGCAATAAACTTTAAATGTTTATATACACTTATTAAAACACCGGCGTAACTGTTTTTTGCCGGTTCATTTTGTAGTATTATTATAAGTATAGTCTAGTTTAAAAGTTGAAAAACAGTGTTTTAAATTTTTCTTAATATAAAAAAAAAATTGACCTAACTTTTTTTTTCTGTTAAAATAAACAAGTTGATAATCTCATTTAGTGATGTTTAATTTTAAGAGCATTTAAAAATATCTTTGATAATTTTATCGTTTTAAATTTAAATATACATTTTATCAAGAAGAAAAAAGAACATTCTGAATAAAGTTAAAAATTGATTGAAGCTTCATTATCCCGATTTATTGATCATCCCGATTTAATAGCGTATTTGAACATTTTTGATTATAATTATAATTTAGCGACTACTTACGAGTGAAAAGTGATCCCCGAACAGTTTAATATCGTATAGCTCTTGCATAACTTCACAACACAACGTGGCATGATGATTATAACTGATTTATTACAGTGATAAAAACGAAAACGTATACGAACATTTGACGTGTACTCGCTTGCAAGAAAAATGTCCGACTAGTGGCGCGCTGTACACAACTTTTAAGCCCCGCCTACTTGTACACGACTTTCGTTGGGGTCATTATTTGAGCGCAGTTACATATCCTGAATATTATTTATTCGTAGGCTATCCGCAAATATTTTTACTAACTGTAGGAAGAATTAACACGTTTTTCAACTTGTGAACAGGACTAGAATATGTATTAATTAATTTCTTTTCATTTAAGACGAAGCAATATTAAAAAGTTGAGTAACTTTAAAAAATTAATAAGTGACTTGAAATGTATGAATGAAACAAAAATTTTTTTTTAGTAGATTAGTGTAAATTTATGTAGGCGTGAAAAATATACTTTTCTAAATTTAATATGAATTGATTAATTGAATAGTCATTTATTGGATATAGGATTTTACAATACAGAAAGTTTTAAATTTTATATAAAAGTTTTTAAATTGATAACCTAAAAGAAAAAAATTTGTAGGTCGATCCGTGTTTTTGGTCTTGCATGATTATAACTAGGAGGACGGTTACGGTAATAAGTCTTTTTTTTTCTTATTAATTGTCTATGATATGCAACAAATGCAATAGATTATTCGTTTCTTTGGATCGGATATTTTACCGCAATAAGTACCGATTCCAATTGATTCCAAGTAAATAATTCGTGTTTTAACAAAATTAATGAAAAAATTTTTTTTAACAATAACTTCAGTAACATTTCATACTTAGTTTGAAAGTACCATTCAATTTTTGTTATTAAAATACTTTCTTTTTCTTAATTAATAAGAAATTTTTTAAAAAATAAGAATATTACGCTTTAATAAATTATATGTAATTGTAATAATGTACCTACAACATTTTTAATAAGAACTATTATTAATGGTTACTCTTTAAATTAATGAGAACTAACTCCACTCTGCTTTTCTCTTCCCTTCCAACCACTTATCGCAAATACTCCAAACTGAACTAGGCATAGTTATTGGTCTCGCTTGAAATAATTTAAGGAATTTTTAAAAACATTCTTGCTTTATTGCAGTGATCTCTATTATTAACTAGTATTAAATATGGCCTATGTGTTATTTTTTTTTATTTATAAACTGTATGTACTACTGTAACATTTCATCAAAATACGTCGAGTAAGTTGGAAAGAGGAACAGACAAGTCCCACAAACTTACTTTAAAATAAAGATATAATTAAAAATATACAATTAATGTTCCCGGTATATAATTTGAGACCAAGACTGAAAATACCAATTTTATAATTTTGACAATAATGTCTCAATTTCTTTTATATCAATAGAATTCTACAATGGCACCAATAAGTAGTTGTATGAATTTTATTGAACAAAGGGAGGGAAGAGTGGCCGTTGGAGAGAATATCTCTTAACATTTAATCGATTAATAAAATGTATAAATGTAAAAAAAAAATACAAATTGAATTGTTGTAAATTTAAAATTTATTAATTGTACATAGTTATATGAAAGAAATAAATCACAATGCATTCAAGAGATTTTTTGTCTTATTATTGTTTTGTTCAATGATCGTTTATTAAAGTTTTAACAAAATTTTAAACTGTTTTAGTACATTGAAATTTAAGATATATTTCTTAGTACTTGCAAATGTTTTCTTGATTGATTCATTTTAAATCGTGATTTTTATTTTGCATCTGCACTTATAGCTTAATAAAGCCAAATATCATGCCGATTGGACGGTAGACTTGATAGTGTATGGCTGGCATTAATATTTTCTTCACATTGCTATGTGTTTAAAAAAATACTTGTCTATAAAGACAAAGGCTTGGCTGTGAGAATTTTGAGTAAAAGAGGTAATGAAAAGTATAGATACTTTTAAAGTATTATTGTTTTTGCATCAAAAAAAAAAAGAATAGTAGTGATGAACTTTTACCAGGAATTCTTTAGTGCCAAGCACGAATTTCTAGCTTAAGTACATATATATCTTGATAATACCTATAAAAGTTTCAAAGGAATCATGTTATGTCTCACAAATATGTACAAATACTTAATAAAATTGTCTTAAATATATTCATGTTTGAAAAATCGAGATTTTATAAATTGGTTTTCGTAAAATGGGAATTTTATTAGTACAATAATATATTATATTGGCAACATTCATTTACCACTACAAAAATTCCAAAATCATGCTGATTGAAACTTAAAACAGAAGGCCGCAGTAAACATTTTCCTGTATTGGTAACGTTATTATTAAAATGACTATTAATATTAGCTAACAATAATAGGTTCTTAATTTTAGACCAGATTCCATATTAAATGACATTATGCTACTGAGCGTTACACAAAATTACTATTAAATTGCACTAATGGCCTTAATTTACTATTAAAGTAGTAGCAGTTTACTAGCACCTTAAAAATCGCTTAAACACCATGATGATGCTTCCCAGTGATGAATAAAAGTTTAAATGGCTAAGATCGTCATTTTCACTACCCTTAGTTGCTTCTTAGTTCGAAATTGCTTAGTTCCAAAGAACTTTCTGTTATAAAAATCGTAAAATAATTTAGTAGTCATTTTATTAAATAGTCTTATTTATTAATTACTTTGCTACTTACATCAAAGTGTCCGTATATCAAATTTGTAGAACATAAAGTATCATTTTAGCAATTTATTTGTACATGTTCTTTGGTCTGCTTAATGGAATACCTAATCACTTATTTTAATTGTTTAAGTTGCTTACAAAGACGATTTAAGAACTTTATATACTTACCTACTTATGTAAATGTAAAGAAAAATCTCTAAAATGTGAATTTAATACCAAACTATACAATGTATTTATATCGAAATAGAAAAATTAATATTTTGATTTGTCTTTCTTTTTTGTACCTAATAACTACGCCTATACCAACTACTCACAACATCTAACTAGAGTGGTAAATGGAAGTATACAAACGATAAATTTTAGGAAGAAATAACAAATTCTATATACCTATATAATTAACTATACGTGGGAAGACCCACATAGGTGCTGAAATATTTTGGATTTCAGTAAGAAAACAGTTATTACTTGCTTGATGAAAATTCTAAAGTTTCATTTTAATGACCTCACAATTTAGGAATTCTCAATATCGTGGGCAACGTAGTAAAAAACAGGCTCAGCCTTCTATGGCATCATGAAACGCATTCATTTCGCCATACCATAAATAAATTTTGCTATAATTTTTGGTATTAAAAAGAAGTCGTAGGGTCACCTTTGTGCAATGTAATGACCAGTTGCTACTCGGAATTTAGATTTGTCTAAAACGCACTAAGTTACTTAAGTTCCAGTCCGTTACTGCAAAGCGTATTGTACCAACTTGCTTAGCCTCGTCTGCTTTAGTATGTTAGTACCTAATTTAATGTCCCCAGAGGATTTTGAAACCGATTCCATTTTTAAATACCGCAATTCAAAATCAAAATATCAATTAGGTTTCTACAAGAAATTTTTATGATCGTCATTACAAATTTAAATTTACCAGGGGTTCGGAAAAAAAGCCAAGATAAGCCCCGAAAGAAACTCAGGATTAAAATTTAAAAAATTAAAATTAATTAAAAAAAAAACATATCAAAGTATATATACAATACTAAAAATAGTAAGGGCTCTGAATCGCTTAAATCCTGGCTTCATTGTTATTTCTTTATTTATTTATTTATTTTCCAAAAGGTACACCAACAGCACAAACAAAAAACTTACAATAGGTATAGGTAACAAAAGGCTAATTTAAGGCATACACAGATAAACTACAAACTAGAAATTAAGACGATCGATAACACACGCATGGCAACTAAACTAAACTATACTAAACAATAAAAAATAACTGAAAGCAAGCAACAAAGATCAAAATCAAAGGCATTTAAACTGTTTTTATAACTATATCTAAATAACAAGAATAAAATATAATAAAATAAAACAATAACAAAAAGATAACAAATAGAAAACCGCTCATCTAAACAATATAGCCGTCAATTTACGCTTTACCTCCGCCGATTTACAATTAAATATATCAATATCAATGTCAACACCCAGTGTCGCTTAAATAATCAGTGATTTTATAATAGCCTTTCGAGAGGAATTTGGTTTTAATGACACTTAAATTTATTTATAGATAAGGCTTTGATTATCTCAGGTAGTTTATTATAAAACCGTATACATTGACCTATAAAAGAATTACTTATTTTGTGGAGTCGCGTTCTATGTAAATCTAGATCGTTTTTAAACCTAGTATTGATATTGTGTACATCACATTTTTTATTAAATTGACTAAATTATTTTTTCATAAATATACTGACATGTTACATGCTAAAATCTTTATTTCTTTGAATTTTTCTCCGAGGGAAGACTCTACTACTCTACTTGTAGTTGATAGATGGCTCCAATGGCTCTTTTTTGCAAAATGAAAATAGTATTTATGTCCGCAGCGTTACCCCAAAGAAGAATCCCTTAACACATTATACTATGGAAGTAACTAAAATAGACAATTCTAGCTGTATCGACATCTGTTAGGCGTCTAATCTGCTAACACCATAAGCCGCAGAGCTAAGCTTTTTACTTAGTTTCTCAATATGTGGACCCCATTGTAATTTAGAATCTACGGTAATACCTAAAAATGCTGTCGATTCCATGGGCTCCAATTTTTCACTACCCAAAATCACATTCGTTCCAATATTTTTAACATTAGGGGTACTAAATTTAACAAGTTTAGTTTTCGTGGCATTTAAAAGGAGATTATTTTACACTAAACCAATGCACTACGTTAGAAAGTGCATTATAGCACCTAAGTTGTCTTTTAATCTTCAATATTAATGATGTGTTATCAGCAAATAATACTATAGAACCTAGAGATTTCTTACCATTAATATCGACCTTCTGAATTCTAGATGGCTCAAATAAGAAGTCAGAAGATCGAGAGCCTTATTCCTAATTCCATAGTGGCACAATTTCCTTATTAAAGTATCACGTTGGACACAGTCAAAGGCTCGCAAAAAATACCAAGAGCGTCCTGCGAGTTCTCCCATGCCTCAAATATATTTTTCAATAGTTCAACACCTGCGTCCGTAGTAGAGTGCCCCTTTCCTATTTATTTCTTGTAATATAACATCCATTTTCACATACCTATCTATGTGCTGTAAATATTGTATAAGTATCAGGCGATACCCGTTGGTTCGCCTGGACTTCGTCTAGAATCTAGATAATTTTCGTAGGGATTTCTATTTAAAATAAAAAAAATATGCAGCCTATGTTAAAATACTCAAAAAATAAAATATTTTCTTTTTTCACAATTTTAGTATAAATATAGATAAGTAGGGTAAGTTTACAAATAAATGCACTTTAGCACATACTAACTAACTCCAGAGCCTCATTCAACCCGTATAGTCGTCAAAAGCCTTTCAAGCTCCCAGTTTCATATGCCGCCAATAAAAATTTATGAAAACGTTTTGAATGAAACAACCATTTTATATGCACAACTTTGTATTATAACGATAATCATAAGCACCTTATATGTCATCTGTTACAATATTTGTTATCAACAGTAATACTTGGACATTTCAACGCAGCAAAACAAGCCCAAAATCGATGGCGTATACTTAAATCAATTCTACACAGATTAAGAGAAACTTTCTCTATGATTTTTTTGGAAAATAAAGATGTTTTCTTTATCATCAGAACCGAGTTCGGTGGGAGCACATACGAAAAGCCCGTCACCAAAATTAGCTTGTTCTATTGCGAAACATCCTACACCGTTATAAATATTCATACAAAATTTATCAATTTATTGAACAGCTTTTGAAAATGTGAGGTCAAAGTATTGTACGTCTCTCGCGGAACACACGATTTTACTTCTTCTATACACGAATTATTAAACGCATAATATTGGGCTGTGCTAAATCATAAGTCGTGACTGATTCAATGTTATTTATTTATTTATATTTAATAAAATTTGAAACTGCATTGTGTCAATAAATAAAAGTGCCTAAACATGACGGTTACGTAAAAAGAATTTTGAATCTACAGTCCGTTTTTCTATACTTATAAACAATTTTATTGTTTGTACTGACTATCAACGCAAGTTTAAAACTACTAAGTTTAGAAAGCTAGACCAATTTCTATTTTATTACGTAAACATCCGATAAGTAAGGATATTTTAAAATTTCATACTTCATGCGAAGCCGGGTATATTATATATCTATATATATATAAGTCCGTGGTATGAAAATTTATGGGAGTAAAAACAAAAAATGTCACACGGAATGCGAGCACAAATGCGTTACGTTTTATTTTTGAATATTATAATTCAACACAATATTATTTTTAAAAAAAGAACAATTTTGTTCTTTCGGCGTGTTCGAATTGTGAAAATTTGAATTTTATAATTGTTCGTAAGGAGTAAACTCCAGTCGTGTGTCGATGCTAACACACACAATTTTTTTTGGTGTATTTCAAAGTGACTAATTGAGTTAAAAAAATACATGTTTTTTTTTAAATAATACACATATAGAAAAACGGACTAGTAACCAATTTAGTATTAAATAATAGCAAGAACCAGAAATATATTTTTGTACCAATAATATTTTAATAAATAATAAATAACAAATACATGTTAGAAAAACCGTAATTTTTTCTCATGCAAGTCTGCTTTAAATATCCCCCTGAATGTTTCACAAGTAATGCTTAAATCATACCAGGATTAATCTCTCTCACATTACACAAAACTTAAAACAATAATGTAAAGAATATTAACAATAAATTTTAAATTCATATAATTAATTACTCACATAAAAAATACAAATAATACTCCCATTGTCACAATCATGATAACATAATATTATTATTATATTTATACACTATTTTAAAATCAAAATAATAAAAGAAAAAACAACTAAAACCGTTTTCAAATAGGAAGTTATTTGAGACTTCATTTTATTTTCTTGCGATTATTATCTATTCGAATATTCCGAACATTATCTATTCGAATATTCCGAACATTATCTATTCGAATATTTCGAACATTATCTATTCGAATATTTCGAACATTATCTGTTCGAATATTTTGGACATTATCAATTCGAATAATTCGAACATTATCTATTCGAATATTTTGAACATTATCTATTCGAATATTTCGAACATTATCTATTCGAATAATGTGGTAGTACATCACTAAAACTGTCAAGAATCACTAAAGCGTGTGTGTCGGTAAGTCCCAAATGACTTCATAGTTTGAAAAGGATATAATCTTCATACGGACAGCTGTCATTTGAGAAAATAACTTTCTGGATAAGTTTGGAGTAAAGTATCTTGTTAGAATGATTTTATTTTCAAAACTATTCCAAAGTTGACAGCCGGTCAGCATTTAGTCCTCGTGGGAAGCGACAACAGTCCAGAGCATAACTAAAATTTGGCACAATCTATTTAACAAAAAAAAAAAAAAAAAATCAAAATCAATAGAAAATACATTCAATTAAAAGAAATAACGTCAATTACAAATTAAACTTAAACCACGAGTGCACAGTTTTATTAGCTATTATCAGATAAGGCATATTTCATTTCATTTTAAATAAATTTAAACTAAGTATTACCCGTAATGCTTTGTTCAGACTAAATGAGAAAAAAAAAAATTGAGGCCAAAATAATTTTCTTTAAACATTTCACTCTGACAGTTTTTAAGTTTTTTTTTTCGTCACTTCATGTCATTTTGAGGAAAAATAACGATTTTCCCAAACTCATCATATTATTACAATCTCATTTGTAAACACTTTTTTTTTGTCATTCAAGTCCCCGAGTACAGTCTAAACAAAACATTACATAAAATCCTACCATAAATACGAAAGCCTTATTTATAAAGAAATAAACACGCGACATAATAATTATATGAGACATGTTTATTTTCTTTATTTAGAAGGCGGTTATAAAGTTAATGCATATTTGGTTTTTATAAACAATTTATCATTCTATATCAAATGGCTTGCATTTTATTTACTAATATCTAACTAAGTATATAAAACATATTGGGTTGTTATACATATATTGAGTTGAGGACACACCGGTATCGCAAACACGACACATTGATTAGAATAAATACAATTAAACAATTCAATCCGTCAATTAAAATATTTAGTGGCTTCAAACGTGAATAAAAAGTAATTTTTTTGACAAAAAACTTTTACGAAGGTAGTTTTTTTGTCAAAAAATATTATTCGTAATAATCTGAGGTTTAAAAACGTTGTTGTTAATAAAAAAAACGACTTTTTTTATTAAAAAAAATATTATCACAATTGTAATCTTTACATAGTATAATTTGAAATAGCTTTTTAAGTCTTTATAGCCACTAACTCCTCCTAAACCAAGCAACGGATTTTGATGCGGTTTTCACCAACAGGTAGACAATTTTTCACGAAAGGTTTATGTATATAACAAAACCTAATTAAAATTTTATGTAAGCAGAAAAAATAAACAATATTTTACACCCAAGTATCTGAAACTGTCCGTGTCTGTCTGCTTCTAAACCACTCAAAGGATTTTAATTCGGTTTTCCAAACGAGGAAGGTTTGTGTAAATAATAAACGAGTCGCTAGTTGTTATCTCTATATATAAAAAAATTCGCGTCACGTTGTTTGTCCGCGATGAACTCCTAAACTACTGAACCGATATTATTAAAATTTTGCACACTGTGTGCAGTTTGATCTGAGAGATAGGATATATGTATTTTATAAAGTTACGCGGACGAAGTCGCGTGCAACAGCCAGTAAATTATATAAATCAGTTGCCATTTGTATGGCGGAGCATCACTTTAAAACGGCACGACTCATTTTGCTGTCTTTTTTCAATGAAAGAAATTTTTTGGAAAATCCACCGGAAAGGTCGGAAATTTGTATGGTATTTTTATATGATATTGACGACTGTCGGGTCAGGTCAGCTAGCTTTATAATTAAAATAACCTGAGTTCTTTCATCACAATCAAGTTTTTAAGCGTTCCCTCTTGTCATCCCAGTGTGTCCCCATCCTCGTCAACAGAAATCATACTAAATAGATTGTATTGAATCATATACGTCTAAATAATAGATAGCAATCTATTTAATATGAGCTCTATTGCGTTTGCGATTGGTATGATATTGGAATGGTGTGTAACGATAACATTAAAACAATACAGTTACAAAAGCAGACGCAATGGCTGCTGACGAATGAAAAGATCAGAATGTCCGGCGACCGGCAACCAATCATTCACTCGTTCAACATTTCCGTATAACTGTCAGACTGGACGCCATTTTGGATTTCCTAATAATCTTTTATCAAATTGAAGTCTACAAAGATATTTTTTAAGATATGTTTCTTTTTTAGATTCAATTAACAGTCAATATAACATTGGCATCGAGATGACAATGACGAGTCAAGCGAAATTCTATAACAAATTTAGACTTAAACTTTCTTGTTGAACTTTGCAATCAGACATTATCTTCAATCGCTATTGTCACATAAAAAGTTATACAATAGAAACTAGAATCCGCTTTATGTCGTGTATATTCGTTAAGCTAAATTAATTTAGCTTAGCAGCTGAGTCTTAACTCGCATAGCTGACTTATTTTTTTGCAAGTTTGCATATTTTGCGTTGTGAAACTGCAAACAAATATGAGAAATTTCGTCATCCATGCGAGCTAAGCTAAACTGAGTTAGCTTAGCATTCGGTCTGCTTCCAGCCTAACAATTTTCCAAACTACTTGTTTAAACAGATTACATTTAAACAAACTCTATACAAACAAACATGACTTCTCTTTTCTCAGCTTCATTTTCTATGATGAGTTCTGTCTTTTCCTGTATTCCCATTAGCATTAGATAGATCCAATCCAACGACGCGTCCAGCGACTAGTCGACACGCAGTGAAGAATATCTTTTAATACGGGGCGTGTTTCAAAGCGTACTATCATCGACGCACCCGTCGAAACGAAACAATAAAACACTACAATTTTTAAATGTGTAACTAACTAATCTTCTTCATACAGACCACACGTAAGCGTCCATTTGTCGCGCGAACACCGAACAAAGCCACGGGGCATAACGTGTTTCCATATCTCGTGTTGGTCTGTCCGATAAGTCTTTCGCGTTTAAATTGCACGTTAATTTATTCGCGTTTGTGTGTGAGTGGGTTCCAATTCCACTAAAAAACTTGGGCTGTAAACTCGGACGCGACAATCCATTAACTATTTCTCTATGAGTGTAAAAATTTCTATAGAGTGCGGATTTTATACGAGACTTCCAAACGCTTCATGACCACTATAAAAAAAAATATTGTTACAGTTTTTTTTTTTTTTTA
Source organism: Synanthedon myopaeformis (assembly GCA_944738685.1). NCBI lineage: Eukaryota > Metazoa > Arthropoda > Insecta > Lepidoptera > Sesiidae > Synanthedon > Synanthedon myopaeformis. The sequence continues at coordinate 2,224,609 of OX122930.1, forward strand.
CATTTGTACAACCACATAATATATAAAACGAGACCAAATAAAAAAAAATTCAAATTTCTACTTTTAGTTACATAAATTTTTTTTTTTTTTTTGTTAAATATAAAAGCGAATAATGATTAAATAAAATTATATTTAATTAGAATTTATGTACTACATATATATTAATATAGTAGCATTAATGAATTCAAAAAACGCCTAGCTTTGGCTTGATGCCTACCACTGTCAAAATATAATCTAATTTCGAATAGAAAATTAATACTATAAAAATATGTTAGTAACATTAAAAAAAAATCATCATATAAAAATCCAACGTCTGTATTAGAGATTAAATAAATTATTACTCGTACATTTAGTCAGGCTCGAAAGTAATCAATATTTTTTCAGTTCACAATACTTTGCTAGACTACTCGGTGATTTTTACCTGTGGCCATAAGGGTATTGAAAGCTCGGTATAAAAAGAGCACTAGTTTATATTAGCAGCACAATTGGCGACGGACAATGGATTGCGGCATCCGGTACACTAACGTCATTTGGCTTGATGGTGACCGTCACTAGCAGTGGTTGACGTCGGGCGGAGTGGAGAGAAAGGCGTCGGCTCTCTTGTGCTCGATCAAGGCTTTCACGGTGGACGTGTCCGCGGGCAGTTCCGACTTCTTGCGGAGCAGTGGGGCGGGTTTGTTGTTGCTGTAGTTCTGTTTTCGGGCCTGAAATATAGACAAAATATACCTTTTTCTATTCAATAGAAGAAATGCGACATGTGAATTCGAAAATCGAATCGTGGTCACACGTAGCTCTAATAATATGTATTATAGCAAAGGCATATTACGATAATTATATTTTCTATACAAATATTGGAGTGACCACACACGCAGCTATAATATATATTTCTATAACGTCACCAACGTATACCGCAAAATATATATGTTATAGCACGGTATATTAATATATATTATAGCTACGTGTGTGACGGGCTTTAAAGATATAAAAGTTTTATGATTTTTTTAAGTTTTTTCTTACAGAAAAAAAAAAAAATCGTGGCTCGTAATCAGGAAATATAATATAACAAAATGTCTCTGTTTATTATGATGTAATATAAATCCCCATCTGTCACGTGGAGTAGCGCAGGTATATATTGATTAGATAACGGCAAACGCAGAGTGTGTTTGTCCTAATGAAATAATAAATGTTAGGTACTAATGAACCTGTTGCGCCTCCTGCTCGATCCTCTGATAGGAGAGATCGGGCGCGGGGTCGTCGGGGGGCGAGGGGGCGTTGGCGCGGGGAGGGGCGGGGGGCGCCCCCCTCGCGGGGTTGGAGGCCGCGCGCGCCTCCAGCTGTTGCCACACCTCCTCGCGCTGCAGCAGACGCTCCTTCTCCCGTTGCTTCTCCTGCTTGTACTGCTGCGTGCACTCGTCGAACAGCTTCTGGTTCATCTCCATGAACAGTTTGAGCGCGTTGTAGACGAGGCCGTGGATCGTCTTGTTCCAGTGGCTCTTCGTGTTCCGGTACAACGACGGAAACATTATTGGCAGGATGTGCGTCGCGTTGTCCGATATCAGCGACATTATGTACTCGTTGTTCCAGTAGTACAGGGCGCGCTCCGCCACCTGCGAACAATTTAAGAGGACCGTTCAAAAGGAAGTTCAAAACTACAAACTGTTGTTGTTATGACGCTTTAATGAATGAGTGCCAACCTGGAAGTGTGGACTGGAGACACATTTTGCGAGTTGCCTGAATAATGGATCCATTATTTTCTGGAACTCGGCCGGCTCGATCACATCCAATATTTCCTCCATTTCGTTGAGGAACATCACTTCCTTTGGCGAATGTGTTTTTGGCCAGTACTTCAGCAGTGCACTGTAGTGAACAAATTTAATTCAACCAAATTAATTGTGTACAGTTTTCACATTAGAGATTTAAACTTTTTAACTATGCCTTTCCTGTAAATGACAAACAATATTTAAAAAAAAAATACAGAATTAGAAATATGCCAAAAATTGATACAGTGAAATATTTTAGAAATTAAAAGACACTATAGAATATAGCTACGAGATAAAGGCAAAAAAACGCATCCATTATTAATAAAAAATAAAGTGTTAATTTTATTATTTGTTTACTCTTACAGTATTAATTACTGGTAAAAATAGAAGTGTTTCTTTGAAACCTATTTAATGAATAAATAACACAATCCAGATTTATTTTCTCATAGATAACAATTGATAAAGCATACTTTTCGTCTAGGAAAAGATATAAATGAAGGACGACCTTACTATAGGTTGCTATAGGTTAGAAATAAATGATATTTACCCAACAACGGGTTTCGTCAAGGACGGGTCCTTCTCTAGGAACTGTACCACGCAATAGGCCAGCTGCGGATGGTACACCGACAGCGACTTCGCTTTGTGCAGAGGCAGCAACACCTGATATCAAAATGGCCACGTTACGACACACGACTACCGACTTTACGCCCCTGAAATAATGTCTACAATTCAGTAGCGATGCGACACTCACCCTGAGCAAGAATAGTTTATGTTCTTCTTTGAGCGGCAAAGCGAATCCGTTTATGATGGAGCCGAGGATCTCGAGTAGCTCTGCGATGCCGTTGTGATGTTCAGTTTCATATATAAACCTTTAAAAAGATGACCATATTATTATTATCATCGTCGTTTGTGTTGTAACAATGATAATTTTTTTAGGAATATTGGTCGAATAGAGAAATCTCTTCAAATTGACGTTGGACGGACTCTCTCTTTAGTAACAACTCTCTGGGTATAAATGACCAAATCATTAAAGGTGTAGTATTATTAAGTGTAGACATTTATTATTTCGTATATAAAACAGTAGTACATGGGCGAACGAGCTATGCTCGGTATTTTTTTTTTAGCGGGGACTAAAGATTGCTTGCTATTGGATGTAAACCGAACATATTCGTATTCATAAAGCGCCATTTCACAAAATTTATAAGTAATAGTTAATGTAATGTAAGTACCACAAATGACGCTTTAATAAATAGTTAAAAAAAGGTATTTTTTGGTATAATAACACAAAAAACTAACTATAAGTATAATAATTAGAAAGCAAAACCTTATCTAAATACAAAACTTTATACAAATCGTTAAAGCCGTTTCCGAGATAGGCGAAATTTATATACAAGTATAGCTCATTTAATGTTATTAGTCTCAATGCCGGGCAAGGATCTGTATAAGCGACCGTTATAAGTGTATAATATACGTTTTCCTCAAACGTTTCCACTGATCATAATTTCTAAACATGCATTCCAAAGAACGACGGGGATTCAAATCTGCATTTGCCGTGTCTGGCTTTCGTCCCACTGGACCTATACCTACTGCATAAAAAAAACTCACCAATAAAACTGTTTTAATGGTTGTGTTATGTTTTTAACAGTATGACGCAGATAAACCGTTGTGCACACGCCATATCAATCATATCGCATCCATTTAGTTAGGTATTAAATAAGACTGCATACAAAACGGCAAACAATTTTACCTCTTTTATTCTACTTGCACTTTCATCTTAACTAAGGCCGCCTTTTTTTCTTAAAGAAAGTACAAAATTACCACACTTGTTTCATATATTGAATGGAACTTGTAAACACTGTTTTTATTTATTTTTTAAATTTGTAAATTTAAAATTCTGTAACATGTGCCGAATGTTTTTTTTTTTAAATCAATGTTTGAAGATAAAATCGCAATTTTTTTTTTCATCTCCAAATTGGAACCGTTGTTACATGATAAATCTCTAAAGACTAACCTTAAACTTTAATAAATCCTTAATTAAAATCGACTTTTGTTTAAATACCAATATCACGTGTAGCGTATTTCTAAATAAAACTCAAAAGCAGATAGGACAATGGCGATCAATTAAAACTTGTCGACAACGCAACAATGACCAATTACGACATAATTGAGGGGTACCGCATAAATACGGCATTTTAAAAGCGGAGATTCGCAGCAAATACAATGGCGTCCATAACTATAACTATAACTATAGAATTACATTGTTTTCGTAGCGGAGGATCAATCCGCATTATTAATATGAAATATTACTTCAACTAGCGAGTTTAAATCAATTTGCCTTACTCTACTGCGTCATTGAATTGAATTATCCCATAAATATTTCTGGGCTTTTGTCAGTAAATACTTTTTCATTAAAAATACGATTGGCTTCATACATCGTGTTTTAAACAGTGAAATTTTTGGAATAAGTAAATAGAACAAATGGCAAATCCACTGACTAACCTACAAATGGAGTCCTTTTTTTTAAAGGGCTGTAAATTCAATAACAGTGTATAAGCAATTATACGTTGTTTACTTACTTATAAAATACATTGTTGATCTGTTTTCTAATGTAGGCTCGAAGTACTAAAAATTTTCCATATATCCTGTGTAAAGTAGTCTTGAGGAAATCGCGTTCCCGAGGATCTTCCGAATCGAATAACTCGAGCAACTGTAACAGGAAACACAAAAAAATCATTTACCCATTATATATTCTGAAAAATACAGACAACAAATAATTGTCACAGTTGATGAGGCTTGCAGGTCTAAAATAAAATTATGCTTAAATGGACATTTAAAATGTCCTTTAAAAATAGCAGATTCTCAAACATAGGGGGGCACATTATTTACATTGTTTTTATTAAACAACAATATAAAGTTCGGAAGGCATGGTTACGTTACGTTGCCTATTGACACAAGCAACAAAAGGGAATGCATAAAATATTATAACGATTATAGGAATAAGGAAATGAGGTCTGGCATCCATTACTCCCTCAGAAACACAACAGTGTTACAACTGTTATTTCACGGTTGTCATCTATCATCTTTATAGTGATGGTTACTGCCGCCAGACGGGCTATCCAATTTATGACTGGGGAACGCAATGTGTTCTGCTACTACTAATAAAAACTTTTTAACAAAAAATTAAACCGCCGAAAAATCTGAAAAGCAAAAAATAATAAACCTTTGCTTTTCAGTTTTTTCGGCGGTTTAATTTTTTGTTAAAAAGTTTTTATTTTATAATTTTTTTTGGCTATAATCTACTAATTACTATATCCTTAATTTTTTATTACTTTTTTTAATTTTAACACACAGCTTCCAACTAAATTTGGATATATTTTTTTTCCAAATTTATATGGGACCACCTTCGGGGTATATACCCTTTCCAATAAAAAAAAAACTATCAAAATCGGTCTACTCTGTAAAAAGTTATGCGTGATCATACATAAAAAAAATTATATACGCGTCGAATTGACAACCTCCTCCTTTTTTCGTTTTTTTCGTTTCCGTCGGTTGAAAAGAATTATGACGGACTATGTGTTAGACTTTAAATTAATATTTAAGAAGTGTTTCCAATCACTGAAGAGGAGGTAGTCTGCGCTAACTTAATTTTTTAATGTTAAATCGGTTTCAAAGTTTAAAAGCGAAGGCCAGCACTCAAGAATTCCAAGGGATGACGTGTTTAACGAATTTGTTTGACGCTTGCTGCATTGTGAATGTCACGTTTTCAATTATCCCGCAGGGGGAATGAGGGAAACTTGGACGCTAGAGAAGGGAGGATGTAAATGTTCAATTATTATCGTTCCTTTTATTAGTGCGTTGCGGCATTTTTGGCCAGTATATGGCAAACAAAAGGCAAATATAATGTCTGACCGAAGTAGAATTTAATAAATAATTCAGACATTTGCGGCCAAGGGCGTCTGTGTCGATACAGCAGCAGGCGATATACCCCGCAGCGGCTCGTTTATTCCCACGTGATATATTTCACCACTTTCAAACGTTTTGTTTAATGATTTCATATCAAGACACATTTAATCATCTTATCATAGCGGCCAAAGCACTTGCACACCCCCGGCCCTGTTGACATGCTAGGACGACAGTATAGGACTTTATGACCGATTTGAACTTGAACTCAAGGAAAATATGTTTACACATTTCAACTCTTCTCGCGTTATTTTCTATTATCAAAGCATACTCTACAAAGCATATAAATAGTTATTTATCTATTAAAAAAAATGAACCGTCGCTCGTTATAATTAAAAAAAAATTTGGACCGATTTGGATATATTCCAGTATAACTACATAACTACATCAAACTGCTTGAAGTCTATATGATAGTTTCGAACTTCCGAAACGCCTCCTATGTTGTCTATCTCCAATGTCCAAATTTAAATTAAGTCGACAAATGAATGACGACGATTTGACCAATTCTGCTCACTATGTGTAGATAAATAGTATCTAAAACAAAGAATGTGGAATAGAAGTTCTAAGTCATTGCTGAAATTTTTTGTCTTATAGATGGCATGCGTGAACATGTGAGGAACAGCTAGTATCACATTATATTATTATATTTTACACTAATTTAATTAAAATAGTTCCAATTCGAATTACGAGCAATGATAAAAATTTGATTTGATTTCAATTAAAAAGAATCTCAGTTTCTTTTGTCTTGACTGGTAGGCCTTGTTACACATAAAAATGATTTATGTATTGTTTAATTAAGGGAATTCTTAAGAGACCTACAAATTTAAGGATTAAGTAGGTATTTTGCATGTTCTAAAATGAAGAATTATTAGGTAAAAAAATTCGTTATTTTAAAAACCTACTGCGATTCTCTCTCTCTCTTTATATTTTCTTCTATATACATATATTGTCCTGAACTATAAATCACAAGTCAACGAGTATTTAAGTAAACACCAACCCCGAAAAAAGTAGGAAGGAGCAAGCAAAACTTCCATCCGGCGACTTATTGATTTTCTATTTTTAAGGGGAACACTACAGGCTTTCCTTATGACTCACCGTCGACGCTGTTTGCCAAAGGTTGGAGTGTTTAATATTTGTTAAAAATAATTGTATTACCTTTCGTGCTTCCACTATCTTTTTAGTCTACCCATTGGTCAAGATTTTATACGCATTTCTTTGGCGTGAAAAAATATTGAAAAAATGTCTTCTCTAGAGTACAAGATTTTTCTATATAACAGAATGAATTAAAATATGTCCAATGTAACGGACAAACAGTGTAACTTTTACATTTGATTTTAATATAATTAAGTTAATATAATTAAGTCAATATAGTTAATATAAGTTATAATATAGAACATTTTATATCCAAGGAATTTGTTCTCGTTTACATAGAAATCCAATTCTACACATTATATGAAAGTTATTTTACATCCATGTTATTAATGAATTTATAATATTATTATTAATAAATAAATATAAATATACGTATTTGTATTATTTAAGATCAATACAAGGGCGATAGATTAGTTATCTTTTTATAGTGAAAGTTTGACTATAACGACTTGAAATTTATTTATTTTAATAGTAAAGATTGACAAGTACTGTATACTTGTTATTCAAGAAAATGGACAAGAAAATGATTACTTACGAAGTTTCCTCTTATAAGGATTTCTTTTTTCATTACACTTGTGTAAACAAGAATGTTAGCAGGTTTCATTTCATCTATGAAATGAAATCTCACAAATGAGTTTTCAAATGTTATTTATTGAGATTGTAATAAAATATTTCTTTGCTTTTACTTATATCAAGTTACTGTTAGCGGATTGATCGATTGGCCGGTCATAGGAGGCTAACAACCCAGTATTACAATGTTATTTTTTCATACGAATAGACGACAAACGATCGATTAACTGAAGATAGAGTCGCCACGAGTCACAAGAAATGTCAGTATTAAAGGTCATTCTGTAGAAAATGTAGCTGTATTCTTTTTTATTATGTACTGGACCGATTTTAATATAGAACACTACATTATCAGGAAATAAAATAGACTATATTTTATAAAGTTACGTGGACGAAGTCGCGTGCAACAGCTGTTAGTAATATAGATAAATTATTGGAAACCAATACTGACCTGTAGAACAAATTTCTGATCGATATATTTCTTAGCGATGTTCGGCTGAAAGTCTGGCGATTCGAGCAACCTCAAGAACAGCTCGTACACCAGCTGGAGGTGAGGCCAGGCCGCTTCGAGGGTCGGCTCGTCTTCTTCAGGGTCGAATTCAGCACCGTTTGGATTCGATGAAGGTGGCAACGTCCGAAACAGATTTGTGGCAAACTGCGGGAACAGAGAGAACGATTCATATAGCTAGTTCGCACAAAACTCATCTCGTGTACCAGTTGGAGACCGATTTTGCATTTAAAACTTATTTTTAACCATTACATGTATGCATTAGTTAAAAATAAAATTACGACTTGCTTTACGGTGAACACTCGGGCCTTCCGATATAACCTTTCAATTGGTTTACCAAGATTTTCTCTGTAAATTGTGGAGCGTTAAAAGTATCTAGCAAAACTTTTACATTTAATTTCACTCTACTTTTAAGTCATTTTATCTATAGTAAGTAGATGATATAAATATACCATCAAGATTTGTATCACGCTGCAACGTCCACCGCGAACTAAACTAATTCTGCAGAACCAAGTCTTTTACAAATTATCTATATCTTACTATTATAATATAGAGAGAGTTTTGTATGTTTGTTTATTAAATATGTGAAGAGTAATCTCCGGAATCACTGCACCTATTTGAAAAAATCTTTCAATATTTCAAAGGTATATTATTCCAAATGGACATGGGCTACTTATTATAAAAACTAATTCTCCCAATTGCTCCCGAGCGAAACCGGGGCGCGTCTGTCCAGTAACAAGTACGTTTGAAAAGTACACAAAGCCAACATACCATATTGACAGCTTCGGGGTATATCGATTCCGTAATGACGCCCCTCGACGAAGTGACAAACTCGACCATCTCCAGAAGCGCCGCTCGTTTCACCTCCTTCCATTTCAAGTCGGACAGAGGCTCGTCGACAAAATCAAATAACAAACAGCACTGACGCAATTTTTGTACAAATAGTTGCTCGCGTTCTGCTGCTGGGGCATCTGTCGACAATATTTCATACATCAATAAAATTGGGAAATAACGAGCTATAATTAAAATTAAAATTTCTATTCAGTTCAAACACGCTATATAAACTGTACTGTATGTTGCTAAGGAGTTCGGTATCCCGCAGACTACTTGATGCTGCGGCATCAGGTCAAGGTTATCATGACATGAAAGTACAACCAAGGTATACCAAAGTTCACATCAATCTAACCTATGGAAGTTGGTGAAATCCCTTCGTCAACTAGAAAATAAATTATAGCTAACTAAGAATAAGAACCATTCCAATCACTTATTACTTCAGCTTTCAAACAAAAAAAAAAACGGTTCAAAATCGGTCCATACATTTGGGGGCTACGATTCCACAGACAGGCTTTTTGCGTCGGGCGTTAAAAATACTTTTTTTTTGTTGCTTACAACTTTATTTATAACGTAAGTAATTGTCCTTACTTACGTTATAAATAAAGTTGTAATATAAATAAAGGAAAGGATTTTTGATAATTTCAAATATGTGCGAAGGTGGGGGAGTCCTTCCCGATTTCTGATACATTCCGGCTTGGTTCACCAAACTGGAGTTACTGGGTGTTATTGGAGTTTTATTTTTCAGAATTATGCCTGTCCTTAATCCACGGACTCTTAAATAATTAAGAAAATTGTTATCTGTGAATTTCAAGCTGATTTTGTTCGAGTCAAAAGGTCAACCTTTAATTAAGCAGTCCGTTAGTAAGAACATAGTAGCGATTACCAAGTAAAACGTCCACCTACGATAATTGACAAATTAATTTTTGAATGTAGGTATGTTGTATGTGGAGGTAATTTCTAAACTACTCATCCCATTTAAAAAATTCTTTCACCAATAGAATAGAATTTCAGGATGAACATTGGCTAAATATTCCATGCGGGTGAAGCCGCGGGCACCAGCAGCTAGATGTATTATAAACGTAAATTAAAAGTAGCATTAATATTTTATCTTGTTTAATATCACTATGAAAAATTTAGCAACGATAGTGTTTTGAGCTCCTAACAGAAGAAAGTTTCAAAGAAAAAAGTATTACATTACATATGCACACGGTTTCTTTTTAAACACTACGACGAGTAGCGTACATAAGCCTGTTTCGGTATTATAAGCATTTCCTCTCCCGTATGTAGACGAACTCGAATGTGAAGTGTCTTTAGAAAGGGGTTGTGAATGCAAAAGCGGCAGAGCAATTACGTCATCTTAGTGCTTCAGAACAACACCAAACAACCGGAATCAGACCACTCGAAAAATCGAAAAGTGGAATTACTTCTCGACAAAAATTAAGTAAGTACTTATTGATCAATATTATACTTTATTATACTTTATAGAATTATTTTATATAAACCCAGCCGGAATCTCATGATGTGCGTATTTTTTTTATTTACATTTTGTAATATTATTTTAATTTACATCGAATAAAGGCAAAGGACGGCAAAGAAGAGTCAGAAAATATGACAGCTTTAATGAATAAATAGATTTGACAAAAACGTACACATTTACAATGAGTCCCATACTAGGCTACGAGAGCTATAGTAATTTCTTATCTCACAATTTAAAAATTAATTAAGAACAATAAAATAAATAATAAACTATGGATATTCTGTGTATTTGTTTAGATTAAAACTCTATAATTTACAGTTATAAGCATTTCTAGTCAAAATGACTAATACTCATAACAAATTATCCACCTCGGCGCTCTTCCAGTCCATTACCTAAACAAATTGAAGATGGGTAAGTTAGGTACGGCTTGTTGGAAAGCGCCTTGAAAGACTTACGAGTTAATTACAATCTTTTGCGCAGTCTTTCCCGGTGGCGCTATAAATCTTTCACAACCATTAGACGTCTCTGGCGGAGTGTTGTGTGAAAGGTGTGCCGGTAACACGCCCTGAATATTTCGTCTATCGGTTATTGCCATGGAAACGAGCCCGAGGTCGAAAACTTGTTGCAACGCTGTGACCCATTTTATTAATAACGCTTTATTTGTGTATGCTATCAAAAGAGAAGAAATTAGTGTAATATTTATTGAAAATATTTACACTACACATTATTAAATCAAAAAACAAAATATATGAGAATCCGTAGTACCTGAGCCTATCAGGTAAATGTCTTTATTAATGGCAATTGAGATGCACATTAAAGGTAAAATTCTCGTCATGATGAAGTTATTAATTTTATAAGAGAAAGTATCAATCATATAATTGTAAATTAATCTTTTTTTTTTAAGATGCAGCTTAATAGAATCATGTAAGTAGTATGAATTCTTATTGTAAACTGCAGATCGATAAATTTATTTGCATTCATATATTTTTTGCATAATGTATTAAAAAATAGAATGTTTTTTATATCAAGCGAGCAATATCTATGGGCAACGAATTTTAATTCAAATCTATATCTTAGACTAGACGGAGATGTCTTTGGTGTGTAGAAAACTTTAGCAAACAAATCGTTTCTAGTTTTATTATTCGATGCAATTTAATCATAAAAACAGACGAAGCCATGTATTATATATACATATATGAATAAATAAATAAAGTTTCACAGTAGCGTACGTTACTGTAAATACATATAAACAATTCAGACTAAGGGCCAGCGCCTACTGGACCGGGAACGGCACGGCTAGGGATCTCGTCACTATTTCATCTACCAAACGGCAGTTTTCTTAAGCATGCTTAAGCTTAAGTGTAGACGTGACATCTTCTAGCACATAAATACCAGAGGGCACCCTGTTCGAGCGAATAAAGAATTTGTTGTCTCTACTTACTTGTCTTCAATCACGGAAGACAGAATGCGAAGCAAGACATTCGCAGCACTTATTGAACTCGCGAAAATAATAAAACATACATCATGCAAACTTTATTGGCTTGTTAGTCAGTAATTACAAGAAAATGTCACAAATATAATAACTATGACGTATGAAATTGGTAAGCGGCTCCCGTTGGCAAGTGAGCTCTTAAAAGCAGTCTCACTGTTGCATTATTCAGGTAAATGAATCAGCGCTCTTCTATATCCATTATCAACTTCTAAACAGCGAAATATAACTAAACTAAACAGATGATTTTAGGTGTTGTTTTAAAAAGTTCGTGCATAGGTGTGCCAATTCACCAGTGCACGCCTGCCTTATAAGTAGCATGTGATGCTAACGACCTCTGAAATTCGCCTCCAAATAACGCTACAATTTATCTTCGAGGAACATTAATGCGTGACTTACATTAAACAGACCTTTCTGGGGTTCCAAATTTTAATTATGTTCTCAATATAATAATCATGCACCAGTCCTTGAAGCAAGGCTGCAAGGCGCAAAGATGTCGCATTACAATTCACCCATGTCATGCAAATAATCAAGCACGTTCGTGTGGACGCCGGCCGGTGGATAACCATCCGCGGGTCACGGGTCGATACCGTTTCTGCGGCTTTTTCACTTCATAACATTTCAAAATATACCTCGTGTGTAACATGAGGTAATCATAGTTTGTTATTAGTTCAAGACACATTGTTTGGCGTCAAACGTTCGCCGGGTGTGCCACACCAAGGTTACATGTGACGATCAGGCGTGGGTGGCGTTTAGGCATCTGCCGCTTGTATTTCCTAATATCGACGCCACAGTCATTAGAGACTGATATCGGCATTGAAACGCGTTTATTGCTTCCGAGATGCGACCATACCATTTGGTTATGATTTGAAATCGTTGCAGGAGTTCACTTGTGTATCTTGTCCAGAAATAGAATCGACCGTTTCGCTATGAGGTTTTAAAAATTAAAGCGCACGGTGTGGTTTGTTTAGATTCCAGCTGTAACGTTTAATAATATGTTTTTAAAGGTATGTCAGGACCTACTCAGACAAGGAAATAGGCCTGATCTACTTATAATTATACGTTTATACGTGATCTATATTTATAAAATCGTTTGTTCTGACTGACTATCAATGCATAGCCAAAACTAGCCAAAATAGCCTAGAAACCTGAAATTTGGAACATCACTAGCTTTATTTTATAACGTAAGCATCCGCTAAGAAAGGATTTTTCAAAATTTCAACTCCGTTCCTAGACAGGGGCAGGCGGGTCACTAGTATTAATATAAAGGCGTAGTATGCCAGTGTGTGGAGAAGCTTCAATCGTGCGTATGGGGGAAATGGAGACCGACCTTTAAGCGAAGGCAGTTGAACCATGAGAGTCTCTTTATCGGCGCTGGGCACCTGTGTGGAACGTTCGGGCGAGACCGCGGTGGGCGGAGGCGGTGGAGTGCGCGCATCCGGTGGCGAGGCCGCCTTCTGCCCGCCCTGACTGTCCATCGCGGTGCCGGCGAACAGTGCGAACCGGAACGCGCGTGCAACGTCCGACACACTCTCGGAGCGCTTGGTGACCGCCTGATTGGCTACGAGGTCGAGACCCGAGTGGAACGAGGGAGACTTGGGGATACCAAGCGGAGAGACGGCGCGGCGCGGCTTGCTCTCAGCGGCGGCGAACATAGCGCGGGTGGGCAGGCGCGCGACCGGCCCGGCGTGGACCATTGCAGGCGGCGGCCGGCAGCTGCATCCGAGCGGGAGCCCGGCAGCGCCGGAACCGGTGCGAGCTGCGGGGGCGTACTGCCGCGCGCCTATACCACCTTCCTACGCCTTTACGAACACACGTGCGCGCGCACCCCCCCACCCTTAGTCTCGCAGCGCACGCAACAATCGCTCTATAGTGCCACCCAGGGCTGTCACATCATCATTTTAAACAAACACAAGCTACAATTAAAATTATAAACTAACTCCCGACTTTCTATCGAACCCAAACAAGCTATATCTGCTGTAAGTTGCTGAGGAGTCGGGTGTACCGCAAACTAGTTTATGCTCCAGCATCAGGTCAAGGTAACCATATCATGGGAATACCACCAAAGTAACGGTATAAAAAATTTACATCATTCGAGCATGTGGAAGTTAGTAAACATGTGAAAACCCTTCGTTATACACAAACCTTCCTCGTTTCTCCCTTTTTCGATTAGGGAAAAGGGTTTCAAAAAATAGTTTTATAGTGGAGCATGCTTTTCAGATATTTTTTAAATTCCCTACTGACAAATTAGTTAGGTCGGCAAGTTGGTCCGTGGGTCAGAAACGGTGGTTGTATACGTTGTAGTAAACCCTTAGAGGTCTACTTAGAGGTAAAACCCTTCAAGTATGTCTTGTTATATTTAAGTAGGTTTCTCAATAAGATGTCACATTTTAAGATAACTGTTTGGGAACCATTGATCTTTCATTGACTCACAATACACATATGTAATTTTAATCACCCACCGATTCGTAATGCCAATTTCAGGACGAAGAAACCTCATAGATGCTCTTTTCAATTTAATAGCAAATAGTGTAATGTAACCAATACATGTAACCCAAGAAATAAAATTTAAGCATTTTTATCAGTGAAATAATATTACTTGAGTGATTTTACAGTTTTGGTTTAATCATACTGTTAGCTTTGGTATTTTGGGCACACATTTTGTCAGTGTACCTATACCTTTTAAAGGTTAGAAGGCAAAATGATGGTTCAATTGATGCTAGATGGTCATTGTCACCTATATATACATGATCAAAACACATGTACACAGCAAGTGTGCTGTCTACCTTGAGAGAATAAAGAAGTAAGATAAGATGTGTATAGGGGAATGGAATCTGTATGGGGATGGCTAGTGCCCCAGACAGACTGCTTATGAATGCGCATTGGTGTCATGTCACTACTAAATCAAACATTAATACTTACTGAACTTTTATGATTACAACATTGTATACAGTGTAAGATATCCCGCTACAACTGATGCAGAAAATAAGTAGATACCTAATATTTTGTGCATCGTATTCGCAAGATATGTACGATACTATCATGAAAACAATCCACCGGAAGTGTCGAAACTTCCGATCCTTTATAACCATATTCCACATGTGTCAACCCTATAAAAATGCGCCTCGTTTTCGGCTTTGTTTAGGGGTTTGAATATAGTGCCGCTGACACGAGACAAATATAATGACATATTACGGAATGAACAAACATTATGAAACAGTGTCCCGGACAAACAATTACTTCAGCTGCTTCTTCATTTTATTTGAAACTGAATATGACGTTGTATTGCGTGTTTATGTATTTCTTGTAAAGGTCGTCAGACAGGCTGACGGTCCACTTGATGGTAGATGGCTGCCGTTGCCTATCAACACTACTAACGCCACAGCTTATCAAAACCATCGCCTTCGACCTTAATAGGATTAAGGATAAACCATTGCATAGGGAAATTATTAAAAAAGGTTTTGATTCTTTCAGTAAAGCATACTTATTAGTGGTAAAGGGGAATAAATTAATCGTGCCAGATATTTCGTGCGAGTGGAGCATAAGCCGGGAAATGGGCTCCGGCACCCTTACTCACTCACTCACCGAAACAAAAACAGCAAACTTTCTATTGTTTTACTCTTGTCCATACTTATTTGTAAGGGGGTTGTTACTGCCGCCAAAACGGGCTAATAATTTATGACTGCGGACGCAGTGACGCTCTGCCAATACCAAAATTAAATTGTAACTTTTGCAATAATCGATTTGCAAATTATTGTCACATTTAATCACATGAACTATATAGTCGTATTTTATTATTATATGTAGTAGGTTGTTAGTAATGTTATCTATTTATTATGAAATCAAATTATCTCCAACCGAAAACCGGTGCTGTGTGGCTTATAGCATACACAGCACATGCTGAGTTGGGTGCTCATTTGAGGCGAGGGTGCTCAAGAAAGAAAGAAAAGTCTTTCTTTTTTTCTTTCTTTGAAATAAAATTAATCTCATAAGTAAAATTCGTAAAATTTTAAACGACAGACAGTGACTACGCCAAAGTTTGTTTGGGTGAGTTTGTGGAGGAACCGAGGCGACCCTTTTACGCAGGGGCGGAGAGTAGCATCAGTCGTGTGCCAGACGTACTCCCCCTTTCGAGCCGATCGTTAATTAACTTTAAAACGTCTGATCCACTTCCTCGGATCGCGATGCTTACTTTTTATTTACATTGGCGTTAACAGATCTAGAGCTTCGCAAAGAAGTAAGAACACTTCTATTTAAGATTACAACAGTTCGACAAAAGGTATCAAAAAGCAACTGTTGTGATGCGTCCGTGAATCATTCGAGGTTGGTCTCGTGGCCGCAAAAGCGTACATTATCTTATCACATTAGACTTTATGTCAATTTCTATAATGCGATGTGATTAGATTGTGGCAGGAATTCCTAACTTCTAGTAAATATTATTATAGACTGAATAAAAATCGTATGAATATTTTTATTCGTGCGATTTTTATAAAATTTTCCATTTAAAGATTATTAATTCTTAAACGCTTGCTATATTCTTAAATATATAATACTAACTTTTGCCCGTGACTTTGTCGCTGTCTCTCGGGAACGGTACTTTTTTTCGAATGAAAGGTATTCGAAAAAAAGTATTACTATTAAATATACATAAATATATTATAAAAAATAAAAAAAGCCTAAGTTGCTAAATGGATCTAATTTGGCCACAGCTTTTAGTAACAAAAGCCTCAATGAGACTCATGTCTGTCCAAGTCATGTTTCATGTCAAGAGTAAGTTACTCCATAATCTCATTATTATGGAGTTAACTTACTCTTGACTAAAATTATTAGAACACAGTTAATGAATGTGGATTGAGATTTATTGCCACACAACTCAAACATATTTATTAATAAAAAAATATTTATCAAGATCACATATCAATGAGCTAAATGTAAAGTTATCTCAATTGAGCTAACTCTACCTGTAGACAAAGTATGGGAAACTTTGTCGTTATTTAGTGCATTTAAAATAAGTACAGATTGCGCCTTTGTAGGAAATAAAAAAAAACTGTGTTAATAATTAATATTGTAAACATGATAAGTCCGTAGATGAGTTCTATTTTTAATTAAAGGAAGCTAAGCTAAAGCAAATCCTTTACAAACACAATGAGCCATAAAAAGGTTTAACAACAAGGTCACAAACGCGTTGAGATAAGAGAGGAGTGTGGACTGTGGTTGAAGTACGGTCCAACAGACACTGCTATGACATGAGCACCATAGGCTACGCGAATAAGGGTCAAATTCCAATACCTCAATGTGAATTATGGATTGTTAGTAATTAAAGAGATTAGTAATGGTCCACTGACCCGAACACTAATTGACAGTGACATGTCTAAAGTAACACGTGTACCTATACCCTATATATGATAATGTTAATGGCTATTAGCCGAGGTACTATTGTTCATTCGGGAGAAAAACATGAGAAGATCAAGAAAAATTTAAATGTGGTGGAAATTGAAAGATAATGATCTCATCATTTTTTTTCTATCTAGAAAAAAAAAACCAAGAGTAAAACAGAAAATTCTATAAATCTTGGAGAGGAATATGTTGGTGGACTGGTTTTTTTTTAAGATCACTATTAACAACCTCTTGTTAGATTTAGAACCTCTTTTCGGTTCAATAGAGAAAACTTCTTTTAAGCAATAGAATAGAGGGACCTCTTGATTGTTTGATCAGATATCTTCTATTATAGATAGATATCTTCTATATCCATTATACCTATACATCTATTATAGATATATATAATAGACAAATATATTTTATTAGACATGCGTAAGCTTTCACTACAAAGTAATGTGCAACTCAATTTCTTCCATTCTTGTCTTACAGTAAAATCAATTTACAAAATGACGTATATTACCACTAGACATCATGTAAAGAGAATAAATTACATCAGTAATCATCAGTATTTCCACAATAATTTTTACGTTTTCATCACGATAAAACTTATGCAATAACAAGTAGCAATTGAGATATTTATCTTATGCGATGCCTAATTCCTTTATGAAAACCACATGACGTGAAAAATAAAGTCACTGTATAGTAAATTTTCATCTGGTATCAAGTAAAATAAAATGTGGAAAATGAGTTATTTTATTTGGGAAAACAAACAATTATTTTGCACATTACTAGTATTACATAGAAGTAAAACTCACATTTTAAAAAAATACAACCTACTGCATTTTCCACAAATGGTTCGTAATTACATAGAAATGGTAATTCAATGGGAGCACCATTAGTTAAATACGGAAACAATAAACAAGGGGCGTTTCCAGGGTGATCGATATGCAACGCTCTTTGGTAACAAACACTCGCTTCACAGACGACTGCAGAGTAGGTAGAATCAATTTATTACATTGATTTAGTCTATAAACGTGTTAGGAGAACGCGTGGTAGATGGTAAAACGATATTAAAAGAATGTCACTCAAACAGCTAACAGCTAGAAAACGTAATAAATCAATCAGACTCGCAAGGAATTTGGAATGGTGTCAGACGAATTTCAAATATTCAGGACAAACAGGAAATACTACCTATTCTGTATTTATTCATTTACGCATTAAACACGGCACTATTAAATTAGACAGAACATTTTAGAGTAGTTAATACCATTTATAGTACTGACATACTATTAGTACACAAAATACACATTACAATTACATAATTAAACCTAAATATTTATTTAAATGGTTGTCCTTTAAACGTAAACGTGTATGGCACAGGCGGATAACCTCATAAATTGGACGTCGTATGATATAAAGTGCAAACCAAACAAAAATTTGTAATTTTAACCTACTAGCAACCTGCACTAAAATAAACCTATGTTCCAAATTATAGTTTTCTAGACTTAGCAGTTTTGGCTGTGTGTTGTTAATGTTATAAGTCAGGCAGGACAAACAATGTTATTTATAAAAAGTAAAAATTTAAACTCGTGTAGCACGTTAAGTAATGAAGGTAGAAACTAATTAGCGAAGAACGTAGGAAAATATTAAAAAATGTCATTATATACTTTAATAAAATGACAGTTTTTTACCAAGTACTTACCTACATGTGAGAGAATTTAAAAGATAATTTATGTTATTTAATGTTCTTGGAATATTATTAAACCATTGAACTCTTTGACAAAATAAATCTCAGTCACGTAAACACAAAGCAGCAAAAAAGATTAAGGAAGCGACGAGCCAAGTTCCACTGAGATTAGAATATTCAAATTGACTTGAAATGGAGGTGGCACGCGATGTAATGACGATGAAACGTGATGCCAAATTGCATACCTGGGTGGGTTGTATTTATAATTTTAAAAATATGTACCTATAAAACGAACTGTACAAATCCTTTAAACTATGTTTATAGTTCTGATTTTTATTTTCACAAATGTGATAAAAGAACTGGTTAGCAAAGTATGAAAATCCATAAACAATTTACTAAGTTCCGATTCGATTTGTATAATAACGAATGACATAAAAGAACCTTTTGAATGGGTTTTTCGTAAAATATAGTGTGCCTCGTACTCGTAGTGGCAGGGCAAGGGCACACTGCGACTCGCAGCCATAAGAAGACCACCGTAAAATAAATATCATCAGCTGTTAGCTGTTGTGTTTCGGTCAGTAAGTAAAGGATGCAAGAGCCCATCCGAATATTTCATCATTTATACTACTACTTCTTTTATTACAATAACCATCAACAATCAATCAGTGAACCGTCAACCTGCTTGCCAACCTTTATATAAATAAAAAAAACTCGATCGACTCATATTTGCAGTCAACTTGACGAATTAAAATCACTGACACTTTAAGACTTTATAAGAATTGCCATTTTTTGAAAGGTCGTTATTGCGACCGCATTCAAATTGAAATCTGACGTCAAAAGGATAAAGTTTTAAGTAACATTTTTTTAATGTAAAGTTCGTCAGACGGTCCACTTTATGGTAGTGTAATCGCTTATTAACACCAGCAAAGCCTAGGTGCTGCAAGTGTGCTGAAGACATTAGCAAGATTAGGGATAAGGGATTAGGAAGGTATAGGGCGAAATGGGCTCTGGTATTCCTTACTCACTCAAATGTTATTATATCACGGTGGTTTCTATAAAGATATATTTCTATATTGCCGAAAGACGGGCTGCCCAATTTATGACTATGAAACGCAGTGCGCCCCGCTAATACTTCTCAAAATCCATTCAAACTTTCGGTCAGATCGCAAAGGCTTTCGGTTAACTTAGCCAAGTTATATATAGTATTAGAATTGCCAGTATCCAATAATGTCATACCTTTTATAGGTGGTAACTTGACCAGCTCCTGGTTTTGATTGGCCACGTTAAATCTGCTGGAGCTTTGCCGCCTCGTCTGACCATTCCATCCTGGCGGCAGAGGACTTTCTGCAGAGCGTGGAACTATAGCAGCCGGTGGGGGCGGACTAGTTGCTAGCGTTGATATATGTTTTTCTGGATGACCCTGTTGACAACAGAGGTTAATATTAACTACAAGCTCAAGCTTAGACCATTCAATCGAACGGCCAGAGTTCACTGATGGAGAACAGTTAGTTGTGACACAACGATCTATAAAATAAACAACATTACCATTACTCTAAGATGTTTAATGAAAGGATTTTTATCACTAGTGGAATTTTAGGGCATTTTACTCGTTAACTAGGCAAAAACTTTGTTATAAATTGTTATCTAATCAATTAAACATCAACATTTACTGTGACCGTATCGACATTAGACATCTTTATTTCTATAAAATTATAAAATGACTTCGCAACTTCTTTCTAGAAGCTTCGAGAAAAGGATGGTACGGCGTGCTGGCGCTTAGTGGTGGTTTGTTGGCTCAACTTGACTTGGTTTGTTGACAGATTAGGGTTGTTGTGAATGCAGAATTTTCGACATCCGTGGATGCGGGATTTTTGGAGGATCATATCCGCGAATGCGGATTTCAAGTTTTTTTTTTAAAGATTTAATTTTTAATGCAGAAATAAATGGTTGAATTAATAAAGCTTTTATTAGAAAATTCAAACTATTTACGGATGTTTCGCATTTGAAATGCTAATATCCGCAATAACCCTGATTCAAATGTAAGCACGCAAATCACACACGAGAATCTGGAAAGATTTCAAAATTGTATAGCTTTTCTGTAACATCTTGCAAGTGAATAACTCCACCACTTGTGTTATTGACATGTTTGACACCAGAACCGTGTGACTAAACGTAAATTTTTCAACAGAGAATTTTCACAAAATAATTCGAGATTTCTAAAGGTGAGTCCAGACTACACAACGGGGATCGTACTTTGGAACCATTTTACTGGGAATGATATAAAAAATTAAATTCTCCAATGGCATTTTGGCTTTTGAATTCGGTCTATGGCGAAACTTATAAAAAAATAAATAATAGATCAATATTCCTAATCAGAACTACGATTTATTATTGATACAATTTCTTTTATCAGACAGGGCAGTAAGTAGGTTTTCATTTAATAGGGTTGATAAAGTTGATTATGAATACCTACTTAGATAACTCAGTTTCCGCATAATGAGAATTGAGTACTCCATAAATAAATATATAAATCGTAATAATATAATTAGATAGCATAAGTAATAGTTATTTTACAAGTATTCAGACTAGTACTAGTCTTTATGTATTCGAGTTGAACGAGGGGAAATGAACGCCAACCACAACACTCTGACCGGAAATAGATGGAGAGTTGACATCGAACACTCCCGATTTATATTTAGCCAAGTCTTCGAGGGCTTTTTAATTTATGTCAAGGTAAGGTCAAGGATGTAGAAATATTATCCCTTAGTCATATCACTTATCCCAAAGTTATAAAATTCCTTACTGCGACCAAGATACAAAATTATTAAGAGGTTCCTAGTAGGAACTCCTACATGTAATGTAGGTGGTATGTATAATATAATTGTGGATGTTTTCTGTCGTCGAAAAGCAATAGGATTGATAGACATCGTTTGGCATACAAACGTAATAATAGGTTCGGTGGGATCAAGTTCCGTTGCGTATGTAAATTAAACCTGCGTGGCGACGGCGCCTGTTCTAGACACCGTTATTTTTTGCATTTTATAAAATTCTAATCCAATTCATATTATATGAAAGTTTTATATGACAACGTTCGAATATATAGTTATGTTCATAAAAGTTTCAAATTTAAAATCATATCACCAATACACACATTGAACTATATGTTATAATACATATTATAAAATCGTTGTTTGTCAGTGCGTTCTTGAATGCTAATCTCAGAAACGCCTTAACCGATTTGAATGCGGTTTTCACTGATATAGCAAACTTTCCGTAACATTTAGTGTTTATTTCATTCCAATCGGTTTACAAACAAAAAAGTTATGAATATTCCGAACACCACGTGTACGTGTGTCATAAAATATTAAAATCCCTGTAATTAAGTAAGCAAA
The DNA here is from genome assembly GCA_944738685.1 of Synanthedon myopaeformis. Taxonomy (NCBI): domain Eukaryota; kingdom Metazoa; phylum Arthropoda; class Insecta; order Lepidoptera; family Sesiidae; genus Synanthedon; species Synanthedon myopaeformis. Next base: position 2,246,814 of record OX122930.1, read on the forward strand.
AGTCGATCATACCTTTATGCCTTCTGTTAGGATTAGCAAATTAGGACTAGCCTCTTTAGACGATTACGAGTTTACGAAATCTCTCGAATTACGATTAGAGTCTTCATAAAATGGACTAATAAGGATTTCAAAGATGACAATTTAGAAGAAGGGACGTCGTAGGAGTGGACGAATTAGGAAATGGACGACATTGGAAAGGGACAAGTTAGGAAGTGGCTAAAGTTGTCCGGAGGGCTTTTAATAGCGTTCACTCGAATGAACAGACATTTAATTTTGTCCATAAGTGAATGATTCGTTTTTTAGCTATAAGCCCCCCACACACATCAACTAACATCACATTTTGGGAAAATATAATTATTCTAAAACCTGAACATTCTACATTGTAGGAAATCAACATTACAAGAAGTCTCGACTTGAAGGATAGAAACAGTCTGAGAAGAATATTAACCTACAAAATGTATTCTTAAAACTAAGTCATAATAAACACTAGCGTGCTTAATGAGCTAGTTAGTTCCGCCCTCATGCTTATTCTAGACAAATGATTCCCAGTTGTCTAGAATAAGCATACAGTCAGCTACATTACCTACATGTTAATAAATTAATTGTAGAAAATTTTCGAAAATCGTTACCTACATATTATTAGCGAACGGCTATATATGACTTGTGCATTAATACAAATATTAATAAAATACATTATGTATTTCTTATCTATAGAGCGTGTTAATATCTGTTTTAAATTCGCAATGTATGCTGAGGTTGTATTTTTTTAATCTAATCGAATTTATTGTTGTTAAGTTTATATTTTGATCAAACTAAAGGCTGATACTTTTAGTAAGGTGAGATTCACATTAATGTGTTGTGATGAATTAGTACTTTAAACAAACATTAAAATATAAATAAAGGAAAATTTCTAATATTTTCTGTTTTTGCCTAGTTTCATTATTTTTTCCCTCTTTTTTTTAGGCGTTATACGTCATCGACGGCGTTAAAATATTCTTAAGCGTTAACTCTCTCTTTCTCTCTCTCTGTGTGTGCGTGTTTATTTTATATTTTTCTTTAATAGTGTTGATTTTACCTTAGTAGGCGATCGATTCCGTCTCCGAAACGTGGTCAAACTGCGAGACGCAGGACCTAACATCTTTCCATCATATATTTTTAGTACACACGTTCAACTCTTTGGCCATTCCACAAACCGGGTTCAAAGCACTATACCTTCATACGAACTAAACAATAGATAGCTAGAACGCGACGAAAAAAAATACACTTTTTCCATCATTTCAAACAACTGCTTCTAACTATTAGCGACGAAATAAAGGCACAAAGATGACTTCATTGATTCTTCCTTCAATTCACCACTTATGAACGAGAACTGACTGGTAGTTTACCTATCACTTTTAACTCGTTTGGGCAAATCAAAACATACACGGAGAGACTTTCGCGTGCTTTCGCCGCGCACGTTAGCACCGATGAGTAATAAATGAATTTGTGATGATTTCATTCTTAATACTTAACTTACATAATAAATGCGAAAGTAAAATGCAACGTTTTCACAGCTAAATATTGAGTGGTTAAATACTCGAACGCCTCTTAATTCAAATCTCTTTAGAATCTCCATTTGAGTTTTAAATACTCGTAAATTGCATCTGTTTATTGTTTTCAAGAGTGAAATGTCATTTACTATTCGTGTACTTGTCCTAAATATATCCATATTCATTAACTTTTTTATTTATCTAATAAACATTATTTATGCTAATTGTCAATCCCATTTTTGTCAAAATAATAATTTTGTTCGCTATAGTATGCCCTTTTTTTTTTACAAGAAGAATCCAATGGACAGACCAGTGGGTTATGTCTGACTCCTACCCCGAGATGGTAGTGGGGTAAACCTACCGACTAAACCTCTTGGCGTCCTCTCTAGGCGAAGTTGCGAGGTCGGACGAACACTCTTCCGCAACTCCGCCAACGCTATAGTAGGCCCTAGTGGACAACTTTCTTTTGATAAACGATAGATTGAAATTAAGTTACAGATAGTTGCTGCGCATCTTTTGATAACTTATTGTATACATTGGCCTTTTAAAGAATTACTTATTTTATGGTAACTAGAACTAGTTTATATTCATTTGTATTATGGGAATCACTATTTTTCCAAAATTTGTCAATATTCTTAAGATTCTGCTATTTAGTCCTCTAAATAGCAGAAATGCGTTATTTTTAAAAATATATTTAAAAAGCTTGTTATTTTTTCTTATAGTTTTTGCAGATCAACTCAATTCTGTCGAGTCAGCCTAATGTGTGTGTTTTAGAAGATGCGTTAAGTATCTAAAAATGTAAACCGAAGAATTGATTTTAATGAAAACTAGTATGAAAGTATATTACACATTAGACTTTTTAATCGAATGTCTATAAAATCATCAATGAAGGCAACTGTTTTAACATAAAAATATTTGCATTGAAAATATACCATAACGTTTATAATAATTTTATCATGACGTGAACAATTAAAATCATTCGATTGTGTCGTAAGTATGTTTTTTTTTTATAATATACATATGAAATTACATTGCGTTGTTTACAAGAATTCACTTTAATCTGAGATCACTAACAAATATTCTTTCAAACTATGATAGTCAAAAGTTTTCACCGATACACTTGTCTTGTACAAGATAAATTCGACTGAGAAATAGGACAAAACTTTAGCGAAGATAGCGTGCGTAACAAAACTGATTAGATAAGAGGGACAGGTATACTTTTAAAGAAAATTATATTAAACGAATTTATATGACTGACCATATATATATGACTGAATATTTGATCTAAACTCTTGTATATCCTAAACATTCACCGATATTTCTATATATTTTTTTTTTATTAATATAACGTGAAAATTATTAATCTGTATATATAATTATAAAAATCGTTTTAAAAGATTAGTTGAAAATCTTTTTTTTTTTCTTATTTTCTAGCGAAACAGATCATGGTTGTCATTTTTAAAATACCGATTTTTTACAACACTGTCATTTTAAAATCGTTATATTTTTAATTTATTTGCTTTAAATCGTTAATTTAGTTTAATTAGAATACTTTAGCTGGCAAATAGCAATAGATGGCGCTGAATACAATAAGTATATTTAAATACTTTGTATGAATTGAAATGTACACCTACTTATTTTATCTACTGTAATATAAAGAACATTCACATTTATTAAATGATACAATTTGACAATTGACGACAAAATGGATTTAGTATGTTAATGACGTTTTCATATCAATAAATTTTGGTCCAAAGAGATTATTTATCAGATACCTCCTTTAATGTTTACATTAGTTGACAAAAGGTATCTATATCAACATATTTCAATTTCCATACATACATGAAAGATAAAACAGACTTTCGTTCGAATATTTTAAAACGAAACTCACTGACATCACTGACTGTAAAACTCGGCTAAAATAAATGCAGAGCGTATTAAATCAACGCGTCCTGTATCTGTTTAGTTTGGGCCACAAAATATTATGAATCGCAAAATATTCGCAGACAATAATCTTAATGCATTCAAAATCTCGTGGCGCGATGTATGTTCGGGATAAACTCCGAAATTACTGAACCGATTTTGATCAAAATTCGTACAGAATCTGTAATTTGGTCCAACTTAAAAGATAGGTAATAAAGTATATGTGTGCCAAATTTCATCAAAATTCGTTCAGCCGTTTTTGCGTGAAAGAGTTACAAACATCCATGCATTCATCCTCACAAATTTTAGCATTTTTATAATATTAGCACCCGTCGCTTGTGGTGTATAATATAGGCGAAATACCACACTATCTGCAGCAATTCGATTATTATGAGTTTTAGTAAGATTTGCAAATATAAAATTCTGTTATCGTACACAAATGCAACCTTGTCATAATAGTTAACATAAATCTTGGCACGCGAACGCAATATTTTGTTTCGTTTTGCTTAGCCGTTGATAATTGGAAATAATGACATGTGAGAAATTAGTAACAGAATTATTTATTTGTTTAGTTGTGTAGTGGGAATGAATAATGTTACATTTATTTACCTTTATGTTAAACAGTGGATGTAGAATGAAAATTTATACTAGACAACACTTGATTACCTAATATATAAATAACTAACCTAACTATGCCCGCGATTTCGTACGCGTGCCACGCGTGGTATTCGGATTTTTGTTTGTAAACCGATTGGAATGAAACAAGCACTTAAATGTTACGGAAGCTACTCTTAGCTACAATATATCAGCGAAAACAACATTCAAATCGGTTAATCCGTTTCTGAGATTAAAGAAACACACAAAAATTCTAAAAAACTATTTTTTTGACCTTGGTAAACATAATGTACTGCAATGTGTACGAATTGATTTTTTAAAAAATATTTAATGTACAAACGTAGCTCGTTTATTGATAATTAAATAATTTCTTGATTAAATGAAACCCACTAATTATTCTATAATTATGATAGTAGCAGTATATGTGATACTGCTACTATCATAATGTTGATTATAGAATTGTCAGCTATTAATATTGCAAAATTAAGATTATTATTTATTGTAATTGATATATCTTGTTTTTCGTTTGAGGCTTTCATTAGAGCAACTGTTTGCGACGTCTACACGAATCCGAAAATAGACGGAATTAGTAGGAATCGAATTGGTTGTTTGTTTGCACGAGCGCGTTTATTTGACGCTTGGAGATCTCAGCGGGATAATGCTATAACAACACCGCACGACATTCATTTAGCGATTATGGATAATTTATTTATACCAATTGGCAATTAATTAACGTCAAAGTAGATATATAAACCTAAATAAGATACGTTTACAAAGAGTTTCGTCTAGCAATCAAATATATTATAAGTTTTATAAAAAAAAGTAATTTTAAACAAATTTTAATTATTTTCCTTAATCTAAAAGTCGGCAAGGAGACTTACGATCCATTTAACGCCAAATGGTCTATTACCTATAACACAGGTAACGCCGAAGGGCTGCAAGTGGTTTACCGACCTTGTTAGAATATAGGATAGTCTACTGAACGTAAGGAGGATAGTCTACTGCATGCTTTATTATATTCCGAGAGTTCAACCAAATTCCGAAGCAAGTTTACTTGCTGTTATTTCATGGTGCTGCATAGTTTACTTACAGTCTACTGTCACTACTAAAATAGTTAATTTCTTTATTATAATCTATATTCTATAATGTACCAGTTAGCCATGAAAAATTTGTAATTTTGTTGATATCCCATTTAAAGGTTCATTTATTGACCCATCTAAGCCAAGAAAAAAGAACATCCAGAATTTAAAAAAAAAAAATTTATTATCCAAATCTTGCGATCAGCCTTGTCGGCTATAAGCAGATGTGATGGAACTGCTATTCGGTTCGGGAGCTACCCCCAGTAAGGTACAGCCCTTTTATTTGTGTAGTCAGTCTTATATGCTGAAGCAATTTCCTGTTTGACTGTTGGCATATCGAGAATTTCGTGAAGCTCTGTTGTTCCAAATTCCAAAGAAATGTACATAGGTAATTAGTTATCTTGTAATCTAGCTAAACTACCTAGTTATTTTAATTTCTAACAATTTACCTATTATATATTTTATGATAAACCATTATCTATATATAAAAAGGTAAAACAGTTCAGCAACTTTACTCATTTGGTTGTGAACCGATTTTTTTTTTTGTAGATTATTGATGAGCTTTAATGTAATCTATAAAATATTTTGAAAACAGATTTTCTTTCCCATGTTCGAAATTATTACAATGTTGATTTTTAGTTGAGTTGATGAGACTTGGGATTCTTTTGTATTTCGTAAAATAATAATCAAATGAAATAAACCAGTTAACCTTACAAATCATAACTAATTTATTTAATAAATGAACCATTTCTATTAGCATTGGAAACATATCAACATTCTGAAAGTATTTATCAATATAATAATATAAATAATCCCATCAAAAATATCTCGATATAATCTTTAACATGTGTTCATGTTATTTTATTTTAATTTTCTTACAGCATCCAGCAAGTTACAGCAAATTTTGTTTTTAAAGATCAACTGTTAATGGACAATCTACAGGCTAGTTAGTACCTAAGTTAGTCTTAGCTTAAAACTGTCCTTAAGCAAGGATTATGCAAATCGTTAGTGACCTACATCAGTGACAAGGAAATGAATTATCATTCACCTTCGATTTTCTAACAATACAGTAATTGTGGCAGAATTATTGTAACACTGATAGTGTAGTGTAGTACTATGGATTCTCAGGGGTTAGTCTAAGTAATTATACTGTTATTTCTATGATAGAACAGTTTGGACAAAAAAAAATCCAAGTTATTCTACTACAGAGTTTAACAGATTGAACTCGAATAATTTTAACGGAACATGTTCTAATTGTTCTACTATTTCCAAATTGTTCTATCGTAGAACTAGTTGGACTAACCCATGCTCAAGGGAAACATAAATTAATAAATCAAATAAGAGAAGATATCCTTAAACATTTTTTTGAGAACAGCTGTTTTTATGAAATAACATGAATGAATTTAAAAAGAACTGATAGATGTATTAAAAAAATAAGAATGTTTGTCACCAAAATATTGTATATATATATATATATATATATATATGTGTGTGTGTGTGACAGTCTATAATATCCCCAATGCTGAGCAATAACGCAATGGCACCGAATTCCGACCACTGATCGATATGGCTAAATGAATCCTTCAAAAGATAAAAAAATTACTCAAGAGTTCATAAAAAAATGCTTTTCTGAAAGATTACTTAAATTTAAAAAAATGTTCATAACTGTATCATATATTGGCTATTTTATACCTATATTTGGTATTAAACTGTAAGGACTGGAAATAAACTGAAAGAACCGTTTTCCGACCGACTGGCTACAAATGTCACTGAGTAGCTAGATACTAAAACTAACCTTATGGCTTAAAAAATACAGTTGAAATTCGTAAAAAAGAACCATTTTAAATAACACAAGAATTTATTAGGAAAATGAAATAGTTATTTATTTATTTATTTATTGTACAAGGCCTCCAATGAGGCAAGCATCAAACAAAATCGTCATTGTTCCAGTTAGGCAACACTTGGCATAACAAAATGTAGATGTAGGTGTACAAATGTAGACAAATATAGATAACGTTAGATTAACAGGATGTAAAATCAGGAAAGGAAATTACAGTTTCAAAAAACCATTTATGTAAAATTTTTGTTCACTTTTTCTATGAACTCTTTTCTTTCTTAAATTTTTCTTTACTCTAGGATCTAAATCAACCTACATTTTTTAAAAAAAAGTCTCAATGCTGATCTTTTCTGATGTTATATCATGTCAATTCCTTTATTATAACAAAAAGGTAAATTATTATATTATTTCTCGTCACACACATTATACACTTATTGAGCCTTTATTTCACCAGGTTTCAAAGCCACAGTGATCTTTGGAAATGAATTGGAAATTATCAGAAAAATAGTGGAAGTTGAAACTCTTATTACAAAGAATCTATTAAAGTTAGCATAGGTCGCATACAGGTATTTTAAGTAAGGATAACGTTTCGAATAAATAACTGAATACAAAACATTCACAAAACGACCAGTACAATAGAAAATTAGCTTCATTTACAAAGTGAAAAATTCCTGTTAACAACCAAGTGGTCCGTATCCAGAATGTTATTATTTTATAGGGCTCCACATTCCATCCATTATTATTTGCTAAATAAATCTACGAAAACACACAATTTTTGCTAGCATAACTGGAATTTTAAGATTTTAATAAACCAATAAAGCCTATAAAGTAAACAAACCTCGAACTTACCACAGTATTCTCTGAAAAAATCCAGATGTTTGTTTTTGCCAATTTATGTTTTTTTCACATTCAATCCAACTGCACCCTTGCATAGCTTTTGTTGAAATTACAGATTTTCCATTAATATTTGATAGCAAAGTTCTGACAGGTGGTGTATGATGAGTGATTGAATTGAATGCATTCCGTTTCATAACTTTCATGCAAATTTTGAACATTTTAGTGAATAAAAACCAAAATAGTCGGATAAAGGAGGCCAGTCGGTAACGGGTGCCATTGCAATAAATAGCCTGAGACACTTAACCTATCATTAAGTGGACCATCAGCCTGTCTGACATAAAATCTATCATAACATAAAATATTACTTAATAATAAAGATTATGTCTTTCTCACAAAACTCAATTTGATGAAATATGGGGATTGGACAAGTTTAAAAAAAGGCAGTCATACCAAGTATAATAAACAAAGTAATTTAAGTAAGATTTAAGTAAGGTAAATAAATGAGTGTCACAAATTTATACATAAACATTTATAACACTCATTTAACCTTAAACTTAAACTGATAGTTATTTATTTTGTTTTTGTAATTGTAATACAAAAACAAGAATCCCATACATTTCCCATGAGTAAGTGTGCTATGAAAGAAATTTAAAGTAAAAACACTGTATTAGTATTTAAACAGTATTTAACAACTTTTGTATCAGCCAATAAGACAAATTTAATTTTTAATATGAGGAATTATTAATATAAAAGAGTTCAAAAGTTAAAACAATCTTAAAAAACAAATTATTCAGAGACAACCGGGAATGATGCCATCCAAAAGGAAAATACATTTTAAAACTATGCTATGGAAAAATACCGTAAACCCTCGTCCATAACTAGAAAACACCAATGATAATGAAACTAGTTCACAATTAGATTAATAACAACTCACCTCTGCCTCGGTGTCGCCATTGATATTTTTATCCGTTTTAGTCTTCATTTCTTCCTGCAAAAACAGTTCACACTAAAAATCTCACAACACAATAAGTTGGATCTCTAAATTATAAGTTTTAACACATTAATTTACTTGGCAAAACTGCATACATACCAAACTAACTGACATGGCATAAACTTACGTTGTATGGTATGATGCGGATTGCGGGAGTAACAAAATGCCGACAATACGTATTATTTACAGTTTTTCATTACACTACAATATGTAACTCGCAAAATTTTAATACACTAAGCTTTTTTTTCTAAAAGTTAATCAACTAACAATATATTTTTCTCGCATAATTTATTTGCAAAAAATGAGAAAATCTAAAAACTCCACGATAAACATTCATAACATGAATTTATTTTACTGTATTGCGATTGGATGATAGATGATTGGATGGATTGGCTGAAGTGCGGTCACGTGACTGCGACTAAATGACGTCTTTTCTTTTTTTTTCACTTATTTGAAGGCTTGGATTCGAGAATTTTTTTATTATGATTGAAAACTGTCGTCAAAACTCAATTTTTGTGTCCATTTGATGTTTTCTTTTACCTATTAAGGACAAGATTGCTATTAAGTGAGAAGTCCGAGTAAAATGTAATTTTGTTAAAACTTAAATTATTTGTTTTGGTGGTACACAGTCATTTACATTTAAGGCCTCTCAGAATACATTTTTATTGGTTTCTAACTTTAAAATTTATGGACTTCATTTTGAGATCTACTTAATGAACCACAAGCAAGGGCAGATTATCGTAGTAAAGGATCCGCTCTAGAAACGACCTTCACCCATCTGTTTAATGGATGTAAAGTATTTTATATCAAATTCAATATATTAGAATATATATTTCGATTAGGTTTCCTGGCCAGAGTATATAATTAAAAATTGAAAACTCATGAGTTTAACGAATAAATTTAATACCAACCGAAAGTATGACATACACACATTGGGTTGTCTATTTTTTTCCTGGCATAACTATTGGGTTTGCAGGTAAATCGATAATAGTTATTTTCACCTATTTGTTTAATAAATAAGTCTTATATCAAAATGAGCGCTATTTAATTGCGAACACGATGATATAGGGTTGTCTTTGTCTTTGTATTAAATTGTAAAAAATTTGGCCCGAATGATGATTGAGAGTTTTGAATCAGCGAAATCTCACTTTTGTATGGAGGCGGGATGAAATAGGCGGGATGAGGGTAGCGTATAGGTCCCGGCTTATGGACCTCCGGGAGAAACTGCCGTCCCCGAAGGGACCGCATAGGTAGGACTACCGTGGTCAGTATTATTTCGTGATTGAGATCATCTTTCGTATTATTATTTATGATGGTCTATCTCTTTCAGGTTGTTAGTCTATGGCCGAAATTGAATTCAAGTTTTTTTTAACGTTGTTATAACGTAAAAGCTTCGTAAAAGCGTGAAAGCGTAACAAACAAACTCACTTTCGCATTTATGATATTAGTTACGATACCAGGAGTAATAACAAATTTGTAAAAAGAAACTAAGTATATATTAATACAAAATTAACAACTTATAAGATTTCTAAATTATCTTTCCTACTTCTTCGCCTTTTTCTTTTTTGAAACTTTATAAGGCCCAAGCTGTCGACGAACCAGCAAACCTCGCCACCAAGCCTGGACAATTATTGCTGACTTGATCATTAGTTCGCGATATTGACGTGCTTTCTCGCGTTCCATCTTAAAATGATTCCACTCTTTTATCATTTGATCGTGTTTCTCAATCTGTAACAACATAACAATGTATTGACTTAACTAAATGTAGATCACGATATATGTACGTAAAATTAGGTATTTTAGTGTAGACCGTTTCTTCCAGATTTATCCTTTTGTTCATCATATTGACGTAGTCGTTCTTCTGAATTTGTATTTTCAAGTCTATACCTTCCATGTCTTGATCATATTTATCCATCCATTCTTCCACTTTTGCTAGTGTTTCCTGTAAACACATGTACCTTAGGTATATGATTTAATTTCAGTTCTAAGAGTAAGTTTTCATATAATTGCATACAGGTGTCCCATAAACCTTTACTACTGGTGTTGGTCCGCTTTTTTTTTCTTCACGTCTTATAAGTAGTAGGTACCTACAGAAAATCGACATAATCACCGTGCGTGTCCACATAAGAAAGAATATTTTCAAACTGTTTTTATGTTAAATGTATTTAATATGATGTATGAATTTCTTAAAAACGAAGAAAAGTCTGAGATAGAGTCCCCAACTTCTTTTAATCTTCTGACATTGAGCTCATAATACATAACATCCCAAATTTATGTTTAGAAACCAAAATATTACTATCATTATTGTCAACGAGTAACCTAACCACCAGTTTAAATTTTAAGTAGTAATAGATTTATGGGACAGACTGTATAATAATATATTGTTGTCGTTAATGAAAAGTGATATTACACTTATCCCGATGTTAACCATGAGTTCTACTTCATTGTGAACTCTATGTTCATTTTCAGATCTTTCCTTGTAATATGCAATCGTTTTTGTTGGTATTGATTCATGGTCATAGATTGTTTGCAAATGTTGCTCAGTACGTGCATTTTGCCAATTGTCAACATAACGCCCGCGAATTTCTGCATTCAGGGAGGCATCCTGTAAAATAATAAAACAGCGTTCATAATATAATATCTGTCTTTACCAAACATTAAATTTTAATAATACTTTGTACTGATTATCTATCACTGACGTTGATAATACATAAAAATAGTTACAGAGCCTTAGGGATCCAATTAAATAGAACCCAATCTGTAAAATAGTTTAAATCTTGTAATTTTCTTAGAATTTTTTAATATTTTTATTTCGTTGTGATTTTATATTAAATGATGTAAAATGTAAAATGTAACGTAGTAAAATGATGATAAAGTTTATTATTATTATTTTAATAATAATAATTAAAATAATAATAATAGGTAAGCCGCATCTAGGTACATGTTCTGTCAGAAAGAAGAAAAAGGTTTGAAATGAATACCTACTGTAAGCGTTTATTCAACGGAACTACTGAAAATAATCCGCTATTTCGAAAGTAATTAAACGTTGATGTTTAGTGCAGTATTCGTAATATTTTTTCTATTTATTGTACAACTAAAAAACTTATACCTAACAAAATGAGTAGTGGACAGACGTAAAGTTACCAGAAATTAATAAATGTTATATATTAGCACTGATATATCTACTGCACCTTAAACCTAAATCCAGTGCGAGATCGCTAGAGAGCTAAGACAAAAAGAAGCTGATTATGGAAGAAAAACGAAATACATACTTCCACCAAGGCCCTGAGAGTATCTATATTGACATCAGCATCATATACTGTAGACGTTATATGAACTTGCAGCAACCTCAGTTTCTTACGAAGGTCTTTAATTAATCTAAAATGAACGTAAGACTTTAAATTAAAAACAAGGGATAAATGGAATTAAACTGATAAAGATTTCGGAAAACGAACAACTTATTTTTCGCTTCGTCTTCAATTAATGTAGCATCATAAATATTTCTGTCGAGTATATTTTGTATAGATAGTTTTAAGGAATCAAAATTTCTCCTAAGAATTAGGTCTAAGTAAAGATTGATGTAAACTTCTTCCGCATATTTCCTGAAAATAATCGATAATGAACATATTAGTTGCAATTAGTGGCAAGTGGCTAGCTGCAAGTAGGCTCTGGTCTGGGGTGTTTAAATAGTGGCATATTTTTATAAATGTTCTCAAAATAATCAAAACATTTATTGATCTATTGCCAAACATACTTTATCCGTTCATTTAGTTCCGTTCTAACGAGCACTTTGCTTCACTTCATATTAGCGACCCGCTCCCGGCTTCGCACGTGTGCTTACGGCAAATTATAAACAAAAACATTCCTCATTTAATGTTCTTTCCAAGAATGAAAACCGCATTAATATCCGTTGCGCAGTTTAAAAGATCTAAGCGTTGAGATTCCTAATTATATTAGTGTCTTTAGCAAAAAAAAAAAAAAAATGTGAATTCTAAACATTAAACCTGTCCTTATCGAGTTTCTTGATTTTATATTTTTCATTGTTTAAGTCTCTGGGATCGATGCCCTCCAATTCGTCTGTTTTCTCTGGTTCTTTAACACCGTATTTTAATGTCAAAAGGTACTTCATCTCTGACATAATCTTATATATTTTTAGCTCTGTATTACATTGAGCTGTAATAGAAACAAAAAAATTTTAGTAAGTAAAAAAAATATTAAGTAATAATAATAATTAATACATATCTTTACTAACATTATAAAGAAAAAAGATTTGTATGTTTGTAATGAATAAACTCAAAAACTACTGGACCGAATTTGAAAATTCTTTCACCTATACAAAGCTAAATTATCAGCGAGTAACATAGGCTATATTTTATAAAGTTACACGGGCGAAGTCGCGTGCAACAGCTAGTACCTATTGTAATAAACTTAAACAATAATCATACCAATACTTCCTCTTTCAACTGTCCTAATGGCACTTGAATGTTTAGTAAAAAAGCTAGTATAAAATAAAATCAATAGCATATTGTAAAGCGAAATAAGTTATCGTTGAATTATTTTGTTAAAAAAAAATCGATTTTTATCTTTAAAACAACAAGCAACGAAAAATGTAAAAAAAAAAGATTTTTTTATTTTAACAAATTCGCTATTTTATCATGTCGCGAATTTCTTGCGGCAGCCAACTATCATCAAGTGTACTGTCAGCCTGGCTGTCGTGCTTTATCATTATAAAAACACCAATGTCAAATCCAATAAATATTTAATAATAAATTTAATTTGATTATACTTAGACAAACTACTTACTAAGTACTCGCGACTCCATAATAGTTTCCTCCAATATGGTGGCAAACAAAGATGATTTAAAGAAGGTTAGGCTGTTGGCAAAAATATGCATTAAATTCTTATAAGTATCTATTATTGAATATACTGTCTTGTCTCACTAATTTTTATACACTCTTCTAATACCATACCATTTATTTGCTTTATTTACTTCTTCTTCTGTACTGTCCATGTTGTCTGCTTTCGTTATTTCCTAGTAATAATCAATATTATTATTATGTTAAAGTATTTGCATCCCTGATACAAGTATTTTTATACTTAATAGGAGATCCAATACACTTTTTTTTGTACTTAGGCTTAAGCTTAAGTATATAAATAAATTATTTTGTAATATGTAATTCCGACAGCAATCAATCAATCAATCAATCAATCACAATTGGCTCAGAACAAAAATAAGTACTGCAATAATTCGTGCCGCCAGTATATGTATTTGAGGAACGTGCCACCGTTTGAAAGCCTGTAGCGAAACTGTTTGGATTTGACAACTGAGCCACTATTCCCCACAACTAAGTACTAATTTTTTTTTACCCATTATTCATTTATTTATACTGTACATAAAATAACTTTATAGTTTGTTTTTTATACACTTTAGATATTTGTGTGTAAATATTGTAAAATTCTTTTTGTCATCTTTATAATAAAAATATTTATTAATAAAATCAATCAATCACATCAATCAATTTCTAATTGCAAATTAAAAAAAAAACGTTGAATACTATCTACAAATAAAACGGTAACATCAAGCATGAAAGTTACAAAAACGTCCGAAATCAGCGTTTTTTTATGTTAACACTTGATGGTAGGTGTCTACCGTCGCCTATAACACGATTAATGAATTAGGAAGGGCATCCCTTACTCACTCACCGAAATACAACTGCACACATGCTATTATTTCACGATGGTCTTCTATTAGGGGGTGGTTACTGCCGCCAGACGAGCTGCCCAAATAACTGCGAAACGCAGCGTGCCCTGCCATTACTTGTTAAGCAGACTTATAGTATTAGATGGTATTAGCTTGATTTGTATAATTAGATATAAATAACCTTATTAGATCTTCCGTTCTTTTCCGATGGCACATTCTCCACTATAGAAATTACTTTATTTCTCATTTTATTATGAGAGCCATTAAGAATTAAACTAGCACTTTCCATACTTTTAAAATTACCTAAATAATAACTTTCTCAGTTAGAAACAATTAAAAATATTTTTTTTTTATAAAATTCGCATAATGCATAACTATACAAAGCTCATCAATTGACACTCAGTTTATGTGACATTTGACATAAAGAAATATATCTATATTTTTTAAATTATTAACATATCAGCCAGTACAAAAAACTACAAAAAAAAATTATAAAAAAAAACTAATTATTTAGTTCCGGTACAATCCGCGCTGTTCTACTAGTGGCTGATTCCTCGTGGTCCCTCGAAGGGACCACTAGTACCTACCCGTGGTCCCTCTTGTCAAATATAATGCTACCAAATTAAGAAATTTCTGGTGGTCTAAAGTAGAAATAGAATATCCCATAAAGTTCTATTATTTGACGAGCCCGTTGGATGAGTGGTTATGAGTTTACAATGAAAATGAAGCAAACTTTCAAGCATATATTGGAACTGGAATTATATTTTATTAAACTGCGACGGAAACCGTGGGGCACAGGTAATATTAAATAGTGTGCAGTGCTGGCGACTTGTGCTACCATAGAACACTTATTAAATATTTATTAAACACTTATTATTAATTTAAACAATAAAGTTATAATAACAATAAAAATTTATTAAAATAATGCACTTGTTTACAGTGTTAAGCAATTTACAAACGCAGTAAGTATAGAGATAAATGTGTAATATTATAAATACAAAACACAATAAAAACTAATAGTTTTATTAAAAAAGGTAAATAAAACGAACTTAAAAAATAGTTTTTAAGCAATAAATATGGAATCTGAAATAAATAGTCCAGTAACTTTATTACCTGAAAAGGGAGGTGCTTTGCGTCAAATCCAATTTTGAGACCTCGAGTGCCGTACGCAACTTTATCATAAATAAAAAAAAACCACGAAATTTATGACTTTACTTTAGTTTTTGTTGATTTTATATCCCTAAACGACTAGTTTCTTTTGCAATTTTTTTTCTGAAAATTATGTCTCAAACATCTTCAGGATTCATAAGAAAATAAGAAAGACGATTTTGTTCTAGATTCTGTCGATGGAATGAGGAATTTCCGAGCATGGTTTATATGTACATATTATTCATAAATAACCACAGAAATCGGAATTGCCTTATAATTCCGATTTCTGTGTGAATATCTTATTTATATTTGCTGGGTGTCACGATTTTTGTCAAAGAAAGCGAGCGCTCCACGTGTACGTCGCAGCGAAGCGTGGCCGTATTAATTATATGGATGGATAAGGTTGCTTTTCACTTTTTCTTCCCCGTTTCCTTCGTTTTTGGAGCCGGTTTTCCCGGTCTCTTGACAACCTTGTAAGGGCCCAACTGTTGTCGCACCAGCAACCCTCGCCACCACGACTGAACCACTACAGCGCTGTTGTTCATCTTCTCGCGATATTGCCTTGCTTCCTCTCGATCCTTTTTGAATTTCGTCCAATTGTATATAAGCGTTTCGTGTTCCCCAATCTACAATTGCGAAAGTAATTTTACATCAGTATATTTCTATAATAGATGTAAAAGTAAAAGACATAACTAAGTACTAAAAATGCACAATACAGCAAGTTCCTCAAAGTTCCTCAATACATTAAATTTCTAAGAATTGTACGATTTTCCTGAGACTCGAAATAACGACAAAAAGTCAAGGCAGACTTCTCACACTGTATTGTAGTCATATACAGTGGCGCCATATATTTTTACGTTTAGCCAGCCTTGAAAGAGTCCAGCAAAACGTATATCTAACCACTTTGCTTACTGACATTTAAATAGGTATCATAGAATTTCCTAAGAGATGAGATGACAAAGTTGGAAGCTATTTATAAATGTTTTTTTTTCCTTCTTCTAAAGTTCACTTCGTCTGAATTGGAACTTAGATCTTTGATATACCTAGATAAAGGGATTACCTATCTATCGACAAAATCGTCATTTTTGCGATATTAAATTATAGGCCCGACTAGATTATAGACTAGACTAGACTAGACTACAATAGGATAGATCCAGTATAGGGAAGTCTGAAATATTTAAGTAGGTAATCAAGATGTAAGGGTTTTTTTCTCTGCTTTAAATCTGCAATCAGTCCCCAGGACATTAAGCGGATTTGTTGTGGGAGATGGATAACAGTATTGTATTCCTTATTTAAAAATAACCGAATTATATGTATTAAGTCTTAGCATTAGCATACTATTTCAAACTTATTTCACTCTACCTTCTGATCATATTTATGAATGACTCAATATAAAATATAAAGAGCTAAAAGTAAACTTATTAGTAAAATGAAATATTAACCGTCTTCTCGTATTCTGTTCTAATATTGAGTTGCGCATCGTACTGTAATTTCTTTTTTTGAATTTTTAAATCCATCGCTTCCATATCTTTGTCGTATTTCTCCATCCAATCTTCCACCCTCTGCATAGTTTCCTTTATAGAAAAAATATATAGCCGTCAATTATGTAGATATTATACACTATATTATTAGTGCATGTAGCAAAATATTAAAGGACGATTAGAAAACATGTTCGCGGTACAGCCTAATCTACTTTATATATAAAAAAATCAATCAATCATATATGTTTGTCCTCAATTTACTCCAAAACCGCTCAACCGATTATAATTAAGTTTCCACTTATGGAAAGAGGAATAAACGGGGAAGGTTTTGGTTGTAGGTCTATTGTCGGCCAATAAGTAGGTACCCACTTTGAAGTGGATAAATAGACGTCTTATACTGGTCTGTCCTAGATTTTAATTATTGTTTTTGCAAATTGCATAAGTATTTAATATATTTGCTGTAACATATTGTGTTGTGTTTGCGTAACATACTTAATATCGATTTAATACTACCTACCACTACCACATGTTAATGCTATTGAAAAAGAATACTCAGAGCATTTTTTTAATAGACTAAGTAGTGCGAGAGATGTATAGATAGTATAGTAATATCTTGTTCTTACGTTAATAAATATATTCATTAGTAATTCGATTTCTGAGTGAACCCTTTGTTCGTGATCAGTCTTTATCTTGAAATAGTTCATTTCTTCGAGCATCGGCTCCTCTATATCGTTAATACGTTGGCTGTTTTGTTCTGTGCGTGCGAGTTGCCAGTTCTGTACATAGCGGCTCCGAGTTTCGGCATTAAGGGAAGAATCCTGAAAAAAAGGTAACTTTTTACAATCACATATTTGGAGATTCCCCGAAAGATGTCGCTCCAAATGCGGAGGTCTTTCAGAGAACCAAATGTGGTCGCCAAAATGCCCCATAAGGATGACAATCATCTCGCCGTAGGTAATTACTTCAAAAAAATGGCTGGCAGTGGATGATAAAGATACAGGCTAAAAGCCTTTTCTTGACTTGATTATTGACATTATTTTAGTTGGATATAGTGTATAACCTATGTCTATCTGGAATAATGTACCTCATTAAGTATGTAGGTATACTAATCTCCCCAATTGCTTACTCAATTTTAAAGTATTTTAAAGTAGAGAATTATAGTAAAGTAAGGACGTTATACTTACTTCAACTTTATTCCTGAGTGCTTCTATGGCGGCGTTCGTTTCGTATAGGACAGATTTAATGTGATTCCGTTGCTGCCTTAATTGTTTGTTCAATTCACGCCGAAGCCTTAAAGAGAAATGCACTATTTAGGTACAGTACATCTTGGCTTAAAGGAAATACTTTACTGCGCACAAATTATTTTAAGAATTAAGTAAGTAATTAAATTGTTTTGTAAACTAGTGGAAATAAGTAGGTACATTTTTTTGCCCGTAATTACCATCAACGAGACTAATAGCAAAAAGGAAAGAATTTTTTATATTGTTATTATTATGTTTTATTACCAGTAGTAACAGAGGCAATAATACATTAAACAAAAAGCGATTAAAAGCCTCATTGTTGTGTGGTTTGGTGTACCTAATAATCAAAGTAAAAACGTGAAATTAGCAACATTGTGGTGTATAATACCAAAACTAATTTAATGCAACTTTTTCTTTAAAGAAAATGCGAGTCGAGATTGTTTTGGATCACAAAACAGAATGCGTAAGCCATGCGTGTAAATACTGGTAATGAATAAACTATGACGCCCTGGCACGCTGGATTTCTATGAAAAGCGTTGACCATGCCGTCTCTAGTAGCGAGCGGGACGGCGATTCTTTGCTCTGTGGTTTATAGATACTACTATCACATGTGGGCCAGCACCGTGCCTATTTTCTCTAAACAGATGTATGTACTCACATTTTATTCTTAGCCTCATCCTCAATCAGCTGAGAACGATATTTATTCTTCGCTACCACATCACTCACACATTCCTCAAATGGCGAGTAGCTTCGATTGATCGACAAACCTTTGTATCCAGTTATTAAAGTGTCTCGGATAAAATTTCTAAAACATAAGTTAATAATAATAATAATAATGCACACAATCACAAACCACACAACAAGTATACAGACAATGTCAACCTAATTGTTACATACTTACAAGCAATGGTTGTAACTGTATGACAGGTCCCAGTTAGATAATTTAACGTTTGTACATAAAATAATTGAAGAGTTTAAGAACAAAAAGTTTGTAGATTAAATCATTGACGAGCCCGTTATGAGTGGTTAAGGTGAGTGGCTCTGTTCCAGGGTTCCTGGGTTCGATTCCCGGCAGGGTCAACATTGGAAACAATGTTGGCTCTGCTCTGGATTAACCGTTTTAATTATCATTTTAATTGAGGTCTGAAATGCGAAGGCACATATTGGGGAGTTGATAAAATGTAAGTCACCTGTCCAAAACTAATTTATTCAGCTTATAATCCATGCAGTCAAGTTGACGTGGATTGATCCCATCCAGTTCATCGGTTTCTATTTGTTCCACGTTGTATTTAAGCGCCAAGAGTAACGTCATGTCCGCCATCGTTTTGCTTAAACGGAGTTCTGAATTGCATTCAGCTAATATGTAACAAAAAATAAATAAAAAATTTCAGAGAACGCAGCATCGAACAAATGCTGCTTTTTCGAAAACGAAAAAGCGAAAAAATTTGCTTTTTCGCTACCTGAAAAATATATATATTTTATTTTAAAGTTTAAATTGCAGAGGGTCAATGGTTACTCTCTATAGCATTTAGAACCCAAATCATCTAATCAATGAAGTCATTGCTTCATTGGATTTGCCTGTTGTTTCAAGAGCTTACTTGCCAACTGGAGATCCTTACCAATTCCATACTACGTAGTACCATGATTACTTGTTAGTTACCTATTGGTCGTAGCAATAAATAAAAAAACATGACATTACTGAAATAATATGAAGGTGTGGATGGAAACAAAAATACTGAAACCATATGTAGTACAATTAATTTAATTCTTGTAATTACTGAATAAAAGCCAATAACGTTTTTCCATGAAATTTAAAACATTCTATCTATTAACACTAATTTTACTATAAAGCTGAAGAGTTTGTTATATATAGTAAAATAGTAGACTAGTAAAATAGACAGAATGTTTTAAATTTCATGGATAATTTCGATTTGCGTCAACTAGCGTCATCTGTCAGTGAAAAGTGACATTAAATATAATACTGGCAGACTGCAGACAGTCTTATTTGCCATCAGATGGCGCAAATAGCAACTGATTTTTTAAATTTGTTTTTGCGAATTGCGATATCTCATCGTATAATAATTACATATTTTCATTTTCAACGCGGACGAAGTCACGGGCACAAGCTTTTTTGTGTTTTATAATTTTCAATTATTCGCATTATAGTAAATTATATATATATGAAAAGGTACTTAAATAGTTACATAGAAAACGTAGTTGAGATATCATATCCTCCAAAATGGTAGCAAGCAATGTCGCTTCAATGTATCTAAGCCTGTAATTTCAGTTCGAATTAGTTAAGTGAAAATATTTTTATTGGTTTAAAGGTCGTCAAGGCAGTCGGACGGCCTACATGATGGTAGATGGCTACGGTCGCCTACAACATCCACGCCCCAGGTGCTGCAAGCGCGCTGCCGACCATAGTAGGAAGGATTAATTATGAGGGATTAGGATGGGGTAGGGAAATGTGCTCTGACATCCCTTATTCACACATCAAAACAACAGCACACAGCAACAGATCACTGTGATACACACAGTGATCTTCTTATTGTTTCGAAAAATGTAATGGTGATTATTAAGTTATTTCATTAATTATTAATTTTATCCTAAGGGCGCCTTCACATTAAATCACAAGCACCGCGCATGTCTTCTTATTACAACTATACCCGTGCGACATTTTCAATACTATCTCGAAGTAGACTGATCACACTCGGCTGCGTCCGCTATGACAATTAGGTGTCGCACTGCTCTTTTTAGTATGGAAGTCGGCCATTTCTGAGCAGCTCGACAGTCGCGCTGCGACCTAATGTGAAGGCGCCCTAATTCTATGAAAAAGTAAATTACTATAGATACAAACAAGTTACCATATATTGAAAGGGTACTGTACTGACATAATATTACTCATGCACAAATTATCACATGTGCTGTAGGTAGGTAAATATAGAAGTATTATTTTATATTATTATGTTTTTGTTTTGAATAGAAGTCAGTAAAAGATTACTCCATGGCTACAGGAAGCTATATAAACGTAGAAATAAACCTTCTTCGCTTAAATGTAATATCTGATGGTAGCAGGACAACGCTTGATGTCTCCGAATGGTCTTTAGATTCCATATTTGTTCGTAGCATTTTGCTAAATAAATAAGCAATATACAAAAAAAAAACACTTAACAAATCTGTTTAAAAAAAAGTTAAAAAAAAAACTAACAAATCACAAAAACTAATAATGTCAATAAAAATACATAGCTAATGATGAGCTAATGTCATTTAATTTATTTGTTGGTCGGCTAAGAAGGTAATTATTGTGTAGTAGGAAAAAGTATCTATATTAATTTATTATACAAATTATAAAATAGAATTATTATCTGCTTCAATGTTTTAATAAATAAAAAGAGTTCCCATACGTGCGTCTTTTGTACATTTCTTGATATCTCTTTTGCTGTGATTTCTTTCTAACTCTATTATTAATAATCTTATTTAAAATTGTACTTAAGAAGAAATTATTTCGTTTTATTCTTCTATTAAGGTGATCAGAAGTTTATTGAACTAATATTTTTATTAAAAATATTTGTTACGATAACCTCAGTTATTTACAACTTTTGAGGTTAAAAGCTGAAAAATAGTTTGTCTCTAAATTAGGTTCAGTTGGCTATGACCATAGATAAAATAGTACTTAAACCAGTACTATAACGTATTGATACACTTTTTCTGAGAAATCAACTACATAAGCATATTATAAGCAATCAAGACTTTTATCCCCGATATACTTCGTTTTATAACTTCGATTCCCTTAACGTCAGACTTTATCGGAAATTTTTAAAAAAATATGTTGGAACTTGATACATCTAGCGTCATCTAGTCCCAAATTAAGCAGAGCTAGTACTATGTTAGATAACGGCCAAGACAAACAGACATATTCATGCATATAAATGTGTCTTGAGTGAGAATTGAACCTTTGACCTCCGACAGTACTATTACCGTTTAGCCAAGATTAAATAGGTATCTACATATTGAAATAACTGAAATAAAACTCCATAAAGTACATTAAAATTTAAACTTTAATAACAGTCTTGTCCACAAACAATTATTATTTTTAAATATACAAATTCAAACATAATAATATACATGAACTTATGACGAACATACAAAATACATTCATAACTCAATGCGGATTAGAAAAAATAATAAATACGTAGGTGGCTAATTTTAGTTATCCACTGAAACGGCTTCGAAATTTACTCAAGAAATAAACAAGAAGGAGAACTAAAAAAGAAGAATATTTTATAAATATAAAATGGTGGATAAAATGACATCTCAAACGGCCTGCAGCCATTTTGATCTATTGCCTACAAATAACTAGCCATAGATAATCTAGAAAACTCATCACATTTGAATCATAATGCATCTTTTTAAAATCATTTTTAGCAAATTATGAGATATTCCATTTATAAACTAAACCCAATAAATACTTCAATACTTAAATCGAACAAAGCGATAGAACAGTTACTATAGATCCGTTTTGACAGCTGTCATTTGACACGCAACTTGAACGATTGATATAATTGTCAGAAATGATGAGAAATCCTTTTTCAGAACACAGATGTTCATAATAATTAATATTATCCATAGTCTTATCGACATTTTATATTCAATTTGTCGTAGAATTAACTGATAAACGTTCGCATGGGTTCTAGAGTAGTCTGTCTTGAGTCACAGGAAAACCGTTTAACCTCAATTGTAACAATGAAAAATAACTTAAATTAGGCACAAAAAAAAACATCTATTAAGCTTAAATTCAGCTTTTGTCCATAGAAAATATTGGAAAAGAAAATACAAAAGTGCTGTTTTCTATGAACAAAAGCTGAATAGAGCTGAAATAAATGCAGTTACTCTTTTAGAGAGACACTAAACTTGGTAAATCGACTATTTCCTGCCAAATTAATTCGTGCAAAGAATTTTTTTTTTTGTTAAATTATTGTCAAAATTATTTATTATTGATTATATTACATGTAGGTAACTGTTTTGTTGTAAGTATTCCCCCATTAGTCTCCCTATACGAGAACCCATGCATTAAATATATATAAACCTATAAAATTAATTTTCTTTGAGCAGTTTAATATTTTGCCTTCTAAACCCGAAGTAAAAAGAAAAAAACCAATCACACACAAACAGAACTCTTACACAATTTAACAATACGTATGTATAATAGGAAAACTACATTACTTGTATTTATTAAAAAAAAAAAAAAATTATATACATTTTGTATACAAATCAATACTTTCATGCTAGATAGTAAATAGTGTCGTATTTGTCTATTTAAAAAATATTATAATAAAATATTTACACGACAATTTATAATGTAATAATGTAAAGTGATTTAGCTTACAATGAGGTATATACTGTAGTGTCCGTTCCTATCGCGGAACGATACGATTATATTTAATTATATTAAACTTAAATCCAGATTACAGAAAAAAAAAAAGAAAAACGACAATACACAACTTTATAGTGATAATCATTTTGTGACGTCATATTTCATTAAAACTTCAAACTGAAGCCTTATTACAACACACATAAGGAACACTTTACAATTACAATCAATCTAAAGCCGGGACCACACATGCGGGACTCGCCGAGTGTCGAAGCTATTATTCGATGAAACGAGCGCTCGCTTGTAAATCGCTTAATTGTTCGTAAATAGTGAGGACGAGTGCTCGGAAACCGCCTAATTGCTCGTAAATAGTGAGGACGAGTGCTCGGAAACCGCCTAATTGCTCGTAAATAGTGAGGACGAGTGCTCGGAAACCGCCTAATTGCTCGTAAATAGTGAGGACGAGTGCTCGGAAACCGCCTAATTGCTCGTAAATAGTGAGGACGAGTGATCGGAAACCGCCTAATTGCTCGTAAATAGTGAGGACGAGTGCTCGGAAACCGCCTAATTGCTCGTAAATAGTGAGGCCGAGTGCTCGGAAACCGCCTAATTGCTCGTAAATAGTGAGGACGAGTGCTCGGAAACCGCCTAATTGCTCGTAAATAGTGAGGACGAGTGATCGGAAACAGCCTAATTGCTCGTAAATAGTGAGGACGAGTGCTCGGAAACCGCCTAATTGCTCGTAAATAGTGAGGACGAGTGCTCGGAAACCGCCTAATTGCTCGTAAATAGTGAGGACGAGTGCTCGGAAACCGCCTAATTGCTCGTAAATAGTGAGGACGAGTGCTCGGAAACCGCCTAATTGCTCGTAAATAGTGAGGACGAGTGCTCGGAAATCGCCTAATTGCTCGTAAATAGTGAGAATGAGTGCTCGGAAATCGCCTAATTGCTCGTAAATAGTGAGGACGAGTGCTCGGAAATCGCCTAATTGCTCGTAAATAGTGAGGATGAGTGCTCGGAAATCGCCTAATTGCTCGTAAATAGTGAGGACGAGTGCTCGGAAATCGCCTAATTGCTCGTAAATAGTGAGGATTAGTGCTCGGAAATCGCCTAATTGCTCGTAAATAGTGAGGACGAGTGCTCGGAAATCGCCTAATTGCTCGTAAATAGTGAGGACGAGTGCTCGTAAATCGCCTAATTGCTCGTAAATAGTGAGGATTAGTGCTCGGAAACCGCCTAATCGTTCGTAAATAGTGAGGATGAGTGCTCGTAAATCACCTAGCGACGATTTCCAGTACTCTCTTTTGCCCGGCTAATTATAACAGTAAGTTTCTCCGCTTCAAAGTAACTAATACGAATATTTGTAGCTACTTTTACTAAGGCACGCATGTGTTTATAGACATGTTCATGCTCACTACTTCTTGATATGAATACGAAGTCCCGAGAGTCCCGCACGTCTAGACTCTGCTTAATATAAATAAATCCCATAAACTAATTTGATGCGCGTCAGTCTTTGATTCGCTGCTCGCTTCGATTTTTAGTTCTAGTGGTTTTTATATTATATTTAGAACGTAACTACGTTTTATAACTCACACAATTGTGGAATAAAATTAACAATTGAAATAAAAGAAATGCCTCAATACATTACTGAATTATTTTTTTTAAATTATAGTGTATCCCAAAACGTCAATAGGTGTGTGGTGGAGGTGAGAACCCACATATAAAAAAAAAATGCACAAAAAAAACTAATAATTGTGAAATTTGTAATAATTGCATTTTCTAAAAATCTTTTAGTAGCCTGGCTATAGCTGACTTAATATATGTAAAAATATTTTTTTTTATCAATTTTAATCTAAAGTGATTTTTCATTGGCGCTCTTGACCTTGAGAGTTTTGGGAAACGCTTTGCGTTTAATATCATGTCAAATTATATTCCAGTCATTACAAAGTAAATTTACACAAACGATGTAAAACAGCAAGAATGAGTCCAAGTATAAATAGTGCTCATGCATACTTTTATTTTCAAAAAATATACTAGGGGTGATCCAAAGGTGAACGACTAGATAGATATAGGTTATTTCTTTATCCCTAACAAAAAAAAAAAAAAAAAAACTAATGCTCTATGGAAAGATTGGATTATTCTGCTCCTAAACATTCAGTGCGAGATGAACAAAGGAGCAAACTGAAGAAAAAAAAAATCAAAAGATGTTGTGTTGATAGATCAATAGGAAAGGACAGACGTTTGCGTATCGAGAATTTCAACTAACGAGTAGCGATAGAAAAAAAAAATCTCGAAAAGTTTCAAGCTGATCGGAATCTTTTTTTTTTAACTCGTTTTCGTAACTTGAACGTTATCTGGTTCATTTTAACCCTAAAACCAAATACTTCTGCAGGCGAGAAATTTAAAGACGACAGAAAAATGATGACAGCTGTTGGGTTGTTCGTGTGAGGGTCGAGAAAGTTTTTTTTTTTTTTTTTTTTTTTTTTTTTCTTTAAAATCCTGAATTTAGAAAAGGATGGATAGAGACCCATTGAGTTGTTTTTGGTAGGGTTATGACAAAGATTTTATTTTTAAATTCTCAGTTTAGAAAAGGATAATACTTTTCTAAAATGTGAACTTAAGTGTGTACTTTTCTAACTTCAGTAATATGTTTTTGGAAGGATTAAGATAAATAAACATTTATTTATCCCTAGTTTTGAAAAAGGACGGACTAGCTAGAGTCTAGCAGGGGGAGGGTTAAGACGAAGGTTTTTTTTTTTAAATTCAGAGTTTAGAAAAGGTTTCACTCTAGACCCATTGACTTGCGAGAAGTGTTTGTAGATAAACAAACATTCTTTTAAACAATAGTCATCGTATTAATAACTAATACTTTTATAATCACCCCTCGTATATCTTTCAAAAATTACTATAATTCACAATTTATCTATTTGATTTAATGCATAATACTTAAAAGGGTTATATTTAATCAAGAAAATAAAGCTTACATCTAAAAAATTACAGTTATGACTTGCATTTTATATAAAACTAAGATGTGTAAGAATATTTGTAATCATTATTCAAATTTTGTAATAATAATAAAAAAAAAAAAAAAAATTAAAGAACGATTTTTTTCATCCTTCGGCAATATATCACCTATAGAACTTAATTAAGTATAATAATAGCATTCTCTTCTATAATGAATATTGACAATTTCAATACTACTTATATAATAATATAATTATAACAAATTTCTAGCTAATAGGGAGGTCTGTCTTTGTGCGTATGAATAAGCGGACGGGGTTGCCACAATTTCAGCTCACTTTATCTATTGCTGGCAACACCACCACTTGACACAACAAACATCAGTTGCTTGCTGACGGTTGCCCACGTTGCACTGGAAAAAAATAATAATAACCAATTAAATACATGTAAGCAAATCAATATAACAATATATTTACATTCTTTAAAGGGATAGGCGATCTTATATTGACGCAGTCTTCTTATATAAAGTAATATATAAAATTCTCGTGTCACGATATTCGTTCCCATACTCCTCCGAAACGGATTGACCGATTCTTATGAAATTTTTTTATGCATATTCAGTAAGTCTGAGAATCGGCTACTATCTATTTTTCAAGGGGTGTCCACCCCAAAAATTTTTTTATATGGCATAACAACGTTTGCCGGGTCAGCTAGTAAAGTAATAAATAATCAAATCGATTCTTCTTCACTTTTAGAATGTATTTATTCATTTCAATGTATCAAAACTCAGAACAAGATCAAGTGATACATTTCATTATTCCCTACTGTAGAACTAATCATTCTAAAAATTCCTTCTTTCATAGTTCTAAGTATCACTACAATAACATTCTGAATGATATTTGACATATTTTTCAACAATTTGAATTCTTATAAAAAGAAAATTGGCGATTTTTTTTTTTAATTTATGGCTGTATGTATGTAATCTAAATAAATAAATAAAACAAAATCTGTCTGTCTGTCCCTCAGCGTGTACGCATAGATCTTTTAAACTATTGCGTAATGGATTTTAATGCGGTTTTCTTTAATGGAAATACGAGGAAGGTTTTCTTATATACTAGCGGGTTCTCGCGACTTCGTCCGCTATCTATCTACCGTGAAGCGGATCGCTAAAAATATCAACAAGTTCTACCCAAATCCGATAGATGTCGCGTGACCCTCTCTATCGCTTGACCTAATTCTATTTTAAACTACAATACATAGATGGCGCTATAAAGTGTATCCCAGACGAAGCCGGGAGCGGGTCGCTAGTTAGTATTAAAACAAGTAAATGCATTTTTTTAATGTTTATCGCGTATTAAGAATTTAATAGTTCAATGAATCATAAATAATACAAGTCAAAAATATACTATAGGTTAAAAAAAAAAATTGGATTTATCAGGCTGAAGATTCTACAATAATTGTAATTATTATTCATAACTTATCTATCGTCGTTCATAACAAAAAAAAAAAAAAGACTAATATGAGGACTTACTAAAGTTTCTTCTGGCTTCAGCTCGCTCTTGTGCGTCAAAGTACCACAAAGTTATGGCGTATCTGAAAAAGACAAAAATCACAATATTCCTCTTGATATTGTTTCAAACACTTTGGAACATATTAAAGCTATGTTGCTCTATCACAAGTTCACATACAAAAAATATTACATTTTTTTAATATTCCACGACTCGCGTAAATACTGTAAAGCTTCACTGGAACAGTAGCAGACAGCATAAAAGAAAAAAAAAACTTATCCTTGGAAAAATATTTAAGACATATCAACATTCACCGATTATCTCATGTACTTAGATTTTATTTTATATCTCTATAAACATGTAGACAATGTATGTATATACATACATTTTTGTACACATACTAATGGATAGATAAATCATAATGTCCAATTAATGACTTGCCTTGTATCGTAAGCGGGTTGAACTTCGTGAGGGTTTCGCCGATCCGACCAGAAGAACAGCATTCTATCGAATATCGGCGCAATGTCTGCCACCTTATTCGTGCCAGAAGGAAAAACTCTGTAACAATCATCGATCATCGTTATTGCTATAATAAAATTTTGTTGAAATACTTTTGCGAGGATAGAAAATTTGAAAAATAGATTACCTGAGCAACCCGCCAGACTTATTGATATCCCAATCTTGATTTAGATAGTAGATGGCTGTAATGCAGCGGCCATCTTTGTTTGGATTGTCGACGTGTTTCACGTAATGGCTACCGGATCCCGGATAACATGCTACCATTGCCTGAAAAAAAAAAGAAATAATATGAATATTACTAATGTTTAGGTTTAAGTGTGTTTTTAAATATTACGTTTTTTTTTTTTTTTGGAAAAATCTTTAGACTAAGACTATCATGCGGCATGACTTCGAACTTTGAACGAAAGATAGTGACATTATTGACTACCCACACATGCAGTAGGTATGAGATAATATTATTTCTCAAATATTAGTAAAATAAACAGACTCTGTTTATAATAGTTAAACAGCTAATGGCTCACACAAAACTCGTCACAAAACCGTATATATTCCTTACTTATACTTTTATATCTATTTACAATAACAAAAATATATACGTACAAAGTATAATTTGACTATAATTATTCATTATAAATCCCATGGTCTATCCACATCTAAGCAGATCATTGTCATAAATCATAGAAGCGACTGCGTTTTTACCCTAGTCAAAACCACTTGTAGATATTAACTGAATATTTATTAACAGCACGTATTTCTGATATATATCCCTTACGATTTTCTACTGTAAGCATTGTTAATATTTTGCGGCGGGATTTCCCTGCGAGTGTAGGTATTGAAGCCACACACCTTCGTTGTATTGTATACCTATGTGAAATGTAAGTAAATGGTGACAACATACTTAATAATGTGAACAAATAAAGAATTTTAAATACACAATTCTAAGATTTCTTTGCGCATAATATGAGATGGAATTTTACATAACATTTGTCATAGTTATACGCGTCGTTTGTTTCTCTTATTCATTAAACAGATATCTCTATCTAACACGTATCTCTATGTAATTGGAAATTTGTAAATAGAGAATCACGAGCCTTTCTATATAAAAAAGCGCCTTTTGATAGTAGAATACACAATATCGTTGGAAAAACTTCAACAGTATAATTGGCGTCTAAAAATCGCCTTAAAAAAGACAACTGTGTGCTAACAGCATGTGTGTTGGTTTGTTTTGGTATGTGAGTAAGGGTTGCCAGAGCTCATGTTGCCTTACCCCGTTCTAATCTCTTATTCTTAATCCTACTATGGTCGGCAGACCCTGTGGGGTTGCTTGTGTTATAAGGCGACGGTAGCCACCTACCACCAAGTGGACCGTCCGCCTGTCTGACGACCTTCATATAAGAAAGTAACTTTGTGGTTTCACAGTCACTTTTTTAACAAGTATAAAATTATTTGGTGTGATAGTTACCAGCAGTACTTTGTAATAACTTTAGAATTTGGATTCCATAGAAGTGATTAAATAATACATTTTTTTAATTACCAAAAAAAAAATTTTGTTGCACTTATAAAATTTCGAAAAGGTCTCGTACAAAAATGATAATTATGTCAAGAACAAATATGCATCTAATTAATAGAACCGCTTTACTGACCAACGACAATAGATGGCGCTAAACAAGTTAAATATTTTTAACACCTGAGTATAATAGTCGATCGACGCACCCGACGCAAAAGCGAGATGAGTTTGACGTGTGTGTTTATGTATCTGTGTGTCTGTCTTCGGTATGGAATCGTAGCTCCCAAACGGATGGACCGATTTCGATATGGTTCTTTTTTCATTTGAAAGCCGACATGATGGAGACGGTTCTTATCTATAGTTTATGAAGATCTGTTCAGGCCATTTCCAAGTTGACTGAGTGATTTCACTAACTTTGACAGTAACGCTTGAGGTGAATTTGGGTATACTGTTACTTCTTCGGTTGTATTTCCATGACATGGTAACCTTGATCTTATGGTGGAGCATCAAGTAGTCTGCAAGACACCCAACTCCTCGTCAACTTACAGCAGATTTAGCGAGTTTGCGCTCAATGGAAAGTCTTAATTATAGCTGGTAAGAAGTTTTAGTGGTGTTTAAATACTAAAAAAGTCCAGACTAAAATGAAACATACCCAAGCGAGTTTGTTATTGCAATCTAGTTAGTATAATGTTTAACCTAACGAGATAGTGAGTTGTGTACTGTTGCACTGAATGTACTCGCACGAGTAAATAATATTGTGATCGATGTTTGCACTAATGTTAAGTAAATAGCATTGTGAGCTGGGGAAATGTTTATCTTCCTGGTCATTGCGTCGGAGCGAATAAATACCAAACATCGCCACGTTCCACATATCACGTAGACGCTGATGACGTCACAGACACATATCACCTATGCCCTTGCAAACCATACACACAACGGCCTGCATTCTCACATTACATAATTTGACACAGATGTATTGAAAACCTTATGCTGAAAATGATTTATGGCTTATTTTGTTTTAATTGTCTTTTTTTTGCAATCTTCATAAGTTAAATAGTAACAATTATTTGTATTTCCTATGTCATTTATGGGAACATTTGGAAAACAAGAATAAAATGATTTCGAATGAAATTATTTTCCTATTGTAAAGGTCGACAGGCAGGCAGGCTGTCACATGACTTTAGGTGGTTAATTGGCTACTCTCGCCAATAAGAATAGTAGGTAACACAAGCAAACCTTTGGCGTTATGGCTACGGCCCTATGGATTGCAGATGCGCTGACGACTTTGATTTTAACATATCAGACGGCCTGTGTGCGTTATTTACAATTAAGTACACACCAAGTAAGTCAAAATTAGGTCCCACGGAACGGAAGATTCCAATGGAAGATTTGAGCTGTGTTACTTGTAATTGTAACACACAAATCATTATAGTCCAGTAACTTTGTCGTTTGAAAGTATGGGGTAGTATGCGTCAAATGCGGTAGTTCTGATTTTTTGCAGACTTGTTTATGATGTGTGCCTAATGAATAATCCAAGTTTGTGACCTCGAGCGCCGAACGCAACTTTGTCAAAAATCGAAAAAACCGCGAAAAAATCGTTATTTTTTCAAATTTTGGCGATTATAACCCTAAAGGACTAGTTTTTGAAAAAACTTTCTTAGGACGTTTTTAAAGTAGACTAAATTTGCTACAATATGATACTAGAATTCTCTCTGTAGACCGAATAGTTTCCGAGATTAAGCCTTTCAAAGTTTATCATTTTTTTCGAAGTTCGCAATTTTTTGCAATATTTTAGACGTCACTCGAATAACTCTAGCGGGATGAAGTTCCAATTACCTCCGACGGAGTGTGCTAGTCTTTGGCTTAGAGAAGATGCAAATGATGTCCATAGTCGAAAAAAATCCGGACGTTGAAAAACAAACTGCGATTTTTCTCGACACCAACTCTACACCTGACGAGATAGCAGCAGCAGGAGAGCGAGTCATAATTGCTCTATACGGAGGCAACCCCAACACCCATAACCTTGACGAGCTGCAGTACCAACTATTCGCCAGGGCTGCGACGAAAACCAGCTCCAATCTAGCCAGGTTACCTCCTACACGAGACTCTGCTCGATTTCACTCCTTGCGGACATACCATCAGGTAAAAATTTAAAAACGTCCTAGGAAAAAACTTAAAAAGACTAAAACTTAAGTAAAAATTTAAGGAAAAACTAAAGTAGACTAAATTTGCTACAATATGATACTAGAATTGTCTCTGTAGACCCAATAGTTTCCGAGATTAAGCCTTTCAAAGTTATAATTTTTTTTTTTTTTTCAAACTTTGCAATATTTTGCAATTCTGTCGTTCTGAATTAATTTTGATCCTGATTATACTATTGAAGCCCTGTACTTTTATGATGGGATGTTAAAAAATAAAATGAGAAGTGTGAACGATGATGTTTAAGTTAAGCTACGAATAATGAAGTAAAAAAGATAAGTACGAGTACAACAAAAGTTTATAAGTTTATTTGTTAGGAAATTGAGTAATATTCAAAATCAAAAAATTAAATTAATTTAGCCCTCTTGGAAGGTCCCGGTTGAGGTTCGTCCGTATCTGGATCGACGTATTGGGATGGCATATCCCCATCAGGGGATGGTGATGATTCGTAGACGTCTTGTGCCCACAAGTCATCCTCTATTTCGACATCGGACAGATCGTCGCCTTTTGGGATATCTACTATTGCAACATCAGGTATATTGCCACAAGAGGCCCCGCTGTAGTGCCTGCAGACTGATGAGCATTTTAATCCTGCCTTCATGCAGCTGCACGCGTTCCCACAACCCTTTGTGCAGCCGCAAAAAATCATAGAAATCATCCGCAAGAGGTGTTGTGGGGCTGCATCTCTGGTCATCATTTTGGGGTTGAGGCTTTGTGGCGTGGATAACCACCCTCAGGAGAGAGGGTTCAGAGTGACTCCCAACCACGTACCTGTAAGAAGATTGTACATGAGAATAGAAAATGATGAATGATATGTAACTGATGCAAGGACAAATTTTTACCTGATGGTATGTCCGCAAGGTCCGAGTCCGAGTGA
Source organism: Synanthedon myopaeformis (assembly GCA_944738685.1). NCBI lineage: Eukaryota > Metazoa > Arthropoda > Insecta > Lepidoptera > Sesiidae > Synanthedon > Synanthedon myopaeformis. The sequence goes on from OX122930.1 coordinate 2,280,139, forward strand.
AATCGAGCAGTCTCGTGTAGGAGGTGACCTGGCTAGATTGAAGCTGGTTTTCGTCCAGCCCTGGCGAATAGTTGGTACCGCAGCTCGTCAAGGTTATGGGTGTTGGGGTTGTCTCCGTATAGAGCAATTATGACTCGCTCTCCTGCTGCTGCTATCTCGTCAGGTGTAGAGTTGGTGTCGAGAAAATTCGCAGCTTGCTTTTCAACGTCCGGATTTTTTTCGACTATGGACATCATTTGCATCTTCTCTAAGCCAAAGACTAGCACACTCCGTCGGAGGTAATTGGAACTTCATCCCGCTAGAGTTATTCGAGTGACGTCTAAAATATTGCAAAAAATTGCGAACTTCGAAAAAAATGATAAACTTTGAAAGGCTTAATCTCGGAAACTATTCGGTCTACAGAGACAATTCTAGTATCATATTGTAGCAAATTTAGTCTACTTTAAAAACGTCCTAAGAAAGTTTTTTCAAAAACTAGTCCTTTAGGGTTATAATCGCCAAAATTTGAAAAAATAACGATTTTTTCGCGGTTTTTTCGATTTTTGACAAAGTTGCGTTCGGCGCTCGAGGTCACAAACTTGGATTATTCATTAGGCCAACATCATAAACAAGTCTGCAAAAAATCAGAACTACCGGATTTGACGCATACTGTGATGTATAAAGTTACTGGACTATTATAGGTACTCCGAGTTGGGCGTCGATGCACTGTTGCACTTGCAAGTGCGACTGTATGTCTATCTATACTAATAATATAAAGAGAAAAATATTTAAATTTTTGTTTGTAATGACCAAACTCAAAAACTACTGAAACGATTTTAAAAATTCTTTCACCTTTACAAAGCTACATTATCAGCAAGTAACATAGGCTATATTTTATTTTTAATATATAAAGCAAATTTAGTATTTATTGGAAACCAGTTTTGTTGTGGTGCTTGTTTGGAATAAAATATGAATTCGTGAATAGAGTGTTGTTACGAAATCGTACTACATTCATTTGAAGGACAATCCGTGACCTGTCCCAATGAAACCATCGACTGTCTCGTATCACTATATCGGAAACGGGCAACGCAATATGAAAAAGATCAAGAGCACGTTTGTTTTGTCAAACACGGTCATGTAATGTGCCAGACAATATGTATGAAAACTTCCGCAGAACGACCGTCAATGAAACTGTTAACCTAGACTATAAATATTCAATAACAAGAAATAGACAGCCTTGCAAACACGCGTTATTTGACTCACACCTAAGAGTTCATATAGACTTTAATACTTTAATAGACAAATTAAGCCATAAATCTCGTGTTTATTGCCCAGATTTGCTTTATATAAAGCCCTAAAAAAAGTGATGAAAATAAAAATAAAATCAAGATACGAATCTTTAAGTAATTAAAGAAAGTGAGAAACGATGACGCCCACGTGATCTAAACTACATAAATTTATAATTGTGTATAGGTATTAGGCGCTGCGCAAACGAAGACACTTTTTGTTAATGACACTGCACACAATCACAGGAAACCATAGGTTAATTTATGTAGGACTTAAGCGGTCCCTAGAGGATCATGCGGCATGACATGCGTGAATTATCATGCTGCATGATTGACCAAAAAAGCAAGTAGTTTACATGTCATTCACATCAATCAATACGATTAACGGTACAATTAAACGGTCATGCTAGGGACTGCTTAACAATTGTTTGGAAATTTGTTTATGACAGTTGAAAACACAATTAACATTTTAATTTTTCAATTAAATGAACACCGAATAGGTACTTTTTGATTGGCAATCAGTATTTATAAAGTGGAAACGACTGAACATAAAATAGCAGGTAGGTACTTCTGCGCAGGGACTGGTTTCGTTTCATATTGATTAGGTGTACGAAAATAAAATATTCACTGGTGATTTTGTATCCTACATAAGACACAAAAGTGTCTACGTTTGCACAGCGCTTTACCTTTATTACTAAAATGTGAACATACGTTTCGATTTTTAAATGTTACTTAATGGTTACCTATTAACAATTTTAAGAGTTTCACTATACATATTTAGGTTTGAATATAGGTTTACAAGTGTAAGTAGACAAAGAACATGTAATTAAGCAATTGGCATTAGAAAAAAATATTTCTAATGTCAATTGCTTCAAAAGGTTTAAAAAAATACTTAAGTGCCTACCTACCTACCTACTTATACATTTCTTTGCTTGTCAAATATATTAATTGTGGTTTCTTTCAATTTAAATTCCTTAGAAGGTTGTAAACTTCAATGATAACGATTTCAACTGTTTTGAATTCACCTACATATTGTTTTAAGGTATATTTGCATTATTAATCATATCTTCAGTCACAGACTCCTCACTGTGTCCCTTCGCTTTACATAAATAGTATACTCAGTCTAGAAGAAAGAAACCCATAGTACAAAGTGTGTGTGTGTGTGTGTGTAGGTAAGGTAATTCAGTATTGTAACGGAGGTCGCGCCATACCATAATAAAACATTGGTGGCGTGGGATTCGTTGGTAATGTTTACAGTGCCCCCCGCGCGCCCCCCCTTTAGCCCCTGAGGCGGCCATGCCTCTAGTCACGTACGCAAATCTTCACCGCGCATGCGTACAACTTTATTTTGGACGTTATCGTACAAGCGGGCGATCCCACACCGTTCGTATCACCACATTAGCGATTGCTGATAACGGGGATACGTACGAATTGTGTTAGATATGTTTTTGCATTCAATTATTAAGTATAATAACATTACTACTTATTATTATAATCTCTAATTGACATTTAGAATAACGAAATATTCACATTATTAATATTTTGAAATACATGCAGTAAAATTTTGCCTGTAACCTGTAGGTAACGTAAATTTTTCAATTGTTTAGTAGCATTAACTACTACCAAATAGGTATAATTAAATGAAAAAATAAACACATAAATCAAATTTAGACATTGATTATTAGTTCACACAAAAGAAAAATAGGTAGGTACCTGTCTGTATGTCATGTATACCACTGGACAGGCTGCTGTCAAATTATTTTTATGCCTGGGTATTTGAAAAACGCCATTTTGGCACGCTCTATGGAGCGAAAGTACCTACCCGGAACTAAAATTAGTCATTCAATAATTTAAATTGAAGACGTGAGTAGATGAAGGTGATAAGTCGCTTAATTCCAATTTTGAGTAAATCGAGGTTAAAGTTTTACTTTTAATTTTTGAGATATTTCGCCACGGAAGTCATTTTTGTACTAAATTATGATGCAAAGTTGTGTAAACAACCTAAAATATTAATGGTATGATAGCAATTATCATTTTATAAAATAAAAGTGAACATAACTCCTTCTTCCATTAACAGAAGTACTTTTCTGCATTTTTTGCTTTTTAAAATTAACTGTAGGTACCTACATAACACCTTTTTCAACTTTCTATTTTCCAAAATATGTCTCAAATCGACGATCTTAAGGTCTGTAATCATTTATATGGACATTGGACATATTACCTTCATCAACGCGAAAAAACGAAAAAACCCAAAAATGCGACATATCACATTCATCCACTCACGTCTTCAATTGTCCATGGAACATTTACAGAATACACATTTCCTCATGTTTAATAACAATAAATTTAAACACTACCTAAGACATCAACAAATAGAATAAAACAGATACTATAATACATATCTATGGAATAAAAATACGCAAACGTCAAAATTAGTACTGGCTGTCTGTAGAGGTACTGTCGAGGGCGGAGTTTCAAAGTGGACACGAAATTATCTGTCGCTTGTATGGTACAACCTGTCCAGTGGTATATATTACAAGTCAGTGTTGTATATGTATATTTTTTAAGGAGGGAACTTCAGGAATAATACGAGATTGATGAAAAAAATTAATTACCTTCGTTCTTCCATTGATGAAATAGTCACCCATTTTCCCATTGTCTGGGACTTTGTTCGCCATCAAAACAATATTGTCTACCTGCAAACGGAAAAAACCATTACAATTTTTGATTTGGCATAATCTCAACAGACATTAATGCTTATGGAAAGTTTTGCGCAATCGAAAATTTTGGTCATTAATTCCTTGAGCAATTATAAATGTACCTAATGTTCTTATGCATAGTTTGCCGACTGGAAAAGAACCATTCATTTCGAAGAAATGCCTTATCAGAGTCATTTAAAAAATATTATTAATCTATTTAAGTTATTATTTGAGTATTCAATCTGGCAGTAAGAATTGGTTTAGATCGAGATTTATATAGGGCATATAGGACAAACCATACTTACTACTACAGGTGGAATTTTTTTTATGGAAAAACAGGTTGGAATAAAAATCACGTTTTTTGGAGAGATTTAATCCTTATGATTGACCCTATTGATTAATGCCATAAAAATACAGGTGCTCTTTTTTTGGATTTTAGCCGGTTCGATTTCAGTGTGTGGCAAGCGTATTTTAAAAATCTTGAAATCCATTTTTGCTTCTTTATTTATTATTGTCAATATTGACAATACAGAATATTGTCCCCAATATTTCATAAAATGTTGAACGTGATTGCGTACAAAATTACTTAGAACGTTAAATTTTATTATTTGTGGTTTATTTTACACTAGCCTTAGGCTTCGCACGGATGCATTTTTTTTTCTGTAAAATCAACAAACCTTCTTCGTCTATCGCTCTTTATTAGTGAAAGTCGGGTGGCTTAGATGTTAACGGAGAAATAGATGGAGGCGGACATCGACTTTATTTTAATACTAGCTTTTGCACGCGATTTCGTCCGCGTATCTTGTGTGTATTATTGTAATTTTCGTAGGGATCTCTAAATAAAATACATCCTTTTTTTAAATAAAATACATCCTATGTTACTGGCTGATAACGCAATTAATTAATTTTTAAAATCGGTTATTGAGTTTATATACAAAAATACTTTTTCTTTAGAAGTGTAGGTGTACATATAACTCATGTATTTCCTCTAAACATTTATGGTGGCAGTAAATAGCTGAAAGCCAGATCGAAGCACAAGTATAAAGACGCCTAATAGGTATGCCTAATTAATCAAAAATACTTTTGCACATTGTAATTGTCTGATAATACGCTGTAGAAACTAGACGGTAAATAAAATGCCAATGTTCAGATAAGATAAGTCTGCACTGATACTGATATGTATGAAACATAGTTGTCAACATTTATATAAACAAATTAAAACATTTATATTCTCCTGAAGACGAGACTGTTAAATTTTATATGAGAAATTTACATGTTTACGTATCATGTCAAATTATATAATAGGATAGCCTATTGCCCTATCTCTTTCCAGTCCCTTATCCTACTATGGTCAGAAGCGCACTTGCAGCACTCGTGACGTTGCTTGTGTCATAGGCGACGGTAGCCACCCACCATCAAGTGAACCATCAGCCTTTCTGACGACCTTGACATGGATTTTTTTAATCATATTTGTTAACACTGAAAACTATACATCAAATAATAGAGCTGTAGGTACTTGAATGACCCGAAGCCGGAGGCGGTTCGCTAATGTGAAATAAAAGCACATATAAAAAAAAAATAAGTTGTTAACGAGATATCCATGACCAGAAAGAATATACATAGGTACTAGCAAAGTGTGTTTGCCGATGTAAGTTTGCATTTATTTGTATTGGCAGCATTGAAAGATTGTTCAGGTCAAGAGATTTTTACCAAATGTACCAAATGTTCGCAATGATAATTAACATTTTGCGAATATAAAAATTATCATATTTTACAATTTCTAATTTCACGGCCCGTAAGAACGTTTTTCGTTAAATAAATCTAATACATGAAAAATATGTTTCTTTATCATAATAAAGAAACAATTTTTTTATTATAAACACATGAATATTCGGTTTACATATTTTTAATATTATATCTGTTTGGCGGGGTCGTCGATGTATAAGTACAATATATGCACGCAAGTATGCGGAAATATATTCATCGAAATATTTTAGCACAAGTTAAAACAACAACAGAATCTCCACCGTCTTTAAGTTTATGTGAGTCAGATTTGTATCCATTATACGGGGCTGTAACCTGCAAACTACCAATATTAGGTATATAGTCTTTGCCACAAACTCACTAAAATTTTTAGGTCGAATGCTAAACTCAAATTTAGTCTATTTAGCGTATGACTTAGCATTTTAGCGTTTAATAGTTTAGTCTAAATTGTATTGCATCTGAATCTAAAAGCAAGCTTTTTTGTTTCTTTTGCGAAGAAATCGTTACTTTTTGGGCTTCGCCACAGTCAGGATAGATATCATCAGGTCAGATCATGCACTGGCTCATCTAGGGTAAGTTACGCCAGTGGCGTAATGGATGCCAGTTCCCATTTTTCTATCCTCACTTTGCCTATAAGCCTAATCAACATTAAGTGGAATCACCGACCCCGCCTATCACCCTTTGTGATAAAAATAAACCCAAAACGGTAAGAAAAAGTGAGTAATAAATAATAAAATGCTTACTTGACTAATTAATTGCCTGATGTGGTAACATTGCGGTTCGTTGCCGTCAATCCACGTGATGCGGTCGCTGCGTATCGTCTGCGGCTCAGTACTGTCTCGATTTGAGACCAGCTGCCCTGCCTGGTAGTTAAGGAAAAAAGTAAAAGTACAATGAACAAATATCCATTAGAAAATTGAATGTGTATAATCCAAAATCATAAGACCATATTGGTCTACTAGCTGTTATTGTGACTTTGTTAATTAATAAATTTTGCATTTTTTGTATAATAATTTAAGTATCGATAAAAAAAATACATTTCCTTAAAAATAACATTTAAACATTTGAATTTGTTTTTGTGTCTCTATTATTTTTTCTCTCAAAACAAATTTAGTCAAGCAATCAATTTCCTCACCGTGCATTGATTATAAAAAAATGATTGGCAGAATATAATAACAGGTCTGTTACCATATTGTTCAAATGATATTTTATTTTCTCAACAATATTCTAAGAAACACTTGCAAATAACACACAGTATTAGTATTACAGAGATAAGGAAATAGAAAAATGTAAATATACATGTGTTAGTTTAATTTATGTCCATAAAGGTATTATATTTTACATTATACTATTTATTTATTTAATTATTACTTCTAAAGAACACAACATAACAAAGGATGTGACTTGTTGAACAATGTGCACTTTAGAACGAAATAAAATTTTATTTTTATTATTGCACGCCACATGTGAATTGATTAGTTAAGTATGTAATAAAATGGAATGAGATTTTATATATAAATAAATGAGTTTACTGCTGTAAACAAATGCTTACAATTTTTTTTATGTTAAGCTTGACAGACAGACTGATAGTCCATATGATGGTATGTGGCTACCATTGCCTATAAACAACTTGCAGCATCAGTGATGTTGACTACCAAGTTCACAGATGCTGCAAGTGCCCTTGACGACCATAGTAGGATTAGGAAGGGATAGGGAAATGGGTTCTGAAATCCCTTACTTACTTACTGAAACACAACAGTTCAGATGATATTATTTCACGGTGGTCTTCTGTAAAGGGGTGGTTATTGCCGCCAGACGAGCTGCCCAAATGACTGCGAAATACAGTGTGCTCTGCCATTACTTTCCAAATCCAGACTAACTTTGAAAATTCATTTGCAATACTAACTTTTAAAAGGAAAAATTAAAATTCTCTATATTATTGTGGGCGATTGATATGCACTTGTAGGAATTTGATGTATACTTCCTTTCACTTTTATAATCAATTTATGCTTCAACTTTCATATTAACCGCAACTTGCCACCAAAGAAAAGATGTTCATCATTGATTTTGCATAATTAACTAAGTAAAATTAAAATGGGCAATCAATGAATCTCATGCATCTTTTCTTTAGAGTTTTATATTACCGTCGTATTATATCTTCAGACATGTGACAATATGCTATAATACTCCTCACTCTGAATAAATTGAGAACTCAGCATTTTGTTGCAATAAATATATTATAATATGGTAGATTCATTATTTATTGAAGTGGGTCAATCAATACACAGTTTAACATTCTCACTAATTCACTCACTTCACTGACACATTCATTTTAATTTAATTTTATTTTTTCCATAGTTTTAGTGATATAATATTCAAATATATTCAAATAGATTATATTCAAAATATATTCCGAGACATTTCCAGGTAGGTATTTGAGGCAAACTGAAAACTTGTCCTATAACTCTTCTATAATACCCTAACACATAACTACAGACCTGGCTGGAGACAAGTGGGACTAAATCGGGACAACCCTTATTATATACTTTATAGGTGAAAGAATTTTTAAAATTGGTCCACTAGTTTTTGAGTTTATTCATTATAAACATACAAAAATACAAATCTTCTATCTTTATATTATAGGTATAGATTATAAACAATGTTATAAACACATTTATTTAATATAATATACTGTTGTGTAGCAGTGAAAGAGTAAGGAATTCCAGAACTCATTTCCCTATACCAGGGACGGGCCGAAATTTGATTCACATCCAGTTTAACTTCAGTGGTTGCCGAACATTTGGTACAAGAAACTATCATGGGGTTATGGGTTCGAACCTGGCCCGTGCCAATCCAAAAAAGGAACTTAACTACAGTTTATTATAATACCACAGACTTTTCAGTAAAGGAACACATAATGAGGAAACCTGCATATGCTAAAGAAGAAATTCTAAGTCGTATGTGAAGTCTCCGACTTGCATTAGGCCAGCGTGGTGGACTATGGCCTAAAACCCTCCCCCTAAAGAAGACTTGCGCTCAGCAAAGGGCTGTTGTGATGGGTTGGGTTGATGATGATAATGAATAGAAACTAAACCAGTAAAATAAGTTGTTATCACTTTATTAATTGTTTATAATCATAAGCATTTATTTAATGTTCGTTATCTACTCACTCATTTAACAATTAAATGTTTTTATAAATTCAAATGACAAAATTAAACTAAACTAGCATTCTTCTAAACATTATCAGAATTTTGACATGTAAACATTGAAATAATTATCCAAAATCACTATTTAATTTTTTATGAAAGTATTAAACTTATTATACCTACTGCTATTCAAAATTTACCAAGTGAAGGTTATGGTGTAGAAACACCAAGGATTCTGCATTATTTGGCAGGAGTCTATTACGTTTTTGTTTATATACATTTCCTGCCTCTAAGAAAAGTCATTCAGAATATACCAAGCTTCCAGGTGACAATAAAATATTCATGCGAAAATAACTGAAGTTCGTCTGAACTTTTTGATTTCACAGAATGTTCAGCCAGTTCGTATTTGGTTCAAAGCACATTCAGCCTATCTCTACCCCTATCTGTCTGTCTTTATCCTTAATCCTACCATGGTCGCAGCACATTTGCAGCATCTGTGGCTTTACTTGTTTTATAGGTGAAGATAGCCACCTACCATCAAGTGGAGTGTCAGATTGTCTGTTGGCCTTAATTTAAAAAAAGAATTGATCAAATACTTACTGTGAATATTCCCGCTCTGTGCATTTCTTTCACCTCATTCAGCACATTGGCACCCCGGTCTTTACCGAAAAAATTATCTATGACACAAACACCAAACCTAGTCATGTCTTTTATAACTCGTTGGCAAATAATATAACTAGGGTCACTCGTGTCCACATGATAACTATTAGGTGTATAATTGAAGGGGGCAGTAGCTCCCCGCAAGGATGCTTCAGGATATTCCTTCCTAGAAACATTCTCTACACCATAATTTGCTTGTACGGGCACTGCAATATCAACCATATTCACTGTCCTTAAAATGTCTGTTGTGGCTGGCGTAGCAAAGTCTACCCTGTTTAACTGTTGAGCGGATTCACTTAAAATCTCTTGTTCCGATGAACCCTCATAGGTAATGGCACTTCCTTGACTTAGTTCCTGATTTGTATAAACTACACTAGATATAACGCTAGCTTCCTTGTTAGATGGACCCGCTTTCACTGTTTCATCGGAGGCGTCCGAAGCGATAACGTCGTTTTGCTTTTCCGCGATGTTATTCAAAACTTGAGTTGTTAATTTATCATATACCTTCTTTCCATTTTTCTTTTTTGTCTTTTTAGATCGTCTTTTAACACTTCCACTTCCAGCCGTTTTGGTGTCTTCCCGTTGGACGCTTTTCTGAGTGAGGCCAGCAGATGTTAAATCTTGCTGAATAACTTTATCAGAGCCAATATTTCTCACTTTTTCTTGACTAGTTTGAGGGTTTGTTAATTTGGGTAGGCATTCACCTTTATGCCGTCGCCAGTCTTGTCGTTGATGTTCAGTATTGCAGTAATAAACACAGAGACAGCGTGCACATCTTCTATGTGTAATTTGGTTGCATACAGCGCAACAAGCTACTACGCTTTCTTGATTCATTCTGCACGAATTTCTTTTCTTTCATTCACCACTGACCGCCAGCGAATGTCATCAACTGACAGACTTGACTTCCGCTTTAATCGTTGTCATTTTATACCTCATTGGGCGATTTTATATTATAATTGGTACTATTAATCGCTTAATGTAATTACTTTTAAATCTAAAATTTGACAAATTAAATTATTTATAAGTAATTGTTTTTTAATGAATATTTAATTTCAAAACCTGTTTCTAAATAATTAAAGTACTGCTATTGTCTATATTTCAGATAATGTTGCCATTACATAAAAAAAAAATTAGGAGTAATTAATTATATAGAACTTGAACAAAATAGGCAATAAAAAAATCAATACATGATTCTGGTCTTTAAAAGGACTATATAAAGTACGTGTTTTCGAAAAAAAAAATAGAAAATATTTAGGACTACCAAGTTGGTAATGGAAAAATGTATTATTTTATGCTGAGCTTCTAACTATAATTAATTTATCAATAAGTCTACAAACATGGTATCGATATTTTTTAGTAGTCAAATTAAGGCCTTTGTTGTGCTCTTTTAGATAACTATAATATCATTTTTATAATAGTTGCTATATTTATATATATTTTATATTTTTAAGCAAAAAAGAATTACATTTTTTTTATAATCTCCTAGAAAGTTTGATATATTGAATGTAAATAAATTGTTCTAAATAGAAAAAAAAAGTTTTAATACTTTGAATAAACGGATAGCGTAGCTAAGACATGAACTTCAAAGAAAATACTTTACAAAATATATATATAGTACTGCCAGGCGAATATATATATATTTTTTCGCCTTCGGCAGTACTCGCATGGCCGTCGCTATTTATCACAGCAAGTAGATATATAGGCCACATTCACTAAAAACCACCACTATCCTAAAAATCTATATTATTTACTAATATTATAAAGCTAAAGAGTTTGTTTGTTTGGTTGGTTGGTTGGTTGGTTGAACGCGTTAATCTCAAAAACTACTGGTTCGAATTAAAAAATTCTTTTTATGTTGGATAGTCCATTTATCGAGGAAGACTTTAGCCTATATAACATCACGCTGCGACCAATAGGAGCAGAGCATCAAAGGAAAATGTTGCAAAAACGGGAAAATGAATTCATTTTGAGAACTTCCGTTGCGTGAGCTGCGTAAACGGTTTAAGTTACGCAAAAATCATGTATGATGGAATTGTTTCTCTTTAAATGTTTTAAAAAAAGTTCGCTATAGCATATGTCTATCTTTTAAGATTGACTCACTATGACCTTTTTTATGGTAATCAAATTTGACCGAAATTAATGCATTATTTGCGAAGGTGTTTTATCAACATCATATTAATCCTTATCCAAATAAATACGTTATTCATCACAAGTATTTAATTGTGAACAAAATTGCCCTTGACGTCACTTGATTTCAATCAACATCTTAGGAGATATCATAATTTTAAAATAACTCCGCAACAAAATAGGTATAACTAGCTGGTGCTCGCGACTTCGTCCGCGTTGAAAATAAAAAAAAGCAATATAGCGATTGACCTCGAGTTGCTATAACACTTTGGCCAGGCGATAGTTTTCTTATTTTTATTTATTCCTCGGGAATAGTCCTTTTTTCTGGATGAAAGGATTTATGTCCTTTCTGGTGTCCCAGACAACGTATATGCAAAATTTCATGGTGATCGGCTTAGTAGTTTATTACAACATTACGTGAAAGAGTTACAAACATCCATACATCCATATATCCAAACATACTTTCGTATTTATAATATTAGTATAGATATAGATTGGGTGTCACTGTCGCGTGGCGGCGCCACCGTCGACACAGCGATAACGATGTCAGGCGTTATTTTATTACTCATATATTTTCTTTTTCAACGCGGACGAAGTCGCGGGCACCAGCTAGTGAGTAATAAAAACCTTACAATAAAACAAACCATGTCGTTTGGTTGATATCGAACTGCAGGAGTAGGGAGGCGCTCCCTTTAGCCGTAGGCGCTGATCCACTCAGCCGTAGGGTGTATACAGGCCCTGTATACACCCGGCGGCTGTATATGCCTACAGGTGTATATATTATATAATTAATTTCCTGAAATGTACTAAAAGCGCCAAAAAATCGGTCGGAATTTGTTGGAAATGTGAACATAGAAAACAAAGAGATAATGTTAAATTTTCATTCATTTATTTAAAATATTACATAAAACTATATAATAACAAAATAAATCTTACACAAGAATTAGAACTTACAAACGTTTAATAAAAAAAATCAATGCCTTTAAAATTAAAATCTGTATTTATATAAAGTATTTTTGAGGGAGCACAACTTTTTAACGAATTACCTTTGCAAATAAAACAGGCAAAATCTTTTAGAGAATATAGATCCTAGCTGTTAAAATATTTTATGTTAAATCTTTAAATGTTTTGACGTGTGTTTGTTAAAAATCAGGAACAAATATTGTTTAATTTTGGTGACTTTTGTCTGCCTGTTTTATGTTTCGTTTCTTAATTAAGTATTTTGTTATATTTCTCATGTAAGTAGCTTTAAGCTTTAATGAGAATAAAGAAAATATAAACCTATTTACAAACAAAGATTGTACGGAATAAGTATATGGAATGTTTTTAAGTCGTTAAATAAAGTAGAAAATATTATTGAAAATAGACTAGATTAGTTCTGCGTCGAGCCATGCTCCTGAAAGACACTTTCTTGGTTCCCAATTAATTTGAGTATTAACGCTAAATAATATTGGAAGAACACGGCTCGTCGAGAGGAACTAAGAAGAGCGTAAAGGCATGCGTCGTTCGTGCGACGTACACCTTTCGCTTCCTAAAAATAATAATAGCTACAATTTATCCAACATCAAGTCGAAATTTCATTATTCAATATAGGTCCTTTCATAAAATTGTTAATAAGACGACCTGCCGTAATTCAGAGAAATAAAACGATAAATAAAAATTTTGTATATAATTGATTTTTTTAATTTATTCCTTTTATTCCACAATAGCCATTGTGGCTAAAATTTCTAACAACACTTAAAAAGAAAGTTAATTTTAAGCGATCCTTTTATCCCATAGCATCCATCCTTTTATCTCACGGATGGTAGGTACCTAAGTTTGGAGTTCCCGTGACTTTAATTTTTGGCAAAAAATGTAACTTAAAAAGCAATAATGAAATATTTTGTTTGATCTAAATTAGGTATGTACTTCAAACCTCAAAAGCCTCTCATTTCGACTTGGCATTGAAAAAATAAACTACATACTAAATTCATCTACGTTACTCAAATCTACAACTTTTGGACCCTATTATAGTACCTGTAGTAATTAATTATTAAATAATTAAAATTCGTTCCCCAACGAGACGTTCGAGTAACGTAAATGGAGCGCTAATAACAGCGCAAATTAACGTCGATATAGTTAATTCTAGACTCTGGTGTGGTCATCGTTTATTGTTGATGGAGGAACTGGGGGAGGAGGACCGTGAAGTGCTCTCGCTAATTCCGCTTTTTCATCGGCTGACAAAACGTATACAGGAGGAGTCGCCGGTAGAAATCGTTCGGCCTTATGTGGTTCTCTCTGAAGTCTTGCACGATATAACATGACAAGTACACAGAGTACACTAATTATAAAGGCTGAAGTCGCCGCTAAAACTATTAGTGCAGTGTGATATGATGTAGCGGCAGATACCTGTAAAAAAAGCGTGTATTAATTATTTCCTTTGTGTTATTGGTATGGCAACACCGCAGTTAATCAGTCAAATATACACTTCCGGTAAGATTTGAATTAGAATTAATTTTTCAAGAAAGTTCATTAGGAGAAACTAATATTTGAAGCTTTTATCAGATTTTTTTAAATAAAAATGATTAATAAAATACTATCAAGCTTAATTATTTTTCAAAAAATTAGTTACTTAAAACAAAATCCTTACCGTAGATTCGCTAAGTATTTCCCTTTGTTGCATTGCTGGAGTCGGTGCTGCAAGACGGTATTCACTTCGTATGACGTCAGCTCCTAACGAACCTTCGCCTGGTTTTGCACCAGCCATTTTTTCCTGCTTGACCTGGAAATCACATCAATATAATAATTATTAATGTCAGAGCATATTGTTTAGCGCAGTCATGGACTTAGCAGCAATGCCCTTTTATAGAAGAAAGTTTTTTTAAAAATTATTTCCTTACACCTATCATGGTCGGCAGCGCACTTGCACAACCTGTGACATGCTTGTGTTATAGGCGACGATAGCTACCTACCATCAAGTGAACTGTCAGACAGTCTGGCCACCTTTACATACGAAAAAACCTGACGGGAACATATTTTGTCTATCACTTTGTCCCTTAACTTTTATACTAAAAATCTATTTGCTTGGGTTTATAGGAGACTAAAGTCAAAGCCACCTGCCATCAAGGAGGAAAACAGTCTGCCTGTCGTCATTTCACATAAAAAAGATTTATCAGTCTTACCAGATTCTCGATATGGTAAACGATGTCGACAGCTTTTGGACCAGAAAGCATAGCTCTCAATCGCACCATGTTCTTGTCTTTGGTTAAAGTTACGGGAACTCTCGAACCCAATGACGCCAAATGAGTTAGCAAACTGTTCCTAGCACTATCAGCTACAGCGTTCTCGACATTTACGAGCTCCAACTCCAAGGAGGCTGATTCTATTTGAGTTTGTTCTGAAAAAGACATTAAGGACACTGTAAAGGGATTTCCTCAAATTTCCATTTGTTCAGGGGGGCCATTCATTAATTACGTAAGGATGATTTGGCCATTTTTGAGTTCATAAACAAGTTTTGAAAGAAATTTAATCA
The DNA here is from genome assembly GCA_944738685.1 of Synanthedon myopaeformis. Taxonomy (NCBI): domain Eukaryota; kingdom Metazoa; phylum Arthropoda; class Insecta; order Lepidoptera; family Sesiidae; genus Synanthedon; species Synanthedon myopaeformis. The sequence continues at coordinate 2,295,311 of OX122930.1, forward strand.
AAACTTAACACCATTTGAGCGTGAAACGAGAACTTCATGTTGAAATTGTATCTATACACTAGTAACTTAGTGCGATTTGAAAGATTTTTATAAGGTGGAATGAACAGCTTCATAACATAGACAAAAAGAAACAATGTTTAAAAAAGTACAAGAATTAAGTATGATTGCGTATTTTCCCAAATCAGTACATTGTATAAAGTCCTCCTTTTTCTCTGCCTGTTTGTATGTGTGCGATTTTCATGGAAAGTTGTCAACGGATTTCATTGCTGATTGTGTCGACGGAAAGAAGAATTTCTAAGGATGGTTTATGTGTTTAATTCATAAATATCTCATTTATATTGTCGAGTTATCACTGTTTTTGTCACAGAAGGCGGGAGATTTAAAACCGGGCTCAGCTAGTAAATTGTACTTATACGGAGGTTGTTTTTAATTTTTTTTACCCCGCTTCCTTTGCTTTTGTAGCCTCTTTTCCTGGTCTCTTGACAACCTTATAAAGGTCCAACTGTTGTCGCTCTGGTACGATTATTTCTATACGTAAATTATAGAAAAATTACCACAGGGATCATGCTGAGGGAAGTCCGGTACCGTAGAGGGATGCGGACGCCTTTGTCCAGCTGCGTCTACGCACCAACAGCGACCGCGCGAACATTGCCGCGGAGAGAACGAACCGTTGGATTGACATCTTGGCCGAGGACCTTCAGCTCCTAGGTTACATCAATAATTATTTTGTACTGTATATTAGAGTGATACATTTCCGCAAAAGTTTTTTAGGTGCTCAATGCTTAGCCGCATTTAACGATATTTAAGTAAAAGTCGCGCTGGTTCACCACAAAGAACTGCCATTTTTTAAATAAATTTCTTAGATTTTTATTTACTAAATGAAAATATTTTAAGGGCCAATATTAAATAGTAAGAGGCAGCCCGTCATAAACTGCCCTCTTGAGTGAATGAGTGAATGAGGAATGTCAAAGTTCATTTCCCTAACCCTTTACCGAACCGGCAGCCTGCCAGTCGACTTTTACTTACCATTTTCAGCTTCTTCTTGCATTAGCTGGCATTTTGTTTTAAATTCCAATTTATCTATAGATACTTCTAAAGGTTTATTGGTAATCTTTGTCGTTTCAGCTGCTTTGGACTCCACCACTTCTTTTCGTGTTGGTGCATCAAGTCTTGGTGTTGCTTCCTCTGATTCCGCTTCTGCGAGACCTCTATTATCTGATTCCAAATCGAGGTCTTCATCAGCATCTTCACCTTCGAACTCTTCGATTCTATATGCTGTCATCTGTCTTATTAGCTCCTCTAATACTGTAAGTAAACATGTTACTGTTATATTAGTCTTCAACGCAGTAATACCGTCAATATGTTCATCTGTTTCAACACCTGATAGGACTTTAAAAACGTGGCAGAGTAATGTTACATCGCTACATTATATCTGGGCAACCGGTTTGGTGGCAGTAAATAACAGATCAGAACACCACCGTGAAATAACAGGTCGTGGGTTGTTGAGTTTTGCCAATAGCCCTCTTATTTCCCATCTGTTCTATTGCCTATCTAGGATGACAACGTACTTTCCCTTAGAGTTGTTTGTTTTATAAACAATGGTAACCACCCACTGTTAAATGCACATTTATCTAAAAAAGCAAGAGTCGCAAATGACTCATATTAGTATTCCATTTATTAAATATAAATAGCAGGTATAGTTGTTTTTATGGTTCGATTTTTAATTATATTCACTAGACGGTTTTTATTTTACCTTCTTAATATATAAGTGTTAACTATAAACATAATAATGATGTTTCAAAAGATTTGTTACGTGTGTAATATGTAAATTTGGAATATTACAATAAAATAAATAAAAAATACCTTCATCGGCCCTGGCCCGCTCATCTAGGGGGTCCCTGTGTGCCCACTTGCGTGCCTGTCGGAAGTTGCACGTCGGCTTGGCGCCCCGTACTAGAGATCCTTTCATCGGCTCACCTCTGGCACTGACGCACCAGCATACATCTACAATTAATTAGTGCACATTATGAAGTGTAGTGCAAGAAGATGTATCAACGAATGGTAGCTACCAACGATTATCTGCAGTGCCAAGAAGTAGAAAGTTGACAACCAATGTCTCACCGATATGCGACATGCACTGTACAGATTCCCATGCACCGCTTGCATCACATTTTGGGATGAAAGTTCCTTTGCCATATTTCTGCGCAGTAGCCTCATTTTTCTCACGCAATCTTTCGCAAGGGCTCAACACTGAAATAGAAAAGTTGATATTAAGTACATATATATTTATTTATTTTTTTATAAATTTTATAAATACACTGGACCGCAAAGAAAAAGGGTCGGTTAGAAAATCTTCAATATCTTCAAAAGTACCTGACCTAGATTTATGAAATAAAGACTAAATTAAAGCTAAACTATATAAATTTTATTTTTATTTAAGCATATTAAAATATTCTTTAATTTAGTCTTTATTTCATAAAGCTAGGTCAGGTAGATATAATTAAAAACTATAAAAATATTTTATTTATCTACAAACTTTTGCTACTTAGTGTTTAAGGATCAACAAACAATAAAATTAAATAAATTTTACATTACATAACAAAAATAATATAAAATGCGAAAATGAGTTTTAATAAATGTAAATACTATGAAATGCAGTAATTTAAGTTAATCTCAGAGAGACTCCCTGGGGTCATTTTTGTAGATCATAGGTTTTTCTAAAATATTGGATAGCTGGCGTATATTTTATTATTTTCGCGAGTGCAGTAAGTGCCGCAAATGTCTTGCGTCTCATGTTATGTTGTGGTGCTTAAGTAATTACCTTCTAGATTAGGTATTGCCAAATATACCGTTAACCGTGAGTAACTATAAGTTACACTTTCCAAATTAAACACTTTTCTATTCGTTAGCAAAAACTCCAACAAATATCAGCAAAATTCTGGACAAAAATTGCATTTCTCAATCTCGCTACACATTTTAGACTTCGGTGCCGTTAGAACAAAATTGTGCATACAAAAAACTAGTAATGTTAGGCTTTTAATAACTTGTGTTTTCTGGTGCTTAAAAGCTGAAGCCACCAGTAACACGTCCTCAAAATGAACATGAAAATTGTGAGACCTTCTTTTTCAAGGAGTAATCCACTCTGCTGCGATATTTTCGCCGTCGCACCCACAACTGTTTTGGAAAGTAATAAATGTAAAATAAGTTATAAATGCGAAGGCTACGAGAAAGGCTGAGAAGTTGAAACAGCTGGTGGTCGATGCCACCAAGGCATTTCAGAGCTGGCACGACCATTGGCACGGCTTCAATGAAGAAGCCGACTCTATCTATCTAAATTATTGCGGACACAATTTATTTTTACTTAGTTAAAAATGTAAATGTTTTTTAATAGTTGTATCTTAAAATTAAAAGTTTAGTGAATTAAAAAAAATAAACAGGCCATACCAGGACAGACGGAATTGCATTCTTCTTTATTCCTGAAGTTGTTATGGTTGCCTGAGCATCCGTGATATTTGAACCTCTCACAGCGATTCTTCTCGTGGTTGAAGTGCCATCTGGTCGAGTTGAGGCCGTCACCTCCAACACAAAGACCTTCGTCCTTGCTCTCGAAGCATACGGTTCCTGGAGTCGAAATAAAGAATTATTAAAGCCTTTTAGCGACTGCATAATACATAAACGAGAGCTTGCTTCGTAATCACTTATCCTGAATCCCATTATAGTCAGCAGCTTTGGCGTTGTTTATGTTATAGGCCACGGTAACCACCTAACATAAAATGAACCGTATATTGAAAATTTTTGAAAAATAAATAATTTATAAAAAATATTTTTAGACTTCGTTGCTACAAAGTAGCAACGGAGTCGGCCAGGTTGAACAAAAATTAACTGTTAAATTTGCTGAACAAGGTCCCTTGCTTATACAAGGGGTATATATATATATATATATATATAATTCCCCCAACCGTAATGTTACTTATTTTATGTTATATTACGTTATTATTATGTTATATAATTAAATATACTCCTCACGGGGGGAAACCGTCAGCCTGTCTGCCGACCATAACATAAAAAATAATAATTAAAGAAACGTCACTTACTAGGTTTGGGACAGCAGACAGGTGGTCTGGAATCGTGTGGCGCGAAACGACAAGCATGTGTGGAAGGACAAGCAGCTGCGCTGGGGCCACACACGAGCGGCCCCGACTCGTCCGGGGCCTGCAACGGCTGTCCACTAGGACACTGCGGAGATGGGGCGCAGTGGGCCAACGGAGCACACGACTCGCCCTATAAACTCGATAGTACAATTGAATGTTCCTTCTTTTGTTTATATCAATAAAATAAACCCACACTTCATAAATATCTTTAATCATATAATAAACTTTGGTCAATGACATTCATCAATTTTAGCTAACTCACTTACCTCACAGTCCAAAGGCACCAATTCGCATACTTCATCTTCTCGACACTTCGCTTCAGCACAAGGGTCTCGGCATTCACAAGTAGGACAACCGTTAAAGTCCAACTTTCGTCCGTGAACACACATTTCACCCTCAAGACAAGTCGGGTCGCGGCAAGTAGTCGGTGCGTCGCACGGGGGCGTTGAATTGGTTACTCTTGTACCGGGAATTTCGTTGCCAGAGACGTCAACACACCAACAAGTCTTGTCTGAGCTTCGGCATTGCACCCTCTTGTAAGCGCCTTCGTCGTTACAATCCGGCACCCATCTCCATGACGGTGGACTTCCACTTTCAGCTGCTGCGTGGAGGGCTAGAGCTCTGTAACAAAATGTTTTGATAATTATAAATAAATTTTTTATGAATATTTATTTTAGCCATTAATTAATTTATTTTTCTAGTACCACTTCTCTACGAAGGTGTCAACATTCATATAGAAGTGGTCATTACTATTAAGTCATTAAGACTATCATTGCTATCTTAACATTTAATGCCAGAGCCCATTTCCCAACCCTTACCCTCAATCCCACTAAGGTTGGCAGCGCATTTGTATCACCTATGGCGTTGCTTGTGTTATGAGCGGAGCGACGGTAGCTATCTACCATCAAGTGGACCGTTAGCATATCTGTCTACATAAATATTAAAAAAAAAATGTGTTAGAAGCAAAGTGTGACTCTGCATAGACTTAACAGACCTTACAATAACGAGATTTATAGGTAGTAATTTTCCTCAAATTAAAATAAGCACTTAATGTTCCTGCTGAAAACCGTACCTTGTCTGCTGGCAAGCAGTCTGATGCTGTGCTGGTGTGCAGGCGGTTCCACAGCCAGTCGCACAGCAACGCTCGCCTGCACCGCATTCCGCGTCGCTGCGGCATGACCATTCGCAAGCGCCGTTGGACGGCACCAGGTATGGACACTGACCAGGCTTGCGAGGTAGACCTGAAGAGATGTTCATTGAAAAGACGCTCAATAAGACGAAAAGTCACCTGCAGATGTAAGATGCAATTAAGTATATAGTTGAACCAGTTTATTCGGAATTTTCGAATATACTTGAAATCCTGCCAAGCGTCAGTGGTCTGTGATCATTAATCTGTGGGTATTGTATAGATATATTTAATGTATACTAATATTATAAAGAGGAAGATTTGATTATTTGTTTGTTTGGATTGAATAGGCTTCGAAACTACTAGACCGATTTGAAAAATTCTATTTTATAGTATTACGCGGACGAAGCCGCGTGCAACAGCTAGTAATTAATATACAGGCCAACCATATGCGATGAATTGGTTAGAACTGGAGTTGAATCAACTTATTCAGAATAATTTTTAATTTCGACGCATTTATAGCTAACATAGTCATTTTGCAAGATCCTGGTGATTGCACGTTTTTTATTCAAATAACATAAAACAAAATTTATGTTTCAATAAATACTAACGCTGCTACTAAAATAAAATAAGTGCGTACTAATGATCACACGATAGAAGTGAAAACAAAACTTGATTGATGTTGACTGGAGCCGAATATAACACGCTTCAATGTGTCGCCAATCCGAGCGCGTTTGATGTCGAGCGTGACGGTTCACATACGTTCACTCATTAGCAATAAAGGCGACAAGCATAAAATTACTCACAAGCTGGCACTGGTGGACAGTATTCAGCATCGCAGGCGACGTCGACGACAGCACAGACTCGTCCTCCCGGGCAGGTGACTCCTGCGCAGGGGTCCCGGCATCGGCAGGTGGGACAGCGATCGGAACCAAGGTCGAACCCATAGTCGCAGCCCATGCGGCACGTCAAGTCTAGGCAGTCCAGCTGCTTTCGCACTCTGAAACAGTTTTATCAAATTACTTATTTAAACACTATTAATCTCTTGATGTTGAAAGAATTCAGAAATCTCTTTTGAACTGTGAATTTATTCAACTGATAAATTGTTTACACTATGTAAGTAATCTATCGTTGTAATATTTATAAAATACAATGTCAAGATGATTATAGAAATTCAGTGTCAGAATTTTTTTTATCAAATTCAGTACATTAATGTTCACAAAGTAGACGATCACAGACTCTCATAGGAAAACAGTTTAAGTTAACTAATATTTTTTTTACTATAAATAACAACAATTGATAAATTGACGATTATAATTGAAGGTACTCACTTTTCGCAATTGACAGAAGATGCGTTGTTGGTGCTGGTTTGAGGAATTTCTGTGCCAAAGGAGTCGACGCACCAGCATCGACCTTTAGCGCATTGCTGCGGAGTGAACGAGCCGTCAGCACTGCACGATGGCGCAGGAAGAGCCAGTTTCATTCCGTCCACTGTACCTTCCATCTTCTCGTCGAAGTCGCGGAGATATTCGCACACTGAAATTTTTAATGACAATTTGTTACGCTAGAAGAATTTTTAAATCACATTACTCATAGTCTACAAACGAACGCAGGGCATTGCTAAAGTTACTATTGTTACAGCAATTCTCCTAAATATTACCGGTAATTTTTAACTTTATATATAAAACATTATAATATTCACATAAGTATTACCGGAATTTATCTATAAAAACTTTTATTACAATGTTTTTTTTTTATTTTAAAGTTTTATTAAAGACAGAATTTATAGATCGACAAAGAAAAATTTACCTGGGTATTGTTTCGTCTTCTATTTAGTTGTATTGATATAAATAAAGTATGTCGGTGAACTTACTGGTAGGCGTATCATCAACTCGGTCAGTCTGTAAACGCATCTTTGCAGGATCCACACAAACCGGCCCACACGATGCGGTAGAACAACACACTAGGTCGTTTTCGCAGCTGCCTTCTAGACAAAAGCTGGTGGAATTCAGACTGCAAAGTGCTTCTGCTTCTGTGCCGCAGGATTCGAACTGGAAATTATCAAATTCAACTTTCTGACTGATATAGGTCTATATGTTAAAAATTTAACTAATTAAAGTGTAAATCAATATGAGGTCAGTTTTTAAAAAAAATCGAAGAAAAGAACTTATTTATTATTTATATATATACCTTACAAAAACTACTAAAAAAAAATTTTTCAAAAACATAAATACACAAAAGTACACTCCTACGAAGTTTTTTTTTAAAATTTTAGTCTGCAAACATACTGAGGGTCTACTTGATAGTAGGTGGCTACCGGCACCTATAATAAAACACACCAAGATAATTTATTCATATTGGTCGATATTGGTTTATATTATATTAATAAACCAATTGATGTGCCATGAAATAAATAAAGCTTGTTAGCAACATTGTTAAAAAAAGGCTGGACCAATTCGGCTATAATATATATTTTTTAATGTTCTGAAGAGAAAAATTACCCAGAAATTTGCATCCGTGCAAAGCCGGTGCCGGTGGCGGGTCTCTAATCAATAAAAATAAAGAAAATTTAGAATTCCAAGTTTGAATTTTTTAGACAAATGAATGAAGCTACCTCCAGTAGATCTGTTTCGGTAGAGTTGTCAACGTAGCGAGGGTCTGGACAGCAAACAGCGCCACCGCTATGTTTGCTTCTAGTGCACACGTGCGCTCCTGGACAGTCACTTTCGGAACCACAGCCCATCACCGTTCCCTCCTCGTCTGTTGTCGGCACTCCAACTTCACACGGATTTTCGTATGAAATTTTCGGACGGCCTAAGTAAAAATTCATTTAGTTAAATTTATTCATTGCATTGCATCCATACTAAAATTATAAATTCAAATTATAAATTATAAATCATTATAAGCTAATCTATTATAAATTCTTCAAATAATTGAATGAAATTATAATAGGAATTAGGAGGACAAGGAAATAAGATCTGGCATCCCTTGCTCACTCATTGAAACACAATAACACACATTATGTTATTTCTCTGTAAGGGGATGGTTACTGCCACCAGACGGGTTTCTGTCGCAAATAACTGGGAAATGTAGTGTGTCCTTCCACTGCTTAAACTATCTGTGACTTATTATTTGTCTTTATTAATTTATTATTTAAGTTGTGAATCTGTATGCCGACCTTTACATAAAAGAATAGATGGCTCTAAATTGAATATTTCGTTGCTTTTAAGTTTAATAATAAAACTAATGATATTTTTAAACTAATGTAACAGTAAGCTTTAGCATGTAGTACTATTACTATTTTAGTAATGAAAATTCTTACAAACAGGGTATCCTGTGCACAATTCTCCAGTGCAATCGGCGTCTTTGACCCTCACACATTCTTCGCCGTAGGGGCACGGATAGCCAGCGCATGGGTCGTCACATTCACAGGTCGGGCATCCATCAGGGCCGATCTTGTAACCGTATTCACATACTCCAGCGCAGAGAGCCTTCGCACAAGAGTCCAGGCTTCGAGCGCCCGTACGAGCCGGGGCGGGAGATATCGAACACTTGACGGAAGTCGACGGACCCATTGAACCTCGAAGTTTATTCCCGTCAGAATCGACACACCTGTTTAACGAGATTATTAGTTAATCTATACTAATATTTTAAAGAGAGAAGATTTGTGTTTTTGTATGTTTGTAATGAATAAACTCAAAAACTACTTGACCGATTTTGAATATAGAAAGCTACATTAACAGCGAGTAGGCTATATTTTATAATGTTACGCGGGCAAAGTCGAGTGCAACAGCTATATTATAAAATCGATATTTATCTGTGCGTTTCTGCACGCTAATCTAGGGAAAGGCTTTAATTTGTAAATCTATACCTACAATTTGTAAATCTATATCTCCTCGACAGAGGGTATGAGTTATAAGTCCAGCTCATACAAGGTGTATTGAAGGTAGCAGGACATTTAATGTTTTTAAAAAGTGCCATAGGTTTCTTCACGATGATTCCCTTTACTGTCAGAACAAGTTAACACATATTCCCTAAACGTCATGGTTATGGTTGATATGTCTAATAAAAACACATCATTTGACTGCCTAGCGTTCATTCGCTGGACTATCACTGATAGCTACTGTGAATCCCTATCATCATCAGCTCACAAGCGTCCACTGTTGGACAATTAGGTCTTTTTATTTAAGCTCTAGACTCTGGAATTTTCAGTCCATATCCATCCACTGAAAGTCGCTGTTCTGTGATCATATTATTTTTAGCAAGCAATTGATCGACCCACTGGGCTTATGTGATTAATTAAATATAAATAAATATATAAATAAAAAATAACTCATACCAACAAACAAGCCCATTTCTAGAACATTGTCTAGAATAGAAACTGCCATCGTTGGCGCATTGAGGCACATAACCCTTTCCTTCTCTTTCGCTGACCACTAGCAGTTCAGCTAACATCTTCTGCTGAGTGCAAAGTGTCACATTGTGAGGCAGAGTACAGTGTCTTCCACATTCACCACCATCGCAGCATTTTTGCATGGAAGGGCACTCCAGATCGTGGGCGCAAGGTGTGCCGCAATCCACTTCACTTGACGATACAGCTGGGCATGTACCAGCCTTCTGTAGTTCCAAAGATGCCGGGCAACAGACACCATAATCGTTACCTACAAATATTTCCACTGTCAGTTATAATGAGTGCTAGTAGACATAAGTATCATTAAGGATAAGATTAACGAAAATATATCAGTTTCTTTGTAATAGGTGTCTTTATTACATAGAATTAAATGTAATTCTTTTTCAAATTTTTTATTTTTTTATTTTCAATTCGGAGTGCAAATTCTATAAGTAAGAAATGGCGAGATATTTCACTTAAACTTGCATAAGTAGGCATCAGTCAATTAGGTAGTCAATTATTACTTTTGGTCGTAATTTAGTTATACTGTAGTTTTAATTTTTCATAAGTTAAGGTTAGATGAATTGTGATCTTGGGGTTAAGGTTAGAGATTAGAGTCTAAATACTAAGTACTCATTAACAAATAAAATGAAATGCAATATGATACCTTTCCTTTAGCGAGAATTTGAGGGGTTAAATTCAAACTTTTAAACTTTATAGAAGCATACCAGATTCAACGAGACATCTGTAGAGTGGTGGACAGTTGGGTTTGCCAGGGTCGGTTCCGCAAAGGAACGGACGACTCGTCTCCGATATTAAAAGTGGTTCACCGGCTGGACAAATATTTTGGAGACTACGTCCTCTTTTACCTGAAAAAAAAATTTGATTAAAATTTTTAAAATATGTTTTCCGCTAGCACCCGTTCTTTATTTCGCAGTCATTTGTGCAGCCCGTATGGCGGCAGAAACCGTCCCCTTACAGAATAAAATCGTGAAATAACAGAATGTGTGCTGTTGTGTTTCGGTGAATGAGTAAGGAATGTCCATTTCATTATCCTTGTGCTGCGTACTTGTTTTATAGGAGACGGTAACCACCTCACGTCAAGTGGACTGTCAGCTTGTCTGACGACCTTTATCTACATAAAAAGAAAACAATGTATTAAATATTAACGAAAAGATAAAATTGGTTACACACTTACATGTGGGCACAGGCGGGCATGGTGGCCTCAAGCATGGCGTTTCTTCTAACTGACACGATAATTGACCAGGACAAGTAACCGAAGCGCAAGGGTCCCGACATTTGCACATCGGACAACCACGGGAATCCAATTCAAATCCAAGTGGACACAGCATACGACAAGTATGTGCTGCACATGGTGCAGATTGGGTGCAATTTACTAGAGCTGCAGCTGGGGCCCTGGTACCCGGCAACTGGGAAAAAGATATCCTATGTTAAAAACCATGGCCTCATCAAAAGGCTATCGCCTAACAAAAACCGTCGAAATCAAAGGAGGTATGTTAATCTCTTACTTCGAATCCAGCTGCGTCGACGCACCAACAAGAACTGACGATTTCATTGTCACATTGAATTGGTTCAAACTCCCCATCTGTAACCTTGCAGCGTGGCGCCCGAACCGACCGCAAGATACCTCGTCCACTGCGACTATTTTCAGCTGCTAAAGCTCTGGATATTCTTTCTGTAGATAACTTTATATTTTCGCAACCTGAAAAAAAAATAATAATAATATTTTGATTGACATTTCGCTGCACCAGTTAGGCAACCCGTCTGACAACAAAAAGATTCTTTAGAGAAGATTATCGCAAAATAATAGCACTTGTTTCAGTGCGTGTTAGGAATGCCAAGTTATTCTCAAACTTGTTCTATTGTCATCAGTCTTGCATCTCCGCTGTATTGTTTATGTTCCAAAACAACGGTAGTATAATAATTTAATGTTTGTTTAATACAATGTTTAATCTCTGACTGAAAAATTTATACTAAAATTCATAATCTAATATCATAATAAATAGCTGAACTATCTGAAACCAATATATTGTTTCAATAAAATAATGTTTTCAGTGCGAAATTTCAATTTTTATAAATGAAGTCGGAAAAGGCGTCGTTACAACACGGAACAGCAGCGGAACTCTCTGTTCAGCGGAAACAGACAGTTATAACTAAACGTGTCCCTCCTTTTACTGAAATTCATCGTTCTTACGACGTCCAAGAAGAGGTTCAAATGTTTTGTATTTTAGTGTCTAAAATGAACCATTATCAGTATTGTACTTACCAGTAAAAAGAGGATCTATGCAAGCGCGTCCACACACTGTGCTGCAGCAAATTTGTTCTCCGCACTCATCATCAGAATTGCATAGTGTTGCCCGAGGCGGACAGGAGGCTTCTTCAGCGGGACATCTACCTCTTAACTCTGCGCTTGCTGTAAAATGAATTGCACAATTATATAGTACAAGCTGTAATTAAAAATTATAAACTAACCCCCGACTTTCTATTGAGCTCAATGACGCTGTATCTGCTGTAAGTTGCTAAGGGGTTAGATATCCCGCAAACTACTTGCTGCTGCAGCACCATATCAAGGTTACCATGTCATGGAAATACAACCGAAGAAGTAACAGTGTACCAAATTTAACATCAATCGAATCTGTGGAAGTTAGTGAAATCCTTTCGTCAAATAGTAAATGAGCTGATGATCTTAAAACGCCAGAACAGACCTTCATAAACTTAAAATTTGGACCTGATACAAACCTGAAAGTGAAGGGCACACCTTGATTATTAAGGTTGAATGTGTGTGGAAAATTTGATACACATGTACTTTTAGCACTGGACCTGGATGCATTTCATATTATGAAAATTGTTATTATTGAAGTACATGTATGTTTTCACTTTTCTTTGTTATAATTTCAAGAATACTATGCTATAGTTGATACAAAATAAATATAAAATATAATAATTAAATAAAGTGTACAGATCAATCAAAACTTAATTGATTGCACGCGACTAAAATCTAAAGTTTTTTGATTCCATTCTCTTTCTTTCAATGTAAATAGTTCGATATGGATCTGTAATGTTGGATTTAGTCATTAACATAACACAGTGGAAAGTAAGCAACAGACCGTGACTTAGTAGTAACGCGCAAACGCAGAGCACCACCGCCCTCACCGCACCCGACATCGCTGCATCACACACGATGGATCTGTGAACAAATATGCACTTTGTATATTCAAGCATACAGCACAATAAAAGCGAAAGCTGACTTGTGTCCATTTGCTTCTGGGAATTATCCTTAAGTATGAATTTAAGGTTTTAAGATCTTTGAGAGATCTAGAGATCTGACACACAACAGCTTATAACACATGGGCTGAAAAGTCCCGGGCCTAATAAAGAAAACAAGGTTTTTTTTTTGTTCAAAATTAGCTTTATTCATCAACGTAATTTCCATCAAAAACAAGCAATCATTCCAACACGGCTCTAACATTACAATACTACTTTTGTAGAACGATTTATATTTTGCCTCAAAATAGAGCATTTTTTTATGTCTGCGTACAGCCAGTAGTCGCTCAGAGCCAAATCAGGCGAATACGGTGGATTAGGGAGCAATTCGAAGTTCAATTCATGTAGTTTTGCCATTGTTTTGATTGACTTGTGACACGGTGGATTGTCTTGATGAAACAAAATTTTTTTTCTTTGCAATTTCAGCCTTCAAACGCTCCAATAATGCTATATAATATTCACTGTTGATGTTGTTTCCATTCACAAGATAGTCGATGAATATTACACCACGCACATCCCAAAATACCGAGGCCATAACCTTTCCAGCCGATTGTTGTGCTTTCGGTCGCTTTGGACGAGGTTCACCAGTTGCTATCCACGCAGATGACGATCGTTTTCATTCCGGAGTGAAGTGATGGATCCATGTTTCATCCATTGTCACATATCGACGCAAAAATTCGAGTTTGTTACGTTTTTTATTTATTTATTTATTAGCCTTTATTTGCCAACTTTTCTTACAATATAATTATACATGTATAGGTTAATAAAGATTAAAAGTTATTTTCAGTCGGTGTATCTTTGCGACACAAAGGCCTCCTCCAGCAGCTTCCAATCATCCCTCAGCAGAGCTATTCGATGCCATAACGGGCCCGCAATTGTTTTGATGTCGTCAGACCAACGTTTTCTTTGCCTTCCTCTTTTTCTTTTTGTTTGAAATCTAGGGCTCCACTCTGTTATGTCTTTAGTCCATTTATTTTTATTTTCCCTGAGCATGTGACCCACCCACTTCCACTTGAGTTTTTTAGTTTTAGTTACAACATCTTCCACTCTTGTCGTTTGCCTTATTTCCATGGCCCTTTTTCTATCTCTTCGTAAATAGCCCAGCATGCTTCTTTCCATTGTTACGTTTAAACATGGCCAAATACTGCTCAGAATCATCAACACGTTCTTGTTTTTGGTCAACAGTGAGCAAACGTAGCACCCACTTTGATCAGAGCTTTCCATAGTCAAATGCTCATGCAATATAAAGCCAACACGTTCTTTTGATATCTTTACGATGTCAGCTAACTCACGCAACTTCACTTTTCGATCATTCAAAAAGATTTTGTGGATTTTTTTATGTTTTCTGATGTTACCGCCTCATTTGGACGTCCACTGCGTTCTGCATCATCGGTGTCTCTACGACCACGTTTGAAGTCAGCAAACTAACGTTTTATTGTTGTTTCTGATGGAGCGGAGTCCCCATAACACTTTTCAAGCCATTGCTTCGCTTGAACGGTATTTTTTTCAGTGTAAAATTAAGACACGAAGTTGTTTTTGATCCATTGTTTTGAAAATAACAAAAGTAGCGTCATTCTTAGCACAATAACTCACAAAATAATGAATAGAATATCATGAAATTTTAACAGCTGTCTTTTGAAGGTCTTTTGAACTAGCGCCATCTATGTTACATTACATCTATATTACATACAGACTATTAGTAATATAATAATAATAATAATGAATAAATAATAAATATCTTCACACATTCCACACATCACCATCTTGTTCCACAGTAAGCAACTAATGCTTGTATTATGGATAAATAAATCGATAATTATGATAATAATCGATAATGAAATCGAAAGCAGCAATTTCCTGTGTGTATTTGCTTTTGGAAATAATTCTCTACTAGAATAAAAAAAGGTAGGATTTAAGGCTTTAAAATAGCTGAGACTTGTCGGTCGTTATAAACGAATTGCAATGCAGTATATTTATTTCTTTATAGTGTAATAGTTACATGCATGTTTGTTTTCTAACACCTAACTTTACAATGCGTACAAGTTAGACACTCTGACAAGTCAAAAGACGGTTTTGACTTAGTTTTGACATAAATTTCAGAGAATCCGTAGAGATCTGTATTAATATTTACTTTAATTTAATACTTTAATAACATTACAAGAATAAAGATGATACCATTTATTGCCTGCAGTTATGACTAGCATAATGATTCATACAAATAACTTGGCTTCAACTAACAAGGCGCAACCTTGTAATTGAATGATTGCTATTCCTTTTAAGGTTCAAATTAATATGTATAATTATTTAGACTTATTAAAAACTAAACTTTTAATAATCCCTATGTATGTAAGTGTGGCAGATGTTATTGTAAATATTTTCTTTGTAACATTACCTATATATTATTTTTTTAAATGTTTTGACCTGTCACTAAATGGATGTAATAAAAGTGTAGGCAAAAATCATTTAGTTTTTTCGTCTAATTTAAATATAACAATAAAAAACTTAACAACCTTAGCTCACTTATATAAAGAAAATATATTAATTACAAATTATAATTGCAAAAACGTACAAATGTCTGTATGTTTGAATATTTATTCCTTTAATAATGCAAAAGATTTGGATTGCAAGAACAGATTTGGATAAAACTTGGCATCGCTGTGATGGTGATTTAAATGACCCCTCGGGAACCTAATATTTTTACAGGATAAAAAGTATCCTATAGTTTAACCCAAGTAATCATCAACACATCACTGAAAACCGCATTCATATCGGTTAATCCGTTCTGAATACGGTACATTGTGAACAGATAAACATTTTTTTTTAACTATGTATCATAAACACGTGCGCCGCAAATAGTTTTTTTTTAATAATAATACAAACACGGGTCGTGTATGAATACCTACTGTATAGATTTGGAAAAGTTGTACCAATCGAAAAAAAAAAACAATCAATAATTAAATGTACTGACTGAAATTAATTGAAGAAACAGTCACGTCCATCCCATCGGTATTGAATTCAAATTGTCCATTCTCTGGTCAATGCGTGTCCTCGCGCCACATAGTGGTTACACCGCAGGCTTTCCCCTCAATGCTTGATGTGTTCAGAATTTATAAATCACATGGTGATTCATTTGAATTGTATTGTTTTGTTTATCATTAACTGCCACCTGCATCGTATGCGAATAACTTCATCTAAGTTAAATACAGAGAAAAGTGAAAATGTTCACTGTAAAAGTGTGTAGCAATAACTACTATATTTATATACCAATAGTACATTATACTTCAATGGCTAATGGTAGGCTATATCAGGTAGGCTGATGGTAGGTGGCTATTGTCGCGAATTAAGAAGTTCTAACTGATCTGTCGACTCTGATAAAATAAAGAATAAGAGATAATATAGGATACGAGTAGAGAACTTTATTGGCTAAAGTCGGCAGACAGGCTGACGGTCCACTTGATGGTAGCTGTCTATCGTCGCCACAAGCATATCACACGCACACGCGCACACGCGCTCACACACACACACACACACACACACACAAGCAACGCCACAGGTGCTGCAATTAAGTTAGGTGATAATTTTATTGGTCATATTATCAATAGAATTATGAATCCATAACAAAATTATCAAGACGTTTATTCCCATTATGTCCCATTTGTTTTGTTGTTTGGGACATTTTGGGAACATTTGTTCCCAAAATGTTCCATTTGGGACATTTTGGTTAAAGATTTGGTTAAAGACGTATGTTTAAGGAGATAATACGATATTATGTAAAGCTCAATCACAGAGGAACAATCTGAATACCCCGCCGCGGGCACAGATACATAAAATAATTTTCAAAAAAAATCTGCTCAACAATTATATATTTCATTGTACATTTTACACGACGACTTAAAAATCTGACCAGTTAAAAAACTGTCATTTTGAAAATTAGAGATAAGACGCTAAATCGAAGAATTTATACGCTCTTTGATCTAACTCATTTGAATACTCCTTGCATTTTGCTTTACAATCTTGGCATCAGTAACCACAGATTTAAAGAAACAGCCTTACAGAAAAGTCAGCAATTGGGTCGGTAAGATAGCAAATCTAGGTAGAATGAAAAGTTGATAGGTATTGCAATGAATGTTTACTAGGAACATTATGTTATGTAGCTAGTTAGATAGGTGAATGACCATAACCATAATCGTACAGCAGTAATGTAAAAAGAGAGAAAGTGTTTACGAATCCCCAATTAGTATTCAACCTATTATCTATGCATTGTTATGTCACTCTCGGCGACTGAGTTCGTTGTGCGCACGAGCGGTCAGTTGTTTTAACAGAAGCAGAGGTTTATTTTAAAGAATGCCGGATTTTAATATTGTTTTAAACCCGGCCTAGCACGCCGCACACATGTACTATTATTTCACAGTAAAGAGGGTGGTTACTGCCGCCAGACGAGCTGCCCAAATGACTGGGATACGCAATGTGCTCTGCCACTACTTCCAAATCTAGACCAGAGCCAATTTTGAAGAGTTCATTTCCAAAGTTTACCTATACCCCAACCACTGTTACACCCTTCAAAATGATCGCCTAAGGCACGAAAGCGTAATAGACAAACAAATTAATATTTGCTATGATTATTTTTTAATAAAAATATAAGTATAAAACAGTATCTATATTAGATTTCAAACGAAATAACAGACAATTTTAGAACGAATTTCTTAACAAATTAGATAGCAACCGAACGAACATTTATTAACAATGCTTCAGAAATCTGAAACATTTGAAACAGCTTGGAAACTTCCGTTATTTGTTGGTGAAATAACGGAAACTCTTTGAATTATGTATAACTATAAATATATATTATAGAGCAGGGTACAAAAGGAGATGACTGGGGTGTTTATCAAAGGGTTGAAAAGTTCCATTTTATTGTTTACCTCTTCATTGTCACATTAACACTCAATAAACCTTTTTGGTTTTCCAGCTAACTAAATAACTTATTTAGAAATTATTTTTAAAGTTAGCTAATTAGGAATTTGTTAAAGGAATAAGTATAACGAATATACGTATAAGTGTTTTCTCATACGTATATGTAACTTGATGTTTTGGCTTTGTAAGCATTGAATATTTGGGTTAATTGGTAATGGAGCTAAATAAAATATACAAATATCCATTTTATGTAAAAAATAAATATAGTTTTTATTTTTTTTTAAATTTGAAGAAAATATTTTTCAAAGTTTTTTCGTTTTGAATAATAATTTCATTTGTATCTGTTATCTGTT
Organism: Synanthedon myopaeformis; assembly: GCA_944738685.1. Taxonomy (NCBI): domain Eukaryota; kingdom Metazoa; phylum Arthropoda; class Insecta; order Lepidoptera; family Sesiidae; genus Synanthedon; species Synanthedon myopaeformis. Next base: position 2,313,527 of record OX122930.1, read on the forward strand.
CAAATCAAAAAGCAACGGACGACTGTTTGCCATGTGACGACCGCGTAGCTTTTTGGTTCAAATAGAGGGAAAAAAGTATATTACATGGAAGACATATGAACATAATCGCTAATTAAACAAAAATGTTATTTAAACAGAAAGTGCTATTTAAACAGTAGGTAAATACAAACGAGAATTCTGCGGTTTTCTGCGGTTATAGAGATATTTATAGGCAAAGTTGGAAGTTTAAATTGAACAAAAAAATCCGTTTACAAACATTTAACCAAGAAAAGAGTGTCGACAGGAGAAACAACTCCATACTTTGTATTCTGTACGGACAACAAGGAACATTTGAGTTCTTTTGTCGGCGTTTTAATGTTTATTCGCGTGTTGTAAGTTCCCAAGTGAGTGAACTCAGTCAGTGACGTTACAACGCGTACAAAATACCCATGGCTGATGCAAGAGTCAACTCTGCATGTCGAGCGAAGTGAAAGGCGCTATACACTTCTTAAATTCGCCAAGTGTTACAATTTTCTTACATTTTTTGACATATCCATCACGTTTATAACGATATATATATATAACGAGACTAGATAAAAAATGAATTTATATAAGTTAGTATCGATTACTAATAACTTAACGACTTCATCACGCCTTAACGACTTCATCGATTACCATGAATTTTTGCAAACACATTGTCAGAAAAGGGCCTTTGATCCAGAATATGTACTGTTTTTTATTTTGGATAATAAAAATCCAAGGCCTGGCAAAACTATAACAGCGATAAAGATTGAATAAAATATTGCTCATATATTTTGTCAGGCGTTATATTTTTTATTTTTCAACGAGGACTAAGCCACGGGCTTGTTATTAATTGTATAGTTTACAGTTATAATACCCGTAGGTATAATATAGTTATAATTGTTATATAATATAGTTTACACATTAGAAACACATAGTATGAAGATACGTGGACATAGTCGCGGGAAAAGGCTAATATTTATTGTACAAATGAATACAATAACTATCTCTTCGTGACCTACTCGTTTAATTTAAAAATAAATTAAATCACTTCTTGTCACAAATCTCTAATGTAAACAGAATGCATTCTATTTATTTTCTCGACTGTATTATCTAATTGAATCTTCATTTCTCGCAACATATTCAAATTGCGTACCACACCATTATATGATAATTGGACTTATAGGTCAACATGTAATATTTATGTCTTGTCACGAGTCTGTCATATTCACTTTCCTTTTCCTTTCCACTTAGAAAAAGGTTAGTAAAAAGTAAAAAGAAGTTCGGATAATACTTTTAAAAACTGTCCTAAGAAAATAACAATTTAAAAATAATTAAATGGTATTGAGATTAATGTGAGCAGGTGCGTTAGCTTAGAATATACAGAGGTTAAAATACATATAGAAATAGTTCAAAGATCGTACAATTTTATTAATATAATTTATATTTCTAATGACTAATCAAACTAGAGATGAAAATATAGAAAGTTTTTTATAAAATATTGTCCGAAACTTAGTTTTGCATTTTATAATGACGTTAAGTACCTATATTTATAGGTACCTGTCTTATAATACCCATTATAAAATGAACAGTCTGTTTCTCTGCTAAATTTTTCTGAACCACCCAAAGGATTTTGATACAATTTCACTAAAGGAAAGAGAGATAAACGAGGACCATTTGCATAAAGATTAAAATAGTACACAATAAGCTTTTTGCTTAAATGCTCTGGTAACTAAGGTCAGTCAGATTGAATTCTGACTAGAAAGTGGGCCATCTGACACCCTTAATTATATAAAAAAGAACTCTAAACTAAAACAAAGTATTAGATGGTATTAGTGAGGCTTCTCGACGAGAACCGAGCATTACCAAGAACAGACAAAATGTGAATGCCTTCAATTCAAATTAAACAAGTGAAACCGCTGGGTGCAACTAGAGTGCTCATAAACTGCAACATTTTATATTATATAGATATAATATAATTGAGCCGTTATAAAAAAACCTTATAACCATATTTTTGTTTTGTGTTTCGTTGGTAACATTAAATTAACTGTGGCAACATTAAGTCTGCAAATAGAAATCAAATCCTTTTGTATGTGCTACACAATTCACAATCTTTTATTGACTAATGAAAATTAATGACTTTACCTTTTTAGAATTTTATAGCATTTATAAATTGATTCTGTACATTCAGAGTAAATGTAGGCATTCTCTTTTGTTGAATCAAAAATTTTTATGTAAGGGCTAGCCTTTCGAAGCCGTAAACTGGTAAGTATGGTGCCATAAGTTAACACTTTATAGCGTAAAGCTTCATGTCGTCACGTGACTAGAGATTATGGTGATACCAGAAAGCATTCTTCTATCATCATCTTTCTTAAAGCCCGTCACACACGTAGCTATAATATAAATTAATAGCAAGGCATATTACGATATATTTTCTATACAAATATTGGAGTGACCACACACGCAGCTATAATATATATTTCTACGACGACGTCACCAGCGTATATATACCGTAATATATATTATAGTACGGTATATTAATATACATATATTATAGCTACGTTTGTGACGGGCTTTACCCTCTATCCAATATCCTCTGAAACCTTTTTGATTTTTAGTATAGCTCAAGTTCTGTACGACATCTCATCTGATGAAAATTAGATTGATAAAAATAAAAGTTTCTGTTAACATTTATTCAAGAAATCATTGTTAAATGTGTTTGATTTTTATTGACAAACCTGTGACCCGTCCCCACCCTCACGCGGATGTAATATTCCGGGCAATTTTCCAATTTTTCTCTTCATAAGAACCTTTCTCGGTTTGCACTCAGCGACACATTTAGCTATTTATTTTTATTTAAATAAACACTATTAATTAATATTATAAACAGGCACGGAAAATACAGTTCAGTAACGTTTTCTCATTTGTTAGTAAACCAATTTTCTTTTTCTTTTTTGTTTAGAATTTATGTATCTATTCTTAAATACATATTATAAAATAACGTCGCTGTCCACCTCTGTCTGTTTCTCCGCTAATTTCTTCTAAACCTCCCAATGGATTTGATACGGTTTTTACTAATGGAAAGACCTATAAACGAGGAAGGTTTGTTTATATCATTTGAAAACAATTTCTTTTGAGTAGAGGGCAAGCTCTTATACCTACTTATATTTAGATAGGTGTGCCAATCTTGAGAGATTTTTAAAACGTTATCAAACGAACTGGTACTCAAAAATTTTCGTTTATTTTGCAATATCATTTTGGTAAGTAATGAATAAAGAATTTTATTATATAGTCTGTATAATAAAGTTATTGAGAGTCATGTATTTGTAATTAGATAAATCGTAATCCGCCACAAAGAAGCTTATTACTGATGCGAGTCGATTGTAATCAGTTTTAATAGTTTTATGTTCATAATATTATTATGTGCATTAACTAAAAAGGCAAATTACATTGACAAAGGAAAGTAGGTATTAAAGGTAATAACAGGCTAAGGGCCTCTTTCACCAACTACGAGTAATGTTAATTAGTTCCTTTTAGAAATAATTTTATGTTTTATTAAATTATGCACTCGCTTTACTGCATCCTTCGATAGGCAATTTTTTTTATTATTTTCTCTTTAATGTTTGGGACTTTTACCGTAAGGTATATCAGCTCCATCATTCCCGGTGACCGATGACTTTAAATGGCGGTTAGCCTACTTGACACTTTACTCAGAGATGGTGAAAGAGGCCCTAAGTGTATTTGTAAAAGAATTACAAATTCAGTGTCATAATTATTTTTTCATTTACCTACGTGTTAGTTTTATGTGAAATTCACACCATACTTACGCGTAACCACAGAATAAAAAAATATAACTAAGATCTTTTTTTAATTCATACATATGTATGCGTGAACCACAGAGTAAATGTATGTAACAAAGCAGATACGTCATCACTAAAGCAACGCGCAAAGAAATGTCAATTTTACGTCTGAGGTCATTGATGTCTGCGCTTTCACGATTTCACTAAACATTAAGACTTGGTTGGTTAACACTTATTGCTTGGATTTCTATTGGAAACAGAATTAAAATTATTGTTAACTTAACTAGAGTAATAAGTACCTACACTTTAAATTATTATTTTTTTATAATTTTGTTTTATTTTAAAAGTTTTATTTAAGAGAAAAAAGTTTAAGTAAACTAGCCTTTTGTTATTGACTAAGTTTAACTAGGTCTAAGTGTAACTAAGTTTATTTTATAATTCTTATTGAATTCACTCCTGTAAAGGGCAGAAGAAAGGCTGATGGTACCATTTTCTTTTAAGTAAAGATCGTCAAACATCCTGACCATTGTCTTACCTTCTGCCCTTATCCTAATAACAAATACTTTAATACAAAGTGTACGATTGTTTGTTATCAATCACGTAAACGGCTAATTTGAATGAAATTTGTCATACAGATAATTTAAGTGGATTAACATATATGACACTTTTTATAATACCTACTGAAAAATGTTAAGTTTCTGTGGGATTTTCAAAAAACAAACTAGAGCGAGTAGGAGATTGCGAGCACAGCTATTTAATGTACATATAAGAAAGATATAAACACGTTATAGATTTTTAAAATTTTGTTTTTAAAAGTCTATAAAAATTCGCCATCTTTGATCTACTTACACGATGTAAGTAAAGAAAATATGTTTTCAAACGTTTCCTACTTTCTAAAAAACGCAATGAACAACATAGGTACACCAGGTATTAAACGCTGTGAAACACTTTCCTATGTCAACAATTATAATGTAAGTAAGAAATACACAGATACGTATGTCTATCTCAGGAAGGAAATAAAATTTTTCACAGAAAGTTTACGACGCATTCTCTCTCAGAGCAACTCTCGTAAAATATCTAGATACCAATATGTCTTTGTGTAACTTGTTTCAAGTACATAAAACATTCTCTTCTCTTTGTATAAAAGTCCTTTTACACGGTACTGTTACTTTTGGCATGAATAAAACAAATGGTTTTAAAAAAATTTTGTTTACTTGATATAGTTGATATTATATTTTAAAGTAGCTTTTGACGGCGTCTTCTTCCGCGTATTTAGATAGATAAAAAACGCCGCTTTTATATGATAAAAACGGTAGAGTTGCTAATTTTATTGAAGTGAATATTGCGTTGGGCACTTTCAACTGTAAGAAGTGGTGGTGGGTCTATAAGGCACTTTAACTGGTATATTATCTGACTGGCTGTCATTTGGCAAAAAAATATAAACTAGTGCTCTCTTTGAAACAAAGTCGAAAAAAAAACAACCTTTTATCTTTGTAATGTATACGGCATCCGCGGCCGGTCTGTCTATGGCTCGTAGCATCATATCCAAATGGATGGATTTGTTTGAAAGCTGTAAATAAATACTGTTACTTCGATGGTATTTTCATGACATGATAACCTTGATCTGATGCTGCAGCATCAAGTGGTATGCGGGACAACCAACTCCTCAGCAACTTACAGTAGATATAGCGTGTTTGGACTCAATAGAAATTCGGGGGTTCGTTTATAATTTTAAAGCGTTTTAACCATTCTATAGCGTCTTTACTCTGCAAAGCACAGAGTAAAAACGCTATAGAATGGTTGTTACGAATTAAGAAAAAATGTTGTTCTATAAATAGTTCTATAAATAAACGTCCAGTAATCGTGTGGTTCTAGTCCGAACACTTTCACTGCGCGCAGGAGTTGATTCATGCTCAGGCGACATACCGTGCATTCGAGTGAAATCGCGATACTAGAGAGTTTATAATTATTTATATCTTTCGAGGCCTTTTATCTTCTTTTCATAGTATAAAACATAATAGTCGCTTCCCGCCGTTTGTCCCGCTGTATATACGCTTAGATCTTATAAACTACAAAACGGATTTTAATGCGGTTTTCAATAATGGAAAAAGAGTTAAACGAGGAAAGTTTTTGTATATAATTTGCAGAAAAATATCCATGCAAAACCGGGGGCGATAAATAAAGAAGATACAATGAAAAATGGCGAGTTGACTCTCCGTAAGTCAAATAGTAGCCTACAAACTTTGACATTTTGATAAGTAAATATTTATTTTACGTCGACATCATAAGCACACAAGGGCCAATGCAGTATCAATAGACACCGTTGGAATTATTATTTTCCGTTTATTTTCATTTATAATATTATTATATATGTATATTACCTACTAGCTTTTTGGCTCTGGTCTTCGTTTGTTATATAAACTACTAGCTTCGGCCCGCTTCGTCCCCTTTTTTTAGGTTTTAAAATATTTAATAAAAGTGCGCTATCAACCTTTATAAGGCACAAAGAAAAGGTAGAAACTGAATCGGATCAGCATCTTAACTCACTCAAACACAAATACTGTTATTACACGCTGGTCTTCTTCTGGAGTGTGGTTACTGTCGCCACACAGACTGCCAACTTTAGGTCTGCGAAAAGCAGTGAGCCCTGTCATTAAAAATTATAGCTTTCTACAATTAGGAATTCGTAAGTTTTTAACAACATTTTAAAATAAAATTTTAGTAGAGATTATTTGAGTGTGAGAAGGGACAAGGAATTCTTACACATTTAAAAATTTATCACGAAGAAGCGGAATAGCTCAGATTCCTTGAACAATGGAAGTGCGTCGTAAAATTTCACGAACATAATACGAACATTTCAAGCTTAAATTTGTAGAATATGACGAGAATTCATGTTTATAGCATTGCGTTATCATTTTATATGATACTAGCGATTCGCAGTGGCTTTGCACAGATGCAAGGAAACCGTATCAAAATCCGTTGGCTGGTTTAGAAGAAGTTAGCGGAGAAATAGACAGAAACGGACTGCGAATAGATTTACTTTACATAACATAAAAATATTTAAACATATAAATACAACAAAACAATATCGAAACCTCTGTACAGGGTAGAATTTTTTAACAGCACATGGAGGGAAAGTACTTTAGATACTGTAAACCAAATTGTACTAAAAGGAAACGTTTCTTTATTTTTCAAAAGAAGCAAAACTGTGTACAAAGATTTGGAAAATAGCGTATTTTCAAAAAACGGCCATGTGGCAAATCAAACCGGCTAAAATCCGAAAAAATAACACACTGTATAATAAATGCTAGCTTTGCCCTTTCTGCAATGCAAAAATTCGTGGAGAGAGAACATACATGAAAAATACATCAGTGTGCGACTTTTTATAACATAGTAAAGAAAACCAGCTTCCAGATTCGCACTAATGCTATTGTGTCCAAAGTAGATAATAAATCTATCCAGCGATAAAAAAACATATTTAATAAAAAATCCTGAAAAAAAAAAAAAACGCTTAATTGCTTTGTTTGTAAAATTTTGCTGTTACGCTTTTGGCTCTACTCAAAATTTTAATTGGACGCCATTATTATGCTGCGATTCTACTGCAGTGAAAATTAAAAAAAATAGGGCAAGTTGAAAATAAGAAATGGTATAAACTTAAAAAATGCAATTTTAATTCCTTAGTTTTGTGTAATACAATCTAATACATTACATCCTAGTTATATAAATGCGAAAGTTTGTTATAGGATGTATGGATGTTTGTTGCTCTTTCACGTAAAAAAGGGTTAATGGATTTAGATGAAATTTGGCACAGAGATAGTTCATTACCTGGAATAATATTTGGGATATTTTTTATCCTGGAATAATGTTAGATCGTCTAAAAATATAAAAAATTGATCATCGTCGTCCCAGCGATAATGACGTCAAATATTTTCTCAGGTGTTATATTTTTCATTTTTTGCGCGCGCGAAGTCGCGGGCACCAGCTAGTATTAATATAAAGCCATGTTTAACGACTTCGTTGTGTTTGTTACTGTTTGTGGTCACCATAAAAGTTTGTGTTAACTTATTTTTATCCTTAATATTTAATTTATTTTTACTTTACTTACTTAGACCACTTAGATTTACACAGACTATTGTAAAAGATGAAATTTGTTAGGTTAAGTTAGGCCGTGGCGGGTTACCTCCCTAGGGGGGCTTACCCTCGACGATCCGAGAGGTTACAGGGGCCAGTGATTTTGTCCCACCGGCCCTTTCCCGATCCAATCGGATTGATCGATTGGGGACAAAGAAGGCCCACAGCGGCGGGTTCGGAGGGTGCTTTGGTGCACAGCTGGATGCAGGTCGATGGCTGGTCAACGCAACGCGCCGAACTGGCCAGCATGCTGGGATCCGACCTCTCGCTTCCGGTTGTAGTCGAGGCTATGGTCCGCAGCGGGAGGTCGTGGACGGTTGTGCTTTGTGCGGTTTATTCGGTAGGAGTCCGACATAACCCACCAGTCGCCCCAGGCCCGTGGGTATCCATGATGGATTCCCCCTTGTAAAAAAAAAGTCGGTGGCGGGTTGCGAATGTCGTGACGACATTTCTGCGACCCCGCCTAAGTAATATGGCCGCGCTAGAAAGTTGTATAGTTTTAGCCGGTAAGAGTCCGGGTATAACCTCTACACTTATACATAAGTACCTATCCATGAAGATCTCCCAACATAAAAAAGGTTAGGTTAGGTTATTTTATAAACCGAACGTTTTTAGTTATAATATATGTAGAACGTGTGTTATAACTAAAAAAGAAGTGCTTTATATAGAACGTGGCAAATTAAACTCTTTTGCATTAAACGGTTGAATTTAAGTTTTATTATGAACATTAAAAAAAAGATTAATAAAAATACTTTCTATTTAAATGAAAAGCTATGTAAATTTTAAAATATTTATCTATGTAAATCTTAAAATGTACATAGTTCAGAATTGCTTATGAAATAATATATAGACACAATGCGTGAAAAAGACAAAATTTTGCTATTATCATAATAACAGCGTGATTATGAAAATGACCATGCAATTATGAAAATGTCGAAATCAAAATTATATGAGCAGAATATTATGCAAAGCTACAGGCCTAATTAAACATAAAATGTAGTCATTATTACGCGCCATAATTGTTAACATTTAACTGTTTTATGCCACAAGTTTGTATAAATTACATTCTATTTTTCTATCTGGTCCATTATTGTTATATAATATAATATTAAGTACATTAATGTTCTTTATATGTTTTAACATCTTTTATAGAATTGTTAATCTCTTATAGAAGAAACCCGTGAAATAACAAAATGTGTGTTGTTGCGTTTCGGTGAGTGAACAAGAGATGCCAGAGGTCACTTCCCTCCTGATCCGTTTTCATTTTTATTCTTCTTTTTTATGTTAAAGTCTAGAGACAGGCTGACGGTTCACATGATGATACACACATTGGCTACACTGGCTTCACCGTCGCTTATAACACAAGTAACCCCAGCACAAGTGCTGCAAGTGCTCTGTCGATCATAGTAGACCATAGTAGCAGTTGCACTATAGGATACGGGATAAGGAAATGATAGCGTAATGGGCTCTGGCATCCCATACTCACTCACCGAAACACGAAAGCATATATGCTGTTATTTCACGATGATCTTCTGCAAGGGGATGTGCAGCACTTCTGATATTACTTGCCTTTATTGGGTGTCAGCAGCCACCTAACGTTAAGTGGACCGTCACCCTACTTTTACATGAAAAAAAATTAAATAAAATTAATCAAAAAGCATTTATTCCCAATTCTATCATAGGCGCGTATTGAGTAAAATAACAGCAAATTGAAAATGTTATGGCCCTATTAATAACCTGCGGTGTTACTCGTAACTAATTGAGTTCGTAGCAGCGGATTTGGAAGCCCAGTTTAATGTTGTCTACATTTAGTTTCACGCTATTGTTTACGATTGCAGATACTACCTGCCTCTGTTATTAAAACAATTATCACTTTCTGATGCAATTTTAACTATTGCCGATTGTTTCAAACGAGTGCAACAGTAGATAATGTCGACAAAAATATATTAGCATTAGAACATTATTAAAAATTTATCCATAATACTTTTTGTCCATATCCATATAAAAACAGATTTTAAACCCAGACGTTCGACGCAAAAAAGGAGTGTTATACGTTTGACGCGTGTATCTGTGTATTCTTTTTTTGTTGTTGAACTGACTAGTTCCTAGCTGTAATGTATGAAGATTTGTTAGGGCGTTTAAAAACCATCACCCATATCCCAGGACTCTGCTTGCCACCCTTTTTGATATTTCTTTTTTATGTTAAGGTTGGCAGACAGGCAGACTGTCCACTTGATAGTAGGTGGCTACCGTCACCTATAATATTAGCTACATCACAGGTGCTGCAAGTGCGATACCTAATACAGTAGAATTACGGATAAAGAATTGTGAAGGGATAGGGAAATGGGCTCTGGCATCCCCTACTCAGTCACTGAAACACAAAAGCACAGGTGCTGCTACTTCACCGTGGTCTTCTGTAAGTTGATAGTTACTAATGCCCAAATGACTGAGAAACGTAGTGCCATTATTTTCTAGATCCAGACCGGAGCCAACTTTGAAAAGTTTAATTCCAAAGTTACCTCTGCTGGGAATCGAGCCCGGTAACCCCGGAACAGAGCGTTAAGGCAAGCACTCTAACCACTCATGCACGGGGCTCGTCAAAACTACGATTCAATAAAAAGAAAAGGTTAATTATTGCAAAATATACGGTTTACAAATAATGAGCATATTAATAACAACCAGTAATTACAAAGTTCTAATAACAGTAATTTGGTTAGCGAAATGTGGGCAATTGTATGAATATAATTACCGTACATCCGAAGTAGAAACTGAACAAGTTTACACTGCAGTTACCGATGCGGTCGTCGTGAACTACAGACAAGATTCCGTTACAGAATGGTACAAGCTGGCAGAAGATAGCGATCGATTTGTTTTGTGCGGAAGATGTCCAGTTTTAAACCGTATTTTCTTAGTATTAAAGTGTTTATTGGAGGATCAATTCAGTTGACAGAAGGTGATCATATCATAGGAGAATCCAGTGAGCAGATGATCTTCTAAGAATTTATTTACAGCACTTTTAAAAGTCCCCATATGGACCTCCGCAAATAGTTAGTTTCACAGTTAAACTCAATATAAAATAGTATTTTCACTGAAGAGTTCATACACTAATTCGATCCTAGATGATTATCTATAGACAGATGTCTATCTATAGACTTTGTTTAAAATTCATATTGCTATATCGCTTTTGCCTTTATATAGCAAGATAAGCTAGCCATGTTATTAGTTGAGACAAGACAAGAGACGTTATTATAAGACTTAAACTGCTAGTGATCTACCTCAAAATTGTTCGTTCCATAGATTTAGATCTATAAGATATAAAGATATATAGATCGATCGATATGTGTGATGCACATATACTTAAGAAGTGGAGGTAGGTATGAAGGCGTAGGTAGGTCATAAGTATTGTTCACTGCCAGATGTTTCCAGAAGAATCGGTGGGAATCAAATATATTTCGCGCTGCAGCTTTTCTTTTACAAATACCGCGCGTTCCTTTGATAAAGCCGTTAGCAGGAGTTATTTCGATATATAATAAAGTAACAAGAATTAACTTAATAGTTAATGTAAATCATGTCGTCATCAAACAAAAGTTGGCAATATTTCTGGGTATTCGACTTTAAAAGCTTTAGTAGACGGTTTAAGCACCCCCGGCTCTCAAGTTTTAAGTTCGCATAAAACAAAGTTTTTCAGGTAAGTTTTTGATTTAATGTTTTTTTTTGTCCCTGTTTATAAATTTCCTGTTTCTATATTATATTACTATATCGGTTAAAGACAAACAGACAGAAAGAGAGACAACTTTGTCAAGTATTCCTTAAAGTTCACCGTGACAAAGTTACTACGATGTTCCAATATATTTCTTCCGTCGAATCTCATCACCGCGTCCATTGGTTATGATAAATTTAATTTTTCACTAAATGCGTGCTTATGTGTGTTCGTATGTCTTGCACCAGCGCACACAGTGGACTGGAACAGTGGACCGCCCCGTTACCACGGTACATCTCGAATCGTGAATAACAGGGTCATACTTTATGCATCGTCGAGATCACGCGATCCGTGAGAATCCTGATTCCAGATTTTGCTTATTCATGGAAATTTGCTTATTGCGTTTTATTTGTTGCCAGGTTTACTGCAAACGTTTTTGAATACATTTTATTTATTTCCTTTAACTAATCTCTGAACAGGCACGGGTAATAAATTCGTAGCTCCGTGTTGACCAAGTTTTTCCAATGTTCTCTAACATTTGTGATGCTTCTTGAACTAATTGAAGTCTAGTCCCGGATATTTGACGTCGGTGACTATTTCTAGAAGTCATATTTTTTGTTGGCTTTATTTTGACTTTGATAACAAGTTCCTTAAATTTCTAAATGAAATGGTTAATAAAATTTTTAACCGGCTACTTTTTTATAATTTTTTCATATTTTACACAATGAAAAACCTTCCAATTTTAAGTCTGTTAGCTCCTTTGCAAAAAAAGAAAAGCTACGCGGCCGTCATCTGACAACGCGTCGCCACGTGACGACCGCGTTGCTTTTTGCCAGTAGGTACGTACACTAATACTATACGAAAATATGACTAAAAATTGTATCTGCCGAAGTACTCCAACTTTTAGTACATAACTTGATTTTTTTTTTTAATTTGTCTGTGAAACCTCGAGGCATAGAAAATGATACAATAAAAAAATATAAGCTCATAATTTAGAACCTCCTCCTTTGTAAATAATAAAAGTAGGCACGCTCTAAATTCCCTGAAATTCGTGAGAACACGTATTTTTTTATTAAACGAGTGAAATTAAAAATTCATGTTACCCTCGGAATACCCGTACAGTAAAAATTTATGCAGTGACCCACTTAGCAGTACTTCGTATCAGGACATTTATATCCTTTCTTGGGTATTTTTTACTCTAGGAATAACATTGAATAAAAGGGGCACTCGCGAAAAAGAGAGGAACCGTATTGTTACTTAATTACCATAACATAACATGAGTAACTTAATACAAAAATTAACCTAACTTCCTTACATAGTATATTTTGAAGTCGCTTTCCGTGTTTTTCTGTCTATATAATATATCCGCAAACTCCTCCTTGCGACTTTGATGCGGTTTTCACCATCAGTTAGACAATCTTTCACGGAAGGTTTGTATATAATAAAACCTAGTTAAACTTTTATGTAAATAAGAAAAAAAAAAAAAACAATATTTTGCAATCAAGTCGGCGAAATTGTCCGCATCTCTCTGTTTCTCCGCTAACTACTTCTAAACCACCAAACGGATTTTAATTCGGTTTTTACTTATAGAGAGAGAGAGAGACACGAGGAAGGTTTGTGTATATAAATAAATACATCTCGGGTGAATTAAATGCTTTTGTTAACTATTCAACCACTAACTCAACACAACTCAACTTTAAAATGTTGCATACACATTGTCAGTGGTTCAGACAATGACATTTATAATACTTTTTCTTATAGAAAAACTACTTTTCCCGAGGGACGTGAACGCGAATTAAAGCTGGTTAAAAATATTTATCTAATCCTTACATATTATAAAACAAAGTCCCCCGCCGCGTCTGTCTGTATGTTCGCAATGATCTCAAAAACTATCGAAAGGATTTTAATGTTTTCAGTAATGAAAAGCGCGTTAAACGAGGAAGGTTTTTATATATAATGTTCAGAAAAAAAAAATGCACCCGTACGAAGCCGAGAGCGGGTCGCTAGTGTACCAATATTAAAGAACATGAGCTGCCATGGAAACAGGATAACTGGCAAATGCGGCTTAGAACCGTACCGTATAATTGTTTAACAGTTTTGTTTCTTATTATTTTGTACGATCCACACATACACAGTACGAGAATTATTGTTATTATTATGTTTTCTCGTAAAACTACACATTCTACAAAATGTAAATATTTAATTTTACAACAGTATTTTAATGATAATGGAGTGGAGTTTACTAATAATGGAATAGCGTTACTTAGAAAATGCATTATTCAATTTTTAATATTTTTACGACAAGCCCATGCATACTATAAATCTGCTTGCATTATAACAAATAACTATGATTCGTATATAAAATATAAAATTATAATATATAATAATGATTAGGTACCACGAATGAATATATTATTAAAATAATCATAAAATTTTGTCCCAATTGGACGACTCAAATAGATATTTTATGCTTATGCGTTAAGCCTACGAGTATACGTGTTTCTCTGATGTATAAATTATATTAATGTAAAACTTCATCAAAATCTGTTCAGTGGTTTTTGCGTTTCAAACATCAATATATTCCTCATAAATATTGGCATTTAAATTATTTATGAGGAAGATTCAATTACCATACAATTTAGATTCGCTCATTTGCAATTGAAAATTGATAGTTGCAAGGTATCATCAGCCCAATTATCTGCTGAATAGGTAACCTTTAGAATATAATGTTTGAATTAATAGTATTTTAAATAACAATATTTGATTTGAATAAATAAAGTCACAGTGTTTTAGAAAGATTAAAAATAAATCATAACCTTTAAAAATACTTTGTAGAAGAGATCGTTGTATTTCAAATTATGCAAAAGGGTCTAACGTAAAAAAACTCTTTGTGAAAATAGCATATATTTGTATGTAAATCTTCGTAATGCACACACAGAATCCTTGGATGAGGGCCAGTGGAATATATTTTCATTGAGAATATATCAGCTCAATAATAGAGCATATCTACACACATACACCATCAATTTATATGTATATCATGCATTTATATGCAATTTTCATTGCATATTGATACTTATATTAATTTCTATAATTAAATACGCATTGCTACATCTAGAAGTGGCGTTCTCATCGATGACAATATTTTCATTATTATATTGGTACATATTCCATAATACATAGAGATAATACTATATTATACACTTGATAAAAAAAAGGAAGACTTTTCGTCAAAATTTTCTAGTTTTCACTAAGCTTAATCATGTGTTGGACAGAAAATTGTTCTGTCTTCTAGATCTGAATTGATATTAGGTTCACAATGTTATTGTTTATTTATTAGATAATTTAGATAAATCGATTGACAGTATTGTATATGTTTCTATTCCGGTATTGTATTAGCGAGTGTTCGCTCCATAAATAAATAATGTGCGTATCTAGGTTGCATTAAGTCGATGCAATTACAGGTTTTGTGCGAGCGGTCAGTGGGACACGCGGAAACGTGTAGAACCGGTCCTCATCACTATCTTGTTCCGAGTTTCAATATGAATCGTGTGGCAATCGAATGTGAGCTCACAGATTGCAAGGATGAGTGTACAAACTGCATTTGAAATTTTAAATTTTAAAATATTACTAATACAAACGACGATGTTGCTGTTACGACGGTGGTGATTTTTAGACGGTCCCTCGGGAGCCTAACATTTTTCCTTGATAAACAGTATCCTAAGTGTTACATAATCCAGGTAATAAACTATATATGTGTGCCAAATTTCATCCAAATCGATTAAGCCGTTTTTGCGTTAAAGATTAACGCGTTAAGAGCGTTAAAGTAGGATTTTCATAAACAAAATCACCCTAAGTGTTCACATGTAATTCAAATGTACCTAAATATTCAATGTAACTATCCTAATTAATATTATAAATGCGAAAATGAATTAATTTGTTTGTTCGTTACGCTTTCACGCCTTAACTACTAAATCGATTAACATAAATTTTTGCATACACGAAAGATTACTTCTCATGCATACACGTTATCAGTGGTACAGAAAAACTGTTCTCGAGGGATGCAGACGAGATTGCGGGCAAAAGCTAGTGGGTTTTGTAAAACGTACCTACCCCCTAGAGTGCGATGGCACGTGAAAATGACCTGATTCTGACCAGATGGATGTATTGTTGTACAAATGATATATAATATTGTTTCTTCATCACCCCTGTCTCACACTATTAATAGAATATTGTACACATTTAGTTAAGGTGGGACGTTAACATTGTTATTGTAGTTTATCTAATATTACTTTATTAAACGATTATTCAGTTTTTATCCAGTTTTTATTAAACGATCACAAAATTTTGGAAAGTAAAACGTCTACTTGCTTATAGTTTAAAATAAGTACTCTTAAATGCGGATAGTGAGTAGTGTAGCGTTCTGTGGTGGCAGCGATTTGTTTTAATATAAATGAGATTGACAGAATAACATTTACTAGATAGCGCCCGCGACTTCGTCCGCGTTGAAAAATAAAAATATAACGCCTTATGTGAATAATATTTTTTTTTATTCAATCTGTTATAAGTAATTCTGCCGATCGTTGGATTTTTATTTTTATATGAATCCTCGGGAACTGTACTTTTTCTGTATCCCTGACGATGTGTATGCAAATTTTTTTTATGTTCGGTTAAAGTTGACTAATTGGTTTCCAGTCTCCAGTTTTTTTACAGTCTCTCCTTGTCAATTCTTGTTAAAGTAATATGACGTCTTACAGACCACGTTAAGGCGACAAAAATTAAATTTAAACATTTTGATGGTTCTTATCATTGTTATCCGGTTATTATTTATGCAAAATGAAAAAAATTGCTTAAAGTTGATCAATAATTAAATTTAAACACTTTTTGAAAATAGACAAATACCTACTCTATTTTTCTTGGTGACATTTACACAAAACTTCCTTGTCGAATATTTTTCTGTTCTGTTTTTAGTACACAAATTAAAACCAATAAGATATTATAGATAAGATCTACGTACGTAGTAGGCAAGTTGTATTAATATTACTGAACTCGACTGTACTTTATGTTGTATGCAGATATACATACGTATGAATACGCAAATTAACGAGCCTTTTCATTAGCCCAAGCACCAAGTAGCGTTTTCATGGGATTTAATGGTGCGGAAACCATAGATAACCAGGTTAACGGTTACGTACCTATCTGCATTAAGTTAATTAATTTTGTCTGTAGTGGCCTCTAGTTAGATAAAGACGTGCCTACTTTCTTGTTACGAAACTACCGTGAGCTAATTGAACAAAAGGTGCATTTGCAATTTTTCTTATTCGTATTACATCGTGTTGCAGTCAATTACGAAATTAGACAAAATATAATCCGCCCAACCATTTCTTTTACTGTTGACAGCTCGAGTAGTGACTTCCTAACTCCTAATGCATTACCGAATAGATTTCTTATAACAATCGACTTTATTAATGAAGAAGTTTAAGTAACACAATGAAATTTTCTTTTAACTCGCCATTTTTTTTAGTCTAATGACCACACTCTGGTTCTATAACCCCACACTCTGGGTAATCAACAATAAATAAGTTTATATTTTATAAACTATTATAAAAATTAATGTTACCGAGGATTCAAGCGATGATTCCAGTTCATATGGAGAAGAATTAATTGATTCATTTATTTAATTGGTATAAAAGTATTTGTTTTATGTGTAAGTTAATATTCAGTAGGCCGTGTTAAAGGTGTTCTCTATCTTTTAAATTGCAAAATTTTATTATAAATATAAAACTTGATAAAAAACAGCAAACATCGAAACACGCCTTGAAGCGGAAATTTTATTACTTTCGAGAATGGATACTGATTCAATTTCCGTGCCAACTTATTTAGTAACGAATAGCTTGCTTATCAATTTATTCAGATACTTATATTATGAAGTAAAAGAGAAACCCATTAAGAACTTCGATGGCGTGGAGGTACTGAGTGGCATTATGACTAGTCATATAGTTCTATATATACACTACCAACATTCTTCACTACACATTTTTTATTTTTCCATATCTGCTTATGTTATAAAAAGGTAAAGTTGTTTGTTTCTGTGAAGGAGGTAATCTTTTAAACTACTCATACGATTTCAAAAATTCTTTCACCAATAGTTAGAATATAATTTCAGGGTGGATATAGGACTAAATATTCCAACAGGGCATCAGCTATATAAAAATAAATATACAACGCTTGGCAAAAGTATAATGTCAGGCGTCAATGTATGTCAATGTCATATTTTTAATTTTTCAACGCGATCCAGCTAGTATTAAAACAATATAAATTTAATATAAATTTCAAAAGTGTAAAGTCACTAAGTTTTTAGCGTAGCTGTTGAGTTTGCTCTAAAAATGAAATAGAGAAATTAATCAATTTAACCTATTTCGTTTACTTCAGCAACATAACAATTTCGTTTTGAATTTGGCTGAGCAAAGCCGTTTAAAGGCTTGGCCACATCGCAGCAACGAATGGTGGATGGTACTCGTAGTTTGCATTTAGTGTGTGGTTTTGTTAGTATTGTTAGGGGGTTGTGAAGTTTCTGACCACAAATCGACATAATTTTTTCGATCGAACAATTCCCTGTGAAGCCCTGTGATTATGCTCTCGCCTTGATGGTTACAATTTGTGATTGATGCGTATAGCGGATATACTCGTTTTTAATATAGTTTAGTATTATACATTTTATTTCTTAAAAAAACAATATAAAATAATAAATATGGACATAAATACGTCAATAATTTAATATCATAAAATTGATTTCGAGATTAGTCGTAGTTTCCTAGTTTTCCCGATGGCAAAACATTCACTACATCCTCCTTAGTTGACCTGTCAGTCAACTATTGCAAACGTCAATGCAATATTCTGTTTTGATTGAAATGAAATGTTGGTATGACTGATATTGCCCTGGTGCAAGCAAATGTCGACTTTAAGGTGACGAACCTTTTCTTACCCCGACTGTACTTATACTAATTTAGACTTCCCTCTGTCAATGCGACCCTATCCTTACCTTACTTTAAACTAGATTAGGTAGTTACCTCTTTAGTGTCTGTGTTCTACGTTCTAACTAACGTTGTCTAAACTCAATATTTGTGAATTATGTTTTACTAGCGACCCGCCCGCCCCCGGCTTCGTACGGATGCAATTTTTTTCTGCAAATTATTTTCGCCCAGAAAAAAAATAAATTAGGTTTTATTATATATATAAAAATTTCGTGAAAAATTATCTAACTGATGGTGAAAATTGCATTAAAATCCGTTGCATGGTTTAGGAGGAGTTAGCGGCCATACAGACAGACGCGGAAATCATCTTCAAATTATATGCACTATGTAAAGATTTAAAATACATAGTTACTGTTTGTACTTTAATTTATAATATAACAATGTATTCACTTCTAAAACCTTATTGAGGAGCTATTAGCGAAAAATCTCGAACTGTCTGAAGTTCCTAATCAATAAATTTCAATTACCCTAGTCCCTGGGGGTTCAATATTATAAGACCGGGCTTTTATTGGCCTTAATTAATTACGTAGTTTGAACGCTTCGTATGCCATTTTTAAAATAAATCAATCTATTTTGTGTTATGATAGAATTCTTCAACCTAATATTTTTTTATGTACTTAAAGGTCCATTGGCAAGCATACGGTCGACTTGATGGTAGATGGCTACGGTAACCAATAAACACAAGCAATGCCATAGGAGTTACATATTGAGCTCAGCATATAGGTATTAGGTATACTACTACTATAAATGCGACTTACTAAAATTATAAATGCGAAAGTTTGTGAGGATGGATGTATGTATGTTTGTTACTATTTCACGTATAAACGGCTGAACGGATTTGGATGAACTTTGGCACACGGATAGCATGTTATCTGGATTAACATGTAGGATACTTTTTATCCTTTAAAAATATTAGATTCACGAGGGATCGTCTAAAAATATAAAAAAAATTGGGCGTCGGCCGTCACAGCGATAAAGATGTCATATACTCATATATTTACTCGGGTGTTATATTTTTCAATTTTCAACGCGGACGAAGTCGCAGACACTAGCCAGTAATGGATAAGAAGATAAGGGAATGTATACACAAGCTGTTGTTTCATTGAGGTCTTCTAGAAGAGAGTGGTTAGTACTGACTAACAGATAGACTGTCCAGTACACATAACTGCAGAACGCAGAACGCAGTATGCCTTACTTGTACAAAAGAACAATACTTAAATATTCAACTTCCATTGAAGAGAATACAAGGTACCTTACTTATCATGCATAGATAAAACTAAATTAGGTATCGAAAAAACTACATAGTACAGTAATAATGGAATGTTCAAAATTATTCAACTTTCAAAAATGGTATTAAAAACAAAAAAAGTCCCATAAACTCAGCGTGACCGCTGGTATTTAGTAACATTAATGGCGCTTTCGAGAATCCTTTTCTAAATATTTATCATACGATATCAATTCAATACAGTCATATGTATTTTTTTTTTATTATAAAAACGTTGAGAAATAAACCCGACTGAATGAAATATTGCCTGTTTTGCCTTTAAAATGTTTTAGTTGACTATTCAAAAGATATCCAATTCAAAAACACGCGGTACAGTGGCGTACAAAGGGTGAAAGCAACTATTAAACCTTTGACATGTTCGACATAGAAAATACAGATAATCGTGATGAATGTTCTTATCTAAAAACTATTTAACAGTTCCTGGACAACATTTATGTTTTATTAGAATCGGTGCGGTATCTATATGGACGTTTAAAAAGTAGTACTTTACTTTATCAATCACATATTATTTTTTTCATGTAAAAGTTGTCAGACAGACTGACGGTCTACTTGATGGTAGGTGGATACCGTCGCCGTAACACAAGCAACACCACAGGTGCTGCAAGTGCAAGTGGGAAAGTGGAGATGAATTTTGGCATCTCTTACTCACCGACACACAACAGCACACGTGCTGTTATTTCACTGTGGTCTTCTATAAAAGGTTGGTTACTGCTTCCAGACGGACTTTTCAAGTAACTGCGAATTGCAGTGTGCCCTGTCACTATCGTGGGCAAAAATTTGTAGTCTAATTTAATAAGTTTAATGATTTTAACTTAAAATATAAATGTGAAGATATATAAATAAATAATAAAGCAGTTTATACACTGACTAAACCTTGTACATTTAATGCAGTAGACATTAAATGCGTTAATTTAAATTTTCTTTGATTAAATTAATTTCTATCTGTATCTACTTCCATATATCTTCTATACATCTATTTACTAATATTATAAAGAAGAAAGATTTGATTGTTTGTTTGTTTGCATAGATTAGGGTCCGAAACTACTGGAACGATTTAAAAAATTCTTTCACTGTTGGGAAGCTATATTATCAGCGAGTAACATAGGCTATATTTTATAAAGTTACGCGGGCGAAGCCGCGTGCAACAGCT
The DNA here is from genome assembly GCA_944738685.1 of Synanthedon myopaeformis. Lineage (NCBI taxonomy): Eukaryota > Metazoa > Arthropoda > Insecta > Lepidoptera > Sesiidae > Synanthedon > Synanthedon myopaeformis. Next base: position 2,334,627 of record OX122930.1, read on the forward strand.
AGTATTATTATAAAATAAAATCACTGTCCGCCTTTATTTGTTTCTCCGTTGAATTCTTCTAAACCACCCAACGGATTTTGATACGGTTTTCACTAAGGAAAGAGCGATTAACGAGAAAAAATATCAAATTGGGTATGTACCCATTTGCTAGTTAAAATATAAGTTACTGTAAAATCTAGGCACCAACACGAAAATACATTTCCCTCTGGCTTTACGCTGGATGATGAATTGCCAAGTCCACAATCTATTGTAGCTGGCAAGTGGGTAATTCGTAACTCCTCGTAATGCATTGTAAACGACAGAGATAGATTAAGACAGTTTCCACAACTTATATTATGAAATGAATTGCTACTATTGTATTATATAATAAGTTAATAAATAACATTATTAAAATGCCTTTTTCACTTGCATTTTGCAGAGTTATAAAATGACTATAATAATAATATAATAATAAATAATAAAGCCTTAACAACAACAATATTGTACATAATGTATATATAATTTTTTTCTTTAAATAGCAATAGCTATCAAAAATATTTATCACTAGTGACCCGCTCCCGGCTTCGCCCAGAATGCAATTTTTATACATACAATCCTTCCCCGTTTATCCCTCTTTTCATAAGTGAAAACCGAATTAAAATCGGTCTAGCCATTATTGAGTTTTGGCTTTTTGCAAGGCCATTCATTTTAATCACAACAACCCCATGGCGGAGATTTTTAGCGTCGTTATTGCTTTTTAGCTTCTTAATATAGTTAAATTATAAATATACCATTCAGAGATAAGTAGGTACCTATAGGAGATTCGTTTGCCACTGTCTCTATGCCATGGGAATGGCGAGAGACGATGGCAAAGGTCCCGACGGAGCCACATTAGTGTCGTGGAATTTAAGAAAAGCTCTGGTGTGACACCTTCGCACAGTCCCGCACATAGGCTGGCGCTGCTGCTGATCAGGCTCAGATTCTCAAGCGCCGCAAATAGGTACTCATACTTACTCAAGGACTACGAGCTTGCGACGCTCGCAATAGAGACACTGGGCTCCTGGCCAGCTGGCATGAAGAAATTTGTAAGAGCACTGTTGGCACGGCTGGTCGACTCTACAGGGGACCCCGGGGCTGGCACTTACTTCTGTCAACGCATAGCTCAGTCAGTACAGAGAGGTGACGTTGGAAGTATAATAGGGTCCATGCCGCAGGCGGACCTGTTAGACGGGGTATTATTTTTATAATTGTTAAAGTATTTAAAGTTTAATGTTAATTTTCTTATTATAATGTTTTATTTATATATATATAAATAAGATTGATTAGATAATGATTTTGTTATTTATAATAGCATGTTAACTCAAAGGCTACATGCTTAACTCCCTACAATAAAATTGTTGTCGGACAAAACCGGGCGCGTTAATTATAAAATGTATTACGGCAAACTTGGAATGATCGCGTGTTCATAGCGCATCAATTGCTCAGTGCATTTGGCTCTCACCTCATTTGAGCCAAATAACTACTTACTTGTGGTTGTTATGAAGTTATTTTGTCAATAAATTAAGTTTATAACGGTTCCATGAGTCAGAGGCTTTGATTGGTGAAAGGACATGCTGTATTCTGCTGCTGAGTCAACCAATGGGCTAATACCATTGAGATTAGCTGCAGAATATAAACTAACTAAAATAAACTAAATATGATTTAAGTTAATTTATATGTATTTTTTGTAATTATGTTAGGTCGGCACTAGATTTCAAGGTGTTAATTATATTTTACTACAAACATAATTTTTTTTTATTGGAGTTTCATAAGCTTTTATTATGGGAGTAAAATTTTTGAATACTTTAGAATATCTCTGAAGTTTCAGAGATATTGCGCCATCTACACAATATTTTTTAAAAAAGAACAATTCTTTCGGCGTGTTCAAATTGTGAAAATTTAAATGTATTTTATAATCGTTCGTAATGAGTAAACTCCAGTCGTGCGTCAGAGCTGACACACACACATTTTTTTACAAATTTAAATAAATAATAATAAGAGTATAACTGACGACCTAGTAAGGGACGCGGGTCGATGGTGATCCAAACTATTTCGGACCGGTCCTACCTTAAAATTATAAGGAAGGCCTATGTCCAGCACTGGATGTCCTACGACTGAGATGATGATGATGATAAATTGATTATCTTATCAACCACACCACTGTAACTAATTACCTACTGGGTTTGTACTGAAAACCATACAAGATACTGTTAGCAATTCAAAATCCAGTTACATCGAGAACAAGATTTGGATGCTAGAGCCAAGAATTTTAGAGTCTCTCTAATGAAAAGTTTTGCTTAGTTACCTATTTTCAATTACCCATTGCTAAAGGAACTAACTGAAGCAGCAAATATCTGTCGTGTCTAAGCATGAAGTTTGTTTGGTTCCCAACATCGTCTGGGCCATATGGAGATGTTGGAGAACGGTTTCATTTCTGACCTTGTGACCAGCTAAGGCTTTTGAGCATTCCTTGGCTCTTGACAGAGACAGGTTCAGGGAGTTGACCTTCAGGACTGAAGAGACACTGAGATAGAAAGAGAGAAAGAAAGAACTAAAACTTATGCTTAAATAACTTATGCTGATGAGAATAGACGAAACCTTTAAAAATATTTCATGTAAAATGATGATTTATTAAAGATGCTTCTCAGTTAAAACGCCACACTGAACGTACGTTTTTCTGCCTCAAATTAAAGCAAAATATGTGAAGATGTCAATGTTAATTAAAAAAAAACAATACTGTTCACTGGCATTCCGAATATGTTTCTCGTGCGTACCCATTCATTTTAAACGATCGCTTGAAACAATACAATGTGCTTGACAATGGGTGTTCGAGCATCCTGGGTCTATTGTCATCCGTATACGAACGCGTGGGATGCTCTTGAACGACTGCCAGGAGTGTAATGAAGTAAATGGGGTCTAACTTTCGAAGTAGACGACTTTGTAGCAGTCTGTAATGCAGTTTCATGTGGGATATTGTATTGGTTTACTATGTTGTTATAATGTGTGTGGTTACTTCAGTTGTTCCATTTATACAGGAAGTTTAGCACTTATAATATGATGTCGAATTGTTTCCTTTAGAAGGACACTTATCACGCTGTGTTACCTCGCTGTGTGACCAAACAGCTAACGGCTAGCCATGATTTCTGAAAATATTTTAATTGTTGAAGGCGTTGTTGGCTTAAGAAATCGTCAAATCTGTCTATAACGCTGCCATTAGGAGACGTGTGAGGAGTGTACAAGGGCGTCATTGGCCAGGCAGACCTAAAACGTCGTGTGCTCAGAACGGCTGCGGACAAAGTCATGATTGTGATGATGATTGACTTTCAATTCAAATGTAAACTAATCTAAATAAAAATAGTTTATGATGCCTAAATTCAATTATGCTCATTTCTGAAGTAAAATAGGCGAAAATAAAAAATGATATTATAAAATCACACTTCATGAGGCACTGATGGCACTGATGACAGAAATTCACAAATTAAATAGTAATTTTATAATAATTAAATAATAATAACACAAACTAATAAAACTAATGTAACTCAAAATTTTCGATTTAATTGATATGAGACCAAATAAAGAAGGACAGTCAGAATCTAGCTAAACATTATTTTGAATGAATAAATTGATTTAGCTGAATTCAATAAACTTAGAAGCCGTTTGACCGACCACGAGGTTAATTGTGTTTTTCATGGTTATTTTACCTTTGTTGTCTAATTTTATGGCAAGCTAAGTCTCGGGACAAAAGTAGTAGGTATATAATTATAATTAAATACCTTAAATGTCAAACAAACAAGACAAGTGTTTTGAATAATGTGTGCTTTGTAGTCTGTCTTCATTCGGTGACGAAAATTGTAACAAAACATAAAGTGAGAATTCTTAATTTAAAATATACATTGTATTTAATACAATGCAGATAGAAATTAAAAAAATATATATTTAATGTTCAAAGGAGATAAATCAGTTTTGTATGGAGATCCAGGCCATCAGTTTATTTTCGTTTTAGCGGTTAAAACTTGTACCATTGGGGAAGAGGAAATTATAGAATTTACTGAGAAATTGTGTAATTTGATAAAATAGGGTTTCATAGATATTTCAGTTTGAAAGTATTAAAATACCCTGAATTTCCCAAATTCAAGTTATCATTTTCATATTTCTTTATAATAGTTATCTGTAAAGTAGTTTATAATCTGAATTTTATAAATCTAAAATATTCATAGGTAATTAGTGAAATTATGAAAGACTTTTATTACTAAATTCTCCAAAGTGTAAACTAAAAATAAAAAACAATGGCTTGCTTTTGAATGGTGTCCTTATAGAAGATATTAGGACTTAAACTCATAAGATATGTTTACTCACTAATGAGTTAAGGTTCTATTAAAAAAGAGTTACTTGCTTGTCTCAACTTATTTATAAACTTAAAATTTTAGATTATTATTAAAAAATACTAACAAAATTAAATTAAATTAGCCCTATAATTTAGTTAGTATTGAACGTAGGTATAATTAAATAATCATCGTATCATAGAAGGCATGTCTGCATCTCTATATTGCAACTCACTCGAAGAACTTTCACATTTTTTACGTGCACACTTTCGGAAGACGGAGTCGGCATTTGCCGTCCGCAAACCCTCAAACTGTTCGCAATTTGATCACAAAAACAAACAAACAATTTAGTAAATTTCACGCCGATTAATAAATTTAAGGCAAACTCAACACACCTCTTAAATGAACCGTGCTGCTCCAGATTTGCGGCTATTCTCACTTTTTCTATCACTTTACCGCCACTTCATCCAGTTGGAAGCACAAAATAAAACACTCGCGTCACTTGGGATAGCGGATAGCGACGATAAAACGCGTTCAATGTGCACAGACGTCTATGAGAGACTGGCTGCTACTCGTAGCATAGCGTCGTCGCCTCCACCGCTTGGCTCGAGAATCAAGGCCACGCAAAACATTGCTCCCATTTCCCCTGTGGAAAGTGTTCGTATCCGTGATCCGTGCCCGTTTCGGACAGGTGTGGGAGAAAGCACCGAAAAAAACTCAAAAGCCTGACTCATTCGGCGAGATGATACCGCAGAGGTGTTGTTGTGGTCGACACTTAACTTAGCGAGGTGGAAAGTGAGATAACTGGTTTACCGGCGCCGAATTAGTTGAGAGAAAAAGTTTTGTAAGTACACATAAGTCAGTTGCAACTATAGTCAATGGATACATATATTACTCGTAACATACACATATGCATGTAAAACACAATGTGGAGTCACTCGAGCGTCGTATGGACCTATTGGATTTTGAAGATTAGATGGTAGGAAGAATAAAAGGTTATTATGATGTTTTCCTTTTTAACGGTGGGGTGAGCGTCTACAGGCGTTCAAAAGTTTGTAAACGCTGTATTAAGAAAAACCCTCCAAATTATCGTCAGATTAAGAATCAGCACCATCAAAAATTCAGGCTGAACCGTCTGTATGAAAATATGACGCACTCGAGTATTTCAAAATAGCAATCGCCAAAAATCTTTTTTCCATTTTCAAAATGCTGCCACGAGCTTGCGTTACATCCGAATCATCTGTATTTTAAATTTATATTGTTTTAATGGAAGCTTAGTTTGGGTTCACTTAACATCCCTTCTGAAAATCTGACCCGCTCGAGTAGTATTTAAATTTTTACCTCAACCCCCACCAACCCCACCATCCAAATTGGCAATATCTGATGCGCTCGAGTAAATCCCAAAATCCCCTCTTGGGCTCCCCTACTACAACGGCTGTGTCCACGACACAAACCCAACTAATTTTTAATCATTATCTTTTGTATTTATGTTATATATTTATATTATATACAAATATTTAAGGAAAGCAAAGTGCCTTAAATAAAAATAAACAGCTAGTCAGTTATAAAACTATTTAATTTATTTTATTAATTATAACACCAACAAAAACAATGCATTCACTGCCTTATAATAAGAGTGTATAGCTGGGTAGGTACTATATGTATTTATATGTAGATATTTATGTTGAGACTGACAAGTGTGAGAAACAAAGCATACTGCTGATGAGAGAAGACCTCTTGTGACATCAAAAGGAATCTTCACGTGTGTAGCTCGAGGTTTGTTAGAGCTAATACACCAACTTGCAGCTATTTACAAGCTCAACCGACAAGCCAAAGCCAGGCCCTAATTACCCAAATCTTACTAATGTTTTATCGATTATTACTTAAGGGGATACATTAGGAATGTTCTCACACAAACTTTGATCCGCTCATCATATCTTTCAATAACTATGTACATCTATTCTTTATCTTTATCCATATCTATACATATTTATATAAATGAATCGCTAAATGTGTTGAAGAGAATTATTTTTTCAGAAAAACGTAAAAACTAAAGTTTTCTTTTTCCAATCCAATGTTCCATTCAAACATTTTAATAATAACATTTGACAGAACCATTTTGTCCACTTCCTAACTTGTTATTTCCTAAGCCGTTCTTTTCTTATTTCGTCCATTTAATCCCTATGACGAGATATCGTCCAATATCAATATATTAGTATAGATATAATATTACCCTCCGCAAACCACCCACCGGCCATTACAAATTAAATAAATTACATATAGGATACATATGGATCAATTTTGAACGTTCAAGTTTTTTAGGTGATGAAAATCAGCATATTTCGTTGCCATTTGAGGTTTTAAAGAAATTTTCTATGTACTTCAGGGTAAGTACCAACAGCCTGAAAATAAATAATAAAGGTATCATAAAGGTAAAAATTAAGGGAATGTAATAATGGCAAAGTTGCATTTAGCGTTTCGCTTTAAATAAAGGGGGAGGCAATTTGCCAAGCTGACTCATGCAGTTTCAGCAAAAAACGCCAGCAATTACTATGTAGGGAAACACGTGCTAATTTTTTTCTAGATTTTTCATGTGGATTTTTCATGAGAATTTGCAATAGTAATCCCTAATACGTAGGTAGTTCCCTCATATTGTTAACATAACATAACGACATAATTGTTTAACATTAATTAATTCCTTTTAAAAATATTGAATTATTTTAAAAATATTGAGTTTTTTGATATTTTTGTTATTTTTTTAAAAGCTCTACCAAACTAAATATGCAAATTCGTTAATTTTTTTTACAATATTTAATTTAAAAATAAAATTTAAAACGTAAATAAGTAGTTTGTTTTCGTCTAGTACGAGTAGGTACAGATGAATTATGAAACTAGATTTATTATTATTTAGAACAATATTTTTTACAGGTGATAGGTACGTGTATGCAAAATAAAATATCTATAAGTACTTTACAAAAATATAATTTTATTTAAGAATTTCATTCATATTTTCATTACACGTGTATGGAACTGCCCATGTACGTAATTGCCCAACCGAGCTGAGGGTCGGCACTTGAAAGTGTCATCGACCTAGCCTACACTTCAACAAGAAGTGTGAGGTCACATCTCAACACGTGCCAGAAAAAAAACTTTCGGTTTTTATCTTGTGTTACCGTTTGCCTGCAGCTTCAAAAGTTGTGAAGTAAGAAAGTCTGTCTTTCACCAGGCTTCAGCTCAAACATATCACCTAAATATATGTGTCAAGTCTCATCGAAACGTCTATTGAGCTGAGCGTTCTCACCTAAAACAGGGGTTTCAAAAAAACCTTTTCATTTACACTAGAAATATCTCAAAATAGTGGTATACTTATAAGTAACAAGCATTAAAATCTGTTACGTGGTTAAGGAGAAGTTAGTGGATATACAAAAAGACAAATGCTGGCAGCGACTTCAATTTATACTGGTATCTGCTATTATAGATCACTAATCATCTATAATAGCATCTATAATATAAGAGGTAATCTGCGCCAAAGATCGACGTTTATTGTCGTATATAACATTTCATGTTAATTACAAAACATTGATATTTCATGTGTTGTAAAATATTATATGCACTTACATGTAATCGCCTCTGAAGAAATTTTGTGACTGGTAGTAAAAAGCTCATATAAGATCCGTTGTGTTCTAAGATCTAGGCGTTGATGCGTAGTAGATTACTATAATATACTAATCTAATGATAAACTTGAAAGTTTGTGAGTATGTATTTATGGATATTTTGTTACTCTTTCACGCAAAAACTTTACACTTTTTTGCCTAGTTAGGTTATTATAGTCCGTTGAAATGACCGCAAATACGTTCGTGACTTTTTTATAGGACATTGAAACTTGAATTTTGTATTGAGTATTAATTATTGTGTTTACGAAAACACTCTACTTGGGTTTGGGTTTGAGTTCAACTCTTCTAATGGTACGAGTAGCGAGGCATTAACGAGCATTAACGTAGATAAAGATAGATAAATTGTTTAATTTATGAGTGATTTTTTATGTAAAAGTTGTTTATGAGGCACGCGATGGTAGCACAAGCAAAGCACCAGATGCTGCAAATGCGCTGCCGACCATGTTAGTTATTGGGAGTTCTGGCATCCCTTTAGTTTAGTCAAATTAGGGTTTCACCTCGGAATGAGAGATAATAAGCTGTAGACCGTATACACCTTCATTTTGGTGTTCTAAAAGTTGTCTCAAAAGTCTCATAAAATCTCATGTCTTTGTCGTATGTTATTCAAGGTCAAAGGTATCAAAAATCAGTTTTTCGCGATTATCTCGGTTTCTATAGCTCCAATGATGTTAACATTTATTATAAAAATTGTAAAGCATTAAATTTTCGACAAAATTTGTCTTAAAATTTTTTTTCATACCCCCAACCGTTTTTGAGATACAAAGCAGAGCCCGCAGCGCTCAGATATTCTCACTGTAATACAAGGTCAACCGTGAATCTCAGTGAATAATGCCTTGTATAATGTTATTAAATCATTGAAATATCATTAACGACAAATAATTTGTATTATTTATTAGTTAATACATTATATTTCACAGATAATGACGATGAAACAGACATTTTATCTCTCATTCCGAGGTTGACCACTTTTTGTGGGTTTTTTACTCATTTATCGAAACACAATGCTGTTATTTCACAGTGGTCTTCTGTAAGAATAATATGACAATCAAATAAGACTTTCAATAGGTATTAGGACAAAACAGATTGACGTTAGAATAAAATTAAGACAATGAAATGTATCACGCCAGCTGTTTCTTTACGTGTTGAACAAGTCATACGTGGAATTCACTGAGGTCAAAGGAGAGATTGTTGGTAAAATTTAGCTGTTAATCATTGCGTCCGCCTTCTATGAAATCGGGTCATTGTCAATTGCGGAACATGTCATGGAAGATAGCGGTTACAGGATATAGAATAGGATACTAAACTCGCATAATGTTTTCAAGAAATTGTTTAGAAGAAATTATGACGTCTTTGTACCCATAGAGTGACTGAATATAATATTTTGCTAATAAATAATGAATAAATTTCATTTATTTCAAGCACTTAATATTTTCCTATATTAAAATTTCCCATTTAATTACTTTATTAAATTATATTATATACTAGCTGTACATGCGAATTGGTACACGTTGAAAAATGTAAACATATAATATTAAATTACTGGCAAGCTTCACTCGTAAAAAAACTAATTTGGTTTTGTCTATATGTACCTATATAAAAGATCTCTGAAAAATTTTCTAACGGATGGTGAAAACCGCATCAAAATATGTTGCATGGTTTAGGAGGAGTTAGCGGCTATACAGACGGCTGTAAAGATAACGCCTTTTTTATCCGCAGCAAAATTTTTATATTTTTAGAGATATCTCGCAAACTTAATATTTTTCCAGTATCCTATATTTTAATTCAGGTAATAAACTATCTGTGTACCAAATTTCATCTAAATCCCTTCATTCCTTTTTGCGTTATTGAGGAACAAACGTACAAACCTTCGCATTAGTAATATTTATTAAGTTTAAAATAAATTATTGAATTGAAAATTTATGGTCATTGCATCAAGATAAATCTGTCACATTTTAATGAAATAACCTTTTTTTTAAATACTTAATGATACAATACTGTTACTTTTATCACTTGTTATTTATAATGTAATTTATTTGTGGCTATGTGTAACTTTTAAAAACTACTTTATTCGTTTTTGCGGCAAAGGCACACACAAAAGATTGTGCAGTCAAAGACTACATTCACAGCGATTTACATACTGGAATATTCTCATTTGAAACTGTATCAAATAAAAAATAAATGCAGTATTACCATGCGCATTGCAGTAATATTCTTAATAGACACAAATAGTTATTTATGCTTTTAGTTTCACACAATAAAAAGGTAATCGCAGAGATTTCCGCGAGCTTCATATATTGAAGAACTATTTTACGTTGTTCGAGATCGAATAGCATAATGTAGTTACTGTAAAAGTCTGTCTTTACTGTCTGTTACTGTCTTCTCTCTTTATAATATTAGTATAGAAAAAAAATAACGACAACTAAACTATAGTTACTATAATATACTAAACTTATCTGTTCCTCCGCTAACTAGTTCTAAACCTTAATTCTGTCTTCACTTATGGAAAGAAAGACAAACGACGAAGGTTGGCGTATATATAAAATTGCAGCGAAGCCGGGAGTGGGTCGCTAGTAAACAATATGTAACAAATTCAAACTAAATGAAGAAATAAAATATAATAATTATATTGAGTATGGGGACTCGTGATCTTACTATACATATATTCGGGTCACTTAAAGTAAGTAAATTTGAGTGATGTGCCGTATATCCGCGGATATCCGAGGGAGAAGAAAGATCCGTATCCGTAACCGTTACTTTTTGGCGGATCTTTTTACGGATCTTTTGTCTTATTAATTTTTAATTCATAGCTGAAATTCTACATATAGTTGATTAGATAGCAATGAAAAACTATTAAATTCCATTAAGATTATATTTTATTTCTTAAAATCAAACATTTGGGAGCTTTATAATGCAAGCGTCAAGTGGCGGGCGTCAAATATCGTTTCAAGGTCACGTGCACCGACACCGATTGAGTAAGAAAGTTGACATTCGTATCCGTATCCGTATCCGCGGATCTTGACAACAAATATCCGTATCCGCGGATCTACATTTTTAACGATCCGGCACATCACTAATAAATGTAGTATGGTGTCCAATTTGATCCGGGACACAAAGATTGATGAGGGCCGGTAGCAGGGTCTCACCTACCCTTCTTTTATCACATATCATTCATGTCAATTTAAAACTACCTCTATACATCATAATCAATTTATACCCTTCAGCAAATTACAGCAGATATAATGTGTTTAGTTTCACTCAATAGAAAGTCGGGGTTAGTTTATAATTTTAATTGTATAGCTTTTAATGTGTACCTAAGTGTATAATTAAATAGAATGTAAATATGCTAATAATATAATAAATGAGAATATATAAATGCGACTTATACTTACTCGTATGTTTATGTAAAATATAGGTTACAGTATACAGATAAGTAAATTAATATAAATAAACACATAAAAATAATATATATGAATTGATATAAATTTTTCAAATTCTTTATGTATATTAGGCGAATCAAATATAAAAGAAACTTTTTATTTAATTTTATTTGATCTTTAAAAAAATTTAAAGTTTATTTTTCTATATAATTTCTATGTTATCTAGGTCTATATTAAAATATTGAAGTCTATATTTTATACTCTTTGAATTAAAAGGAAAAGCTTCCTTTTATTCAAAACTTACTTTTTTGGGACACATATATTGCTCGAGTGGTAATTAATAAAAATGTTGAAAGATTTTTTTGTGAAAACATATTAATGATGAAAAAATTATTATATATTTCATGATTCCTTTAGTGCATACATGTTATTGTAATGTTTTAGTGAAACATATTTTTACACTTGATTGTACAGTTTTCGTTCGAAAATCTAGTAGGTGTTATGTATTCTAACCACTAAGAAAACAATAATTCCAATGAGGTAATTTTACCAATATAAACATTAAAATATAACCTCTCGACAAAGAAAGGGATTAAGTACAGTTTTATCTTAGATCCGGCCATCAATCTATTGCAGGTCAGTTCACTGATTACTTCTGCTGAAAAAGTGTAAATTTCAACGCTTAACTCCAATTTTCTAATCCATTGCTGCGAATGTTAGGGAAATAAAATTTGAATATGAGCCTAACTCCTTCTAAACCAAAGAAACGAATACATATTTTTTAATTTATCAAAAATAAAACTAATCTTCTATATAATATAAAATTCTTGTGTCACAGTAAAACCAAACTCCTTCGAAACGGCTTGACCGATTTTTATGATTTTTTTTTGTGTACTCGTATATTCGGTAGGTCTGAGAATAGGTCGTAAACTATTTTTTATACCCCTAAGTGATAAGGGTCGCCCACCCAAAAAAAAAAATATTTTTTTTTTTGACAAAACAACGTTTGCCGGGTCAGCTAGTTGATATAATATAATATAATATTTTCCACTAGTTAATGTCATTCATTAAACTTTAATACTCCCATATAAAATGCACCGACTTCAGTTCTCTTTGAAAAATATTTCGTTTTCACTGTATTTATGAAAAGGCAAGAAAATTTTAACCCATGAAAAAAAAAACACTTGTAAACTTATCACAGTTATTAGTTAGGTAATGTATAATAAACAACTTGAAGTATCGAATAGCTAGAGCTACCTTTAGTTACGAGTAAGTGAAGAGGGCGAGCGGTGGCCCCATTGCGTGAGGTCATGGATTCTAATCTGACAGATATGTCGACTCATCCCCTATTGTGGCTATCGACCATCAGTTTTCACCTACTTTTTTAGATAGGTCAGCTCAATAAGTTCGTCTTTTTGTGAAAGGTATTTGTTTTAAGACAAATAGGTATTATTTTTTGGCTTTTAAATTGGTTTACTTTACTTTATTTACTTCAATGTTAAGTAAATATTTATTCACTTTTAAACTAAGGCCGCATTATAATGGAAAACCTTGGCATGAAATTGTTATTAAAATACTTATAATCCAGGGCATCTGAACAATTTCAAACATAATTTTCTCTGACAATAAATTAAGTAAGTATATGGGTTCTCCAAACGTTCGGAGTTTCTATACAAATTTAATTACAAACGATATTTTGGGCCGTTATTGAACTTTATAATTAATAATTTTGCAAAAGGTCGTTTTATTACCGCAAAAGGCAAAATTGTCGAGGTTTGAAAATCTTTAAATAACATTTAACGAGGTTTTGTAAACTGCACACGCTTGTAAATTTTTTAAATTTATAAGGTCACACTGCGATTTGCCGTCATTTAAGCAACAGCCGTCTGGCGGCAGTAACCACCTCTTACAGAAGACCACCGTGAAATAACAACATGTATAATGTTGTGTTTTGGCGAGTGAGTAACTAATACCAGTGCGATTTCCATATCCCTTTTACTATGGTAAGCAGCGCATTTGCAGAACCTGTGACTTAGCCACCTACCATCAAGTGGACCGTAAGCTTGTCTGACGACCTTTATATAAAAAAATATTCTTAAAAGAATTTAATCTTAATATGAGGTTGAGAGGGTGAATAGAGCTACAATTAGAAATATCCCTATTTCATATTCTCCTTTTCCATATTCTTTATCAAGGTCGGCAGCCTGCTGTACCCCTCTAAACGATGCTTATGTTTATAGGGTAAGCAACTATCTAACATCAAAGAAATGGCTTTGACCAACCCTTTTTTGAGTTTGCAAAAAACCGTCGCTGGCTGTCAGACGGAGACGACGATGACTCTATCCGTACGTATAACACTACCAGTCCCTGTGCCTGTACCACCATTCCCACCGAATGCTTCGAGGGCTACCAGTTTCCCCAGTTCCCTGTTATCCCCATAGGCTTACAATAAGCCATCACAAGGAACTCCTTTTAGTCGCCTCATATGACACTGCCGTAGAGTTAGCCCTCTCAATTTGATCTCCAAATATTTGACTAGCATCCGTGAATATCGTATAATTAATTATTTAAGAATACGATTGTGTGTGCAATGCTTCCTATTTAAAAAGACCGCTTACAACTTCAATATCTTACGTAAATATATCGCCAATGAAACCGATCGTTACCTCATAACTCTTTGTTTGAAACCGTTTGTTTTCAATCAACACCAACTTTCGCAAACAATGAAATTACTTCCATTATATGTACCTTGTTGATTTTGTATTTAGTCATGATTCGCTAACTAATACGATAACTGAGTCCTAATCCATTAGACGAACCTTCTAAACCATCGCAGTGTGGGTCAATAATCTCTATGTAATGAGGTACCTATGAGCTGTCTCTCTCTACCAAGCTACATTTGAAGATTCATTGAAGATTGCAAGTCTTGTCTCAAATTTTATCTGATATTTTCTTTTATCTCTAATATAATAAAATCACTAATAGAGTAAAAATACCTACTCCAATATAATTGGATTTTTTCATAAGACTTTTCTTCACTAAGGCCTTTACTGACGCACTGTATTCTAGCCTAGCGTCACCGACTGTCGAGCTATAGTTGAATGATAGTAAGCGTGGCTACCGTCGCCTATGACACCAGCAACTTTGGGACAAGTTCACTACTGACCTAGACTAAGATAAAGTATGAGGAACAAGACCAGCCTTCTGTAACGAGGTGGTAAGTGGGCTGCCTAGCCTATGAGATTTTATCAATTATTTTCATTCACTCTGAAGTCCAAATAAACTTATTATTTAGTTGTAGACATTGAAATAAATAGGATTGCGATAAAGTCACGATAGTGGCCGCCCTGAATTCGCCTATATCGCCTTTTAAAAATCCATCTGATCGTACGACTGCAACCAACTGAGTACACTGATGGGTAATACCACCGGATTCGCAATTGGTGTCATGACTGCATTAACTATTCAGGCCTTGTAAGCGAATGAATGGATTACCGAACAACATTCAGATTTTCCTTGAACAATCCTTTGTATTGTTTCGTAATAGTTTCAATAGCATTAATTGGGACACATAAATCATATTACACCAGTTTATTTTATATATAATGAGTGCCAGACATGCTGACAGTCTACTTGATTATAGGTGTTGTTACAAACACCAAACCAAACGCAAGCAAAATAAGATGGGGTTGCAAATGTGCTGCCGCTCTAGGATAAAAGCTTAAGGATAAAAGGAGATTCTAAGAAATCCTTTTCTCGCACGTAAATACAAATTCTATTCTCGGCATGTCCACAATAGCACACTTTCTGTTATTTCAAATTGGTAGATATGCTGTGGTTTCTGACGCAATATAGTATTTTTTGTACCTGCCTATATAACGCAGTGTACCCTGCCATATATAAAAAAATGTAAATAAATACTTTGAACTACTATTAAAAGTGAAAAGATAAGTTAAGAAAAGGATGCTTGTTACAGTTTCAAGGGAAAACTACCGAACTAATTTTGATGAAACTTTTATTCATTAAAATAGCCAATTCTAGCAAAATATTTACGTAACATAAATGCTACAAAGTAAGTACTAAACAATAAAACATAAACATTACTAAATGAAATAATTGAAATTTAAAGCTTTCTAACAATCTTTATATCACAATAGTAAAAGATTTGCAATCGGTCACCCAACATTTGTAAGACAATGGCGTACAAGGAATTTCTTCATTGGAGTTCCGGGGATTTATCTCAAACTACTGATGCCGGACGCGGGAGAAACCGACCGTTGTTGTGTGTAGTAATAGTATAATTATTATTCAATTTACATTATTTTTTCGTGTCATTCGAATTTATACCTTAAAGCCATCTCTTTAGGTTTGTAAGTACAACGAACAAATTTGTAAGTAGGCAAGTAAATTATTGCATAAGCATCTGACTCATTATTTCGGTAAGGATCGCGTTGCGACACGGTAACTTGTGACTTACATAAAACATAAAGAAACATATGTTAGCGCATTTAAGAACCTAAATCTTGTGTGTTAAAATAGATTATCTAATTCAAATGTTAGTTACGTTGAAGTATTTACAATGTTTTCAGCCCATTTCCTAGTTGACGAAGGGATTTAACTAATTTCCATAGATTCGATTGATTTGAAATTTGGTATACCTAACTGTTACTTCGGTGGTATTTCCATGACATGGTAAATTTGATCTAATGCTGCAGCATCAAGTAGTCTGCGAGACACCCAACTCCTCAACAACTTACAGCAGGTATAGCGTCTTTGGGCTCAATAGAAACTATTAGTATATTATTATTATAAGTTATAGTGTGTTTAGCCTAGATTTAGTAAATACAAAATTTGGCAAAATAAGGATGGAACCATGCCGTCTTTTCTTGGATGACAGGACAAGACCACGTCTCTTCTCTGTTTTAAGTCACAACATGTAACACACCTCACCTCGCTAATACAAATAATCACCCTCAGCCCACCCTTTGGTTATTATTTATTTATATAGTTCCTAAACTTATCGAGAGATTGTACTGTGAGCCTTATTTTTTTAATCTAAATCCACAACTACTTTGTCAAAAATTATGTACAATCAAGAACGTGAATTATTTAAAATAGATATCTATATAGCCTGACAAAATAGTTAAGAAATTAAAAAGTGGTAATACTGTAGTGTTGTCCCGTTTTAACAATCTCGTTGATAAGATTTTAAAAAACGACATTTAAATAATAAAACTTCGACATTGATAAAAGTTTCTGATGGGCGTTCAGCCAAATCTTTCAAATGTGAACGCCTGCTTGGCGCCTACTTACTAAAAGTTTTACATCTACGTCTGAATTTAAGCTTTGCTATAATATTTATATCAGGCGCTGCACTGAATTGGACCAATACTCTACGGTAATAAAATGAACAGCAAAAGGGGTAAACCAGACGTTCTGTGTTTTACGATAGCTCGTAAAATAACCTTTCTTATTACTATCGAGCCAAAGCCACATGCAGTGGCAAAAATAGTTCTACTTAATACTTACAGCTTTCTTTCGATCCGTTCTTGCATATAATTGTTGAAATAAGTAGAAACAATGTGTATAATTAACTCACATTCTACATTTTACGAAAGTTAAAAATAAGCTAAAAAAGCTAAAAATGAGATTTAGAAAATCATCATTACATATCTAAAACCAATTACTTACTACTAGAACAAAGTTTCATAGTAATTTTTCTTTTGTTAGTTTGTATGATTTTATTTTTTGTAGTTATACTTTTGTATATGGCATACAACACTCTGTATGCCATATACTACAGTAAGTATAACTATAAAAAGATTTTATTGCTAGTAAACTTAGGACAATTTTTTACTGTTTTATTTTACTGTTGTATTCTGTAAGAGAGAAGAGGTTACAGCCGCCAGACCGACACTGCCCAATTTTTGACTGCTAAACGCAGTGCAATTACTGATTCTGGTCTAACACATAGTGTTTTTTTTTTAAATAATTTGATATAGTGTACTAACTTAACTACTAGCCCCCGGCTTCGCACGGATGCATTTTTTTGTGAAAATTATTACATATACACATTATTAAGATATAAGATGTATTAACTAAAATTACTGTAAAATCGCTAAAGTAAATCTATGTTTACTTTAGCGAATTTGCAGTAATTTTAGTTCTTGAGTTGAAACAATTTAACTACAATACAGCAAGTGGTTAAGTAGACGATCACTGGACAATCTTATAAACACACAATTTAGTATATAATAGGCTTAAATTCGAAACGGAACTTGCAAGATATACAATGATGACAGTTGTACCTATTCAGTCGGTGGAATCTCTCGTAAGCAGATACTTCTCGAAAATAAATTATCTTATAGTATTTTGGATATGAAAATAATCATATATTTACTTACGAGTGCTAGTATAGTTTGTGGTATGTAGTTATTAATATATTATATTAAGGGCCTCTTTCACAAACTACAAGTAAAGTGTTGATTAGTTACTTTTAGAAATAATTTTATTAAATTATGCACAACAAACAGATATATCAGCTCCATCATTCCCTACTTACTTGTAGTTGGTGAAAGAGGCCCTCTTAAGACTTAGTAATTTCCATTAATGAAAATTCGTTTAGTAGTTTTTGAGATTTCAGACAGACAGACGTTACTGGGGACTTTGTTTTATAATATGTAAGGATAAGAAGAAATAATTTCTTATTATTTTATTCTTGCTAGGATCGACAGTCAGGCTGATGGTCCACTAAACTTGATGGTAGGTGGCTATAGTCGCCTATAACACATGAGGATATGGGATTGGGAAGGGATAGGGAAATAGAAGGGACACCGAAACACAGCAATACACATACTGTTATTCCACGGTGGTCCTCTGTAAGGGGGTGGTTAACTGTCGCCAGACGGGGTGCCCAAATATAAACCTACTACTTACTTTAACTGGGAATAATAATTGTAACTCTTTCCATTAATGATAACCGTATCACAATTTATTGCGGTTTAGAATCTGACAGCGGCTTTATTTTATAATATGTATAGATTTTAAAAGTACCTATAAGCTTAAGTGTAGCTTAGCTTAAGATTAAGTAACTCGATTAAATAATGTTACAATTTACTTACACAACATAATGTTTCTTATTTTCAGCTATACAGTACGATGGCCTTCGCGGTAAGTTTAAAACATTTTTTTATTTAACCCCGCCACCCGATGCAAAAACGGGGTGTTATAGTGTGTTTTTGTGTAACTAAGTATGTGTGTGTCTGTCTGTGGAATCGTAGCTCCTAAACTGATCTGGATCGTTCTTAGATATAATTTTGCACGACAGCGGGTGTTGGACTATAATTTGTCGCGTCGTGTTAGTGCAAGGCCGCACTGTAAATACGTTTGAAAATGGATTATGTCACAAAGAAAATTCGAACCTTGATACATCAACCCTTGTCTTGTGAAACGCCTTTTGTAATCAGAAAGATCGATTAAGTACGGTACGTACGGCAGGCAAGCTGTCAGTCCATTTGAAAAACTTTTATGAACACAAGCGATGTGCTCACTGATCTATATAAGATAAAATAAAAGGATACAGGACGGACCAGGGGATTCGGCTCCAGCATCCCTTACTCACTCACCGAAGCACAATTGAGTACATTGTGTAGTTAGTATTTCTGTTGTTACATTGATGACGTCAGATAGACTACCTAGTTTTTCAGACTTCGCAACGTATTGTGGCCTGCCGGACGCTATAAATATTAATTTTATAGAAAGAAAAATACTTTTTTCTAAATAGATCCTTTAAAAAAAAGAATACCCGGAAATTCGAACTCGCCGGCCAGTATAATGTACCTACAGTTCGTTACATAAAGGTACTAAACCAATTTTGAAACTGTAGACTAAAAATATGTTTGAATCGAGGACAGCACACTTTAGCCCGATAAATTCTTGCAATTTACAGTCAAGTTCGGTTGGTCGGATGCTCTGTCTGATATGGAGTACTTCTACAAAATCCCTCGCACTATCTCCGATGCTGAGTCTGAGGGTTGGCAGCGTACAGAACGCCCTCCTGAGGCGCTTCCAGAATTGAGGATGTACTGTCCTCCAGGCCGAGCTGTTTGCCCGCTTTACGATAGCGCTGGATTCGTAGCTGGATTGCAGCTTGCCGTACGTATATATTTGCAAATTTCATTGACCTCTCTCGATATATGTAGATCACAGCAAAACAATCTTTCTAACCCCTGACGCACGACGCAAAAGTATCTGTCTGTGAAATCAAGGTGAAATCGTAGTAACTCAAGTCTATGTAAACTATGTCTCCAAACTGATAGATTTGATCCGGTTTTTTTTTTTTTTTTGTTAGAAAGCTGACGTGTTCGACGTGGTTCTTAGCTATAATTTATGAAGATCTGTTTAGACGTTTGAAGACCATCAGCCCATTTTCTAGATGACGAAGGGATTTTAATATAGTGTTTTGAACCATAATATATCAAGTATATTTATTAAACTATAATATATAATTATTTTCGAGCAAAATCCATAATTTTTAATTGTTCACCACTAAATCAAAATAGGTTGACTTCATATATTCTATATAGCCTGGTGCTGCTACGCATTGTCCAGAAAGCAGACTTTAACATCGGCAATGAATTTAAGTTAATGTGTAAGCTTTAATTTCTTTAAATCATTATCAGCTTCCAGTGGACGAATTCGAATCTGTGGCTATCAAGCCAGAGAAAAAGTTTACCAAGTGGCGAGCCCCGGCTTCTAATGGAGAGATTTCAAGGGATTACTGGACCGTAACACAATATTTTGTCTCCGAAGGTATTTACTTAACTTACTTATTTAAAATTAATTTATTGATGCAATTAAATCAATCCTCGAGTTTAATCTTGTTTTGATTTCCTAACTTTAACACTTAACATACTTAACATTTTCAGAGTCATTGAAAGCAGGCGCTGGTCCGCAGGTAGAAAACGGCGAAACCCTCCAAGACGGAGGCGTATGGGTGAAGGGACTGGACGGAAGATTGCTCAGGATACCTAGCACGGAAGCCGAATTGAACAGCACTACATTTAAGAAGCAAAACTGCATACCAAACATGGGTTAGTTTTTATATTAAGAGCGACCCGGCCCCGGCTTTGCACGGAGTTTAAATTTCAAAAAATCCTTTCTTAGTGGACGCTTAGTTTATAAAATAAACCTGTTCTAAATTTTAGCTCCAATCCAAATTCCAAGCTTCTAGACTCAGTAGTTAAGGTTCTACGTTGATAGTCAATCAGTTAGTTAGATAATTTTTCACGGAAGGTCTATAAAATCTAGGCAGATATATAATAAAATCTAATTTTTTGCAATATTTTGCAACCAAGTCACCGAAACTGTCCGCATTTTTCTGTTGTTTACCTCTGTCGTTAACCTCTTCTAAACCACCCAACGGATTTTGATACTGTTTTCACTAATGGAAAGAGGGATTGTTCTGGCTCCCACTTGATGGAACCAAAATGTACTAGATCCAGCTTGATTGGACCAAAATGTCGGGGATCGTACTTGAACGTTTTAATCTGATGCGGTTTTTACCAATGGATGGCCAAATTTGTACTATTATAATTGATTTTTATTGTCAAATAAATAAAACCACACACATTGCGTTTGAAGTTCTACATATGACCTCTGTTTATTTTATTTTTTGATCTACCTCTATACATTTTTACAGATACTTACCTTATAATTTATAATAAATTATTGCCAACTTGATTGTTCTGATACCTACAACGCCATCTAGACAATGAGGTCGTAAACAGGAGAAAGGTTCTGAGCTGAGAGAGGTCTGTATATAAAAAAATGTATACCGGGCGAAGCCGGGAGCGTTACATTAGTTCCTTTATAATACATTTAGAAATAGATATAGATTATATCACATTTTGTCGTGTGGCTCATACTGTTAAACAGTTTTATTTTTCAAATTGTGATAAAAAAAACACACAATTTCTTTGGCCGGCCATGCCACGTATGTTGACTTTTCATTTAATTCATTATTATCCCAAAAATATTCGTAACTTATAATCATAGATCCTTATCATATCATCTCGTCACTATTTTGTTAATGATGAAATTGTTCTCAGGCATTCATTATTACTACAACATGACACCACAAATGCAATGCGAAGAAATATTGCCTTGGTTTGCTCTCATCACCGACGGTGACCTGGTTGGCACAGGCTTTCAAATGTTTGGTAAACTGGCCACACAAAAGCCAAGGGACTGGTTTGAAAGACCACCATCTCCAAGACAAAGTGCTGAGGTACGTAAAATTTAAACGAGCAACACGACCAACCAACGAGTCCTACCTACATGACGGCCGATTTTTACCTACAAAAATCAATCTGATTTTGGGGGAGTGATTTTTTTTGTTTGAAAATGCCCATCCATAAACATCGATGACTGTATGCTGTAAGTAATTGGTGGCTTAATAAATTCGTTGCCAAGCAATTAAATTTGTACGAGAGCATATTTTTCTGAAACCGGTGCCAAAAAACGTGTTGACTGTTTTCAGATAACGATCCCCTTTGCACCAGCGTGCCTCCTCGAGTGGGCTTCGTCGTACGGAGTGGTATCACTTCACATTTACTATGTAGACAAGCCCTGGCAAATTCGATGCAAGTGAGTAACCTAAAAGGCGGAAGCTGTTTTTCATTTGGAAATTAAAAAAAATATCATTTTTTTTACGAAGAGCTAAATCTTTAAAAGATAAAAGTGCAACAATAATAATAATATGATAATAATAGTTTAATGTAAAATATTATATTGTTATTCCTTTTTTAAAATTTAAGATAGGTAGAAGTTGAATTAGCACTTTTGTGCACCTATTACGATGCTTTGTTACACTAATATTATCGCCAACGTCCATACTACGTTGAATACACTTCTCGTCCGATCACCGAAGTTAAGCAACGTTGGGCGTGGTCAGTACTTGGATGGGTGACCGCCTGGTGTTGGCTTTTTTATGTATTAATAATATTTATTTATTTTATATGTACGTTTATGCACGTGCAGGTTGAATATTGTATAATTATTGATATGCTTATTCTATCAGCACACGAGTAAGTAAGTGTGACTAAATATGTTATCTCTCAGATATAATCAATTCTAATGTATAAATCGGTTTTGTAATCTTTTGACATTAGGTATATCTATTAAATGATTGGCTTACTTAAATTATTCTTAGGGTAAACATTTTATCTTGATTTAGATCATCTGAAATTATAATATGAAATGGAAAGTAATCATGTTTATATGTTATCTACCTCTACGTTTTGTGTAGTGATAGATTGTTGGAAAATAAAATAGACTACTTAAAATACTAATTCTACGCGGACTAAGTCGCGGCAACCATCTAGGACTTAATAGTCCCTATATAAAAATGACTGGTGTGTTCTATGCTTGGGAAGTTATATGGGATTGGTATTCCATATACTTCCCAACCCGATAACTTCGTATTCGATATTGATCCTTACAAGCAAAAGTAGTCAAGCGCTGCCGAAATCATCAGACTGAATGCCACTTTTATCACAATAAATAATATAAAGAGAAACAATGTTTCAAATGTCAACAAACTAACTTTAAAAAACTAAAGAGTAGTAAATTGAAATATTTGAAATTATGTTACTTTAAACGGAAAAATTTACATTTTTTTAAGGACCGGCGATTCAGCAAAACCAGCCCCGGCCTACGACAGAATGATATTGACCGGCTATCGATACGCTAGTCAAGTTGCTGACGAATTCAAGAAACTATTTAGTGGTTAATTGCTTCACTGTTATGTTACATACTGCAAACAATTTTGTTTTTAAATAATGAAAAATGTTCAAAATTAATAAAAATTATATACATTGACATACATTTGTTTGAATATACACTATAAAGAGTAAATATAGGAGGTATTGTGTTGGACTAGTATGGAAAGATTTGGTCAAGTTTAGAAGAACTCTTTCATTGAAAAAACTAGGTTTTGTATAAGATTTTGGATAACAATATCAAATAATATTAATAATATCAAATAATATTGATATTGTTACCCAAAAGGTTGTTATCCAGGTTTATCCAGGACAGAAGAGGTCTTTTGACGAACCCGTTCGATGAATGGTAAGGGTGCTTGCCTAACGTCTCAGAAGCCCCGGGTTCGATTCCCTGTGGGGACAACTTTGGAAATGAACTTTTCAAAGTTGGCTCTGGTCTGGATTTGAAAAGTAGTGCAAATGCGCTGCCAACCATAGAAGGGTTAAATATAAGGGAGTAGTAATTGTTTTATTAATTTTACTATACTTTGTATCATCTTTAGATTTTATTTATTTTCCACGATAAAGAATCTGATAGGCTCACAAAGTATTCAGTGAACTGGTTTCGTACGGAGAACATATGATCGTAAATAATTTAAAGGCCTTAGCTGACCTCCGTACGTGAAAAACTGCTAAACACGACTGCAACAAAGCAACTGAAACTTGTTCAATTTCTCTTAACATGAGGGTTGACAGTACTTACACATATTTTTGCACACGAAATAAGAAAAAGCACACATCACTAACTACCATACAAGAAATAATAAGAAAACGTTGAATAAAATAACAAAAGGAAAACATACTAAAATCTAATTTGCATACGCTGCTTTATTTTACTTTGACATGGTTATTGAAAGATCTGCCAGAATGTATTATAATATTTTTGTCGCAATAGTCCACAATGAAAATTATCTATGGATAATTATCGAAACTAATACGAATAGTTAATAATACGAAAGATTCAAACATATGTTTTTTGTTGGATTTACCGCGGATTTCAAATTTTTAAAACACGCCGAATAATTAAATATTTTTAAGTGAGTTAGGTGGTTTATGGAAAGTATTTTTTCTTACTTAATCACAGCTGGATATTGGCCACCATTTGGTCCCGATCTTAAATATTTAAGGTCTCTTTTACGTGAGCTCTCTTCTTAGAAATTTAAATGAAAATAATTGCTACTCTCGGCTGCCCGTTACATGAATGCGGAATCACGAATGATAATCAAATTTATTAACATTTATCAAAAATAAAATTGTTGTGATTTACGAAAGTCACAACAAATAAGCCTTATCTATAACTATTTTTTCTATATAAGAGCGGTATTGGCAATCAGTTCTTACACATTTAGTAGCAGTTAAGTGTTTCGTGTAGAACTTCGAAAACACGATGAAACAACTTGTAGTGTTTTGCGCACTTTTCATCCTATGTGGTAAGAAATTTAATGTATTCATATACTTATATATAATTTTGTTCAATTCGACATATCCTGAAAGTTTTTCCATGGCTCACAAAATTGTACCAAATAATTGTAGGTTGAATACGAAAAATTATATTTTCTAATAAATTTTAGATAATGTATGTTTTCTTTATTATATTTGTGATTACATTCCATATAAATATAATTGCCCGTGTTGATATACTGATTGAATGATAATGATTGATTTGATAACTGTATTTTGATAACATGAGTCACAGGTTTTATTTATTGAAATAAGTTAGTTGCTTTTTAATTTTATTTTATTTTAATTTTTCAGTTACCGGTTTCGATCCAGGTCTAAGAGGTAAGAAACAATGAAAACAAATCTAATCTATCTAATATTTCTATTTGTTTTGATCTTGATGTTCTATTCTATCTATCTATGTATATACCTATATTACTTACAAAAAAATATGTAAGTAGGTACATTTAGCAGCAGTTCAAGTTCTGCTTAGTTGGTGACAAGTCCTAACAAAAAAAGTTACTATAAAAGATATTGTTTCTCAAAATTGGGTGTTCTTAACGTTCTAATATTTCTTAGGGATTTTGCGCACCTTTGTTGCAGTGAGATTTGATGTCGGGCTTGGAGTTGGATCAAGTTTTTTCTACAAAGTTCCAACGACAACACCCGCTGCTGTGTCTGAAGGTTGGACTCAGACTGAGAGGCCACCAGGTCGCCTTGCACAATTAGTTTTATACTGCTATTCAGATAAGATCCTCTGTGCTCTGTACGATGACACTGACAACGTTGCTGGCTTGCAAATTGCTGTAAGTTTGTATATATATTATTTTAATTTTTTTTTTACTTTTTTTATTTACCAAACTTCTAAACGAAAGGTCCCATTCGAATAACTGACATGCATGTTCATAATAAATCTTGATTACGAAACGTATTTTAGTTGGATAAGGATTAAATTCTTAATACGAATGTCTTCATCTTTCGATTCTACGCGTGTTTTGACTGGGTAATTTGAACAAAAAACAGTTATTGTGATAACTATAAATAGTTAGACCTCGCGAATTTTTTTGTGGGTAATGAGTTATGTATCATTAATAGTTTTCGCAGCGCACGCCATTTTAGTAAGGAAAAATACAGCTGATAATGTAACATCAGCGAGCTTTCTATAGGTAAAAAAATTAATTAATTAATTATAATTTTTATTCCATTACAAAAATACAACAATACAATATAATTAAAAAACATTTTTTTCTCTTTATAATATTAGTGTATATATAAAGAGAAAAAAATGTAGAGAAAGAGAGTACCTACCTACTTACTGGATATAATCTAATTTAATATAAAAAAAATTTAACTGTATTTCAGTAATTTAACTGTCTTTTATTTCAGTTCCCACAAGACAAATACACTGACGCTGCTTTTGATTGGCAAGCAATTGGTTACACTGAATGGGCACCAGCCGTTACTAAAGGCGAAACTGTGAAGTATTGGGCCATCCAGCAGTACTTCGTCTCTGAAGGTACCTATTAAAACAATTTTTAGTAGTGGTAACTAAAGACCGTTACCGATGGGCATTACACAATGTACGGAGAGCCGACGGCAACTGGTGAAGGAAGGTTCTCGAGTAGAGGCCACGGACAGCCAAGTGCAAAGTGGCTTCCACCCACAAAGTGGACGAGCGAACTGATAGGGGGTCGACGGTAGATCCTGGCTGCTTCTGATCGGCCCTTTTGGAAAATTATGGGGGAAGGCATATTATTATGTCCAGCAGTGGACTTCCAACGGTTGCAATGCGCTATTTTAATGTCACCTTTTTTTTAAATATTATTTATTCATTTTCAACAACACACAAGAGTACACCATAACAGGAGTAACCCCAATTCGATGTACATTATTTAAATTACTTACATAACACAAATCAATTACTTACAACAAATTATAAAAATTACAAAAACATACACATACAAGATTTTACAAGAATACTTAATAATAAACCAAAATTACCTACTACATTATAAATAGTCCCACCCTACTGAATTCGTTCTGTGTGTAATGCAATGGCATTTCTAATACATTTCTCTTCATATAGTGAAGACTTTTCTTTTAAATGTGTTTTTATTTAAAATATAGAAAGCCTGCGAAAAAGCAAGGAAGAAAGGCTTGCATCCCGAGACAGTGGAAAGACTCTGCAAGAGGGTGGAGTATGGGTGACTGGTTTTAAAGGAGAACTGACGAAAATTTCATCGAGGAGAGAAGACATTGAAAATTCCATATTCACTAAACAGGCTTGCATTCCTGGAATGGGTGAGTTGTACATGTAATAATAATTGCATTATTACATTTTATAAGACATTTTATAAGTTTTAATTTCTCATCCTGCTACAAAATTTCCATTGAATATTTATGTGAAATGTTTAAATTTTCCGTTTTATTCGCTTAATTTTTTTCAGGTCGCCATTTCTACTACAATATGTCAAGTGAGTTGCCCTGCGATTCGACCACAATGTACCCTTGGTTCCCGTTGGTTAATTCTAAAGAACTGGTTGCTGTTGGCTTAGTTTCGTTTGGACAACTGCCTGTTGTTGATGGTGAGAGGGATTGGTTCGAAAGACCACCCAGGCTTGCCGTAAAGGTCAGTATACTTAGAGACTTAGATGATTCATGAGTTCAACGATAAGTTTCAGCAAACCGTGGATACTTTAGCAGCTCGAAATTTACTATATTACTTCCATTCCATCTGAAATTGACAAGTGACTGCGTGTAGAGAATCACGAAAGAATCGCTGAATTTGGACTATACACAGACTGTACGCTGAACTTACAATTGTTTATTTTACAGGTTATTGTTCCTAGAGGACCCGAGTGCTTATACGACCTGGCTACCAATCCGGGATTGGTCACCATGCACATTTACTTCATTGACAAGCCCTGGCTCCTTACCTGTCTCCTTTATTAATTGAACCTTTATAAGACATATGGACAAATCGAAATTTCCCAACAATGAAGAAATTAATATGGGAAAAATAAGGCTCTTCAAAGATTGATTAAATATTTTAAAGGATCATTTACTTTCGTTTCTAATTTTGACTACCCACTCCTGTGATACAATTTTTCTGTGACATCTCTAAGTAATTAACGAGGTTGACTATGGTATTTATGCTCCCGGATCATTAGGTATAACCTAATCACAGTTTCACCAGTTTGTATAATCCTTCTAATATTATAAATGTGAAAGTTTGTGAGGATAAACAGCTTAACGGATTTAGATAAAATTTGGCACACAGATAGTTCATTACCTGGATTAATATATTATAGATAATATAAGATACTTTTTATCCTACAAAAATGTTAGGTTCCCGAGGGATGTCAGATATTTTTTCAGGTGATATATTTTTTTCATTTTTCAATGCGGACGAAGTCGCCGACACCAGCTAGTTATTAATATTGTTAATTTTTAAAAGAATATTTTTAAATTAGACGTCATGGTAATTTTCCGTAGGCCTTCCGATCGTGCCAACACTCTGACCATGACCTGACCTGACCTGACATAATGCATCTGACCAACCATCTAACTAAAATACCTAATTCGAAATAGGACATCTATTTCGAATTCGAAAAGGCTAGATTTTAAGTAATACCGAAATTACCACCAGCTTTTATTCACCCGAAACTACTTATTTTATGTAGAATTAGCGAGCAAACTTTAATAAATATTTGAAAAAAAATTGTGTCAGATTTGCACTTAGCAACACAATTAGCGATTCATTTTTACTTATATAGACTATTTCTGTTTGTTTTCTCATATTTTGTAAGCATGAGAATCATGAACAGATAAACAATTTTTTATGGTCATACAATTTTTATAAAATCTAGATTAACATTTTGCATAAATAATCACGATTATGCAAATGATTATGATGTTTGTCTTGCCCTTAGAACTCCAGTTGGTGCTTTATGTGAACGTTTCTTAATCTTCTGTTGCCTTCGCTTGAGATGCCTCTGAATGCGACTTGTACCTTTCTCCTTTAATTCTTCATACTGCTTCACTAGTGACTCCACTCTTAGTTCAGCTGGAAATTGCATATTGAAATTTTGATATACAAAATACAAATTTATATTTACAAATAAAGGTGCAGACTGGAACTGTAAAAGTAATGTTTTAATCGTAAACTTTTTGGTAAGCTGTAAATTTTTGTCTGTATAGTAGCATTTAGGCTCATATCCAGGAATTTGTTTATTGTCAAATACTCAAGTATTTCATTACTTTTATATAATCAAACATCTATCATCAAAACATCTAAGAAAGATTCTGAATGTGTCTGAATTTGTTTTTAATAATTTTGACTTTAATTTTCATTCATCTGAGTTTAGGCTGGTCTTTATTTATTTTATTTTTTTATGAAAGCACTACAACTTGTGACATAATAATAATGAAGTACATAATATATGTTAATTTAATCTTTTAAAGTTCCAAATTACAATTTTATACTATGTCTAATTCGGACAAAAAATCTTTTCACCATTATTTTAAACATTTATATAATCTGTAGAATTTTAATAAATAAATTAATAATAAATATTTGTGTGACCCAAATAATAAAATTGCCTAATTTAAGTTCCATTTATAAGGAAATTATTTTAAAAACTGTAGGTACTTATATGAATTAAAAAAAAAAAATTAAGTTTCTTACATTTATTCTTAAACTGTGGCATTCTCCCTTGTTCAAACTCTTGTTGGACATCTTTCTTTCTTGTCATTTTCATCTCTTTTTCAATCTTATCCCTTTTACTAGCTTTATGTTGATCATTCAATCGTTGCAAAAGGCGACGCAACTGCTTCTCCCTTTCGGGGTCAGTTGTCTCTCTTAATTCAGCTTTTATTGCCTTAATATCTTCAATCCGTAAATCAGAGAGGAAAATGTAGTTTTGGGAAAATTCTTTTCTGTTAAACTCACCGCAGATAGGGTCAAATCTGAAAAAAATATATACTTTTTTAATATTTTTTAGTGAAAAAGTATGGTCAAATTGGGGTGTTACAGTTCATTTAAAATCATGGCGACACCAGTGCATTGATTTTTTTATAGGGAAAATAATTTTTTAATAAAGGAAAATTATTTAATAAAAGATCATTAGTTGAAATTATAAACAAGAATGAAATTGAATATAGTAAATTCAGTTTTCATAACTAAAAATAGAATAGTGAAAAGTGGCCTTTGTTGGTAACTAACCTTGGATCCCTCCTTTCAATTTTTTTTACGGGCACTACGTCCCGCAACATAGGTACAGGTATTTTGGAAGATACTTCTCGAGGCCTATTCTTATTTTCCCTTTTAAAAGTCTTCACTTTGGCGCGTTCAGTTTTTACGTTTTTACCAAACAAAGCCTCTTTGTACACTTTAGCGCCGATTCTTTCCTTGAGTTTTTGAAGATCTTCAAATGAAAGTGACGAAAGTTCGGCTCTGATGGCTGTCTACAAAAACGTGAAACTTTAATTTAAAGGTTAAAGGGAAAGAAAATAAGGTGCCCCAACCACAATTGTAAATTTTACTTACACGTTCGTCATCTTCCCGTTCATTTTCGGAGTTCATATGATCTTCGTCATTACTACTCGACATCTTTAAAAGAATATATAAAAACCAAATTTAATAATAAAATATATTTTATTTATAAAATAAAAATAAATAACACTCAGTAGGAAATTCTACATAACAATCGCATGCAAATGCATGCATGCCCTCACTCCACTCAACCAACTGTCATTTGAGTGTCATTTGTCATAGAAATGTCAATTTGAAATGACAGTCATTGGCTATTCTGTGTCTATGAATTACAAAAATTGCTGGCCGCCTCTGTTTCTTCCATAACTTCGCAAGTGCAAAACCACCCAACTGATTTCGTTGCGGTATTCACTAGTAAAAAGAGCGATAAACGAAGTATAACCTAATCTAGATATAATTCACCAAAAAAATTACATCCGTTCGAAGACGGCAGGTGGTAGTATACTATGTAAAGCATAAACTAATGTAAAATAATTTGTTATATTAATTTCTTTATTTGTAATTATGTGAAAGTGGAAGCACATTTACATTTACACATCCTCGCTTATAAAGTGAAGTTTATAAATGAGGGTAAATGCATTCATTTACCCTCATTTATAAACTATGTAGCTTTTAACATTTTGTTAGCTTTATTAGTTTTTTAATTTTCTCAATTAATATCAATTGATATAAATATATTATATGTATTATATTAGGTAATTAATCAATGTATTAGGTATATAAATATGTATTGAAGCATATTGTAGCCTATAACGCGTTACGTGTAACATGACATTTGATTTTACTCCCATAAATTTTCATACCCCGGGCTTATATATGAAAATCGATTCTTAAGGAGTAAACTCCAAAAAACTAAAAAGAATTAAGTGGTCGTCTTAAACTACGAAAACCTTTTTATTTCTAACTCTTTCGAAAATTTAAACACTGGCGATAAACGAAAAGTTAACAACTGCGAAGATATCGCCATCTTTCACTTCACCGGTTGTCTGTCACCCAAACGTGTGTTCTACAATACAATAAAAATGTTAAACAATAACCATTCAATAAAGTAATAGATAATATGTTTAAAAGCCGCCTTCAATACAAACAAAAGGGAGTACCTTCACTGATTGCATTACCAACTGATGGATTGTTTTGAACCAGTCACAATAACGAAAATTTACATAAAAGGTGAATGCTGTCATCTGGTAGTCGGATGGGAACCGACATCGTTTGGAATATATCTTTATGCTAGAGGAAAACTGTTTAAGGGGCACTTTTCTTCAAAACGTTTAGCAGGATTCAGTAAAAATTTACATTTGACACAAGATGAATACTATCTGAGTGTAAGAAAATGTCTCACTGATCCAACAGACTGCTATTCGTATGAATTAAAAAGTGGTTTCTTTTACTGGAAACGGAAAATACATAATTCATTCATTATCGAAGGCTTCCTGCCAGTAGAAGCAGATCCAACTTCAAAGAAAGCAAACCCCGATTTAACAGATATCCTTTTAGCAGTTAATAAATATTTAAGAGAGAAAGTTGTCAAGTTGAATACGAAATACCAAGATACAAATACAGAATACCAAAAATGTTTAAGAGATGTTGAAGATTTTTTGAACTTAAAAGTTGGAATGGAAAGAGCTCTTTGTGACAAGTTTTTGGATTTGATAAATCTGAAACAACAGAATTTAAAATCTTTAGAGAGTAACAAAATGCAATGTCGGTAATTAGAATAATCCATTCATCGTTAGATATTTTTGTTGTTGGTACAGAATAATACAGATTAATATAATGCTTACCAGTGCTAAAACGTGAAAATAATATCTTTTTTCGTCATTAAATGTAGTACATTTATGAACTAACCGCATTGCCTTGAAGTTGTGACTGTTAATTTGACTTCTAATTTTACTAAAGATTTTTCATTATTTTTCTTCATCTATAAAACTTGCAGTTATTAGTAGGTAGGTAAGTAGCTTCAATATGCGCAGAATGTTAAATGGTGTATGTAGTGCGAAGATTATTTGATAATTAACGTCTACAGATATTTTTAACTACACTATACCTAGATTCTAAGTAAAATCTAGAATACTTGCCTACTAAGAAACAAATACACAATACAAAAATAAAATAGAAAAAGGCAAAATTTGTGTTTTAATGTATGTTTCATTCACGTAAATTAGCCTGACTGATTCAAATAGTATTTTCTTAGTGGAATAATAAAATGAGGAACATTTTTTCATTAAATTTATAAACTGAACTGTTATTTATTTTAAAAATAAAAATGTACAGACCACAGACACGCCTCGTTTATTACTAAGCGCTTATTCTATGTATAGATAAGATAGTGTTCTGTGGTCATTCTGGGTTTTCAGTTTATTTTATACCGTTTTAATTTAATTCAAGCAATCCGTTTTTATTTATTTATTTGTTTCTTGTCCTCTTTCTTTATTTTTAATAGTGGATGTAGCCATTAAATTATTATTTATATTTACCCATTAATTTCTAAGATCATACCGAAATGGCAAACATATTTGTTACGAAATTTCCTGTTGATAAGAAAAATATATATGCCAAAATATCATGGACTGAAAGTGAAACTAATTTATTTGAAATTAATATTTACGACGAAGGAATTAGCTGGACTGGAATATTTCCAAATTCTTCCGTACAAGAATATGTAGAGGAGTTTGTCGAAGAAAGAAGTGAATATATTTCCAATGTTAAAAACGCTTTAACAAATACATCGGGTACATACACATACAAGTTTAAAACTGATCCAACTGACCCCAGTTTTCAATGGATTAAAGTGGTACAAGACGGAGATGACATTCCTACAGAAATTACTTATGGCACAGTGCAAATAAAAAAAGATGTTAATGTTAAATTGGAAATAGAATTGTTGGAATCATTAATGAATGAAAATGGGTCTTTGAAAATGAAAGTTGAAGATTATAAGAAATCAAATGACTCATTAGAAACGGAACTAGTTAAATGTAAACTAAAGCTAGAAGAAACAGTAAATGTTGTTAATACATTAGAAAACACATTGTACAGCAAATTTTTAAATGTATTGAATGCAAAAAAGAAAAGGATAGAGATGTTGGAAGAAAGTCTTAAATGTGTAAATGATTCTAATGAATAAATGTTGCATTGAATTACCTATATTAAGATTATTATTAAAAGTGAAAGATGCTGTTTATGGGACTGCAATTTATATTTCGGGTGAGTCCACTAGGATCCCCTGACTGGATCCCCCAGGGGATCCTGGTGAATTCCTGGGTTCATCAGGATCCCCTCAGGGGATCGACATATATGCCGCAGTTCACTAGGATCCACTGCTTGCTTATCAAGTAAAGATGTAAAATAATTGTTGGCATGCTTTCAAATGAATCAACAGGTACCGGCATGCACCTTTGAGTCTCATCGTGGACAGAAGAAATTCATACCTACCTATGTGAAGACTGGCAGTCCCATCCTAACCTGATAACTCGATTGCAACCATTTACAGACCCACTTCCAAAAAAAAAAAACAAAATTGGTTCAGCCGTTTAGAAGTAGTTCAGTCACATACAAATGGACAGATGAAATTTATTATATTTAATGATGACATTATGATAAACTTTTTTAAGTTTGTTTTTATGTACAAAACTACTCCACTGGTATATAATAAAAAACATTTTTTAATGGAAAGTTTTACAGTCATTCACATATTTAAAATACAAATAAAATTGATACTTTTTACAAGGAAAACTGTAAAAGTTGGTAGTTTTAAATACTTACATGCCAAAAGTTTAAGTTTAAGTTACTGGACGCAAAGTCATTCATCAAATTATCATTTTTTGGCGGCCTCCGCATATGTAAGATATACGAAAATTGAGAATTCAATTCTCATGGAGGTCAAGATTACATAGTTTATATATCCAAAAGCTGATAAATAGGATATATAAGAAAATTTATATTGTTTTAATACATACTTGTAAATAGGAAACTGTTTTAAAAATGACACTCTAAATGCTTCAAAGAATGGCTAACATAGTTGATTTGTTATTTTTAGTTGATAAGTAACTTACTATATGACGTAATGATGCTTGCGCTATTTTGTTGATATGTTTTAATGGTAAAGATTATTTAATAATAAATAACACACACTTAAAAAATAAACAGTTGATTGGAATAACACAAACCTTCCTCGTGTCTTTTTTAATAAGCGAAAACCTTATCAAAATCCTTTCTGTGGTTTGAAAGAAGAACAGACAAGTCAGCCACTATGCTTTACACTGAGATAATATTGAGCTACACTCAAACTTATAAAGTCACTACAATCACAAGTTAGTCCATGTTATTAATTGGATTCATTCTTATATGATACAGGAACATTCCTTTGACATTCACATTTCAGATTATGAAACTAAGACAATAAAAAGAATAAATAAAAAATATTTATTTATAAGAAATAATTATTAAGTTTTGTTATATGAAAACAAAAAGAGTTATTAGGCTAATAACTTCTTCCAAACAATGTTATGAATTTAGGTTTATTTTGGCAATCTGGATGTATACAACGCTTGTAATCAGCCATTGACTCTGGCTGATCGAAGGGTATGCACAGAGATTTGGCGCCCATTGCTGGGGCTTTCATATCTGCTGTCAAATCGTCTTCGGTCCTGTGAACAAAATACATTAAATGTCAATACATGGAAGTCTCTCCCTTCTTCAGTGTTCCCTGAAATATACAACTTGGGACTCTTTAAGAACAGTAAATAGGCTGTTAACGGGCAAACAAACTTCACCTACCATCAGGTGAGATTAAGGACAATCTAAACAGATTGTTATATTATAAAATGGAGTCCAAACACTTACAGAATATTCTAGTTGGGATCTAATTTAAATTTCAAAGAGGTAGATACAAGTAGTTATTTGGACGAATTTTAATACAAAATCAAAAAGTTGAAATGCTTTATTTGTCAATTAATCACGGATAACTGCAGCTTTTTCCAATTGAAGGTTCCCTAAAAAACGTCATTTTGTACGGAGGCCATCCCGAAGGAAGGTCAAAAAGAATTTTCTTTTTTTTTGGGAGATCATTGAAAATATTTGGAAAAATGAACAGACGCGTCTCCATACAAAACTGTTGTTTTCTATTGACAAACGCTGAATTAACTTAGATTTAGAATCACACAGATTCCGAGAAGCTAAGAATATTATAAACTCTCAAGTTACTTATATTTTATTTTCAATATAATATGGTTCAAAATAACTTACTTGGCGCTGTGGTTCTTGATATTGTCCTCACAAGAGATTTCCCCACAGAAAGGTGCCAGCAGTATGTGTTTCTTATCCAACGCTGACGTGAAGTCATTCCACTCTGTCACCTTTGATAATCTCTCGTCACGTTCCTTTGTTGCCCTAACATTTATTTATTACATTTATGTTAGTCCACATGACATCTTATGAAATCATACTCAAAAGAGATTGCCTCTTAGCAGAATTTATCACTACTATTTAATTTTATAATTATTTAATATGAAAGAGACAAATAATTTTGGGACGTAACTAAGATTCATTCATTGGAAAAAAATCCAAGTACCACCTACGAGTACTTTCATGTCCAAGTGAGTTATAACAATTGAAATATTGATTACTGCCTTTGGCTAAAAATAGGCACTTACAAATGGTTCTGACCAAGATATTTATAAAAATATTTTATATAATATTTATATAGTCATTAATAATAAAGTAAATTTGCGAGTGACCAAGTCCACAGTTTAAATTCGAATAAAATTATTAACATGGTTTCTAACCTTGCAAACATCTGATCCTGTATTTGGCCGAGCATTGCTAGCAGGTCTTGGGGGGCGGAGTCCCTCTTGAGAGTGGATTTGGAGCCGTCGAGGCGTTTCACGGCGACCACCTCTCCGCGAGACAGGTCCTTGGGACCCAGTTCCACTCGGATTGGCACACCCTTTGACACGTCAAAACAATACTTAACCCTATCGAGTGGGTTATCAAATGAAAGGGCTCCGTGAGCTGATTCCAAAAATATACCACGAAAATATATTTTCGTAAAAAAAAAATTGAAAGAATTTTTAAAACACATAAATGACAGGAAATGGCTGAATATTTTTTTTTCTAAAATACACGTAATTTCATTATTTCATATACACTTTGTATAGTATACTCATAACATTAGTGTACAATATTATTTTTAAGTGTAAATATTCTTTCTGATTTTAAACCGAGAGGCATCGCAAAGATGACGTCCCGGATGTACACATTTCCTCTAGCGACGCCATTGTCCTTAGATTGTCTTCATACCTTTAACTCCCAATGGTTGAATTTCCATCCCGGCGAATAGTTATCCCTATAATCGCCTCGCACCCTTAAGCCGGCCGATTCCATCGCGGAGACCAGCTCTTGGCACGACTCCATGAGAGCCTTCCTCTGTTCCGTGGTGCTGGAGGCCGTGATGCCGCAAGGGACCACCACCACTTGCACGGAGGCGACGCGGGGAGGCAGCACTAGTCCTTTGTCGTCACCGTGCACGAGGATCATTACACCTGATAGCAAACCATTACACTATAGTGTCACTTACTATAGATTAACGGTCCATTTGATGGTAGGTGGCTACCGTCGCCTAAAACGCAAGCACAGCCACAGGTGCTGCATGTGCGAGACTATTGTACAATTAACAATAACTGATTGGAAAATTGGCTCTGGCATTTCACATTCGCTCACCGAAACACAACGGCACACGTGCTTAAAATTTCACTGTGGTCTTATGTAAGGGGGTGGCTACTGCCTCCAAACGACTGCGAAACGCAGTATGCCCTGACATTACTTCCAATAAGTTTACTTTAATTTATTTGAATTACAATTTCTCTTTTTCCTAAAAAAAAAAAAAGAAAAAAAGTTGTTTTTTACCAATAGTTCTGGTGGTCAGACCCCAAGAGTTCTGATAAACGTATTGTTTCTCCTGAGTGTCGGGATCGTCGTAAACTATTTCGAACATTTTCGAAAAGTTCTGCCCGAGATGGTGACTTGTGGCACCCTGTTATATTTAAAAAAAAAAAAAATTGTTAATATTAAAGTTTCCCGGTTCCATAAACGAACTAAATTTTATAAAAAAAAAAAAATGCTTTCGGTCCGCGGGTCTGTTCCCAATAGATACACTGACTGAAGTTATATTGATTTCCTAGTGGGACATTTTTATTACACAACATAACATCTATGTATTGCTTTAGAAAAATCTATTTAATGTAACTAGTGCGATTTTTGTGACGCAGTAGTTACATTGGACATAATATAATAATTTTCATGAGTTTAAATAGGTAATTCAATCAGAAAAAAAAGTTATGTTCATACACGTCAATGTAACTTCATGAGAAATAATAAAAAAATATTCTGACAACGGATGGCGTAAAAAAAAGCTTTTCTGTTGTGTATAATTATATTTTTACAAGAAATACAGCGTGTCCTGTCATGGACTAGCGATATACTATTCATAAATTACAAATATTTTAATACACACCTACAGGTATAGTCTGTTCGCGTTAAGAATGCAACGGTAGGGTAAAGGTGTATTCACAGTGGAGTTAAAAATCAAACAGATTATATTTTAAAACATATCATCTATTTTGGATAAATATTAACTTAATTGTCTTAAATGGAAATAAAGCCCTTATCAATATATTTTAATCAGTGTAAGTGAAATCTTTCTTCGTATTTATTATAGTATTAAAAGTATTTAAAAACATTGTAAATTTCTCGTCTTTCTCCACTATAAATTATCGCGCCACTTTTATTCCTACGAATAGGTGAAGTATTCATTTTTCAAATTTTTAAATTGAAGGTAATTGAATGCACAAACGATACAACCGTTTCGTTCAAAAGTCCGCCTTCAACTAGTCATTGTGAACTTGACTTTCTAATTTCGAGCGACCTGATTGGTTAGGGGGCGTGGCAAGACCGATGGACAACGGTGACTCACTGCATTCTTAACGCGAATATAGTATAGTTCATGATCGGAGACACTGTATTTATGTTGACTATAAAGGCAAAAATTTTATTTAAATAC
The DNA here is from genome assembly GCA_944738685.1 of Synanthedon myopaeformis. NCBI lineage: Eukaryota > Metazoa > Arthropoda > Insecta > Lepidoptera > Sesiidae > Synanthedon > Synanthedon myopaeformis. The sequence continues at coordinate 2,372,894 of OX122930.1, forward strand.
AAAATTTCATTCAATGTTTAGAGTGAATTAAATAATGACCTGTATCCCTCGTCCGCTGGCGGGCACATAAGCCTCTACGGTCGTGGAGTAGGCGCTGCCGGCGAACTTCTCCTTCTCCGTCTTGCGCCCGCGCACCACCGGGATCGCCAACAGCTCTTCGTACACGCGACGGTACAAATCTACCAAAATTTCAAAACTAGTCTTGTAAAAAAACAGTTTTTTTTCTGACTTGCTCGAAAATGGCTTCATTATTAAAAAAAAAGAATACATCAATCGATTCTTTTCAGATGATAAGAGATTGCTGGACAGTTTTAAAGCTCGACCAACTAGATCAGAAGACGACCGCCATTTTGTTTTATTCACTGTCATTTCTATTCTGAATTAACAAATATTTTGAACAATTTTACATTTTGACTATTTTTTTATGTAACAACTTAGCCACTTATAACCTCTATCACCATATCTGAGTAAAGTGTCAAGTAGGCTAACCGCCATTTAAAGTCACCGGGAATGATGGAGCTGATATACCTTTGTTGTGCATAATTTTATAAAACATAAAATTATTTCGAAACGTAACTAATCAACACTTTACTTGTAGTTGGTGAAAGATCGGTTTTACACAAAAATATACTAAGTAATCTTATTTAGTATCGTTAAAAGTTAAATAAAAAATCTGAAAGTATAATAGTTTCAAGAAGTCCAAAGTGATTTGTTGTGATCCTTTTAAAGAATAATTACCGAGTATGTAAAGTACTTCTTGATCGGCGTCAGGCTGGAATCGGTGCACCGTGTGTCCTTCCTGCCAGAGAAACTCTCTCGTGCGAAGGAACGGTTGCGGCTGTTTGAACTCCCATCGCTAAACCAAACAGTCATACAGAAAACCCTTTTATTTACTATGGAACTCAAACACACTCGCACACACAAAATTTCATCAAAATCGGTCCAGCCGTTTAGGAAGAATTCACTCACATACATACATACTGACAAAAGAATCTGAAAGCGAGACGTGCCAACGTGCTTAGTTAGTTAGTCACCAAGCGAGTCGCGTAGCGAACGAACATGTTGGTTTCGGTAGAGTCACCTAATCACCTAGTGACTTCACAATTTACAATGAAACAAGTTCTAATTGCTGCCGTTTTAAAAATAAATATATTTTAATTTTAATGTTTTGTTTTGTAATAGCGAGAGGTATAATGGTTGTGGTCATTGACCTGTAATATTTTTATGCCTATTTAAAAAACGTCACTTTGGCACTGTAGGCTATAGTGGCTATGGAGCGAAAGTAATTGGAACTAAAAATTAGTCATCATACAATAATGAAAAGTGTCCATGAAACATTTACAGAATATACACATTTTCCTATGGAATAAAAATATGCAAACGTCAAAATTAGTTCTTGGTACTGTCGGGAGCGGCGTTTCAAAATGGTACACGAAATCATCTGTCATTTGTATGGGGCAACCTGTCCAGTGGTATATATCGCACGCTTAGTATTAAAGTGACCGAATTAAAAAAAAATCACTTTTTTGATAAATGTTTTGTAATTAGGAGTTGGGTTGTTTATTTGGACATTAATAACACAAGATGTTAGTTTTACAGTTAGTTTTTTTTTTTTCCATAAATATAGAATATGAAACACAGATTTGAGTGAAACTTTAATTTGAATTGAAAACTATTTAAGTTGTTTATCTAACTCGTTTAAGACTTATTCTGAATTAGGTCACTTTAATACTAAGCGTGCGATATATATACTCGTACATGTTACAGGTCAGCGTGGTGTGTTGGAGACTCACCACAACGTTGTTCCACTGGTTGAGTCGCAGGGGAAGGTCGCGATGGCTCTGCACCCACTTGGCGTACGCGGGGTACATGACTGTCTCGGAGGTGGGCCGCACCGCGATGTGCTCGGCCAACTCGGACGAACCCGAGTGAGTCACCCAAGCGACTTCCGGCGCGAAGTCGGCTATGTGAGTCGCCTCGCGCTCTAGAGCGGCCTGCATGGCCAATTCACTTCATCTAACTAAGTCTGCAGACTGCCGTTCGTATTCACATATTTTTTCAATGTTAAGGTCGACAGACATGCTGACAATTATGTTTAGATACACTATAGGTGGCTACAGTCGCCTATAACAAAAGCAATACACTATATGTGCTGCAAATGCACTACCGACCATAGGATCCCTTACTCACTCACCGAAATACATCAGCACATAATATTAATCTGTTATTGTGGTCTTCTCTGTAAGGGGGTGGTTACTGCCGCCAGACGGAATGCCCATATATATGACTGGGGAATGACACAATTCTCTATTTCACACTTACGACGTCGCCATTATAGAGCATTTATGGAGCATCCATCCAATAATTAAAATGGCCGGAAACACAAAAAGTGAAAAGTGGTACATTGACCACAACAAACATAGGTAACAGAGAAGAGAGTTATGTTTGTAGATACATACCTTAGACACAAATATAGGGAAGTAGCAGTTTTCAACACCGATTTTTTCAAAGTTTCCATTGAGGAATTCACGTATTCTATCCCAAATGGAGAAAGACCAGGGACGCAGGATGTAGCAGCCGGATATGTCGTAGTACTCTATCATTTCCGCTGTCAATTAATCAATACTTCACACTGTATTGACTAAATAAATCGATCGACATTAATACATTCATTATTTGTTACGGAATAACGACTGAACCAATTCTATTTTTATTAAATTTAATCTGATAATCTTGAAACTTCAAGGGCATAGATTTCTGTTTGTTCATCAGACTCACATAAACGTTTGTAGTAATCTTTCTTACAAAAATTCTAAAGTTTCACGCAAAAATTACGAATTTTAATTTTTTTTAGGATAAAAATTATCCTACATGTTAATCCAGGAATTAATCTATCTGCGTGATAAATTTCATCCAAATCCATTCAGCCGTTTTTGCGTTATTAAAGACAAACTTTAGCATTTACAATATTATTTTATTAGGATGGTCTTAATAATAACATTCACTACTTACATTTAGTGATGACTTGAGTGTACCAATCGGATAAATCCTTATCTTTCGAAGCCTCCAGTCCTAACCTGGTCACCTTCTTCGGCCCACCACTGGACTCCTTAATTGGCTTTGGCGACTGAAAACCACAAATCGATACTTCAGTAGGTACACAATTACACGAGTTCGATTCTTGTCTGTTGTTGGTTTTTTTCTGCGTGTGTATGGTTTTACCCCCTGTCCCTTTTATGGTTATTTATCCCATAACACAAGTCAAATGCTGCTAACTTTGGGTCAATATTATATTATTTTGACAGATATCCGAGATTTAGGAAATGGCGAAATGATTTGGGATATAAATATTAATAAAAAAGAGAATAATTAAAAATAAGTCCACTCACCGGTTCTTTTGATTTTTCTTTTGTTTTCTCGGCATTTGTTGTTTCTTGTGGTGACGTCGCCTGTGATTAACAACATAATGATTAATAATCCTCATTTACAAACCATAGTTTCATACCCAATTATAAGTGCCGCGAATGTCTTGTATCGCATTCTGTCTTCGATTATTCATATTTTAGTAAGTTGAGACAAGAAATTCTCCCAATTACCTATTACTGAGTTCCCACGCTTAAATTAAGCCCCATTCTTAATTACCTTATTAGTTTTGTTTGTCTTTGAATCCTGCTGGGCTGTTTGGTTGGTACTGGTGGGTTTCCATTCCTGGAAACATTAAGCCGTGAGATAATTAAGTATTTGAGCTGGTTATTTAAGCTGTTAACGTTTCTTTAACACAACTAGTAGTTTTACGGATTATATAAGTGGCTACTTTTTTTATAAAAATATACAATCTATTGTAATAAATAAAAGCGACGTGTCTATTTGTAATGTCAAGATAACTGCTTTTTATTAAATGTACTCATTAAAGTATATAATATGGTCCTTATGACAAAAAATAATTGAAATTTTTGTCTGTCTTTCTGACTGTTCCGACTAATCTACGCTTTTCGTCCATTATAAATAAATCCATAATTATATATATTTTTTAAGTAAAAAAAAAAAAACCTACATCACTCGAGTTCGCTATCACATTCATTATCATTGTCTCGGTAACCCTTAACATTTAGATCAGAGTCCCACACTTCCCCCTCGTCGAGTGTCCCCCCGTCGACGTGTGGACTCACCCGGTGAAGTGATTTATCACCGGGAATACCCACTAAACTCCCCCCCCCGATTCCACAATGGCTTAGCTTGTTCATAACAGGCCTTATAGGCTATAATATAAGGCCTGTCCCATGGGTCCCGCTCAAGTGTGTCCCACCAACTCCTGCCAGGCGCACTTGGCGACGCCGATCTCCGATCTCCGAGCATTCTTGGCCTCTTGGAAGGCGGCGAAGAGACTTCTCTGTGTCGTTGCGTCTCTATGACGTCGACAAGAGCGAGTATATTGGCGTCGTGCCGAAACGCAGGCCGCTCGGAGACGATTGAGCTCCGACGACCACCAGAATACTCGTACTTGTCGACGCGGCGGCAGCGACCTCGCGCATTTAGTTCAGAACAAACTATAGAATGTTTAACCAAATGTATGCCTGGCATGTTCAAATACTGTGAGTCGTACACGTTAACACTTGTGTAAACACAAGAAAGATTTTATTAATAAAACCTCACCAATGTTATGCAAATTTAATTAGATTTGAAAATTCTTTGAAGCATAAAACGATTCCACGTCAATTTATAACACACCGTTTATACAAAAAGTAATAGATGTAGGCCGCAATCATCTAAAGCTTCAATCCTTGGTTTTGCATAACGATATTTAATAAATTATTTTATTTCTAGACATCCATCAAGTCTCAAGGTATTCAAATCACTCATTACAATAACTTACAACAATACAAACAAAATTTATATACCTGTCCAGTGGCTGCCTTGTATTTAGATTTAAGGTCTAATAGTACTTTGACAGCCTCATCGATTTTGGCCTTTTCAGCCTTATTGGTTTTCAACGATCGGACCAAATCGCCCTGTTTAGTGATCTCTTCGTTCAAAGACGACGCATCGCCCGAAGCTTTGGCTGGTGCCGCAGTAGACGTTGATGACGTCCCTGGCTTCCATTCCTTTGATAAAAATTTATAATAAATAAATAAATAAATAAAATAAATATCTTCACACATTCCACACAGCACCATCTAGTTCCACAGTAAGCAACTAATGCTTGTATTATGGATACCAGACAGTTGATATACTACATAGATTACTTTTTTTTTTTTTAATACATACATATTATAAATACAAAACATCCATGACTCAGGTACAAAGGTAAAATGTTAACACATAAACATTTGCCCCTAGCAGGATTCGAACCTGCGACCGTTTGGTTAACAGCTAGGGTTAATAGTTTTGAATCATAATAATTATTAATAGAATTTATTCTATTTACCAGTCCAGTGGCGGTCTTGTATTTAGCTTTTAGATCCAACAATACTTTAACGGCCTCATCCACTTTAGCCTTTTCAGCCTTGCTGGATTTCAACGATCGAACCAAATCACCCTGTTTAGTAATCTCTTCATTTAAAGATGACGCATCGCTTGATGACTTAGCTGGTGTCGCAGCGGAACTTGGCGCCGCTCCTGGCTTCCAATCCTTTGAAAACGAGAATTTATACTTCGTGAAATGGTAAATATAAATAAATCACAAAAATATCACCCAGAGATGATGTTGATTTGGACAGTTATTAACCCTCTCATATTTCTCAGCAAACTTTATTATGTTAAGGTCGACTGACAGGCTGACGGTCTACTTGATATTAGGAGGCTACCGTCGTCTATAGCACAAGCAGCACCATAGACACTGCAAGTGCTGACGACCATAGTAGTAACTTTGAAAAGTTCATTTACAAAGTAGGCCGGCCCAGCTGGGATTCAACAGGCTCGTAAAATCTAAAAATTATTGAATTTGTTTCTGTTTTAAAATGAGAAAATAAATTACCTGTCCAGTCGCTGCCTTATATTTAGCCTTTAGTTCCAATAATATTTTAACGGCCTCATCTACTTTAGCCTTTTCAGCCTTGCTGGATTTCAACGATCGAACTAAATCACCCTGTTTGGTAATCTCTTCATTTAAAGATGACGCATCGCTTGATGACTTAGCTGGTGTCACAGAGGAAGTTGGAGCCGCTCCTGGCTTCCATTCCTTTATAAACAAAAATGTATACTTCATGAAATGATAAACATAAATAAATTAGAAAAAATATCACCACAGAGATGATGATTTGGATAGCCTTCTATATTTCTCAGGAAACTATTATGCTAAGGTTAATAGACAGGCGGCGGTTCACTTGGTATTAGGTGACTACCGTCGTCTATAGCACAAGCTGCACCACATGTACTGGAAGTGCACTGCCGGCCATAGTAGTAACTTAGAAAAGTTCATTTGCGGCGTCTGTTTCCTAGCTCATTATAACCCAAATCTTTTTAAAGTTCGAGTGAATAGGTATTTTCTGTGTTAGCTCGCTCTACCGCCGGCCTCGTCTTTCCTGCACGGCTAGACGCTGGCCAAAAGCAAACCTATTATTGATAAAATAAAAAAATACAAAGCAGGTAAAATCTAAAAACTATTGAGTATATATATATATATTGGTCTGTTTTTTAATCAGAAGATAGATTACCTGTCCACTCGTTGCCTTGTATTTAGCTTTTAGATCCAATAATACTTTAACGGCCTCATCTACTGTAGCCTTTTCAGCCTTGCTGGATTTCAACGATCGAACCAAATCACCCTGTTTAGTAATCTCTTCATTTAAAGATGACGCATCGCTTGATGACTTAGCTGGTGTCGCAACGGAACTTGGCGCCGCTCCTGGCTTCCAATCCTTTGAAAACGAGAATTTATACTTCGTGAAATGGTAAACATAAATAATTCCCAAAAAAATATCATCACAGAGATGATGATTTGGTTAGTTATTAACCCTCTCATATTTCTCAGCAAACTTTTTTATGTTAAGGTCGTCAGATAGAAATACGGTCCACTTGATTGTAGGAGGCTAGCCTCCTACTACGTCGTCTATAGCACAAGGAACACCTTAGACACTGCAAGTGCGCTGCCAACTATATTAGTAAATTGAAAAGTTCATTTACGAAGTAGGTTCAGCTGGGACTCGCAAAATCTAAAAACTATTTAGCATTTTGGTCTCTGTTTTTAAATCAGAAGATAAATTACCTGTCCAGTTGCTGCCTTGTATTTAGCCTTTAGATCCAATAATACTTTAACGGCCTCATCTACTTTAGCCTTTTCAGCCTTACTGGATTTCAACGATCGAACTAAATCACCCTGTTTGGTAATCTCTTCATTTAAAGATGACGCATCGCTTGATGACTTAGCTGGTGTCACAGAGGAAGTTGGAGCCGCTCCTGGCTTCCATTCCTTTATAAACAAAAATGTATACTTCATGAAATGATAAACACAAATATTCCATAAAAAAAATCATCACAGAGATTATGATTTGGACAGTTATTAACCCTTTTATTTCTCAGTAATGTTTTTTATTTTAAGGTCGACAGACAGGCTGACAGTACACTTGATGGTAGTGGCTATCGTCGCCTATTGCCCTAGCAACACCACAGGTGCGGCAAGTGCGCTGGCGACGATAGTAGGATTAGGATTAAGGATTGCAAAGGGATAAGGAAATGGGCTCTGGCAACCCTTACTTACTCACCGAAACACAACAGCACACATGCTGTTATTTCACGGTGATCTTCTGTAATGGGATGATTACTGCCGCCAGACGGGCTGCCAAATGACTTCGAAACGCAGTGTCCTACTACAACTTTCCAGATACAAATCAAAGCCAACTTTGATAAGTTCATTTTCAAAGTAAACCGGGAACCACTCATCCAACGGGCTCGTAAAATCTAAAAACTGTTGAGTATATTGATTTCTGTTTCTTAAATCAAAAGATGAATCATACCTGTCCAGTCGCAGCTTTGTATTTAGCCTTTAGATCCAACAATACTTTAACGGCCTCATCAACTTTAGCCTTTTCAGCTTTGCTGGCTTTCAATGATCGAACCAAATCACCCTGTTTAGTAATCTCTTCATTTAAAGATGTCGCATCGCCTGAAGACTTAGCCGGTGTCGCAGCAGAAGTTGGCACCGCGGTTGGTTTCCATTCCTTGAAAAATAAGTGTAAATTAAATATTTCATGGAACATTAATCTAATTAGTACCACTTATTGTAAGGTCAGTTTTTAGTTTAGTTTTTGTGACAATGCGTAATTTGAACCAACCTGTGCAGTGGCAACCCTGTAAGTATTTAACCTTTAGATCCAACAATATTTTAACGTTTTCATCTACTTGGCCTTTTCGGCCTTACTAGATTTCAAGGATCAAACTAAATCGCCCTGTTTAGTAATATCTGCATTTAAAGGTGATGTATCAATTTATTCTCTTATTCTTATTGTACTTATTCTTCTTATAACACAAGCAATGTCATAGACTCTGGCATCCCTTATTCACTCACCCAAACACAACAGCACATATGCTGTTATTTTACGGTGGTAGGTATTCTGTACTGTATTCTGTTGGTTACTGCCGCCAGACGTGCAGCAGAAATGACTGCGAAACGCACTACTAAATATGAAATGGGTTTAATAATTAAACTAATTTAAACCTTAACTTAACCTGAAAAATAACTTTATTATTATTGTACATATAGTTCAATGATTATTGTCATGAACAGCTGTTTTTTATATATTTACTGTTATCTAGATACTAATTTGTCAAATTCATATAAAGGAATAATGAACACAATAAAAATGCCGATAAAACTAACCTGCATTTTATGATTAAATACGAAATAGAAAAAAATAGAGCAACAAAAAAAAAGTAACTTTAAAACATGTACACAGTCCAAAGAACAGTTTACAAGTTCACTACCGCTTCCGCTCACTAGGTATTCATCACTCCACGTAATCACATCACGTACGTAATCTCGAACGTATGACGTATCCCAACACTAACTGGGGAGTTCTCATTTCCACCTCAATTACCTACTTCTGAATTGTTGCGAATAATCCCTTACCGCGTATTATATTGTGGTTTGGGGGCTCTGCCTTATAAAGAATTTGAACAACCGCACGTAATTCAGTAATTTAGATAACTAATATGAGTTCATATAGTACCGGCTGTTTTACTAATCTGAGGTACCGGCGTACCTACTAGCGACCTGCCCCCAGTTTCGAATGGGTGCAATTTTTTTTCCTGCAAATTACCTACATTTATATTCCTTTTATGTTTATCGCTTTTTTTTAGTGAGAACCGTATCAAAATCCGTTGAGTGGTTTAGAAATAGGTAGCGTAGAAAAGGACAGTGGCAAAAAGCGAATTTATTTTATAATAAGTACATATGCACTATCGACCCGCCCCCGTCTTCTCAAAAATGCAATTTTTTTTTCTGCAAATTATAATATGACCGTATAATGACACAAACCTATCTCGTCTACTAATCTGAGCTCGTCTATCGTTCTTTTCATTAGTGAAAATCGTATTAAAATCTGTTAAGACTTTATTTTATAATATGTATAGATATAAAATACATAATGATTACTAATATTTCCTTATAATTTGGAAATTAATTAATTTTAATTTATCTATGGTACCTACGTTATTGAAAAGTAATGTCAATTATATAATATAATTATAATAGGATTGTTGTAAAGCAACAACCTTGCATCTCCATTAAGTTGGCTAAATTATTTAAATAAAATAATATTGTCATAATGGTTTTGTGTGTTCTGTTACGTGTGTGTGTGTTACATGGGTAGAAAAAAAGGGATTTCGCAGAAATTTTAAGCGATCGTTTTCTAGAATTGGCCGTTCAAGCAGAGCTCGACTTCTCCTTTAAAAACAACAAGTGTTCGCAATAAATAAGCTCAAGACGTAAAAACATAATGAAGCGCCATAAATTTAGTTTTTACAGAGAAAGCAATAGTTAAAATGATAGAGACAAATATCAGTGACCGGAGGACATACACATGTGATTTACCCAAGAATTATGCAAAGGGACGAAATTTCGAGTATTGAATGGTCACCAGATGGCCCCAAACAAAAAAAAGGACTAGATTGATGTAGGAGTAACTAGTAACAACTTGAATGATTAATATTGAACAAAATCATAATAAATTAATGTTCACAATGAAATTTTATCGGTGAAAATGTGTATAGATTGAACGGTGGTTTACCATCGTTGAATCATTGTGTTATCCATATGATAAAATATGAATATAAAACTTGGTTTTACGTGACCACTGATCCCTGATAGTTCCGATATTTCTTGTCCCAAAATTAAAATGGTAACATAAAAGCAAAAGAGATGCTGATAGGGGTTTCATTATTAAAAGGAGAAGTGCAGTCTTTGAAACCACGAGGCTCGACGATTGGAGAACGCGTCTGCGTGGACGCAGGGATGAGGGACGTTGATTGGTTGAGGTTGCGTAGGCGTGTAGAAAGCGCGGTAGAATAAATAGGGTGGGATGATTCGGGAGATATTTCCACGTTGATATGATACAAGTCAGTCAGTTCGCGGGAAGTACTTAGGAGCCGTCGCTCCTGATTACTCAAATATTAAATTTTAATTAAATTCAAATTCGAAATAAATTTCGAATTGGATTTAAACCGAGATAAGTTAATTTTAAGAAATAGCATTTTAAGTAGCTAGAATTTAGAGTAACTTTTAGGCAAAGTTATGTAGGTATAGATTCTAGTAAGACATTCGCGAGTTCACAGTGACAGTGACCAGCGCCGCTATTGCCAGCACGACTCCAGGGCCTGAGAAGGGTAAGCCATAACAGCCTTCAAAGTAGGTGAGTATGTTTATTATTCGCAAGACTAGACTTTTATCAATGAACTTGTTAATTATGTTTTGAGTGTTAATTTAAATGTAATGTAACCTTTAGTTTTAATGTTATATAATTTAATTAATAAGATTTTTACAATATATTGTCTAGTTATGGTAGGGATAGGTAGGGTTAATCTAAATAATAAATTTTCTAGAATTTCTTTACCTCATATTTTACTATCAGCTAGCTAACGGCATCATTCTTGTTCAAGACCTACAGCGACATCTATTGACGGACCGAGGCAATGCGTGTGTCGTCTACCCCACAACCCCACATAATCTTTTAATACATATGTCACCCACCTACCTCACGTATTAAATAATAATTGTATTCGCCATGTATTCGCACTTTGTAAATTTTTATCTAACAATATATTATGTCGTTTATGAAAGGTCTACATTTTATTTCGAATTCTGCAAAATCATCACCCAAGAAGTTAATAAGTCGACTGGCTGCAACATTCTAATTACCTATTGTATTGAGTGACGAGCACTCCTCTCATATAATAAATAGGACGGGAGAATAATACAATGTTAAAAAAATTAGACACAATAATACAAAAAATAACTAGGAAAGAAAACAACAAAAAATTATTACAGTAGGTACAAACAACGAGACAGAATAAAAAAATTAGGAAAAATATATGTTTATATAAAGTAATTAAAAAACAATTATTATTAACTATTATTTTTAAGTACAGTTTTACGAAGTTTGGTGAACGAATCAGCAAATATATGATTAATCCCACTGATTACTCATTTCAATATTCGTTTGTTCGTATAAATCGGTATAAATCATATTATTTCATTTGTTAATATTTTTCAATATGTAGGTAGCTAGCTAGACATTATTTAAAAATACATTCGTTTCTCAGACTTGTTACAACAGCTAAAATATTTAAAGTTGAAATTCTGTATAATAAGTTAATTTTAAATTATATTCTATATGTTTTGTAATAAATAAATAAAAGTATTTAAAAAAAAGTTTTCGCATACGACCACAATTTTTTTTGTTTCATTCAAGAAAAAGAAACCAACACCTGGCAACCCACTGTCACTTGACTATTTCAAATGTAAACGTCAACGTCAATATAACAAGTGCCAAAAAAATTCAAATCTATTTGTTGCGGTTGTGCATATAAATCATTTTTTATATTATAGTTAAAGAGGTTGCAGTTTACACTCGTGAAACGCATTTGTTTGTTTATAATTTACGATGTCATCGTTTGCTAACTATTTATTTTCAATTTAGTGTTAAAATGGCATTATTAATGAGCGATGTGAACAGACATTATTGCGCGATAAACTCTGAGTAACCGAGTAAGTTTTACTAATAAGTGTTAAGTCTGAAAAGTGGACAAAACAAACAAGCCGCGCCGCGATTAGGTAATTTAACAAAAATTTACCTGCTTTTCATATTTTACTATAAGTACTATAAGTATTCATATTTTACAACTGAGTGCTTATTCAGACATTATTAAATTATTTTAAGGAAAAAATTAAATAATAATTAAGAAAGTCAGAACAAATAACAATAACCAACATTAAGTAATAGATAATTATTTATGTCTACTTGAAGATAGTTGGCTATGATTGTCTAACAAAAGCAACACCAAGTGTTCTGCTAACCTTCATAGAATAATGGATAAGGGAAAAGGAGGAAATAAATAGGCTCTGGCATTTACTCACTCACCAAGTCGCAACAGTAGATCTCTACGAAAGTTTAGTTTAGCCATTCCGTACTACTACTATTAAGGTGTACACCCAGATTATATTTTCCTTATCCTACTAATACCTATTATAAATGCGAAAGTTTATAGAGGATGGATGTTTGTTACTCTTTCACACAAAAACGGCTGAACGGATTTGGATGAAATTTGGGACACAGTTTATCAAATTTGATTACACTAAATGCATGTCAATTATATGTTTACATAACTAGAAGGTAAATTTTAGTAATTGCATGTTTGAATTTTACTGTCATGGCAAAACGTCATACTGAAGTCTTATGGCGAAACGTTACAGCTTCACTTTTACAAGATTTAAAAACCTTGTAATTTGCATTTAGGAGCAGAATTAGAAAATATTTGCTATTTAGCAGATTTTAATTAATGTCGACTAGTCAAGTCGGTTCACATTTTCTATGGGTCATGCATTGGCTTAATCTGGCACAGAGTTAAAGATAAAGATAGCCTTTAATTTCGAGGAACCTAATAAAAAAAACAAGCTACAACCACAACATTACTTAAACAAAATTTTCTCTCTATTACTCTTCCTCGCCTGTCAAACGACATAGGCCTCCTCTAAGTCTTTCCACCATTCCCTATTCTGGGCCATTCTCATCCATGTTGATTCTGCAACCTTCCTTATATCATCTTCCCATCTACAATTCTGTCTTCCTCTTTTTCGTTTCTCCTCTTTACCAATACGTAATCTTGCCAATATGTAATCGTAGGGTACCAATACGTAATCTTGTGTGACCATTTATGTGGATCTCTAGTCATATGACCTGTTTTTCGAATTCCGCTCCAGTGGACTCCAGTTTTATTTTGGCTTTGCTGTTCTTATAGATTTGTTATATTATATTTATATACTAGTCCTCTACGCCTTGTTTCTGTAGTGCCACCCAAATGTTGTGATGTTTTAATGAGTCTTAATGCTGAATTGCTTTCTTATAATCAATAAATGCTATATAATAAATCTTTCTAAATTCGCTGTATTTTTCGATTAGCTGTTTTTTTAATGTATGTTGTATGTGATCCATTGTGGTCGTTCATATCAGTATTATTTTCGAAAATATTTTATACAAGTTAGGCATAAGGCTTATAGGTCTCTAGTTATTTATTTGTTCTTTGTCTCCCTTTTTATGTAATAAAATAATTGTAGTTATGTTCCGAGTTAATGGTCAGCAAATATATATGATAAAAAATTTCAGAATAATAAAAAAATTGTTAATTTTATTTAGGTAGCAGAGTAAATATTGAGGGTTGATAGTAGGATACATCCTTCAAAACAAGTCACTCACCTACAGTTACGATGAATGTGAACAGGTAATTAATTTTAAATTTTAATGAAATGTTTAAAGCATCCTTAGGCAACCCTTTTTTTATAAACTAAAAGAGCATTATTTTATTAGTAAAATATAAACTGTTGCCTAGTAAATAGTATTAATGAATAAAATGGGTTTATTTCAGTTTTCTATATACCTAATTTTATTTCACTTTCTTATAGGTACATACATAAAAATAAAAAAATAAAATGGATCCTATGGCAAAGTAATATACTAGATTTAGCTATCTTGTCATGTATTTTATTTTGTAATTAGGTATTCCATTAATATATTACATATATACAACTGATGAACATAAAAATGAGCACTAAATTATTGTATTTAGGCTAGGAATGGAATAGCTTTTTAGGCTTTAACGAAACTATAATTAGTTCTAATATTATATTGTATGTACCTATACGAAATATATTATTAAAAAACCAATCTGCTTACAGATTTCTTTTATACTCTTGTTTTTGTATTCTCACTTGTTCTTTTTCTAGATACCATAAAGAGTGATTACAAAAAGTGATAATTTAAAATTTTAAAACCACCATGAACGTCAATATAGATTCAGCAAATAGACTGTTTTCGAATCATAATTATTATTATTCGAACTAATTTCTTTTAAAAATAAAGCCTATCTGAATTCTGAAATTGAAATTATTTTTACACTGTCACAATAGTTTATATTGCTACTGTTGAAAAGTTGCGATTTAAATCGTTAATGCCATATATTGCTGAATATCAGTAAAACGGTTGTAGCGTCTAAATTGTTGGGTTGACATATTGATGTCTTATTTTGTTGTTGAGCTACAAACAGTAAAGAACAAAAAATTTAATGAAACAAAAAACAGATAGTTTTTAGTAATGTATAATATACTATTCTATTTGTTACAGAGAAGTAAAATTCAAAATATCTGTCGTGAAAAGTAACAAAACCACTCTAAAAATAGTGAAAGAAAGAACATTAGAAGAAACAAGGCAGTATAATAGAACACAAAGTGTACTTAATCAGTTGACAATGTCTGAATTTTATTATGACAGAAATATGCATGTCCCACATACTTTAACTTGGAATCATGATTATAGTAACAATAATCCATTCAACCAAAGTAATCAATTTAACAATAATTTCCAAAGCCCAATAAACACTCAAGATTGGCCCAGTCATACACGAAGTGATTATGATTATTATAATGGACCAAATTATTACGAATATGGCCCTAACCATAGTAATTTTAGCCCTCCAGTTGACTCCCATTCACTTCATTATAATCAATATCAAAATCCACCATATACAAACGATTATTCCCAATATCAATATTCTGAAGGGAATATCTGTCAGAACAATTATTATGCTCAAAGCCTGATAACATCAAATCATTATTATGAAGTAAACGATGAATATCATTGGAAGTCTCGGACATTAGTCACAATCTCAAGTAACGTTCAACAACAAAACAAGAAAAAAATAAGTTTTATTAATGAGTTTATGGATAAAAAACAAATTGGTTTTAATAGACCAAATTACCAGAAAAAATGTTCAAGTGTACAACATACAAAAGATAGGAAAAAAGTTAACCATTATCCTAGAATAGAGCCAATTTATGACATCTCAACTTCAACTAAATATGCACCAATCAATCAAACAATTGATTTATGTGAAGAAGACACAAACGAAAATTATCCAACAAGAATTAAAAATTCTAAAACAAATGCTCCTAATAATCAAGATCTCTGTGAAATAAAAGATGCCTCTATTGAAACAAACGAAAAATGTGTAACAAATACGATTAAGATTAAGAACGGCACTGAAACTGTTTCTGAAAAAGTTAAAAGAAACGAAAATTCTGAAACATATGCTCGTAATAATCAAGATCTCTGTGAAATAAAAGATGTCTCTAATGAAATAAACGAGAAATGTGTAACAAATACGATTAAGATTAAGAACGGCACTGAAACTGTTTCTGAAAAAGTTAAAAGAAAAGAAAATTCTGAAACATATGCTGCTAATCAAGATCCCTGTGAAATAAAAGATGTCTCTATTGAAACAAACGAAAAATGTGCAACAAATACGATTAAGATTAGGAACGACACTGAAACTGTTTCTGAAAAAGTTAAAAGAAACGAAAATTTTGAAACATGTGCTCCTAATGATCAATATCTGTGTAAAATGAAGGATGTTTATATTGAAACAAACGAAAATTTGGTCACAAATACGATTAAGATTAAAAATGTCACTGAAACTGTTTCTGAAAGGCTTAAAAGAATCGATAATCCTGAAACAAATGCTCTTATTAATCGAGATCTTTGTGAAATAATGGATGTTTCTTTTGAAACGAACGAAAATTGTCCAAAAAATACGATTAAAATTATAAACGGCACTGAATCTGTTATAGAAGAAGTTAAAAGAAAGAAAATTCCTAAAACAAAATCCAATAATCAAAATATTTTTAAAATAAAGGGTGTTTCTATCGAAACACAAGATGTATGTAATACACAAGTATGTACACTACAAGTATGTAGTGACTGCAAAGGAGTATTTCCGTGTAATACACAACAGAATTATGAAAAAAAAATTGATGTAACTAAAAAAATTCAAGATACAAAAATTTTAGAAATTGGTAATGGACTTGCAAAAAAGAACAAAAATTATACTGACAGTATTGGCAATCATAAAAAAACTATTAAAGTGAGTATTAATTACATTTTTAATGAAAGTTTAAATTAAATTTAATTATTTTGAAAATTAATATTTCTTATGCAATAATTTTGTGTTTTAGAAAGGTTTATATTATTTTGTTTCTCTCTCTCTCTCTCTTCTATATAGATCCAATTTGTAATTTTATTACATTGTTTTAATATTTTTCAGTCAAGTTTACTATTAAGGAACAAAAAATCCCTGGACCCGAGTATGTTGACAAGAAAAGAGAAGTTGGATACTTCCAAGTTCCTGAAAGCTTCAAAAAACTATGAATCAGATAATAGAAGTAATATTTTCAATAAAGACACTAATAATTTATGCAAAAAAAAATCTTATATTGATACTTTTTATAAACAGAAAATCGACGCTTCGTACAAAATTCCCAAACTTTCAAAATATAAAATTGAAGACAATGTAAATGAATGTAACAATAATATAAACAAAATATGCGAAGAAAAAAAGAGCGTAAAAGTTATTGGTGATGTAAAATCCACAAAAAATATTTTAGAATCTCATGGAAATTCTACATATATTAAAATGAAGAAGTCAGAGAACAATAAAAAAATATCCAGCGATAATCTCTCAAGAGGTGAAAGAACAATAAATAAATCTAACCAATTGAAATGTAATAATAAGGCAAACATAATCTGTCATGAAAAACGAGGCGTGAATGTCAATCGTGTGGTTATCTCAATAAAAAACTCGTCTGTCTCCCCTAAAATTCCTACACATTTAAAAAGCATTGAATCAAAAGAAACTAGCATCGATAAAATGTCAACAAGTGATAAAGTATCAAAGCGTATTGAAACGAAACATTACGACTCCGCAAAATCGACACATTCTAAATTAAAACAAGCACATGACAAAAATGTAAATACAACTGACGGTGAAAGAGATGTTTCCTGTAACAAAGACATTAAAGAGAGAAACATGGTTACAAATAAAACTAGATCTGGAGACAAGGCTATTTCTAAAATTAACAGTAGATTCAGTGAAACGACAAAAAAAAGAAAATTAACAGTAGCTGAAAATATTAAAGATAAGAAAAAACACAAAGTTGAAACTGGAAAACTCACTTCTAAAACTAAACCCGCAATCGTCAAGACCTGTAATGAACAATTTAACACTTCTAAGAGCCTTGTTCGTGTATCGAATGACTTAGTTGTGGAAAAACCTAACAAACAAAATTCTATACGCAAAAGTTCAAGCAGAAACGAAAAATTAACAAAAACTTTAAAAGAAGATCGTGAAGGTTTACTAATAACTGTTGATAAGGATAAAAAAATTAATGTGAAATCGAATGTAAAGGATGAAAAACATAAAATTAAAAAGCACACCCAACAGAAAAGCAATTTAAATATTATCATAAACATTACATATCCAGAAAAAACTAGTAAAGAAAAATATACAAAAGATACATATTCTGTCGAGGATCTTAGTTTTCTAGATGATTTTAATGTTGATGAGATTGTAAAAAGCTTAGATAATTGCTAAGAGCCTCATTAAGAAAATTAAGATGACATTTTGCGATACATGGCTTATTTCTCGCAAAACATATATATTTATCCATACCTACTCATTTTGTAGTAAAAAAGAATACTGTACTGTATTTTTATATTAAGTTTAACATTTAAGTTTATGATGATTTATAAACAATATATTCAAAATCTATAGCAAAAATAATAAGTTATTATAACTCTTTGTATTTATTGTACGCGCGCCCCCTGAATGCAGTCGGGGTCTTAACATCCTTCACACGTGTATCGATAGCGTTATATTAGTATGCAATTTGTTTAAAAATATGATCCGAACGCTTCAAAAAACGTGTTTTTATTCGTCGTCAAAAAACGTGTACGAATTCGTTGTAATTAAAAGAGCTGCACTCAAGTGGTGTACAGTAGCTGTTAATCATTATTTGTAAGTTGTTTTTTATTATTAACATTTTTATTTATGATAAGGGTGGTCCCTTACTTCCAAACAAACTGGCCCACAATTTTTGTTCTCAGCTCGTAATATTGTAATAAGGAATTGTGCAACTATTTCATAAGTGTTGAAAATTAATAACTATGGGCTAGTAAAGTTTTTACTGGAAATTATGATCCTAATATTAGTAAATTTGATTTATTAACATATTGTGAACTGGTATGCAAAACTTTAATTCGGATATAATTAGTAATGGTTTATTTTTCACAATGGATATAAAACTGTTGGGTATAATCCATGAAACCATTTCTCTTCATATTTTCATAATATTTAAGAAGTTCCTATTATTGTAAGGTATATGTTTTTTCGTTAACTAGAAGATATTACAAGATATGTATGTTTCTTTAAGTAGCTGTTTTTCTAAATCTGTGTTTATTTATAGCAGTCTATCTAGTTATTTTTTCATAAATATAAATGAATAAACAAAACAGTATTTTCCAATTTTTATTTATTTATTTACTAGGTTCAAGTTACTTCAAAAATTGGTGGGGATCATAATTGTTCAGCTATGTAGCTCAGTAATACAGAGTTAAGGGTAAATAATCTTTGAAATAGTATTGATATAATAAAAAACAACTGCCCTTTAAGGGAGTAACTAGACTTTTCAGCTCTATCGACTTGACTCTGCTTGGCTCCCATGTTGAGGATTCCATGGGATCCTAGGATAATTCTGTTCAATTTTGTTTACACTCATACAGTTCCGCCTCTATAACCCGCGTATTTCTATTATAATATAAATAAATTGAGCTGAATAGTCTAGCTAAAATAAGATAGTTTAACTATCTTTTTGATTTAAAAGTCAAAAGGCAAACAAATATGGCGTCGTCAGGGTCACTAATTGTCACCTGTTTTAGAGATGGATTTGTTCAAAGGCATATCCACAGAGTTGACTGTGAGTTAGAATCTCATTTAAAACTCGTTTAAAATTTCTTATATCACACTACTGTTTTTGACACATTGTTAACAGTAAAATAATATTTTTAGTTTAATTTTACCATTTTGAGTTACGAATTATTAGGAGTAATTTTTAATAATCTAATTAATGAATGCCGTTTAATCAGAAATAATTTTTAACATTATCCTTAAAACAAAAGAAAACATTGGTAATAAATGAGGACAAATGAAACCAACACCACAAATTTCGTAATATATATATATATTTAATTTTAAAATGAACTTTGATAAGTTTTTTTAATTTTCTTATTGAAACAGGAGACATGCATGCATGAAGAGGTTTTGAAAAGAAATTGATACTATTGGATTTTGTGTTAAATTTGACATTTGACAGATCGACTGTATTAAAGATTGAACAGTCACAGGAAAGGGTTGACATATCCAAAGTAGGTAAGTCCGCAAGCTTAGTAAACTTGGCTATAGCTGAGAGTGCGAGCTCACAAACACATTAGCCTCGTAATAAATCTACCGAAACCCATTACAAAAAGCGATCAAAGAGGAAGGTTTGTGTATGTAATTTGCTGAAAAAAATTACATCCGTGCGAAGCCGGGGGCGGGCTACTTGTTACTATATAAAAAATAAAAAAATGGAGTGCGGCTGTGTTGTGCACATGGTCTTGTGTTTCTCACGTAAAACTTTTTTTATTTAATTATTAATAAATTTTTTTGAGCATATTATATATTAGCTGTTGCACGCGAGTAACTTTAAAAAATATAGCTACTACTCGCTAAAAAATGTTACTACTCGCTGTTAATATAGCTTCCCAACATTGAATGAATTTTTCAAATCGGTCCAGTAGTCTCGGAGCCTATTCAATGCAAACAAACAAACAAACAAACAATCAAATGTTTCCTCTTTATAATATTAGTTAGATTCGATTCAGACGAATTGCATTGATCCTTTAGCTTTGGTGTCATTGAAATTTGGATATATTATCCCCCGATTTTTCCCACTATGGAAGTAAATTTAATGATCAAAATAATATCCAAAATATAAATTAGTTGTTGTTGTTGTGAGGTAACATAGACTCACCTGTCCCGCCTTCTCCTTGGTGTGTCCGTCCGGCACGTGGAACAACACGAGGGGGGAGGATCGGCCCGTGTGCGGGGAGGGGGAGGAGGGGGCGACGTCCACTCTGAAGAACCCGCGCCTTTGCAGCTGAATTATATCTCCCACTTTCACCTTGGACAGCTCTTGCTCCCCTAGCATAGGCACTTCCCACTGATGATCAACAAAAGATTCTCTTATTCAACAGGCTTTTTTTAGGGTAAAGTCTATCAATATTGACAGTACACTTGCATCACTTTAACCTTGCCCGTGTTTATTAGACCACGGTAGCCATTTTCAATCAAACGATGTTCGTGTCTGCTGATATTTACTTTAAAAATATACCACAGTAATGATTGAAAAGTGTCCGCTTGTTTATAGCCAGTATATAGACCTGGGCCCAAGCCTCTAACCCCTTGTGTGAGAAGAGGCATTGGAAATAATTTACCAAGCTAATTCTCAACTTCTCTAACTGACGTCGATCCTGACACACGAGTAATGTGTCTTGTATATTATCATAATGTTTCAATAAATAAAAAAAATAAATGTAAGAGAATTAGTTTATGACTATGGATCTATCGGAAACACTTACCCTAGTCTTGTGTCCAATATACTGTTTGAAGTCTTCATCTTTGCCTAACAAAGGTTTCGATATAATGTGATCGAAGTACACGCAGTACACTTCCACAGCAGACGTTTTTGGCGAATCCGCTAACCAGGTCAATTTAATGGTCTTTTTGTAGTCTTTGTTCTCCAGATTTGCTGTAGCGTCTATACTGGTCACTGTACCGTCCGGTGATCTAAAATTACAATAAAATTCAAATTATAAATGCGAAAGTGAGTTGGTTTATTTGATACATTTTTACGCTTTGTATTCATCGTGTTGTCAGGTATAAAAAAAAGTACATTTCATCCAAAAAAAAAAAAGTACCGTTCCCGAGGCATCATCTAAAAATAAAATTCCAACGCCTGGCAATATATACTGAGAAGATTTGTATTTTTGTTTGTAATGAATAAACTCAAAAACTACTGGACCGATTTAAAAAATTCTTTCACATATAGAAAGCAACATCATCAGCGAGTAACATAGGCCATATTTTATAAAGTTACGCAGACGAAGTCGCGGGCCCCATCTAGTGATTTATATATGTACTCGTAAATGGAAAATTTGACTCACTTGTGTATTTTGTCAATGAAAACGTTGCCGTAGTTGATGAAAGTTGCATTTTCGCCCTCGGCTAAAGTCTTGGCGTCGACCTGGTCTATTAGGAGTGTCTTGGAGACCCATATGGTCTTGCTGCCCACTTGGGGATTCTTGGGATGTAGTGCTACTGTGAGGGTGCTGTCGCCGGACACATTCTTGAGGTTCACGGGAACCGGATTGGTTTCCAATGCTGTGTATCGTGGCGCTATTGGATCGATTACCTGTTCGATCACACCACAATTAGTATCAAATTACGATATGCTATTAAACATATTCGTTTTGTGATTTTTTTTTTAAGTGTGTAATAAATTTTTGTGATATAATTTGTTTAATGCTCCGTGTTGGTCAAAAAGTGTATTTATGGTATCAATCAAGCATCAGAAAAAAATACTTTAAAATAATAATTAATAATATCAAATTTTACTTATAAAATAAGTACCTAATTAAGTAAAACTGTTCGACATTCTCATTGACATTTGCAGCACCCTGAGGCTTTGCTTGTATTATAAGGCGACGGTAGCCACCTGCCATCAAGTGGACCTTGATACAACGTATCAACCATTTTCGCGTTTCGGTGAGATGCATTACTCTACATATTACAGACTTACTTACTTACTCCATTCAAATTATTGCTTTGTCTGTTGATTTTAAAAAAAGGCTGCCTACCTTTTTGTTAATGGCCCATATTTTGTCCCACTCCATGAAAACCACGGAACGACTGGAGCCCTGAGCTTGAATGAACTGGCGGAGCCCCTCCACTGTCATGCCACGACGGAGCACGCCGCGTACGGTCGGCATGCGCGGGTCGTCCCTGTGGTCATCGAACATGGTTCAAGCTATAATGGCGCGCTCTCGGAAACGTACGAAATGCCAGACTACAAAGGCCCTTGGCGGAACACGGTTCATGCTATAATGGCGCACTCTTGGAAACGTACAATTTGCCAGACTACAAAGGCCCTTGGCGGAACACGGTTCATGCTATAATGGCACACTCTTGGAAACGTACAACTTTCCAGATTATAAAGGCCTTTGGCGCAACACGGTTCATTTGCACAATGTATCGCCACAATTTGCACATAAAACGGTTAAAAAAATATTAAAACAAAATAATTATATCATGCCACATTTCTGTTAAAATTGTATTTTTATAACACAATTAAAAATTGAATGATTACATACCACCCATCCACATGACCTTCATCGACGAACCATGTGAGTTTTCTCTTCGACAAGACCGTGTTTGTCATGCTTAATCTGAAATTCATATGAAAATGGCGATTTACGACAAATTTCAGCATTTTTAAGCATCCCATTATTGATAAATCATAATATGTAATAAAAAAAAAGCCATCCAATTACAAGTGTCACGAAAATTAGAACTATATTGTCGATATAAAAAAAAATGAAACTAACAAATAAGCTACAATAACTGGACAATGAGTTGTGAACGAATCACCACAATACTCGGCAGACCAAATTTCGAACATTACCTACGTTTAGATAAGAATATTTGCCTTTTGCTATATATCAAAGAAACCTGACATAGATTCAGAGAGTTTATCTCTTAATAAATTTGATGATTGTAACGTAGTTATTGATAATTTCAACAGTTCTCACCTACTGTACTCCCAGATGTAGGGTTTCCGGAGTCCGAGGGCATCTATGAACCAGTAGAACTGCGGGTCTCTGTCGTGATACTCCATAGTCCTCAACACGTGGGTCACCCCCTCCACGGAGTCCACTATGGGACACGCGAAGTCATACGTTGGATATACTCTGAAACATATTTAAAATATATTGATAAAATAACTCAATGTCACAAGGGCCTATTCAGCCCAATTATTGTTTTGATTTTTTTATACATTTATCGTTTTAACTAAACAAATTCTTACTTGTACTGTGTCCCCGTCCGTGGATGTGGTTCTGGCTTGCATCTGTAAATCGTTGGATCCCGGAGACAACCGTTGGCGGACTGCATATCTATTTTGGCCCTAACGCAACATTGCACACCTATTGCACTGCCTTTTTTCATCTCTTCCCACATTTTTAAATTCTTATCCATGGCTGAAATCATTTAAAAATGTATATCAAACATTAAAACACCATTCCATGAGTCTAACTCCTAGAGGGAATGAAAGAAAACCAAATTGTATACATTGAAAAAGCGACTCTATAAAGAAGTACGTAAGGTTTATTTTTAAATGAGCACACTTACAATTGTGCCTATTTTTACTGTCAGCTTTTTGATCGCGTTCAGCCTTCATCTGTTCAGCAGGAGTGTCGTCAACAAACGCCTTTCCCTCCTTGATAAGCTTCTCGCAGTACTGAAGCATCAGGTCGAAATACTGGCTCGTATGAGTGAACAGATCCGGTTTGATCTCCAGCATTTCAACGTCTTCTAGGATCACCTGATAAATACAAAGACATATCACGTATCAGCTGTTTTTTGTGATATAATGAGGCAGACATGCTGACGGTGCATTCGATACAATTTTCATGGGAATCCTCCATACTTATGTGTATGGAATTGGTTGCTATTTAATAAATAATGTTGTTAAATGTATATTGTAAAATTTTGTATCTTAGCTACTAATATGGATCTCATAACTGAAATAGATTATTATAATGGTGACTCATTTGTGAGGTAATTCACCTTCTCATATTCAGCATTTTCTTTAGCAGGATTAGTATCGTCGAATCTCATAATAAGTTTGCCTTCGAATGCTTGTTGATAATATTGGTTAAGTAAAGCTGCCTTAGCGTGTCCGATGTGAAGATACCTGTTAACAACATGCACGTCTTTTTAATTTAAATCTCAAATGAAGTATGTACATTAAACATGTAAAGCAACATTCAGCTAAATACAGTTAGGGTATTGGTAAAATAAAAATGTTTTATAAAATTAAATATAGTACTTTAATTTATTCACAAACTGGAATTGTATTCACTGTCAATTTTTTTTAGAAGTAAAATTTTGCTTAGACTTAAGGTAAAAAAAATATTCTTATTGCTGTAGTTCGTTTTTTGAAAATCCCACAGGAACCTAACATTTTCCAGGATAAAAACTATCCTATCCTATCTGTGTGCCAAATCTCATACAAATCTGTAAAGCCGTTTTTGAGTGATTGAGTAACAAACATAATATGCCTTCAATGACAAACTGTCGCTTTTATAGTATTTTTCAGCAAATTATATATGAAAAACCTTCGTGTCATTTAACGCTCTTTCCATTAGTGAAAACCGCATTAAAAACCGCTGCATAGTTTATATTTACAGGATGTACAGATAACAATAATAAGACGGAAAGCTTTGACTCAGTTAGTTAAAGAAAATTTTACCAAAAAACTAAATTAAAATTAATTTACCTAAATTTTACCAAATAATAAGACAGCTGTCATTTGACTCAGTTGGTTAAAGAAAATTTTACTATAAAACTAATTTTCGTTATCATTTTAATCAAATGCAGTAATAATAGTCTTACCCTGAAGCTTCTGGTGGAAATCTCACCACAACTTTGCCCATTTCAGCATGAGGCAATTCAACAAACTTGCCCTCTTGTTGACGACCAGAACTCACTTCTACATTTGATTGTGGCGATTTTCTGTAAATTTATAAACTACTAGCTGGTGCCCGCAACTTCGTCCGCGTTCAAAATGTTATAGAGCCTAAAGCCTTTCTCGATAAATGGACTAACCAACACAATAAGAATTTTTCAATTCGAACCAGTAGTTCCTGAAATTAACGCATTCAACCACACAAGCTTTATAATATTAGTATAGATATGAGAATCATAATCAAAATGTGCCCACTTCAGACAAAGCATCATATATGTATATTTCTCGATGTTTAGTCTAGTTAAGTTTGAATCAGGGTTATTGACTTCCGCATCTACAAAAAAATCAATGTGAATCTTTTGGTGAAACCTAAATCTGGCTGATTTCCCCAGGACAAATTATGAAATTGTTTCAATTTTTTTATTTAATTTGTTTTTATATAAAATGATCAATTTCAATTATTAAATATGATAAAAAAAATTAAATTGGATATAAAACTGTTAAGCAATGTTGAAAATGCTGCAAAAACCCTGGTTTGTATGATGTTGTCTGCATTTTGTACTCATTTAGGCAGCCTATCTGGCGGCAGTAACCACCCCCTTACAGAAGACCACCGTGAAAGAACAGCTTGTTTTGTTTTGTTTTGGTGAGTAAGGGATACCAAAACCCATTACCCTATCCCTTCCTATTTCCATATCCTTAATCCTACTGTGATCGGCAGAGCACTTGCAGCACCTTGTGGTGTTGCTTGTGTTATAGGTAACAGTAGCCACCTACCATCAAGTGAAACATCAGCCTATCTGTCCTCCTTAACTTAAAAAAAAACTAACAATAGAGAATGTAATTAGTATATTCTTTAGTTACTCACCTAGTAGAAGGTTTCTTAGAATTGTTTGCAGTGATCACCACATCTGTTGGCAAATCATTGAGAGCTTTGGCCACTGGTTCTTGAGCCTCAATTAATTTCATCCACCTTTCAACATTTTTGGGTGGATTCAATTTAGCTAATTCCTTGTATTGATTTGACACTGCAAAGGCATTAATAAACAAATATTAGTTCAATTTTAAATTACTACAATACAAATTTAATATTATTTTACTTTTGCCTGTTTTTATATGTATAATAGCTAGTACTTGTGACTTCGTCCACGTTGAAAAGTGATGAATATAACACCTGAGAAAATATCTGACATATTTAAGGCTATGACGACGGTGGTGCCGCCATGGTTATAGTTTATATTTTTATATAATCTCTGTTAATTCAGGTAATAAACTATCTGTATGCCAAATTTCATCCCAATCCGTTGCGCCATTTTTGCGTGAAAAACACATTCATACATTCACCCTCACAAACTTTTGCACTTATTATATTAGAAGGATATAGAAACAAAACTATTTAAAACACAAGTATTTCAAATGAATACAATTTTGGGTAAATATTTCTTTTATTTCATTTTGTATCACCTTATATGGTTAAGGTCTTTGCCTTAGCACTCTGACTCTAGGACCCCCTTGATTCCCAGTAGGGTCAAATTTACGAAAAAAAAAAAACCTTTTTAAAGGTGACAGGGCCAACTTTTCAAAGTTGGCTCATTTGCTTAAAGTTGCTTTTCAAAGTAGGACACAGTGCATCTCAATCATAAAGCTGGGCAGCCCATCTGGCGACAGTAACCACCTCCTTACAGAAGACCATTTTAAATAATGTATGCTGTTGTGTTTCGGTCAACAAGTAAGGGAATCCAGTGCCCATTTTTCCTATCAATTTTTATTTTTATAACAAGCAATTGCTTGTTATAGACAACTGTTGTCATTGAACAGCAATATGTCAGAAACAAAATTGGTAAGAGCTTTTTGTTTTCTTTTATATAGATACCAAGTATATATGAGTTTTGACCCACTTTTCTCTTTTAAAAAACTTAATCCTAGAAATCCTTTCAAGGATTTCTAAAACTTCAAACTACAGTTAGTGCTAGTGATTAATTTGAATTAAGTGATTAATTTCAGTCAGGTCAGTGATTATTTTGGATAACTTCATGAACCTGACACCAACTTACCTCGCAAAATGCCAAATATAGCTAAATCAGATACAGACATAGAATCTCCAACTAAGTATGTTAAAGGACCAAGTGTTTTGTCTAAATATTCTATAGATTTAGGCAACTCATTCTCGAGTATGAGGCTGAAAGACAGCCAGTGGTTCATTGTCAATCTTTGCAGAGGGTCGGCTGATTTATTGAAAGTTGTTTCAAGTAACCTAATCAAATCGTTGCTGGTTACATATGGCACGGTCTTAGTAGAGTTAGGCAGGGTCACAGTAGACTCTGCACCCCATGAGACCTCAATATTTTTCGAAGATGATTTATAAAACTCGGCAGCTAATAATCCCCCTGTAAATTTTTAAAAATAATTATTTTTAGAATGATGCAATTTGTAGATATTTTGTTATATATCAATTAATTATATATTAGTATTGTATTACCCAAAGGTGAATTATTTTTTGCGCACACAATTTGCATTATAAATTAATTTTTTATTTTATAATTTAAAAAATTAATAAAAGTTTGCCACGATAGAAACACGCACGCACACCGATACTATTCGTAAACCGTATTCGGTCGGGGCCGGGGAGGGGAAGGAGGAAAGTGAAGGAAAGGAAGTTTGTCAGATATTACGTCAGACCATAGCCCGGAAGAAGTGGAAAATAGGGAAATGACAAAATGCGATACGCCATCCTGTGTTAGTTTGGGAGTTAAATGTTTTAAAGATGTTAATTAAATAATGAATGTAATCTAAATAAATAATCCTAATTGACATGTATTGTTGTTTTGGTCAGTCCCCTGTGAATATGTAGTGTTCTGTGTTCTATCTATTCTGTGCACTGTGGCTCTAATGTGCGCATAGAAGTGTATGTGTATGTATTAGAGAGTACTATATTCCTTGCAGTAGTCCAACAGTCAACCAACAGTAGTCAGACACCAGTAGTTAAACAGAGAATCCACTTTTATATTTGCTAATTTTGTTATTATAATTAGGTATTTTGTATTCCCATAGTGTTATATAAATTACATATTATTATCACAGTGACAATACAAATTACATTACCGATGACTTGATATCTTAGCACTTATATTTTTTTCGTTCGCCGCGCCCAAAATAAATAAATAAATATTTCGTATTATAATCACTATCAATTTTAATTCAAATTTACTGATTTAGTATTAAAATTTGCGAATTCTATATTTGTAAACATGAAGCGGCAAAATGTACGTACATTATCCCTAGTAGTTTGTACATTTACATATCTGCTGATCGGTGCAGCCGTATTTGACGCTCTGGAATCCGATACGGAAAGCAAACGCTGGGAAGTTTTATCTGGTAAGTCTATTTTTTGACGTTAATAAGGAAATGACTGGAATCCCTTACCGAAACAAAACCACACATGCTGTTATTTCAGGGTGATCTTCTGTAAGTGTGATTACTGCCGCCAGACGGGCTGCCCAAATGACTGCTAAATTCTTTTTATAACGTTGGGAAATCCTCATGGAAACCTGGCAGAGTAAGGGAGATTGCGGGGTTATGTCGATTGGGGTTAGATAGGCAGGGTTGCGGGAACATTTTGACATGACATCTTGGGCTACGCTCCCTGTCAAATGCAGTGTGCCCTGCCCTTACCAGATCCAGCCTAAAGCCAACTTTGAAAAGTTCATTTCCCAAGTTGACCCTGCACGGAATCGAACCTGGAAGCCTTTAAACAGAGTATTAATGCAAGCACCCTAAACACTAATCCCATGAGCTTGTCAAACATTCTTAACTTGAACTTTATTTACTTGTAAAGTGTTAAAATATGTTTAGTGCAATCTGTTGCCACAAGTATGTGATCTGTTTGTCTTTCACTAAATTGATGTAATACATGTCTTTGTTAACTTGTAATAGGTGATGCTTGAATTGCATAAAAATTGTCTCATTAATTTCTATTCAAATTCACAGATATGAAGAATGGTCTTGTCCGCAAGTACAATATAACACCAGAAGATTACCATATGATAGAAATAGTCATAATAGAGAACAAACCACACAAAGCCGGTCCCCAGTGGAAGTTTGCCGGAGCTTTTTACTTTGCTACCGTTGTACTGGCCATGATTGGGTATGGTCATTCTACTCCCGTCACTGTTGGTGGGAAGGCGTTTTGTATGGCCTATGCTATGGTAAGATATTCTTTACAACATTAATAGCGTAGGTATTTAAGTAGAATAGTATCAAACGTTGGAATTTTTTTTTATAATAATTACACAATATTACAAATAACAAAAATAAATATTTATACAATAATTACAATTTAAACTTAAATATAATACATAATTTAAACAATATATTACTGGCCAAACTAATTTGTCCTAGTCCTTGGCCAAAGAGGTTCATCC
The DNA here is from genome assembly GCA_944738685.1 of Synanthedon myopaeformis. Classification (NCBI taxonomy): domain Eukaryota; kingdom Metazoa; phylum Arthropoda; class Insecta; order Lepidoptera; family Sesiidae; genus Synanthedon; species Synanthedon myopaeformis. Next base: position 2,402,693 of record OX122930.1, read on the forward strand.
TAAGTTTTAACCAGGATAATCTAGTATACTAGTTTAGTCCAGGATAATCTAGTTTGGCCTAGGCCAAACTGATTTTGAATTATTCAAGTAAATTATGCTTAAAATTAAAAGGCAACAAATAAGATGATAAATTATATTCTGAATTATCACAATTTTAGGTATTCAAAGCATATTTTGGTTTTTAATAATATAAACTAAAACTTGGTATATTTTAGTACATGGTAGATTTGAGTATTGTTGTATTCTCCTGTTGTACTTCCAGTCCATTCCAATCGGTTTACAAACAAAAAATTAAGTTAATTGAAATAATACCTAATACATGCCTACAAAGTCTCGTGAATAGCTAGTGAAACCTATGTTCTACTTTGCTCGAAATTTCTATCAATGGAAACACATTGATGTCCTTAAGATTATGTGTTTATGCAAATAATAGCCTTTTTATTATTAATACAGAATAGAAATTCACTACTTGTTTATTGGTTTTCAGGTTGGCATTCCACTAGGTTTAGTAATGTTTCAAAGTATTGGCGAGCGACTCAACAAATTTGCATCGGTGGTTATACGTAGAGCAAAATGTTACCTACGTTGCAACACAACAGAGGCAACCGAGATGAATCTCATGTTCGCAACCGGAATGCTCTCTTCCATTATTATTACAACTGGTGAGTGTTATTTCATTTCATTTCATTTCATTTCATTTCTAGGACTTTATAGCTCATAATGCACCCATTGGCATCACTGATAAAATTCTACACAAGGCTGTAGTAAATAAAAAGGGTGAGGGTTTGTTTGCAGGCGCTGCCGTATTTTCACGTTACGAAGGTTGGAGTTACTTTGACAGCTTCTATTACTGCTTTGTGACCCTCACTACAATCGGCTTTGGAGATTATGTTGCTTTACAGGTAATAGCTTTTAAAATTTCATTTTGCTTTACAATTTAATGCTATAATTAAAGATTATAAACTAATCGCGACTCTATTGAGCGCAAGCATGCTACGTCTGCTGTAAATTGCTAAGGAGTTGGAAAGATATGCCGCAAACTACTTGATGCTGCAGCATCAAGTTAAGATTTCCATGGTATGCAAATACCACCAAAGTAACAGTATACCAAATTTCACATCAATCGAATCTATGGAAATTAGTGAAATCTCTTCTCTACACTTTCTCTAAAAACAGTGCTGGCACCCCTTACTCACTGTTATTTGTTGTTATTTGACGGTGGTCTTCATTAAGGATGTAAGGGGCTGCCTAAATGATTGCAAAATGCAGTGTGCCATGCCACTACTTTCTAAATACAGATCAGAGCCAACTTTGAAAAGATCATTTCCAAAATTGACCCAATCAGGAATAGAACACTAGAACGTAGCGTTAAGGTTAAACTGGTAGGCGGTTCGAACTCATCGGTGGGTGTGGCTAAAATGCATCCTCTCACACAGCACACAGCGCGGGAAGAGCAGTCGAGTGAAATGCACAATTATTCATACAAAAATTGAGCACAGAAAAAAGTATAAACAGACCCTTTTGGGAAAATGTTTTTTTTTTTTTTTTTTTTGAGAGAAAACTACTACATGTATCTATTTCGTGTAAAGTTATTTGAACTCTTGAATAACTAGACAATATCTGTGGTTAAAGTATTTTGGAGTTTTTGTACACTGGAGTGACCTATTCTTTACCCTTAGTTGCATTAAAATTTGTATTAAAATTAAAACATATCTTTTAAATTAAAACTTTTTTTTACTAGTTCGCATAGCACCGAACCTAGTTAACGACAAGATAAATCGATATCATGCTTACTTTTGTAAATTAAAACACAAAACAGCGGAGTAATAATCATTCTACGTTTGTATGGAGGAAAAGTTGACTAGTTTAACTTTAAGGCAAGCACCCTAGTCACTCATTTTTTTTACTTTTTGGCCTATTTTACAGAATGACCAAGCGCTGACCAGTAAGCCTGGGTATGTAGCGCTCAGCTTGGTGTTCATACTGTTTGGTCTCGCCGTCGTCGCTGCCAGCATCAACTTGCTCGTGCTGCGCTTCATGACAATGTAATTGCAAGCTATTTTTAAATTATTTATTAAATCTGACACTTTTTAAATATTGTTACCAATCAAGGAAACTTCATATACTAGTTTTGATTTCCGCCTCTATGATGATTTCTTACTCCTACAAAAAAAAAGAGCTAAATTGAAAGAAACATCTTCGCTATGTCGTGAAAACCGATGGCCGGTAAAGAACGTTTTAAAAATAAAGGAACAATGTACAATAAATTGAGAACAAACCAAAATAAACTTTGCACTCGTATGTGAAACAGGCAAGCCGAGGAGAACGCTCGCGAAGAAGACAAAGACAGCTCCAAGATGATGCCTTTGTACGGAAACTCAGTCGGAGGAAGGCAGCGTTCACACGAAGACCAAGCGTCGGTGAGATTTCCATTTCATATCTCAATTCTTTTCTATTCTGTTCTATTCGCACTTGGGCAATGTCCAAGAGGACAATAATGGAGATTGCTGGATAGTTTTAAAGCACAATTAACTAGATCAGAAGTATACGACCGTCATTTTTTTTTTTTTTTCAATTTGTCAACAGATATTTTTTGAACATTTTTACATTTAGATGTCACATAAAATAAAATGAGTATTTCATAAGAAATGGATTCACTAGAGTCTAGAGACAGACTAGAGTTACTTTCATATTTATAATTATTAGTATATATTACCTTTACATAAATGAAATCAAACCATTTTAGTTATAGTTTGTTTGTCTTGTTTGTTTCTCTAAAATCAAAAAGCTTGGTTTATTTTTTTTTTATAAAGTTTTATATAAAAAAAAAATGCTTGTAGGTGTGCTCGTGCAACTGCCTCGGCAACAAGCAGTGCGAGAGTGGCGCTCTTTTGGCCGTGAGGCACTCTCGCCTCATGCCTCACGGCCAAATGCCTCCCTCACAGTCTCAGTCGCTGGCCGACATCGTCGACCTCATTGAGAGGGCTTCCATATGAGTGAATCGCCTCGGCAATTGTTATGGCCACATTTTCATCGTTGTGCGTTGACTTCATTGAGACAATAGTGGAAAAGTATCCCTACTGGTAGGGATAAGTGGATTTTTTACCAGTGGGGATACCTCAGTAGGGATAGGGATAGGGATATGATGGCCGTTTCGACACAAACAATAGTGACGGAAATATGTAAATTTATTTTAAAAAAAATCAATCGCGAGTCACATCTATAAGTTTTTGGAGTATTGTAATAACAAAAAAAGATATAAATGTCAATAACGGCCATCATAGCGTGCTAGTATAGTGTTACTAGTGTTTTTATTTAATATCAAAGTTACAAAATTTATTTGTATTGATATACAAATTGTTGTATTTTAGTCAATAGGTACTACCAATACATATGTGTGTGTATGTATAAAACCGGTTTTATTTTACAAAACAATGTGTCAAAAAAGCAGACTTATTCCTGAAGACTGGATACTTCCAATTTTTGAGTATGTGAAATAAATAAATAATTTATTAATAATTAATTAGGTTAATAAATGTTGTGTTATTAGAACAAGAAATCGTCTCGTCTCTTCGTTCGTGTATTGTGACTTTATTTAGTTTGCAATTAAACTCCGAACAGTGTGATTGATTGACATTTGCAACCAAAAATATTCATGAAATAAAGCCAAATTGGTTTTTTAGTATTCTTGACTAATAATAGGAATAACTTGCTTTCCAAGGTCTTAAAAGATAATAATTTGTTTATATATGAATGACAGCTGTAAAAACTGACCTATCCTCTTGCTAAGGAAATTAAAATTTTATTCCAAACTCCTCAAAGCTAATAAATGTTAAATGTTTAATTGCTTTTAGAGTATACTAGTTTTTGTCCGCGACTTCGTCCGCGTCCGATCGCTACCAAACTTGACAGGATTACCCACTGGAGTAACCTGAAGATTGATTGTCTGAAAATTTCATCAAAATCGGTTCAGCGGTTTTGGAGTTCATAGGGAACATATTACATACACACATTGCCTTTTATATGGATTAATTAACAATTTGTAGATTTGTTTGTAGAACATCACATCACATAGAAAATCAAGAATTTGTGTTTTCTGTGTGCGAGTCCAATTTCCCGTATAAAATTCATGTGTTAGAAATTTTCATAACATTTAAAAAAAATATATATGAAGTACTCGTATAGTAAGTAGGTACAGTTAAAAAAAAAAAAAAAAACTGCATTTATATGTGAATTACGTTGATATATGGTTAATGTTGTTTCAAGTGTGAATTTGTTGTGGGAGTTTGTAAAATATATGTTATTATATTCCTATACTTTTTAAATTTATGACATAGCCATACATACTGTTTTTGCTTTTTTCTCAGATGAAATAAGAAATATAGACAGAATTATGCGAACAACATAGAAGTGTTTTGCTGTATTGAAATTTTGTGTTTCAAGCTATAACCTCAATTTTTGTTTATATTTATTGAAACTATTGGATTCAAAATTTACTTACGATTCCATTTTGCTTTTTATTTTTTGAAGACTGATTTTTAAACTCTTTCACTAGTAAATAAGGTGAGGCGTAGTTTGATTGCATTTGTATGCGTGAAGGCGTAGTTTTACCGGCTTCTCTATGCCGTCCACAGAGTTCAATCTTTAGTTGTTATTTTATCTGAGATTTTTTTATGTATATTTTCTCATTATATTCCTAGTCATTGTATTATTGTATTAACTATTATAATATTAAGACAAATTGACCCTTTATTGTTTAAAACAATCACGCTTCGGTGTAAGAAACATTTATGAATATTTACTTAACTGTGATGTTATTTTGATCTCATATTAAGTTTGCTCAATTTATTGATTTGTATTGATAAGTGCACACGATTACTTTTACTGCCTTCAAAGGCCTTAAAGTTATGAAATTTACAATAGGGAAAATTTATTTAATTAATTATGAATTTACTATGTTATATTGTTAAATGTGCCAAATATTAAAAATATACTTTTTTTTTACAAAAGGACGCATTTTTATTTTTTAATAGCTGGTCCGCGCTGAAAAATGAAATTTATAGGATGTCGTTGATACCACCTAATAAAATATCGGACATCTTTGTCGGTGTGACGACGGTGGCGCCACCACGGCGACAGCGGCTCGCCATCTTTATATTATATGAAAATGTCAAGTTGGTTTGTGTAAGCTTCAAGAATTCGGTAATAGGTAGAGACCGATTTTAATTCGGTCTTCACTTATGAAAAGAGGGATAAACGGGGAAGATTTTTTATATGTAAAAATTACATCCCAGGCGAAATATAATAAACTCGCTTTTTATGTTTTTAGATGATCCTTCAGGAATCTAACATATTTTTTTTTCAGAATAAAAGTATCCCATCCAGATAAACTATCTGTGTGCCGAATTTCATCCACATCCGTTGAGCCGTTTTTGCTCAACGTTAAGAGTAACGAACATTCATACATGCATCCTTACAGACTTGCATTTTTTAGTATGATACCTTGTGATTCGACAAGATGGGTCAAGTATTGGCAGGACATAGAGAATCATGCAATCATGATCAAAGCAGATGACAAAATCATCGTAAAATAAAAGCACGTGTGCTGTTTTTTGTGTTTTCCCTAATTTATTTCATTATCTTTTCATATTTAAAGACTTTTTGTACTCATACAGTACCAATAAAATATATTATTAAACTATAGTGTCACTTCCTAGTTATGTTAAAGAAAAATTATCAGGTTAATTTCTATGGAATTTTAATGATTTGAACAATTCATTCCTACTTAAAATTTTGTTTACATATAGGTATTAGAGGGGAATAGACTGGGCACATAATAGGAATATTATCTATGTGACATTGACCTTACCATAAATTGGATTTATCATTAGGGATGTTTTAAGACCTTTCTTGCTAACTTGGTGGCTATTGTTCAAAATGAAAGTGAACAGCGTGGTCTTCTTTTGTGCTCTAATTATTTATATAAAAAGTTGTAATGGGTTATTTTACCCATCTGCCTCGGAAACGGGTTTAAATGCTGTCAAGAAAGCAGTTAGATGTGAGTACCTACTTGTCTATATAAATTTTCTTTATTGATTATAATCTTAGCTAGTAACTTATGCATTGCTTTGATCTCTAAAGACGTCAAATCTAGTATCTCTATGAAATCACGATATTTAGCGAAATCGTCATTCTAGTCAGCAGCACTTATAAATTCAAGGGTTTTTTTTTTCAGGGAATATGCCATGGTTAGGTATAGGCATATGGTGTAATGGATGTCCACCACGAAGTTGCGAGGATGACGAAGCTATCATACATGGTTATTGCTGCGGGTGTGCTTATACTTCTGGTAAGAATGATACCATGGCTTATATAAAATATTGAGATTGCTTAGCTCATTTATTGTATACTAGCTGTGCCTGCGACTTCTTATGCGCTGTAGTTTGTTTCTTGAATATACCTCAGGAACCTAAATGTTAGGTTCCTGTTGGATTTTCAAAAAACGATTTTTTCATTACAGGATAAAAAGTGTACTATAAGTTAATGCAGATTATAAACTATCTGTATACTAAATCTCATACAAATCCGTTCTGACAAGTTTCTACAAATTTGGATATATTCATTTTTACTCTACGATCAATACTTAGGAGCTACAGGCTGTGTAAGTTAACAGAGAGTTAAGATATGTAAGATGCTGTTGTTGTTGTGGATTTAGTAGTTCTTCTAATGGCTCTATAACCAGCAGCAAATATTCCTTGTCAAGCCAGGAAAAGGAATATTGGTAACAAAGATATTTTCGTCACAAGAATTTCAACTTTCATTTTTTTCTATTCTTTTCCTACATAGTTTTAGCGGCTTCCAACTTTTTACAGATTGCCCATATTCAGCTTAATTTGACTGTAGTATTTTTAATTCCAGATAAATTGCCTGTTATGTGCCCAGAATTCCTTCAATGCCCACTTAACCTACATGGACTCTGCCATGACTATGAGTATATGATGCGATGTTGTTGCTGATCTTTTATGGACCAAGATTGATTTATTCCCAATAGTTCAATTTAATGAACTTTTATTGAAGAATCTTTCCAAATACACTGGACTGCAAAGAAAAGCATCGTTTAGAAAATATTTTATTTTGCGGTCCAGTGTATTTTATTTATTTAAACCTACAGAAAAAATTCAAGTTCACTCTTTTTGTATTTTTAAAGGTATTTAAAAATAAAACATCCTTCATATAGCATACTGTTTTAATTTCTAAGAAACCCTCAATACAGAATTACAGTGGGTTAGCGGATCTGATTCAAGTACATAAACTTAACTGACAGTAAGTAGTACAAAAATAATGAGACATACAAATAATGTTTTTTTTTTTAAGCTATATAGATCGTAAATAAAATAAAAATTCTCGAGTTTAAAATTGTAAATGGCAGTTGAACGTTTTGCACCGTAAAATTAACGCATTTATAGAAAAATTCACGTTTTAACTGCGCATTTAAAATATTCAACTGCATGTTAAAATTTAAAACTACCAACACGCGATTCACATAACACAATATTATTGTCCAAGATTCCAGGTCCACCAGACATCACTTATTTTCTAAAGGACATAAATGTTCCAATGTATTTTGAACGTACGGGTCTCTGCTAAGTTGGACAGAGGACCAATTTTAGAGTTATCGTGTGAGAAAGGTAAGCAAAAATAGGACTAACTTAACTTTTAAAGGCTGATTTTTATTTTGTTTTGTACAAAATATTATTACAAAAAATAATATTCAACATTTTGCCAGAGACACTTTCCATTGGCCATAACTTCTGCCAGGCGCTTTATAGACAGACCCCTTTCATTCTGGCAGTGCTGAATATTATTTTGTAATAATATAAAAAACAGCCTTTAGAAAATAAGCGAAGTTAGGCCTATTTTTTCTTACTTTTCTCACCTGATAGTTCTAAATTTACCGTCTACCTGACTTTTTGCATTTACCCATTCGTGTTCAAAGTACACAGGAAAAGGAAAACAACTTAATTTCCCATATTTAGTCCTTTTAGAAACTAAGTTATGTGTATCTGGAGGGTCTGGGATCTTACTCTATTATGAAAATGTCTTTTTTTTAAATACTATGTTCCCCGCACGCGTGTGATGTGTTTAATTTTTTCTACAATATCTAAGGCCCAAATCGTTCATATTTACAATTTTGTGTTAAAATCATCAATATATATAGCTAATTCTAGCACAAAACCCAGTAAAACGATCATACCCCATATATTAATTTCGGCATTACAATAGTTATAAATACAATATTTGCTGTGCATTCGATATAGTACCTTAAATGTGAAATTTAAATTAAACATTAACACAAGTTGGAATTTTAAACAATAATTAAAATATAGCGTAACGCTAATGGACATCTTCGAGTGCTATACATACATACATACATACAATCATACAATATTATATAATTTCAATACATATTTTGATATTTAGTAAAATTCAATCTACCACGCACACAATCTCATCTGTTGAACAAAAAATTGCATCGAAATGGTGTTTTTTTTTTTATAAATAAATTTAAAAAAAAAGTATTATACGTCTTATTCTGAATGAAATTCTTACATTGCTCCATTGAAGATATGTAGTTTAGAATAAGAAAAATATATAACATTAAAATATAAATCGTCTAACTAAAAATAAAATGCCTTTTTAATAATTATTGAATTTTCGTTTCAACCCAAAATAATATCATGTGTTGAATTGATACATACAAATATTAAATAAAACAATTATATTTATTTTTCAAAAGTGACATTTAAAAATTTTCAAAAAACAAACACTGGAATAATATATTAATATGTATTAATATACTCGTTTAATATTATCAATACAAGAAGCAAAGAGTAAATGAATGATTACACTCTTTTATAAATCAACAATTTTATAGAATTTATTGTAAAAATTTAAAGGATTATACAGTTAACTATAATGAAAAAAAAAAAAAAAAAAAAAAATTTAGTTTTACAAGATACATTAGGTAAAAATTAAACCTTTTTGTAAATAAGCATAAATGATAATTGAGAAATTGCAAGACATTGTCTTGTTTTACTATAAGCTTCTTGTATATTAAGTATATTTTATTCTACAATGGACAAATTCATTTCTTGTTATAAGATTAAGGTGTTTTTATTATATTATATTTCATACAAAACAACGTTGAAACTCGTTAATATAACACAAGTATTATGGTTTTTATATATTTCCAATACAAAAACGCTCGTTTTAGATTGTCACTTGCAATTTATTTTTTTAATCTATAACACCATTACTTGGGCTGTCTCAAAATTTCTCAAACATGTTCGCTGTCATACGATTTTTTCTTGAAAGTTTTCGCCATATAAATTGCTAGAGAAATGTGCAAAACAAAAAAAAACATTTAACACAGTGTGAAATCTATAGTAAGCGTCAAAGAGCACACTCTTTTATGAGGCAAACACACGGCAGCGAACGTGTTAAAAAACGCGACTTTAACTTGTATAAATCAAGTTTAAAACTTGGCAGATATTGTTTCACAGTCCACTAATTAAAATATTATATTTTTACAAAGGTTAACAAAGCATTTTGTGTTAGAGCAGAATTTAAATTAAATTTAGCCTTCACTTGGTGTTATAAAAGGGCGAAGTAAATTTAATCGGTTCAAAGCAAACATCAGCACTGTTCACGAAGAAACATTTTTTGGATCAAATCTCAAGACATATTGGGTTCTATTTCGCTGAATTTAGTTTCAATTTTTTAAAAATTTAAAAAAAATTATATCTTTGTAATTTCTACAGTTAGGAAAAAAGAAAAAATAAACTGCTTCTTGTGGTAGAAAACACTAAACTCGAGTCTAAGACAATTTTGAAGACAGCCCAAGATTACTCTACGATATTCAATATATATATATATCAACACGTATATAAACATACACCCATCCACTCCGCCATCGTACCATTTAACTAACAAGATTATATATACGACAAGTAGCAACTTAAATGAAAAGTTAGCTTAAAGTAATTGGGGCGCGACCGCGCTCCCCGTACTATCCAATGTATTGTTTTAATTAATTAATTATTTAATATTTATATATTTAATAATAATGATGCGACCGTGAAATTTTGTGGTAATTGCAATGCTTGTGTCGGTTTAAGCGGCCGGCAGACCTCCACACCGCACACCTGACGAACATTAACTATATGTTAACTATGGAAAGTGTAACGACATAATACATCGCACAGAATTTACATAAGTGATTAAAAGTGACAAAGTTGAACTTTCATGCACTTCCATCTGGCACGAAGGACAATAGATTATCAGTTATTTCATATGAATCTCTCGGCTGCATACAATCGCCACTTCTCGAGAAAATGGAGATGGAGATGGAAATGAAAATGCCAAGTTGAACAATTGAAATGGATATGAAAACCTATAATAGATATGAAAGGGATGATAATTGAGCTGACTTTGAGCTGACAGTCCACTCCATGGTAAGTAACAACCGTCGCCTGTAATACAAGCAACGCCGCAGGTGCTGCAAGTGTGCTGCCAACCGCAGTAGGATTAAGGGAAATGGGCTCTGGCATTCATTACTCACTCACTGAAACACAACAGCACACATGCTGTTATTTCACACTTTTCTTCTGTAAGGCAACCCTGAGACGGATCGTTAAAAGCAAGCACTTCATCCAAAGGGGCTAGGTTTTTATTGTAAAGAGGTAGACAGCAAGTAGACAATTAATTCATATTTTGATGGTAGGTGGGCTACAATGAAACATATAATGAGGATGGAGTGAGTGAGTGAGTGTGTGTGAGTGAGTGAGTGAGTGAGTGAGTGAGTGAGTGAGTGAGGTACTGACCGTGTGCGTGTCATTCAGCAGCAGCCGGTGAGAGTGAGCGAGTGAGTGAGTGAGGTACTGACCGTGTGCGTGTCATTCAGGAGCAGCCGGTGAGAGTGAGTGAGTGAGAGAGAGTGAGTGAGTGAGTGAGGTACTGACCGTGTGCGTGTCATTCAGCAGCAGCCGGTGAGAGTGAGCGAGTGAGAGTGAGTGAGGTACTGACCGTGTGCGTGTCATTCAGCAGCAGCCGGTGAGAGTGAGTGAGTGAGAGTAAGTGAGTGAGTGAGTGAGTGAGGTACTGACCGTGTGCGTGTCATTCAGCAGCAGCCGGTGAGAGTGAGTGAGTGAGAGTAAGTGAGTGAGTGAGTGAGTGAGGTACTGACCGTGTGCGTGTCATTCAGCAGCAGCCGGTGAGAGTGAGTGAGTGAGTGAGTGAGGTACTGACCGTGTGCGTGTCATTCAGCAGCAGCCGGTGAGAGTGAGTGAGTGAGGTACTGACCGTGTGCGTGTCATTCAGCAGCAGCCGGTGAGAGTGAGTGAGTGAGAGTAAGTGAGTGAGTGAGTGAGTGAGGTACTGACCGTGTGCGTGTCATTCAGCAGCAGCCGGTGAGAGTGAGTGAGTGAGAGTAAGTGAGTGAGTGAGTGAGTGAGGTACTGACCGTGTGCGTGTCATTCAGCAGCAGCCGGAGCGAGTGGTCTCGATGGGACGGCCCGGGTCGATCTTGAGCTTGGCGCCAGGGGGCGCTGCGCCTGCCGACGGCGGGCCCACGCGCGCCTTTATCTCCGCCGCCATCGTCATGAACGCCTGCTCCACGTTCGTGGAGTTCTTCGCCGACGTCTCCAGGAACGGAATGCCCAATTGCTCAGCGTATTGCTGTCGACAATGCAGACAACTAAATAAATGTAGTTACTTCTACGGAAGTTCGCGGCGCGACCGAGACCGGAAGCAGACACGCCTTGAGACACCTACTTGACTATATTATGCTTTCATAAATTATGGCGTTCGGTTCCCAAGTGAGACAAGGACACGCGACCGCGACCGGAGACCGTCTCCCTGTCTCCGCCCCGGTGCAAATTATTGCGTAAAACGACAACTATTTGGGTTTTTTTTTACAATATTATACTGTTATTTTCTCGTATTCTTTAAATATGACGTCAGTTACTGAAGAATTAGGCACTGCTACCTTAGGCTGCGATTATAAAACAGCGGATTGGGGCGGGCGACAGTGACAAAGACAAATGTATTGATCCAAATACATAATGAAATTTAAAAAAAAAGGTAAAATTAATCAAATTTATTAAAAAAAACAATTACGTAATTAAAAAAAATAGTTTTACGAAGTAAGAAGAAACTGATATTGGGCGAAATCTCATTATAAGGATTAAATGGATGAAATAAAAAAAAATACTATTTAGGAAATGAACAAGTTATGAGAAGACAACTTTGGAATTTGACGTCAAGTTAGGATAAAGCCAAGTTTAGAAATGGCCAAATTAGGAAGTGGCCAAGCCAAAGTTGTACAGAGTGGTTTTAAGTATACAGAAATAATTTTCGTAGCATTTTCGCGAGTTAAAAGTGAAAGGGCTCTTAAAACATATTGCACTGCACTTTGTCACTTACATTGGCCGTGGTGTAGTCGACCACTTTCTTAGTGGTGAGATCGCACTTATTCCCGACCAGGAGTTTGTTTACATTGTCACACGCGTAGCGATCTATCTCCTCCAACCACTGCTTCACATTGGTGAATGAATCCTGCAATATTTAAGAATAGTGGTCAATATGTGTCCAGTTTAGTAGAGCGATTTTGCTTTGACGAGCAAAACAAAATCGCTCTACTTTGGTCAAATGATTGAGATGCTTGCCTTAACCGCCTTAACGCCATGAACCTGATACTCCTTACTTTGGGGGTCATAAAATTGACGGGTTCTGTCTTGGTAATTTAGTTAACTATAGGTACCATAGCTCCCAATAACTACGACCAATCTTACATTACTTCTTATTCTGAATTTTAATACCATAAAATTCAGAATGCAAAAGTTTTGAGTAAAACCTTTTAACAGAGCACCTAAACCACTTTGCTGCTCATAACAGCTATACAGACTGTAGACTATAAACTGAAAAACTATAGTATAGTATAGACTATAGATTAACAAGAGATGCTTTGGTGACATGTGTTATTTCAATGAAGAAAACAAAAGCAATTATTGCTACTTAGTATTACTTAGCACAGAAGCAATACATAGTTTATCTGTCAAATTATAAACATAACTTCATTGTCCGCACATAATAAATGGTAGGACGTGTTTTGTATTACTAATAAATAAGATGAATCATTATCATACTAACAGGATAAGGAGTTCTTAGGAAGTTTTAAAGACAGTTTTTTGTATTATCTATTACTCAAATTAAATTCAGAAGAGAATTAATTTGTTTTTAACAATAAAAACTTCAATTGTATTATTTATAAAGCAATAAAAAGTTCAAGACTACATTGTAATTACGTATATTACAATGTATTCCTCTGTTTAATAATAATAATAATTATTTATTTATACTCAGACAAATTAGTCCATACAGAGTAAATTATATAAAAAATTTACATAAATTAAACTAAATCTACTAAACTTAACTATTTACATTTTCAAGTAAAGATAATAATTATAAGTTTAAGAAGATCTTTTGTATCAATTTTAATATTCGAAAAATATCTTATCTATAAAACATTGACAATAAAAATTTGTAAATTCTTTTCTGTATAGAGATCAAATAGACCTTATGGTCTATTAAGTAATGTTTTAAAAATCACTTGATGACAGAAAAAAATTGTTATAAATTTAACATTTAAAAACTGTTCTAATTTAAGTAGTACACAGTAGACCAATTTTGAAAATTCTTTCACCTATAGAAAGCTACATTACTCTATTGATAATTAAAATACTATGGTATAATCAAGAGTATATGCTTGCCTCATATATATATGAATTGTGTTATGTGTAACAGAACAATAATTATGTGGTAAATGAGATCAATTAAAAGTAGGTTCAATAACATCTCGAGTTATGTACGTTATTCTGATACTTCACTTTGGCAAGATGCCAATTTTAAAACTGTGGTCTCTTTTACGCAAACAACAAATTAACTGTATTAAAAAATATTACTTTTTAATTACCTTTGTTTTATTGACAATGATTTTCAAAAACATTATTACATAAGTTTATATAATATAATTATGTACATAATTCATAGCCTAATATGGGATTTAATCTGCAGCCTGATGGTTTTAGTTTATATAAAATTGCTATATTTTGATTGAGAAAGGATGTTTTCGAAAACAGTTAAATGTTTTCTTTTAGAAAAATAAAATGAAAATCTCATTGTAAATAAAATGTTACAATGATTGAAGGTAATATTAGGCAAAAAGAAATTCTGAATTAAATCTATATAATTTGTGTTGTGGTCTATATAAAGGCAAAATACCTTTCTGTAACCAGTATATGATCTGGTAAAGTAATAAACGAAACACTCAAACTAATGTGTAACTGTTTAACCACAATAATACATTGTTTGTTGAACAAAGAATTTAGTTGAAATTACTTTTTGAGAACAATCACTAGTTTCAAATGACAAAATACAAAAATTGATTTCAGTCTTGTTCAGGAACAAGGTCAATTTCCTTTTTTGTGTTAAGGTCATTCAGTCTACTGTTCCACTATTATTAATGACAAATAAACTTAAAACTAGACACACTAACTAAAAAATAAATGTTGTGGAAATAAATAGTATATGGGGTATTTTTAAATATTATAATATGGTAACTGTTTTATATTAATCAGAGGAGACAAAGGATAGTCTAACTAAACAACATATTTATGAACAGATGTATCACATCACAGCTCATACTAACTCAAGTGATTTCATATGGGCTAGCATGTATCATAATTTTATTATTATAGACTTTTCATTGACATATTCTCAACTTTTTATTTGTTAATTTTTTTTTAAATTGAATGTATGATTTAAACAGTTAATGAAATTATAAAAAAATATTATGAGGAATACTTGCCCTTGGTTAAAATACCTTGATTTGGTTTTGGTCTATTAGTTATTCACAATAGATCATCATTATGAGTCATGTAACAAAGGACTGAACTGATTATTAATAATAAAGCGAGTTCAAATTTAAGAATACTTTGTAATAACATTTACCTATTTATATTATAAATGCAAATTTAATAAATATAATATATAATAAGTTTTTTTTTTTTTATTAGATGGAGATTTGCTCTTGGCCAATATCCAGCTGTGTAGCTAAGATGAAGCCTATGATGGAGCGAGCTCACCCAGAAGATGCCTATTCACTCAAACTTTGAAAAGATTTAGCCACCAGGGTAGAAATAATCAATGTATAAGTATATAAATATAATAAAATACAACACAATTTATTATAAATTTATGTAAAAAATACTTACAGAAAAACAGTAGTACAGAAAGTTTTTTTTATATTATTTTATTATTTCTATGATGTGAGACAATGCAAATATATATGCTAATTTTACCAATATTGGTAAAATCCTTTGTTAAGATCAAGGTTAATGTCTAGTTTATATGGTATTAATATTTCTTTGCTTAAGAGTTCTTACCTATATTAATATATTTCATATATACACACGTGCATGTAAAAAAAGAATGAAAACAATACTAATAAAACATACCTGGTCTGTGCAGTCATAAACAATGATAATTCCATGGGCTCCTCTGTAATAAGACGAAGTTATTGTCCTGAACCTCTCTTGTCCCGCGGTATCCCATATTTGTAATTTTATTGTCTTTCCATCTAATTCTACAGTCCTAATTTTAAAGTCCACTCCAATAGTACTGATATAGCTTTCTGTGTAAGTGTCGTCGGCGAACCTTAGCAGTAAGCAGGACTTGCCAACCCCCGAATCACCAATAAGGAGAAGTTTGAATAAGTAGTCACTGAAAAAAAAAAGTTGTGGTAGAGCACACTGTGCTTCACAGCCCGTCTGGTAGCAGTGACCACCCCCTTACAGATGATCACTTTGAAATAACAGCATGTATTTTGGCAAGTGAGCAGTTAATCCCACTATGGTCTGCAGTGCACTTCCAGCACCTGTGGCATACCTTGTGTTATAGGCGACTGTAGCCACCCACCATCAAGTCCTGTCTTATGACCTTAACATAAATAAAAATAAAATTGATAGAGAAAATCTGCTTAAAATATATTCATTATAGTCTTTCTTTGTTTGAAATCTAGGCCACAATATTGCTAAACGTCTTATCAATAGAACGTTCATAATAGGGATGCGATATCATATTTTGAGTTCACAACACCAACAAAGAGGCAAAATGCTTCATCAAAGTGCAACAAACGCGACTTAGAAAGGAGGCGTATCGTTGTCTTAATTTCAAACTAGGCTAAAACAATATTCGACTGCAGTGGAACATTTAGTATAAATGAAAAAAAGACGGTGATATAATCATTAGTAGTGGAATGCGCCATTCACAGTCACATTAAAATGAATACGAATAACATTGAAAATATCCAAGATCTACCACGAATACACAATGACTCACCTTCCATCAAATATGAAAAATAAAATGTGACCTTAAATTATATCTTAAGTAATTAAACAGGCAAAAAAATACAATTCATATTGTAAAACTAAATTCGATGACAATGAAAGTGTAAAAAGAATTGAAAATTTTGCCCATCCTTGTTTTTAATGAAGCACAATACGTAAATGCGTACTTACTATTCTGGATTCATTTTTGTACTGTAAAAGCTTAATTTTCAATATAATGATTCCCAAGTTTCCCCTGAAAATTGTGAAACTCTTCCTGTTATAAAGCTAAACAGCAGAAAATTAAAATAATTATTACGTAGAATAATGGCTGCCGACTAACACCAAAACGAAACACCCACACTGACGTAATGTATGTAAGGCAAATGTAATGTAGTGACATGACAGAAACATAGAACTTTCAGGAGCGCCACTTGGCAAAAATAAAACTGCGTTCAATTTAAAAAATATTCACAATGTAAAAGAAATTTACAAAAAATATTAATGGGAGAATAACAACATTTGATTATCTCATTAATATCTAAATAATTGTAAGAAATAATCAACTATCAATACTCTCAGGCGGTTTCCTTCTACAGACACCGTTAACTAAATATGTTTCTGTTTATTGTAGTATGGTTTCAGATTAAATAAAAGTTCTAAGATTCGGCTGCAAAAATTCTACATTCATCAAGCATTAAATAAAAATATTATTATAGCTATAGCTAAATAAAAATATTATTATAGACATAGCTATAGCTATAATAATATTTTTATATATAGCTAACATAATAAATTAGCTAACATTTTTAATTAAATTAATATTTATTGTTTGGAAAAAAATTGATTTACTAGTTATTATTGTATGGCCGCTATAATATAATAATGAACATTTGACAGTTCGTGACGGACGTCCGGGATAACTTTGAAGCGGCGAACTCATTACGACGAAATATTTCAACTTTACATTTTCATTTATTTAAACAAAATGTGACATAGTTATGTAGTTTCACAATAAATGTAGGCCTCCAGGCCCCCACTATTAAACATTAAAGATTTCTTAGAGTGAAAGAGTTACCGCGTTACATCAATCATTAGACAAGAATGGCGAAAGCCAGCGAAAAAGGGTTAATTACAAAATTAGTTTGTCTAATTTCTTAATTTATATGTTATGCGTAACCTTTTTTGTTGTTTTGTCTATTACTTATTAATAGACAAGACGTGACTGTGTAATATATGTCTAATATATGAATATTTTCTCTCACTAGTATTACACGTTTTATTTTATCATTTAATTATTTTGGGTGAAGACTTTATAGTCTTAACGTTGGTTATGGGCATTTACACCCAGTGATTAAAAGTAATATAATTACTATTGTGTGTTTGTAAAATAATAGTGACATTATTTTTGAATAAAATATTATTTTATCAAAATGATGGATGATACTAGTAGGTACTTCGAACATTGTTATAAGTACTGGATCAAGTATGATTATTGAGAAACTGGAAGGAGTCTCCAATTATGGCACATGGAAGTTTCAGATGAAGTTATTGTTAATTGACAATGACAATTAACAATTGCATGGATCGCTATTTGGGAAATATTATTTCCGTTACGCAAGAACTAGCTGATATAGGCTGCATCGTCGATGACGAGGAATTGGCCGAACTGATTGGTTTGCCAGATGAGTTTGATCCATTGAAACAGCCAATCTGACGTCTGAATTTGTCAAATACCAGCTCATTCAAAATGAATTTAAAAGGAAGATATGCAAATTAAATTTGGAACCATTGGTCCTGATATAGCCTTTGCGTGCAGTAAGCTTAGCCAATATAACACTTGTTATAATGCATTGCATTGGCCTAAACATGTACTGCGATATTTATCAGGGACAACTAGCTACAGACTCAATTTTAAGAGGGGTAGTATCAAGGTTAAAATTTCATCCGACGCAGATTGGGCGGGGGATATTACCGATAGAAATTTTTTATTATGATTTATAATGATAATCATAGTATTATCAAATTGGTGGAGAATGAATATAAGCATATAGATGTTTTACATCATTTTATACAGGAATGTGTCGAACGCAAAGTAATCTGTTTAGCTTACAAGCCTTCAAGTGAATTAGAGGCAGATCTTTTTACAAAAGCCTTATCTAAGGTAAAACATGATTTCTTTGTGATTTGGTTTAAATTTTATATCTTTTATATTTTGTAATCTCGTACATAGTTTATACTTTATTTCTGTTAAAATTTGTAAAACATATGATTGCTCGATTAAGGGGCAGTGTTATGCGTAACCTTTTTTGTTGTTTTGTCTATTACTTATTAAGAAGAAATAGACGTGACTGTGTAATATATGTCTAATATATGAATATTTTCTCTCACTAGTATTACACGTTTTATTTTATCATTTAATTATTTTGGGTGAAGACTTTATAGTTTTAACATTATATTACCTATGTAATTAAAATTAGTACTTAAAACTGATTTCTTATTTCATATTTGTTACATACTGTGGTCTGTGGTCTGAATCTATAATAGGAAATGTTGTCAATGTTTATATATACTCGGTACTATGGTCTTGAAACGTAATGAATAAAATGTTTTCCTAAGTTGTCTCATCTTTAATTTAAAATAATATTAATAAAACGCCCTCAAGTAACTCACGCATAGAAACAATATTAATATTTTCTCAGTTAAAAAGTTATAAGCAATTAACATTATAGTAACGTTTTTAATGCTCCTTTTTATCTATATTACCCTGTGGCTATACACTTAAAAATATGGGATATTGTTGACTGTGTCACAAATACTCACTATACGCATAGCTTGGCAAAAAATTTAGAAATTATAAATTGGCAATATTGTAGTGTTGTTCCGTTCTAACCATTTTATTGATAAGAAAGGGACGACACTATAGTATTGCCACTTTTTAGACAAGTGTGGTAATGAAAATGAACTCCACATTATTATTTATATATTACACATATGTTACATTTGTACAAATGCACGTATGGGTTTTATATTTCTTAAGACAAACATGGGGCAAGGAGGATAGAGAACCAACTTACATGGGTGTTAAACTGAAAAAGTGGTAAGCTAAAAGCATTAAATAGTGTTTCATAAATTGACAAGAATGACGCTAGTGTAGCAAGATTGAATGATATAAATGTAGCAATTGTTGAGTGAAGTGCGCTGAGTTAAAAAATTTAATATTTTGGTCATGGAGAATTTTGTATTTGATTTTAATATATTTTAGTGATTTTTATTGTATTGACTTATAAAAGTTTTTAAAATAATAAAGGTGAAAATTTGTGCTGTAAAAATTGTACAAGCGGTCGTAAAATGAAAAAAATAAATAAAATAATACCTTTCTTTAAAATTTACACTCTTGCTACACTAGCACCACCCTTATTTAACGCCTTTCAACTGACACACAGAGATTGTTCTCTTCGGCATGGGGAATAGAAGCGTCACGTGACTAGGGGTAAGAAGAACCTTCTCCATAACTATGTGTCGTTGACCACCATCAAATAAAAGGCGCTGTAGTAGCATTTTAAATTACTGTGGTTTCAACTACGCAACCAAAAGCCCATCTACACAAGCGCCATTCTAGGCAATATATGAACCACTATTTAATGGTTTTAGCTTGCCAGTTTTTCGGTTTAATAACCATACAAGATAGTCGTCCTTACTTCTATTCTCTATGGAACAAAGGATATAGAAAATAAAAACCAATATTCAAAAGGTCTCACATTTTATTAACGACATTCCTGTCGCTAAAGATTGCAATGAAAACAAAATAGGTAGAGTCTCAAAACTCACTAACATTATTTTCTTAATTATCACTACAATATAAAGTTTCTTTTACTCTAGAAAAACGTTATACTATGTTACATCATTAGGGTACAAAGTAGAAACTAAAAATAATAAAAACTTTTAAACATAAACATATAAAACTTCTTGTTATAACACCATAATAACACTACAGTCACTTTATCGTTAGTCTATAGAACCATTTCTTGTAGTACGTTTAATGGTATTTTCCAGATATAGAAACTTTTATTCTGGTAACCGACTATGATCTGAAACAAAGTTATATTCTATTAAATAATATAATAAAAAAATGAAAAATAAGAGAAGATGAAAAGCAGAGAGAAAAAAATGTTATGTTATTTCTTTGACTGAATTATTTCTGATTGATGTATTGTCCAGCTACACCGTCCTCTCTTCTATTGGTATAACATATCAAGATTATTTTGATAATCAGACCGCTTCACGGGGAGCTCTCAATGTTACATGAATGGTGTAATTGAAAAAAAATCACATTTTTTTTTCTACAGCTGCTGAAAGTCCAGACAAAAGACTACTAAGAAAGAAAGTTATGTAGCAAAAGTATTTCTCATAACGTTACCTTGTTGCCCCTCACGGCCAGAGACAAGAGCATGTGGTTGGGCCCGCGTAGCTGAGCGATGGGAGTCCGCTCGCCCTGTGAATAGACGTAGACGCAGCCGTCGTAGCAGCCGGCGAATAATAGTCCACCGACCGCGCGCAGACACACGACGCCCTTGCCGCCCTCGTGGCTCGACACGTGCGCTCCGCTCTGCACACAACAATCGACCTTATTCCCATTGGCGTACGGCACACCTACGCCCGTCAGCGTAGTGATCCACTAGTACTGTACATACCGAGTAATCAAATATCTGTATCTGATGCCCGCTGGTCCCACAGAAGACCTTTCCGTCTTCGTAGAGCAGTGAGTACACAGTCATCCTTGGGCCTTCGAGAGTCCTCAACAAGAGTCCAGTCTGTGCGTCCTTAACTGTGACATTTTCAGTCCGAGCTGCGACCAGCAACACCTTGCGAGGTCCCTCTTTCAAAGCGCGTATCGCCAGTATCGAGTTTTCAGAGAATCGGACAGACGTCACCGGTATAACCTGGTTGTTCTGCAAGGAAATCATTTTCATTTAAATGTAATGTATTTAAATTGAGAAGACTGAATATAAATAATTAAATAATGATAATAATATAGTAACAATAACACTGTTAAAATTACCTTGCATTCAAATGTAAACACATATCCCTTCCTGGTTCCTACAAACAAAGTGTCCCATGCACGGTCCATTGCCTGTACAGAGTGCAATACGTTGGATTCAGGACCTTTCTGTAGACCATTCTGAAATATCAATAATTTTACTTATTCAAATGCTCAAAATTGTATAGCTATTTACATAGCTTAACAAAAACAAAATAACACTGTTAAAGTCTCGCAGCGCCCTTGCAGCATCTCTGACTTTGCTTGTGTTAATTGGCGACGGTAGCCCACTACCATCAAGTGGACCGTCAGCCTGTCTGATGATCTTTGCACAAAAAAATATTACAGAAGAAAAAATAAATATGCAATAGGAGTAAGAACATACCTCGTTTCTTAAAACAAAACAAAGAAACAAGGTTTTTTTCTTTCTGTTTGCTATGATTTCATAGTTAAATTTAACATGTGAATTGTTTTCTAACATTAATATTAACATGATGGATCATACCTCTAAATCATAATATCTTACTCGCGAGTCCAATGAACCAGTATATACTGTTGTTCCGTATTTATCTTTAGCAATGTTAAGGCATGTTACTGCAAAATTCGATGCTCTAAGAGTAGAAAGAAGTTGGCCTTTGCTGTTAAAATAATAGACATTCCCATCCAAACATGCCGCTAGAAAACCATCTTCTAAGAACTGTGAATCAAAATATTATTATTAATAATTTTATTTGTTCTAAGAAGATAAGAGGCACATCATATATTCCTACTGGAGACATTTGAGAACATTTTAACATTTAAGAAGAACATAATAACGTTCTTTCTTATTTGATAGCTATTGACGAGATTTAGTGTTATGCACAAAAACATTTAGAAACAGTTTTTTTTACTTCCACTTTTGTAATGATCATGGTAGAATTTCGACCAGTGGGCGAACAATAAGGAACCAAAATATTATAGCAAACTTACCTCTATAGCTAAGACAGCATCTCCATTAGCTAAAACAGTCACAGAGTCCCGTTTCAAACCCTCATCTAATAAATAATCATATGTTTTGCATTCTTTGCTGGGCCCATCGATCACACTTACTACATCCTCTGAAGACTGACTATTGTCCAGAATGATTTCATCAGAAGAGGCTGTTAGATCCCGACAATCACTATCTTTTTCTTCTATCATCTTTACCTCACAACTTTCCCCTATTATGATATCTTCAGAGACATCCAACATGTCTATTTGCATGCTGGACGTAAAAGATGTCTCATTCAAAACTTCTTTTGTATCTCCTATTTCTACTTTTGTATTTTGAGATTCTCTCTCAGCCTGTTCTAAAAAAGAAGTTGAATCCATTGGAACCACAGGATGAATTATCTCATGTTTAGAAAAGGTGTCCAAGTCTATTCTCTCCAAAACCACAGAACAATCTCGCATTTTGTATGCCATACTTAGTTTTGTCTCCTTTGTGGTAGCTTGTGTATTTTTCTTATTGTTGTGTATGTTTCTTTTGGTTTTTGTAATTGACTTTTTTTTAATACTAGTTTTTGTTTTATTGCGTGTTTTTATTGGACACCTTTCTAATTCCTTTAAGGAAATGATGTCTTCAATCGGTTTGTCATCAGAGATTATTTGCTCTATTAGAGATATATTCGGAGTTTTGCCTTTTTTAACAGATCTCTTAGAAGTTGTTGAAGGACTATGTGATTGCTTTTTCTTTGTTTGACGTCGATTCCTTTTAGCTCCAAGAGGTGAAGATGACTGTTGTATAACGTCAAAAGCAATGTCACCAACTTCTTCAAAAGGTATTTCTGTAAAATCCTCCTCCAATAAATTGGTTGTCTCGGAAGAATCAGTTTCCTTTGTTTCTTTCATTGGGGCTACATTAAATACAGTCATGCCTAAAGAGGGCATGTTAGACAGCGAAGATATTTTAGATTCTGAGGAAGTATATAATTTAAATTTTTCTTGTAACAAAACTTGAATTTCCATATCAATTTCTTTCATTCTTTCAAGTGCGTCTTTAGTCTTTGATACTGTTTTTTCGATACACACAGGATCTGTCTGAACTGCAATTTCAAACACTTTCTTTACATCAGTTTGACAAAATCGTGAAGTACTTATTTTACTTAAATCTGTTTGTGATTCCTTCGTGGCTTTGGTTATTTCACTTATTGCATTGTATTCCTGTGATACTTTATCCTTTTTTAATGTCAACAATAATTTTGGTAACTTCATTTCTGAATTCTTGGTTCCATCTTTGGGAGTGGATGCAGTATTTCTGTGAGCCTGATGTACCGTGGCCTTACGGGGTTTTTCCATAAACATGTCAATAGTTTTTAACTTATTTTTGATATCAACTTTGTTATTTGAACAACTTTGACTGTTTGCATTTCTAACACTCTTAGGACTTACAATGGAATGATTAGAAGCATTAGATTCACTTATTCTGCGAGATTTTAAATGTTTGTCTTTAGTTTCATGTGAAGTTTCTTTCCTTTTAACATATTTATCTGAATATTCTTTTGCATTATTTTTAACATGGCTATGACTTTTTGAATGCTCTTTTTTACTAATATTTTTCGTATGATTTGATAAAAGTGTTTTACATTGTTCTGAGGTCTGAACAGTAGTATCATCACGGTGTTTCTCTTTTTTGCTCTTTTCATTTAAATGTGAAGGACTAGTGTCACTTTTTCGTCTTTTTTCTTTACGATGATATGATCTCTCATCTGTAGATCTTTTTCGTGCATTGGATGGTACAACAGATTTGTTACTTTTTGACTTATCTGATTTTTCAGATTCATTTATTTTACAATCAGAATTTATATCAATCTTAACACTATTTTGAATTAATACATCTTTATAATCATTATTATTTATAGGCTTTTCAGGAGAAAAACCGACTGAATCTTCTAAGTCTTGCAAGAGTGCCTCTGTAATCCTTATGTCTGAGGAAGCAGGTAGATTAGTGTTAGAATTAATATTTTCATTGTTAATTTCATTTACAAGAACATCATGATTTTGGTTTATAGTTTGTGTCCTTGCACTTGGTGATTTAGAACTGCTTACAGAAATATTATCTAGTTCTGTGGGGTCATCAAATTTAATAAAATTGTGATCAACTGGTACATGGTATTGTTTATCTAGTTCTGCAAATGTTTCGTCTTCATCCGAGTTTATATCAACAGTAAAATAAGGTGGAGCATTGGAACTTTCAAAAACAGGTTCACTTGATTGAGTCTCACTCATACCAGACTGTCTTCTACTTTCTGAACTCAATCTTTTTTTTTCACTGTAATCGCAGGTTCTTTTCAATGGTCTCCTCTCGAAAATGGGTTTACTCTCTTCATAATCTTGTGTTCCAGTGTAATCAAATGATTCAACAACATCTTCTATACTTCTTATGTCATATTTCGAATAATCATCATTAGAATATGTCGCTTCTTTATTAAAATCGTCATTAACATGAATTTCATAATTCTGAAAATAATTTGTTTGAGAATCTGGGAAATTTTCATCTTGTTTTAAAACTTTAGTTAATTCAGCCATTACAATTGGTTTGATATCTTCAAGAAAAACAGTGTCTTGGGGATCTAGACATCCTTGCATTTGTTTCATGAAAGTGTCTTCGTAGATAGTGTTATTGTCACTATTTATAAATTGAGTGCTGGAATGACACAATGACTTTTCAGCGATGGACCTTTGTAGACGGTTTAAACTGTTTTGCGACTCCTCGACAAGACTGTTTAAGGCATATTCAAATTTAGAGGAGCTACTAGGATTGTCAATCAATTTATGAATATTATTTTTATCCATTTTAAAGAGCTGTTGCAAAATATTGTTTTTCATTTGATTACAATTTTTATTTGTGTTCATATTTGGCCCTCTCCTTTGCAGCTTTCTTTTAGCAGGTGTTTCCGTTTGTTGCGTTGTTGTTACAGGGATTATGTTTTTATCATTTACACTATTAATTTGGTTTAACTGAGGCTCCATCATTGGTTGTTGTTGTCCTTCAAATCGATTCAATATACGGTTTCTTACAATATTTACAGTGTCATCAAATGAATGTTTAAATGAACTAGAATGTTCAGCCAATGGGACAAAATTGGCAGAATAATGGTCCGATGATGGTGGTCTATGTGCACTGTGAAATGAATTACTATCTCCGATATCTTGTTTGTGTGTTTTTTGTGGGTTATTGTCGTCATAACTTGGTTGTCTCTCATCGACAGCCCAAGGTTGAGGTTGGTTACAAGGATTTGGTGTGTGAGAAGCTTGGTACACTTGCCTGTAATCAATATCTCTCTTAGATGCATATTCCCCTTGATCATTATAATGACGCTCCTTGTAAGGACTTTTGTTTCTTATATCATGTCTGTGTTGTGGAGTAGAAAAACTGGGTCTATGACTGGAAGAAGGGCCTCTTTCTTGATATCTATTTGGGGTATATGTTCTATTTTCAGGCCTGAACTGCTTACGCTCTCGACGTTCTGAAACCTGATTGGCATTATGTCCCTGATAAGGAAAAAACGATTGCGCCGATTTATATGGTCTCGAACCTGTTGGCGGGAATCTGAAAAAAAAGTAATAAAAGTATCAAATGAATAATAATCTTTAAATTAATTGACAAAAGAGTAACATTTTGCTAACTAAGCAATTGGTAAATGAACGCCAATATCTAATATGCAGTTACATTGAATTTTTTTTGTGTAGGTCGGCAAAATACAAGAAATGTCAAATGCGTAACACTGTTGTTACTAAGAATCACTAGGTATAGCTACAAATATTGTTTTATTGATTTATTACCTGGCTCCCTCGAACGGTTTAGATTCTCGATGCTGTAGATGTCCAGCGTTTCGAGGCCGAAAACGAGGATATTCAGATCTCCATCCGCCGATGCCTGAATGACCTCGCCTCATCGTATTACAATTAGCACATATCAGAACATTAAACAAGATTTATTTTCATATATATCACTACGGAATAGTAATAAAATGTTGATATCACTTGAGTTATTTGTCGAAAACAGAATTTATTAACTACTGTGCACTAAATAAAAATATAACAATCAAGTCAACAATTCAACATCAAACATTTACCAATAACATAGCAGCTAGCAAGCAATATCAATCAAATCAAAGCAACTTTGACAAATTCAACCAACTGACATTCCATTTTGTTATTATGTTGCCATATTAGAAATTGTTTCGATGCGTTCAATAATTAAAGTAAATTTTAAAGATATTAATATTTCTGTAGATCTAACCTACAGAAATATCCTTTATTTTTTATACTTGAAAACTAACATTAGTATTGCAGTGATGTCTGCAGTGTAACAAGCATTAGTTGCTTAGTGTGGAACTAGATGGTGATGTGAGGAATGTGTGAAGATATTTATTTATTGATATTGATTTCGATTAAATTTGGCACACAGATAGTTTTTACCCGGATGAAGGTATAGGACATTTTTTTTTGCTGGAAAAATGTTAGCGTCCGGAGGGATTGTAAAAAATACAAAAAAAAAATGGCGCCACTGTCGTCTCAGATGTTAGGTAGGCTTAGGCGTTTAGGTATGTTACTCTGATTACTCATAATAATATATTTTCTTTTTCAACCTACCTAGCTGTTGGCCGCGACTTCGTCTGCGTAAATTTAGTAAAATCTAGTATGTAACAAAGCACTTAAGTATCTATTCGCGAAGCGATGGTAGGTAAATGCAGAGCGACGTTGTCCACGCGTCGCTCTTAATTAATTACTAACAAGAATACAATAAATTTAATAATAACGCAAAAGTTATGAAATCATTATGCGTGTCTCAGCAGTTTCCGTGTAGGTAGGTTCTACATTGTGCAATATAGAACACGGCTAGCGTCAAATAACAAAAAATGTCCGATGAATAAAAATAAAATTTAATAAATGAATTCAGTTATTGTAAAAACTGTCTACTTAACAATTTTATTAAACCGCGCAATTCTAGTAAACGATGACGCAAGTGCCTCGGATTTCACAATATAGGTACCTACCTACTTTATTATACACGAGGCACTAATAAAACCAGGACAAACCACGTCATAAAACACCATAAAAAATTTGGTCTGCAGGAGCAACTCAACCCGCAACTTATTTTTTTTTATGTTTAAGGTCGACAGTTAGGCTGACAGTCCGCTTGATGGTAGGTGGCTACCGTCGCCTATAACGCAAGCATCGCTATAGGTGCTACAAGTGCGCTGACGACCATAGAATGATTTAGGATAAGGAACGAGGAAGGAATGGGGTGATGCATGGGCTGTAGCATCCCTTACTCACTCACCGAAAGATAACAGCACATATGCCGTTATTTTACGGTAGTATTCTGTAAGGGGGTGGTTACTGCCGTCAGACGGGCTGCCCAAATGACCGCGAAACGCAATTTGTCCTACCACTACTTATTCAGCCCACGGGCTCACTAATTCACCCACATTCTATTTTTTCGATGTACAACTCGAGTTGATTTCGAGTAAATACCTAAGTTCACAATATTGTGAACCAGGTTTAATGAATTTATGTTTATCAGACATTGATTACATGTTATGATCGAAATAATATATCTTCATGTAACCTATTCATAAGTCTTCAGCATTTCCCAAAAGTGTGGGTCGCGACTAATTTTAATTTTATATGTCTCTATACAACCCAAACGGTAAGCCAGCACCACCATAGTATGCAAACCGTTACACAACGTATTATGATTTAAGACCACGTTCTTGTGGTTTGGTTATGAACGAGTCTTCCCGTGCTGGACGATGCCGTACGACTAATAAGAATCGTATTAAGCCCGTCACACACGTAGTTATAATATATATTAACATAAATTATAGCAAGGCATATTATGATATATTTTCTATACAAATATTGGAGTGACCACACACGCAGCTATTAATATATATATATATATATATATATATATATATATATATATATATATATATATATATATATATATATATTTATTTCTATGACGTCACCAACGTATACCGAATTAATAATATATAAGTATTATAGGTACGTTTGTGACGGGCTTTAGGCGGTTTGATACCAAAAATTCTTCAAATCTTTTAAACATCTTGAATGTCCCAATTAAATGTTTCCTACTTAAAAAAATACTAGGAACTGACACTGAGTCGTATTTATCTTTCTATGTGGGAGTCTGTAGCAGCCTACAGTCAATTTAAAAATAAAAATCTCGTTTCACAAATATATATAAATTTAATAATTTAGATGCAGTCTTGCGTTTATGTGCCAGCTAAAATTGACGTTGGATCTTCTACACCAGACTTTACTTTGCGTAAAAACAATACAGCTTCACGACCGTCGACAAGTCTGTGGTCATACGACAATGCCAGATACATCATGGGTCGAATTTCCACCTGTATAAAAGATATAATATAAGCATTACACAAAGAGATTGATAAAATGCAAATTAAAATTTGCAATACCTAGATTGCAATTGTCAGAGTAGAAACCTAGTACCTATTTACCTAAGTCGATATTTAGTTTTGCTTAGCTTTCAGTATTCAGAACCAACTCCAAAGCTTTTTCAAAAAATCATTTTCCATTCACTCTATTTGTATTTCGTCCAATTTTTCGCATGTGTAGGAATTACAGAACAATTTTTCTTTCCTCTTTTTATCCTTTAATATTCTAATGTATATATTAGGGATATCCCTTATATTATTCTATATCCCGTATATTATCCTGTCAAGGTTACAATTGCAACCTATTGCATTGCTGGTCTTAATAATCAACGGTAGCCACTTACCATCAAGTGATCCGCCAGTCTACCTAAAATAATAATATACATGTTATAAAATAAAGCCGCTGTCCGTTTCTATCTGTTTCTCCTTTAATTTCTTTTAGAAGTAATTAAATTTTGGTTTAGACCAAAAAAAGGTTTTTGATGCGGTTTTCATTAATGGCAAGAGCGGCCGCTCCCGGCTTCGCCCGGGGTCAAAATAAAAACTAATCTATCTAATAATCTTTTAAGTTGGACCAAATTACATATAGTTATAAAGTTTGATCAAAATCGGTTCAATAGTTTAGAAGTTCATCGCGGAGGAACATGTGACACGTAATTTTTATATATTAAGATATAAAAAATGATAAGTGCGGAGCCGGGAGCGTGTCGCTAGTTTATCTAATACAAGTAAAAGTTGAAACAGAAGCGTCCACTTGCCTTTTATTAATTGAATTAACGACTGTCAAAAACTGTAAGTAAAAACGTAATAATGCGGAGATATGTACTAAACACACACAATACCTATATATCAAAAAAATCTAACGTTTCTTTCGTGAGTGGAATTGGAACAGCATCTTAAATATTTTCATACCTTTCCCGCAATAGCGACAGGCCTCTGAACTATCGCGTGCATGCCCAAAATGCAGGACTGCGGTAAATTTATTATGGGCATCGAGAGAAGCGATCCAAACACACCACCATTGCTTATGGTGAAAGTGCCACCTTGCATGTCCGCTGGGGTTAATTTACCTAAAAAAAACATCACGTCATTTTGCGGGTCCAGGAGAATCCCTTTTTACCATGACCACTATAACTATAACGCCCAAGTCCACATTGTTGAATTCTTATAAAATCTTATGTTGAATTGATAAATACAGAATTATTTTAGTTGAATACACAATAACTGAGCTTATAATTTAGCGCAAGCTTTAAAAAATTGTCGCAATAACATACCAGTTCTTGCCTTTTCTGCTAATCCGTTCAGTCCCAATTCTATCCGCGGATAATCCATAGATTCCACGTTTCGCAGTACAGGCACCACAAGTCCTCGGGGCGTCGCCACAGCTACCGAGATGTCAACGTAATCTCTGAACGACATAACATAACCTATGTTACGATGCAAAAATTTTATGCACCACAGTAAATCAAGCATCCGCTTACATTTTTCAAATATAGCTACATTTTAAATAGCTTTTGTTCGCGACTTCGTCCTTGAAATTTATAAAATTACATCCTATATTTCAAGCAGAACAAACCGACATATTAATAAAAAAAAATTATACTGTTGGGTGATCAAAAGATTAGGTGTGAATGAATATTGTGACATTTGCTTTAAAATATCTAGGTATACTAATTTTATAAAGAGGTACAGTTTGCATCCGATTTAATAAATTCTTTCAACAATAGTTAGAATAGAATTTCAGGATGGACATAGGTTAAATATAAGCTGCGGGCACTAGAACACTTCGCAAAAGTATAATGTCAGGGGTCAATAAGGATGAAAAAATAATTAGTTTGCCTGTTGACCTTTTAAGATATAGCCACGATAGTCGCCAACCTTCGTAGAGAAGAGACACTTCAATAAGAAGAAGGAAGTACGAACACAGCAGAGAGTATAGAATAATGTTATTATTGTCTGATGACAGGATCGACCGACTTTGTAAGATTTATAACTAAATACGTTCATGTGGTGAATTAATTTTGCATTTTTATCCCTATCTAATTTTGTATTTTCTCGTGTCACGATCAAGATATTAAGCACAATACTTCCAAGTTTACCTATAAACGATGTCGTTGCCAATGATGACTGAATTTATCACCGGTTGATCCATCAGTGCGTTGGCGGCGGCTTTCAGGAATGGAGACATAAATGAAAGTTTCACGCCGTATTTCTTCATAAACGGTTCCAAATTCGCCTTACGGAATCCCATTAATTTGCTGAAAAAAAATATATGGAGAATTCAATTAAAAATTAACATTAATCTACAATATCTACTATTGTACTATGAACACTAAACATAGTCAGTCTATTTCAGTAGACCCTTTTCTTTATTATTTAATTAAATTTGTACTAGTTACCTACGAGAGAACTACGAGAGAAAAAGTACATATTTTTATGACATTAGTTTATTTATAGGTTTCAAATATAATGAATTTCTCATAAAATTAATAAATTATTAGGATAACGAAAAAATAAAATAAAAACAATTACTAATACGTGCTAAATACTATTATAAATACTTTACTTTGATATCGCCCATTAAAGTTTTTAAAGCTATTTTCTTTTTGTAGGCTAAATCATTCTAATAAATTAAATAAGTATATCAAGTATAGATAAGTACATGAATAAGCCCAAAAGTAACAAAATAATTTGTTTAGTGCCATCTATTACCGAACTAAGCTTAAATATTTTCCTAATGGTATTAATATCTGTAGTGTATATTTACGCAAGGCCTAAAAATATTATTTACAAGAATTTTCAGTGTGACCGACCTCATATCACATTCGTTGAAAGTGGTCAACATTGCTGTTGTGTTCTGAGCCTCCTTTAGTCTCTCCGCGATTCGTCTTCGCATTTTGTTCATGGGTACAGGAAATTCGGTCCTTGTTCCAGATATCGTCTTGGTTGGGTCACCGATTTTTTGTGCTGCAAGCTTGAAACATTAAGATTAAGATGGGGAGATATTTAGAAGGTACATACACATAGAAGGCACATCAATATTATAAAATATAATATTGATAGTAAGTATATAAAAGTATAAAACATACACATAGAAGATAGAAAATGAACAATGGAAATAGTGAAAATTACAGTGGGTGCAGCGGCTCCCTTCTGAACTATGACAGGCTTGGCAGCAGCCGGTGTGGGCGCGGCCTTGGCAGCGGCGACTGCAGGCGCGGCGGCGGCGGCGGGAGCGGGAGCAGCCGCAGCAGCCGGTGCAGGAGCGGCTGCGGGTTTCGCTGGAGCCACTCCAGTTAC
Source organism: Synanthedon myopaeformis (assembly GCA_944738685.1). Classification (NCBI taxonomy): domain Eukaryota; kingdom Metazoa; phylum Arthropoda; class Insecta; order Lepidoptera; family Sesiidae; genus Synanthedon; species Synanthedon myopaeformis. The sequence goes on from OX122930.1 coordinate 2,434,930, forward strand.
ATCCACCTAACCATTCAAAACAAGAGTAGTTGAAGTACGTTTTAGTAGAAGCGAACTATAAAGCGTCCTGCAACACAGAACTCTCTATCTCCCTGACTGCGTTATGATAACAGAGGAGCGGGGCGGCACAAAGGAGGATGCCAGGAAATGTATGAACTCTGGTACCCCTTTTTGTGTAATATACTCCAATAGCTTTGTGTTATTACTGTTGGGTTGGATAGCTTGATTTTGGATTGATTTTGGGATTGTTTGTGCAAAATTGCAACGCAGGGGGAGAGTCACGTAATGAGCGAAACGCAATGTTAACACTTGTACAAGAGAAAGTAGTTGCGCCGTATTGTTTGCAATTTGAGGAGGAGAACTGAGACTGGAGATAATGTGTACCGTAGCTTAAGTGGTTACCGTCGCCTATAACACAAGCAACGCCACAGATGCTGCAAGTGCGTTGCTGACCATAGAAGGATTAAGGATAAGGGATTAGAAAGGCAAAGGCAAATCTATTAAAATATTAACTGAAAACTCAATCAAAATTAAACTATAATGATTCAAGCTTTGAATCCCGGATTTTAGTCTTTGCTTTGACGGATTATACGGTTTCTCTAAAAAAGCTATTTAGAGCGGTATTCTTTTTATTAACATTGTTTCAATTTAATCCAAAATATTATTTTTTTAACTTTTTGTTAATTTTACCTTATAAATTTTAAGCAATACTCTGACGAACTGATTTCTTAATTTGTTCTCCTACTTTTACCTCTCAGAAGAATCCCTGGAAATATTTTTAAATAAGTATAAGTAGAACAAATAATATCAGACCGAGAACAGCGGTTGTTGTGACTTCACAGATTCTCCTTCTTTGACGAGCATCTTGACGATTGTTCCGTTCCCTGGTGACATGACAGGCAACGCTGTTTTGTCAGTTTCGATTTCCAGCACAACTTCGTCCATAGCCACTGCATCACCTTCCTTCTTAATTAATCTGAAAAATTTAAGTCAAAATAATTAATTACCTAATTAGTTAGACGAAATAATTAGAATTACCAATTTTAATTGTTTATCTTCTAGACACATATCCTTAATTCGCAAGAAAGTGGGTTGGTTTCTATTTAAAGGTATGTTAAGGCTACAATCGCCTCTCATTTACCGATCCTTAAACGATAACTGTAGGTCCTGGCAATCATACTCACGCAACGAAAGAAAGCACAGAACCACCATTATAACCAGGTGGACTTCTAAAAGATGATGGATGACTACAACCTCCAGAGGGGTTATCCAGTAACCCACTGCAGTTCAGTTCTCATTGGAAATGCTTTCTTTATGCTAAGTAGTTAAACTACGAAAAGTAGACTAGCTGACGACCATCCTTATTCCGACCTTAGTAGGAATAAGGATAAGGGGTTAGGAAGGGATGAAGAAATATGCTCTGGCATCCCTTACTCACTCACCGAAACACAACAGCACACATGCTGTTATTTCAAGATCTTCTTTAAGTGGTGTTGGTTACTACCGTGAGACGGGCTACTCAAATGACTGCGAAACGAAGTTTGACCTGCCATTATTTGTCAGTTCAATACTAGAGACAAATTTGCTTCCAAAGTTGGCCCTGCTGGAAATGGAACCAGGGAACCTTGAGACAGTTTCAAGGCAAGCACCTTAGTCATTCGTCCAATGGTCCTCATGTCTCGTTAGGTCGTTAATTATTGTTTTTTAAAATAGGAATAATGTTTACTAAATTTCGTTTTATACTCATTTACCGATTCTCATATTATATTCATATATTAATTTTCATATTATACTAATTTCTTCTAAAAGGAGAAATAAATAAACAAACGAACTCACTTCACATCGCCACTGCTAACTGAATCAGGAAAAGTAGGAGCCTTCACTTCTTCAACACCTAGGAGAGGTGTTGTACTGTGAATACACCTTGTAGAAGGACGATTGTAGCTGAAAAGTAAAATATAATGCCTTCTTTAGTAAATAAAATTAGTAAATTCTTAAATTTCGAATAAATTCTTGTATTTATTAGTTAGTCGCAGGAAATAGAGCAGCCTGTCTAATGTCAGTGACCAAGCCTGAACAGAAGAACAATCATCAAATAACAAGTCGTGTGTCGTAGAATAGATTTTTAGCCAATACGGACTTCTTGTCTATTTTGCCAAAACACCAAATTGGAACTTTGGCATAAACTCCAGAAATTTTGAAGTGTTCTGAACAAATACTTGTAGGATCGAATCATCTCTATAGTCTGTTCGCGTTAAGAATGCAGTGAGTCATCGTTGTCCATCGGTTTTGTCACGCCCCCTAACCAATCAGGTCGCTCAAAATTAGAAAGTCAAGTTCACAATGACTAGTTGAAGGCAGACTTTTGAACGAAACGGTTGTATCGTTTGTGCATTACCTTCCATTTTAAAATTTAAAAAACCCATTCGTAAGAATAAAAGTGGCGCGATAATTCATAGTGGAGAACGACGAGTAATTTACAAAGTTTTTAAATACTTTTAATACTATAATAAATACGAAGGAAGATTCCACTTATACTGATTAAAATATATTGATAAGGGCTCTATTTTTATTTAAGACAATTAAGTTAATTTTTATCCATTAAACTTAATTTTTTAAAATATAATGTTTGATTTTTAACTCCACTGAGAATCCCTACCGTTGCACTGATGACTCACTGCATTCTTAACGCGAACAGACTATAGGCATGTGATTTTAGGCGCCGACGGTCGCCAGCGCCACCTACCAAAAAGTTAACCATCAGACTGCCACGCTTTTCAATATGAATATTTTTTAAATAATGGTTATCTTACTTTAAAACTCTCGCAATGTGATGTCGTTTTGGGTATGAATGGGTGCATCTGGTCCAGTATGTTTTGCATCGTAAACTTTTTGCGAACTGAAAATTAGAATCGTACTTATTAGTAATTTCAATGTAATGTAATCTAATAAAATGTGAAACAAATATCTTTTTAACTGAAAAATAATTCATATGTTAATTACATAGAATTGTTAAGAACAATTTTATTGCCTTATCAGTTAGGCAAAAGCAAGTACATAAAACTATCGATAAATTTACTATCTCGTACTGTTTTCAATGACTATAAATGTGTACTTCTATAAATTTCTTTTAAAAGAAATTATAGATTTACATTATAAACGGAAATGTATGGATGTTTGTAACTTAACTATTGAAAGATTTGGATTTGGTACATATTGATTGACATTTGACTATATAAAATATAGTAATAGATCCCCATGTGTAAATACAAAATTTTAGTTCAAAGTGAACTTTATAAATAAACTAGACCGATGTCGAACGTATAGAATAGTACTTAAAATAGTTAAATATTTCTTAAATAAGTACCTAGGGCTGTGGTTCCGGAGATTATATTCTAGATATAAACAAAGTCATCTCTCATTATAATATTAGTACTTAGATACAAATTGAGAGAGTGGAGCCACGTCAATAAGCTAGTGTGTTAAAGTCCCTTCGAGGTGAACACCTCGTGTTTTTCTCTCTCATTGACTCAGAAAGCCTTCATTTAGCTTAAACTGAATGATGGTGATTGGATTTCATAATAAAATAAATAAAATTGTTCTTAGTATAAAAAACTTACAATTTGTAGTAATCTCCTATTTAGCATAATATTGAGTGTTTAATAACAAAAAAATCGTCGGTCACAATGAGAGAAACATCAAAAAATTATCAATTGAATATTATCTAAAAAATCTAATTTCCATTTTCTTTTGATGTCATCTCATGAAGTTTGGTTTCTTTTTCTGTACTACAACTGTCAAGAAGTAAAGGTATCAGGTTTTTTTAATGAGTTTTAATATTGTTTTATTATTAAGAAGATTGATGAGAGATAGTTAATTCAATTCGATAACAGATGGCGCTTCCATATTCAGAAACTTTTTGCCTATGGGCAAAGTAGTTGCCAAAAACCAACCAAATAATTGTGACAGTAGGTTGACTAGGTATATTTGTCGGGGATGGAAACCCTCCTCAATTTTTTAATTCATTCCGTTATCAAGTCGTAAACTCTTATCTACCTCTTATCTACTTATATTATATTAGTACCTTTTGAAATTAAAGCACCAAGCAGACAGCTGAGAGACGACGTTGGTGCAAGCAAATGTCGATTTTAAGGTGACGAACTTTTTCTTACGTTGACTGTAGGTATCTACTTTTCTAAGAGTTATGACAGTTTTAAGAAAAATAATGAAATTTCCTAGTTCCAGGATAAATAAATAATAATAATAATTTATATAAAGGTCAAATGTAAGTTAACAAACAATCTAAATTAAAATAATATATCGAAATAAAATTCCTACTGAGACCTACTATATACATAATAAATCATCGTCAGAAATACCTCTTTCTTTTGATACAATCAGGATTAATACCTGTTCACAATTTTTCGAGATTTGAGTGCATACATTCCAGACAGACAGAGAAAAAGAAGGACTTTATACTATGTACTTATGTAGAATAGATATCTATCTAGGATATGCTTAATATCGTGTCTAGAATATCTAGATCCTAGATTCTAGAAAATGCGATAGTCAATTTTTTTATTTAGTGTATTCAAGTTATAATAAATTAATTAATTTGATACTTCAAAGACACAAAGGGTCTTGTAGGTTCGAAACGAGAAGATACGTATAAAATAGACGTAAGTAGAAGCCTTTGAGGCGGGAGACATTAGTGGCGACCACTCAAGACGCCGCGCGCCATACTGAGGCTACCTTCTTGCTCGTATTAGGGTTGCTACTTGAATTTAAATTTATTAAATAAATAAATAAATAAAAATTAATGGGACAAACAGTCCAATTAGGCAGAGCCAACTTCGAAAAGAAGGTCAATCGTCAAATACAGCTCGGATGGGCAGCATTCGGAAAGCTCCGTGATATCTTCTCGGCCAAAATTAGCATGTGCTAAAAGTTTTCGAGCAACGTGTGTTGCCAGTGATGACATGATGGTGTTGAAACGTGGTCTCTAACTATGGGTCTCGTAAGAAAGATCGATGTAATTCAACGAGTTATGGAGAGGGCTATGCTCGCGGTTACACTGCGATATCGAATCAGAAATGAGGAGATCCGTAGACGAACGAAAGTTACCGACATAGCCCGTCGGATCAGTAAGTTGCAAGTGGCAGGGCACATACTACGGAGACTATAGAAAAAGTGTATGTACCTATAGGAAACAAACAAGAAAAATTTCCTCACAAAGAAAAATCTAGCTCAGAAAATAAGGAATACATTCTGTATTCCCTCAGAAATAGGGAGCTTATATTTACATATAATCTTTAATCTCATAAATAATCTTATAGATTATCTCTAATTATTATTTTTATATGTCAAAAAAGAGTGCTTATATATCGCCTATTGCCAATATTCAATAGAAAGAAAGCATGTTTGTTAAGAGAAAAGTTAAAAAAGCACTCTTTAACAATATTTTAGTAAGTATGTTTGCCCTCTATGGACTCCTAAACCGCTGTTTTTACCTACTTACCTATGGAAAGCCGGATAAATGAGGAAGGTTTGTATATATAAAAATTATATCCCATGCGAAGCCGAAAGCGGGCACTAGTATATTTATAAATATTTCTTAAATGTAATTGAATTTTCAAAATAGGTACAAGACTTACGTATGTGTCAACCCTGATGTTAAAGGGGAACACCCCTTCTAATTTGTTAAGATTCGTGCAACCCGCATCTTTGATTGGGTATCTATGTTGTCCCTTAGCGGCCGCTACCAGAAACTTGTCAAATGTCCACTGACATCTACAACTTATAAGTTAAGCTAATATCTTAACTGCTAAATCACATAAATCTGTACTAATAGAATAAACTCAATGTACTAATAGAATAAACTGTGAAAGAATTTTAAAATTAGTTACTGGACTAATTTTAAACTTCTTTCACCTATAGAAAGCTACATTATCAGCGAGTAACATAGGCAAAGTCGCGTGCAACAATTAGTAAGAAATAAATAGAGAACTATTTACTGCAGTCAAATTTGAAAATAATCTCCTGGCAGTAACAACCCTTTTATAAAAAGACAAGTGTTATACAGCACATGTGCTTTTGTATTTCAGTGCACGAGTAAGGGGTGCCAGATCCCATAACCTTATTCTCACTCTTACCCTTATTCTGTTATCTTTTACCTACCGCTTCATAATTTTTGTATATATTATGAGGCCTTCAAAAATTGATTAAAATTGTTCAGAAATACCCACACTACGAAACTAAGCGAATGTTCAGACTACAAACTACGAAGTCTTAAACTTATTAATACTTTGGTATATTGTTTTGGAGATAGAGCCCACCGAAGCAAACCTGGCTTACTAAGTATAAGGACGTTTCTTGAACAAAGGGTCGTATATGAACTTTTGAAATTATATTTTTCAATACCTTATTGCATCATACAAAAATATTAATAAGAATAATATATATGATATAATGTAAATGCTTGGTTTTCTAAGTCTATTTAGAATCACACTAAAGCGAAATTCGTCCTTGTTTATTTGCAACGTAGTAGGTCCCTAAATTAATCTTTATTTAAAGTACAATAATTATTAAAAGTATAATATTTATTATAGCTTTATATAAATATAATCCTAAAGAAATAATGTATCCAATCGAGGAAAACGCCACACTTTCAAAATGTAATTAGTTTTTGAAGCAATGAACTGTTTTCTCGAAACTAATTCGAACTTTTTCGTATTTATTGGGTTTTCGCCGGGACCCCTCGATAATATAATATTATATTATAAATAATTCGTAGACAATAAAACATCAATTACAAATTTCACTAACGTATTTTTTCCATTGACCTGTAACTGTAAGACTAAGTTATGCCATCTCAGGTAATAAGTAAGCTACTGCTTCAGCTTAAAACGCTCAGACTCCTTTCGCAAACACCGCACCCGTTAACATAGTAACGCGACTAGTAACGAGACATTTTGTCGATATCGACTTCAAATAAGGGCTTTTTTTGTTGAGAGTGTACATGAAAAAATATATCCTTCTAGGATTACAAATGTAGTGGTAAGACTAATGAGCAATTTTAATTTAAATAGAACAAAATTAATTATTACCTAACTAAGAATGTCTTCTTGAACACGTTTCTTATTGTCTACATTAAAGGGAAGATTTTTTTTATTTATTAGATTTGGGTTATATAAGATCGGTAACACAGACGCTGGCAGGTCAGCCGGCAAGTAGATAAGATTTTAATGGTAAAATATATTTTGTTACTGTATTCTTAATAATTAATAAGCAGGACCAACTTCATTAAGTATCTATCACTAATTTGTGATATACAATCAAATCAACAGTCTCTCATTTTTCCTTCATTTATTAGATGTTAAAATTTTATTAATTCCATAAAACAAATATCGATAAATGAAATAGGCGATACGATGCACAACACTAATCTGAATAAACTGGGTGGCCAGTAAGTGAGTTGTATACTTTCTTCGTCCGTAAGTCCGGTGTTTGGCAAGTTCGCAACTTGTCGATTTATTGAATATCTACAATAGTTTATTGCGAACGGATTTATAGTTTGTCTTAACGGACAATGCGCCGATATTAATGTACAAACAAACGAACGAACTTGGCTGTTTGTGTCTATAAATCGTTGCCAACTGTAACTATTTGCCTTGGACGTTACTTGGGAATTGTTTTGCGTATCAAATTAAGGTAGGTATAGATAACGTTTCAATTGAAACACGAACATAAGTATTTGATTGTTTAATATTCGTGGGGCGCACTAAATAGTTTTTGGAATGAATAAGAAAAAAATAAGTACTATGAATTGTCAACAATGAATTTATTGTTTCTCAAAATTATTCTCCATAAGAGTATATGCACTTTTTCATACGATTAAACCAATTTTGAAAACATTTATGCCACTCCTCCGTGGTGACCTCGGAAACATATTTTTCATACTCTTTGAAAGCTTCTTCTGATGATGAAAATCATTGACCGTGTAACTTGTACTTAATTAGAGTTACTAGACTACTCACTGGAATTTATAATAACTCGCTCGAACCGGCGAGTTATCATGTTTGTTTTTACCTATTAGTTTTCATGTACAGTATTAAAGTATTACATTACTTAAAAGTATTAAACAAATTTTTAAACTAAATAGAATAGTAAAATATTCTTATTTCTTACTACAGGTACTTAATAGGTTTTAATTTTCCAGCGAGTAGTCTAGTAACTCCTTAATTCTTGGGAACATGTGTTAGCGAAATTCTTGGGAACATGTCTTAAATTACCTATTTGCAACAAAACATGTGTTAGCGATCAATTTTACAATTAATGAGATTTTTATTTTCAAGATTTACTACATACGTTATAGCTTTAATTCCGTACCAGGTTTCAAGTAAATTAAGCTCAAAGTTACTGACGCGATAAATACACTTCGCGAGTTAGGCAATAACGTTATGAAACTTACAATTTCAAGGGCCGTTCCGTTTGCACGAAAAAGCAATCGCAGCAACTTTGGCGAATCAACGAGTATTGTGAAGAGAGGGGGACGAAAAAAAAATACCCTCTCAGTCGAAATTACTCAATGAAACGTTAGCTGAGCTGGCGCAATAAATTCGCAAATCTCGATACGGTCCCGCATTAATGGCGACCCCCATAACGGCTCCCCTTCGATATTTGAAAATGAAAAAAACAAAATGGCAACCCAGAGAGAGACCCCCGTCTTGTCTTTATCTTTTCCTTATGTAAATGTGCACATAATTTATCGGTTATTTAATGAGGTTAAGAACTTTCCCGACGTCGGCGGCGCCAGAGCCCGCGGGCACTCGTTACGATTTCAAATTTTCTTACTTCCACAAGTACAATAAAAATATTTGATGCTGGCCAGCTTGAGCGCTCCGAAATTTATTTCGGCAATTAAAAAAGAGGCAACTCTTTTTTGCAATTCGAACGTCAATTGAATACGAAACTCGAAGATTTTTGAAAACAGTTAAATACAATACAATACGTTTATTATCTTTATTCTTACATATCATTTGAAGTGGCTTTCCGCGTCTGTCTGTATATTAGCTAAATCCTCCTAAACCACACCACGGATTTTGTACAGTTTTCACTAATGGAAAGAGCGATCAACGAGGAAGGTAAGTGTATATAATTTGCAAAAAAAATTGTATCCATGCAAAGTCGGGGCGGTTGTTTTTATGCAAATAAAATCATTATGAATATTCTTAATTACATTAGTTGATGTTACATGTGCCTTTCGAATGAATGTTCTAAATTAACTAGATATAGCGGTTGCTAAAAGGATAGACTGCCAAAACCCGCCAAATTTATAGTCGAGCGGAAGTCTTCGCTAGTTCCGGCGTCGTCACAATTGCTCCTGCTACCGTTTCCGGTGCGCACTTGAGAAACTGAATACATTTGGTGCTTCCTTTATTTTCAATGAACTGTGCGAAATTAGTTTCGAGATCATCTTCAAATTTCTCTCTATATGCGAAACAAAGTCGAAATTTTAATATATTTACCTAATTATTGCTTAAAAGTCAAAGTTTCATTTTCTTTTGAGAAATTATCTAATAGGTACTAAGTAGATGTTCCGGCGGATTCGCTCACCTAAATTTGGTGATACAGTTTTTAAATATTAAGGTCGACATATAAACATATAGAATTATAGACACATATACATCAACTTGAATGTAGGTGTTACCGTCGCCTATAACACAAGCAAACGCCACAGATGCTGCAAGTGCGCTGCCGACCTTAGTAGGATTAAGAATGGAACGCATAGGAAAATGGATTCTGGCAGCACTTACTAACTCAGATCAGAGCCAACTTTGAAAAGTTCATTTCCAAATTGACTCTGCCAGGAATCGAACACGGGAAAAACCAAGAGGCTCGTCTAAAAAATGAGTATTGTGAAATGGAAATATCTTAAGAAACCATCTTGCACTTGCAGCACCTGTGGCGACGGTAGCCACCTACTACTACTATCTATCATTTATATTTATATAATTTAATGTATATTAGAGTCAGGCTAAAAGTAATTATTAAGCTTATGTTTTCTCCTCTGTTTTCCCTGTACGTGTATGTGAATAAGTAAACGTTGACTTTAGAAATAGCCTCCTTGTCTCAATCCCGTAGACACGAACTAATTTGTCTTACAAGCTCGGACCGGCTCCGTACATAAACGGTATCAGTTCAGTCAATTCAGTCCTCTTGTTTTACAAGGGATCGATGTGGGACACTTTGTGGTCGACTGTTTGCATTCAAACCTTCTTATTCTAAACAAAATGAACTAAGTAGATATACATTCTTGTGTATAGATTTTATATGTGTATAATATATTAAATAACAAACACAATTCTCATTTATTTATGTTGTTGAGGGGCCCTTCTGCTTGACTGTGTCTAAAAATCTTTACCCTCCATTTGGGCGGCAGACTCAAAGCAATTGGACTCTAAATTCTTGAACTCTAAACTAGTAGGCTAAGTCAGATTAGCCCATGGTCATTTATACAACAATATCCCCCGAGTTCATTTGGAACAAAATGTATTTTAAATAGGGGTTAAGGAAATTTCCATCCACATACAAATAGAAACACAAAATCATAAAAAATGTATTTTTTAATATTAAGTATATAGATTTATAATATTAGTACTCTAGAATTAGTATTAATTTAATGTTAGATTTCCTGTCAGTCGATTCGTCGTTTAGAAATGGGATTACCTTCATCTCTCGATTCGTAATTACTGGTCCGATAGTAAAGTAACAAGCATTTCCGCCGGATGAGTCTCCCGCCCTTCGGTTGCGAAGCGTACCGCCCGCCCGCCCAAGACCACTTTCAAAGGATTTCGTCTCAAATATTTTATAGAAACATATAATACTATAAACATGTAGAACGAGTTTATAATCTGATTGTAATTTGATTATAAGTAATTACGGTATCCATAATAATAATTACTTATAAGTATAATATAGTTATCTCACTATCTGTTACTTAGTTAAGTAAAAAAAGCTGATTAATCTTCCGAAAAAGTTAAATGTAAATATGTAAATAAGATTGTATATTAAGATTAATAAGATTTATATATATATTTTACTATAAAAGAAGTCAAAACATTTTCAAGTATCCTCTTATAATATATTAGGTAACTTAAAGTAATAACTAATATAATATTTTATTATTGATTACATAACTTTGGCTAGTGACTTTTCAAGAAAAGGTAAAAAGTAGACTATCCTAGGTAAGGGGATAAGGAACACATTTCCCTATCCTCTTATTCAATTGCCTATTTTTGTCATACCTACATACCATCACGATTAGGCCTTTACATATAAAAATGACCAATGCAGATTAATTAAAATTCTTATGCAACTAATCTAAAGAAGAAAATAAAAATTATATCCCCCATAAGTATAGGACGTACATTGTATGTATCGTCCACTTAGACAAGTAAATGTTATTTATGTAAACCCACCTACGCACACCTTTATATAATCACGTTTCGAGTGCCAACGCAAACTGTTGTTCACTTATCAGTTGCCAAGTAAGTGGACTAGATATAAGGGCGTTGGTGCAAACAACTAACTTACGGCGGGAATGAACCGATTTCAACTATTCCGAGGTTTCCACATTGATTTTACTTGACACATCTGGCGCTGGTAGTAAAAATATTTCTCTTTTATATATTTTATGAATTTTTAAATATTAAACCAATTAGCACATAATTGGCTGTTATTTAACAAAAACAGTAAACAAGTTTCTTAAAAATGTTATTTAATTAAGATATCATCAAAATAATAACCCTCATATGTTTATTTAATTTCATTTTTTTTTAAATTTAGTTATTGATAAGTACTATTGTCTTGATATTTCAAAAACATATTCTTATTTTGGAAGTTGATTCACGATTTTTATGCACTATTCTAACTACATGGGAATCAATCGCGTAATAATGACATGGATTGTCTGTTGACCGACGCGACGCACCAAATTAAAATAAACGATACATGATACGTAAATAAGAGAATTAAGCAGTTTAATGCAATTAAGTACCTACTAACTTCAACTCGACAGGAATGCTATGAATTACACCAACGTCGACTGCCCTGTGTCCAAGCAGCTCGTCTCAGCGGGTCCCAGTTGGGGGCGACTTCAATAACAGAGTGTACTGCTGTAGATATATTCATTGCACCGTTATGAAAACGATGAAGGGATACTTATGCTCTATGTGTCGTCTACAAATATAAGGAATGTTTATCTACTTATTAAAATGTGTACTTTTTTTGTTTATTAATAATGGGCTTGCTCTTGGCCAGCATCTAGCCGTCCAGGAAAGACGAGGCCGACAATGGAGCGAGCTAACCCAGAAAATGCCTATTCACTCGTACTTTAAAAAGATTTGGGTTATATGAGCTCGGAAACATAGACGCCGGAATTGGCAGTGCGTATAATGAAAGTGTTTTAAAACGTTTGGTCCGAAAAAGAGGAATAAAGTATGTTATTACCCGACAAGGGCATGCGAATATTTAATAATTAATTACTATTACAATTTCTATTGGAAAAAATATATCATTTTTTTATAATGACTAATATTATTAGATAATTGAGAAACTATAACCATTCTGCCAAAGTTTTTGTAAATTCCTTTGTATTACATACTAGCTGTTACACGTAACTTTATAAAATCTAGCCTAGGTATGTTACTCTGATATTGTAGCTTTCTATAGGTGAAAGAATTTTCAAAATAAGTCTAGTAGTTTTTGAGTTTATTGCTTACAAACGTATACAAATAGTAATCTTCTCTTTATAATATTTGCAAAAATATAAATTAGTTTATTGTACCATTTCACAAACTTTTCTATTATATACTTAGTTCTAGTCTACATTTTGATCTTTGCAATAAATTAATTTGCCTAGTTTATTGGACCGTATTTCGCTGTTTTTTTCTTAAAAATAAGTGCATAAAATATCTTTACATACAAGCAAGGTAATGGAATTATATATAAATAGAAAAGTTATTTTTTAAATAACGACGAGTTTACTATTAATAAATAATCCTCAACGCATAATGTTAAAATAAGTAAACACGTTTGTTAAGTTTATGGTTTCCATAAAGCATTGTAAATTTATGACGCATGATTTCCATGGTGTAAATTCAATATTGAGATTTATTTGTTGGAATCTCGCTGGAACCGGTTTCTCCCCTAAATTCCATTGTTGTGGTCGTTTATCAAATTCAAATATTAAAATCGATCAGTGCCTACCTAAATTGCTTATAGATACGAGTAGGTGGGTTTCCTATGTCTCAATAATGTTTAGAATTTAGGGATTCACTTCACACTCATCCTTACCGCTAATTTTAATATTGTCGTCATTATTTTAGTCGTAGGATGTTAATCGTAGGTCTCCCAAATAATTTTTCAGTAGGACCGTTCAGAAGCATGTATTTTGTACTAGTGACCCGCTCCCGGCTTCGCCCGGAGTGCAATTTTTATATATACTTGTTTTTGCGAGACTAACGCACGGCGATTGATTTTTTTATATAAAAAAGTAAATAAAAAGATTACAAATTTTTATTAAGTAGGTATAGCATTTGCCCGTGACATCGTCCACGTCCGATCGCTACCAAACTTCACAGGAACACCCGCTGGACTAATCTGAAGATTGTCTGAAAGTTTCATCAAAATCACCTTTTATATATTAAGATTTTTCATTTAGATGCTTGGTAACGAAAACGTTAACCATCATAAAATGTTCATAGATATCTCAACAGGCCCATAAATTATCTGAGTAGGTATACTTACTAGCCATTGGTGATATTATTTTTGTTATCATCGTTCTCTTCATTAGTAAAAATCATAAGATTCTTTCGTAAGATACAAGAAATTAGGGAATAAACAGGTAGAGGCAGACACAGATTTTCTTTCTAGCCTTTCTTGAGTTTTTGCTAGACCATAATAGATGTATAATATACTTCGGTATATAGAAAACATAAAATTCTAAAACTTTCTTCCCGACCTATTATTATAAATTTGTCCTCACAATACAAAAAAAAAATCATTAAGGCTCACCAGACTCGGGCAAATATACACAAAATGTTGTACTTACAACGTTATATACAAATCACAAAACACAGTCGAGCAAATAATCAAAATTCATAATATCCATTCCCCCTACCCTACTAATCTTAAAGACGCACTTACATCAAACGGAATCTCGGAATGAGGGCTGCCTCCATTTCGAGCCCTTGCAAAGGGAAAGAATTAAAAAAAAAAAAAACACCACCATAAAGACGCAATTACATCTACGCAAACAAACATTTTGCGATCGAAAAATTATATTTTATTGAGATATCCATTCGTCTTTTTGGTTATTCAACCGCATTAGTAAAGTTGTGAACGCGCCTCGCTAAAAGCCCGCTTGTATCAAAGAAATGCGTCTAATGAATCTATTGATAGCTAAGACTATGTGTGTATATGTGTCAAGTATTTTTTTAAATACACAAGCAACGTTCCCGTGTACGCGTATAAGGAGGGGGAACGCCAAGAGATGCTTTCTTCGAACCCTCGTTTCTTATAGAGCGACTGAAACAGTTTGATACTTGGTGAATTATTTCAGGCGACAGTCCGCCTTCCGACTTTAGAAAATGACACAACCTTTTGAAGTGAATCTTCTTTGCGCACGATTTCAAAATTGAGTTTTGTGTGACGTTTGATTACAATGCAAACATTTTTCATTTAAAATATTTATTTTATTTTAGTTCTCTGTCTCACTCTATCTCCTAGATAGTTAGGACAGAAAATGCTATTAACCTTAACTATTGCTGGAATGGCAAAACTAAAAAATGCTAAACATTCATTTATTACAAACTAACGACCCGCTTCGTCTTCGCGCGGTTGCAATTTTTTTTCTGAAAATTATATACAGAAAATTTCCTTGATTATCCTTTGGGTTGTTTAGAAGAAATTAGCGGAGACACAGACAGGGCAAATTTTACAGTACAGACGTTGTAAGATGGATTATCTAGTCCATTTAGCGAAGTTACTAACTACCCTTAAGCTATGTTACCCCTAAATGATAGACGCATTTGCGCACAGCAAAATTTACTTTACAACGGTAGACTGTGTACTTAACTTATTTTTTTAAAATGTACTTACCACATCTGTGTTTTTTGCCATCGACAAGAGGTTTCCCGCTGGTTTTTCGAAAATGGAATTGTCTACATTACTAATAGAATTATAAAAAATGTCGATTGTAACTGATAATATTTTGCAAAAGCACCAAGACTACTGTGACCATGTATAAATCACTCCCCCAATTTCACTCGAGTCCGCCGATCGTCTCCAAGTCGCACGCAGTGCGCACACAAACGCACGCACCACTATCGCGACCTCACACGGACGCACACAAGCGCACCGGGACGGGGGAGCGTGCCCTAACTCCTCCTTTATATTTTCTTCTTTGTTATGTAAAAAAAATAATAATACGAAAGGGGATAGCAAAATCGATACCGATGCCTGTAAGCGTATGTAAGCGCGCGATTTCATTATTATTTTCGTAAGTATTTGGCAGTTTTTTCTCCAAATCGAAAGAGCTTTTAAGAATTGTAATTTTGAGAAATCTTCAAAAAATGTATTTAGGGTGGTGGATTCTTGGAAGACGGAAGATTTATTTTATGAATAAGAATTTATTTTATGAATAAGCGTGTACGTAGCCTAGATGGTTGTATTATTTTTTTACAAAAATTATTTATAGAAAAAAATTGTATCCGTACGAAGCCGGAGGCTGATCGCTAGTTTTATTAAGTAAGTATATATTAAGTATTACTAAATCTCAGAGTTATATAGAAAATCTGTAACTCTTATGTTAACACTTAACATGTGGTTCCATATTAGGAATTTACAATTCTATACGCCTTTGGTTATTTATTAAACCATTAAAAGACTTTATTGTCTTAACTGTTTTAGTATACAGAAATTCTTCAATGAGACAATAGACGTAGGTATAAGAAATATAATTATATTGCTGAGCAATACGTTATATTTTTAAAATAATTTGGTGAAAGAATTTTTAAAATCTCTCCAGTAGTTATAGAGTTTATTCATTACAAATAAAATAATACAAATATTTTCTCTTTATAATATTAGTATATAGATAAAGATGTAACTACTAAGATTTTAAAATAAATAATTTTATTAAATAATGAATTTTTGAAATGCTTATCTCTTTGATCTTTGTCATTAGGTATGTTAATAGGATATATTACTATACTAACTGGATCCCGCGGTTTCACCTTATTCGGCATGGCGTGATGCCTATAACCTTCTTCAAAAATTGAGCTACAATTTTTTTTTTAAATCCCACCGGTAGTTTCAGAGCTTAACGGGATTAACCAAACAAAAAAAATTTCTAGCTTTATTATAACAGTAAGTATAGTATCGATAATTATTTAGTATGGTATCTTAGATGTTGGAATTTTATCAATATACATTTGTATGTATAACTAACTCGATTTATCATAATTGTATAGTTATAATTTTAATTTAGTTTTAATCAATAAGTTACAATAGAGTAATATTAAAAAAATAATCGAATCATGATTTTCAACTCACCTGCCATTTTCACAGCTTAATAATCACATTTGTGTAATGCTAATTAAAAAAAAAAATATCTTACGGAATCATCGACGAACACAACCGACACAGGCGCTGAATAGAAAAAAACTAGCCGTTGCTGACCTAAATAAAAGGAACCGGTTATCAAACAACACTTTGTCTTTTCAAAACGGCACAAAAGATTTGTCCAGATGCTCGCGGATGCTGCGTCCGAATTCTGAACGAATTAAAAAAAAAAAGAATGTAAAAAAAAAACTGGTTTAAAACTGAATGAGCTTTTGTTCGACGATCGGTTATATTTTGATTTATTCGATTTTTAGTGCGCGAACGGTGTATGGGAATAAAAAGATGAGGCGAGTTCAACAGGTACTGTTCCGCTCGAAAGTGTTTATTTTAATTCCGTTTTTTAAACACGTTCATGTAAATTAATTTGCCGTGTGAACTCATTTTGAGTTTTCATTGAGTGTAAGCCATTTTTGAATGTGAAATTGTTGTGATATTTTTATCGAGATATATTTTAATTATGAATGCCTTATTGGTGTTTATCGAACATATGTCTTTTTTTATTTTATATGTTAAGCTCGACATACGGGCTGACGGAATACTTGATGTTAGGTGGCTACCGTAGCCTATAACACAAGCAACGCCAGAGGTTCTGCAAGTAAGATTAAGGATAAGGATTAGGAACGGATAGGGAAATACAACCGCACATATGCTATTATTTTACGGTGGTGTAAGGGGGTGGATATCTTGTCTTTTTCTTTCTTGCTCTATCCTTTTAGCAAATCATCTCTCCATCTCTTTTTGTCAATTAATTAAATTAATCGTAGTTAATATCTAATAAGGAATTAATTTCTTCCAATGCTTTTAGCTGTTTCTGTTTATAAAAAAAGCTATATACATATATTTTATATATCTGTTTGTTTCTTAATTATCATGATACTTATAATAAAAATTTACTATCTGTGGACATGCTTGTAGAATATGTGTTAACTTTTTGTCTTTTTTTATATTTTTGTTTTTATTTTTGTTTGTCTCCCAAAATAAATAAAATAAAAAATACTCTGTCAGATGTACCAACTAGTTTTCAAATCTCATAACCAATTTTGTACTCGACTGTACACAAACTTTTGTTTCTTTTCTCGGCGTCAGTCTCAATATTTGTCCTTTTATAAAACACCGAATAAATGTCAGTGTAAAAAATTTTGGCAACATGCACCCCACAATCTGAAGCAATTTTCAATGCAGCGCTTTAACAACACACAAGTTAATCAATATTAATACTAATTACAGTTTTTTTAATATAAACATTGTGCATTTTCAAACACAGTAAGCATTCTGACTGTTGTGCAAAGTTGAATTTGTAGTAGAGTGGCAGGTACCTATTTATGGTTCTGAATAAAGACAAATACATATTAATTTATATATTTATTTAAAATCTTAAATGTTGAATTTACAGATACTTTGACATATAACAGCAAACTACATATTTTTCATTGGTATCCTAATATAGAAACAATAAAATAAGGTTAATACAAATAATGGAATAATCATAAAGTAATAAAATGTTTTGAAAAAAAAAAAAAGTAAGCAAAATATACCTACTTACAGTTGAATTATGAAACACGCACATTCACAATTCACATACAAGTTCCACAATATTTTAGGGACTTATATATTTATGGCTATATAGAGAAAAAAGTAAGCTATAGGTATTATAATCTTTAATCAGAAAGCTTTCTTCTGAAAGAGAGCAGTGACGAGTGGAGAAATAAAAAATATTAAAATATTAATTTTCAAACGTGTTTTTTTGTCTTAGGTGACTGGACTATTAATTGCACCTAAATTGTTCTCCCAGTAAGTCTAGCAGACCCTTAATGTTTCTGGATGTATTTTAGGTGTTGTGTTCAGTAATCCGTCACTCGGAATATTCCAGCTGAAGTTCTAGGTCAGTTTCCATGGAAGCCCTGCACAGAAAATTGTCTGTAATACCCACAGTGTGTTAGTGTCTGGTGAGAAAGGCGTAACTCCGATAATTCTGAGACAAAATATAAATAAGGCGTCTAGACAGAAGATCGTATTTTCCTGCAGACTTGTAATCTTGGTATCCTAATATAGTATATCTTAAAATAATAATATTGGTGCCTTGTTTTTCACAAATTCGCTACTGTGACAATTTATAATATAGTTTGTCTACTCAACACAAGATGTCGCAACGCAATCGGAAGCGACATCTTACCGAGAAAGGAGAAACAATATACTAGTAGCGACATCTATCATTTTTAAAAGTAATCATAGTATTAACTACTGGACAATAGATGGCGCAGCAAGTTCTAAAATTAGTTTTAATTCGCTCTTCAAAACAGTAACATTGTAAACTTAGCATTTGTTCTAATTTTGAAAAATATGAGTATTTAATGTTTTATTATTATTTTTAATTGTTACATTGATTACAGTGTTAAGATGTATTACACAACTTTGAACCTCATTTTTTAAGCACATAAGCCTATTTAGCAAATTATGTAAATTCTATTTCAAGCATCCGCCAGTCAATCTTCCACAGCGTTGGTGACAACTTTTCCTTTGAAAAACACAATTTTTCGCCCCATTGAAGCGTTCTAAAGAAAATTACCGACTGGACCTAACCGAAATACCTCCACAATGTTAAATTTGCGTTTCGTTATGGATCAATCCAGTACATTCCACTTTACTAAAGTGTTTTGTCGAAGGCATAGTAAAGTTGGTAATGTTTTAGGCATTATCTGATCAGCCATGACCTGTTAAAACTAATGTGGTTACTGAGTCTTCATTAAGGTTAATTTTCAGTTAGTCAAACCTTTATTGAGTTATTTTTTCTCTCAAACTTAACGTTTAGGTCAAAGTTTAGATACACTTCCGGAATTATGAGCATAATTAATAAATTATTTTGAATGAAGTTTCATATTACTATAAGTTTGATAATTTGACATAACTTTAAATATTATGAGAACTTTCATTGTTTGACTGCAGACAGTGCAGTGCGCTTAGATTAATGAGAGTGAATTATTATATTAAGAACGATAAGGAGTTTTTTTAAATGTTAAGCTCGTCAGACAGGCTGACGGTCTTGACGGTCTTGGTCAGACAGGCTTGATGGTAGTAGGTGGCTACCGTCACCTGTCACATAAGCAAAGCCACATGTGCTGCAAGCGCGATGCCTACCATAGTAGGATTAAGAATAGGGATCAGGAAAGGATCTCGAAATGGGCTTTGGCATCCATTATTCATTCATCGTAACATAATAACCGAAACAACAGCACACGCGCTGTTATTCCACTGTGGTCTTCTGTATTCTGTCCAAATGCAACGTGCCCTGCCACTAATTAATTAATGCATTAATGAGGATAAATTTTTAAGACGTTGAAAGGAAGCATCGTGAGGAAATCTACTTGTTTTCGAAAATAGATATTTTGAAGTGCTGCCAACATGACTTGTACTTAAGATACAGCATACTCAATGTACGAGTCAATGTGACAACGAACAAAGCTTTTCCTGATTTCTTAAGCATATAAAATATTTGAAGAGCAATGAGAACAAGTGGACTGTATTTATGAATTTATTAAAATATTTACAAAATTAAAATATGTTCAATGTTCTATGGATTTTATCGATACCTACCCTACTTAATACAAAAATTTGACAATAAAAAACAATTTATTTTTATTTTATTTTCCAAAACCATATTAAAATAAAATTATTTAAAAAATACAAGGAGTTCGCAACAAGATTATTTTCATCTCCTATATTATATACTTAGATATATATCACGCGATCCCAGTAATTTGATGATGTTGTTGTGTAGATATAATAATTATAAAATGCCCTTGTTGCGAATCAAAATTAGTTACGCGACAAATTAAGTGATGTAATATATGTATACACAAGCCAGTAACGTTTTAAAATATATTATGTGTTGGTATTTATTGTCGGGAGTTTTTCGCAAAGGTCCCGCACTTTCCTGATTTATGAGACCGCGCTTCCGTCGTACGGGATCATTATGCTAATAACACGACATGAATTAAAGGCTATGTATGTTTATCTATGGTGCTTCCGTTAGAGTAGGTACGTTTGTTTAGAATCTTGTTGAAGAAGAGCCACATCCTCGACAAACAAAATCCTTTTTTGCTTGGTTTAGGAATTAGCGGAGAAAGAGACAGAGGCAACTTTATTTTATAATATTATATAGATTATAGATAGATATAGAAGGACAAATAATCAACTACCTACTCGTAGATTAGTGCTTTATTTTTATTTTACTTTCCTTTTTCCTTTTATTTTCTTTACAAAAAAAAAAAAGATACATTATATTATATATAGATTTACACAAACACCGCAACTTTGTATTGATAGAGGCCCGAAATTTAATATGAAATATTACAAACTAGAAAACTCACACGCGCGTACATTATGAACACACACAGACGCACCGAAACTATCATCCGAACCCACACATAGGGAATGAGAACTACACAAATACATTGAACCGTAAGAGGGGTGTCTTTGTTACACATTAAGGAAGAAGGGTATAAAGACGGGAGGGGTGGAAAGGGGCGGGGTGGGGCATGATGGGGTCAAAATAACCCCTGTTTTGTATTCAACCCGCTTGGCCGTTTACGATTTCGCGCGGGACACTTCCAAATCTCGAGCTTGGTAGCATAACATTTTGAAAACGGTGGTTAAACTCTTGAAGCATTCAAAGAAAATATACCTATATAGAAGCAATTCTTAAAGGGGGAGAATGTACTTCATTTTATCTCTTACTTTAGATGAGAAATAAAAAAAAAATCTTTATTCTCACCTATATAAGGGTCGACAGAGCACTGTATGTATATCCTCTTAGAGTTAAAAAAAAGAGAGAGAGAGAAAAAAAGTTACTCTTAGAGTTATAAATCTGAAATATCTGAAATATATTTATAAAATTCAGATTATAAATGTACTTCACTTTATCTCTTACTTTAGATGAGAAATAAAAAAAAATCTTTATTCTCACCTATATAAGGGTCGACAGAGCACTGTATGTATATCCTCTTAGAGTTAAAAAAAAGAGAGAGAGAAAAAAAATTACTCTTAGAGTTATAAATCTGAAATATCTGAAATATATTTATAAAATTCAGATTATAAATTTTACAGATTATATAAATAAATATGAAACTAAAATATCTATGAATGAAACCCCATTATCAATTTACACGATCTAATGTTACAAGTTTCAACCGTTAAAACGAAAACAAACTTCATACAAAACTGTATGAAAATTGTAAAAAAGCTTTATCTAGATATATCTAGATCAACCTTTCACCGACAGTAGGTATTATTCTTTGAAGCTTCATTTCGTAACTCGAATGTCGAACTGCACATCGTCTGAATTAATTCAATTCTCAAAACTTCACATCCAAAGACAACAACCGTCTCGAATCTAAAATGAGAGTTGAATGGTTATAAAAATAATAAAGATTGCATTCTGTTCCAGACCATACTTGTCCCCAAGTTTGATTGCGTCACACAATGTCTGCGACAATTTGGTATTTCTTTATTAGAAGCTTAGCCGACTTTATTGCTATGTGGCGAGGGTGGATTCCGTCACATTCATGAACCGGTGTCGATTCATCGAATTCGTACATATTTAATCTGACAGATATCTACTAACGAGTAGGTAACTGCGGCCTCTCTTCGGACGAACGAATGAGTTGATTTCATTTGGGAATTTTAAACCTTATCCAGACTTGAAGTAAGGAGACTACTAGGAATTCTATGGGTATGTTCGTACTAGATATAGGTATTGAAAATAGCTTTACTTAAGTTAACTAGAGTCCTAATTGAAGGATAAAAGAAAACGCTATAGGTATTGCAATGTGTTGACAACCTTATTACAATAAAGACTAAATTAAGAGGAACAGGGAAATGATCCCTCCTAATTTAGTTTTAGTCCTAATTTATATAATTCTAGACTAGACCAAGGATTCCGCAATGTTTATACCAAAATAAATGTACCTATCATTTAACTGGCGCACACAAGAAGCATCTGTTTGTAATTCCATACTGCTAGCTAATTCATGAACGGAAAATGCAACGAAATAAAGTGATAATAAATAAAAATATTAACTTCCAACGAAGTAAGTCGAGACATTCTCTAAAAGAAGACAATTTTATGCAAATCTTTTTCCGCTACTTTAGCATTCGAGCAACAAAATGAACATACAGGGTTGTCACTGCCATTTTTTAACATTAAAAGTTTTAAGGTATAGCATAAACGTTTGGCTGTTGAAACCAAAGGCCCAGGTTCGAATCCCGATTGTGCCTGCATCTCTGATGAGTGCAGGTAAGATCCCTTTCTTACTTAACACAGTTATTACTAAACTTGTCCTATTAATTTGTTTTTAAAGAATCTTTGTTGAGTTTAAATATATATATATACCTAAGTAAGTAACATTGTGATTAAAATACAATAAAAATAACATTATAAACATGTATAATTTAATTCATTTTAAAAATAAGACTTAGTTGACTAATAATAATAAGACTTGGTTTTACTTTATTATAATATCAAATAAATTTACCTAAATGATAAAATACATAAATTTATTGAACATATACATATAGATTTTTTAAAATTTATCATTATTGGCAACCCTACAGTTGGATGTCTGTCGGAATGTACTGAAATTATTTTTCCCTCCGGCTTTACAACTTTCTGACGACACCGCCTGCAGCAGAAAATATCCTCGAATAGATTTAATGGATTCTAATTTACGTATTAGGTAGTATGTATTTATTATTAACTTTTACCACTAAATAATTTAATAATGAACAAGGAGTGCATGGTAACGAATTTCTTTTTTTATAATATATGTAAATTGCAGTGTGTTCTTAGATGTTACACATACAAAAGTAAATGTCACTTACTTAAGTAAGAGTAGAAGTACTTAAGTGCACTTATGTAGTGGCAGGGGACGCTGCATTTCGCAGTCATTTGGGCGGTCTGGTGGCAGTAACCACCCTGCCGCCAGACGCTGCCAGATGAGCAGCCTAAATGACGCGAGACGCAGTATGTGCCACTACTTTCCAGATCCATACCTGAATCATCTTTGAAAAGTTATTTCAAAAGTTGACCCAGCCGGGAACCGAAGTCGGGAACACTAGAATGTAGCGTTAAGGTAAGCGTCTTAACCACTCGTTAAAAAATAATAAAAAATTTATTATTAGTATATATAGATAAAAGTCGATGTTTTGTAATCAAGTCATAATAACATATTAGATAAAATTATAAAATTGATGATATTGCTTACTACTTAGTCAAGTACAATAAAATTTGAGGAAAGAAACGAGTCGTTTATGTTGACAAATGACAACAGTTAATACTGTTAATTGTTAACATTAAAAAAAACTTTAAAAAGTTGCAGTATTGAAAAATTTATTAAAGGAACGCGGTTGAAAAATTAACTTAAAACTTTTCATAGGCCAAAAAACAATCAGAAGCGACAATCAATGACGAAAACTATTTACACAGTATCAACATTCAAACAAAGTCGAGGACAAAACAAATAAAAGACCGCTCTCATCAAACAAAACACGTACAACGTTCAGCGATAACCATCTCGTCTAATGAAAAGCACTAGTTCTGATTGCGACCCCACTAACAGTCTTAAAGTTGAGGAGTCCTACGCACACATACATAACGTTTGGCCACCCTAACCCCCCACCCACGAAGGAAACGAACAAGATATAAACTCCACCAGAATTCGTTGGACCGCATCGCCTCCCGCGCCCTAATATTAACTAGATCGCGGAACTGACTCGGAATGAGTTGTTGAGGCTCTTTTGTAACTGGTCTTCGAACTGGTGGAGGGGTAGGCACGTGCAGAGTAGGGAGGCGAGCTAAGGAACGAAAGAAGAAACACCCGCGGCGACCGCAGACCGGTCCGCCCTCGCAAGGAACTAACCTTAAAGTGTGGACACCCCGTATCGATCGAAGTCCCCCTTTCCTCAT
This sequence comes from Synanthedon myopaeformis, assembly GCA_944738685.1. Taxonomy (NCBI): domain Eukaryota; kingdom Metazoa; phylum Arthropoda; class Insecta; order Lepidoptera; family Sesiidae; genus Synanthedon; species Synanthedon myopaeformis. The sequence goes on from OX122930.1 coordinate 2,459,576, forward strand.
CTTAAAGCCATTTCGTTAGATGTCAATTATTTATGGCTGCCAGTGTGTAATGGTCGTTCATTCGACGATTGGAATGCGAAGCCTCGCTTATAGAGGTTGTCGGCCATGGCAAATATTTATGGTTTCACTGTGTTCAATGAATGTTTAGTTCAATGGTTCGATTGATTGTTTTAAGAATAGACGTATTTTTACATTAGTTAGTCATTTGTGATGTTTAAAACAATTCAATATATATATATTTACGTTCGCATCACATATTTTAACAAGCTATAATTAAAACTATTAACTAACCCCCGACTTTCTATTGAGCTCAAACACACTATATCTGCTGCAAGTTACTGAGAAGTTGGTTATCCCGCAGATTACTAGATGCTACAGCATCAGGTCAAGATTACCATGTCATGGTAATCTTGACCTGATCCCTTCGTCAACTAGGAATGCAGGAAACAATAAGATTTTAATTCGGTTTTCAATTATGGAAAGAGGGAATGAACAGGGAAGGATTGTATTTATAAAAATTGCACCCCGGGGCGAAGCCGGGAGCGGGTCACTAGTTTGAGATATTTTTCTCAAACCTGTCAAATACCTACCCTATTATTTTACTAAACAGTAAACTTGTAGCGAGTTTTCGCAGCTTTGATTTTGATGTACCAACCATTTTATTTACAAAATGGCTTCTTCCACGAGGCTGGCAGACGATAACAAATGAGCGGATGGTTATCATAGGTATCTCGAGTGGGTCATTAACTTGGTTAGTATACTAATTAATCAAGTGAAGAGAGTAAGACGAGATCGGACGAAAGTATTGTGTTGCCGGACCGCCTGGGTTATTCTCCAACTATTTTTCTATTATAAATATGTAAATTGCAAATTTTCTGTTTTTGTAAAGATTTTCATTATTTTCAATTTTCCTTATTATTAAGGTAATGTATTATTAGGTGTGTATTATAAGTGAATGTTTCATTTTAAAAATTTATTTGTGTTAAAGCTTTGACGCACAAAAGGCAGTAAATAGCAAAGTGGGGCGTAAGAAGCTCAAGTAAGTATATGTTATATGTTATTTTATTTTTACTAGGTACTATATGTTTTATTATTTTTACTTTACTTTTGCTTATAATAATATATGTACACATTATTATATAGTGTTTGTATAGAAGTTTAAGGGAATCCAAGTATAAAGATTTGGTACTCTTAGACACTCTTCTCACTGTAAAGTCTGAATTATAAATAAATAACAATAATGAGTTTTATTTTAGTCACAGTTTCGGTAACACTGCAGTACGAGTATTTAGTTAAATTGAGCCTGGTAAGTACGCATTTAAGTAACATTCATATCGATATATTTTTAATGAAATAAATATCTCAAATTCAAATACTTAATAAAAATGACAAATCGTCGTTGTAAGAATATTTGAGAAAAATGTATCTTTAATGTTTATCAAAATGTGAAATAATTTGTTAATAAACTCCCAATATGAAAATTTAACAAAAATTAAATAATACCTATTGGATTTCTATATTTTCATTAATATTTCTGTGTGAATGTTCTTAGGGGTACAGATAATTATTCTATGTTCAGTATTTTTTTTAGAATATTCCAACATGGAATACATCATCTCCTCAATTTCTCTAGGGTCACCACTCAGGTGTCACGCGAGTCTTCGCTAATAGGGTTGTGCGTGAGTTATATTTATCTGTCTAACGTACCACTTGTATGATTTAGAATATTATCTTACGAAAATATTTATTCGAACAATATTTCTAATACCTGCATATAAACGAAGAACCAAAATTTTAAATAATTGCGAATGTGGTATTCATATTTATAATTAACACATTAAATTCATAATTATAGAAATTGAAAAAAATATATACTGAAACTGAAGGGAACAACAATAGAAATGTGAGACATATTTCAGGTCTCATTTTATATTAATCTATTTACCTACCTAACAGAAATATTAAATCTAAGAAATGTACTTACTTAGGTAAATATTAATAGTACCTAAGTATATTTTATTCTGGAAATGGAACTTTTTACCTATGTGGTATCTACAATATGTTATATTCATTGTAATGTACTTAGTATATATATTTTGTATAATTAATTTGAAATTATTAGTAATTACGTAAATAACTATAATTTATGTATTAATTTAAGTTGAAGACAAGCATAACCTCAGATTTGGGCGCGGATGGAGAGGGGTGGTGGGTCAGCGCGCGGGGAGAGGCCAGGGGGATGGCAAGACACTCGATCAATACCGACCCGACTTTCAAACTGCTTTCACCCTCACGAAAGTCGCCCGGACTCTGCCAGAGTGGACCACTCATTATTTACATAGAGTAAATAAAACGAAATTGGTTAGTGGCAGGTCACACTGCGTTTAGCAGTAATGAGTCACAGGCTATAACCAACTCCACATCCCCAATGCAGAATATCTCGTCTTTGTTAAAAAAATGTGCTGTGCACTTTTTTGAAATTCAAACCTTTTAACGTTAATTCATAGTTAGTATACTATAGATAAGCTAGTGAGCTTATCTATAGTATAAAAAAACTGCTAGCGAAGTGCTTATGAGCACTATTTGTCGAACCTTTTCATAAAATTTGCTATGTGCAGCAGCTAGAAACTGTTATGTTCAAAATTGACTTTATTATCAAAATAATAAATAAACTAGGTATAAAATTTTCATGTTCAAATAGTTTATATGTAACAACCCTTACTTGAAATTCTTTTGTTTTTTAATAAACCTTCATGTATTTCATGTATTTGTCAATATCTCAAAATATACTTTTTGCACATAGTTATTTTGGTTTGACAACGATAATCTGTTCCCTCTGGCCCAGGACAGGAACTGAAAATGGAGAGATGCGTTAAGAAGAAGAACTAATAACTCTCTACACTAGATCTCTGTGAATGAACACTTTGTGAACTTTAGTGTTTCGGTGAGTATGTCTGCCAACTTAAAAAAGAAAAGTCAATTGTTATAAAAACATTAAAAATCCAATAACGTAAGAAAGGTTTAAAGAAAACAAATATTTATAATACTTAATGTTAATAGTAGGTACCTACTGAAATGTTATGTTCCAAAGAGAAGTTCAAATTAATCGGTTTTTGTTTAATTGCCTGATGATGATTGTAGAAGCTTCTTAATATGAAATGTGTCCAGATGAGATTTAGTCCATCCATTTCTTCTGTAGGAAATTCCCTCAACTTAAACAGATTTTTAATCTATGGTTATGGCTATAAGACTGTTTTTTCCAATGGTCATTTTGATTATCTGAAACAATTAAAAATACGATTTTATATTTAATTACTTACTTATATTAGTACAATCTAAATTAAAATTTATATTTCTAAAGTTATATTAAGTGAACAGTGCGAAAAATATATAATTATTGCACAAAATTTTATAGTATTTTACAAATATGAATTTTTGTTATTTAAAGACAAAGTTGCAAAATTATGTATAGTTATTACGTCATAAATATCTAACTAGATGGACGAGGAAAAGCTTGGCAAAACAACATTCTTTATAACTATAAATTAATAAAAATACAGATGCGTTTTATCAACTCTATATGATATACGGTATGTCTTCGCAACGCTATCTTCATGTATGCCTCCACCTCTACGGTGGTGGTGAGAGAGTTTTGTTTCCCAACGACATACCCCTTTGTCTTAACGGACCAACCTTCTACACCCACCTTCTATTGTTATACTAGAACATTTCTGCGGATTCACTCGTGAAAAATCATATGTAATTTCTGTAATTATATTCATTGTAATGTTGAATAAAAAATGCAAGTTATATTATTCACTTCAATTTCATAGAAAGAAAACAAGATTACAGAACAGAAGATACAATCAGTTTTATATGGAGATCAGGCCATCAGTTTATTTTCGTTTTAATAGTTGCCAGTCTGTGCAATGACGTTCTTATTTTATACTTGTTTATTGTGAATAAAATACAAAATAAAATGTTAACCGGTTTGGTAAGTTTGGTAATGGACATCTTACAATAATTTAAGTAGCCAGCCAGTCTTCTATAACGAGTTTTGTAGAGATATAAGATGAAAAGGGATGCTGTCGTGTCGTGAGAAATTACGTTGGGTTAGCTTCGCCTAATGACTGTTTGGGGACGCAGCATGAGAAAAGTGGTTTGAATATTATATAACTATTTCTCTTTCGTGGCATTTAAGATGAATTATTTAGTGTATGAAACTTTAGGTAGGCTTTATCAACTTTGAATTATATTTATTTTAAATTATGGGTGAAATGTTTATTATTATTTTAAAATTTTCAATTTTCGAGTGCCTCGAGAGGAAAGAAGGAAAATAGGAAGACCAAAAAGAAGATGGGCAGATGTTTTCGTAGCAATGGACAGAAATGGATAAGGAAGGCAAGAGACAGGAAATTATGGAGGAAATGGGGGGAGGCCTACGCCGATGAGGCGACTATATAAAAATGAATCGGAACTAAAATCATAACAATGACATATCTATAAATTGGACGCTTCTATTTTTATATGAAAAGAAATGTTAAATGTATCTGCGTTGTTTTAAATTTGTTCAAATGTTTTATGTAGAATAAAACTTCTTATTATTATTATATTTTCAATTGCATTTTTCTTTCATACCCCGTAAACCTTCATGGAAAAATTTTTAGCTTTAAATTTTTCGCTTCTATAGTTTAACTAATATTCTAAATGCGAAAGTAAGTTTGTTTATTTGTTTGTTACGCATTCATGCCTCTTAAACGATAATCATGAAATTTCACATACATACAAGAGCTAGGTAAGATATACTTTGTCATGCAGACATAAAAAATATTTATTATTTTTATTTTTAGGTGATCCCTTGGAACCAGTGCTTTTTTCTGGATGAAAGGTACCTAGGGCACCTTTAGGTCTTCGGAAGATACTTCGGAGATTTGTGGTCTCAAACAAATGAACATTGAATTGTTATACATTTTTATATTAGGTTAAAACGTTATTAATATTTATGGATACGTTATGAGCTTTCGGAGACTTTAAATTTTTGGAAATTAAATATTTATTCATATATTTTTTATGTTAAGGTTGACAGACAGGCTGACGGTCCACTTGATGGTAGGTGGCTACCGTAGCCTATAACACAAGCAACGCCATAGGTGCTGCAAGTGCGCTGTCAACCATAGAAGGATTAAGGATGGGGTAATGGGCTCTGGCTTCCCTTACTCACTCACCGAAACACAGCAGCATACAAATGCTGTTATTTCACGGTAGTCGTCTGTAAAGGGGTGGTTACTGCCGCCAGAAGGGCTGGCCAAATGACTGCGAAACGCAGTGTGGCAGGGCCACTACTAAACATAACAACACTGTGAGATAGATCTCTATTATCGCGGTGAGATTGGGTCCGTGAGAATAACCGAATGATTTTTATAGTTTGACTTGTGAGGTCAGTCGGGTCGCGAGCATAGGTTACCATGGGTCCCGATCACCAGTAAGGTTGGGAAGGGTTGAAACACGTTTCGGCCAGTGTCGTGTTCACTATTTTATTGAGTCGATAACCTCGATAGCGATAAAGTTATTTGACAATAAGATAATAACAAAAAAATTACAATGGATCCCACACTAGGCTATACCTGTATCGAGACAGTAATTTGTTTTGTAACAATTAATTTATTTGTAATACAATTACTAAAAGAAAAAAACTAAGCAATAAATTAATGAAAATTATAGACACAAAATATAATAAGTCAGATTCAGATTTGTTTATGTTATCTCTTATGTCAGTTTATGTTTGTGATGGTATGCATACAAATCCTTTAACCAAGAACCTTCAACCGTTTTACTAAATCTATATCTTGAATTTCTAAAGAAAACAATACAAGAATTATATTAGATTAAGTTCTATGTGTGATACGAATATTTAGCAACATAAAAAAGAAAACGCTTAGAATAGATATTGAATTTTAAATTAAGTTTCTGTCCGCAATAAGAGATTCGCATCGGCTTTAAAGCGGAAGGCGATAAATTTTACTGCAATTAGACTTAATCGTTGAGTAGAAAGCGTGCAGGATCTTCCTCTGAGTCTACGATCGATATCATGAGTCACAAACCTTCGGTTTTTATGTTTATTTTTTAAATAAATATCGATCGACAGGCAGGATGTCTTGTTGATGCTAGACGGCTGCCGTCATTACCTAATACATACAATGCTTGGTAGATGTAAAGGCGCTGCCGACGTTAATAGGATAAAAGTCAAAGTGGTGATAAAATAACTTTTTGACAAGACAGTTGATGATTGCTGGATTGTTGATACATTTAAATAATCAACAGTGTTATTATAATGAATGGATTTGAACTATAACTGTATCTCTATCTAAGTAAATATATAAATGTATGATTGTCCTAGGTTGTCTATATTTATTTATACTATAACAATACAATTTAAGGGTTACTTTTAACCTATTTAACGAATTTAACGTCTATTTAAAATAGGTGTAATGGTATAAGAGATTACCGTCCACATACAACGAAAAAAGCATTCTTTTTATTATAATCTAGCTAGTGCCCGCGACTTCGTCCGCGTTCAAAATTTAATATAGCCTAAAACAAAAATAATTTTTCAATTCGAACCAGTAGTTCCTGAGATTAATGCGTTCAACCAAACAAACAAACTCTTCAGCTTTATAATATTAGTTTATAGATATATCTATTTGTGTTGGATAGTCCATTTATCGAGAAAGGCTTTAGGCTATATAACATTTTGAACGCGGACGAAGTCGCGAGCACCAGCTAGTATAAATATAATTTGTCGTACTTATTAAGCATTTTTTCATGTTAAGGTCGTTAGACCAAATTTTGTTTCGTACCAATTGTTCGAAGAAGTTACTCGATGGAAGACATCATAGGTGTTTAAAGTCCGCGGCTGACCTTAGTGGTACTAAGGATAAACAATTAGGAAGAGATAGGGAAATAAATGGGCTTTGACATCCCTTACTCATTCACTGAAACACAACAGCAAATCTGCTGTTATTTCACAGTTATCTTCTGTACTCGTAAGGGGGTAGCTACTGCCGCTAGAGGGACTGCTCAACACTGTCACTGTGTAGGTAGTAACCTACACTACATTTTTTTTTTTTTTTTTTTGCGCAAAAAAAAATGTTGTGTAGCCCTGGTACAGAAGTTTGTTTATACGACACTATAGGTAGTTTATAGTGGGTCGGTTGGTTCTAGGAGAGCGTTGTAATAAAATCTTGTCGCAGACCGGGCTTTATGAATATTGCCCCGTTCTAGCTGTAAAAGATAAGGCGTGCCAAACCACTCCACGAATTATAACTTTCCACTACTGTTTTGTAAGGCGCCATATTGTTTGCATATCCCTACAAATGTACACTTGCTTTAAGTGAAAAGTGTAACTAAACTGGGAAGGAATCTCGTCTTTTTTGTTTTTTTTTTTCAGCTCTGAAGCTAAAAACAAAAGCTACAATAAAAACAAAATTACTATACTCTAGTTGTAAACTAAAACAAGAAATAGACAAAGCAATGGCTTTGATGAAAAATATATATTATACCTACTTAAACATTCTTAACAACATGAAAGAGAAATTCTATTGCTTAGAATTTTCGTTAAAGTAATAGAAATTCCACAAAAAATATTAGAACACAAGAAGAAATTGACTTTTATTGAAAACGAGCTGACCCGCGATTTTCGTACCGCCTCAGGGAGAATAAAAACCCGTTTCATACAAAATGTATAAGACAATGAATTTTCTTCATATTTTTTTATATGAATATTTTTCCGAAGTTTTAATAGTTATTAAATATTCTGCTATTCGGGATGGAGTCAAATTCAATAAAACAAAGATCATAAAAATCGGTTCAACCGTTCTCCAGTTATAAATGGTGTAACTAACACGACTTTCTTTTATACTTACTTATTTAAAGATTATTTTGAAAACGGCTTATTGCGCGCATATGAATTCTGCACCGATTAATAAGTTAATGTCAGCTAAAAGAATTGTATTGTTTATTTTAATTTTTTGTATACTGTTCTAATGGTAAAAACAAAAAAAACTATAATTTCCAGACCTGCTGTGTGCGCTAGCAAATTGTCGGCGCCTCCAACGCTTCTATGAAACATTTCTTATAAACGTTGAAGGTCAAACGTCAATGTCATTTGCCTCAGTGAATCTCTTACACAAATAAGTTACCAATAGAGGCAAACAAGAAAATAAAACAATTGAGTAATTAAAAATGTCCATCTACTTTGAATAATAATTTGTGTATAACGTTAAATATATAATCCAACAATAGTTAGGCACTCGGCCGGAAAAGCAGATTTATATTACTACCCAACTAAGATCATAAAACTATACTACATCACCGACCCGGGTATTAATATCCGACCATTTATCACGACCCTCCCCTCCGCGCACCCCCATCTTTTGTGTAAGAAACTCTCCCGCAACAGTCGTGCGCATAAGTTTCGACAAGCGGTGCTATTCAAACGAGGAGAACTAACAGCTAAACTTGTACGGCGGCGGCGTTCTTAACTCGGGTGCTTCAGCGGTCGTTGGAGGAAAATTGGAAAATAAACCGTTACGCAAATAGAATTCAATCTTTAGCGAATACGCATAGAGTAGAATTTCGGATGAGAAATGTTAATGGATATCTCACAAGTGTGTAGAGCAAATTGGACTTTGTACACGTTACGGTTAAGTTTATTGTTTGAAGCGTTGCGCGTTCTAGCAGTTTGCAGGAAGGGTAGAGTCGTAAGGAAGTTCGGCGATTATGTTTAGTCAGCGCGGGCTGTGTAATGGAAAGGAAGTAGGAATTGGGGCCTGTAAGATGTGGTCGTATAAGGCGGCCATTCCTGTTTCGCCTCACCTCCCCTTGAGGCGCCCGCAGGGGTGGGAAGGGTCGATTTGTTTGTTTCTAAGGTCCGTTCTAGTCCGCAGCTGCGGGTAGGATTTAAATTTCGCACTCGGAACGCTCTTTGTTCGCATAATATCCTTCTTCACTTGATGAGTTACCTCTTTACAAGTTTAAATTGAAGTGTTACACCTAAATTGTTTCGTATTTAGTACACTTTCGTGTGTTTAAATTAATTGAAATTCGAATTGGAATAGATCTCTCCATTTCATTTCTGAAATGGGACTCTACTTGTCTCTCATTTTGAATACTATTTCTTATGTGTTATTAAACACTTTTATAAAGCATTTTTAATTTTTAAGAGCTGTTTTTATATCTCATTTAATTGCCTTTTTTAATAACAATTCAATGAAAAAGCTATAAGTGGGTAAAATAGTTTTGTCGAGTTCGTTCATTTGCAGATTTTTTAAGATACCTACTCGATCTAATAAGGTATACCTAGTTTATAATATCTAATAAGGTATACTTGACCCAGATTATATACTCATTATTATTCAAATGTATACTAGTAAATATAGGAATAAGTGTATCAACAAGCCTTAGATAGAGCTTCAAAGTAATATTTATACCTACATAGTTGGCTGTACAGTAACTGCGGTGAGAAAACAATAGTTTCCATGGACGCACAGACTAACCAAGTTTGTTATTATATGTATTCTGAAACTAAGCATCGTACCAAGTAGGTATATTGATATGTGTGTGTTTTTTTTTGTAAATTACGATTTTTTTAAATGTTATAAAGTAAGTAGTGGGTAATATTCAATTAAGGCAAATAGTTAAATTTTCTCATAGGAACCAAAGATTCTTTTTTTATATAAAGAAAAAGACAATTACTCAAAACTTTTAAAATACTTTATATAAGTACAGCCAGGAGTCGAATTCGGTTCAAGCGGTCTATTCCAAAATGTACTTAGTTCTACTTGTTTCGTTCTAAAGGGAAAACAGTTCCACATTGAATTATAAATCTTTGTACTTAAATAATAACTAAATATTTTTTATAACAGTCGTCAATAGTGTGGGCCATTAAGAACACTTGTTGCTATCTATTAAAAACAATTTTTAAATTGTTTTTGTTCCGCAATTCAAATATCCATTTTGCTTTTACAATATTTTGTCTAGGTTATATATAATCATATACACGAATCAAACTTGTTCGTATATTAAACATTTGTTGGTTACATTACGTAGAAACTATTGTATAAGCTATAGAAGCCGTATCGCCCGAAACCATGCAAGTTTTAATGAAAACGCTCCTCAACAAACAGTTTGTTACGTAGTTGTGTCTGTACATATAAGTATGTTAAATTTGATGGCGAACGGGTGCTAGGATAGAATTACCACAAGATTGCTGCCATTCTTTGGGTTCGGGGGACCCTTAGCCCTTAGCTAGTAAATGATCAGATTTAACTTTATAATGTTTAGTGTGGATTGTGTTACGTAACCTTTCTTATGTTCAATTAGACTTATTAGAATAAGTTAAAATATATTATTATTATTACTTATAAAATACATTGATGCGCCCCGGCTTCTTCCTGATGTTGCCCACTGCACCGGATACTACTGTCCATTATATATATAAGCAAATTTAAAAATCCACTTTTTCTCTCTTTTTCTTTCTATAATATTAGTATATTTGAAAATTACAATAATATTTTAATATAATCACATACTTTGCTTAGATAATAATAACTGACATTAAAGACATGCCTTTAATTACGTTTTCAAATGTTGATGTCACGAAAAGAAAAACAATAAGTGTCGATAGATATGAATGCGACTATAATTCTGTTTGTCTGTAAGTATAGCAGACAAATTGTGAGCTATTTATTTATTTATTTTTATTTTTGTTAGGATATGTCACTCAGCGCCATCTAGCCTTAAACTGAGGCCTGTCACGAGAAAGGAAAGGGTCCTAAACAACTGATAAATATACTTTATATTCGTAAGTATAAAAAGAATCCATAGAAAAAGCACAGACCAAGACGAACACACATATTAGTGATTTAAAAATCACTATAACTAGTGAAAAAAAAAAAAAAAAAATTGTAGCTATAGGTCTACATTACAGGTTACAAAATTACCTACTTCAAAGTGTCGAAAGAGTTTTTCCGCTTTTTTGACAAGTAGGCCAACTGAAAGTGACTTAACCCCACGAATGCGATTCAAAGTATTCGTTAGTTTACACGCTAGGGTCGGCGAGCCCTTCACGCGCGAGCGGCGGTTGCTAGAGGGATGGACACTCAAGGAAATTGGGTCATTTGTCCCTCCTACTTCTCACTTGGCTCTCTATTTTGAATATTTTTGGTTTATCGATTCACTCACAAAAGAGGATCTTGATTTACAAACATTGTAAGATTGTTTTATTGTTATAGACTCAATTGTGCGTAGGTATTTGTTTATTCGTATATTGTACTTATATACAAAAGGGTATGACAATCTTTAGCGTCTTTAAATGAAAACTACCTTATTTATTTAACCATACCCGTTCCCGAGCTTTGCACTTCCTTTTGATCTTTGATGAGTTGACTATTAATGTGAATAAAATTCATTTTCTCATACATTTGTATGGAGCGGGTTTTTATTCTGAGGAGGTACGAAGTTAGCCGGATCAGTTAATATTAAATAAGTGAGAAAAACACTTGAGACCCCACTTCAAATTAACAATGCGAGTCAATGTAGATTGTAATTAACAATTATCTTATCTACTTATCTAGGCACTAAAACAAAAACTCTATTCACTTTTATCGTTAGAATCAGTATCTGAAGAAGATTCGTATTGTGATGTGATTTTTTAGGTATGTTTGACTGAAATTTATTTTCTTCTACTGATTAAAGCAAATATTCTGTAATATTATAATAAGACAAGACCGTTCCTATAGAATCTCCACAAACGTAGGTAATTCAGGTAGAAAATAGCCCAAAATTTTGTTTATTTAAGCATCTGTTTGAAGTGTTTTCGTTACTTTTAAAATATTACAAACCATTCACTTTCATCATTCGAATCAATATATATAAAGGAGAAGCTTTGTATGTAAGATTTTTATATCTAATTACCAAGACCATATAGGTAAATATTGAAAGCAATTTTAGGAGGCATAAATTTCTACTTCGCTAAGTTAAAACGGCTCAGCGGGCGGCTCGTTAACCGATGTTAGTCTTAATCATCCCCTCCTCCTCAGACCTCGACCCCTTATCTTATTACCCCACATCTGGGGTCTTATACCCCACACCTCAAAACTGCCTGACTTAAAATAAGGGTGGTACACCCCCATCGATTAGCTGTGGGTGGCGTCAATCTTGTAATGTATAAATTTATGTATTTATTTCTTGAAATTTCATGCAAAGGGTAATTATTAATACTGTTATATTGACAAATCGATATTCTATTTTAAATAATATGTGAAAATCAAATAATTGGTTTTAATATAATTTGTTTGAACGATACACTTTTAATGTGGCTAAACGAGTAAGACATGATTTTAGCCGTACGGCTGGTTACCATCCTCATCTTGTCGAAATTCCTATTTTTCAAGGATTGAAACTGCCAAGGATTGGACCTACCTGCTGGCGTCTGTGTTTCCGAGCTCATATAACCCAAATATTTTCAAAGTTCGAGTGAATAGGCATCTTCTGGGTGAGCTCGCTTCATCATCGGCCTCATCTTCGCTATACAGCTGGATGCTGGCCAAGAGCAAACCCATCTTTGATAATATTAAAAAAAAAAAAATGATTTCTGTGACAAGATTCCACAAGAGAATAATTAAAATATTTAACTTGCAAAGAAAATGTTTTTTAATGCATTTATTTTTGAAATCTTACTGTGTAGGTAACAAGATTTAAAAAAATTACATCAACAATTTTGATGACTGCTAGAATATGCTTAAAATTACATGAAATTACTAATATCTTCATTATTTTTTTAAAATACACTTATCTGACAGTGACAATCACGTTATTATTTTATCAGTTGTTTGTTCAGGGTAATAGGTACCGATATGTAACGTCAGTTATATATAGGTTTTACCTTTACCTTGGACAAACAAAATGAAATGCAATTCAAAGAAAAAGGCTTCATTTGAAATAGAAAGAAAAAGAAAGAAAGAAATATAATATATTATAACTATGCTATGGGTGAAGTGTAGTCACACCATATCATATTTTCCCATAAATATAGGTTTAATAACTCTCTAAATTCAGAATATTATTAATTGATTATAACTTGTATATTTCCGTCCGCTACCCGACCTTATAGTTTGGGTGCGGGCGGTATCACGTATCTTGTATATTATTTATACGTGAAATATTAGTCAAAGTTGGCGCCCCGGGCGGTAGTTAAGGAGGAGTTCCCGATGAAATATGTCTTGGGGGTGTAACGTGGTGGCAGGGTGGGGCATTAAGGACGTTGCCTTAAGCCTCACATTAGGGGTACTCCGATGAGAAACTTATTAAAGTGGGCAGATCGTGGGTGGGTGATTTAACCTTACTGGCGTAGAGTTTGCTTAGTAATTTCAGCGTTGATGGTATCGTACTGCTTTTTAGGACTATTAGGAAACTTCCAATATATTGCCACTACAAAATTTGCCCGATTGTTTGATGCGTTTATTGCTTTAAGTCGTCAATTATATAATATATTTTCTGACTATGAAGGGTTTTTCATCGAAAATTATACATTAACATACCTATAGGTATATACGTAATATACAATAAACATCGGTTCCTCTCAACGGAATCTTCTTATCACATTTCCCACTAACTACTTTACTCGAGGTACAGCTCGGGGTCTATTTTTGCTCCGTTTGTTCGATTTATCGACGAAAAATGTAAGTAAGTATGTAATTTGTACGTAAAGGCTGAGCTTTTGATCACTTGATAACGTGTCAGGGGTCGTTTATGAGGTCTCTAAAATCAAACTATCAGGCTATGTTAAAAAAATAAGTACATATAGTAACTTCTAAGCACAAAGAATCTCCTCTGTGTGAATAAATATCAACCACGCTATATAGCCTACTGCGAATCGGAATGCTCTTATGAAATTGAAGAGAGAGGTGCAGACGCGACAGAAATTCTAAGACAGAAGTAAGTTTGCTGAAAAACACTTTAAGTTGGCTACGTTTAAGTTAGTTTCTGCTGAATTTTTTAAGAAATTTCAAATCAAATTAGTGTGATATCTAAATTGAGACTACGTATATGAAAACTCTTCAATAAAAAAAATACCTAAGATGTTCATGCAAAACCAATTTTGTTGGCTCCTCCCATCTAGAATGTTTGTAAACTATCTAACTGCTGAAGTCTAAAGTTAGTAGAGGCATCAATTTGTCTCGTCCCCCGCTACAACTTGTACGAACTAATTAAAACTTGTCTTTTGAGATAAATACCATTTAAGAGGTATTATCCAACTAATCCTTCTATCAGTTTATACAATCATTACCTGGGTCTCTCTCTCTCTCTCTCTCTCTCGCTCCCTCTCCGAAGAATCATCGTTTTTAAATATAATAAGAGGTGAAAGACAATCTGACTTTTCTTTTGGTGTTAGTTGCCTATCATAATAGTAAGTAATAAGCCAACTAATAAGTATAATAAATGCAAAAATTAATTTGTTTATTGGTTTGTTAAGTTTTCACACCTTAAAGACTCGACAGATCATAATAAATTGTGAAATGATTAACAATAAAAAAATCAACGCAAAGCAACGTAAATAATATGAGCAATAAAGATTGAATAAATGTTTGACTCCTAAGAAAAAGGGGGGCGAACGAAGTCACATGCAAAAGATAATAAAAGAATAATGATGAATCTATAATGTAAAAAATAGGACAGGATCAATATATCTTTTTATATAAAGAAGGAGCCAAGCAGGCTGTTGGTCCTCTTGATAGTACTCGTAGACGACTTCATCAACAAACGCAATGTCGATTTTGATAAGATACATTTTAATCCTAAAAAGTTTTAGGTAGATACATTTAAAAAGTAGGTATAAATAAAGTTATTATCCGCGTTAGTATTGGACAACAAATCCCATTTTGATGCGGTTGTAACAATAAATCACAGATGTCGGCAGACAGGTTTACGATTTACTTGATGGTAGTTTTCTACCTTGGATAATGCAATAATCAAGTAGCCTATTGAATAGGCTCTGGCATCTCTCCCTTACTTAAAGAATAAATTCCAATAAAATAAATTCGGTACAGTTATTGTCTAATTATTTGAAAAACATAATAAACACATTAAACACGCAAATCGTGTATGTATTTAAACATGTAGAGTTACTCGTATTACGGGCGATGGTAGCCACCTACCATCAAGTGGACCGTCACGTCAGCCTGTCTGTTGTACATAAAAAAAGTTTTCTAACGCTAGATACTAGACTGTATTAGTATGTCTTTCATTTGGTCTTTTGTATGTTGAAAGTAGGTTTATATATATAAAGGCATTTAGTAAGCAAATTGAATAGATACCCACCTTTACTTAAATATGGAAGCTTAAGCTTAACACCCGACCTATTTAGAAGCAAGTACAAAACTAGAGGTTCCCACCCAAAATGTTTACAAAGCATTTGGTTAATAACAGAAAGTTCGGAGAGGTTGGGTCGAATTCTCCTAATACCAACACCACAATACAGTTACTAAACAGTATATGAGTAAATTTTTTATAAATTATTTACTATTTCTTTAATTCGCGACTCCAAAAAGATATTTAAAAAATTACGAATAGAAAGGAGACTGTCGCGTTTTCTTAGAAAATTCGACCTGGCATTAATTTCTAATAAAAGCTTATGCTATGAGGACTTCATAAGGGTATCTCCCTTTCTTTATAAATCTTGTCTAAAATTTTTTTTTGTCTTTAATTTTTAACCTACAGTTACCTATTCGGTGTCATTAGCAATTATGCCTCAAGAAAATCAACAAGCGAATATTTTTAGAACTCGTGTGAATATCAAATAATTACCTACTTAAGTATAATTAAAATTGTGTGAATGAAAAAATAATTACAATAATAAGTATCATGAAATATTAAAAATTACTGTAATAGTTTGTGATATTACACATGAATAGTATTAATATCTAGGTACTTATTATAATTAGATGTTTAACACCGCACATGAAATTAAACAACAAAGGAATGACAGAACAGCGATTGATTTTAGGTCACAGGACACATAAAACGCGTCAGTATTGCCATAGTCCAGTATTGAAATAGAAGTAGTAACAGTATTTTCTGGAAATAAGTAGAATTTTTAGAAAAATGTATGTAACCTTACTATATTCATTCAAAACACGAAAACGTGTTGCGCGTTTTGGGACCCAAAGCTGCGATATCGCAAAACATTACATACAAAATGGGCAGAGCCCATCCATACAAAATCACAATGTATTCTTATACTATACATTGTGATTTATACACAGCGTATCCTTTTCCAATATTTTTTATATTATTCTAATAGTTTATATAAACTATAGAGCCGGCTCTTAATATTTAAATAACCTTTGAGTATCAGGCCGTGTGCTTTATTAATTATTATATTCATAGGTGTCCTACTGTTAGTTGAATACTGTTATTGCGTAGAAGCTGAGCAGGTGTGTGAGTGAAAACTATTAAAACTGTGAGCGGTGCGGATGTGTGCGTGGGACAAGAGTTGCTATGGCAACGTATCTTAAAGATATCCCTCTCTGGCCCGTCTCAGTTTTCTCCTTTCTCCTTTGCACGCGTTTCTTGTCGGGAGGCGTGGGTTCGTAGAGATAGCAAAAAAGGTTTAGATTTTAATTTCGATAGAGCTTTTAGGCTGAAGATCTAAAAAATTAAAGCTATTAATCTATACATAGATATGACAAAATAAAATCACTGTGGGAATTTCTTCGTCTTCTAAATCAGCCAAAGAATTTTGATACGGTTTTTACTAATAGAAAGGTTAGTACACATAATTTGCAGAAAAAAAATGCATCCACGCGAAACCGAGACGAATGGCTATATGTATTATATAAATATTTTGTGTAATAATGAGTTATATTTTTTAAATAATACATTACGTAATCTGTAGACAATATTTTAAACAATTTGTTATTAATAACAATATATCGTTTTGTATTACTTACATGATTACATTATTACAGATGACATCGTGTTTCTGGATGTCATAGTTTTAGATATTTATAAATAAAATTTGTGAGTACATATTACAAATAGCATATAACACATTAGTAAGTTGGTGTTGTTCATTAAACCATTAACAACATTCTGAATTTTATTTGGGCTCATGTGTGGTGTTTTTTAAAAACCCTCTCTACAATTAAACGTTTTTATTGGCCAATAGGATTGAGTGATTGAGACCAAAAATCACAGCTTATATTCAAAAATCAAATTATTATTGCTTTGATATCGTCACCATCATTTAATTTAGTAAAAAATAGGATATTCAAAATATTTTCATAAGGAGGTAACACTGATTTTGCACGAACTAATACTGACTAAACATAAGTTAACATTTATGTTACTTACATAATAAGGTTACAATACTGCATATATATTTGGCACATAACGATTTTTTTGAGTACCTTGACTCAATTAAAAAAAAAAAAAACTATATCTTTATTGAAGAACGCAATTTATTTATTTTATTGATATTTGGTATAAAAACAGAAGAAGATCAATATGTCACAGTATAACTAAACGTCATAAAAGTGAACACAAAGGTACATCCACAGATAGGTAATATAGAAATTGAGCAAAATATAAAAAAAAAAACTGCTAGGTAATAGAATAAAAGAATAATTTTGAAATAACAAACAAGAATCAAATTAATTGCTGTACCTATTAATGAATTTTAGGTATGCTCACGTGAGGATGTTTCACGAAAGACGTGATAGAAAACATATTTAATATAGCGAAATTTACTATATGTATACTTAGGCTTTTTTGTAGTCAGTACTAAAGGGTCTAAGCTCGCAACGCGGGGGTACATAGCACTAATGGAGTGGCGAGTCCTCCCTCCTTCGCGTCCCGCACCCCGCACCCCGCATCGTGCTCCCACAAGCCATAAAATTGTAAATTACTGATGAGCCGGCTAGCGACGCTCATCGATTTTATTGATAGTTCTGGCTCTGTCATTTAGTTTTGATCTATATGATACCGTACGCTAAACTATTAAGGTCCGAATTCATTTGAAACTTCTTGTTTTGACCACCTTTAGGTAATTTTTGGAAGAAAACCAAAAAATTATAAAAAAATATTCAAAGAAATCGAGATTCAAGATATTCAAAGAATAGTAAATAAGTAAAGTAATTTATTTACTTTACTTAATTACTATTAAGTATAATATTATTATTTACCTACTTATAAGACGCAGACTATAATAGGTATGTCAAAATTTTAATTTTTTTTATTATTTTAACAGATAATTTAAAAAAATAATGATAAAAAATTTGCGTGTTTAATATTAAATAAATAATAATAACAATCAGTTTATTAATGGCCGTAATTAAATCGTGAAATTTATTTGAATTAAGAACTCACCTTCATAAATTCTGTTTCCTTTTGTTTCCATTTACTATTTTTAATTTTAATTAAACTAAAATCACTTGATTTTTAATGTTTAAATTAAAACAAAACAGATTTTACTTGGACATTTTAAAAATTTTGAACTGACAACTTGTTTATAACCCAATCATCATTTTATTAGAGTTCTATCACTTCTCATCACAAAATCTCGCATGAAACTAAATTTTTAAAATAAGCACCAATGACGTTTTTTACATATAAATATTAATAAGTGTCCGGCTGTGTCCGGTCAAGGAGTTATGTTAATAGGCTGTACCATTGTCAATGAACCGGTACTGTACAAATTTGGGGAACGATAACCAGTCTCTTTAGGGTTTGGTGTGAGAATTATGATCTCTAGTGTCATAATTATAAGGTTCAATCTTCTTTAGTTTAAAAAATTGATACTATTAGTTAATTTGGTTAATTGTAAAGGTGTATTGCATTGAAAATGAGGTAATGCAGCATCAGCATCCCTTTTTAGGGATCCACATTTGAACTATTGATCTCAGTGACCCATAGCTATTTTAGTTCTAGACTTGGAGTCGTGAGACCGTTGGCGAGATGGGATTCTGTGGGAATTACTGTTGGCCAACAGAATCCCTGTTTTTGATAAGGAGCGGACAGGAAGCCAGGAAAATTTTGTTTTCCGGGGAGTAGGAAAATTATACGAAAAGGTTCTCATTGCTCATTTAAAGTAAGCGAAGTAGAAGTGGTAATAGAAGTTTCGGTTTAATTTCAATTAATTTGTTTGTTCCGTATGTACTTAATTTACATGACAAATTAAATCACGATTTGGTCATGTTTGACTGTAAGTTGAATATCAATTTCGAAACAATATAAGTTGAATTTCTTCTAACTTTCATCTGGAAAATAAATTTGAAATTATTTTTGTGTTTTTTAATGTCAAATTCAACAGACAGGCTGACGGTGCATTTGATAGTAGGTGGCTACCGTCGCCTCTAACACAAGCAGTGTTATAGGTGCTGCAAGTGCATTGCCGACCATAGATGGATTAAGGATAAGGGATAAGGAAGGGATGGCGTAATGGGTTCTGGCATCCCTTACTCACTCACTGGAACATAACAGCACATAGGTATGCTGTTATTTCTCGGTGGTATTCTGTAAGGAGGTAGTTACGGTCGCTGGGCTGCCCAATTTGTAGCTGCGAAACGCGGTGTGTACTAAAATTTTACAAAAAAAAATTATTGGTTTTCTTGATGACGATTTTCATTATTTATTTATTTTATTTATTTTATTATTTAATTATTAATTTCATTATGGCTAAAAAGAGATGTGTTTTTTTCTTGGAATAGCATCTAATATTTACCAATTAAAGTTCAGTGAAAATCGGTTCAGCCTTTTTGAAATAACACAGGAAAATATTGCAACCTGCTAATATTACTAAAATCTTTATTTCTAAATGACAGACAGACACTTCAGTTATATTTATTTGCATAGATAGGTTTAAACTAGGCCGTAAAGGCGCTAATGCCTCGGTCCCTCCTCCCTCTGTTCGAGTTCATTTCCTGGAGCAAATCGTCTTGTAACATTCACATGTGAACATACCTACATAATACGTTTATGCGATGGACGCTTGTGTCATAATATTGAAATAGACTAGGAAGTTAAAAATTTCTTGAGGCAGTTACATTATCTTATTCTTACAGAAGCACACCAGATTCAATTTATTTTAAAAGAAAAAGTTGGGTATCAATTCGACCGAATACCGCTCAAACTTGAAGCACCAGGAAATATGTTCCGGCCTTTGAAGTGGTAACCTTATCCCCCTTACTATTTTTATCGAAATCATTGCGTTCAGTTGAAACAAAAATTAAAATTAACCTTCTCATGCGAAGATACTATACTTATAAAGAGAGAAGATTTGTATTTTTGTATGTTTGTAATGAATAAACTTAAAAACTATTGGACCGATTTTAAAAATCTACATTATCAGCGAGTAAGTAACATAGGCTACATTTTATAAATATAATTTTATAATGCGGGCGAAGTCGCATGCAACAGCTAGCTGCATTATTAATATTGTCAGAATAACCAACCACTATATATATGCACAAAATTCGAAAACGTATACAAAATCTGTACATAGTTCCTTTATATAAATTGTAGATGCAACTTCGTAAAATGTAGACCTGATACAGGCTGGAAACACCATAGTGATTTGGCGATCACGTCGTCGTTGAAATTGCTTCTTATAGTTGTAATTCACAAACTTCCAGCGATTTGTTGCGATATATTTTTGCGTATTGCTTTTATTTCTATCATGATGCGGTGACTTTAAATAGCGGTTAGCCTACTTGACACTTTACTCAGAGATGGTGAAAGAGGCCCTGAATTCTTTTTTATAATTTTACTTACAAAAGTTGAATAATAAGTAAAATAAAGTCATTTTTTTAATGTCAAAAATATTAATTAAATATATCGCGTAAATTTTAAAGTAATTTTTAGTAACAAAAATTTCTTTAATATACTTCCTGTAAAATGTGTCACATTATGTGACGTCAGACTGTAGAAAACTTACATTTTTGTGTGCGTTTGAGGGTACAGAGGCCACATTCTGCATATTGAGGATTAAATTATGTTACAAAAGACTTACTACTATAACTTAATATATTTTTGAACAATTTATACATTGCTACGGTTTATAACTGATGTTGATTTTATTGTTATTTTTTATTACTACTCTTTAAAGAGTAGTAAATTTATAAGAGTTAAGAGGAATCCTCTAAATTCTAAATCTAATAAAGGGTTTATTAAATTTAGAATTTAGATTTAGAATCATGTAATAAAATGCATACATAGAAATTACAATGGACGAAGAAGTCATACATTCAATTTAAATCCAAGTAATATTCATTAACCCTCTTAAGGCGTGTAACTTAGACCACAACTTTTGCGTCCTACGCCTTGGGCGGTCTACAGATAACCAGTTTATGTGCGTACGCGACTCTCTTTATGCGGTTAGTTTGCCTATTATTTATCCAAATCCCATAGAATGTTGCCTGAAGGACTACATTGTTGTTTCAGATTAGATTGAGATAATAACATACTCCCTTTTACAATATGTGTTCTCATATATATATATATATATATATATATATATATATATATATATATATATATATATATATATATAAATATTTAGAACATAACGGTAAAGAGGCAGGCTTCATAACCGTTGGTGTTGCTAGCGTCAGCAAGTATGTTAAAAGATTTTCTTCTTTAAGACACCTCATTAAATGATTGGTTCATTAAATGATAGTCACGCGATCCTATGCTAATTTCATTATACTCATTCTAAATTGTCTCCAAAGAGCAATGTTCTTTTCATCTGCAGAAATCGCAAACTTTAAAAAAAGTAAACGAAAAATGTAAGGAAATTTTTTATATTACATTTGGAAGCCCAGCTTATGATTGTGAAAAGAAGAATGTCATGCCACTATAATCTTACTAAAGTGTTTACTAATTATATAGCCTTCTATAGATATTGAAGAAGTTATTTTTTATTTAATTAATTTTTATTATAACGATTTTATTATTTTATTTCATTATTTATTATTTTTTATTATATTTATTTATAACGAGAGATCATTTTTATTGTTCGCCTTGCCAGGAAATCAGACTAGAAATCAGATGCAAGGATTTGGGAGTGGCTTACTACTCCCAATATGAAAGAAGTTTTTAAAAACTTCTCCAGAGCTTTGTACGATTATTTTCTTTAATGCTGATAAAAGGCAGAGGAATTTCAACAATCATTCAAGGATCTGAGCACCCATTTTTGCTCGAGCACTTATTTTCTTATTTTGTGGTGATAAAGTTTTTTTGGTTGAAACGTTCTCCGTTGCAAAACCTATTAATATTCTATTTTTATTTTAAATGAGTTTAAAATACACCAAGAAAAGCGTTTAGCCCCTGTGAACATTACACGCTAGGACAAGTAACAGGGTCAAGTGAACACGCAAACGCATAACGCGTGCGTGACTAACCATACGTTCTCGCAACCCCACACCAACCGCCTCTTACTGGACATCTTTACTCTATTTGCCTATCTCAACAATTAAATATATGTCAACATGACATTAGCTTCATTTATTAGTGGCAGTCAGTCTAGCGGCAGATATTTTAGTATCAGAGACTAGGTTTAACCTCATTTTATACACCTTTTTTTAACGTTGGGAATTCCTCTTGGATACCCGGCAGTGTAGGGGACACTGTGGGGTTATACCGGATTTGTAGTGGCTAAAACCCAACGGTTTTCTAACGCCGTTAGCGGCCGTTGAGTAGCTTGCGGGAACGTTAGGTTATGACACAACATCGATGCCACGCCACGGCTACGGCTACGGCTACGGGGAGAGCTACGCTCCCCAACCTTGGCGTACCCGAAAGTGGAGGTACACCGGCCATCTAAGTCTGCTTGAGTCCATGTAAGACGAAACGGAGGAGGGTTAACAGCACTTGTAGTGGGTATACTCTTTTTATCTAAAGAAAAGAAAGAGAATATTTTGACATCGTCTATGTAAACAGAAAAAGCTGATTTAGTAAATATGTACTACGGAAAACTTTGTGCACTTATAGAAGTGGAAAGTGGAAGTTGGTAAAAAAACAATAAGGGTTTAATCAGGGCTCAGAATAAGAAAAAGGGACAAAGGAAAACCCTGCCAAAAAGTAGACTCATTGTCACCCTTCTTGTTTGTTACTTAACACCAAACCTACAGACAATTTTAGGAGTTGGAATTATATTAACGTCTTGTACCACTGACAATAGTCATATATTATTATCATAGACATAGTTATCGAAGTAAATATACTTCGATAACTATGTCCCGTTGCATAAAAAAACTTTTTTCATAAAAAAATACAGACGTAGGTCAAACGGTATTAAGCGATTTACTATATACACAGGTACTGGTATAGGTATATGCATTTTTATATAGAAAAATTGGGTTTAATTCTACATTAAAACAATTTATCACAATTTTTTCAATTAAGTACGTTTGGTTGATATGCTATCAAACAGATATTGTCTTTCATTTCCAAATCTGTTAATATATTAATCCCTAATGACAGAATGTTGAATAAATAAAAAAAAAGAGATTTATCATGTACAAGCATTTCTCAACCAGGTAAGTATATAAATATACGCTTTTAGTCAACTTAAGCAATTTCTCTTGTTTCGTATAACAAACAATAAACGGCAAGCTATGAGCCAGTAAATAGAAAATAAACTAAGAAACGGTTCCATTTACCCACACGAATTATTCATTACGCGCTGCATTCCATTCCAGTACTGAGACGAAATATAATGTCCAGCTCAACTTGAACTATGTTTTCCCTTCGTTTTCCCCTTTTTTGAAAACCAATTGGGTTATGAGGGGAGGCAGAGTGGTTCAAGTGTAATTGGGAGTTCGTGAGCTCTTGGTCGACGATGTAATAAAGGAAAATAATTCCGGGCACGATTCTCAAGAATCCACGGTCCTATTTAATGAAATGTCGTATAATCTTGATGATGCTCATAGGAATACACAATGCCAACCGATAAGGTGTATTGCCTTTTTAGCGTTGTCAATAATGAACCATAATTGTATGAGTTTTTTCCTTAGTTCTTGCTAATAGTGTATTTAAACGGCATTATTGTAAATAAATTTTGAAGTATTTATAAATAAGTACTATTGTTCACGTACTGATCTTTAAATATACTGTTAAAAATATTTAAAAAAAATATTGTTTTCATTTTTTTTAATAGTTAACATTAAAGCTCGTCAACAGATATTAAGTAATAAAAAAGAACACGGGTTTACAAGCAAATTGAGAACAGGGTAAACACATTTTCTTAGCCTGTTTACCTACCTAGATGACAAGAGAATATATAAAACGATTGTAAGGATCAAAACTCACCGAAATACGATACATTTTTGAAGGCAGTAATACAAAGTAGAACTTATTTACAACATAAAAAGGTACACAGTTCAGTGAGTACGAGTAGTAGTGTCTACAGCTTTCCGTTGCAAAATTTACATAGCTTCACGATGCATCTCGCGGCATAGCGATGACCTTTTCAAACATTATCACGTCGCGTCACGTTTCGGTGTGAACTGACCCTAAGTAGATGCAATGTTTGTACGCAATATAAGAATATTTAGATTTAATTTGGACTGGACTGTAAAATCAAAATAGATACCTAAGTATATGGAAAAATCATAAATTATATATCTATATATAATAATATAATTTTCTTTTAACTTTTA
Organism: Synanthedon myopaeformis; assembly: GCA_944738685.1. Classification (NCBI taxonomy): domain Eukaryota; kingdom Metazoa; phylum Arthropoda; class Insecta; order Lepidoptera; family Sesiidae; genus Synanthedon; species Synanthedon myopaeformis. The sequence goes on from OX122930.1 coordinate 2,484,292, forward strand.
TAGTTTTATTATTATTATTATTATTATTATTATTAGATTTGTGTCTAATTGTCTCTTTAAAAGTGGTATTCACGTTTAATTGGTTGCCACACATGTTTGTTATAGTTTTTTTTATTAAGTGGTTAGTTAAGTTTATATGTGTGAGCAAATCTTTTGTAAAAAAAAAAAAAAAAAAAAAAATTAAGCTAATCAAACGTCTAAGCAATGAACATGTGAATTGACTTTTTTTGTAGTTGTTTCAGTGGATGAGTTATCCTCATCCCCACCATATCTCTTATTCTTTAACACAATCTAGGTCTGTAGCGCAAATGCATCTCCCCAACATTTGTTTGTTATAGACGACCGTATCCACCTACCAATCTTTAGCCTAGACTTGTTAGCTCAGTAAGTTAGAGTAGAGTGGCTAAATATAAATTAACGTTTGTATTGTAAAGATAAGAAATGTTTATGAACTTAAATTAACTTCATATAAAACCATATTATCTATACTAATAATAATATTATAAAGCGGAAATATTTGTTTGTTTGTTTGTTTGCATTGAATAGGTTCCGAAACTACTGGACCGATTTGAAAAATTCATTCACTGTTGGGAAGCTATATTATCAGCGAGTAACATAGGTTATATTTTATAAAGTTACGCGGGCGAAGCAGCGTGCAACAGCTAGTACACAATAAAGTGAGACGTGTCGTGTTTTTCGTTGTATTTTCTATATGTTTATTAGGTGGTCGCAGTCAAAACTTGCAACGGAGACCAAATTCCGACTTTCTCGTACATTGAAGCGAGCTACTATGTATTTTCCCAAATACATAAGACAAACCGCGAGTTTCTCTTGTATCACACAGGTGGCCAACTCAAGTGAACTAGCCTAAACTGGTTATAACAAGTTAAGGCGGGCGTGGGGGAGGCACAGAGGCGCAGGGAGAGGGTCTAACTAGATTCCTCCCAACTTTCTCGTGCTAGATAATGATCTTCGCTACGTGGCGTGGGTGCGCGGGTGATGGCCATTTGTACGCGGGCGTGTCAAACGCAGCGGTTCAAACGCCAGTCTGAAGTTGAATTTTTCTTTTTGGGATTTATTTAAAAAGCTTCGATGGACTTAATTTCAAGAAATATGCGTCGATTTTATTTTATACTTAGGTTAATTAAAAATGTGAAACACAACGCAAATTTGCACACGGGTCGATATACTCGTATGTATGATATATGAATGATTTATATCAATTAATGTCTATTAAATTCACCAGGCAATTAAATTATTATATGATATGATGTTCAATGTGTTCATTGAATATGCGGAGAAAAATCTCCGGAACTATTACAATTAAGAATTTAAAAAATCTTTCACCATTTAGGAATCGGTTCTTTTTTGTGATTCGCTTATGATCGTCACGATTAAAATAGGAGAAATACACTATTGTCTTTAAAAGTTAAGCAATTAATTTTATTATATTATTAAGTTTATAGTATAATATATAATTAAAGTATTATTAAAATACCTATAGTTATGATTTACAGTGATTTAATACATAGTATTATTGTTGGGAACAGAATACTTATATGTAGGTATACAGACTAATATGTACATGAGTGACAGACTTAAATGAGTGATGCCACAGAGCATAGGTAATATCACGTTCGCGGTTGACCACGAACAAAAAGAAACAGTGAAATTTTTTATTTCTCTCCCAATTCATAATTAATACCTATACAACACTGTACATCACTTGATAATATAAATTTTATATTATCAAGCATTGTATAGTCTATATTGTAGAAAATATGATGCTTGTATCATATTCACGACTTCATCTACCTACAACGTTAAATTTTTAAATTAAATTAAATGCCTAGTAAATTTTCCATGGCAAACACTATAAATAGGAAACCCAATCATAATGGAAAATGATTGATTGAATCTATTGAAGAACATTGTTGCGGCCAGTGGTTTTCAAATTTTTAAATATGTTTAAATTTTTAAAATTTGAAAACATTGATAAGTAATAAAAAATTAATGATATATTAATATTAGATTTAATTTATAAAATATAAAGTTGAATTCTATAGTTTGGACGGGTTCATAACGAAATCGAAACTTTTTTTCAAAGAACGGCAGAAACAACAAGAAAATTTGAGAACAGAAGTATCAATTATCTAATTTTTTCTATCATAGCTCGCATGTCATTAGTAGTATAATTATTTACACTTAGGGCCTCTTTCACCAACTACAAGTAAAGTGTTGATTAGTTACTTTTAGAAATAATTTTATGTTTTATTAAATTACGGTTTACTGCATCCTTCGATAGGCGATTTTTTTAATTATTTTCTTTTTAATGTTTGGGACTTTTACCGTACAAACGAAGGTAGGTATATCATCTCCTTCATTCCCGGTTACCGGTGAGTTTAAATGGCGGTTAGCCTACTTGACACATGGTGAAAGAGGCCCTTATTAATACACTGTATACTTATAAAAATAATTATATTTAAAATTATATATGATGATTGTTCATTTACTTATTTTCATTTATTTATGTTATTATAGACTGCTATATATTGCTCTAGTGATATGTTATTATTATTTATTTGTAATATTATGGACTTGGGTGGTGCATGCACTGGCAAGTATGGTACTATTAAGATTGTTCTGATTAAACTTGTGTTGTATGTGCAAATTGTGTTGACTCAATAAAATTTCTTTTCTTTCTTTCTTTCTATATTTGACTACATACTACATAGTTCTTTATCACGACTGGTGGTAATATTTTGTCATGTTTTTTTTGGTCACAAATTAGTATTTTAGTCACAACCAATCGAAACCCACGTTTGGCCTGCGGATTGGCATGACTTGTAATAATATTAGAATTCTCATAGGGTATACTGAAAGGTCCACTATACTATACATAGACATCATCGTCTGGGAACACAAAAAACACAAGAAGTCATTACGCTGATTCCTCCGAAGATAAAGGCTAAGAAAAAAGGTGATTAATAATTTAATGTAGGTATTATAATAACTCAAAGGTTGACAACCGCTGCATTCATTCAGGGAGCAACTATCTCGAAAACCGGCGGATTTACATATCTTCATCAGTGAAAAGGTGGGGTAAAGATGATTTGGCGAAATTGCGCGGGCCGTCCGACCCGGGGGTGATGTGGGGGGGGGGGATTCCGGAGAGAAGGGGGGAGCCTCCCCGGGGGATAATTGCCCAAGAGTAACGCATGTCTTCAACCATTTCAGTGACATTTGAAGATAATTCGATTCGTTTCAGGGATAATTACGTGAGACGCGTTTTGTTCGCTTTAACGCAAAATGTCGTATTTTGGCTTTATGCTAAAAAGCCTTCTCATATATCATTTAATTACTTAGTCTATTTTCAGCCTTAAATGTACAGGTATTAAGGTTGATATCACTGCTTGAATATATTGCAACAATTCATTTTGCGTTACGAAATAGTGGTAACATTTCAAGCATAATTTTGCATTTAAGTTGAAATATTTATTAAGTAAAATCAATTAGTCTAGTGGCAGATATACCTATTTTAAATGTTGGCGTATTTTGATTATAAATTATATACTTATAACATCTCCATCATTCCCGGTTACCGGTGGCGGTAAATGGCGGTAACACATGAGTAAACAAAAGAAGCTTATGTTTTTATCCCGTATTCCTTATATTTAAATAGACTTACATCATATAAATCTAAATTGATTAATAAAATTTAATTCAAATATTTAATATCTGACTGTATGCGACATCTATCGTCGAGTAGAGGAACTAATATAAGCACAAGTGAATATCATTGGCGCCACTTATCTTGTATCAAAAATAAATATAAGTTAAGTAATTTAAATTAAATGCCAAGTATTAAAAAGCTATTATGACCCAGGATTATATATTTAGTACTAGTTATTACAACTACATTTATATTTTAAAATTATCTTACAAGATTTTTCGGCCAAGGTTTAGACTGCTACTCGATGATAGATGGCGTTGTAAGCTTTTATTAACTAGTAATACGCAATGTTATAAAAGAGGAGACCCTAAAATAAGAGTTAAAATATGAATAGTATATGATTACTAATTAAAAAATGTTTGAACTATTTCTGCTGAAATACTTATAAATTAAAACTGTAACTGTAACTGCCGAATAAAAGTATTGAAAATAAATTTGGGGGACGTGAATGTTATAAATAAAACAAAATCTTTTTAACAATATATTTAAAAGCTTTATTTAACAGAAGTTTATTATTTTATCAGAATTAATTCTTAGTGGGTCGGGCATTATTTCGGAATTATTTAAGAAATAATTGAATGTTCAGGCATTTTATTATCACCTTATTATTAAATTGGTGGTACATACTCGCAACTGCAAAGCTTGAAAACTATTTCTTCGTTAGCATTTTACTTATTTCTTCTTTCTGGCTGTCTTCCTGGTACACTCGTTACGCGGAACAGGTGGAACAGTCGCTGTCTTAATTTGGTCGGTCCAGGTAGATTTAAAATGAAAATAATAGAAAATGAAAAACAAAATCAAAAGGCATTCACTAATTATGATTTCGTTTTTTTATTTTTCATATTGTGTCTTATTACTAAGTATATTTATTATAATAATAATAAAAAATACTTTTAACAGATGTACGGATCTGTCTAGAATATCTTATAATATATATTTAATAATGTACACATGGCTCCAGTTGCCTGAAAATAAATGAATTTGAATTTGAATTTAATTTAATAGGTGACCTTCCACACGGTCTCATGTCTATTAAAAATATATACCTAGCATTCACATCGATAATTTTATGTTATTTTTACATATACATTTTTATACCATGGTTGTTTTTATTTTATTATTACTAAGACATAAAAAATAGACAAAACCACAGATGCTGCAAGTGCGCATCCAACCATAGTGGGATCCATAGTTCCATATATCCATAGTTATTTAATGCACATCGCTTGTTCAAAAAGTATTGATATATTTGGACATAACCTAATGAGTTATGAATTGTTGATTAAGTATTCATGACGTGAACCGTCCAGAAGAATCTCTACAAGTGATGGTGACAACCGCATCTAAATTGTTGCGCAATTTATAAGCCCTAAACATTTCGAGGGACACATATTATTACCATATAATATTCTTATACTAATACAAAATATTATTATAATATTCAAAGACGAGATTTTATCTTCCAGAAACCACTGGATTTATGGGAAATCATTTCTTTTTATTTCAAACTGGAGTAAAAAACATTAAAAAATATAAAAAACTATTCTTTGTTCCTCTTTTTGACTATTATTGACCATGCCAGCGTGCTAGCTTTACCAAAGCTTTTATAATCAAGCGCTTGATCAATAAATCTGAATATTATAGGGCAGAGCAATGAGCATTATCCTACTTTGCTATTAATAGCCATCCAGGGAGGTAATGCATCCTTGGAATCAATTTTCTTACATTCATAAAGTCGGTTTGGGCTCATAGTCAAGTTTAAAGCGGTATTTAACTATTTAATTCAATGATAAAATGAAATACAAGTAAGTATAAGTAATACGCCACGAAAGAAGAGAACTGTAATGACGCAATGGTAGAGATTCCACGCAGTTATATTCGCTTACAAAATAGTTAAGTAAATAAATATTAGTCCAGGTTAGATTCTAATATTTATTTAATTAAATAAATAAATATAAGAACCTAATGCTTGTTATTTTTATGTGACGGACAGGCAAACTACTCATTAGAAGAGACTAAATTTAATTCTGTCCCGCCACTCAGTTGAAGATCCACCAATTTATGACAGCTGTTTTTATAATTTTTAGAATTGAATCGATTTTCATATTAAGCCCAGAGTATGAAAATTTACTGGAGTAAAATCAAAATTGTCACAGGTATGTGCTACGTCCTATTTTCGAATATTTTAGAATATCTCTGAAGTTTCAGAGATATTGCGCCATCTACACAATATCTCTGAAACTAGAATATTTTACGTAATAATACATCCTTGCGAAAACTAGATGGCACCGGTAATCATTCGAACAGAGATGGCGTTGATTTTAATTCGTTATGATAAATGTTTTTATAATTTTTATTATGTATTTTATAATCGTTCATAAGGAGTATACAAGTCGTGCGTCTGAACTGACACAAACACTTTTTTTTTATTTTAAGGACGGCAGAAAGGCTGACGGTCCACTTAATGGTAGGTGGCTACAGTCGCCTATAACACAAGTGACGCCACAGGTGCTGTATGGCTCTGCCGACTACAGTTGAATTTAAAGAAGGGATTAGGAAGGGATAGGGAAATGGGCTCTGGCATTCCTTACTCACTCAGCGAAGCACAACAGCACACATGTTGTTATGTCACGATGGTCTTCTGTAAGGTGATTGATACATTCGCTAGACAGGCTGCGCAAATGACTGCGAAACGCAGTGTGAGTGTGCCCTGCCACTTTTTATTTTTTATTTATTTATTTTCGTCTATAAACAAAGATAAGTGGGTATATAACAAGGGAGAAAGGATAATAACTTTATTGAGATAGATACTATGAAAGAAATACCAGCTAAATGGGTAAAAAATGGGTAAAAATGGGTTAGGTATACAAGAAATTTATAAAATCACTATTTCGTGATGCTTTGGCAGACATTTCCATGAAGCAATTTGGTCAGACGTTCGATAATAAAGGATTTTTGAAAATTTACATTTTAAGAGTGAAAGGGAGGGTTGAACTTTCCATAACGTTTTACCTATGAACGTTATGCGGTTGTTATTTTATGATATCTACAGGTGATCTGTCGCTACAAATAAGTACTTATTTATTTAAAAAAAAAAAAAAAACTAAAAGGCTCACTTAAAATTTTTCTCGTTAAAGCAACATCAAAAAGTAGACGCTTCATTTATGATAAAAATAATAAGTACCTAATTAAATCGTAAATGAATAGAGATGTCTATCAATTACACACCTATAAAACATATATAATTACATTTCATATCACATGGGAACTCTCTAAATAAGTAGGTTTTTGCAAAGATTTAAATCATCAGTTTTTTTGTTCGATCGCTTTTCTAATGCGTTCTGTAATCGAAAAACCACGAGGAACAGCCAAATCAAGAATGCCTAATTTCAACATTGCTGATTTGGCCTTTAACTTATTTGAATAACTGAATATTTTAAACATCTGACAGTTCAAGAGTTCATCAGGTCCAAAGACTTTGGATTTATTAACTTACATGTTTTATAATTATGTTGTTTGTCCAAAATAAGAAATCTCTTCAAATTATTTTTATCAGATTATAACGTAGGTACACTACCTACCTAATTTTTTTAGTATCATAAAAAATCTGTTTGCAACTACTTAAAATGACATAGTAATCGCCCTTAATAACAAAACTGACAATAATTCTATGTAATTATTTTGTATGAAATAAAAATGGTACATATAGGTAAATAACCTCTTCCTTAAATTAAAATTTTTAAAATGCATATTAGTACATATTAATTATACATTGTTATTTTATTTAGACATAGTAAATTTTTTTAATAAATTTGAAATAAGAAGATCTACAAATATTGAACAAAAATTAACATTATTTGGTATTAAATATTAGTTAAAAAAAGAATAGGCTATTTAAACGATATTAGTTAGTGCGATAGTTTCCTAAAATTTCATTACAAAACGGCAATAAAATACTTGAAATCAACGGACGAATTAAGCTGAAATTAATACCAGTCTTCGTCCGCCGTCGGGCAAGCAACATGGCGGCCACTATACCGGTCCCCCACACCAGCGACATCTAACAACCACCCCACCCATCGTGTAGCTTTTTTGCGAGCGAGAGAGACCTTCCACACTCCTCTGCTTTCGTTCTAAAATATTTTCTCAATGTGACTACTTACAATCAAATTCCAACTTTAACCCTATAACATAAAGCTGTGTTTTCATTATTCCCGTAGCAAGATTTACAACGTATGCGAGTTGGAGTAGCGCTATGAAAAGTGTGAAAAAGTGAAAGAGACGGATAGAGTGGTCGTCTCGGGCGGGGCTCAAGTTTTCGTTATTCGTTCGTAGTTTAGCCGTCGGTCCGTTCGCACCACGTCACTTTAGCGCACGCGTGTAAGGGACGGAGATATTTTTCGCGTTTTCTTTTTTTATTTGGTCTTTATCTTGTGGGGAAAAATGGTGCGTCCGGGTGACATCCGGGTATGGGGCAGCGGGTAACGACCGCGTAGAGATGCGTGTAATGTTTTAGGGGGGGTTTTCGAACATATTTATACGTTGTATAGTTAATGAATAGTGGGTGTAGAATGTTTAATCACTGTTTTTGAAGTACTTAGCGGCGGCGTTGTGGAAATATGAGATAATTACTGCCAAAAATGATGTTCGATTTTGTTGATGAGAGTGATCGAATGCGGATTTTAATGATTACAGCTAAAATAGAAGGCTTCACAGATTAATTACTTATCTAAGTGCTCTATGGAATCCAGTAAAATGTATTTCAAATGATTTTTGCAAATATCTATCTATATCTTATTTATGATTACTTTAAAGAAAACTTTATTTAATATTAAACACTTTATTTTTTTACGAAAAAACAATAAATGAAAAAATATACATAAAATGCACATATACATATAATACGTACCTACTTGCATAATATTATATTATTTATTATAGGTAATGTCTATAATATCTAGATAAATTACCCAGACATACTTTCAAATGAAATCATATTAAATTAAAGTATAGGTAAGTATACATAATATTATCTATAATAAAAAAATCTTTTAGGTAAATCTCATATTAGTTACAACTTTTACTTAATATTTAATATTTTAATAATTGATGGGTAAAAATACTACAAAAATTCCAGTAAATATTTTAAATTATTATCTATAGTAATTTCAAATATTTTTGAGTCAATTTGCTCTATCAATAATTTTTTGTGAGAACAGAAAAAAATTATTGTTAATTTTAAAATATTTCGAGTACCTATTCTTGAAATTGTAAGTAGGTATTATTATATAAAAAAAACCGTTTTTTAAATAATCCTTCTAAACGAATTCAATGAAGACGCTTCTATCAAAAAACTCTGTAGGTAATTTATGCAAAATTCCTATTCTATTTACGTGTGTTTTATAAACGCATAATTAACCGGGGTTAACCGTGAGAATAAAGGGTCGAAGGTCATCCCAACCTGTTCAACGTAACGATTATTATTGACCCTAAGGTCAGGACTTCTGACCCCACGTGTGCGCTTAATCTTGCCCCGCGTATTCTTGAAAGACATCTAATTTAAATAAAGCTAAAATTTACATCACCATCTCTTCTCCTTTCGATTTTATTTTCAAAGCAATTCTTTACGACATTATCAATGGAACAAAAAACTGAAGGGTTTAAAAAAATATCTTAACAAATAAAATGTCACAGACAAATCAAACAATATTTGTACACAGCAAATGCCTAAATAACACATAAAAGCTTGACAATAATCTCTCTCTGTGAAGTTGGTATTGGTTATTATAAATTAAATGTTTTTTTTAATAGTAGCAAGGCACACTGCCAAGTCTGGCGACAGTAACCGCTCTCATACAGAAAAATAAAACTACCTTTTGAAATATCTATCACAATGTGTTCAAGTATGGGATGTTAGAGCAGAGAAAAAGATTGCACACAAATTGCAATTTTCAAAAGCAAAAAAAAAAGTTATAGCAATTACCCGGAAGTGTATGTCACAATTGCATTCATTGAACATTGTAAAAATTATAATCAAGTCAAAAGATTTTTTAAGTTTATGCTTTAAGATTTTTTTCACTAAGATTTGTATCTAAAAAGAATCTTAAACGTTGTATTAATTGGTAGTAATTAAAAAAGTCTTTGTTCCCTATGCAAGTAGGTATGTTATTGTACCTATATAGTTATTAAATGCTTCTGTGTATATTTACGATTATATAGGTAATAGTGAACGTGATACATTTTTTTTTCTTTTGGTTTATATTAATATTTTTGTTCTTCTAAATTAAATAATATCTGCGAGTTTGTACTGAATAATATCTGAGTCAATTGAACCGATTTTGAAATATTCTTTCACTATTCAACTATATGAGGAACATTTCTTTGTTATATTTTCTTGACATTAACAATTAAAAATGTATGTCATTTGAGAATTGCTTCAAAAAAGTTAAAAAAAAATATCTACTGCTAACTGATTTTCACAAAGTAAAATATTCAACTTATAATTATTAAACATTCCGTTCACACACGTCTTAAGATATAACTCGTCTCCTTGTTGTATACATATTCATATAGAAAAATTTGCATTTTCACAATGCGAATTCTCCGAAATTAACGTACCTACTTCTCGATTCTGGACCGTGTGACAACGAAATACATTTAAAATTTAAATTATCCCATTTTAATGTTAGAAGCGAAAACGCACTCCTTTCTCTGAGATGACCCCTTTATCGCGAAGTCGCTTGACCTCACCTGTCTCCTTGAATAATTAAAAATGTTTACATAACAAAAGAATGGCGTCTACATTACTTTTTCTCACATCTTCCCAAGGACTTACAAAAAAAAATTTATAACACTTTTTAAAGTTACATCGAACGCTTCGTTTTAAGTGCGCGTTGCTTGTGTTTAATTAATTTAGTGAAAATTGTAAATATGATAAAATAGTGAATTTACTTATTTGATTCAGTCAAATGTAAGTAATATATAGTTATTTTAATAATATTATTACTATTTTAGAGTAATCATCTATGACGAGATTAGGAAACTTTTTCCTAAAACTCATTAGTTTTAAATTGGAATTGGAACTTGAGATTATTCATCAGAATATTCAAAGCTTTTCACGCAAAGAACTTGAAATTGAGTTGTTCCTGGAGAACAGAAAAACTGATGTTTTATGTGTGACTGAACACTGGCTTAAAGACTATCAAATGCTTTTTAATTTTGAAAATTACTATATTGCCAGTGCTTTCAATCGAAAGTCCACCAATGGCGGGGGTTCATTTATATTACTACGGAAGCATATAAAGGCCAAAGAACGCAAAGATGTTGTTGGACTTTCGAAGGAATGTTGTATCGAGCTGTCTTGTGTTGAGTTGGAGAAATGTGTTATAGTATGCGTTTACAGACCACCAAATTACCAGAATCTTCAGAATTTTGAAATTGTTATGGAAGATGTACTAAAATTAATATTGAAATCGAGTAAAAAATCTCACATAGTTTGCGGTGATTTTAATGTAGATTTGTTAGAAAATTCAACTTCCAAATGTAGGCTGCAGGGCTTGTTTAAATCATTTAATTTGGCTAATATTTTTACAGAACCGACTAGAATAACAGCAACCTCAGCTACTTGTATAGATAATATTTTCTGCGATTGTAAATTTTTGAACAAGCAAATAATTAACTCTCTCCAATCAGATCATAGTGGTCAAGCTGTGTCTTTTCCATTTAGTACAAAAAAAGAGAAAATTTTAATAAAGAAGAGATCTGTAACCGTCAGTGGGGTGAGAAAATACATGAAATCGTTGAATGATAAATTATCCATTCCAAATTATGACTTGAGTAATCCAAATAGTTTTTATGAAGAATTCTTCTCAATACTGCACTGTGAATTTGAGAATATATTCAAAGTTAAGGAAATAAACATCAACCAAAAATTCAAGTTCAGTGAATGGGCTACTAAGGGTATTCGCATTAGCAGAGAAAGGTTATTTGAATTATATGCTGAAAAACGCTATAACCATAGCAAAATCTTTATTAAATATGTTAGATCTTACTCAAAAACTTTCAAAAAAGTTTGTGCTTTAGCGAAGTCCAAATATATTAAAAATATAATAATTAATGCTGATAATGTGATAAAAACGGTTTGGAAAGTAATTAATTGCGAGACGGGCAAAACTAAACTACATGACAATAGTCATACATTAGATACATCTCACGGTATCATTACTGCAGATGTAGATGTGGCTCAAGAGTTTGAAGCATTTTTTACAAATATACCGTTATTAACTACTGAGCCACTCAATTCCTCATCTAACTCTGCACGCGACGTGCTAAATGCTAATGTTCCAAGATGTCCGGTTGCGTTTGAGTTTAGGCATGTAACCCCACATGTAGTGATTAAAACTTTTAAGGAAATAAAACTAAAAAATACCGAGGATTTATTTGGTATGTCGGCTAAATTGTGTGGTTCTATTGTCGTAATTCTGGCACCTTATCTGACAATTCTATTTAATTCTTGTGTTGATAAGGGTGTGTTTCCTGATCTTATGAAACATAGTAAAGTTATACCTTTATTTAAATCAGGAAGTAGAAATGATCCCGGTAACTTCAGGCCAGTGTCTGTGCTCCCAGTTCTCAGCAAAATTTTTGAAAAAATAATACTTAGTCAGATGCTCAGTCATTTCAACTTGAACCACCTACTTCATGAGCAACAGTTTGGTTTTTCTAAAGGGCGTTCGACCACCGACGCTGCAGTGAATCTTCTACAACACGTATACGGGGCTTGGGAGGAGTCGCAGGATGCTATCGGGGTGTTCTGTGACTTGTCCAAGGCCTTTGATTGCGTTGATCACGAGACACTGCTAATTAAGCTTGAACATTATGGAGTTAGAGACAGATCTCTTAACTTGATGGGTTCATATCTTAAAAATAGAATTCAAAGAGTTCAAATAAACGGCACGAAGTCATTGGGATCAACTGTCAAAATTGGAGTACCACAGGGATCGATACTGGGACCGTTCCTATTTTTAGTATATATTAATGACTTGCCTTTTATGGTACAAAAACAATCTGGGATGGTGTTATTTGCTGACGATACTTCTATTATATTTCAGGTTAATAGACATAATCAAGATATTGACAAAGTAAATGACGTTCTCTCTCAGATCCATGACTGGTTCACTACAAATAATCTAATGTTGAATCCCAAAAAAACTAAATGTGTGAAATTTTCTTTGCCTAATGTAAGGAACACCAACTTGGATGTTGTCCTAAATAAAGAAAAATTGGAATATGTAGATGAAACGGTTTTCTTGGGAATAACTTTGGACGCTAAATTGCAATGGGACCCTCATTTAAATACATTAGCCGCTAGGCTCAGTTCGGCGGCATATGCAGTTAGAAAGATTCGTCAACTGACTGACGTCGCTACTGCAAGAATTGTTTATTTCAGCTACTTTCATAGTATTATGTCTTACGGCATTTTATTGTGGGGTCAAGCTGCAAACATAAAAAGTATCTTTGTATTACAGAAGAGGGCGATTCGTTCAATATACAAATTGCGTGGTCGTGATTCCCTACGAGAACTGTTTAAAGAAATTGATATTCTCACGGTATCCTCACAGTACATATTTGAAAACATCTTATATGTTCGCAAAAATAAATCGTTATATCTGAAAGGTTCTGATATTCACAGCGTAAACACTAGAAATAAAAATAAAATAGTGCAACCACAATTTAGACTGAGTAAAGTAAAAAACACATTTATGGGTAACTGTATTCGATTCTATAATAAAATACCAGATGATATTTTAAATTTGTCCGATTGCCAGTTTAAATATAAAATTAAAAAGATTCTGTATTCTAAGGCATATTACAAAGTAGATGATTATTTGGAAGATAATGACGTCTGGTCTACGGTTGCTCCAACTCAGCATAATGAATTAGAATAATATTAAGTTTACAATTAATGTAATGTAAAAATAAATAAAGTAAAAAATATGTTTTTTTAGAAATGAAAATATAAAAGATGCGATTCCTGTGGAGTTTCTTTGGCCGTTCTTCTCCACAGAGGAATGCACACCGTGGTAGTGAACGTGCCATTCTCTGCCATTCTCTGACGTCGAAAAGCGATTTTATAAATCTTATTTCGAATAAAAATGTTTTGAATTTGAATTTGAATTTGAATTTGAATAAGTTCTTTAAGTTTTAATGAATAATTTTTTTGATATAATGTAGCCGTTGTGGAAAACTATGATGAAATTTTTAGCATATTTAATGTTTATTAGTAGGCACAAAAAGTAAAGGGCTCCTAACATATTGTGACCATTATTATATACATTTAAAAATATAATAAAACCCCTACCGACTTCTCCCATAATATACAAACATTCCCCGTTTATCCCTCTTTCCATAAGTGAAAACCGAATTAAAATCGGTCTAGCTAGCCATTCTTTAGTTTTTGCGAGACTAACGCACGGCATTGATTTTTAAATTAGTATAGCCGTTCGCGGCTTTGCTCAAGAAAATTCAATTGGGTTTAATTCTATGAAAAACTATCTAACTGATGATGAAAATCACATCAAAATCCGTTGCGTGATTTAGGAGGAGTTAACGGCCATACAAAGAGACAAGAAAAACGACTTCAAATTATCTATACTAATATTATAAAGACAAAAGATTTTGTATTTTTGTTTGTAATTATTTTGTTCATCGACATTACAAATTATTTCACTTATAGAAAGCTGCATCATCAGCGAGTAGCATTGACTATATTTTATAAAGTTATGTAAAGAAAATTATTACACTTAGATACAGCACGAATGTATAATATAAAAAGTACCCGGATACATAGGAATGAGTCCACGTATCGTGAGCTTGCAAGGCATCCCAAAATTCATATTATCTTGATTCCCTCTGACAGGAGTGTGTTTCCCCCTTCACCCAACCCCGCAACAACCGCCAACCCCTCCCGCAGGCCTTTCTTTTGTTACTGACAGGCCCATTGTAAGCCTTGATTATAATATCTAATTAGATCTATGTGTTTGGGTAACGCTACTTTATTTAATGGATCTTTTTCAATGTTTAAAAGATAAATGTATGTAAATGTGTATTGTACATTTATTTATATGGGAAAGATAAATGTGTATGATATGACCAAATACGGTCGCATCCGATCTACTAAGTAGTATGTGAGTGCCTATTATAGATATACAGCAGGGTTGTTATGGTTATGAAATTGCGGATCTGAATACGATTACGTATACATAAATAATTTCATATATACACATACTCCACACCTACTTGCAAAACTGACACACATTTACCTGCACGAGCTCATACAAAAGTACCTAATGCTGACTTGTCTGGGCTTTGTACTTGTCAATTACTAATTGACCCCTACGATAAAAGGGTGTAGGGGTCAAAATCTAACCTATCTGTAATTTGTAATAATAAATATTAAATAAATAAAATAAAATAAATAAATTTATACCGGTTTCAGATACTGTTACGAAAATTAAATTATTTCGAATTATCCGCTAGTTTCTGATATAACATTAATTAAGGAACTGTTAAAGTAAAATTTAAATGAGAACATAAACATAAATTTTACCTATCTAAATCGATTAGGAAGTTTAATAACATAACAAACAGTCATTTTCGTATTTATAAAATTATTACGATAATTAGGCTTAGACAAGTAATTTTTTTGAAAAATTTAAAAAAGTGTAAGTATCTTTTTTAACATAATCAAAAACAAATTATTCTTTAACAATACTCTACTCAATTATCAGTTACTTGATAAAATGGTTATAGATTCAACGTTACTTTATTTCTTATTAATTAAATTGCAATGACTAGTTAGGTACTATTTTGGTTGGAATGTGGAAGCAGCGAATTCCCACTCACTTAAACTGTTTCATGTAGATTGTAGATCATAGTGTCAATTAAAGTTGCACCGTGCTCCGTTAATCGTATCTTTGTCTACTATTCGCATCCCTGTAAATAGACAACTAATAAACAATTCACTGTGAGGGAGGAAAGTCATGGTATAACATTATGTGAGTAGTAAGTGAACATTAAAATTTGAAGAATAATCTTTGTTGAAACAACATTATAACTTTTCTTTATGTTAAGGTCGTCAGACAAGTTGACGGTCTACTTGATGGTAATAGTGGCTACCGTCGTCGCCTATAAGGTATATTCTGAAAACGTTATTCGGAAAATAACAGAAGCAACGCCCCTGGTGATCTAATTGCGCTGCCAACCATAGTATGACTAAGAATAAGGGATTATTAGGAAGGAAATGGGGTCTGGCATCCCTTACATACTCACCTAAACACAAAAGAAAACATACTGTTATTTCACTGTGGTCTCCTTTAAGGGGGTGGTTACTGTCGCCAGATTAGCTGCCCAAATGACTGCGAAACGTAGTTTTTTGTCTGAATCGCCATTTTTTATTTTTTATTATTTGTTTAATTATTTTCGTCTAAAATTATACGTCGTCAAGTGCTATCAATAAGCAAAAATTTATACATTTGCTTAAAGTCTTACTACAAGTTATCTTTAAGACATATCCAACTCTAAAAGTAAAACAATTTCTAATGAAACAGTTAAATAATTTCACCGTATGTATTTATATAATATAGTAGCTGTTGCACGCTACTTCGCCTGTGTAACTTTACAAAATATAGCCAATGTTTCTCTCTGATAACGTAACTTTTTAAAGGTGAAAGAATTTTTTAAATTAGTCCACTAGTTTTTGAGTTTATTCATTACAAACATACAAATGTTCTCTCTTTATAATAATATTAGTATTATACATTTATATAAGAAAGAGACATTATACCAATTGTTCCTTATTCCAATAGGTTATCAGTTTCATTTTCATTTGGTTGAACAATGTGAAAGGTTCCGCTTTTTTTTTTAAATATAAATACGATGAGCTAATGTCTTTGGTGGCGAGCGAATCTTACATGTGTACATACGTGATATTTCGCTTGGACAATATTATGTGTCTATATACTGTCCGCTCGCTATACCGTGGGCTAAGTCTGCGTACAGATTTGCAATGCTCATCCTATTACTGCCATTATATCCCATTTGTATCGTCGTTTACCGTTAATTGAAACTACAAAACGTCTAGTTTATACGGTTGCACCTTTTTACTCGTACATCGGCGAATTGACGTTTAATTTATTAGATAATTTAGTTTTCCGTCGAACGGATTGCATGCGTTTGCATTTTCATTTATTATTTTATTGTGAATGTAAATGAATTGTTAAATATTGTATTGTGTTTTAGTGAAACTATTACTCGATATTTGTATTTTAATGATAAACATCACAGGAAGATTTTTATTTCTGCTGACAGATGCTAGTACACAACTTATTGTGCTATTTAGAAGAAAAAAAAAGCTCTATTTAGCCAGCAATAAAGTGGTAATCTTTCACAATAATTTATTTATTCCATTAAGTTTACTATAATATTTCAAACATACCTAATGTTTAAACTTGTGTACCGGTTACTAAAATATCAAAAATTTTTGGTGACGGTTAAGGTTAAGGTATGCTGCTAGCAATTGTCTCGTTAAATGATTGTTGAATTAGGCATTCAAAATTACGTTTAAAATGTAAAAATATTATAAATATTGGTATCGGTAAACTAATGAAATATGTAGGGTTTCAGTATATTATTTTTGAATTTCAGACTCTTGTAGTTTATACCTACGACTCAGGTAGGTACTCCTATAATATTAGTAGTATAATATAGTACGTACCTATAATATAGTACGTAAGTACTTTTGAAGGAAGAAATTTTTATGTAGGTATATTTAATTCAGATTTGATATTTTCGCTCAGACAAAGCCAGTGGCATGAACTAAGCAACCTACTGTGATTATGAATAGCAGTTTTATTTGTAAGGATATTAACTGGATTCCATTATAAATTATATAAATGCTTTAATTTGTTTCGGCTATAGCAACTGAAATGTTTACATTTCTGTAACGAAAAATTATAGCATACGTTATATCTGATATTTTTACGCGGATAAAGCCAGTGGCGTGAACTAAGTAACCTACTGTGATTCAGTGATTTATTTGTAAGGAAATTAATTTCAATCCTTAATTAATACTTTAATTTGTTTCGACTATAGTAAACGAAATGTTTACAATTCTGTAAAGAAAGATTAGGTATATAGCATACGTTATATCTGATCGGAACGAAATGTCCTACTGAACTGGACCTTCTGAACGGTATCATAGTCCATTCAATACGCGGTTCGCAAAAAAGAAATTGTCGTGACCTTGCTGTTTCTCGATACGTTTTTCGTACAATACGCGTGCGCGATGGGGTCCGGATCAATGCCGAAAAACGGGGGGACATACACCCGCGTCCCACACCGCAAAGTAAGCTCGCGGCATCTGAAGGGTTAGGCACACGTGGTTGCTAGGAGACCGCGCCTTCGTTTTTAGGCGGTCGATAATGCCCAGCGTCATTTTCCTTACACCCAACCAATTCCTGTATAAGTAAACCTAATCGTGGAAAAATTCTTTTTAAAAAAAAATTTTTTTTGTAGTCATTTATTGAAGCTTAAATATAAGTATTGTTATAAAAATATTATTAAGACTTAATTTCAGTTTTTAAGAAAAGTTTCGAGTTACATTTAGGGCCTCTTTCACCTACAAGTAAAGTGTTGATTTTAGAAATAATTTAGAATAAAATAATTTAGAAACTTTTAGAAATAATTTTATGATAGGCGAATTTTTTATTATTTTCTTTTTAATATTTGGTATTTTTACCGTACAAACAAAGGTATATCATCTCCACCATTCCCGGTTTTAAATGGCGGTTAGCCTACTTGACACATGGTGAAAGAGGCCCTTAGTCTAAACGTACTATTCAATTTATAAAAAAAGCAATTAGTTAGAGTAATTTACCAACTGTGTCCGCAGTCCAAGGAAGATTCAAATAATTTAATATCATAACTGCTGTTGCGGTTCAGTATATTAATAAAGATTAATTTTGCATTCATAAAAATTATATCTTTTATTAAATAGTTAATTTAATAAAAATATATAATATTTACAATTTTAATACTAGATTTAATAACATTAGTATTGTTACATATAAAACGCACATCGCGCACGATTATCCATTATTTATAGGTACATTGGCTGGAGCTTCCTTAAAAGACTAAAAATTATATTAGTTCATAAGATATATTGTTATATATCTATAAATTATATAAATTATATTTGTTGTAATTTCTTATGATATTAATGTCTTCGTTTATAATTTTAAACGCATAATCGATAAAAAAAAACGATAAAAAAACAAAAAAGCAGCCAAGAAAATTAAGAAGATCCTCTTTCAACTTAACCCAAGTACTACTCTACCTACTTACATGATATTAATTATATATCGTAGGTACATGATAAGGCTATTCGGCTACAGATGCGCCAGATAATATGAATTTTGAATGAATTTCTTTAATAATGTTTATATTATACCAAAAAATTAGAATTAAAAAAAAGAATCATTACATTTAAAAACAATGTTATTATTTGTTGTAGTTTTACTTGTTTTTTTATAATAAAATCCTTGTCTTTTTAGAATTAAATTTTCTAAAATAAAAAGGTATCCAAAATTTTCTAAATAAAATGTAGGTATAACATCTGCAGGGATTCCAGCTTCCTTTTCTATAGGAAAAATACTGTCCCAGTAATAAGGTTCGTCGTGAGTTTCTGACTCGGCGATTTATAAAAACATCATGGGTATAATAATGCGTGCAAATTTGATATGGAATTAATATTTCTGAAAGGAAACAATAAATACAATAAAGTTTCTTAATGTGCAATTAAATATTATTTTTATTAACGGGCTGCGTTTTTAAAGAAGATTAATATGTATAAGAGTATTTTTGATAAGTGATTACCTTGTCACCTAAGGACACAAAAGTAACATCCGGGATGACTGCGGTTAGACCAATAGCGCTGCAACTGTTGTTCCCCTTTCAACATTACTCTTGGTATATACCTATAGGTCGTGCTAGTAAAAGTCACCCAAAAAGCTTGGACAATTCTGAAAATACTTGGTTAAATCTAGATTTACTTAAGTCTTTCCCTTTGTTACTCGTAACATTCCACTACATATCGTTATAATTTTTGCTGAATAATGTCAGAGTTTCTAGACGACTGTAGTCACAAACATCTAGCGGACCGTCAGCCTTTTTGCTTAATCTTTAAAGTTAATAACAAAGCTAAGTGTGACGCTTCAAAAATTGGCTGCTTGAATGCGTAATATGTGGTCACTGACGCAAACACCTATTTACTACAGCCGGTCAAAGTGAAAGCGAACCGCCTTGACCTAATACATCAGTATAGACGTATTGAATATACCGAAATGCATCGTTAATAGGGATACCGCACCGATAGTGAGAGTGTCTATTAGATCGTTAGATACACCATACATTAGAATAACTATAACCATATTAACAAGCTATTGATTTGTTGTATGAATTGCTTTTGCTTAGTAGTTAATATTTTAAGTGGTAAAATAATTTTCAATAATTTATTTTAATTGAAAAATGAAATATTTTTATGTTCTACATTTTTAATACCGATATTATTTTAAGCTTTTTTTTATTTAGGCAGGCCTAGGATACTTTGATGGATATTAGAGGCTACGGTTACGGAAACACAAGTAACGCCAGGTATATAAATAGAATTTATAAATAAAATTTAAAAATATATACTCGTAGGTATTGTGGCAACTTTCCACAGCAGAATAGACGTGATAAGAAATTATACATAATGTGTAAATAAAGCATGCCTAGAAAAATGCTTAGTAAGTATTAAGTATAGGGCTAGTCAAAATTGAAATCTATATTGTCTATAGGTAGGTACTGAGTAAATTTCAAAAGTGGCTTTACATAATAATTTTTACCTTACGTGAATACTTTAGATTAAGAAAGACATTTTGACATTGTATAGGTATTTATATAAAACTAGTGACCGCCTTCGCACGGATACAATATTTTTTATATAAATTATAGGTCACCTAAATTTTAATTACGAGTATATATAACTTGTTAATATTACTCATGGCAGATTGTATTAAATTTTTTTTATGTAAGACAGGTTGTTAGTAAACTTGATGGTAGGTGGCTACCGTCGCCTATCACACAAGCAACTCCACAGATACCTCAAGTGTACCTTAAGGTAGGATTGATGATAAGATATTAAGAAGGAGGATAGGAAAACGGGCATATTTTAAGGAAATAAATATTTCTTTCTTTCTTTCTAAAACATCTTCGGCGGTGAGGTAATGTAAAACCTTTTATCTATTATCTATCTCAATAAAGAAAACAAATCTTCATTCACCATACGACAGTCCATTCACACATAGATATTGTACGTCTCATAAGCTACCAACGACGTTTGTAC
The DNA here is from genome assembly GCA_944738685.1 of Synanthedon myopaeformis. Lineage (NCBI taxonomy): Eukaryota > Metazoa > Arthropoda > Insecta > Lepidoptera > Sesiidae > Synanthedon > Synanthedon myopaeformis. Next base: position 2,505,468 of record OX122930.1, read on the forward strand.
ACAATGGTGATTGGCTTGTCTACGTATCTGCGCTTGTGGCGAAGTGAAAGTGAACATTATGCGTGACGTCACTATATATGTTCACCATTAGCCTTGTCATATGACAGAGTTGTGTGTATGGTCAGAAAAAAAGTGATAAATATTAATTCATTTACCCACTTTAATTTGCCAATACAGTGTTAGCCAATCCGTATATAGTGATATTATAAATGCGAATATATAAGAATTTGTCTGCTCTTTACTTTGGCATGATTAAACAACTGAACCGGTTTGAATAAATTTAGATGTAGACTTAACTCTTGCGAAGATTTATCTACCTTTAGGTTAGCGATGACTTTGATAGATTTAGCTCATTCGAAGGACATACGATAATTTTTAACTTTTTACTTGGGTGCAGTCGCTGTAAAAAATAGTTTTTTTTATGTTTTATTATAAAGATAAATTTATATTTAAGTTATTTTTAGAGATATTTTTAGATAAAAGAAAATGACAGACTGTAAATTGATAATCCAAAATTCTTCTTTACCTACTAAGGTAATTACTGTTGTAAGACCGACTCCTAAATTTATGAATGCTGAACGAATTGTACAACAGTGGAAGTGTTATCCGATACAATATTTAAAAATAATTAACACCATCTGTTCTATTACTTAAAGTTCTCAATCTTTCGTGAAACTGTAAGACTTGTTATATTTAAGGATATAACTATCGCTTACATATATACTCGTTTCGCATACACCGTCGATATTCGAGATGTTTACATTAGAAGACATTCGTTTATTTAAAAAACAAAAAAATTATATCTCAAAGGAAAAATATCATCAATTGTTTTGCTAACGCTACACACCTCTATCGGTTTAGGTGTTCTAGTTCAAGCCGGTAATGTGTCCACAATCGGCCAGGTACTCCGTACCCATTGATTTCTAATGCTATCGACAAATTTAGTTCCATTCACAATAATGTAGTAACGTAATTTGTATCGATGTTTAGATCCAGTTGAATTAATTGACTATCAATGCAGTTATCTAACCAACATTTCGTGAATTAGAGATGTGGGAAATTTATAGATATTAATAGGATTAATTGTATTTTGTTTTAAACACTACTATTTGCAGTCACAAACTGGGATTATCTCTGGTATCAGTAACGATACCGTGAAGAAGGTCACCGTGCAATAAAAGCATTTCCACATGTTAGTGCAAAATTATTAAAGCTAAGTTGCAATTCAGCCTATGAACTGTTGATCTTATAACACAAAAAATATATACGAAAAGGTGTAAAAATTTCTGTTTATCAAATGTTTATGTTAATGTGTAAAATTAAATGTTTATCAAACCATTAAAAAACCAATTGTAGTTAACCTTACTGTAGGTACGTCCTACAATTTTATTATGCGTAGGTTTATAATTTCCATTTGAATGGAGCTACATAGATACTGAGACATATATAATATGGGGTATGTACATAAGCAGAAAGTGGGTACATAGATATAAATAGATTCTCCACAAGCGCCGCTCTTAATACGGTATCCCGATGCGTCATCAATCACTCAGGAAGGGCGAGTTAAGTCGACACATGTAAATTTCGGACCCAAATTACACGGAATGAGTAACGTAATATAAGCCCACGAAAAAAGGGGCCTACGCAAACAAATTTGTTGTTTTAAATGTAGGAAATTAAAAAGTTTCAAACACTTCAGCCGACCAGACCGCCCGAGAGGGTTCGACAAGAGTATCTACAAACGGAAATTAGATACCCAGTAGTACCCATTTTTATAATTTCATAATAATATTGTAAACGTGAAGGTTTGTGAGGATGAATGGGTTTTAGTTATTCTTTTTATTAAAACTATTTACTACGAAAAGGTAATTTTAACGCCTTTATGTTTAAATTAAAAAGCAACAGTTGAGTAAATCTAGATTAGAGTTGCGTATTTTCGGCAAATTCGATATAAAAATACGAGTATAAAATAAAAATATAAAATATTCACTGTTCTTTAAATTTAAGTTTTATTTGTAATGAATACTACTAATGGTTACTGGTACTACTAGTAAGTACTAGTACGTACATACTATCGAATAACTTGTATTGTATCTAATTGTCTGTAAATATACTCGTAATAGACAAAATTTTTAGCTCGATTGTATTTCCATAATTATTATCACAACACGAAATAAGACCAAGCAATGAACGTTGAAAAAAAAAACACCATAAAACTTTCAAAGGCTTCAGCTCGCTTTATAAGGCAGGTATGTATATATATATTCGAAGGCTTATGTAAATAAGGGTATATTTAAGTATACATTTAGGCGTGTAATATATGTTATGTAGGTGCCCTTTACCCTAAAAAAGGGTTTTGTGGATACAAAAACCAAAAAGATATTTCACTCAAAAGGGCCCATTATAACGGGTCTTGGCAAAAAGGTCGGAGCTGAACAAACGACTGGCATCAATTAGTGGAGCAGCGATGGTAAACAGGGTATGCTTGGGGATAAAGAAACCTACACACTTGTCACACCTACGCTAGAATGATCTAACATTATTACAATGGTCTAACATTTAGGTACTAGCTGTGCCTGCGACTTCGTACAGGCTGTAGTTGGTTTTTTTTAAAATCTCACAGGAACCTAACATTTTCCAGTGCAAAAAGTATCTTATATGTTAATTTAGACGATAAAATAGCTGTTTGCCAAAGGAGATTAATATGGTTTTGTATTGAGATCAGGCCATCAGTTTACTTGTACCATTAGGTAAGAAAAAATCATAGATTTTATTGGGAAAATATCGTGTAATTTGGTAATGAGGGAATTTATATATTTACGTTTGAAAGTATTAAATTACCGTGCATTTTTTAAATACAAGTTAACATTTTCATATAATATATTTATTTAAGAAAATATTTAAAATTTATAATTGGATCCAAAAAATATTTCAAAAGTTGTTTAAAGTTATAAATTATAGTCCGGAATGAATACCTAATAGCCTAAGAATTTTTCAAATATATTGATGCAGTGGTTCCGGAGATTAACCTTACGTTATTAAACATACAAAACTCCGTATAAAATTATTAGTATAGATATAAATAACATATGTGAACAATTTTTATAAGAATCATGTTAATATTACCTAATTGCCTTCAAGAATAACCACGGACTTACTAAACTAACCAAGAATATTTAATTAATCTTGGTTCGTGTGAAAGGCTCTTATATACAGTAACAAAATTGGTGGCTCATTTACGAACAGTTCGGATGCTAACCCCTCTGTTTACTAATCATTAAGTTTCATGATGCATATCATATTAATATATACTTATAATAAAATTTATTTAAAGCAAAATGTGCCTAATTATAATTATTCATTTATACCGATAACTTCTGAGGCTTCTTTAATTTAATTAAAAAATACTTTCGTATAAAACTTGTAAATAACTTCGAAAATTATTGTTAATTTATACGAGTATGCTTTGCATTTCATATTTAGGTTAACTCTTATTAAGGGTAGGCCTACTTTACTTTATTCATTCTATGGACTGTATTAAAATCTTTTTGGTTGTAATAAAATTTTGTTCAGACCGACAGTGGGTCAGACGGGCACTTGAAAGTGGGTCCAATGGACACTTTTATTCAATTTTTCGGGCCACTTGATGCTAGCTAGGTGGCTGCCATCGCCTAACAAAAGAAACGCCACAGGTTATGCAAGTGCGTTGCTCACCGTGGTAGGATGGGATTAAAAAGGGATAGGAAAATGGGCTATGGAATCTCTCCCCGAAACACAAAAGCACATATGCTGTTATTTCACGGTAGTCTTCTGTAAATGGGTAGTAATTGCTGACAGACTGGCTGCCCAAATGACTGCCAAACGCAATGTGCCCTGCTACTAAAAGTATAAGCCCCCCAGCAGGATTTAAAAGTATATAAGTATCTTTTTTCTATTTAAAATAAATATTTTTAACCCCAACACAAATGGTAGATAAATGAGACATCAATCTGGTTTATCGAATTGTACCTATTGTAGAAGTAACTTATGTTAAATTTTTGAAACTAACAGTTTTTTCATTACTTTATACCTTTTTAAATTCAAAGTTTATATAAGTAATTACAATATAATTACAAACACCACGCGAATAGTTAATTTTTTAATTTTCATATCAAACTTCGTTTGACATCATCTTACAATATAGACGAAATATTTAAAAGCAAACCATTATAACATTATTTATTGTACACAAATTTCTCTTCACGTTAAGATTATTTATTTTGTCGGACGGCGGAAAGCGACTTTGTTTTATACTATGTAAAAGATAACGCAAGCGGATTCGCTGAAAATAGATAGTATATGTATATGAAACGCAGTGATAACATTGTACGCGTTTATTCTCGCTACTGTACAAAAAATACTTCACATTCCGCCGCCAGTGTTGTGGAGTATCGTCGCGCACTTAATTTTGAGTGCGATGTAAGCGACGCGCGTTATTTTTTTTTCGCACCATTTACTCAGACGTCCATCATTCCGCGAGAATACTTCTGTGCACGATTGTACCCGGAACTTGGGGGAGCAAGTGAAGGCCGAAAATGCAAATCACGTGTATTAATATTAATATGCTGTAGACAGAGTTTAATATAGAGGAAATTTATGCATGACCACCTTAAATTATGTACTGTGCCGTGTTTTCGTTGAAGTGAATAATTTTATCAAGAGAAACACAATTTATCTTTTAAATACAGTTCTTAATTACTTTGCTGTTGTATGGCAGTCTAATAAGGTATATAAAATTTTATTAATTAAGGAGGTATATAATATCAAATCTAAGTCGTTCGGTGCAGGTTTGCCTGTTAGTTCTTCTAAATAAAAAAATTAGATTTTGATGTTGTTTTGAGTAATTAAGAAAATTTCTTATGCTTTATACTATATTAAATTATTATCATAAATTAAAAATAGAAAACATGTAAAAAAGGGTGACTGCATTTAAGTCTTTTCTTGTTGTTATTTTTCATAGATATTCCTAATAGTAATATTGTAATACTTACATAATTATTAGGTAACAATGTTATTGAAATTTGGTTTTATTCAATCTATCTATCTTTTGGAGACATATAAATAAAAATGTATCACTAAATGTGTTAGGTTTTAAGCGCAAAACTCGAGAACGATTAGAGCAATTCAGCAATTTTTTTAAAATATTCATTGAAGGCTGAAGAAAGTTCTTTTGAAGAGAATAATTGGAAAAATTTCCCGAAAAATTGCATGCGTGCGAAGCCGGGGGCGGGTCGCTAGTAAAGAATATTTTTAATTAGAGTAATGTATCTACAGACATTAGTTAATATATGTTCATTAACATTGTTCTACATAAAAATTAAGTGCCTTTATAAATAATCATATCACTAGATATACCCAAGCCTCTAAAGGTACCAGTTTTGCCAATCTTTTGTTCTTTTGCAATAAACAGAATAGCAAAGAAATTTTAAAATTATGTAAATAAGAACGACGGTTGGCCGATTATGGAAATGCTTAAACATAAACTGCTAACCCTTCCCGTTTTTCCAGGCAATTCCTGTCCATTTAGTAAGGAAGATATATGCAGGAGATAGTAAGGTCTAATGGGCGCCGTTAAAAACCTTCAATAGCCTCGTTAGGGGTAACCCTTCGAGAGCCAACCAATTTTGAAAAGTCCCTTAGGATTTTTATAGACCATTTATTTGACTAAGATTTTTAATATATTTAAAACTTCACTTTTAGCAAATAAAAATAAAAATGCGAGCAGGTATATGCGAGTAGACATAAAACATATTAGCTTTAGTATAAACATTTACTTAGGTATTTTAAAATTAATGTAAAATTACAGTCCCTATAGTAGAACGGACGCTAGCATCCCATATGCATAGGTTCAAGCTCCGGTAGAGTTTTCATCGCTAAATCTCTGTACGATTTGGAGTTTAGAATTTAGAAATTGTAATAACTCTGTATAAGTGTACCTACCAGTAATCTAGAAGACCTGTGAAATCCTGCCAGTAGGCTTGATATAATATGTTTTTTTTATACAAAGGACACAGTAGTTTTGAAATTTAACTTATAGACTGGATTATGCTTGACTTGAGCCCAGTATTGGCATGTTATAGGTACAATATATGTAATAGGTTTTTATACAAGTGCCTCTCTCGTTGTCTTCTAACTTACTGATTTTTATGCGGTTTACACTATTATTAAGAGAATTTCTTAATGTTTATACGTAAAATATACTATAACTAAATATATACGTAAATTGTAAAGTCGGATTAAGGATAAGGGTAAGGAAGGGATAAGGAAATATGCTCTGGCACCCTTTACTCACTCATCGAAACACAGCAGAACATATGCTGTTATTTCATGGTCTTCTGTCCTTACAATCCTTATTGGTGACTGCCTAAGGACGGGGTGCCTAATTTATGATTAGGAAAAGCAGTTTATCTTGCCATTACAAAATATTTAGTTTCTAAGTAAAATATATAGTTATATATGCGTTGTTTTATTACAAAAAGCGATGCTATAAATATTTTTTATGTTTTGTATGGCATTTTTTTAATAATAAAAATAGCTAAAAAGCTGTGTCTAGGTGATGTCGTGAGTTTTACCTGACCGTAAATAACCACAGCGTTCAAAGGGTTAGAGTTAAAAATGACCATGATGCAGCGTTTTCTTTTTTGTTCGGAAGGGACGGACCCAAAAGAATATCGCGAAGGGCCGGCCCGTTATGACCCCGGTAGGTGTGGGAGGGTTATTATATTAGAGGGTCGGCTAATATGAAGGGAAAATCTTTTTGTGTCGACGTAACGAGCTTCTTTTCAGGGAATTTTTAATTTTTACCTTACCTTGTGTGTTTTTTTACACATCGCTTATGTTGTGAATAAAATGTATTAAAAATAACAGCTTTTCACCGTGACTTCGCGTATAATCACAATCTATATTTTTCGGTTTGGAAAAAAAATTTCATTAGAATGTGTTCTTGAGGTTTCAGCGATTAGGCATATAAGACTCCTGATTCTTATTAACCTACTTAATTTAAGACTATCCAAGAAATTGACATGCTTTAAATCATTTTGGATTTGACGAGTAGGTACATTATTCACTTGTTTTAATTACGACGAAAACCTTCGTATGTCTTTAGATTAGGACCATATGCCTCTTTATTATGTAGTAGTATATCTAACATTTATATAGATGTTGAGACAGGTAACATTACTTTAGTTTATCTACGGTGAACTCTAGATGTTCTTGGTTTCTCAAATAATTAGGAATCATTCATCAAATTATACCAATTCAAAGTCCATATAGAATTTTAGAGTACATATTATTAACTTTATATTTATACTTTTTAATAGTTGCTAATTAGTGTCTAAATTTAGTAATTGCATAACTAAACTTAATATCTTACTAATTTTGTAAATTAAATAATTGTTGTGATGATGAAACTTTAGAGTAATATAAGTTTATACATCAGAATAATAATCAATTTTACTTATAACAGCATCATGCATGTTCTTTATAGAGGTGTATGGTTTAGACAGCATAAAATAATAATAAAAATTTTTTTATTTTTATTTAACTTTAAATTTTGCCAGAAATAAATCGCTTATTTTGATGGAAGTCCTTTCGAATTCAAATGTTTAAATAAAACTTTCTTTCTTAAACAAAATAAATCAATTTAAGAACAAACAAAATGATATTAATTCCGTACTTTTATTTAAAAGATTTACACGTGTAATAACGAGTAGGTAGTACGTAACAGCTTACCTACATGACAAACTGAAATATAAATATAACAAAAATTAAGCAAGTTCGCAGAGAATTATTATTAATGGGGTATAACAAGAACAATTTTCAGCCTAAGCTTTTTAAACGTGCGCCAAAAAGGATAATTTAAATGTCGCGTCGGGTGCTCGCCATAATTACCTACCTGTTTTAATTAAAATTAATATGTGATTACTTGAAAATGTTTAAGGATAAAGTTTAATAAGCTGATGAAGCCGACACGTGAGAGAGATTAGTGTTGTTTTACATACCTACATAATATAAGGGAGTCAATCATAGTCCAGGCAGCGGTCCGAACGCTTGGCTGCTGAAATGCTAGGCTACAAGATCGGCTGCTTTATTATCTAACAGCAGACGACTTGCGACCAACTTGCGACAGGCGAAAACTTTCTATCAATTTGTGCAATATCAAACTAAATCGTGTTTTTGGTATCATATAGGTAACTCATAACGAAGGTGTGGTTTGCGATAAAGCCTTTTACGGACAATAACTAAAATTAAAGTGCATCATTTTTGTATGGCAGCGAAGAGGCCTTATCGCAAACCACACCTTTGTTATGTTTTACGTGATACCAAAAACACGATTTAGTGTGATATTGCACAAATTGATATTCCTAGAAAGTTTTCGTCTGTCGCAAGTCGTTTGGTGTTAGATAATAAAATATATAAGGCAGCCAAAAGTTTTGCAATTTCAAGAGTGGATTAAAAATAATTATCGCTCGCTCTAACAGTGAAGGAGAAAATCACTATGAACTTCTGCAACTTCTGCAAGATTATCACCAGTCTTCGAAGATCCATGAAGATCAACTTGTAGAGGTCTAGCGTCTAGCGGTCTATTTCATATTTGGCTTTCTCAACTAAGAATGAACTTGAATGGACTCTTAGAATAAATCACCTAATTAGTAAGTTGAAGTGATAAGTTGAATTCGTCCAACAAGATGGAGAGCCGACCTGGTAAGGCCTGCGGATCGACGCTGATTCCAGGCTGCCTCTCACCGCTCCCTCTAGAAAACTAATATTAACTAGCGACCCGCCCCCCGCTTCGCACAGTTGAAATTTATAAAAATCCTTTCTTAGAGAATGCTTACGTTATAAACACATGGTCAAACTTCAGTTTTCTAAATTTAACAGTTTTGCCTCAACAAAACAGTTTTCAGTTTCAGTTCTTAGTTTTTAGAACTAAAAACTGTTTTAGGACAATATATTTTATAAGTAGGTATAGATTAAGGCGCTCCCAATTGAAAAATCTTAGAGTAAATTGCTCAAATAGCTTTTAGATAATAATTTACATACTTAGGTACTGGAATATTTTAGACTAAAAAGGATATTGTTTCATATTAGTAATATCAAATGTCACAATATCCTTCTTAATATATATTTTATTAGCTGTTGCACGTGACTTCGTTCGTAACTTAATAAAATATAGCCTATATTACTCGCAGATAACGTAGCTTTCTATAGGTGAAAGAATTTTTAAAATCGGTTCAGTAGTTTAGGAGTTCATCGCGAACAAACAATGTGATACGAAATTTTTATATATATAGAAGATATCTATACTGAAGGCATAGGCATAATATATGTATTTAAATAGGAACTTACCTAATGTATATATATACATTCAATGCAAATTATGGAGAGGCCTTTGTCCAGTAGTGGAAGTCCTACGGCTGAAATGAAGATGATGACGATTTGCATACTAAATTCTTACGAAAATATATCACATCTTCTTCCTTATCTATGAAACTGGTTTAGCATGGTTACCAGTGGAAAGCTAAAGCCGTGAAACCACAGAGCCGCGGCGTATTCTGTGTGCGTTGGAATCCTAAATTCTCACGCGTGAAAGTGAACGTTTTCTTTTACGTTTTTCCAATGGCTATCGACGAACCGCCTTTCGATTTCATTACGGACGTCCGACGCTTTTTATTTTTAAATCACGGCTTGCTCCGCGCGGTTTCCCCATATTTTTTTTTATTTCCGCTTTTTTTTTTAAACCACGGTCCCGTTCCTGTTTTTATGCGAGCGGGCCGCAAACAATGCTATCACGGCCGCCGAATTAACTCCCGACTTTTTGCCTTTTGACGCCAATAAAAATATTTTAATTCGGCGCGAGGCATGTTAATTAATAATTAATATTTTTCGACGGGCGGCGGTTTTAATGGCATCGTTTAACACGTGTTTCGATGCGATTGTTTTTTCCCCGGATCGTTTTCATGAATGAAATGGTGACGTAATAGGATAATGTCAGTGACAATTTTACGTTTTTATTGGGCGGGCTTGTTGTTGATTTTTTTGGTCGGTTACGAGTTTTCCGGTCAATGGAACGAGTGCATTGAGTTAAAACTCAATGTCATTATCACTATAATAGCAATGTGTAATTTTATTTTGAACAGACGCGACTTGCACATACACACAATATCTACTTCTTTTGAATTAAACTCAATTCCTTCCAAAAGCATGTTGTTTATTGTCTTTTCGGGTAAGAGCACTACTATAGATACTGTCGCACCATAGATATATCTGCCCTTTTAATAAACACATAATACTAATTTAACTTATTTTATTTGTTAACTTACCTATATTATTTAATATAGTGTGCTTTATTGGACGATCTATAGATAAAGTTTCTCTGGGAGGCAGAATCAGTAATGAAGACAATAAAAGAATGAAAATGACTCATATATTTGGTAGAATTACCAGACTGAAGTACTCGTCGAATCGAAGAACGTTTCAAAAGAAAGATTGTGGAGTGGCGACTACGTATGTGTGTAGATGTGCTGAAAGAAACAAAAAAAAAAGGTCCAAATAAAGGAAGAATTGTCTAACAGGTTTAGCAGACTAATGATCAAAAATATACCTTTGTAAATTATATCTTATTTTGCTTTATTGGGAATTATTTATCAAATTAAATCAAAATTAAAATCAAAACATTTATCCATCAAATAGGCTGAGACTCAAAAACCCGGATATCCGGAATTGTTGATAACTCTATCACCTATTTCTGGAAACATCACTGGTACGTAACTTGATTATTTTTAACATGCTACGCGCATAGAAAAACATTTGACAGAAACAATAGAGTTGTATAAAATTGTTTATATTTCGCTGTGTTTCCAATTAATTGAATTCTAGTTGAATAAAATACGGAAAAATAGAATAAACATTTGAAAGCATGTTTAAAATAATAATAAAAAAACCGGTACTGTATCAATGCTTGCATATACCAATTGAAAATATTATACAATTTTATTCACTTGTGTATTACAATAAACTAGACTCCTTTGTTAGATTTTCAAAGGACACTGTAGGGTCAAGGGTCGAGTGACCTTTGATCCGATTTTAGACGTATAACATGTAAAGGGCCATTTTTGGCACGCGAGACCTTTTGAAGGGTTATTAGTTGAAGCGTACCTAACTTCATGTCGGATCCCTTTTCGGGTTTGATCTGATATTTGACTAAGAAAACTTAACAATCTATTTATTAAAGAACTGCTTCTGCCATATCAGCAGGAAAGCGTTTGTCCCACATAGCTAAGTTGTACATCAAGTTATAATTAAATATTATGTGTGTCTGAATCTTTTTTCTTTTGAATATTTCTTTAAAAGCGCTTTTGGCAATTTCAACTGTGTTCAATTCCTTTCAGACTTGGTTTGCTTCTCATTGGTTCTGACTTAAATGATTATAAACAAATGTATATAACATTCGTTTTCTAAATAGTCATTACTAACCAAAAAAGTTGCATTCAAATTCAAATATTGAAATATTCAATGCGTAAATGAAAAATTAAATTTAGTTATTTCTATAAATATTTTGTAAAAACTAGAATAGTAAAAAGCATTATTATATTTACTAGTAATGACAATAATTCTAGGTTCCAATGTGTGCTGCAGGCATTGCCAGTGGCGAGCGGTTATATTCTCATATTTCTTGATAACGACACTCGTGGGCGTAATGAAGGGAAACTCAGACAGAACTGAAAGTACAGTCGCACACAAAATTATAAAATTTAATTTTTATTGTGTAAAAATATTTTTTTAACTAAGGTTAGTGTAACTATACAATACTATGCGTTTGTTTTATGTTCTATTAGTATCAATCTACTATAACTATGGATTTCGCATGCCATCAACACTACAAACTTTAAGGAACATTTAAAAATGACATATGCGTGGAGCATAAACTCTGTCATTTGTCATTTAAAACCAACCAAACATCTGTCATAAGAAAATGTGACTTTCCGTCAACACATTGGAGTTTAAAATCAATAGTAGAATTTGGTCGTTACTGCCTTTTACCTTCGACGCGCGAAGGCAAGATTCCGTCATGATTCCGTTTTAGGCGTATTTTTTTTGTGCCGCTTTGGCATTTGTGACGCAAAAACCATAGTTGTAGTAGATTAATGTCTATTAGGTTAGGCGGTGTGTCAAAATTTTAAAAATCTACTGTCACATTGTTATTTCATACCTTTAGAAGGTAGCTATCGCCATCTTATGGTGGCGACTTAAACACGCGATATCTTTTATTTAAAGGTCGTTCGACAATCTGACATTCCACTAGATGGTATGCTTTCAGGCCAATTATTTACGAATTTCTGTGTATCCTGGCACTACTAAAGTTTAGATCATAAAATATTCCATGTTTAAATCTAACATGTACAAAGGACTATATTACCTATGAATGTTAACTTTGATAGTATAGTATAGAGGATTGTTGTCTCTTGGAAAATAGCTAATCTTCTAACAAAACAAATTAAACATTTACCTTTTTCTAGCTTTGAAAGATAAAAACTTACATTTAAGTACAGCTCTTCACACGCGACGAATTGTAGTCTATTCTAAATCTGAAAATGCTTTATGTAGTGGTATTACTTTATATAATTGTATAACAATAAATAATAGTTTATTTAAACTTTCTTAATAATTATGTAGTTATTTGTTTTTCATAAAAGAACAAATGATTAAACAGTAAATGAATATGTATTAAAATAATTAATGATTTACTAATAATAATTTCTTATTATATGTGGTAGACTGTACGTGAAAAAGTAAGTGTAAAAACTGCACAGACAGCAAGCGTCGTAAAGAGCAATCTCCAAAGGACGCTGAGCGAGCTGTAAATTCTCATAGCCTTGCATTTTTTGCAGCGAATTCAGTTTAACGAGTATCTACATAGCTTTTCCTTTCCCGACAGAAAATTATCAGGAGACTTTAAATGGAATATTTTTAAACTTACCTCCAAATTATGGCTTGGTTTAGGAACTTCTTTAACAAATGTTAACATTCTTGTCGCCCCTAAATGTTGATGTAAAATTTAATTAACATACCTTACATTTTTAAATTACTTTTTTATAGGTAGGTACTGTGTAACCCGACAGTAGCATCTCACCGGGTTTCAGGTTTCACATTATTGTGCAGCCGTCCTAATGTGTAAATTTGTGTTCATAATGATATCTAGATATCTACCTATATACAAGTTTACCGCACGTTATAAGGGCCTCATCTCCCCTATATCGACCACCTTTTACGATGTAAACATATGGTTTTATAATGGTTCTCAAACTTTCAAAAGTTGATTTTTTAAAATAAAATGTTATTTTTTTCTTGTTTCACGTAACATAAAAGCTTTTTCATTACTTATTAGAGGCAAATTGAAAATTCAAATTCTAGGAATTTTACATAATTATTGTTTTGGAATGAAAAAGTATGTAATTCTAAATTTAATTAATATAAACGAAATTGAAGATTAAAAACTAATCAATTTGAAAATTCTAGATAAGCTATAAAAATAAAATATTAAATAAACAATTTCCCTATACACATTTCTTGGAGTTATAGTCTTAAGGGATTCCTAGTTTTTATGTAAGATCTAATGAAAAGAGAAAACATTTTTTAATGTAAAATAACGGCAGGAAGACTGTACCACTCACTAAACTTGATGATAGGTAGCTCACTACAGCTACCACCGGTATGAAGATTATGACCTTGTCCCTTTCACGCTCCCCAAAACAGTTTCTTTAAAATTATTAATAAAAGCAAGTATTAATGTTATTTTAATTCATTAATCTGATGCTATAGCGCTGTTAATGTACCGTTTAATAATCTATACTATTATTATATAGAGAAAATATTTGTATTTTTGTATGTTTGTATTTTTGTATGTTTGTATTTTTGTTTGTAATGTACTAAAAAACTACTGGACCGATTTTAAAAATTCTTTCACCTTTAGAAAGCTACATTATCAGCAAGTAACATTAGACTATATTTTATAAAGGTACGCGGACGAAGTCGCGTATAACAGCTAGTGGTTTGTAAATCTAAACGGTTAGTTTGGTATTTTAATGTTTTAAAGTTTGATGTTACTTAAATTTAAGGTTTAAAATAAGTCACATCTACATTCTTACAAAAGATCTTAAATTTGTGGCAATTAAGTTTGAGCAGCACAGTCCAAAGGGTCCAGGGGATGTTGGGGACAAATCGCCATCGCCCGCGGGCAGGCACGCAATACCGTTTGCAAGACGCACCCTTCTAATCCGCGTCCGCAACTCCCCTCACCCACTCATTACATACAAGGAGGATAGTTAAAATACCCCAGCCACCCCCGTTGCGAATCGCAAGGTTTTATGTCTTCCATAAAACGGGTAGAGTGGGGTAAACACGGGTCGAAATGCTGATGTGAATTAATTTACTTTGAAGGATGATATGTACATGAAGCGTTGACACACGTAAATTGACATCAGAATTGTTCAAATTATTATAGATTGCATGTGCTACTCGTATATATGCAAGAAGTTATAATGAAATTAGCTTTCGCCTGTGACTCTGTCCGCGCCCTTTTTTCTTAGATGTTAAAACATTTATTCAATATTTATTGCTCATTATATTTTTGCTTTGATTTTTTATTTTTAAACATTAAAGAAAAAAGGGGGCCGACAAAGTCGCGGGCAAAAATACAATGAAGAGTGAGATAGAAATACGCTCTTTGAAAATGGTACAACGGGATACAAAACCGTTTTTGCAATCCGTTAGATCTACTAACGGACTCATACTTAGGTTGAGTCTGGGTGACGTATGTTGAGCGAACTGATGCAGAGAGAATAACGGACAGACGATTTGGAATATTGTAACAGTTTTGTATAAATTGCTTACTGTGATTTGTCAAATCGTAATCATATATATACTGATGTGGTCCCAAAATTTATCCAGCATAGTTTTAAAATTTTCTCGTCAACAACGCTTATAAAATTCTCCAACCGTTGAATGTAGCGAATTTTCATATAAACGCGCACTAATTTTAAGGCTAAGTCTCCCTAAAGGGTGGAGAGTTGGAGACCACCGAAAATACTCCCTTACACAAATAACCTTTGTACCACCAACCCCCGGATTATATGTACGGAAGATAGTTAAAACCCGCCCTGAATAAATTTAGCTCGTCAATAAAAAGGGCTTTTGTCCCTTAAAATAAAGGGATGTTTTTGTTATCTTGAGGATTGGCTAATTTGACAATAACAAAAGGGTTTCCGTTTTGGGAATTGCGTCCAGAGATGGTAATCAACTTTTTTTTTTGTAGGTTTATACGCACAAAAGGATCGGTGCTGCCTTCGTTCGCAATTTGCTGAATAAAACAAACAAAGCTTTTGTATTTGCGAAAGCGAAATTGCTCTTGACTTTTATAATCTGGAAACTCTACAGCCATATCGAGATCCATAATGAATTTTACCAATACGCATTTCAAAAGACAATGAATATCGTATTACTGGGAGATCATTCAGCCCACATTCAGCCAAACCGATATGTGTCGTTTTACAATTTAGAAATAAACATTTCCCAATTTTTTCTGGCTAGAATTCACTAAACAATAAATTAGTCTAGTAATATGTCGAATAACAAGAACTCGGTTTGCACTAGCCTTCCGGTTTTCCTGTTCTATTGTTCAGCAAATCTGTAATATTAATATTTATTTCCCATTTATTTGTACTTTAAAAGAATATTTTATCTTTAAAAAATTTTGTGCATCTAAGTATTACACACTATATTAAGTCGGAGTAAGAAAAGATTCATCACCTTAATACATTTGCTTGTATGCCAAAATGTATGCAAGCATCGGTCATGCCAAAATATCATTTAAAACATCCTGTTCAGTTATTTCCTTAATGTTTTAGTTATAAAAGGTATTAAGACTCTACGACTTGATAAAGGATTGAATTTGAAAACTGACGAATTTTTCCATACCCCGACTGTATATAAAGAAGCTTTATCTAAATGTTGAAATAGGCAGAGTTCGAAACAGCTTACGAAGTGCAATGGTAATGCATTTGATTCACTGTTTCTCGTCCAAGTATTATGGAATAGAATTGCTGTGGAGGGTCACCTTCCGTGGACCGAACACTCCAACCGCTGCATCAGCGTTCACTTTATTTATTGTTTCGTTACGTGTGCAGTGCGAAACAGGTGGCGTTTTTTCCTAACTTATTTAAGTTTACTGCCTGCGACAAATTGTCTGCAACCTACTGACTGTAGGTCGCAGGTACTGGGCAGCTCGCCTGGCGGAACTAACTTTACTCTTACAGAAATACACAGTAAAATAACAGTACTTGTGCTGCAGTGTTTCGTTGAGTGAGCAAGGGATGCCAGACCCTATATTTATACCTAATTTATCCAAATTGGCTCTGCAGCGCATTTGAAAACCCTGCTTACAGACGACTGATAGCCACTTATCATCAAGTAGACCTTCAGCCGGTCTGCCAACATTAAAAAAGTTGGATTGTACGAGTTTTTGATTAGTGCACAATGTTAGATATCAATTTGTCATTACTTACTAATGTGTATCTTCATCAACTATCAGATTGCTCAGTAAAAACTAGGCTGGGTGCATGTATTTCTAGCTCAATACATCTGCACCTTGGAGGTTTGTTATTAATTCGTTTTTTTTTTCAAGAATTAACAAATTGATCTTCCCATATTAGTTTTAAAATATTATAAATGCATGTAAAGTTAATAAAAGATACCAAAAATATTTAACGTAGCTGGTTTGTATCATCTATACATTTGCAACGATAAGTTTTATATGTAATTGTTAATTTATCTAAGAAAAAAGGGCATGTAAGTTTCAAACCTTTTTTTTTTTTAAATATAGTCTATAAAAGATCTGTAACTTATAGTTATACAGATACAAGACAGATACAAGATTTCTCTGTGTGCTAACTCTGTATATTTTTAAAATTCTGCCAAAATGTTCACATGATCTGTGAAACAATAAATGTTTTTAAAACGTCTACAAAATATGAGTCCACATTTCACAAACTAGTGAATTCTTTGTAGCATTTGTTTCAAGATACAATTCTCTTTTAAATTAATGCAAAGTACCAGAATTTGTTAACGAAGCGAACTATACAACAATATGTATAGACCTAACAAGTCTAACCTGTTGTGATCTCTCTACCTCATGTCGCGTACACCAAAGGTGAGTGTTATTGAAGATGTCAGGTGTCTCACGCAGACGTGCAACCCTCCTCGAGTACGCCAAATGGGATTCAATCGGGGACGACGTACAAATAATTAATTCAACTTTATTTCACGTCGCCAGTGTGAGTTTAAGTTACATTTGGTTACATCCAAATTGGCTTCTTAGTTTTTTTTTAAATGTAAGATGAATAGTCCACTTGATTGTAAGTGGCTAGCGTCGCCTATAACACAAGCAACGCTACATGTGCTATATATGTAATACATTTTATGTATTAGGTTACCTTCATACAATCCGGATAGAAAATTATAATCAAAATTAAATTTGGAAGCAAATAAATCTTGGAACAAATCTTAAATTGGGTATATTTGGAAAGTCCGATAATATTGTTGCGTTAGCTTATTTTCACGATTTACCTGATAAATTATAATATGGAATCCGTCGGCTAAAAATAAATTAATGTAAACAAAATATATTCGGAAACCATAACTAAGAAATAATAAAATCTGACGATATTAAACGCTTCCTGAATAAATAGATTTTACAAAAATTTACTTTGATTTTTTTAAAAGTTATTATAATATGCACGATACAACAGAGAATATAAAAGAAGACTTTAATCTGAACTAAATGCCTATTTGAAGCATAAACCTACAAACAACATAAAATGCAGCATCAATTGAAGTTACAGCAAAATATCCATTCGCTTTTCATACATTCGATAGCAAAAAGCAAACGATCGAGAGCCAAATGAATGCACTTGAACTCAATGTTTGCCACCAACAGCCGACGAAAAAGTCAATCCTTTACTACCAATTCTCATTCTAAATTCACTTTGTATGAGTACAGTGAAACTTAAATACTTGAGACTATCGGGGAACCTGCTTTTACAGTATTGAAATGGGAAAATTCTTCTGTACCTTTTTTTTACGACGCCTTCTATCGTCCTCTGGCACTCGCGGACAGTAGGGACTATAAATTACAATAAAAGAAAGTTTGGCATGTCTTTTAATTCCTCTAAAGACAAATGCGTTTGAAGATGTGGTGCATACATTGCGCTCTTTATACTCACTGAGTAGTAAAAATTACATATAGAAAACGTTTTTGTTGCCTTAGTCAGTTCACACTTGAACTCTATACCTTTTTCTGTAGTTTTTGTATATTCTTCTGTATTGCTATTGCTATTGCTATTGCTATCTTAATGACTATTGCTATCTTAATAAGTACCTTAATATTTTTTCTTAATATCTTAATAAGTTCGCATTGTGTCGCGTTCCGGTGTGAACTGAGCCTTAGTTTAATTTGTGATCACTTTTTCTGATTTGTAAGTACTATTCTAATAATATTGTATATTCTCATCTATTATCGTAAAGTATATACCTATTATTAAAAAAAAATCTTTAAAAAATCCTTTTTCGAAATATCACAGGCGTGGTAACTGTATCGTGGTAACTGAATTGCACGTGTAACAGTAGGTCTACGTTACAAAAATCGTTTTGTGAATTGAACTCAGACATTTTATTTAATCTTTTCAAAGGTATTTCACTATGTTTCTAACTTTCTGTGTCCAGTTGGCTTTTCAAGTTGTCAATGAAATGAAATTTTTGGTTCGAATATCGTTTCGTTTTTATGTATGTGCGGTTGGCAAGTTTCAAGGCTGAATGTAAACTTCATAGCTGTATTTGTCATTAGGAACTTTCTTTTCTACGAAAATGTGATCATAATTTTCAAGTAACAAATACCAAGGGATTATGAAATAAATATATCTATGCCGAGGATAAAACATTTTTCTAATGACATTTATTTTCTCTAGAAACATAGTAGAAACAGTGACAATCTTTGCGGAAGAAATTTGTCAGTGTTTTCGAGCTCATATAACCCAAATCTTTTCAAAGTTTTCAGTGAATAGGCATCTTCTGGGTGAGGCTCCATCATAGGAGTATCTTCGCCACGCTAGATGCTGGCCAAGAGCAAACCCATCTCTAATAAAAACAAAAAAAAAATTGTCGGAATTAACCTATCGCATTTATAAAACTTAACACACATTATAAAACCTTAATTATCTACTTATACACTCGTATAAATAGAAGTTCAAAACTTAAAATTGTAATACTTTTATAAACTAAAATGTACCAATACAAACTAAAACTCAACTTTTAGTTGGGATACCTACATATATTTTTATTTTACATTTAGTATATGCCGGCCATGTTTACATGCTTAGGTATACATGAAAGCGTGGGAATAAATAAATAAAGTTTTGTTCCAAAATCCCCCGAGTTAAAAACATCAAACAGTTTACCTGGGTCCAAACCGGTCGAATACGTTTGCCTAGATTAACGACGGTACGCATATAACGGCTCGCAACTTTTATAATAAAGGCTCTATCTTGAGTAACGATATTAAAACGACAGTACGAAATTTTAATACATTTTCCATAAGACTATGTTTTCAATTATATATGTTTTAAATACATTAAAAGTAAAAGACCCTTGCCATAGATTAGGGTCAAATTACATAAGCAATTCCATTATTTGTTTATTCAATGCTTTGTCAAGTACTCTTTCGATCCAATATAATAATTGTTGCTTTGTAATATGTTAATGTTATATTTAATTTAATGTTAATATTTCATGTAATACGTTCAATTTGTACAGAAATAATACAAACCAAGCTGAATAATAAAACTTCATAACAAAAAGCTAACATTACAAGTTATAATAATTTGTAGCTTATTAATACTTACAATCATTACAACCATATCAATTCTGATTCGACGTTATAGACAATTCAGATGTCCAATTCTCTGTTTTTTTTTTTTTTTTTTTTTTTATTTACTATTGGAATTGAATAATAATTTGGGATTATAATGTTTAAGATATCTATATCAGTTTTAAAGTATTTTGATTATCGTCCTTTGTTTTAAGTAGTTATCATGGTTTACGATGAGAATAAACAAAATTAAGGTCTGCATTTTTAAATAAAATAGCAATAAATAAATTTTAAATACACGTATAAATTTATAATCTTACACTGAAAAATAAATTATTTATTAAATTTTATACATTACACTGAATGTCAAAAAGCTATATTTCGAACTACAAAAATGCACAATTTGAATATTAAAACCTGTAAAAGATATACTTTATTCTAAAATCATATCTGAATAACATCGTTTGTCAGAATAGGTACATTATAAAACTGGGCCGAGTTAAATCTTCTCTGTTTTTCGAGCTATTTTTCTCAAGGGTCGCACGTGGCGGTGAATTATCGTGAGCCGGGGTGGTTTTTGGGGGTAAATAAGGGTCGAAGGGGTGTGATGAGGATGCCCTAATTTTTTATGTGAATCCCGAGCCCGACGTAAGTTGAAAAGAGGTTGGCTTATACAGTTCGTATGTAGGACGGTATATAGTAATAGGACCTATATAGTAATAGGAACGTGTAACACCCACGCATCCTTGATATCTAATATTTTTACAACCTTTTTCTCAAAAATTCTTTGTTGTAAGGTAAATTATTTCTATATAATTATAAATTGTAAATATATATTTAGTTAATAACACAATGTAGCATCACTATGCTTATATTAATCAACAAGCGACCCGCCCCGGTTCCCGGTTTCGTATGGATACATTTTTTTCTCTATTTATAATATTATAGTATAGGTATAATATACTTAGTATAGAATTATATATTTAGAAAAGAGATAATAATGGTTAGCTCAAATATTTTAAAAATGTTAATTGCCTTAATGGTAAATACAATTTCAGTCATACAGTGCTCTGTTGTAGTAAAAAATCTTTAGTGTTTTCTGCTTCATGTGTCAATTAAAAAAGTTCAACATTTGCTCTAACAGTAAAAGAAATACGTGATTAAAACTACTAATTGTTCTTTTTTAAAGTAAAGGTCGTCAGACACACTTTGCATCTTCGTTTATTATGCGCAAAGCGAGGGAGTGTAATTCCCTCCCTTCTTCAGTGTTCCCTGAAATGAAAAAAAGTGAAAAGGCTTCGGGCAAGCGAACTCCATCTTTGACCTCATCTTCACTTACCTTCAGTTGAGATTAAAGTCAATCGCTTTTCCGTAAACAAATCAATAAAAACAAAATTTAAAAAATATATCCTAATAATATAATAAAAGCGAAAGTTTGTATAGTTTGGTTCTTTGAATTATGTAACTACCGGTTATGTAACTGCAATTTCTGAGAAGTTCTGAAAACTCTTACTTATGCAGTACAACAGCACAAATGCTTTACTTTAAGATGTATTTGATACTAATTGATATTCTAGACTGGCACAGACAAATTAAACACATTTTTACTTATTGGTTATTCCCAATTCCTACCTACACACTTAGACAAACATTTAGTTTACCAAGCAACATAATACCGTATTAACGCTGCAAAAACCATAAATCACAGGCAGCACATGCTACACGAGCCTGCCCATAAATCACGAAGATTTAATTAATACAACCGAACAAAATCTTACGGCCGGCCATTTTGGATTCCCTTACCTCCCCTCCGCCCGCTGCCTAAAACAGACGATTACACCTCGACAAATTTACGTTTACCGACGTAACTTTTCCGTTGAACGAAATCGGCGAAAGTTCTCCGATCGAATAAAGCTTGAAAAGGGCGAGCCGTTGGTTTCGCGAACGCAATATTATGTTTGTCCTCTTTGCACCCGGTCCTTCCGTAGGCATAATTAGGGACGGACCCTCGGAGATGAGATTTGGGTTCCAGTTTAAACTGATTCAATCGAGTTTGATGTTTCGCTCGAGAGGTTCGCACAAGCAAAATGTTGTTCGTTTTTCACTTTTAAAAGCGAACGCTTACACAGTGTAAGTAATTAATTAGTGTACATTGTTCTAGTGTAATAGAACACAAATTGAGATAGAAAATAGATTTGAAAAACATTCGAGCGCTAGCTCGATTCTTTTACGGTTTCTAGTTAGTTTTTTCGTATAAATCTTTTGTATATTTTTGGTGGTTCTCTTGCCATTATAAAAATACTAGTTAAAATACATAATTGTATCTACATAATTCATGTGTACATATATTATGTAATATATACAACGCAGCCCTTAATGGGCGATCTTAGTTCTGAAATAGCACTTAAAATGTCTCTCCCCAATGAAACGACCCAATTTGTTCTCATACCGAATCTTATCAGCAAAATTAATAGTATATATATGCTATCGTCCGGTTTATGCTCTGTTTGCGGTGCCAAATAGGTTTTTAGTTGAAAATATTGATGTTTTAAATAGTTTTAATGACTGGCTTTTATAAAATTTGGAGGACAAAGTATTTGGAGGGGATAGAGAAAAGGGCTATGGTAATTCTCTTCCATCGAATACATCACAAAATTAAATGCTGTTATTTCCACCATGAAGTCTTTTGTAAGAATTGCTCAAACAGGCTGAAGATCATCAGCCCATTTCTCCCTATAACTTCCACAGGTTCGATTCATGTGAAATTTGATATACTGTTACTTCTGTGTAATTTCCATGACATGGTAACCTTGACCTGATGCTGCAGCATCAAGTAATCTATAGGATACCGAACTCCACAGCAACTTACAGCAGATATAGCGTGTTTGGGCTCAATAGAAAGTCGAGGTTTGTTTATAATTTTTAATTATTGCTTGTATTTTAAAGCGGTTACTCGATTCTGTAAAATGTAGTACCTATTAATCAATATGAAGAGTTTAAATGCCGCCCGTACTTACAATAATGCAGTGTGCATCACAGAGGAGTGTATAACACTCAGCACTGAAGCCAATTAACGGTGGCGCAGCTGCATCTAACGCTCATCCATCACGGTACATATTTTCTAACATAAATGTAAATGTCCACCGTGTGTATTCCGCGCCGACAAACTTGCGTGTGTACACGGGGCGGTTTCGCAAATACGAAATAGTTACGTACGAATGTCGATAGAAACCGTTAAATTTTAATCAAGCCGCAGTTTTAAAATAGCGACGAAACGCTACTGTGATGAAACATCACCAAGCCCTGACTACGATTAGTTCAGCTGTTTTGTAACACTTATGAGGATTTATAAAAAATTAATTGTGTATGTGTACGGATAAATTTGAAACATTTTTATATTCTAAACTTGTTTTTCTGGTAAAATCAAAATAAATACCTTTATACCATCTTCTATCTACTAGTGAAAGTCCCGTCTAAATCAGTTCAGCCGTTTCAGAAATCACTTATGTTATGCTTCAAATCACTTTATGGTTGGGCAAGTTTAAAAGATATTTATTGAAATCACTACCAAAAGACATTAGAAAACTTAATTTCTCTATGAATTTGAATTTTTTTTCTTTACAAGTCATATTAAAATGGTCGAGTCAGTGTTAAAATCGTCGTCTTTTTTTAAATTTAGACATGTTTGAAGATGGTGGTGTATGTCTAAATATAATCTCTTCTGACCGAAAGCACATTAAAATGAAATTAAACATTAAATACCAAAGAAATTGCAATTCTAAACATCGTTCTTAAACGAAAGTTTGAAATTTGATGAAATATGTATTTGCTTCAAAGAAACATTTAGTCAAACATGAAAAAATAAAGATTTCAGCAAGACTAAATACGATCGAAATGTCAGAACCCATTAAATAGTGCTAATCAACTGATAACTTGTCTAGCAATATGAATGTGACATTTGAAATCAAATCAACGTTAAGTAAAAAATTAGCGAAAGTTATAATTCTTCTAAACGTAGCATTTTTAATCCATCTTCCGACAATCTGGCGGTTAACTCGCACGGTTAACTGGAGCTAGGAGGGGCACAAGTCGGCTAGATAAATTATTTAACATGCAACTCTCGGCTATTTCCCGCTGGAACAAAAGCTCGGTTTAGAATTATATATGTGCAAAGCTTAAAGTTTAGGAGCCGTACAAGTATAAAAGCTTAGGTGGTTCGCGTTGGAGAATTTTTAAATACGACTTCCCTCATTATTTATGCATTAAGTTGAAATTTAAATGCGCCCGGGACTTTAATCTTTTTTGAACTTCATCTTTAACAAAGATTAGTTTAAAGTATTATATTTGGGTAAAATATTGGGTAAAAGTTTTTTCTGTAAAATATATGCAGTTGTAAAGACGAGTTAAGATTTCATTCAATGTTACCATGCTTGTCACCTAGCACACGCATGCGACTCACTAGGTAGATGTATGGAGTAGCTGGTCACCATTTATTATATGAAATAATTATTTATTATTTGTAACCAACTTTATAAAGATTAGTAAGGAAATCGAAAACTAAATAGAGGATATTAAAAACGGAATACTAACTAAAGGATCGATTTGCGTTCGATTTGATTTCAGTAACTAGTCTAGTTCACAAGTTGAAATTCGTGTTAAAAAGTGATAAAGCTTCTTAAAATATGAGCGATAGCTCATTAGATTCGGAATGACGTCTAGAAAAAGTTTCTAGTGCATTTATTTTAGTAATGTAACTACGACATGCAATGAAAATCTTTTATTTCTGCTTCTATATCGTGTGTAAACAATGGTAAATTTACAGATTTGTTTGTTAAGCCTTAAAATCCACAAAAACCAAATAAATCTCGTACAAAGAAGTCGGATTAACGAGCTCAAGTGCTCCGGTATGTCTGGTTTGAACAAAAACCAACGTACATATCTTTCCCAGTAATCTCGTGGGCGTACCGGCCACTATCAAGTCTTTCCAGTTATTTCAAGGATTAGGATCGGTGTGTGTGTGTATTTGAAAATGGCATTTTAACTGTTTATATTTTCCGTAAATACGGCAAGCAATGTAAAATTATTTATCACGATTTTTCTCTTTGAAAGATATTAGGGAACATTTCATTTTACACACTTTCCTATCTTCGACGAGTATTTGAGTTTTTAAAGATTTTGTAAACTTTAAATTCATACGTTATTTAAACACCTCAAACTTTCTGATATTTTGCTATCCCCTTAGAGATTTTGTGGTCTAGAGTGCCAGAGCCAATTTCCCTATCCCTTCTTTTAATGCCTTATTCTTAATCGGTCGGGTCTATGGTCGGCAGTGCACTTGCAGCATCTGTGACGTTGCTTCTGTTATAAGGGACGGTAGCCATCAAGTGGACCGTCAGCCTGTCTTACAATCTTAATAAAAAAAAAAAAAGAATTGTAATGTAGGATACACTTTTTAAAAAGGTTGCTGTATTTAAG
Source organism: Synanthedon myopaeformis (assembly GCA_944738685.1). Classification (NCBI taxonomy): domain Eukaryota; kingdom Metazoa; phylum Arthropoda; class Insecta; order Lepidoptera; family Sesiidae; genus Synanthedon; species Synanthedon myopaeformis. Next base: position 2,530,900 of record OX122930.1, read on the forward strand.
AATTCAGTTGTGTATTTTTTTTGTTCTTTTGTGGTTATTTTACAAATATAAATCCTTAATTAAGCGCCGTAACTTGCACGTTAAGGAGCTAATTTTTTGGTGATTCAGTTACCAAATTCCAAACTAGAGAAAATAATTTATTCTAGACAAATCTAGCTTAAGAAAATGTTTTGCATGGTGAGGTCTCCATACTTCGCTGCAGTATTCTAGAGTGCTCTTAAAAAGTTATTTAGATTTTAAAGAATCCCTTTCACTTTTTAAGAATTTTGATAAAAAGTTCAGGATCCCATATGATATTCCAGGTAAGAAACTATCTGTACGTATACCAAATTTCTGCACAGACAAACAGAAAAATTCTAAAATCTAGTTATTTATCTCGGTGACAATTTACAATTTTTAAAAAATATTTAATATACATACACAACTAGTTTACGATTTTATTACATGTATAGATTCACAGAACTGGTATTAACTGATCGATAGCTCATAAATAGCTCTTCAATGTAGACAACTAAAATATGCAAACCATAGTCACGATATCGAATTGGACGTTTAGGATATTTCGTCTCTGGACGTCTCGTCAACGAGAGGAATTATTATCCTCATATAAAATTTCTATTATTGGAAGATGATATATGCAAAACTATTGAAACCAAATATTCTAGGAATATCCAAACGTATGGCTCAATATTATCGGAAATCATACAAACATAGTTACTTATCACAATATTAGGTTTTTATAACTATTCATTGCTGTTATACCTTTGGCGGGCGTTGAAATTCTATTTTTAAATGATACCTTGGGAGCATTACTTTTTTCTGCATGGAAGTCAACCTGTGTCCATCTCAGAATCCCTGATAATGCAAAATTTCAAATTTCATAATAATCAGCCGAGTAATTAAGGCGTCAAAGGTAACAGACACACGGACATAGTTACTTTCATATTTATAATATAATAGTATGGATGACAAAATTTCAAGCAGTGCCTACTAGACATCGTTATTACGAGTATGTTGTTTATTAATTTTACACACACTGTATTTAGTCGCTTGCAGAAAATATTTTCAGCTTGAAAACAACGCGGCGTTAGATTTTGCTCAGCAAATGCAAATGCTTCCCGTAAACACATAAGCGGGGGATTTTATATAAGGAGGAAATAAATTACAAGCAGCTGCGGCTGCAAACAATTCCATTGGAGTGACAAGTCTATCTGAACAAAAAGCGCTGCAGGCAGCTGCCCGACTAAATTGAAATCCTCCTACGGGCTCATTAGGAGGAGCCTGACCGCGGAACTCGCTGCACTGAGGGAGCTACAGGCCTGTTCCAGTTACACCCTCTTATTATATTTATACTGGCTGTTGCACGCGACTTCGTCCTCATCACTTTGTAAAATATAGCTTATGTTACTCGCTGATAATGTAGCTTTCTATAGGTGAAAGAATTTTTAAAATTAATCTAAAACACAAAAATACAATTTCTCTTTATAATATTACTATAGATTTTATTAGACACATTTAAAGGACTAATTTCTTATTGATTTCAAATTTATTGAGCATTCGAGTATAATTAAACCAAAGTGAGTGACCAGATGAAGAATGTATCTTATTTTAATATTATAATTGCGAAAAGAATGTTTTGATGTTTGTTCCTCAATAAAGCAAAAACGGCTGAACGGATTTGGATGAAATTTGGCACACAGATGGCACACAGAAAAGTTTTATCCTTAAAAAATGTTAGGTTCCCGAGGGGTCTAATAAAATATTTTAAGACATCGGCGCTACTGTAGTGTCGTCAACAGTCACAGCATATTATATAAAATATACATTTTAAATAAATATTTATGTAGATATTATGTGTTGCAGTATTACGTGTATAATTGTTTTATATAAAACTTTTTTTTAATATCTTAATTGTTCTATTTTCTTTAAAATGTTCGGTAACGGGAACATCCCTCGTAGATGGAGCTGCGCCAGCATTTTCTTTTGTGGTGAAAAGGAAATTGGACATTTAGTGAATAATGTTTCCACTTTCATTTAATTGAACACTCTTTGTTGGAGATTTATATCCAAAATTTATCGCACCACAGACGGATCCGCAACCGGACTTTTTTCCTCACTAATTTTCTGCTTTGTCCTATCCCTTGCCTTTAGGGGATTTCACACATCTAAAAGAGGTAATTTACTTATATAACTATATGTTATCAATGTAAGCAAAGTATATGTAATATTAGTAAAATATAGTATTTACACAACACATATACTTTTTCATGAAAAATGTTATAATAATATAATTTTTAATACATATGTATCATGACATAAACCTATCTATTAAAATTGATTGTTATCTATTTTTTAATTAATATAATCATTAAAAATTTAACTACTGTCATATTTTTTGGGTAACCTTACCATATAACATTCTAAATATATATTTTTTTGTAAAAGTATCTTTGAAAATCACTGTCGCTTGATATGACAATAAGATATAATTAACTAGCTTACGTGGTGCGAGGTCACCGCATAAATTCTGAAAGCGTGTGCTTGACACGTGTCGTATTAAGAAGTCAAAAACAAATTTAATGAGCTGAACAAAACCAGTTTCCATATAAGGTTTCTCTATTCGATTGCCACTTGGTAGTTGCGAATTACGATGTTTTGAAAATGTTATTATTAGTAAAGCTAACATGATCTGTTGGGGTAGAATTAAGCTGTTTATTCCTTAGTTATAAGTTTTTTATTTATTTAAGGGGTTCAAGAAAAGGTCAAGAAAATCCATAAACTATTAACTTTTGTCGATACTCTACTCAATAAGTCAAGAGATTTGGACGCATTTTCAATAACATTTGGAGAAAGTCTTTCTGGAGGTTTGTTTTTGTAATAAATTTTAATAACATTTATAATTTATAGAAAACTAGCTGTTGCACGCGACTTCGTCCGCATAACTTTATAAAATATAGCCTATGTTGCTAGCTGATAATAAAGCTTTATATAGGTGAAAGAATTTTTAAAATTGGTTCAGTAGTTTAGGAGTTCATCGCGGACAAACAACGTGACACGATATTATTATAAATATAGAGATTTTGACATTTTTTTTAAATTAAATAAGTTGTGAAAAATTTTTTTTCTTGTGTTCCAATAAAATTAATATTAAATCGTACAAATTCCATCGCAAAATTAAAATTCTCAAACAATTTACCCTTTTGAAAAAGATATAATGTAAGGGCGTTCTTTCATCTTCCCCTGTTGGGTAACCTTAGTCGTTTGCGGACTCGGTGGGGATCCTATGGCCACCCGTAGGGTGTTAAGGGGGGTTTTGGGTTTAAGGGGAAAAGTTAGGGGTAGAGACCTCTGCGGTACGTTATTTATGGGTCTCTCGAGCCCGGTGAAGTGCCCGCTGAATATAAATCGTGGGTCGAAAAGACTTAAAATGTAAAATAAGAACGGCTACGGTCACATTCACAATCCTCTGTGAAATATATCTAGGTCGCGGAGAGCGTTACGACGTGGTTGTGATTATACCTACTGATTAATTTAAAGTCTTTTAAAAAATTGCCATTTAATCTTCCATTGAAAAGATATATATATTTACCTACTTTAACAATATATTTTTAATTTAGAAGTATCGATTTTGAACAAAATCAATACAACGGAAATTCTTTGTTTCAGTATGTATCGGGGTAAGAAATCTTTCGTCACTTTTAGGACTACATATGCTTGCATTAGAGCAATTACATGCCGAAATTTCATTTCAAACGTCTATCAGTTGCCTGCTTAGTACTTTAGTTTCAAAAGGTACTAAGAGTCTACGATTTGTTAAAGGAATGAATTTGAAAACTGACGAAGGTTTTTGTACCCCGACTTTATTGTACTACTGCTGTAGATATTTAAAAATATCTACTGCTCAAATGTTTAAACACCGCTACAAAACTTAACTCGTTAAGGAAGTCGGTAATACTTACAGCATCAACAGTACCTATCCTTGCCTACGGTATAAAAGGTTTAGGTACTTATAAACGGGCTTCTCTGAGATACTCATATACACATCTTCGAAGTTTGCCATACTCTAGCTACGACACGCGGGTTTCCACGCAAATATAATGTAGATAGCACTTACTTGTCTAGTTAGAAAATAATATGTACAAATTCTAGTATTGATGGAATTAATATACTGGAATGTTGGACATCTGGTATTTTAGGAATTTGAAGGATGTCGAGGGAACGTTCGAAGCCAAATATCAATCATAAAGAAAGAACATAATAACATGTGTATGTATTCATCCCTCTATTTAAGTTAATGAGCATATTCTTAGTTTTAATCAATTTAGTAATTGTGATTGAATTCAAATTGATTGTAATGCGAAAGTCAGTTTGTAAGTTTATTACCCCTTCACGCCTTAACTACTCAACTGATCATCATAAATTTGGCATACAGGGATACAGAAAAGGGCATAGGGTACCTTTAATTCAGAAAGAAAGTAGTGTTCCTTTTTGATCATCTAAAAATAAAAGTAAAAAAATTCAACACCTGACAAGAATATATGAGCAATAAAGATTGAATAATAATATTTTTAAACACAACCAACTAATTAGAAATGACAATAAAACTTAATTCTCATTTTTAAACTTAACTGAATTTTCATTTTGTATTTTGCTGTTGTTTCGTCTCTTCTGTGAACATTAGGTGGACACTTAATTAAAAGCGCATAGAACAAATAAAGAGGGTTTTTGTATAACGCTTCACAGACTGTAGATAATGTAAATATTGAAAGTTAAATAAGAAGAATTAATTTAAGCCATTTTATTTTATATTGCTTTTAATTTATTGTATATTTTTCAAGTAAAAATGTGATATAAACTTAATGACTTAGGTATATAAGTAGTCCGTCTACTTAGTAATAATAGGGGCGTAGTTAAGTTAACAAAGAGATTGAAAAAAGTTTACTGGAGTTTACCTACAGAGGATTGTTATAGAGCTTATATTATTAGCTACTAGATACTATTTATTCTATTGTATTGTCCTTCCTTTCGATAACTTCGATAGCTTCGATAACTTCGATCCAAATCAGGAAATTACAAAAATAAATATGGGTAACAATAATTGTACCTATAAAATTTTATTTGCTGTGTTATACTGTCGTTCAAATATGGTTATAACAAATTTTAATGAGATCCTTATCCAGTCCTTGGAACAAGCAAAAACAATTGTTGGCCGAAAAAATATGAAATAAAACAAAAGGTTAAAAGTTGTCCTTATTTGAATTTTCATTAAAACTTTTCTCCCGTCAGGAACAAAGAACATTTATATTAAAAAAGTCCAGTCGCGACCAGATAAATATCTCTAGTCTCGGGAGCGGACCCAAAACTCAACTTGGGGCATGGATTAAGTAGCTAAGTTGAAATCAGATACGACATCTTGCATTAGTTATAAAATGAATGAGTTAACACATTTCAAATTTTATGGTCTCTTTGTGACTTAAGACTATGTCGTTCACAAGACTAAGATTCAATGGAAATGTATATTTAATAGGTATCACGTGTATCTTACTAAGTCTAAGGTATTACCTGTCGTCGGTATAATAAAAAATGGCAACTTCATGTAAAGTTATATTCTCATTTAGTTACTACTCTACAACTAACCCTGGAAACAGGTCTAAATAATTTCTATTGGTAGGTACTCTAAATACAAATAATTACTGTAAATAATGTCTTATTTATTCTATATCCTTAGCCTGGATCTTTATTTAGCTCCGGGCGGCTCGCTAGTATAATATTATAAAATCTAATAGGTATATATCTAAGAGATACCTACTCGCCTATCTATACTAAAATATCTGTGGTAGCCGCCCAATTCATTAGCCACCCGCACGCTACGTGGTCCGCCATCCCTGTTTCAACGACTTTACTCCTTCAATGCATATACGCACTAGTGATGTGCCGGATATCCGTATCCGTATCCGCGGATATCCGAGGGAGAAGAAAGATCCGTATTCGTATCCGTATCCGTTACTTTTTGGTGGATCTTTTTACGGATCTTTTCCCTTATTAATTTTTAATTCATAGCTGAAATTCTACATATAAGTAGGTGATTAGGTAGCAATGAAAAACTATTAAATTCCATTCAGATTATTTTTTATTTCTTAAAATCAAACATTTGGGACCTTTATAATGCAAGCGTCAAGTGGCGGGCGTCAACTATCGTTTCAAAGTCACGCGCACCGACACCGATTGAGTAAGAAAGTTCCGTATCCGTATCCGCGGATATACATTTTCAACGATCCGGCACATCACTAATACGCACCAAGGAACACCCCATCTCACTTTTGACCATTTGCGTCCTATCTATAGAAGCAAGAGACGCTCCAAATATTATTATTTTGTAATAATACTGAAATATTAATTACTTTTGACGAGCTCTTTTTGAACGAAAACAACCCCTTTCCATGTATGTAAAAGTTGTCGGGAAGCCTGATCCCATTTGATCAGGCTTAACAATCAACGCTATAGTACTATGTTATGTAGATGATTAGGAGGAGGTTGGGTTCTGGCACCGACAAAGGCACAAACGCTGTCTTCACCACGGTGGTCTCATGTAAGGAGTTGGATACATGTGCTAGACAAGACGGCTTCCCAAAATATTACGAAATGCAGTGCCCCTGCTACTACTTGCAGGATCCAGACCAGAGCCAACTATGAAAAATTCATTTCCAAATATGTTCTTAAACTTCTTAAACTTCCAAAACTCTATTTCCATTATTATTAAAAGTGTATCCAAAAGTTCTTTAATTTTTTTTCGAGATAATCCCTGAAACGAATATATCGATTACGACGAAACTTGATGGCGTTTTTATGTATTTTTAAGTAATCAAATTACATCTATTTTGATATATATAACTTAAAACTGCAGAGGACAGATAAATCTGTCATTAAATAAAATAAATCTATATTATTTCATGTAAGTACTTGCTATAGTTTTTTTGAAATGAAATCTATTTGAAAGGAAATCACATAATGTTACTTTCCAAATGTATCATATTATATGGATTCGATGCTTAAAAGTGTTTAGGTATCGGGTATGTATTGGCTACACACGTTACTAAAGCGGATCATAATCAATTAACAGTATGAATGATTGCTGATGTTAAACAGTAAATTCTAATTGGAAAACGGCCGTCGACCCGTTCCGAAAAGTGTAATTTGGGTTCCCTGATTACGTTCACCCCGAATCGCCGATCACGTACTAGGATCGCTAATTTGATTTTTCTCTGTACTTCGTTTTAGAGGTTGGCTGATAATGTTAATGCTTGCTTAACTGTAGACGAACACTTTCTACGTAAACAACGATCATAAATACAGTAAGACAAAGATATTTTCCTTATCTGATTCCTTACATAGAATTAAAATTCATATTCAAATAATTATTTTTATAATTTTTTACCAAAAAGTTATAAAGTCCATTTTTGTACTTATTGCGGATTATCCTTTTTACGGTCGCCGCTTGGACTATAGGTAAGTACTAATACGATTACGAAGAAATTAAACACAGCTTATTTGATGATTAGTAGTTGATTTTATAATTTATATTTTAGACGAGCCCTTTAGTCAAGTGATTAAGGCGCTTACTTAACGACAGAGCATCAGGGTCGACTCCCGGCAGGGCTAACTTTGAAAATGGCTTTTCATAGCCTGGCTCTAGGCACATACTGCATTCACTGCGTTTCGCAGTCATTTGGGCAGTCTGTATGGCGGCAGTAACTACCCCTTTACAGGACACCGTGATTTAACAGTATAGGTATGTAGTGATATTAATTAGATTAGATTAGGTTTACAAACAAAAAGGTTATACTGAATACCGAAATACCAAGCGTACGAAACCGCACGTACGAAGTTGCGGGCAGGTACATTAGTATAGTAAGTAATATGAATCTTATTTGAACGTTGTAGACGTGCATTTATACGTTCGGACCGCGGCGTTTGGAACGCCAGTCAGCGACCACCAGCAAGGAAGCGTGAACAAATTCGCCATAGCTGAGGATCGGAACTTTTGCACAATTACTGTGCGGCCGCAGTAGCACCGCCTCCGAGTTCCGTAAGTACGGACAGCAAAACAATAAGAAAGTCAGAGGGATAATTTTTAATTGATCTCAACTAAAAAGATTATTCTATACACATGAGTTTTTAATTGTGTTCAATATATAAGTAATGTAACGTTATTAACTCCACGAGTCTTGGTTATGTTACAGTTAATAACAAATTTGTACATTGTTGCTTCTTATCATATTTTTGCTTTGTTACTTTAAACTAACACGAATTCAGCTTATTTACATAAATTATTTACAAATTAAGAAGCTAAAATAAAATTAAGAATAAAAAGCTTTATGTTAAGTTCATATTTATACTGTATTTTGGTATTCGTAAGCTTTCATAAAGTTAACATAAGACTAATGACTAATTTAACATTTTTGTAGTTCTGATTTATGCTTAGAGTGTTAAATTTAAAGTTTTTTATTTATTTATGAAAAATACCATTTGATGGTATTTCGTGAGGGTAATGTATAAATCAATATATAAGCATTAGAGCATTAGAGCACTATATAATATTAGCAATAGATATCGCAAGTTATCGAACTTGCGCTATCTATTTCGCTAGTTCGATAGAATCGGACATTCTATTAACCATCTTATCTACGACTGTAGATAATCCGTAATAATTTAAAAAAAAATTATGTACTACATATAAGTTAATTTATAAGTTAATTAGTTAAACTATTTGAAAACATTATAATTTATTGTAAAATATTTTTGTTAGAAGATCGTTTTTGCTGTCACTACAGCAGCCAAGTTGGCCACACACATAAATTATCGCCGGCAAAGGATCGGAGCTCAGTCTAACTTCGCACTTGGCTCTCATTTTACACACGTAGGTACAATAACTGATATATGTATGTATATATGAATGGTTTTAACTTTCGAACGAAACTCGTTAATTGCGAGTCTGTTATCTAGGCGACTCGACAATATCTGGAAATTGCTAACTTCGCTCGTTTTAATAGTTAAAACTTTAGTTTCGAGCGGAGAGTGGTTTTGCAAAATTAGATTCCATTCGCTCCAAGGGATCTATTTCGCTAACTAATCAATGCTCTGTTTAGTAACTACCTGATATAAATACTTACCTACTCGTTTTTTTTATCTGGCTTACATTAGGAATGTAGCTAACTTTTGTAATGGTCTAATTGAATATTGGCATATATAGGATATAATCGAAAATGTTTTTTCATTAGTTCCCACCATTGATTTATTCAAATTCGAAAAGACAACTATTGAAACAATGTATTAAAATTTGGTATTCTCATACTATACTTATTTTTTCCTCAAAATAATAGAGCGAAGACAATTAGGACCACAACTTAATATCTATGGCATATTACTATATAGGTAAATAGCCGTTGCCCGCGACTTCGACCATGATGGAAAATGTAAAATGTAACATCTGAGAAAACATTTGATATCTTTATCGCTGTGACGACGGTGGCGCTAAATTTTATATATTTTTAACGATCCCTTGGAAACCTAACATTTAATTCAGGACAAAAAGTATCCAATTCATTCCTCTTCCTCTATCCTTCCTCATTATTTTATTGACAGTCTATTTGTAAATCACAAATATCAGTTTGGAGACAACCAATAAGATGACAACGTTATTATTTTTCGAACTCTTTCAATTGTGTAAGATACACAAATCACCAATTGTGACGAAGAATACCTAGACCTTCAAAAATAAGCAAACAAACTCTGTTTTTAATATCAGTAGGTACAAATTAATAACTGTTCGTCTACAAGAAATATATTATGTCGATAGCTTAAAAAGATGACACAAAAAATAGTTTACTCATTTTAAAGGGAACATAAAGTCACATAGTAAGTCTGTATATAAAAATATATGTGTATAAAGTTTCTTTTTTTTTAATCAAACTCCCGAGTTCAATTTACTAAAGTCCCATCCCATAAATTTAAGAACTCTTGGTAGTTTCTTTATGGGTTCAAAATACATAACTTGTGAAAAGCCCTAGTGCACAACTAACTTTATCTTATTTTTAAATAAAATTTTTACTCTTTATGCTTATAAAATGCTTTGAAAAAATCAATGAAATCCATAAGTGTAGACATATATTTTTTTAATTAGCCAGACAAATTCTTTAGTATAAAAAACAGAGTTTTATATTAACCGAATCTCATACACATTATTATTTTGGAATACATTTAAAATAATGACATACGGTGCCACCTAGTAGCCGCCCAGGGAACTTCGTGGTCGACATGCGGCGGATGAAGGCTCTGCGTGCCCCACGGCTATTAATTTCCTAAGGGAACCCTACACCCACATGCCCGCGTACCACGAAATGAAAAAAAAAAAAAAAAAGTGTGCTCATATTTTTTTCTATAGATTTTTAACTAATAATAAACGTAACTATCAAATATTTTATCTTTTTTTGTTGTTAGGATATACATAAAATAAAAAATATTTACAATTTAATTCAAATTACAAATGCAAAGTTGCAAAGAACCGATCAGTCGAAAGAAGCAGTCGGACCATGCGGTCTAAGGGTTGGATGACATGGGTCACTGACACACATTTTCAATATTAACAAAATACTTTAGTTCTGAAATTTGACAGCAGATGGCAAGAGTGGAGTTGCCAGCAAAAAGCAGTTTACTTCATTCTTTTTAATTACTCTTTCAATCTCTTGTGATTTTTCTCCGCTAATCTTTGTTTTTGAAGGCAGATGGTAGTAGAATCGATTACGAAAGAAAATACGAGGGAGTAGGTAGATATTAATTAAATTATTTTAACCTTGTCACAATTTATATTTTGGATTCATATTTACTTCTAACAATTTAAAATTTAATCTATAATTTTAAGAAGTTTTACTCTAAAAAAAAAATACTCTGATTAAAAGTGGGGTTCAATTCTGATGGAACCTGTGTCTTGTTAGAATTTTTTTTTCTAATTAAAACTGCCATCAGTCATTAGTGACTATAATCAAGTTGGGTTTCGGAAGCCATTGCCTCAACCAACCCTTATATTAACGCCATTTGTTTTCGTTTCAGTCTTCTCACGGCTTCAAAGGAATCAAGCAATTTAACAGCCAAAGGATTTGGGTGTATGGCTAAGCACTCAGCGTAGCGTCTAGTGTATTCCTTTGTTAGAAATAATGATCGCTCGTTGAAATGTTGGTGAAAATATTGGTGGACCATATGTAAGCTTTAAAAATCTGAGCCATATTGAGGTACAAAATTGGAAATGCGTATCGATAAAATGAATTCTTTTCGTTTATCTATCACCGATTAGGAAGTAACTGGTTACTAGAGCGATGATATAAGTCAGAGATTAACAGAAACGTTTTAATATAGGATTTTTTTCTTTTTTTTTACATTCTTCTTATATCTTCAAACACTCGCCCTGTAAGCAGACGCGTGAATATTTTATAACCATTTAGTATTTGGCTTTCTTGTGAGGGTCACTCTTTCGTGGATGAGATGTGCCTTAATTTACCTAGACAGAATCCTCCTCTTTAGTTTACGGACATTTTTTATGTCAAGATTGGCAGACATAGTCTGAATTTGTGAGTTCAGGTGTCAAGTACTTTTATGTTTCCTTGTTTTGTATGCTATGCTGTCTATTAACAAAAATAACAAATAAGTAGAGGGAGATATTTTTTTACAAGCGATCGTATACCTACCTAGTTAAAGATTTTTATGGCTTCGGCAAGTTTTATTGGTTTTACGCCATAGGAGTCACAAGTTTGCTGCTGACCTAGATATGATTAAGAAATAAATAATAAAGAATACAGAATGGGGTCCCTTTCTAGGTCATTGAAACACAATACGACACGTATGTTGTTATTTTACGGTTGTTCTATTAGTAAAGGAGTGGTTACTGTTACCAAGAAGGTTGTTAGATTTATGACTGCAGAACGCACTGCTAAATAAATTTTGTTACATTATTTTCATACAAAAATTGGGCACATTTCTGTATCGTTTTTGTGTCGCTAGGACTTGGTACGGGGTAGTCGAGTGAGGTTTTATCTTCACGCGCGCACGACTATCCTATGTTAATGTAATGAAAAATTACGTTCATCTGATACCGGCTGTCTCCACGAGCTTTTTGTTCTGCTGACTCTACCCCGTCGCTCCACCAACTTCATACATTTGACGACTCTTTTATCGATTTTGTCTAGCGTTGAAGGTTGCCAGGTTTTTGTGTATTCTCCGTTTAAACACAAATAGATTGACTGAGAGTAAGTGAAGTGAGGCTAATGTTTTTAGCTGTGAATAATTTAACTTCTTATCTATAAAATTTATACGTATAATAAAATCGTAAACGAGCCGTGGCTGTACATAAAATATAAAAAAAAAAAAAATTCGTTCACTGCACTTTATGTTACCGAGGTAAAAAAAAATTGTTTTTAGAATTTTTGTCTGTTCATCTGTTTGTCTGTGCGTTTGTGCACTCTAATCTCAGAAACGGCTTAACCGATTAAAACTATTATTATTATATCTTCGGTGGCTATTTCTGTTCTGCTAGAGTACCAGTATCACTTCGTCCATTGCTGAAATATTGTGATCGCCACGTGAACTAGAGCTCTCTACCTATACCTACCACGTTCAGAAACTGTAGTATTTTTTTGATAGAGGCATTCCTCACATCTTCGCAGGCCAAAATGTGGCTACCTAGGATGTGACTGCGCTTGTGTATTAAAGGGCCACACTCGCACAGGATATGTCTTGGTGTTTCTTCTGCCTCACGGCAGAAACGACACTCCCCTGTGTTGGTGAGACCAATTAATTTAAGGTGCCTATTGAGGCGGCAGTGCCCCGTTAGCGCCCTAGTTAACATACACAGATTGCTCCTACTAAGCGACATAGCCTGGTTTGTCACGTTTCGACTATAGGCTTTTATGAGCGCTTTGGAATGGTTCAGACCTGGCAAGTTAGTCCAGCGTTTGTACGATTTAATAAAGCACTGGTTCCATATGGTCCAGCGAGCTAGGCTATTTGGTAGTCCGCACATAGGTTCAGGACCTATAAGCCTACCTTTTGCGCCTGCTCGAGCCAGTTCGTCGGCAAGTTCATTGCCTTCGATCCCCATATGGCCAGGTACCCATCTTAGGACCACTTTATTCTTGCGCCCTAGAGTATTTAGATAGTCTGCACAGTTACGCACCAGCTTTGAGACCGTAGAGTCCGAGTCTAGTGCTTGAAGTGCAGCCTGACTATCTGAGTGAATGTAAATTACACGGTTGACGTAGTTACTTCGCAGGTTGATTTCCGCACATTCTAAGATGGCGAAGACCTCCGCTTGGAAGATGCTGGCATATCGTCCCAGGTTTACACTGGTCCTGTAATTCTGGTTCGTGCCATACACTCCACAGCCTACGTCAGGTCCCGATTTGGACCCATCAGTGTACCAAGAAAGGCTACCTTCCTCCCAAGAGATCATGTTTTTTGACCAGTTTTCTCTTGAGAGTAGCTCCACAGTGTAGGACTTTTCTTCTATGTACTGTGGTACCATTGTGTCAGTTGGCATGCCTAGGATGGGATCCCTTAGTACTGAGTCTTCTAGAGCTCTGAGTACCTCGGACAGCCAATTGTGTTTACCCCGATTCATCATTCTGTGCATACTGGTTTTCGCCTCCTTCTCTAAAAATAGATTTAGAGGCGGTAAGCCCAGGATTGCCTCCAGAGATGCTCCGGGGGAACTCGACATGGCTCCTGTTATCATCAGACATGCTAAACGTTGTAGGCCATTAAGCTTGTCAATAGTCGTCTTCTGGTTGGTCTTTCTATACCATACTATAGAGGCGTATGCGATCATCGGCCTCACAATAGCAGTGTACAGCCAAAGGGTGAGCTTTGGACATGGGCCCCAGCTCTTCCCTACCATTCGACGACTGATGCACAAGGCTGCCTTAGCTTTATTAATCACATTCCCAATGTGTGCATTCCACGTTAGTCTCTGGTCGAAAGTAACTCCCAGATATTTGACCTCTGAGGAAAATTCAACTCGTTTGCCATTTACTAGAGGTGGCTTTAATTTGTCCAGCAACCTCTTTCTGGTAAACGGTACTATGGAGGTTTTGTCACCGTTAACAGTCAATTCATTTGCTGTGCACCATTCGCAAATGATGTTTAGAGCTTTCTGTAGCAGGGCCGAAATTGTGCTTTGGCAGAAGCCTCTTACGATCACCACTAGGTCATCAGCATAGCCTAGGGTGTCGAAATTGTATTCTGCCAGCCTGTGCAGAAGCTGATCGACTGCAAGAGTCCAGAGCAGTGGCGATAGAACACCGCCCTGCGGGCATCCTCTTGTAGTTTCTACAGTAAGCGAGGTGCCGTGTAGTTCAACCTTCGCTTTTCGCTTGGATAGCATGGCCTTTAAAACTAAAATAGATTTTCTGATGAGATAATTATGACAAATTTTTTAATGAATAAATACAATAAGAACAATATATTTAACAATTTGTAAAATGGTAAATAAATATATTTTAACAAATCATGTTTCAAGAAAAAAATATGCAAAACGGGATTGTAATTGGACGAGCAGGAACGCTGTTTCAGTGCGTTCGTATCTATTATGAGCACTCATGAATAAAGCACATTATATATGTCATGAATAAAGCATCTAATGCTGACATCTACGAGTATATGTCAGAATTTAGTACAGTAAATGAATATAAAGACTGCAGCCAGACGGGTTGCCTAAATGACTGGGAAACTATTTTCCAGATCCAGACTACTTTGAAAAGTTCATTTCTAAGGCTGAGTTTGCCGTGAATCGAATCTGTTACCTCTGGAACAGAGCGCTAAGGCAAACACCTTAACCGCTCATGCAACGGGTTCGTCAAATTGTTAGAACCTTGGGTATAGAATTATATTGGTGATAAACTACGTAAGGGAATATTTTTTTTAGTTCGTAAGGGTAGCGTCTCATCATTAGGAATGTCAGTAGAGTAATGCGTCTTTTCCACTCTGTGTAACGGCTGTACTCATCCCCACCCTATGTCTCATCCTCACCCTTCAATAACACCCCTTCGTCTTTTTTGTGGGAATTAGCCCACCGCCTTTACACTGAGTCCTCGTCTGGTACGGCCTTTAATTCTTAAAAGACGAATTATACAATTGACAAAAAACGCTAAAATGCATTTTAATGTCACACGTTTTAAAGTTCACACTCGAATAACTCAACAAGAGAAGTTAGATCCGTATCTAATAGGATATCTGATCAACAGAACTATACGTTCTTTAGTGAAATTTGTTCTTACAATTGCTGTTTGCATATTAATTTAGACTTCGAAACTGTCGTCGTAAGGTTCAATTTATGTTGAAAGTACGGTGTACAGATATGCCCAATTCTCTGGAGCAGGAATGGAGGTGCAATAATTTAAGCAAAGGGTGGAAAGCGACGGAGAGTTCTTTTTGGAGTTTGTGCGAGTGAGACATGCGTACAGGTCGAGGGTGCGGGTTAAACGCGTTACAGGGCTGGATTCACTATACTTACTTTGTTTTTAATATAATATTTTTTAAATTGTATGCCTAGTGGATTAATTCGAGGCGAAGTTTCAGTTTTGGGAAGACCCCAGACGAATTTTTAGTAGGTGCTCTCTATTTTCTTGTCTCTCCACAATTCATCACCTTAGAACCTTAGAACTAAAGTTTTCTACCAATGTAACCCAATATGTAACCAAACTTTGTAGCAGTAATAAGTTAAACTTGAAAAAAAAAGTCTCAGCATTCTCTGACCGAATAGCTTGATAATTTTGCAAGGACTGGATTTTGCCCCTAATTTGGTTATAGATTAAGATTTATTTTTACTAGGACGATTTAAACGGCGAACTTTGCCTTGCCCTTAACAAAGCGGGCCTTGTAAATACGCGCCTGTTCGTCCATACTGACTTTCTCTTCGAATATAGTCCCGAAAAGATCTTTTCATATTCATAGATTAACGCATTTATTCGCTGAGGCGTTACAACCCATTTTTAGTATCGCAATTCATGCCAAGTTGGAATTCACCCGGCACAGATTAGCGTTCAAGCAAAATTTTATAAAATATAAAGAATTTTTGGTAGATAAAATTTTATTATTTTTACAGCCAAAGCAAGCACGATAACTTACAAACTTAATCGATGCTTCACTATCGCATTTGGCGTATATTTGGCGTTGAACCGCTTTCAGAAAGTTCTGAAAAATAGAAATTAAATGGTATTAGATAGGATCCCTTTTTTGTAATTTATAGGATTTTCTGTAGGGATGGATAGATAAAAGAGTAATCCTTTCTCATCGACAGCGCACTTGCAGAACCTATAGCACCTACCATCAAGTGGACCGTTTGCCTGTTTGTGGACCATAACAAAAAAAAATCTTCTGTTTTGGTTTCACATAATTGAAATGACTAATTTTGAAATGTTTATTTCAGATTGTTCGCATTCGTCCCTGGCGCCCATCAACACCCCAAATAGGCCGACGCTGCGAACGCTAAAAACTCACCCCTGCACCCCTTACTCCAATTTTTAAGCCTACTCCCTCCACCCACTAACTCCCGGGTTAGCCAGAGGTACATTTATGCGCAATAAATTTTGACCGCCGAGCGTCAATACAAAATGGCAGTAATACGTAGCTGTTTGCCAGAAAAAATCACCCTTAAACCTGGTACGCACAAGATTTAAATTCAAATGAACTACATTAGAAACACTGCCTATATAAAAGAAAGTTCAGTGAGTTTTCAACTGAGCCCTCTGCTGTTTCAAATTCGACTTTGAGTGCGAAGAATAAAGATGCTTTTGGCTTTTTATTTTGATGGGTGAAAAGAGATTTTATAGCTCTAGGTAAATAGCCTTCTCATTTGTCTTGACGATAGTTATGTAATAAAATCTATTGTAGTGCAGTGTGCGTTTGGAAGATACGCAAGCGAAGCTTTGTAAAGAGTCGACGAACAAAGGCGCTAGTGCCAGAAATGTGTGGACAGCTTTGTTCTCTGGTTTCCTTTGTTCAAAGAGAGCCAGAAATATGTTTGCATTGTATGCCTCAATTATTTTTAATTAGTCCCTTAATGTGTAAAGGTATTTGTTTTAGGTACTTACAGGAATGAGTTTTTTTTTTGTCTACAGTTTGTCTACAGACAGGCTGACGGTCCACTAATGGTAGGTGGGTACTAGCCTATAACACAAGCTACGTCACAGGTGCTGCAAGAGCGCCGCCGACCATAGTAGGATTGGGATTGGAAATGGGCTCTGGTATCCTTTACTCACTCACCGAAACACAATATACACATTGTTGGCATTTCACTATGCTTTATTGTTAGGTGATGGTTTCTGCCGCTAGACGGGCTTGATGCTTAAATGATCGCGAAATGCAACGTGCCCTGCTATTACTTTCCAAATCCAGACCAGAACCAACTTTGAATAGTTCATTTCCAAAGTTGACCCCGCCTGGAATCGAATCTGGGAGCCCTAAGACAGAGGTTGAGATGAGCACCCTAACTACTATCGTCTCGGGATCGTCAAACAACGGGCTCGTTTGCCTTCGAACACTAGCAGGACCCCGGCGAATGCAAGTACCCACTCTTTTTTTAACATTGGGAAATCCTCTTGGATACCCGGGGACACTGCGGGGTTATGCCGGATTCGTACCGGCTAAAACCCAACGGCTTTCTATAGCGCGGCCGTTGATGGGCGGGGTCGCGGGGACATTCGTTGCCCCGCCACGATGCAAGTACCTACTTACATTGCTGAGACTGATGGGACAAAGAATGGTGTACCTAGCCTTTATATTTAGCAGCTATGCCATCCATATTTCATGCACCGCAATAAACAAAAGAACATTTTTATTTATTTTTTATTTATTTATTTAATAGCTAACCTTACAGCACGTAACATTTTAGAAATACATAAAAAGAGTTAAATTTTTATATAGCCTATTACAAGGTTAGAGATATTAAAGTTTATAAGTACAAAAAAAAAGAAAATACGAGTAATTAAACAAATAAATGATATATACATGTATCTATAATTACATTATATATACATATTATTATTATGCTGTTATGCTGTTATGATGTTTGTCAGTCGTCAAGACTAAATGCTATTTACTTACACTAAATAAGGATGCATGGAAAAATAAAAATTGACAATTCAAAGGGGGCGACTCATCAAGATAAATAGAAATGTCACAATGATTGATTATAGCCAGAGGCTTTGCGATGAATACCATAATTAACCTGAATACATCAATAACCCTTCCTATGATCTTAAAAATAAAATTCATTATCGTTTGTGTGAAAAGTGTGAAAAATGAACGCGTAAGTGTGTTTTTCTCTTGTAAATTTTACAATAAGACTAGTTTTCAAAAAGTTATTTTCCTTTTCTGATAATATAGAAATAGGTAATCATTGTGTACATTCTAAATGTAAATGTCTACATAATATATAAAAATAAATGAATATTAAAAAATAAAATTATGTACATATAAAAAGTAAACGAATGTCTGACTTTAAAATTGTTCAAATCTGTTTGTCACAAGGCTGATTTAATTGCGTTTTTTTTAAATTATCTAGTGTTCATTTTATACGTACCTAAGTTTTCAAAACTGACGATGAATTTTCAATGTTGAGACAGGTACGTTTTCAGCAGTACGATTCTGAAATTAAAAATACATTTTTTTTTATTAAAAAGAGCAACAAATATTAAAAAATAATAATAATAATATAGCGATATAAAATTATTAATATCGAACAATAAGTCCAATAAATTTACAATATCAAATATCAAATATCAAATATTTAGACTTGAAAATTATAGATAAAATATCAAAACCAATGTTCATAGTTAGGGCGTATGTAATTCAAATAATGGTTTGTTAAACGTTCATACAAACTATGATTTCAATGAGAATTAATAGCGATTTATCACAGTGTGGATTCGATTTTTTGTTTATGTAATAAATCGCCTGATAACTTGTTCTTCAGACACTGAGTCAGTGGTAGGACACGAGAACAGATGACATAGCTTCACGAATGCAGCCCAATTCTTTTGTCAACTTTTTTGTCAAAATTGTTTCTGCCTAACTGGATCGTTTGTCCCAAATAGACGTAATCCTGCACATATTCAAAAGTCATACCCTCTATTGTCACAGGTTTTAGAAGAAATGCTCGTTGAACATGACTTTCGTCTTGTCCAAATTCCTACGCGCCGTGATTATTCACAAATTCACAAAATGGCGTATACCTACATGTTTTATATTTACGAAAAATTTCATAACTATTTAGTTGAAAATTTTGTTAATATTTTAATGATGTCGCTTCTAACTCTTCTAACGTCTATTAATTTTGTTATATTAAAAATAGGCATTGTGTATGTGGAGTTGACGTGTGTGCAGTGATATTAAAACCACAACAAACACATCAAAGGGAAACTCAAGAAGGAGCGAAAAAGCTTTCCTAACACACCCCTTCACCCCGTCACCCCTTCAAGCGCCGCGGGACGTGGGATATTCCCCCTTCTTCTGGGGAGATAGCACGCACATGCGTAGGATAGGCCCGCCCGCTCCGCGATACCTAAGCGCCTTCCATTTTGTTTTTGCATACCCCCGATTTTTTTTTGTTACTTTTTAGTGCCTACATGCAATTTGTTTTAATTACGACTACCGATTCACGGTTTTGAATTCAACATGTTTGCGTTTTCGTATTATTTACGATGCGTTGTAGATGTTAAAAAAAAGTTTGGCTATTCGACGATACCTATATTGTGTTTTTTTTTTTTTTTTTTTTTTTTTTCGCTTAGTAATACACCGATTTTTCTACGTGGATGCAGATATTATGCTAGATTGTAGGCAGTAGCATAAAATTATATAAGTATGTGTCTACAATATTTCTTCTAAGGTGCAGGAAAAATACTTTTTTATATTGTTAAGGGCGACAGGCACGTTGACGGTCCTATTTATGGTAGGTGGCTATATGCCGTCGCTAAAAGACACGAGCAACCCCAAGTTGCTTTAAGTTCTTGAAGATGCCCATATTGTAACCAGACGGAAATCCTAAGAATAACATATTATGGATTTGAGCCCCTTATTATTAGTATATTAAGTAATACTATTTAGTGAGTGTTTTATATAATACAATTCCATAGCTGTAGGTACATAAGCTACCCCCAAGGGTTGTGACAGCCCCCTTATCGTTATGAGCGCGCTTACGCCACCTTATTACAATTTCAGCCCAAGAGTAACGTGGTCGCCACTCAAGACTATTTCTTATATCTAGTCTAAAAAAAAACTGAATGCCTGACAAAAATATATGAGTAATAAGAACAACGATATTTGAAAACCAATTTGGGTTTTTAAATATCATTGTTTAAAACCTAAAAAAAGTGGACGAAGACGCGTACAAGAGCTAGTTATTGAATAATTAGAAAATTATTCAATGACTTTTCGTCATTGAATAATTTTCTATACAGATTGATAGAGAAAAATATTCTGAGAAAAATGGTATATACTCATACAACTCAATTTGGACAAATTGGTTTATACTCGTACGCCAATAAAATTGAACCCAAAGGTAAGCGATATGTAAAGAATAGCTATATTTTGATAAAATACATCAGTAGTTAATATTAATTACTTTTGTAGAACCAACGGACATGCATCAATAAAATGAGATAAAACCCTGTTTCTATCTAATGTATACATAAATACGGTTGTATATCCATTCCAAAGCGCTCTAAAGCCAAATTATTCACTTTGACGTCGGACGTAGATAATCATCTGTCATATGACGTGTAACAAGAATACGACCACTCTAAAAAGAGCCCTGAGTTTTCACAGATATACCTCATTGTAAAAATAACAGTGACGAGGTTGCGACGGGCGATAGCTCAAACAAGTGTGGTCATTGGAATGCAAGGACAACGATAGATTTCGAACTGGGTACAGTTTGGACGCATTGCTAAAGTTTTCCGTTCCTACCTATATTTTAATCGTCTATGTTTAATATGTTATAAAATCAAATTTACTTGACAGTCAACACTTATTTACTCACCGAAGCACAAAAGCACGCGTGCTATTATTTCGCTGTGGTCTTAAGTAAGAGCCATCCCCTTATCTTTTGTTATCATAATTACTTTGGATTTAACATATTACGGAAATATTTAAAAATGTACGACTCATACAATATCTTGGTAATAGAATATGAAATTATCATAATAATTTAATTGTCTGTATGCTGGCTGAATGCTTGTAGATATAATGTGGATATCCATTTCATTAGTATCTAGAAATATAGGTACTAGAAATGTATGTAGAGATATAAGGTATCTCTTCAAAATATTATTAAAAAATATTAATAAAAGTCGTCATTACCATCATTATCACAAACCTACAAACGTCCACTGTTGGACTACTAAGGTCTTTTTACTTGAACGCCACCCATGACATTACGTCATCCGCTTACTGCATAGATACAATGCCACCGGCTTTCCTGGGGTCATCTGTTATTATATAAGAGCTAAACTTTTTTTTTAAAGAAATTTCAACATTTATTTTTAACCATTTTAACAAGATCTCTCAGACAATCATTATGTACGCAGAGGTTCTATTTAATGAAAGTCTATCCAATTATCTCTGGAGAATATCGTATTACCCCATTAAACCCTCCGGAAACCAAATGAACACTTTCTATTGAATTAGTGTGAGTGATAGCATTCTTGAGCAAACTGGACAATAGGACACCGCGCAGCCGAACAAACAGATGCTAATGGACTTGACTTAATATTATTGAATAGAATTTACACACCTTATGCCAACAAAGGTATGTACCCACTTATTGAATGAAGTTTTGAACTCGAAACGTTATATAGACAATAAGATATTTATGACGTACAATATCTATTATGTAGGTTATTTATGGTAAAGTTTGGTAGACAGGCTGACGATCCACTTGATGGTTACGGTCGCTAATTAACACAAGCAACTTACTGCCGCCGGACAGGCCGCCAAAATTACCGGAAATGCACCATGGGCTGCCAAATCCAGACCAGAGCGAATTTTGAAAATTTAATTTTCATAGTAGACCCAGCAAGCACCCTCGCCATTCATCTAACGGGCTCGTCAAAATTTATAGTAGAATCTTACCACTATTATAAATTATCTCTTTAAAGGTGAAGGTGATTTGTGTAAGTAACATTTCAAAAAAACTTCTTTTTCCAATTAGAAACTGTCTGAATCTTTTTAAATTTAATATTGATTAATATATTCTAAGTGATCTATTATTATTCAAAATATTTTATTTACAAAAGGTTAAGAAAATTTAACGCAGTTTCACCTAAAAAGGGTACACATCACATAATACCTAATACTCACATATATGTCTACTTTTGTTTTCAATAACCGACGCGTAAACCTTTTATATAATCCGGAAAGTTGGAATGAAATTTTATCACGTCCCCAGGAAAAAAGGAGGCATCCCAAACAACCCTTTCGTTGAAAAAAAAAAATGGAATATTTCTTTTTAATTACAATAATATATTGTGCCTTACGATCGGTTGCAAGTTACGAGCTTTAGCGACTTTTTTTATTATATATCAAATGATATTTCAGTTCAAAAATATTTTGTTACTCGACTCTACTCGTTGGTCGTTGGTCTTGTCAACAGTCAACACACAGAATATAAACAAACTTTCAAGGGTTGTCAAGATGGCTTCCTATAGCAAGAAACAGATAGCGTTAGTCGCTTCGTGTGAAGGAAAAGGACAGAGGGCCGAGTTTTTTTTTTACATTGTTTATTGTCTCCTTGGCTTTACTATAGATACCACTTCAAAAGTAAGGTGAACCTTATCTTAATGTTTTATTAATAAATTGGCTAGGCGACGCGACGCCGCGGGCCTGTTCTAAGGTTAACTTGTAAATTATATATGTCGCAGTATAATCGAAAAGAACGGAATTTCGCAAAAATCCTAGTAAGATTGCAAAGAAACGGATAATAGAATACTAACAAGGAATTTTTCAATCTCCGAGGTACTTTCAGGATCTTTGCGAAAATCCCAACTTAACAGGACGATTAGAAAATGAAACGCTGATTGGTCAATGACTTATAGCTTCTCTGTTCTGGTAGGTCAGAAATCTCTCTTCATAAATGACCATAGGCATAGATATGTGAAGAAGTGAAAACAATATTTTTTTGAAGTATTTTTATTAAATTATTTTTTACAAAATAAGTACCTTACTTCGTGTATTGCACTGTTTAAATTTGAGTTCTTTTAACTAACTAAAACACTCTGTTGTTTCTATTCGGCTAAAATAACGTAAAATACAAAATAAAACACTGACTTTAATTGACAAAAATAAAGACTGAATGCAGCCGTTAGCCAATCAGCGCATCCGTCAGTAAGTAACGTTCATTCGGCCAATAAGCGCTCAAGACTTATGACAAGTTGAGTGTTTATTTGGAAATTTGGTCGGATTTTCGCAAAGATCCTGAAAGTACCTCGAAGATTGCAAAATTCGTTGTTAGTTTCCTATTATCCGGTTCTTTGCAATCTTACTAGGATTTTTGCGAAATTCCGTTTTTTTCGATTATACTGCGACATATAGTATAAGCTAGTGCCTGAAACTTAGTCAATGTTGAAAAATTAAAAATAGAACTTCTCACAAAATTATTGAGCTGCCAGATGTTAGATATTCATTTTTACATAATCCTCTTGAACAGTACTTTTTTCTGAATAAAAGGTATCCTATGTCCTTTTCTGTATTACTGACAATTTCTTGATCGGTTAAGGCTGTGGCAACAGTATTCAGAATTTGCCATAAATAATTAGAAAAGTTTTAGGCTACCTATATGTAAATTTATAGGTTTTTATTTGTTAAAGTTTAATTAGATTAAAGTTTAACCTTTGTGATATTTCATAATTAAAAGACGGACTTTGAATACAGTTTGACTATTCCTGGAATTGTACTGGTTTGTAAATATTATTTTTGCGTTGAAATGCATATTTTGTGTGTAAAATACTGAATATAAATATTTGTCATTTATGTAGGTAGCTGGTAGAAGTATTTCAAATTTTTTTAATATGAATTTTACGAATTTATTTGGTTTCAACCAGTTAAATGCGTTTTATAAACTATTTTTTTCTTTTTCTTTGTTCTACCTATTTTTACTTATAAATGAATTATTTAATTTTGAACAAAAAATAATTGCTTATAACATTGATAACAGGTAAAACATTGCATTTTAATTTGATATTATATTTTCAGTGCCCGAGCTTGGATAGACGAATCAAATTACTAAGTATAGATTTTCTTTTTTAATTTATTTTAATAAAATCCTCCTATAGTTTAGATAACACAACTATTTTTTCCAGACAGAAAAGAGTCGATTTAAGTTCTTAATCTAAATCTATACTAATAATTATAAAGAGGTAAAGTTTATATATTTGTTGCATGTAATCTCCGAAACCACTTATCCGATTTAAAAAATCTTCCACTAATAGTGAGAGCGAATCCGCGGGCACCAGCTACCTAATAAAATGAAGATCCAACGCTTAGCAACGGTATTTTGTCAGGCGTTACATCTTTTATTTTTCAACGCGGATAGAGTCGCGGGCACCAGCTATTATTTAAAATTATTGTTAAACCTGCTTGCTCACTCTCTGGCCTCACCGAAATGACAATATTCTATAAAGAGGTGGTTACTGCTGCCAGACGGTCTACCCAAATACGCCTGCCAATACTTTCCAGGTACAGACCAGAATCAATTTTGAAACGTTCATTTCCAAAGATGGCCCTGCTGGAAATCCAACGCTGTACCCCTCTTTGTTTAAACGTTGGGAAATACTCATGGATACTCGGTATCGTAGGGGACGCTGTGGGGTTATGCCGGAGTCCTACCGGCTAAAACCCAAACACTTTCTAGCAAGGCTGTAGATGGGCGGGGTCGCGGGAACGTTGTAATACAACATTCGCGACCCGCCACGGCTGTCGCGAACCTCGACGTACTTGAAAGTGGAGGTACGCCGGCCATCACGGGGAACCTCACTACGGTTCCGGGATACCGGCCTCTCAGGTCCCGGTATCCCGGAGTTCCTAGATATACTTAGTAGAGAAATGTTTCATGCACTGAAAGCAACCTGCCTCAGTCTACATTTTGGGTCCAAAAACAACCCTTTCGGAGGGCCTCCAGCAAATTAAGCAGGGCGGCCCTTTGCGGCCTGAGGCAAAAATTCAATTACAAAGTTCAAGCCCATCCCAAGAGTACCTCCAAAGGGCGTACGCTTTTTTGCGCTCTAAATTTTTACGTAGCCCTTTACAAGGTCGTAAATGGGGCGGTTTTTATGTATATTCCATTTACGCCGGTCCTCCAGGACCGAGACTATGTAAAATTGACAATGGAAAATTTAAAAACTTTCACTTCACTTTTACTTATTATTATTCTATTATTATAAAAATAATTGTGACATCTAAAAGTGAAATTTATATTTATGTACATATTTATTAAATCATTAAAAAGTAGTACAACCATATAAAGAAATTCAATGATGTACTTTTTTGGTGCTTAACGGCTAATGTAAATTTTTTGGTGTTTTAATATGTAGCCTTTTTTCTGCTTCACAACACACACACAAACTTTTGCTTCCTCAGAAATGTTTATCTTTGTAATTATTGTTTTTATAAATTCTACTTTTCTAAATGTCTTAAAATATTTTCAATCAATCAATCAATTAAATCATTTATTTGCATGTACATGGATATAAAACCAGATAACATAAATACTATCACATTTGGTGTGCAAAATATTATATATTAGTTGTTTTAAACTATTTTTTATACTTTTAGTCGTTTTAAATGTATATTAATAATTTTTTTATGATAATTTGTTTAACTTCATAATATAAAATGTATCTTAACTTGATAAACTATTTATTTGGGATAAGCATTACGTTAGTTTTTTATGATAAAGGTCGGCAGGTAAGCATACAACACATGTTAATTTTAGTATGCCTAAAGCAACACTTTCTTAGATATATCTTTCTTAGACACTTATCTATAACGATGTCTCTTTCTACATTATCATACTGATGTTACCGAAATTGGAGATTTAATTTTTTTTTTGTATTCTCTCCTAATTGATTGTTTTTTCCACTGGGACAAATATTTGTTCAAATACGAGAACCAGAAATTATCTCTGAATACTTGATATGTATGTATTAAAGCACAATTTCCGCAAATCACCTAAACTTTTGCCCAAAAAGCTCTGGGCATTTACATAATGACTTTATATTATGCTCTCGACTCGCCACCAGAATTTTAATGCTCCATGCCTGGTTTTTGAGTTTTAATGTGCATAAACTTACGTATACAAAATTATATGCGTTACCAACCAACACGTTTTGCACATCCCACATACGTACATACACACGTACATAAATAGCAACTTAATTTGTGATGCGATATTTGTGTACTAATAAGGAATAAAATAAAAGGTGATCAATCAGTTTTGTATGGAGATCAGGCCATCAGTTTTTTATTATTTTCGTTTTAACGGTTGAAACTTTTACCATTAGATATAAAAAGAAATTATAGATTTTATTTTAAAAATATCATGTAATTTGGTAATGGGTTTTCATAGATATTTATTGTTCATAGATTCATATTTTTTGAGTTTATTCATTACAAACAAAAAATTCAAATTTTCCCTCTTTATTTAATTTGTATGGATGGAGTATGGATTAGAGTCTTTTTCGCGTGAAATAGATATTTCTTGATTCTTTATATAACAACATTACATATTCTGTTATTTTTAATAAAACTATAGAAATTTATTTATTATAATAAAATTAATCATAATTTGTTTTAAGATCCTACATAAAACTTTAATTTCTTTTAATCATTAATATAAATGTGAAAATTAAAAATAGGATCAAAGTTTCTGGACTACAAATCTTACCTATAATGTATAATCTATAAATTATGTAGGTATATAAAATTTATAATTATTTTATAATATATATTTCAGTAAATAGTGTTATACACATTTAAAACAGTTTAAAATATATAAAGAAAGAGGCCTAATAATGTTTATATTCACACCAATAAAAATATTGCCTTTGTACTTTTTTAATTTGAACATACGCGTATAATTTGTATAATAAGCTTTCTTAAAAGCCAATGGTTTTTGAAAACTTTCTTATTGTAAGTTTACCTACATACTGGTACTCACATGACATGTGATCAGTTATTTTCTTAATACACGTCCCAGTTTATTTACATTTAAGTCACTCTTAATAAAAAAAAAAAATCATAAGAAATTCAGTACCTACCTACCTATTGATTACTTTCCTATACCTACTCAATTATCTCTCTCTGCTAGAAAACACACCGCCAAGTAAAAGTTTCACTTAAGACGAACAACTTTAGGCACAAATATGAATGTGCTCAGTTAAAATTGTATAATCCCCTGCTTTGTTTACTGTACCAATGCTACGTAGGTATTTTGGATTTAGGAGTGCCCACTTTTACGGCAATTTGTCACAAAAAGTTGGCAACTTCGCCCCTGGGGTTGGCCCACCGCGTCATTTATTACCCCTCTCCCCTACCCCACTTCACCCCCTCAAGGGCCACTCATTTTGCCTTCAAAGCCTTCGCGGGAATACATAATGACTAACGACGTGACGTAAATCGGTGGGATTTACCCTTATCTCTTTGTTTAAACCTACCTACAGTATAAAAGTGCCCTGTTTCTATAGTACCTACTCGTATGTAGGTATACTTACGTTAGCAAAAAGGGTAAATTTTAATGGCTCTCGGTAATTGTATTTATAACTAGGCAAGTACATAGACATGAAAAGTTAAATTTCATATTTAAATATGTTTCTTTAAGTACGGCGACTACCTATGTAGTGCATTTTATGTCATTCCAACATGATTACCAGCTACCAAATTAAAAAAAATGCTGGGTAACACATTATATGTGTATATGTAATGACATTTTTGGGATTAATATTAAAAACGAGAAAATAATTTTGTTGTTCTACTAAAATAATTTGAAAAATATATATATATATTAAACATCGATGAGATATATATAGTTTGGACATTTGATAAGGAAATAGGCAATTTTTTGTGTATAAAATAAAATTTGAAGATATTTAAGTAGGGAATGAAAATTTATATGAGGAACTAATCAATTACATATACCTATTTACGTTCAGAGATACCTACTTACATACAATCTCAGAGGAAAAAATAGGTTAAGTACTTGAAGTTCTAACTCTCCGCAGACGAAGTTGCGGGTACCTAATACCTAATGGTAGTACCTACCAGTTAAACAGGAAACTAACTCACTTAGAGAAAAAGAGTACTTATATAAAGAGTCGGATCTAAAGTTAAATTGACCGAAATTATTATTGATAATATATAAAAAAATACATAAAATTTTCTAAATTATGATTTTGATTTGACACGTTTGGTCTAGAGGTTATGTTAACCAAACGGTCGCGAGTTCGAATCCCGCTAGGAGCAAATGTTTATATGTCAACATTTACACTTGTACCTGAGTCATGAATGTTTGTATTTAATATTAAAAAAGTATTTGTTGCTTACTGTTGAACTAGATGGTGCTGTGTGGAATGTGTGAAGATATTTATTTATTTAGATATTTATATTTATCTGACTTCATAGTTAATCAGGTGTGTATTTTTTCCAAGCAGAATCTGGAGAAAAAGTTTGTAAAAAATAAGGATGGATATATCTGTCTAATGTTACGACCCTATCGCTCTCCCTAACGTCGCGTCCCCTTTAATCATTTATTTTCATTAAATTTTAATCATTTTAATCACAGCTTCTCTTTCAGATACCTTCTTATATACCTACATACTTTATGCTGCTTAATAAATCTTTCATCTCCCCACGGACACTTCCAGGTAGGTACTATGTCGTCGAAATAACTAATGGGGTACCGTCCAATATCTGACAGGGAAACGATGTTTCTATATAACCTGTCTTTTATCTTTTATCTTTTATGAGCTTACCTCGATTACCTTTTTTATATATAAAATCTGGTGAAGTTGCGTCAGCAGTTCACTAATGATGGTGATAGTAAATGACATGTCCTAATATACTAATAGAAACCTAATATCCTAATTTACTGCATTTTTATAATCAATCGGCCTAGTTTAAAACGCTGTCACCAAAAATTCAAGTAGGTAACTATAATATTGTATTTTTTTCCAACGAATTTCCACAATGCAGACATGGTATATAGCGACTCTCTTTTCTACAAATAAACATATTTTTAAAATTTCTTCTCGTAGTCGTACATAACATACAAGAAATATATACTAAAAGAAAACTAGTATGTTCTAATATAATGAAATATATGATTATATGTACATATACGATGTTACCTCAGCAGACCCCATCGCTCTAGCTAGACTCTAGCTAGAGCTTGTGGACAAGCTCTAGCTAGACTCTAGCTAGAGCTTGTGGACAAGCTGTGGACAGTGCTTAGCAGCAGTGCATGCTTTGAACGTGTAAAAAATAAAGTTCCTTTTTTTTACACATGCAAGAAATAGCGTTTAAGTCTAACATAAAAGTTCAATAAATAAGCAATATTTTCTTCACTGCATAAAGATAAAGAATCATGTAAACATTGCATGCAGCAGAGTGGAACAAACAAAATTGAGGCGCGCCTGTAAAAGTTTTGTAGGTGTACGTACCTACTTTGTGATTAGCAACCCCACCTCCCGAACAAATATAAATAAGACCGTATGTATACGTATTTGTTATGTAGAAAATAAACAGGAAATTATCTTATGAAAACAGCACGGCAATCTCTCGTTTGGGAGTTTTGTGCGCCTAAACAAACAGAGTCGTGGAGCGGCGTATGTTTGTCCCCCACTTAATTAATTTTCTCATTTCCTATTATCCGGGTGGGCGGGCAAAGGATATCTGGAACATTCCGCTTAGATTGGCTGCGTGTTGTTTTTGGATTCCCTGTAGATCTGTTTCGTTATTTCAACGTCTATTGGCATTGAGCGGAGGAGCTTATATTAGATATTCTGGGATGTTATTTGCAAGCACATACGCTTACGCTCAATTCAACTGTTTACTGAACATAGTGTAAGCTGATTCTATATATATATATATATATCCTTCATAGACAGGTAGATCTTTTTTTTTATTAGAGATGGATTTGCTCTTGTCCAGCATCCAGCCGTTTAAAGAAGATGAGGCATATGATGGAGCGAGCTCACCCAGAAGATGTCTATTCACTTGAACTTTAAAAAGACTTGGGTTATATGATCTCGGAAATAGAGGCCGGCAGGGAGTTCCAAAACTTGTCAGTGCGCATTATAAAGGAAGTTTTGAAGCGGTTGGTCCGAAAAAGAGGGATTTCGACAAGATGAGGATGGTAGCCAGCCGTCATGATATAAGTTTATAAGTTTATAACGGCGTTTTTTATGTAAGTGGTCCCGGATTCGTTTCGCGACAGGGCGAAATTTGGAAATTAACCTTTTAAAGTTGGTTCAGGTCTGAATCTGGCAGGTAGTGGCAGAGCACACACTCTGAGTTTAGCAGTCTTTTGAGCAATCCCTCTTTACGAGTTAATGGAAATGGACTACTCGCCCAAATTTATCTAGCTCCAAATGGGCGAATTGTCACCGTGAAATAACATTATGCGTGCTGTTGTATTTCGGAGAGTGCTTAAGGAATACCAGAACTCATTTCTCTATCCCTTCCTATCCCTCATCTTTAATCCAACTTGACAGCGCATTTGCAAAACCTGTGGCGTTGCTTGTGTTCATAGGCGACTGTAGCCACATACCAACAAGTGGACCGTCAGCCTGTCTGACGATCTATAGATTAAAGTAAAAATAAATTTGAAAGATTGTTGAGTTGTCAAAGCTTTGATTTCGACTGTAGGTATACTGCAAAGCACATCCAGAATATTATCTCCATAAGAAGCCTCGAGTGTTATCTATTCAAAATCGTTTGTAAAAATTAACATATAACTTAAACATATAGGATATGACAAAATAACATCTTATATAAAATATATTTTACATAAAGAATTCTGTGTGTAGGTACTTATATAAAACGATAATGAAATAGAAGTCCACACAAACAAAATATAAATGACCCTCCTTTGTATATATGGAAAACATAATTCGTCCCTGTAAACCTTGAGGCACAAAAAACACACACAGACATTGCCCAATTATAAAAGGCAGTCGCCCCAAAAACCCTCGGCTTACTGGAATAATGAAAAAAAAAAGTATTTAAATAATACCCCGAGCACCCACGCCATGTCGCATAAATTGCCTTCATTTATATCCTGCCCCGCGAAATATTGTCTTGAAAGGATAATCAAATACAAAAACGGGGAAATGGTGGTGTGTCATTTCCATAACGTTTGCCCCACCCCGGATCCCCCTTTTTCGTTCCATTCGGCCTCCGGACCCCGTTTCCGGACCCGCCGCGTCCCCATTATGAGTCTCCTATTACAGCCCTGCAATCGAGCTTAAGGCACGCATTAGAGTTTACAATAATGTCCGTAATTAGCTAGAATTGGTTTCAATTTTATACATTTAAAAGTCCCAGGGTAATTTTTAAATACCGACTTAATAAGAAACTTGTTTGAATTAGACTTAACAAGGTAACAGTTTTACAATACTGTGGTATAGGATATTTTTATATTATAATTTAATTTTGCATATTTTGCGATTCCCTGTTTTTAAGTAGGTAGATATATCGTTAGTTTTTTTTTTTGCAACAACCAACCGTGTAGCAAGGATGAGGCCTAAGATGGAGCGAGCTCACCCAGAAGATGTCTATTCACTCGAACTTTGAAAAGATTTGGGTTATATGAGCTCGGGAATACAGACGCCGGCAGAGAGTTCCAAACCTTGGCAGTGCGCATTATAAAGGATGTTTTAAAGCGCTTGGTCCGAAAAAGAGGGAGTTAGTGCCAGACAGAGCATATTGCATTCCGTAATCATAAGTAGGTAGGTACCATAGATATAGACCACCTAAAATTGCTATACAATAACGTTTTAAGCGCGCGAGATCCTTGATTACTAATTACTATCATTACTAATTATTACTACTATTATCTACTAGTCTTTAGAAATTAATCAATAATCATTACTAAATTATTGATTGACAATACTCTAAATTGCTTACCTAATTAGTATCGTTATTCGTTTAATTGCTAATGTTACTTAAGTGGAGACAGAATGAACCTATCTATCCAACTTTTATTATAAAAAATGATGGGTTAAAAACAGAATAAGTATCTTTCTTCACTACATATTATAAAACAAAGTCCTCCGCCACGTCTGTCTGTCTGTTCGCGATAAACTCAAAAACTACTGCACCAATTTTCATGCTGTTATCGCCAATGGATAGAGTGGTTCTCGAGGAAGGTTTTAGTATATAATTTGTTAAGTTTTTATGTTTGAATTTGTATAAGTACTACTGTTCCCGAGTGATCGTCTAAAAATATAAACAATTGGGCGCCACTTTCGCGTGGAGGCGCCACCGTCGTCACAGCGACAACGATGTCAAGCGTAATTACTCATATATTTTCCTTTTCAAAACGGACGAAGTCGCGGGCACCAGCTAGTTAATAATTATATAAAACGCAATGTGTGTATGTATGTTCCCCATGGACTCCAAAACCGCTGAACCGATTTTGATGAAATTTTCAGACAATTTTCAGATTAGTCCAGCGGGTGATTCTGTGAAGTTTGGTAGCGATCGGATAAGAAAACACGACGCGGACGAAGCCGCGGGCAAAACCTAGTTTATTATAAAGTAAAACGAACTACATCAGTACTCCGGAAGAGACGGGTGAACAATAAAAATTTTAGCAATTCTTTAAGTAATTAGCAAACACCATTAACTACAATGAAAACAAAGGACAACGAACTTATAACTAACAATATGTGGATAGATACGTAATGTGTATATATACAATCATAGCCAGGCGAGGAAAGCTACTGGCGCCGGCGAGCCACGTCTAAATCCCTCTACTTAAAATTTTGCACCATCCCTTTTTATATACAAAAGCCAACAATCTGCAATCTTTACGCAAACAATATTCAACCTTAAACTCAAAGAATGAGCTCCCATTTTCAAGTGACACTTTTTGGAAGTTCAATAAGAATCTTTCTATTAAAAGTTCAATTTTATCAAAGAGGAATACGGTTTAGTTTCCAATGCTCGCACACGGAGCCTCCGAGAAAATTCGCGTCATGTAATAAAAACATTTATTTTGCCCGTTTGCGAGTAAATAGGAGTCCTCTTCCCCTTATATGCTGTGATTTAGTGCGCTAGAGATTGTTTTGATAAGTCCTTTCATATTTCGCTCGGCGAAGCGTTATCTTCGTAGAAAGAGCTGGAGCAAATTACTTTTTAAAAACGAGTTCTGTCTTTCCCCTTTGTCTGATTTTCTTAATTTTTCATGAACGTGATAATTAATGTAAAGAAAAAAATATGAAAACGTAGCATTTTTAATGCACATTTAATTGTCAAAAGTAAAATATCAAATACATATACTTAAACTAAAAAAACTGTGCTTTTTAAAAACTAAGTATAGATAAATTGAAGTTGCTTTTCGCGTCTGTCTGTCTGTATATCCGCTAAATCTTCTTAAACCACGCAATGGATTTTAATGTGGTTTTCACTAATAAAAAGAGCGATCAACGAAGAAGTTATTATGTATAATTATCTATTAGAACTAACTAACCCCGAATAACTATTAAAACATCTGAAATATTCAGGAAACAACAATTGTCAACAATAATTTTAACAACAACAATAATGTTCATTAAATTTTACTGTTAGGAAATATATTTACTACTCAAAAAAATAAAGTGAAGTTTTTTATTGTAATGTTATTTTTAGATTTTTAGGAGGGGGGGGGGGGAACCTCACATAATAAATGAATATTCACCCACCACATTGTGTTTTCAAATATTCGTAAAGTTTATTCAAAGCGTAGGTAGTATAAATTTTCAGTGAAATCAAATATTGCGATTTGAATCAAATAAAATGTTTGATAATACTACGAGAGAAAGAGTATAAAAACTAGGTTTAAAAGTAAATAAAAAATAGGTTGTAACTTGTAATCACATTTTACGCGTAGGTAAATAAATTTGGAAACAAATATTTTCAATAAAAATAAACAAAAATTGAGAATACAATATCTCAATACAGTTAACGGCCTACGAACACATCTATATAATAACGGCTTCACTATTATGTTGTCCGCAAAATTCTGTCTTATTTGATTTGAGCTAGTACCTAAATGAGAACAAAATCGAATATAGAATGAATTTAAAAACCATTCTAAATTTTGACATTACAAATGAAATATTTCCAAATTCAAAAATGGAACCAGTTTTTGCATGACACAGCTGTCGCGATTTTTGACGTAACTCGTGACTGGCTGGTTGCAAAACACGTTCCAAAACCCTTCCCATTCTTATTTATTAACTTTATACGTGCAAGCATCCACATGCAGCGGAACAATAGTCATGCGAAAACGCGTTCTCGCGGTCTGCAAGCGACTACAGGCCGATGTTTGCATTCCGCGTACCTGTGCTTCATGCAGAATCGAACCCCTTCAAATATAACTTTTTAAAAACCCGTTCCTTTTTACGCCAATTTTTTAAAAATTTCATTATTGCTTTGCTCTTTTATTATTTGTTGTTATATTGATACGTTCGTATTTAGTTGCTGTTTGTTAAATTTAACTCTTTTTATTGAGCTTAGTTTTTATGTATTAAAACCTGATTCGTGAATGATTGTTAGGAAATAAAGGCGCGTGTCTGTATAAATTTTTTTTTGTACGCTCATTTATCAATAATAAAATAAATAGAATAAAGAATTTTATATTACACTAGCTGGTGCCCGCGCCTTCGTCCACGTTGAAAAATAAAAAATGTTTAAGCAATAGGTATAACGCCTGACATAATTGCTATTACACTTTTGTCAGGCGTTAGTTTTTTATTGTATTTTAGATGATCTCTTGGGAAAAGTACTTCTTTTCTGGATGAAAGGTGTCCTAAGTTCTTTAGTGTATCCATGAAAACGTGTAGGTATACAAATTTTCATGATGATTGGTTGAGCAGTTAAGGCGTGAAAAGGTAACAGACAGACAGACAGACAGACAGATTTATAATAGACAGACAGATTCACATTTATAATATTTGTATAGTAAGGACTAGTAATAATAATAAGGAAGTAAGGATTTATATAGGAAAATCCTAACAATAAGGCGTTTTAAAATACAGTGTTTAGTACGATCAGAGCTTTTTGTGAAAGCATCCCTAACTATGCTTGCAAAGATTCGATTATCCATATTCGATTACCATATTTAGATTATCCATATATTCCGTCCTAATTCTTTATAATTAATTCTACTATTGTGGGTTACGCACTTGCAGCACCGGTGGCATTGCTTGTGTTATAGGCGACTGTAGCCGCCTACAGTACCCGCAAGTAGACCATCAGCCTGTCTGTAGAGTTTAACACAAAATAAAATTAAAAAAGAGAGTTTGGGATTCTTTACTTATTCACCGAAACACACAACAGGGCACAATCTTTCAGTAAGGCGGTGGTTACTGCCGCCAGCGGGCTGACCAATTTATGACTGGGGAACGTTATTACTAAGCACACTATACTTCTTTTGTTTTTACCTATCAAACAAATAGAGCGAGCTTTTTTACGCAATACGCTATTTTACGTTTGGCTAAATTAAGTTTGCGTAATAACAAAAACATACAGAATTGGAAGGTTTATCTTAAACATTGTATAAAATATGAAAATAGAACTAAAAGTAGGTATGAAAATATGAAAATAGAACTAAAATCCGATTAGAAGTGAAGTATACAGAAGTTAAGTTAATTAATAA
Source organism: Synanthedon myopaeformis (assembly GCA_944738685.1). NCBI lineage: Eukaryota > Metazoa > Arthropoda > Insecta > Lepidoptera > Sesiidae > Synanthedon > Synanthedon myopaeformis. The sequence goes on from OX122930.1 coordinate 2,566,853, forward strand.
GCATAAAAACAAATGTACCTACTTGGTTATCGCTGAAATTTTTTATTACTGTGACACGAAAGGTTTTTTGGTCAGTAATTTACTACTTTTTTTTGTCATAAAAAAGTTTTTTTTTTTTGTATAAATTTGAACGTTTCATTTTTTTTTAAAATATAGTGTATAAGTATTGTATTTTTATCTAAGATTTAATTTTTCTCTAAGAACTCAAATTAGGCGATTACTTAATATAACGCTTTTCTGCTAAGTCTTCGTCTTAAGTAAAAAGTCTTTGAGTACTTACTTGTAAAAGTTTTTGAATAGTTTTTAAATTAAGTACCTACTAGAGAAAATCCTTACGCATAGTTACTTAACTTGGTTTAAGTAGGTATTGTTTGTGAATACGGATGTAAAGAAGATAAAAAGTGAAACAAATTTAAAATTAGATGTAAAAAACCGATTTCTAAATTCAAAAACCACTGGCGAAAGAAATGAGCTTATCAACAGTTAACCAGCCAGCATTGTTAGACCTCAATATACCAGTTGTACCCAATTACATAGTAAAGTAAGTATGTAGGTACTTAACTGTCGCCGTGACATAGAACGATGGAAGGGTTGCACCCTTTGCGTCGAGCTCGAGTTTGCAACGAAACCGCTGCAAAACAGCTATTTACTTATAAAAAAAGTTACATAAAAGCGCTTGCTGCTTTTGCCATTTTCGCTTGCTACGAGTTTTGTACACACAATGCAAATCTTGCATGTTTGTTGCAAAACAAACTGATCTCTAAGACGCGCGGAATAGTACTCAAATTTGAATCGCACAAATGGACAGTGCATCAAGTTTATTTCTCTTAGAGTGGGGATGATGGGATAGCAGCCGATTTATTTCTATTTTAATTCAGATTGTTCGATTTATTGTTTGTGAACGTTTGATTTGAATGTATTAAGTGTTTGTGTTAAAATAAGTTAGTTAATTGATTTTTTTTAAATAGACTTTTGTGACGTAATTAATCTAGGCTCGATGTAGTTGAGAATACGCGAGCCTACTAAGTACAACTCTGTGTCTTTTGGATTTTATGTGTGGAATAGTTTGTTCTACGACCAAACCTGGACCTCTAAGTAACTTCAACAATTGGATAATAGAAATATAAGACATATATAAAGAGAAATAATGAGAAATTACTCTAAAATCTCTAAAATTTTCAAGGAGTGGATCTATATGATACCTATTTCCTCACAAACATAGCAATACTGAGAGAAATTAATACAGAAATATAGGAGTCGTGGATATATCTCATATTTTCTTTATAATCAGGCAAAAATTAACTTGGTAGCGTTTTTACAGAACGGAGTAAGTACCTACATATTGTATGTAGAATCGTAATAAAAAAAATGTAGAAAATATTTGTTAATATATAAAACCAATGTTACTATACCCAAAAGACATTCACTTTACGTAATGAATATTATACCGATGTTTTAATATAACTATTTATTTATTTATTTATTTATTTATTTATTTATATTAGGGAAACATACAATATCTCGCTACACATTATATATATACATACAAGAAAAACATAAATCAGCAAAGTTTCCACTAAATTACTAAAACATATTATAAATTACAAGTCACACAAGAATATTGGAGCTGGTAGAAAACATACAAAAAGGTAAGAATTACACAAAAAAAGAAAGAGAAAAACAAACAAATAAACCAGTTAACAAATAACATATAACATACAAAACAAACATAAACTGGCTGCAACAAAAAGGAGACTACAAAACTATATTTTCGAGAGCTTGTTTAAGGCTTCGTTTATAGGCTCCTATAGGACAACTAAAAATATCCAGATCTAGCAAGTGTTCATTATAAAATTTACAGGAGCGATGCAAAAAGGTATTGCTTGTATAATTCCTTTTGCAGAACGGAATGTATAACGAACACTTACGGCGTGAATTTATTCGAGGGCAACTCAATCCAATATTGCTTAATAATAATGGTGAATCAATATAATTATTCATAATCTTGTATAAAAACAATTGGTCTTTCTGAACTCGTCTATGACCAAGGGACGCGAACGTAGGTATATTGTTAAATCTGTATTGAAGATGTTTCAAATACAAGTTAAATACTCTATCCAACCTCTTAATTTGAGTTTTATATTGCGGGTTCCAAACAATAGACCCGTACTCGAGTAGAGGTCTGACGTAGGCGTCGAATAAGAGAGAGAGGGTTGAACTGGCCTTGAAATCCTTGCTGACTCTTAGAACAAATCCGAGCATGCGGTTGGCTTTGGAGATTATGTAGTCAAGATGCTCGTTGAATGTCAATCCACTATCCAATAGTAAACCCAAGTCTTTCGTAACTATAACACGCGTTAAATTAACATGGTCAAAATTGTATTCATATTTAATATGCTTAGGGTTTCTAGAGAAAGTAATTACATTACATTTCTTAATATTAAGGTCTAAATAGTTATTTTTACAGTAACTCATAAATTTATCGAGGTCCCTTTGTAGGGCCATGCAATCAGATATTGTTTTAATTTTTCTAAAAATCTTCATGTCATCAGCGTATAATAGAAAATTGGACTGGTCAAAAATATCAATAATGTCATTAATGAATAAGTTGAAAAATAGGGGATTATATTCATTGATTTCATTATATTAGGTATTAACAGTGATGCACTAAGTACCTGTATGCCATGACAGTGCACTTAAATAAATGTTTTTTTTTTTTAAAGATCTTTAAGATTTTTAGATAAAGATTTTTAAGATCAATAATTCAATTTTTTTGCTGTTTTCGAAATTTTTGGAAATACGGAAGCAATTATCAAGTGATAGTTAAAATGTTATTTAAAGTCAGCTGTTAAGTTATTTATAAGAAGTAATAAAAAATACACACACAGATAACAACTTGATTCATTTAAAACTTAATATAATACACATATCATCATTATATAATACTGTAGATATTAATAAATTTAAAAAAACTTACCAAACAATTAATACTTAACTTGATTCACTTGATATCTGAAAGGTAGGTAAATAACTATCTATACCTACTTATCTTATATAGGTACTAAGTATTTTAAACAATATAATCAAATTAACTACATACTTTCTCATCCATTTTATAAGCTGAAAATGAACATAATATGTAACATATTATAATAAAATACCCATTTTGGCTCTTAACTATTGGATTTTTTACAAAAAGTAAAGCTTTAATTGATTGGACAAGAAAACGGTTAAGTAAAATAATAATAAAATTTAAATACATTTTTAATGTGATACTGTATATTTGTCTAAATTGTACTTAAATGTATTTATATTTACATTTTCATTTCACTATTTTTTTCTAGTTTAGTTTGATAACCTTTCTTCACTTTTAATTTTTCAATTATGTACATTTGATTAGTATGTTTCGTATATCGTAATAAATAAATAATGTAACGCAAACCAAAACAGAAAGCTATAAAAAAACTTTTCGTAAACGATGCAAACGCACGCCATATGGCCCATACGAAAAGTCAACGCAAAATAACAATAATCTGATGCACTGCTGTGTTGACGAACAACCAAATACGGATTCATTTCTCGCACTTCTCTTTGTGGTTAACTGCTTTGTTTCTCGTCATTCGTGCCTTATAAATAATACGTTGGTTTCGGTCTGTGTTTCGCGGTGCGGATTAGTCCAGACATAATCTTTCTGTCTGTCTTTCCGACCAATTATTGTGGAGGCGATCTTAGTTTAGGCGAAAATTGGATCTAATAAGGTGCGCGGGTCGACGTTGGCTTTAGGATTCTACTGGAAAATTATGGAGAAGGCTATGTCGAATACCTACTATGCCTGAGATAATTGTGATGAGGAAGGGATAGGGAAAAAATGGGTTACGAAATGTATGACAATACTGGCCAGTATTATAAAAATAATACTGGCACAAAATATAATTAATCATTTACTTTTAACAAAAGATACTAACAATCAGTACTTCCGTACTAAAATTATAAATGTGAAAGTATGTTTGGATGTATTGATGTATGGCTGTTTGTAACTCTTTCACGCAAAAACTACTCAACAGATCACGATGAAATTTTGCATACATGTTGGGACACCAGAAAGGACATAGGATACCTTTCATCGTTCAACGCGGACGAAGTCACGGGCACCTGCTAGTTTTCTTATTAATTGACTTTAATAAATTAAATAAATAAATAAAATTAGCCTTTATTCTCTGACAAGTTACAGAATTTGTACCATAATATGCTTTTATATAACGAAAAAAAAAGTTCTAATCTAAATTTGTTGATATTCCTCTATTTTAGTTTTTTTTTTCATTATATATTGACTTTAATAATAATTTATTAGTAGACAAATAACTAAAAAAAACGTGTATCAAATTTGTTTACAAAATAATTGGGACAAGTATATATATATATATAACTCATTTTCTTGTTGGATATAAAATTATATATTATATAGGTACAAATTTATCAATAAAATTAGAGTCAGTAAGATAAATTCAGTCTCTATTCACAAGTAATTATCTTTTTTTTTAAATTAAATATAAATCAGTACTTACTTACTAATTAAAAAGAGTAGGTGTAGGTAATTCAAATTCGTTGTGAGAGATAAACTTAGAAAGACAAATAAACCCAAACAAAGTGCCGTTAGAAAGTATCAAATTCAAATACCTAAACCGAACACTCATTCTATTCGGGTACATGTCGCAAAATTCGAATCTTGAACAAATGCTTTTAAAAAAGGAATGCAACGATTTAAAAATGGAACAATAACCTCCAACTTGGCCACAGGCGCATTTGTTAAAAAGACAAATCGACCTAATATTTGGCTTCACCCCCAAAACTCTTTCGTTGCTCGTTCGATTCGATTGACGCGTATCGATTTTGTAGATTTGTTCCAACTTTCACTCGCATTCGAGTACTAATAACCCCGGATGTCTTTTAGTTCGTTTACTGTTCGAACGACAACTGAAAATTCTACTGAAAAATATCTGGACAAACAAAATATCTTTGAAATAAATATTTTAAGTTTTAACTTTTAGTTGAGCACACTTGCCGCAGTACCTATAGCGTTGCTTGTCCACCGCGTACAATGAAACCTGTCTCACGACCTTTACCTACATAAAAAAAACAGTGGCACTCCGGCTGCCTTATTATCTAACAGCAGACGACTTGCGACAGGCGAAAACGTTCTATAAATTTGTGCAATATCATTTGGTATCACATAACTCATAACAAAGGTGTGGTTTGCGATAAGGCCTCTATATATGGACAATAACTAAAATTAAAGTGCATCATTTCTGAATGGCAGCACACGCTATCGCAAGTTATCTGCTGTCGTCCACTGTTAGATAACGGCCACTGTCCACGGCCTGAGTGCCGACAGATGTGAAAACTTGAATAATTACATGTGTATTTTTTGAATCGTTAGGAAAGTACATACTTGTATACAAAGGTGTCGGTTACACGGTTACATACAGGTCGCGATTTTTTTTTTAAATTAATATCAGCGTCATCTGTTCTCATTGATGTATTATTTCAATTCAATTAGTTTTCGCAAGGTTGTATTATTACGTAACATATTCTAGTTTCAGTGATATTGTGTAGATGGCGCAATATCTGAAAATATACAGAGGTGTCGGTTACACGGTTACGGTAACAGGTCGCTAATTCAATGTTTTTTTTTTTCATCTCAAAAATATCCAACGCGTGTAAAGAAGTTTTCACTTTAAAAATTGTAACCAAAACAATAATAACGCTTAGAACATCTGCGTATAAACAAACATTCAAACTATCGAGTATCAGAAATATCGATTTCAATACTGCTTAAATTTGTATAAGCATCGATCTTGTCTTTATTGTTTGAAGATAGAACAGCTGTTTAAAGTTCACACAGAACCAGTAAGCCTTGTTCTATTTTTAAAAATATGTCTCGAATATACTTTATTATTGATTATGACGTTTAATTTAGTTTCGATGATATAGTGTAATTATCGTTTGAAGCTTTTTCTTTCTTGTATTATAAATGCGAATGAGTTTGTTTATTACGTTTTCAAGTCTTATACAATCAACATCATCATGAAATTTTGTATACACGTTGTCAGGGATACAGAGAAAAGGACATAGAGTGCCTTTCATCTAAAAGAAAAACAAAACTGTTCCCGAGGAATCATCTAAAAATAAAAGAATTCAACGCCTGATAAAAATACGAGTATACTTGTATGAACAATAAAAATTGAATAAATGTTTTAATACCTAAGAAAAATTAGCGCATACGAAATCGGGGAAAAAGCTAGTACTAAATAAATGTCAAAGTAACTTTGTCTGCCTGTTGCGTTTTCATACCAAACCCCTGAATAAATTTTGAAGAATTGTGATATAAAGTTAGATTTGACTATGGAGAAGGAAATAGGCTACTTTTTGTCCCAAGAATAAAACTTGAAGTGGGTGAAATAGGGAATAACCTAGGAATAACCGATCAATTAGAAATTATTTAATTAGATTGGGATTGATGAAAGCTTGGAGAAAAAAAAATAGGCTATCGAAGTATTAATCAATAATATAATATACTAAAACTTGTAAATCAATAATATAATAATTAATTTTTAATACTGTTGTTACAGCCTTGATAATATTCAAGGCAGTTTATGTTAGCTGATAACCTTGAGTAGAACAGAAATATACAAATAGATGATAAGAATAGGTATAATTATAAAAATAATATTTTTTTTACAATTGGATCATAAACAGAGCGTCACATTTTTCTTTCACGTTCTAGAAATAAAATTGGCGCACGGCAGCCATCTTGAATTCGTGTTAGGCATCTGAATTAAGCGTTGTTTTGTTGAAAAAGGCTTAAGTGCCACACCATTATACATTATGCGGGAGACAACGGTGATTACCTGGTATCGTTCGCACAAAAATAGACTCTGATTCGTGGGGCAGTAAGTATATTTTTGTTTGTGGTGTTTTTTGCATTTTTTTGTTTTCACGCGTAGAGGGTCGTCGGCGACGAGGAGCATTTTAGCGGACCCACCCCCGCAAAGGGGCGAGATTTCTTACATGGTGATATATTATTAATATATCTGTTGTGGAGTGGAGAAAAATGGTTCGCTTTGGAAAGGGAAGCTGTGTTTTATTGCTGGGGACTGCTGTTTATAAATGGCTTGGATTACGTTCGCTTCCATCTGATATGGATACCTACTTTGAACATTTTTTTTTTCACTAACGTGGTAATATTTAAACAAATACCTATTATGTAATATTATAAATGCGAAAGTTTGTGAGGATGGATTTATGTACTTATGTTACTCTTTCTCGCGAGATAGTTAATTTATGACCTGGATAAACTGGATCTTTTTTTAAAGTAGTGGCTGGGCACACTGCGTTTCGCTGTTATTTAGGCAGTAATCTGGTGGCAGTATCTAACCCCTTAAGGCGGCCATTCTCGACCGTGCTAACAAGCCAAATGGGATGGTGCGACGTAAAAGTTTGTCCGTGAATGTGTAAATTGTACGTTTAAAAGTATTACGTCGCACCGTTCCATTTAACTTGTTGGCACGGTCGTGAATGGCTGCCTTTACAGAAGACCATCATGTTTGCTGTTGGAGGTATTTCGGTAAGTGAGTAAGAGATGCCAGAACCCATTTCCCTATACCTCCCTAATCCCTATCTTTAAATTCTACTATGGTCGGCAGTACACTTACAGCACCTGTGGCATTCTTTGAGTTATAGACGACGCCAGCCACCTACAATCAAGTGGACCGTCAGCCTGACTTAACTTAATTAATTTATTAATTTATTAATTTTTTTATGACTTAGCTTAACATAAAAAAATATATTATATAAGAAAAGTATTGTACCTATAAAAAAATAAGTATAAGTATCTATTAATAAATAAGTAGAATTACCTAGGTTAATAGGTATACTTACAAACATTACGTATATTAATTTATTATTGAACACAATTTATAAATCCGACTAATCCTATTGGTTAAAATATCCCCAATCTATTTAAATTTTAATATATAATTATTTAAATTATGAAGAAATAAATATATTCTATATCCCTCGTTTCATTGATGTCGCAATTAAAAACCTACTCTATGCCCTTTAAGATAAGGTAAATATTATATTGCATGTAATTCACATAACGCTAGACCACCCTCGTCTAGGATAGTCTAATTGGAATGCATTATTACTTTTCAAAGAGGGTTGTACACTTAATATATGCACAATTTGTTATATTTTATATGGATGTAAATAATTATAGATGTGTAAATAATTATTTGAAAATGTGAAGCAATTTAGATTTAGCTTTAATAAACTTTTCAATAAACTAAGTTGAGATTATTTTAGTAATGTAGGAAGGTTAGTAAAATTACTTGTATAATGAATTTTATTGTTTATTTTTATTTGTTTATTTATTTATTTATTTATAACAACTGCAGTATAAGCAAACATAAAAAATCTACTTTAAAAAGATACAAAATGAAAAATATGACATTTCTCTCTGAGATATAAAACGGTAAAACCTTGAAATACGTGACGTGTGTAAACTTTCTCAGGTCTTTTTGTGGTATTGAAAAAAGTCCAATACTTAATTTTCATATGATAAAGTTAGTCAGGCTATTAAACCCTTAGAGAACAAAGAAGCGAATGAACAATGATTAAGGAATGAATTAATATTTTATCCTACTAATATTATAAAAATCAATTACACTGCGAAGAGATGAAGATGCTCAGGTGGGCGGGCGGTGTGACTAGGCTGGATCATGTCAGAAACACACACGTAAGGGGCACCTTCAAAGTGAGACCTATCCCGGATAAGCTACTGGAGAGTCGTCTGTGGTGGTACGGACACGTTATGAGGCGACCATCCGACCACGTGACCAGAAAAGTGCTAGATATCGGAACTAAACCCCAAGGATGAGGAAGACCCCGAATCACATGGATGAACAGTAAGTAATTTCTTAGAGAGTGACATATAATATTTGTTCATTTCACTCAAAATGACGGCGCGAATAGGGATTGCGTTGCGGCGTTATTTTCGAGTCGAACGGATCTGACCGGATTTCCATCGATCCTGCCGGATCCGGCCGCGTCCGACTGGATTGATCAAGTCAGGATGATTTTCCCTTTTCAGAGAAAAAATAATTTTTAACAATCTAAGCGCCTTGTATGTGACCACTTGTATCTTTTACACAAGCGTAGCTCTTAGCTTAGCTCTAACCTTGGCACGTATGGTGTTACAGTCTGAAAGCTCATTAAATTGTGTTTCTTTTATAGATTTTTACAAACTTAACACTCACGATAAAATATTGGATGCAATAAATATTATAAATATCAAGGATAACTGATGAATATAGGGGAATGGGCTGAGGTATACAGAAGCATATAAGCTGTAATTTCACAGGATTCAACTGTAAGAAATTCTTTAGAAGGACACCGATCAGGAATTTCAATCATTAAAAAGTCGTTGGAGCCAGCACTAAATCGTACCGTTGATGGGCTGGTCATTTTTGAATTGAAAACTTCCGTGTGAAAACACGCGATGGGCAGTTTTTGTACGAGGAAAGCACTGAACTCGTTGGACCGTCATACTTAGATATTTATATTACAAATGTGTGTGTGTGTGTGATTTTTATCATGTCCATGTCACTTGTCACTTGGTTAAAAGATATATTTGAAAATGGGAAAAATCGACACCCTGGACGACATTTTGTGATCATGAATTTATAATTTTGGGTTTTTTTTTGTGTAATCCTAAATAACCATGCTCTTGATTGTAATCATAGATTCAATAATTGATTCTGTAACTTTTGCATAAAAAAATAAAGTTTGATTGAGTCATAGTAAAAAATCTTTTTTTCATCCAACTTAGCTTGCCAAATAATTGGCAAGTTATTTAAAAAAAATTAATGATGATTTCAGAATTGTACAACATATGCTACTAATATTTCGAATTTTTGAAGTGAAAAGTAGAAACTTTGAGAAGCTAATTTTTCACTTCTGACGTGCCAGTCAGTCCTACGACTGACATTTATCCCCTATTCATTTGAGAGGATGTTATAGAGAGGGTGTTTACAAAGTGACTATTTTGCGTCTCACTGCTGGCTAGGTATGAGTATACATACATACATAATAGACAAATGTGTTGTAGGTACTCAATACATCTTCAAAGATGCTTATCATCGTCATATTTCCATGTAAGGTAAGCATGAATTTCTTAGAAATGTAGCAAGTGATCAAGTCATTTTATGAAGTAGAAAAAAAGTATAAAAAATATTAAATGAGGCTGAATTTGTAATATTTTGTAATTTTTATGATGTCATACAGATTCACCACACACATATCTCACAAATTTAACTTTACTTTTTTTTTTTCAAACCAATGCTACTGTTTGTTTGTTTTATACATCCATATACTCTCCACACTAGTCCATACTCGATATTTATATTATAAATGTGAAAGTAACTCTGTCTGTCTATTAGCGTTTTATGCCTTAACTATTCAACCGATCATCATGAAATTTTGTATACACGTTGTCAGGGATACAAGAAAGGATCCCTGACAACGTAATCCATCCAAATACTAAATCCAGAAAATAATTACTTTCCCAAGGGATCATCTAAAATAAAATAAAAAAACTAACCCCTTGCCAAAGTGTTACAGCAACAAGTTATATTGTTTTTTTTTATCGCGTACGGAGTCGCGGGCACCAGCTAGTAAAATTATAATTATTGTTTGTTTTTAATTTACATAGAAACTTTAATATAATTGTTTACTTCCCCCATGGGACAGGAAGAGACTAGTCTTGGGGACAGAAATATGCTAGAACTAAATGTAGATAATATATTATTCTGAAATAAATTTATATATTTGTTTATTCTTTATATTATGTAATTTACAACTGAAATTACATATATGAAAAATAATCACTTAAATACGTATGTACGTTCGATCGAAATTCGAATTTGCATCTGTCGTTATAATCTCTCGTTATATCTAATTTAGTCAGGTACCATTTTGTAAAATTGGTTTTGTAAGTTCTATAATAGTAAATTATATTTTGACAAATATGCTAGTCATTTAAATTTTCGCACGAAGCTCACTAGCTGCTGCTGGCTAGATGCTGGCCAAGATCACATTACCCATTATTAATAAATAAATTTTTAAAAAAGCTAGATTCAGACTGGAATTTCTGCTCAGAGTAGACTACCACAGACTCCTAGTAAAATATTCATATGTAATTACAATATTATAAATGTGAAAGTTTGTGATGATGGATGAATCGATTTTAATGAAACTTTTCAGTACCTACCTTTTTTTTAGCATCTAGCCATGTAGCAAAGACGAGGCCGACCCAGGAGATGTCTATTCACTTGAACTTTAAAAAAAATGGGTTATATCAGCTCGAAACACAGACGCCGGCATGGAGTTCCAATCCTTAGCAGTGCTTATTATGAGAGTTTTTAAAACGTTTAGTCCGAAATAGAGGAATTTTGATAAGATGAGGAAGGTAATCTGTCGTACATTTGATATAATATAGTCTGATATAGTTCTAGTCTAATACAGTTTATACATTAGAAAACTATTGAACGATATAGGTACCTATTTAAAGTATTTTTCAATAACTTATATGAATATCTCAAAAATTAAAAAAAGTCTATGTTTTAACAAATCATTCAACAAAAAATATATTGTTCATTACACAGTTTTTTGATTAAGAAACATAAAAAAAAAAATATTTACAAAATATATATTTACCTAAAAATACTTTTTTTTTATTAAAACATTTTTTTTATATCATACATTGTTCTTTACATTAAAATTAAGCAAAATTAATTAACTAAATAAATGATAAATATAAATAATTTTTAATTTCTTTTAATCTTATTTGGTTATATTTTTGGCACATAGTTATAAATTGATGAGCTTTTCAAGTAAATAGAATAAAATAAAATACCTACAACTTAAGAGCAATAACTTAGTAGATCCTAGATACTAAAAAGGTTTCAATATGAAGAAACACTCCACAAACCTAGATGTAAGCTAACAATTTAATTAGAAATTATTGAAAACAATTTAATATATTGTCTGTGATGTGTTTTACAATTCAGTATGCAAAGGATTTTATAATTTTTATTAGTTTAAATAAAATCCGCTAGAGGCGCTGTAATCACTATCCTTTAGAAGTTAATATGAAAAAAAAAACGAATTAAGGATGCAGATAATTAAACGTGTAATATTTTTTTTATAATAAGAAGGCTTTTTTATATAATATGAACAAATTTTGAAAAATTGTATTTATTGCACACATTTTAAAGTTTTGCTACCCGACGCTAGATGGCGTTGTAATTGTAATAACATTTTATGAATCAATTAAAGTTAGTTTCATACAAATTTAAATTTGAAATTTTTAAACTTAAATATAACAATAACTTAATTTATTTTAAAACACTATGCCTTGCGAGTTATAAGTTTTAATTTATATTCAGAGATGGCGCTGTTAGTGTATATTGTGTGCCTAACTACATTGAAGCAACTTTTTAAACAAATTCCTCGCCTTACTAAAGTTACTATTAAACTTTGTTTTGGACTATGCTAATCTGAGATTAACAAAAGCCTAAGAAGATTTTCAAACCTGGTGTACTTCCCTGTCAAATCTTTATTGTTCGTTGCTTATATAAAAAACATTCAAAATTCTAACAAAATAAAGTTTTCCCTAATCTTCATATAAAACTTGCTAACATATTACCGGGACCTTTGATGACGTCTCAAACTATACAAGAGAAAGAGGAATTCGTTCTCTTCTATATGTAATCACAAAATGATATCAAATTTGTATTTTTATATTTTATATTTTTGTAATGAATAAACTTTAAAACTACTGGACTGATTAAAAAAAATCTTTTTACTATAGACAGCTACATTATCAGCGAGTAACGTAGGTTATATTTTATAAATTACGCGGACGAAGTCGCGTGCAATCCTAGAATATCTTAATCCTAATATAATATTATAAGTGCGAAAGTTTGTATGTTTGGATGAAGACCACCGTGAAATAACAGCATGTGTGCTGTTGTGTTTCGGTGAGTGAGTAAGGGATGACAGAGCCCATAACTCCATCCGTTCTTATCCCTTATCCTTAATCCTTCTATGATCAGCAGCGCATTTGCAGAACCTATAGCACCTACCTTCAAAGTGGACCGTCAGCCTGTCTGTCAACCTTAACATGAAAAAAGATTTTATTTCACAGTGGTGTTCTGTGAAACTTCCCCGGGGTGGTTACTGCCGCCAGACGTGCTGCCCATATGCAATGCACTGTTCCCTGATACCAATTGCCAGAGCAAAAGCAGAGCCAACTTTGAAAAGTTAATTTCCTTCAGTTCATGTTAGCCTTCCCGGAATCGAACCCGGGGTTCCTGAGACGAAGCGTAAAGGCAAGCACAATAATCACACAGTGAATCCAGAATTCCAGCAGTATTTTCTGGAGCTTTAGGTAATACGTACTTATATAATAATAGCTAGATCTCTCTGGTCAATGTCCAGACTTCTTAATTTGTCTTAATCAACTTAACTTAATTTTAACTTCTTAATCCATCAAAATTTGACGACCGCCATTTTTGCTTGAAACCGTCATGTCATGTCGTCATGAAAAATAATTATTTTTATTCATCTACTCTATTTATAAATTGGCTATTCTTAGGGCCTCTTTCACCTACTACAAGTAAAGTGTTGATTAGTTACTTTTAGAAATAATTTTGTTTTATTAAATTATGCACTCGGTTTACTGCATCCTTCGATAGGCGATTTTTTTTATTATTTTCTTTTTAATGTTTGGGACTTTTACCGTACAAACAAAGGTATATTCCCGGTGACCGATGGCTTTAAATGGCGGTTGCCTACTTTGACACTTTACTCAGAGATGGTGAAAGTCTAAATTGTTTTCTGTTAATTGTTAGCGTTAGCTCCACGTTTTTGGTTACGAAAGATAAATGTATAATACAGTTTATTAATTATTAATTCGCAGTCATTTGGGCAGCCCATCTGACGGCAGTAACCACTCCCTGGCTGCAGTGGTCTCTCTGACAATCTTTAAATAATAAAAATCACTGTACTTAAATGAAAAAAAAAAAAAAAAAAAAAAAAAAAAACACGTCTTGCGTGTGTGTCCGGTTGTGTTGTGTTTCTGTGGTTTCGGTGAGAGAGTAGGTAAGGGATGCCAGAGCCCATTTCCCTATCCCTATCCTTAATCCTACTGTAGTCGGCAGCACACTTACAGCACAGTGTTGCTTGTGTTATACTTAGGTGACGGGTATCCACCTATCAGTGACCGTCAGCCTGTCCGTCGACTTTGACATTGAAATAATAATAATATTCCTTCGGAACCACCTGTGGCGTTGCTTGTGTTATAGACGACAGGTAAACCTACCATCAGTGGACTGTCGGCTTGTCTGTCGACCTTAACATAAAAAAAATATCCTTATGATCCACATTTGGGTTGCTATACATTATAGTCGGGCCGGCATAGCCCGGCGGTAGAAACGAATATGTGTAGATGTACGTTCGATAAATTATTGCTATACTTATAGCCGTGTCGGCAAAGCCGGGCGGTAGACACGAATACTTATTATGTAGATGAACGTTCGGCAGAAAGGCCTCTTGGCCTACCCGCGCAGTGTATATACTAAACAAAACCCAGTGATTTTGCCGATCGGTTAAGTCGAATAAAAGTCGAACATATATAGAAGGTACTGCAGGTTGGCTTTGTTGTTCAACAAAAATTGTCGAATGAAATGTGCCGGCCCGACTATATGTATAGCAACCCTTATAGGTGACGGCAGCTACTTACCATCAGCCAGTCTGCAGACCTTTACATATAAAATATAAAAGAGCCAAACTATAGATAATACAGATTTTGATCAAATTCGCTTAAAGCTTAAAGCTCGAATTTCGTGAAATAACTTACGAGTATTATAAGTATTCACATATACGAAGCTGCGAGCGAGTTCATTCATAGACATGCTTTTAAATCCTAATTGAGCTGAAAATAATGTGGGTTGATTGTCCACGTTGAATATCAAATGACTTTAAAACAAAAGCTGCAATAACGAAACTTTTTTGTGTTTGTACGCAAACTATTTATTAGAGAGCGAGTACCTACGCCATTAGTCGTCATTTCATCCTTTTGTTCGGTGTTTCTATTTACCATGTGATGCGTCTATGTGGCAGTGACGCAACTCATTATATACCCTGCCTATGTACATACCGGCTATCAACTATCTAGGACGGTTCACGCAAAAATCTAGCACTAGGTGCTTGCTCCGGGCTGTACAACACATAAACACCGGCCACCCTTAATTCGCACACCAAGACACTAACATTCAAGGAGCGAGAGTGCGTGCTAGAAAAAGACAGAAATAAAAACACCCCGATGGTGTGAGGCGATGCCCCCAAAAAAAGCACCAAAAACGCAATCTGCGCAACTTTCCAGCGCAGAATCGTTAACGACTCGAGCTCTCTTTATCGTACACGTTGTGCCTCCTATATTTCTATTTTTTCTCGGTCCACTATTAGACGTAAGACAGTGTTAGTTCTGACTAGAAAATAGTCGCTGCGACTAGGCGTTAAGTTTCAAATTCGATTGACAATCACCAGGCGTATACCGCGAGCGGCGGTCGTACAACGCACACACTCGCACCGGAACAGAAATAACGATCGCATTTTTGTCTGAAAAGGACAGACAGATGGTTGAAAAGAGAAGAAAAAAATGACGACCATTTTGCTTGTGCACCTACACCGCCGCCGGGCTGACCTTATGTATGCTATCTTTTTTGAGAAAAAAACTCAACCAAAACAAATGCACGTGGTCGGGTGTTATGACCGGAGGGAAAAATTCCCCCAGTCGGTTAAAAGATGCCGTTACTGGCGCGCTTTTTTTCCCAAACATTTAGTTATGAAAAAAATGCTCGGTGGCGCTTTCGTCTTTCTGTTTGTTACTTTCTCAAATAATATTAATTAGCTGTATACCTATTAGATACTATCATTATTTAGATAATAATAAGGCTATTCCAATTGGAAATATATATCTCAATAGAAAGATGCCACATTAATCTCGAAACAATTCATGTATTTTAAACTTTTCTAACTTGAAACTTATTACTGATAATACTCTTATAAGAAAAGTTTTATCTCAAAATTACATTAGGTACCTACCTACTTCTAATGTCTTGATTTTACTTTGACACGGTAGTTATTTATGAATTGTTTCTTTCCTGTTGTCTAACCGTATTTTGTTAATCTAACTTTAATTTATTTGATTGATATTTTAAATTTCAAATTGTAAGAAAAAGACCAAGTTAAGTTAAAAGGCTCAGAAGGTACCTATCCGCTAATTTACAAACTTATCTTTTTTTATTTCGAAAAATAAAAATATAAGTTTGTATTTATTAAAATATTCATAATGTTTATACATATCTAATGGTTAAAAATATGTTTTTTTATTTATTTTAGATATTATTTATTTTTAATTTACTTATGTACTTATATAAATTTCTCTCTTAACACAATAATATTATATAATAAAAAAACAATAGGTATACAAAAAGTATAACGAATGTGTATAAGATATAGATGATTATTAATAAAACATTGCTTACCTACCTTCCAAGGAATATTGTTTGAAAATAAGCTTTGAATTTAGCGGCAACAAAGCGCGATGCAAAAGCTCGCAATATTAATCCAAGCAATGCTGTGCGGGTAAATAAAACAACCAATATACATTTGCAAATTATTTTATTTTAATTAACTATTGTAATAATCATATCAGCTATAATAAAATACATTCTCATTATGAGAATCCTACATTAAAATCGTGTGTAAGTATAAATTGTTTTTAATGGTAACTAAATATTATAATGATTCTACCTACCTATTTTAAAAGTTCTTAAATTTATATTAAATAACTCAGGTATCCCTTTGGTATTACTTGTTAAAGTTAGCAACCTATACCTACTACCAAGTCCTAAGTATATAGAAGTATATTATAGAAAACATAGTTAGCCTAAAATAATTAATTTTAGGACAATTTTATGTTTTCATCCTAAAAGTAACTAACCTTTTTGAGTCAATTTTATTCATGACTAACGGTGAAATTTATCTTTAAACAAATTAAACAAGAGTTTATCACATTTGATTTTAGTTTAATTAAAGTTTAATTTCGTATAATTTGTTTTTTATTTCTCTCATTTTTATGCGATTTGTAGTTATTTTGATTGTATGAAATACAATCAAAAAAGGTACTTTATTAAAAAAGGAAGGTAATTGTTAATGAGACAAAAGCAAACTTGTTTTATAGTTGCTTTATAATACTAAACAATATGATAAATTCATTCATTCAAAAATAATGAACAAATCTTAATATACTTACTATACTTATATAAAATATTTAAAAAATATAGATACGCGGACAAAGTTGTGTACAAAAACTAGTATATTGTATTTAGTGTAATAAATAAATATGGGTTTTTTAATTCTTGGACGGTTATCTATAAACTTTTGTCTGTTGCATTAGAGATCTGCAAAACAAAGCTTAAAACCTGTAAATGCTAGAAACCTAGAGAATTCTAGAAAGCTTTTTAGATGTTCACTTGCGAAGCGCTATAAGCTGAAGCCACCTTTAGCGAAGCGAACATTGAAGAAGAAGCTTACACAGTCGCTGATGATGAATCTTGAGTAAAATCCAGATCTTGAAATTTTGAATACTGCGTCTGTACATCTGGAATTTTAAAAGGAAAATATATAACGAAAACCAAAGGAAATATTTTAAGAACTATTACACGTTTTGATTTTTTTCAAAATGTGATAGATGCTAAGAGGCGTAGGCTAAGAGGCCAAATTGGCAGTGATGCTTAAAGGCAAAGCGTTTGGATAATATCATCTACTAATGTGCCGCCCCCGGCTTCGGACGTATTCAAGTTTTTTGTACAAATTTTATACATACAAACTTTCCTCATTTATTGGTATTTTATAAGTAAAAACCGAATCGAATTCGGTTGCGGTTTTGGAGTAGGATAGAGGACTACATACATATATACAAAAATTTATTTTTATATATAAAGATTTATCCTTTAACCACTATACATACTTAATTATGCCAACTCAAAAATCTGACTTCCGAAAGATATAAATCTCTTTTTAACATAATTCTATTGTAAATGTGCCTTATTGTTTTACCTACTTACTTATTTTTATTTTATTATTAATTTTTTATTTATTAAAATATGAATGCAATAAGTACCTACCTTGTACTCCAATTTCTGACAATGTACTTGATTCCAATATTCTTCAATTATTACGCCTTATAAGACGTTCCTTATATAGCCTTATAGCGTTTCCTGAAAATTCAAAAAGGAATTATTATTAATTATTAATTGGGTTTTGGTGAGTGAGTAAGGAATACTAGAGCCCGTTGTCCTATTCTAGAGCAGCTCTAGAGCCTTAATAGAACCCATTCTAATTCTTAGGGACTATCACTGCTTAAGTCGAGGTGGAGGCTTTTTACAACTGCATTTCAAGTGTACAAGACCATCTATCTCGCCTATGATACTTACATTCTTATATCTCGCCTATCCATGATGCTTTATTTCTTCTTTATCGATAAAACAATTGAAAGAACTTTCACATGGACTGCGAATAACCTGGAATTTAATAATAAGATAGTGAGTCACGAGTTTACAAAATTTTGTTTTCAAAATAGGTACTTAAGGTTCAGCTACAAGACGTCAAAACAACACATGATTATAGAACTATTTTGTGTTATTTATATTAAAATAAACTATAAATTTTTTGTATTATCTTTAATAAAAGCTAGGTAGCTAGGCTGAAAGCCCATTTGATGGCTACAGTAATTAATATTAAGAGGATACCTTCAAACATCCGATTTGATATGTGAATCGGATCAGCTAACTTGAATTTAAAAAAAAATTTTGATTTTCTTCGGCCTTTTTCACGTATTACGTTTTAGCAACCTAAACACCACATATGATGGATGTAAGGTAAGATGTATGGGCAAAAACGTATTCACGTATTTTGATGGAATTACTCACACAGAAAGTTTATTATCTGGATTATTATATAGCACACTTTTCATCCTGAAAAATCTTAAGTTACTGCGGGATTGTCTGAAAATCTAAAAAAATTGGGCGCCACTGTCGTCACAGCGATAAAGATGTCTGGTATTATAATATTTCATTTTTCAAAGTGGACCAAGTCACGGACACCAGCTCATTATTTATATAAAAGTAATATAGATAGGTAAGTATGTACCTAATTTTAAATATTGTATCATCATGGCAAACAAAACTTTATAGCAAATAATAACTTCTAATATTCGTTTGTAATAAACTAATGTTGATTTTATGTTCGTACTTTATTTACCGGCGAGGATATTCGCGAAGTTTCGCCGAAATAAAACGCTCACGAGACGCATTTATTTATCTACCAATTAAAGTTAATGGTAAAACTTATATTTTAGCTTTAATACCAAAATTAAACGAGTGCTTTCATTGGGTCTCACTTCGTATCTCGTCTCTTGTGAATTAATAAAATGCTTCTGAATATATTTATTTTAATATAGTTAGTACCCATTAGTGGGTACAAACTATTAGTACGCATCTGTGTCATTTTTTTTTTAATATTAAAATATTATTAATTATTATAGACTAGTGATCAGACTCCTGTTCGCACAGATGTTTTTTTTTTAATTATATTATACACGAAGCTACCTACTTTATCGCTCTAGTTTGAAGAAGATAAAAGAAGCAGACAGAAGCGATTTTAAATACTTATTAACAACATTGAACAAGGTTTTCGCGCAAGTACTTACCTATGATATTTCATTATTTACGCGGGAACTCTATATCTTTTTCTATATACTAATATTATAAAGAGAGAAGATTTGTATTGTAATGAATAAACTCAAAAACTACTGAGCCGAATTTAAAAATTCTTTCAACTATAGAAAGCTATATTATCAGCGAGTAACATAGGCTATATGACGAAGTCGCATGCAACAGTCAGTATTATATTTACAGAATAAACAGTGGACAAGATTCTTTTATGAACCTACTAACAATGATTGTCTCACCAAAGTAAGCTTATATACATTTTTAAATAAGACCAGGAAGGGAAAAATTGATGTTTATAAGTCACTATACAAGTCAGAAATTTATCAGCTTATATATCTTTTTATATATTTCAATTAGGTATAATTTTTTTTAATAGTATCTAGTAGGTTTAAATTATCGCCAGTAACGATTGCTGTTTTGCTGGAAATACCATTTTAAAAAAGAAATGCGTTAAGCAACGTAATTTCTTTTTCAAGATAAAGTCTGACGTACAGGCTGTCGGTCTACTTAATAGCATTAGCCGTCTACATTTACTTGTAAAAGCAAGCAAAACAAGGAGATTGCACAAATGCAAGTGCATCCTTACATAATATTAAAAAACAAAGGTCCTCTGTTGCGTCTGTCTGTCTGTCAGTCAGTTTGTCTGTGTGTATAATATTTAAAAACTAATATCAAACTACTGAACGGATTTTCATGCGGTTTTTATCCAAATAATTTTATTGTTTTTATGTGAAAGTTAAACAAACGTCCATACTTCCAAAGTATATGACTTTACCTACTATTTATAATATTATTTGGATTAATATTCCTCTACACCCTGTACGCTAACGTAAGCATATAATCCTATATTAATTGATTTAAAATCTTAATAGCTTAACAGAGTTTTCTGAGCGCGTCCTCAGCCCGAATGTCATTAATTCGCCCACACGATAATTGACGTAAATCACCGGCGAAATCCGGAAAAAACCGGTTCGCGCCGCCCTTTACCGATCCGATTAAAATAGGTAGATATATGAAATATTACCTTATAAGCTTTTTGTAAATTTCTTTTAAGAAGTTACAACAATACTGCTTTAATACAAGTACCTACGCCAACTTTTAGACATTAAATAGATAAAACTATTTTACTTCATATTTTTTTAAGGTAATGCCTAACAACTTCATATTTTTGGTAGTGGCAAGGATCTAGGTATATGGGCAGTCAATGCACTTCCATCGTATTATTGCTACTGAAATTTTAACCTTTAAATCTGCTTTTCACTCTAATATAAATAATTACTAAGTTATAAATGAGAAACCGATCATCATCTAATTTTGTATGCACGTTATCAGGGATACCGAAAAGGACATAGGAGCACATTTCACCCAGAAAAAAAAGTACTGTACCGGGATCGTCTAAAAAAGATGATAAAAAAGATTAAATGTTTTAACACCAAAATATAGCTAGTGTGACAATAACACAGCCATAATGATTACTTGTGTTTGAATATATCTATACACAAAGAAGAAGCAAACAATGAAATGTTAATTAGCTATAAATGTGTTTAAAATTTTCCTGCTGCATCAATTGCCAACTGCATCATCTTGTAAATATGTACTTCTAGAGAGGGGACACGATTTATAGGCAAAATGTAAATACGTTGAGGAGCTAGTGTGAGTGTAGTTTCGGGTTTGGGTGAATTCGCGGATGAGTCGAAGTGGTGGGTGGACGCGGGTTCTTACGCAGTATATGCATAAAATGGAGACTTATTTTCATTTTAGATGTATCACAATATAAATTGAGTAATTTATGAAATATGACAATGTTCATTATCTATTCCTACATTCTAAGGAATGGAAAAAGAAAGACACGTTAAAGAGGTCTCTAATGAAGAAGAAATCCTCCATCTATATATGGATCTAGAGGAGGTTTTTATCGAAGGACTAAAATTAGAATAAAAGCTAGACTTGAATTAAAGTTACTAAGTTTACTTTTCCATAAGAAGACATTAAGATTTTAAGATAACTTAACGTGAAATAAAATTAAAATCAATGTAGGACCTAAATTAAACAATAATCAACAATCAAATTACTTTATTTCCATATTAAATATCTAGCAAATTCTAAATAGAATAGACACATGAAAAGGTAGACTCTCTTTACAAACAACTATTGAAGATCAACGGTCAGAACGACACAAGAGAAACGAGCAAGGTCAACGCGTTAGACCCAACCCTTACATTGTCATTAAAATGATCTCTGACCAAAAGGTCTCACGGTGACCGGTCGTCCAAGCGACGCGTATCAATGAGATCACTTAATTTATTCTTTAAATCTTGTTCATTAATTGGAATATTTAACAGATTACATTATTAACTCTTGAGATTTTTACTCTATTTCAGTTCACACGGTGGGTAACTGATTTTGATTTCCATAATTAGATTTTTTTTTTACAAGTTTGAGATATTGTTTTGTAATACAGTGTGCAAGTAACTTGCTGTATTCTTTTTATCGCTTTAGTGACAAATAATGACAATCTGTACTAATATTATAGAGAAATAGAGAGAGAAAGAGAGAGAAAGAGAGAGAGAGAGAGAGAGGTTTCTTTAACGTGGTAGGGAACATGATAATAAGGAAAACGACTTTGGAATCTTTTACAAAAGCAATTTAACACCAAAGTTCTATTTTATTACTCGGTTTACTTCTGGGTGAACATATTTTTTTAATTATTAATTCTTAAAACCGGTCCTTTCCATACGCTAAGATATGTTCCACTTACAGTGTAAAGAGTATAATATTATAATTATAAGCTTAAGGCAAATGAAGTTTTTCATAAATCAACTCTATTCCGATTATAGGAACTTTAAATTGGTGTTTATTCTAATTTATCTTTTGTTTTTAGTTGTACTACATTGAACTGCTTGAATTCACATGTTAGTATTAGTGAAGGTTACGGTACACTTATGTGTTGGTGTGTGCGTGAACACACATAAACGATGAAATTGAATGCCTGTTTACTAAACATACTCGTAGGTTTGGACTTTGAAACATTATTTAATTTAGACTGATAAAATAATTATTTCTTTAAAGATATTGATTAATAAATAAGAATATTATTAAGAGGCATGTTAAAAAAACATTAGGCAAGTATATGTTCTATAAGCCGCTGTTTAAGAAAATGATCTTTGAAAACTGAATTAAATAGTTAAGTATCTACCCATTTTAAGAAAATTATACCTTTAAATTTTTTAGGTACTTATTAAAATCGAAAAAAAAAAGAATTTATTCTGGTAAATAAAGAAATAGGGACAGGCATCTAGCACTAAAAAATCATCGTTACAAGCAATTTGATTACATAATGAATGTTTATTTTGACAGTTATTTATTCTGTGGCGTGTTATGTTTTTTAGTCTGTGGACCAGCTTGAAAATTGTCTACGACTTAACGAATCTAATCCCATGTGAGCTCAACTTTACAGCCCGCGGCGTCACTCCGACGCGTAAATTCTAAATACGTATGTGTGAGTTAGTATTTATGTGTGAGTGTTTAAGGCGAAGTTAGATCGTCCACACTTTACCGCGAGCCTCAATAGGAGTTGTACTGACGCACGTAATGTTGGATCATGACCAAGTAACATAGATATTGCTTAAATAAATAGTTTCTATTACATACAGGCTCTGACACCACTTAAATAATCTCTACTATGCTTCGACGATGATAAGCTTATTATCGCAATTAGACCTAGTATTTTATTTCAAGCAACATTTATGACAATTTACATGAACCTTCATAATTTGTATTTATGTTATATAGAAAATTTGAGTATAGATATTTGATATTTCGGTTACGATATACGGTTGTTTTTTGGTTATAGGAGTAAAACTAATTCAATAACAACTTATGGAGGAAAAAATATTTTAAAAGTATCTAAGTTTTATTTGGGACTAGGTAACTATGAGAACAGTATAAATAGTTTATCGCTATATACTGAAGTGTGTTCTGGAACGCCAGTATACTCACAAAGTACTGGTCAAGGAGAATAGAGGCAAGGAGGACTAGATAGGTAGATAGATAGATAGATAGATAGATAGATAGGTAGGAGGTATAGATGAGAAAGTGTCGGTCTGCTAACATTAAATAGAAGGCGCTGTAGTAGCATTTCATTTAAAGTTGTTTTATGAACTACGCAACCAACCAATCATATATTATGAATTCACGAATGCAACACAAGCGCCACTCTGGTCAGTTTATGAACCACTATTAATAGTTGTAGCTTGACAGTTTTTCAATAATTTTACACTCACATAAGATAGTCCTCCTTACCTCTATTCTCCATGGTACTGGTCTATGAAACTATTTTGTGTTTAGATTTGTTAAAATCCTTAACACCGGGCGGGTGTACCTTGGTCAGCTCCTAACATCATTAATCTAACTTTCGTGCTACCCTTTATAATAGTTCGGTCCGTTCCCTCGGGCCGGGGGTGTGAGAGGGCAGGAGGGTGCGAAGTCTGTCAGAGGGTGGGTGGGGGATATTAACATACGAATTTGGAGCCGTCCGCGCCAGCCTTCTTCTTGAGGGGGGTTGAAATTTAAGTTTTGCGTCATGTATTGATCCGGTTCGCGTTAGCTAGTGTAATGACGCGGTGTTAGCATTAGATTTTAGACTATGTGACAACGTTTCCCTGACTACAATTACTTCGGATCACATTGAAATAAAACTAATGCAGTTCAACTGTTGACATTAACGGTAATAATTAAGTTCTACTCCATAAAAGCAAGGTTCTATTAGTGCCTGCCTGTTTGTTAATTTATCTAATTCGTATAAACTATAAACCGGTGTTCTATTATAATATAATTTAGAGAATTCTTTGTCTTTTAAAGACAGACCTATATAGTGTTACATATACCTATCCCTGTACGCTTAGCAAAACACATTTAGATATTATTCATTTTTACTTATATACCTTCAGATTACATGTTTATATATTTGTTAATCTTCTTTATAAATAAATGTCGATGTGTATGTGTATGTAACTATGTATCTATATAATTTGCAGAAAAAAATTGCATCCATGCGAAGCGCTAGTTTTATGTAAGTTCTAAGAATTTTTCACATTTTATTTGTGGGAATACGAAGAGAGCCGCCACTGTAATCCATTTGCCATAAAAAGTGGTGGGATAACATTAGGTATAACGTTACTGACGTATAATGATGTAATAGAATACCTACATAATCATAGGGCAGAAAAAGGCAATAGAAACTGCTCTGAAAAATACTAGAAAACCAATGAATAGCAAAACCCAAGTCCTTTTCTGTGTAATCGCGCTAATGATCCACGTTTCTAGCCAACACTGATTTCAACACCTAGTTCAGATCTTTTGATCTCAGAACGGTCTCGGTTCACTGGTTCATACGACTCCAATGAACCGAGAGGTACCTACTTCTCTGCGATAGATATGTCTCCACATAACGAATACCATTTAATTTATCATATTCCTATGTGCTTATAAATTGTGTTAAGATGTTGAGAGCGTTTATATTATGTGTTTTGGAATCACTTTTAAATAGGAGTTTGTTATCTTCAACTTAATCTTAGCTTAAAGTTAAAGTAATCAAGTTATATAGGTACAAAAGTTTTATAAAGATAAACTAACTAGTTCACAGGAACACCCGCTGGACTAATCTGAAGATTGTCTGAAAGTTTCATCAAAATCGGTTCAGCGGTTTTGGAGTCTGTAGGAGACATACATACACACATCGCCTTTTATAAGTATATAGATTTGTAAAAACAATTTCCATTCTTTATTTATCTTTGGATAATCTTTGAAGGAAGTAATTAAAATAATGATTATTTGTTAGAATCAATACATAAAAATATTTGAAAAATCAAAAATTAAAACGAGTTCATTGAATCTTTTTTTTATTAATGATAATTAATAAAAATTTAGATTTTTTCTTATTTACATTTAGAAGTCATTCTAATTAAAATTAATAAGGAATAAAAAGTTACTGCTGGTTGTGCAACTAAATAATTTTGTATCATTCTATCAGGAATATATATTATTTCTATGCATTCTACTATAAAACATTGAAAATAATATGTATACAATACAATATAAAAATATACAAATTATTTAAAAATTACTAATAATAGAAATAATGTAAAAATATATTCACATTCATACATACCTACATATAAAATTATAGTAAAACCCAACTTTTAGCCGCTTTAACAACGAAACATTACATTATCTCTATTCCGAATCATTAGTGCGCACCCAAATTAAGGGTTTCTACAAAATGGCCGAACCTACCCCTAACTCCTACCCCGATTTCTACCCTTGTCCCTTAGATTACTCCTCCAAGATCATCCGCACGCACTTCCCCTGTTTAATTGTGACGCCCGGATTCATTATTGCCGTATCCTTTCGCGACCCGTTTTGCTTATCTTTGAACGTTTACATGTGAGGGTACATATTAATATACAAATATAAAATATAACTAAAACGATATTAGATTTTTTAGAATTAATATGGAAATTGCAAATAAGGAATTTAACTTGAGAATCGTTAGGATGCTCAATAAGGAAGAAATTACTGTTTATTCTAAGTTCCACAATATAAGTAAATATTTTATTATAAGATGTTTTACTTTTAAGTAGGTACTCGTACAACACTCTAAAATATATACACATTATTATGTAGGATTAGTACCAGACAGGCAAACGGAGTTCTGTTTCAAATTTATAATAAAAAGTAAGGAATATAAGTATGGACAGAAGAGAAGTTATAGTACCTATTATTGTAGCTGGTTACGAAAACGTAGTTACGGATATGGTTAAATTATGTTAAGGTCTCCAAGCAGGTTGAAAGGCCACTTATAAACATAAGCAATGCCATGAGAGATAAGGAGATGAAAGGGCTCTGACATCCCTTCTTTGCTATGGGAAAACATTAGCATACACCAAGAACTTAATAGGATAAGGGATAAGGAAAAATGAGGGGAAAGCCTTGGCGTCCCGTACTCATTCACCGAAACACAACAGCGTACGTGGTGTTATTTTAAAAGGGTCTTTTCTTAGGGGGTAGTAATTACTGCTGCCAGAAAAGCTTTCTAGTATGTAGCTGCTAATTGGCTTGGTATAAGACTACCATGGTTATAAGTCTATGAATAAATGACGCATATGTGGGTACTCTCATCCGCTTTAAGTCATAGGTACTTTAAAATGTTTAAGGCAAATCTTCAGAGTATAATTTCAAAGCGAACTGCCCCCAAAGGGGGAGATACACGTTCGCAAACTTTACCACTATTCTGTTGCCATTACAGAAATTAACAAATTCCCCTTTTATAATACTGAATACGAAACAATGTGGTGAAATACTTAGTGGCGAAATGTCAAATCGACTTAAAATTAAATCTGCCGTCTCCCGATTGCAACTTTATGCGGCTTCAGTGAAAGGCTATTTTTGTTTGATCGCATAAAATTTGTGTTGGAAGATTAGGACAAAGTAACACGTATTAGGGAGCTAATGAATACCACAAGTCAGCCGTTTGTTGTTGCAGTACGGACCGTTAACATAGAATTAGACAAGGGATTCTCTAATAGAAGATGTGTGTTTATGTGGAAATTTTCTGTAATATTGTGATAATCATAATATTTATTTTAATATAAACTTATAAGTCATATAAGTCACCGATCTTACAGGGCGGATTAGTAAGTTGAAATGGCAATGGGCAGAATACTTGCCAACATTGATCACATAATTTGGAAGGAAATTTTACATATAAACCTAAATTAATTATAACTAAGTATTATATATTTTTATATGTAGAAAGAAAAATCCATTATGAAATATTTTCATGATTACAATTCATAAGAAGATATTTAATTAATTTAATTTAAGAAGAATATTTAATTAATTTTAGTCACAAAAAGTTTTGTTTTTTTGTCTTTTAGATTTTTTTTACCAATAAATTTACTGTCGTTATTAATCCTCAAAACTATTTTAGATTTAAATTCCTACATTATACGGTATGGGAAGCAGTATGTACCTACAAACTTTTTTGTACTAATCTCGTAGAATAGAGCCAACACAATACAACATCCTAAGCCTATGTATCTGTCGAACCTATTTTTAAAGTTAGGATTTATATTAGTATATATCTACATTAGGCAAGTGTTAATAAAACAACGAATGAAGGTGGGGAAACAGTATTCCGCTGCAATAGCGGTATGGCGAGAACGCGAATTGGCGCGAATCACCATCCTACACTAGGGTTGCCACTTAGAAATTGTAATGAAAAATACTAATACACACTGGTAATTATATTTACCATTGGAACCAGTGTTCTATTTAACAATGTTATTTATCTAATTTTTTCATTGTTTTATTCTTCGCATCGTGAAATATAAAATAATGTAGGTACTAGTTTCGCAGGGATGCAGTTCGGTGCGGATACGGATCGGATCGGATATGATAATTTTCCTCGTTTATCGCTCTTACCATTAGTGAACCGTATTAAAAAATTTTGGATGGTTTAATAGTAGATAGTAGTGTAACAGACAGACGCGTATTCCTTTTTCGAGATATTGTATAGATAGATGTGTGTGTTCCCTAAAAAATTTCAATAAGTAAGGCCACAGAATATATAATAATACTAGCGTGTCAGTGTCCATTTCTCTTCTTCATCTGTCTTATCCTGTGTCCTTCGTCCTACGGGGTAGATAGCACTTGAACACCTTGGCGTTGTTTGTACTTAGTTACAAACGGTGGACTTACACCATCGAGTGAATCATTATCCAGCCAGTAATATTCTTTCATTAAAAAAAAGGGATAGAATTTATAAAATAAATTTTTAAAAATATTGTTCTACATTTGTGACAACCCTACAGTTAGCAAATATCTAGCGAGCCTCTTGTAATTGAAAACTTGCTATAGTTTAGGTGTACGGACAGTTTTAATGGTCCTTACGTAATATTTACAACTGGCGTTATATTTATTTATATCAATTCTGTATACAATATTGTATGCAGATGAACAAATTGACACGAACACAGTTTTGGAATTTAGTTAGAATGTTTGGCAAAGTGGATAAAAAAAAATAAAAAAATAAACTAGACCTAATATTGAATTCAACTAAGTAAAATAGTTAGGTATAGAAATTTGACAGTATTTATTCGTTTATTTTTAAAAGCTTTTTGTCTAGTTTAATGTGTCTAATATTTTACGAGAGAAAAATTCATATTGATATTATTTTATTTAGGACATAAAATGGTTTTTACAAACTAGTGGTACGGGCATGGTACATATTTCTTGATATAAGCACACTTTGATTACAAGCGTCCATTCCCTATATTAGTTTTAATATTGTATTACCTACCGTATATTAATTTTACAATAAGTATTTGTTAATTTTCCTATATTAAATGACTGTAGCGATTGATTAGTAGATTTTTTCAGAAATTAATGTGATGTGATTCTGAATCAATTTGGGGTATTAAATGTCTCAAGTGTAGGTAACTACTGTGAAAACTGAAAATTCTTTCACCTACAGGAAGCTACATTATCGGCGAGTAACAGGCTATATTTTAAAAGTTACACGGGCGAAGTCGCGTGCAACAGCTAGTTTTATATAAATAATTTGAAAAAAATCTTTTTGCTCCTCTAAGCGGTTACTTGGACCTCTTTGTTTCAACCATGGGCATCATTAGTTTCCGCTGCAAGTACGAGTATAAGCTAGAGTTAAAAATATAACATTACAGGCATATAGAATGCCTGTAATGTTATACCTAACAATGTGGAGTAATTTAAATAGGTAGATACAAAAGAGAAAGCTGAAAAGCAAAATAAACTAACAACTGGGAAAGTTTACGCTGCCTGCTTAGGTAATTGTTAAACCTAGCGTGCGCTTTTTGCCGCAACATTACGCCAACTTCTAGGAAAAGTTGGCAACTGCTGCCATCCTAGCGGAACTAGTGCTCTGGAACTTTGTAGACCGTGGTACCCACAAAGGTACGTGGTGCAACGTATCAGCGCAGCGCATCAGCGCTATCTGCTTTTGAATGCAAATGAGTTGGAAAAGTACGACCGAGTAAGAAAACATAGTTGCAACGGGAATGCCACTAAAATGACGCTCTCAGCGAAACGGTCACTCGTTACATCAATTATCTTGTTTGAATTTCGCGGAGCTCATTATAACAGGCGGGAGTTTGGGGCTCAAAATATTTGGCAGCCTTAAAATGGTGCTAATTCAAACTGTTATGCGAAAAATATTTTCAACTTTTTTTTTGTTAACGTCGGTAGACAGGCTCACGTTTTACTTGATGGCAACATGGCTACCGTCACCTATTGACACACGCATATGACCCAAGCAATGCCATATCGGTTGCAAAATGAGTTACCGACATTGATAAGATAGAGAAGTGATAAGGTTGTGTAAATTAAATTGGTATCCCTTACGCACTCATCGAAACTCAACAAATCCTGCTATTGTTTTTCCGCCACCAGGTTGGCTTCTCATTTTAAGACTTCGTAATACGGAAAGATTATAAGCCACTGCTAAAAGTAAACTTGAACTAAGCTTTAAAGTATTTATTTTATTAGGTATTAAAATAAACGCTAGACGGGACTCGCTTGATGCAGTAACCACCGCCAGCGCACCACCACCCGCTAGTTATTTTATTAAGTAAGTATCCGATAAGAAAGGATTTTTCGAAAATTTCAACTCCGTGTGAGGTCGAGGGCGGGTCGCTAGTAATATATACAAATAGAATGTAAGACAAGAAGCGTCAGAGGGCGGTTGCGGACGGCAGTGCGCGGTGGGCAGTGTGGGGCGGAAGGGGCAGAACACAGAAAGTTTGCCGCGATAGTTGCAGGGGAAGCCTTTGTGACGCCGCCCACGCGTGCCATCTACTCACAATAGAATCACTTATGAGCACTAATGCTATTTACTTCAAATTAATTCGACCCTATTTACTATTAATTATGTAATTCATATTATATGTTATAGTAGAAAATACTGTGATGCCAATACACACATAAAATATATGCAAATTGACTTCCGTAATAGAGAACAGGTCAACAGACATAAAAGGGTACCAATAGACGTGCCTTTCTAAAAAATATAATCACCGACTTCATTGTTTTTACAATGTCTTTTTGTAGGACAAAATTTATTACTATTATTTAATATATTATTTATAACTAACTTTCGCCCGCGACTTCGTCCTACCCTGTGTCCTTTTATGAAACCCTAACAACCTATGTACATACCTACGAGTATATACAAATTTTCAAGGTGATTGTGCTTCGGAGGTTTTTTAGTCCATAGGGAACATAGGTATTAGGTATACACACATCTATTTTTATTTATACAGTATAACTGTATGTAAAATAAGCTTCAGCAGCCAAAACCATAATTTTTTTTTAAATAGCAAATGTGAAATTCTTCTATCTCATTATACTTAATTCATACAATTAGATATTGATTAAGTTGTTACTGATAACTAATTCTGATAATTAATAAAAAGTATTTTATTGAACTAAAGCCAGAAAGTGTCAATTTATGTGGGTGAATTTTACGCATAACTAGTACCTAATCTTTTTAACGACAATTTTATATAATATGTAAAAGAATACATCCATATTAGATCAGTACAAATAAAATAACGAACAGACTGTCAAATGATTGTTTAGCATAGTGCTATTGTAGAACAGCCCTGTCTATCTGAGAAAGTAATTTATAAAGTTGGATGGCTCGGCGATAGCTACGTATTATTTATCTTGTTGCCACGTTATAAGCCACCTAACATATACTATATGCTTCAATATATAGCTTTGTTATGCAGTGTGATATATATATATACAAGTACTAATTATTTTTTTTATACCTATTGGTAAATAAAGACAATTTTATAGATATACTAATTAACTATACTAACAATAATACTAAGGGCCTCTTTCACCAACTACAAGTAAAGTGTTGATTAGTTACTTTTAGAAATAATTTTGTTTTATTCATGAGTTCATCGCGGAGGAACATGTGACACGTAATTTTTATATATTAAGATATAAAAAATGATAAGTGCGGAGCCGGGAGCGTGTCGCTAGTTTATCTAATACAAGTAAAAGTTAAAACAGAAGCGTCCACTTGCCTTTTATTAATTGAATTAACGACTGTCAAAAACTGTAAGTAAAAACGTAATAATGCGGAGATATTTACTATACACACACAATACCTATATATATATAGACATTTAAGAAACCTAAAATTACAACTATTTTGAGTATAATTACAATAAATTTTATTGTATGCTTAGAAAATCCTGATAAGTTAACCTCGTAGCGCCGTACTTAACGATCTTTTGACCCTTTACTTCCCATCTTAATTTGGGTTCAGTGACCTCCGGACCCTTCACGATTAATGTCCAAGGGGTCAGCAAGACTTGCTAATACAGTAAAATTAAGACGACCCCTCGCCGCCATCTGTGACCCCCCTTCTTTTGCCCCCCTAAATTTAAAGAATAGATTTTGCAAATGGTTGTTCGTAATTTTCTCTATTGGGTCTCTCTGTGCATGTGTGCATGTTTCCTGAGTATTGATTTAAGTGGATTATAATACCTTCTCGTTTAAAACTACACCATGGCAGCCAATACCGGCGCGTGCATTGTAATGGGCTTTTAGGAGGCATTTTATTATTTTTTTAATGTTTTACAACATTGTGTACAATAAAGGCTTAGATGGATTTAATTTCACATGAAAGGTATTATATCTAGATCCAAATAATGTTAGAAATAACATTTGCGGTTACAAAAAAATATCTTAAGATAATCCTTTAGATATCATGAACTTGCTTCTTTCTTTATGTTAATGTCGTCAAACAGACGATACTTTTGATTGTTAGTGGCTACCGTCGCCTGTAACACAAGCAACTCCAGAGGTGCTGCAAGTGAGCTATTGACTAAGTATAGTAGGTATGTTTGAAGATAAGAGATGAGGACAGGATGGCCAAATGGGTAATGATAAATAACTGAGCTAATTTTGACAAAGTTTTCATTTAAAGATAGAAAACTATATCACTGTCTATAATATAAAATCCCTTGATCTTGATCCTTGATCCAGTCAGGGGATCCTGGTGGACTCACCCTAAACAAAAGTATACCTACAAGTCCTACAATTAACTCAAAGTCTGCTTTGACTTACTTAACTTAATTTTTTTTAATATCTATAATTGTTTTCTACATATTTTAACTTAAATATACTACACATACACGTTAAATCAGTTTATATTCTTGTAAATTGATTAAACAAGGAACAATTATAATGACGGAACTTGGATGTCCTAGATGACTAGCCTATAAGTCTGCATTATAGTATTATACTTCCTTACATTTAGGCTTGTGCAGTGGGTGGTAATATAATTATTTATATTGTAATAGGTACCTACATAGGCTGATAGAACTACAGGTAGGTTATTTTCCAAAAGAAATTCTCTAATGACAGAAAAATTCTTTGTAATCGTTATACTATTTAACATATTATAATATAAGTGATAACACTCGCTTTTAATAAAATAAAATAATAAAATAAAGTTAAAACGGACTTTAACAGAGTAATTACCTACCTGTCCACCTTCCCCTTACTATCGGGGATGTTTGTATTTCTAACTAAAATTAGTTTCTGTCGACCCTTTTGGGAATGAAATTAGACCGTCACCCCTTTCAGTGCTCGTATAGACGTACTATTTCATATGCTTACAGCTTTATTAAAAAAAAGCGTTTTGAAAACTTAAAAGAATAAAGAAAGAGAATTATAAGTATGTAGTTTCTTTTTTTATAAGAAATTCGCTTTGTTTTTTTTTTTTGTATCGTGTAAACAGGGTAGCAAACATCATGTTTTTATATAAGTTGCCACTATAATATTTTTATCTTCTTGTCGTCAAAGTCGCTTCCCGCCGTCTGTCCCTCTGTATATATGCTTAGATCTTTTAAACTACGCAACGGATTTTAATGCAGTTTTTACTATTGTATAGAGCGTTAAAGTAGGAAGGTTTTCATATATAATTTACAGAAAAAAAATCCGTATCCGTATCCGGGGGTGGACCGGTAGAATATAATATAATATTCTTACAAATCATATATTATTGTCATGCTGTGTAAATTTATTATATACACTATTAAATAGGTATAACTCATTAAAAATTACTATTAAATAAAATTAGTACAATCGCGTAAACAGTTTCACGTTTTAAGTTGAATGAGAACGCGAAAGCTTGCAATTAAAACTTCTTTGCGCGGCTGTACCCCGGGATGTGGGGCGTGCGGGAGGTAGGGGCAGGTCACTTGACGGAGTCAGTAATTGGAAAAGTTTTCTTCTTGTGTCAAATAGAGCGACGTTAATATTCTGTGTGGTGGCAGCCGAGGGTTCGGGGGGACATATTCATACTTATGTACATTTATATGTAGGTATATGTGTGTGTGTAGGTATAAATGCGATAGTTGCTCATTATACCAATGTCTGATGATATTTGATGAAGGTAGTTCACTGAATCTGATGAGGTGAAATTCCATCAACTTTTGTTTTTTCAAAATTATTAATAGAATCTTTTATAGTGGACTATATCATACTGTATGTTTAATATAATATAATATAATATAATATAATATAATATAATATAATATAATATAATATAATATAATATAATATAATATAATATAATATAATATAATATAATATAATATAATATAATATAATATAATATAATATAATATAATATAATATAATATAATATAATATAATATAATATAATATAATATAATATAATATAATATAATATTATATAATATAAAATAATACTTATAATATAATGTAATTATTTACTCTCGGTTGGTACCTGTTTGTTACTATTTTTAGGCACATTCTTTAAGTTGTTGCGCAAATCCAGTATATCAATAATAGAGAGCCTAATGGTATTGTTCTCTTATATTCTTAAGAGTCTAAATAAAAAGAAAAACACTACAATAGTTCTGTAGAAATCAATCTTTGTCCTATTAAAGTAACGGTCATCTAACAAATATAATGTTTATTTAATACATAACAGTAACTAACTGTAGCTTGTGCTCTAGGTACGAATAGGTACAGTCAGCACCGATTAGAAAAATAATCGTATTTTAGGTGTCACAATATTTTTTTATGACAATAAAGTAGCAATTTTCATTGGTGGGGATAAAGAAAGACTTGACACACACTTGAAACTTTGAGGGGATAATAACTTGATAATAATTATTTACTTAAAATTAAGTATTTATCTTAAGTGATCGAATTTTCTCATTGTAAACATAATTTTCCAGTGTTCTTATCCAATATTTAATTTCCACACTTATCCCTTATTATAAAATAAGGGCTTCTTCTGGGGATCATTTAAATTTTTGTGAAAGCCTTTAACCTTTATTACGTTCTTATTTTATTTTATCTATATTGATGAGGTAGGTAGGAATAATAAATATAATCTATATATTTAATTTGACATAGAAAATTTACTAAACGATTTCGACGGAATTTTAAATAAGAGAAAGACGTTTTTATTAAATAAATTAGATACCTAAATACTATTTTATTTTAAAAATACTACAAATAAAAAAATAACAAAGGTTCCATAAAAGTCGTTATATCTATCTATGACATCACGTAACAACGTTTTTCTTAAAATTTTGTGTTCCACTGTACTTTCTGCATATATTTTAAGACAATGCCATTCCACCAATGAACGTTCTCGATGAGACAAAGAAGCGGTCCTGAATAGAACTTAGAATACAAGACATAATTAAAATGGACTCCCCAGAGAGCTGCGTTTGTCTCTTTCTAATGAATAGAAATGGTATGAATAAGGATACTAACAGAATAGATTATAAATTTACATAACAACGTATTCATTAAGAGAAACATCGTCCGTATCTCTTAGGTAGGTGTTTTATTTGAACCGACTCTACATACAGTAATGGAATTAAAAAAAAAAACTTATTATATTATATTACAAATAAAACTAATCAACTTCAAATCGGAATAACAACGAAATAACTGGCAAAATTTATTGTGTATTAGTTTTGCCAGCTACTTAGTCCATGTATGTTAAAAAATTAGAGCCCGTGTAAGCGGATTTTGAAGTTTCATAAAAATCCGTTTGACAGTTTTTGTAGGAATGAGTAACAAAGATCCATAAAATATCTTATGTAGGTACACCTCACAAGCTTTAGCATTTATAATATTCTTTTAAGGTCTAAACATGAAAGAAAACCGACTGGAAAGAGTAGCACCTGTATCGTTAAATTTGTCGATACACAAACTATAGAAATGATAATATAGGTAGAGTTAGGAGAGAGCCATAAAAGGCATTCCTTTCGACAAGCGGTAGGTCGTTCCGTCGAATCGAATGTGTTTATCCAACGGTACAACCGTTGTTTAGTACGGTCCAGCGGTCATTCGTCCGCGACAGCTCCATTTAATATTCTATTTTACTCCGGCGATAAGATTAAAGTATGTAATTTCTTGTGCCCGGGCGGGGGAGGCGTTTTGTGTACGCACTAGACATGTTCGAGCAAGGGTTGTCCATAACACTCTTTAAGCCTTAGTATGTTCTCGAATCAGAAGAGATGCCTACTTACTTGTTGTCAATAATACATTATTTTTGAGGTAAAATTGAGCTTGTTTTCAAATATTTACACTTAAAAATATTACGTTTTAAAAAAGATTGTACTAAGTTGGATTACCTACATGTATTTGGTTCACTTTAATGAGTGGAAAACGATTACATAACTTGTAAGCTAACTAAGAAAACCAAGTGTGGTGGCACTTTATTGAAAATATCTGTCTTACTGAACTGAACGACACGGAAACTAAAAAAATTACGTTGGAAAATTGCAAACTGCATTTACTCCAGAAAGATTGCAACTCTCCAGAAAGAGGAATAAAATAAAACAAATATTCATAAACAAATTAATTATAAACAGTCGACAGCCCTTCGTCAATTGATGTAAGAAGTGCGTCCCCCGCGCTAGCCCTCGCCACAAACCGCTCTACGGACCTATAATAAAACCCTCCTTTAATTCCCCCTTTTCCCCTCGCATCTCCCCCTAAACCCCTTCCACCCACACTAAGATGACGCCCGAGTTTATTGGACAATTTTCGTACGTACGGAATTCGTGACTCGATTCGCAATTTAGATATTAGGTACATTCCGTTTGAAAGCCTTTTCGAATGTGCCAATAGACTCGAGAAGATTTCAAAAAGTAAACGATCCAAATTCTTATAAGCGTTCTCCTTTTGGAATACCTTTTGGAACGATATTTAAAATTTAAAAGTGTTTTTGAGGATTTATATGGGTAGAAAAAAATTGCTTTGAATATTTTAGTTCGAAGTTTATTTTATAAGTCACGTTATCATGATCCAGATAAATGAAAATAGCAAACAGAGGCATCAGAAAAGGATCCAAACCTATTTCGGTTTGGTTGCTTGTAATTGGTAGCAATTGGTACCTACCAGCATAACATGAGCGACTAAAAAGTTTTTTTTTTTTTTTAATTGCCTTATAATAAATAACTAATTTATAATTATAAGAGACGTAACTATTTTTGGAGTTTACTCCTTAAGAATCGATTTTCATATATAAGCCCGGGGTATGAAAATTTATTGGAGTAAAATAAGATGTCACATGTCACACGTTACGCGTTACAGGCTACAATATGCTTCAATACATAGTAATATAATATAATACATATAATATATTATATTAATACGTTTTAATTATATTTATTTAAGGAGTAAATTCCAGTCGTGCATCGGAGCTGACACACACACACACACACACACACACACACACACACACACACACACACACACACACTTTTTTTGCAGTGGGTATACTATGTAAAGTATATCTTGGACTAGATAGATAGTAGGTGGGTATTACAAATTTGAACTCTTTAATAAATTTATATTTTAATAATATCGATCTAAATAACATAAAATTTTTTGATACATACCTAATAATCATGTATCAAACATAACTTCGTTAATACTGTAATACGATAAAATAAAAATTAGTTATATAAATAAGTTTTTATTTATTAATCTATAATATACAATTTATTATACAATTTTTTTATATACCTACCTAAGTAGGTGCATATATATTTTGAAAATCTATCCATATATATGAGCTATCTAATAATAATGACTTAACCCGAGTTCGTGAGAGGAGAATGACAAACAAAAACTAACCCCTTTCTAATCTTGCCTAGCAACCCCCAAAAACGTAATCTATAACCCAGCGATTTTCTTTCATCCCTCCCCCTCCACATGGGGTCAAGTCACCCTGCTTAAGATCGATGGAGGGGACGTAGATTAGACTTTGCGATAAGGGTCGGGTTTGTCCCGAATTACGCACCCTTTGTGTTTCTCAGATGGGTCGCTCCAACTTTGGAAGTTGTTTTGACGTATTTTGTAATTAATTTGCTAGTTTGAAACCTTAGTTTAATGAGGGCAAAGCAAAATTAATTTTAACCAATTAATATTTATAAAGGTTAGAAATGTATCATTTACATAAGTAGACGAACTTCATATAATCTATGTGATTTTATATTATAATTACGGTATAAAATAATACCTATGTAATTACCGTGGTCTACTGTAAGAGGATGTTTATGTAGGTATCAGAAGGGGTTGTGCAATTAGTGAGTACGGAACGCAGGTATATCCAACCAGCACTACATAGAATGACAAAAGTTTTAAGATAATTTCTAGGAAAATTATGGAGTAAGCATTATCTAAAAATATAAATAATCAATAAAACGTTCATGAGGAATTTAAGTTACTTCTAAGTATTACTAAACAGGCAAAAATCGACTAACCTCAGATCAAATACATTTTTTATCGGAATGCACAACACATTAAATTTTTTGTAGCTTCTCGAAGATAACTGAACATATTTAAAATTGGAAGGTTTTTCTTAAATATTCTGTAAAATATGAAAAAAAAAATCGATTAAAACTTTAGTACGGAACTTAATAAGCTTAAAAACAAATGAAGTTGTTGCTGAAAATTTTAATTACTTACTGTGACCAAAATGGCTTTTTTGGGTTTGTTTGTTTGTTTGTATTGAATAGGCTCCGAAACTACTGGACCGATTTGAAAAATTATTTCACTATTTTTGAAGCTATATAATCAGCGAGTAACATAGGCTATATTTTAAAAAGTTACAGCTAGTAAAATATAAATCTATTCGATTCAAACTTTTCTAAATATAGTCTATTATGAATTGTATTTTTATCTAAGTTTTAATTTCGCTCTAAGAAGTAAAAATAGTTCACGAAATTAATTTTTTGCTAAGTCCTCGCCTTAAATGCCTTTGTATGTTAAAATTAAGCTTTTGAACCGATCTCATGTAAGATTAAGCTATGGACAAATCTTCTGTTCAGGTATTCTCAGTATGACTAAACTATTCTGACAGCTCGTTTACGTGACATACGCTCAAACAGCTTAAGGTGTTGTTAGGTACCTACTAATATAGTTGAGGTGTTCAATGCCTGTGTCAAGGTATTAGGAGGGTATTAAGGCCCGGAGAGACATGCAATTAGTTTAAGATATCTTAATAGGGAAGAGTTAGTATTTAATGTAGCATTTTTTTAGGTTAAGGTCGACAGACAGGCTGACGGTCCACTTGACGGTAGGTAGCTATCGTCGCCTATAACACAAGTAATGCCATAGGAGCTGTAAGTAGGCATAAATTAAAAAACTATCTTCTCAGATATTGATCTCAATTATAAAATTAAGTATCTAAGTACAATAATATAGTGTTTATTAGGAGAACAGATATTCAGAGTAACTTCAACGGAGTTAAGCTAAATAAAAAAGTGTAGGTTTACTTTTATGTATAAAAATGTTAAGTTGGTTTGTGTACGTTTCAAAAACTCGAGAATGGGTAGACCGATTTTAATTATGCTTTCATATATGGAAAGAGGGATAAACGGGGAAGT